>OZ007588.1:205621822-208566369 GCA_963931845.1 Maratus michaelseni
TTTAGCTTCTGTGGAAACATTTTTTGCTGAAGGGTTATAATAAAAGTTTTTACAATTCTTAATGTTGCTATGAGAACTATAAATATTTGTCGTGTGATACACTAGCAGGATGGATTGTCCAGAGTTTTACTGAGCACTGCATTTTTAGAGTATGTTAGAAGTATAATGCCAGTTAGTTATTATCGGTTAGCAGTAGTTATCGTGAAAATATGGATAATTTATACTTGAGAACTCCTAATGAAAGGAAATTAATTAATTGTGATAAATCGCGCTACGCATTATATAGATATAAGTATACTCGACATATTTCAAAATAATACTTTTTGATGATAATTGGTGTAAGACCAAAACACTATTTTCAGGTCAACACTCTTTCCGGATCAGGCTTGGACTGTACTTTTTCCTGCAGACTCGGGTCAAATCGGGTCAGACTTCTCTTTTTCGGGACAAATCCGGACCTGGACATTTTTCGTAGAGTTCTAGACGGGAAGAAATTTCCAGGCCCGGTCTCGACCCAGATCGTATAAAAATCAATGGTCCGGCCTGGTCAGTGCAAAAATCAATAAAATTTGGACCGGTCCAAAACTTTTGCAAAAAAGCGTATAATTTTAAATCGTCATTATTCTACAATTAAAATTTTAAATTTATACATTTTGAAGAACAGTACTTTCTAGGCAATAAAATTAAAGTACACTAAAACCTGTGAAAAGAAATCTGTCTGGTGGAAGAGACAAGATGGAATCTTGTTTTAAAAGGAAAAATGTGTTGAACCATGCAAAATGAAAGTAAGAATCTCAGAGTAACTATATGATTACTCTGATGTAATAATACATGTGAAAAGAATTTAATGCATTTACAGCAGGCGATCTGCCTGCTAAGGTGGTAACTTGTCTATAACGGATTTTTTTCTGTAAGAAGATTTTTCTGTTTGTCATTTTTCAGATTTGTAAGTCTCCAAGCCATGGAATATGGATTAATGACATTAATGATAACTCAAACATTTGCGTACAAATACAGATTCATAAAAAAAAAATAATGAAGTTTACAGGGGCACAGGCAGAAATAAATCTAGGGAGGGCAGTATTTTGGAACAGATGTGCTTGTATTTCGCAACTCGGGGGCGTTTAAAAAAAAATGAAGAATATAAACATGAAAAATAGCTAATATAAATATTTTTTGTCAGATCGCCTTGTAGAAGAGAATTTTTAACCCCATTGGCGTAAAAATCTATCTTTTGCAGAAATTCACTCGGGACAATTAAGTTTTTGTACGGAACAGGCTCGGGCTGAATTTTTAGCATCTATACCGGGCCAATAAATGTTTCCTATGGGACGGCCCAAAGAATTTTTTGTACGTACAGGGCCGGGCTCGGGTCGAACTTTTAACTTTTATACCGGGCCGGACCCAACATTTTTTATACGAGTCGGGCTGGGCCCGTGTTTGGAAATTTCGGCCCCTGCAAACCTCTACTTTTGGTTATGGACCTGTCCATACGATAGATAAAAATTTATACCATGACACTGCAATTAAAACATTTTTGCGTAGTGCAAGATAATACACAATGATTGAAAATAAAATTAATGCATTTTGTATTTTAAATGCATTTTAAAAATACATGTAGCTTGTATTTTGAAATTTGAAAAGTATTTTGTATTTAGTAATTTTAGGCTCTATAATTAATGTATTTGGTATTTTGTATCAAAAATGATTTTTCGATGTATTTTGCCCATCTCTCAACGTAATACACTTTATACACAACGATATACTTTTTCAGTTTGTTCAACCCACTGTGTGTTAGGAAGTTAGGTCCTTTGGTATTGCGTATCATTGCGTATCTTGCAGATACAAGGTAGTAATCGAGTGGTAAGAATATCTAAATTAAAAAAGCCGTAAAAGTTACCAAATTTAACTCTTCTGGATCTAATAATCCCTGGAGCGTATCATCCCTTTATCCTATAAGTTATATTTAGAAAAACTTTCTCCATGCCCTAAGAAGTAAAACAATAAACTTTTCGTCTTTGTTCGATAAAAACCGAGTCATGGTACATGAAATTTTATAAATTTTCAGTTTTTTCCAGCTCACACACAAATAAAAGCATCTTTCCGTTTTTTAGTATCACAAAATGCGGAATATATTTAAAATGCAAAGTGAAATAACCCAGTAATCAAAGTAATTGCTTTTTCCTGACAGAATTTCTTATTCGTTGTGTCGATTTTGTGAAACAATATGGGAAAAAAATGCAAAAGTTTTTCCTGGTTTATCGGAAACGGTACTTTTTTATTAGCCGGACGCAAATCTCACCAATAGCATTTTTCCCCCTCGCTAATAGCAGCTTTTTTTTCATGTGGAAATTAGAAGCAATGATTTGCTGATGCAATGTTTTGATGTATATGGTATTACTTACAAGCAATGGTTTAATTTATGGTATTACTTATAAGCAATGTTTTGATTTATGGTATTACGTACAAGGAATGGTGTGATTTATGGTATTACTTATTATTATTATTATTATTTATCTTTTAAATGATATGAGTGAAAGGCATGTATTTTAAATTATAGTTACGTATTTTAAATAAAATGAGGGAATACTTTAAATGAAATGAATGCAATACGAATGATAGAGATGGAAACAATATTTGGCCATTTATCATCTGCACCCGGCTAACATAAACCCAGAAACGTTAACAAAAATCCAAAGTCATCTCGTAAATAGCCCATGATGCTGGAAACATTTCTTTTATCTTAAAAAATCATTTGGAAATGGACCAGTCACAGTTCTGACAAAACAAAAATGTTCCTCAAGTTTCTAATGTTTAAATCAGTGGCCGGTAACCTCGTTCAACGTAGCGGCCGGATCTCATGTCATTTCACTCAGTCGATGGTGGGCCACATCTATCAAAATAGTTATTGAAATTAAAATTTTTAATAAAAAATACGTCACAGAATTTAATTATTTATTATCTGCAATAAATAAACAATATAACAACGATTTAATTTTAGTGTGACTGTTTGTCAGGCTGTTTGTTTGGCGCCAAGTATCAGGCAACAGGTTGAAAGTCTCCTGCCATAATCGGCCATTTAAGGCTCCCGTTGACTCCTCGCTAATGTTAATCCTATGGGACAGTTATTTTACAATATGTCGTTTGCATTTTAATATTTTAAATGATTTTTTTTCCATTAGATAACTGAGATCGAAATCTACAGTGCCTCCTTTTTACTTTTTTGATTTTGTTTGCGATCTTTTTTATGGGGATATTTTCACTTTGGGAACCGGTTTCGAAAGTATAAGTATCATTATAAAAACAAAAAATCTGCAAACAAAATCGAAAAAAGAGCTCTGTAGAGATCGACCACCGCTATCCAAAGAAAAAAAAAATCGTTTAAAAATATTAAAATGCAAACGAAATATTGCAAAATAACTGTCCTATAGGTTAACATTAGCGAGCGGGTGTTTTCGCGTGAAGGGACAGGGCCCGTAAGTGACCATTCATTCAAACGATTTCTTGCTATTAACGTCAAAAATTTTATATACAATAACTAGGGGGCTCTGCCCCCCCCCCCCCCCCCCACGCTCACCAACCCCCGTTCTGATTTCACAGCCTCTTAAAACCTGGTAATGTATCATGTTTTAAAAAGATGATGATGATGATATCGTCGCTACCATGTCAAACTATCGAATAAGAAAAAATGCATTTTTCATTACTTTTAAAAATGGGCCGATTGTCACCACTAAATTTTATTAGAATTCTTTGCCTAGTAAAAATAATAATAAAATTTCTGTGAAGAACAGGGTTGCCAGTTTGGCCTGCTTTCTTATTCTGTGATGTCGAATTCATACCGGAAATTTTGAGAGAATTTTTTTTACTTTGTGTAATTACGAGATAGGCTGTCATCATATAAAGAAAAAATGTCTATATAAAATTTCTGGTATGGATTCAACATTTCTGATTGGAAAAGGACGCAAAAGTGGCAACCCTGGTGATGTTGTAACCCTGCAACCCTCTTAAAATTTAGTGGTGACAATCGGCCCATTTTTTAAAGTAATGAAAAATGCAATTTTTCACATTCGATAGTTTGAAATGGTAGCGACGATATCACGAACGACGACTTTCTTCTGTAATCAGGTTATAATACTTTTTCATTTAACTGGTTATAATGCTTTTTCATTTAATTCATCTTTTTTATTTTTAATATTCATGTGTAAACACAATTTTTATAACGTAATTTTCTTTATTTCCTGCTTTCAACACGTGATCATTTAATTATTATTTTAAACTTTCATTATTGTTTTTAATAGTCTCGCGCAAATACATTTTTTATTTGAGATAAAACATAATCCTTTGCGCTTATTTAGAAATTGGCAACAATATAAAAAAATGACTTTTTCAATAAAAGATTTTTTACTCGATTTTTAAGGATTTTTTGAGTTTTTATTGTCCGACCGTGATGTATTTTTTAATTTCTGAAAGCTTTTTTTATCTCGCGTCTGGTGGTATGATTTTCGAATCCGTAGGATGACTAGAAAAAAAATAATAGCTCCTCAAAAAAGTCCCTAGTAAAAAAGCGATGAGAATAACCCGGAATATCTACGCAGAATTTGATTGGTCCATTTCATTTTTGGCTCAGTTCCAGATTACTTTTTTTAATATAGAAGGATTTTAAAACGTAGTTCAAAACTTTATAGATGGTATTGCATTGTTTCAAATTCAGTATAGTACCCAATTTGTTTTTCCTTTATGGGGGCTGAACAGGAATTACTTTACGTGGGTTTATGGAAAAGGGCTAAATTGTGTCCAAAATTATGTAAAAAACAGCGATTTCGGGTAGGATACTGTTGACCCCTCAGCCCCTCCCCAGATTGTAAGAATTCTAAAACTAATGGGTAAAACTGCACAAAGGGTATTTTAATTTTAAAGTTCATATGAGCAGTTTGAGATAGAAAAGTGCAATCTATTGACGAAAGTGAAAACTATTTTTTTAAATTACTATAGGGTGAATACAGGTTAGATACCCCGTCGGGTTAGTTGGCTTAGTCACTGTATTTCAGCTATTGGACGTGTGGCGGAGCTTAGTGACATTCTTCTACTATGAATCGTTATAAAAAAGCGTAATAGACGAAGTTACAGCGATTTATTTCTTCAAATAAATGTTTCATCCACCAAAGAAAGGTAAGTTTGGCTGTTATTGTATGATCTTGTAAGATAGAGACAAGTAGAAGATGAAGTATAATGTACTGACAAAAAAATTTTCATGAAATATTTAGTGAATGTTATTGAAACAGGTATACAATAATCTGTTAGCTATAGGTTGCAACTATATTTGTTTCTATTTCCAGAGCTACTGGATGGGACATCTATCCCGTATTAAAAGGATACATGCCCCACCTGCATCATGCAAATATGCCTCACTTGGGATTCGGGATGAGACGCCCCATTTATAATTATCAAGTAACTTTGTTGCGTGAGAATTATTTTGAAATCTTTAGAATTGTGAGTAAAAAAATCTGTTTCTTCTTTTGGTTTACCATGGCCCTTCCGGGGGATCATTACCTAACAAGAAAGGGGGCGGTGTTGGTAGTGATAAATTGTCAATTTTAGCAATGATTAAAAAAATTCATTTGTTTCATTTCAAAAAATTTGTTTAAAAGATTGCAATTACCTCACATTTTTAAGTGAAAAATATTTAAGTGTTTGGTCAGCTGTGCTCAGAACATTTTAATTCACACATTACGAACTTTTATCGCTTTATATCAGAATATATTCAGAAGCACTAAATAGAAATCTAAATACAAAATAGAAATCTAAAATCACTTAAGTATATAATTCTCACAGGAAATTCGGAAAGAACATACCGGTGCACCATATTAGAGGTATATAATCCTTCTTTATGTTTATTTTATTTATTTAAATAACTAGGGGGATCTGCCCCAAACGAGCTACGCTCGCCATCCCAAGTTTTGACACCGCATGATTTAAAAATACTCTGATTTGATCAACTTTAAAACGATTACGGAAGATTGTATTATAATTAAATGACCAGTGGCGATCTTCTGTAACCGAGTTTCCATTCATTTGCCTTTGACTGAGGGATTTTAAGGTCGAATCAACTGCTGTTGAAACAGCTAACAACTGTTTTCCTGATTGATTAAATAAGATAAATTAAACATTTAAAAATCAACTTGTGTGAAATGGTTAAGTAAATAATGTCGCTGCATCGGATAATTTTATAACGATGCTATAGAAAATTGGTTACTTCTCCATTATCCCGTCGCCTAATTTCTATCAAAAGAAAAGAAATGTCGCAAAAAAATAGTCAAAAAGCAGTCACATTCAGTTGACATCAGATGCGTTACACGTATTAGTTCTTTTATCAAGGGATTTTTAATTCAACGTTTTTTTATCTTTTTATACTTCTCCAATACCCCGCCGATAAATTTTCATTTAAAAAAAAAAAACTAGCGCCAAATAAACAAATTGAATAATTTTGCCATTGGAATCCAAAAAAATAAATAAATAAATAAACAAATAAATAAAATACAAGAATTTTGGAAAAACTCATCTCACCAAAATGTCAACTATCAGTAAATTTAAACAATAAAATCTACAATATATTAATGAAAACAATATAAAAAAATTTAAAATCTTGGATATTTATTTACGTTATTTTTCTTAATTATCTCTCTCGGCTGGTGAATAAATGTTTGTGACGTCAGTTGAAACTGATGTATTGCATGTAACTGTTCATCGCAACATTTTTCGAAGCCTTTTCTTTTTTAATATCATGGCACTACCGTTTAAGGATGCAATGGTTTTTTTAATTAATGAAATTATTGATAAATCAATGAAACATAATGAAAAATATATGTATATGTCAAATTAAAAACCACTTGATGCCATAACAAACACATGTAATGCCTCTGACGTCAAGTGAATGTGACGCCACATGAATGCATTTTTGGTATTAAATCCTAAAGTTTGGTGATAGTTTTTTGTTATGAAAAGTGGTCGACGTGATAAAGGAGAAATGCCACATTTTTAATGATATTTTAACAATTTATTAGTTATTTCGGTATTTTAAAGGTAATTATTAAACGTAAAAATATAGTTTTTAATTGAGAGGAAATATTATTTAAGCTGTTTTAAAATTTGCAATGATAGGTAAAAGATTTGTCGAAATAAATTAATATCTCATGTAATTATAATTTTTAATTGAAATTGTTTGGAAATATTGTTATTTGAGCATTTTAAATATGACGTAAGTTTCCCTACTTAATGCTTTGAAAACGCCTAATACTTTAATTATTTCTCTTTTTAATATTCATGCGCAAGTATATTTTTTATTACGTAATTTTCTACATTTACTGCTTTTAACACGTGATCATTTAATTATTATTTTAAAGTTTTATTTCTGTTTTTAATAGTCACGTGTAAATACCTTTCTTAATTGAAAGGGAATATTATTATGTGCGCTATTTTCCAAATTGGCAACAATTCATATAATGGATTTTATGAAATATGAAATAAATCTTCATCAGAATAATGAAAATTTTGAATAAAAAATTGAAATATAACCTCAAAAAATTACTCAGTCTGGACACCGCAAGCTTGTCAGCTATATCCTTATAAATTATGGTTGAATTACTGTGCATAGTTTTCGTTCCTATAAAACTTTTATAAGAAAACAATTTTGATCAAATTTAGCATTAAATATCTCTTAAAATAATTCTTCGATTAACTGTCTGCTTCAGCGTGTTTATCGAACATTTTTTTTTTTTTTTTTTTATATAGAACTACCAATTTATAAATTTTTATATGTAATAGTTTTCTGGATATTAGTCCAGAAAGACTTCAAGACACAAAATCTTCATTGACAGCGGCTGCGGCGGCGGTGGTTACTTTTTTTTTTAAATATAGAGTGATATTTGTTTTATTTTTGGCAATTTTTCTGCCTTCCCCCCCTTTCCTTAATTTAAATTACATAAGTTGAACCTTCCGTAGAATATATAAAATATTTTGAACTCATTCATCACATCGAAGTTTGTACATCGAATATAAGAAGAGAGGATAAGTAAGGGGGAATAAACTAAGAGGATAATCCCTATTAGTTTAGATTAAACAAGTTTAGCTTTCATTAGAACTATCTGATTGGCTTCAAATTTTGTATACGCATTTAGTCAAAGAATTGGGAATAGCAAATATCTTTTGATGTGAAAATGTAATTCAGATTAGTATACTAAGTCTGTAAGCTCAATAAAAAAAAATGAAAATGATGTAAATAGCATATTAAATCAAATGCTAATCCAGATTTTAAATTATACCTATACTTCCTATTATTTTACATATGGGGCATCTATACCGATTAAATGGGGTGTCTAACCCTGAAATCCGGGATATATGGCCAAAATCATTAAGTTTTTGATAAAAGCACTATTTTATAAGGCATTTAAAGTAATATTTTTATGATGTTCTAGATAAAATGTGGAGTAGATAGGTTAAATATGCACTTCAAAAATGATTGCTATAAAAAAGAAAAATGAAGGGGGGGGGGGCGCTTAAGTAGAGCCCCTATCCCGGACTTAACCTATACAAAATTTCTAAGCTGTCTGATAAACATATCACTTAGCTCATCTGTATATTTATTATAGTTATAAAAGATCATTTATGAAACACCCTGTATATGTTTTTAAAAAAAAAAAATCAGAACCTAATTTATTTTCTTTTATTGCTTTTATTGTTGTTATTCTAATTAATCTAATTATTTTCAGGCATTTTAAGTCCATATCAGCTAAAAGATTGTTGTTTTTCATACTTGACGCAGAGACACGTCATCCGAACTGCGGCTACAAAACCTGTAAAGTGAATATTATTGGAACGTGCTTACTGTCGCGGTCGGATGAACGGCAGCAAAATATTAAAGAGATTTTCTCTCAGTTCGGAATTATCGATAACATAACGTTTCCTGACACTGCTGGATCTTTATCAGGACGTCGTCAGCTTTCTCCAGAAGTCGTATGCACTGTCGAGTACGCTTTTGCGACGCATGCCTATGGAGCGAAGTTAGGCATGGATGGCGCCATTTTGCCAGAGCCGTTCATCAGCACCAGGGACAAGATATACGTTGAGATCGAAGAAACTGTATACGAAAAACAGATCATGCGGCTAGTGAAACGGGATTTAATAGAGTTCTTGGATCAACACGATCTCGTTTGCTATTGATTTTATTTATTTTTTATTTTTTCAAAATTCTCTGTGTAGTTAATTGATAATAAATGTACATTTTGGTTTCAGACTGTCTATTGTCAAATTATTGTCGTTTAATAATATACACCATCTACCAACACAATAGCGGCCGAAAGCTAAATTTATGTTGCTTGTTTCTTCTTTCATTACGTCGGTTTT
Source organism: Maratus michaelseni (assembly GCA_963931845.1). Taxonomy (NCBI): domain Eukaryota; kingdom Metazoa; phylum Arthropoda; class Arachnida; order Araneae; family Salticidae; genus Maratus; species Maratus michaelseni. The sequence goes on from OZ007588.1 coordinate 205,631,222, forward strand.
TACATGCCGTGTATTTCTCAATAACTACATGTAAAACAAACGATATTGTTCATTTTATGAGAAATAGTGATTCAAAACCCCTCTCATCGGAACACCTTTGTTGGAATGATGTTTTTATTCTGTAAAAATATTTGAAAAGGATTTAAATTTTAACGTTGAAGTAGGCGACAGTATGTACGTTGCTGAAAATGAATACCGTAATCCACTTTTAAAGAAGTACACATGAAATATTTCCACCAACTCCAAATAAGTAATGGCGAAATTAAATACAATTTAGTTCAATATATTTGATCTGCTTATATTTGAATTTAGTCATTTTTAACACTTTCCAACCTAGTTGAAAAGTGTTTATGACTTCGGTTTGTCTGGCCGTCTGTCCGTGCTCTAATTCCCGTAAATATGCTCGGATTGCCCTGCAATTTTTATATGTTATTGTCGTTATCTATAGCTTGTTTCCTATTTCAACTGAAGTGTGTAACACTTATAATTTTTTTACAGGGACACTCAAAAGAATTCCATTACATTACGGTCTATGGGGAAAATCATTTGAGGTTTATTTTAATGATGTTACACAATTTCAAATACATTGAAATTGATATATATCACTAAGGTGCGTTACAAGAAGCTTAATATGGAATAGGGTGTGCATAGCACTTATAGTTACTTTACAGGGACAGACAAAAGAATTCCGTTACATTACGTCTATGGAGAAAAACCGTTTGTGGTTTAATTAAATAATGCTTCACTATTTTAAACGCATTGAAATTTGTATATATCACTAATGTGTATTATAAGGGGCTTACTACAGAATATTGTGTGTATAGCAGTCATCGTTCATTTACAGGGACACACAACACAATTCTCTACTGTCTGTTAAAAATATTTCCTGGAAGTGCGTTTTAAGTTGCTGAGCGCGATTTTCTCACTTTTTTTCTATTACTTGGTGAGTATAAATTCTGTATTTTATATACAGGGCACCACAAAAGTTCCGTTTATTGACAGAAACTACAGAAGTAGAATTTTAAACTGTGCTACGCATCTCCTAACTAAACTAAAATTTAGCAGCCTATGTAGTATATATACAAATCTATAGATCATATACAGGGCTGAATAAAAGTATTCGGATAGTTTTCCAAATATTGTATATTTTGGAAATTCCTGAAATTACGTTTTTAAATATGTTATGCGTTTTCCAATTGTTTACTTAGATGTTGTCTTTCAGCTTATTAAACGGTAATGATTTGTAAAATTATTTTGGAAGCGTTGGAAAGTGTTACATAATCTATGCTTGACGCATGCTTTTTCGTTCTTGTTATATCTACATTTAATCTTTCTCCCCTCAGGATTGTTGTCATAAAAGCATTCTATTCATTGCTTATGTGTGTTTCACATGAAAACTCCATTCCTTGAAAATATCAAAAAGTGTAAAGTAGTTATAGCTCGGTTTGTTTTTGACTGATTCCTTGTTGTTGTTATGCACTAGTGCAGAGAAGGAAGCGGGTCGGGTGAGAGTATAGGAAATAAAACAGGCTGTCTAGCCACCTGGAAAAATAAAAAAATATATATATATAGACTGGGAAAGTCATGGAAATTTACCATTTGTGAGGAAAAGTGAGAAAAATTTTGAACCTTCACGAAAAAAAAAATACGAAAATGTATCTTATAAAACTAAGGATTTGAAATTGCAGCGCCATTAAACTTTGCTCTTCATAAGTACTGTAAAGAGTATTTCAACTTCTCGTGCAAATCATTTTGTCTACTCATTTTCAGTTTTTCTTTGTAAATCAGAGATTTTTAGTTCTAGCTTCACTGAAACTTTCTACTGAATTTTTACAGGGACACACAAAAGAATTCGGTTACAGTAGTGTCTATGAGCAATAATTGCGTTTTCAGCTGTGGTCCGCGTTTATAAATTTAACAATTTTTTTTTAAATATTACTTGGTTTATATAAAATCTATGGATCCAATACAGGGCTGCAAAAAACAACTCGAGTACATTTCCGTTTATTGATGGAACTTACTGAAAGGGAATTTTCAACTGTTCTACGTTTTTACTAACTAAATTGAATTTTGGCATGCTACATAGCATATATACAAATCTATAGATCGTATACAGGGATGTCCAAAAGAATATTTTTTCGTCTGTTGATGGTAATTTCTGAAATTAGGTTTTCACATGTTTTATGCGTTTTACAAATTGTTTACTTAGACATCATATTCCTTATTAATAAGTGAAGTTTTATTATAGGATACTAAATGTGTTGGAAAGTGTTGTCGATCTGGAAATAGGGCTATTTGTTTGGAGGTAAAGAGATATGATTTTCTAATTATGTTGCTGTTCTGCATTCTAGAGACCAACTTTTTAACCTCTTTCCCGAAATCGTGAAACGTGCGGAACGCAAGCTGTCTAAATGCACTTTTACCGTTGACGTCCACCACTATGTTCAAAGACCACTATCAAATAAGAAACAGTCTCATATTTCAATCCGAGTCAATTAATGTTGATGTTCAACTCTGAACTCAATGGACTCCAAATCTAACCAAATCTCCAAATTCACCCTATCCATGCTTAACGCATGATTTTCGTTCTTGTTTGGGTAGAAAGAAGTGTAAATCATAAATTACCATCTTCGAATCAGAAAGTTCCTGACGAATTTCAATTTCCATTGGAATGTCGAGGAAAAATAAATTTGGCTTGGTGATATTAAATTTTAGTATAAAATTTCAAAAGTTTAAAGAATATGATCAAATTATTAGCATGATTATTTTTTTCATTTCAAGAAATCGTTATTTCTGGCCAAATATATCTAGGTTTATATTAAAATTTTTAGTTTTGCCTTTTGCCAAACCAGATTTTGATTTTGGAATAATATTTAAAATGTGAACAGCTCACTTTACAACTGAGGACCCCAGGAGCGAAGTGGTATAAGGGACAAAATTGAAAAACTGAGCTATGTGCACAGTCGATCTTGAAATAGGGCTATTTGTTTGGAGGTAAAGAGATATGATTTTCTAATTATGTTGCTGTTCTGCATTCTAGAGACCAAATTTTAAACCTCTTTCCCGAAATCGTGAAACGTGCGGAACGCAAGCTGTCTAAATGCACTTGTACCGTTGACGTCCACCACTATGTTCAAAGACCACTATCAAATAAGAAACAGTTTCATATTTCAATCCAAGTCAATTAATGTTGATGTTCAACTTTGAACTCAATGGACTCCAAATCTAAATTTTGTCACTTGTATCCCTTGGCTTCTGATGAGCTCAATTGTTTATAAATATTTTGTTCTATTTAGAACAACATAAATTTTGCGTAATGTGAAATTTTAAAATTCCATAATATTTAAATGTATGTTTAAGTCCATACTTTGGTAGAAAAGGACTATCCAAATTCACCCTATTTCGTCAATGTTTACAAATGATTTGGCAGTAGTCAAGTGTATAGTTAAAAAATAAAAAATGCCAATGTCTCCTCTTTAATATAATCCATAATAATCATCACTTCGCAATTATATTATTTTTTAGTAGTAATTAAAACAATTTAAAAAATATGTATATAAAATAAATGACCCGTCTCTCAAAATGCCAAAATTTAACATTGGCACCTTTTCTACCAAGATACAGATATACAAACCAATAAAAATATATACTGTTCTTAAAGCTTGTTTAATTAATTTTAATAAGTCTGTTAAATGGTTATGTATTAAAACGACATGGCACTATTTCACTGCGAGAAAATTGTAAACATCTCAAAGCATTAAAAATAAATAACTCAAAATTGAAAAATTATTAAACGAAATAATGTAAAAAAATACAAATTCATTCGCGGTGGTAAATATTTTATTTCAAAATGTGGTGGTGGAGCAGTAGGTGGAGATGATGAAGGCGATGTTACAGAAGGAGCAAGCACAAGAGATATCAAAGGTAGTAGAAAGACAACACAAACAAAGTCACAATTCGGGTAAGTCACATTCGGGTAAAAAAATATTTAAAAAAAAGTCACAAAAAAAAAAGAAAAAGAAAAGAAAATAGTCACGATCAGGCATGTACATTCTTCTTTCTAACGAGCATATTCTTAATTTTCTGAGAAAAAGACAACCTGAAAAAGAATTAAGACATTATCAAAAACTATTTATTCTAAAACATTACTTTGACTATATTTATTTTAAATTTAGGAAAATATGAAATAACCACGAAAGAAAATATATAATAAACTCTTCCAAGTTATGAATATTTCTGAAAAACGTTCTTTTTCTTAAAAACCAATATATTTTCGAGATTTAAAGAGGCATTTTTAAAAACAAAGTTCCATTTGCTACCCTTGATTTTCGGAAATGTTACCAAGTAATTTTTATAAAGTATGAAACAGTTTTATCAACCCGGAATATCAGTTTTCCGGTTGCGACCCACTTTCAAATGCACATTTTCACACCCAACAAACGTTTTTCACACAAACGTATGAAATGAAAAACGTTAACTTTATCCTTAAAATTAATACTATTTAGTTACACTGTAAAAAATGACCAATGATTCTTATTTTATGAAAATATGCTATAACCACGAACGAAAATATAATAATATCTTCTGAGTTATCCGAAATTTCAAATAGCATGTTACATTGTCCTTTGAATCCGCAGAAACGAATACATTTTCAAAATTTAAAGAATAATTTATAAAAACAAATTATTTTTAGCTGCCCAAATTTTTCAGAAACGTTTCCGAAGGGTTTTTATAGTGTATTAATTAGTGTCCTCAGGCTGGAATACCTGTTTTTCGAATGTTATCCATTCTCAAGTACACGTTTTCAGCCGCATAAGTTAATTTATACATGAAAGAGTAAAGAAATAATCTTAATTTTAATGTTATTGTTAACGCTGTTAATTTTTCATGTTTGTCTGTTAAACATTTTTTTTTAGCATGAAAATGTTTACTTCAGAATGGATAGCATTCGAAAAACAGGTATTCCAGGCTGAGGATACGAATTAATACGCTATAAAAACCCTTCGGAAACGTTTCTGAAAAATTCGGGCAGCTAAAAATAATTTGTTTTTATAAATTATTCTCCAAATTTTGAAAATGTATTTGTTTCTGGGGATTCAAAAGACAATGTAACATGCTATTTGAAATTTCGGATAACTCAGAAGATTATATTATATTTTCGTTCGTGTTTATAGCATATTTTCATAAAATAAGAAACATTGGTCATTTTTTACAGTGTACTTTTATACGTATAAATTCAATTACGCAGCTGAAACTGCTTACTTGATAATTAATTGTATCTTAAAAACCGATATTCCGGTTTGAAAAAAATGATTAATACGCTATGAAAACTACTCCGAAGCATTTCTGAAAATCAGTGGCAGCAAAAGAAATGTTGTTTTGATAAATGCTTCTCTAAATCTCAAAAATATGTTAGTTTTAGAGATTTCTAATGATTAAGAATGCTTTTCGGAAATATGGGTAACTCGTAAGAGGTTATTGTATATTTTCATTCGTGATTACATTATATAATCTTTGCAGATTAAGAGAAAATTGTATTTTTTTATAGTGTATTGTTGTACACATATGTTATACAACTTTGTTGTTATACACCTATTTTCATTTTTTAGAAAATCTTTTATCTTTAAAATGTTATTAATAATGTTTCTTTTTTTTAAATATTTTTTATGACAGAAGGTTAATATATAAAAGCGGAAGGATGAATATGGAATCAAAAAATTCGTAAAATTAATGAGTCATTTAGAAGCAAGTTTCAGGCTAAACAGGCAAGTTTTTAGTTTTATTATTTTTGTTATCGAAATTTTTAGCTAGAGAGAGTATCTTTTCTAAATGAATTCAGAGATTAACAGTTTTAGGTGACTTCGATTATGAAACGTAACAAGATACCTATTGCAGCCGTCCAGAGGAAAGCATATCCTGAAATTTTCGGTAAATTTTGAAACAAACAGCAGATTTTCTTTCTCCATTAACTTGTTCAGTCTATGACTTTTAGCGAACGTTAGTTTTTCACAAATTTACTTTTATTCTTGCTACTCTCATACGCTTAAAACAACACAGTCATATCCGCTAGAATCCAATTCTTGTCAAGCTAAATATCGCGAATTTGGGACCAAAAATAAATCGACATAAATGGAGCCAACTTTGGGAAAACGTTCTAATTTTTTAAAGATCCAATTCAAATTAAACAGTATTAACAAAAACTGACGATCTTCTATAATCTGGTTTCAAGCATTTTACCTTCGCGTGTTTGAGAAAATTAGCTCAATTCTTAAAAACAAAGAAGTGGTAAGCTAGCTTTTCCTTCCAGTACAAACCGGGAGGACTGTTTTTGATAACTCTGAGGGAATATATAATGATGTATAAAACTCTCAGTATAGAAAAATGTTAAACGAAAAACATTTAAAATAACATTCCATAACAAATCACACATTATCATTGAGTTTATTAAGTTCGTTATCGTTGAATATTTATTAATATTATATAGTAATATCTTATTGTTTTATCACAACAATTTTACTAAAGAATCTGCAATTAATGTCCGCAGTACTTGATAGTTCTATTTTGGGGCAAATTTCTATTAGTTTTTGCATTCTGCCCAGTAAAAAAATAAAATAATTGATTTTACAGATAAATCTGTCAGCCAGGGCGCCAGTATAAAACTTTTATTTTACGGAAGTAATCTGTATTTATTCCGAGCTCACGCGCGAAATCTGCTAAAATGACAGAAATTTCGTAGTAAATGCAGCTTATTTACGTAAAACATCTTTTTAGTGACGTCCTGGGTGACGGTTTTTTTCTGAAAAATCAACAGATTTGTTTTTCTGTGTTCATATATTTTCAGTACTAAATAAACCCGAAACCACAGCTTAGTTTTTTCTTCCAACGATGAGCGCCGGAGGAACAAAATACACAGTGGAAAAACATTTTGGAACATGTATGCGTAAAGTTCACATCCAAGGACGAAATTTATTTTATTAATTCATTATTTTTTTTTTTTACAAACATTTAATAAGCTAAAATATTTTTTTTTTCTGTGGAAGACATTTTTCAACCAAAAAGCAATACAGAAATATAACAAGTATAAGAAACCTTAAAAATCCAAAATTAAGTTTAAAAATAGAGAACTGAAATAGTTTATTATCTTTTTCATTAGGGGCTTCCATTCCCTTTGAGCCATCTGTTTAAGGTAATTTTTAAACACATGAAAGTAAAAATAAAAACATAAAAATAAACATTATCTCCCAAGAAGAATTGTTTGAATTGCCTTCAGCTGGGAGTAAATATTTTTTCAGAGAATATTTCAAAATTTGATTTGTGCAATTATATTTGATTTAAATGATTTTAAGACTGAAAATTCTAAAAAAATTATAATAATGTTAGTTTTTTAAAAAAATGCGTAATAATTTCTAATTATATAACGATAGAGAAGATATAAGAAATTTTCTAAAACATCTGGAAAAGTTCAAGAATATCTTAAATTTTATTTACATGTCAAAATGATCGAATTAAAAAAAATTACGTATAGAGTTTATATGATGTTAAACATGCTCTTATATTACCACATTACAAGTTTACTATCACAATACAATTTTTAACATATCTACTTGTATTTTATTCGAAAAGTTAATTTTTTTTAAACAAATTCTACTTTTTTTAATCATTGATGATAACTGTCAATACTAGCAATAAATAAATAAATAAATAATGCTTACGCTTTATGTCTAAGAATAAACATCTCCAAGATGGTGAAGTTTACCCTTCTTTGCCACTCGTATATGCAATCTTTAGATGCATCATCAATATCCCGCCACGCAGGGTCGGCTGGGTTTATCTTTATCAAATAGGGTATGGCGCTTGACAAACCTATGTCTTTTTCACGCATCAGCATTTTCCATACACTTTCTCTTTCCAATTTCAATTGACTTTCAAACCATTTCATGGCATCTTGTCGAACTGAATCCGATCTTTTCATCCGCATGAAAGCCGCTATAACTTTCTGGTCAAACACAGCGGAATCAAACATGAATCTGAAAGCAATTAAAAATGTATAAATAAACATAACAAAATTGCAGAAGGCATATAATCGGATGCTACGGAATAGATCTTAGTAGCATGGGATTCTGATTTCCTTATTTAGTAGGGTCTGAAATGTTTTCCAGCTTGATTGACGTGCCAAGTTGGATGTTATTTTTTTATTCTGTAGGTTTTGACATGTAGACTCCAAATATCTTAGGTTGCATTATTTTCTTGCACATTTTTAAGGTGATTTTCAACATGGCGTCCAAAATGGCTGCCATTTACTGACTTATTTAATATTTGTGGCATATTATTGAGCAGCATGTCAAATTATATGTTTCTGGGGTCAAGAAATACAAATTTACAATCAAAACAGGCGTCAATTGAGTTATTTATTATTGTTTTATAATTTTTTTAACAAAATTACTAATATTGCTTCTATTCTCGTTTGCTGCAGATGGGAAAGCTATATGTTCCCTAGGAGGTACTTACTCATATTAGTGACTGTGTTAAAATTTGTAAATACATAATGAATTGTTTAGTGTGCTTGAAAGGTGGACAATTATGTCAAAAACCTGGAATAGACAGTATAGAAAAACTGAAAGAATATGCTACAAAGCGAGCAAAATTTGGTGAGTCAAAGTTACCTCCACTCTGTAAACTCTCAGCAGATGAGTACTTTTTGTCCCGGTATCATAGTTCCTGATACAAAGAAATCGTACATGTTCAAAAATTCCAGAGAGCTCAAAAACGATTTCACGAATCTTCACCCCTGCCGCCAAAAGAGGGTCGTCCTTCAACGTCCTCATCGGCGATGGGTGATGGTAGTGAAAGTACAATATCTACACGAAACCTTGAACGTGTTAAAGAGAAGCGGTGTATATTTCAACGTACAATACCGAACGAGGGTGAATTATTTTTTTTCTACCATAAATATGGGAGGGACATTCCTATTCATTAAAGAAAATACAGAAACTAAGAACTTTCGTATAGCGCTGTCAATGATAAATGAACCACTTGATTGCACGGCTTTGGATATAGCATATCATTGTGACTGTCTGCGCCATGAACAACGGACTTGTCAACGAAAGATCAAAAAGAAAGAAGTTCCTAATAGTAATGCTTGATTGCTGATATTGGCATAGTGAATATTGTTAAGTGTTCTTTGTCTTCTGAAGCAATTATTACAATGAATGCAGTTAATGAAAATTACAATACATTATTTTCTGAGTATGAAATAGTTAAGGCAACTGGAATACACAAGAAGCGCTTGAAACAACTGATAAGCAAACATATTCCTGAAGAAGAATTTGTTAAGTCTCATAGCGTATATGAAAGTGAAAAAATCGTGAACAAGAAATTATTGTCAGAAAAAGTCACAGTTCTCCACGAAACTTCAAGTAGTGAAGAGGTAGATATTAAATGCTTTGCAAAAACAGCAGAAATTTTGAGAATGGTAATTAGTTGTAGCGATAATTGGAACTTTAGTAGTTCAATGATTGATTACCAACCTCCTCTGAAACTTTCATCATTTATAAAATGGGTTACAGCAGGAACAACAGACCGAAAGTTAACCGAAAGTCGTAGTTCTAAACTGTGCGTTTGTCAAGCGTGCTGTCAATGAAGTTAGCTTCCAGACTGACAGACAAGTTTTCAAAATAGAAATAAGACACGTTTATCAGTTGGATTATCACTGGCTGTTCACAAAAAAATAACCAAGAAGCAAAGAATTGTTTAATACTATGTCTCAGCTGAAAATTGAATCCTGCTGTGGTAACATAGTACAATTTGAAAAGCGGATAGCTTCAGTAGTTTCTGAACGAGTATAAAAAACCGGAGGATTTTGTATTCCACCATTTGTGAAAGAAGGTGACAATGTAACGTTTTCAATAGACAATATTGATTTCCAAGAAAATACTCCTGATGGTCAAATAACTCTACATGGAAGTTACTCTACTGTTAGTTATTAGTCAAGATGAGAATAATGATAAAATAGAGATGAATGATTCTTTAATGATTCCTTCAAACCCTCATCGTCGAATATGCAAGTGTTATACAAATCATTAACAAATATTCTCAGGGGGAAATAATATTTGACCAATACATTGAGCATTCATTGAAGGGGCGAACTTTTAAGAAACAATTGGGGAAGACAGAACCTATTAGATTTACTATTACAAATAGTACGAATATAACGTTGGTATAGCTCAAGACGATTCTTTAACACAATGAAACAAAATCACAATTAGCCGTGTATCTCGAAAATAAATTACTACAGGTTTTTGCTGCTAGTGAGAAGAAAATTGTTGTTTTGGCAGTTATACCTCTTCATGTACTTGATATAGTGAACCATCATGATAATTATGAGATTGATGCGTTTTCGCAAGATACTGACATTTTCTTATTGCTGATTGACTTGGTTTCAAGTCATCTAGTAAATAATGAAATTAATTTCGTTACTAGTCGCGGCAACAAACACAGAAAAATTAATATTTATTAATGAAAGATATTACATTTATGTATTGGTGGAGACTGGGGAGGAAAATTTGTAGGCATTTCAAAAGAGAAGTGGATAAAAGTGTGCCCCAATCTTCAGTGTGATGATATTATAACAGCTTTTCAAGAACTTGGAAAACCTACTGTTGATTCATTATTCAATCTATCTTTGTTTAAAATATTGACCAATTTGCATTATTTGAAAGATGGTAATTTTTCAAGCATTCCGGAGTTAAGATGGCACCTTTTCAGAACTAAAGTTTCTGAGGGGAAGAAGTTAATAACCAACCCTTGGAGCACTGAAGCCACATATTCTAGGATTCAACTTCATTTGAATCAACGGAAAATGCTACAAAACCATCGATCAACAATACCTCCACTTATTGCTAATGGTTGGGAAATAAATGGCAAAGCAGCAATTTCTCCAGTCAAATGCCTGGAATTTTTTTGCGCCCAAAGGAGTTTTTGAACTTGTGAAATGTGTGTGTAAGAGAACGTGTACAATTGGGAAAAGTTCTTGCTTCAAGAATTTTCTGGTTTGTACTACCCTTTGCAAATGCATTGACTATAACAATACAAAGGACTATCGATATAACCACAAATACAAAAGTGTTTCAGAAGAGGACATGTAAAATCCCAGTACCGTATATTCATATAAATGCTGTTTTTAATAATTCTGTTCAATATCTTCAATTATTTATGTTATTTCATTTAAATAATTTGTTTGTGTATAACTGGTTAATAAAACACTAATATATATAATGTCTTTCATATTTCTTGTACTTTATTTGCATCTTACCACTGAAAACACTTCGAAAACTCAATTTACTCTTATTTTGATTGTAGATTTGTATTCCTTGACCCCAAAAACATAATTTTTGACATACTGGTCAATAATATGCCACAAATATTAAAGAAGTCAATAAATGGCAGTCATCTTGGACGCCATGTTGAAAATCACCCCAAAAATGTGTAAAAAAAAAATGGCACCTAAGATATTTTGAATCTACATGTAAAAACCTACAGAATAAAAAAATAATATCAAACTTGGCGCGTCAATCCAGCTGGAGCCACATTTTATTACATTTCAAACCCTACTAATTCGTTGAAAACTGATGGCAAGGGATTTTAAGTGTTGGCGCGTTACATGGCAATTTCGCAATCATATTTTTTATCATTCTGATATGCATGTAATTTTGTTTAAGGATCGTTAAAGTAGGAAAACTAAGTTAATTTTAACATTAAATAGTTTCATTTTTAAAAATCGATCGGTTAGTAATGCAATTTTTCTGAATATTATAACATTTTCTTCCGGTCAATATGAAAAATATGAATCTCTTAAAATATAAAATTCCTTCCAATGGCTCTTTAGCACGGGTATGAGCGCTTCGCAAACCATGAAAACAACAACAATAAACACCAGAACAACGAAAAAGATCATTCTATTACGCTAAATCGTTGTATAGAAATTTCTAAAAATAGAAAATTCATTAAAACTGCAACCACTATAAAGAGTATTAAAAAAAAATCACATTATATAAAATGTTAATATTGTTTCAAATTATTTTTTATAACTTAGTCAAATTATGAAAAATAGAAACTTTCTATTTTTTCATTCCAATTATTTTTGTAACTTATTTAAATTTTGAAAAATAAAAACTTTCCATTTTTCAAATTTTACACTGTTGTGTTAAGAACTGGGGTCTACAGATCTGAAAACAAACGACATACCATGTAACTTACGCACACATTCCGAAACAACTTACAAAAAAATTTTAAACAAACTACTTGCAAAGCTTGCTTTACTCTTAAAAACTCGCCAAAAGTGAGCCAAATGGAAATTCATAATGAACTCAATGTTTGATCACGTGATCGTAGATTTCGACGAATAATCTTTCAGAATAAGATATAGTTCTCCATTATCAGCTTTCAGAATAAAATATAGTACGTACCGCTCCATTATAAGCTTTCATAATAACATATAGCATACCGCTCCATTATAAGCGGTTAGAAGTGTGAAAAACATTTTGTCACTCTATACGTGTCATTTCCCTAGAAATGTACACTTTAATCGCTAAATTTTCCGAAAAAGAAATTCAAATTAAGGCTAAAAATATACATTTCTAATTAATTTGAACTTATCTAACATCATGCATGTCTTTTTCCAGATCGTGACAAATGTTTTATTAAAATTACATTTTTTTATTACATGACTGCTATGTTCGTAACCATGATGCCCACATACCTCATGTTTTTTTTAATCACATTAAATATTAAACTTAATATAATGATGCTGTTGAATTCTGTTTTCTTGACCGTGGGCCCTGACGTGCTGTACAGCATATGTCCTGGTGAAGTGGCCAGCCTAACGCGGGATCCTCTGTCTTTAATTCTCAAGCAAGCTTGGTACTCATTTTATCCACTCCGAAGGGATGAAATGTTATTATTACGTTTAAAATGACTAACAGTACCCTTTCACACTATACTTTTTTTTTTTTTTTTTTTTTTTTCCGCTGTCATCTGTTGAGCTATTTATCCAGATATATAGTTTCTAGCCATGGACATGGCTTATTTTATTTCTTCTAACAGTACTAAGTTATCAAATAAAACTATAAATAAAAAAGATAACCCTTTGATATTAAATATGATTTAATTGTTAAATTCCACTGAATAAAAAATAAAAAATGTATCATGAGAAATATTTTAAATAAACTTTATAGACCCAGTAGTTTGTACAAATACGAGTTAGGGATGTGACAGTTCACGGGCACCGATTCGTCCGGCTCTGCGTACACATTTTTTTAATGAAAAAATAACATTTTTTATTATTTATTTAGTTACATTTATTGTTATAGTTAAATATGAAATTTAAAAAAGTTTTTATCAATAGCATATATTGTAAAATAGCTACAGAATATTGCTTGTATATCTTTGGAACAGATACAATTATAAAAGTAATAAAAGTAAAAGTATACATTATAAAATAGTTTATAGATATAAAATAGCAAGTTAATATCGTTTAAATAAAGTATTACGTTATTAAATAAGAAGACCGTAAAACTTTCAAGAGTTAAACAATAAAATTTTATGTCGTCTCTTACAGTGTAAAGTTTCTGATTTTAATTCTTAAAAGTTTTTTTTTCATTCATATGAATATATTTTTTAACGAATTAGTTATCAAAAAGTATTTTAAAATATCTCACCATCTCGTCCCTCATTTTTTTAGGGGGAAAAAAAATCTGTACTTGGAATTTGAAAATTTGACGGAATCATACAAAAAAAAAAATTAAAAGCAATCTCCAAAGCGTGCATATTTTGATGAAAAAATACTTTAAGACATATAAATCATTTATCAGACAATTACCAAAACATTATATAGAAACTTATATATCAAAAATATATATCAAAACGTTCTATACCTATCAACTACTAATTCTCTTCTCAACATTTTCACATACTTATCCGGTTTTCTAATATCCTGATCGACATTGTCGAAATCTTTACGAGATCGAAATCTAAAAAGAAACATATAGATAGATATACATAGAAATACAATATAAACAGCAATTATAATTCATCACACTGGAATGGGATATATAGTACATAGAATTTCACTTATATAAAGTTATAGATTTTCTTAAACATTATTGAAGTTATTTGGAAACAATGCAGCTTAATGTATATCTTCTAAATTTTCATATTTTTCGAATAAGTATTAAATATATTTTATTTTCTGTTACTGTAATGTTTCAAGATCTAACCTGTTAAAAAGAGATTCTTAATCTAGGATAATGTAGTATAACACCGAACAAAAATATACAGTAACCTATTCCGAATTATTCACGATTCCGAAAAGCGTTTTTACTTACCTATCATACGTAGTAATATGGTAAACCTTGTAATCGTTTTAAAAATCGAAAAAAAAAATTGACGGATTTACACGTTTCAGACACTAAAGATTCCGAAAAACATATTTTTAGAAAAAAAAAAATTGCCGTCCGTCTGTGTGTCTGTAAACGCTCTATCTCCCGAACAAATTGAGACAGAGACTTGAAATTTGGCATGTACTTAGTATGTAATAATGGGAAGAAGCTTATGGAATTTCAGTAACCTCGATTATCCGGAACTATTTTGTTCGGACTCTCGAAATATATGTTCTGATAAAAGGTATATAAAAGTTTTCGAAATTGTGTATTTCAAGGAGTGAACATAAAAGACAATAAAAAAAAAAAAATGCATAAAGAATGAAGTCGATCGGATAATGAGCTGCCGAGATATTTGTAATCCTATTTACCACACTCTTCGATTTTTCATGACGCTGTATTTCATCCAAATTTCAATTCAAAGATATATTTTAATTGGAAATGAGACACTTAATCCGACGCAATAAACCATTAGTTAATATGACTATCATTTTTTTGAGTTATAAGGATGTTTCTTTTACGCAATTCAGTAATAAAACATTTAAAGTTTATGACGTCATCAAACCAAGATTTTATTCGAATTGCAATGCATTTTATAAGTAGTTTGCGCGTGTTTTATTTTCGCATTTTATATTATGCATATCCATGATGGGTAAGCATTACGGTGGCCCACAACGACTAGTTTTTTTTCTTGTATCTTTAGAAACCTGAGAAACCAATATATTTTTGAAATACAAAGAAGCATTTATAAAAACAAAGTTTATTTTGCTGCCAATGATTCTCGGAAACGTTTCCGTGACGTTTTTAGACTGTCTTAATCAGTTTTCTCAACCCGAAATGTAGTTCTTCCGGATGTTTATCTATTCTCAAACATTTTTTCATGTTCATCTAGCACGTTTTTCAGACAAACAAGATAATTAACAGCATTAACATTAACATTAATAGTATTTTGTTACTCTTGGATGTATAAATTATATTACACAGCTGAAAATGTTTAATTAAGAATTAACAGGATCCTAAAAACCTATTTTTTGGATCGAGAAAATTGATTAGTATAATAAATACGTGGATTTTCACTTTACTATCTAAGCGTAAAATCAACATAGTGAAAAATGTTCAAGCCTGGAATCGAACCCGAACCCTTGGAAACACGCTCTATCATTGAACTACGGGGACGATACCCAGCCTGGCATATATCACTTAGATATGTTTGGTAAGGCTGCAACCGTAGCACAAGATGGAAATATCATGATCGATCATGAGATCGATCATCATCAACCGTTTTCAATCCACTGCTGGATGTAGGTCTCCCCCAGATTTTTCCATTGTTGCCTGTCTAGTGCTTTAGTCATCCAATTAACACCGGCCACTTTTCTGATTTCGTCACTCCATCTTACTTGAGGTCGTCTTCTTGGTCGTTTTACATCTCTGGGATACCACTGTAGGGTGTTTGTGCTCCATCTATTGTCTTGTCTTCTTGCAATGTGCCCAGCCCATTTCCATTTTAGCCGTTTAATTCTCTCGATGATGTCAAAAACTTTCGTCTGACTTCTTATCCACGTTATTCTCTTTCGGTCTCTTCTGGTTATGCCTAGCATACATCTTTCCATACTTCGCTGTGTTGTTTGTAATCTTTGTACCATCCGTTTTGTTAGTGTCCAAGTTTCTGCTCCATAAGTTAGTGCAGGCAAAACACATTGGTTAAACACCTTTCTTTTCAAACAAAGAGGCATGTTACTCTTCAGAATAATATTGTTCTTCCCAAAAGCACTCCATCCATTTCTTATTCTTCTATTGATTTCATTCATGATACTGTTGTCTGATGATATTTCTTGTCCAAGGTACACATAACTTTCAACATCTTTAATCTCAGTGTTGTTGTAGACGATTTTCTTTTTTGATGCAAATGAATTGAACATCACCTTAGTCTTTTTCCAAATTTATTTTTAATCCCACATTAATGCTAGCTTCTGCCAAATCTTTTATCATATTTTGCAATTCTTCAGGGCTATTACTGAAAATTAAAATGTCATCAGCAAACCGGAGATGGCTTAAATATTCCCCATTTATTCTAATCCCTTTGTTTTCCCAATCCAGCTTCTTGAAAATACTTTCTAAGACAACAGTATATATATATATATGTATATATGTATTTTTTTTCACCGTGTACTGTAAAACAACTTTTCTATAAAAATACGAAAATTATATAGCAGTATGGGTGGTAGCTTAGTGTATGCATCAAAATATAGCGAGTGTGCATTCCTTGATAAATAATTTAATTTTAATAATAATTTTAGTAAATAATTGTAATTAAACGTTTACTAAAACTGTCATTATCATTACCATTTACGAAAAAGTACGAATTTTTATACAGTGTAATAATTTATAACAATACAAAATGTATTTTCATTATAAAAAAATAATAAACTTTTTATTTAGGGAAAGAATATAGTTTTGTGTTATGAAGTATTTAGATTTTTTTAGCATTTTTACTTAGAATATTCATTCATTTTTCATATAGTTATGCTTACATGTACTCTTAAATCAATGTAATTGACAATATATTTCATGTACAATATTAGAGATTATTATTATTTTTAATTCTTGAACATAATTTTAAATGTCTTGAAGTAAGCGGTACTTGCATATTATGCGTGTCACATAGATAAATTGAAAAAAATGGTTGTCAATTGAGAATCGTGTTAAAAATGGTATTTTAATGTACATTTAATAAATACATAACATCGTTAGAAATGATAATTAAGGTAAAAGCAAACTAAAATAATACAAAAAAGTAATTTGGTATTACACAAATAGATAATATTAACTACGCAGTTACAATGAAGTAAGCAAAATAATAATAATAATAATAATAATAATAATAATAATAATAATAATAATAATAATAATAAGGGTTATTATATAATTTTTATTGTCGGCCATTGTTGTCACAGTGAATATGACCTGGCACGAATAAAACGTATGTATCTAGTTAACAAATGCATATCGTGTTTTAAAGACAGAAAATGTGTTTTAATACTGCAATTACTTACGTAAATTTATCCAAGAAACCTTTAAATTTGATTTTTCTCGATGTCATATATCAAAAAATAACAATCTTTAAAAATATCAAACGTTTTTAAAGCAAAAAATCGTTTAATCATAAGCTCGTAGCAAACTTCAAGCAAGAAGATTTTTACCAGAACTAAACGTAATTGAAAGCTTCTATATCATTGCTACAACAACAATGTGTACAACAATGGTACTTAATATTGAAAAGAAAGAAACAATTTTAACAATCATTCAGGACTGTTTTTGAAATCTTTTCAACAATTTAGTTTAGTTTTCTATTTTCTTTGTTACAAATAATAAATAAATAAATAAATAAATGATTGTTTGATTTCACGTTGCTGACCTCCTGAGGAAAAATTTATAGTTCAGCATTCTTAATAGTATTTTTTTACACGCTTTTATTTAATACTCATAATAGTAAACTGTAATAAATAAATAAATAAATAAATAATGTCGATTTTACAGAGAAAAAAACTGTGAGAAAGGTTGTTTTAAAGTTTTCAAACATAGATTTTACTGGCGTTCTAGCTCACAAGTTTTTTTTTTTTTTTTTTTACTATAAAATCAACAGATTTTTTTTAAAAGAGTAAATGTCAAATTTTGTAAACGACTTTTCACTCACTATCGTATATACGTTTTGTACAGCTGTGTGTTCCCGATGATAATACAATTTTTTAATATTTTCAGAACTTACATATCAATTAATCGATTAATTTTAATAAAATTTATCGATAATAATTTACTTAAACAATGGAAAGAATAAAACATATTAAAAATTAAAATATCACTTGAATGGGGGTTAAAATTCCTATCAGCGCCTCATGCTTTTTACTTTCTTCTATCTTTACAAAGAAGAAAGTATTGGATTCATGAAAATTTTTGACTGCCGGTTTTCGACGGATTTATAAGTTTCAGAAGATCCTGAACATGATTTAACTGTTTTTAGAAAATATCTGTATGTGTGCCTGTCAGTGTGTGTGTGTCTGTTTGTGTATGTGACAAAAAATTTTGGACGCTCTATCTCAAGAACTAATGCACGGAATTTAATAAAACTTTAGATTCAGTTAGACCTTGATATAAGTTGGTGCTGATTAGTTTTTGGTTTAAATTGCCCAGAAGGTGGCACTACCATGCAACATTATTCACGATTTTCACGATAGCTCTGTCTCAAGAACTAATGCACAGAATTTCATCAAACTTCAGATTCAATTAGACATTGTCATAAGTTGTTGTGGATTAGGTTTTGGTGTAAATCTCTCGACGCTGTTATGATGCATTTTTCAAGATTAACATGAATTTAGTTATACTCATATCTCAAGAATTAATGTACGAATTTACTGAAACATTATAGTTTCAGTTAAACATTGATATAAGTTAGTACTGATATGTTTTTGATGTGTGTGAAATTTGTAGCAGATAAAATAATGTTCTAGGATTGGCACACCCGACTAGTTTGCTTTGAACTCCAGACGTTTGTTTTAAAAAAAGGATTATTTTCTACTTTTAAGTGCACTAAAAAAATCGTATTTAAAAAAAAAAATTACTACTTATATTTTATTTTGTCAATTTTCCTAGATTTTTCAATTTAATCAACCCTTTATCATAAAAAAATTACAATTTTCAAGAATAATTCATAATTCATTTTAAAATTATTTTAATGAAAAGAAAATCAGACCTATTTCTCATCCGTCACCTGTTAGTTATTCGATTTAATTTAACGAAAAAAATTGGTAAATAATGACTTGACAAGGTCCTCACATTTCATAAATTAATAAAGCCAAAGCCATATAAAATAAAAGAAAAATGTTTCTTAATATAGGAAAACATAATATAACCACGGAACGAAAATATACAATAGCCTCTTCCGCGTTACCACAATTTCGAAAAAAGTTCTTTTACTTTGGAAACCTCAGAAACCAATATACTTTCGAAATTTAAATAAGCATTTATATAAACAAAGTTTCTTTTGCGGCCACTGATTTTAGGAAACGTTCTCCATTGCTTTTTATAGTGTGTTAACCAGTTTTTAAAATCTGTAGTGTAGGTATTTCGGATGCTATCCTTTCTCAAGTAAACAATTTCATGTTCATCAAACATGTTTTACCAACAATCATCATGAATGAACGACATTAACATTAGCATTAACATTAATATTATTTTGTTACTCTTGGATGTATAAATTATATTATTCAGCTGAAAATGTTTCATTGAGAATTATTAACATCCTATAAACCTACATTTCTGATTGAGAAAACTGATTAATACAGTATAGAAACTAAGTCGAAAAAGTTTCCGAAAATCAGTGGTATATAAATATATATATATATATATATATATATATATATATATTATATAAATGATGCTTTAAATCTCGAAAATATATTGGTTTCCGAGATTTCTAATCATAAGGAATTTTTTTCGGAAACATGGGTAACTCGGAAGAAGTTATTTTGTATTTTCGTTCGTAGTTATATTATATTTTCGTAGATTAAGAAACTTTTTTTTTGTTGTTTTAACAGTGTACTGTAAAACATAACTTCTATAAATATACGAAAATTATACAGACAATTGGGTGGGGACAATTTGGGCTTCATAGTTGCATCAAAACGTATGCGAGTGTGGATTTCATCTGGATTCCTTGAGAAAGAATATAATTTCATATTATTTAATAATCTGATTTTTCTGTAGTATTTTTACTTTAGTGCAATCTTTAGTAGTATATCTTTAGTGCAATCATTTTGCATTGAGTAATGCTTGCATACGCTCTTAAATAAAAGAAATGTACAATGTATTTTAAGTACAATAATAGAGATTATTACTTTTTTAAAATCTTGCACATAATTTTAAATGCATTGAAGTAAGCGGTACTTATGTATTATCTGTGCCAGAAAAATAGGTCGCCAAAAATAGTTGTCAATCGCTGATTTTGTTAAAAATGGTAATGTAATGTACATTTAATAAATACATAACATTGTGAAAAATCATAAATAAGATAAAAGCAAACTGAAATAATACAAAAGAGTAATGTAGTGTATACATGCATTAATACATAACATCAAATTGACGGGTTTTTAGCAATAATCGATAATAACGATGATGATAGTTTTATTGTTTTGCCCACCAGTATAACTATAATCGAAATATTCTTTTATATATAATCAATGAATATATTATATTATACCTTCATCTATACTATATCATATTATGTATATATATGTACATTAAAACTTATGCCACTGTATTTAGTATGGGAACTAGATAATATTAATTGCGCAGTGAAGAAAGCAAAATAATAATAATAATAATAAAATAAGGATTAATATATAATTGTTATTTTCGGTCATTCTTGGCGCAGTGAATATGATATGGCACAGATAATACGTAAGTACCATGTTAGCAAAAGTATAACGTGTTTTAATGTCAAAAAATATGTTTAAAAGATACTATTTACTTACGTAAATTTCTTTAAGAGACCTTTAAAACTCATTTTTCTTAAAGTCATATATCAAAAAATAACAATATTTGAAAATAGCAAACGTTTTTAAAGCAAAAAATGTTTAATCATAAGCTCTTAGAAAACTTCATGCAAGAAGATTTTTACTACAACAAAACGTAATTGGAATTTTCCATCATTGTTACCGCAATAATGTGTATAACAATGATACTTAATATTGAAAAGTATCAAACAGTTTTAACAATTATTTAGCGCTGTTTTAAACAATTTAAATTTGTTTAAAATTTTC
This sequence comes from Maratus michaelseni, assembly GCA_963931845.1. Lineage (NCBI taxonomy): Eukaryota > Metazoa > Arthropoda > Arachnida > Araneae > Salticidae > Maratus > Maratus michaelseni. The sequence continues at coordinate 205,652,472 of OZ007588.1, forward strand.
TTTGTTACAAAGACAAAAGTAATTGTTGTTTGAACTTGCATTGTTTACCCCCTCATTAAAATTTTCGAGTTCAGCATTATTTAATATTGATTGTAAAAGTGGAATTTTGTAATCGATATTTCCCTCACTGCCTTATGCTGTACACTGTAAAAAATATTTCCTGAAAAGAAAAACGGAACTGTACTGGCAATCGAGACACCAGTACTATTTCCGTATTTTATTTTTAGGGGGAAAAATTCCGTAAATTCCAGGAAATTTTCCGTGATTTCTGAAATATCCGTTTTTAAATTTCCGTTTTTTAACAGATATCTTCCGTATTTTTTAGATATTTTTATATCGTTAAAAAAATTTTTATAGGACCAAAAAAAATATACAGGGTGATTTTTTTTTTAAGTTGTGAAAGTAAAACACTATAACAAAAGAACCACTCCTCCAAATGACCTGAAATTTCACTAGTATGCTCCCAAAGCAACGGGGATTTTTACGCATGGTTAAAAAAAATTTAAAATCGCACCGACAGATGGTGCTGTAAGGTAGCAGGAACAAAGAATATCGTCTGTGGGAAGAAAACAATAGACGGTACTTTGAGAAACTATCTTCCGTAGGCCCTCTGTCGTCATTGGATCTTTTCTTAAATTCTTAAGTGTCCTAAATCTCCTAAGAGCAGCTGCTGCGCTGTCATTATTCTGATAATAGAGTTTCGCTAACAACGAACTCTCCGTCAATGGCGCAGTCATTTCCAGGATTTTCGTAGAATAATGAACACGAGGTGTGCGTACTTCACGTTTTTATCGCCAATGTGTGTGTGCCGGGCGCAAGTTCGTCTCCCGACTTTACTGCATGTACAGCGCCATCTGTCGGTGCAATTTAATTTTTTTAACCACACCTAAAAAATTCCCATTGCTGTGGAAGCGTCCTGGTGAAATTTTAGGTCATTTGGATCAGTGGTTCTTTTGTTATAGGGTTTTACTTTCACAACTTTAAAAAAAATCACCCTCTATATATATGTCTCAAAGAACATCTTATAACACTTTTTTTTCCTTTCATTTTTGTGCGAGTTTTCAGTAAATAACCAACTTTTGCCATGAAGGGGATCGAACGCGGAAACTTCTGTGTGGTAAAATGGCGGGTTGTACCATTACGCTAGGACCGGACACTTCATTCCCTCAAATGTTGTTATTTAGTTTAGATGCTTTTAATGATGCAATAGTAGAGTTCAGAGAGTTTCATAGTTAGATGGATTTTTTCAATATTTTATTTTCATAATTTTTAATATCTTGTTTTATTATTGGATGCTTTATAACAGATAAATTTTAACTTTTTATGTATTATATGCGTAAAACATTGTATTAAGACTGCTTCTTTTTGCAATAGTACATATACTTTTTAAAATTATTTGTCTGTTGATCTATTTATCAATTCCAGTAAAAACAAAAATTATCTTAAGTAGACGTATTTATTACATGCTATTAAAGTAAATTTTCTTTATCTCTTATTTTAAAAACTTATGTGAATAAACAATTTTTATGATAAATTAAATTATTTTATTTAATCTTTGCTGAGAAATTTTGTGTACGATTCTGTTAAACTGAATAATTTTAAAAAATCAAAACAAAAAAATAAATTTTTAGAGACAATTTTGAAATTAATGACCTTATTATAGGTAAGTTTAAATTTGGACTTGATAATTTAGTTTAAATTAATTTAGTTTAATTTATAAAATTATAAACTAGCAAAATAAATTATAAACTTTATAAAATTATAAACTTCATTTTTATAAAAGTAAACAAAACGTTATTAATTATTTTAATAAATTTAATGAAAAAAAATATGAACTTCGTAAAATTATAATTTATAAAATAATAAATTTTAGTTTAATTCACAAATTTATAAGACAAATCAGCTTAGTTTAACACCTACATACCGATAATTTGCAAAAATATTATTTTATGAAACCTTAAATATATTAAAACAAGAAAAAATAGATTTTTAGCGAAAATTTTGAAATTAATGACCTTAGGATAGGTATGTTTAAATTTTTGATTTATTAATTTAGTCTAAATTAATTTAGTTTAATTTATAAAATTATAAACTAACTAAATATATTATAAGCTTTATAAAATTATAAACTTCATTTTTATAAAAGTAAAGAAAAAATCATTAATTATTTTTATAAATTTAAAGAAACAAAATATAAACTTTCCAAACTTATAATTTATAAAATAATAAATTTTAGTTTAATTCACAAATTTATAAGACAAATCAGTTTTGTTCAATACCAATAATTTGCAATGATATTATTTTACGAAACCTTTAATAACCTAATATTGCCTCACGTTAATAAAATTAAAATAAAAATTTAAAATGTCAGTGAAAAAATTCATAATTTGAAGTACTATCAAGGAAAAAAAGTAGATTAAAAAAATATTTTTCTGTAATTTATACAAATAAAGTAAATTTCTAAATATTTCACTAAAATATAAAAAATATCATTATTATTTTCACAAAAAATTACTGTCCAGACACGGGCCTGGTTAGAATGAGCTCCAGGATTAACCCGAGTCTAATGACAGAAAATAGGCCCACGGGTAGGACCGGTCCAGGCCTAGATCCTAGAAGACTCTGGACCCTAGTAAATACAACAATCTTAATTCGCATTTCAAACAAGACTATATCTGTATGCAAACCTCTGAACGTTATTTACGGAAATGGGGAAATACGGACATTGTACTGTTTCGAAAAAAATCCATCAAATTTACGGAAAACTTTCTGCATATCTACGGATTTGAAATCTCCTTTACGGAACTAATGTCATTTACGGAAATTCTACTGTTGTTTTGGAAAAATGAAACTTCTCCGTAAAATTTTACGGAAAATCTCTTGTATTTTCACGGATTTTTTTTAGAGTGTACACACTTTATTCTTATTATATATTCCTGCATAAATTCGTTAATATGGGAAAAAAGTTACATTATATTTCATTAATATTTTTTTTTTAAAAAAGGAGGGTTGCAGGTTACCAATTTAATTTCTGACATTTAGTTCAAACTTATTAAACTTTCAGTTTTGACCAATAGCTTCCGACGCCTCGCCACATCCGTCCGCAATTAAGACATGCAATGATATCTCCTATTCCCTGCCCCAAAAAATTTCAAACACAATTCTCTCGCTGCCTTGTTACTTCTAATTTCAAATTTTGGAATGCATGCTGAGAAATATTGTCAGGTAAACTGGAACGGGGTTTCTTGCCAGACCGCCAAAACTCTTTAGTCACAGGGCCATGTTCATTATGGTTTTTAATTAATATCTCGGGTAATTATGAAAAAATGATACATTTGGACCTGCCTTGGACTATTCGCATCCAAATTTTCAAATCTATACGTGCGGTAGATTTCCCCAGCTATCGAAAAGGCTCACACACACACACACACACACACATACACACACACACAAAGAAAGAAAGAAAGAAAGAAAGAAAAGAAAAGAAAACATGCAAAATTTGTCACCGCGATAATGTCCGAGATACTAAACCTATTTAAGCCTAATTGGGACTCTTGGAGTATCTTGTACGAATTCGTTATTCCGGTCTTATTTTGACGCTTCTACCGGGTTACCCAATGGAAAAATCGGCCTTGTTCAAAGCAGAGTAAAAAACAAAAAAAAAAAAAAAAAAATACATTTTTACCTTCGTCTATCCTTATCCAAATTTGCAGATCTCTGTGTGTGATACGTTCAAATACGTTAATATACTATATAAGTTAAAATACTATATACAATATGTGCCACTCAATTTAATTATATTTGTGCTCAGGATTTTGATTCCATTAAAAGGTAGATTACAAAAACAGTTACAGGAAAACAAAAATGAGTTAGACGAACATTTGTATTTTCTTCCAATACCATTGATTCCTGAGAGTGACTGATTCTAAAATCCGGTGGTTTATACAAACAACACCTACTTTATAATTTTATATAAATTAATATAAGCCTAATTTATTAATGGTCCATTTGTAATTTATAAATACAGTAGAACGCTGATTATCCTAATCCCGGTTATCCGAAAATCGGCTTAACCGAAACACCTGAAAACTGTTTTTCTTTTTTTTTTTCCTTTAAGAAAATTTTATTTTTATACAAGCATGTTGTTTATGAAATAATTATAGAGTCAACTTACTTATATGGACATTGCGTAAATGCAGGCATTTTATTGCATAGACACATACAACACTTCATTTCTTTACAAAATAAATTGTGTTTTGTTTTTCAACTTTGCATTGCTTCAATGCTACCTTATCACGCTACCTTTAAAACAACAACATCTGATGCTGTTGTTGCATCTTCCTGCACTTCAATATATGGAAGTGTCATTATCAACTCTTTTCAACGCGTTGGGATCTTCATGCTTATAAAAACTCGTTTGCGCTTTAACCTTTTGATTACGGGCTTGGACTGGCGACTATTTTTATATCCACTCGTACCACAATTTACAAAAGAAAATTTGTGTGGTAGATTTCTTGTGAATAGTAGATTTCTTGTGAATCTTGATATAAGTGTATGGCAGGTGGTAGGTATTGGTATTGAAAAAATGGCGAGAATAGAATAAAGTAATAGTCTCTGGGACGACATATGTCCCAACTCCCAACCCTGTAATCAAAAGGTTAATAAAGTACTAACCTTAGTGGTGCATAGTATTACTCATCATAAATAAAGTTTGGAGGAAATTAAAACACGTGTAAGGGAAAATTACCCCAGAGTTACCCACACCCAGAAAAAAGTTTTGTTGAACCAACAAAAATTTGGTTGACCCAACAAAACTTTATGTTTAAATATAGGTCAATAGAAATTTTGTTTGAATCAACAAATTTTTTTTTTTTCTTTTTGCAATTCCAAAAAAAAATTTGTATCGTCAGCAAAAAAATGTTTTGTTAATTCAAGTAAAATGGTTCAATTTTATTTAAATTTTGCTAAAACAACCAAAATGTACTCAACAAAACATGTTTTGTAGTTTGAATCAATTCCTTTTTCTGGGTGCATAGAATACGGACTCTTGCTGTTATTGCATCTAAGACTACTATAGAATAAGGCTATTATAGAGGTCGCTGCATCTACAGGCAATAACGCATTATCTGACTGTGCGGGAGTGAGAAGAGTGAGCAGTGCCATCTCGTAGAATAAATATAGGAAGTTTCCCAGTTATCCGAAAATTCCTATGGAATCTTGGTTAACCGAAAATACTTTGGTCCCATGCTTTTCGGATAAGCGGGGTTTTACTGTATTTAAAATATGTTTCTTGTTGGAAGAAATATTGACACTGACATTTTGTGATAATTAAAAATAAAACCATATTAAGTTGGTCTGTAACATATGTTCATATAGATTTGGGGTTCTTTTTTTCTTACCCTCTTTAAATTATATATCATGCATAATTTTTATTTAAATTCGCATTATAATTAGTATTTAATCTAAAAATAGTAAAATTATATGTATATGTTTATATATCAAAACAGTAAACAAGCATCTTTGAGAGCCAAAATTACTTTTAAAAACCTATTTTTGGGACTTGTAAATTATGAAAAGGTATTTATCCGATAGTAATAGACTATAATCAAATTATCACATCTACGCAAAAAAAAAAAAAAAAAAAAAAAAAAAAAAGGAAAGGAAAGAAAAGGAAAAAAACAAGAAAAGAAAAAATATCACATCACGCAAAAAAAAGAAAAGGAAAGAAAAGAAAAGAAAAGGAAAAAACAAGAAAAGAAAAAATATAGAGAGAGAGAATTTTATTCCTCGCACATGAATAATTGACGCACAATCAAAAGAAAACCTAAACAAAAATTTTATTTTCTTTATTTATAAATATTTTTTACTGTGTTTTTTTTTTTAATGTGCATGTCTTTTACAAATATATATATTTTTTAATTAAAGTTAAAGCCGTATTTAAACATTGATTTATTTTGTATGAGAATAACGCTTTTTGGGTACCTTTTTTTCCGTTTTGAGTACAGAAAAGAATAAATAGTAATTCGTCTTCAGAATTTACAAAAAATATATTCTAAAACAAATATGTTTTTTATTCATTTTTATGAGACTTCTTTAGTAAAAAATTATAATTTCAATTTTTTCTCAAAAAAAAAAAAAAAAAAAAAAAAAATCAGGAAGACTATTTACTAAATAACTGTTCAAAGAGTAATAAAGCTATCTTTCATATAAATTTAGCTATATCAATTTAAATATGATAAATCCTAAAAAAAAAAAAAAAAAAGAAAAAAAAGATATATATGGATTTAATGTTTAAAGTACTTCTTAAACGACCGCAGATAGTACAGCCGGCAAAGAAAAGAAAAAGAGAGTAATTACCTCATATATTTTAATCTCAAAATTGTACCAGAAAAAATGAAACCTATCATTCAACTGAAAATTATATCTTCTTTTTATTTATGTTTAAAAAAATAACAGTAAGCTTATAGGGTCATCTTCATACTGATATTGTACCAAACTCTGAAATTGTCATTACGAACACATAATCTTGACATCCTATTTGGATTTTTCAGTAAATTTTACCAAAGGATACCAAATGAGAAGTCATTCGATCTAGTAGTGAAGATTTAAAGTTTGTAACTCATAACATTAAAAACAATTTTAATCGTTTTAAAACATCAAGTTGCAATGAGGGTAGATTTTTAAGTATAACTCAAAAAAAAAAAAAAAAAAAAAAAAAAAAAAAAAACTTGGCGAAAAAAGTTGTGATTTTGGATTCGTATATTAGTAGCTTCTAGAAATTGATTTCAGTTAAACAATTCATAGGTTACAATTTATAATTTTTTGGATAGCTTATTTTAAAAATATACATATTTATTAATTAATTTTTGAAAAGAAAAATGAACGGTATCCGATATCTTTTTTTTTAACGAAAATCTGTTTCTAAAAGCATTAAATATGCTAATCCAAAATTACATCTCATTGCAGTAAGTAGTTTTTTGAGTTAATTCTGAAAAACTACCAGTATTGCAATTTGTTTTGCAACAAATACAAATGAATTCAACATTAGGAATTCCAAACTTTAAACTTTCATAATTTCTAATAAACTTTCATAATTTCTATTTGATAGATCGATTTTCAATTTGGTATCCTGAAAATAAAATTTAACAAAAACTCTTAATAAAAGGTCAAAATTAGGTGTCCGTGTTGAACATTTTAGTATGAAGACGACCACTAAGCTTTTTATTTATTTATTTTTTTTTTTTTAAACAGAAATTGAAAGAAGACATCATTTCCAGTAGAATAGTTGTTTAAATTTTTTTTTTCTGTGACAATTTTTAAATTAAAATTCATGGAGCACTCTATCATTTTTTTTTTTGTTTGTGTGGGGTGACAAACTGACAAAAGAAATGTAGTTTTTTTAGACAAAATAAATAAATATTTTTAAAATAAATAAAGTTGATACTTTCCAAAAATTCTGTGTCTCGGATCACCTACAGCAATGGGAAATGTTTTGCTACTTTATAATACATTACGTAATGCATTTTATAGAACAGATTTTCTACCATCAGAAAGTTGATAATGGAATTTTTTTTTTCACGAAATAAATTGTACTTAATTTTATTTATTTATTTATTGCAGAATTTAAAATAGCACTTAATAATTATGAAAGCACAATTTGAAAACACCAGGCAATGTTTCGACAGTGAATATCAAGCTTGGAATTATATTATGTAAGGTAATGAAAATTCTGTTGCACATTTCAGCATAAAAACAACCATTAAGCTTTTTTTTTTTTTTTTTTTTTTTTTTTTTTTTACAGAAATTGAAAGTAGACATCATTTCCAGTAGGATAGTTGTTTCTTTTTTTTTCCTGTGACATTTTTTAAATTAAAATTCATAGAACGCTCTATCTTTTTTTTTTTTTTTTTTTTTTTGTAGGGGAGGGGGGTGACAAACTTGAAACATACAAAATAAATATAGTTTTTTTAAACAAAATAAATAACTATTTTTTTAAATTAAATAAAGTTGATACTTTCCAAAAATTCTGTGTCTCGGATCACCTACAACAATGGGAAATGTTTTGCTACATTATAATACATTATGTAATGCATTTTATAAAACAGATTTTCTACCATCAGAAAGTTGATAATGGTACTTTTTTTTTCACGAAATAAATTGTACTTAATTTTATTTATTTATTTATTTCAGAATTTAAAATAGCACTTAATAATTAGGAAAGCAAAATTTGAAAACACCAGGCAACGTTTCGACAGTGAATATCAAGCTTGGAATTATAATAAGGGGCGAGGGGGGAGGGGGGGGTGACAAACGCACAAAATATTTTTTTTTTTTTTAATCTAATTATTGCGTTACACGTAATTTGTGACAATTTATTTAAAAAGCTCCAGAGTATCTTTTAAAACAAAAAATAAATAAAAAGTTGATACTTTCAAAAATTTCCGTGTCTCGGTTCACCTTCAGCAATGAGAAATGTTTTGCTATATTATAATACATTACGTAGTTACGTGCATTTTATAAAACAGATTTACTACCATCAGAAAGTTGATAATGGTACTTTTTTTTCTTTTCTCTTCTTTTTTTTCCAAAAATTATTTGTATTTGTATTTTTTTTTTTTACGAAATAAATTGTACTTAGTTTTTTTTATTTATTTATTGCAGAATTTAAAATGGCACAATAAAATAGCATTTAAAATTTGAAAACACTGGCCGACTTTTTGACAATGAATATCAAGCTTGGAATTATATTAGGTAATGAAAATCCTGTTGCACTAACTTCTTATAGGGTCCTTGGCAAGATATAGAAATGACCCTGGGAAGACAAGACCATTTTTCTTAGCTGCTTTTTGATAAGTTATTCGCTGTTTAATGCATTCAAATACAGGTAATTTGTTTAAAATTTACGCAATATTCTGAATATGTAGTACAAACGGAAGCAATTTATCTAATATGTACCAACAGAGACAATTTACCTGATATATAAAATATAAAATCACAAGCAATTCACATAATAAATACATAAACTGTCATAGTACCACATCAGTTTTGTTTGAATGGCCATCATTTGGCAACTAATCTCACTTTCTTAAGCTAGAATTATATAAAAGAAGTAACAAATCCTATAATGTAGTTTTCTCATAGATTTACATAAACATATTCCATTTCTAAGGGTCTCTGTCACGTCCCCTTAAAAACAAAAGTATATATTATAAACTGGACCAATAGAGAGGACTGATATAAATGAAACATATTTATGCATTAAATTATTATGGACAATTTTTGGAACAAAAATTTATCGCTGGGATACACAAGAAACAGTAGTACTAATTATTATGAACGTCTTTAAAACATTTTCAAATAAGTTTGCAGCAAATTTTATTGAGAAATTTTTTTATGATTTGTTTCATTCTGTATACAAAGAAAAATTTCAATAAATTAATGTATTCAACTGAATAAGAAAGCAGCTCTTCCAATATAATCTTGCAAATGGAAATTAAAATCGTCTAAAATGGCTTTTTCTCTTTCAGTTTTAGTTACTTCTACTTTTACTTTGCTTTCACCTAAAGGTAGTTCATCAAGAACTGTCATTGCGAGAAATGCATAGGTGGCGTAACTATAAGCCATTGAGATGCGAACAGAATTTTCTCCAATGACTTGATAGGAGTCTTCTGGAATCACTTGACCAAATGTTTGTAATAGTGTCTCAAGCTCGTACATAGTTTCGTTATTTCTTGGACCGGGTACATTGACGAAAACTTCAGTCTTTTCTTTCACAAAATGTTCAAGTTCTGCACTAACAAGACACTGAAGCAACTCGGAAAGTCCCAGCGCCTTCATGAACCTACTTTTTAAAATTAAATAATAGTCATTAAAATCACATTGTAATTAAATATAAATAAGCAAAGAATATACAAATAGGTAAATTTAATAGCAATGTGTAAAAAACTTATAAAATCTAAAGGTCCACTAAAAGAAATATTGGGATCTCTTTAGGGTCTCTCCAGAAAATTCCTTTTAATAAAACCAGCCTCTTCACAAAATTCATTTTTGTTTAAAAGTCACATCACAATATTCTATTCCATAAAAGCAAACTTTCCATTAATTATTTTTATTTGTTAGGGTTTGAAATGTGTAATTGGAACAAAACAAGTTCACCAGAAGGTAAAATAATAGCAGGAAGGCTTTAAAAGTTATTATTAAGAAATTCTTGATTTGAAATCTAGTAACTGGATTTTATCTTTCGTTACAACGTTTACACAAAAAAATATAATAAATTTCACAAAAGCAATTTTCTTTTTTCACTAAATGGAAACCCAAGGGGAAAAAATCTACATCAATCCGTGAAATCAACCATTGTTCTACTTCAGAAGCATGGTCACTGGCAGAATGGAATTCAGGGAGGGGAGACATTTTGAAAAATATATATATGACTGTGGCACGCAGTTTAGGCTGCGTTGTATTAAATGGAGAATATAAACACGAAGTAAGCTAAACAAATACTTTTTTTTTAAACCCCAGTGTAAAATAATTTTTAGACGTATAAACGTAAAAAGCAATTCAGAAATTTAGCAATTAAAAAAAATTAAATATCCAAAAATGAGTTTTTTTTTTTTTTTTTTTTTTTTTTTTTTTTTTTTTTTTTTTTTTGCTGTAAATAAAGATTTGAAACTTTTTTCCCCCTTATTTTTTTCGGGAAGGGATTTTTCCCGTCTAAAACCATCAGAGAAACAACAGATTTTTTATTTCTACGGAAAGGGGAGCAATCCTTAATTCTTTTTTTCTTAGTGTTTAATTATTTTAAGTCACTTTGGAAGAATTTCGACATGTTTTCAAAATCATCAGAGATAACAAAATTTAATAAGTTAAATGTCAAAATCTAGGGAGGGGAATTGACCTTCTTCGGACCTCCTTCCCCCCCTTTTTGGCGGCCATATTTTTTTTTCTTATTCACATAAACTACATGTTGTTATTAGAAAATCGGCATAATAATAAAATAAAGTAAAATATCTGAATAACGGAGACGTCGGTAACACGAAATTTGTTGGCTCCTCGGAGGTAAAAACAAAATATTATCTTTTGGGGATTGTAAAAGTGTTCGCTGAAAGGAGGTGTCCGCTATTCGGAAGTGTCTGTAGATGTTTCTCTGTAGTAGAATTTAGTTGGTTCATTCCCTCTATGAATGCAAATGAATAATAAAAAATAATAAAAATTAATGTCATTTAAAAACAATAGTGCTAAAAAAAGTACTAAAAAATAGCTACTTAAAATATTTCTATCTCGAGTTATGTTCCTTACTTGTACTTTTTTTTATGTACATCAAATTATAAACAGTTGATAGTTATAATTTTAAAAAGAAACTTACATACTTTTCCTATGTAATTTTCTTAAAAATACCAGTTTAAAAAAAAAAAAAAAAATAGAAAGTTTAAGGTATTCTTAAAATGAAGAAGTTGTTTCGAGCCACAATTTTATGTTTCTCTTTTGATCTAAATATCTATCTAATCTAAGTTAATCTAAATATCTAATAGGTATAATTTTAAATTTAAAAATTTTTATTTTTATTTCATGAATGAAACTTAAATGAAACTTTATGAAGTCAAGATTATTTTTAATTGATTTTTTTCATTATTTACTTTTAGTTTCAATCGCAATATTTTTTAATGTACACGTGTAAAAAAAAAATGTGGGATATTTTTATCAATTTTACAAATTTTATTATTTATTTACTTCTAACTTCTCTTAAAAAAAAAAAGAAAAGAAAAAGAAAAAGAAAGAAACAGAATGGAAAATAAAAGAAAAAGAACAGCATTGTTATTTTTTAAAACTCGTTTTTCCAGTTTTTACACAAAAAAAAAAAAAAATTAATTAATTATTATTCAAAAGTAATTCTGCATGCCACATATACAGAAAAATGAGAAAACTCCAGAAAAACATTTTTATTTTAATTTCAAAAAATTGTGAATGTTAAAATGAAACTTAAGTTTTGTTTGCAACACAAATATTTTCTTAGGACTAACTTCTACGTCAAAGAAAATTAATGATTATGAAATAGTCGCAAACCAAACATTATAAAACTGGATTAAAATAAAAATTTAAAACAGAAAATAAATATATACGTAATCTAAAGGGTGATTCAAAACAGATGATAGTGCACACTACAACAAACATCTTTTGTATAAGAAACAAAATATATATATAGAGAGAGATATACCAGAGATATATACAGATATACCAGATATATATAGAGATATACCAGAGATAAATACAGATATACCAGGTATATATAGAGATATACCAGAGATATATATTCTATATAAGAATATGGGGCGTCTCACTTGAATCCGAATTAAGATATTTATTCAAAACATCAATAATAATGAATATATTTTAACGACATTTGAAATAAACTGACCATGCTTTGTGTGAAATATATGGATACCACGAGAAATGTAGACTACCCTTTTGTTTCATGTTTGGAGTTTTGTGAATATTGGCGTCTTTAATTTTTTGAAACCCTGCTTACCGGAAGGTTGGAGAGGCCTCTAAAATTCCCTCACTTTTCTTGATATCATTACATTTCGCGCTCAGAAAAGTTAATACGTTGAAAACTGCTTTCAACTAACCGTTATTTTATTTAAAATTATGAACGATAATTATTTTGTTCACAAATTTTTTCACAAATTAACGATAATTGGAGTGAGATCCCCTTTATATTTGAGTGAAAAACTCGATTACGATCCTAGTTACCTTCAAATAAACAAATAATTCTTTTTTGTCCTGGTGTGCACTAACCCCTTTTAAAGTTCTATTTCTTTTTAATCACTTTGCATACAATACATAATAATATGATGAAATGAAATTATATTCTTACCCGTGTCTTTTTGGAATCTCTGTCTTCGCTGTTTCGGCTTCTTCTGGAGAGGCATATACCACCAAAACTCCACCCCAACTATCCTCTTTCTCTTTGCATCTGATCCATCTGTCGTGAAGCATCACGATGTCACCAAATTTTTGCACCAAACTGCGTACAAGTTCAATTTGACAGTTCACCACAGGAACCCACACGATGACGCCGGTGCTGTGGAAAAATGTTATTTTCTTGAAAATATCAGTCCTTATTTGAAGGTATTCCTGACGAGACCATTTCTGCTTCACGCTTTTCCTTACACGAGGCCGGGGAGGTACGTAAATGAGACGTTCACTCTTACTCTTATGATGGCTGTCACTAAATTCCAGAAGTTTTTTCAAGTCATCTCGATTTCTCGGCGGATATCCAGTGTATTTCTCTTCTATTACACAATATGGGGGTTCTTCTGACTTTTTACGCCAAAAAAATATCGGTTTCTGTGAATTTTTATTACGGACTATTTCGTTTTTATCGTAATAAGTGAAGCATATAAAAGACTTATATTCAGAAGGCACCTTTTCAGTATTAGAATTCTCTTCAGCTGAAGAAGTTTCTTCAGAATTTCTATTCAGGTTCTTTTCTCCGATGCACATGTTTTCAAGTTCGTGAGAGAAAATGACATTCATTTCATTTTTTTTGGAAATTCTAAAGTTGTCTGCATTCAAAAAAGTTTCTTTAGAAGTACCTGGTTTGTCATTACCAACAGGAGGCAAGTCTTCAGATTCCCGAAAATTGATACGATTGTCGTAAATCTTATTGAAGATGAAAAAATTTTCTGAATTCAAAGAAGTTTCTTCCGAATCACTTGAATTGTCTTTTTCATTATGAGGGTGAATGATTTCATCATTCAGACAAGAATCTTTAGCAGTATTTGCTTTATCCTCTTTATTATGAGGCAAGTTTTCGCAATTACGAAAATTCATTTGATTATTGTCCTTTTCCATTCGAATAAAGTTTTCTGCATTGAAAGATGTTTCTCCAGAATCGCGTGATACACCTTTTTCAACATGAGACTCCTGAATAATGAAAAAAAAAAGTTATTATTTTTTTAATTATTGGAAAAATCGTTGTAACTGCAATAATAATGGATTTAAAGTTTCTGGCACAAATTAATTTCCGGTTTTAAAAGAAAAGCAATGAACAATCAAACACTCGCTTAGAATTTAATATTCAATTTGAGATAAATAATAATATTAATAACAATAATAAAACAGAAAAAATACTGAAATACCATTTGAATATTGATGGTAATAGATCATTGGAATGTTTCTGTCTGTTTCTATGTCTCACTCATAAAATATTCAATCGACATTAAATTTGGCTATTTCAATTATGGATTAAGGCAATTTCCAAAAATAAATCAATTTTTAAATAACAAACAACGGGGCAATTAAATACAAAGCCATTTAAGTTTTTAAGAGTATATCTCAATAGTATAGACTAGAGTTTAAAAAACTTGTCGAAATTTGTATGTCAAATAAACAAAATAGTTTTATTTATTTATTTGTTTTTATCAGAACTGATTCATATGTTCGAATGTACGACACGTTTTAGTTGTTCTCAGTCTTGATCATTATTTGTCTTTATCTAAAATTTTTTATAGTCCATACATATATATAAAAGAGAAACTAAAGCTAGAACATTGGCCAAGCATTTCAAAAAATATGGTATAGCTCAAATAGTCATTTTCAAATAAATTGAATATTTAGGATTATCAATAATTAATTAAATATATATGAGAACAACTAATACTTAAAATTTGTTTTTAATACCATTATCAAAAAATCAATATTATAATTAGTTTGTTTAGAAAATTTGATACTGGATTCATGAGAATTACAATTATAAAATTAATGAGACAAGGGGTGTGTGAATGTAAATGAATCCTTTGAAATAATGAAATGCGTGCACATATGATAAATAGTCCGAGATTATCCGTGCATTAAATTGTATTTTGAGCTGCAACTCGTAAGAGGAATATCTTCTGAAACTAGTTAGTAATGTTAATATGGAAGAGAAAAAACAGCAAACGTGCCAACTTTCGAAAACGACAAAGTGTAAAATAACGCATAATCAATATTTCACCTTTTTTTTATAATATAATGGAAAACGTCCACAGAAAATAAATAGTCCTAGAGTACCTAGAATAGCAATGCTTGGAATTGTATTTCGAGCTGCAACTCGCAAGAGTAAAATCTTCTGCAACTAGTTAGTAATACTAATATAGAAGATAAGAAACTAAGAGTTGAACGATTCAAATATTATTTTAAAATGCACTTTCAAAGCGAAAGTTGAGGCCTTTGATCTGACACGTCAGAAATATAATCAAAAATTAAAATGTTTTTTAAGTAAAATTTTTTTTCTTCTTTTCAGAGGAGAATTATTAAACGTTGAAGACAGAAAATCTTATTTTTCAGGACATATCTTGTAACTTAAGAATTTTTTTTATTATTCATGTGGGGAGGACTTGAGCGGGGCCATACGAGATAGAAAGTTCTGTCGAAGTTCTTGATCTTGCGTGACTGCAGCTTCAAACCCATGAAAATCCCTTTTCTTACATACACTATATGGCTAAAAGCCTCCGAACACTTACAATTTTAGACATTTTGTTCAATAACTAGAAGAATATTTGACGAATTATATATAGGAACTTCGTGAATATAAGGAACATGTTTAACCGCATATTTTTCATCGTAGGTTTGACCATTAGGGCAATTAGGGGAACAACAACAAATTGAATAAATAATAATAATAATTGCGATCACCCTGTAAAGTAAAATGCTTGAAATGATCTGTAGCTCTATTACATGACTATGTGGGGCCTGTACAATATTTGTGTTCATTTGTCTGAGGATAGCATGTACACTATATGGCCAGAAATCATCGGACAAAATTTATTTTAAACGTTTTGTTGGATTTATCGAAAATTACTCGTTGAATTCTTCTGGTACTTCGAGAATAAAAAGAAAATGTTTGACTTCAATTAATGAACCAACAACAAATTGAAGAAAAATATATATTTGAGATCACCCTGTAAAGTAGAATGCTCGACATGATCTATAGCTGCAGCACATGATTATGTTGATATTGTTACATATTTGTGTTCGTTTGTGTAATAATAGCACGTATATCACCCTGTAAAATAGAATGCTCGACATGATCTATAGCTGCAGCACATGATTATGTTGATATTGTGCAATATTTGTGTTCATTTGTGTAATAATATAACGTATATTCATGGATATATAAAGTTTTCCTTAAAAAATTCAAGAATTTTCGCATGTTTTTTATTTATAGCATGCAAGGATTTCAGCCAAATTTAACTTCACATTCAGAAAATGTGAAAAATACTACAGTAGAAACAACATAGGTCAATTAGATTATAAATATAGTAAATAGTTGATGAAATATGAACATTTGTACCAAATAATTTTTAATTACGTATGTGCAAACTGTATCAAATATATGTATATATATATTTGACTTGTATAAAAAGACCAGTTGAATATCATAAAATTTGAGATGATGCTGAGTCAAAAAGCTGAAAAATGTCACCTGAGTTTCAGTTGCATTCTAAAAATATCTGGATGCTAAGAAATTTCCCACAAATTGTCATTTTTAATTTTTTTTTTATTTAATTTTTTTTTATTATTATTTAGTTTTTCTTAGAAAACTACCAGAACGAGCCTATTCCAACAGAAAAATAATTATCAAAATCGAAGCATCTGTTTCAAAGATACTCGTTGATATTCATTAAATACTATCTTCTTTGTTGAAAGTCAGCTAACAAAAAATGGCTGTTTGTGGAAAAAACTTTACCATCCAAAACTTTTCAAAGGTAACCAAAATTGAGGTCACTATATCGTCAATATCTTCATGAATTTTCAAAATATTCAACTGGTCGTTTTATATTAGTTGCTCTATGGAGATGACTTCAAAAACACGGAAAAAAATCATTGGTACAGTTCGGAAATACGCAGTTAAAAATTATTTGATACAACTGTTCATATTTCATTAAATATTCAATACATTTATATTCTAATTTTAGTATGTTGTTTCTATTATATTTTGTTAAGTCTTTTGAAATTGGCGTTAAATATGGTTAAAAACTCTGCATGCTATTTAAAAAAAAAAAAAAAAAGAAAAGAAAAAATGGTTTGAATGTTAAAAACAAAAATGTTATAATTCCATGAACGTATGTGCTACTCTTACACAATTGAGCACAAATGTTGTACAATACCGACAAACCGACATAGTCATGTTCTGCAGCGCCAGATAATTTCATGCATTTTATTTTATTATCAAGAGTGATACCAATTATTAGTTTTTTCTTCAAATTGTTGACGGCCCCTTAATTGCCCTCGTACGTAATCAAACCTTCGATGAAAATTTTGAGGTCAAACATTTTCTTTATATTCCCGAATTTGATGCAAAATTCGTCAAGTATTTCCCTAGAACTTCTAAAACATCTAAAATCTAAAGTGTCCCGTAATTTTTACCAATATAGTGTATATTCAACATTTCTTTAAAAAATTCAAAAAATTCCGCATGTTGTTTGTGTATAGCGAATCACGGAAAAAAGCGCATTTTGAAGAAAGCGCACCTACATCAGAAAAAAAAGTTTCACTATATATATATATAAAATATATATAATATATATATTATGTATATATAATATATAGATATAAGCACACAGGTTATGATTTGGAAGAAGCTCGAGATTCCTGATTTTTCGAATGCAGGAAACTCATTCAATCAGCGGCTGGTAACTTATATATGTACGCTTCGCGTACATTAACCGAAAAAACCCCCTGGATGCATGAAACTCGCTGTGCAGCAATCTTTAGAATGCATGAAACTCATTCAAGCAGCGGTTAGTAACTTATATATGTACGCTTCGCGTACATTAACCGAAAGAAAAATCCTGGATGCATGAAACTCGCTGGTACAGCAATCTCTAAATATAAAGTGTGCTTTTTTCCGCCTACTTTTTCAAATGTATTTGTACTTTCCTTATTGACGTATGTGTTTAAATGCCTTAACAAGGATGGCGTGATGCAGGATGCAGATATTGTTATTAGCAAAAACGTTCTCGTTAGTAACGCTGACGTCATAGTGACAGCGGCAATAACTGACCAGTACGTTTCGCTTTTACTGCAATTTATTATAAGGGGTGTGTGGGGGGGGTTACTTTTAATGCAATTTGAATAAAACCTATATCGTAATTAATTGATTTTTTATGGTTTTAAAATAATATTCAATAGCATTAAAATATCATGATCTTTTTTTAAAATTCATCAATATCCCGTGCAGCTCGAGTACGGAAGAATAACAATAACAAACAGTAAAATAAGCAGTAATACGCTGCCGCGAATAAGCGGTAGCGTATTACTGCTTATTTTACTGTTTATTACGGTTAATTTTACAGTGTAATACTGGCAGCTGGAATGCTAGTATGATACAGTAAAATCAACATTTTTTTTTTCCAGTGTAGAAATAAAAATGTACTTTCAAAAGTAATTTCTTTGAAAATTGTATCACAATTTGTGGATTTTTTTGTGGTTTTAAAAATATTTTTCAAGCATGAATTTTTGTGATTTATCTCAAAAATGAACAAGAAACATACGGAAGATTAACCCGTTTCACTTAAAACAGTTTAATAATTAATTATGCATTTCTTCGTTTCCGTTTCTATTCTAACTAAATTATCAAAAGAAATTAAAACTTCACAAATAAATAAAGCACGAATTTAATAGTACATGTAATTGAACTACGCACCTAAACACTGAAACAATTAAAATAAAAAAGATTGCTTTAAATACAGAAATCTTTCGCTATTAACTACTGGCATGCGGCTAAAATACGAAAGTACTAAACATGCTTTTTGGTGTAGTATGATTTTTTTACTAATTCTCCCAAAGTAAAAATACAGCTTTCACAAAAGCGAAATCAAAGTTTACAAATAACTTGAAGAAGGTTTAAACTAAGATGAGACCCTTAAAAGAAATTACTGCTGATAATCTCTTCAATATGTTTCATTTTATTGCATTAATAATAAAACTAATGGTTTGCCATGTAGTAGGGTGGGTGTGCTACAAACTTTTACGAGTGTTTGTCACCATTAATTAAGTTTGTCACCACAAAATAATCCTTGCTTTATACTTCATAAACCTGCGATGAAATGAAGCAAATATTTCTAATCTAAAATGATGGTGACAAGCACTCATTAAAATGTGACAATCTAATACACGAGTCGAATAACTCCGTGGAGGTAGGTTTAGTGTTAAAAGTGCAAAACACCCGCATTAACGCAAACACGCTAGAAACGCATTTCATTTAAGAAAAATAATGAAAGTCAGAAATTTTTTTGAGCCTGCTAAATTTTTGCTTGTTATATTCGAGTCTCCCTTTTGAAAATCGAGCTATCTCAGTTTCTGTTTTGTAGAAATGCACCACCAAATTTTTATTTGAAGTTATTAATTAAAAATATGCATGTTGATCTACTTTTTAAATTTGAAGAATTGGGCACTGATGTGCTATGCTCTTTCTTTCTTTTCTTTTCTTTTACTGATCACTGTAATTCCGTGTTAGATTCAAAGAAATGTTTTATTCTTTCATATGCGAGTAATTTAAATGTATGTTAGAATGCTATAGAAGAAAGTTTTATGATGACCAAGACATACTAATTTGAAACAGTAATTACGTTTCAGAAATAAAAGGGGAAATGTACAGAAAAACGTAAAAACGATCCGAAACTTCTAAAATTCAGAAAGCGCACACTTAGAATGAGTCACTGAATCAAAAGAACATACGAAATACTAAAAGCACTTCGAAAAACTCTTATGTTTCGAATTGGGGACAAGTATGGCCTGTAAATGTAAAATTAACTTGCAATGAATAAGAGGAAAAAGATGATTGCTTTTATAGGTTGCTTTCTAGTGTACTATAGAATACAACAAACACACACACACACACATATATATATATAAAACATTAAAAAAACATACAAGCATATATTTAAGAGTTATTATACATTATTATAAATATTGTAAGTACAAATAGTGCCGCATTAACAGAAATGTACCTAAATCTCTTAATAAAATTATTAATGTTGTAAGAAAATAGGTGGTTATAACGAATATTTGTCGCATTCCCTTCAACTTAGATTTTGCATAAGTGGTTATCCCTTTAATAACAATATGCTTTTAGAAATGGCTTTTGAATGCTTCTAAGTGAAATCCAATTTTTGAATAACCGACTGCTGGAATAAAAATATCATAATACATTATAAAATGTAAAATTCCAAAACATACCGGCATATTAAAATACAAGACTTTAAAACTTCTTTATTTCATACTGCCTTGTAAGTTTGTTAATTGATGAGAAAAATTAATAATACAAAGTGAATATTAATTATTTAATTAAACGTTTCAAGGCAACTTACCTCTTTTTCCAACAATCCTCTTATAAAAGACGGAAGAGCCTTGAAATCCATTTCATCGATGCCTTCCATGATGAATTTTCAATCACGTCACAGAATGCTGTGATAAAAAAAAAAAAAAATTATTATTATTGTTATGATGATAATTATAATAATAACACAAGTTTAATGATATCTTTCACTGCGAAATGTTTTTCATCAATAAAATAACAAGTTATCTTCTTAGAAATTCTTGATTTATGAAAATGATAAAAAAAAAAAAAAAAAAAAAAAAATCAGTTTTCATTTAAGGCAGTTAAGAAAAACAAATTTCTCTATTATTTTTTCTTATTTTTTATACGGCATAAAAAATATATGTATTAAAGTAAAAATTGTTTTAAAAAAGAGAGGAAGAAACACTACTTTATAAGAGTTCTTTTTTTTTTTTTTTTTTTTACTTTTTAAATCATACCTTTTTTATTCTATGCAAATAACAACCATGGAAGTAGCTCTTTCGTGACTGCCAGAGAATATTTCGGAGCATTAATTTTGAAAGTTCAAGTAAAGTATGAGCCTGTTTTTTTTTCTTTTTTCGTCCCCCCTTCTGTGTCCCTTGTTTAAGATAATTTTTAAATACTTCAATGTAAAAAGAAACAGAGCGAAATATTGTCTTCCATGGGGGTCTCACAAGGCAGGGCCATTCTGACGGAAAAATCCTTAGTTCTATACTTACTCTTAGCATTTAATTTTTTTAAAGTCACATGGGAAGATCACAAAATCAAGGAGGGGTGGAAATTGTTCCTACCGGCACATATAAATGAATCTTCAGCTATTTATGTTTTTAAATTTCGATGGTATAGAAGCTAAAAAAGCTTAGTGAAAAAAAAAATGCGTAAAAAGTAACGTGGATTAATTAAAAGATAAATGTTTCAAGTTTTCTAGTAATTATGATACAGGGGTGGAGAATTTTCAGAAAATCTTACCAGCCTAGCATTTATTTTACCAGTCAGCAAGAAGCAATCTATAGTTAAAATTTGTTATGACAGAATTTACGCAAATGCAAAAAATAGTTTATTATTATTACTACAATACATTTTCGCATATATATATATATATATATATATATATATATATATAAAGACATATATACAACATAGATAAGTTTAGTATAGAATAGAGAACATAGTACCATATTTACATCATGGTAATTTTGATAGTTGCAAAATATAGCCAACAAATAAAAAACACATGTTCTATAACCTGCAGTCTTTTTTTCTCAAATTTACTCGCCCTGTCATAAAATCCACTAGCCAGCAGTGAGTAAAATGGCGCATTTACAAAAGGCACAACAATAAATAACGTATCGTCGAAAGGTTTTTGAACCGGATTCGGACATGGTACACTCAAATTTCGTTAAAAAATATTTTTTGATTAAAAATTACTATTAATTAAAAATTAAATCAGCGTTTTTATCGTAATTTAAATTAAAGGTTTTTCTCAAATAAAGGTTGCCACAAAAATAAAATACTGCATTATACCGTACTCAAGAATAATTATACAAAAAATAATTAGTCCAAAAAAGATAAAGTTTGACGTCTCCGCACGGGATTACTTTATATTTATGATTAATAAGCAAGATTAAAATTAAAATGCATAGAAGAAAACGACACCATCGATTGATCGAAGCAATGGTATTTTACGTGTAGCCTAAAATGTATGCTTTATTATATTAAATTAAAATGTATTTTATATGTATTCAATTTATTTTTTTGACCCACTTTTTTTTAATGCGGATGAAGTCATCCTCTAATGCAGTTTAAATACGATTGTTAATTTTTGTTCTCGCTCTTGCCTTTTGCTATCTTCGATGGGTTTTTTACTGTAACTTTGATATAATTAATGAGATGGTATTCTGGCTTGACTAATGTTGTTTACCTTAATAATATTTTTATCCTTAATTGTTCTTTAGAAGTTTAAAGCTGCATCTAAATAATATTAGATATTTCTAAAAAAATATTAGACTGCAGTGCGAAATCTTCACACGGGTCCGCTGGTTATAAAATCATAACTTAATTTTAAGGCATTTTCCTATTAGTCCACCACATGTGATAAATTGCCAAATATTCTTTATGGTTACTATTGTATACGAGTTACAATAACAATGGATTTAATTTTGCATCAAGTCGCGGTCACCAAAATAAGCCAACTGGCTGTGATACTGCAACAATGCAATATTTTAAACACTAAAAAGTGCAAAATTAATTTTAAAAAAATAGTGCAATAATTAAGAAAACATACTTTTACCAATTAACAGTTTAATATTAATTAATTCATACCCAAATCCCGAATAGGTAGTTTTTTAAATTATTTTTTTTCCATTTCCTGTTGACATATCTAAAAAAGAACAAAAAATATATAATTTTTAATAAATTCACTCGCTTACGCTATCTACCAAGCGTTAAAATAATAATAATAATAATAAATAATAAAAGGTTAATTTATTTATAATCCAGTTTGGTGCCCAAGCCTAGTTAATTTATTGTAACGGAAGTTGTTAAAAAAAATAATGAATTCCTGTCATATAATTAGGCATGATTTTCAAGGTAAACATTGGCTGCTTTTAAAAAAGTGCATTTTAAAAACTATTTTGGTATGATCATTTCTGTCTCATTTTTCTAAATATTAAAAAAAAATTAATAATATTATATTAAAGTGAATAACAATAATAATAAGCGAATAATAATATTATGTTAAAGTGAATAATAATAATACTATTATTAAATAGAAGAACCAAACCTCAGTATAACGAACCTATAACGGACTAAGTTTTTGTCGTACTATATCCAAATATTTGTTTTAGAAAATGTCTATGTAAGAAAATGAGAGTTGCAAAATTTTCGTTCGCTATATCAAGAGATTTGTTAAAACTTGGGTTCTGAATAGCGAGGCTTGGCTGTATTTCATTACATTCTACAATATAACTGGATAGCAATATATATTATAAGCAGAAGAAATAAAACACGAATCCACGAATCCAAGAAGGTGTTATTAATAAAAATTAAAGTCGTAGAAAATTGATGTGAAAGCTTTTAGTTGTAAATTTAGTTATTTTCTTCTGAGTTTAAAGTTTGCAAAATTTTAATAGGTGTTTCTAAACTTTCTCAGAAAAGCTTATTATTATTTAATAATTAAATATTGAAAAGTATTATTGTTATTAAGTTTAAAAAAATTAGTAAAATTAAAAAAAAAATAGTTGTATTTACTCAAGAATATAATTAGAATTTTAGTATTTTAGCTGTAACATATGATAGATTACCTCGTAACATAAAATACACAAAATAAAATTATTTTTGATAAAATGTGCCACAGTACACATATTAAATATTTCATCATATTTTTACTAAATAAGTCGATAAACACCAGTCAAATAAAACACGAGTCCACGATTTCAAGAAGGTGCTATTAATAAAAATTAAATTCGTAGAAAATTAATGTGAAAGCTTTTAGTTCTAATTTTATTTATTTTCTTCTGAGTTTAATGTTTTAAAAATTTTAATAGGGGGTTATAAACTTTTGCAGAAAAACTTATTAATATTTAATTATTGCATATTGAAAAGTATTATTGTTATTAAATTAAAAAAAATATAGTAAAAAAATAAAAAAGTCGTATTTACTCAAGAAAATAATTAGAATTTTAGCTGTAACATATGATAGATTACCTCATAACATAAACTACACAAAATAAAACTATTTTTGAGATATTATGCCATAGTACACATTAAATATTTCATTTTTACTAAATAAGTCAATAAACACGAGTCAAATAAAACACGAGTCAAATAAAAATTAAATTCGTAGAAAATTGATGTGAAAGCTTTTAGTTCTATTTTTATTTATTTATTTTCTTCTGAGTTTAATGTTTGCAAAATTTTAGTAGGTGTTTATAAACTTTCTCAGAAATACTTATTAATACTTAATTATTAAATATTGAAAAGTATTATTGTTATTAAATAAAAAAAAATAGTTATATTTACTCAAGAATATAATTAGGATTTTAGTATTTTAGCTGTAACATATGATAGATTATCTCGTAACATAAAATACACAAAATAAAATTATTTTTGAGAAAATGTGCCACAGTACACATATTCAATATTTCATTATATTTTTACTGAATAAGTCAATAAACACTAGTCAAATAAACCACGAGTCCACGATTTCAGGAAGGTGCTATTAATACAAATTAAATTCGTAGAAAATTAATGTGAAAGCTTTTAGTTCTAATTTTATTTATTTTCTTCTGAGTGTAATGTTTTAAAAATTTTAATAGTTGATTCTAAACTTTTGCAGAAAAACTTATTAATATTTAATTATTAAATATTGAAAAGTATTATTGTTATTAAATTTAAAAAAAAATAGTAAAAAAAAAAGTCGTATTTACTCAAGAAAATAATTAGAATTTTAGCTGTAACATATGATAGATTACCTCATAACATAAAGTACACAAAATAAAACTATTTTTGAGATATTATGCCATAGTACACATATTAAATATTTCATTATATTTTTACTAAATAAGTCAATAATTACGAGTCGAATAAAACACGAGTCCACGAATTCAATAAAAATTAAATTTGTAGAAAATTGATGTGAAAGCTTTTAGTTCTTTTTTATTTATTTATTTTCTTCTGAATTTAATGTTTAAAAAATTTTAATAGGTGGTTCTAAACTTTTGCAGAAAAACTTATTAATATTTAATTTTTAAATATTAAAAAGTATTACCGTTATTAAATTTAAAAAAAATTGTAAAAAAAAAAAAATAGTATTTACTCAAGAATATATAATTAGAATTTTAGAATTTTAGCTGTAACATATGATAGATTACCTCATAATATAAAATACACAAAATAAAATTATTTTTGAGAAAATGTGCCATAGTACACATATCAAATATTTCATTATATTTTTACTAAATAAGTCAATAAACACAAGTCAAATAAAACACGAATCCAAGAAGATGCTATTAATACAAATTAAATTCGTAGAAAATTGATGTGAAAGCTTTTAGTTTTAATTTTATTTATTTATTTATTTTCTTCTGAGATTATTGTTTGAAAATTTTTAATAGGTGGTTCTAAACTTTTGCAGGAAAACTTATTAATATTTAATTATTAAATATTCAAAAGTATTATCGTTATTAAATAAATAAAAAAAAAATAGTAAAATTAAAAAAGAAATAGTCGTATTTACTCAAGAATATAATTCGAATCTTAGAATTTTAGCTGTAACATATGATAGATTATCCCATAAACATAAAATACACAAAATAAAATTATTTTTGAGAAAATGTGCCATAGTACACATATAAAATATTTCATTATATTTTTACTAAATAAGTCAATAAACACAAGTCAAATAAAACACGAATCCAAGAAGATGCTATTAATGCAAATTAAATTCGTAGAAATATGATGCGAAAGCTTTTAGTTCTAATTTTATTTATTTTCTTTTGAGTTTAATGTTTGAAAAATTTTAATAGGTGGTTCTAAACTTTCTCAGAAAATCTTATTAATATTTAATTATTAAATATTGAAAAGTATTTCTGTTATTAAATTTAAAAAAAATAGTAAAATTAAAAAAGAAATATTCGTATTTACTCAAGAATATAATTCGAATCTTAGATTTTTAGCTGTAACATATGATAGATTACCTCATAACACAAAATACACAAAATAAAATTATTTTTGAGAAAATGTGCCATAGCATACATATTAAATATTTCATTATATTTTTACTAAATAAGTCGAAAGAGAAAAAGTGTCTTACCTCTTTATTTTCTTCATAAATTCGTATCCTTGATATTATGGAGAATAAACAACAGTTTAGTTTAAAATTTCACAGTATAATGCAAATTCCACATCCAACAAGCACAGTCTGTAGCGGAATGTGGAATGGTGTATTTCCACGCGGTGAAAACTGAACTATTCTAAGGTATTTTTTGCAGGTCTTGAAACAACTCTGGTACAACACACCTGGGTATTAGAAATATCCCAGAAATTAATAAATATACTTATTTGGGAAATGGGAGCTTTCACGAAAGGTGATTGCACCCTTCCAAAGCTCTATCTAACTAACCCCCCCCCCATCCGCCCCTTTTTCTATTCATGTATACTTTGCAAAATTCTCAAAAATAATCCCCTTTTGTCATGTTCTAACTTTCTCCAGCCACAGTGTTTCGACTGGGAGATTAGTAATTGATGGTCTGATTAACTCTTTTTCATTTCATTTTTCGCGACATAAGAACCCCTTTGTACTCCTTATACACTGAGTTCAACAATCTATATATTTAAAACGCTAAGCGTTTTGTTTCGACAATCCGTGAGAACAAACTACTACATCAAATTACATCATTCTTTTTTAAATGAAAGATATTTGGTCACAGATTTGTTATCGTACATTCGATTGTTCGAAAATTTAATTAATTAACCGTAATTTTAAATTAAAATTTTACTTCTGCTTATGACGTCATAATTTTGGCAATCAGATTAACGCCCACTGTTGCGACGTACAGAGTTTATTATCTGAACTCAATGGTTGCGAGGTTAAAAAATAAATATTAAATATTAAAAGCACGTGACTTTTAGGCCGAATTTTTTAATTTGTAAGTTAAAATATAGTTAAAATGTTTAAGTATTTCGGTAAAAATATTTATCTCATCAAAAACGTCACCTGTAAAAAATGCAGCCAAGTTCGTGACTCTTTTTCCGTAAAAAGTTCTGAGATCGTATAAAGCCAAGTTTAGCTATCTTATTAACTCTGAAATTTTCATTCACAAATCACTCCTAGTCTCTACATATTTAGTTAAATATTATTTTGTGATTTGGCAATTACGCAGCACAGGGAAGTTATTACACCTTACTATGTTATGTGGGAAGGGATGCGATAATATGATTAAGGCTAATTATATACGCACAGGGAAGTTATTACACCTTAATATGTTATAGGATGGCATGGTATTATTTGATTAAGACTAATTATATACATCACATTCTCGTGCTACGTAATTGCCAAGTCACAAAATAATATTTAACTAAATATGTAGAGACTAGGAGTGATTTGTGAATGAAAATTTCAGAGTTAATAAGATAGCTAAACTTGGCTTTATACGATCTCAGAACTTTTTACGGAAAAAGAGTCACGAACTTGGCTGCATTTTTTACAGGTGACGTTTTTGATGAGATTTCACTTCTTTTTGTAAGTAATCCTCCTTTTCTTGATTTTGGGTTCTTTTTGAAGATCATCCACTGATTTTCGCTAAGCCCACACTCTGTCCCTATTATTTACAGGTATAAAAAATGTATAAAAAACGTACAAAACAGGTACAAAAATTTGAAGCTTTAATTTCATTTGCAAAGTACTGTAGATAAAAAGAGATTTCAGGTTCCTAGGCCAGCACTAAGTTATGGGAGGGGGAGTGTCAAAAGTACTCTCAATTGCTTCCAAGATAGGTGCTATCCATCTGAGATATTACTCGCAGTCCTAGAAACTTGATATTTAGCATAAAAGAACTTTTTAGTATAAAAAGAAAGCCAACATTAAAATTTCCGGAAATTTTTAATAAATCAAACTATATTCATTTTTTCGATGTTTTTTATTTATTTTTATTTTTTTTTGGCTTTTTTTTTTTTACATTTACGGATTTTTTAATTTTTTCTTACTTTGTACACTAAACCCTACCTTTCTGCCAAATGTCAAGCTTCTAGCACTACAAAATCGGATTATTTTCAAATTTTTGACTTTTCATAAATTTATTGATTTTTCGATTTTACTTCTAAGTTACCTGATTGTCATGCCAATATAGTAATTTTTTGATCCGTCTTCTTAGGATCATTTAGGTTCAATTTAGAGGTAAATCAAGTGAATGTTAGAGTCACCATGATTTTATTTAGAAAGAACTATCAAACCATAACCAGCCAATAATGTCGGGAGGGTAGGTGGAGCTGTGAAAATTTTTGTGGGGCTAACATCATTTAACAATCCATATTTCATATGCGAAATAAATAGAGTATAACCTGTGAAAGAAAACAAACCTGTCTATAAAGAAATCGCCTATAACGTAGCCAGTCTATAGTGGAACTTTCCTATAACGAAATTCGTAAACGAAAGATAAGAAAACCATAATCCGGGGGAAATAACATAAAACAATTAGGCACTTTTTAAAGATATTTCAATTTTTTTTTCGAATTTAACGAATTTTTTAATTGTTCCTTTTATTGAATAGTACCTTTACACTACCTTTACACTAAGTTTTAAGTTTCTAAGAACACAAGATAAAATTATTTTCAATTTTTGATTTTTTCGATTTTTTTTTTTTTTTTTTATAATTTTCTGGATTTTTTAATTTTTTCTTATTTTGTATCCTTTATTACAAATTTCAAATTTCTAGCGCTACAAAATCGAATTATTTTGAAATTTCCGATCTTTTTCGAGTTTTTTTATTCTATTTTCGAATTTATTGTGTTTTAATTTTTCCTTTTCCTGTATCCTAAACAATAAGTTTTTTCGAATTTTACAGATTTTTTCTTTTTTTTCTTTTTTTGTATCCTAAATACTGCCTTTATTCCAAATTTTAAGTTTCTAGCTCTACAAAATTGAATTATTTTCAAATTTACGTTTTTTTTTCGATGTCTGTTGTGTTTTTTTTTTCTTTTTCTGAATCCTAAACACTACCTTTACACCAAATTTTCAGTTTCTAAGACTACGAGATCATATTATTTTCAATTTCTCACATTTTTTTCTTTTTTTTTTCTTTTTAATTTTTGAAAATTTCGATTTTTTTTAAATTATCCATATTTTTTAATGTTCCCTTATTTAGTATCTCAAATATTACTTTTATTCCAAATTACAAGTTTCTAGCGCTATGAAATCAAATTATTTTCAAATTTTCTTTATTTTTCGATTTTTTTATTTTATTTTCGAATTTTATTGCGTTTTTATTTTAACTTATTCTGAATCCTAAACACTATCTTTACCGCGAATTTTAGGTTTCTAAGGCTAAAAGATCAAATTGTTTTAATTTTTTCATTTTTTTCGAATTTTTGAAATTTTTTTTCGAATTTTTCGGATTTTTTTAATTTTTTCGTATTTTGCATCCTAAATACTACCTTTATTCCGAATTCCAAATTTCTAGCGCAACAAAATCGGATTAGTTGAAAATTTTCGGTTTTTTTCGATTTTTCCGATTTTTCGATTTTATTTTCGATTTTTTTGTGTGAGTTTTTGATGTTTTCTTTTTCTGAATTCTAAACACTACCTTCACACCAAATTTTAAGTTTTTAAGACTACAAGATCGTGTTATTTTCAATTTTCAATTTTGTTCGAATTTGTTGAATTTTCGAATGTTTTTTTTTTTTTTTTTGAATTTTCCGGATTTTATAATTTTTTCTTTCTTTGTATCCGAAACACTAGCTTTATTCCAAATTTTAAGTTTCTATGTCTGCGGGATCTACCCAATCTTTTTGATGACGCGAGAGTGAGTGAGTGTGTGACAAAAAATCGAAACTTTGAGTTCATATACCGTCTGCACTAATTTATGGGTATTTTTTGAATTATCCATATTTTTTTATTTTTCCTTATTTAGTATCTTAAATGTTACCTTTATCCCAAATTTCACGTTTCTAGCGCTATAAAATCGAATTATCTTCAAATTTTCCTTATTTTTCGATTTTTCCGATTTTTTTCGATTTTTCGATTTTATTTTCGAATTTTATTGCGTTTTTTATTTTAACATTTTCTGAATCCTAAACACTATCTTTACCGCGAATTTTAAGTTTCTAAGGCTAAAAGATCAAATTATTTTAATTTTTTTAATTTTTTTCGAATTTTTCGAATTTTTGATTTTTTTTTCGAATTTTCCGGATTTTTGAATTTTTTCTTATTTTGCATCCTAAATACTACCTTTATTCCGAATTCCAAGTTTCTAGCGCAACAAAATCGGATTATTTGAAAATTTTCGATTTTTTTCGATTTTTTCGGTGTTTTTGATGTTTTCTTTTTCTGGATGCTAAACACTACCTTCACACCAAATCTTAAGTTTCTAAGACTACAAGATCGTCTTATTTTCAATTCTCAATTTTGATGGAATTTGTTGAATTTTCGAATGTTTTTTTTTCGAATTTTCCGGATTTTTTAATTTTTGCTTATTTTGCATCCTAAATACTACCTTTATTCCGAATTCCAAGCTTCTAGCGCAAGAAAATCGGATTATTTGAAATTTTTCGTTTTTTTTCGATTTTCTCGATTTTTCAATTTTGCTTTCGATTTTTTTGGTGTTTTTGATGTTTTCTTTTTCTGGATGCTAAACACTACCTTCACACCAAATCTTAAGTTTCTAAGACTACAAGATCGTCTTATTTTCAATTCTCAATTTTGATGGAATTTGTTGAATTTTCGAATGTTTTTTTTCGAATTTTCCGGATTTTATAATTTTTTCTCTCTTTGTATCCTAAACACTACCTTTTTTCCAAATGTCAAGTTTCTAGGGCTACGGGATCTACCTAATCTTTTTGATGACGCGGAACGAGTGAGTGAGTGAGTGACAAAAAATCGAATGTTTGAGTTCATATATCGTGTGAACTAGAAAAGACAGAAAGTTGCAATTTTAAATTTTGGTCCTGTGTGCCAAATACTCTAGAAAAACGAAGTTTTGAATTTTTGGGATACTCCAGCGCGGAGATATGGGGGGGTCAAAAGTGCCCTGAGTTGCTTCCAGAAAAGTATGCTTACGGCCGTCCTTTCTCGACTTGGCGGAGGCACTGCCGTGCCTCCAGATCCGTGCGTTTTATAAGCAAATAAAAATTCATATTTACTGTGACGTCACGGAAAAATTGTCCATTGGGTTCATTTTTTCATTAAGCATTATAACTTTGTTGATGCCATTTTTTTTTCATTACAATTAAATGCAAAATATATTTTTATTTGTATGCATGGTGCTTAAGCATAAATGTACGTGTGAAAAGTTTGTACCGGTGAAAATGACGTTATGCTTAGCTTGAAATGCATTTTAACATTGATAAAACTAAAAAGAAAAAATTATATGATTGTGTTAACATGGCGTAATATTAAGTGATATTTCAATTTTTAATTTTAAAGATTAGAACTGGAGCCTTTATTGGTTGCTTCATCTTGATTGCATACCTTGATTACATGTTACCAATTACTTTTTTTAAATTATAGGATTAAGTTATATTAATTATAGGATTTAAATTATTAAGATTTCCTTTTTTAATAAAAAAATTCACAAAAGTAAAGAATTTCAGGAAAAAAACCCTTGAAATAATGATTGTATTTTTAGCTAGAATAAAAAATGTAAGGCTAATATTTTATAGGAATTATTTTGGTAGGTTTGTTATAAGTTCATTTAACAGTTCCTTATTAGCGGCAAAGTCTTATTTCTTTCACTGTGAATTTTTCTTTCGATGTCAAAAAATGGTACTCTACTTTTGGACGCCAACCAAAACACAGTGGCAATATTTAGAAATGTATAACGGTTGTGACAACAAACGGCACTATCCCTTTAGTTTTCATCGCGCTTACATCACTTCTAAATACTAAAAATTTAATTTTTTTACTACATTTTACAATTTTAATTCTTACATCCTCAATTAGAAAAAAAAAATTAGCTTTCGATTGAAATTTATTTGAAATCTGCCGCTTAATTTAACGACTTTAAATAATTTTCAAGCATGAAATATTTTTCAATTCTATCTCAACAATGACCATCCGTTTGTTTTAATAATGTAAAATAGTTGCAACAATTGTTATAGGTATCCCTAACCTTCATGAGAAGTGAAAAAATAATAAAAAATAATAAAAACCTGATAAATCATAAGATCAGATTATCCATAAGATAGAGTATTTTGGCGCTAAATATAAAATCTGTCAAAAGAAAAAAAAAACTATTTTTAGCTTATGATTATCATAAAATTGATATGTTGAATTCGTTGATGTATATGTTGAATCGGAATATGCTAGGAACTGTAATTTATTATTTTTTAAAGATAAATTGGATATTTAACTGTATAATAGACCGACTGTGATGGAAAAGGAATAATCATCCTGATTATGTAAAGGGATAGAAGAAACCATACAAGTAAATTACAATTGAAAACATTAAAATTCTCCCTCATCTGCATATTAATTTATTATTTTTAACAAAAATTCTTCATTTTTACATAAAAATTGATTAGCTTAAAACAATGGATGCGTTTGAGAAGATATGGATTTGAAACGAACAATGATTAAAGAGGCCATTTTAAAACTTTTAATTTAAACATTTTAAAACTTTTTTTAACGTCGAATTTCAACGGTGCCTTTGGGCAGATGCAATACATATGCGCATAGGAGCTCATTCGATTGCATTATCACAGGGGGGGTGGGGGGTTCTTATAATACGTTCTTTTATTTACTGAATATGAGATGAAAATGGGAAATTTGTATGATACTTTATGATAGGACTATTTGTATAATACTTTATAGGTCCATGACCTTTTTTTTTTTTTTTTTTTTTTTTTTTTTTTTTTTTTTTTTTTTGTCGTGGGGAATATGGTGGTAATGTCAAACTGATTTGCATTACACATTTGTTTACGGAGTGTTCGTTTGGAGCTTGCATCGGAAATAGCATTTCACTGGTGGGGGGGGGGGGTGGATTTTTTAAAATAAAATATTTGAAAGACTGTTTCATACGAAGCCCTACTTAAATAATAAAGAAGCTTATTTTACTGATATTGTTATAGTATTTTTTTTCCGTCACGTTTTGACGGGTTCCATCTAGTAGGAATTTAAAACTCATTGAGAAAAATCTATGCATGTAAACACTCAGAACAAAATCTGTGGGGGGAGGTAATATGTTGGAACGTATATGTCTGTAGTCCTCTGACAAGGCTGCGTTTTTTTTTTTAATTGGAGAATATAAACTGGGTATAATGTAAACTAAGATTTTTTTTAAAATATAGATAAAATGCTTAAGTGATGAAAAGAGGAAACACAAAAGGCTTATAAAAACAGTTTAATGATCGACACATGTTTCAGAGCTCATATACGACGCCATTTTTAAGATATATAACGATAAACAAAAATATTCTCGCAAATTTTTGAAAATAAACTTGAAAGCGTAAATCACGAAATCATATATATATAAAAAAAGTAGATGCTTGAAATAGTCAACTGTAAACGTGAAAATTTATATTTCCTTATTGCTTTTTTAAAACTGGAAAATACCTCGTACCAAATTTTAGTTAATTCAAATGAGGTGGATTCATTGCAGATGTTTTTATTATGCATATAGATTTCTATTGATTCACGGATAATAGATGGGAAATAAATCCTTGATGGATAAATTATTTTACTATTTTTAAAATCAATTTTTAAAGTCTCGGTTCTATGCAGTCTTGCCAGTGATGTAGTTCTTCTGTCATATTTGATATCTGCCATAAGCTCTTTTAATCTTGTTTTAAACTTTCTAGTGGTCATTCCTATATAATATTGTAATGAATCTTATTATGTGATTATGTAACAATTTTTTGTCATAACACCCAGGGTAAAAATTTGAAATTTACAGAAACATAACGAATAAGAAATGTAAAAGAAACCCCAATAGTAAGCTTCTACTGACTTTTTTCAAAATTGAGAATTGAAATACAGCATTCTATCTTTATAGTCAAATAAGACAGTTTTTGTACACATAATCGCAAGAAGAAAACCAAACTAAAAATTATCTTCTGCGAAAGGTTCAGGTGACAGTCCCCCTTCCGCTGACAAAAAATGATTACTGATAACGAAAATTCAAATGTTAATTTTTCTCATAGTGTTTAACTATTTAAATAATTTGAGAAGTTTTACATTTTTATTATATTTTTTCAAAATCATCAGAGAAAAAGAAAATGTATTTAATAAAAATTCAAAATCCATGGAAGGGCAATTGCACTCCTCGCTCCACGATTTCATATGAAGCTGTGTTTTCACATCCCAATGGAAAATAAAATGAAATAAATTTTTAGTTATTGAAATGATATTTCAGGATGTTTTTTACGATGTGATCAATTGACACGCATATTTCCCCTTATTATTGGTAGGGCACACACGGTATTTGTAAAGGACACACAGATTTCAGGGGTTCAAAAAAAATTCCGAGCGACGGTAGCAATGTTGTTGGAAAAGGACGTTATTATAATAAAAGTTTCAGTTTAATTTTATGTTATCTGCAGAGTTCGTATTTCCTTTTGCAGAAGTTTGTCAAGTTTGTGTACTATTGATTCATGTTTATTTTACAGCATATTTAATTATGACAAATTCATTACATAAAATTTTTAATTCTAATAATAATTCAAACTACCTACACACTAATTCTCAATTTTGTATTTATATCCGTGGATTCTATAAATGCATATAAGTACATTCATCCAATTCCCATATACTTTTTTTAAAAAAACTTGATATTCTACAATCATGACCCAAAATATTAAGATTTTGCGGGCCATGCTTTTTAAAAAGGAGAATACATACATGTAAAACGCTAAACTAACAAATAATAATAATAATAATAATAATAATTCATGCGTTAAGCATAGATTATGAAACACTTTCCAACACATGCAGAAAACTGTAACTAAACTTCACCCTTTAAATAAGGTGAAAGAAGAAATGTAAGTAAACTATTTAGAAAACATTATAACACATTGAAAAATAGTTTTAGAAATTACATTCTATTGTGAAAAAAGTAGTCGAATTATATTGTTCAGCCCTGTATATGATCTATAGATTTGGATATATACTAACTACATAGCATGATAAAATTTAGTTAAGCTAGAAAATTCCCATTTAGCAATTTTCACCAATCGATGGAAATTCACTCGAAATCTTTTGCCTTGTAAATTATCTAATAACTTTGTACACACCACATATTAAGGTAAAAGGTAAAAAAACGCTTTAAGGCAACTTGAAACTCACTTTCAGCAATCACTAACCGCATAAACGGCAGTGTACATTGTTCTATGCGTAGCCCTGTATATGAATTTATTTATATTCCATAGAAACATCTATTAGTCTATTAAATATAGTTCACCAGAAAAATACGTAACAAAATTAAAAACTCATTTTTTTTCATTTTTTATTTCAGTACTTAGTCAAAATTTTGAACTTTTTTTTTTTTTTTTTTTTTTTTTTTTCTCGACACCCAAACTTTGTCATCCATTTAAATATGCTATTTTAATTCACCTCACCAATTATTTTCTTTTTACTAAAATTTTTTTTTCGAGTAAGGCAAAACTACCTTTTACCGGACCCCGGGGACTCCATGCCGCACTCACCGTCGACCCAGCGTTTGCGCTGTGTGCCCCATAATCTTATTTTTCAGTTAAAAACCGAACCACTCGTACGAATCTCTTAAAATTTGGTTTCTTATCTATTTTATTCTAGTACTATCCCCTACCATACTTATTTATTTTCTAACTTATTTTAATTTTTTCGCTTTTTTGCCGTTTTCTAAGTTTTTAAATTTTCATGACTTCCAATCATACGATTCCCCTACAAACTGGTTTTCCATCTTAAAACATTTATTTCTTTAATCACCTAATTTTTTAAAAATTTTCCATTATTATTCTCGGACTTTTAACACTTTTTATATTCTCTGTTTACAATCTTCAGCGAGTCAAAAAAACTGACAAAGACCTGTTTTAATTTGTTTCTATTAACTTTTTTATTCATTTCTAAAGTATATCTATGTTTGCACACAAGCTTTTTAATTTTGCTCCTTTTTAAATTTTTGGTTTTTGTTGATTTTTTGTCTAAGTTTTATTTTTCATGAAATTTCTAAGTTTTTTTCCATGCCAAATTTCTTCAGAGTCTAGACCCCTCTTCGAATTCTTAAAAGTCCCCAGAACACGGGAACTGAGAACTCTGCCAAAATTTCCAGCTTTTTTCACCTTTTTTTTTCAGAGTCAACGGAACACTTAACAGTCCTCAAACTTAAACAATTCTTGCCGTATTTCAACATTGATCATCTTGGACCATCTAAATTTGATGATCAACATGGATCATCTTAATTTAACAATTTTTTTTTAACTTTTCTCTCGACACCCAAACTTTGTCATCCTTTTAATAATACTATCTAAGCTCACCTCACCAATTATTTTCTTTTTTTCCTTTCGAGTACGGCAAATCTACCTTTTACCGGAGCCCGGGGTCTTCATGCCGCACTCACCGTCGACCCAGCGTTAGCGCTGCTCGCCCCATAATATTTTTTTTTCAGTTAATTACCAAAACACTCGTACGAATCTCTTTAAATTTGGTTTCCAACAACGGAACACCTAACTGCCCTCAAACCTAAACAATTCTTGCCGTATTTCAATATTGATCATCTTGGACTCACTAAATTTAACAAAAAAAAAAAAAAAAATCCTCTCGTCACCCAAACTTTGTCATCCTTTTAATAATACTATCTAAGCTCACCTCACCAATTATTTCCTTTTTTCCAAAAATTTTTTTTTTCTCGAGTACGGCAAAACTACCTTTTACCGGAGCCCGGAGACTTCATGCCGCACTCACCGTCGACCCAGCGTTAGCGCCGCTCGCCCCATAATCTTCTTTTACAGTTAATTACCAAACCACTCGTACGAATCTCTTTAAATGTGGTTTCCTATCTAATTTAATCAAGTACTATCCCCTACCACACTTAATTATTTTCTAACTTTTTTTTTTCGCTTTTCCGCCGTTTTCCAAGCTTATCAATTTTCATGACTTCCATTCATACGATTTCCCTACAAACTGGATTTCCAACTAAAAACATTTATTACTATAATCACGTAAATTCTTAAAATTTTTCCATTATTATTTTCGGACTTTTAACACTTTTTATATTCTCTGTTTACATTCTTCAGCGAGTCAAAAATGACAAAGACCTGTTTTTAAATAGTTTTTATTAACTTTTTTATTCATTTCTAAGGTATTTTTATGATGGCACACAAGCCTTTTTTTAAATTTTGCTCATTTTTTTTTAATTTTTAGTTTTTGTTAATTTTTTGTCTAAGTTCTACTTCGTCTAAGTTTTCGTCTAAGTTTTCTCCATGCCAAATTTCTTCAGTTGCCGTCATTTACCTGCATTTTGACATCCCTTCATAGCTAGCCAGCACCATTCACTTGTCACCCCCTTTTGCCTGGACAGGCGGCCCGCAGGTGCCGGCAGTCGGCCGGCTGGTGCAGGCCCCCGTCCCTGCTCTCCCTCATCTCACCTCTTACAATCTTGCTTTAGCTACACACAAATCTCACTACTATTAGCTGTTGTAAACATCAAAACAATTTGCATCCCACTAATATATTCTCAAGCTCATGCCACTCAGCCCTGCCTAACAGGACGCTGGGGTTTCTCTTTTTCTTACTGCACACCTAATATGCTTCTCCCCTCTTGCTGCAGACAGAAAGCCTTTTTCCCCACTTTTCAAATTTAGAAGTGTGCCACAAATCCTGTTGCACTATTCATGGATTCACTTGGTCATAAGGCGCGAGTGCCCAATGACCAGTTATCAATTGTTAATTCATTTTCCATTTTTCTACAGTTCCTAAAGAACATCCTAACCTTATTTCTTCAGCACATTCATTAAGACCGAGATGTCACAAAAAGACACGCTGACTTTAGGACATGCCTCTCAACCAGTCCTGATCTCATCAGCATCCAACCCGCCAAAGACCAGCCCAGAAAAAAGACTCACCCGCTCCATGAGCATGAACTCGATCGCATCAGCCAATGAGCAAGACGACTCGGGCATACAGGCCCAAGTGATGGCAGACCTGATTGCAAGGGCGAGCCTGTATCTTAGCCAGATAAGACAAGAAAACAAACAAGGTTTTGCCACCAAGGACATCGAATTCATCAAGCTCGAGAACCTCATTAAGCAAATCAAAGCGAGAGACATTGCAACACAACAACTTATCGCGGCTAAGGATGAGTCACTAGCTCGGTTGGAGGAGAGAGCTTTGAGCCTTGACCATCAACTGAACGACGCCAAAGCGATGCTCCACTCACGCCTATCAAGCATCCCAACACTCGAGACCATCACGGAGGCAGTCCAGACTGCACTGACTAACCAAGCTACAAAAGAAACGCATTTGGCATTAGCGGACCCACCTCCTGAACACCCACCAAAGTCTCTCCCCTATAGCCAAGTCTTGACCAGAGAACCGGTGAAAGACACCTTATCCAAACGGACTCTGGTGGTGAGAGGCAGAGACCCCACCCCAGGGAGACAAGTGGAATCCCTACTGGCTCGGGAAAGAGTCTCAGTCCCGGTCAAAATTAACAGCATTGAACCCAGGAAGAATCACGTTGAGATCACCTGCAACTCCGAGGCTGATATGAGGCAGCTACAGGCGGAGCTGCAGTCCAACCGGAACATCAACACGAAGCTCAACTTCCTACAAAAAGCTCCCCAACAAAATAAAATGATTCTCCTGGGCGTTCCGGCATCCTTAGGAACACAGGACCTCACGAAGATTATCGCAGACACATACCACCTGCCAGCCACTGACATCTTCATCATCCGGGACCTCCCGCACAGAACCAATAATGACCAGAAGGACGTCCTACTGGTCATCCCAAGCTCCCTGGGCAGAGCTATCATCGAAGATGGAGGGATTGTCCTGGGTCTCAAGACCTGCCGCCTCCGCCCGCACACCACTATAGTCAGGTGCAGGAATTGCCAGAAGTTTGGACATTCAATGAAGGCCTGCCATGCTACTACACCAACTTGTGCACGCTGTGGTGGCTCCCATGCGGGGGAGAACTGCTCGGCCCCAGCAAAGTGCATTAACTGCACAAGGCATAACCATCAATATGAAACAAACTTTCATATTAGGCACCAGGCGTCTGATGCGGGCTGTAGAACCTACAGGGAGGCCTACAGCAGGGAGAGAGAAAGGCGCGACCATTTCTTCAACCTTCGCCAGCGTGGCCCCCTTCTCCGAGACCCTCCACCACCACATCAACTCCAATTCCATCCGGAACCCCCACCACAGTTCCTCCACCCGCACGAGGGCTGGCTCGACCGGCAACGTAATCCACCCTTCCAAGAGAGGTACACACGAGACCTACTGGACCGCGAGGGCATTTAAACTTAACAGTCCTCTAATAGTTACCCTAGTTCATCTAATTTATGGCCCAAAACGTAAATAAATCTGATAATAACCAAAACTCACACAACCCCCCCAACCATTGGTACTTTAAACTTTCTACAGATCAATCTCAATCATTGCAAGGTAGCAAATCCTGCAGCTAAAAAGCATATGGAAGACAACTCCATAGATATTGCACTTCTACAGGACGCTCACTGC
Organism: Maratus michaelseni; assembly: GCA_963931845.1. Taxonomy (NCBI): domain Eukaryota; kingdom Metazoa; phylum Arthropoda; class Arachnida; order Araneae; family Salticidae; genus Maratus; species Maratus michaelseni. The sequence continues at coordinate 205,692,179 of OZ007588.1, forward strand.
AATGAAAAAGGAACCCTATCGGGCTTCCCAAAGGACTGGAAGATTTTCACGTCTCGTAAACATTCTGCGCACTTGCTCGTCAGGAATACGAGCCTCATAATCAATCACCTATACACAGGGGACCACTGCATCTTCATAACCCTCACTGCGGCGGAAGGGGAATTAATCATTGGCTCCACTTATTTAGCGCCTTCCATTAAAAACTTTGATCAAACTCTTGAAGATTGGCAACACTTAATTACACAACGAAGACCTTTCATCTGCGGAGGGGACTTCAATGCGAACTCTCCGCTCTGGGGAAGTCCTAGAGAGGACCTCAGAGGGGGGGATCTCATTGAATTTCTTGTCGTAAACAAACTTTCAATCATCAATGCCGATAATCGGAAACACACCTTTGTCAAAAAAACCAAAACAGGACAAACAATAGCAAAAGGCTTTCCAGATCATACATTAGTTAATCCACTTGCTAATCCAAACGTTCGCAACTGGCAAGTACTTGATACACATAATTTCTCAGACCACAAATACATCGAATTTAACTACAACACAACACCACTCTTTGCAGCACAACGAAGATTTAACACAAAACACGGAAACTATAAGAAATTCACCATGCAGCTTAAAGCCAGTAAACACTTCCTTAGAGACGCCCTTAACACAATCACAAACATTGAACAGCTTAATTCCTTCACAGAAAAACTTATAGCCACAATTCAATCAGCAGCGCGTTCCTCCTTCCGTCTCAAAACCCTTAGAAAATCTCCAACATACACATTCTGGACACCACAATTAAGAGCCAAACGCAACCAGCTAACAGCTCTTAGGAGAAAACTTAGATTGCTTAAGAACAACTGCAGTCCGCCTGAAACAATTAAACCACTGCAAATAAACTACAATAAACTCGCCGCGCAGTACAAACGTTGTATTCTTGACGCCAAGAGCACAGCCTGGAAATCTTTCTGCTCCAACCAAAAAGATCCCTTTGGTACTGCACATAAATTCTTCACGGGAAAATATTTCACGCCAGATGAAATTCTCCTTGAATTGCCCTCAGGCCAATCATCCAGACAGAGAAACCTAGAATTCCTTACAGAACAACTATTTGGCGAAACCGCCTACCCACAACATGACAATACAGATATCACCTTCTCTGCCCAAAACGACAAACCATTCACCAAAGCTGAGCTTCGGGCCACCCTTAGCAAATTCAATGACAATAAAGCCCCGGGCCCGGACTCCATTGACTTTCGTCTACTTAAGCGCACTTTTAAAACACTCCCAGAGATCTTTATCCGTTGGGCAAATCTCTGTCTCCACCACCAATATTTTCCCCTTACACTGAGGCAAGGAGAGGTAGTCTATTTTCTGAAGCAAGGGAAGACACCCTCTGAACCCACCTCATATCGCCCAATCTGCCTACTTCCAACCCTAGGTAAATTACTAGAAAAGCTAATTGTTAACAGACTAACTTTCTTCTTAGAATCAAACAATTTTCTACATGAACGGCAATTTGGGTTCAGAGAGGGCAGATCATGTGAAAAAGCATTGAATGAAATTCTATCTTCCTGCGCCTTAAAAATTAAAGAAGGAAAATACACCTCCCTTGTATCACTGGATATCAAAGGAGCATTCGATAATGTCGAATGGAGAGATATCCTACTACAGCTCTGTCTTCTAAACTGCCCAGGAAACATCGCTGGAGTCATCAGAACCTATCTATCGAATAGAAGCATTCTAGTCAACTGGGGAGCAGGTACATCCAGCCACAACCAACAGAAGGGATGCCCTCAAGGCTCATGCCTTGGGCCAATCCTCTGGCTCCTCATAGCAAACCTGATTCTTAAAGAATTAGATCGTTTAGGCTTTCTCCTCTTTGCTTTTGCAGATGACTTCAGCTTCATCTTCTCTGGTCGAAGTCGTCTGGATTTAGAACTTGAGGCAGCTTTAGCCCTTCCCTTTTTTTGCCAGCTCCTGGAGTCTCTACACCTGCAACTATCAGCTGCAAAATCACAAGCCCTCACATTCGCGAAACCCTACAAACTAAAAAGGAAACCAACCATCAGAATTAATGGCATCAGTGTACACCATGTCTCCACCTTAAAACTTCTAGGCCTAACCATAGACCAACACCAAAATTGGTTTGCACACATAAATTACTTAAAACTTAAGCTCATTAACTACTACCACAACTCCACTAAATTAACATCTAAATCATGGGGTACTAAAAATACAATGTTAAAAATATGGTACACAACAACAACAGAAAAAATCATAACTTATGGTGCAGGTATTTGGGGAGGCCACCTAACCAAGGCAGCGCAAATAAAATTATTATCCATTCAACGCATGTTCCTACTGCAGATTTCTAGAGGATATAAAACTATTTCTAGTGATGCACTAGCAGCCATTACCGGCATCCCTCCTATCACATTTACCATTCTATACGAATTTCAAAGGAATAACATCTTACACCTACATAATAATGCCATAACACAAATCCACTTCCCACATTTAACCATTCAACACAAGATACAGAGCTGGCAAATTCACCCAGCTGATGAAACTTCCCACTTCCAAGTTAACCCTAAATGCAATTCCTACTCCCCTTCCCACCGCTTAACAGTCTTCACCGACGGCTCATGCACCGAAACCGGCGTAGGCGCAGCTTTTTGTGCTACGGAAGGCGGAGTGCTGACTCACCGGTGGGCCAGCAGATTGGACAACTTCAACTCTATATATCAGGCTGAACTCTTTGCCATCCACAAAGCTCTAGAATGGATTTCGGAACAACAAACAACCATTGCAATCCCCATCTATAGTGATAGCCTATCCAGCCTGCAGGCAATCTAAGCCTTCAGAACCATCAATCCACAAATCCACGAAATTAAAACCCAACTTAGTAACCTGCTACATAAGACTTCGCTAGGTCATGTGACAGCACACAAGGGGATCTTCGGCAATGAATCTGCGGACATGCTAGCAAAGGAAGCAACGACAAAAACATCCATAGACATCTCGCTACCTGCGCCCCACTCCTATATCAAAAGATCCCTTAAAATGCGCATGTTGCAGCAGTGGCAAGACCACTGGGACTACTCAGAGAAAGGTAGATATACCTATGACATAGTCCCGGCGGTATCTTGCAATCTTATTACTTTAACTCCCTCAACCACTGCCTTCCTAACGGGACACGGCCCTTTCGGGTCATATCTAAACAGGTTTAAAAGGGCCCGAACTCCCACCTGTGAGTGCGGCGCAGAGGCGTCAGCCTCACACTTCTATTTTAACTGCCCCCTTACAGCTCGCTGGCACATCCGTCGCCCCTCTTCTCCCCCTAGTGGTTGGCTTGATAATATTCTTTCCCGCCCAGCACTTTTAAATAAACTAAAAAACATCTTTAAGTTCTTGATGGATCTTTCTAACTTGACCCGCTCCTGAGAACATCATTCAATCTTAAACCATCTTCACTGCCCAGTGTCGCGTTGGAGGTATGTCTCTGGCAGTGAACTACCTGTAATGTACTATTTCCACCCCGCCCCTTGTCGCGTTTTCTGGCGGGTTCAACTCCAGCTAAAATATGTATTTTTTTTTTTTTTAAGACCTTAATAAAGGGACCGGGAGGGACATCTATGCTCTACAGATCTGGTTCCCAGTCTGAGCAGTCCCTCTTAGGCATTCAAATAACATACAAAAATTTCAGGCCAATGCGAGTATATAAACGCGATGTAGACGACGGACGAACGGCAGACAAACCGAAGTCATAAACAATTTTCAACTAGGTTGGAAATTGTTAAAAATTGCCAGAAACCTTCATGCGAGACAGTTCGTAAACATATGAACTTAAAAAGTAATACAGAAATGCAAAATAAAAAATCTAAAGTAAGAATCTTCTGGAGTTGTTTTATTAATATTATGCAAAATTCATGATTAAAACAGTTTTTTATATTTTAGTCACGGGAATTGCCCCCCCCCCCCCCTAACGTCTCTGAACCTCTCTTTAAGATAATTTTTCAATGCAGGTACGTGGATAAAAGAAAAAAAAGGGGGGAGTTTTCAATGGAGGTTCCGAGAGCCGATGACCTCTGTCGAAAATCCTTAGTTTATTTTTTTCTTGTTGCCGTAACAAAACATTTTTTTTTAAAATCATTAACCGAAAAGAGAAAAAAATTGACCTCCCTTGCTCCCCCCCCCCCTCCCTCATGCGGATGCCTATTCTCAGTGACCTCTCACTTATATCACTAATTAGCAAAGCTATATTCAGCGCCCTATTAGCATCAAGGCACGCGAAGCAATTGCTCAGAGCCTTACATATTTCATGGGCCTAAGATTTTCCGGTCATCAGTAATAATTTTAGTGAAAAACCTTTCAGAGTAACAAAATTTAACATATGCTTTATTCATTACAGTAATTATGTAAATTAAGTATATATTAGAATGTAACTGTAAAAACACTAATAAAGTCGTCAAAAAAAAAAAAAAAAAAAAAAAAAAAAAAAAAAAAAACAGCGATAAAACAATTAAAATTTAATAAAATAACATTAAAAATAACAAAGTTGTATGTTGTTTTATTTTAGAGAACCGTGCATTCATAATAATTAAAATTATCCATTAAAAAAGTAAATTCTGTATTTTTAAACGTCTAAAATGTTATATATTCTAAGAGAGTATTTTAAATTCATTACTATATTATTATTACCTTTTCTAATATAATATTATATTCTAATTCTATTATATTATTTTTTGCTGTTTTCGTCTTTTCCCATTTAAACGGATCTAATAGTTACATTGAATAAGTTTTCCTACAGGGTGATATAAAAATTTTTAACACTGATATTCGTGACATAATAACTTCATTCAGCTTCGAATAACAACCTAATAGAAACAGTAGATTTCTCAATTTTACACATTTATAGGTTTGTAAACAATGTATATTTGCATTAATAAATAACTTAATAATCTTCTCTGTTTTAAACAGAAATTACTACAATTTTCAAACAAATAAACTAATTAATATCAACTTATTTTTTCGTAGCTATTGTTCATCCTTTTTCAATCCCATTGTTCATTTTAAAAAGCCAGATATATTTAAAACACGTGATTAATATTGTAATACAGAATTTTCCATATTCGATTAAAATAATGAAACATACATAAAATTCTTCAATTGAACTTTAAAATCCAAGATTCCCACGCTATTAAAAATTTTAGGAAAATTAGCACGATAGGCAGGCACTATTGTGGTTTGACAGGTGTCGATTTCAAATAAAAGGTAATCTCCAAAAAGTGCTCCTAAAAGCTTAATCCTCATGGGTTCACCTGTAAAAGAATTAGCTCTTACCCCCCTCCTCCCCCCCTCCCTTTTGTTACCAACAATTTTATTGGAGAGTTGTATTGTTTTCTATAGCAGTTGCTTACTTGTTTTGAAATATGTGTGCTTATGGCATTCTACAAGGAAATTACCATTCATATTATAGTCTTGTGTGTATGTAGTATATCTACTGGAATTTTTCATCAGTGCTTTAGTTGTGACAGTTTTTTCAGTTCTTTTTTTCTTCAGGAAAAGAAATCATCGGAAAATTAAAGGTAAGATATTGTTTTTACAAGCATTTTTTTTTAAAGTTATGTTATTCATGATGTAAAATTGTTGATACATATGCAAATCTTAACACTGTGAAATGGTATTAATACCCTCAAATTAAAATATTCTACTGCGATGCATTAGAGAAAATTCTTATAATTCAAAACAATCATGTGGGTTGAAATGGACAAAAAAAGATTATTGTTTTTCCTATAAATGTAATTAGAAAGTTTGAGGGAAATTTCTAACACAATTACACAAACTATTTACGATTTGTTAAATCAAAGGCATAAATATGTATTAACAATTTATTATTTCACATTTATAAATTTATGCTATAATTATATTGTGAATGTTGTTATAAATGGTGTTTTTATGCTCATAATATTGCCATATCGAAACAAATTTTATGTTATTAGTATGATTTTCTTACATTATACGTTTTTAAATAAAGGCAAAAAAGTCTTAATAACACCTCAAAATTTAATAATTGCTATAATATTTAATTCATAATACGGTAATTTTATGGTTTTATTAAGAAGATTTTTGCCTTTATTTATGGATAACATCAGTTTGTTTAAGAGTTTAATGTATATGTTTTTAATTAGTATCTTGATCTTTGACAGAGATTTTTTTTAATTCAAAATGCATAATATTTTTTCTGTGTTAATAATTTAAAATTTGATATTTTTTAAAAATAAAATCGCAAAATATTTTCTTTCCTTTAAAATTCGTTAATAAATAATTAAATTACAATTTTATTAATAAGTTTTTGCTTTGTTGTAATTAAATCGCTTTGATAAATTTTTTGTTGATTGTCACTAATTATAATTGTTATTTTAATAAATTCATGTACTTTTGATACACTTAAATTCAGAAGAAGATTATATTTCAAAACTATAATGATTTTTTTTTTTTTTTTTTTTTTTTGATTGACTTTGCTATCAGTTTTATTCTTTGTGGATAGTTATCATTTCATATGTTGAAAAAACCTGAAACATTTATTTACTCTTCCATAAATATACAAAAAATAACTATCTGCTTCTTATAAATACAAATTTAATTTCATAAAATTTATGATACATTAAATTCTTAATATTTTTATAATGTTTAGAGTAGTTTGAAACAGTTATCTTAATTTTAGCTTGTACTGAATATTTATATTGGTTTTTTTTTTTCATTTCTACATGTTATATCTTCTTATTTGACCGGCATAAATCTGCATCACAAGCTTTCAAAATATGTGTATAATATCTAAATAAATCTGCATTCGGAATATCTACCACTTTTTCAAATTAGTAATATTCGCATAACTTAATCACGAATAGTGTGTCAATAAATAAAGTTAAGGTTACTATTCTGAAATGCTGGTAGATATTTTGAAAAAAAAAATCCCAAATTGGGAAAGCTGAATCATTAAAAAATATAATTATTTATTAATGAATAACTGAAATATGCTCAAACGAATATCGTGGTTAATCTTGCTTAATACAAATAACATTATCAATTATATGAAGAATTATGTTAATCGATCAACACGGAATAACCTCTCATTCTCAGATTTTATGTGTAGCACAATCTTTTTTATAATCCTAATACATTTACGATTAACGAAACTTAAAATAACAATATTTTAACTAATTTTATCAATTACTTAATTTAATAATGTTTTTTTAACTCCAGCAATATGTATAATTACTAATGTGCATAATCGTCCTTGCCATATGGAATTTGACAATACATTTTTTTCTTCCTTTCTTTTTCTTTTTTAAAGGTGTCTTTATGTTTTTCGATATTGTAGCCGTATTTTTTTCTTTTTAATAACTTTTAGAATGATCAGTATAGGGAGTAAAATAATTCATAAATCTAGTTTTAAAGAAATATTTTCTGTTTTAGATAATAATTTAATGCAATTTTCAGTATCTCGACTGATACTTGAAAGTGTAAACATTAAATCACTTTGAGTAATATTCTGTCTTTCTCCAATAAATGTTAATTATGTTATTTTAAATAATTATGTGATAGCTTCAAATGAAGATCCGAGGTGAAACCAATACGCAATTTTGAAATTTTATGGCATGTTTTCATTTTAAAACTAAGTTTTACACATCTGTTTAACTAACTTGGTATTATAATTATGAATATTTTTATACTACTTAAAATTTAATTTAAACGGTAACAATTTTTTATAGTTGAAATTCTAAGCAAAATCGGCTACAGATATTCGCTCTTACATCAAAATGTATCTGTTTTAGTTATGAATTTTAATTTAATAAAATAAAATTTAAACTTTTCAATTTTTTTCTAAATTCTTAAGTACAAACTTTATTTAAACAGTTTGGAATGTTGTAGATCATCGGTAATGAAAACATCTTTTTGGGATGATTTTTCTTTGATAAGATTACAATAATGTTGAATAAAATTTAAGAGTTTGAAATTTTCTATGCAACATCTAATTTACAAATCAAATCAGTAAAATAAGTTTGGAAAACTAGCAACTTTGCATGAAAATGTTAGCTAATTTCAAGTTATTTAAAAATACAACAGATGCTAGAATTGAAATATTTCATTATTACTTCAAGTTATAAAATTTTGTTCCTTATCATTCAGATCTGAAATTCCCCTATTCAATATTAATACTATGGTCTTAGAATGCATTGGTAAGTTTTCAAAATTTCGCACTAAATAATTTAACTTCTTTTTCTGGATATTATTCTCAAGATATATTTCTTTGTTTTTCTTTTGGTAATATATTTTTTAAAATATCTATTTAATATTTTAATATAAAAATCTAATTCAAAATTCGACAGCTTCACTAACATTTTAATATTTGAAATAAAAAATTAGGTATATATTTTAGAATAATTTTGCCGAGCAGAAAGTAAAAAGGCATCCTTTAACAAGAGTATACAGAAAAAAAATTAAATTATTTGGTGAGAAATTCGAAAGAATGCATTCGATGTCCTTAGGTTTAATATTAAAGAGGGAAATTTAAGGTTTAACTGATAACCAGACAGTGAGATCTCGACGTACCCCTATCCAATGCTAAACATATTATTTTAAACTTAATTGAACCAAAATTTCTCGTCAGTAAATTAAAATCTTTAATTTATCTTTTCTGCGTAGTCTGCTTAAAATGTTTTTTATATTGTGCTTGACAAAATACTGCAAAAATCGGTATTAAATTTTACACTTTGACTGTGAAAACTGACAACCTGTGAATAATACTTTAGCACTTAAAATTAAGTGCCAAAAAAATAATAAAAATAACATCCCATACATTTTAATCGCCAAATTGTTATTAAAAAAAAATAGCGATTTGAAAAGTATGTTTAAAAACAAAATATAGGTTTTTATTTTTTTTTTATACAGACATTTTCAAGAAGAATACCCAATTTTGAGGCTTTAATTTTTGTTTCAGTAAATTAAACTTTAGGATATGCAACAAGTCATTCGGTCAAAGAGCTTACGAATTATGGAGATTTAAAGCTTGGAACTCATTATCTTAAATTTGATATATTTGTATAAAGATACAAAATTTAGAATTCCCATTATTAATTTCATTCTTAGGATTCCGTACTTAAAAAGTAAAAACGGAGCCATTATAACGTCACTCCTGTGTCTGTCTGCCCATCTGGTCAGAGACCCTTTTCTTGTAAACTATAGTAAGTGAAAAGTTCAAATTTGGGAATGTTATAAAGCCCTTTTACCCACATATTTTCAGATTAGTATAGCCATTCACAAATATGTTTAAGAAAAATTTAGGGGCTAATAAAGTTACTTGGAAAAAAATTATATATATCGTGTAGGGTATCGTGTGAAAGAAAGCGTAATACCGAACTCAAAAATATATTTGTTTTAATTTTAGGTACTATATTTTCAGAGATATCGTCGAAAATGCAATGCAAAAATATCCCCCCCCCCCCCGTCTATTTCCGAATCTACTGAAACTAAAAATATGAAAAAAATTAGATGTAGTAGAAGTTTATTTAAACCTTGCAGGAAATCTATAAAGATTTTCCGAGGTAACATAGTTTTTGGGAAAAACACATTTTTCGGTTACACACAAACTTTTCTTTTCGGGTGGTCAGAGGAGGGAGTTGACGGGCGCTCGAGGTATCTATCGACGCAGAATCATCCAAGGATCCTCCCATACTACTTCTTATTATATAATTTATTGATAGCTAATATATAGCTTCTTTCAAATCATTTTTCGTTTTCATGGTAGGGATTAAAAAAAAAGTTTTGGAAAATGCTCCAGAATTAAATCACTAAACAACGTTTCTTCTGCGCTTTGTATTTTCTTTCTATTTGAAGTTATTTTAAGAAAACACAGAAAATATATTTTAAAAAACGTAGATATTTTTATTATATTATTTAAAGTTTTCGTTTAATTGATGGGAAGCGCTCTGCTTTTCTCACACAGTTACATATCTGCATTATTTCTCTATTCTGGGTATTCAATGTTAGTCAAGCCACTTCACAAATCCACTGCTGTTATATGAACAAACTAAATTACTTTGAAGAACACCCCATTGTCCACCATTTTCTATGAGGTTTATGAGTATCATGATTATATCATTGATGAACTAATTAGTATTTTTTTTTTTTGAGGTATGAACTTTTAATTTTGAAAATCTTATAATTTTTGATATATATATATGTTGTATTGTAATTATCGGTTTATCTATTGTCGATTATTTATGTGGTTTAATGGTTATTATTTACAAAAGTTTTATTATATATATGATTTCTTTCTTTTTATTGATATTATTATTATTTTGAGCAAACTGATAGGTTATTATTTCTTTCTGAAAAAAAAAAAAAAAGTAATAATTTGTATTTAAACTTTCAGCAAACAAAGCTTATGGGATTCGATGAACATTTTTTGTGTAACAACATTTTAATTAAGAAAATATATTTAATAAATATAAAATATAAATTACCGTAATAAATATAAATACATAGTTATAAATTAGTCTTCCTCGCGAGTTAAATAAATGGTATCTGTGTTCAATTGATATCGAGATTCACCCTCCTCCTCCACATTTTATTATATTAAAATTTAACTGGCTGTTTGTGTTTCAGAACTTCCCCTCTGAGAATATGGCATATTACGCTATGAAATTTACACCGAGAATGCCATATAAACTCTCATCATTTTAAAATTCAAATTAGTTTCCAAGATATAATAATAATAATAATAATAATTATTATTATTATTATTATTATCATCATCATTATTATTATTATTATTATTAATTTTTAATTGCATTTCAATATCGGTGGCAACTAAATTACTTCATTTTGGTGAATAAAAGGAAAAAGGAGGAGATGAAAGGGATTAGTAGATTTTTATTGATCTCATTTTTCTAATAAAATTGAAAAGATTATCTGTCAATTTGAATGAATGAATGATAAAAAATGATTAAGATACATTTTTCAACAAAACTCTAAGAAATAAAAACTTAATTCATATATTCAAGTTTTATTAATAAGGTTTTTTTTTTTTTTTTTTTTTTTTTTTGTATATTTAAAAAAAAAAAAAAAATTGTCTGTTGACAAATTAGCGCCTAAAAATCTTTCATGGTAACATTTTTGAGTTTTACATTCCACAAAAGAAGTTGAACATAAACCAATTTAAACGCCTTGCATGTAATTGGACAATTACTGCTCTTATTTTCAAATAAATGAATTTAAAAAAGAAACACAAATTTCCATCTAATTACTTCTTTAAATTGGCAGTTAAAATTTGTCTTAAAGGCTCAAAATTTGGAATGGAAAACCATTGGCAATTTTTAAGTATTTATTTTAGTTTCTGAGTGTGAAATATTTTTGTATAAGATCGTCCATGTGACTTCATTTTTGTTTCAAAACGTCAAAATGACGTCACTGGCCACAAGCGCCAAAACTAAAAAAAAAAACTAAAAAACAAAAAAACAAAATGTTGAAATTAGATTTTTTTTTTTTTTTGGTTTTCATAAATGAAGTCATTGAAAACGTGCATTTTTATTGAGACTGCATTGTAAACTGCAATGTAAATAGGATTTTGTATTACGTTTTTTTTTTTTTTTTATCTAATAAATTTAATATTATAAATATCTTCTAAATATACAATAAAATTAGATTGCTTTTCCTCCGCGATGAAACGAAAGATCTCATTCAATTAAAAAGAACATATCGGGTCGCCACGTAGCTAGTACTATTAATAACAACGCTGCTGATTATAAATAAATTTAGAAAGTTGTGCTCATCACTAATACTAACATTATCATTACAAAGGTATAGTTATGATCAGGGGTTTAAAAATTCATAAAATCTGGTAGCCAGAAAAACAGTCTAGTCGCCAGTAAAAAGTATTTAGCCCCTCTCCTCCTCTTGCCCTGTTATTAATTTTTTTTAACAACAAAAGTTTTTTTTATGAATTAATTGAGAAAAAATAATAAAAGCATTTTAAACTAAATGCTTTTATTATTTTTTCTCAATTAATTCATAAAAAAAACTTTTGTTGTTAAATTACTGAATTATTGTTACGGAATTATTAGTTACATAGTTTGGAATATTACATAATTTCGTTTTATAGATTTACTTCAAATGAATGACTTATAATCACTCACGTGTTATTGTGCGTTAAAATGAATGTCATAGATTAATCAGTTTCCCTTTTGAATACAAATATCTGATTTTAATCTTACAAAAACACTTGAGCATTTTTTAGCATTATATCCAATTTTATATGCCACACAGACAGAACTGACACAATTTCTTATTGTTTTATTGAACCCCCCCCCCCCCACATTCTTATCACGTGATATGGTAGCTGGCCAAAGCGAAAAAGAATGGCGTTTTCTGTGCATGAGGTGGAAAATGCTTTTAGGTAGCTTTCCTATATCTTCGTTTTAAAATTTTAGCTAATGTTACACGAAAACAGCAAGCTAAAATGCAAAGAAATGTTTACAAAAGATTCGTTAATACTGAATTTGAATAAGAAAGTCGCCAAATTATTGAGCAATAGCCAAATTGGCTTCATTTATGAAGACTTATTTCGGAAAAGAATGGCGTTTTCTGTGCATGAGATAGAAAATGCCTTTTAAACTCTGTTCTTCCTTTATAAATACGAGAGAAGAGGAAGATCACTGCTTGCATCGCACGAGGTGGGAAGAGAAAATTGTCATTTGTGGTAATTTCTTAAGTCAATATTTGTAAAAAAAAAAAAAAAAAAGAAAGAAAGAAAGAAAAAAAAAAGAAAGAAAGAAAACGCCAGATTAAATAATTAAGTCGACAGATGAAAAAAAAAAAAAAAAAAAAAAAGAAAGAAACTTCGCATTTGTCACGCCTTGGTTATGATAAAAACATACTGTACCTAAGTGATTGAAAAAATTAATTAATAGTAACAGCGAATGTTTTACAGAATTTAATTACCCACCAGAATATTTTATATAACTTTTGGGCAATTCCATATGTGACGGAATGACATTTTGAGTTATAGAATTAAGTTAAAGCAATTACCTTGAAGCTATTTTCAAATGAAAATTGATTTTTTAGTTTGCACATGACTTTTATTGATTAAAAGATTAAATATATATATATGAAACAATATTTTTAGCTATTTTATTCTTTCATTTTATAGCAATTTCTTATAGTGTGACTGAATGACATTTTTGCTACCAATACTCTAACCTTGTATTTAAAACTGGAAACTTTTGTGAATTAAGAAGCCATTCAGTTTTTAAACTAATACATATCTTAAATATGATGTATAAGCAATGTAAAATTATAATTTAGAGCAATCTCTTTGTCCTAGGGTTGTAGTTATTAACTATCATTTGACGTGACGGAATGACTGTGACTGAATGACGGAAAGTTTCTTAAACATTTATTAAAAGAAAATCGACTAAACTAATACATCTACCCTATATATATAAAATCCTAATGAAACGAATTTGTGAAACGATTTTATGAAACGACTGATTATGTTTCAGGGCTATTTTTAATAAAATATTAAACGCTTGATGGTGAAATTAATACCAATTGTCCATAAAAATCCGCGGATGTCAAAACTGGTAATAGAATTTTGAAATTGGAATTAGTTTTCAAGATATTAATTTTTTTCTAATTTTAATGACATTTCTGTAATGATGGCAACTAATTACTCAGTTTTTTTGTGACAAAAAGGGAAAAAAATTGAAAAGGATCCCGATAGGGATTATTGATTTCTTTTTATTCGTCATTTTCAAATTGAAATTTAATTTATATTTTATTTCAATCGATAATGAAGACAAGATTGTGATTAAATTATGTTTTACAGGAAAATTTGAAAAAAAATAAATCACATTTCTATCGTCAGGATTCAACCGTCTGTCATCATTTAATTTAATTTATAAACTGAAAATATTTTGAATAAATTCGTCCAAATGATGTCATTTAACATGTTTTCTAACAATCTATTCGCTTTTTGATATACACAAGCAATTATTTCGATATTTATACAATTTATTTAATATAAAGAAGCCATTTATCTATTTTTATGTACAGAAAGAGGTAAATTGAAAGACAATTATAAATAAATTGTATATATACATATAAATATATGTATAAACAAGCATAAAAGTTCGGTGCTTTTTCAGTATATGGGGCCTTGACGAAACAGAGAAAATAGCCTTGGCGAAAAGGAAATTTGGCAACATACTTTCTGTCAACCTATTCACTTTGTCATTTCGTATACAGAAGCATTTTTTCAATATTTACACAATTTGTTTAGCGTAAAATGTCATTTATCCTATTTTATATATAATCAGAAGTAATTTGTATAGAAAAAACAATAATAATAATATACGTATAATTAAAATACGCATATAAACAAAAAAAATCGTCGAATCTGTTTATGTCATTTGGCACCAAATCTCACTTTCTGATGCCCGAATTGCGCCAAGCTTTTTAAAAAAGCTTCAAGACCCCTACAATAGAAAAGCACCAAAAGTTCATTGCATTTGTTTTCATAACTTTTGGCAACAAATCTATGTATATTAACGAATCTATCCCTTTTTGAAGCTCGAATTACGCCAAACCTAAAAGCAAAGGATCCTATACTGGAAAAGTACCCGATTTTCTTATGGACAGTATTCAAGTGATATAACATGGTGTAAAATTATCGGGGATAGTAAATTTGTTTAAATATCTCATCAATTGATGCCGAATAAATGCAGGCATACATGCACAAAATATTTAATTAATTTTGTATGATAAATAATTATTAGAAAATTCGTATATACATATTAATTAAAATAAATAATTTACATATTTAAAATAACATGAAAATATGCATAATGGTGCACTAAAATAGAGAGAAAATTAAAACCTGTTACTGAAAATGTCTATAACAGTATTTTTCAATACCGTGGTTCTTAATATTATTCACAAGCAGATGGAATTTTTCTCATCCTTAAACGCAAAGGAAGAATAGAATACAGATCGTTGTTATAAAAGTCCGAGAGGTAGCCACAATTTAAACCTAACCATTTTATACAAGCTGGTTTTCAAGGTGTAATTGATTTTACTTATCAATCCCGAAAACAGTCGTCAGTTGTCGCAACAGCTGTGTATGAGGCCATGATAATCAAAAAATGCCACATTAAAACGTTAAAAGCACTGCAACCCAATTGCAGATTTACCAATATTTTTAAAACAAAGCACGCTGTCATGTTTTTAGAGGCCTCGAAGTCTAAGCGGGGGTTGGCGAGCGTAGCTCGCAGGGGGTAGGCCCCCTAGTTTTATATATTTTTTATTATCCAGAATGATCATAAGAAATTACATTATATAACTATTCACATGCGACAGCTTTTTCAAAAGCATATCAAGGACGATTACGTAGTATATTTTCATGTATTATTATCAAGTATATGGCTTTAAGACTATTGTAAACCATTAAATATTTTACTACATGCATTTATTTATTAAGAAAGTACAAAATAAACAACAATTATATTCTTTTTCACAGTTTTTTTTAAAGATGCTATTTGTACAAAACTGCAAATATTTTATTTTTCAGCTATAATCTAAACATTTTGAATCTAAAACATTAATTTGAAAACTTGGTATATATTTCAATATTTTTTTTAATTAATTTATAAAAAATTATTAAAAATTTTTTTTTGATAAATTTTGACACTTTTATGGAATTGCCCTTTTATGTTAATAATTTGCTGTTTTCGAACAAAAGCATTTAAAATATCTTTTGAAAATATTTTAACAATAATTTTATAGTTCTATTTTTCGCAATTTCTTATTTTTTCAAGTGTATATATAATAATTGTCATAATGAGATTAGAATGCATGGGTTGATTAAGTAATACGCACCATTTTAAAGTTAGGAGATAAAATTATTCAAAGGTTAAGATTTAAAAAAAAAAAAAAATGGAACTAGTTTTCAGAAAGGGATTTCTGAAATCCCGAACTTTCTGATACATTCCCGAAGTCCTTTTTCTTTTTAAATGCCCCTAATTTACGGGTATTTTTATTCAGATACTAAGAAGTGGAATAGCGCTATTCTTTTTTCTATAAAGGTGAAGAATATTTAAAGAAAAAGGCGTCAAAGTTGGTATTGACAATTTTTGACAATTTACAGCCCGATAAAGGGCGTCATCGAGGAGAAATCGGTGTTTACGCTGCGCTAAAGTTATTGATTGAGTGGACTGTATTACGAAAATATGTAATGCATTGATTCGAATAATGAAAAGAGTTTCTAAATTACTAAAATGTTTATATACATATTTACATTACATTAGGTTAAATCCAACGTGGTGACACCATAGTGAGTTTCGAACACTGTCATAATGAATGAGTGGGCAGTACCACTTGAATAACATAACTATATTATTCTTAGGATCATTAATAAATGATATAACTATATTATCCTTACTATGATTTAGTAATGACTTCTTATTGCGATATTTAATGACCCCATGGTAATTTTAGCTAATAAAATAGCTCCATTATGCGGTTTTTTTCCATGTTGAATTATTCGTGTGAATTTCACAACAAATGCGGGAGAGAATAACTGTTGCCATGCGGCAAAAAGAAAATTATGAAAGAATGCGCTAAAGTCGTTTGCAAGACCAAGGGAAGCCGTAATAATCGGTAAATTATATTTCGAAAAATGCACAAGGGTATTTAATTCCATATCTCGCCAGCAAATTTCATGCTTTTAAATATAAAAACAAGTAATATAAAAAAAAATTAATTCCTACTTTTTAATCATAAATATATAAAATAAACCTGTACAGCATTAATGTCCCACGTTGTCTTTATTGAACATTATTTTATAATCATCGTTGCGGTATTTATTTTTTGTTGGCATCACTAATTTGAGATAAATCTTTCATTTCATTTATGAAAACAATGGGAGAAATTTTTTCTCCCATATAAAAATTAAAATTAATTAATTAAATTTAATTAATTAATTAATATTTGAAACAACTGTATTAACATCAGTTGTCATCCAGTACAAGTTTAAAAAAATTATTTGAACTGGAATGGATGAATAGAAAATATTTTATTAACGATTGAAAATTCCAAAAAGATATCTATATAGAGAGTGTGAGCTAATAGTAGGAATTTAATAACTGTGAGAATGAGAAAGTTTTGTGTTGTTAAGCGGGGAAAATAATTTGAGAATAGCTTAATGCTTTTTAAGAATTCTGTTTAAAATAATGCTTTTAAGAACTATTTAAAACTTTTTGTGATTCTGAAATTTTATATATTTTTGTAGTTTGGTTCTTTTCTCTTAGATGTTATGGTTTCACCCCATTATATAACTCAATTATATTACGAACTTTAGTAATACAATTTTTATTAGAGTTATAAATTATGGAAAACTCAATAAACAAAAATATATAATGTGTGTTATATAAGTACATTAAATTTTTGTCTACTTCTGATAAAATTAATCTTGTAGTTCTGTTTCTATTTATTGAATTATTATTTTTTCACTGATTTGCTCAACGTGGGGATTTTGGGCCTTTCAATAAGTAATAGAATCATTTATGATTAAGAATCAATAATTTAGAATTTTAAAACGCACAGTTATTACAAAATGAAAATGGAACCACATATAAAATAAGTTACAAACAGTAAATTTCCTTATTAATAGTTATTAAATAGTTTTTTATGAGGACTGAAACTTTGCATATTTTAGCTCAAAATAGAAAGTGAAAAATTTGGTCATATTCTTGTTTAGGTCCAACAGCAGAAAATCGTTGAGAAAAATCTTCTCCTTTGAAGAACAGAAACAAATTTGTCAAAGACGGATTTTTAACTATATATTTCAAAACAAAATGGTTTTTATATTTATTATTGTATTTCACAAGCATTATAGAACTTCATACGAGTTTCATATGCAATATCAACAGTTCTTTGAGGGTTGTTTTTTCAATTCAATCTCATATAAAGATCACTTGCATCAAAGCGCTAGAAAATCTATACTGAATAATGTTGCTTTCTTTTCTTTCTTTATCCACCCTCTCTTTATTTGCTTTGTTTGAAGCTTAATATATGCATTTCTTCTTTTTCAGAGTGATCTCAAGATGAGTCAGTTATCAACAAAAAGAAAATTCGTAAGTGATGAATCTGATGAAATCACCATGAAGAGATATAAAGAGGAAAAGAAATTTAAATACGATGTCTCAGAACTAATCTTCGTTTGTTCTCCTTCTATAGTAGTTGATCCAAGTTTTATTGTAAATTTATTGTTGAGTTATGATCCTCAGGTTGTGATAAACCACCACTGGGCTCCGCTGAGTCGATCATCATCACTTAAAGTTTGGTATGGAGCTGTCGCGACGTTCTCTTCGGAAGCATTTGCCAAGATTGCAGTGGATAGCATCCAGAGAAAGCATAGGTAAATATTTTATAAGTTTTATAGATTTCTTTTTTTCTTATTGTCGTTATGATGGCCCGCAAAGGGCAGCAGATGAGGGAAATTGAACCTCCCCATATTTTTAAATTTGATTGTTTTTCTTTTTCTTTCATGATTTAAAAAATAAAAAGATTAATTAAATGATTTAAAATAATTTTACACAAGTTAAAAGAAATAAGGACTTAGCCTCTCCCTCCACCCCCCCGAAACCCCCGTAGGAAACAATTTTTAAATCTTTTTTTTTTTTTTTTTTTTTTTTTTTTTTAAATCATGTTTTCAAACGAAGTTAGGAGTACTATGAAAATATTAGAGGTTTATATGAGAAGCAATTGCAGTTCAGAAATAAGTGATTTGGATAACTCAAAATGTATCTTTTATAAAAATAATTGCTAAAATTCATATCAAAGTAATCTGTTAAAAATACGTAACTTACGACAAAAAAAAAAATAAAAAAAATAAAATAAATCCTATTTTGGAAAGGGAGGAAAAGGGTGGTCAGTGATACTTTGATAATAACTGGACATTTTATAATAGCATTAGCTCAGTATCACTAGATATTAAAAATATAAAAATAAAAGTAATTTTAAATCTAAAATAAAAAATAATAAAAACGATTTTTTTTTTAATGATAAATATAATGGGAGTTAAGAATCGAAATTTCTTCACAAAAGAAAAAAAATCACCATTTGCAACTTTAGCATGTCTAAGAAAGGTGCTTAATAAATATTCACTTTAAAAATTTTTAAAGAAACCCAAATGATTTAATAATAATTTAGTAATTAATAATTAATATATCACATGTGCAGTTTCCCTAGAGCTTATCCTGGTTCTTTTGATGAAAATATTATATGCTGGCAAGATCTTTAACAGTAAATTTTAGAATTTGTTTAATAATATACATTAATATAGAAGTGGTGGAAGTTCAATGGATTTTGGTGAGTGACACCATAAGAGCTATTCAGCTGCCTTCCGAATTACGAAACGTCTTCAGTGTTTTTCAATACCGAAGAGTAGCCACTTTTTCAGAATTTCTCGTGATGTGATCACATTTCATTTAATGCAAAGAAACTCTGTTGAAAATATACAACTATGCAATATACAGTTATACAATGTCTATATTAATAGTAAAGTTATGAATGAAAATCCGGATTCTGCTTAAGTGAGACATTCTGTATTTTTAGCTATAAAAGTGATTGTTACCCTATTTTTTCCGGTACAAAAAATGTTTGGCTTCATGAATACTATCACATTGTTTGTTGTTGTTTTTTTTTTTTTTTTTACATTTTACGAACACCTTGTGTATATTTCTCAGACGTTTATTCCACTTTACTTAGTTTTCCTTGAGTTAAAATAAGTTTTTATAAAAACATTACGTTTTATCGCATATTTTACACCTGTTTCACATTTGTTATGCCAGTTCTGTTAAAAATTTTCATTTTGTTTTCATGTTATTTAGTTATTTTTATTTATTTATTTATTTTGCTATTACAGGTTTCTGAAGGTCTTGCTTTTCAAGGAAATCTCAGATATATTGTTGAAAGCTGAACTACTCCATCCCAAACCTTCCGAAGAAACGACACGACTTATTTTTAGAGCGCCGAAACTCTTCCCAGAGAACCATATTCCGCATATGAAAGCTTGGCTTAAGTCATTTGGGAAACTGAGTAAGGCTCAGTTGCATCGAAGTAAAGTTCCTGATTGTGTAGTACTCGAAGTAGAGTATCCTTCGCAGTTCCAAGCTTATGCTGCAAAATTCGTAATGGACGGATGTGATATTAAGAAAGTTGGACTCGTTTCTATAGAACTCATTGTGACGGAAAATGGTAAAGAATTCGACAAGTTCGTTAAAGATGAATTTAAGAAGTGTGTCGCAGAAAATGTGCTAATAAGTATCTCGAAAGGGCATTTAATTTAAAACTGTATATTTGTTTATTATTTGTTTATTTGGTTATTACTGTTAAATCTTGAATACGCATATGTGAATAGGTATATGTATAAAATTATTAATACTAAATAGGGTGCGTAATGTCCTTCCTTTTGAATACCACTATTTCCTTATAACAATCTTCGATTTACTTAAAAATAAAATTGGTAATAATTTTCTATGATTAAATAAGGCGTAGATTACCATTCAGAAATAGTGGTATTTAAAAGTTAAGACCGAGTGAACCCTACTGAATTGTCTGGAACTACCTTGTGTAATTGTTAATTAATTGTGAAATGTTTATTGTTTATTTTGTATCGTAATTTTTAACATAAAAAATATTCTTGATTTTTTTTTCATTATATACATGAATAAAAAACGTTTGTTTTTATCTTTTGTAATTAATCATTTATTCATTCATTCTATACATAAATTGATGCAGGGTAAAATCTTAAGGATGATTCTTCTATAATTCAAATGTATTAAACCTATTTAGATGGAAATTTCTCTCTCCAGGGTTAATTAAGTATCCTGTTTTGCAGCGTTTTGGAAGTCTTTTGAAGTGAAAACTGATAAATGTCGAAAGGCTGTAGGAAACATTTTATTTTTAAAAAAATGTCTTTAATTAGTAAACAAATTTAAGCCAAAACAATTTTTATACCTCTCCCATTTTTGAAAAATTATATAAATTCCATAACAGCATCTTCTTTTTTTTTCTTTTTTTTTATAATACGATTATTATAAAAGAAATTATGACTATTTTTATTTGAACCAAGAAAAGGAAGTGAACCCTTATGTAGCCCGTTTACTTCAATGACCTTAAAAAAAAAAGAAAGAGATCTTTACGCCGAAAATAAAATCTGATGATTTTACAGAAATGCAAAAACTGTCAGCCAGGTAGGTAATATAAAAATATATTTATATTACAGAAAAATGTGTTATTAACATAAAAAACAGCAATTAATTGTTGGAATTAAAAAATAATAATAATTTAGATTTTTTTTTTCGGTAAAATGAAAATATTTTTTATTGTTATTTAGACTTCTATTTTTTCTGTGAAATCATCTGTTTTTTAAAAATATGCAACTGAATACATATTAGTAACTTTTTAAATATCCAAATGAAATGAAAATGAAATCTATAGAAGTGATATTTTAAAATGATTTAATGCTTTCACAAACTCGTCCTGTGACGAATATTTCAAAATGAGTTTTTAAGGACTAAAATATTATTGAAAAATATTATTTTAAAAAATGAAACAGAAAAAATGGGTAATTTTAAAACACAACAATGGTATTACAACTTGAAAATAACTGCACGTAAATACCACAATATTATGAATTTAATAAACTAAAGGTATGGATTATAAAAAAATATGTTTTGAAAAATAATTATTATGGGTATAAAATGCCATAGGAAAGCGTATGTATTCAAAAATACATAAAATATTTAATTAAATTTGACTGCATCTAAAATTTTTAACAAAATCTTAAATATTAGATCACTACATACTCATTACTTGGAAGTGTATGTAAAAGTGGTAAATATTGTTATCGAATTATTAATATTATTTATTTATTATTATTTTTTACAACATTTTTCTTAAATATTAGATCTAGTTTTCATCAAAAACAACTGAAAATAAAGTATTTTTCATGATTTTATATAATTTTCAATTATATGTATTAGGAAGCATTTTTCTAACTTTTGTTGTTGTTGTTGTTGTTTAAGAAAGAGGTGAGTAATTGTTTATTATCTTCCAGTCCTTTTTGAATATACTTAAATTAAAATGTATATTTAATGAAATAATATAAATAATGACAAAGTAATATTTATTTTATCAACATTTAACATAGAAAGTGGAAATTACTTATTTATGAAAGTTATTGATTATTTCTTCAACACTTAAATATTGCAACAAAATATCAGTGCCTGACTAAGACATATTAGTGTCTAGGGTAAAAAAAAAGAGGGTGCAAGTTTTGTTCTCCTATAAATTGCTTGGTTGGTCAGTTTTGAGTTCTGTAGACATCTGTTCCACATATAGTGGAATGCAACCCTGCACTCTTGACTGTATAGAAAGAACCCTAATAAACTTAAATTAAAAGTGTGCGGTGCGAATTTAAGATCGAGATCAAAACGTTCACATTACGCTCTTAAATTTATGAAGAAGTCAAGCTTAATTACGTGTTGCCTACTTCGACGATTTAAGTTTCGTATGGTGACTCAGTACCACTTTAACTTTTACAATTTAATTCCTTTTGAAGCATTATTAAATGGTGTTAAGAAGAAAAATGTTTTAATTATGAAAAAGTGTAATCCTGATGATAATATTTTAAAATTTAATTTAGGAAAAAAAAATTTATTTTTAAAGCCACATTTCTACAATTTTGAGTTTCTTGCTACTATTTTTTTTTGTACTTTTCTTACAGGTGTGCTCTAAAATCCTCAGTATCAGATTTCTAAAAGTTAACTAATTGAAGAGAAAATAGTCCTTCCGGCCTGTACCGGGAGGAAAAGGTAGCTTTCATAGTCCATGTTTTTAAAAATTCAACTCATTTTACTCAAACACCCGAAGCTAAAATGCTTGGAACTCGATTATAGAAGATTCAATCCCGGATTTCGTTAATACGGAATTTGAATGCAAATTTCAGTATGAGAGTTGCAGCATAACAAAAATCAGATTTTTTCAAAATGTCAGCCACCTTAGAATTTCAAACTGCCATACATCAGAATTTTTTTAAGATAAAGCCAAAACAAAAAATGTTCCGGAATCCTTGTATCACGATCTAACACTTAACGGAAACAACTTTTTCACTTTATAATTTTTTATACATCTTTTTAAATTGTTTAAAAATTAACTAGCCGCCATTTTGAAACAAGATGGCGCATGAAGCTGGCCAACGAACTCGGTTGAGACTTTGGTATGCTCTGTACCCATGATCAGTCACATTTATATCGGTTCATAAATACGAGAGTTAGAGCATAACAAATATCAGATTGTTTCAAAATCTTAGCCACCCTAGAATTTCAAACTGCCATAACTTAGCCATTTTGTAATATATAGCCAAAATAAAAATTGTTCCAGAATCCTTGTATCATGTTCTAACATTTAACAAAACATTTTGAATTTTTAAAAATTTTAACTGGCCGCCATTTTTAAACAAGATGGCGGATGAAACTGGCAAACGAACTCGGTGGAGACCTTGGTATTTCTTATACACATACTCAGTCACATCTAAATCGGTTCATAAATAAGAGAGTATCGACAGATTCATAAACAACTTCCAAGGTATTTTAAGAATTGAATTGCTTTTTTTCTTTAATTTTCTATAATTTTGATACATTTTGAGTTATAGCCAAATTATTTATTCTTTAGTATACAGGGTTCGTACGGCTCCTGGAATTTTACGACAAGGAAATTCTTCGGTGCCAGTATTTTCTTACAGAAAATCTTTCCTTAAAAGAAGCCGAAGTTTCACAAGTTTAACCTAGATTTACTTTTCTATAAATAAAATACTGGTGAAACTCCTGGAAAATTCGTTGACCCGTACGAACCCTGAGTATATCTATTCAATATTACATAATATTAAAGTTCACTATCATTGTTAAACAGATATTTTTGATTGCCAGATGGGACTATTTTTATATGATTACTTTTTTCCTTCTTTCACATGAAAGCTCAAGTAAAAACAAATGTAAAAAACTGATGTTTTTTTTTTTTTTTTTTTTTTTTTTTTTTTGTTATTCTCTATTTAATATTCCCCTTTCCTTCGTTTTGAAAACCTTTTACTGTGTATTTCGAATAACAACCTATATTTTTGCCTTTTTCCTAGATTTAAGTTTACCAAACGATGCGAAGCATCTCAAGCTAACAGATTGTCACTTCAAATGACATAAAATTCTACTATCATATTTTTTCTCTCTAACCCTCCATAATTTGTCTATTTATTTCACACAAAGCAAATGAAAGTACTATTTTGATATAGCATTAAAATAAAATTGGTACCTCAATTCGCTCATACTTGGAGAAAAAAACTTTTTTGTTTACAAGTTAAAATAAAATTGTTATATTTAAAGCTTACATTTTTATTTCATAATTTCTGGTATACGAGTTTAAAATTATATGTTTGTAATATCATTAAATGAATTATATTTCTATATTGTAAATAACTAAATTATTTTACATTAATATCAATTTATGTTAAATCATTTTTAATATCCATTATATATTATTTACTTAGAGTTTGTTTTTGTTTTTAACTTTTCTTTGCGTATTGTTAGATAATAATTATTCTGTATTGCATTTTAAAATTCTCATGAATGTAGCAGGGCGACTTTTAAAGTTTTATAAACTCTAGTCCTTTCATTTTTTTACAAATAAAAGAAAGTTCGTGTATGTGTCAGCAAGTAAACGTTTTTGAATTGTGAAAAATAAACCAGCAAAGATTCGGCGGAAATCACCAACTCCTCACTAATGTTTCTCCACCTTTAGTGTTTTGTTGTTGTAAAACCAGTTTTACAGAGGAAGTGACGATACAATTTTTGGACTTCATATGATACTAGCTGACCCCCCCCCCCCCTCCCCGGTGTTTCCCTGGCCCATTATAATAATGTGTTTAAAAAATCCTTTTTTATTATTTTATATCTTTTACCCGATCTTGTTCGAAATTATATTTTAAAATGCGTGAAATTTAATTAATTCGCGAAAAAAATATTGATGTTTAGTAATAAAAGCGCTCATTTTCTTGCTATTTTTGTCCGAACTCTTTCAAAACTTTATTGGTTATAAATAAAACGGTTTTACAGCCCGTGTAAAAATTTCATGAAAAAATATTGTTATCTAGTTGTAAAGGAAATGTTTTCTTCTCGCCTTTTTGTTTGTTTGTTTGTTTTCGAGTCGGCTCCTTTAACATAGCAATAAAACAATAGTTCTCATCTTCCGAACTCTTTGAAATTTCTATCGGCTATAAATATAACTGTATCCAAGCTCTCTCTAAAATTTTGCGAAAAAATGTGCATATTTGTACTGGAAACATGAGTTCTTTAAAAAAAAATTTTAGCTTTCAATCTCAGAGCAAAAGTATGTTAGAAGGTTTATGCTTTCAATGCAATGGTGACTCCATCCGTTTTCAATCAACCCTTTTCAATCCCCCTAGGCTAAACAGGTGAGGGCTAATCCATTAGGTTTGTCCTTTCTGAGGGGAGAACCCTTCAAAAAACGTTTGCGCATGCGCAAATAGACGATATTCGTGTAGAAAATTTGACAGAATGCGCTTTTCGTTTTAAATGTATAGATAGGTATTCGAATATTGTCTCAGATCTAAATGAATTCGTTTAAAATAATTATTATTATTGCTATTACGTAATATTTTATACTTAATGTTAAAATTAAGTTATTAGAATGTGGAAATATACACAATATGGAAAGGCAGGATTAAAAATAGTGGCCATGTCCAAATTTTTAATAAAATAGGCAGTAATGTATTTTTCATAAAGTTCAGGAATAATGGACATTAGTGAGACTGTATGCTGGATATCAATTCTTATCGTTACCAATAGCTAATAAAATCGGAAGAACGAATTTTTAGTGCAGGAAAATGCTGAAAATGATTAAAATTCAAAGCATTATAACTGGATATGTTTTGGTTGTTGAAGAATAGAATATTTTCTGTTTTACTTGTTAGGATATGATTGAGAACATTTTTTCTAAAGGATCAGGGTCCATCTTTTTTTGGCTCATGAAATAAGACTAAAATTCAATTTTGTTATACTGACTTAATTATTTCACTTTTTAATATTAGAAGGTTTATCCTGTACGATTTAAACAATATTTTTTGCATTTTGTTCGGATTTATATAACTTACACAAGCTCAAAGTTCGTATTACTCATAGTTTTTGATGAAAAATACGCAATTTCTCCTAATTTTACCTCAATTTTTAATATATTTTTTAATATTTTACTATGAACGCAGCTTTGCAACACTTTTATTTTTACATATATTTTACAGTTATGTATTTTATAACATATATAAAGAAGAAAGTGTTGCACGGTTGCGCTCATATAAATAATTGAGGTAAAATTAGGAGAAATTGCGTGTTTTTCATCAAAAACTACGAATAATACGAACTTTGAGCTTGTGTATGTCATATAAATCCGAACAAAATGCAAAAACTATTGTTGAAATCGTACAGGATAAACCTTCTAATATTAAAAAGTGAAATAATTAAGTCACTCTACAAAATCAAGTTTTAGTCTTATTTCATTGGCCAAAACCTTGGGTGATCCTTTAACTTATAGGACTTAGGGACCGTATAAAAATTTTAATTTCATAACTTTTTCAAAAAGAACTATTTTAACGCAAATGGATTTTCATATAAAGGTGATTAACACTTGAAAATTTTTTGCATTTGGAATTACATTTCTAACACTAACAGCTTAAAAATTAGCTATTAATCAATCGAAAGAAGAGATACCCTGTACATCGAAATATTCAGTAAGTGGAATAAAATGTAAAAATGTGAAGTGCTAAAGAAAAAAGAGATTTAAAATCCTAATATTAAATAAAAAATACGGACAATAAATCCTATTTGCTTATGTTTTGAATTAGAAAAAATTGAGTGTTGCAAATGAAAATGAGAGTATTGTTTTTACTTACCCATCATACGTAGTATAGGGTGTCTTGTAATCATTTTGAAAATCGAAAATTTTTTTGACGGATTTACACGTTTCAGACACTGGAGATTCCGAAAAACATATTTTTAGAAAAAAAAAATTTGCCGTCCGTCTGTGTGTGTGTGTCTGTAAACGCTCTATCTCCCGAAAAAATTGAGATAGAGACTTGCAATTTGGTATGTACATAGTATGTAATAATGGGAAGAAGCCTATTTCATTTCAATAACCTCGATTAACCGGGACTATTTTTTTCGGACTCTCGAAATATTCGTTCTGATAAAAGGTATATAAAAATTTTCGAAATTGGTTATTTTAAGAAATGAATATAAAAAACAATAAAATAACATAAATTTTGCATAAAGTATGAAGTCGATCGGATAATTAGTTGCCGAGATATTTGGAATCCTACTTTTCACACTCTTCGATTTTTCATGACCCTGTATTTCATCCAAATTTCTCTTCAAAGATATATTTTAATTGGAAATTTGACGCTTAATCAGATGCAATAAACCGCTAGTTAATAGGTTTATTATTTTTGGAGTTATAAGGATGTTTCTTTCAAGCAATTCAGTAATCGAGCCTTTAAAGTTTGTGACGCCATCAAGCCGCGATTTTATTTGAATTGCAATGCATTTTATAAGTAGTTTACACATTTTTATTTTAATATTTTACATTATGCATATCCATGGTGGGTAAGTATTACGGTGGCCCCCAACGACTAGTTTTAATGCATTTCAAACTAAAAAAGCTCTAGCAATTTTACAACTTCTTTTTACTGGAAAAATTAAATAAAAAGTAACTTTAGATCTCAATCACAACCCGAAACTTGGTGTGAAAAGAATCTATATATCTATACTAATATAATAAAGGAAGAACTCCAGAACTGAAACGACTAAAGTCGGGATCACGAAATTTGGACAGTAGATTGCTTTTATTTCCTGCATAGGTCATAAGAGCAATCTATGCAGGCAATAAGAAAGAATTTTGGAAAATTCACTCCCTAAAGGGGTTACATGAGGGTTTGAAATTTTTAGACCATTTCACCATATCTCAGCAATAGTTTTCGGTAGAAGCGTAAAATACAGCATAACAAATCTACTAAAAAATAGTTAAACACGTATTTCAGCGATTTTAGAAATTCAATCATTTAGGGTGGTAAAATCGGGGTTCGAAAGTTTTAAGTCATTTCGCCATATCTTAGCTGCAGTTTTAGATATAAGCATTAAAAAAATCTGCAAAAAAAAAAAAAAAAAAAAGTTAAACACGTATTGCAGCGATTTTAAAGCTATTTTAGCGATTTCATCGCCAACATCATCTATGAACCCAGTTATGGAAGATTAGATGAAAAGGACAACCATTGATGCTTTTTTGGTTAGATATTTTGAGTAAGACAAGGTACAATTTTATTATTTTTTTTTCGTCATTTATAAAGCTGGAGGAATTTACTCTGATATCGGCAATATGATGTCATTCTAAAGTTCGGAATTTCAGAAGTTTGTAATAAGATTTTTGGTCTCCAAAACAGCAAAAGATAAGATTAATCAAGATTAAAAATTCAAAATATTTCTGCAGTAGTGATGTAACTGTATTATGGGAACTGTGCAATAAATGCTATCCATTCTACAACTGAAAAAAAAATTTGCACATTTGAACTGCAGGGGTTAATTTTTTTTTTTTTTTTTTTTTTTTTTTTTTTTTTTTTTTTTGGTCGATGAATGTCTGGTCTAAAATATGCTATTAGAGTGATTTTCAGAAACTTCCCTAATATACAATGTTGGCATCCATAGTCATTTATGTTTAAGCTACAAAATATTCCTATTGGTGTACTACTAATATTAATATTAAATATACTGAAGATGATATATTTGATATTTGAAACCCACTAATATATTATTACAATAATTCAATTTCAATAAATATTATATGTTCAACAATATAGAATCTGAATATTTCTATATAAAAATTACTGAGAGTACGCCAGTGCCTCTAAGTAAGTTTTATTTTGAGTTGAATATTTATTAAATTTTAAAAATATCTTTTTTCCAAAAATCAGACATTAATTTTATTCTTTATTATTTTAACACAATCATACTGATTGGCAAAGGTATAATACAAGTTGAAATTATTCCAACTAAGTGAAGAAGTGTCCAGGCTGGCAATCGAACTCAGAACCTTTGGTTTAAATTTGGCTTTACCAATTGAGCTTCCTGGAAAAAGAGCCCTCTGACGCAATTCACACAGTTAACCTTTCGGCAATATCATCTCGTCTGTAATGTAGACAGTCCAACAGAATAAGGCGCAGGTAAAGAAGTCTACATTAAACGACGGATACGTAGATTTACTTTAATTATTTTAACACAATCATACTGTTTGGTAAAGATATGATGCAAGTGGATTTTTTTTTTTTAAGTGGGTGAAAAGGGGACCTTGATAAGGACGGGAATAGGAAGAATAAACTTTGGCTTAAATTGCCAGTGATTTACCAACTGAGCAACCTGGGATGACTACACAATTCACTAAGATAACCTTTTGGGAATAGCATCTGGTCTACGATGTGGACAGCTGAAGATAATAAGACGCAAGTAAATGAACTATACATTAAAAAAAAGAAACGTAGATACACTTTATTATTTTAACACAATCATACTGATTGGTAAAAATATCATACAGGATAATTTTTTTTTGCAACTGGTTGAAAAAGTGCCCAGCCAGAAATTGAAAGAGAATCTTTTCGCTTAAGTCAAAGGGTCAGCGTTCGATCTGTAGATTCCATGAATACTTCTGCACGGGGTGCTTATACAAAAATATACTCTTAAGAGACTACGCTAGTCACGCGATGGAATGCTCAAGCTAACATTAAGTCTATGGGAAGGTTCTTGGCAGATTTCTCGCTCGTATTTTAATATTTGTAAATGATTTTTTTTTCAAAGGATAGCTGAGGTTGATCTCTAACGTTGTTAGTTTTTACTGTTTTGATTTTGGTTACAGTTTTTTTTATAGGCGGACATTTTCAATTTCGGAAACGGTTCTGAAAGTGAAAGTACCCTTATATAAAAAAAACTGGAACGCAAATCGAAAAAGTCAAAACTAGCAACGTTAGAGATGGACATCAGCTATCCTATGCAAAAAACATCATTTAAAAATATTAAAATGCGAACGAGAAATCTGCCAAGAACCTTCCCACAGACTTAACATTAGCTAGCGCTTTTTTTCGCATGACTGGTGTCATAGAAGAAGAAATATAAATAGAAGTAGGATGTAGGGTGTTTTCGCCCATTTTCCTCTTTTGCCGTTTGCCACGGATTTTTTTTTATTTACGCTATTTTCCGAAACTATTTCAAAGGCGGGGAATAAGCAGCCAATAACGGGAGGGTTGCGAGCCATTCTGTTTGAACACCTTCCCATAACCCCCGTAACAAATGACGGGCGAAAACACCCTACATCCTACTTCTATTTATATTCCTTCTTCTATGACTGATGTAGACTCTTAAAATAAAAATAAAGAATTTACTAATCTTAGACACCCTGGTGTGTAAATAAAATCTGTATATATATATATATATGAAACACTTTAAGTTTCTGCTGCTTTTTTCATACTAAAATTATGCATAAAAATTCACTACCTTGGACTTATTTCAATAATCCTGGGTGAAACCAAACAGTTTGGACAAACAGTTGGTCATTTTATAATCATCCAGAAATTGCATATGTCCATTGCAATAAGACTGAAAGTTATCAGGTTGGTTGAGAAAAAATGGGTCATTTCCCAATTAGCCTAAAGCGGCATAGACTCTTTCAATAAGCCTGGAAAAAAATGGTAGATGATTCTCCAATTAGTCTCTATTTTTACAAAAGAAGCCTAATTTTCTTTGAAATCGCCTAGAGCCTTTTTAAAGCGCTCTATTAGCTCACTACATATTTATAAGTAAAAGGGCTTTGTACTGACTATTTCATCAACGCACAGACCAAACTATTGAAGCTAGAAACTTTAACTCTTGGGTATGTATTCGTAACATATAATAGGGATGAATTAAGAAGGCATTTTTCGAATTTTAATTCCTAAGGGGTTTAAAGTGGTATAGAGATTTTTAAGTCACATCGTCGTTGCCATATCTCAACAGAAGTTTTAGGTAGGCGTGTGATATGCAGCATAACAAATCTACTGCAAAAATGATTTATGAAAAATCTATTTTTTTTTTCTTAACTTGTTTGAGAATTGGATTTTTTTTTTTTTTTTTTTTAATATCCCGCAAAAAAATCTTAAAAGGTTACAAACCATTTTTGAAACATTGCGTAATTTATATATATATATTATAAATGTGTACAGACTTCTATAATATTTCTCGTGAAAAATATATACTTATACACAGATGTATAATAAAGAAATGGCATTTAATAAGATCATAAAAGTTTTGCGATAAAAAAATTTTATTTTTATGAGATACTTTATGATATATAATTATAGATGAAAGAAGGGAAAATTACAACAAAAAAAATCTATTCTCTGATTATAAGCAAAATCATTCGTTAAAATAACAAGTTTTGAAAATACTTTTGTAAAAAAATTAAGATATTTCTAACACAAAATACCTATAAATGGGCTCAAATCTATAATTTTCTCGAAAAAAATAATTGTTATTGCTTTAATTATTATCATTTATTTTTAAAAAGAAATTCAGAATTTAAAAAAAAATGGTATGATTAATTATTTTACTGAGATATTTGGGGGGAACTATTAAGGAAGTAATTTAAAATATGCTGGCTTCATACTTATCATTTTTTTAGGTTTTCGTTCATCTCACGAAACCCTATTCGTCCCGCTACGTTGTCTGTCCGTCACAGAGCCGGTTCTCAGAAACTATATAACTTACAGACATGAAATTTTGTGTACTTATAGCTGAATGCCTACTATGAACCTCAAAATCATAAAATTAGAAAAAAAATTATAATTTTAATATATAGAGATAAAAACAAAAAAATCTAACAGCCTTTTCTTATTAAATTTAAACATTTTTCGTTACAGCAGTTGCCAACAATTAAAAATCCACAACAAAATTATTTCTACAATAATTAATTTTCTATTGAAAGAATCGATTTAAACGTCTACCTCAAGTTTGCCTGTTATATTTTAAAAATAAGTATGGTATTCATTATATATATACTCGTGTATAAGTCAACCCCCCCCCCCCCCAATTCTTACGCAAAATTTTGAAAAAAATTGAATTTTCTTGTATAAGTCGAACCCAATTTCTGGTAGTACGTTGAAAAATAATTTGTAATCGTGGATAAAAAAAAATTAATAAATTTTCATTAAATTAATTTTTTTTAATGTTTCTAATCAGAATTTTTTTTATATTAATATTCAAACTGTATAATTATGCATATATTTATTTAAAACTGTATAATTATGTAAAACTGAAGGATCTTAAACTATTTTGAACTTTATTCACATCAATTTAATGATACTTAAAAATAGAAAAATCTTTGAAAAATCTATTCAAGCTTTATTTACAAGGGTAAACAGCTTCTTAAACTGCTAAAATATAGTACTTCTTTGTATTGTAGGACTTTTAGGAGAGAAATCTAGATGCATTCTCAAGTTGAACTCTTTTAAAAAGGGGATTAAAATGTTGAAAGGAATGCCCCTGTATTGAAGGGAATTCTATCCCAAGAGAAAATAGGTGCAGAACATTTACAGGCAGATTATTGTTGAGCTTTTTTTGTCAATCACAGTCAAATGACCGATGTGTGCTATTATCTTTCTCTCCAACCTAGACCCGGTGACTCCAGTTCAGTATTGCACTCCTGTACTAGTATTTATTTATTTTTACTAACTCGTGTATAAGTCGATCCCCCATTTTGAACGCCCAAATTTTGTCTAAAATTCTTCGACTTATACACGAGTATGTACGGTATATATATATATATATATATATATATATAACTGATCATCCAAATTTTCGCATAAAGCATACAAACAAAACTCTGAGTAAGAATGCATTCGTATTTATCAAATTTCTCATCATAAATTTTAAATTTCTTTTTTCTGTATTCTATTCTTAGTGAGGTTTCTTTTCCGTGTAATTGACAAAATATATTTTTTAAATGTATGTTTAAATTTATATTAAAAGTTGTTCTCAGTTTTTTGGGTATTGAAGAAGAACTTTTAGAAAAAGCGGTCAAAGTTGGCATTTCGAACCGAGTTTCGGGATCCGACAGGGCCGAAAAGGATTAAAACTGACACAACAATGGCTCATAATGTAAAGTGTAATTTTTTTATTGGAAAATTTTAAAAAAAATAGTTCGATTACAAACAAATCACTTTAATATTTATGCCCGCAAGTATCGCATTTTTATGTTTAAAAATGAGTCAGGAATTTTCGCGTTGTTGACCGGGAAAAACATTTCTTTTAGAACTGCCTTAATGTATTAAAATCTTTATGAAGCTGAATTGCGTCAATCATATTTTAACACTTAAAATAAAATTAAGTACACTTAATAATACTGGAAAGAAACCTAGTCTAAAAAATGTATGCAGCAAATAGAAAAAAAAATTAATTTTCTGATGGTCCGTTTGAAAAATACGAATGCATTAATTAACGTTTAACATTCGAAATCCGGATAATAACGAGCCTTCTAAAACAACATCTTCTTCACACTTTTCATCTACTAAGAAAATTCAGCAGAGACAGATAGTTTCATTCTGTTGGAAAGATATATAATCTTAATCTGACTAATTTAATTAAACTGTAAAATTATCATCATTCGCATGCATCAGTTTTTCTCTAACAAAGAATAAATAATTAGTTGCTAAAGATTAAAGCAAAATATATCTACATTTATTTGCATATTAAAAATCTTACATATAAATACAGTTTTTAAATAGAATAATGTTATACAATGAAAAAAGAATAAAATTACAAATATAGCAATATTACAGGAATTTTTTTACAGAGATACCGACATTTTAAAACGTCTTGCTAGTTCTTTTTTGTTTAAAATGTTCTTTTGGCACATTAACAATAATCTACAATACACCTGAATCGGTTTTTCACACAATTATCAAAATCTTTACCAGTTTCAGTGACAACAATTTCGATAGAAAGGAACCCCAAACAATCGTACAGTGAACCCTCCATAGCAACTTTTGTGGCATAGGACATAAACTGTGAAGGATAATCCACTTCAGCGATTACACCATGGCGGGTTCTCTTTTTTTTCAACAGAACCTTCTTCGGACTCCCAAACTGGCTAAGTTCAGTGATAAGATCAGGGAGATGTTCTGGTTGAAAAAGGTTACCGGCTTTCAGAAGAACCTTTGTAATTTCCTTTGATGGTTTCGGATGATAATATTCAGCCTGTACAAGAATATCGAATATATCTTGGAAAAATAAGACTTTGAGTGACCTGAAATAGAAAGAAAAAAAAATAATAAATATAAATATCTCAGAGGAAGAAAATATAACATCTTATATTGAAAAAATAAAGAAAGAAGAAGAAGAAGAAGGAAGAAAGAATTTTATTAACTATATCACAAATTGAAAGTGCTGAGTATATCAGAGCCTGACTAATGAAGCGCAGGCGAGGCAACTGGCCCGGGCTTCTTATTGGGATTACGACAATTTCACGTATATTATCAATCAGT
This sequence comes from Maratus michaelseni, assembly GCA_963931845.1. Lineage (NCBI taxonomy): Eukaryota > Metazoa > Arthropoda > Arachnida > Araneae > Salticidae > Maratus > Maratus michaelseni. The sequence goes on from OZ007588.1 coordinate 205,726,914, forward strand.
GGTGTGAAAGGGTGCGTCAACTACCTCTTTAACAAGAAGGTTGCCAGAGACTCTAAGCGGACTGAACTATTTACATTTACGCAAATTTCTTGGTTTGAGATAGTCCCTTCAGAGCCGCAGATCGATGATAATAAATACCACATGTTCTCCATCTTTGGAAACTAAAAATGATTATTTTAACTTCCGTAAAAAGGCACCTGCACACCTGCACTCTTTCTCTGCTTTGTTAAAATATTTGCTTTTTAGAGAAAGCTTCGAAAACGTTATCTTTTAAACATGAGTACTGATATAGGAACAAATTCTATTTGAGGCGAAATTGTTAAATTTTAAACTATTATATTAAGATTATTTTTTAAACATTATTATTAAAAGTGAATGAACTTTGGATTTATCATTAAGCTTGAATGTTGGATATTGCTTCTTGAAAACACTTACACCCGAAATAGCTGATAAAATTTCAACTAAAGCGTAAATGCCTTTAAGATTTAACACGGTTTTCACACATCTAATTATTTATATCATCTTTATCTTTTACTAGAGTTATTTTACCTATAATTTGACAACTTTTAATGTGTTGAGTAAAATAATTGGATTTCGCAATAGTATGTATATTTTGCAATGATAATTCAGCGGGGGGGGGGGACAACACGAATATATCAATTTAGAAATTATTACATAATTTATGCCCAGTTTTTTTATTCTTTTTTTTTTAACTTTCATTTTATTTGCCCTTATATTTTGTTTTTAAATAATGTAGAATGTATTTCTCACGCCATCATTGAAGATTTATTAGGGTAATAATAAAGACATTTTTCTTTTATTATTAATTAACGAACATGTTTTATGCTAATACTAACCTAGATTGGATTTATGAAGACTGAATATCACTGCATCAATGAATCATTACGGATTGCATCAAAGCTCTTTTTGTAAAACTTTTTGTCAACTTTTTTTTAGTCTGGTGTTCAAGTAATTCCACATGTTTTAACATTCAGAGAATTTATCAAGAAAATAAGAAAAATAGACTTAAAGCGTTGATTTACATTATTTAGACTTTTATTTCAAACATGTATTTCATTTTATAAACAAGCACTTTTACCCCAAAACATTTGTTTGAGGGAGAAGAGTCAAGGGATAATACACTACATATGAATCTGGAAAGGTGTGATATCAATTTAAACCTAATATGCTAATAAATGGAACATTGACATAGGAATATTGTACAAAGTCACTTCTAATATACTCGTATGATTTCATTACATATATTTTGGAAAAATACTTTGAATGATTTAAAGAAACAACAGCAACAAAAATACAGACTTCGGTTATATTTCAGACATGCAAGATATTTGATAAGAAATAAAAATCTAAGAATAATTAAAAACTAAAACTTAGCAAGCATTAAACTGTATAAACATGCGTAGTTACTTTATCAAATTGTGAAATTTTAAGTTGAATAAAAAAGGGTAAAGATAAAATAATTTATGACACTATGAAAATTGATTGATGAAACTGAAATATAATCAGTTGACTGCATGGATATTCTTCAAAAATTCTCTCAACGAAGTCATCGTTAAAATTTTTCTCAGACTTTCTGTAAATTAGAGTAATATAATTATTGTAAATTATAGCAATGTCTTTATGAAAAGCAATTTCGTCTCGAAGTACCAGAAAAATAGCACTATTTACACTTCGAATGAAAATGAAAAATTGTTTCACTTTTGTTTGTCAGATTTATGTTTGTTCGCACTCTGAATGTCTCAATTTCAGTAAAAATACTTGTGTAAGAATGAAATTTGATTGTGTTGTAATGCTCAGGTGAGCCGACATATATATGAATCCATTTTTGATCGCAAACGCATGAGATTGGCAAGTACTGCTATTCAGAAACCGAATAGATTTTCCATTATTCGTTAAAAATAGAAGGTATTTCAGAAAAACCTGTGAAAAATGACGTTTTTAACAGAATTTCTGGATGCGACAGCCCGATAAAGGTCGTTGTGAGACAACAATTGCTTATAACTCAAGATATTACTTTCTCGAAAAATGAAAAAATATATATTCGATTTCAAATCACTGAAATGTGCTAGAGTTTTGCATTATTGAGTCGGGAATTTTTTTTTTCCCTCCAGAAGCGCCTTAAAAGCAAGGTTCATGATTTTTTATTTCATTTCTTCATTTTTATTTACCCCCAATAAAGTTCATACATACCAAATCCACTTTGACACGTAAATTAGATTAGTACTTAATTTGTCGACAAACTTTTGAAATAAATATTAGGTCGATTTCGTAAGAAATGCTACTATTACATTCTCCCCTAAGTTGGAATTCCTGAAAAATTTTTTAAGATCTACGCCGATCATGACTCCCACAACCCAACCAACCTAGTTCAAAACTTTATATATATATATATGTCTATATCACTTTTTTATGGACGCAATAACTTCCATAATTCTGCACAAATCTCTTCCAAAGTGATACATAAAATCAACCGGCTTAAAATCTTGGTCAAGTTCGTCATGTTCGTTAATCATTATTTTTTTGTGAAAGCAGAAAAACCATCATAACTTCTTAATTATCATACGTATCGAATCCGTTTAAAATTATTATTACTTCTAGGAAAAGGGCCAAAAATTTATTTATATGACAGATGTTTCATATCATTAAAAAAGGCCTCAAGGTGTGCGTGGAAGGGGGGGGGGGAGGGCGGGGGATAGGGGTTTAAGAAGAAAAAATTCATAACTTCGTCCATTCGCAAGATATCAAATACGCTTAAATTTATTATAAATCTTCTTAATATTATCTACAAGTTTTATATTAATAAGTTTTTTATAGGACCAACTCTTACAGCAAAATAAATAAATAAATAAATAAATCCTTGCTGGCTCCACTTTACCGGCGCAGGTATATTTCGAAGTATTAAAAGTATTAAAAAATAAAAAAATAAAAAAATCGTTTTTTTTTTTTAATCAGATTTAATTTTTTTAATTATACTTTTTAAAGTAAAATAACCTTTTTACAAAATCATTAAAATTAACAACTAAAAAAGCTCATTTAAATTTATTTGAAATAAAAAAAATACTCAGTCACTTGGTTAATTTGAAATATTTTAATCATATGAATAATTAAATATTACAGTTACAAAAAATGGAGCAATAGAAACAGATTTAATTTGAAAAGGTGAATTATCTTTTACTTTTGAAAACTTGAAATAAATAAAACGAATTATTTTGTGTTATATGATCACTTGCTTAAACTGCAATTTAACAAATATATACTATTCTATATAAAAAATATATACCACTTTAAATTATCCATTTAATAAATTAAAAAGCATATGCACCCTTCATTACTAAAATCTAAAAATTTTTAATACCAATTTTTTTAATTAAAAATCTTAAAATACAAAAGATAATTATATTTATAAAACAAGAAAACTGTTATGAATGAAATTTTAAACATTCTATTCCAGATTGGTACAGAATTCTTTTAAAAACATCTATTCCGGATTATATACAATATTCTGGAGTACATACAATATTCATTTAATGAATTTTGAGAATGTATTATACATACATAAAGATGATCATGATTATATGTTACAAATTGCAATGGATCTGAAAAAAAAGTTATTTTTTGTTATTAAAATATTTGAAAAGAAGCCAATTTTCAAACTGAGTTCCTAAGCAATTACGGAGTTTAGACCAAATCAAAGTTGGATTTATTTAATTTAAATTTTAAAAAAAAAATCTTTTTTTTTTCTAAGACTTTAAAAAGTTTAGTTGTTAATTAGCTTACATTTATAAGTAATTAAAATTGAAATTATATTTAACAAGAACGAAAAATCATGCGTTAAGCATAGATTATGAAACACATACCAGCACAATCAGAATACTGTAACAAAACTTCTTAGATTCATAAGGTGAAATGTGATATCTAAGTAAACAATTCTCGAAAACGTATATCATATTTGAAATCCCAGTTTCAGTAATTAAAATGAATAATTAAAAAAATATCTGAATTTTTTATTTATTTATTTATTTATTTTTGTGTATCCCTTGTACATGATCAATGGATTTGTATACATGCCACATAATATGCTAAAATTTAATTCAGTTAGGAAACGTACAGTAAAGTTCAAAAATTCCATTCTTCAATTTCGGTCAATGAAAGATAATGTACTCGACATCTTTTGCGCAACCCTCTATATGATCTATAGAATTTATATACACTAAGCAATATGTAGAAAATTAGTTACATTTAAAAACGTGTGGCACAACGGAAAACAAGCTTCCAGAAATTAATGTTCACAGACAGTACTGTACCGAATTATTTTGTATATCTCTGTAAATGAACGATAAATGCTATGCTCTCTATAATCTATGATAAGCATTTTGTAATGCAACTCAGTGATATATATCAATTTCAATATGTTTGAGATATATTAACATCATTAAAATACACCGCAAACGATTTTGCCCCATAGACCGTAATGTAAAAGAATTCTTTTGAGTGTGCTTGTAAATGAACTGTAAGTGCTACATACTTCATTCTCAATACCGAACATGCCATAGTTGACCTCAATGACATATGAATTGCATGGAAATCCGAGTACATTTACGAAAGTTAGAGCTCAGACGGACAGACAAACAGAATTAATAAACAGTTTTTAACTTTGTTGAAAATATATTATAAAATATTGTATAAAAATATATATAAAAACATATCAGACTATTACAAGCCATGAAATCATTTTATTTTCCAAATATTTCCATAAATAAACTTACATCAGAATATTGAACCACTTGTTATTTACATGTGGAAGTAATGAGATGTCTATATAAATTCAATTAAAAAAACTTTTGAATGGCCTATATTTATTTATTCTAACGTTTTCCATATCCTCGCAGAAAGTCCCCATGATTTTGTATTAAAAAATTTACATAAGATTTAGATGTTTTTAATAGATAAATATTCATTAATCTTTTAACGTTTTTCAGCTAAGATTCTCTATTTTTAATGTGATATTTTTTAGTGTGATATTTGATTTAAATAAAATTAAAAATCATGCATTTTGAGTTCTCAGTCTCTCCGACTCCTTAAATTTACAAAGTTTATTATTATTATTATTATTATTATTATTGTTATTATTATTATTATTATTATTTTCAAAACATAATATTTATTACAAAATTTCTTGACCTGAATTTGAAATAAAATTTTTACGAAAGTTGTTTTAAATCAGAGATTTAAAAAAAAAATCAGTTTAATCTTAATCATGATTAAAATCAAGCTGATTTAAATCAACGAACTCTGCTTAAAACTGGTATGAATTTGTTTCCCAGATTCAGTTTAAAAAAATAGCACACATTATTTTTTATGAAATGTTATATTTTACGTGCATTTTGAAGAGGTTATGTATATCACAATTAAATTAAGTAAGCTAGATTAAATACTAAAACCAGTGAAATAGAACGTATGTAAAGCGGAAAACATTTGTCAACGGAAAATTTCATGGTCTCGGTGAAAATAATATAAACTATAAGGAATAGTATACCTGCTAAAATGAAAACCTGTCTATATAGTCAAATGAAATTTCTCGAAATTCCTGCTGTGAATTCAACATTACAGTAACACAATTACTTGTACCTGAAAGGGTTAACAGTTCTTGTTGTGACAATTTACGTAGCGAATCCTTGTTTCAAGTTTTAGCAATAATTTCCTAATTTCACATTTTTTTTTTTAATGTTAATTTTGTATTTCTATATTTCCGATTACGATAAAAGTATATTAACAGCACATGCATCTTTTTTACTGATTTGTTTTAATTATTATTTTTTTTAATGATTTATATGAAAGATTATAGTTGTTTTTGCTTATGATATATATATATATATATATATATATATATATATATATATATATATAGTACATTATAATTAATTTTATTATCTAAAATCTCCACCCCGCTTTTTTTAACACTTTCCAACCTAGTTGAAAAGTGTTTATGACTTCGGTTTGTCTGTTCGTTTGTCCGTGCTCTAACTCCCGTAAATATGCTCGGAATGCTCTGAAATTTTTGTATGTTATTGTTGTTATCTATAGCATGTTCCCTATTTCTACTGAAGCGTGTAGCACTTATAGTGTTTTTTTACAGGGACACTCAAAAGAATTCGGTTACATTACGGTCTATGGGGGAAAATCATTTGCGGTTTATTTTAATAATGTTACACAATTTCAAACAAATTGTAATTGATATATATATCACTAAGGTACATTACAAGAAGCTTACTATGGAATAGGGTGTGCATAGCACTTATAGTTACTTTACAGGGACAGGCAAAAGAATTCCGTTACATTACGTCTATGGTTGGATCGTTTGCGGTTTATTTAAATAATGTTTCACTATTTTAAACGCATTGAAATTTATATATATCACTAAGGTGCATTACAAAAGGCTTACTGCAGAATATTGCGTGTGTAGCAGTCATTGTTCATTTACAGGGACTAACAAAATAATTATAATATTTCTGTTAACAATAATTCCCGGAAGTGCGTTTTAAGTTGCTGATCGCGATTTTAAATTTAACTCACTTTTTGTCTATGATTTGGTGTGTGTAAATTCTATAGATCATATACAGGGCAGCACAAAAATTCGCTAACACATTTCCGTTTATTGACAGAAACTCCAGAAGGAGAATTTTAAACTGCGCTACGCGTTTTCTAACTATACTAAAATTTAGCAACCTATGTAGTATATATACAAATCTATAGATCCTATACAGGGTTGAATAAAAGTATTCGGATATTTTTCCGAATATTGTTGGTATTTCCTGAAATTACGTTTTTAAATATGTTATGCGTTTTCCATATTGTTTACTTAGATGTTATCTTTCAGCTTATTAAAAGGTAATGGTTTGTAAAATTATTTGGAAAATTTGAACAAAATAAAATAAAGAGAGTAAAACAAAACATTGGACACTGCATTTTGCAAACATAAACTTTCGAAATTTTGTTTATAGTTTTTGCACTAAATTGACCATGTTCCAAAAAATGTATATCCTCAACAAATTATACACCAAACTTAATAATCCTTAACGACAGCTATTTAATTAACACATTAAAAATAATCAAACTGTAAACACACAAATAGTATTAAAATAGCGATAAATATCAGACCGCAAGATTTCACCAAAGATATAGTGAATACAGACCCTTTTAAACGTTGGTTGAAATGAAATTCATAGTTGCTAATGTTTTTATCAGAATTTATCTTGAAGTGTTAAAATATTACTCACAGCTCGTCATCTTTTAACACATAAAATATTAAATTAAGCAGATATTTCAGAAATATTTTAACAACTAAGGTGGAAAAAAACATATTTTAAGAAGAGTACGAAGAAAAAAGAAAAAAAAAATGTAATTTTCTAAGGAGATATTTTAAATGTACGGTGCATTCTTCTACGCCCATATCTTTAATATTAGCGAGGGAAATTAGAGAGCTGATTGAGCAACCCCCTTAAAGCTATTCTCAAATCCAAACTAGCTACTTTACGACATATTTTTAAATTTACTTTTGTTCAGAAACTTGGGAAGTTCGGAAATTGGCAAGTGTTCTTAATTCAGAAACTTTGTAATCGAAAGGCGCTTTGGTGAAGGCTCCATTTTTTGGTAAAGGCAGAAGATCTTTCAGAAAATTCAGTCAAAGTCAGCGTTTTGAATCGAATTTCCGACGCCGCAGCACAAGAAAGGGGAAAAACGTGTTGTCACGTGACAAGAATAGCTCATAACTCAATAAGTAATTTATTTATCAAAAAATGGAAAACTTATTTGGATTCCAAATTGTTTCAATAGTCAGGCCTACTAATTTTATGCCTTCACGTTTAAAAATGAGTCACAAAATGCGTCAGAAAGTTTCGTGCTGTTGAGCATATCATTTGAGAACCACCTTAACGGAATCTTGAGATATCTTTAATGAGGAAATAAATAAACAAATATTCTAAAAATGTTTGTACAATTATATTTTTTACATAATACATTTCTTGTTAATTTTTAGGCCACGCGAAATTTGTTATGGTTTTTCCTAATGATACAAAAAGGTGAATTATATAGTTATAATTTAGAAAATACAGTCAAAGTCAGCGTTTTGAATCGAATTTCCAACGCCGCAGCACAAAAAGGGGAAAAACGTGTTGTCATGAGACAATAATCGCTCATAACTCGATAAGTAATTTATTGATCAAAAAATGGAAAACTTATTTGCATTCCAAATTGTTTCAATAGTCAGGCCTACTAATTTTATGCCTTTACATTTAAAAATGAGTCACAAAATGCGTCAGAAAGTTTCGTGCTGTTGAGCATATCATTTGAAAACCATCTTAACGGAATCTTGGGATATCTTTGATGAGGAAATAAATAAATAAATATTCTAAAAATGTTTGTACAATTATATTTTTTACATAATACATTTCTTGTTATTTTTTAGGCCACACGAAATTTGTTATGGTTTTTGTTAATGATACAAAAAGGTGAATCATATAGTTATAATTTTTATGAAACTTTTATATGCAGAATAATTTTTTTTTTCTGTAATTTTTACTTTGAAAACAGTACAACAGTACAGTGTAGAATTTATCTACAAGACGAACTGACATTGAAGAATGAATAATAATGGATGGGAGGGGGGATGTCTTACAGATGTCTTTTAATGAGCAAAAATGTTTCTTCGTTTTATCTCCATTCGGGGCCCGTATATCAATGATTGTTTAGCGAGTAAGGGTTGATTATGGCTACTTTTCTTATTTACAAGTCGCCAGGCTGTTAATTGCTTTTTCTTCTCCCTCATTCTCAACTCTCCCGTGATAAAGACATGGACCCTTCTTATATGGGGGGAGGGGGGGGGAGGGTGTCCCCATGTGTGTAATCAAGATTTTTTTTTAAGAGGGTGCAAATGTTTAAAATTTGCCAAAAGTGACCGAAATTCTTTTTGATAAAATATTTAGGAAGAGCAAGGGGTCCTTCCCTCCCCCTATCTGCTCCCTGTACTCCACACCCTCTCCACAAAAAAAAAAAAAAAAAAACACAGCTACATTATCCAAAGAATTTTAAAAAATTACAAAAAAAATATATATATATATTATAACAACTTAGTACTCCATTGTTTCTAAGTTAAATTCATTATTGACGTTTTCCTCTTAACGAGGCAACCGTTAAGCCTTAAAACCGTTTATGATTACCAATCGGGGGCAATTTTCTTTTAAACATTTTATGACATACATAGATAAGCAAAGGCAAAGTTTCCAAACAAATACTCCTATCAACTAATGCATCATTTTTTCTACTAGTTTTCTACTATTTTTCGACTAGAATTTTTCTTAAAGTTGTAACCATCTTTCTTATGATACCCTGTATACAGATGTGATTAGTACCTGGTATAAAATTTATGCACGTATATAACGTATATATACAATATGTATGAAGTTTAATACTAATCACTTAAGCATAATTCATGAACAATTTTTATGGATAGATAGAAGAAGGGGGGGGGGTGTTGATGCTTGCCCCAGGACCTTAAATAGTCTAATTTGGGCCTAATTATCACAGGGCCCTGTGTGTGTGTTTTAAATAACCAAAATAAGGTAAGTGACTACACTATGATGGACCACACAATTGCTTGGAATTCTTGTTAGGGAGACATTAAGCATCTATGTACACTGTAAGAAAAAATAAATAAAAAATGTTTCTGGATCTATAAAAACTTTTCGAAGACATAACACAACCCCTTGCGAGTTATCCAGAAATCCTAAAAGCGCCCCCCCCCCCTTCCCGTCTTGAAAATGTTTAATAAGTTTTAGACTTAAAAAATCATTTCATAAAAAAAAAAAGCTTTTTTTCAGCTGTACATAAAAAAAAAAAAAAAAAAAAAAGAATTTTTCAGTTGTACATAAAAAAAAAAAAAAAAAAAAAAAAAAAAAGATATGGAAAAGAATATAAATGTTTCCGAATAGTGTATTAATTAGCTTTTTTAATCCTAAATATCGTTTTTTCATATATTATCAATTATTATCAAGCAAACATTTTCAACTGCGTAACATAATTTAAATGCAAAAGAAAATGTTAATTTTAACATTAATGTTGTTAATTTGCTATGTTTGTTGAACATGTAAATGTTTACTTCAGAATTGATAGCATCCTAAAACCTATATTTCGTTTAGAGAAAATACACTGTAAAAACTACTTAGAGAGGTTTCGCTTCGATTTTATTATTATTATTATTATTATTTAACGGCAGCAAAAGAAGTTTTTTTCCTGAAATATTCCTTTAAATTTCTAAAATTTGTTGGTTTCTGAGTTTTCTGAAGATAATAAAATGCTTTTCGGACTCGTGACTAACTCGGAAGTGGTTATATTACATTTTCGTAAAGTTTTGCTAGATAGAGAAACTTTTCTCTTTTTATATAGTGTAGTTTCATTTGTCTTTTAATAAAAATAAGCTATAGTAAAAAGCACGAAAAAATATATTTTAATATCTCTTTTCCTCATTCTAGGATATAAAACTATTTCAATTTATGAAAATCAACGTCTATTACCATAGCGCGTACATAACATGATCCACTTTTACTCTATTCTTTTCTAAAAGGAAAAGTTCCGGGTTTTCTCGGAACAAGAAGCATATTTCAACTATTTTTAAATTATAAATGAAACATTTATAAATTATACGCGTATTAATTTATTCACAAATATGTTCTTCTTATACGAATAATTTGATAATAAAATCAACATTTTATTTACTATCTCCTTTTTTTAACAGAAAAAGCAAATGATTTCAACTTTTTTTGTGAAATGATGTCACTAAAAAAAATGACAATTTTTCCATATTAAATGTAGTAATTTATGCCTTAAATATTTCTCGCTAAAAAAAATTCCACTTTAGGCAATGCTAAAAAATAAAGTTAAAATCTTGATATTCATGCAAATTTCTATCATTAAATCCTATTGAGTTTGTGGCAAACAAAAGCCTTACTGCAAAATAAGATATAAAAAATATATACATACATTTCATAATTTTCATGCCAATTGTAAATTTGTTTAGTACTAACTGACCCGCACGGCGTTGCCCGGGCCCGTGATAATTAATAATACAAACCTAAATTCGTATGATTTTATATCTTTAACCTGAGTTGTATGAAATTATTTATTTAAAAGGGCTGCGCACGCAACTGAAAATCCTTTATTTACACTTTCTGCCGATAAGGGCCGCATTCTGATATAAACGAACCTCCGACACGTATTGCCGCTGCCTGCGGCACCGTATAGTAGGCGTACAGTGCACGCGCTGCAAAATCTTTTAGTTCCACCTCCCACCATTAGGGGGCGCACCCTGTTCCAAACAAACCACCTTCCGAAAGAAACTCCAACACGTGTCCCCGCTTCCTCCGGCACTGTCATTGCCACCTAGAGTAGGCCACCTAGAGCTATCTAGCTGGCAATGGCACTGTAGCAGGTTTGCTGCGGACGCGCTGCAAAATCCTTTAGTACCACTTCCCACCACCAGGGGACGCAATTTGTTCTGTACTAACATCCGACACGGGTACCTGTTGTATCAAGAAAGTTGAATGAACCAATTCCTGTCGAAATTGGGCCCAAAGAACACGAGAAAATACCGGGAGAGTGCAGTGGATAACTTTCCAAATTTTATGTCGTTTTTATGCTCTTTTAATCTTTCCAAAAACTTTCTTTTAGTCATACCAATGTAAAATATTATACTATTATTATTTAAGCTAATGGGGATTTCATAAACACCTGCGAATTGATCAGGAGGGATAGGATCTAATTTATATGAAACTAAGTCAACCAATTTTCTGGGAAGGACAGCAATAAGATGGATATTGTATTTACGGAGGGCCCTTTTAATCCTTTCAAATATAATAGGTATATATTGGAATTTCCGATAGTTTGGTTTATTATTGCTAGGGACAGGATGCTGAATTAAATGGCCATTGAATTTTTCTATAATTTTCTGTACGTGATGAGCGGGGAAACCATGGTCAATGGCGATATCTCTGATAAAATTAAGTTCATCTTGGATGAATTCACTTGAACAAACCAGAAAAGCACGCTTGATGAATGAATTGAAGGCAGCAATCTTATAAGTGAAAGTTGTAGAGGCATTAAATGGGATTATTGTGTTACTTCTCATCGGTTTACGATAGACTTTACGTTTTAGGTTGTACCAGACAACCACCAGACAGATTTAACACCAGAAGTTTGGCTAAGATACGTGGACGATATCTTTATCACATGGAGTCATGGAAAGCAGGAACTCCTATCTTTCCTCTCAAAAATAAACGAAATAGATGAAAATATTAAGTTTACGTTGGAAATAGAAGAAAATTCATCACTGCCGTTCCTGGATATTCAATTAATTAAAGATGACAACAACCTAAAACGTAAAGTCTATCGTAAACCGATGAGAAGTAACACAATAATCCCATTTAATGCCTCTACAACTTTCACTTATAAGATTGCTGCCTTCAATTCATTCATCAAGCGTGCTTTTCTGGTTTGTTCAAGTGAATTCATCCAAGATGAACTTAATTTTATCAGAGATATCGCCATTGACCATGGTTTCCCCGCTCATCACGTACAGAAAATTATAGAAAAATTCAATGGCCATTTAATTCAGCATCCTGTCCCTAGCAATAATAAACCAAACTATCGGAAATTCCAATATATACCTATTATATTTGAAAGGATTAAAAGGGCCCTCCGTAAATACAATATCCATCTTATTGCTGTCCTTCCCAGAAAATTGGTTGACTTAGTTTCATATAAATTAGATCCTATCCCCCCTGATCAATTCGCAGGTGTTTATGAAATCCCCATTAGCTTAAATAATAATAGTATAATATTTTACATTGGTATGACTAAAAGAAAGTTTTTGGAAAGATTAAAAGAGCATAAAAACGACATAAAATTTGGAAAGTTATCCACTGCACTCTCCCGGTTTTACGCTAAAAATAATGATATTGTAATTAATTTCGATAAAGCAAGAATTATCCATAGGTTCAATAACCCATTTAAAGCCGCCATTAGGGAATCATTGGAAATTAAAATTAGAAAAGATTGTATTTGTAATGATAACTTTTCTTTCAGCATACCTGGTTTATGGGATACATTTTTAACCCCTTGTTAATTCATTGTTTTGTTTTTCGCTCTTTGGCAACAAAGAGTGCCCGCTTATTTTATTTAAATTTTTCCATACTGTTGATTTCAATCTTCTCGTGTCGAAAATTAAAAGATCAGTAGTCGTTTGTGTTGTTCCTCTTCCCCGATGATGGCTTTAAGTTTGAAGCCGAAACATGTAGGATTTTAGCTCTTTTATGAGTTTAAAACAATTTTTACACTGATTTTAGCAACTAATAAGCACAATTTGTGCAATTTGTGTTTTTAAAATAACTAGAAATGTATGTTCTTTACTTTTTAATTACAAAAACAAAAACATTTTGAATATAATTGTGACTAAAAAAAAACTCAAAATAAACTTATAACATTAAGGCGAAATGTTGTATCTTATACCCAAAGACACGGAGTTTTGAGAACACTTAGTTAATGCAAAATATAATTTTTTAAAATGTATTAATTACAACTTTAAATGAAAAAAATAATGGTAATAAAAATAACAAGTTTAAACTCACCTACACTTCTTTTGAATACTATCACCAGCAAGTTTACAAACTTTTTCACAACTGTATTGTGCAAGCGCTCCACTCCACACTTTGAGAGAGGAAAACGAACTCGTCGGAACCCAGTGATTGTGTATGACCACTTGAGAATCAAAACTTGACATCAAGGTAGCCATGAAGCTGGGATCAACTTGAGAAGATGGAGAACAAACGATGATTACTTGAGAAATGGGATATTCGCATTTTCTCATAAGTCTCTTCTTCAAAATTTTACAAGAACCTTCGTCAATGTGTATGCATCCATCGAACTCCATTTTTTTCAGCACAAAAGAAATGCGATGATAAATACCAATCTAAAAAGAAAATATAAGCTTTAGTTTAAGATAATCAAGCTAAAAAATTAGCATTTTTCCATAAGATTTTTAAAAATTCACAAATGGAACGTATTAATACCCAATTTGAAAACATCAGAATTTAATAAATGAAAATATCGATAAATAATTATAAGATACTTTCTCTTAAAATTGAACCGTAAATACCAAAATTCCATTTGTGCATTGAAGAATTAAAATAATTATCATTTCAGAATGAATTCTCCGAAACTCATGAGCATGATTAGATTGTTTGCTTGGGGTAAATCCATAGGTTTAGAAATGGGGTAAGACAGAGGAACCAAAATATTTTATTAAGAAATTATAAATGTTCTTTAAAAAGTACGAGTTTAATAATATTGAATAAGCTAAAAACATGCAAGGTGCTTTTTAAGAGGGATAATTTTCCACTTCCTATATCATAAAAACGCTGATGATTTTATTTATTATTTTATTTTTATTTATTTATTTATTTATTTATTTTTTTTACCTCTAACAGATATAAATATAACAAAAAGAAGAGAAAGAGAAATCAAACAGTGAGAAAGTTTAATAGTTTTGTTGGAGCATTGGTATTAAATATAAAGTTACAGGTTGCTGAAGTTTATTAAGTAATATAAATAACTGTTAATAAAGAAACATTCAAAATTTCGACTTACTTCTGAATATTAAAGAATCCATACATTTTCTTTCTCTTATTAAACGTTCAATATTTTTCAATAACTTGAATCAAAATTACATAAAACTTCTCGAATTTAAAGCTTTTTTTTTTTCCAAGTGAGAAATAGAGAAGCATTAGCTATTGTCTTTTACCCCGAGGAATATATATTTTTTAAAGTTAATTTTGATTTTTGCTTGTAAACAATTTAGTACGTTTCAATAAAATTCACATTAAATGCACTTCACTATAATAGAAAGAAACCTAACACAATAAAGTTTCCGTTTTCTAATATAATTTAGGTACTTCTCCATTATCCTGTCGACCACTTTTCATAACAAAAAACTATCGCCAAATTATAGGATTTACCGCCAAAAATGCAATCCCATGCACTTGACGCCAGAAGCATTTCACGTGTTTGTTATACCATTAAGTGGTTTTTAATTCGACATTTACCTGTATTTTTTATTATGTTTTACTGATTTATTGGTTATTTCATTAATTAAAATAACAATTGCCTCCTTAAATGGCAGTGCCATGATATTAAAAGAGAAAAAGCAATGAAAAAATGTTGCGATGCATACTCACGTGCAATAGATCAGTTTCAACTGACGACACAAACATTTATTCATTAGCCGAAAGACATAATTAAGAAAAATCGTTTGTATTTTATTTATTTATTTTGTTATCCCAATGGCAACATTCTTCCATTTGTTTATTTGGCGTTGGATTTTGGCGATATTTTTTTGTTATGAAAAGTAGTCGACGGGATAATGGAGAAGTGCCATAATTTATACTTGCTAGTATTAGGCATTCTCTTTAGCCTGTAGTAAAAAAAAAGCATTTTTTTCCGCTCAACAGCGCAACATTTCTGACGCATTCACGAATTAATTTTTATACACAAAAACATGAAATTAGCTTGCATGACTCATGGAGTGATTTTATATCTAATAGCCTTATTTATTTCTTGATAAAGTATTACATATTGAGTTATAATTGGTTGTTGTCTCATAATTATCTTCCTCGAGCAGTCGCGTTTCAAAAATGGGTACAAAATGCCAACTTTAATAACATTTTTCAGAAAGATCCTTTGTCTTTATCGAAAAATGGAAAACACTATTAAATTTCTTAGTATTCGAAAAAGAAAAGTTTTAAATATTGTGAGTTTAAGAATAAAAGTTACTTCGTGAATATATCAGAAAGTAGCCAGTTCGAATTTTAGAACAGCTTTAAAAGTGTTTGTTCTCAAGATGTATTTATTTTTTCTCTGCTCAACAATGAGAAACTTTCTGACACATTCATAAAAACTTTTTGTTCTGTCAAAGCGCTTTCTGTAATGTTATTTTCTAAAATACTCCATACCTATATGTGAAAACAAAAAAATATTGTTCAATTCCTTAGGAGCAGAATATTACCTCAAAATCTTATGCCTTTATGAAAAAAATATCGTCAATGTGTCAGGAAAGAGCGGTAATTTGAGAACAATTTTGCGTTCAAAGTTTAGAAATTACAAATGATAAAAAATTTAAACACCTTTTTTACTCCGTTCTGCAGACGGGAAAATTCATGATATTTTTGGGGTGTTACTTTAGTAAAAATTTAAAGAAAATGCAAGATTTGCTATTTTCTATATATGCAAATTTTATAAAATAGTTGTAACATAAATGTTAAAAAAAGGTAGGTTTCCCTTAAAAATTTGTAATATATATAAGGTTATTATCCCTTATCCTGGGAAATGCCCGGCAGGTCAGCAAGTTCAGAATAAATGCTAATTCTGTTTCACTTCTTTTTTAAAACTCCCCCCCCCCCCCCAAAGGTTACTAGTTTTTAAAATCTTGTAAAATAAAACAAGTGTAAATAAGAACCAAAAACGTCTAACAAATGTATATTTCTGCAGTGTAAACACAAAAGTAATAATATTATGTAATAATAATAAGAATAATAGTAAAAAGACGAAGATGATGAAACGATTTTTCAATAAATTTAAGAATATATACGTATTATAGACCTGAAATTTGTCAGCAAATATTTTCTGTAGCAAATTATCGAATGATACAAAAAATATATAGAAAATAAATATTTCAAGAATTCAATAGAATTGCATATAGTTCATGAACGAATATTTGACATTAAAAAAAATATTAACAGAATATGATTCATAGTCTAATAATTACATATTCAGATATTAATCAAGAAGATGACAAATGTACTGCCAACACAATAATGGATACAAAGCATTTTGAAAACATATATATATATAATTAAAATTCTGTTAAAATAAACAAATAAGAGTAATTCAATGAGAAAACTTAAATATTTAAAAATATATACTCATAGAATACAAGTACATAATTAATTCTTTTAAATGCATCATCAAGGCATTTAG
Organism: Maratus michaelseni; assembly: GCA_963931845.1. Lineage (NCBI taxonomy): Eukaryota > Metazoa > Arthropoda > Arachnida > Araneae > Salticidae > Maratus > Maratus michaelseni. The sequence goes on from OZ007588.1 coordinate 205,744,014, forward strand.
GAATAAACTTATTTTATCCAATAACGATTAGATAATTAAGAAACATATGACAGTGGCGCAGCCAAGGGGGGGGTTTGGGGGTTAAACCCCCCCCCCCCCAGAGCTAAAAAAAATTACTATAATTGCCGTTTATATGAATCAAAACTAAAGTTTAAAATTAAATTTTTTGGCCTTTCCGCCTTGGCGAAATCCGCCGCTTTGTTAAATCAAATTCTATTCAAAAATGTGATTCAATTAAACGGCGAAAATTCTACTTAAAACTGTGAAAGAGCATATTACAAGCATCGGTTAAGTCAAAGTCAAAACTGGTTATTTGGACTGCGTCACTTTGTCAAGAAGAGCTGGGCAGTATCGAAAATACATGTATTTGAAATACATTTTCAAAATATATTTGTATTTTGTATTTTAAACAGATAAAACTAAAGTATTTTGATAATGTATTTTGAAATGATTTTTCCATGTGTTTTGTATTTTGAAAATGCTCAAAATACATTTCTCGATTATTCAAACTTCGTACTAAACTTGAAGCTGGTATAAAGTTTAAACCACAACTTGTGTTTTAACCGCAAATTACTGATTCACAACAGGAAACACATGCTTGTCTGTTTTGTATAGTCTTTGAATTCGTTTCTAGAAGTTAATATGAACATTTTTTTTTTTTTTTTTGGCATAATAAGGATTTTTATCTTTGGCTGAAACATTTTTGCTGAATGGTTTTGCTAATGCTTTTTAATTCTTAATGTTGCTATGCGAAAAAATAAATAAATTGTTCAGACTTTTCCTGAGTATTGCATTTTTAAACTATGTTAGCAGTGTAATGCAGTTAGTTGTTGCATAGACGCGTAAAAATATTGATAATACATACCCAAGAACTCCTAATGAAAGGAAATTAATTATTTGTGATATATCAGTGATCATGCTGCATAAATATGTTAGTTTTATTAAATTTCTTTTGTAGATTTACTATTGTTGAGTTTACTGTCTATACTGATCACTGTATTTTTTTGGTAAACAACTTTCAAATTGTACACTTTGCACAATGTCACACCCGTCACTTCTTTGTCATGCCCGTCACAGCAGGAAAAAAATTCTTATAAATTAAAATAATTAAAATTTATTATGAAAATTACAAAGTTTTATTTGAATCTCTTTCATTAGAAAAAAATTGTTTTAATAATAAAACAGTTAAATATTCACAGGAATTTTAACAAATGTGTATGCAAGTAAAAACTCTTGTCCCGAGAGAGTCACACCCGTCACAAGTTTAAAATGTTTGTTTTTAGGTGCGTTCGTAATTATATAAATACGTAGCACCTATAATCGTCGCTTGGTCCGTCCGTCTGTCTGTCTGTCTGTCTGTCTGTCTGTCTGTCCGTCCGTCCACATATAACAACGCAAAAACTACCCAACCGAATGGTTTGCAATTTAAAATATATTATCTTTGCAGAATTTTGTCGAGACATTTCAAATTTTATTAAAATCGAATCAAAACTTTAGGAGATATTAATAAAAATATTTATTAAGCAATTTGAATTTTTTGTTTAAATCGGTGCTTTTTTGTTATAGGAGCTTCCGAAGTTTAATCGTCAAGCGACCGAGATACTTATTTTATTACAGAAATTAATCTGCAGACGATATAATTCATTTCACAGAATTAGAAATCATCAAGATCTGAATATTTATATAACTAGATGATACATATATATCTGAATATTTATATAACTAGTTAAGATATTTGTATGAACAGTGTCATAAAATATATACTTAACTAGCTGTTTAACCCGTTCTACGCACGGGAGATCATGAATTTAATTCTAAAACTTGCGTACGAACGCACCTCGTTTGTAACGTTTGACGTACAATTTCCAACTTGTTTAAATATTGAAAGCTATTGAAGTTATATATTTGCTCAATTATCCAAGCATATGCATGGAAAAACATAATTAAAATACTTTTCAGGGATTTATTAACTAATTTATTTCCCAAAATATAGTTATAAACTCTTAAAATTTTGTCTGGATGTCACACCCGTCACAATGGAATGGCCCAATTTTAGAACGTTTTTTTTTTTGTTTTGTTTTTCTGCTACTGCAAACTGTTATTGGTCTATATAAGTCTCTAAAGTAACAACAATGCCAAATTTCATGTTTCTAGCCCTAATTGTACAAATAAATTGTAATTTAGAACGTTTCCTGCTCCTTTTCCCTTTTTAAATTTCGAACTTTATAGAAACCATTTTTAGTGAGCATTTACATCTTTTTAAAGTAAACGCTAGTCCAAATTTCAAATTTCTAGAATCAACAATATCATAGAAAGTGCAATTTTAGAATTTTTTTTTTTTTGTTCTTGCACCCATTTGAAACGTGATGCACCGAAAAAAAGTGTTTGGAAATTGTTGTATAAAATATAGTCTATGTTAGAGAGGAGATGGTTAACAGAATTTTGACACCATTATTAAGGTTCCATACTTAAAAAGTAAAAACGGAACTATTAAAAGATCACTCATGTGTCTTATTCTTCTGGCGCTCAGCGGGGAGTTAAGGGTTATCGACGCAGAATCATCTAAGGATTGTTGGTAATGATTTTCGAAAATATATGTTTGTAAATAGCTGAGATATTAATTAAAACCCATCTAGAAAACAACGGCACGGATCAAAACTGTGTTGCTACTTTGCGACCTACTTTTGAAGCGCGCTTGACACAATGCTAAGCTTAAACTTTGTAACAAGATCTTTGCTTTAGGTAAGACGAATCATGATAGTCACCATTTTTCATACCAAATGAATTCAATTATTGAGGGAAAATATTGAAAAATAATTCATAGAATAATTCTAAGACATTAAGAGTAAGTAATTTTGAGACAACAATCGCTTATAATTCAATATATAATTCATTTATAATGAAAAATCTTCTCTTTAACAAATCACTTGAATTATCATACCTCGATAGGTTTTCGTTTTTGAAAATGAATCGGAAAGTTTCGCGTTGTTTAGCATACTTTTTTTAAATGCTTTAAAATTGTCTACTATCACGACAAATATGATTGACAAGTAACTTTTCGTGTGAAACTCAGCGACTTCTTCCGAAGCGTGATTTGTTCTCTACCAAATTTAAACTTTGTACAAGGTCTTTGTTTTAGAGGGAGATATATTCATTGTTTTTCATTCCAATACCAATAAAATTAAATTTTGGCATGTAATATTGTTTTAGGTATGTGACTATGTCATGTGAGAATATTACCTTTGAACAGTTCTGATATTTTGTGTGGAACCCTTTGTACGCGAATAAAACTCACATATGACCAATTGACCAATTTCTTTTTAAATCTGTTCTGTAGTTCCAGAATTAACCCCTGCAAAAAGAACAAATGTTGCTGTTTTATAATATTAGTATACATACGACTACAATTCAAACTCGGATATTTTTAAGGAACTTTAACAATAATAAATATATTTTAACAAAATTTTCATCAGATTTACATTAGATAATGCGAAATTCGATGTCATGTAAAGTACTGTAAGGGCACAGTAATTTAGTCTACAATACTGTGTTTAATATCAACTACATTCCAAAACATCGATTACCTTAATTGAGTTGTCACATTTGGCAAAAAGCAAGGTAAGTAAGTCTATTGAAAATTTTGTTAAAATTGCTTCTTTATTATTAAATTTAGGAATAAGAATTCGTGATTCTCATGAAACCTTGTGGATTTTTGATTGAACAAATGGATTGCAAATCTGTTATTTTCTATGTAAAAATTATTTGCTGTACTGTGCTCTTCCATCTTAAAGTTTTCTCCTCATAATTTTTAAACACTTTATAAATCTAATCAATTTTTGTGTTATTTCATTGGTGCATTTTATAGTTTGTCACTCTAATATTGTAAACGCTGTTTAAATGAACCGTAACCAACGTAATTGCAGAGATAAGCATTATGATTTCATTCATTTAAAAGACTGATTCCATTAACCGGTGATTCATTTAAAAGACTGATTCCATTAACCGGTGATTCATTTAAAAAGACTGATTCCATTAACCGGTGATTCATATAACCGGCGACCACCTTTATCAGAAACTCAAAACCCCCCCTAGAACCGAATTCTGGCTGCGCCACTGACATATGACAATCAATTAAAGGCTTTTGCACTGGGATTAGCCAATCATTTTCCTGGGGTTTTTCTCTCGTTAAAAGTGTTTTAATAAATAAAGAGGGGAGGGGAGGGGGAGGTTCAAGGCCACTTTTCCACAAGTCCTTAAAAAAAAAAATATTAAGTCACTGCACTTTTCTATCCCCAATATAAAAATAAGGATGTAGATTACCTTAACTTTTTGAAAGGTATATACATATGCAAGGTAAACATAGGTCATATACTTTACTTTAATTAGCAGTCTATTCTAATATTTCGTTTTGCTAAGTGTCTAAAGATTTGTATTATAATGTACAATTATTCCATTGTTATATTATATGTTAACATTAAACACATGAAAATCAACCCCCCCCCCCCATCTCACGGAATGAAAAAGAAAAACCAGCCAACTGTAATACACTTTTTTTCATATTATAAAAATTATATTATTGCAATAGTGAGGAAAATCAACTATATTTTCCCCTTGCAATATAAAAAAAGAAAAAAAAATCAAAATTGATGAAAATTTTAAGAAGGAAAAAAAAAAATCAGCTTATTTTTCACCCTAAAATGTGCATTTCTTTTAAAGAAAAAAAATAGTTTACTTAGCAAAAACCATTAATATCTTCTTACATTTATGTAAGTTATGGTCCAAGATCAATTTAAAATGCTTTCTATTACCTAATAATAATAATAATAAATCTAACATCTGTTTAGATGAATTAAAATTGTATAGTATTAACAATTCTTAAAGAATTTCATTCGATTTCTAACAAAATATCCGCAATTGAAAAAAAAAAAAATTCTGTATTTGTATCTGCAGTTTTATATAATAGCTTTGTTCTCTTGCTTAGTTTAAACGACACCACAGCGTATATATCCAATAAGTAGAAGAGAATACAGCAAATTTTCGTTATGAGTTTTTTTTTTTTTTTTTAAGAAAAAGAATTATCCATTATTCTACTCGCAATCACGCCATTTTTTCCATTTCCAAAAAGTTTAAATTAGCCCTATAGATAGGATATGATAATGACATCTTTAAGAAACTAGAAATCCTAGCCAAATTCATTGGTTTTTTTCAACCATGCAATGTAATAATTACATATATAACTCAAGTGTAATTAGGGAAAAACAACCTTAAATTAACTTATTAATAAAATTGTTTATGTTTTCTTATTTTAAACTTCGATTTAAAAAAAAATAAGAAAAAAAAGGTAATTACAGTTATGTATAAGTTTAAGTGATATAGCATCAACACACACACAAATATGAGTCCTTAGTTATAAATTGATTTACTATAATTCTATAATTGGAAATATTAATTGATATATGTAGATTATTCATTATTTCCACATTTACTCTTTTTTTTTAATTGTTCATTGTTAAAATAAATTTCTTGAAGTGTGATTTTCTCAATGAAAAGGTCTTAATTAATAAATATAAATTATTTTTAAAATAATGCCTTTTTTTCAGATAGTGCTGCTTTGAAAAAGTATGTTACACTCTCGTTATAAAAATTTGTTATATTTGTCGGTATTAGATAAAATAAATAAATTTAAAAAAAAAAATAAAACCTGTAGATACTAAAACTAAGATAACAATCTATAACACCTCTGTACTTACACAAATGTCAAAATAAAATAAATTACAAATAATAAATATCCCAATTATAATACATTAAATTCACATTCAAAACAAGCTAATACATTTTCTTTATTTTGAGAATAGAATAACAAAGCTTGCGCCAATTTCTGATGCAAGTCTAATTATCCAGAAAGCGTACAATTTGCTGAAGAGTACAACAAATTAAAAAAAAAATACAAATTACTTTACATTTTTTAAAATATGAAATGAAATATGATCAAATACTTAGTTTATATATATCGATTTCTATTTAAATTTATTTAAAATAACAATTATTATTATTGAGAAGGAAGAATATTGTAATCAAAATTATTTAATGACGCAATAGATAGATATTGTGAAGGTTGCATTGAATTATTAAAAGGAAAAGACAATATCTTTTTAAATATGTATAATAAAAGCACGAAAATTTTGTTCATAGTGTTTCTAAATAAAAATATTAGAAATGATGAACTTGTGATGACATGAAATTAATATATGCTTTTTTCTTGCAGCGTAAAACATTTTAAATGAGATTTTGAATAAAGTTCTTTTAATTAATAAATTTCAAAACTTAAAAGAAACTTTAACACGGGCTTTAAAACGTATAACATTCAATTCATACATTTTATTATCATAGAATTTGTAATTACTGTTTTAAAATAGCATTAAAAGAAAATATATATATATACAATTTGAGATAATTAATCGAATTTCCGTTCAATCACAATAAGTAATTTTGATACTTATCATGAATAAGAATTGTGCTTATAAAATGCAGTAAACTATGCTAATAATATGGTATAAAAACGTTTATTGTATTAATTATAGTAAAGTTTATTATATTAATTATAGTAAAGTTTATTATATTAATTATAGTAAAGTTTATTATATTAATTATAGTAAAGTTTATTGTATTAATTAATAATAAATGAATGTAAAATGAGATTTCCAAATATACTTTTAGCATAGGCTAATGTACAGGTATTTTAAATTGTTAACAAATATGAAAATAGTTAGGATAAACATGATAATAGTTATGAAATACTAATGATTTATTGTTACAAAATATCTTTTAAAAATATATATGTAACATAAGAGTATTGCTCAGGTAATTAATATTTTTTCACTACGCTTAGATTTAAACATGTATAAAAAATATGAGACAATAAATAAAATTATCGTAATTTCATTAATGTCGCGCCCTCGTGTACCACGTGCTTTTCAATTAATGCCTCATTTTTGGGGGGGGGGGGGGATTATGATGAAAAATAAAGAAAAATCATTTCCAACAGTTTTTATTATATTAAAATTTAACAATTAGTACTAAAATTGTATAGTATTATCCAATGTATCACTTCATGGTTTCATAAACTTAAATAAAAAAATTTCTCCGAAATATTTTATGTAGTGATCAATGGTCAGATATATATAGAGACCATTCAAGCATAGGCCAACTGTCAGGCATCTTAAATTGTTAATACATATTAAAATAGTTATGAGAAGTATGATAAAATGAAAATAGTTATGAAATATTATTGATTTATTATTATAAAATATTATATATTATTATTATTATTATATATATATATATATATTATAATTATACATATATTTAAAATTTTATGTTACAGAAGAATATTGCTCCGGGAAGTAATAATGTTTCCTATGCTAAGATTTAAACATGCATAAAAAATTCGAGATAATGAGTAAAACTATTGTATTTTTCATGCATGACACGCCCTGATGAAACACGTGCTTCTCAATTTTTAAAACCTCATTTGAAAAATAGTTATATATGTTAAAAAATAGGAGTACATCATTTCCAACAGATTTTGTTACATTAAAATCTAACAATTAGTACTAAAATTGCATAGTATTATTCAATGTATCACTTCATCATTTCATAATCTTAAATACAAAATTTCCCCTCAATGATTTTATGTAAAGATCAATGGCCATACAGAGGCCATTCAAGTGGCAAATACTCATGCATCACGCGCATCCCAATTTTCAAATAAATCTTGAGGGAAAAAATTCACGCAGCATACAAAAAATATATAAATAAGTAAATAAAGATAAAAAATAAAGAGTGTTTTGAAAATACAATTAAAAATATATCTTATTCTTTACCTTCTGATGAATTTTCTTTCAATAGCTAAAGGCGCTAAGGAAGCACAGTCAAACAATTCAAAAAATACTAAAGAGGACGAGATGAAGGTCAGATCTGTACTTTTCGCTGAAAAAAATATGTATTTCTTGACTTTAAATCCAGATAAAAATGTCAGCAGGGCGCTTCACAGACCACCAGGGAATGAAGTATGGTGAGTCATAATTTTCACAAACTGACCCTGATTTGAGAAAACACTGTAACTATTGTCCAGTGCAATTGCTGATAACAAATGAGCTGGGGGGAAGGAGGGGCTAACAGGTCACTCTTTTACAACTGAACACGGTAAGGATTTTCATCTAATCTTTTTGAAACATTATTTGTGGTGTATTGAAAGTAGCACCTGTCAATCAAAAAACAATAGTCTTTGCTTATCGTAACTTTTTGTGAAAATTTGAATATGCTAAACTGAGATTTTGGATTAAATTTGTCAGTTACAATGACTGCCTCATTATTGTAAATGGCAATGGATTATTCTTTATTGTAACTCTGAATATGCGCATGAAATATTTAGATTGTTTGAAAATGTACCATTAATAGGTTAAAGACATGAAGTAAGGAAATTACTAGATGTTCATTAGTGCATTTCACCAAAAATGTCTGTAATTTCTGTTTAAAACACGGATGATCTCTTAAACTTTAGTTTTTGGTATTTACAACGACTTCGATTACAAAAATATAAATATATATATATATATGTATATACAATGTTGAATTTCTGCTTTTACTCGAAAGTGGATATGTTTAAGAAAATATAAAAATTTTGAGCACGGTTTTCCGTTTTGAATTTTTTTATTTTGCCTTCAAAAAGCAAAAAAAAAAAAAAAAAAAAAAGCAAAAAAAAAAAAAAAAAAACACCTATCTAACAACAGTTATCCACTGCTAGATCAATTGAATGAGAAACGAGGAAAACTGCAATAAACTATAAAAACTAATTGAAAATATATAAACCTAATCTATATAAAAGTAAACAATAAGGATTACTTCAATTGGCAATTTCACTTGTTTAATGTATTATACATTAAACTTTATTAACATCCATTCATTTTAAAGCTTTATGGGGAATGTTAGCTTAAGCTTAACTTAATAAATTTTTATTACGTAATAAATATCTCAAAAAAGTAATTTTTCTTACTTGGTAGAAAATTTTGGCAGCAGTATATTAAATATGTAAATAAACATATAAATAAAATAAAATATTAGTTCGTTGTGCTTAGAAGTTTTACAAATTTCTTAACTAAGGAAATAAATGTACAAATAAAATAAAATAATAGTTCGTTGTACTTAAAGCTGGAAGAAAGTAATTGATAAAGTTATGGAATTAAGATCTATACTTTGAGTATGATGTCTTTTTAATACAATATAAAATTACTTTTGAGAGAGTATGAGATTTAGTTTAATGATTTATAAGTTTAGTCATTGTTTTTTGTTCAAAAAATTAAATATTAAACTAATGTCTTAGGAAATTTCCATACGTGAAATTGAACTAGATTTGATTATTTATGCTATTTCCATTTTAAAGTACAAGCATACTCTAAAACTTTCAATAGAAAAATTTAAATTTTTGAAGCAAGAACTTATTAGATGTATAAATTAGTTCAGATAAAGATTTCAACGAATTTCATCCCCCCCCCTTCCTTTCATTTTTCTTGATTATTTTTAAGGTAGTAGTTCCTAAGATATTGTTTTTAAAAAGTCAACTCCAGTGTTTGACCTTTAATTTCGAATAAAAATTTGACATGAATGACTTTGATTTTACTGAAAAGAGAAAACACGATGCAATGAGTTTAATATTTCCTGTTAAATGAAAGGTACTATTGATTTATACTACATTTATTGGTATCATTCCGACAGCAAAAAAATAAATTGTCCAATACTATTTCGCAAAATATTAAAACATCGAAAATTTCAGCGTTTGCAAATATTAGAGTCGATTCTATAATTTAGCACTGTATTAAAGTCTTAGGACTTTCTTTTAATGGTATTTTAAAAAATGCTTCATGATTTAAAAATATTTAAAAAAAAATTAAAACAAAACTTTATTTAAACATCTTTAAATTTAAGTCATAAGTAAATAAATCTATAAAATGGTATCAGAGATTTTGCTTTTGGCAATATTTTATATACAGTGGTCACGAAACATTCTTGGTCCTTTCTCTCTCTCTCTTTCATAGATTCTATAAATTTTTTTAATATTATTAAACACTGAAGCAAATTTTAAGTTAAACAGTAAATTTCCATTAGCATTAAATATTTTAAAAATTGTGTTTAAATGAGTACAAGCTACGCTTCAAAAATTGAGAACCTCTTAAAAATACTAAAGAGAAAACACTATTACACACACTTCGAATGAATAAATCTTTTGTTATCAGAATAAAACTTAACGCTATACTAAAAGTAAAATAAATGACAGAAGGACCTCTCTGTTCGAATTCTTCGCGTTTTAAAATCCTTTTAAAAGTCTTTGCAATACTGTTTTTTTTCTTTTTTTTTGAAAAATGCTTTAAAAAGGATATATTTAAAAATAATTAGTAGCATAAAAATAACGTCGCTACTTTTTATTCTAAAAATTATGTATCTTAAACTCTAATTGGTTTCTGACTGAAAAAATAGGGGCTTCAGTTCCTATTTTTATTTTATTTTTTAAATTACCATTTTAAAGTTTCCTTCTTTTTTTCTTTTAAGAAGACTAGCTTAAAACAAGAGAAAATTTCCACTACTTAGGGTGAGTTTTTTTTTTAATACATACAACGGAACATACATACACTGTAAATAATTTTTATACAGTAACTATTTAAAAAAAAAAACTGTTTTATAAAATGTTAATTTTGCTTAGGAATAACATTTGTAGAATTAATAAGTTTCCTTTTTTAGAATTTGGAAAATGGATAAAGGGAAATCATGTTGTGTTCCCCTAATTCCAGAGGTTAATCTGTCTCTGTATGCCTTTTCAGCCATAACCGTGTTTAAATTTTGAGGGAAAATAATGTATTTGTTGCAATACTCGATGGAAATTCTGTTTCGAATTATAAACGGCTAGAGATGATAGGACAATGGAAGTGAACCCCTTTCAATGGTAAACATGAAAGTTCTTCAGATTTTTCTTATATTAATTTTTTTAATTGTTCATTATATCCATTGATTGGTATATAATATTTTGGTTCACACTAATATATAAACAAATATATATATATATATATCTGTTTATATATTATATATCTGTCTATATATTTAAATATATATATATATATACCATCTTATCTAATCTTTGTAGGTCTCCACATCACTCGAGTTCTTGTAAAGCAAGTGCGGGTTGGGGAAACCTGACTGAAGGCCTAGAGCCTGACTCCCTTTTGGGTGCTCAGTGACGAAGCTATTGGGGGACTCCGACCCGTCCCCAAGTGTTTTCGCGGTGGTCTCCTCCAATAATGGGATCCACCGCGTATCGCAATGACCTGTGTCGTCAATACATGGGTTCAATCACGGTGATGCGCAGGTGGCGGTGCCCCGACTGGTCGTGCACATTTTAAGTCCCTCAGGACATGGATGCGACGGTTGAGACGCTGACGGGTGCCCCTCAGGCCCTGGTGGCGCAGCTCAATTTTATACCATCTTATCTATTTATATTACATAGAGCAAACGAAGGTGCCATTTTCATTTTGATGTAAAAAAAGTCACAATTATCAGCATTATGGTGATTAAAAAAAATTAGGGTTACAATGATACCCTAGCTAATGAAGACAATACTTGTAAAAGGTTTGAAACTTTATATAAAAATAAATATATAAAATTAGAACTTCAATTCGCGCATACTTGAAAAAACTTTCTTGTTTGCAAGATAAATAATGTTTATTATAGTATGCCTTTATATGCTATTTATATATATTATATTTCTATAATAAGGCTAAATATATTAGATTTATTTAGTGTCGAGAAAAAGCTTTTCTTACTGCAGTATCATTTTATATTAAGCCATTTTTAATTATCGTTATGTAATTAAAAAACTAGCGTTTTCTAAATAATTTTAATTGATATTGTCAGTTAATAATTTTTGCATGATACGTTTTAATTTTTTCATGAATGTTCCATAGGCCACTTTTCTTTTAATTGTTCATTATATCCATTAAATGGTATATAATATTTTGGTTCACGCTAATATATAAACACATATTTTTTTTTCTATCGAACCCAGTCATTTGGGTGTAAACCTATATTCGAATATTACTGATGAGAAAATTTTTAAGTTTTTAAAAATTAAAGGACTCGCCTTTTGAGTTTTTCACTGAACTAAATTTCAATGTATGAGAAATAATATGATACGCAGTCAGAAAAAAGTTTCAGAAAGAAATCATACTAGTATTCCTGTATATGTTTTTTTTAAAGCATGGTGCAAACTGCTCAATTTTTATAACGTGACGATGCACAGTAGGCTAAAAACATAAAGAAAACACTCCACAGATTTTTAACAACAAATTGTTTAAATAAATAAATAAATAAACAAATAGTCATGCGACTGAAAATTGCGTCTTCTTTCAATTTATGTTTAAAATAAGTTTAAAGATCTTCTTCATAGTAAAATTGTAGCAAACTCTGAAAAAATCGATACGAAAACCCAAATTGGACATCATATTTTGCATTTTCGGTAAAGTTTTCCTTAGGAGGACACCAAATGGAAAGTTATTCGGTCACGTAGTTTAGGAAATACGAATGTTTAAAGTTTTGAATTTCAAATATTAAATTAATTTGTAAACCTTCCAAAACCGATTGCAATGCGATAGTGTTTTAAACATAACTCAAAAATTACCTGGCGTATGCGCATAATTGAAGCTTATAGAAATCGATTACTGTTGAAAACTTTATAGGTTACAAATTTATTGCAATTCTTTGCAATCTATTTTGCAACGATTGCAAATAAATTTAACATTAGGAATTCCAAATTTTAATCCTTCATAATTCCTAAACTACTTGACCGAATGACTTTCCATTTTGTATCCTAAGGTAAAATTTGCAGAAAAAGCCAAATAGAGATCTTGAGATCGAAATATTTAGAACTTAGTTTTTTTTTAATATGAAGACGAACTCCTAAGCCTTTTTTTTAAACATAATTTGAAAAAGATATAATTTTGCAATCGAATGGCTATTTCCGTGTTCTTCTGGAACAATTTGATAATAATAGTGTTTTTTTTCTTTCTTTCTTTTATTTATTTATTTTTGTCTGACTGTACTTTATTTTTCTAGAACTGAAAAATGCACCTGGCTCTTTTCTCCAGAATCAACATTCACCCTGTAATTTTTTTCAAAATATTTCACCTTTTTTTTTTTTTTTTTTTTTTTTTTTTTTTGTGTGTGTGTGTGTATAATACAAGTGTTCAATCCAGGCAAACTTTGGAGCCTATTTAGATCTTCTCACAAAAATCCATTTAATAAAACCAGGCTCCTTTCACAAAATTCTTCTTAATAAAACAGGCCACTTTGCAAAGTTCCTTTAAATAATACAGGCCCCTTGACAAAATTACTCTTAAAAAATTAGGCCCTTTCACAAAATTGCATTCCATAAAAACATACTCTTCATTAATTATTTTTATCTTGTTAGGTTTTAAAATGTGTAAGTTAGAAACAAAACAAGTTCACCAGAAAGGAAAACTTTAGCAAAAGGACTCCAATAAGTTATTTTTAATAACTGCTTGGTTCGAGTTTGAGTAACTGTATTTCATTTTTTGTTATAGAAGATGTTATTTTTCATAAAAATAATTTTTACTTTTCACAAAATGAGCCCCAAGAAATGGCCCCACTGCATTGGACCCTTAATACAGGTTAAAGGTTTAAAAAAGATAAAAACTAGCAATTAGGTAACATAGTACATAATTTCTTTCAGATTAAATTGTTTGTTGTTCAGAAATTCAATGCGTAATATTGAGTGTAAGTACAAATAATACATTCGAAGCTAAAGAAAATACCCTTCCACTGAACATAAAGTGACCTTTTACTCAATAGAAAGTGCTTTCTTGATAAATCCGTCTTGCCTTTTTTAAAAAGAAATGTGAACACTAAATCATATAGCTCAATATTTTCAGTTGCTTGATAAATATTACTTCCAATATCCCCATTAAAACATATAGCTTTATACAGTAGAGTGCCGATTATTCAAACTCCAACTAACCGAACTCTTCAAGTAACCGAACACCCCCCTTTTTAGGTCAGAATTTTTTTTCAGGTAGGAGAAATTAAAGAAAATAAAAACGAATGGGATTAAAATGATTCGGGGCCATCACATGATGAAGAATTTGAAAGTTTGGAAACAGCTATGAAATGGTTGGAACGACAGGAGAATGATGATCCTATTCAACTTATGTATTTAAGGAGAATTCGTGATATGGTAGCATTGAAAAGAATATTTTCTTTAAAGCAAAAAACAACCCAAAGCTTTATGGTTTAAATTTTAAATTTTGCAGTTAAGAAAAAATAAAAAATAAGTTTAAAAAAAAATGAATAAATAAACATGCCAGCTCTAACAGCTGTCAATCCTAATACTGGTTAAAATGTGAAGGAAAATTGCGTACACACAAAAGGGTATGTTTAATCTACCTATCCACTGCTATATTTTTAAAAATGTACATTTGTTACAACTGTTACTCTTAAAAAAAAAAGCACTGTAACCATTTTGGCATAGTCAGAAACATCCCTAAAATTGCCTGTCCAATTATCCGAACTAGCGCCGGTCCCGACAGGTTCGGATAATTGGCGCTTTATTGTATACACAAATAAATAAATAAATAAATACTTAAAATATGAATAAAAACATATCACAATTTATTTACAATGTTACATATTAAATGATTTCTTACAATCAGACTGATTTACATTGTACATTGTGGAATTCCCTAAAAAACAATTCGTCTAAGATTTAATTGATGATCTGTAAATGTTAAGAAATTTAAAAGTCACATAATTCGTTTTGCTCCAAGCTCTGGATTAATTTTCCTTTAACCTTCCTCATGACCTCTTTTACATAGGCGGTTTCATTGATCTCGATAAATAACTTCCCTTTGAATGGCTCTGACAAAAATGTCCCATCCATGTATAACTTGACATAATACGCATGTGTGATAAAGGCATATTCTAGAGTGCAGATCACATCCCGTCCTGAATCTTGAAAATTCTCATTAAAAGCTATCTTGTGAATAATTCCAAATTCAGATAAAATCTCCTTTAAATTTTGTCTTTGTTCCTCATCACTTATTCCACATCTCCCGCGAATAATGACTTCGCAGTTTTTGAAACCGCACTCCAAATGACTTGCTTCTGCATGCATTATAAGACTAATCATCTTTTTTGCAGGAATGCATTTCAAATGCCTGAAAAGAACAAATTAAAATAATTAATGACAATCATACCAATACAGGGGGAAAAAAGACTACGCTAGAAAATACATTCTGATGTAGGATATTATAATACAAACATCATATTAAACACACACTTTTGATTTATGAATGGATGTAATTTATGAAGAACTAGAAGGACAATCGTGTGATTGTGTTGAATTTTAAGAAATATGGCTACACAATTTATACAAATATTTACTACATTTAAATATTTTATTTGAGGCACTTCAAATTTATCTGGAACTTCAAAAGAGAAAGTGAAAGGGAAAAGATGGGGGGGGGGGGGTCGTAGAAAATAGGTAGATTTTTCAAAAGTCCGTATTAAGCTCACTTAGATATTAAAAGATATTATGTAAGGAAATTCTCACATGGAATAAATACACAAGGATCATTCAATCATACAACTACAAGTTACGAATTAACATTTCTTTAACATAGTCGTAATTTTGGTAAAGAATAACATTAATATAATAAGAATTATCACACATATATATTAAATATAAATTATAAAATCTTTTCCAAAGTTATTTCTGTTTAAACCGTATAATTTACGAGTAGAATTTAAATATATTTTAGAACTAATATTGTTAAAAATTCCTAAATGGAGTCAATTGCTGATCAATGAGTTAATTATTTAATAATAATGGAAAGACAAAAAAATAATAATAACGAATATTTTAGTTAAAAAAAATCCAAAAACTATGTGACTTAATTGTTGGTTATTGTGTGACAACACTCTTATATATATTAGGGATATCCCTGATGCTTGAAAATAACGAAATCAGCCATAGTAATATAAAAGTAGATAAACTTACTTGGAGAAAACAGCCAATGCTTTGGCAGTCTTGGACATCTTTTCATATGATGGAAATGTTGCCATTACTCCTCCGAATGTTGAAGGAGAATCAATAATGTCGGGTACTTGATCCCACTTTTCTCGAATCACGACGTTTCTTTCACAATTAAAGAGAAATGTAACAATGGTGTCCGGCGAAACTATATTTGTTGGACTCCACACTAGAAGAATTTGGAGAAACTTTGGTTTCATAGTTTGTGCAATGAAACTTGTCTTTATCCGTTTAGCACAAGCTAAATTTTCCAGTTCTGCATTTTCATGGTCTCTTAGCTGAAAAAATAAGAAATATATAATTGACAGAAAATGGTAAAACAAGTATAATGATATTTTACACACAAATGATAGCTACATTCGAATAAATATTTTTTTAAAGAAAGATAATACTGCAGGCAGAAATTTTAATACACATTCGAAACTGCAATAATACCAGTTTAAAATTTAAGGTACACGCTAGCGTTTGTTAAAAAAATTGTTTGTTTACTGCCAGTTAAAGTAAATTCTCATGATACGAATAATAAAACTAAGCTAACCTTTATCTTTTGTTTGAAGAGCAACCGCTTCATGCGCTACGGTTATGGAGAGGAGAAAACGTATAAACAGTTAATTTTTCAAATAACCTTGTGGAAAAATTTGGAGAAATCAT
Organism: Maratus michaelseni; assembly: GCA_963931845.1. Taxonomy (NCBI): domain Eukaryota; kingdom Metazoa; phylum Arthropoda; class Arachnida; order Araneae; family Salticidae; genus Maratus; species Maratus michaelseni. The sequence goes on from OZ007588.1 coordinate 205,760,815, forward strand.
CTTAGTAATTATAAATGCGTTTGTTTTCAGAATACTAGTAATTATGCAGAAAATCTAAGTATTTCACAGCAGTTCTCAAAAATGTCTTTTTTTTTTTTTTTTTTTAAGTAGGCACAGGGAGCATTTATGAAATTTTGCTCCACTATCAAAATATTTTACAGTCATTACCGGTCTACTGCCGGTTAAAATCACTTCCCATAATACGAATGATAAAAGTAAGAAAATATTTTTCTCTTGTTTGAAGAGCAACCACTTCATACGCTAGTTATGGAGATATGACAACACTAATATAAACAGCTAATTTTTCAAATAATCTTAAACCATTTTAGTAATTATATATGCGTTTATTTTCAAAGTACTAGCAATTCGTTAGAAAATTTAAGTATTTCACCGAGGTTTTCAAAAATAAAACTTAAAATTGCTTTTTTTAATAGGTGCATGGAGCACTCCACTATCAAACTATTTTAAAGTCATTACTGTTTTACAGATGTAGTGTTTTAAACAAGTACTAATAGTAAGAATGTGAAAATAGAGATAAGGAAAACGAATCAAGCTGTGAAATAGTTGGATGAGGGATTATTTTTAATTAGAGCTCCATGCAAGTATCTTGATACAAGTGCAAAAAAATGCAAACTCTGATGTATTTGAGAACTAATCTTATAATCATTTGTTTGTTTCCATTTCATACCTCTCTTTTACGATAATTTTTAAGAAATCTTTGAAAATACTGATAATCAACAATTCAAACATTTTTAAAGAAGACATAATTTAAAACGAAACAGAGATGCTTAAAAATGTTTCAAAAGTATTTGAAAGAAAAAAAAAATTCTTCTTTGGGTCATACTTATGCCCAATCTCTAAAAAAATTATAAACAAGTCTATCCGCTCACAAAGTTTGTTGCTTTTTTTAAAACACTTTTAGATTACTGTTTCATTTATATTTATAATTAATTTTTTTTATTGCAATTTGGCATTATTTGAGGACATGAGAAAATTCAAATAGGCAATCAGTATAATCATAATCAGTGTGTAACGATCATTTTAAATAGAAAGAAAGCTGAAATCCTTACCTGAGGTTTCACTTCAGATGGTTCCTTTGTAGTTAAAATCCATAAGTAAAAATGCAAACTAGCTCTAACTATCAGATGTAGAGCCTGAATCAGTGCAGTGCACGTATGGTAGTTCAGTAGTATAAACCAGTAGATAAAAAAATGCCGAGTATTGCACCTAAAATAGAGATGGGTAAATTAAGTATTTTACGTCAACCTTTAAAAAATGAAAATATAAGAAAATATCGAGCTGTTATATAACTCTTATGTGATAGAGTCATTACTTTATAAAAAAATTAATACGCCAAAAATTCTTCAGATATAATTTTACATTCCCATATTTTATATTACTACTAAAGTCTGCTATTGTCAAATTTAACGCTATATATAAAGTATATTTTCATGCTACAAATTTTCCTGTTGAATGAAATACTGCGAAAAAAAATGGCTTACAAAATGGCGACTTCTGGAATTTTTTAATGATTAACTTTACATTTATTTGTCACATAGATAATATCTACCACCGACCTTTCTTTTAGGCTCATTTAGAAAATTGTACGTGATATTTCAAGACCTTTCATTACGGAAATCCCTGTAAAAATTCAAAATATGTAATAAATTAAAAGTAAAAGATATTATCTAAATTCATGCATTCTTATTAATATGTTTGTGCATGTAATTTGCTGAAACTGAATTTTGACGTGTTGAAGCTCAATTATTTTTATTTTAGAAAACTAATAAGGAAATAACTTACCTGGAATATTTCTTTCTCTTATCATCAGTTGTTCCGCATCTATTTACTGATTCCATGGACTCGTCATTGAAGTTAGAGTAAAAAAGACGAAGAAAACTTATGGCATGAAAACTTGCTGGAATCCTGAAGATCCTGTGATGCAGATTTAGAATGCTGTCCATAAAATCATAAGAAGTAAAACTTGCTGGAATCCATAGAAGGAAAAGATTTGCAAACCTATCGTTGATCTCTTTTTCCATAGACATTAATTTTTTATTCCTGCAATTTACTGATGATAATTGTTTTTTAGCAAAACCATGAATTCCCTTGAAAAAAAGAGAAAGAAATATTGTTTTAATAATAAATAGCTGCATACCAATGAAATAACTTAAAAGTAAGAAAGAAGCCAAATAAGATTTCTCTTCTGTTTAAATGAACAACGGGCATTAACATTATAAATTCTATTTATTCAAGTTTCTTTTCACGCTCCTATTTTGTTTCGACATTTTTTGCTTACTGAATAACGGTGTGGAAGTATCACGAATTTATTTTAAGAGTATTTATTAATATTTTACTTTGATTAAAGGGACTGACAACTATTCGTAAAATGTTGTGTCTGATTCTTCGTTTTTGCTTGGGTGCTTACAAATGAAATTTGGAATCCATTGTAAGTTGAACCTCCCGGTCTTTCTAACCCTCCTCAGTAAAAAGAAAAAACTCTCAGAGACAAGCAATTAAACTATCTAATTAATTCTTAAATCAAATCAAACGTGAAACAAAGAAATGGCAATTTTGAACATGGGTATGCCTTTTCCAAAAATAAAACATTCATATTTCTAAATTCAAAAATTTGACAAATGTATTTCTATAATACATGAAGTATTCCTCTTAAGCTCTCCTCAACCTTTTAAAAAAAGAAGAAAAAAGCTGTACTAGATCCATAAAAAAAATTACAATAAAGTTTTTAAGAAATAAATAGAAATATTGAATGATGCTTTATCGGCTTTACGTTTTGTTCAATTGCACTTATATTTTTAAATATCAGCAAATTTTCCGGCGTTTCTTTTTATAACAGCATCGGCCCTTCCGGGTAACCTTTAAAAACACACTAATTTTCTCAGTTTTAAATATTAATTACTCGATTGTGGAAGATTAAATGATATTAATACGACCAGTAGTACCAGTGGTAATCTTCTGTAATCGGGTTGCCATTCATTTCCCTTTGATTGGGGGATATTTCAGTTCTCATGCCACATTCACCGCTGTCGCAACAGCAGATGGCTGTTTTCATCATTCATTAAAAAGATTAATTACACTTTTGAAAATCAACTTGTATAAAATGGTTAAATAAAAAATGCCGCGTTTTCTCAGACTTTTATAAGGACGCTATGGACAATATTCTTACTTTAGGTTCGAGGCTATAAAAATTTGTCTGCTTAGGAATTACATTCAGGGCCGTGCTTTGGAAAGCACTGTGTTTAGAAAATTTACACTTATATTTTATGTTTATATCACGTTTTAGATATTTTCAGGAATAGGTATAGCATACGCATGAATTCTTACTCTATTTTAATGCAACTTAATGTATATTTTTAATGTTATTTATAAAATGAAAATCATTTTTCTTTTTTAATTATGTATATATGCATTTTCTAATATATATTTATCGAATAGTATTTCGTACAAAATAAATCAAAAATATTTTACGCATGTATTTACCTATATGTATGTTGCATCAATTGATGAAATATACAAATAAATGCTCTAGCAGCTACTTTTATGTCACTTGATTCCCACCGTGACGTCACATGAATATTGTCCATAAGAAAATCGTCTTAAATTTATCGTTTTAATGTATGGCGTAAAAAAAGTAATTACTTTTAAGGTTTTTTTTTCTTTTTTAATATTCACATGTTCTCTCGTATTATTTTTCAGTTGAAAGTGTTTGTAAATATTATTATTTGGGTTTTTTTTTAATTGGTAACAATAGATAAAAATGGCAAAATTCAAAATAAGAAATATTTCTATTAAGAGAATGAAAATTAGAAAAAAAAATTGGAAAAACCCCCTTAGAAAGTTATATACAAATTTAATTTTTTTGACAAATTAAAAAAAAAAAAATGATTGGACACTGCACACCACAACCTAGTCCTATCTTGCAAATGATGTTTAAATTGTATGTATAGTTTTTGATCTTATAAAACTATAAAACTTTTTTAACTAAACTACCTTGACAAATTTCAGCATTAAATAGTGCTTCATATGATTTAAAAACTGCCTGCTTCAGTACTTTTATCATAAATTTTTCTATAAAAATACCAGTTTTCAGGTTTTTATAAGTGATAGTTTTTTTGTTATGATCCGAGAAAGTAAAAAGATCACAAAAAATTCAACTGCAGCAGTAATGACCTTTTTCTTTTTCTTTCTTTCTTTCTTTTTTTTTTTTTTTTTTTTTTTTTTTTTAATAAAGAGAGAGAATATATAGATTCAAAGGTAATTAAGATAAGTAAATACAAATGCATTTATCTCATTTAAATTAAAGTTCATTAGAATATAATATAATATCACAAGTCTGCAAAAGATGTAACGTAAGTAAAATGCGTACGAAACATCTATTGTGCCAATACATGTTATTGATTCTAACAAGGAAGGTCTACTTAAAGCGCATACTCAGAAAATTTTGAAAAAATGCTAATGAAGCTACTCATGTATATAATAAAGGAACAGCGAAATTTAGCTGCAGAATCCCAGTAGAAAATCTGTAAAAAAATAAAATACTTTCATGTATTTGGCGCAAAAAGACGCGATTTGGCAGCAACATTTTTTCCTCGCCAAACACAAACAATTTTAATCCACTTTGAAATTTTTTTTTAAATGATTATTCGAATGGGCAATACTTAATGAGTTTAAACTTAAACGAGAAAATAGTGTTTTTTTTTTTTTTTTTTTTTTTTTTTTTTTGTATTATATATACAAGCTGCTTGTTGTTGCAGTTGTTTAATTTTACCACTGAAAACATATGTTCTATGTTTTGGAAGCTGCAAATATCTATTTTATGTTACAGCGAAGCTGACATTTAAGTTATGTGTATTATTGAATTATTGAATCTTATTGAATGAATCGAATTAGTTGCAAATATTTATTTTCGCTTTTAGTTAAAAATCGAAATTTTAAAAATACGAAGAGTTTGAAGAAATTCTTGTTACAAGACCTGTCTATGAGATTTTTGTAAAATTTGAAAGCGTAAAATTTTCATTAGCTTAAAAAAATTATACGAATGGGTTAATTCTAGGGCTCATGATACCATATCCTCTTGTTCAGAATCGTTTGCATTTTTCGTTCAATTTTAAACTCTCTGTACGTTTGCAGTAATATTAATTTAAAACATTCTTTAAATCGTATTAAATAAATCACTCACGTTTTTTTTTCTATATTTATTACCGATTGAATGAAATTTTGCTATTGTTTTATCCTGCATTCCACGATTTTTGCTAATTTAAACGGCTTCACCGGTTATACAAGTAATTTCTAAATGTATTTTAAAAGGAAAAGTCCGATGGCAAACAGATTCGTTATACATTTTTATATCGAAGAAGTCGTTGTGCCCATAGCAACAATACTTTTTCTTGAATTGACAATGTTCAGAATCAGGCTTTTTTTGGAGATTGAAACAATTTTAATCAATTTAAATTTTGTTTTAAATCGTAAAATACTACCGTTAAATTTCATTATATATACATATATATAAATGTGTACAAAAAATTGTAGTTATAAAAAATTATTTATTATGTAAGTTAAACTTACATAAACAAGTTCAGAATGAAAAAGTTTTTCTTATAAAAGCGTATTTTTTTAAATTTCATTCTGTCGCCAACCGGTGATAAATCGCCAAATAAACGGAATTTTCATACTTTTTTACGGACATTATAGCAAGGTTCCGCAGAATTTTTTTTTATAGACGTATATATCCTTATGAGAAGAACATTCTGTAATTTTTTCAAAATTTTCTGAGTATGCGCTTATGGAAACTTTCCTTGTAAGTACTGTGATAGAAAACTGAGTATGTTCTTTTCAGTCTAGAAAGGCTAATGCAAACTTTGAATTTAAACAGTGTTTTAAAGTAAAGAACAGAGTAATAAAGAATAACATACACCGTTAGATTAACGAGAAATTTTCAATCTTTGGAATTTATCTGAAATGTTTGAAGCAAATATTATAAAAAATGTTATACGCTAACAGGCGTTATATCAAAAAACCTTTGAAAGTTTAAAAAGTTTTTCATCCGTCTATCTACATATTTCGGCCTAATTTGAGCCTTCCTCAAAGTAACTGAAAATATGTTTCACTGTTATTTATGATCTATTACGTATGGCTGTATGCATCGCCCTTGTTATTTTTTCTTCTACGATTTTTATCTTTATAATTATTATCTTGTAGTAACTCGATCCATTATTTGCCGCAAGTGAAAAGGTGCCGTAGAGTTACATACTGCATTTTTACTTACCACAACCTCCACACATTCCTTTATAATTATGGATAATAAAAATTGGAGGTAAAAAATACTTTACTTTCAATAAAATGTATCTGTATGAATTCTTCTTGATTTAATTTTAAAACTGTTGTAGTTTTCCGTTTGTATTTTACATACAAAAGGACAATGTGTTCCTTTTTTAGCAAATGAATTTCCTGTTAGTCATACCTATGTAATAATTCCTCGATTCAATTGCTTTAATGGTTTTAAAATACAACAGGTGAATGAATTTACCCTTGATATAGTCAATAAGAGAAAATATGAAAACGAATTTACCGCACATACTATATCTAAGCTTTCTAGTCTTTAATTCTTTCCAGAAGAAAAAATTATGCTAAAAAAATAAAATTAGCTAAACATACGGATGTTTCAATATCAGTTTAATTGGCCCTTCCGAAATTAAATGATATAATTTGCAGCAAAACTAATTCATTTTGAGAGTTATTCAGGAGTATAGGGAGCTGGATGGATCGACATAGACGTGATTAACAGGAAATTCATTTGCAAAAGAAAGTAACACAGTGCCGATATAAAATACAAAGGTAAAAACTACAGCACTTGCAAGATTAAATCAAGATGAATTTTAATGAAAGAAAAGTAAATTTTACTACCCATCAATTATAAGGGAATCTATCGAGATTATAACACATAAAAATGCAGTGTGTAACGACACGGAATTTTTAAAAAGCTAAAATTATCGATAGAGTTACTATAGGATAATAATTATAAACATCATAGAAGAAAAATTACACAGGTGCTTCACACAACAATACATAATAGATCATACAACAAGAAACACAATTTCCAATGGGGTTAAAACACATAGATGGACAAAGAAATTACAATTATCTAAAGTTATTTTATATAACGCATGTGAGTATGTAACGTAAATTTATTGTATATGGGCGTTTTGACTATTTATTTATAAAGTTTTTCCTTCCTGCAAAACACTTTTTAAGTAACATGAATACGAAAAACACAAGGAAATTAAAAAATATTTAGTTACAAATATATATATATATATATACACTTCGGAACAAACACATTTTTCAAGAAAAAGTCGTATTCTTTTTCATTATTATTATTTCTCAGCTATAATATGCATTGAAATGTAAGGTTTATCGGAGAAAAGAGCAACATCTCAAATCTTTCAAAAAAAAAAAAAAAAAAAAAAAAAAAAAAAAAAAAATGAAAAGGATATTTGCTTTGTTTATGTATCTTGGCCGAAAAAACATTCTAAATATGATTGTAATTTATAAGGTAAGTCAGAACATCTATAAAAAAAGTTTTTTTTTTCTTTTTAATTTCTCTGCTATAAATATCATTGAAATCTGAGGTTTTTCCAAGAAAAGATCAACATCTTAAATCTGTCATCTGCAAATGATTCCTGATGTCACTATGTGACTTGGCTGTTAATATATTCTAATGCATCGCATTTGTACAATAATTTAATGTTTAAAGTAAACTTAGAACGTCATAATGGCCATTTCACATGAAGATTGTTTAATGGAAAATCCAAGATAAATTTGAACTCTGTTGTCATTACCAACAATAAATTATGCGGGCTCAAAAGCTTAGTACATTAAAATATACAAGTATTAAAATATAAAAATAATCGTCTTTTTTTGGGGGGGAGGGGCTGGAGGGGCGGACTATGGATTCCAAAGGTATTTAAAGCTACTAAATAAAAAAAATGTCAGCTGAATGTCTTTAATTGACATACTAAAATAACGCTTGCCCATATGTAATGCTGACATTTCTTTTAACAATGGAAATAACAACATTTTGTGACACAATTGTCATGAATATAAAATTCCTGCACAATATTGCAATTGAATTGTTGGTTAAAATATATTATCCTATGATATGGACATAAATATTGCATTTCCAATGTTTATGAAACCGTAATCCCAATTAAAAATTGCAAACAAAGTTTTAAAATATATACTAAGATTTTAAATTGCAAAATAACAAAGAAATTTTTTATATAATTAATCTTTATATTACATTACATTAAACATATTAGTTGTACAGATAGTTTTTAAAGAATTTTAAGCGCGTATCTTAAAAGCGTGTGATTTTTTAAAAATCATATTTATTTCACAATTGCCAACTCTCCGGATTTTCGAATACACTGCTATTTTGAAATAACAATTATTTCCTTATTAATCGCAAAATTTCTGCCTTAAATATAGCTAAAAATTCTATTCGAAAATAGTGATATTCAAAAAACTGGAAAGTTGATAGCTCTGGATGTAATTTGGCTATGCTGTACGAACCGATTTTGTTTTAAATTTATTATAAAATCCTTTTACTTTTTTGCAAGTGTATTCTGAAGCAAACTATTTTTAACCATTTTACATTTACGCATTTAAGATGTGTGCTTCAAACGCTTTAACATTTATTTATACATCTAATATAAAACAAATTAATATGGAAAATATGATGATAATACACAAGTTTTCTTGTGTTTTACAAATTTTCTTACCTTATAATTCGCGTGAAACATCCGGTCAAGCCAAATTACTACTAAGACCAGAAACATAGTCAGTCTAATGATGATGTTTGCCACTATAATTAAACATAAGCAGAATAAATAGTCCGATACTACAGAAACGAAATCCAGCACAGTAAGGACCAACCTGAAATAATAAAAAAGTTGTTATTTTAGATTAATGGAGACAGATTGAGATTATTAATTGAGATATTCAAATTAAAAAACACAACATATTTATAAGAAAACGTAAATACCGAACAGGCAGGTTATTTACTTTGTGAGTGTATATATCCAAGTGTATACTGAGGACTAAATTAACCCAAAATTGGGTACATTGTTCATTTTACTGACAAGAAAGAGTCTTGATCTAAATTTTATTTTAATACGAAAGTGAAATTTTTAATTATAATTTATGAAAAATAAATCTAGAAGACTTCAAAATTTTCTATAAATAGAAAAAAAAAAGAAGAAGAAAAATAAAATAACAGAATTGGTAAATAAATTATTTTTTATCGTTATTATGTTTTTATTTGAAAAAAAGAAAAAACAAACACAATAAATTGAAAATTTCAGAGATAATAAAATACGTACAGTACTTTTATGCACATTAATTGGCAACAAACATTAGAAAAGACTTCACTAGATTTTCTAAAAAGCATGTAGTTAACGCACTTTATCACATTTTACAAATAACGCATTATACTTTACAACATTTACCCTTCTTGCAACATTTTATTATTTTTAAAATTACTAATTTCTTTTCCTCGAAAATTCGCAGAATTAAGGAAGAAAAACAAAAATGATTGTTTTCTTTATTTTTTTTAATGAGACATTCTAACCACAATCTGAAAATTAGAAATTTCACGCCATCATTCGTGATTTATATATATATATATATATATATATATATATATATATATATCCTATTTCAGATTTAGGCATAAAGATTTTTTTTACATTGTTAAATGCTATACAACCGTGATTCATATTAGATGAAATATAAAACTTAGATTCAATGATATGTTATTTATAAATGAGTAATTTAAGGGATGTTACTGACCCGTACCTAGGCCTAGGTTCCAGGACAAACAAACCTTTTATCACGGGGTGCAATTTTTTCCTTTTTAACACTTTCCAACCTAGTTAAAAAGTGTTTATGACTTCTTTTGTCTGGCCGTATGGCCGTCTGCCGTCTGGCCGTCCTCTAACTCCCATAAATATGCTCGGATTGCTCTGCAATTTTTATATGTTATAATCGTTATCTATAGCATGTTCCCTATTTCAACGAAAGTGTGTAGCACTTATAGTTTTTTACAGGGACACTCAAAAGAATTCCATTACATTGCGGTCTATGGGGAAAAATCATTTGCGGTTTATTTAAATAATGTTTCACTATTTTAAACGCATTGAAATTTATATATATCACTAAGGTGTATTAGAAGAAGCTTAATATGGAATAGGGTGTGCATAGCACTTATAGTTACTTTACAGGGACAGTCAAAAGAATTCCGTTACATTACGTCTATGGAGAAAAATCGTCTGCGGTTTATTTAAATAATGTTTCCCTATTTTAAACGCATTGAAATTTATATAAGGTGCATTACAAGAGGCTTACTACAGAATATTTTGTGTATAGCAGTCATCGTTCATTTACAGGGACACACAAAAGAATTCTCTACTGTATGTTAACAATAATTCCTGGAAGTGCGTTTTAAGTTAATAATGAACGCGATTTTAATTTTAACTCGCTTTTTGTCTATTACATGGTGTGTATAAATTCTGTAGATCCTATACAGGGAAGCACAAAAGTTCGCGAACACATTTCCGTATTATTTAACTCCAGACGGAAAATTTTAAACTGTGCTACGCGTTTCCTAACTGAACTAAAATTTAGCATCCTATGTAGTATATATACAAATCTATAGATCCTATACAGGGCTGAATAAAAGTATTCGGATTTCTTAGATGTTATCTTTTAGCTTATTAAACGGTATGATTTGTAAAATTATTTTGGAAGCGTTGGAAAGTGTTACATAATCTATGCTTGACGCATGATTTTTCGTTCTTGTTTTTTTTTTTTAATCTAATGTTTCACAATCCCTTGACAACTGTTTTCCTTGATATCAAAACAGTATCAATGCAGAGATTTAAATATCTTTATTTTGCCAATAACAACTTTATCTCTCTAATAAGATAATTTGCATTATAGTAAGTACTGTCCATCAAGAAAAAGTATATTTTCCCTTCATGTTATTTTATCGCATCGGAATCGGTCGTTCGCGGATCGGAAAATGCAAACAGACATTCGATTGGTATTACGTTTTCTTTAAATTTGTGTTTTAAAACAAGTTAGTGTGTGTGTGTGTGGGGGGGGGGGTCACTATATTGAAATGATTACAAAATTTAAAAGTTTTATTCCAAATACCTTTGGATTCTTCGGTAAATTTTACCTTTCTATACCGACTGAGACGTCATTCGGTGAAGAAGTTTGTGATTTACGCAGATGTAAAGTTTTGAACTTGTAATTTAAAGTTATGTAAATGTAAAATGTTAAATAAGATATAAATTATTAAACTAATATTCGAAAGAAATATGTATTATAAGCTATTAAAATCTTACCAGAAATCAATTTCTAGAAGCTACAAATATGTGAATCCAAATTTTCAGCTTACTCCGTCAAGTAGTTTTTGAGTTATATTAAAAAAACTCCTACATTGCAGCTTATTTTGCAACTATTAAACATGAATTTAATATTAGGATTTCAAAATTTCACATCTGCGTAATTTCCAAATTTCTTCACCGAACGACTTCCCATTTAGAATCGGCTGGCAAAATTTATCGAAGGTTCCATATATGATGCCAGAATTTGGCAATTGTATAGAAAATTTCAAAATGTGTAACACTTTTAATATGGAGATGGCTTCCCTAAACTTACTTTTTAAACATAAGTTCAAAGAAAACATATTTCGCAATCGACTATTCTCGTTTTCTATCAGGCTATTTGTGGATAAAATAGTATAGGAAGGTTGCATTTTTAAATTTAGCTTTTTAATTTTATTGGACTGACTGTATACATAATTGTTATTCATTTATTTGCTAGTCGTATTCTAGAAGGAGTATTGAAAAATCCTTTTTTATAAGTACTTCCGAATTTTAAACAACTCATAATCACAATGGTTCACTATATAATTTTTTTTTAATTAAAAAAACAGTTTTTTAATTGAATAGAATGAATTTCGATTCCCTAAATAGGCTGCATAATTTCCAAACTACTTCACCGAACGACTTCCCATTTAGAATCGGAAGGAAAAATTTATCGAATGTTCTAAATATGATGGCAGAATTGGGCGATCGTATAGGAAATTTCAAAGTTTGTAACAATTTTAATATGGAGATGACTTCCCTAAACTTATTTTTTAAACATAAGTTCAAAGAAAACATAATTCCCATAATCGAATAGCTATTCTCGTTTTCTATCAGGCTATTTGTGGATAAAATAGTATAGGAAGGCTTTAAAATTTTAAATTAAGGCTCCAATTTAAAATTTAGATTTTTAATTTTATTGGACTGACTGTATACATAATTGTTATTTATTTATTTGCTAGTCTTATTCTAGAAGGAGTATTGAAAAATCCTTTTTTATAAGTACTTCCGAATTTTAAACAACTCATAATCACAATGGTTCATTATGTAATTTTTTTAAATTAAAAAACAGTTTGTTAATTGAATAGAATGAATTTCGATTCCCTAAATAGGCTAGTCCATTTAAAACAACCAGTATATAGTGAAAAATAAATATTCCAACATATAACTTGAGTGATACATTATGAATTTAGCATTTTTAACATATGAGTAGGTCGGGGCAACAAAGTCAAGCCACATTTTTGGTGACTATTGTAAATTATAATATCCTACATATTATTTGTTTCTATTGTCACTTGGTGACAGCATATGTCCCATGTTTCGTTTTTGCCCCCAGTGAAGATAGATAATTTATAAAGTACGTAATAGTAATATAATTAAAGTAATGCCATATTGTTACTCAGAATATCTCAAATGTTACTAAGACTGGCTAAAAAAACTTTGATTATTTGATTTGATACTTTGATTTGAATATTTGATCCAACTTTCAAAACTGATATATTTCACAAATTTAGAAATAGGCATAGCACTTTCTTGCCCCGACCCCTCATATAACACAGATTAGATGCCACTTTTTTCTTTTGTTGTTGTTTATTTTGTTTACTTTCAGCACGCTACATAATTTTAAATAAGCGTCTTTACATGGTATTGTTTTTAAAAGATGTATAATCATTTTCAAAGGCATTATAAATGATAAAAGGGTAAAAAATAATTCTAATTAAGTCAAATTTTATACATTATTGCTAATAATATGCTGTAAAAATGATAAATGTTTCTTAATCTACGTAAATTCAATTTAACTTACGAACAAAAATATACAACAAACTCTTTTGATTTGCCACGATTCCGAAAACTGTTCTTTATCTTTCAAAACATTAGAAACAAATACGTTTTCGAGATTTAAAGAAGAATGTATAAAAATAAAGTTTCTTTTGCTGACATCAATTTTAGGAAACGTTTCCGAGAAGTTTCTGTAGTGTATTAATCAGTTTTCTCCAACCGGAGTATCGGTTTTTAAGATGCTAAAAATTCTGAATTAAGCATTTTCAGCTGCTTAAATGAATTTATACACGCAAAAGTAACAAAACAATATTAATTTTAATGTTAATGTCAATTCTGTTATTTTATTATATTTGCCTTTAAATTTGTTAGCATCCAAAAGGACACATGTTCTGGCTCGAGAAAACTTATTAATACACTATAAAAACTATTCGAAAACATTTCCGAAAATCAGTGGCAGCAAAAGAAAATTTGCTTTTATAAATGCTTCTCTAAATCTCGAATATGTATTCCTAGTTTTCTAAAGATGAAGAACGCTTTTTGGAATCCTGAGTAACTGGAAAGAGGCTATTGTATGTTTTTGTTCCTGGTTATGTAATATTTTCCTTAACTAAGCAAGATTTGTCTTTTTTTTACATTGCACCAGGTGCTATACCAAACATATTGGGTATTTTAAAAATATTTTCTTAAACCGAATGACATATAACTCCAGATAGTTTTTGAATGAAACTATAATTTCTGATAATTTCAAGTCTGGATGTTAGACAGAGGAAAAACAAAACAAAACAACGAAAAATAAAACCTTATAATAACTTGCCAAAAATAAATAAATAAATAAATAAATAAATAATACTTAAAAATCATTTCTGAAATAAGTACGTTTAAAATTTTCAAAGTTTTATTTACAATGAGAATAAAATTATTACTTTTTTATCCCATATGAATTCACATTTAACTTTATGGGCAGTAATCTTAGTGAATCATCCTTCTTAAATTTATGAAATGCCAGATTAAACTTATGATGTAAACATATTATCGTAAAATATAATTAAGTGGCTTTATGTTTTCTTTATCATCATTTCTAGCCTAAGAGAAACATTAAAAACCTAAAATCGCATATGAGTTCTTTTTTTCCCCTTTTAAATAAATTTTTCAACATATTTCAATTGCGAATATCTTACTTTCATGAGATACTTTTTTGAAATGGTATTAAAAATTACATAGAAAGCAATTTAATGTAACACCACAGCTTTAGTATCACCACGGCTATACATAGGGTCCAATAAAGTCAAAGAGAGGCCTAGTGCCTCGTATTCATTCGGGGTTCCCTCTTCCTATACTGTCACAAAAATATTAAACATTTTCTATGCCTTATTAGAATACAAATATCAATATATACATCTATATTATGATAAATTTCTTTTTAACTTATCCTACTCTAAAAGTACAAAATATTGATTACATTCAGTACAAGATCAAAATAAATTTAAAATATCAGATTTCCAATAACAGGGTTCATACCCTTTTTAACAAAGTTAATTTCCAAGAGTTCTCAAGGAGTCTCAAATTCTTTTTCCGGGAGATTTACTTTGAGTTTTTAATACAACCTCTTTATCTTTTTTTTCAAGATGGTGTGTACGTAGATGAGGTTGCGCCTCCTGAAATGTGAATCTTCAAAAATCTTACTAATTTTAAATTTTAAAATAGTAAAAAACCTTGGAAATATGAAACTTAAGAGAATGTCGATTTCTCACTATGGATAACTAAGCTCCAGCTAATATGTATCAGAAGCAAAAACTAATTTAAAACTTTTGTTTAAATTCCCTCAATATTTTAATGTAAAATTCACTGCTAAGAATTAGAAGTTACCAGTTTAATTTGATTTTGTGTTTCCCCACAAACTTAATCGTTCTTCTTAGCTACCGGTTGCGCATATTTACTGCACAATACACTTTTCGCACGGGTTGCGCGAACCATGCCAGTTGCAGTTAACACTGCTCTGTGACGAAATAATTAGAATTTCGGGATTTTTTTTTTTTTCAAAATCAATAAATTTTTAATGTTTAATATTCTCAAAATTATAGAGAGTAAAAAAAAAAAATAATTAAAATATCGTAGTTTTAATATTTTCCAGGAGTTTTTTTTAATTTCTAGGAATTACAGGTAAATTCCAGGAATTTTAAGGGCCCTTGAAGAAAAAATAGAATTCCAGGAGTTTTCAAGGAATTCCAGGAGGCGTATGAACCCTGCAATAATTGCAAATGCAATTTCGGAGCCCTCAAAGTCTGCGGCACCAAGGCGCATGGCCCACGATCCTTTAATCAGGACCTGGCATTACAATGTTATCTCATTTAAACTAATGTCAAAAGGTGGTTTCTTTACTTTAACAATAAAATCGATAATTATTTTTAAATGCATAAGTACACTACAAACCATTATTTAAAAAAAAAATATTACGCTGATATTAGGGCCTGACTATTGTAAGGGCAAAAGGGAAAGAGAAAAATATGTATTTTTCTTAAAATCAGGGCAAAATATGGCTACCGAACGCCATGGGGGCCCACAAAATGAATATTTGTCCCACAGCCTCACGTAGACTTAATCGGGATCTGGTTCGCATAAACAGCATAAGAAATTTAGGTAGATTTCGTAAGAAATACTACCTATTACATTCTCACCTAAGTTGTAAATTTTGAAAAAAATTTGCAGATCTACGCCGATCATGACTCCCAGAACCCAAAACCACCCCTCCAGTTCAAAACTTTCTATATCTATCTATCTATATATGTCACTTTTTTATGGACACGATAACTGCAATAATTCTGCACAAATCTCTTCCGAACTGATACATAAAATCAAGGGGTAAAAAATCTCGGTCAAGTTCGTTAATGGGCAAAAGCGAATCAAGGGAGTGGGAAACGGGGGCGGGGGCATTTTGTGAAAACAGAAAGAAAATATATTTTCTTAATTATGATACGTATCGAATACGTTTAAAGTTATTATTACATCTAGAAAAAGGGCCGAAAATTCATGGATGACAGATTTTTGATATAATTAAAAATGTCCCAAGGGGGGTTTAGAAGGAAAAAAAAATCATAACTTCGTCAATTCAAACGATATCAAATCCGCTTAAATTTATTATATATCCTCTTAATATTATCTAAATATTTTATACTGACAAGTTTTTTATAGAACCAACACTTATAGCAAAAAAAAAAAAAAAAAAAAAAAAAAAAAAAAAAAAAAAAAAAATCCCTTCCGGCTCCGCATGCAAACAAGTTAGGTTTTGAAGTGGTCGGTTCCGACTACCGCATCATGGCAAAAAGATCATTTCTTCCGCAATTCCCAACAAACAGGCGCCACAGGGTCTGCGTCTTCGAAATCTACATGTGCCTGTAGGCCGAGCCGCCAGAGATTTATTTTTTATATAGTAACCAATATTTATTTCTGCATTTAACTACACACTTGTACAAGACATTGTCTTAAAACGCTTAAGAACGTAAATATCTGCGATATTCCACAGTTTTATCATCATCAAAGTTATCTCAGTTTCGCCATTGCCTATCTCATGTTTTGATTACTAAATAGATTGATCAAAAATAAAATTTGCGTTTAAAGATCTAAAAAATATATTAATGTTTGTCATTTTCGATATGTTTTAAAAAATATATATACTAAAAAGTATTTATTCATAGTACTTTTACTAAAGAAAAATCATACATATTACAGAAGGCTGTTTCTGAAGAATTTATCTCTAAACATGAGTGTTTAATATACGAAAATCATCCTTAAAATTCAATTTTTTTAATTTCAATGAAAATATTTTAACCTTTTCGATTACATTAGATATTTCTTCTATAAAATTACTGGACAGCTGAGTAAAATAACATGTTAAAAAATATTAAATATCTCATTTTTGAAAGAACTATTCCATGTGTCATCGCAATCATGCATTGCCATTTAATATTTTTGTTCTCTTTTTTTTTTTAAAGAAACATACACATTTTTTGAAAAACAAATTAAAATCATTATTTTGTAATGTCTTTCCTAAACATTGGACATTTTTACATATTCATTTGAATAAGCGTTTAGTTATTACTTTATTTTTTAAATAATCACTTTTAGGCAATAATGTCTTCAGATATTGAAATGTGAACCCGAAGATAAAAAAAAATAGTTATCACTACCATTTAAAAATATATAAATATCACCCGTAACACAACAAAATTTGCGCATTGGTAATTTCTTTCTCTCTCTCTCTCTCTCTCTCTCTTTTTTTTTCCTCCAGCTACGGTAAAGCAGAGTATTTTTAAAAAACTAAAGTCTAAACGTATTTGGCAACTTTTTCTACTTTATCAATACTCCATTGACTACAAAAAAGTTCCAGTTATATGAATTAAATAACAAAATTACTTCAAAATATATCATAAATTTGAAGATAAGCCATCAGTACCATTTCATAATACATAAATTTCACATGCTTAATAATAAAATTTTCACATTTCCGATTATTTTCTCCCCCCCCCTTTTCTTTTTTTCTTGAATTCTTATAAAGCACAACATGAAAATATATAGAAACGAGTGTTGAATGTTCTTTCTACTTCGACAATACTCGACGACCAAAAGTTCCAGTTTTTTAAAGTTAAATACTTAATTTATTTAAAAATAGTTCACTTTATAGAAAAATATTTTTATCAAAAATATATCAAACAAACAAATAAAGAAATTAAAATCAGTTAACATACCTCTTTTTGTTCATAAACCCCATAATTGCTCCAATAAATACGGAGCCAATTTCATCCATATTTCCACGTGCACTTTGATAATGAACTTTTCACTGACTAACTCTCACTGACAAATATTCTATCTATAACACCAGAAGTTTGTTTCTTTGGTAAATAGATTTTTGCAACGTTACTTGGCAAAAGTACATAGCATAAATTCATCTTTATTATGGGACTAATCCCTTGCACATACTTGAAAAACCAGAACGCCCCCTCCCTATTGTTTGTCTCCAGGGGCTGGAGTACAAGAAAATCCAGGTGCTTTGTTCCACGGGTATATTTCAGTGTAAGTATGCAAAACTTTTATCTGTACAGTCGAATCTCGTTAACATGAACCTCAAGGGGAATCAAAATTTTGTTCATGTTAACAGTAATTCATGTTATCAGTATCAAATCTTTGTACTCGTTTTTATAGGAGACTATGAAAACAATTCATGTTAAAATTAATTCACGTTAAGCGTGTTCATGTTAACGAGGTTTGACTGTAATAAAAATGGCTCAGAAACTCATAAGGTTGTTTATTCATCACTTTTAATTTTTGAGAAAAATATTTTTGGTATCTTATTGAAAAAAAAAAAATCTACCTTTCTATTGTCTAGTAAAATGCAGCTAATTAATGGAATAATCAAACAAGATCAGGATCTGTTTTATGAAAGAAAGAGCCCAAACCACAGACATTAATGTGCACCCGTATACAATGAAAGGCTTACAGAATCTGTTTATTGATTGATAGATATACATTTAAATAATTTACAATCCTGGCGTTTAAATAATAATAATAATAAGATTGTTTTCAACGCAATTGATGGGATTCTCTACCTTTCATTTTGAAAAAATGACGGAAATACCAATTTTCCAATTTTTTGCTTAAAACTTAATTAAACTGCAATATTTTGGCGAAGTTATGTAAATAGCCGATGATTAGAAGTATGTGAAAAACCCTTTTTACGGCGCCCATTTCCCTTTAAATACACCAGAGTTACAATCTTTAAATTCATTTTTCTCATTTCGTTATTATTATTATTTTTTAAAGTGTATCGGTATGTTTAGAGTGACAAAATATCAACATATTTTTATTGGCGTTTCTTATGGTGCGTTTTAAGAAATAAAGGATCAGATTTTGAATAATATAAAGAGTATTTTTAAAAATAAAAATCTTAAGTAAAATAGCATTTTTTTCTCTATTTCTATATATATCATGATTTTTTTTTCTCGTAAATTAGTTAACTTGTTTTAAAGTAATGTTTACGGTTATAGAGAACGCTTGTGAGAAAAGTAGAAGAGAAATGTAAAAAAATCAAAATTATAAAAGAAGTCTAATTTTTAAAAAAAATTATTTGTTTTAATTAAAATTTTCTAATTTTAATATCAAAATTACAATTTTTTTTATTAAATCATTTTTCTTTATAATAACGTTTAATAATATGTCAAAAAGGTATTGTATACTCAAATAAAGGAAAAAAAAATATTCGAAACGTACCAATTCTAATTAAATGAAATTTCTAATAAAATATAAAAGTATAACACGAATTCCCTTCTTTGCAAAATCTCAATTTCCGATCTTCTAATATTTCGTAAAAAATATTGGATAAATTTTTGCAGTCAAAATTACGCAGTTAAATATTGTAAACAGATAATGTCCTTCATTTAAATTCATTGCGACGTGTCTTTTTTTGATTTCCAGTAAAGTCAACATCGTTCATTTCAAATTTAAATTTGAAATTGGAGATCAAACTTGTAATCAAAGCAGAACATTTTGTCCCTGCTACCATTTCCATTTCTATCTCGCTGTGATTTTGGAATGAAATTTCTATATGCTTATTTCGCTCGTTTAAATTTTTAGTAGTTCCGTACCTATTCAAATGTGAACAATGGAGTATTTTTCAACAGATTTTAGTTAGTCAAAATAGTAGCGCGTTGAAGATTAATTATAATAAATTAAATCAAAGAATATAGTAAGAATATTTAAGATCGTTTGTATACACAACAAAATACGGACAATTATAATATTTTATATGTTATAATAAGTTCTTTTTAAAGTTCTCGAGCGCAGAGGGAACTTTTTAATTTCCTGATTTGCATCACAGGATCATTAAAATGAAATAATAATAATAAAACTAAATTGCTGTTTTATTAAATGCATCAAAACTTTTGATCATATTACAATTTACAGTTTTCAATATAAATATCTTAATATTTTCTTATAACAAAAATTATACTACTTTTTATGTGTATAATTAAAACAATTTTCAATAAAACAAATAATTTAATAAAGAACTAATTTAACACTTAGTAGGGTACTTTTTCTGAGTTTTATTTTAAATATTTATTATTTCATTTATGTTTGATAAAATTGGTATTATAGTCATAAAACCATATTTCTAAACTTATAAGCAATCATTTTCAAAATCTCCGTTTTTTAGTTAGTGAAAAGCAAATAATCTGTCTGATGCCGAGCTTAAAATGTTCTCCCCCTTTTTTTATGCCTGTGAGTTTTTCTCAATAATTGAAATGTCAACTTGCCCGAATCCTTTGCTTCCTTTAATGGAGTTACTGTTGAAACTGAAGGGAAGGAAAAAAAATCCTAATAAATATAGAAAATATTTGATGTAACATGAGCATTTGTTTGAAATAATTTGTGACAGCGCATAGGATGATGATAGCAGAACTTTTTTTTTTTTTTGCATAATTTAGCGGTCAACTATATGTGGCAACTCATATAAAAAGTCTAGTCAATATTGGGAAAATTCAGAAATATATCGGCGATATATATGTCAGCGCTGAATTTCAGCTGCTTTCTAAAACTAGTTGCATAACAATGGATCTTTCCCAACTTGTCCTTTTTTAATATTAATTATTTTAATTTATATTTTTGATTGATGCTTTATTTCTCATTGAAAGAATAATCAGAACGAGCAACCTCTAACAACAACAACAACAACAACAAATTATCAAAATCGAAGCGTCCGTTCCAAAGCTATGCGTGGACATATGTTAAATACTTACTTCTTTGTTGGAAATCAGTTAATAAAAATGACAATTTGCGGACAATCCCGTGTTATTCAGGTACCTTTAGTAAGCAACCAAAATTCAAATTAATATATCGCCGTTTTTGGTTTAAATTTTCACTGCACTCGACAGGACTTTTTTTATGAGTTGATCTATGTATTTCGTTATTTAATTTTGCATATCAAATTTTTAATTTGCAATATGAGCAGTTACACCTTATTTCATACAAATGCTGATATATATATATATAAACTTGGTTTATGGCGTCAGGTGTCTCCATACGAAAAATCTACAAGAGAACACTCCATTTTTTCCGGTCAAGGGTCCATTTTTCCTACAGACCTACAGACCCCTTTCCCTCATGGCTTTTTTATATATATATATATATACCATCCATCCAGGTCTTTCATGGTCTTCCTCGTTTTCTTTTTTGGTTTGTACTATAATTAAATGCGATTTTGGATAGTCTCTCATCACTCATTCTTTTAACATGACCATACCAGATTAATTGCTTATTTTGTAGATCGTCTAATATGTTTCCTTTAATTTTCATCATTTCTTTGATTCTTTCATTTCTTATTCTCTCTATTCTTAATATCTTGCACGATCTTCTTAGGGCATCCATTTCCACTGCTGCACAAGTCACATTAGTCTACAAATGCTGAAAATTCATAAAATATTTAATATATGTATTTTTTAATTGGTGGTATATTGTTTTCACTATACGTTTTCAAGTTTCTTGAAAGTGGAACCAAATTTGGATGATAACCTTTTTTCTATAAATAAAAGACATGGGGAAATTGCTTCATGTTTTTAAAGAAACCTTTATATTTTAATGAATATACGTGCTATTCTTATACAAATAAACTCACATGTTGTACAAAATATACAATGCTACAGCTATAGATCATTTAAAGTTTCTAAAAGTACATCGGCTTAACCATTCGAAATATATACAAACTAAAAGCATATTTTTTAATTTCGTACTTTTCCCTTTCGAACGCCGCAAACCGCAAAAGAAAATTCGAATTTTTACAAACCGTCCTTTTTAACGTTTTTTTTATTTTCTTCCGTTTGTTGAAGCTACCATGAGATCGATTTTAGAAATACGGAAAAACGAAAAATACCCATTTAAAGCGGGTTCCTTCTTTTCTACGACGATGTAATTCATTTTGAAAAAGACGAATATTAACCTTTTTAAAAAATCGCTATCGGAAGTCACTTCGCGCCTCCCGGATACCTTGTTCTCGGTTAAAAGTAGCTAAATGTCGGTATTTTAACACAATTCTTTTACATGTTTTTCGGAACTTTATTTACATCACGTATAAAAAATCTCAAAACATTCGGATGATTACAAGTTTTTTTTTTTCTTTTAAATATATAATTTGCAAAATTTTTACTCAGAACGGGAATACGGGGGTGGCTTTTGCTCATGTTTTTACAACTAATTATTCATATTTTTGTACAAAAATTATACGCAGACTTTTTAAAAATTATCACTAAATATCAGTATTTTTTCTCAAAATTTTTACCAAAGCTTCAAAACAATTATATTTATAACTGATAACAGTTTGAAAGAATTTGGTCAATATGAAATATTTTTTAAAACATTATTTGACCCAATAATAAAAATAAATAAATAAATAAAATTCTGCACACTTTATTTTTCTGAATCCGCTATTTTGTGTCGAAATACGGAAAAACATATAACACCCACTTTTATAGCGTACATTTTACTTTAAAACGATGCATACCTTTAAAAAAATATTAAGATTTCGGGTCCCCTGACTTTATACTAGGTTTGTTTGGAAAGACTTTCGTTTAAAAGTATAAATCCTTGTAAAATCTGATTAAAGATATAAAGTCATTCAATTTTGAGGATTATTTAAGGTTATTATCACGGGCCAGAGCAACGCCGGGCGGATCAGCTAGCTCAGCAATAAAACATAAAAATTCTGTATTAATAAAATAAGTTTAACACATTCAAAATTAAGAATTATCTATTGAGTTAGTCATGATTACTAAATTTTTAGGATTTTATTTCATATTTTGAAAGAGAATATTTTCAATTCATTATTCATTTATATCCATTGCATTTTTGTCTGTTTCTCATTCAACCGATTTAATGGTGCAATTGAATAACTTTTCTTTCAAACAAATGTAAACTATTTCAACGCTGAAAACCGTAACAAAAGATCTTCGTCAATCTCGAATATCAGTAATTCAACACAACACATTTTATTTTTATCTATTTGTATTTTGTAGTAGACAGAAGAAAAAAAAAAGCTAGAGGATCCCTAATGTAATAAACAGAAATTACAGCAACTGTTAAAGAAATCAGATTTGACAATTTATACTTCATTTGTTTCGTCATATATTTTAAAAAATTATATCGAAGCTACAATTATTCAAATCTAGGGAGCATATCTATAAAATTTTTATCTTTAAAGTTCTAAATATTACATAAGCATAACTATAATTAAAATACAGAAATATCTGTTGCAGTTTATAAACTGAAAATTTTCCAAATTCCCACGCTATTGAAAATTTCACACAAAATAGAGTTTGACAGGGGCTATTGTTTGTTGATTGACAGGTGGTAGTTTCAGATTGAAGGTAATCCGCATAGACAGTTTTGTTTGTTAAAGGGTTAGTTATGAACCCCTTATTGTTATCAGCCATTTCATTGGACAGTTGTTAAATTGTTTCTTTATCAATTTCATACTTTCTGTGAATTGCAAGTGCCTACAGTCTGTGAGGAGAAAATTATTCACCTTACTTTTACCTTGTGGTGTATGTGGCATCCTGTTTTGATCGTTTCCTGGGTTGTTTGTAAAATATACATATTTTTACATTTATATTTTATTATCCGCAGTTAATTTTGCGCCTTTTCGATGGATTCATTGCCTCAGATGTTAAGAGAAGATCAGCCGGTAGATAAAAAGTAAGATATTATTTTATTGTATTTTTGAAATATATATATATATATGTGTGTGTGTGTGTGTATGTGTATGTATAACCTTTTGACTGCCAAGACGGATCCGAAAGCAATATTTGTTCATTTTTATGTCATGTAATCAGTAATTTAAGATAAAAAATAAATTAATAAGTACATTAAGTCTAACAATTACAGTATACTTACTTTCTTGTTTATATTGATAATGATATTCTATTAATTAATATAGTCATTGTAAATCAAAAGTTCTTTTTTATTTTCATAATTTTATTTTTTTACATACAGATTATGAATCCGAGAGATGTGTTTTAATAATCTTATTTTCCATAGTCGAGGACTTAACGTTTTGGAATAACATTAACACTTAACATGAAACATTATTACATTGGATATATTTTGAAGAAATGAGTTTCCAATTGAAAACACAAACGTTATTTGAAACTTGAAAGAAAAAAGTAGTATTGTTTAAAGTATTTCATATAAGTAACTACATTTTCCTCTGTTGATTATAACCACATTTTCCTTTGTTCATTAACTACATTATGTTGTTATCTTTTATATTATTTATTTTAAGAAAATGATTTCCTTTCCTTGTAATATTCAATGCAGAATCGGAATTGTAATTTATTCTTAAGTATAAATAAAAATCGCATTGATTAAAATTTTGTTAATTATCACTAAAAATAATAAAATTATTTTTATAAATTCAGATAAGAATCGGTACACTTAATTGAGTGGTAGATTACATTTTAACGTATATATTTTTCAAAACTATAATAGTAATTGTATGTTTTAAAATTTGATTAACTTTGTAACCAGTTCTATTTTTTCTGCATAGTCAAAATTCCACCTTCTGAAAGAACGCCCAAAAACTAATTTATTTATCCATAAAATTGAAAAAATAACTATCTGCTTATTTTATTTGTAATTTTCATAAGTTACGATTTATCATTTATTTATATTTTTCATGCAGTTTTTGGCCTTAAAAAATTTAGACTATTAAAATCTATGTGATAATTTATACCTAATAGTTGTATTATAGTTTCTTTTTAATTATTATATGTTATATCTACGAATTTAGTATGTGATAAATCTGTATAACGGGACATGACATAGGCTATAAAATACATTACTCTTTTCCCCCCTAAAATCAGATTTTAATTAATTAAAAGTTTTGGTTGGAGAAGTCACATCGTCAAATTTTGCATGGCTTTGATATTGATTAATTATTTAAATTAGAATTAGAATATGCTCAAACGAAGATTGTGGTTGCCCTATGCATATACAAATCCCAGTTATATAAATCAAGTAGTCAAAACTCGTTAACACGAACACGCTTAGCGCGAATTACTTTTAACACGAACTGTTTCCGATTGCCCCGTCCAGGTGTATGTAATGTATTTAACTTCGGATAACACGAACAAAAAAAGTTTCCCCTTGAGTGTTCGCGTTAACGAGGTTCGACTCTAATTATTAATGACTTTTGCTCATAAATGTTATGTAGCCCAATCTTGTTTATAATTCTAATAACTTTACTAGTGCATAAGTTTAAAATAAGAATAGTGTTACTGTAAGTAATTTTATAAATAACTTAATTCAGTGATGATTTAACTTCAGTAATGTGTCTAATTACTACTTTGGGTAATCGTCATTACCATTGAATTTAACAATGAAGACTGGTTTTTTTTTTTTTTTTACATGTCCTTATATTTTCCAAATTTGTAGCCGTATTTTCCGCTTTTTAGGATTTTTTAGAAAAATCTGTTTGTTTGGAAATAAAATAATTACAGTATATGTCCTTTTAAGACAGCGTATTATTTTCTTTATATTAATTTAGTAAAATTATCAAGATTTATTTTTCAATGTGTGGACCTCAAATCACTTCGAATAAAATTCCGTCTTTCCAAAAATCATAAGAGTTGTATAATTTTAAATATTTCTGTAAATATTTTTATACTTTTGTGGATGCAGTTTTATGTGTACATATGGCAATTTTATTTTAAAATTAAGAAGTAAAACAAATACAGGGTTTTAGAGGTTGATAACATGATAAAATTTTAAGACTATGTAGGTTTCTACATTGCTTAAAATTTAGTTTAATACTTCCGATTGCAAAATCCCTTGTTAACCTACGGGGAAATTTAATTAGGTGATTACTCCTTAAATAATAAAAATATTGAACTACGTTTTTACTCTATCCAGACAGAAAGTAGAGATCAGACTCAGACATAGTGTGTTTTCAAAAATTATTTTCCTACATGCTAAGTATTTAAAAAAATAGAATTAAAAAAAATTACTGAAGTAAAAACTTTAAAATTTGCCGCGTTAAAAAAAAAAAAAAAAGAAATGTAAGAAAGAAAATTTTGAAAACGCATTACGTCTGCAACTAATGTGGATGTCTACTTTCTGATGATGAAATTTTCAAATTTCGATGAAATTTTTGTTGATTAACTTTATTGTAGAAGGTAATTTGATATCTGACTGATAACGATGATGAATTTTTTTTTTACTTTCTGATGCCGTATTCTAATATTTATATTACGTAAATATTATTGACATAATTAAATTTCCCCTTAGATTAACGTGGTATTTTGCGAAGGAGAGAGGAAAACCGATTTCAGGAAACACATTTTTTAAGGATCCTCATCAGTCAAAACTCAAATTGATCTCTTTAAAGTTAAACCCATGGGCTTGGAATACGTATTTTTCGAATTTCTCCTCAAAAAATTGAAACTTTTACCTTCTTTTTAGGGTTTCGTTCATCTCACGAAACACTATTGCTCCCGCTCCGTTGTCTGTCTGTCACAGAGCCATTCTCGAAAACTATGTAACTTACAGAGTTGAAACTTTGTGTATAAATCAGAATATCAGCTGTAAAGAGCTGAAAATATTAAAATTTGAAAAATTCGTATTATTTTAATAAATAGAGATAAAAAACCAAAATTATAACAGCCTTTTCCTATTAAATTTAAACATTTTTCGCTATAGCCAATGCCAAAAATTAAAAATCCATGAAGAAATTCTTTCTACAATAATTAATTTTCTATCAGACGATTTCCAAGTGAAAAATGAAATAAAAAGTTTCACCAAATGAAAAAAAAGATTAATATGAAATAAAATTGATTGACGTCATAGTCGTAATAAAACGGAAAATGTCTAAGATTTCTCAATAATACAAGGAGTATGTGTAAGTACACAAAGCAGATTAATATCACGTCATTAGAGCATTATAACGAAAATCTGACGTCATATGGGAAGTTTAACTAATTTTTCAAATGTTTGAGAATAATACAAAGCGAGTATCAATATAAATAATAGAGAATAGTAAATATATGAGTTTGAGGTTTGAGAAACATATTGAATCGTGATAAAAATCCGATTATTAAAATATTCGCATATTTTAACATTTTGAAGGTGTACAATCTGTTTAATTTTGAAATTATTTTTTTAAATATTGCATTTAGTCCGTATTACGGATATTAGTATGACAGAATATAATAGCGGGCTTGGCCCGCTATCCGGCTGGTTTAGATATTCGAAAAAACGAAAAAATAGACCGGTAAATTTTTACTTTATAAAAAACATCACTTTTTTTTTTCTTTTTTGCTAAATGAAATTAGTTTGAATTTATTAAAGAAAGGATAAAGTGTTTTGAAAAGAATATTAAACGAAACCCTTTGAGCGATCTTCGATCACACTTACCCATTTTTTAAACTGCTTACCATCTGCTTATTTTATTTCTGTATGCTCTTGTTGAAGGATGTTTCTTTCTTTTTTATTTGACAAAATATTTCTAAAATACTTTTTTTTTTTCAATTGTTAAATTTGTATTACAACTCATCTGCTTCACTTATAATTTTAACGCCTAAAATATAAAATTAAGTATATATTTTAGAAACGTTTTGTAAAATAAAAAAGAAAGAAATATATTTCAAGTAGAGCATACAGAAAAAAAAAGTTTTAATTTTCAGAGGAGAATTATGCAAAATATACGGATTAACATTAGTTAAGGGGACTTGTGGTTTGACTTATGAGGAACCTTAATTCTACATCTCATATTCCCCTCTGCAATCTTAAACACGTAAGAATGGAATGAGTCCGTATTTATAAAATGTTTTTAGCAATAAATTAAAATTTTTAATTCCTAATTTCCGCTTACTTTCTTGCTGTTTAATGACAAAATATTTATAAACTCTTTAATTAATTTTATAATTTAACCGTTAACATTTCAGCAAATCTGACTAATTGAGATTAAGATTTTCACATTAAAAAAATAATAATAAGTAGATATTTTATTAAAAGTTTGTCAAATAAAAAGCACAGAATCGCCAATTAATAAGAGTAGTATAGAGAAAAAGTAAATAAAAATTTTAATTTTCTGTTGAGAAATTTGGAAAATACGCATGCATTCTATGCTCTCATTCATTGTAGAAGGCAATTTGATATCTGTCTGATGACGAGTCTTAATTGTATATGATTTTGATAAAGAATATAAAAAAGAAATGTTTTAGAATAAAGTCGAAATAAAACTTCTTGTTATTTTTAGTTTTATGCAATTGTTCTAAGTTGTTTTAAATTAGAGAATTAATTATATTCATTAACTACCTCTGATAACAAATATTGGAATTCAGACGTTGACACAATATGCATCAGAAAACTAAAGTAACAATCCATGATTTGTTAGTCTCAGCCTTTTGGTAACGTCATTTCAGTCCTGTCATTTTGCATCCGCTTCCATTTCAATCCCGCCATAAGTGTTTTAGTATAGTACCGTAGGATAAAATTTTTATGCTCGACTTGAGGGTTTTGGCCCTTTTATCCATGGATTATTTTTGTATGTATTAAAAACGTACTTTGTACATAATATACATTTGAAATCCTTTATTATTAACAACACTTCAGTTTCAATTCAATTGCAATAAAAATCTTAAAATTATTACAAAACTACAACAGAAGTATATGATGTTTACAAGCAGTCAGACTATTATTAAGGCTGTTCTTAAATCCAAACTAACTACTTTATGACATAGTTTTAAGTTTATTTTTGTTCGGAAATGCTTGAAATTGGTAGATGTTCTAATTCAGAAACTTTGTAATCAATAGACGTTCTCCATTTTTTGGTAAAATCAGAAGATACTGTCAGAAAATTCAGAAAATACTGTCAAAGTCGGCCTTTTGAACTGAATTTCCTCCGCGGCGTCGCGAGCAAGGAGATAAAACGTGTTGTCATGTGACACGAATTGATTATAACTCGATATCCATTTATCAAAAAATGGAAAACTCAATTCGATTCCAAATCACTTCAATAGTCAAGCCTTCCCATTTTATGCTTTTGCGTTTAAAAATAAGTCTGAAATTGTGTCAGAAAATTTGACGTTGTTGAGCAGGTCATTTGAGAACAGCCCTAACAGTTTTTAACCCCTGTACGTCATGAACTCGTCTATTTGGAATACAAGGACGTATGTGCCCACGTCCTCATTTTAAGTCCAGACTAAAATGTTCTAAGCATCTTTTTTTTTTTATTTTTTTTTTTTTTTTTTACGTTTCTAATTGTGATTGGGATTGGTTTTGAATGGGCTTTACAGCGATGATTGTTTTCTCACCCAATAGATGGTGTCATGTATAGAAAAAAACAACTAGTTGGATGTGCCAATCCCAAAACTTTCTTCTATCTCACACAGGTTTCGCATACACTAAAAAGAATCAGCACCAATTTATGTCAAGGTCTAACTGAAACTCAAATTTTATTAAATTCCGTGCATTAGTTCTTGAGATAGGACTATCGCTAAAATCATGTAAATCCTGCAAAATGCTGCATGACAGTGCCACCTGCTGGGCAATTTTTACCAAAACCTAATCAGCACCAATATATACCAGAGACTAACTGAATATAAAGTTTTATTAAATTCCGAGCATTAGTTCTTGCGATAGAGCTATTGCGGAAATCGCGAAAAATGCTGCATAGCAGCGCCACCTGCTGGGCGATTTTACCAAAAACTAATCAGCACCAAATTGTATCAGGGACTAACTGAATATAAAGTTTTATTAAATTCCGAGCATTAGTTCTTGAGATAAAGCGCCCACAAAATTTTTGTCACATACAGACAGACAGAGTCACAGACAGACATTTTCTAAAAACAGTCAAATCGTGTTGAGGACCTTCTAAAACGTATAAATCCGTCGAAAACCGGAAGTCGAAAATTTTCATGCGTCCAATACTTTCTTCTTGTAAAGATAGAAGAAAGTAAAAACTCATTAATTTTTCACGGCTTTGCTTCTTTCTTCGTTGTTCACTTGTTTATGTGTTGGTCATTCTGTTTAGCTGTGTTTTATAAATTGTAGTGTTTCGCTTTCGGTTTTGTGTTTTTTGTATCTCTGATAGATGAAAATAATGATATAAACTACTTTTGACAAAATTTAATATATCTGGTATTCAGCATACCACCACTAAAGGTCATTTGAGAACAGCCCTAACAGTTATTAAATATATTTTGTAATGATTTATACCTTGAAAATACATTAACACAAGTTAAGAATGTAAATTTATGTATGTATGTATATATATATATATATATTATCATGTTCTTTAGATACAAGAGCAGAAATTCTTTGAAAATATTTTCATTCACGCAGGACAGAAACAAATTTATGAAATATGGATTTTCCAATTGAATATTTGACTGTAAACTGGTTCTGACAACTATTGTTGCATTTCACAAGCATTTTTGAGCTTTGTAGGTTCATATATCATAATGGGCTTAAAATAAATTGAAAACAGCTGGTTGTTTTTCAATGAGATCTCATAATAGAACTCATATTACCACACACGAGAGTTTATACTAAATTTATTATTGTAATTATTATTATTATTATTATTATTATTATTATCTTCATTTGGTTTGTTTGAAACAACGTGTTTTTTTTTTTTTTTTTTTTTTTTTTTTTTTTTTTTTTTTCATAGTGACTTTGAAATGAAGCAATTATCAAGAAAAAGGAAATTCAAAAGCGATGAAAATGATGAAATATCCGACCGGGCATCCAAGTTTGTAAAGAAGATATTTATAGATGAGAATTTCAAGTTCAGGGACTCAGAAGCAATCTTCGTTTACTGTCCATCTGTAGATGTCGATCCAAGTTTTGTTGCAACCGTATTGGGGAGTCACGATCCTAAGGTTTTGATAAACAATCGTTGGGCTCCCTTGAGGCCATCATCATCACTTAAAGTTTGGTATGGAGCTCTCGCAACTTATACTTGTGCAACATTTGCCAGAGTTGCAGTGGGAAACATCCAGAGGAAGCATGGGTAAATATTATACAAATTTTGTATGTTATTTTTAAAATATTGTAAAAAGTAAATTTTTATAATTTATTGTAAGTTGTAATAAAAAGTTTAATTATCTGAAATGAGGTTCAAAAATATTTTTGGTTTGAAGTGATAAGCAATACTATTTCGAAATATTAGAAATCAGACGGGTAATATAAAATTGCGGGGCATTAATTTTGGTCCCTATAACGATCAGTTTTTTTTCTTATTTTCCAAGATGTTTTGCTTGTTTAATATAATTTAAGATCTATTTTTACTTACCCACTGATTGATTTTTGTTTGTAAATTGTTTAAATGTGTTTGTGTTGTACAAAATTAGAGGAATAGGTTTATTTAACAAATATTACTGTATTTGAATTATATTAATATATTTATTTTTCTAATCTGTGTTATCACAAACGTACATAAGTTTTACTATTTTTTTTTCACATATTAATGTGCGTAAAAACTACAACTGTGTTATGAACGCTTCATTGTGACAAAAGGCAAATTGAATATCATTGAAATACTTTAAAATTTGTTAAACAAACCTATGTTTCTAATCTTACCTAACACTAATAAATAAACAAATTGCAAAATAAAGGGAAGCAAATATAGATATTTAACTGTATTAAAACCATCATAACATGAAAGAGAAAAAAAAAGAATTGTTTTACCCTGTCGGGAAAGGGGGAAAGAGGGGTCAAAGGTCAATGATTTTTAACCCATTTCCTTTTTATGAGAAGAAAATACATTACAGAAATGAGTTTCATAATAACTCAAAATATATGTTTTATAATAATAATGGTTAAATACGTATTTCAAAAATTGATATAAATATAATTTTGTTGTAAAAGTAAAACTTTCTTTTAATTCATTCATCAATAAGTTGATCTGTTTATCTATTTATTTTATCTGCTTACCTATGTATTTATATAAGTAAGCATCTATGAATACGTACACGCTTACTTATTTTTCTGTTTCGTAAACACATATGAATATTTATGTACATATTTATACATGACTGGATGTAAAAAATATATAGTTTAATGAAAAGTAAATTTTAATGTGAAACTGAATTTCAATGGTTATTATTAATAATTATTAATATTACCTGATTTATCATATTTATCGTAATATATATATTTTATAACCGTTAACAGAAAACACAGAAACATCATACACAAATGCGGATCATAAATTGAAATATGAACACATACCAGTTTGAATAATATATATCCAGAAAATGACGGAGAAAATAAAATATATGACCAAGATAAGATAAATGAAATTGGAAGAAAATGTGAATTAATGAAATATTTGTGAAACGCAGCAGAATCTTCGGGCCCAAATCACTGTGGATTTTACAAAAATGTACGATTTCATCCTTGCACAAGCTATAATAAACTAAAATGATTCAATATTAGGCCAATCGCACATTATTTGACAGGAAATGAATGAAAATAAAAGAAGCACATTTTTAGACATCAAATGAATGAAAATAAAATAAGAAAAAGTTTAAATTGAGGGAGATTTCTTCATAAAAGTTCCAGAAAAAACATACATGGTTTACAAATCTGTACACTTTGCGAAAAAGTATTTACAAATTCAGTAGGTGAATTAAATGTGAAATGAATAACTCACAAATATTCAAACTCCATGAGTTAAATCAAGTCATCACAGGAGCTAAAATATCTTGATAAAACCAGAAGTAAAGAACAGTGCTGCCATTTAGTAGCAATACAAAAATGGAATATCACTATCATTCATAACGGGAAGATAAATCTTACAAATAAAATTATATACCTAAATTACGTTAATAAATAAATAAAATTAATGTGTATAATGAATGAAAAGTTAAGAGGTGGGGCAATACATTAATTAAATCTTTGATAAAAAAAAAATATGCATAAAATATAATAAAAGAAAATTAAATAAGTGAGTTAATTCTATAACAGTACAGAATAATATTATATATACCGTATATACTCATGTGTAAGTCGAAGAATTTTAGACGATATTTGGGAATTGAAAATGGGGGTCGACTTATATACAAGATAGTAAAAAAAAAAAAATAATAAAAAAAAAAATAATAATAATAATAGTTTTTCGCCGATAATTGGCGAATGGGCAAGTCTTTTAAGTAATCACATATGGATCTAAGTTGAAGAGCGAGTAAAATCGGACAATGGTCATTTCCCTGTAAATGACAAAAAAAAAAAAAAAAAAAAAAAAAAAAAAAATTAACAATAATGTCCCTGTAATTGTTCTGCACCCATTTTCTCTTGGGATAGAATACAGGGACATCCCTTTCAACATTTTAATCTCCTTTTTAAACAGAGTTCAACTTGAGAATGCTTCTAGATCTCTATTCTAAAACTCCTACAATACAAAGAAGTACTATATTTTAGCAGTTTAAGAAGTTGTTCAGTCCGATTTGAAATGTAAAAAAAAGACTTATACACGAATATATACGGTATTTTAAAAATACATAATAATAATAATTAATGAGGTGAAGGACACAATTAAATAATATAAATATAGTAATTTTAAAATAAGATGATTGATGAAGTGACTTGCATATGACATCGTCCCGCACAAATCAAAGAAGTCAATTAAATATTAATAAATGAAATTAAAACTGCATAAAGTAGATGATATAAACTGAATTCTGTTAATAAATAAGAAGTTAAAGAATAACAAGTAATTAATGTATGCATTATAAATGAATAATTCTCTCTCTTTAAAAAGAAATAACAACCTTTGCACATTAATTATCCATACAACACCGCCCCTACACCATACTCTAACATCTATCCTCACAGTCGCCCTATTGTATTTTTTATTTCATTTTTGTTTAATTTTTATTTTTTTTATTCATTTACTTTTTATTTATATATTTTTTGTAATATAAAATTGCGTAATGAGTTAATCAGTTAATTTTGTCCAAACAACACCTCCCTTCTCCATACTCTAATGGCTACCCATTCATCTTATATATACTAAGTATAATACATTTTTATCGTAATCATCGTAAGCAATAAGTCTCTAAAAATTTCTAATAAAAGAATTAATAAAGGAATATATTGCTATCAAAAGTTTTCTATATATATACAAGGTGTTTAAAAAAAATATATATATTAGTACGACGGCTTATGGATGATAATGAACGCCGTTAAGGCAAGTATTCTTTGTTCAAAAAACCAGGGTCATAATTTAATTATTTCAAGCTGAAACCTGATTTTTGTTCTTAACTACAGCAATAACCAAAATAGTTTAAAAAATTTTTCAACAGAATAATTTTGTTTTGAATAAACTGTAATTATATCACTACACTTCATATAAAATGGAGGAGGTGCTTGAAGTGCAGAGTAATTTGGTACTTGGCATCTTATGAAATGACAACTGTATCTCGAATTACGAAGCATGTAGTTCGACATTGCTTGAAATTAGCCATTTTCATCATTTCAAGAAGCTATCGAATTTTACATAAATTAAAGAAACTGTTGAAGATTTCGTTATAATGGTAAAGTTATGAACGAAGATCCAGTTTTAAATTAGAAATAGACCCTGTATTTTTGATTGAAAAAGTGAATAGTGATCCTCATTTCCTGAACGAATAATGTTCGGCTTTGCAAATACATTAACTTTTTTCATTTTTTGAAATAGTATATGAGCACACTGTATTTCTATTATAAGTTTAGCCAATTTTTCTATATTTTCCTGATAAAAGAAGTTTTTATGAAAACATTCAATTTTATTTTATATTTTATACCTAATATTCTGGTTTTTGTCAATTAGATACAATAATTTTGCATTTCTTTTTTTTTCATGTTATTTATTTATTTCTTTTTCTTTATTTTATTGCAGGTTCCTTAAGATCTTGCTTTTCAAGGAAATCACAGATATTCTGTTGAAGGCTGAATTTCTCCATCCAAAACCTTCTGAAGAAACCACGAGGATTGTATTTAGAGCACCTAACCCTTTCCTAGATGAACAAATTCCGCAAGTTAAAGCTTGGCTAGAGCTATTTGGGATACCGCGTAAGGCCGATTTGCATCGAAAAATAGTTTCTGATCGTGTGATACTTGCAGTGGAATACCCCACCCAGTTTCAGGCATATGTTGCTAAAATTGCAATGGACGGATCTGTGTATAAAAAAGTTGGGTGCATTTCGATAGAAATCATTGTGACTGAAAATGGAAAGGATTTTGACAATTTCGTGAGAGATGAATTTAAAAAGTGCATTGCTGAAAAGTATTAATAAGTATATCAGAACGAAACTTTAAATAAAACTCTATGTATGTTTTAAAATCTTTATATGTATGTAAAACTCAAGAACTGAATTATATGTAAATATCTTATTTAATTCATATGTATATATGTGATGTTTTATGTAATTAGATGATTTTAATTGGTGATGTTAATTTTTTTAATTTTAATAAATATTTTTTTCCTTTGAATTTTGATAATTATTTATTCATTTATTGCATGATTAAACTGATTGATGGTGAAATAAGAAACGACAATTCTTCTTTACTGCAATTGTTTTACTCTAACACGGATGGAATTTTCTATCCTCATGATTAATTGAGCATCTTGTTTTGCAGAGTTCTGAGCAATATCGTTTGAAGAGAATTCTCGTTATCAAAAGTACTTTAGAAAAGCCTCATCTTAAGGAGTTATGGAAGCTTTTCGGTTTTAAAAGATGAATTATTATAGTAATTCTCCTTCTAATTAATATTGTTTGTATTTCATGAATGTCTACCTTTCAGAAATATTCTCTCGAATCCATTTTTAAAAATTATGACACATTTATAAAAAATATAGCAATGTTTGTTGCCCAGTGCACAAGCAAGTTGAATTTTTTTCAAAATTATAAAGACAATTTTCTCGAAACAATGCTTTTTAGTTGGTAAAGAAATATCTAGGAAACAGATGAACCAGTTTCCTTGCTATTTTTTCTTTTAAGAAAAGCTTGTATACTTCCGTAGTCTTTGACCGATGCTTTTTTAAAATGTTTAATTGTTTTTTATGAACGAGACAAGATGTTTTCATTGAAAACTGATACATTAAATTTGTCTTTCTTCCAGTTGGTTATGAAAAAATATGAAAAAAATAAAAGTTGGTATTCAGATCTAAGCATTATATACTGTTTATGGACAAAAGACATCGGAAACTTTCTATTTTAGACTTTTTTTTAATAAATTGAAAAATACTGAAAAATACTTCTGGAACTTCAGGGATGTAAAAAACATGTTTGACATTATATTTTTCAGTGAAGGTTTGAGCATGAAGCAATTAGAGGAAACATAATAAGTTCAATAAAAAACTATATATATTTGTGATCACACTGTAATATAAATTATTTGAAATATTCCGTGGTTATATTCAAGAAGATATAAAGGTCTCTTTCAGAAATTCAAGAAATTTCAGCAAGTGCTCTGTTTATAGCATGCAGGGTTTTCATTTAAATTTAACACCAATCTGAAGAAACTTGACAAAGTACAGTTAAAACAATGCACTGCAATTAAAATATAACTATAGAAAATATTTGAGGAACATGAGCATTTGTTGGAAATAATTTGTAACTGCGCATGCGATAAAAATAACCTAACTTTTTTTTTTTTTTTTTTTTTTTTGCATAATTTAGCAGTTATTTCTCGAAAATCAGGGAAATTTGTCTATATGCGAAAATAATTGTGTTATCACACGAGACTGATTTAAACTTTTTTTGCATAATTTAGCGGTCAACTATATATGGCAACTCATATAAAAAGTCTAGCCGAATATTCTGAAATATTAGAAATATATCGGCGATACAGTGAGCGCTGAATTTCAGTTGCTTTCTAAAACTAGCTGTATAACAATGGATTTTCCACAAATTGTCATTTTTTTAATATTAATTATTTTTATTTTCATTGGTATTGATACTTTATTTCTCTTTTGAAAAAGAATCAGATCTAACCCTCTTAGAATTTATGAAAATCGGAGCATCCGTTCCAAAGCTATGCGTGTGGATATGTGAGCTATGCGTATACGTTAAATACCAACTCCTTTAATATAAATGCTGGGCGATTATACCATGAAACATTACTACATTAAAGACGTGAGTATAAAACATCACAAATTTACTGAATGGTGTATACAAATGGTCATGAGGATGACCATAGAAGTTGTTCGAAACGTCAATATTTTTAATTTTAATGTATGTGTAAAATTTTTAATTTGACATTTGTATATACCATTCAGTAAATTTGTGATGTTTTACACTCACGTCTTTAATGTACCAACTACTTTATTGAAAGTCAGTTAATAAAAAATGACAATTTGCGGAAAATCCCGTGTCATTTAGATTCAGCTACCTTTAGTAAGCAACCAAAATTCAGGTCATTGTAGCGCCGATTTTTTTCAGTTTTCACAGAATTCGACAGGCCTTTTTTCATGAGTTGTTCTATGTATTTAATTATGCAAAGTAAATTTTTATTTGTGCATGCGCAGTTAAAACTTATTTCATAAAAATGCTAATAATTCATAAAATATTCATTATATGTATTTTCTAATTGTGGTATAATGTTTTCATTGTACTTTTCTAAGTTTCTTGCAAGTGGCATCAAATTTGGATAACCCTTTTTCTATAAATAAAAGACATGAGGAAATTGCTTGATTTTTTTAAAAAGAAACCTTTATATTTCAATGAATATACGTGCTATTCTTATAGAAATAAACTCTTATGTTGTACAAAATACACAATGCTACAGATACAGATCCTTTCAAGTATTTGTTTTACAGGGTGATCGAAAATATTATTTATTTTATTTTATTTGTTGATGGTCATTTAATTACCCTCATGAACAAACCATCGCTGAAAAATATGATGTTAAATATTCTCTTTATATGCCTGAAGTTCCACGAATTGTCAAGTGTTTCTCTAGATGCTAACATATGAAATTAGAAGTGCTTTCCGTGACTTATTTTAAAAATCTCAAGATTATCAGCATTTTTTTTTTTTTTTTTTTTTTTTTTTTTACAGATATTAGTGTTACAAAAAGCATAGTTAAAACAACTTTTATTTGATGCTGTTAAGTGTTTAATAAAACTTATTTTATGCATGTTTCTCCAAAATCAATTACATACCACATGCGCTGATATAAAATGGATTCATCCATAGTGGAGGATGAAGCTTTGCAATAAATAAATAAAAAATACCTGCCGGCTCGGCCTACAGGAACAGGTAGATTTCAAAGTTAAGTAAAAATTTCTCCAACAAAAACTAAACAAAGATTAGAGATAAATGATTGTTTCATTAAATGAAACGTACACTATATTTTAAATGTTGACGTTCTTTTGATTGAGACATACAAGCGTTTCAAGTTCCTTGCTTTTAAACTTTTATTCTGCTTTCTTTTTCTTTATATATTTTAAAAGTTTCATACAGTGTTACTTTTCTTTATGAAGATATGTGCGGCGGGTGAAAGAAGGTTGTTCTAGAAAAAAAAATTTTTTTGGTGTAATCTTGCAAGAATTATTTTTTGTCAGATAATATATTGTTGTATGCGAACTGAATATATGAAATATCGGATGAAATAGAGGCGTTACGAATTCCTGAGATGAATTAAAAAATATTTACGCTTGAAAATTTTAGAAGAAGAATACAAAATGTCATTTCAGTTTGAATACTCCTCGCTGCTGCTTGCCAGGGATAGATCATCGGATCACTTCATTCGCATTTTCAAAGCGGATGTTCTGTGTTCCTTAATTTAAAACTTTTAATTCTGCCTACTTTTTTTTATATTTCTCAAAAGTTTCATATGATGTGACTTTCCTATTTGAAGATATATATATATATATATCTTAAAGTTTTATATATATATATATATATATATATATAATTATAATATCTTTGAATTTCAAAAAACATATCAAGTTCTTGTAACATTCTAATTAAATCTCCTAAGAGATACTTAGTAATAAAGTGTAGACAGAATACCACATCTATACTAATATTATAAAGGAGTAAATCTTGTTTGTTTGTTTGTAGGGGGTAATCTCTGGAACTACCGAACCGATTTCAAAAGTGATGGTGGCAAATTGATGGTGACAACCCCTGCTCCAACATAGGCTATATTTTATGTCGGTGCCACTAACCCCAGGGGGTGCAGGAGCAAAAAACGTTCTAAAATTGCGATTTTTCAGTTATCACACTGGCTGTCAAGCCCTGAGAGCTTGGCAGCCGGTTCTGTATGTATGTACGTACGTAATGCGATAACTCTTCATAGAAATATCCGTTTTCCTTCAAATTTTGTTTATAGGTTCACTGTGTTAAGGCGCTTCCCTGATTAGTTTTCGGGATTGATTGGTTAAGTATAAAAGGGGGGGGGGGGAACAAGGGGCTAATTCCCCCCCCCTAATTTATATAAATGGGTTTTTCATGCAGAATTATTCCGTTTTCCTTCAAATTTTGTTTATAGGTTCACTGAGTTAAGGCGCTTCCCTGATTAGTTTTCAGGATTGATTGGTCAAGTATAAAGGGGGGGAACAAGGGTCTAATTCCCCCCCCCCCCTTAATTTATATAAATGGGTTTTTCATGCAGAATTATTCCGTTTTCCTTCAAATTTTGTTTATAGGTTCATTGGGTTAAGACGCTTCCCTGATTACTTTTCGGGATTGATTGGTTAAGTATAAAGGGGGGAACAAGGGGCTAATTCCCCCCCCCCTTAATTTATATAAATGGGTTTTTCATGCAGAATTATTCCGTTTTCCTTCAAATTTTGTTTATAGGTTCACTGTGTTAAGGTGCTTCCCTGATTAGTTTTCGGGATTGATTAGTTAATATAAAGGGGGGGGATCGGGGGGCTAATTCCCCCCCTTAATTTATATAAATGGGTTTTTCATGCATCTATACTAATATTATAAAGGAGTAAATCTTGTTTGTTTGTTTGTAGGGGGTAATCTCTGGAACTACCGAACCGATTTCAAAAGTGATGGTGGCAAATTGATGGTGACAACCCCTGCTCCAACATAGGCTATATTTTATGTCGGTGCCACTAACCCCAGGGGGTGCAGGAGCAAAAAACGTTCTAAAATTGCGATTTTTCAGTTATCACACTGGCTGTCAAGCCCTGAGAGCTTGGCAGCCGGTTCTGTATGTATGTACGTACGTAATGCGATAACTCTTCATAGAAATATCCGTTTTCCTTCAAATTTTGTTTATAGGTTCACTGTGTTAAGGCGCTTCCCTGATTAGTTTTCGGGATTGATTGGTTAAGTATAAAAGGGGGGGAACAAGGGGCTAATTCCCCCCCCCCCCACCTTAATTTATATAAATGGGTTTTTCATGCAGAATTATTCCGTTTTCCTTCAAATTTTGTTTATAGGTTCACTGTGTTAAGGCGCTTGCATGATAATTTTCAGGATTGATTGGTTGAGTATAAAGGGGGAAACGGGGGGGGGTAATCCCCCCCCCCCTTAATTTATATAAATGGGTTTTTCATGCAGAATTATTCTATTTGCTTCAAAATTTGTTTATAGATTCATTGGGTTAAGACGCTTCCCTGATTAGTTTTCGGGATTGATTGATTAAGTATAAAGGGGGGGGAACGGGGGGCTAATACCCCCTTTAATTTATGTAAATGGGTTTTTCATGCAGAATTATCCCATTTCCTTCAAATTTTATTTATAGGTTCACTGTGTTAAGGCGCATCTCTGATTAGTTTTCGGGATTGATTGGTTAAGTATAAAGGGGGGGGGGAACAAGGGGCTAATTCCCCCTTATCTATACTAATATATAAAGTAGTAAAGATTGTTTGTTTGTTTGTTTGTAGGGGGTAATCTCTGGATCCACTGAAGCGGTTTTAAAAGTGATGGTGGCAAATTAATTGTGACAATCCCTGCTCCAACATAGGTTATATTTTATGTCGGTGCCACCACCCCCAGGGGGGTGCAGGAGCGAAAAACGTTCTAAAATTTCGATTTTTTGTTTACTGAAGGAGATAGAAGTATCAAATTTGGTATGGTAGTTACTTATAAGATGTAAATGCTCTCTAAGAACAAATTATAAAAACATTCGCAATTTAAAAGGGTGAGATGAGGAAGAAGCGTTCTAAAAACATACTAAATTACAATTTCTATGGAATCTCTGAAACTACAGAACTGATTTCAAAAGTGATGGTGGCAAATGGATGGTGACAGTCCCTGCTCCAACATGTGCTAAATTTTTTGTCGGTGCCACTGCCCGCAGAGGGTGCAGGAGCGAAAAACGTTCCAAAATTATGATATTTTCAATAATGAAGGAGTTAGGAACTTGACATTTTGTATGGTCGTTACTTACAAGATTTAAATGCTCTATAAGAACAAAATCTAAAAAAATTCGAAATTTAAAAGGCTGAAATAAGCAAAAAATTTTCTAAAAACATTCTAAATTACAATTTGTATGGAATGTCTGGAACTACTAAAGCGATTTCAAAAGTGATGGTGGCAAATGGATGGTGACAATCCCTGCTCCAACATAGGCTATATTTTATGTCGGTGCCACTACACCGAGGGGGGTGCAGAAGCGAAAAACGTTCTAAAATTGCGATTTTTGCGATGCTGAAGGAGCTAGAAACTTCAAGTTCGGCATGATTGTTATTTATAAGATCTAAATGCGCTCTAAGAACAATTTCTAAAGAAAAATGATCTAATGATTCT
The DNA here is from genome assembly GCA_963931845.1 of Maratus michaelseni. Classification (NCBI taxonomy): domain Eukaryota; kingdom Metazoa; phylum Arthropoda; class Arachnida; order Araneae; family Salticidae; genus Maratus; species Maratus michaelseni. The sequence continues at coordinate 205,802,789 of OZ007588.1, forward strand.
GCGATTTTTCAACTATTGAATTTCTAAAATTACCAAATTTCACAATAGAATACGATAGCGAAACCTTCACGCGTAAAAAGATAATGATAAGGGCGACGTGTCCTGACGTGTATATTGACTATAGCACGAGTCACAAATTATAGTATCCTTATTATTCTGTTAAAATATAAAAGTGAATTATGAAATGTCAATATTTTGTTTGATTAAAGGTTCGTTAAGAGAAATTGACCAGCGTAGCGGGCGTAGCTTGCTAGTAGTTAATAAATTAACAAGTGTAATCATAATATTACCATAGCATTTGCTTCAATGGTAATTGGCCAAAAATACTGAAAATATGAAAAATATTTTAAAAAAGAGAGAGAAAAAAAAATATAATAAACCATAAAATGTTAATAATTTGAAGTTGATATCAAGTGAATACAAATGGATTTTGAAATGAAATATGAACTAAATATAATGGAAAATTGGATAACAAGAGATTTAAATTAGAATTGGATATGAAAAAACACGTATATATATATATATATATATATATATATATATATATATATATATATATATATATATATCAATCACTGTAGTGAGTTATTGTAGCAAAAACATTTTTTAGATATTGTAAGAGTATTTTGTATCAGTACAAAAACCCTTAACGGGTTAAAAGTCGTGACGCAGCACTTTCTTTTGGCTCTAAGAATTTTAAATATGGGTCTTAAAAGCAATGATATCAAATTTAAGTGACGCTATGTTAATAATTTTTTTAAAAAATCATCATTTTCTTTTTCGTTTTATTTATATTCACAGGTGCAATTATTATCATAATATGAAAAAATATATAAAATTTATTCGCTGATGTTTTTTTATTCGAATCTCTCGTGAATTCAAAATATGGGTTTTAAAGGAAATGATAGCAAAATTTGAGTGACACCTTGACGTGAATTTTATAGGAATGTTTTAAAATTCAATTTAAATTATTTTTGGTTTGTCTTTTAAAGTATATTTACACATACAAACAATACTTTGAATTTTTCAATACACTGTTAAATATATTACTTTCACTGAGCCTATATTATGTATTGAAATGTATTTATTTCAATAAATTGACTTATCTTTTGTGCGCTATCCAAAATCATAAGTAAAATTTATGTAAATGATTATTTTGCATCATAGTATCCAAACAAAGGGAAATGTATGCAAGTGCATCCAGAAATTTTGAATTTCCCTAATAATTCGCAAAAAAAATTCTGCAAATTTTGTCCATAGATCGTAGGAAAATATCATGAATCTTGTCGATTGGGCGCATAAAATCCTGAATTGCATCGACTGGATGCGAATTTTGACAAATGAGTATGGAAAAATCACAAATTTTGCCATTTTGTCGCAAAAAAAAAAAAAAAAAAAAAACGCGAATTTCAATAATCGGTCGACAGAAACCAGAGATGCCAAAATAGGAAATTCCGGAGTTGTTAATTTCGTCAATCACTCAAGAAAAAAAAAATCTTGAATTTTGTAAACCACTGGAAAAATTTTCACGAATTTCGTTGATAAGGCACGTAAAATCGTGAATTTCATGGGATCGAGCGTGGACAAACAGTGAATTTCATCGAATAGGCGTCGAAAGATCGTGAATTTCAACGAACAGTCACGGAAAAAAATTGCAAATTGTCCATAGATCGTAGGAAAACATCTTAGATTTTGTCTATCGGGTCTGTAAAATTATGAATTTTGTTGATAGGCATGAAAAATCGCGAATTTCGTCAATTGGGCATGGAAAAATCAAGAATTCCGTCAAATGTTCGCGGAAAAAGAGTAAATTTCGACGAATGGTTGCAGAAAAAAAATCGCGAATTTCACCATTCTCAATAGAAGAAAAATTGTGAATTTCATTAATCGGCCGACGGAAACCATAGATGCCAAAATTGTAAATTCCAGAGTTCCGAATTTCATCAGTTTTCTACAAAAAAAAATAATTTTGTCAACCACTCATAGAAAAAAATTGCGAATTTTATCACTCACTCCTTTAAAAAAATCACGAATTTCATCAATCAGGCACAGAAAAAACATGATTTTTGTGGATCGGGGAAGGGAAGATCATAAATTTTGCCAAACGCGTGCGTAAAAATCATGAATTTTGTTTATTGGACACATAAAAATCACGAATTTCTTTAATCGTGGGCATAAAAATTATAAATTTTGTCCATCGGGTGCAGAAAAATTATTAATTTCATTGATCGGGTGAGGAAAAATCACGAATTTTGTCGAATGGATATGGAAAAAAAGAAAATCAGAAAATCCTGCATTTGGCCGGTTTTTTCCATACTTTTAATTGCCAGTTTTTCCAGTTTTATCGCCGAGTGCTTATTTTCACCTTTACCCCGTTCCTCCTCATCCCTCCAGCATACAAAATTAAAAATCTTTTAAACTCTTTACAGAAAAAAAAGTGTTTTACTCGTTGCTATCAAGTAACAATAAATTAAATAAACAAACATATAACATATTCTCCTCCTCCTCCCAAACTCTCTGCTTCCCCCTCCACCCCCTGTTCCACAAAAGTACAGTGTTTAAAACCTTTAAAACTAAAAATGCATTTTTTACAACCTAAATTTAATGGGTAATATGTAATCTGCATCATTTCAATCTTTTAAACTGTCCTGCTACACAAGAGTAAATATTTAATAATTCAAATACTGATTTCTCAACAACTTTTAGATAAAACCATTGCATTATTTTATTCTTTTAAAGTGCCCTGTTATGTCAGAGCAAACATTAGATGATTTAAATTATAATTTGTCAACAACTTTTACATGACTCGGTCCTTGTTCTGTAGCAATCTCAAAAAATGCATGAAATTCATAAAAGCTACAATGATCAATAACATATAAGTATGTGCGCTTCGAACCCACGAAAAAAAATAATAATAATCTCAAAAATACACAAAATGCATTAAAGCCTCAGTCACTGATACAGGGTGTTTCACAAAGGACCCCTAACTTTAAAAATCAATAACCCGGAAACGGTGATAGATAGAAACATGAAACCAGTGGTATGTTTATTAAAAAAATCGTAAGAATCTTATACAAAAATCTCAAAATTTAGTTAAAAATAGCCCCGATAGATGGCGCCGCGATAAAGAGGCGTATCACATTAAAAGTGATTCAATATGTGCACTAGTGTGTCACCGGAAATCGACACACAACACACAAGCTTGACAAATAGCCACTTCGAGCTTGCCGACTGTTCAAGGATTGTTCCGGTAAACAATGACCTTTAATGTGCCCCACAAAAAGTAATCGCAGGGAGTGAGGTCGGGTGAATACGGAGCCCACTTCATGTTTTTTCCCTTCACTGTCGAATAATTCAACACAATAACTCTATCGTCGAAGTATTCGTCCAGAAAGTTAAAAACGTCTTGTGTACGATGCGGACGAGCCCATGTTGCATGAACCATGCCGTGCATGGTCGATCGTCTAACGCTTGTTGAGTGGCGACAAATTGTTTCAAAAGTGCAATATACCGCTTAGTCGATACCGTTTCTCGCACGAAAAAGGGTCCAATAATGCCTTTTCGACAGATTGCAGCCCAAACTGTAAGTTTTTCGCTATAGAGTGGTCGTAAGTGAGTCAAATGTAGATTTTCTGGACCCCAAAATCGACAATTTTGTCTGTTAACGACACCATCCAGATAAAAATGGCCCTCATCCGTAAACCATATTCGGCCGACATCGAAAACAAAACAATCAATCACAATTAATCTTCTTGAGCATCTCGTTAGCGAAATGCTCTCGTTGTCGTTCAGCTTGAACTGGTATGGCGTTCCGGCATTGAATCTTGTGAGGAAACATGTGTAATGATTTCCGAAAGATTCTGTACGTGCTGGATGGCTTGTTTCCGGATTCAGCTGCAAGTCTGCAGACAGATTTATTCGGATTACGCTCAATAACTGCAACAAGTGACGTTAAATTTTCAGGAGTAACGACGGAGTGGGTCCGACCCACATTTCTGACCAACGTATCAGCCACGCTGCCTGTCTGTTGAAATTTTTTGAAAAGCTCACGAATTGTCTTCCCATCTGGGCCTTTTGCGACTTGAAATCGCGTTTGAAAACTTCTCCTTGTGGCAGCAGGACTCTGATTTAATCGGTGGTACTCCAACACAATAAACACACGTTCCTCTTCGGTATACATCACTTTCGGAATTTTTTTCACTATACGCTAATAGCGGTCAGATTTCTTCGACGGCTAGTTTTTCTATGCGTCTGAACTCTCTTTAGAAGGATTCTTAACGCTCTCAGCGCCATCTATCGATTCTATTTTTAACTAAATTTTGAGATTTATGTATAAGATTCTTACGATATTTAAATTAATATACCACTGGTTTCATGTTTCTACCTATCACCGTTTCCAAGTTATTGATTTTTAAAGTTAGGGGTCCTTTGTGAAACACCCTGTACATGTACAATTATTTTTCACCCATGATAAAGAAAACGAAAATCACAGAATACAGCGACCTTAAAAATACATGAAATTTGTTGCAACAGCTATCATTAATATATGTATGAGCATATCATACTCATGAAAACAACAACAAAAAACATAACTGAATACAGCAACTTTTCCTTATAGCAATATAAAAAATAAATGAAATTCATTAAAGTAGGGATTGCAAACAGATATATGAGCATTTTGCAGCCATGAAAACCAGAAAAAAAAGCATCTCTGGATGATTCAACTTCATTGTGTAGCATCTTGAATATATAAATTATTGGTTCAAAGGTTTTTAATATATTATACTATTATTAATACTATTACATATTATTAAAGATGACATTACTACATTAAAAATGAAGAATGAAGAAAAACGTAGTTTTACATCCATCAAACTTATAATTTTAATTACAAAGTAGCTGTTTTAAATCATACTTCTACATTATCAACATTTTAAATTGTTTTCATTAATCAAATTAATATCAATATAAATACAAATTAATAGTCAGATTTAAGGCTCAGTTACACTTTGTAAAACATTATATTTTGTTTGTTAGATGCAAAATTCAAGGAAAATATACAAAATTCTATTGATAAAATGGGACTGTAAAAAAACCAGTTCAAAATGTGTCCTTTTTAGGTGCATTCGTAATTATATAAATACGTAGCACCTATAGTCGTCGCTTGGTCCGTCCGTCTGTCCGTCCGTCTTTCTGTCTGTCTGTCCGTCTGTCTGTCCGTCCGTCTGTCTGTCTGTCCGCATATAACAACGCAAAAACTACCCAACCAAATGGTTTGCAATTTAAAATATATTATCTTTGCAGAATTTTGTCGAGACATTTCAAATTTTATTAAAATCGAATCAAAACTTTAGGAGATATTAATAAAAATATTTATTAAGAAATTTGATTTTTTTTTTAAATCGGTGCTTTTTTTTGTTATAGGAGCTTCCGATGGATGTTAAATCGTCAAGCGACCGAGATACTTATTTTATTACAGAAATTAATCTGCAGACAATATAATTCATTTCACAGAATTAAAAATCATCAAGATCTGAATATTTATATAACTAGCTGATACATATATATCTGAATATTTATATAACTAGTTAAGATATTTGTATGAACAGTGTCATAAAATATATACTTAACTAGCTGTTTAACCCGTTCTACGCACGGGATATCATGAATTTAATTCTAAAACGTGCGTACGAACGCACCTCGTTTGTAACGTTTGACATACAATTTCCAACTTGTTAAAAATTAAATTTCATCCCAACGGCCCTGTAGTTCTAGAGTCCACTATAGAAAAACCTTGTATTAAGTGATTTTTATTTAAAAATAGGGTACTTAAATGTTACCGGGTTCCAGTGATCGGAATTTTTTTTTTTTTTTATCTCGCCAACCCTTTTTTTCTCAACAATCTTTAAACATTAGCTAATAAAATACAGCTAACATTTTAACATTGCTATATAATATCTTAAAAAACTTACTTAAAAATAGCTACAGTATTAGAAATTCTACAGTATGTGTTTCTTATTTTTAAGTCTGGCTTTAATTTAGAATTTAAATTGTTATTTCTCAGTGTCTAAAATCTGGAAATTTCGAAAATATGGAATTGCAGAGTCCCGAGCGATTCCGGATTTTAGAAGTTCTATCTGTATAAGCGTTTTGCACTCATGAAGGCAACCCCCCCCCCCCCCCAAAAAAAAAAAGTATTTGTTAATTAAATTAGAAGTATTTGTGAAATTTGATTTTCAACACGTCAAGAAATCTTCATAGCAGCACATCGCATGGGAAAGATCGGGAAAACAAACTGATGATTGATTCGTCGATTAGTTTCTGTTTCGAATTAACTGATAAAAAAAATTGAATCTTTTTTCCTTTAAAAAAAATGACAAATTAAATATATAAATAACAATTAAATTGCATATATGTAATTATAAAATATTTCAATATTTTAATCAAGGAATCTAAATATTTTTCGACTTAATGAAGATTTTGAAATGCGAAATTCTTTATTATAACAAAAAAGAAAAATATACAAACAATAATTTAATTTAATACATATATATTACATATTAAAAATTGCATTAAAAACTGATTTAGTATTTGAAAAAAAAAAATCTAAATAGTTCTTCAACGATATGGAGATGCTTTAACGTTTAACTCTAACCGTGATAGCCATGAGCATCCTTATTGCTGCGTAATAAAAAAGAGTGAAAAGTCCGAAAAACTGTAATGACAGTCTATGGAGAAACATATAGGAAAAGAGTCCGATTTTAAAACTGGATTATATAGAAAACAAGAGTTTTCCTACGTTAGCGCAAAATATTATTCGCTTCATCAAAAACCGATTAATATAATATATTAATTTTAAAAAAATCGTTCGATCCATTTTCGAGATAACAGGTATGTGTCCATTACACCAAGACATACCCCCATTTTACTTAAAAATGGACTTTCAGATCTCAAAATCTACTGCATGTAGAAATGTATAAATTCAGAATAGAGTTAGACCGGAGATATAAGACTAATGTGAAAAAATCGGAACGATATGCCTCATATTTGCTGAGATATTATATGTCGGCGTTTCGATTTTCCTTTGATGTCCTGCTAGCTGTATATATGAGAGTGACGGAATCTTCGGTTTTGGTCTTTCGATTTTCGGTTTTTCGCTGCGTCACTCGAGAAACTACCGTCTCTCATGATCATGTAATAATATAGCTGTATAAGTACTCATGATATAAAATAATTGAAAAAATAGAAGTACAAAAATTTCTGCGATGAATTTTAAAATATTACGCTTGAAAAATTTCGAGAATAGATGAAAAAAAAAAAAAGAAAACGGCGAAGATTTCTTTATTTAATAAAAACACATTTACTGAGATTTCAGATAATCTTCTTTCCCAGTCAAATGATGATTTTTTGTAAATACGAGAATTGGAAATTTAAAAGTCTGTCGAGATTTGCTGTAACGTTTAGCAATCTCTCTGATCTATTCAGCTTTGTATAGTGAAATATAAAATCAGCTACTTCATTTTAAGGTGAAATTAATGACTAAAAAAACCAAATTTAGTAATGTTTGAATCTCATAACTTGTCGTTATCATTCTGACATTATCGACATCAATAGCAATCGGGGAGCGGGTTTTAATTTGTAGAGGTATTTTCAACTTCAAAGTGAATGAATATTCTTCACGAGATCGACTGAAAATCAAGATAGACTTAATAAACTTTCTGTGTTTCCGACAGCAAAAGAATTTTTACATGAAGTCAGATGAAACGTAAAATCAAAATATAAATTTATCGAAACTGCGATTAAAAATATTGTTTTTAACATTGCAAACTTTTTATTACAAAGGAGGTGGAATTTTTTGTTAAAATAAATGTAATTTAAATACGGATTGCACTTTTAATTGTTCTTAAAGTCATTATATTTTACCATTATGCTTTTTTACACTCTTATTGTTTTTCTTTTTTTTCTATAATCAATTGAAATTGTTTATCCACATGTATGTGAGTGTTTGGGTGTTTACGTGTGGGTATGTAAACCAGCGCCCTTACATGTAGTTCGCTGAAAAAAAAAATCGTGAAAATTCTAGATAATGTGGGATTGCTCATTGTCTAATATCACTCTACGCAACTGTGCACCCAGTCACATTTTTATACAATGATTTGTGGTGACAGTTAGTAGGAGGTGGCATTTTTTTACAGGACTGTATAAAAGAAAATTTGAATGATAGCACGATTTGAAATTTTTAAATAATTTTGAAATTCATCTTTCACCGAGAAATTGTCAGATAACAGGCTTCCTTTATATTGAAAATTTTGTCTTTAGGTAACAAAAGCAAATTTAACTAGAGGCTTTCTTTAAAACTGTTTATGATTTAGAGCTATTGTTGCGCTTATGCCACATTTCCGATTTTTTTCCAAGCTAAATAAACATACATGAACTAGAAATTTTATTTAATGAATTAAAATAACTACTTTATAGGAGTAAGGTAGCATTTTATTAAGTCAAATTTCCGGTTTAAAGGTTATATATTTGATTTTAAAAACACCAGATTGTTGGCAGTTATTGGTGCAGTAATAAAATATACTTTTTAAAAAGATATCGTAATCCACGGCTACGTAATCCACGGCAAGTTATTCGGTTATATAATACTCGTGTAAAGCAGATTTGTAAATTGGATTCTGAAAATAATTTTGGTACAGTCTACGACAATATGAAAACATCCCTATTAACTTGAAAGTCGAACAAAATATTATATTGTTCTTTTATCGATATTCTAAAATTGACGCAAACAATATCATAGGAGCGAGTTACTCTGCACCACGTAGTAAACTAGTACTTTTAAAAAATGTAGATGTACAGAAATTCTATTATGTTCCCTATAGCACCATACGAAATTTAAAAGATTGGGAATTTTTAGATATTAAAGAAGAAAATAATCCCAACTCACAAATGTGCACCTCATTATATTTAACTTCTAAAAATAACAACTAACATGAAGAAAATTTGGCATCAACTTCTTTTTTTTTCTTTTCTTTTAAATAAAAATATGATTGGATCTGTTAATAACGGCTAGGCGTTGTTTAGGTTTCCATTGTCTTTTCTCTGACTGAAAAAGAAATTTATATATATATATATATATATATATATATGCAGGATTGCATTCAGCTTCTTTTAGGTGGTACAAAGTTGTCTTGTTTTTCTCAAAACATAACTTTCAAATTACTACTGATTATAAGACAATACATAATCAGTGAAGCAAGATTTTATAGTGATGATTAAAAAAAATAATTAGTTTTTACATGAATTACACTGAACTTTGGATTAAGTCGTTTTCTAATAGTAAAATACAGTTTTTTTAGAAACATTTCTAGGAAAATCAAACAGCATAGATATATTTTGCATGTAGCAAATTATATAAAACACTTTAGATACTATATATACTAACGAAAATACACGAATTAACAAGTAGTCTCACCTGTTAAGCATAATAAAAGGCATTTGGAAATATTTATTTCAACAGGTGTTATGTAGCAATGAATATTGTTTTAAAGCAAAGCAACCTCTGTAAGTATAATTCTTAATTGTAATTAAAATAATGCTGGATGGGGCTAGTTGAGCTTAAGCCGAAAGGTAGGCCTCCACGCCCGGTTTGACCTTGACCTTGTAATTAAAATAATCTTGGCGAAATTTTAATATCGTATGCGAAATTTTAATTTTTAAAGTAAACCTCACTTAATACAAACTGCTCATGCATGTGGTAATTACGGTGAATCAATATAATAAACATCAAATAACAAAACTTAAAACATGATTAAAAAAATCTAATTAATCTTTTAAAAATAATAATGAAAATTAAATAAGATTTTATATTATTATATATTCCATTCAAAACATTCTACATGCAATAAGTGTCCCCTTAACAAATAGTAATGTAATTTTGTTAAATATTGTTATAAAAGTAGAGGGAAATTTATAATAACGAAGTCTAAAAATAACGAATAATTTTCATGCTTCATTCAGCTTTTGTTAAAAGGGGTTTTCATTCTACCTGTATTGGTATTTTTATTTTAATGCGTTATATGTGCTGGTTAAATGTCTTCTTTAATGCAAGAATAATAGATTGTTTTTTAACCATAAAGCTTGGATGATAATAGAAGAAATGCTCATAAAAAAACTCAGAACATTAATAGTCCAGGGGAAATGTACCAAAAAAACGCGCTACCTTGCAAAAGGTCGGGTAGAAGATTTTTTTTCCCGACTTGTATATAATGAGCCCAGCATGGAAAAACCGAATTATCCAACAAAATTTCTTAAGGGAGAATTTTCTCTAGCCAAAAAACGCCAAAATTTTGGAACTTTTTTTGTTGTTTTTTTTAAATATCTCGAGACCCGTTGTCGTTGCGTATTATTTGTTAATTACAATGTTAAAGAGGACAAAATTCTCTACAACTTTCATATTTACAACTTTTTTATACACTCAATAGCAAGCGCAGTACGACATTTAAAAAATAAGACGATTTTTTTCAATTTCCTTAAAAACCGTGAAAAACGTAGCTTTGTCCCGATGATTCAAATGTTCTCCAAGAATTTATTCATGGATGTCATCTTCTACATATTGATAGCAGTAAATTATCTGTTATTTGCACCCCCCCCCCCTATTCTTAAGTGCAGCACGGCTTTTCAAAAATGAGGCTATTTTTCCAACTTACATACCCGCTTTATTATAGAAAGTGGGTATGAGGAAGAGGGGACGTGTGACAAATAACTGCCAGGAAAAAAGAAAAGATACATCTAGAGCAGGGATTGGTACTACAGGAAGCTCTGGCTACTGGTACGCAGAAATTCGATACTGGTACGTGGAATAAAATACAGCAAGCAGCATATCATATGAGACACCCTGCCACTGTATTTCACGATAGAGGAAAGAAGTGAACTTATTCAGCTCTCCTGTGATGGATTACTGGAGTCCACATTCAAAAGGATGAATGTCACAGATTTTTTGTTGGCGAGAATATGATAGTACCGTTTGATATCGTCAAAGTATGCTTGTGCTTAGTACAACATATATATCTGTGAATGTGCTCCCCCCCCCCCCTTTGTTACATCAAAAACAAACACACGAATAAAGTAAACATCGAATTTGACTTATGACTAAAACTACCTAATATTGAGCCAGGCATGAGGAAGCTGTGCTTGATAAAACAAGTCCACCCTTTTCATTAGCGATAGAAGCAAATTAGCCTACTGTAACAGTATATCTACAAAAACAACTTTTCAAAAGTAAAAAAAGGCCAAGCGTAAAAAAAAAAAAAAAAAAAAAAAAAAAAAAAAAAAAGTTGTGGCTAAAAAATGGTGTGATATCAAATTTCCAAGCTATTATATTGCTTATTTAACTTTTTTCCATTAAATAAGTTATCATATATATAAGTCGAGTGCCTACGTATATGTTAATAGAAATCGTTTTCTCCCGTACTAAATACATCCTAACGAGTTTCTGAAAATTCAATTTTTTTCAAATTATGCATGATGGGCTTGGCGGCCATCTTTGCATATTATTCACAAAATTCTAACCACCCAAATCCGTTGTTAAAATCCGAAGTTCAAAATTGTTATTTAAGCAAATATTTAAGAGTTTCATTTATAGACTTGTATGCTCTGAAAATTGTGTCTTAAGATAATGATGACTTATCTTAAAGATTCATCTTATGATTTATTTTTTAGAGTAATTATTAATTTCAAACTAGTAAAAATCAATTTATCAAAATATCAGTCTTATCTAATTTATTTGTCCGTTGTTAGAATCTGAAGTTCGAAATTTTTATAAGCATATTACATTGCAAACATATTACGCTTTTATTTTAGAAATTTGGGTGCTTAGAAATATGGAAAGATGGCCGCCAAGCCCATCATGCATAATTTGAAAAAAATTGAATTTTCAGAAACTCGTTAGGATGTATTTAGTACAGGAGAAAACGATTTCTATTAACATATACGTAGGCACTCGACTTATATATATGATAACTTATTTAATGGAAAAAAGTTAAATAAGCAATATAATAGCTTGGAAATTTGATATCACACCATTTTTTAGCCACAACTTTTTTTTTTTTTTTTTTTTTTTTTTTTTTTTTTTACGCTTGGCCCTTTTTTTACTTTTGAAAAGTTGTTTTTGTAGATATCATTTCTTTTTTTTTTAAATATATTGAACATAATTTAAATAATCTAAACATGAGAAATAATTTAAAATTACATTTTACTTTCAGTCATTGTTTAAAGGGTTAACTAGAAATAGCAGTAGATTTTTCAATTAAATTAATTACACTCTTAAAAACAACATACTAAATGTGGCTTGTTATAATACTTGTTATCCTCCGTTGAAAAAATATCACTGACTAATCCATTAAATGAATAAAAATGGAATACGTACATAGCGTGTCAGCCCTGCATTTGAAATCAAACGTGATATCACGCTCTTTTATTATTAGCACTAGCTGGCTTCGCCCGCTAGCGGGCCTCTAATTTACACCGGGGCCTCAATCCTTTTAAAACCTCGAATAAGATAAACCACGAACCTCCGACCTGGTTCCACGCTGCTTTCGCCACCGGATAATCCCTTAATTTGCACATCGAATTGTATAAACATCTAAACAAACGAACTTCCGCACAGGTCAAAGGCTGCCTTCGGCACCGTATAGCAGTCGTGCTGCGCACGCTCAAGTTCTATCTTCCACACCAGGTAGCGCAATCTGTTCTATACAAACCTCGGGCACTGAAATCGTTAAGGCTATAGATGTCGAGTCGAATGAGCTATACCCCGTCGTGATCTAGCCCATAGAACTAGAGATAGGAAAGTGCCCCTTGGTGGTGAAAAAACGAACTAAAATCGGAAAGCTCTATAGATGTCGAGTCGAATGAGCCATACCCCGTCGTGATCCGACCCATAGAAACAGAGATAGCAAAGCGCCCACTGGTGGTGAAAGCTAATCGCGTTTGGGGGGCAAAGTGGGGGATGAACACCGGAGATGCGTAATAAGATTAGGCGGTCACAGACTTTTCCAACGATGTATCACATGAGGGATATGTGCAAAATTCAGAAAATACCCCCCCCCCCCACCTGCATAATTTGATTAAGCGTTCACAGACCTTTCCAACGATATATCACATGAGAGGTGCCGGCAAAATTTAGAAAAGTGCCCCCTTTGGGGGGGGGGGGTGAAAGTGGGAGGATGGACCCCGAAGATACATAATATGAATAAGCGGTCACAGGCCTTTCGAACAATATATCACATGAGTAGTGTCGGGGGGGGGGGCGAAAAATGTGGGGTTTTCACCTGTGGTGCATAACATGAATAAGTGGTCACAGTCCTTTGTAACGATATGTGACATGACGTATATTGTTAAATTTTAGAAAAGTGTCACCCCCTCCTTGTGTAGGCAAAACGCGCTCCGCCCCTCCCTATAATTTTTGACGCAGCTTTATTTTTAAAATTTATGTTATGTGTTATAAAATATCGTAAAGTTTCAAACAGATAGCCTTATTATACTTCCTAATTTTGTTCACGCTCCTCCCCATCCTCTCCCCGAACTGTGACGCGCCATTCTTGTTTATAAATTTTTTATCATGTGTTATAAACTATCTTAAAGTTTAAAACAGATCGCATTGGAATTTAATATATTTGCTGAAATTACTATTATATGTAGAATAATATAAAAATAAACCCTCCTTTAGATTGTAATTGAGATATATGAACAATTTTTAGAATTTATGAAAGCTGATTTTTATTTATTTATTTATTTATTTATCTATTTATTTATTTTTTGTTTATTTATTTATTTATTTATTTTTCTGCATTGCCCTGTGCATGTTTGGAATTTCTTAGCAATTTCTTAGATTTACATTATTTTATTCAATTAAACATTGTACTGTTACAATAAATTTAAATGGAAACTTCACTTCTAAAACAAAAATAATTTAACAACTGGATTTCATTAATTTATAGAAAAATGACGTGAAAGGTATTCCTGCGAACGAAACGCCTGTCCTTTACCGTGTTTTTTTTTTTTTTTTTTTTTTTTTTTTTTTTTTTTTTTTTTTAGAAATAAATGAATCACATTTAATTCATTTCAAAAATTTTGTTTACGTTTGGAAAGAAATTTTAAATGCCGATAACTCTTAATGTATACATTTTAGAAGGTACATCTTCCCTCAAAAACTAATTTATTTTTAAAGATCTTTCAAAAACGTATATTATATATTTAAAATATTTTTTTAAAGCATAAACACTACGTCTGATTACTTTATTTTACAATATTTTAAGAACACGCATTTTATCAGACAATTAAATGCACTGAACAAACACGAGTGAAAAATTGACCTGGGCCAGGACTCGAACCTGGGACCTTACGCATACCGTGCCGACGCTCTGCGACTGAGCCACCCAGATCGATACGCTTGACGGGAATTTCTCATACTTATTCTTGTTGGAAACAGTCATCTGCCACAGTTTGCAGTCATATTTAATTGTTTGATAAAATGTGTGTTCTTATAATTATAAAGTTTTATTATTTTTTTTAATATCTTCAGAAGAAAATGGCTGACTTGCAGATGAAATTTGATGTTGTTATAACTTGTAACTGATTTGTGCTATTATAATACAGACAAGCCGCCACTGGCGACCAGTTTGGTCTCCCTTAAATGTATGTTAAGCACTGTAACACGTTACTTTTATTCATAATTTATTTTTTTCCGTAATCCTTCGCCAAACCGGAAGATTCTAATAGACAAATCAGAAACTTTTGCGATCATGGTAGCATTTCGCATATTTTTTGTTGTTATGTATTTCGTCTTTCTTGACAAAAACCGCTTAACCAACTTAAGCGTTTATGCTTCATATCCGTTTGCTTATCAGTCGCAATATGTTTGCTAATGAGGAGATTCTTAAACATATTAAGTAGTTTTCCGTAATTGGATCCATTGCCAAATTGCGTATTTTAGTTAATACGATTTGGTGCATTGAAGTCTATTTTGTGAAAGTCTTTATTGATATCCACATTTACACTGAACCATATTGTTGCCAATATTCTTTTGTTTGTTTGTTTGTTTCTCGCTAACTTTGGCTGTAGACTTGATTACGGAAGATTAGAAAATCTATCATTATTCTCATTTAAAACGTCTTGAATAATGTGACATAATCGGGGTGCATATTATAACACGTAATTTTCGAGTATGGTTTGGTGAAACATTGAACTTTTGGAAGCCAGTTTTGATAATCACATTCCTTTTAAACCATATTTGCTATAAGCACTTTTGACCCGTGGCGTAGAATCTGATTAAAATTCACGAACTTCCTTCTAGATGCCGGTCTCTGTTCGACTCTGTTTTTCTCTGCTCTCCTATTTTGATATAGTTCAGGAGTTTTCATAACTGCATAATTCCTTACTTTGACATTTCTGCTTAATGTCTACTGACTATTAAGATCCGTAACTTGTAAATACGCCACGCCAACATTACCGCCTATAATTCTAATTACAGCAACCCGTTTTTTCTCTCTATATTGCAACTCTATAGTTAATATAGTGCCTCGGTGCGTCTACGACAGCTGTTCCATCAGAACATTTGATTTCAAAATCAAAATATCGTTTCTAATTTGCACACGCGAAAAATAAAAGCTGGTATTGGCGATTTTAAATATGCTATTGGCGAGATTTGCGCCCAAATAACACAAAAGTACTTAATGATGTTATGTATTTTGTAAATGTATATTAAATTACTGTTTTGAAAGCGATTGGTCATTAATAATGGTAAATATGATTGGTGATTAACAATTATTTTCAGTGGTCTCTCTTCCTTGCACGTATAATACATAAATACCAAATTAACTGACAATTTGTTTCGAAATTTGATTCATTAAATATCATTACAGGAGTTGTATTTGTTTACATTCAGCTTACATCAAGAAAAGATAAAGAATGAAGTTGAGTTGTATAGCACATAATTATGGTAAACTTTGATTGTGTCACTGGTACGAATTATTTTTTTGAAACCAGGCAGCGCTCCAAAAAATTTTTCACGGAAAACTTACTTTACGAACGATTATCTCCATGGTTTAATGGTTTAATGTTTTAAACCTTCACGACGAATGAATCTTTTTTTTTTTTTTTTTTTTTTTTTCTTGTTTACTTTTATGGATAGAGAATTTGAACTGCGAGGCTAATTTCAACTGAAGTTATTGAAGAATATATACATAATTGAACGTAAGTCATCTCTCAAATATTAATTTATTTTGAACGATCTTTCTAAAAATGTAACATTTATTAAGTTTTATTCGAAAAAATAATTTTGAATAAAAATGGCCGCCTGGCATATGAAAAAGTGAAGCGGGCATTCCGGAATTGTTGATGACAGTCACATGACTTACGGTTTTATTATAGAGACTAGCCGCCACTTGCGACCAGTTTGGTCGCCCTTAAATGTATGTTAAGCATTGTAACAAATTATTTTTATTCATAATTTATTTTTTTCCTTAATCCCTCGCATAACTGGAAAAATCTAATTGACAAATCAAGAACTTTTGCGATCGCGGTAGCATTTCGCATATTTTTTGTTGTTATGTATTTCATCTTTCTTGACAAAAACCGCTTAACCCACTTAAGAATTTATGCTTCATGTCCGTTTGCTTATCACTTGCAATATGTTCGCTAATGCGGAGATTCTTAAACATATTTGGCGCAAAACAAAAATCGCGCCAACCCCGGTGCGTCCGTGACACCTGTTTCAATTTAAAATACATGACGTTCACATTTTTCATTTAAAATAGAAAAATAATAATTATCATAAATCAAAACATTTGATTTCAAATTAAAGTATCGTTTCTAATTTGCACGCGCAAAAAATAAAAGCTGACAATTCTTTTCGAAATTTGATCCATTAAATATTATTACATGAGTTCAACTTACGTCAAAAAAAGATCCGGAAGTTGAGTTGTATGGAACAGAATTAAGGTAAACTTTGACTGTCTCACTGGTGCGGATTATTTTTTTTACGCCAGGCAGCGATCCAAAAATTCATGGTTTAATATTTTAAACATTCACAACGAATGAATCTTTTTTCTTTGTTTACTTTCATAGATAGAGAATTTTAACTGCGAACCTATTTTAAACTGAAGTTATTGCAGAATGTATACATAATTGAACGTAAGTCATCTCTCAAATATTAATTTATTTTGAACGATCTTTCTATAAATGTAACTTTTATGCAGTTTTATTTGCAAAAATAATTTTGAATAAAAATGGCCGCCTGGCATATGAAAAAGTGAAACGGACATCCCGGAACTGTTGATGACAGTCACATGACTTACGGTTTTATTATATAGACTAGCCGCCACTGGCGACCAGTTTGGTCTCCCTTAAATGTATGTTAAACATTGCAACACGTTACATTTATTCATAATTTAATTTTCCCTTAATCCTTCGCCAAATCGGAAGATTCTAATAGACAAATCAAGAACTTTTGCGATCATGGTAGCATTTCGCATATTTTTTGGTCAGAAATGTCACATACGCACGTTGGCGCGATTCCCCCCCCCCCCCCTCCCCCCGCCAATTTGGCGAAAACTTTGTTATGGAAATTGTTGTTTATTTACTTTTATTTTTTATTTTAATTCTATAAATTATTTTTGATATGTATATCAATATTTATTTACAACAAACTATCATTTATTTATTTTTATTCTTTTTTTTAATTATGAGTATTTTTGTTAGTCGGGAGCAGATGATAATTCGCCAAATATCGTTCCCATCACCGTCATTCATACTACAATTAATTTAATTTTAAATTATAAACCTGTCACTCATTTCATTTAAAATACTTAACTTTAATCTAAAATGCTTATATTACATAAATTTAAAATACTTCACACTTTTCATTTAAAAGAGAAAATAAATAAATAAATAAGAAATAATATCATAAATCAAAACATTTGATTTCAAAATCAAAGTATCATTTCTAATTTGTACACGCGATAAATAAAAGCTGTATTAGCGATTTTAAAAATGCTAAAAATCTGATTCATTAAATATTATTACATGAGTTCAATTTACGTCAAGAAAAGGTCCGAAAGTTGAGTTGTATAGCACATAATTATGGTAAACTTTGATTGTCTCACTGGTGCGAATTATTTTTTTGACGCGAGGCAGCGGTCCAAAAATTCATTCGCGGAGAACTTGCTTTGCGAATGATTACCTCCATGATTTAATATTTTAAATGTTCACGACGAATCAATCTTTTTTTTGTTTACTTTTATGAATAGAGAATTTGAACTGCGAATCTTTCGACTGAAGTTATTGCAGAATATATACATAATTGAACGCAAGTCATCTCTCAAATATTAATTTATTTTGAACGATCTTTCTTAAAATGTAACTTTTATGCAGTTTATTCGAAAAAATAATTTTGAATAAAAATGGCCGCTTGGCATATGAAAAAGCGATGCGGCATCCCGGAACTGTTGAGGACAGTCACATGACTTACAGTTTTATTATAGAGATGGTACATGGTCGTTGGCGGGTTTTGTAACTGTTTTGGCATAATTTTTTAATCGCCAAGTTAATTAACAGTTTTTTGCTAATTAAGGATAGAAAATAATATTTTTTTACACTGAATTTTATAAAAGCACATAGATTACGTAATTACTTGTCCAAAAATGCAATTCTTTTTTTATTCTGCCGAATATTAAGGTCTGTAGGTTGTTTGAAAAAAAAGTTTGACGAAGAAAAAAGTGATCATTTTAAGTAACTCGACGTTTTTTTGAAAAATCTATATCTCTGTTTATAAATCACTTATGAAGATGAGTTTGGTCTTAAATTGAAGAAATTCTTCATTAGATTCTTCTAGTTTTCGTTTTTTATTTCTGCGACGCTTGGTTTATTATATATCTGATATTTTAATCTGGCATGTTTTGTCGATTTAACATTGCGAAGTTGATTCCTGTAAATAAGCAGTAGCGGTCTAGTTCAGTTCTTGGCGTTGTTTGTGTGGCGTTTTTTTTTAAAGCTTGGCTTGGCAGAGCGACCGCCCTGCTTGATGAATCAGTGTGATTAAGTATTGTGCTTTTTTTCCTATACCAAAACATTTTTTTTTATTGTATGCATTATTAAAATTTAATGGTGATACTACTTTTTATTTGAATGTTATTACAAAGCAGCCAATCTTAGTACCAATTTAGTTATGTAATTATTCATTTTTAAATACAATAAAACCTGCTATGACGGAAACGGGAAAGACAGAAGGTATATTTCGTTTTAGGCAGGTTCCTTTTTATAGGTTTTTCTATATTAGCTTTACGTTTTTTATCTGGTAGTACGCGAAAGTATGAACTTCGATTTAGTGGTACGTCGGTCTAAAAGTTTGGGAACCTTTGCTCTAGAAGAACCATGATCCTTGATATATCTTCTATCCAGGAAACTGAACGCTAATAATCCTACAACAGTCCCATCAAAGAGACAAAAATATTGTTAAATATCCCGTATTAAAATACATTTTTTCATTTAGCTTATGCAGTCATATTGCGTAGCTTACTTTATTGTGTAGGGAAAGTGGACTTGAATAAGATAGGGGATGAAT
Source organism: Maratus michaelseni (assembly GCA_963931845.1). NCBI lineage: Eukaryota > Metazoa > Arthropoda > Arachnida > Araneae > Salticidae > Maratus > Maratus michaelseni. The sequence goes on from OZ007588.1 coordinate 205,822,407, forward strand.
GTATAACAACAAAAATGTTTATATTGTCTACAATCATAAATAACTCGGTATTTCATTTGATAGATGGTAGCACTGAGATAATTCAACAGATATAGTTTCACAACAGTACATATTACAGAAGATTAGAATATTCCACAAAGTGTATTTTTCAACAACAAATTCTTCTGTTTGAGCTTTAAAGCATTTAATAGATAAAATCTTAAAATTTTATATATTTTTGCACGCTAAAATGTTATAATTTCTTGTTATAATTATATAATAAAAGTGGGGAAATATTGACAATATTTACTAAAACTTATATTTTGAAAATTTTTATGAAAATAGTTATCTGAAATATTTTATTGATAGAATTTTTAAATTTTACAAGAGATATAAATGCATAATATTAGTTAATGAAATAATATGTTGTCATTTTTATTGTAGATATTTTATAAGGTAAAAATATTTGTTACATAAGATATATTTATTTTTTGAGTCCCTCCTTTTATTTAGAACTACAATCCAATGTTTGATATACTTAAAACAGTAAAACATTAAAACATATGTCATAATCGGTAAATAAAATATACCATTGTACTATAGAATAAAATGTTTATGGAATAAAATGAACATATGCATGCATTATAAAAATAGTTATTAAAATTAAACAATATTTTTTTTTATTGAAACTGTCATGCCAATAAGTTACTAAATACTGAAATATTATTTTAAACAATACTTTAAAATTAACAATTGTATATACTTAAAGTTATCGTCTAAATATGAAAATTGTCTTAGTCATCCACACTCTTCCCTACTTGCTAAATTATATAGATTTATTGAATTTAAAATGTGTCTGCTGTGATGAAAATGAAGAAGAGGGTGTGCCAATAATAGATAATTTTCTGCTGTTAATCTGTAGAAGTTGACATACATCATTACATCAGTGGGGAACATTTGAATCGTCGCGCGTCGGGACAAAACTACGTTTTTCACGGTTTTTAAGGACATTGAAAAAATTCTCTTATTTTTGAAATGTCGTACTGCGCTTGCTATCGAGTGTATAAAAAAGTTGCAAATATGAAAGTTCTAGAGAATTTTGTCCTCTTTAACATTGTAACTAACAAATAATACGCTATGACAGTCTCGAGATATTTAAGAAACAACAATAAAAGACCCAAAATTTTTGTGTTTTTTGGCCACAGAAAATTTTCTCTTAAGAAATTTTGTTGGATAATTCGGTTTTTCCATGCTGGCCATTTTACATACAATTAAAAAAAAAAATCTTCTACCCGACCTTTTGCAAGGTAACATGTAGATTTTCCCTGGACTATAAGCATTGTGGTTATTTTATAAAATAATTTATTTCCCTTTTTCTAAGTGCACGTTGTATTATATGTCAATTATAATTTGAGTCTTGTTAAGTAAAAAGTATAGAAAACGAGAATTTCAGTTTTGGTAAGAATGAGTATTTCTTATCATCAAAATCCAAATCTCGCCTTACATTCGAATTTCTTATTCGAAAAAGTAAATCATATTTCCACAAATTCACAAACTTAATGGGATTTTTATAATCATTAAAGGTTCTTGAGAATTCCTTATTTTCATTTTTCATTCTTCTGAGTTTTTATTTTATTTTGATAAATATTTTTAGAATTATATTCTTTCTTCTCGAAATAGAAACACAGTAGAGTTAAAAAGAGAAAAAAAATGATAAAATAATACATGAATGAACAAGTTTAAAAAGAAGAAAATCATAAATAAAGTATTTAGTTAACTAAAAAGAAAATTGGTGAAAACTTAAGGGTTAAAGAAAAAAAAAAAAAAAAAAAGCCGAAAAAACAATGTAAAAGAAATTATCTACGCAACAATTCGAATCTTTTTGGCACATTCATAAGATCATTTTCAATCTTAACTTTCATAGTGTCTTGAAATCTAATAGTTCCCTGCTCCCTTATAAATGGGATACGTGTTCAGTTATAATCAACTGCTTCTTTATGACCATGAAACAGTCTATATTATAATCCAGAAGTCCATTCAAAACGCTAAAGACTGACGATACTTTCTGAAAGATTCTTTATCATTTTAGAAAAAACAGACACGGTGTTAAATTTTTTAATATTCGACAGAAAGCTGTGATAGGCGTCTGCAGAATAAATACACGGAAAGGCAAGGTTTTAGAACAGATGTGCCTGTAGTCTGCTGCCAAGGCCTCGTTTTTTAAATTAAGAACATGAACATGAGATAAGTTAAACTAGTAATATTTTATCTGAACGTATTATGCAAGACATTTTTTAAGTATGTGAATGTAAGAAGCAATACAAAAATGTAACAAATAAGAAGTATTAAAGTTTCAAATGAAAGCTTCTACAGATTTACAGTTTTTTTTTTAAATAAAGAATTGAAACCAATTATTATATTTTTTTGTCTGGGGGAAGGGGCGGGGTTTCGACTCCTTGAACCCCAAGGCTCAAGGTTCAAGATGGCTTTTAAACATATGAATGTAAAAAGAAAAACAGAACTAATAATGCCACCCTTTCCACTAAAAAAATTCTTAATCTTTCTTTTTTTGTTACTGTTCAATTATTTTAAGTTATTAGAAAAAAAATATATATAGTATATTGTTTTTTCAAGTGAGAAGAAATTTTGCAGAAACAGGTGAGTGTCGATTACCCCCCTCTTTCTAGCACACATAAACGCAATATATTTCATGCTTTTATGAATAAAAAAGAGTTTGTGAATGCGTCAGAATATAAGCGTTTTTGATTTGAGAAAAATGTCACGGTCAAAGTTTCGGCGGAAATCACCAGCCCATCATTGAAGTTTCTCTTCTTTTGAAGTATCGTTGTTGTAAAACTAGTTTTACAGGCAGAGTTACGATAACAGCATTCGGATCCGACTGCTTATGGCTGTTAGTGAACTGCTTGATTCTCCTCTCTAATGTTAAACCTGTGGGCGTTGGATACATTCGTATATTTAAAATATCTCCTCAGGAAACTCATATTTTTAACTTTTTTTTTATTCTTGCGTACTCTTTTTAAAGGATGTCTCCTTTTTTCTTAGTTGTCAAAATATTTCTAAAACATGTACATAATTTATAATTTTATGTGTTAAAATCTTAGCGAAACTAAGTAAGATTTTGATACGTCGCATAAAATTAAGTTTTATTTTAGAAATATTTTGATATCCAAGTAAAAAAAGAGGCTTTCTTTAAGAAGAGTACACGGGAAAAAGAAGTTTAAAGTATTAATTTCCTGAGGAGATATTTTAAATATACGAATGCATCCTACGCCCATAGGTTTAACATTAGAGAAGGAAATTAAGCATTTCACTGACTAACAGCCTTACGTTGCGAATGTAATATACAGACTTCACCAATTTTCCTAATCAGATACTATGTTCCAGTTTTCGCCAAGACTGCCTAATATTATTAACAAGGTTTTCAATTTTTTTTTCTTTTGCAGCTTAAATATCAAATATCTAAAAAAAATATATTAGAACAACTATCTGAAATGGATTAAACTTTTAACTCAGATATTTAAGATCGAAAAATGTTAACATTATTCTTATTTAAAAGATATTTTTATGTCGCTTTCAATTAAATATATTAGGTATTTACTAATAAACATAAAAATGAAAATAAATTAAAAGTTTTTTTTTTCATCTATAACAGTATTATATCTACTTATTTTAAAATTACACTTTACGATTTTACAATCGTAATTTGGTGTTTCAAATAAGCAATTACCAATATTATCTATCTGTGTGAAATATTTAGAGCTTTTGATAATGTATTATTTATAAAATAAAGTTTTTCTATTTTGGAATTTCTGATATAAATGTCTTGATTTCCTTAAAAATTTGTAATTTCCATTTAATAAACAAATGATCTTTTAATCGTTTGTTTTGTTCAGTTATTGAGATACTATTTAGAAAACTATAAATTTGTTAAAATACAATTACTATCGTTAACCCAAGTGTCATAGTTTTTTTACAAAACGACGTCGAAAATGTGAATGTAGGATGGTCTATTGTGATTCAAATAGGCAACAATGGTATTTAAAATATACGCGGATAACAATAAATGTTTGCTACGAAAACACTATTATGCTACAAGGGCAATTGCATAGGATTATCGATTTGGGAATATTGTTTGATGATAACCTGTGATCTGTAATAACCACTTGTCAAACAATAAAAGTGTTTCTTTGTCCCTACTCTTTGTACAATTTCGAATGGCATGATAATATAGGATTTAGTGATCAATTAGAACAATTATCACACTGCATTTTATTGCCAATGGCTATAGTTAAATCATTATTATAACAATATGTATATGTGCAAAAATTCTTAAGAAATTTCTAAATTGTATCCTTTTATTATAAAGAGTACCTTGTCTGGTATTTAAAATTACTTGACATTAATTAGTCGATTGCTTTGAAATTTTCTGAAATTTCTGTTTAAGACACTTTTAGATTTCTTAATCTTCTTCTTTGATCAATTATTAAGGCATGCTTTACAGAAATACAGAGACACAAAATTTAGATTTCTGTTGATGGGTTTCTGCTATTAGTTACCTAATTACGGTTTCGCTGTTGAAAACTTTTATGTTTGCTTGAAAGAAAATTATCCAATGTCGATCTGTTGAATAAGAAACTGGAGAAAATACAATGAATTATGTAAGGAATTGAAAATGTTCTCTTACAATACGTATCCTTTTAAAGGGATTCTATACCCTTTCAACTCATTTTACTTACCCATCATAGGCAGAATATGGTAAGTCTTGTAATCGTTTTGAAAATCGAAAAAAAAAATTTGACGGATTTACACGTTTCAGGCTCGGAAGATTCCGAAAAACATATTTTTTAGAAAAAAAAAAAAAACATTTGCTGTCCGTCTCTGTGTCTGTATGTCTGTGTGTCTGTAAACGCTCTATCTCCCGAAAAAATTGAGATGGAGACTTGAAATTTGGTATGTACTTAGCATGTAATAATGGGAAGAAGTTTATTGAATTTCAGTAACCTCGATTAACCGGAACTATTTTTTTCGGACTCTCAAAATATTCGTTCTGATAAAAGGTATATAAAAAATTTCGAAATTGTTTATTTTAAGAAGTGAATAAAAAAGATAATAAAAAAACATAAATTTTGCATAAAGCATGAAGTTGATCGGATAATGAGTTGCCGAGATATTTGTAATCCTATTTTTGATTTTTCATGACCCTGTATTTCATCCAAATTTCAATTCAAAGAGATATTTAATTTGGAAATGAGACGCTTAATCAGATTCAATAAACCGCTAGTTAATAGGATTATTGTTTATGGAGTTATAAGGATGTTTCTTTTAAGCAATTCAGTAATCGAGCCTTTAAAGGTTATGCCGTCATCAAGCCACGATTTTATTAGAATTGCAATGCATTTATAAGTAGTTTACACATTTTTTAGTTTAATATTTTACGTTATGTATATCCATGATGGGTAAGTATTACGGTGGCCTCCAACTAGTGTTATTATTTGAGCGCACTGTAAAAAAATAAAATTAAATTAAAAATAAAATTAAAAGACTTTTTTTTTTTTCAATCTAGGAAACTATAATATAACCAAGAACGAAAATATACAATAACCTCCTCTGAGTTATCCACGATTCCCAAAAGCGTGATTTATCTTTAGAAACCACAGAAACAAATATATTTTGTAGATGTAAAAAGAAACATTTATAAACACAAATGTCCTCTTGTTGCCACATATTTTCGGAGAAGTTTCCGTGAAGTTTTATAGTGTATTAATCAGTTTTCTCAAATCGAAAAATAGATTTTTCAGATGCTGTAAATTTTGTATTATGTATTTTCGTCTGCGTAATTGAATTTACACGTGCAAGAGTAACAAAATAATATTAATTTTTTTAATTTCTTGTTTGCATTTAAATTTATTGAAATGATTTATTTTATTTTATTTTATTTTATTTTATTTTATTTTATTTTTATTTATTTTTGTACAGGATTGCTGAAGGCAATCTCTAACCGAATTTTTTTTTACTTTTTCAATTTTGGTTGCAGGTTTATTTCATGCTTGTTATTTCATGACACTTTCTATTTCGGAACCGGTTTTGAAAAGGAAACCTTTATAAAAATAAAATAAAAATAAACCTCCATAAAAAAATCCGAATCCGAAATCTGAAAGCTAAAAAAAGGCCGCTTAGAAATTTACCTCAGCCATCCTATTAAAAAAAAAAAAAAAAACATTCAAAAATATTGAAATAAAACAAGAAATGTGAAAACAACGCTCCCATAAAAATGGCATTAGATTTGCGAGTTTTGTCGTGTTAATAGCGCACATTCTTAAGCATATAAATGTAAACAATTGTGACTGCTCAACAAGGAATTCTAATAGTTAAATACATGATATTCTAAATTTTATTAATACAGAATATGTTCAGTTTCATTATTAAAATTAGCTTAATACTTTTTTATCACATAAAACATGCAAGAAATAAATTATTTTTAACATTTTATTTAGTTCACAACCAGAGTTCGTAAATATCTTAATACTTTCGAAAAAAAAAATATCCGACATATTTTATCTATATGGTAGTTAAATGGAGATTACTTACATTACGGTTCTAATATCGTTTAAGAAATTGATAATCTCTTAATCTTTTCAGTAAGTAAATGACTAAGATATTGTTTACAAAATTGCGAATATTAAAAAATAAAATTTCTTTGATTGAATTCCTTGTATTATTAGACATAAAATAAATCGTTTTGCCACGATTCACGGTGTTCAATTTGTTTATATTTGCTTGAAAAACATGTATCCTACAGAGCTAAAAAACTGAAAATACTCTTGAAGTACACAACCTTTAAAGAATGTAAAAGAAAATATTAGTGATTACTTCAATAGTTAATTTTAAGCATAAAATGTATAACACTTAAAATTCATGAACATTGAATTAATTCATTTTTATTATTTGTATCGAATTTTAGAATGAACTTACAAAATTTGTTAATGATTTGGTAGTATTTATTAGTGTGAAACTATATCCCAATTTTGTTTTTTTTTATTATAGCAAATCTACATGGCAATAGCGTACAAACTTTTTAAAATCACAGCTGCAAACTCAAATTATGGTAACATCTATGGGTGCCTGACGATAAAAGGAACATTTCCTTTTTATTTCTAATATATTGTAATATATTACCACTTTTATCGTTGTTCTAAGCTAAATTTCAATAATTTGCTTCATTTTGCATTATTAGATCGGTGAACTGATTTTTCTAATGCTATGATTTTAGACTGTACTAAATATGATCAACATTTTGTTCATTTAGTGTAGGATAATGCATACATAATTTTACATTAGTTTAGAGGTTCCAAACTAATCCGGCTCCGAATAGTATATGACTGACAGACATTGAAACTCGTTTGTCATTTGTGAACAAAAAAGTATTTGACAACTGCATTGCCTTCCTTTCATATAACTTATTAATACCCCCTCCATAGTTCCAAGAAATCTTTCTTCTGTATTGAATAAGTATTCTTCTGTCTTTTCGCCAGTTTCAACAGTAACCCCCCCCCCCCCTTCCCAGCTTAAGGAAGAAAAGGATTAAGGCAAGTTGACATTTCATTTAGTGATAAAAAATTACAGGCATGAAAAAGGGGAGATAATTTTAAGCCCTGTATCTGATAAATATTTGTTTTTACTAACTTAAGAACGGATATTTTGAAAATGATTGGTTAAAAGTTTAGAAACGTTTTTTTGACTATACTACCAATTTTTTCAAACATAAATTAATTAATAAATATTTAAAATTAAACTCAGGAAAAGTCCCCTACTAAATTCTTAAATTATTTTTAATTGTTAAATATTTAATTATATACATAAAAAATAGTATAATTTTGGTTATATGGAAATATAAACATATTTATATTGAAAACGTTATTATTTATATGGAAATTTGATTATAAACTCGTTTGTATAACATTCATCAAAAGTTTTGATGAATGTGATCACAAATGAAGATTAGAGAATCCCATTAATTGCGTCTTTGAAAACGCTTGATACTTCAAAAATGTTTTAAGAATATAATTCTGTTTTAAATATGCATAAATAACAGCACGAGTCACGAATAAACGAATACATAAAATAGTTTCAGATTTTTTTTTTGCTTAATTTAAAAAAATAAATAAATTAGTAGATGACCTTTTCTTTCTTTCTTTTTTTTTTTTCTTTTTTTTTTTTTTTTTTTTTTTTTTTTTTTTTAAGAACACCAGGACAGTAAATTATTTAACAATATATCTATTAATCAATAAACAGATTTTGTAAGACTTGCAGTGTATGAGAGCCCACATTAATGCCGTGGCTTGGGCTATTTTTTTCATAAACCAGATCCGCTTTTTGTTTGATTATTCCGTTAATGAGCTAGATTTTCCAAAACAATAGAAATATAGGTTTTTTTTTTTTTTTTTTTTTTTTTTTTCAATAACATACCAAAAATATTTTTCTTAAAAATAAACAGTGATAATGCTTTATAAGTTTCTGAGCCATTTTTAGGTGCGTTCGTAATTATATAAATATGTAGCACCTATTGTTATCGTCTGGTCCGTCCGTCTATCTGTCCGTCCGTCCGTCAGTCTGCATATAACAACGCAAAAACTACCCAACCGAATGGTTTGAAATTGAAAATATATTCTCTCTCCAGAATTTTGTCGAGACATTTCAAATTTTATGGAAATCGAATAAACACTTTAGAAAATATATTAATAAAAACATTTATTAAGAAATTTGATTAAAAAAAAACAGTGCTTTTTTGTTATAGGAGCTTTAATCGTTTAATCGTCAAGCGACCGAGATACTTATTTTAAGACAGAAATTAATCTGTAAACGATATAATTAATTTCACAGAATTAAAAACATCAATATTTGAATATTTATATAACTAGCTATAGTACGAACGCACCTCATTTGTCACGTTTGACGTACAATTTCCAACTTGTTATTACAGATAAAAGTGTTACATTCTTACACTGAAATATACCTGTGGAACAAAGCACCTGTATTTTCTTGCACTCCAGACTCTGGAGACAAACAATAGGAAGGGACGTTCTAGTTTTTCAAGTATGAACAATGGATTAGTCCCACAATAAAGATCAATTTATGCTACGTACTTTTGTGAAGTAGTGTTACAGAAAACTATTTTATGAAAAAACAAGTTGTTGGTGTTATATAGAGAATTTGCCAGTGAGAGTTAGTCAGTGAAAAGTTCATTATCAAGTGTTCGTGGAAAAATGGATGAATTCGGCGCCGTTTTGATTAAAGCAATTATGGAATTTATGAACAAAAAGAGGTATGTTAACTGATTCTAATTTCTTTTTTTATTTGATATATTCTTGATAAAAATATTCTTTTGCAACGTGAACTATTTTTAAGTATTTAACTTAAAAAAAACTGGAACTTTTGGTTGTTACTGGAGTACTTTTGAGGTAGAAAGAAGTTTGTATATGTTGTGCATGTGTTTATGTGTTTCTTCTTTTTGTAATGTTCTACTGTACTATAATTGAAAAGGGAAAAAAATTGGAAATGCGAAAATTTTATCTTCTAATATTAAGCATGTGAAATTTATGTATTATGGAAAGGTAGTAACGGTTTATCTTCATATTTATGAAATATGTTGAAGCAATTTTGCTATTTAATTGATATAATTGGATGGAGTAGTGTTGAAGTAGAAAGAAGATGTCGAATGCATTTCTACTTTAGTTTTCAAAAATATTCTGCTTTATCGCAAGGTGAAAAAAAAAAAAAAAAAAAAAAGAAATCACCAATTCGAAAATTTTATTCTGTTACGTGTGAACTTTTTATATTTTTAAATGGTAGTGATAACTATTTTATATCTTCGGGTTTACATTATAATATCTGAATGCATGATTGCCAAAAATGACTATTTTAAATTAAAGTGAAAGTACTTAACGCTCTTATTCAAATGAATAGATAAAAATCATCAGTGTTTTAGAAAGTCATTATAAAATAATACGTTTGATTTGTTTTTCAATAAATGTAATGTTTCTTAAAAAATCAAGAAAAATATTAAATTTCAAAGCATGATTGCCATGACATTATAGAATAGTTCTTTTTAAATTTAAATGTTTAATATTCTTAACATACTATTCTACTCAGCTGTCTTGTAATTTTATGAAGAAATATCTCTATACCCGAAAGGGCTAATATATTTTCATTGAAATTTAAAATAAATGAATTTTAAGGATTATTTCCGTAAATTAAACACTCATCTTTAGAGAGAATTTCTTCACAAACATCCTTCTGTAATATGTATGATTTTTCTTTAGTAAAAGTACTGTGAATAAATATTTTTTTGAATATTTTTTTTCAGAGCATATAGAAAATGATAAACATAAAAATATTTTTAGATCATTAAACGCAAATTTTATTTTTGAACAATCTATTTAGTAATCATGTTGAAACTAAAATAATTTTGATAATGATAAAACTGTGGAATATCCTAGATTTATATTTACGTTCTTAAGCGTTTTTATAAACTTTTTAAGAAAATGTCTTGTAGAAGTGTGCAATTGAATGCAGAAATATATATTGATTATTTTATTTAAAAATTCCTTATGCTGTTTATATGAACCAGAGCCTGACTAAGTCTACGTGGGGCCATGAGACCAAGATTCATTTGGGGGTCCCAATGTCATTTTTTAGCCATGATTTGACCTGATTTTAAGAAAAATATACCTATATTTTTTTCTAGGCAGCTTCCCTTTTTGCCATTACAATAGTCAGTCCCTAATATCAAAGCAAGAATTTTCATGAATAATGCTTTATAGTGTAATTAAGCATTGAAAAGTAATTATGGACTTTATTGTTAAAGTATAGAAACCACCTTTTCACATTTGTTTTAAATGAGGTAGAAAACACTGTATAGCCAGGTCCTGATTAAAGAATGCTGGGCCGGAGATTATTTTTCTTTATTTAAAGTACTATGAACAAATATTTTGTAGTATATATTTTTCCAAACGTAAAGAAACTAATACACTATAATATATTTTTAATTTTATCATTAGGCGCAAACTTTATTTTTGGACAACCTGTTAATAGTCACAACATGGGATAGGTAATGGCGAAACTGAGACAACTTTAATAATAATAAAACTTTGGAATACCCCTGCTTTAAATTTACGTTTCTAAGCGTTTTTGCAATGTTTTTAAGAAAATGACTTGTATAAGTGTGCCATTAAATGAAGAAATGTATGTTTCTTACTACATAAAAAAAAATTTAAAAAAAAAGTAAATAAATAAAAATAAAAATCTTATGCTGCTTGTACCAAAGAGCGCCCGTTTAAACTTGCGTGGGACAAAGATTCATCGGGAGTCCACCATTGCATTTTCTAGGTGTAATGTCAACAGATTTTAAGGAAAGTGCCTATTTTTTTTCTTTATGGAAAGTGGGGGGGGGGGGGGGGAGGAGGAGAAATGGCTCGTAGGGTAATTATGCATTTAAAAATAATTATTGACATTATGGCTAAAGTGAAGAAAAACCATATTTGAAATTTGTTTTCAATGAGGTTGAAAATATTGTATAGCAAGGGACTGATTAATGATTCCTGTGCCTGCAGACACTGACTCTGGGGGCTCCGAAATTTGGTATGCGATTATTGTAAAGCTGATATTTTAAATCTATTTTGACCTTGTTCTGGATATGATCAATATTTTGTACTTTTAGAGTAGGATAAGCTAAAAAATAAACAGCAAAAAATATATTTATCTAAATATTCATGAGTATATTGATATTTATATTCTAAGGCATAGAAAATGTTTAATTTTTAGTGACAGTATAGGAAGAGCGGACCCCGAATGAATACCGGTAGCTGGGCTTACCTTTGGCTTGATCGGGTCCTGTGTATAGTCATGGTGATGCTAAAGCCATGGTGTTATATTATATTGCTTTCTATGCATTTTTTAAACCATTTAAAGTAAAATATTCGCAATTGAAATTTGTTGAAAATTAGCTTTTAAATAATAATAATAATAAACTCTTATGTGGTTTTAGGTTTTTAATTAATCTTGTATTGACAATTCTAAAGTAATACACGAAAAGAAGATTATTTGTTTCGCTTAGGCTTGTAATGCTGATAAATTATAATATAAAGTCACTTAATTGTATTTTACGATAATATGTTTACATCATAAGTTTAATCTGGAATTTCAGAAATTTAAGAAGGATTCACTATGATTACTCCCCATAAAGTTAAATGTGAATTCATATGACTTAAAAAAGTAATAATTTTATTCTTATTTATAATAAAATTTTGATATTTTTAAACTTAATTATTCCAAAAAGAATTTTTAAATATTAATATTTTTTTTTTCGATTTATTACAATATTTTTTTTCTGTCTAAGATCCGGACCTGAAATTATTAGAAATTCTAGTTTCATCCAAAAACAACTTGGTGCGAAATGTCATTCGGTTTAAGAAAATTCTTTAAAAATACCCAATATTTGGTATCGCACTTGGTACACTGTAAAAAAAAGAAATAATAATAAAATCTTAATTGAGGAAAATACAATATAACCACGCATAAAAATATACAATAACCTCTGCCCTTGTATATTTCGTTATAATATATATATATATATATATATAATCGTTAGTTACCCACGATTCCAAAAAGCGTTCTCTATCGTTAGAAAACTAGGAATACATTTTCAATTTAAAGAAGCATTTATAACAAAAATTATCTTTTGCTGTCACTTATTTTCGGAAACGTTTTCGAATAGTTTTTATAGTGTATTAATCAATTTACTCGACCCAGATCTTGTGTCTTTTTGGATACTATCAAAACTCAAGTAAACATTTTCATGTTCAACAAACGTGTATTAAAGGCAATCATAATATAAAGTAACAGCATTGACATTAACATTAAAATTAATATTGTTTTGTTACTCTTGCATTTATAAATTCGGCTGCGCTGCTGAGAATGTTTAATTCAGAATTTTTAGCATCTTAACCTCTTGCGACCAAAAGTTAAAATAATAGTAACTAGTCGGATGTGCCAATCCCAAAACTTACTTCTATCTCAATCATGTTAATACTTCTAATTTCGTCATCACATCGCCAATAAAATCAATATTTTTCGTCATTCTGTTGTACGTCAGCTGCTTGCGAATCATCGGGTTACCGGGATGCGATCAACTAATGTATACTAAACTACGAAAAGTTCTTCTGGCCTGTACCGACTGGAACAGATAGCCTCCCTATTCCTTGGATTTACGATTTTAGCTAATTTTACTGGAAAACACGAAGTTAAAATCGTGGAACCCAATTAAAGAAGATTCATTCCCAGTTCTCCTCAACATTGAATTTGAATGAGAATATCACCAGATTAGTCTTCTACAGCTTGACTGCATTTGTGGCAACATATTTTTGTCGGCAAATTTGGCGGTATTTCGCCAATTGCCGCCAAACTTGGCGAGAATTTGACGTTGGCGAATATAAATATATAGTGTTAAGCATATAAGAATAGGAACAATGGTTACAACAATGAAAGAAAATTTGCTGAAACCCTGTTAACTAAAACTCATAAATTAAACCCGTTTATGGATGAATTCTGCTGTCTTGTTTGAAAATGTCAACCACCCTAAAATTTCAAACCACTATATCTTCGCCATTTTTTAATATAGAGACAAAACAAAAATTGCTCCGGATTCTCCGGATCAAGGCCGAACATTTACCGGAAAAAACTTTTAGGATTTCTAATTTTTATGTACATCTTTTGGAATTTGAAATCTTTAAATGGCTATCACAGCGCCCCCTTCCGGTGGAATATTTCCACATTCAAGTAGGACCTGCTGGCTACATTCACAAACATATTAAAAAAATTTGGTTTAATTATCTGCATAACATCATACACTTTTCGATGATACAATAGTGAAAATCGAACAAAAATCGTGATGGCAGCGTCACCTTTTGTCGAAATATCCTCCAATTCAACTTGGACTGGCAGTCTACAGTCAAAAACATATAAAAAAAAATTGGTTCAATTATCTGCATAACTTCATACACTTTTTGATGATACAATAGTGAAAATGGAGCAAAAATATCGATCACAGCGCCCCCTTTCGTTGAAATATCCCGAAATTCTGATAGAATCAGCTTGCTATAGCCAAAAACATAGACAAAAAAATTAGGTTCAATTTGAAGCATAACTTCATACACTTTTCGATGGTGCAATAGTGAAAATGGAACAGAAATATCGATCACAGTGCCCCTTTCGTCGAAATATCCCCAAATTCTGATAGAATCTGCTTGCCATAGCCAAAAACATAGAACAAAAAATAGGTTCAATTTAAAGCATAACTTCATACAGTTTTCGATGATACAATGAGGACTGACAGACGGACAGAAAGACATTTTGTAAAAACATGTTTTTCAGAATCTCTGACCCCTAAAACGTGTAAATCCGTCGAAAACCGACGAAAGTATTGTAATCGAAAAAAATTTCGATTACAATACTTTCTTCTATTATAGATAGAAGAAAGTAAAAATACTCATTCTTTGCTTTTATTCAAACAAAACGACATCGTAGATGACAAAAAATATATTTTCCTTAAATTTATTGTTTTAGGTGGCTTGTAATTTAAGTTCACAAATATGAATCTAAAAATACCGCCCTATCCCCCCAACCCCCCCCCCCAAAAAAAAAAAAATAATAATAATAATAAAAATACATTTGTACATATATCATATATATTAATTTAACTATCAATAACCTAGATTTACACAATAAAAAAATTAACAGCTTTAAATAAGTGGATAATCTACAAATTCTTAAAAATTTGTATTGTATAGTTTTAAGTTAAAGAGTTATGGAAATTACCTGCTTTCTTGGCTGTACTTGGCAGCACTGCTCGAAGGCATTTTGCAAACTCAGGTTAAAATAACATTTATTTTATGAGGAAATCAGTATAGGTGCTGCCATTTATTGGTTTCATTTTAAAGCAAAATCATCGAGCTATATAGAAGTAGAGTTAAAATATAAAAATATCAATTACTTTAGTTTTTACGAATAAAAGAATTTAGGTACCCATTTGGGTATCCAGGACGCAAGAGGTTAAAAACCGATAAAACTCCGGTTTGAGAAAAAGCATTCAAAGACAACTATGAACTTTGGACTACTATAAATATGTGTGTTTGTAGCACTGTTACTTAGGAATCTACATTTTATACAACTAGAAAACCAAGCCGACGTTGCCCGAGCCGGACGTGGTCCGGTACGTTTCGAGTCATCCGAGAAAATTTAATCCCGAGACTGTGCCTGACACCAGTATAATCAGAATTTTAAAAGAAGAAAGAAAGAATGAGATTAAAATAACTAATGAGCGCAAAATATTACTGAGTTGGTCCCGGCCCGGTACGAGTTTACCGAAAAAAATGCCCGGCTCCACCGCAAGTCTAATGAAAGAAAATGGGACAGCGAGAAGCCAGAGGTACAAAACAATAAAAATGGAGTTATTTGATGAAAAAAAAAGTCGGAACATTATCGTCTCATTTTTTCACACCGAGCACTCCTCCTCCAACCCCCATACGCCGATATAAAATAAAACGAAAAAACTCATTTTCGGGAAAATGTGGATTTCAAAAAATCGCTGTGGGAATTCCGAATAAAATTTATGAGAATGGGACAAAATTTACTATATTTGGCTAAATGCTTGGAATTTGATTACTCTTACATCTTATGAGCGCGTCAAAGCGTCAAAATCGCCGATAAACTTTGAAAATCGAGAAATACGCCAATTCTTCCACTCAATAACAACAACAAAAAAAAATCTAATGAAAGAAAAATTTAAAATTTGAGGCTCAGATGCAGTTACAGTTTGTAACATCCCTTAAAATACATATTTGTAAATAATGTATCATTGAATCTAATTTTAATATTTCAGCGAACTTGGATCCAAATTGCCTTTCATTTAACAATGAAAAAATCTGTTTAGCTATATCTGAATTAGGATATAGAAAAAAATTCATGAATTATGGCGTGAAATTTCCGATTTTCAGATTGTGGTAGAATTTTCCATTTAAAAAAAAAAAAGAAAGAAAACAGTTCAATTCCTTTTGTTTTCCTTAGTTCTGTAAATTTTTGAGAAAAAGAAATTAGTGGGTTTTTTTAAAAAAATAATAAAATGTTGCAAGAAAGTTTAATGTTGTAAAGTTTTTGTTAAATGTGATAAGGTGCGTACTGCATGCTTTTTAAAAATCTAGTGAATTCTTTTCAACTAATTGTTGGCAATTAATTTGGATAAAGGTGCGTTACGTATTTTATTGTCTTTGAAAGTTTAGTTTATTGTGATTGTGTTTCCTTATTTGAAATAAAAACATGATAACAATAAAAAGTAATTTCTTTATCAATTCTGTTCTTTTCTTCTTTCTTTTCTATCTATAGAAAATATTACAGTTTTCTACATTTATTTGTCATAAATTATAATTAAAATTTTTTCTTTCGTATTAAGTTTCATACTTTATTTTAAAACACTTATTTTGTTACAGTTAAATGAGCAATGCACCCGATTTTGGGTTATTTTAGCCTTCAGTAAACACTTCGATAGACACTCCAAAATAAATACCTTCGTGTTTGGTATTTACGTTTCTTACATCTCTACCTCTTATAAATAAACCGCATTTTTTAATTTGAATATCTCACTTTTAAAATATATATTTTTTAATTTCAGGTTTTTCCTCACAGTGCTGGTTTTTGTTTTTGCAGTATTGGCCTATTTATTCTGCTTATTTTTAATTATAGTGACAAACATCATCATTAGACTGACTACTTTTCTGATCTTAGTAGTAATTTGGCTTGACAGGATGTTTCATCTGAATTCTAAAGTAAGAAAACTTTTGTATTATTATCATATTTTCCATATTTATTTGCTTTATATGAGGTGTACAAATAACTTTTAAAGCGTTTTAAGCACGCACCTTAAAAGCGTATACGTAAAATGATCAAAACTTTGTTTGCTTCAGAATTCACTTGCAAAAAACTAAAATGTTGTTACAATAAATTCAGATCAAAATCGTTTCGTACAGTATGGTCAAATTATTCAGAGTTGCCAATATTCCGGTTTTTCAGGTATCGCTATTTTCGAATGCAATTTTTCGCTTTATTTAATGCAGAAATAATGCGATTAATTAGAAAGAAAATTGATATTCCGAAATAATGGTATTCGAAAATCCTGGGAGTTGTCAGTTGTGAAATTATGGCGATTTGTTTTTTTTCATTACGTATGCACATGCTTTTAAGATACGTTCTTAAAACTCTTTAAAACCTACTTGTATACACCTAATATATTGAATGTAATATAATACTATAATGTAATATAAAACTTAGTTATAGAAAATTTCCTTTGCAAAAGGGTTTTGTTATTTCGAATGTAAAATCTCAATATACATTTTAAAACTTTGTTTGTAATTTAAAATTGGGATTACGGCTTATTATACATTGAAAATGTAATTTTTCTGCACATATTACAGGATCATATAATTTAATAAAGAGTTCAAGTGCAAATTTGTCACAGTGGGAATCGAGTGTCGTAAAAGTAGCAGCTAGCGCGTTTGTTAATATATTTCATTGCACAAGTAAAGGTGTAATAAAAAAAAAAATGCGATTTATTTTGTAAGAAATATTAAACGATGAATACATATTATCTATAAATCCCCTCTCTACTTTATTTTAAAAAATTCAATTTAATTTTATAATTAACTAACCTTTGTCCCCTAATAAAGGAGAGACGGGATTTCTAGCTATTGAGAATAGGGGAAGTAATTGAAAATATTTTTTTTTCTTTCTTTTTTTTTTCAGCTGTTTGGATATTCTCACACTTGCTTTCGAATATAAAGCAATTTTAAGACTTTTTATCGAAAAATAATATAAAACGCTTTTTTTTTAAAAAAACACCCTTCACAAATGCGGATTTAGACATTTCAAACAAATTCATCACAAAGGTTGAGTGAAAACTTCATATCTTTTTTTATTTTATACATATTTTTTCTTATTATAAGTAAACAAATATTTTTTAAACATGAAGTTATTGCTCATACATATTTTAAATCAATAAATATTAGTGAATGCAAATGATTGCTTGCACTGTTAACTGCAGTTGTATTTATTAAATTAAATATAATTTAATGCAATACTTATATAAATCATAAAATAATGAAAATTTCAGTCGTCAAATCAAAAATTTACCTAATGGAACAGTCATAGGGCTATACTTTTACACCCACATCGATTTTCAGGGCGACACATTTCTCTAGACTGTAAAAGCCCAAGAGATTTTTCTTTATTTTATTTTGTTTTGAGGAATGACTGTACATTTTCTGCAACTACAAGAAACTCCAATATGATGAGACGTTGTATTCAATGTTTTATTATATATTTATGAAAGTTTTTTTAAGAGACTATTTTTAAGTGTAATGAGAAAAAATTATAAATATGTATGAAATCCATATATATAAATAAATCTACATTAAAGTATCAATTCATATTTAAATACATAAAATAATTAATGCAACTGAATACTCGAACAATAAAATGCCAAGAATTATATTGTTAATCAAAATTTTTACAACAGATTTACATGACGGTACGTGAAAAAAAAAAAATGTTTAATCAAAGTTATTTGTAAGTAAATAAATTTTTTTTCAAAAAATTAGGAATTTTGAAAAATCGAATGATATTTTGCAGTTGATTAAATTTCCTATGCCCGCATATTGGCAGCATTTAGTAAAAATATATATAAAATTAATTTTTAATATGTATATTTTAAAATAAGGTCAAGTCTCAATATTAGTTTTTTAATATATGACACACCTTCTATACATCTCCCACACCTTCTATATTAAAAATACTTTTAATTCGCTTGTTAATTAGAATGTTGCATTATATAAAAACAGTAATTTTTTTGTCAATGCGAAAACTGGAAAGATCTTAAACCAGATAGCTGATTTTTGACTTATATCGCAATATGCAATGTCCAGCTCTCAACGATTGGTTCTCAGAAAATCGCAATAGACCTCTTTATATATGTTTTTAGAAGGTTCATTCTACATTGTGTGCTATGAAAGTTTGAAGAACTTGGAAGGACTTTTTTCATAGATCACTTTTTATGAACAAAAATGTCTAAAAACTGTTTTTTTTTTTAATTTTCTAGATATTTTGCAATTTAAAAATGAAATTTAAGATGTAATTTAATGTTGTTTTAGAGAAGCATAAGGAAAATAACAACAAACCATGTGAAAAAGGCTTAATTAGCGATTGAAAATAGCGAATTTGCCTAAAATTCACGCCACAACAAGAATCCACCAAAACTTCCAACTTCACACAAGCAATGCGAATTTATGTGTCCTTATAAAACCAAAATATTTATGATTGTACATCTTTAGATATTTTTAATTGCTGTGAAATGTAATTTATTTTAAAATTCGAAACTTCGATTTTTCGCTTTAGGCCACATAATTGCGATTTGATACTACTGTGCGTCGTAATAAAAGTCGGAGTGGAAGCGACATTTTTTACTTAACCATTTTATACAAGCTCATTGCATAATGTGTAATAGGTCTTTTTAATGAATCATGAAAATAGTTAGAGAGATGGATGCGGTTATCAAAACCGAAATATCCCAAGTCAAAGGGAAGAAATGAATGGCAACCTGACTACAGAACATTATCACTGGTCACGATAATATCATTTAATATTCCGTAATCGGGTAATCTTTTTGAAACAGAGCAACTTAGCGTGTTTTCAGAACCTGCGGGTTCTGGACGGGGATTGGGGAGCATAGCTCTGGCCGTAAGGGCCAAATCCCCCTAGTTATAAAAAGAAAATCCGAAAGAATTTCTTGAGATTTAAAATTATAAGTGCATAATTGCACAAAACGAAAAGCCGATAAAGCATCATTCAATGCTCCTATTTATTTTTTCAAAACTTTATTATAACTTTCTATTGATCTAGTACAGTTTATTTCTTCTTTTTTTAAAAAGTTTGAAGAGAGCTTAAGTGGAATACTTCATGTATCATAAAAATATATGTTTTCAAAATTTTGATTTTAAAATTATTAATATTTTCTTCCTGGAAATGACATACTCATGCTCAAAATAGTCATTTCTTTGTTTCAAGTTTTTTTTTTAAATTTAAGAATTAAATAGGTGGTTTAATTACTTGCCGCCATTGTTTTTTGTTTGTTTGTTTGTTTGTTTTTTTAATTGAGAAAGGTTAGAGAGACCGGGGGGTTCAACTTCTGATAGATTCCAAATTTCACTGTAAGCACCAAAGCAAAAATAGTGAATTGGATCCAAAATTTTCAAATAGTTGTTATCGACGGTAAAATATTTATAAGTACTCTTAAAATACATTCGGCATTACTTCCTCACCGATATTCAATATTTATTTTCATTTAAACAGATAAGAAATCTAATTTGGCTTCTTTCTTATTTTTAAATTATTTTATTAGTGTACAGCTATTTATTAATAAAAACAATATTTCTTTCTCTTTTTTTCAAGGGAATTGATGGTCCTGCTACAAAGCAATCATCATCACTAAATTGCAGGAATCGAAAATTGGAGACTATGGAAAAAGATATCAATGATATGTTTACAAATCTTTTTCTTCTATGGATTCCATCAAATTGTACTTCTTACGATTTTATTGACAGCATTCTATATCTGCATCGCAGGATTTTCAGGATTCCAATGAGTTTACATGGCATGATTTTTCTTCGTCTTTTTTACTCTAACATCAATGACGAGTCTATGGAATCAGCAAATAGATGCGGAACAGCTGATGATAAGAGACCAAAGAAAAATCGCAGGTAAGTTATTTCCTTGTTAGTTTTCTAAAATAAATGTATTTGGGCTTTAACACGTCACAAATGAATAACAGGACAAAATATTACTAAGAATGCACGAATTTAGATAATTTCTTTTACTTTTAATTAATTATTTATTTTGAATTTCTACAGAGGTTTCCATAATGCGAGGTCTTGACATATTACGTATAATTTTGTAAAAAGTGTCTAAAAGAAAGATTGGTGATAGCTATTCTCTATGTGACGAATAAATGTAAATTTAACCATTAAAAAAATTCCAGAAGTCGCCACTTTCCAAGCCATTTTTTTCACGATCTCTCATTGTAAACTGGAAAATATATAATAATATAAAGATATTTTTATATCTTATACTGAGATTTAATATCTGTATTTCATAAATGAAAAACAGATGTGTTTTATTTATGGAAAATATATAGCGCTAAATTTGGAAATCGCAGACTTCATTAGTAATATAAAATATTGGTATTTAAAATTTTTGCTAAAACATTTTTGGTTACATAACATCTTTATATTTTCTTTTACTTTCGTTTTTCCAAGTTCAAAGTAAAATTTTTAATTAGCCATCTCTATTTTAGGTGCAATACCCGGCATTTTGTTATCTACTGGTTAATACTACTTTCCTACCATACGTGCACTGCACTTATTCAAGCTCTATTTCTGATAGTTAGAGATAATTTGAATTTCTACTTATGGATTTTAACTGAAAAGGAACCATCTGAAGTGAAGCACCAGGTAAGGATTTTAGCTTTTTTTTCTATTTAAAATGATCATTTTACGCATATTACACACTAATTTTGATTATACTGACTGTTTTTTTGTTTTTTTTTCTCATGCTTTCAAATAATGCCAAATTTTAATTAAAAAAATAATTATAAGCAGAAAGGAAACAGTGAATAATTAACATATCAAAAGTGCTTTAAAAAATACTTTAAAAAGAGGTAAGAAATTTTGTGAGCGAATAGATTTGTTAATAGTTTTCTAGAGATTGGACACAAAACCTACCTGAAGAAGAATGATTTTGTTTAATTACATTTGAAACATTTTTAAGCATCTCTGTTTAATTTAAAATTATAATTTCCTTTAAAAATGTTTCAATTACAGTTTATAAGTATTTTCAAAGATTTCTTATAGTTATGGTATAATAAAGGTATGAAACGGGAAACAAACAAATAATTATAAGATTAGTTCTCAAACTCATCAGCGTTTGCATTTTGTGCAATTGTATCAAGATATTTGCATGGAGCTCTAATTAAAAGTAATCCTTCAACTATTTCAGAGCTCGATTAATATTCCTTATCTCTGTTTTCATATTCTTACTATTAGTCCTTGTTTAAAACACTACATCTGTAAACATGTAATGACTTTAAAATAGTTTGATAGTGGAGCAAGATTTCATGAAGGTTCCATGCGTCAGTTAAAAAAGCAATTTTAAGTTAAAATTAACTGTTTATAAGTGTTGTCATCTCCATAACTCTAGCGCATGAAGTGGATGCTCTTAAAACAAGATAAAAAGATTTGCTTACTTTTATCATTCATATCATGGGAAGTGATTTTAACCGGCAGTAGACAAACATTTAACATAATATTTGTACCTTAACTTTTAAGCTTGTATTTTTGCAGTTTGTCATGTGTATTAAAATTTCTGCTTGACCTATTATTTTTCGTTAAAAATTATATTTTTTCTTTTGTAGCAATCAATTGTGTGTAAAAGATCGTTATAGTATTTATTTAACTGTTTTCTGATTATGATATATTTATTATTTTTTCAGTTAAATAACTATGAAGTTGTAGAAATGGAAAATTTAGCTTCTGCTGAACTGATAAAGACAAGCTACATTGCACAATCTATGAAACCAAAATTTCACAAAATTCTTCTAGTGTGGAATCCAGGAAATATAATTGCGCCTGACACCATTGCCACATTTCTCTTTAAATGTGAAAGGAAGGTCGTGATCCGAGAAAAGTGGAATCAAGTACCCGGCATGATTGATTCTCCTTCAACCTTCGGAGGAGTAATGGCAGCATTTCCATCATCTGAAAAGATGTCCAACGCAGCCAAAGCATTGGTTGTTTCTTTCAAGTAAGTTTATTTATTTTTATATTCCCGATTTTTTTTATTATTCTAGCATCAGGAATAATCATAATGTATTAATAATCAGAATGTCATAAACAGGAATAATCATAATGTCATTGGCATTGTTGTTACCAATAACAAACAATTAAGTCGCATAGTTTCAGAAAAGATTTCTCTAGAAAACTAAAATATTCATTATTTTATTTTTAGTATTTCCATCATTATAAAATAAATAACTCACTGACCAGCAATAGACTCCATTTAGGAATTTTTATCAATGTTGGTTCTACAACATATTTAAAATTTATTCTTAAATTCTACAGTTTAAACAGAAATAAATGTGGAAACATTTTTATAAATCGTTTATATTTAAGATGTAGGTACAATATTTCTTATTGTACCTACTATTGTTCTCAATATTTCTTAAAGTTATCTTTAAAAAATTGCGACTATATCAAGGAAATGTTTAGATCCGTAGCTTGTAGTTGCATGATTGGATGATCCTTACGCATTCTTATGTTAGAATTATCTTTGATAACTTTTTTTAATCTCAATCTGCACTCCATACGTGCTTTGAAAAAAGCTACTTAATTTCTAACTCCCCCCCCCCCCTTCTCTCTCTGTTTCTCTTCTTAAGCTCCAGATAAACGTAAAGTGCCTCAAATAAAGTATTTAAATTTAGTAAATATTTGTATAAGTTTTGAAGCTACATATTTTTTTAATTCGACACGATCAGATAGATATTCAAAGACGATTGTCCTTGAAGTTCTTCATTAATAATTTATGAAGAACTAGAAAGACACGCACTGTATGTAATTGGATGTAATTATTACACCCTTCCATAAATTAAAAGTGTGTGTTCAAATTGATGTTGTAATATTATATCCTACATCATTATGTACTTTCTTACGTAATCTTTTTTCCCCCTTATTGATGTGAGTGTTGTTAAGCATTTTAATTTATTCTATATTACTCTTTTCAGGCATTTGAAATGCATTCCTGCAAAGAAGATGCTTAGCTTTATAATGCAAGCAGAAGCTAGTCATTTGGAGTGCGGTTTCAAAAACTGCGAAGTCATTATTCGCGGGAGACGTGGAATAAGTGATGAGGTAGAAAGACAAACGTTGAAGGACGTCTTATCTGAATTTGGAATTATTCACAAGATAACTTTTAATGATAATTTTCAAACTTCAGGACAGGATGTGATCTGCACTCTTGAATACGCCTTTATCACACATGCTTATTTTCTCAAGTTATACATGGATGGGACATTTTTGTCAAAGCCATTCAAAGGGAAGATATTTATCGAGATCAAAGAAAGCGCCTATGTAAAAGAGATCATGAGGAAGGTTAAAGGACAATTAATCCAAAGCTTGGAGCAAAACCAATTATGTGGCTTTTAAATTTCCCCAACAGTTACAGATAATCAATTACATCTTAGACAAGTTGTTTTAGAGAACTCCACAATGTACAATGTAAAATCAGCATGATTATAATAAATCATTTGTTATGTAAATATTGTAAATAAATCATGTTTTGCTTTTATTCATATCTTAAGGTGTTTTTTTCCCCTTACATAAAGTTATATGTTTTAATGGGAATAGTGGAAGGAATATTTGTAATATTATTGAGGTATGTGAGTTAGTGTTCACATTTCTTGTAAAAGAGGCAGAACGGATTTATCAAAAAGGCACTTACCACTGAGTAAAAGTTCACTGTATGTTCAGTGAAAGGGTATTTTATTTAGCTCTCACTGGATTATTTATACTTACAGTGTACATCGCACATTGAATTGTAGAACAACAAACAACTTAATCTAAAAGAAATTACACAATATGTTGCCCAGTTGCTATTTTTTTTTTTTTAAATCTTTTTTAAACTTTTAAACTGTATTCAGGGGTCAATGTAGGTTTTTTTTTTTTGCTGTGGCCCATTTTGTGAAAAGTAAATGTTATTTTGTGAAATTTATTATATTTTGTGAAAAATAACATTTTGTATAACGAAAGATGATATCCAGTTACTAAAACTCTAACCAAGCATTTATTGAAAATAACTTCTTGAAGTCCTTTTGCTAAAATTTTTCTCTCTGGTAAACTTGTTTTGTTTGCAAATTACACATTTTAAAACCCAACAAAATAAAAATAATTAATGAAGAGTATGTTTTTATAGAATGGAATTTTGTGAAAGTGTGTAATTTATTAAAAGAATTTTGTGAGGTGGCCTGTTTTGTTTAGAAGAATTTTGTGAATAGGCCTAAATAGGCTTAAAAATTGCTTGAATCGAACCCTGATATTATATTTAAAAAAAGGAAAAGTTAAAAATATTTGGAAAAATTACAGGGTGAAATTCGATTCTGGAAAAAAGAGCCGGGTGCATTTTTTACTTCTAGAAATACAAAGTACAGTCAGCCAAAAAAAAAGGGGGGGGGGAAGAGAACATCCCATGCATTTTATCACCAAATTGTTCCAGAAGAAAGCGGAAATAGCCGCTCAACTCGAAACCATATCTTCTTTCAATTTATGTTTTATAAAAAGATTAGGGGTTCGTCTTCATAATGAAAATAAACTAAACTCTCAAAAGTTCGGTGCGAAGATTTAATTTTGACATCATATTTAGGTTTTTCGTTCAATTTAACCTTAGGACACCAAATGGGAAGTCGTTCGGTCAGTAGTTTTGGAATTATGAAGGATTAAAACTTTGAACTCTTAATGTTTACATTTATTTGCAATCGTTGCAAAATAGATTACTTTGTGGTCCTATAAATTTGTAACCTATACAGTTTTTAACAGAAATAGATTTCTATAAACTTCAAACATACGACTCCTCTAGGTAATTTTTGAGTTATGTTTCAAACACTTCCGCATTGCAATCTGTTTTGAAATGATTGCAAATGGATTTAACATTAAGAATTCCAAGCTTTAAACCTCTATAATTCCTGAACTCCTTGAACGAATGACTTCCCGTTTGGTGTCCAAAGGTAAAATTCGCCGAAAATGCCAAATATGATGTCAAAATTAGGTGTTCTTATCGGAAATTTTAGAGTTCAGTACAATTTCATTATGAAGAAGTTCCCTTAAGTTTATTTTTTAACATAAATTGAAGAAATACGTAATTTTCGTAGGAATGTCTGTTTTCGTTTTCTTCTGAAACAATTTGTTGATTAAAATGTATCTGGTGTTCTCTTTATATCTTTGGCCTAATGTACATCACCAAGTTAAAAATGAGCACAGTGCACCACGCTTTAAGAAACATCTCAGGCAACACTACTACTCGTATAATTACTTTATGAAACTTTTTTCCTTACTGTGCATCCTACTATTTCTCATAGATTCGAATTCAGTTCAGTTACAAACTCAGAAAACGAGACCTTTGCTTTCTAACAACTTTGAAAATTGTCTTATAGCTAATATTCGAATTTCAATTTAAATCCAAATGACTATGGTTTCGATAAGGCTTTAAAGGTGCATGTGCAACATCTATGAAAATTTGAAAGTACAGCAGAAGACAAATATTAAATAAAAATACCAATTAAAATTATTTAAAAAAGATAGGCTTCTAATATATAACGGTTATTAAATATGACTTAACATAAATTGATACTGCAATGGAAAATATTATTTATCAACACTAAAGCAATTTAAATTAATTAGTCTTCTTATGTAAATATAATTTATATGAATAGTATATACAAGTATAATAAAGTAAATATTATTTATCTTGCAAGCGAGAAAGTTTTTTTTCTTCAAGTACTCGTGAATTGAGGTACTGATTTTATTTAATTCTTTTATAAATTTTGAAACCTTTTACAACTTCAAAATGGCACTTTCGTTTTCTCCATGTAAAAAAAATATACCTAACGTGCTAAAAATTTTTACAAATGCCAAGTTTGGCCAAAAAAAAAAAAAAAAAAAAAAAAAAAAATTGTTTATAAATTAGTGTTAAGAAATTTTTTTATATACCACTGAATTGATATAATGGACTCTGAAAAAATTATTCTAAAAAAATTCAAGTATTTCTACAAATACATTATTTTTCCTCAAAATTTCTAACTCACTGTTAGGCCAGAAAAGTTATGACATTTTTACGAAAGTAAACACGTAATAAAACAAGTTTAAAGGGAGAAAATCAGAAACGAAATATTAGATAAATAAGTTTTTCAAAAAAGAAAAATTTAAAAAGTGAGATTTTGATAATTTTATATAGAGTATCTATACACAATGTATTAATTTATAAAGAAGTAAAAATTCTAAAATTCTTTCATAGAATTTTATTATTTAATTTCCTTTATGATTGAATTTTTCCACATTTTCTCGAGAAATACAATTGTATTTCTCGCTATTCTATTTAGTTTGTCAGGCTTCTTTCTTTCTCAACAACATAAGCATATCTGATGCATTCAATAGCTCATTTTCATTCTTATTCCCCTAGAACTTTTTGTTATTTTCATTCACGTGGCAAGAACTCGAACTTTATTATTATTATTAATACTAGCTTACCCGCCCGGCGTTGCCCGTGCCAACAACCTTAAATGTACCTGAAATCAGTGTTGAACATTTTTTTATTTTTAAAGAAATCTAATGTTGGGGGCCCCACTACCTTAGACAGCAAACACTGGGCGTGCCATACACACTCCCATATATTACCGTAAGTCGAGTCGAAAGAGCCATACCCCTTCATGATCCAGCCCATAGAACCAGAGATAGAAAAGCGCCCCCTGGTGGTAAAAATCGATAAGCTCTATCTATGTTGAGTCGAATGAGACATACCCCATCGTGATCCAGCACATAGAACCAGATATAGGAAAGCACCCCTGGTGGTGAAAATCCGAACTAAAATAAGTCAGCTCTATCGATGTCAAGTGGAAAGAGCCATACCCCATTGTGATCCAGCCCATAGAAACAGAGATAGGAAAGCGCCCCTTGGTGGTGAAACTCAGAACTAAAATAGGTAAGCTCTATTGATGTTGTGTCGAATGAGCCAAACCGTGTCGTGATGTGACCCATAGAACCCGAGTTAGCTGCAAAATCCTTTAGTTACACCTTCTACCGCCAGGGGGCACAATATGTTCTATACGAACATAACTGAAATCATTAAGGTTATCGATGTCGAGTCGAATGAGGCATACCCCTTCATGATCCAGCCCATAGAACCAGAGATACGAAAGCGCCCTTTGGTGGTGAAACTCGGAACTAAAATCGGTAAGCTCTATTGATGTCGAGTCGATTGAGCCAAACCGTGTCGTGATGTGACCCATATAGAACCAGAGTTAGCTGCAAAATCCTTTAGTTACACCTTCCACCGCCAGGGGGCACAATATGTTCTATACGAACATAACTGAAATCATTAAGGTTATCGATGTCGAGTCGAATGAGGCATTCCCCGTCGTGATCCAGCCCATAGAACCAGAGATATGAAAGTGCCCCCTGAGGTGAAAATCCGTACTAAAATCGGTAAGCTCTATTGATGTCGAGTGGAAAGAGCCATACCCCGTCGTGATCCAGCCCATAGAAACAGAGATAGCAAAGCGACCCCTGGTGGTTGGAGGAAGTTGATGTCGAATAAATGCGATATTTAATAAAAAGTCGTTCCCCCTCCCCCCCTTTATCTCGCCATTTTTGCTAATTATTACAAATATACAAATGTTTCTTAATTACATCTAATGTCCCGATCCGATAACGGGATTTCCCTATCTACATATCATAATAGAAAAAAACATATTTTATCAAAAAATCGCTGGCGAACGTGAATTTCGTCAAAAGTTCGCAAGAAAAACACGAATTTCATCAAATAATTGCTGAAAAAACACGAATTTTGTAAAAGGATCGCTAAAAAAACATGAATCTCGTCAAAAGGCAGCAGAGAAAACACGAATATTGTCAAAGGATTATTAAAAAAGCAAATTTCATCAAAGGGTATCGGAAAAATGCGAATGTCATCAAAGGATTGCGGGAAAGACGCAAATTTCGCCCAAGGAGCACAGGAAAAACGTGAATTTCGTCAAAGGATCGCTGAAAAAAACACGAATTACGTCGTAGGATCACTGAAAAAACATGAATCTCGACAAAAGGATGCAGAAAAAACACGAATTTCGTTAAAGGATCACAAAAAAAAAGGAAATTTTGTCAAATGATTGCAGGAAAAACTTGAATTTCATCAAAGGATTGCAGAAAAAATACGAAATTCGTCAAAGGATTGTGGAAAAAAATGCTGATTTTGTGAAAGGTTCGCAGAAAAAACTTTCGTGAAAGGGTCGCGGAAAGAATGCAACTGTCTTTATTAAAAACAGCACACACACAAACCTCAATACAAACAAACATATTCTGTCTTCCTGCCTGAGGAAAGCACCGTAATTATAACACCTAGGCCTGATTTTTTAATTTCAATTTAGATTTTTTTTTTTTTAAATTAAAACGTGCATACGGAATTCTGGATTCGAGGCTATTCCATGCGCTCCGCCAATCCGCAGCAACAAAGCAGACAGCCAATGAGAGCAGGTGTGAATATGGGATGATCCAGGATCCAGCGACGGCAGTTCATGTTCATAGCTGAAAGCGGCGAGCCACAGATTTCATTGTTTTGTTTATGTTTGAGTTTTATTTTAAAGAAAAGGTATATATTTTTGGCTAATTGAGGTTCACATAAGTTAGTTTCAATTGTATTCATTCTTTGTATGCGTAGTTGCCCCCATATATTATGTGTTTGGTAAGAATATATTTTGCACTTTACTGAATGTTTTCATAGCGCTAGACATATCAGCTCATGTTCTTAAATGAAACAAACTGTTTTCAATAACAAGTCTTAATGAATCAAATTAATCTTACACTTTACTATAAAATGTACAGTTCTACAATTTATCGCATGTTACAACGTTCTTGGGAACTAAATATGTAGTCCAATAACAGTAACAGAAAGAAAAATTGTAAATAACAATAAATAAATAATCATAAATTTCACATCATTGAATTAACATACTCATATATAAGATACAACTTTAAACTGATATGCCTCATCAACTGTTGTCGAAATCAATATAATGTAAATAATTCTTAAACATTATGAGTTTGCTAAGAAATTAAAACATTCAGTGCAGTGTAGGGTGTATTTTTTCCTCAAAACAATTTAATTTGTAAATATGAAGTAAAAAAAAAAAATCACCGTTTTCTCACATTTTATGAGTTTTATCAGCAAGTTAAACATTAAGTAAATATGAATGATTTTCGGAACTGTTTCTATCAAAAACTCAATAACATCGCCCAAAAACCCTCAACAAAAATAATTATAAAGAGTGCGATGACAACATAAATTTTTTACCACATTGCATGTCCGTTCTTGGGCGATTATTATAAAACTCAAAATTTGTCACAAAATGTGATTTTTTTACAACATTCTTACAAATTAAAATGGTTTATAATTATTTTTAAAAAACTCGTCCAGAAATAACATTGATTTTACATTTTTAAAGACTTATTATAATTATTTTGAAACAGCTCCGCAAATCATTCATATTTATTTATTGTTTTACTTTCTGATGAAACTCATTATGTGAGAAAACGTTGATTTTTTTTTTACCTCATACTTACAATCCTCAAAACAATTTAATTTGTAAATATGAAGTAAAAAAATAAAAATCACCGTTTTCTCACATGTTATGAGTTTTATCAGCAAGTTAAACATTAAGTAAATATGAATGATTTGCGGAGCTGTTTCTATCAAAAACTCAATAACATCGCCCAAAAACCCTCAACAAAAATAATTATAAAGAGTGCGATGACAACATAAATTTTATACCGCATTGCATGTCCGTTCTTGGGCGATTATTATAAAACTCAAAATTTGTCACAAAATGGTGATTTTTTTTCAACATGCTTACAAATTAAAATGGTTTATAATTATTTTTAAAAAAACTCGGCCAGAAATAACATTGATTTTACATTTTTAATTTTTATTTATAATTATTTTGAAACAGCTCCGCAAATCATTCATATTTATTTATTGCTTTACTTTCTGATAAAACTCATCATGTGAGAAAACGGTGATTTTTTTTTATCTCATACTTACAAATCAAATTGTTTTGATGAAAAAATACATCCTACACTTCGCTGAATGTTTCCAATTCTTAAACAAAATCATAATATTTAAGAAATATTTACATTACATTGATTTCGACAACAGTTGATGAGGCATATCAATTTAAAGTTATATCTTATATATATGAGTTTGTTAATTTACAATCTTTCTGTTACAGTTTTTGACTACATTTTTAGTTTCAGAGAACGTTGTAACATGCGATAAATTGTAGAACTGTACATTTTATAGTAAAGTGCAAGATTAATTTAATTCATTAAGATTTGTTATTGAAAACAGTTTGTTTCATTTCAGAACATGAACAGATATGTGAACGCCATGAAAACATTCAGTAAAATGCAAGTTATATTCTTACCAAACACATAATATATGGGGGCAACTAAACATATACGAAGAATGAATACAATCGAAACTAACTTACTTTAACCTCAATTTGCCAAAACTGTATCCCGTTTCTTTAAAATAAATCCAAAAAATTAACAAAACAATGGAATTTGTAGCTAACCAGCCGCGTAAGATTACGAACATAAACTGCCGTCGCTAGATCCTGGATCATGCCATAATCACACCTGCTCTCATTGGCTGGCTGCTTCGTTGCCACGGATGGCGTTGCCGAGGTTATTTCACGCGGAGAGCTTGAAATAGCCTCGAACCCAAAATTCCATATACACGTTTTAATTTTTAAAAAAATCTAACTTAAAATTTAAAAATCCAGCCAATTTGTACATTTTCCGGTGACAACATCTACACATGACAAAAATTTTAGAGTCCTAGTTGTTATAATTTCGGTGAAAACCGTGGGCAGGCAGACAGACATCTACTGTTTTATAGAGATAGAGATTATACATTATTATTTTCCTATAGATTCTGTATACTTCTCCTTAGTGTTATTTTATACGATCGTTGGCTGATGGCCGATTGTCCATAGCTGTCATTTCTTGAAATGCGTTCAAAACATCAAGTTTGACGGTATTGGGTGGGAAGTTCCTTTTTTAATAGAAAATGTGAAACGTTGTTCTATTCAATCCTTTTGACTGACAATTGCTGCACGATTGATGCATTTTAGAATGAAAATGATTGTATGAACATATTAGAATGTAGGGAATTCGGTTTCGAAAACCACATTAGTAGTATAATCATTCTTCCGATACAAATACTATATCATGTGTCTTTAAGATTACCCCAAGGTCAAGAAAATAGATATATATAGATGGTCAAATTAGTCAGATGGCATTTTAATTGGATGGAAAATCATGTCTTTGTTAACGAAGATTTCGGCTTGCAAATGCTAACTTCGTTAGCTAGCGTATCATTACACACATTTTTTTTAAATTTATTTTTTAAATCATCATCATGCTGATAATTGTGATTTAAAAAAAAAAATCGGTTAGTAAGCCTTTTACCCACATAGTGCTGAAAAACCATTCCTAAATTATATTATACTTTTTTCCCTTCTAATATTTAGCTGCTTAAAAGATAAGATTGTCAATTGCATTATAACACTTTGTTTAAAACTTTGCCCACATTAATCTTTATTGACAGTACACTTTATGATTTTTTTCAAAGTAATAAGAATATGCACTTTGATGTCCAGAAATTAAGGGACAGTGACCAATTTCAGACATTTCGTCGAATACCTATTGAAACTCGTGAGGAAATGCCCGAAATACCCTTGAACTTTGCGGATGTAAAAAAAAAATGTTTCACCCATAGAATTATATGGGATTACCTCCTCAATTTATCATTTATTGCTGTAACTTTTTGAGTTTTCACGATATTTCACTGGGCTTTTTATATGAGTTGCCTTACAGTATTGACTATCAAATGATGACCAAAAAATTTTTTTCCGTAGTTCGCGCATGCGCAGCTAAAATTTATTTCATACAAATACCTATATCGCATCAATAATTCAATATATTAATACTTTGGTTACAATATACTATTTCTACGATTTTTTTGTCAAGTTTTTGTAAAGCGGTGTTAAATTCGGCTAAAAACTCTGCATGTTATATATATATATATATATATATATATATATACATATATAAGCCGTTTGAATTTTTCACGGAAATGTTAACATCTTCACGAATGTACGTGCTATGATTACACAAATTCTGAACATGACCTACATAATCATTTGCTACAGTGACAGACCATTTTTAGCATCTTCTGTTACTTGGGTGATCGAAAATATTATTTTACTATTAAAATTATTATCCCCCCCCCCCCCTTAACTGTCCTGGAGACAAAATCTTCACTGAAAAACATGAAGCCAAACATATTCTTTACACCCTCAAAGTTCAAGGGTATTTCCTCACGAGTTTCAGTAGATATTCGTCTGAAATTGGTCACTGTCCCTTGTATGTAAGTCGAGTTTACTTAGGTGTATTCATTCAATATAAAAGTCTGAATGGAACCAAGCAGGGTCTTAAGCAAATGTCTAATAAAGTGTTGCCAGATTCACTATCACAAAAAACGGGACATAAAAAAAAAAAAAAAAAAAAAAAAAATCGGGCAGCGGTTTCTAAATTAGGACATAAAAATAGCGAAATCTTGAGAAATTGGGACTTGTCTATAATGGAATCCAGTTTCAAATGTAAAACAAGAACGAAAAATCATGCGTCAAGCATAGATTCTGAAACATTTTCCAACACAGCTAGAAAACTGTAACGAAACTTCACCGTTAAATAAGGTAAAAGAAGACATGTAAGTAAACAGTTTAGAAAACATCTAACACATCAAAAAATTCAGTTTTCGAAATTACCCTCCAGTGTCAAAAAAGTAGTCGAATTCTTTTGTGCAGCCCTATATGATCAATAGATGTGGATATATTAGTATGATAAAATTTCGTTCAGTTATAATAGTTAGATTAGGTATTCCCATTTAGCAATTTTCTCCAATCGATGGAAATGCACTCGAAATCTTTCGTACAGACCTGTATATTATGTGAAGGCTTTTGTACATACAACATATTAAGCTAAAAGAGAACTTAAAACTCACTCGCAGCAATTACTAACCGTAAACGACAATGTATCTTTATTTTTGCTTATCCCTGTATATGAATTTATTTATATTCCATAAACTTCTATATTAATCTACTAAATATAATTCAGCAGGAAAATGCGTAAACACAATTAAAAACTACTCTTAAGCAATTCATATCATAGTCTGTAATCCTTACGAATGCCCTTATGTAGCCCTGTATATCATCAACCAAGTTTATAAACACACACGTGCTATGAAAAAAACTAGTTAAACTTAAAAACGCAAACCAAAATTGAAAACACACTTATCTCACATAGACTGTAAATATCGCACATGTATTGTAACCAATATATTTTGTGTGTCCCTGTAAATAAACGCAATGCACACAAGAGAGCAATTTATAGTGCGCCTCAGTAATACATATAATTTTCATTGAGTTTAAAATAGTGAAATATCACTAAATTACGCTGCAAACGATTTTTCCCCTTAGAACGATGTGTAACAGAATTCTTTTGTTTGACCCTGTAAATGAATAATAAATGCTTTGCACCCCATATTCTACAAAAAGCATGTTTTAATGCGCTTCATAATTATATATCAATTTCATTATGTTTTAAATGACGTAGCGTCATCAAAATGAACTTGAAACGATTATTTCCCATTGACTGTAAAGTAACGGAATAATTTTGATTGTCCCTGTAAAAAAATTATAAGTGCTACACACTTCTGTTGAAATAGGGAACATGCTATAGTAAACGACAATAACATACAAAAATTTCAGGACAATCGAAGCATAATTACGGGAGTTAGAGCACGGACAGACGGCCGACGGGAGACAAAAAGAAGTCATAAACACTTTTCAACTAGGTTGGAAAGTGTTAAAAAAAATATGGTCATTACGTAAGGAATACCATACAATTATACCAGTTCAGACGAAAACATTTATAAAACGGAATCTTTTTCTAGTCAGACTAAGTCTGACTAGAAAAAGATTTAATCGTATGTTTTTAATCGAAGAAGGGGTAGTGGAGCATTTCAGAGATGATTTAATTAGCAGATTATTTACTTAGGTTTCTGAAAAGCAACAAATAGGATGAAAAAAAATCACAAATGAAAGAATTTTAAATGGTTTAAAATTAGTGTGTTAGGGAGGGGGAGGGGGGGGGAAGGGGGGAGGGTACGCAAAAGAGAGAAAAAATCGGAAGTGAGAGAGGGTGTGTCATCCTATTGATCATTCTTTTATTATCTCTTCAAGGTAATAAACAGAGCTTTTTATATTTATTTTTAATTTTTTTTTCTAATGAGAGTTAAAGGTTTCGAATTGTGTGCTGTAGGAGCAAAGAAGAGGCAGGGAGAATTTAGATGATTGTTTAAAATATGATATATTTGTATTTCAAAGTAATAAATAAAACAGCTAGGATAAAACAATATTAAAACATGTAACAAAAGTTTTAAATTTTAAGCTTAAGAATTTTAAAGATTTTGAACTTTGTATGTTGGGGGAGACCAATGTTTTCTGCATAATAACTCATATGATGAGGATGATAGAGCTATAACAACATTAAAATGTAATTGTTTTAATTGTACTCTTCAACTTTCAAAAAAGTTAATTGCAATTAATTTAACCGTAATGGATTTAAGTGCAGGATACAACTAAATTATATTAAATTCAATTCAGTTTAATTGCAGTTCCATTTAGATACGTGCAGCTTGTTATTAAAAGCAAATAAATTAAAAGCAACAAATTTTTAACCAATTATTTTATTGAAAATATATTTGATTAATGCTCAACACAGCACATAATTATGCTCCTTAACAAATAATCCAAAATAAACCAGTGGTAATAATAGCAATACTTTACAAAGTTCAACTGTGTCATAAAAATTTAATCACTAAATAGAATATCGATATCTATTACAAGAAAATCTTTACCTCTGGTTTTATTTTTATATCTGTTAAAAATAAATGTTACATGTTCTTCGAACGTTATGAACTAATAAAATAAAAATAAAATTACTAACAGGAAACGAAAAATTATGTTGGAATTATAAGCATTGTGAAATCAAAAGCATTTAAATCTCATTTAACTCTTTGTTTTAAAGCAATGCATTAAATATAAACCATAGCAAAATATTAGTTTCTCACTCTTGATAATACTTCTGTGAAAAAACAAATTAAAAAGAAAACACTCTTTGTGTTAGAAACTGAATAGGGTTAATGTTTGCTATACATAACGAATTCATATTCGATACGTCGCATTGGATTCAGCACCACGCCAACCATTCCTTTCGCGTCAAGGTGCTCAGATGTGAGCCTTCTGAAAAAGCTGCCTCATGACTGAACATAGGGTAAATGTACCAATAGTCGGCCACCCCCCGATAGTCAGCCACATTGAGATAAAAGGCCTAACGAACAGCTTATTTTTGGTTCTAAATGAAATATTACAACTTGGTTATATGCAGCCATCTTTCATAAGTCATAAACCATCACCAAATAATTATGTGTATCTTTATTGAATTAGTAATCAGTCATTTATTTAAAGATAGAGGTCAAATTGCCATTTTTCCAATTTTTTTGTTAACTGATGGCAATTTTTTTTAAAAGGCAAGTATTAACTTTTTTTTTTAAATTTTAAAATTATAAGACTCGAATATTAGCAGGGTAAATAAACTAATGTTTTTGAGTATAAAATGTAAATAAATTTATTGGTTTTAATTAATTTTAATGTGGCCGACCATTGGGTATTAATTTTTCTTACATGTCCAATAGTCGGCCATTAGGGGCCGACCATTGGGTATTACATTTTGCTACATGTTTCATAGTCGGCCATCAGGAGCTTAATACTGAATAAATAACTTATTGTACTTTTTTTAGTTTATTTTTCATTGTTTTGTAGATATGACTTTATCTCTACATCTATACTAGTATTATAAAAAATAAACATTTTTTACGTGCTTGTTTGTTTGTTTGTAGGGGAAAATACTGGAACTATCGAACGAATTTCAAAAGTAAATGTGGCAGTCTCTGCTCCGACATAGACTATATTTTACGTCAGGGCCAATTTTCCCAAGTAGATGGATGAGCAAAAAACATTCTAAACTTGTCCTTTTTGTGATATTGAAGGACCTAGTAACTTTAAATTTGGCATGGTTGTTGTTTTCTAAAAAAGTCGAAGTTAAATGTGTGAAATGAGTGGAAAAAGATCTAAATTACAATTTGTGTAGAATTGTTAGGAATATAAACATGAAATTTAACATGTCTGTTACATTTAAGACGTAAATTCTGGATCAGGACAATTAAAAAAAAGGGGGTATTTTAGAAAATGAAAAAAACTGTGAACATTCTAAATTGCGATTTATATGGAATTATTAGGGATAGAAATTTAAAATTTGCCAATTCTGTCGTTTTTAATAGGTAAACGCTGGTACAAAATAGTTTCTTTAAAAAAAAAACGAAATTTCAAAGGGCACAGGACAAAAAAAAAAAAAAAAAAAAAAACGTTTTAAAGTTTCGAAATCTAAGATAGTTTTGGTGCTGGAAACGTAAATTTGGCACTGTGGTTAATTTTAAAACATAAATGTCCGGCTAAGAAAGGTTTCTAAAAAATTGGAAATTTAGAATGCTGAAATGAGAGAAAAATGTTTTGAATTATAGGGGTTTTTTTTATAAATTTTAGAATAGAAACTTGAAATTAGACATGGATAATCTTTTTAATACGTAAGTGGTCTGATCGTTCTCGAACAGTTTCTAAAAAATTCAAAATTTAAAAGAAACTAAAATTTTCTAAAATTGAAATTTCTGTGAAACTGTTGGGTTTGAAACTTCAAATTTTGCATGGTGGTTTCTTTTAAGATGTAAACTCTCGCAAAGAATGGTTTCTATAAAATTCGAAATTTAAAAAATTTAAATTATCAGTAATTGTTGCTTATGATTCTAAATTATGATTTTTTTAGAATTAATAGGGATAGAAACTTGATATTGGACACCGAGGTTACTTTTAAGTCGCAAATGCTTTTTCTTAAACAAAATCTAAATTTAAAATGGGGAAATGAATAGAAAAGTTCTAAAATCCAAATTATTTTTGACCCACTAAAGCGAATCCAAATTTTTTTTCAGGGTAACACTGTCATTCAGGAACGTAAAACACATGATGATATGTGATTATGATTTATTTAGAGTTGATAAGGTGATTGATAGATACATGAAATTTGACATGGCTTTTACTTTTAAGATGTAAGTGTGCCGGCAGATCATATTCTGACATATTCGAAATTTAAAACAGTGAAATGAATAGAATAGGGTTTAAAATCCCGATTTCTTTTGTACTACAGAAACGATTTCAAATCTTGTCCTGAGATAAAAATGATGTCGTTCTCCACTTAAAAGAAGGCTATATTTTATTTCTGTAAAAACAACCTAATAGAACGAAAAATGTTCTAAAATCCCGTTTAATTTGAATCTGTTAAGACTAAGATCAAGAAACTGCTTATGGTGATGGATTTTAAGACATAAATGCTCATTAAGAACGATCATCAAAGTATTTGATATTTAAAAGAAAGAAACTATTGGAAAGCGCTCTATAATTATTATTTTACTCCCAAAGTGTCGAGGCTAGAAATTTTAAATTCGACATGCAAGTTTCTATGGGACATGATGCTCCTAAAGATGCCTCTATTTTAAAGATTTTCAAATAAATGAAATGGGAAGAACACGTTCTACAGTTATATTTTTACTATGATTTCTCAAAAAAATGTCAGTCTAGAAACTTTAAATTTTGCTTAGAAATAACTAAGACATAGATGCACAAGAACAATATTTGTCTTTTTAATTTATTATTTTTTTGAATTTAAAAGAAAAGAAAAATTAAATAGTTTTTCCTACCATGTTAGGAACAACTTTTCTGAGCAGTGGGATAAACATAGGTACGAGCAAACATTATAATTACTTCAAATGATTGTAATAAAGAAACATGATGTCCAATAAGGGGAGGAAGTATTTCATATTCAGCCTTTAGCCGTACACAAATGACAATTAAATATAGTAAACTAATGTTTTTCCTCTTATTATTTCTCGGTGTTTTGATTTTTATGATGCATAAAGGTACATTAATATTGTAAAAAGAAACGTTTGAGTTTTATAGAAAATAAATTCTGAAACTACTGAACTGATTTTAAAAATTCTTCCACTAAACGATAGCTTATAAACAGAGTTTCCAAATAGACTGCATTGTATCTGTTTTCTTGGAAGGATGTGGATTCAAATGCGTTGCAATGACGATTTTCGCATTATTTCAAGTCTCACATTCACCTAATGCGGTACAAAAATGACGTTTATTCAAATCGTGACTTAATTTAATAATATTTAAATTTTTTCCAAAAGTATAATTTCTCCTAATGTTAATTAATACACAAATACCACTTACCATATTTCAACCATGCGTACAAAGCCGTTGGTTTTGATAAAAGAAAAACTTGTTACCTGATTGTTTTATTCAATAGTTAGCCGCTCTATTAATAAGAGGCTAACTACTGGGATTTAGAATCCTTTTCGCAGCCTCTATTAAACTTAAATAATAAAAAAAATAATAATGAAGCTTTCTGCATGTGTCACTTTTAATTGAACTGCCACATTAAGATTTACATTACACAGAAAATCAATTTGGTTGAAATGTAAAGAGGTATTGTGTTATTAATTTCTCGTAGTTTAATACTCATAAAGTAATCATTTATGAGATAATGTCAAAAAAATATTTATGATTGATGATTTTGATTAACATTACTTTGAAAAATAACACTTATGAGAAAAAACTTGAGATTCCCATAAGAATTTCCAAAAGTATGCATTTATACATGGCACTGTTAAAAATGTTTTGCTGTTTTTAAAAAGTTCTACTTTAAGTTAATTACAGCCATCTGGGAAGACCGAGCTATGCTCGTTAAAATTATATTTGTGTTCAACACGATATAACAATAAATTGTACAACATATAACAATCAGTTCTATGTACCCTGATTGGTTAAATTCTGTTTTTTATAACGTTCTGTGGACTATGATTGGTTGAATCATTTATCCTCGCTTTTAGTGGGAATTTCTAGAAAATTCCCTTAGATTCTGAAAACCAATCCGTTCTCCAAATGTCGCCATAATTTTGCGAAAATTCTGAAACTTGACACATTTTTTCATTTGACGGTAAGCATGTGCTTTGGCATTAGTAATCTTGAAAGCCGATTTTCCTGCTAAATCTCGCCAATGTCGCAAAACTTTCACCAAACTTAGTGAAGTTGGCGAAATATTGCCAACATTGCAGCTTCGTTAACTGTCAACTGTTCAACAACTGTCTCAACCTTCATTCACAATGAAATGCATTCACCCGTAGTGATCCCAAAATGACCCACTAATCGAATTTTCGCAAACCTGTGACCCAGCCCAATGGTCTTTTCGTACCCCAAAATGGTAGGATACAAAATTTGTTCGAAATCGTTAGAGCCGTCTCTTTGATAAAATTATCTTGACCCGGAGTGAACCCAAAATGACACACTAATCGATTTTTTTCAAACCTGTGACCCAGCCCAATTGTCTTTTCGTACCTCAAAACGGTAGGATACAAAATTTAGTCGAAATCGTTAGAGCCGTTTTTTAGATAAAATTAACTTGACCCATAGTGACCTCCCAAATGACCCACTAAATGAATTTTCGCAAACATGTGACCCAACTAAATGGTCTTCTTGTATCCCAAAAATGTAGAACACAAAACTTAATAAAAATCGTTAAAGTCATTTATTAGATAAGATACAATTACCTTGCCCCACAGTGACCCCAAAATAACCAGCTAATTGAATTTTCTCGAACATGTGACCCAGCCCAATAGTCTTTTCGTACACTAAATCGATAGGATATAAAATTTAATCAAAATCGTTAGTCGTTTTTTAAATAAAATTTATTTGACCCATAGTGACCCACTAATGAAATTTTCTCGAACATGCGACCCATTCGAATGTTTTTTCTTGTATCCCAAAACTGTATAATACAAAACTTATCGTTAAAGCCATTTATTTGATAAAATAAAAAAAGCTTTACCCGCAGTGACCCTAAATGTCCCACTAATTGAATTTTCTCGAACATGTGAGATAGCTCAATCATCTTCTCATAACCGAAAATGGTAGAATGCAAAATTTAGTCAAATGAGTCGTTTTTCAGGTAAATAAAATACTGAGTGGCCGACAATTGGTGCAGTGATTGCCGAACATTGGATTTAAGGTGGCCGACTATTGGAGAACTTGCCCTTTTTTAACTTAACTTTGTCTAAAATAAAACTATTACCGTATTGTTTAAAAGTAATTGCTGAAACATAATAAGAAACGTATCTTTTAACATATATCTATGTTAAAAATGTATCGTTTTTTAAAAATTCTACGTTAAGATTTATATATAAAAAAGCAGTTAAGTGGCCAACTATTGGTACATTTACCCTATTTAAAAATCGTTTTTAATTCAAAATTAAGATAAATGTGTCACGATTAATACGAATTTGAATTTAGATTGTCCACCAAAAAGCTTTTTTATATGGAAGATATCAATTATGTATTCAAATAATAAAGTTTTTAAAACTGTTAAAAACCTACATGTTTCAATGAAATATGCAACTCAAGATATGGTACTCAGGCGCAGATTCGAGGGGCGATCGCCCCTCCCAAACATAGTTTCAGGCCAGCGAATTTTCTTGGGAACGCGATCCTTTTTATAAATCGCATTGTTATAATGGGGAATTAACAGATTTTGGTTTTCCGGTCTTGTTTCCATTTTTCCCATGAAAGATTTCAAGTAATGCGGAAGAAAATATGCCAATGAAAGAGGGATGCCGTTATTATTTTTTCTTCCAATGATCAGTATCATAATGGGATGTTTTCAAAGCCGTTCATGAAGCAGATGCACACATCAATCAACGGTAACCCTTCAAAACAAATGTTTCCACTCCAAAGAAATAAAAGCTTTTATCTTCTTCAAACAATCTTTGAAAAAAAAAAAAAAAAAAAAAAAAAAAAGCTGCCTGAGATATGAGTTCCTAAGACTTTAATATAATGCAAAACATAGCACCGATACTTCTCTTTGCAAAAACTCAAATTTTCTATGTTTAATATCTTGTAAAATATAGTTGATTTTTTTTTCTGCTGTCGTACAAATAAAAGTAGTAAATCAATATCTTACATTTAACAAGAAATATTAAAGTCATTGCACCGTGTGTTCTCTTTTACGTAAAACCTATAATCAGTAAAATTAAAATACTTCTTCTCAAAATTTCATTTGAAATTGAAGATCAAATATTGGAGTTGACTCTTTTTAAAGCAATATCATAAAAAGTATGGCCTTAAAAATAATGAAGAAAGATTAAAGGAATGGGCAAGGAGTTAGTTAAATTCGTTGAAATCTATTCTAAACTAGTCTAAATATCTAAAAAAGATTATGCTTCAAAAATTTAAACTTTTCTCTTGGAAATATTAGAGTATGCTTTTGTTTTAAAATGAAAATTTCTGAAAGGATTGAATTTAGCTTAATTTCACATTACAAAATTTGTTAAGACGTTAGTTTAATATTTTTATTTATTTATTTATTTATTTTTTTAAAGCGCAAACAGTATAAAAATTTTAAAAAATTCTCCTACCCTCTCAAAAGTAATTTTATCTTGTATTAAAAAGACAAATCATACTGAGAGGAGATATCAGTTCAGTAATTTTATCAGTTACTTACTTTAAGCTTTAAGAACAACGAACTATGTTTTTATTTTATTTATACATTTATTACTATAGATAACAAATTTACAAAACTTCTAAACACAACAAATTAAGATTTTATTTATTTTCATATTTAATGTGAAACTTCCGATTTTTTTTTATCAAGTATAAAATATTACTTTTTTGAGATATTTATTAGGTAACAAATATATCTTGACTCTAAAATAAATAAATAAATAAATTAAATCACCGCTGCCGCTGCCGTAAATGATTTTTTGGAGACCGGAGTAATTTCTCGGTGTATATATATATATATATATATAACTATTATATATAAAAACAGGAAAATTGGTAGTTTTACAGAGAAGTGCTCGATAAATACGTTGAAACAGACGAGTTTGAAATCGAAGAATTATTTTAAGCGTTACATAATGTTAAAGTCGGTCAAAATAGTTCCGTTAAAAAGTTTTATAGTGTCAAAAACTGTGCACAAACATTTCCATCTTTCGCAGACACACACTTCGCGAGCTTGCGGTGAGCAGTGTGCAATCATTTTTTAAATTTGGTTAAGTTTTTCTTTGAAATTTTTTATTCAAAATTTCAGTAACTCAATAGCAATTTATTTCATATTTCGGAAAAATCATTTAAAAAAAAAAAAAAAAATGTTGACAAATATTAAAAATAATACTTTCAAATATTTTACAAACAAAAATTCTAATTACACATAAATATTAAAAGATAAGGTAAACTTAATAATAAATAAGTTATTACGTGCGGAAAGAATTACATTGGGGGAAAGTTCAACCATAAAAGCCCAAATAATAATATTGTCAAACACTATATATTTACAAGTAAATATTAAAAAAGAAAGAAAACATTAAAACAAATAAATTATTATGTGATACGTAAAAGCATTGAATAAGGGAGGGGGGTGGGTTACGATATATTTAAATAATACCTTTAAAACGTGATATTTAAAACGATTTTCTTCTAGCGTCTAAAGGAAAACTTTATATTTACATGTTTAAAAAAAAAAAAAAAAAAAAAAAAAAAAAAAACTATCAAAAGAAATAAGGTATTATGTGAGAAAAGCATGCAATTAGGAAGTGTGTGTGTGTGGGGGGGGGGGGGAGAACGACATATTTACACAATATCTTTAAAACTTGATATGTAAAAGGATTTTCTTCTAGCGCCTAAAAGAAAACTTTATAATAAAAGTACGG
The DNA here is from genome assembly GCA_963931845.1 of Maratus michaelseni. NCBI lineage: Eukaryota > Metazoa > Arthropoda > Arachnida > Araneae > Salticidae > Maratus > Maratus michaelseni. Next base: position 205,866,375 of record OZ007588.1, read on the forward strand.
GCCGCAGTAACATTTTTTACTTAACCTCTTTGTGCAAGCTGATTTTCAAATGTGTGATCATGGGTCGATCCAGGCAAAATTTGGGACTTATTTATGAACCCTTCACAAAACTCTATTTAATCAGACTGCCACCTTCTCAAAATTCCTTTTTTTAACAAAACTTCCTCCTTCACAAAATTATTTTTTTAGCAAAACATGTTCCTTCACAAAATTCCTTTTAATAAAAAAGGCTTCTTCACAAAATTCCTCTTACAATAGACCCTTTCACGAAACTGCATTCCATAAAGACATACTCTTCAATAATTATTTTTATTTTGTTAGGTTTTAACATGCGGAATTTGCGAACAAAATAAGTTCACCAGAAAGGAAAACTATAGAAAAAGGACCTAAAAAAGTTATTTTTAATAAATGCTTGGTTCGAATTTGAGTAACTGGATTTCATCTTTCGTTACAAACTGTTAATTTTCATAAAAATATAATACATTTTACAATAATAACTTTTACTTTTCACAAAATAGGCCTAAGGAAAAAAAAATCTGCATCCATCTTTAGTGATATATCTTATTTAATCAATCACGAAAATAGCCTTCAGCTCTCGCGACAGTAGTGGATGTGGACCTGAAAATCTATAAAAATTCCCCCAGTCAAAGGGAAATGTATAGCAACCCAATTATAGAAAATCGCCACTGTTCGTAATAATAGCATTAATTTTTTTGTAATCAGGTAAGCTTTATAAAACAGAGTAATATTTCGAGTTTTTAAAGCCTGCAACATTTGGACGGGAGTTGGCGAGCGTCATTCATAGGGGGCAAAGTCATATCTAATTTATTAAAATGAGCTTATGCTAACATTCAATATAATTCATAAAAATAAATGGATAATAATAAAAATGAGTATTTCATATATTTAATAGGTGAAAATTTCAACTAAAGTAATCACTATTTTTTACATTTTTATGGATATGTTATATACTTCAAGCAAACAATTCATTTCATGTTTATTGTTGAATACATTTTCCCCTGTTTTTTTCATCTATGGATCTAGTGACGCAGGATATTTTTTTTTCTTCTACTTATTTTAATAAAATATAAGAATTCTCAAAACAGAAAAATGTGCTGAGATGTTTTACATTTCCATAAACATATTCAATCTCGAGTAATAGCAGAATTTCAACAAAATAAATTTTATTTTTATATATTTATAGTTTTTTAATCGAAGTCTTTGTGATTTACCAAGACTAAAGATTAAAAGATCACCCATGTTTTTCAGAAAAATTACAGAAGTTTTCTCTGAAATCTACAAATTGCATTTTGTCAAGTCTTTATCAAAAAACTTAAGGCATTTTCAACAGATCTAAATATTTCATGCCCATCATCAGTTATAATCAGTTATAAAAAAGGACTAATCTATTGTCGTTCAGCATACTGAGGCAGTGTTTGTAATTGCCGAATTTCCCAATTTAACATATTGTTCAAAGTTTCACAAAAAGTTGGGATAAGCAAAGAGTATTGTATTTTGAGTGACAGGTGCTACTTTGAGTACACCACAAATATCGTTTCAAAAAGATTAGGCGAAATTTCTTGCTGTTTTCAATTGTACAAGGGTGACTTGTTAGCTCCTCCTTCCCCCACCTCATCTGTTATCAGCAATTGCACTGGTCAGTATAGTTACAGTGTTTTCTTAAAAGTCTAGAGTCCATAGTTTGTTAAAATTATGACTCACCGTATTTCGTCCTGAGTCATCTTTTTCCAGGTTGAAAGTCCGGCAGTACATTATTTCGGCGTAAAGTACAGATCTGATCATAATTTCACTCTCTAGTATTTCTTGAATGTTTTGCCTGTGTCTGTCTCCTTAGGTGTCTATTCAGAGAAAATTCACCAAGAGGTAAAAAATAAGGTTTTTATATAATTTTTAATTGTATTTTTAAAATAATCTATTTTTGACATGATGCGAGAATTTTTTCCCTCTATATTTATTTGAAAACTGGGATGCGCGTGATGCATGAGTACTTAGGGTTTGAATGATTTCCGCATATATGACCATTGGTCACTACATAAAATATTTGGGTGGCAATTTTGTATGTAAGTATATGAAACCATGAAAGGATACATTGGATAATACTATGTAATTTTAAAACTAATTGTTTGATTTTAATATAATAAAACATACCGAAAAGGGTTTTCTCCTACTTTTATCAGAATGTTTTTTTTTTTCCCCCAAATGAAGTTTTAAAAATCGGGAAGCACGTGTTACACAAAGGCGCGTCATACATAAAAAATACGGTAATATAATTCAGTGTCTAAAATTTTTTTATACATGTTTAAATCTTTGCATAGTGAAACTTTATTAACTTCCTGAGCAATTTTGCATTTAAGTTTATGAAACCATGAAGTGATATATTGGATAATACAATGCAATTTTAATACTAATTGTTTGATATTAATATAACAAAACATGTTGAAAATGATTTTATATTATTTTTATCAGATTCCCCCCCCCCCCCCAAACTAGGTTTTAAAAATCGGGAAACACATGTTACACAAGGGCGCGGCATACATGAAAAACACGGTAATTTAATTCAGTGTCTCATAAAATTTTATGCATGTTTCAATCTTAACATAGTGAAAAATTATTAATTCCTGGAGCAATATTCTTCTGTTACATATATTTTTAAACGATTTTTTGTAATAATAAAGCATTAATATTTCATAACTATTTTCTTATTATCATACTTATCATAACAATTTAAGATACTTGTTCATTAGCCTATGCTAAAAGTACGTTTTAAAATATCATTTTATATTCATTTATTATTAAGTAATACAATAAACTTAAGTTTTTATGCCATATCATTAAAATAGTTGAATACGTTTTATAAACATGATTCTTATTCATAAGTATCTGAATTATTTATTATTGAACGAAAATTCTATTAGTTATATCAAATGACATATATTTTTTTCTTCTTTTAATGCTATTTTACAAGCGATTTTCTTAAATAGAATTACAAAATCTATGAAAGGTATGTTATACGCTTTATACTTCGTGTTAAAGATTCCTATATGCTTTGTTATTTATTAATTAAAATAATTACATTCAAGAACATATTTATTATGTTTTAAACTGAAAGAATAAAACATCTATTACGTATAATCAAATGTCCATAATTTCTAATATTTTGGTTTAGGGACCATATAAAAAAAAATTTCGTGCTTTTAATGTACATATTTAAAAATATATTGTCTTTTCCTTTTAATAATTCAATGCAACTTTTACAGTATCTATTTATTGTGTAATTAAATAATTTTTATTGCAATATTCTTCCTTCCCAATAATAATAATTGTTATTTTAAATAAATTTACATAGAAATCGATATATTTAAATTAAGTGTTTGATCACATTTCAATACATATTTAGAAAGAAAAAATGTATTTTTTAAAATTTGATGTACTGTGTATCAAGTTCTATACCTTCTGGATAATTAATTTTCCCCAAAAAATTGGCAAAAGCTTTTTTTTTTTTTTTTTTTTTTCTCCGACTCTCAAAATAAAGAAAATATATCAGCTTGCTTTCAATGTGATGTTTAATCTATTATAATAGGGTTCTTTATTATTTGTAATTTATTTTATTTAGGCATTTATGTAAGTTTGATATCTTACTTCTACGGGTTATAAATTATTTTGTTTTATTTATTATTTTATGTTATACTGGAAAATGTAACAAAATTGCATAACGAGAGCGTAACATACTTTTTAAAATCAGAGCTATCTCAAAACAACTTAAAATGTATTATTTTTTAAATAATTTCTATTTATTAATTAAAATTTGTCATTGAATAATCGCACTTCCAAAAATTTATTTTAATGATGGGTAATCTTAACTTAATATTCTAAAATCCCGAATTATAATAAATCAATTTATAATTATGTACTCACGTTCACTGATGTTATATAATACAAACTTATATATAATTTTTATAACTTTTTTTTAATTAATAAGTTAATTTAACGTTGTTTTTTCCTTCTTACACTTGAGTTATGTATGTAATTATTACATTGCATAACGAAAACACCAACGAATTCGGTAATATTTCTAGCTTTTTAAAGATGTTTATATGATACTCAATCTTGCAGCTCTAATTCCCACTTTGAAAAATGTATGATTGCGGGTAAAATGTTTGATAATTCTTTCTTTCTTTTCTTTTCTTTTTTTTTTTTAAATTCAAAACGAAATTTTCCCGCATTCTCTTCTATTTATTGGATATATATGCTCTGGTATCGTTTAAACTAAACAAGAAAATAAAACTATTATGTAAAATAGCAGATAAATACAGAATTTTATTTTTTCTTTCAGTTGCAGATGATTTTGTTAGAAATCGAATGAAATTCTGGAAGCATTCTTGATGTTATTCCATAAAAATATGTTAGAGTTTTCTTTTTCTTCTTATAATTATTAAGTAATTGATTATTATTAAGCACTTTAAATTGATCTTGAGTCATAATCTAATTACAATAGATGAAGAAAACGCTATTGTTTTTTCCTAAGTAAAATATATACATATGGTAACATGAAAACTAAGCTGTTTTTTTTTCTCCTCTTTAAAGTTTCCACCAATTTGGAAATTTACTTTCATAATCATCAATTACAGGGGGGGGGGGGGGAGGGAGGAGGGGATATTGTTCTTGTGATTTGTTTATTACTAATTTCTGTTAATATCATTTTATAGTTTGAAGAAGAGTATATTACGCTTGGCATTGTTTTTTCTTCCTTTTTTCATTCCGAGAGGAGAATAGATTTTTTATGTGTTTAGAAACAAGATGGCATATATGGTATAACAAACGAATAATTTATACATTATATTCAGACGCTTTACATATGATATTAATAAGTAATTGAAAGCACTTTAAATTGATTTTGAGTCATAATCTAATTACATATGTATACCTTTAAAAAAGTACAAATAATCTATATCCTTATTGTTATACTGGGGAGAGAAAATTTTTAATAAGAACAATTACTTAATATTTTCTAAGAATTTTTCTTTAAGGTCACGGGGTAATGTTGTCTTGAATCTCCCCTCCCCCTTTTATTTATTAAGACACTATATTAACAAGGGGGAAAATAGGAAAATGTTTTTTTAATCAAAATGCAAAAACATTTACTTAATTGCAATATGTTTATTGGGTGCGTTCGTAATAATATAAATACGTAGCACCTATAGTCGTCGTGTGATCTGTCCGTCTGTCCGCAAAAAATAGTTCTTATTTGCCAAACTCTTTGAAAATTTAACAGTTATAAATGTAATGGGTTTCAAGCCTGTGTAAAAATGCGTGAGAAAATATTGATATTTATTTGTAAAACGGCTGTATTTTCCTTCGCCTTTTTTTTTTTTTTTTTTTTTTTTGTGTGTGTGTGTTGCGTTGTTTAATATAAAAACAAAATATCTTTATCGTCAGATTTCTTTGAAATTTTTATGAGTTATAAATATAATGTTTCGAAGACAACTTCGTGCAAAAATATGGATATTTAGTTGTAAAAACAAGAGCAAAAGCCACCCGCATATTTATGTTCTGAACTCAAATTTTACAGATTTTATTTTATTTTTTAAATATTTCTAATCATCCGAATGTTTCGAGATTTTATGTTTACGTGATGTAAATCAAGTGTACGAATAAAGTGTAAACAATTGTGTTTAATTACCGACATTTAATTATTTTTAGCGTATAAGAAAAATGTATCCGGGTGATGCGAAGGGACTCCTAGTTTCCAATATTTATCAAACGGTTAATATACTTATTTTTGAAAACAAATAACAACGTTGTAGAAAAGAAAGCATCGAAATTAAGTGGGTACGTTTCATTTTTCCGTATCTTTAAAATTGAACTCGACGTAAACTTCGAAAAAAGAAAACAGAAAACTCGAAATAAAACTTTTTTCAAACAAATTTTTGAAAGGGTTACAACTCATATTTTTCATATATATTTTTTTTAATTTGGTTTGCGGCGTTCGAAAATAAAAAGTAAGAAATTTAAGAATATGTTTCTAGCTTGTCCGTATTTCGAACAGTTCAGCCGATGTGCATTCAGAAAGGCGGAGACAGAGTGGAGGCGCTTTCGCACTTTTGGAATTTAAAGACATCCGACTATTTCTTAGAAATAATGACATCCAACCAGATTTTAAAACAGAGTCTTAATTTCAGTCTCTTACGCCTAGGCTTGGTGGCTCCAAGGTAGCCTGTTTACCTTTTCTTCAGGAAGTTCCTGTATCGAATCTGGGCGTCGGAGTTTGAAAAAAAATTTTCCGGATTAAATTTCATTATCTAATAAATTTAATTTTACAGATTTTTTTTAACCTTTTTAATTCCAAAAATTGCTTAAAAATATTTTATAAATTATTTCTTTTTAATTCAATTTTTTTTTTTTTTTTTTGAGAAATTACAAAATTTTAAATTTTGTTTCAACTTCCGCTAAATTTTTGAAATTTAAAATTTCGTTTAAACAATTTGTTATGCTTTGAGAAATTTCAAAATTTTAAATTTTGCTTGAACAGCTACTTCTGGAGACATTTTTGCATTTTAAATTTCGTTTAAGCACTTTTTTTTTTGAAATTTTAAACTTTATTTAAACTTTTGCTAAAATTGTGAAATTTCGGGATTTTGATTTTTTTCTTTTAAATAATTTGATTTTTTTAAATTTTTTAACAGTTTTTATTTTTGAACATAGTTTTCTCTTTAAATCATTAATTCTCGTTAATGAATAGTGTTGTCATCTCACTTTTAATTTATTAAACTTTCTTCTATTGAAGTAATTTTTATTTTATCAATCAAAATTTAAATTATACACTGTTAAAAATTTGCAGCAAACTGTTCAGTCATTTGACCGTTTTTATAGAAAGCGGTTACATAACCGTAATTTAACTCTATATTCTTACCTTAATATGGGCAATAATATAGTCAAAATAGAGTTAAATTACAGTTATGTAAATGTTTTCTATAAAAAACGGTCTAATGACTGAACAGTTTGCTGCAAATTTTTAACAGTGTATAATGTAATGTTTCAGATGCGTTTTCGGTTGCTGATTTCCAAACAAGAAATTCTAGAACATATTCTGTTAAAATTGTCTGAAATGCAGTTCTTGTATATATTTTAAATATGATTAAAAAATAGCTTCCTCTTGTAATCAATTTTACATTAATTTTCATATAAAATTTAGTTTAACCATAAGTTTTAAACGTCATGTTCACCTTTAATATTAAATAAAATGTGTAAGAATATTTATTTTTAAAAAAGCACAAATATACATATAAAGGTTTTAAAATCCGCATAAAAACCCGTCAAAATATGTTAAAAACCGTAGCGCTTTCAACTGCGCTAAACAGTCATTATCAGGGGAAATTTGGAAAGTGTGAAAGTTCATGAATCTTTGTTGGTTAAATAGCCAGAGAAGAGTTTATTTCAAAGAAGGGGAGGAGGGAAGGAGGAGAAGGGTGGGGGATATTACAGTTACTGTTGCACTGGTATGCAAAATTGTATGAATACAAAATGTATTTCATGTGCAGATTTTCATATTAAAGATATTACTTTTATTTTATGAAACTAAATTTCAATACACTTTTACAAAAAATTAATTACATTAATTACATTCTATTACATTAAAATTATACTATGCGCAAACATCCAAAACAAGACAATGTAAAAAAAAAAAAAAATCATCGTTATACCGAAAAAAAAAAGGAATTTTATCGTCTATTATTATGATAGTATTACTTTCCGTTATAAAATAAATACATTTTAAGTCGGCAACATTTTATCCTTTGTTGACATTTACTGAAAATTCCAATGGGAAACTTAAGCCTAGTTTTGAAAATTTCGGAACTTGAAATCCATATTTAAACTATTTTTCCATTTAATATCTATTTCTCTGGAGACATCCATACAAAAAATTGTTGGTAGATTATAGGATTGCTATAATTAAACAATTTTAGTACACAGTTTCGATTTTTAAATTCAGTAATACGGAAATAATAGGACTCCATCTTAAATATGAAATAATCACCATGGTAAGCTATAGAATCATTACCTATCATGGGATATCATTGTATTAATTACGTATGATAGTATTTAATAGAATGAAGAAAACTTTTATTAATATCTTTTTAAGTTTTGATTCGAGTTTAATAAAATTTGAAAATTTGAAAATGAAGAGTGCTATTTAATTCAAAATCTCTCTTTTAGTCATGACTGGGAATTTCATGTTTTTATGGTTAAAATGAATTCCTTAATGTGTCAGAAAATTTTCATTGTTAAGAGTAAAACATATTTTTGTTAACTACCAGCTAAAATTGACGGGCTATTTAGCACGTATAAATTAGATTCGAAAATGGAACTTAGTTACCATGGTGTGTGATTTCTTTCTTTTATAGGGTCGGGTTCCTTTAATGTGAATTTTATTGACATTTACTGAATGATTTACGAGCAATCGTGAGAACAAGTACCAAAATTAATTTTGAAATAAAAATCATTCAAAAGTATTCCTCGGGGTAAAAGACAATAGCTAATATTTATCATTAAAATAAATAAATTAATTAAAAATAAATAAATTAAGAAAAAAATTTCGAGTTTTTTTATACAATTTTGAATTAAGTTATTGAAAATTATTTAACGTTTAAGACCAGAAGGAAAAGTTATGGATTTTTTAATTCATTCACGAGTAAGACGAAATTTTGAATATTTCTTTATTAAGAGTTATTTATACTGCAATAAATTTCAGTAACCTGTACCTTTATATTTATTATCAAATCTTGCGAGTTTCTCATCATTGCTTCAAAGAAAAAGTTAAGCCTTTTCCTGTTTAATTTCCCTTTCTCTCTTTTTTAATATTTATATCAGTAAGAGAAAAAAAAGAAGAAGAAATCATCAGTGTTTTTATGACAGAAAGTGGAAAATTACCACTCTTAAAAAGCGCTTTACACGTTTTTAGCTTATACAATATTGTTAAACTCTTACTTTTTAAAACATTTATAATTTCTTAATAAAATATTTTGGTGCCTCTGTCTTCCCCCATTTCTAAACCCTATCGATTTACACCAAGAAAGCAATCTAATCACGACTATGTGATTCATAGAATTCATTTAGAAATGATAATTATTTGAATTATTCAATATATTCTCGCACATATGGAATTTCGCCATTTACTGTTCAATTTTAAGAAAAAGTATCGTATAATTATTTATTGATATTTTCAATTATTAAATGCTTGTATTCACAAATTAGGTATTAATACGCTCAATTTGTGATTTTTTAAAAATATTTTGAAAAAATTCTCAATTTTTAAGCTTGTTTATTTTGAACTAAAGCGTTTATTTTCTTTTTAGATTGGTGTTTATTATCTCATTTCTTTTGTGTTGTAAGAAATGGAATTCGGTGGATACACACACATTGACGAAGGTTCTTATAGATGTTTCAAGAAGAGACTTGTGAGAAAATGCGATTATCCCATTTCTCAAGTAATCATCGTTTGTTCTCCATCTTCTCAAGCTGATCCAAGCTTCACGTCGTCTTTGATGTCAAGTTTTGATTCTGAAGTGCTCATACACAACCACTGGGCTCCGATGAGTTCGTTTTCATCTCTCAAAGTGTGGAGTGGAGCGCTTGCAGAATATAGCAGTGAAAAAGTTTGTAAACTTGCTGCTGATAGTATTCAAAAGAAGTATAGGTGAGTTTAAACTATTGTTTTTATTATTACCCTTATCTTTTCATTTAATGTTGTAATTTAATTACATTTAAAAATATATATTCTGCATTAGCTAGTGTTGTGAAAAACTCCGGCGCTTTGGATATTAACACTCCATTACTATCCTTGTATTTGTAAGATACACGATTTAGGCTTAATGTTACGATAAGTTTATTTCGAGTTTGTTTAGTCACAGTTTTTCGCAATTATGTTCAAAATGTTTTTTAGTTTTTGTAATTAAAATTAAAAAAACATACATTTCTAGTTAATTACACATTTTCTCTCTAATATCCCTGCATAAATTGTGTAAATTCGGAAATTACGTCATATATCTCACATATACAACAAAAGGAGTATCATAAGTTTTTTGTGGATAGTAATCATGTTTTAAACAAGAATTTCGTATGTTGATGGTTATTTATTACATTTGTAATAGCCTATTTACCGGTACTTCCGTTTGTTTTTACCACATAAGATAAAGCCAGGAGAGATGACGCAGTCGGAGAGATTGCGCACATAGAGGTTTGGGGAGAATTAGTAGAGTGAGCGTGCAGCGACTCCAGGTAGTTCTACAACAACAGTAGTGGAGTGTCTACTTAAAAATGCACGTTGATTGCTTTGAGCGTTTAAGATAAAGTATTGCTATTTTGTTTTGTTTTCCCAAAGTAAGTGCTTGAATTTTCATAGCTCTTCATTAGAATTTCTATACAATGTCAATAGTACAAAATATTTTTAACTTAAACGATTTCTCATAAGCTACTAATCTAGACAAACAATGTGAACATCAACGGTTCGTTTTAGAAGAGGTCATGTTTAAATAAAAGGCCGCGCAATCTCTCCTACCGAAATGGGAAAGTTTGCGCATTTGCTACTTAGGAAAGATGGCGCAGTGTTTCCATTTGTTTCTATGGTAGGAGAGATTACGCAGCTTATTGGTAAATTTGCATAAAAAAATGAAAAATGAAAATGGACTAATTTTAAGTTAAACGTGTTATTAAGTAACATTATTTTATTTTTTAATCTTATCTGGACTTGCTTTTTCTGATTCTTTAATTTTTTTTTTCTTTTAATTAAAATTTTTTAATCGTTTTTAAAATTATTTCCTTTTTCTGATTCTTTAATCATTAGGTTGAAATATTCACTCCTAATACAATAATATACCTTATAGCAATGTCATTTAAGAGTAATTATTACTGTTTACAATTTAATTGTAGTTATTATAAGTAACAATCTCTCCTACCCATGTGCGCAATCACACCAACCCTATAAGGAGAGATTGCGCAAAATAACTTTCTTGGTTTTATTACAATTGTTCTATTAAATTGCAACATAACAACAAAATAGCAATGGAAATGCATAAAAAACAAATGAAGTAAAAGTTATTCATGAATAGTTTAGCAAAAAATTAATATTTAGATTTTTTATTGCTATTCTTTTGAATTGTGCGCAGACTATCCTAGCTTTACCTTACTCTGGAAAATAAAAATACATTTTTATTTATAACGTTATATATATTTTTAACTTTTTTTTTAAATTTATTCTTTTTAGTATTGTGCAATATGCATGATTTAGATCACTCAAGGAATCGTTTAGCTAATTTATAAAATAGTTTCAACTATTGTGAAGTTTTAAGACCTTTTTTGTCTGAAGAAAGGTCTGTCGTTTTTAAATGTTACAATATATAAAATTATAATAAAAGGCAACAGACCACTAAATTTGTGATAAATAGTAGAATTTGCGAAAAATATTTTGATTGTTTTAATCAAAATATTATTTTTTCACAATATAAAAAGAATGTGCATTTATATGATACTTACATTTAATATATATATATATATATATATATATATATATATATATATATATATATATATATATATATATACTAGCAAAACCCGCGTAATTCTTGAAAGATGCCAAGTGGTGTTCGTTGGCCTATTTTCATTCGAGGAAATTTTATTGCCGCAGATAATTCAGAAATTACTAATTAAGCCACACTAATTAAGCAAATTTATGTAATAACTATAATCACAGAAATTGCAATTTTAAAACTTTTCTGTTCCTGCTCACATCAAAATTTCAAAATTTTTAAAAACTGTTCTTTGTATGCATTTGTGTCTCTAACGTAACAGCCAAGTAAAATTTCAAGTTTCTATCCCTAACAATTTCAGATAAATCATTGTTTAAAAGGTTTTTAGAACTTTTCCAACTTATTTCACTTTTTTAATTTCTTTTTTTTTTCTTTTTTTTTTTTTTTTAAGAAAGCGTTTTTAGCGAGCACTGCAATCTTAAAAATAGCAACCATGCCAAATTTAAACTTCCTATACCAGCAGCATTACTAAAATCGCAATTTGGAATGTTTTTTGCTTCTGCACATTTTTTAAATTTCAAATTTTGTAAAAACTGTTCTGTGGAAGCATTTACGTACAAAAAATTACAGGCATGTTAAGTTCTAAAAGTCTATCGCTAACAATTTAGAAAAAAACATAATTTATAACTTTTTCCGCTCAGTTAACTTTTAAACTTCGAACACCTTTCAACTTCAGTCACGTTTAAACTTCGAATTTTTAATAGACTCTTTATACCGAAAGTCTGCATCTTAAAAGTTACAACTATACTAAATTTCCAGTTTCTAACCCGAATAAATCCAATTAAATCATAATGTAGACTGTTTTTAGATCGTTTTCCGCTCATTTCATCCTGTTAAATTTCGAATTTTTTAGAAACCGCTCTTAGCGAGCATTTGCATTTTAAGAATAACCACCATGCCAAATACGAAGCTTCTATATACCAGCTGTATCACATAAATTGAAATTTTAGTACTTTTTTTTCCTTCTGTTTTTTACATTTCTCATTTTTAGTAAATTGTTCTGAATGATCATTTACGTGAGTAACAGCCAGGAGACATTTTAAGTTTCTAGCCTTAATAGTTCCAAATAAATCGTAATTTGGAATGTTTTTAGAAAGCTTCTCGCGCATTTCACTCTTTTAAATTTCGATTTTTTTTTTAAATTGTTCTGTGCGACCATTTATGATTTAAAAGCAACAGCCATGTCAAATTTTAAGTTTCTATCCCTAACATTTCCATAGTAATTGCAATTTAGAACGATTTTTCAACGCTTTCCGCTCATTTCACCCTTTGAAATTTTGAATTTCCTTACAGACCATTGTTAGCGAGCATTTATATCTTAAAAGTAACAGCCATGCCAAATTTAAAGTTTCTAATCCTGTTAGTGCAAAAAAAAAAAAAAAAAATCGCAATTTAGAATTTTTTTCCTCTTTCACCCTTTTAAATTTCGATTTATTTTAAAAAACTGCTCTGTGTTTTCATGCTCATGATGCTCGTGGCTCATGCTTTTGTGCTTTCGTGCTCATGGCTTAAAAGGTATCAGCCATGTCAAATTTCAAGTTTCAGTCCTTGACAATTCTATAGAAATCGTAATTTAGAATGTTTTTAGAACAGTTTTCCCTCATATCACTCTTTTTAATTTCGAATTTTTTAGAAAGTGTTCTTAGAGAGCATGTATATTTTATAAGTTACTATCTTGCCCAATTTCAAGTTTCTAATCCCTTTAGTATAATAAAAATTGCAATTTTAGAACGTTCTTCGATCTTGCAACCCCTTGAGGGTAGTAGCACTGACATAAAATATAGCCTGTGTTAGAGCACAGACTGTCACAATCAATTTGCGAGCATTACATTTAAAATTGGTTTGGTAGTTTCAAAGATTCTATAGAAATTGTAATTTAGAATGTTTTTAGAACACATTTAGCTCATTTCACCCTTTTAAATTTCGAGCTTTTTATAAACTGTTCTTTCAGAGCAATTACATCTTATAAGTAACTACCATGCCAAATTTCAAGTGTCTAGTTCCTTCAGTATAAAAAAAATCGAAATTTTAGAACGTCTTTCGCTCTTGCACCCCTCTGTGGTAGTGGCACCGATATAAAATATTGCCTATGTTACAGCAGGGAATGTTACCATCAATTTGCCACCATCACTTTTGAAAACGGTTCTGTGGTTCCAGAGATTCCATAGAAATTGTAATTTATAACGTTTTTAAAACGCTAGTCGCTCATCTCACCCTTTTAAATTTCGATTTTTTTTAGAATTTGTTCTTAGAGAGCATTTACATCTTATAAGTAACTAATATGCCAAATTTCATGTTTCTAGTTCCTTCAGTATAAAAAAAAAACGAAATTTTAGAACGTTTTTCGCTTTTGCACCTTCCTGTGGTAGTGGCACCGACATAAAATATAGCCTATGTTACAGCAAGGACTGTCACCATCAATTTGCTACCATAACTTTTGAAAAGGGTTCGGTAGTTCCAGAGATTCCATAGAAATTGTAATTTAGAATGTTTTTAGAACGCTTTTTGCTCATCTCACAGTTTTAAATTTCGAATTTTTTTAGTTCTTAGAGAGCATTTACATCTTATAAGAAACTACCATGCCAAATTTCATGTTTCTAGCTCTTTCAGTATAAACAAAATCGGAATTTTAGAACGTTTTGCTGCTCCCCCCCTGGGGTAGTGGCACCGACATAAAATATAGCCTATGTTGGAGCAGGGATTGTCACCATCAATTTGCCACCATCACTTTTGAAATCGCTTCAGTAGTTCCAGAGATTACCCCCTACAAACAAACAAACAAATAAACAAACAAACAAAGAAAGAAACAATCTTTACTACTTTATTATTAGTATATATATATATATATATCGTCATCATCATCATCAACTGTTTTCAATCCACTGCTGGATGTAGGTCTCCCCCAGATTTTTCCATTGTTGCCTGTCTAGTGCTTTAGTCATCCAATTAACACCGGCCACTTTTCTGATTTCGTCACTCCATCTTACTTGAGGTCGTCTTCTTGGTCGTTTTACATCTCTGGGATACAACTGTAGGGTGTTTGTGCTCCATCTATTGTCTTGTCTTCTTGCAATGTGCCCAGCCCATTTCCATTTTAGCCGTTTAATTCTCTCGATGATGTCAAAAACTTTCGTCTGACTTCTTATCCACGTTATTTGTTGTGTATTAAAAAAAAAAAAAAAAGAATCGTGATATATTGAATTCTTAAAAAAATGAAATTCCTGAAAATAAAGTTATCATATTTATATGTCTCATTTTGATATAACTCTCTCTCATTAAATCATATTGAGTTTGTCCAAAAAATGAAATAAAGAAAAAAAAACCTTATTTTACAATTTGAATGTGAATTGTAAATTTATTATATATATATATATATATATTAATGTTAAACAGCTAAATAGTGAAATAAAGAATTTACAAAACAAATTTATTATTACTTATGTTGATAAATCACCAAACAACTATGCTTTCATCTGCAAAAAATATTATTCACAGCTAATATCTAATGCAATAAATACAAGTTTAAATTTTAAAAAAACTAATCTTAATACAATTATTAATAATCGACATATATTTCAATATTATAAATTGCTAAAAATTAAAAATTACAACTTTAATTATCCATACATTGTTGTTATACCTAAATTTCATAAAACTCCTATAAAATTTAGAACTGTAACTATAGGCTGTAATACGTATAATAATAATGCAAGTAAATTTCTATTAACTATTCTCACTAAATTGTTTGAACTTACAAAACTAAAAGATAATTTGTTTAGCATAAAAAATAGTTTTCAACTTGTCAATAATATAAAAAATTTAAATAACATAACTTACATGAAAACCTTTGACTTTAATGACTTATTTAATAATATTGATATCAAGGATATGTTCAGGATTGTCAATTTATTATACAAAGAATACAAGGATTCCATAAAATTAAAAAATAACATTTCTTTAAATTACTTTAAAACTTTAACTAGATTTATTCTACATCATAATTATATTGTTTTTAATGAGAATATATATATTCAATGCTGTGGATTACCACAGGGTGGTATTGTTTCTTCAATTCTTGCAGAATTATATTTATATTATTATGAACGTAATTCACATATTGCTAATTGTAAAATGTACCGTTATATAGATGATATAATTGTCTTCTATTTTAATAATAATTCAAATTATTTACTACCAATAAAATATCATAAAAATTTAAATTATAGTTTCAACCTTATGGTAAATAATGAAATTAATTTTCTTGATCTTAAGATAATTCTTAAAGATAATAAAATTTTGTTTGACATTTATGACAAAAGAAATGATTTTACATTTAAAGTTAACTTATTTACTAATTATAAGTCTTGTATACATAAATCAGTATTTGTAAATATTTTACTAAATTTTGCACATAGAATAAACAATCTTTGTTCTAATAATTTTAAAACTCAAAATTTAAAACTTATTCTTCAACATGCAGTAGAATATGGCTATCCCTTTTATTTAGTTAAGTCAATTTTACGAATATAAATTTTGCTTTCATTGGGGTTTATATGTTTGCACATTCTATCTGTTAAAACACTTACAATTTGTTTACTGATATATTTGGCTAAAGAATGAATTCCTTTATGTGAGAGCTGAGTGGGAATATTTTGGTTAAATATCTTTTATTAATTAAAAAATTTAAATAGTAAATTCTAATTTTTTTTCTTTTCTAGGGAGAGAACTTTAAATATAATATTGTTCCAATAAGTGCGTTGCCATATTGGAGATTTAATTTTTTTTTTTTTTTTTTTTTTTTTTTTTTTTTTTTTTTTTTTTTTTTTTTCCCTTGCCAGGTAGAGAACATTTAACAATTTAGTTAAATGCGTTTTTATTTTTTATTTTTTATTTTTTATTTTTTGCAAGATATTAGATTCAATACGTGAGGTTAACATATTGGAAATGTTTGGTTATTTTTAGCTATCAGTGTGTGAAATCTAATTTTATTTTTCAGAATAAATAATATTTAGCAAGATGTTAGTTCCATTAAGTGCGTGTAGCCATTTTGGTATTTCTTTTAAACTTGCATTGTTATTTATAAAATGAAAATCTAATTTTATTTTTCAGGGTTAATAAAATTTTGCAAGATGTTAGTTCCAATAAGTGCATGTAGTCATATTGGTAAATCTGTTAAGCTTGCATATAATTATTTATAAAATGAAAATTTAATTTGACTTCTACAATAATATTTTAGATTTTATGGGTTTATTTATGTTTTGAAATTATTTAAATGTTGACATATGTAAAAATAAATAGATAAAATAATTTTATACTGGAAAATTTACTTAATCAAAATAATTAATAGTTATTTAGATATTGTTTTAATCTTTAACTAGATGGCAGCACCATATAATGATTTTAAAAAAACTATTACTATTATTCTTTAGTATTATTTTTTAGTTATTGTTTATTATAAAACCAGATGGCAGCACCATATATATTTTCACAATTTTTTTTCTCTTTTAACTGAAAACTTGGAATACAAGTGAAATTTTTAAATAATCCAATAATATAATATATATATTAAAATTATTTAAGTCAAAAAATATTTTTAGTAAATGAATTTATAGTTTTTATATTATTTATTTGTATTTTTATATTTTAAATTAGAAATAGTTAAAATCACAATGGTTAAATTTATAACTGCTACTTTTAGAAAATTAACTGTAATTTTAACTTGTACGTTTGAATTCACTTATTCACTTTACCATGTGCTTAGCACAAAACATTTTTGGCTTCGGATTCTGGACAAATTTATGTTGTAATGTATAGATTTTCTTTGTCTTCCTTTGTATTTATTTGTTTATAAATGGATTTATTTTCTTCCGTTTGATTTGTAGTGTTCTATTTTCAAAGGTATCCTTTTTTTTTTTTTTTTTTTTTTTTTTTTTTCCAATTTCTTTCCAATGATTGTTAGGGCTTGGAATTGTCACAAAATTTTGGCTTTAAGCTTGTGACAGTTACAGAAAACAATCATTCTTTGCTTATAATGTGGTTTCCCAGCCCTTGAAAAAGTAAATTACATTATAAGCTTGCATTTGTGTTTTTTTTTTTTTTTTTTACTTATGTTTCACTTTTTGAATAAATACTTCATTTGTTAGGACTATGTTTTATAATGTGTAATTTGACATAGCTATTTGGGATAATAATTTCATTGCATTTGGTCAGTTATTTCTGTTTCAATGGTTAATTTTTGCAATAAGTTTATATATATATATATATATATATATATATATAAATCCATATATATATATATATATATATATATATATAAATCCATATATATATATATATATATATATATAAATCCATATATATATATATATATATATATATATAAATCCATATATATATATATATAATAAATTTACAATTCACATTCAAATTGTAAAATAAGGTTTTTTTTTCTTTATTTCATTTTTTGGACAAACTCAATATGATTTAATGAGAGAGAGTTATATCAAAATGAGACATATAAATATGATAACTTTATTTTCAGGAATTTCATTTTTTTAAGAATTCAATATATCACGATTCTTTTTTTTTTTAATACACAACATGTGCCGCTTAATCACATCACTGGGAATAGTGATTTAGTTAAATGGTTGATTTCAAAATCAGAAAAAAAAGTTAACATAGTAAATTACTTTTTCTATTCAAAATTAGAAATAACGAGAATGAAAAATCATGCATCCAGCATAGATAATGAAACACTTTCCAACACATCCAGAAAACTGTAACGAAACTTCTCCGTTAAATAAACTGAAAGAAGATATGTAAAGTAAACAGTTTAGAAAACATATAACGCATTGAAAAATACAGTTTTCGAAATTACTTTCCATTGCAAAAAAGTTGTCCAATTTTTTTATGCAGCCCTGTATATGATCTATAGATTTTGATATATTCTACATAGCATGATAAAATTTAGTTCACTTAAAAAATTCCCATTTAGAAATTTTCGCCAATTGATGGAAATGCACTCGAAATCTTTTGTACAGCCCTGTATATTATCTATAAGACTTTTGTATACACCACATATTAAGCAAAAAGGTTAAAAAAATTTTCAGGTAAAAAAAAGCATAAGGCAACTTAAAACACACTTCCAGCAATTGGCAACCGTAAACGACAATGTATCTTGTTCTTTGCGTAGCCCTGTATATGAATTTATTTACATTCCACAAACTTCTATTAGTCTATTAAATATAGCTCAGCAGGAAAATGCGTAACATAATTAAAAACTACACTTAAGCAGTTCACTCTCATAGTCTGTAATACTTACGGATTACCTTGTGTAGCCTTGTATATGATCAACCGAATTGATACACAACACGTACTGGGAAAAAAAATTACTTAAACTTACAAACACAAACCAAAGTTGAAAAAGTACTTATCGCACAGAGACTGTAATTATCGCACGTATACTGTAACCGATCCATTTTGTGTGTCCGTATAAATGTACTATAACCGCCATAATTTTAAGGGAGCAATTTATAGTGCACCTCAGTAATGCATATAATTTTCATTATGTTTGAAGTAGTGAAACATCATTAAATTATACTGAAAACGATTCTTCCCCGTCCAATATGTAACAGAATTCTTTTGTTTGACCCTGTAAACCAATAAATGCTTTGCACCCCATATTTTACAAAATGCCTGCTTTAATGCGCTTCATAAATATATATCAATTTTATCATGCTTCAAATAGCGTAGCGTCATCAAAATGCACTTGAAACGATTTTTTCATATTGACTACAATGTAACGGAATACTTTTGGTTGTCCATGTAAAAATACTATAAGTGCTACACACATGATTTTCAATAGGGAACATGCTGTAGTAAACGACAATTACATACAAAAATTTCAGGGCAATCTGAGTAGATTTACGCGAGTTACATTACGGACGGACAGCCAGACGGCACACGGCAGAGAAACCGAAGTCATAAACAATTTTCAACTAGTTTGGAAAGTGTTAAAAAAAAAAGCTGATTCTATTATTGAATGATTCATATAAGTAGCGCACACAGTTATTAATAAATATTTACGCGAGTTACATTACGGACGGACAGCCACAGACGGCACACGGCAGATAAACCGAAGTCATAAACACTTTTCAACTAATTTCGGAAGAGTTAAAAAAAAAAAAGCTGATTCTATTATTGAATGATTTATATAAGTAGCGCACACAGTTATTAATAAATTAATACATGCATAATTTATAAATGGTTCATTTATAATTTAAAAGCAATTCAAATATGCTTCTTGTTCCGAGAAAAAACGAAACTTTTCATTTTAGAAAAAAATAGAGTAAAAGTGGATCATGTTATGTAAGTACTATGGTAATAGAGGTTGAGTTGCATAAATTGGAATAGTTTTATGTCCTCAGAATAAAGAAAAAACATATCAAATATTTTTTTTCGAACTTTTTTTGACAAACATGCGAAATTAATAACATTTAACATTAATATTAAAATTAACATGTTTTTGTTACTCTCGTATGTATAAATTGTATTACGAAACTGAAAATGTTTACTTGATAGTTGATAATATATATAAAAAAAACTGCTATTTTGTACGAAGAAAATTAAATAATATACTGTAAAAACTATTCGGAAACGTTTCTTTTTTTTCCTTTTCTTGAAACGAACAGAAAAAGAAGCTTTTTTTCTTTTTTCATAGATAATTCTTTAAATCTCAAAAATTTATTGGTGTGTGAGTGAGGTATTTGAAGAATTAAAAAAACCCGCTTTTAGGAATTCCGGATAATTCGGAAAGTGTTATGTTATGTCTTATGTTATGTCTTATGTTATGTCTTATGTCTGTACTTGCTAGATCCAGAAGTTTTCTTTTCTTTTCTTTTTTTTTTTTTAAATTGTACATAAATTGCAAATGTCTGTCCCACAAGCATTCGAAACACTTGTGTGGCCATGGCCGTAACAGTATATTCACTGACCTTATTTTAGTTATTTCAAAATACACAACACTAACAGTTAGGGATATAGTTTATAAAACATCATTTTTTTCCTTTTTTTTTCATAAGATGCTGTTATTCATCCTCTGGGATATTTATAGTCACATTTATTATTTCCTATTTCAGGTCACTCAAAGTCTTCTTTTTCCAAGAAATCATCGATATACTTGTGCAGGCTGAATACCATCACCCGAAACCTTCAATGGAAACCACAAAGGTCCTTCTAAAAGCCAATAATCCTTTTCTACCGGAGCATCTACCCCATGCTACCACTGAACTTAGCCAGTTTGGGAGTCCGAAGAAGATTCTGTTGAAAAAAAAGAGAACCATCAATGGTGTGATCGCTGAAGTGGATTATCCTTCACAGTTTATGGCCTATGCCACTAAAGTTGCTATGGAAGGTTCACTGTACGATTGTTTAGGGTTCCTTTCTATCGAAATTGTTGTCACTGAAACTGGTAAAGATTTCGATAATTTTGTGAGAAAACGATTCAGGTGCATTGTAGAAGATTATTAATGTGCCAAAAGAACATTTTAAACAAAAATGACTAGCAAGACGTTTTAAGATGTCGATATCTCTGTATATATATATATAAAAAATCCTGTGACATTGCTATTCCTGTTTTCTTTATATATATATATATATATATATATATATATATAAAAACTTATTGCAAAAATTAACCATTGAAACAGAAATAACTGACCAAATGCAATGAAATTATTATCCCAATATATATATATATATATATATATTGTGTAACATTATTCAATTTAAAAACAGCATTTATATGTAAGATTTTTAACATGCAAATAAATATATATATATTTTTTTTGCTTTAATCTTTAGCAGTTAATTATTTATTCTTTATTACAGAAAAACTGATGCATGCGAATGATGATTCATTTACAGTTCAATTAAATCAGTCAGATTAAGAATATACATAATCCCAACAGGATTAAACTATATGTCTGTGCAGGATTTTCTTAGTAGATGAAAAGTGTGAAGAACAGGTTGTTTTAAAAGAATCATTAACATCCGGATCTCTAATGTTAAATGTTAATTAATTCATTTGTATTTTTAAAACTTCACAACAGAAAATTAAAATTTTATTTTCTATTTTCTGCACAGATTTTTTAGATGATCATTCTTTGCCGTATAGTTGGCAAAATATTAAGTGTACTTAATTTTATTTTAAGTTAATTTATTTCAAGGATTGACGGTAATTCAGCTTCATAAAGATTTTAATGCATTAATGCATTATGTTATCTCGCTCAACAACTCTAACCTTTCTAACTCATTTTTAAACATAAAAATGCGATATTTGTGGGCATGATTAATAAAAGGGTTTGTTTGTAATCAAACTGTTTTTTTTTCTTTAATTTTCCGATAAATGAATTACATCTTACGTTATGAGCCATTATTGTGTCAGGATTGCAGTTATAAGCTCTTTCTGCGCTGTCAGATCCGGAAATTCGGTTCGAAAGGCCAACTTTGACCACATTTTCTAAAAAATATTCTTCTGTTACGAAAAACGGAAAAACAGTTAGATTACATATTTTTTTTTAATATTATCACCTGCCAATTCGACATGTTTTCTAACAAACATGTAAAACATATTAAAAAATTCACAAATAAGTACCCAGTGTTGATTTGAATACAACCTTAATATGAAATTAGTTAGGAATTATTAATTAATATACATTTTTTAAATATTTTGTTAATTACACGAAAAATAAACTTCACTAAGAATAGAAAATAGAAAAAATAAATTTTAAATTTCTGAGGAGAAATTTGATAAATAATCGAAATAATTGAATCGTATGAATAGATTTTTTTTTAATTTAAATTTTATCTCGTGTTTGCGTTATTAATAAAATGAATACTATGCTTATTTTGCGAAATATCAGACAAACTGAAGGTAAGCGTTTAAATCGCAGGAAAGTCTTTCAGAGAGTAAAAATGATCCTAATACAAAGTCTTCAATGAGTCGTTAACTCAAAATTAAAATAAAAAGCTATAGGTGGAAGCTAGCATATTTTAAATGACTTGCTTAATAGTTCCCCCAAATCGCTCAGTAAAATAATTAGTCATGCCGTTTTTTAAAATTTTGAATTTGTTTTTAAAAGTAAATGATAAGAATAAAATAAATAAATTCGCGAACTAAATGTTTTTTCTTTTAAATTTTGTTTAAAGATCTTAACCTCATTTATAGGTATTCTGTGTTAGAAATATTTTTAATTTTTATTATTAAATAATACAAAATTAGTTTTAAAACTTTTTAATTTAAAGATTGAATTTGCTTAAAAATCACGAATAAGATTTTTTTTGTGATTTCCACAGCTTTCATCTGTAATTATATATCTTAAAATACCTCATAAAAATAAAAAAAATTCCATCGTAAAACTTTTATAATCGTATTAAATGCCATTTGCATATTTTACATACCAATTTCCTAAAATGGACTGACTGATTTTAAAATAAAACAACTTGCAAACAGTGACAGATATTTGAAAAAATTCTTCCAGGAGTGTTTTGTAAGATGTCGGCAGTTTTTTTTCTGCGATTCCAGGTTTCAGTTCAAATTACGAGCAATAGATTGTGCTGGGAGGAATGGATGTCCAATCGATGCAGAAGCAGATTAAATGCCGGTTTTCGGAATATTCCGGTTTACGGAATGCCGAATAAGAGGTCCGATACTGTATATATAAATAACTAATTAACTACTGACTAAGTCTGCCAGCCCCCATTTACAGTGTATCCCGGTTACAGTTTCAAGTAGCAGTGATAGATGGCGCTGAAAGCAATGGGTGCTAGAGAACCTACAACTTAGTAAGGCACTGTTGGATGTTGTCATATGGGTGCTCAGTCGAAGACAAAACTGAAATAACCCATCATTGATGCGAAGGAAGGAGGTTAAATACGTGGAATGGGTCTCATTCGCCAATACAGTCTTATTCTTAGGGCCCGATTCTGAACTCAGCCGGTATGATTTCGATGAAATGTGTTGTTGCCATGGAAATAACGAATTCTTCGATGTAAAGACAGCGTTCAGAATTGGGAATAAACTTAAAAAGCAGTATTCGAGTAGGCAGACGATTTTATATTTATGAAGTTTGTACTGATGAATGACACCCATTCCATATATTTTACCTTCTTCTTTCGCATCAATACTATGTTCTGCTTCCGGCATTTAATGTAAATATTCGTATTTTTTAAAACTAATTACACTATCGTAGAGAAGAATGTCTCCGCTTTAACGGTTTATTTTTACCCTTACTGTATATCGGAAATTGAGTTAGTGCGAGCATTAGTGAAGGAGAGAAAAAAATCGGTGTATTCCAACATTTTGAAATTTTTTTTGAAAGCGTTAATGTCAATATTTTTTCAAACGGAATGCGACGTTTTAAACGTAAACGTACGAAACTTAAGACTATGTCTTCCCTTTTTGCGTATCAACTTGTATGATACCTTTACCAATCAGTAAAATTCTGTTAAAATAAATAAGTTTGATCTATGTTTCCTTCGTTTAATGGGGGTTTTTAACCTGCGACTTATTCTGTTTAGGTCTCTACATGACAGAACAGATGCTATTGCCAAAAGGTTGTCTGTGCAAATTGCATAAGAAGGTTGACCTTCCAGGAAGCTCAACTGGTAAAGCCAAATGTAAGCACACGTTTCTGCGTTCGATACCCGGTTTGGATACTTTTTCAATCATCTGGAAAATTTTCAAATTCTATGGTATCTTTACCAATCAATATGATTGTGTTAAAATAATAGAATATAAAATTAAATCTGATTTCTGAAAAAAGTTCATTTTAAAACTGCACAAATATTTACCACAAAATAAGTACTCTGGAGTAATTTTTATATAGAGATATTCAGATTCTATTTAGTGGAACATAGAAATTATATTGAAGTTGAACAATTGAAATAGTATATTAGTGGACTTCAAATATCAAACAATGAAAGATATTATCTTCAGTGTATTTAATATAAATATTAGTGGTATATCAAAAAGAGTATTTTGTAACTCAAACGTTAATGAATATGGATCCCATTGTATATTAGGCAACTTCCTGAAAATCTCTCTAATAGCAATTTTTAGACTTAGACAACCAATAATGAAATAAATAAATTGGTTAATCTCTGTAATTCTAAATGTGCTTAATTAATCTTATCCTTTTCTGTTTTGAAGACCAAAAATCTTATTTACAAATTTCTGAAGTCCCGAACTTTACTATGACATCCTATTGCCTTCTTATATGTTTAGTTGACACAAGATAGTATATTGAACATTTCATGCATGTTACAATATTTAAGTTAGATCATAAAGTGTGGTTAATGTCCCAATCCTTACTTTACAATAAAAGAAGAATATTTAACACAGTTTATGTAAATGTACAAGTCAGATTCAGACTACTAATTCACTATTTAATGCATTTTCTGCGGATTTATTAAATATTCCTGTCACATCAAGTTTCAGGTTGTGATTGACATGTAAAGCAACTTTTAATGTAATTTTCCCAATGAAGAGAAGTTGTGAAATTCTTAGAGCGTTTATAGTTTGCAATGAATTCAAAAACAAAACCCACAACCCTTTTTTTTAATTATTAGCAGCACTCGATTATTTATAAATCGAATAATAAACAAATGTGATTAATTGTTCGAGCTTTTGTTTTAATCGCATCATATGAAAATACGTTTGCGTCAAAATAGTTGTTTTTAGAAAATTGCGAAATAAGAAAATTTTGACAGTCCTTGGGACCTGTAAGTTAAATTTAGAAAAAAATGTTCTAAATCATGCTCTAAAAAAATAAAAGAGCAAATATTCTATTTTTTAACAACTAAAACCTACACAGTTATAATGTTTTGAATTTTATTAATTTTCAGCATTCCCCGGCACTAAAAATGCATTTTTTCATTTTTATAAGCTATTGGTCAGCGAAACCCTTTATACAGTCTCAATAATGTTCAGCATTCTTGCAGGTTGTGAAAAATATATTATTACTTACTTTATTGAAAATTTTGGAAAAGACCGCGCTGTTTTTAAGGAATTCTGTCTTTCCATATTGTGTATTTTTTCCACATTCTAATAACTTAATTTTAACATTCAGTTTAAAATATCGATTATATAGCAATTATTATTATTATTATTATTATTATTATTATTATTATTTTAAATGAAATCACTAAGATCTGAAAAGAGATTCAAATACCTATATCATATGCAATCCAAAGGTTGTTATCGTCACTCTCTCTGTAAAACTAGTTTTACAACAAGGAAACGCTAAAGGGGAAAAACATCAGCGACGGGATGGGGAATTCCGCCGAATCTTTGATGACTTCTTCTGAAATCTAAAACGTCTATTTGCTGACACGTTCTTGAACTTTCTTTTATTTGTAAAAGCATGAAAGGACTAGAGGTGATAAAGCTTTACAAGTGGCCCTGCGACATTCATGTAAATTTTAAAAATATAACATAGAACGTTTATAAACTAACAATACGCAAAGAAAGAGAAAAAACCCACCAAAATAAATAATATATAACAGGTAATAAAAATGATTTAACATAAGTTGATATTACTGTAAAATTATTTAGTTATTACAGAAATATAATTTATTTAATGATATAACAGAAACATGATTTTAAACTAATATATAAAAAATATAAATATAAATATAAATTTTAAATATAATAATTTTTTTAATCTTGTAAACGAAAAAGTTTTTTTTTTTTTTTTTTTTTTTTTTTTTTTTTTTTTTTTTTTTTTTCAAGTATGAGCGAATTGGGGTACCAATTTAATTTTAATAATTAATAAATCTGTATACTCTTAACATAAACATATATAAAAAAATATATATATAAATGTTACCTTTGTTCGCTTTGTATACTTTTTTTTCTCTCTGTGTGTAATAAATATATAAAATACGAAGGATCAGAGAGAAAAACAATGATAGTATAATTTTATGAGATTTGAGGTGACCACATGTTAGCTTGAGATGAGTAGCAACGTTTTGTAATCTTGGATAGAGGCAAAAGTGAAGGTTGTCCTTTTAAAAGCAAATTAAAGGTTTTTAAAAAGAAGAGAAAAGGAAAAGTTAAAGAAAGGATAACGTAGAAAATCCATGCAGAAATATGAAATAACTTAAAAACAAAACTTGTTTTTAACTTTCTTTTGAACTTTATCAATCATGTGAAAACAAAAAATAGCATTAACGTAAAAATATCCAAATTTTATCACCAAAAATATCTGTTTTATATTTACAGCGAACCTAAATTTTATTACATATTGAACAGGTATCTATACTAATAAAAGAAGGTTTCGCTCTGTGCGTGTGTGTCTGTCTGTTTGTTTGTCTGCGATGGCCAGCAAAATCTAGCGCCCTAGAAGTTGGAAAATTTATATTTAGGTAGTTCAAAGCCTGATCTTACGCATCTGAGACTCAGAATTTTAATATTTTCATAATTACCCAAGATATTAATTAGATTCTCATTAAACATCGCATCGAAAATGCCATTTAAAAAAAAATTTTTTTTTATCAAAATGGCTAAAGAAAAGAACTTATGTTCTCGAGCTGCTAAAAGAAATGAACATATTTGAAATTCATTTACTAATTAGCGAATTTGAAGAAAACTAATTAAGATATCGATCTGAAATTTTCTGAGCATATGTAGAACAATTTTCTGCATCCACCAATGCAATTTTTGTAAAATTCGGCAGGTAATTTTTCTTAATTTTTGCGAAAATCTGGCACCAGTCAGAAAAATCCGAGAAAGTTTCAGACAGGGATCTGCTTTCATTAAAAACTGAACTACAAAGAGATCTGTTTCGCTGACCGATCCGTTCATTTACTTTGCAAAAATAAAAGGAAATAACTGCTACTTTTTACTAATGAAAAAAATTAAGATAACTAATTAAGATATAGATTCGAAATTGAGGATGGGAAGGGTGCCGCTGGCGGCTACTTTAGCGTATCGTCTTCGTTATGTTCTAATTATCAGAAAAGTGCAATTCCCTTTTTAATGGTCGCGTTAATGTAGGGGAAGGTGGTTTTCTTGAATAAATTATTCGTTATATTTGCGGGTATGGGGAGGGAGGGGGTTAACGCCTTGCGAAATAAAACGAAGTTTAACATTTTTTAACTTCTCCCGCAGCGTGTTATAAATGTTATATATAAAGAATACCGGAAATTTCAAGTAACGATTTTCGTGACAGTTAGATTTATGTTCTTAATAAAATTACACAACCCGTATTTACATGATTTATACCAACAATCAAAGTAAATGATTTGTTGTTCAGCACTTGCATTCTTATCTCGGGTTCTACGGGCTCGATCACAACAGGATTCGGATGATTCAATTTGGTTTTCGATCTCGTTATAGATTTTAGTTCCACTTTCCACCGCCAGGGGCGCATAATTTTCTCTAGTTTTATGGAACCGTTTCGACGGTAATTGGTTCATTCAATTCTTTTGATACAAGGGGTACCCATGTCGGATGTTTCTATAGAACAAATTGCGCCCCCTGCTAATGGAAAGTGGAACTAAAGGATTTTGCAGCGCGTGCGCAGCACGCCTGCTATAAGGTACCGGATTGCAACGGGGACACGTGTCGGAGTTTCGGTTGGAAGCGGTTTGTTTGGAACAGAGTGTGCCCCGTGGCGCGGAAGGTAAGGTGGAACTAAAAGATTTTGCAGCGTCTGTGTTGCACGCCTACTATATGGAGCCGCAGGCTGCGAGAACACTTGTCGGAGGTTCGTTTATATCAGAATGCACCCCCTAACGGCTGAAAGTGGAAATAAAGGATTTTCCTCGCGTGCGCAATATTTTTAAATATATATTTTCATACTAAATCTGGTTAAAGATATAAAATCATACAAATTTTAGGTTTGTTTAATTTTATCACGGGCCAGGGCAACGCCGCGCGAGTCAGCTAGTAATAAATAAAAGTAATATTTTTAGAAGAAATTTCCATGTTCACCATTGAAAAGGGCCATATTCACCTTGTTGTTAACCGTAGTCTTCTAGAGGTTCTATTAAAATATAGAAAAATCAAAGAACTTGTCTCTTTCTTGTATACTAAGGGCTCTGCGCCATACGAGCTACTCTTGAAAACTTCCTCCAGTACCTGCAGACCTAAAAATACGCTAATTTGTCCAATTTAAAAAAAAATAACCATTTACGGAAGACTGAATGGTGTTATCACGACCAGTGGCGATCTTTTGTCATCGTTTTGGCATTCATTTCCCTTTGACTAAGGATTTTTCCGGTCCACAAGACCGCATCCACTGCTGTCACGGCAGCTGAAGGCTGTTTTCGTGGTTGATTAAGTAAGCTCAATTACTGATTTTGAAATCAGCTTGTGTAAAATGGTTAAATAAAAATGTTACTGCCTCTCAGACGTCTAAAAAAGAAAGTTTTCTTTTAAATGCTTTGGAAAATTATTTTAAATTTGACGTTTAAAATATATTGTTTCAAATTTGACTTGTTTTTCGTACGTAATAATTTAATTATTTTAAGTTTTCTTTCTTTTATTTCCTTTTTGTTTTTCAATATTCACGTATGTTTTACAAATCATTAGTGTTTGGAAATATTATTTGAGAAAAGCCGTAACTGAGAATTTTACTTTAAAATGAATCAAATGTTTATGTGCATCAAATTTTGTAAAGATTATTTTTAATTAGTACTAGAATAATCTTATTTTCTTAAAACTAAATTTTTTCCTTGCAAAATCTCCAAGTCGTAAGTATTTTTAAAATAAGCAATCTAGTTAAATTTGTCTGACAGATTTTGTTACGTATAAGTTTTAACGAAACTTTCAATGAAAGCTAAGGCTGTTTTGCGAATATTTATATGTAAGTATATATAATGGTGTTCCATAAGTAAATATCAGTGCAATAAGGTTACAATCTCTAGAAATCGATTTTATTTTATTCTTAAAAAATACTTGTGTTCTATATTTTACATGCAAAACTTCAGTGTACCAGGGTTACAATGGCTCAAAGAATTTTCAGAGAAACCACCAATACCAGTATTGTCTTACAGAAAAACTCGCTGTATGTAATCGCGCGTTTATATAAGGTGAGTTTTTTGTATAAGAAAATGGTATTTTCCCTGAAAAATTCCCTGACCCGTAGCAATCCTGTTAAAAATGACATTAAAAGTTTACAGTATTTCTTAAATGCTGATTTAAAAAAAAAAAAAAAAAAAAAAAAAAAAAAGTTTCGATTTTCAGGTTGCCAATTGCAAAATCTTACATTAATCTTTGGGAAAAATAAATTAATTTGGTGATTACTCATTATCTAATATAGTCTTCAAAATAAGATTTTTCCCATCCGAAGTAGATGTCGATACCAATGCAGTGCGTTTTTAAAATTTGTCTTTTGAAATTAAAAAATTTTTTCAAAAGACGAAAAAATTTGCCAATTTTGCTGTCGTAAACATCTAAAAGAGTTTTTCTTAAAAATACTCATACATGCCGATAATTCTATTAGTTAATTAATGAGTAATCAAACAAGATTACTCATTAAGACAAGATTTCGCGATCAACAACGAGAAATCCGAATAACGCCGATACTTCCATTAAGGCAAGCTGTTTTAATTATATTTTCTCGTACTACTAATGTTTAATATATAGAAAAATATTCTAAAATTGGAACAAAATTCACCTTTGTGTATCGATTAAAATATGAAACCATTAAATCCGATGGATGTTTTTAACATCTTAAAATGGTTTTAATGTTTTAGAACCTTTTTATTTTAACACCTATTTTAGTAATTACACAAATTGTGATCCATTTTAATAGTTTCGTATTTTAATCTGTTAATGTTTGTAAAACATTTCTTTTGATCTAGCGAGTAGAAATATTAAACATCCAAAACAATTTTAATTTCTCACTTTAAGATTTCATGTATATACTGGGTGTCTCAAAAAGATGTCCCTTTAATCTTCTTTTACCTGCTGGATATACGTAGGCAATATACATTACAAAGATGTTCAAAATAACGTATATGAATTTAAAATAGTTCTGCTATTAATTTTCAAAAAGTTATACTTTTTATTTTTTTATGTGGTTCCTGGATCCTATAAGTTATATTTAGAGAACAGTTTTCTGTGCTCTGACTAGTAGAACAGTAAAAAGTCTATACTTCTATCAGTGAAACTCACCATAAAATGATACTTTGAGTTTTATGAAATCTCGTAACTTTCTGGAACGGAAAACAAATAATCGCACTTTAGGTGCCAAAAAACTTTGAAATTTCATAAAAATCAAAATATTACAACTCGGGGAATTTTGTTCCTGGATTAATGAAATTGTACTTTTAAAGTACATTGTAATGTACTTTTGAAGCTTAGGAAAGTTAAAAAGTTTCTAAAGCTTTTAAGTTGGAATTAGCTATTGGTTAAGCTATTGGAGGGACACTTTATATGCAGCTGAGAGATAAAATACTGTCACTTAGTGAACTCTTATTCTTTAATGTTGTGTAAGTCCGCGCAAATTTTGATGCCATGTTTTGCAATTTTTATTTCTGAGGATTTATTATAATCCTATTACTTCAACATTTCTTTGAAACGTGTGTGATTTTTAAGCACTCCTATAACTTTATTTATTCATTGATTTATTTGCCGTAAGTGTTATACAGCTGAAAATATTCACTAAACCGGGCTAGTTTTAACCTATGCATTTTATTAAGCATATTAACATAGAAGCCAACTGAAGTATTTAGGAGATTGAAAATAAAATATCACATTAAGTAGGCTCCTGACAACTTCCACTCGCACAGTTTCAACAGAAATTTTATTTTTTTCATAATGCATTTAATTTATTTATGAAATTTTTTTAAGAAAATTCCCCTGAAATTTCTAATAATGTCATAACATCTTCAGTTACAAGTACACTACAACAAATTTACCAGTTAATATATGAATGTCATTATTTTGACATTCTTCTTTCATAATCAGTTGAATGTGTTAGCAATAATTTAAAAGAAATTGTGGAAGTGTGGTTTTGAAAACATTTTTTAAAATTTGTTTTCTAAATTCAAAGTTTACTATAATATTTCTCAATATCAATTTTTATTCCTTAAAAATCTCATTTTAAAATTTTAATTGTAGGAAGATTTTGGAAAGTATGAAATCATTTTAACACCCCCCCCCTTTTTTTTTCTAGATTCCATTTTTGTTTCATTTGGGTATTAATGTAACATATTTTTTTATGTTGATTTTATAAAAAAAACACTTTTTTAAAGAAATGTTGATTTTATAGAAAAAATCTAGTTAAATAAACAATAAAATATTTTTAATTTACATGAAAAAAGTACATTTTTAATCCCTCCCCCACCCCTTTTTTTTACTGCAACAATTAAATGCTGCATTTTCTTTTTAGAACACATTTTTCTGTGATATAACTAGATTCTTCTATCAGCAACATGGCTGACAATTTTTTCCCCTGTAAAAGATTTTTTTTTCAATATCTAGACGACTCTTTTTTGAAGTTCATCGAAGTGAACGCACTATATAAGCGTTCACTTCTAGTTTCCTATTTCAAATAAAAATAGTCATAATGTCTGTTATAATGACTGTATGAGAAAATAATAAGCTCTTATGAAATCGACATAGTTTACTATTTAAATTAAAAAAATAATTTTGACCTAAATTAGTTTAAATAACTAATTTAAGCCAAAACAGTTTTTAAAGAATAAAATTTTCTAAAGCGTCCTGACACATCAGCTTTCCTTTTAAAATTTTCAGCTTTCCTTTTAAAAGTATATCGCCGAAAACACTACAAACCAGATTGCTGAATTAATCCTGGAGAGAGAATTTTTCATCTAAATAGGTTTAATACATTTGAATTATAGTAGAATGATCCTTTCTATTTTACTATACATCAATGTATGTGTATAGTAATGATGATTTGCCTTGAGCTCGGGGCTTGTCCCGACCATATGCCACAAGCGGGTCCTCAAGGTGGGTGACGTACAGTAATGATGATAAATGAATAAATAATTAATCACCAAAAATCAAAGTGGAAGCTTTTTTTATTTGTTTTCATAAAAAAACATAGGTAAAATTCAATAACACAACACAAAATTAAAAACAACAACGAAAGTTTCACAAATCATTAACAATACACAAAGTAGATCAAAAGAATTCAGGAGCGTGCGAATGGTCTTTAATTTTGAGTAACACTATTGCTGAATAATAATCTTTAACATATAAATGTATCATCAATTCTGCCATTAAGTAAGGTGAAGATTGCTATAAGGTAATGGTGATACTCAAAAGGATGGACAATATGCACCCTATTGAGTATTTGAATTTTATACATACACATTCAACATATGCATATTGAATAATTTAAAACATATATACAGTTATAGTTAAGATCTCATTTGGAGATACTTATTAGTGCTTTCCAGCAATATATTTCTTAAATTCTTTTCTCACGAGCTTGTCGAAATCCTTTCCATTTTCAGTCACAATTATCTCTACCGAAACTGTCCCAACTTCCGTAAACACACATCCGTCCATTACAAATTTCGCAGCATATGCTTGAAATTGTGACGGATAATCCACCTCGAGAATCACACAGTCAGAAACTCCACTTCGATACAACTGGGCCTTACTCGGTGTCCCAAATGCCACTAGCCAAGCTTTAACATGAGGAATATGTTCGTCTGGAAAAATGTTTTGGGCTCTAAAAACAATTCTTGTCGTTTCATCGGAAGATTTAGGATGGGAGAGTTCTGCCTTCAAAAGTATATCTACGATTTCCTTCATAAGCAAGACCTTAAGAAACCTGTCATAACAAATTAAATAAATAAAATAAATAACAAAATATATAATAATTAATTAAATAACATGGAAAAAAAAGAAATGCAAAATCACTCTATCAAATTAACAGAAAATAGAAGAAATATAAAATATAAAAGAAAACAGAACGTTTTTACAAAAACTTAATTCCAGAAAATCAAAGGAAACTGGAGTAAACTTCTGAGAAAATTTTACAGGGTGTTCGTAAACTATGATGCGTAATAATAATGCATTACAAACTTCTAGGAGTATGTGACGTCAAACTTTTCTTTTGTATTTTTCTAAAAAACTGTGCGTCGTTAAGAGATTTTTCTTTGGACAACATTCGTGTAATAAGAGCGAAGATTTTCATTCTGCGCAGTTTGGCCGGAGGTAATTAAAAATCCTGTATATTTTTTTATCTGTATATTTTAATTATTTTAGAGAATTGTTACTCATCATGATACCGTCTGTGTATTATTACATCTATGACATTGTATAATGTATGATATCGACGTTTGTTTTCTATAGATGACTAAAAGTGGATAAAAAAATAAATTAACGTTGAAAAAAAAATGCACCGAAGGATCAACTTGACATAGAAATTCTTTCACATTAAAATTCATTGTTAGATGAACTAATACATTTATACATTCGTGTATATTTACCTGCATGTATGTTGATGTGTGGTCTTAAACAAAATAAATGTGTGGCACCGTGTAGTACTGACTCCACTTAGTTTTATTTGATCATAGTGACTTAAATTAGTTATACAAATATAGTAAAATAATGATATTTTTATGTATTTTAAAGCATGCCCCATAGTAATGATAGGCGGAATAAATGATTTTAATATTCGAATGAATCATTCGGGCATGCGCAAATGTATAGCTTCCAATCGTCGAAATATTTTTGATCAATTTAAACCAGACATTTTGTAAAAACAAAATAGAATTAAAGTAAGAGCCACACAATTTTTACTTGGCTCTTAATTAAATTCTTGTCTTTACAAAATTTCTTATTTTAGTTGATTAAAAAGAATAGGAAGATCTGTAGCTCGGCTCTTGCGCATGTTTGAATGATTCATTCGAATATCAAAATCATTCATTCTGCCCACCACTATCCTATAAGATGGAAGATGTTCTAAAACAACAGCCACTTGACCATCGAGATTTTAATGTATATTATTAAATAAATTCTAAAATTTCCTATTATTGAGCTTGTCAGAATACAGTAGTTTGATCGGAAGAACCAAGATATACTCAAGTGGAACTTACCCATGTGATATATTAATTACTAAATTATTAAAAACAAGTGTTTGCGTTTCTTATAATTTTATTATGTAGGTATTGCCTAATCAACTTTCTTATAGATATCTTCATTAGTAAAGTTGTAAATGGTGATTTTTTTTTTTTTTTTTGAGATAGAATTTTTGAAAAGTACTCCAATTCCCTTTATATATTAAAAAAAAAAAAAAAAAAGATATTAAGCTAATGTTATTACAAAATGCACATTTTGAGTTATTTTCATGTTATCTCACTCCTTTTCCTTCTTTTCCAAAAAAACTATTTTGACTTTTTTAATTACATTTTTATTGGCAGATTTCTTTTATACAAATTTTTGAAATACAGATTTAGCAAATATTATTATAAATAGTACATTTTTAGTTATTATCGAATGTAGTGCATTTTTTTTTCACATCAACCTCTAATATTTTCATATTACTCCGATTACAATTTTTTTAACTCATATAATTTCAGATATTTAGACGGTTTATTAATTACAAGTATGGGTGTCCACTGAACGAAAACCAAGGAAGGGCGAGATTTCGGAACAAATATGCCTCTAGTCCGCGACTAAGAACACGCATTTCATTTTTTTTTCCCCTGAAGGAAAATATAAACATGAAATAAACTGAGCTAATATATATTTTTTTCTGAATCCCACCTGCAAGATAATTTCTAAACGTATAAACATAAAAAGCAATACCGAAAAAATAAAATAAAAATTGAAATAATGAAAAATAAAAAAATAGTCAACAGCCAGATTTTTCAAAATGAAGAATTATAACAATTTACAATATTTAACACATGAATTTAAAAAGAAAAAGATAACTAAAAATTGTTTTGGACGGAGGATTCGGGAGGGGGAGGGGCGCTACGTCCTTCAGCTGAGTCCTTAGATCTTTTAACTGGAGTTAAATTATTTAAAATCATGTCAGACTCTTTTTTTTTTCAAATCATCAGAGAAAGAAATATAATTAAGTAAATTAAAAAGTACAGGGAGAAGCAATTGTATTTAACTGCTGCCCTTTGCGGGTCCTCGTAATTACAGTTTTCAATGAAAGATAAATAAAATCTATAAAATTTTTAAAATATTTACCTATGCTTTCTCTGGATCCTATGCACTGCAATTCTGGCAAATGTTTCAGACGAAAATGTTGCGAGAGTTCCATACCATACTTTACGTGCTGATGATGGACTCAAGGGAGCCCAGTGATGGTTTAGGACAACGTTGGGATCATAACTCGCCAATAAAGTTGCAATAAAACTTGGATCGATTTCTGCAGATGGAGAGCAAACGAAAATTACTTCGGGCACATCATACATAAACTTTTTCTTCTGTATATATCTTCTCTTTACAGAAGTGAATTTGCGGTCGCAGATTTCATCATATTCATCACGTTCGTATTTTCTTTTTGTTGCTATTTGGCTCATCTTGAAAACACTCTAGAAAAGAAATTATGAATATTATTAGTTTCAAACATAGCAATTAAAAAGGGGTTTGGGTAAGAAAAAAAAACAATTTAGTATAGATTTTCTAACGCATTCATGCATGGTAACTTTATATGAGATTGAACTGAAAAACTATCTTTAGAAAACAGATGATATGGCATATGAACCTCACATGAAGTTCAGTAACGCTTGTGAAATACAATAATAGATGCCAGAAACACTTTATTTTGCAATTTTAAGTTGAAAATGTGTTTTTGGTTGTGTGTGGGGGCAAATTTGCTTCTGTTCTGCGTGAGAGAGAAGATTTTTCTCAAATATTTTTTTTCTCTTGGCCCTAAAAATTGACTTTTTTTTTTTCATTTTCTATTTTATGCTAAGGTATTGAAAGTTTAAATTATCATAAAAAAATAATTAACACCTATTATAACTATTTATTTATACTCCTTGCAATTTACTTTTTATGGGGTTCGATAGTACTTTTGTAATAACAGCGTGGTTTTTTAAATTCTAAAAATTTTTAGCATATAATTGAAAGAAAAAGGGTCTAGAAATAAAATTAAAAAATAATTTTATTAGAAGTAGACAAATTCCACTGCGTATAATGCATATAATGTGTGTGTGTGTTTGCATTGAGTATTTTATAGTTTATAATTTTCACAAAATTGTGTTACTAAAGCTCATGATATAACTGAGTTATATAGTGTGTGAAACCATAACATCTGAGAGAGAGCTAATCTCTCAGAATTTAAAACATAAACCATTAAAACATAAGTGTCTCTTTAAACGTATGAGAGAACACAGATCATTTTTCAAATGAATGAATAATGAAGGACGTTTGAGAGCCCCAATAATTTTCTGCGCTCAACAAAGCATGTAAAAGCATGAAATTTACACGCATGATTTCGAACTGAATATCGTTGTTAATTTTTAAATATATATTAACTATTTCTCCTCCATGCCTTTTATCAGAATGTAGATTACCGAAAATTGGCCTAAAATAACAACTTTGACGCTTTTTTTTCTTAAAAGACTATTTGCCATAGTAGAAAAAAGAGAAACGTTATTCGACTTCTTAATATCCGAATCTGAATAAGAATACCTACATTTTTTTGCATTTAAAAATTGAAGTGACTTCGTAAATGTATCAGAAAGTTTCGGATTACAAAAATATCTTTCAAAAAATGTTTTTTTCCCCCCATTTTAACCTTTGAATAACTTTATATCATAACTTTAAAATGATATGTATTACTTAATCATCCCATGCATCCGGATCTCATTAGGTTAATTATCATATATACACTTTCAAAATAAGTAATTATGAAAAATAGAACTATGAATTTGATGTTACAGTGTTATCAAAAGATTTTCTAAATGCTTATGTTCGAAAACAGCAAATTATTAGCATCAAAGTTATATAAGACAATATACTGGGTAGCTAAATTCTGTAAAACATTGTCAGTTCCTATTAATTTATTTTTTTATATTTATATTTAATCGCTTAAGTACAGTATGTTACGATCATAGCCATACCTTTCAAATTGTAATATCAGTGTCAGTGATGACCACAACTTTCTAAGTTTATTTATAATCAACATCATTATTATAACATCGCTAGATGCGTGGCAACACGATTTGTTGTTTTTAAATAAAGAAATCTAATATTATTGTACATTTAGAATAACAATTGTGTTAAATACAAAAAATCTAGCATAAAATTATATTTATAATGCCTGTTAATATTTGTCTGAATAATCCAGCACATTTTCAATGACTCTATTTCTGAAAAAAGGGGAAAATTCTACTTTCAACATTTGGCTTGTAAATTTGGAGCTCGCGGAATACAAATGATGTCATTTCTACGATCTTAAACAAAAATGACGCCAGATTGACGAACTTATAGAAAAATATTTTAGACTCATAAATTAAATTAAATACTTAAAAATTGATATTTTCCTCTTTTGACCCTTCCAAAATTAGAGATTTTGTGACCAATTTTAACTTCCAATTTTAAGAAATAAATGCAGATATATATCCAGTTAAATGCAGGGAACTTAAATTTGTTTATGTTCAACCTCGTTGGTTGAATGTAAACGTCAAAAAGTTAGTGTGGAAGAATTTTTAGGCGTCAATTTGTGGGCAGATAATTATTTATTTTGTAGGGAAAAAAAAAAAAAGATTATTAAAATATGAATTTATGAATTATATTTTTATTGCTTAGAGTTTTCTTTAAAAATGAAATGTAATCAAATATATTTTTAAATAATCTATTTAAACAGAAAGATAATTTTCTTTTCAATTTTGCTGGAAAATTAAAGTAAATACATACCTTCTAATCTCCACCCTGTTTTCCCTTATATTCTCAAAAATGGAGTAATTTAGTTGCCACCAATTTCAGAAATGTCATAAAAAATTAGAAATAATAATAATAATAATATGTTGAAATTAATTCAAATTTTAAAATTCTAAAAATTTATATGCCAACTTCGGGTCTATGCGGTATTAAATTCATGGCTCAGTATGTGATATACTCGGAGGAGGAGTTGGGAGCATAAACACAGTCATATTTTAATATATTAGATTCTGGAGGAGGGAGGGGGGGGTAATAGGGTGATTTTCGATAGCAAATGAATAGAAATATCGTTTATTTATCTCGTGAGAAAAATCTCGTGAAAGGTTAATAATAATACCTAATTATTATATCTTATATTTATTATAATTCTGATACATATTCGTAATTTATATTTATTATAATTACAATTAATATTTATTATTTTTATGTATTATTTATATTATAATTAAAGTTAAAATTTATTATTTATATTTATTTTTACATGTATTATTTACATTTATTACAATTATTTTTATTTGTTATATTAAATTATGTTTTATATTTATTATATATTTTTTGTTCAACATCTAATATTGTTACATAAGAAATGTGTAAAAATTCCATTATTACCAAATAAGCGCTGTTTGCCAAAATTTTAAATAATATTTTATTTCCAAAAATAATTAACAACTTATCAATTTTTTGCCACACACACACACACACACACACACACACACACACACACACACATATATATATATATATATATATATATATATATATATATATATTCTACATATTGTCGATTTTTTATGAGATTTAATGGTTATTATACACAAAATAATTATATATATATATACAGTACTTCTAAATTATCATATTTTTTAATGTTTTATATAAAAAGGGTTATAAATATTTTTAATCATAATATGTACAGAGAAGCACCATTTTATCTGTTTTTAGAATTATAGAACTGTCGGATGAAGTAAATATATTATATTAAAATCTGATCGTTAGTTTGTATTGTACAACGCCTCGTCTTAGAATATGGAACATTGGGCTTTGAAATTAACATAAGTTATTCCCTATGGATCCGAGGATGTTATATATACCCTCAGAATGAAAAAGAAA
Source organism: Maratus michaelseni (assembly GCA_963931845.1). Classification (NCBI taxonomy): domain Eukaryota; kingdom Metazoa; phylum Arthropoda; class Arachnida; order Araneae; family Salticidae; genus Maratus; species Maratus michaelseni. Next base: position 205,905,981 of record OZ007588.1, read on the forward strand.
CAATTAGTTTCCAAGATTTTTTTCTCCTTGTAATTTTTAATGACATATCTGTAATGGTGGCAGCTAAATTACTCCATTTTTGTGAATAACAGGGGAAAAAAGAAAGGGGGGGGGCGGTAAATGGCAGGGGCCATTATAGTTTTAATACCTTCATTTTTTCATTAAAATTGAAAAGATTTTATTTTGCTTTTTAAATAGATAGTGGAAAGGAAAAAAAGATTAAATTTCATTTTCCCATTAAATTCTAACTTCAATCTTCATGAAACAGTTTATTTTAAAATAGAAAAAAATCGTTTGACATAGAAATCATTACTCTGCAGCTTTTCTTTAATTTTATGTTCGACCAAGAAGATTAAGCAAACAGAAATTTTGGTACATTGCATTTAAACTAAGGAGTTATTGTTCATTATTTACATGAAATAAATTTAAAGAAGTAACAGAGATATTCAACTAATTATTTCTTAAAAATGGCGATTACAATTTTCCAGAATGTTGCTAAAAGCACTATGTTTTAGTGCGAAAACTGAGATTTTTGAAAACATTTATTTTAATTCATAAATATGAAATTTTTTTATACAAGTTCGTCCAAATAATATCATTTTTATATAATACGCCAAATGACGCAATTTTTCTATAGGTTCGTTAAATGACGTCATTTTATTTAACCAGCTCTAAAATTGAAGCCAAATTTTGAAAGAACGAAAATCTTGACCAACGAAGCATTGACAATATACATTTTTATTGAGAAAACTTTAAACCTACGTTGTAATTATGATTTATTACTTGAAATTTAGTATTTAATTAAATTCATAATGCATATTTTTTTAGTGTACAATAAAATTAGATCCCCCTCCCCCAAATAATCGAAAGATTTTATGCTATTTTAGTGCAAAACATCGCATTGCTGCGCCTGCTAGTTCTTTAATAAGAAGTGTTATAAATATGAATATTTCAATTGTTAAGAGCTGTGTATAATCACTTCTGCGTATAGGGAGGGGGGGGGGACGAATAATTCTGATAGGGCTTTCATCTATAAGATAAGTTTTGTTAGTTGCAATGGTTAGCACAAACTCAATTCCTTTTTTTCTTTTTCTTTTTTTAATGATCAATTGTACCTCAACATATTTTTAAAGTATATTACAAAGTCAGAGCATCTTTTTCTAAATTTCGATATTTTGCCTTTTTAGAGCTTTTTTAAATATTCAAACTGACTACTGCCTAGTTTCTGACAAATTCCTGAACTTATTTTTATTCTAAATCAAATAAAATCGACAGATGTTTTTATTTATAAATGGAATTGAACAGAGTTTTCCATTTTCTGATAAAGGAAATGATTATTTCAAAAACTTGTGCCAATGGGAGAGTTTTTAGATGATTTCCAGGTATGTCAGCCAGAAAATTTCACCAATGGAGAGCAATCACTAAAAATTCAATATGCAATACATTTATGTAAAAATTAAAAATTCTGTTCGATTCCAAATCACTCCAATAATCACTTCTCAAAAATTCATGCCTCTACCGAAAAAACAAAAAATGATTTCCTCGAATGCGCCAGGAAATTTCGTTTTGTTGAGCGGGGGAAAATATGTTTTGAGAGCTGCTTAATGATAGAAGTAGCTTTTTTGTTTAATAATTGTTTGTGCGTGTGCGTGTTTGTCTTTTAAAAAGTTTCAAATATGAAAAAAGTATTAAAATCAATCAAAAGAACTTTTCCAAGTTAAGCTACAATTAAAATGTAAATTATCTTAATTTTTCAGTAGATGAGTTAATGAGGAACAAATTTATTTATGCAACAATACACTAAGAAAGAAAAATCCTATTTTCTAATACATAAATAAATTGGAAATTATGAATTTCTATTGGTGACATCTAGCGAAAAACAAACTAGAAAATTTTCATAACTACTTCAAAAATTTCCAAATTCGGCACACATGCATAAGGTGGTTTTGATCTTCTTCACATCATTTGTTTAATTTTTTCGGTTTGAACGCCTATGGTTAAGTCATCCTCTACTACGTTCTTGAATTATTAATAGAATTAAGAGTCAAACAGGGAATTTTAGTTCCACTATTTCTGCACCGGCGTTTTGAATCTGCCATTTCAGTCCCAGTATTTTAGTCCAAGAGTTTCGGTTCGGCCATTCCATTACTGCCACTTAAAATAGACAGTTTTGCTACATTTAAGTTTTTCAACTGTAAATATGTATCTGTTTATATATGGACAATGCAGTGTTTTAATTTAGTTTGTTCATATAACATCAGTTAATTTGTGAAAGGGCGTGACTGACTTGGAATACTCAGAATAGAGAAATAATGCAGAAAAGATACAATGTGAGAGAAGCACGTTTCCCATTAATTAACAAAATAATAATAATAATAATAATAATACAATAGAAATAACTCAGTTTTTAAAAATATATTTTCTGTGTTTTATTAAAATAACTTAAAATAGAAAAATCTACATTACGCAAAAAAAAAAAAAAAAAAAAAAAAAAAAAAAAAACGTTGTTTTGAGCTTTAATTAAATCATTCTGGAAAAAGTTAAAAAAATTCGTACCATAAAAACTAAAAATGCTTTGAAACAATCTAAATGTTAGCAACCGATAAATAAATGAATGAGAAATAGGATAAAAAAGAAAAATAACATAAAACGCATGGATTATGAAATATAGCATACTATCCAACTTTAAGAACTGGTGTTTAAATCATTTTTTTTCTACAGCTTAGTCAAATTAATTTTTAATTTGGAAAATTAGACGAATCTGTTCGAATCTATTAAGAACTATAATACTAGCATACTATAAAACATTAAAAGTTGGTATTTCAAACCATTCGTTTTTTTTCTTGTTCTTCAGCTCAAAAAATATAATTTTTAATTTAGAAAATGCCGATCTGTAATATGTTCTAAAAGTCTAAACATTTTTGTTCTAGTGTAAACTAAATTAAAAAAAAATAATCTTAGAAAAATTAGCAGTTAATTTTTGTTTCAGTATTTTAAAATGATGTTAAGTAAACATTAATATTAACCTAAGATTTCCCCGCTTAAAAGTGCATTTAATGACTTAAAGACTATAAAGTATATTTGTCACAAAAGCAATCAGTAAAATTACACATACACACATAATTCAGTATTAACAGAACTCTATACAAAAATACTACATTATGACTGAATGAAGTGGCAGCAGATGAGGAATGACAGAGCCGAATTAGTTAAAATAACGCGCCCGAAAAAAAGAAATGCCATGGACTGGTTATTAATCACTTTTCTGATGTCACTTTCATCAAAATATGACTTTCGATATCTGTTATTAGTATTATAGTTAATTAATAAAATTATTCATACTACAATAACTCAGAATCATTACAGAAAACTTAAATTAATAACACATTTCCTTTCGACTTTGTTAAAGCCCTTTTCTTGAAATATTCAATCTAAAAATCTCATGCAATTAACGATCATTATCAGTCATATTTCAAATTATCCTCTTCAATGTTAAATCTGTAAATATGCAATTCCTTTTTTCAATTTTTTTCTCAGAAAATAAATTAAGCGGTGTTTCGTTGCTGTTCACTGGCAAAATATTAGTAATGTATTACTAAAATTTGTACAACCTCAAAAGAGAGATAGAGAACAACCCACACATTTAAATAACCAAATTGTCCCAAAGAAAATCTGAAAAAGTCGTTCGACAGGAAATTGTCTTATTTCAATTTACGTTAAAAAAAATAATAATAATAACCTCCACTTTTGGCATCATATTTTTCATTTTCGGTAAATTTTGCCTCTGGATACCAAACGAGAAGTCAAATAGTTTAGGAATTATGAAGATATAAAATTTAGAATCGCTAATGTTAAATTCATTTTTAATCGTTTCAAAACCGATTGCAATGCGGGTAGTTTTTAAAGATTATCGGAAAAACTACTTGACTGTAATTTTCAATTCGCATATTTGAAGCTTTCGAAAATTGATTTCTGTGAAATTTTTCTTAGGTTAAAATTGATGTTTGTTTCGAAAATCAATATCAAAATATGTATATTTTCATAATTAATTTTCGAGAAAAATATTAATTTTGAGTTGCAATTTTTTTAAACAGAAATAGGTTTCTAGAAGCTTTAAACAGGCGAATCCAAAATTACAGCTCGTTCCACTAAGCTGTTTTTGAGTTATATTTAAAAAAACTACCCAGATTGCAATCTTTTTTTCAACAATTAATAAAAATAAAATAAAATAAAAAATTAACATTATAAACGCCAACCTTTAAATCTTCTTAATTCTTTGACCAAATGACTTGCCGTTCCATATCATGAGGAGAAATTTATGCTGAAAAAAAAAATGCTGTCAAAATTCGGTTTTCATGTTGAAAATTTCAATACAAAGGCGACACATATTTTTTATTTATTTATTTTAATATACATTGAAAGAAGACATAATTTCTACTCAAATAGCTATTTGCGTCTCTCTCTCTCTCTCTCTCTCTCTCTCTCTCTCTCTCTCTCTCTCTTTTTTTTTTTTTTTTTTTTTTGTATGAGGGGAAGGGGGGGGGGGGCAAGTTGGTGATTAAATTAAAATGTTTTTTTTTTTTTTTCAAATTGGCTGAGTGTATTTAGCTAAGTGTTACAATTTTATTCACGTTTGTCAGTTTGATTAAGACTTTAACAGTTTAAATATAAAATTAAATACCGATTTTTGAAATATTTTGTCAAGCACAAAAGAAAAAAACTTTTAAGAACAGTACACAGAAAAGATAAATTAAGATTTTTAATTTATTAACGAGAAATTTGGGCTCAAATCGGTTTAAAACATATGTTTAACACTGTAGCATGTCGAAATCTTATTATATCGTTATCAGTTAAACCTAAAAATTTTCTATTTAATGTTAAACCTAAGGGTCTTTTCAATTTCTTTTAATCTGCATTCTCTTATTAAAGGACGTCTCTTTGTTTTCTGCTCGGCAAAATAGTTCTAAAATATATATCTAATTTTATATTTCAACTATTAAAATCTCAGAGAAGTTGTCGAGTTTTGCTTAAGATTTTTAGATAAAAATATTAAATAGATATTTTTAAAATATTGTACCAAGAGAAAAACAAAGAAATATGTTTTGAGAATAATATCCAAAAAAGAAAAAAAAGAAAGAAGATAAGTTATTTAATGAGAAATTTGAAAACTACGTATGCATTCGAAGCCCATAGGATTAATATCGAATAGGGAAATTTCAGATCTGAATGATAAGACGCAAACGTTTACCACTTTAATGAAATACTTCAAATATTAGCATTTATGGTATTTTTAAATAACGTGCAATTAGCTATTATTTTCCTCGCAAAGCTGTTAATTTTCCAATCTTAGTCTAAAGATTTGTAGATTAGATGTCACATAGAAAATTTTAAATTCTTAAATTCAATTCAACGCTAATGTAATTTTATCAAAAGAAAATCATCCCAAAAAGATCTTTTCATTACCGATAATCTACAGTAGTACAAACTGTTTAAATAAAGTATGCACTAAAAAATTTAGAAAAAAATTAAAAAGTTTAAATTTTATTTTATTAAATTAAAAATATTAACTAAAACAGATACATTTCTATGTAAGAGCGAATATCTATAGAAGATTTCGCTTAGACTTTTAACAACAATTTAAAAATTACAGTTTAACACAAATTTTAGGTAGTATAAAATTATTCATAATTATTATAAGTAGTTAAATAGCAGTATAAAACTTAGTCTTAAAATGAAACCATGTCATATACTTTCAAAATTGTGTGTTGGTTTCACCTCTGAACTTCATATGAAGATTGTCATGTGGATGCATTAAGCGAAAGGTATAGAAGCAATTACACAATTAGTTAAAACAACATAATTAACATTTATTGGAGAAAGACAAAAATTTACTCAAAGTGATTTAATGTTTACACTTTCAAGTATGAATCGATACAGAAAAAAATGCAGTAAATTATTATAAAGAACAGAAAATATTTCATTAAATCTAGATTTATGAATTATTTTATTCCCGATATATTTTATTCTCTTCTAAAGTTTCTTAAAAAGCTGAAAATACGGCTACAAAATTGGAAAACATAAAGACATCTTAAAAAAAAAAAAAAGTTTCTTGTTCAATGTTGTGGACGATTATGTAAGTAAACTAGTAATTAGACATATTGCTGGAGTTAAAAATATTATCAAAGAAAGCTATTTATCAAATTATTTACAATATTGTTATTTTAAGCTTTGATAATCGTAAAAGGCATTAGGATTACAAACATGATTGTGCTACACATAAAATCTGAGAATGAGAAGTCATCAGGTATTGATTGATTTAACCAATTCTTGATATAATTGATAATTGGATTTATATTAAGCAGATTAACCACGAAATCTGTTTGGCCTTATTTTAATTATTCATTATTAAATAATAATAATATATATATTTAAATAATTCAGCTTTGCCAAATTGGGAATTTGTTTTTTCAAACTATCTACCATAATTTCAGATTAGATAATCTTAGCTTTATATATTGACATACATTTCGTGATTAAATTAAGCAAAGATTAATAATTTGAAAACGTGGTAGATATTCTGAATACAGATTTATTTAGATATTGTACAGATATCTTGAGCGATCGTTATGTTGATTTATGACTGTCAAATTCGAAGATATAAAGTTTATAAATTAAAAAGATAACACTATAGTTGTTCAGTACAAGTTAAAATTAAGATGACTGTTTCAAACCTCTAAACATCTTAAAAATACAAATATGCACAAAAATATTTAGAAGGTTATAAATCCCAACTTTAATAATATAAAATTTGTAGTTATAACAAGTAGATAGTTATTGTTTGTATTTGTGGAACAGTAAAAAAGTTTTCAGTCTTTTCATCAGGTAGGATAAAGAATAAAACTGATTGCAAAGACAACCAATTTCTTTAAAAATACAATTATCATTATAGTTTGGAAAATATATATTGAAATATAATCTACTACTGAATTTAAGTGTATCAAAACTATATTAATTTATTAAAACAATAATTTTCATTAGCGTTAATCAACTAAATTTAAATCAAATAAATTTAAATACATATTCAAGTATAAATCGAAATTGTAGAAATTACTTTCAATTATTATAAGGAACAGAAAACTGTGGGAAATAACAAAATGTAGTTACTTGAATAAAATATTTGAAATGTTGAACATTGCAATTTAATTATTCATCAATAAGTTTTATAGGAAATAAAAATATCTTCGAATTTTATTTTAAAAAAATCATCAAGTTTTAAATTATCAACAAAGAAAAAGAAATATTATACAGTTTGAAATAATTAATAAAATCTCTGTCAAAGACCAAGATACTAATTAAAAACGCATACATTAAACTGTTTAAAAAACTGGCGTGATACACAAATAAAGATTTAAAAAAAAAAAACTTAATAAAACCATAAAATTACGGTGTTATGAATTAGTTATTATAGTAATTATTAAGTTTTGTGGTGTTATTAAGAAGTTTTTGGCATTTATTTAAAAACGTACAGTGGAAGAAAATCATACTAATCACATTAAACTTCTGTAGATATCGCAATATTATAACATAAAATATTCAAGTTTAACGACATTCACAATATAATTATAGCATCAATAAATAAACATGAAATATTAAATAGTTGATACATATTTATGTCTTTGATTTGATAGAAATAAATATTTTCTGTAATTATGTTAGAAATTTCCGAAGACAAATGCCTCAAACGTTATAATTATAGTTAAAGAACTTTTTTGTTTAATTCAACCTAGTTAATTGTTTCAAATTATAAAAGTTTTCATAATAAACTGCATAACAGAATAATATTTTAATTTAAGAGCATTAGTATTATTTCACTGTGTATATGCATAATAAATTTTATATCACGGACACAATAAAAAAAAGAAAAAGAAAAAAAAAAGACAGCTAAAAACAAATGCTTACCTTTAATTTTCCGATGAAATCTTTTCTTAAGAACTAACACACTACACACACTAAACAACAAAATTATGAATAATTAAATTTGTATTTCTACGAGCAGCCCTATAAACGATTCACACACCACAGATTGAATTAATGGGAAAGATAAATTTCACTTACTATAGACCGTAGCAGGTATATTTCAAAGCTAACATGCAACAACTTTAGAAAACAACACAATTCTCCAATAAAATTTCTGATAACAAAAGGATTTGAGGGGGGCGGGGTGGGGTACAAGTGCAACCGACAAAGATTAATCTTTGGGGAACACTTTTTGAGGATTACTTTTGATTTAAATTGACACCTGTCAAACCACAATAGCGCCTGCTTATCGTGCCAATTTTTCTAAAATTTTGATTAGCGTGGGAATCTTGGATTTTAATTTAATTTGAATAATTCCAATGTCTTTTTTCATTATTGTAAACGACTACAAAAAATCCTGTATTACAATATTAAATACTTCGGAATTTTCAAAATAAACAATAGGGATGAAGAAGAATGAATAATAGCTAGGAAGAAATAACTTTATATTAATTAGTGTATTTAAAAATTTGGAATAGCTTGTGTTTAAGATTCAGATTATTATTTTTTCCTTTTCTTAAATTATTTAGATATTGTTTATAAAACTATTAATGCGTAAAAAGGAGAAATCTACAGTTTATATAAGGTTGTTATTAGAAGCCAAATGAAGGCATCGTGTCACGTTAATTAATATTAATTATAAGTTAAAAAAAACCCTTATATCTGCTTATATGAAAGCTAATCCAAATGTAACTATTAAATTCGTTTAAAGAAGAAAAGACAAATATATATATATATATATTACAATAGAAAAGGATTATAATAATACATTATAAAAATTTTAAAATATTTTTTTAAAGTATATAACATTGTAGTCGTGTGAAATTAAGCAATTCTGATTTTTTAATGGGGAACTTTAATTATTACGAGTGCAAGATTCTCTAAAATTAAATAACTTTCAACTCTTTCATCTTAAATCTTATTTCATTAAATTTTAAAATATGTTTCTTTTAGTAGCTATTACGCATTAATTAGGAGAATTTTAAAACCACACTTCTACAATTTTGATCATTTTGAAATATCTTTTGTGTCATACATTTCTTAGAAGCGTACGCTATAACTGTAACGATCAGATATACAGGAAGTTAATTAGTTTCAGAAAAAATAAAATAAATAATATGACATAACGTATGTAAAAAATACAGTTAAAATGACTATTTACATAACATTTTTATTTAAAAAAAATATATATAATATTTATATTACTGAAAGTTCAATTTTTAGTTTTATTAAATACACCCTAAAGACGGAAAAAAAAAAAAAAAAAAAAAAAAAGGCGAGTGAATTGAAAAACATTTGAGGAAATTTTTTCACTTAGAACATACTGGTGTAATAAAAATACACAAATAGAAAAAAATATATAATTTAAAGTTTCCAACTCTGTATCCTGTAAAGGCAAATGGATAGAGTGAAAGGCTCTTTTCAAGTATTTCTAATTATCGGATCTTCAGAACACTTTTATATAAAGAATGTTTAAAGCGGATTTCAAAAAAAAAAAAAAAAAAAAAAAATCCCGCTCAAAAACGCGAAACTTTCTGACATATTTCATGACTCATTTTTAAACCTAAAATCCTGATACTTGCAGACATGATTATGGAACTGATTTGTAATCGAAAAGTTTTTTTCGTATCCGGATAAATGAATTATATTTTGAGTTGTGAGCAATTGTTTTCCCAGAACGGCAGTTTTTGTCCTTCCCTTTGCTGTCGCGTCTGAAAATTCAGTTCATAAATATTGTTGCCAATTCTGAGGGAATTTTTATTCAGAAATTACTAATTTTTACCAGAAATTTGGAATATTTATTATTATTTTTTTTTTATAATGATATATACTCTGTGAACAAAATGAAAGAAAAGTATTATTCAAAATTTCTGGTATGATAGATTTCAAATTTCTGATTTTAAAAAAATCCGCAAGATTTAGCAATATTTTTCAAAACGTCAACTTTTACAGCATTATCTGAAAAATCTTCTGTTTTTACCAAAAAGCAACAACAATAAAATACTGAGGAAAAGACTGTTCTATTACATAGTTTCTGAATAAGTGTGCCTACCAATTTGATAAGTTTACGAACAAAAGAAAATTTTAATGAATTTCTCTAAAGAGGGCAACTAAATTAGTCCATTTTTTCTGAAAATAGTAAACAATGGGCTATCGTCTGCTATCCGAAATGGTGAAAAAATATCTTTATTTTTGTTTTGCTTGAATAAACCGATTTAAACAAATCGGATTAATTTACATTATCTTTATTGTGGTTCAACCTTTAACCATAAAATTGGTTTAGAAAAAAACTGAATCATGTTTCAAGCTTTCGACATAAATTTAGTGCAACGTTATAGTGGTATTTTCAAAAGCACCATAAAAATGATGAAACACAGAATTTAATTTTGTGGTGAGATGTTGATTCACGATTCAGGGTTTTATCTAATCTAATTTTATGGTTAAAGGTTGAACCATGATTCAGGATTTTTTTCTAATCCAATTTTATAGTGAACTAGTATATAACCCCCGTCAAAAATTACGGATTGTTGATCTGCGTTCCATTTTCAAAAGATTTCATACAAACAAACATCATGAAGATTTCATTATTGAAAGGTTTGTATTGTAGAAAAGTACATTTTAAAGCCGGTAGATGGCGCCAAAATAATATTTAAAACAGAAGCGTAATACTGGATTGATCACCGCAAAGTCTCCCTACGAAAGAAATCACCACTATTTCTGAAAAAAAAAGTGTTTAACAGAAAAAATTGTTTACAGAATACATGTTTTATATGAAATTATAATATATACCCCTCGTCAAAATAGACGGATTGTTGATCTGTATTCCATTTTCATAAGATTTCATACAAACAAACTGCATGAAGATTTCATTATTGAAAGGTTTGTATTGTAGAAAAGTACATTTTAAAGACGGTAGATGGCACTAGAGCAATATTTAAAACAGAAGCGTAATACTGGATCGATAACCGCAAAGCCTCTCTACGGAAGAAATCACCACAATTTTTGAAAAAAAGTTTTGTCAGAAAAAATTGTTTACAGAATACATGCTTTATATGAAATTATAGTATATAACCTCCGTCAAAAATGACAGATAGTTGATCTGCGCTGCATTTTCATACAAACAAACAGCATGAAGATTCTGCCGGCAGATGGCGCCAGAATATTTAAAAAGAAAGCGTAATATATTACTGGATAACAGTGTTCGTTTGTTTATATCTGGAATTCCGATGTTTAATCTGGATTTTTTAATTAAGAACTTAAAACATTATAATAGGATGTACACATTAATATACATTATATAAACATTATAATATACATTTTTATAGGAAAATATTCTTAACAAGCATGATTTCGAGTAGAAGATATCTCATTTAGCTGTAGATAGCATAGGTTTTTCATTAAGCCCAACATGGCGTTTAACTACCGTCGATTTGCAGACTAGATTGGTCGCGCCCGGAATGGTTACAGACACTTTCTTGCCTTCGGATTTTATTATAAGTAGATAGATAGATTGTTGAACCCTGATCCAGGTTTTTCTCTAAACTTATTTTATGAGGAAAGGATTGAACCATTATTTTGATGTTCAATTTATCATTTTATGGTGCAGTTAATGAACCAAGATTCAGATTCTGTGAGATTATGTATCTCTATGAAAGCTTACTAATTTTCTTATTAACGTTAAACTGAAAATTATTACTTAACAAAATTATTACCAAAATTGCTTTAAAAAAGATGGAATTCCTTCTTTAGGAGGAACTCTTTCATGCCTGTTGTATTATCTGCCGGTAGATGGCGCCAGAATATTTAAAAAAAACGTAATATATTGCTGGATAACAGTGTTCGTAGGTTTATATCTGGAATTCCGATGTTTAATCTGGATTTTTAATAAAGAACATAAAACATTATAATATGATATAATATACACGTTTTATAGGAAAATATGCTTAACAAGCATGATTTCAATCATTTAGCTGTAGCTAGCATAGGTTTTTCATTAAGCCCAACATGGCGTTTAACTACCGTCGATTCGCAGACCAGAGTGGTCGCGCCCGGAATGGTTACAGACACTTTCTTGCCTCTGGATTTTATTATACGTAGATTGTTGGACCCTGATCCAAGTTTTCTCTAAACTTATTTTATGATGAAAGGATTGAACCATTATTTTGGTGTTCAATTTATCATTTTATGGTGCAGTTAATGAACCAAGATTCAGATTCTGTGAGATTATGTTTCTTTAGGGAAGCTTACTAATTTTCTTATTAACGTTAAACTGAAAATTATTACTAAAGTTTTAATTGTTGACTGTCTTTGAAATGTATTTAAAAAAAGGGAAACAGTTGGTTCTTATTTAATTACACAAAATAACTGCATTATTTTTTCACCAATGCTGATTATTACTATTCTGCATTTGCAGTCATATATGACTGTATACTAAAATTATTATCAAAACACTAAAATAATTTAATATTTTTGTAATTTCTAGTTCATTTAATTGTAAACATGATTTCTTGCTTCTAATAAGAAATATAATAAATTAATATTATAAATATTTTCTAAATGTAGAATTAAAGTAGATTTATTTTTTCCAACAAAATCGAAAGATCTGTTGCAATGCTAATGCAACATATTGGGTTGCTATACCAGCTAATATTTTATTTATATACATATCTGCATTATGCAAATCCTCTTATTTGTACATTCGTTCTAAAGACGACAAAATTATTTTTTTTATTTAAATTATTTAAATACTTTATGCATATTGTAATGCTTTTCACGATTTCTGTAGTGTTAATCTTATGTAATATTTGTGATATAAATATATTATAATAAAAATACTTCTTTGACATAAAATAACTCTTTAAAAACTATATAATACACCAGCTAACCTACCCGACGTTGCCCAGGCTCGTGATAATAACATTAAATATACCTAAAATCAGAATTGAATGATTTTATATTTTTAAACGAAAATCTTTTCAACGAAACTAATGTTGAGGAGGAAAGGGAGGCGACAGACTTCGGCAAGGGAGTCTTCCTAATTTGTATGATTTTATAATTTTTAACTAAAATCCATCCAAATAAACCAAGAGTTGGGGTACCACTGCCTACGGCAACGCATACCGGATGTGCTACGAGCTCTGATTTTATATATGTTTAAACGAAAATCTTTCGAAACAAACCTAATGTTGTTTATCCCACTCCCTTCACGTCTCCGACGGAAAGAAAAAAAAAAGAAGGCAGAAATTTCTGTAAATTTCTGATTTCGGCACCACATATCCTCGTATTTGTATGGTTTTATAATTTTAAACGAAAATCTATCCAAACGAACGTATAGTTGAGGGCTCCACGGCCTCCGACCTTTATATTTATTAGACAAAAATCTTTATAAACGACCTAAGGGGATCCTGTTATTAGTGATTTACAATTTGATTTCTGACATTTAAGTATACTAAGCTTTAAATTCTGATCAAAAGTTTCTGAAGAAAACTAAATAATATACAACGTGCACCCACCATAAGCCTTACTTTTTTTTTTTTTTTTTTTTTTTTTTTATTTATTTTTTTTTTTTTTTATTTTTTTTTTTTTTCCGTCGGAGAAGTGGACGAGGTAGTTTTAAACTGTCGGGAAAAAAATAGAAATCTAGAAAAGGAATCCGAAAACACGAAAACGAATTTCGTAAAATATATATTTTTTGAAATACTAGTTGTATTTAAATAATAACAATAATAATATTACACCGTTATAATAAATCATATACAGTTAGAATAATAATAATAATAATAATATCGAGGTCAAGTAAAATTATTTTTTTTAATAGTAGATGTTATTTTAATAATAATGATTTAAAAATAAAAGAAAAGAAAGAAAGAAAGAAAAGAAAAGGGAAAAAAAGGAAAAAAAAAGAAAGAAAATACTGTTTGGAACCGGGAAGATAAGGTGACAATGTAAATCTCGTGATGTTTCAAATTGTTTACGAAAATAATTTATTTATCATTAGTAATCTTGAGACTGTCACCGTTTGTTTGCACGAAACTTGTAGATCTGTTTATTAAAGGTTTCTTAAGTATTTATGTTTAGTGTAATCACTTTTTGCTATTTTATTTTAATAATAAATTTCGTTGTTCTTGTTTCAAAAATATCGTTAAAGGTATAAAACAAAATACCTACTATTATGTATTTTGAAACAATTAACCTAAGTGAAATAGGAAAAAAAAAAAAGATTTATAGTAGTAGAATTACATGATACGTATTCAATTATAGTAATTTTATTTCATATGTGAAAAGTTCTATTTATTTCATCAATGTAATTCCCGTACAAAAAAAATAATAATAAAAAAAATTATAAATATAATTTTAGAATGTGTAAATAAACATATTTGTTAAATTGTTTTCAAATATTTGTAGTTTTTTAATTATAAAAACATTTTTTAAGATGTACGTAAAGCAGAAGAACATTTTAATTCCTGAGCCTTAATATTATAACAATATTTAAACACGCATCAAAAATTTTAGAATGTAAATTAATTTATTCTTTAAAAAAAATCTTATTTTTAAAACTTTTTTTAGCCAGATCCAGCTAACGCAGAAAAAAAAAAAATTAAAAACCACGAAAGAAAGATCATGTAAGACGTGAATGAGCATAGTCACGTAAATACAATGCGCCAGAAGTTTAATTTTCTCTTCACCAACCTTAGGCACTTTTTTTTTCTCAAAGCAACAAGAGATTGTTCTAGAAAACAACTACTGTCCAAGTACAGTAACTTCTAAGAATGTATGCTTTGGGAATATTTTTTTGTTGATTGGGGATTAAAGAAGCCTTGAAACTAACACCTGTCAAATAACAATAGCATTTGCTGGTGAGAACTGGGTTTTTGATGGGAACTGGGATTTTCTACAATTTATTTATTTAATGAAATGACTGAAGTGACTTATGGGCAGGGCCTGACATCGGGCCTGACACGGGCAGGGCCTGCATCAGGGCCCGCAGGCCCCGATGGGCCATGCGGGGATCTGCCCTGGGTTCCTCATTTGAGTCCACCCCTATGGAATTAATTAGAATTTTTCGTTAAGAGTTAAATAGTTAACTAAATGGTTAAAATGCGCTAAAAGTTACGAAAGTTCTTTCTTGACATTTTCAAAAATTTAGGAAGGCAGTGTGGTCCTCCCTTTCCCATATCTGCTTTCTGTACCCCATAACCCCCCACCCCCCGAAAAAAAAAGTTACATTATAAGAAAATTTAAATTTTATTGTTTTATTATAACATTTTTCTAGTCCATTATTTTCAGAGAAATTCATTATTGACACTTTCTTGATGGTTTAAACCATTTATAACCAATTGGGCCATTCTTTGTTTAGACGTCTTATGACATACTTAGGTAAGCAAAGGGAAAGTTTGTAAACAAATGCTCTCGTCCACCAATCCATCATTTTTCTACTAGTTTCCAACTAGTTTTCATACTAGATATTTTTCTTAAAGTTGTGCTTGTGATACTCTGTATACAGATGTGAATAGTACTTGGAATTTATGTACATATACAATAGGTATTACGTTTAGTACAGTTACTTAAGCATACTTCATGAACAATTTCTATGGATAGATAGAGCCCCCCCCCCTCCCCCCCTTCCTAGAATGATGCTTGTCCCTGGGCCCTAGATAGTGTGCCCGCGAAAAAGAAAATGCTGGAAGGGGCAAGATGCACCTGTATTCCGCTGCTAAGGTCTCATTTTTTAAAATTGTTGGAGA
Source organism: Maratus michaelseni (assembly GCA_963931845.1). Classification (NCBI taxonomy): domain Eukaryota; kingdom Metazoa; phylum Arthropoda; class Arachnida; order Araneae; family Salticidae; genus Maratus; species Maratus michaelseni. Next base: position 205,921,802 of record OZ007588.1, read on the forward strand.
GATTTAAAACATATATATGAAACTTGCAGGGCGTTACTCAAACCCATAATAATTAACTCCTCCTGTCAGAGACACACCAATTATCTTAACGGCAATTTGAGGGGAAATTGTGATCGTGCAACCTGGGATAGCTTTTTTGTATTAAATAAAAAGGATGTACGGCGTTGTGTTATTTTTTGAAGAAACTTATCCTTAAGGTTGACCCCTCAAGCCCGCTGTAAAATCTTACTGAAAGCAGTAGTTTAAACCAACATATATATTACTCTAGATTAAACATCACACTATACACTAAATAAATGCTGGAGTCTAAATTAACGATAAAATAAAAAGGGTTTTATTTACAGAAGATAGATATAAAACATAAAAAAAAGCAAAGAGTAAAATAATCATACAAAAAGGTAATACACATTATATTCACGAGACTTCATTTTAACAATATAATATATTAATCAATTGAGTTATTAATTTCTTATTTTAATTATTTAAATTTAAGTAAGTGCTGAATAAGTTTATGATAATAATTTAACCTTTACATACATCCTTGATCCTGGGGATGGCAAGAGAAGCATAATCTTCTTAACGTTAATTAATTAATTTAAAAATATTTACACAGTATCTGGGTGAATAATATCTACCTGTACCTCTCAGGAGAATAGCAGTCATAGAGTAGTTCACCAGTAGTTCTTGCTTCCACGGGCACATATTTAAAAAAAGGTTTGAATGACTTAATTATAATTGTAGGCTGTTGCCTATAGCACTGCAGTCTATATAGAAAAGCCAACTTTCATGTTGGTAGCAAGCTGCTGAAAAAGATGTCCTCCTCTTAAGGATTTTTTTGATGGAAGTGATTTTTGAGTTCTAGCGAAGTTTTCGTTATTTTTTTCCTTCAGAGGGGTGTAAAAAGTATTTACCTCCTCTTAAGGATTTTTTATCCAATGATGATGTTGGCGGTCAATTTCCCTGCTCTCTCGAATCACTTTTACTGGTCGCCGCGTATATCTGATCATCACGACGTTTGTCATTCGCTCCAGCCATATTCCGTCTCTTAGGGACTCCTATGTACCACTCCTCTCCTTGTTTTCCTGGAATCGCCGGTTCAATGTATATCTTAGCACATTTTATGACCCCTCTAGATTGTCTGTCATAAATCCTTGTTTGTTCAGCATTGCTGAACTGTCAGTTTCGGCGCCTGCCTGCTTTCTGCCCTTGTAAACACGGCCACCCATATCGTTGCCGTTGTTTTGATTATTTTAACGTGGGATGCGGGATATACCAATATCTTAGGTTCTATCCAGCATTATCTCCCCTCTTGAAAAAAAAATGTAATCGGAGAGGACATTTTTGTGTAAATTTGTTTCCGGAAATCACTGCTCATGTAGAGTGTCCAAGCTGATTCTAGAAGATTCAATGACAAACTCGTATAAAGTTGACATAACACATGAGTCCTGAGAACTGGAGGTTAAATGTGAATGTCTGTACAAAGTCCACAGAAAATGTGAAAGTTCGATATAGAACACTGTAGAAAGTTCACAAAGAATGAGAAAGTGTGATGTGGTGAAGACTGTGAAAAGTTCATAGACAATGGGAAAGTACGATGAGGCGAACACTGTGAAAAGTTCACAGATGATGAGAAAGTACGATGAGGCGGACACTGTGAACAGTTCACAGATGATGAGAAAGTACGATGAGGCGAACACTGTGAAAAGTTCACACACAATGATGAGAAACTTGCCATTGCGTCATTTAACTTTGAAGTGTTGTGACCATATTAATTGTAAATCCAATATTGTCATTTACTGACCCAGTACTGAACCGCCAAAATATATAACCAAAACGCCAAAACGTGCCAAATTATGCGCAATGCTATGAAATATAGCACAATTTTGTATACAATTTCACAGGAAAGTAATATAAATTAGCATACATAAGCATATAAAAAAAAAGATTGGCAGTCATTTGCATTTTAGACACTGTAAATAACACATTAATACAATATAAAAAATAATATGTGAGGATTACAATTCCATTTGGCCCATTACATATACTATATGTGAGCGAGTACAAAAATATAATGCAAACTTTTCTTATATATACATAAGAATGTAATCTCATAAATAACATATTACTGTTTCTTTTAATTTTGCAATAAGAAATAACATACTTTAACTCATGAACCAGAAAAATATACATAAATATACATGTTTTCATTTATATTGATTTGTTGGGATAGAGAAAAAAAAAAAAACATATCAATGTAGTCAAAATTTTCCCATCTTTCCTTCTTTTCTTTTTATTGAAGAAAAAAAAATCGTTTAATAAAATATTCTCAATTTTATAAAATGAAAACAGTTCTAGCATTGATATTTTAATAAATTTATGTAAAGAAACAATTTATTCTTCGCATTATATATACAATTCCGTCGAATTATTAATTAACAGATAATGAATTGAAATAGAAGAGAAAAGGCAAAAAAAAATGAATTATTCGTTTTCATTTGATAATATTTATTTCTATTATTATTTCCTCTTTTTTTTTTTTTTTTTTTTTTTTTTTTTTTAATTTGCCCAAGTTTTGTATGTTTCCTAACAAAAAATTCAGTGTAATTTATCCTCCATATAAGGTTGTTATCAAAAACAAAAGAAAAAAAATAAATTCCTAATCCAAAAACATTTCTATAATTTTCATCAATTTTTATTATTATTACAATAAACAAAATAAAAACTGGATGATGCAATCTCCCTTGTTTATAAAATGAGCATCGTAACTGAAGAAAAAGAAAATCAAAAGCAACCGTTGCCTTTTAATCTAACCAGGGATAAACGAATTTCTCTTAGCTGAAAAGATGATGGAGAGCAAGTCCCTCGCCCTTTTCCTCTACCTTTGAGCATCCTCAACTGACCCTGTAATACGTCGCGCTATCTCCCTTACAAATTCTCCCCGCGTAGATCGTAAAAATCGATTGTACCAGGTGCGTTTGGTACACTACACCGGAGAATCTTCGTCACCCTTTTTTTTGGAACACGCCCACGGAACGAACCCCCCCCTTTTTTTTTTTTTTTTTTTTTTTTTTTTGCAGGTGCATCGGGATTTGCGATGCGATCTTTCTTCCGTAACCTTAACCTTTCAACTTTGTTCAATCAGAAGCAGGTAGACTGGTGTGTTGCCTGTTTAAAACCGTCACGTGGAATATGCCGCTAATTATAAAGTAAGTTTTCGAGTTATTATAAGAATTATTTATTTATTTAGTCCTATAACATATTGTGATCATATTGTGTTGTGTTTGTCCACAAGAAACTAGTTTTAATTTCTTATAGAGTTAACTTTAAGATGTAAATAATTTAAGACATACTGCGCGTGTTTCAAACCATGAAACTTTTGCATTATGTGCTTAAAAATCCAACTTACCACTAGAGACTAAGCATAAGATTTTAAAATCTCATTAATAATCTGAAAGATAAATTTAATTACCTTTATTTATCAAAAACCAGTTTGAACTGATGTTTTTTTTTTTTTTTTTTTTTTTTTTTTTTTTTTTTTTTTTTAACACGAAGCCTAAAACATGAAATATACCTGAACGCACGTGTATGTCAAATGCATAACTACTTTCCCAAAAACAATATTCATGTCTGTCAACATTAATTAATAATAATCCAAAATATATGTAATTAAAATTTTATTTTATTTCTTAATATAATCGTTAATCTTAAAAGTTAATGAGGTTGAATATCAAGAATGTGAAATAGCGGTGTCGTGGCTATAACGCATGGTAAAACAATAGTTTATTTAATCATTTAAATAAAAACTGGTCAATTTATTTATTTAGACCGAACTAAATTATTTATTTAGACCAAACTAAATTATTTATTTAAATTAAACTAAATTATTTATTTAAATTAAACTAAATTATTTATTTAAAGTAAGATCAATTATTTTTTATTTTATTTATGTATTCTTATATTTGAGAAAAAAAAAGTGTGACTCATACCCGCCGATCTCAACTAAATACTGCAGTTAGGATTTTATTCGCCCGCGAATATCTTCCATTTAAAAGAGTCAGAACGGATTAAGTCGCAATGCTTATATAAGAGAATACTTTAAATTAAATAAAGTTTATAATATATGAAAATATTTATCTATATCTTACTTTATTTAGAGGATTCTTAAAATAAACGTTATTTTTATTTATCTATACAATTTATTTTATTTTATTTATTTATTTATTTATTTATTTATGTATTTTAAATCATTATTATTATATATTTAAATTTTTTTTTTTTTGAAATTTTAAAATGTTAAATATTTAGAAGAGGAATCACTCTATTTATATATTAAGATCGCGAACTTTATGCTTAAAATCTGATTAAATCAAAATGTAATACATTTATTTTTATTTAAATTTTATACTTAGCTTTGATGTCCTGTAAAATTCCTTTCTAGTTAACCGACACTCCTGTATTATATTTCATTGTTACTTATCTCTGTTATTTTACGTTAATCAAAATTTATTTATTTACTTAATTATTATTATTAGTATTATCATTTTAAATCTCCGCTTAATAATTAGCTAACGAGATTAAGTTTTAAATCCAAATTGTTTATTTAAATTAAAAAAAATGAATAATGTAACTTGTTATTATTATTATTATTATTATTATTATTTTAATATTATTTATTTATTTATTGATTCCGTTTCTTTATTTCATGATGGAATCCTTGCCAACCTGATGATGAAGTGGACGAGCCAGAAACCATCGTCGTCGTCCCACGTTCCTTGAAGAACAGATTTTTTTTTTTTTTTTTTAAATGTGGTTCTAAACATCCATCCGTGAGAAGACCGGAGGACGCAAAAGGAGGAACCCCCCCCGGTGTGTGTGTGTGTGTTTTATATATATATATATTTTTTTTTTTTTGTGAAACTGTGGATTCCACCACTGTGTTTGGTGTGTTTGTCTGGGACGCCTGTGGATTATCCCCCATGGAATAGACACACACCTCAAGAGTGCACCATCGCGACGAAGACATCCACCTAGTAAGTTTATTTATTTATTTGTTTATTCGTTATTATTTTTAATAAGTGAGGTTGATTTTCATTTTATTTCCTGCCTTATGCGACCTGCCCTGATGAGAAAATTAAATTGAATTAAATTAAATTGAAATCTAACAATTTTATGTGATTAATTTTTTTTTTCCTATCTCCATCCCTGTGTATTTTATGCCGGCTTACACAGTTTCTTGCGAAGAATATCTGCAGAGATATAAACGAAAAAAAAAAATAAACATCCTCAAATTAAATCTTAATTATATGACATTATTATGTTTTGTTTAGTCGTTAAATGTTTTTAGTGATATTTTATGTGGTTTACTTGTCTTGCATGTTATGTAAAGTTTGCGTTCCGTGACTGTAGCGTTAGTATCTCCCCTTGAGATAAGATGCTTTACGACCCCATATTTGTGGGTGGTCCCCTGTGTTGTACGGCAGAGAAGGCGAGTAGAAAAGGGAGTGCAAAAACTTCGATTGCTCCCCCTCCATTCGAGTGCTGAATCGAATCTCCGCGAACGATTGTAACCTTGGTTACGATGGCTTTGTTGTCCAACAACTTCGTATAATCCTGATATTAAAAGTTTCCCTTCGTTTTTATTATTTATTTATTTATTTTTTTTTTCTTAATATATATCAAACTTTTTATATATTTATTTTAAATTTATCCTTAATATATGATATATATATATATTTTTTTTTGTAGTTAATTATTTATTAATTTTTTTTTTTTTTTTTAACTTTAGCTGAGTATGCAATAGCTTGTTTCCTGATCATTTTTAATTATTACTAATCAATGAATATATTATCCCGTTGACCTAGGAAACTTATAAAGGTTTTTGCCTGCATAGTTTTGTTATATATTCATGATTATTATCTTTTTTTTTGTGTGAGAAGTAGGAATGAATAATTCAAAATGGCAAAAATGTTTTTTGTTTAAATACCGAAAACCCTTGTGAATTTGTTTATAATGTAGCTAAACAGTGTACTGTCCTATGAAACAAATATAGGTGTAGTATTTAATGCTAAATATAAAACATAAGTTGCCCCTCTTAACAGAATCAATCCTTAATTTCCCTGTAAAAAAAATATAATACTCGTTTTTCCTTTTTTATTTTATTTATTTATTTATTTATTTTTTTTTAAATTATTTTGTGGAGTTTCGTATATGTATATTTTTTGTATTTTGCTAGTATAAATAATGCGACCTCTTCTCGCACTATTTTGTGAAGTCTATGGGGATATTTTTTTATACATATATATTTACTTTTGTTACCGATTATCTGTACATTTTAACTCAATACAAATTTGGCTCAATGTTAGTCCTGGGTGACTTGTATCTTTGACTTGATATTGTCCCAGTATATACTTATTTTTGAAACCTAATTATAACCAGTATGAGCTAAAAAAAAAAATTTTTTTTAGAGCTTCAAAATAAATTCTTGACTAAATTTTTGGAGAGAATAAAAAAAAATTATTTACAAATTTTTCCTATATTATACAATTTGTTATATTTCCTCCGTAGATTCTGTATCAGAAAGCGATTGTGTAGACTGATTGTCTATGTCCTCGTTACATGGTGTTGCATGCTTGAAATTTCGCTTTGGATTGAAAGCATTCTATTAGTTGCTTTTTAAATTCTCCGTAATCTGTTTCACTGTTTAATTTGATGTTTGTCGCCAATTTTTCCCTTGCGTTTGCAATTAATTTTGCTTTCAGAATGATTAATTTACAATCATCTTTTAGCGAAGTTTGTGCTATTAATTTCTCGAATTCTTGCAGGCAGAATTCCACTCTATTTCCCTTTTTTCCGTCAAAAGTTGGAATCAACGACAAAATAGTGTCTACACTTGGTGTAGATTCCGCCATTGTTGCGTTTAGTATAGATTTTTCTGCCTGATTTCGTTTGTTTTTATGTTGATTTCTTGTTTTTGGTGACAAAATATCAGTTTGTCCCCGTTTATTTTTGTTTTTTTTTTTCTGAGTTGTTTGCTTGTATAGATGAATCGTTGAGATTTCCACTTTTTCTCTTAAATTTTCTTTTATTATTTGCCATACCCCAACGCAAAATAAAATTTGTAAGGCATTTTAACAAGAGATCAGATTACTACAAAACTTGTTCAATTTTAGTTATTTTTAATTTTACGTTAATTCTGCTGATATAAGTATTAATAATTATTTAAAAATCTAATAATTCCTACACTTATTCTTTCCTTTATTATTATTATTATTATTATTATTATTTTATTAATCAGCAGTTTAGTGAAAAAAAAAACATCTCAAAAATGAACTTTTTTTTTTTTTTTTTTTCAATTGTTCACTTATAAGTATGCAAGAAATACACATAAAATAAATAGATAATAAAAGTTTATCAGCTTATCACTGGTATTATCATTAATTTTATCTTTTATTTTTCTTTATATGTATGTATATATATATCTTTTTTTTTTTTTCAAGGATTAGAACAAATAATAGTTCATTTTTTTATCACTTTCAAATATATTTGCATGAATAAGTCAAATAAATATTTCAGAGACAAAAATAATATGCAATCTTTCAACAAAAATGGTCTTAATTCTTAGGAATTGACCTTTGAAACCTTTGTTTTCATATGAAGATTATTTGCTTGTAATTACAATCGCGACATATAAATATACAATATAAAAGACAATTTTAATTATGCAAATGCAATTGAGTGCCAATACCTTTTTATTATTTTTTTTATGTATAACCCATACCCTAGGATCAGGATTTTACACTTTACAGCTGATATTATTTATCATTTATTTTGTATTATTATTGTTATAATTGTAATTATTCTTATTATTCATGCAATTACCGAAATAAATTATATTAAGTAGTGCGATGTTAGCTTACAAAAAAAATATTAAATACTACTAGCAGAATAATATGAGAAGTAAAAAAAAATATATCTTATTATTATTATTTTTTTTAAATGGATATGTTTAGAGTAACTAATTATAAAAATTTATGTAAATAATAACTTCTATACATTTATTGAGTAAATTTATCAATTCTAAAAGAGAATATTGAATATAAATAAATTTAGTTTCTTTAAATGTCCATCATTATTATTACTATTTAAGTTATTTCATTAGATCTAAGATATAAGTTCTTAATCCAGTACAAAATATTTAATTATCTAAAATAAGCTATAAATTGAATAATTAAAAGGGCTGGATATGAAGAAAGCTGAACACCAGAGAAATTCCTGTGTCACATGCACCAGTAATAATTGGGGTTTCTATCTGTTGGAGAGATTTAAAACATATATATGAAACTTGCAGGGCGTTACTCAAACCCATAATAATTAACTCCTCCTGTCAGAGACACACCAATTATCTTAACGGCAATTTGAGGGGAAATTGTGATCGTGCAACCTGGGATAGCTTTTTTGTATTAAATAAAAAGGATGTACGGCGTTGTGTTATTTTTTGAAGAAACTTATCCTTAAGGTTGACCCCTCAAGCCCGCTGTAAAATCTTACTGAAAGCAGTAGTTTAAACCAACATATATATTACTCTAGATTAAACATCACACTATACACTAAATAAATGCTGGAGTCTAAATTAACGATAAAATAAAAAGGGTTTTATTTACAGAAGATAGATATAAAACATAAAAAAAAGCAAAGAGTAAAATAATCATACAAAAAGGTAATACACATTATATTCACGAGACTTCATTTTAACAATATAATATATTAATCAATTGAGTTATTAATTTCTTATTTTAATTATTTAAATTTAAGTAAGTGCTGAATAAGTTTATGATAATAATTTAACCTTTACATACATCCTTGATCCTGGGGATGGCAAGAGAAGCATAATCTTCTTAACGTTAATTAATTAATTTAAAAATATTTACACAGTATCTGGGTGAATAATATCTACCTGTACCTCTCAGGAGAATAGCAGTCATAGAGTAGTTCACCAGTAGTTCTTGCTTCCACGGGCACATATTTAAAAAAAGGTTTGAATGACTTAATTATAATTGTAGGCTGTTGCCTATAGCACTGCAGTCTATATAGAAAAGCCAACTTTCATGTTGGTAGCAAGCTGCTGAAAAAGATGTCCTCCTCTTAAGGATTTTTTTGATGGAAGTGATTTTTGAGTTCTAGCGAAGTTTTCGTTATTTTTTTCCTTCAGAGGGGTGTAAAAAGTATTTACCTCCTCTTAAGGATTTTTTATCCAATGATGATGTTGGCGGTCAATTTCCCTGCTCTCTCGAATCACTTTTACTGGTCGCCGCGTATATCTGATCATCACGACGTTTGTCATTCGCTCCAGCCATATTCCGTCTCTTAGGGACTCCTATGTACCACTCCTCTCCTTGTTTTCCTGGAATCGCCGGTTCAATGTATATCTTAGCACATTTTATGACCCCTCTAGATTGTCTGTCATAAATCCTTGTTTGTTCAGCATTGCTGAACTGTCAGTTTCGGCGCCTGCCTGCTTTCTGCCCTTGTAAACACGGCCACCCATATCGTTGCCGTTGTTTTGATTATTTTAACGTGGGATGCGGGATATACCAATATCTTAGGTTCTATCCAGCAAAAATGAAGAAGGTAAACATCAAACAAACAAAACTAAGAATTTGTTTTCAGGACACCCCGTGCAAGACAATTTTTAAACATGTTAACATAAAAAGCAATACAGAAATTTCACAATTAAGGTTTTTTTTTTCTACATTCTACTGCTTATATCTAAACATTTTTAAGGATTTCTTTTTCTCAATATAAACAAAGTATATTGCCGTAGATATTTTTTATTTTACAATTAGTTGTATTTCAAACTATCGTTTTATATTTGTAAACCACCCCCCCCCCCCAAAAAAAAAAAAAAAAAAAAAAAAAAAAAAAAAAAAAAAAAAGTTGAGCCTGCGTTTCGCAGACAGTTGTGATGTCTCACGCTTTCCAGCAAATCTATAAATTAGAAATAGAATTTATGAATAGTTTTAAAATCTGTAGGCTTACGGTTATGGGTGGAACTCATAAAAATAATAATTTGGTCTTTTTTTGTTTTTCAAAATAGTGTTTATTTGAAAAAACTGGTAGCAAAAATCTATATATATATTTTTTTCTTTAAAGGGCCAACAAAAATAGATTATATCCAAAATCCAACCATAGCAACATCTGTATACAGAACAGTCTAAGAATTTCATTCAAATCGACTGAATAAATGTTTTAGAAACCGTGGGACAATTAAAAAAAAATGTTGTTTCGAGAAAACGTTTTTACAGTTTACATTTTTCATTATTTTTCTAGAAAAAATTACAGTTTTTAAACTTTTGATTAATTAGCGATTCCGGACGCCCACCTTCCTATTCTTCCAGCAAGTTGTTCGTCAATGTTTGTCCAAGAATGTAGAAAACTCCCTTAAGAAATATTAAAAATTTTAAAGTAAGCTTCCACTGACTTTTTTAATATGAAGAATTGAAACAGTTTATTATCTTTTTCGTTAAAAGGACTCTTATTCCCTGAAACCCGTTTAATATAAATTTTAAACACTTGAATGGAAAAAGAAAAGAAAAGCTAAACATTTTCTTCCTCGGTGGATTCGGAGGTTCAGGGTAAAGGCCTGCACGGGCCCGGCTCTGGCTCGGGCCAATTTTCATTCACGAGATTTGGTCCATGTGTAGACATCTGAAGACCGTGTATACTGTGACCGTGAAGACTTTGTAGACCTCTTCCTAGAGGTCTACGTTCAAATTTTCCGGCTCGGTTACAACCCAGCCCGTGTGATAATTATTAGCCCGGCCCAACCTGAACCGTGCACATCAATTTTTGAAAGAAATACATAGATTTTTAAAAGGCCATTATACTACAATGCGTTATTCTACATTATTCTTCTGTCCCATATTAGCTAGAATTTGTGTATTTAGTGATAATTTTATTGTAGATTGAATAATATAGATTACGAACATCTAGAACCCGATTAAGGTTGTATGGGGCCCAAAGCCCACAACCTTTTAGGGGCCCCTTCCAAAAAAATAATAAGCTAGATTTTTTAGGGAATATTCTCATTAGATATTACAATACAGTTGCCAAGTTATCTTTTTTTGGTTTTTGAGAAAATAATTGCAGAAAACTGCAATTTTAAGAAAGTTTTTTTTTTTTTTTCTAAATCACTTTATTCAATTTTGGGTGCCTATCAGCAGTGGACCCGAGGCCACGGCCTAGTTGGCCTGTGCGGTAATCAGGCCCTGCGAACATCAATACATTTAATTTTATAGCTACTTAGGCTCGGACTTTCAGTTAGGCATAGTAGACCTATGCCAAGGATCTTAAATTGTGAAAGCCTGCGAAATATATTAAGTTATGTTTATGATTTTTTTTTCAGGCATAGGAAAATTAGAAATGAAATTAGTATTTAAATACACTATCAAGATTACTGTATTTTCTTTTTCTTTTTCCAAGTTGTTTAATTATAAATATACGTAATTATTATTTACTAGTGGTTTACATTCACTCATAATCGTGTTTTGCTAAAAAAAAAAAAATCTTGTATACCATTCGAAGATGTCATATCTCTCAATAAATGTCAGTGTACAAGAACAGTAGCCGCTAATAATATATTTTACCTCAATTTTTTAATCGGGCCGTCTTAATCACATGATAGTTATAAATTTCAGAAGCTGGATACTTTTATAAAAATGAATAATTGACTATAAGAAAAAATTGCCTGGGACCTCCCAAATAAATCGGGTTTAAGGCTCCTCATCAGTCAGACCACAAATTCTCTTCTCTAATGTTAAACCTATGGGCTTAGAATGCATCCGTATTTTCAAATTTCTTCCCTGTAAATTAAATTTTTTTCTTCTTTTTTCTTATGCTCTTCTTGGAGAATGTTTCTTTTTTTATTTGATAAAATGTGTCTAAAATATATACTTAATTAGATATTTTAAGTGTTAAAATCCAAGTTAAGCAGACGAGTTGTAAATAAGATTTCAACACTTTGAATAAAACTAACTATGTAGTTTAGAAATATTTTGACAAATAAAAAAGAAAAAAACTTCCTTGAAAAAGAACTTACAGAAAAAAAGGGTAATTATTTTTATTTTCCGAGGATAAATACGAAAAATACGGATACATTCCAAGCCCATAAGTTTAAACATTAGAGAGGGGGAGTTTGCTGTCTGACTGATAACAAGCTTGGATGCATTATGAAAGACATACAAAAGTAGATTTTTCAGTATTAGCAAGTCTTGAATAATTTTCTAAGAAACAGACAGCGGTAATGTACAAAGAGTTCCCGGAGACAGAGTTGTCATAATAGTTAAGTCAATTCCTGATCTTTTACTAAATCTATTGACAAGTGGAACAAAACTGAAGGCTTTCCTGGCACCTTACTGTTTAGTCCTTTGTATAACCCTAGTGACAAATAATTTGGGGGTGGTCTGGTCTAAGACTCTTATAATAGGAGTTCTAGTCTGGTCTGTATCTGGATTTCTACGGGGAGTTAGTGACATCTTTGTGGAAAATGCAGAACTTGAAATTCACGAAAACAAGTATTGTTCGTACTTGAACGTGCTACTTGTTGCTGTTGGGCGGAGAGATATTTGTTTCCTTCCGCTATAGAAACACGTGGAAACAGAAATAAAGTTTAGGCTTGTTTATTATAAAAACTAATTATGAAATTATTGAACGCAAGGAGGAAAAGGTAAGTTGAATATTATTGAACGTTTTTTAATGCTTAAATATTTTATGTATTTTTCGAAAATGCTTCTATTTATGAAAACAAATTTATACATGAACGTGTTACTATTGGGTTGTTGTTGGTTTCCGCGAAATTGAGCACGTGGAAATAGAAGTAATTTTAGCCGTGTTTATAATAAATAGTAATTAGGAAATTCTTGAACACACAGAGTTAAAGTAAGTTGAATACGTGTTTTAATATTTAATTATTTTATGTATTTTCGAAAAGGTTCTATTTATTCAGAAAAAAAAAAAAAAATGATGAAATATAGTGAAAAATACCATTAACGAATCGGAAGGAAACGGGAAAGTTGTTTGTTATACACTAACTTCATTATAGCCCAAATTCTCTACAACATTAATAAATTTATCAAGAGAATTAGGTACATTTCTTAACACGACGTTAGTCAGACATGCAATCTTTAGAATAATGTATAAAAAATAACGAAAAAAAAACATTTAAAGTTTTTGATTAGACTTCTTTAATTCTATATAATTCTAAGTTATTATTTATTAATGATATTTGTTATTTGTAATTACCACAAGTATCTCCAGTTTTCTTTTATTATAGAAGCAGTGAATTTTACTTTAATATTTTGACTTTAAATTTTTAGACTTTAAATTTTGACTAAATTTTAACTTTAAATTTTTAGAGAAAAAATTATTATTATTTTTTTTTTCAGTACTGTTTACTGCGAGATTTATATTTTCAAAATTCTTTCGCTAAACAAAAGAATCCTGAAGCCAATTTAATATAAATATATAACTGAACTAGCTGTTACCCGTGACTTCGTTCACGTAACATTAAAAAAAGAATAAATGCATTAATGTAGCAAAACATTTCACTTGATAATTAACAACATATATAATTAGCTAAAGCTTTATCACATTTTATAGGAGATCATACGGTATTTCTTTGCTATAGGGGCCTTGACATAACCCAGTCTTAAAAAAGTGAAATTTCATGCGAAATAATATATACAATCGCGAAAATGAAACTGCAACTAATGAAAAAAGGAGGACCCAGTAAAATCGTGAAAATCGAGGAATTCCTTTTCGTAAAACGAAAAACAACACTGGCAGAATTCTTCTATACAACAGTGCATTTTAGGTGGTATTTGGTGTACAATTTGTATATGTGTGCATTGCTAAATGGGCATTATTATATTGTTTATTTGCATAGACATATGTTATATGTTTCTTACTACATTATCTTGTTTATATATATATATTAAATTAAGTGTTTCACGCTAATTGGTGTAAATAGTGAACAAACTGCTTGTGGATTTTATACATTGATCGATATTTCACAAAGATATAACAATCTGATGCGATTCTAAAATGTAAATAAAGGTTGCTAGAAAGTACTTTAAATTCTGCCCAATTTAACCTCGATATTTTCTCCATCGCGTCAAGAACACTATTAGCAAATAAATACCGACGACACAAATCTGATTATCTAAATTTACATATTTTTGTTAGTATATATAGGATTATTTTAATTTATTTCATGCGCTTGAAATTTTTTACGCTTTCTCTAGGGTTAGGTGTCGAATAAATGTACTTTCTTGTTATTTTATTTTGCCATTTCTATTTATTCTATTTTCCATTCATTCCATTTATGGATATTGATTTAATTTACATATTCGTGTCAAAGAATATTCTTTAAAGTTATTATCAGGATTAGGATAGGATACGATTAGGGTTAGGATTAGGAATAAAAATTGAACGACAATGGCATGACCGATTCAGGTTTAAAGTATGAAACATCATGAAATGAAGCAATAAGAAAATTAGAAAATTATCGGCTAATAGTTTTTAATAGGTTTTACAGTCATAGTTGGCATCAAAGGTGAGCGGGGAAATGATCATCTAAAGTACCATTAAGTGTTTACCACGCAAAAAACAAATCTGGTTAGAACAATGTATTTAATTTTGCGCCAAATTTCACTTGATAAAAAAAAAGCAAATTGACTACGGACTTAATTACAGACTCCTAACCTTGTTATTCTCGGAAATTTTCTACCTATATCTAAAAAAAATTCTACTATATAGAACGCGCTTTCACGTTTATAATGTTATGAATTGGTACGATCGGCTTGTTCAAATTTGCACAATTCGGCTGGAAGAAAATATTCATTACTTTTTTATATCTTCTTTGCTTTTGCATTACGCCAATTTGTTAGTAAAATCGATTTTCTTTTCGATAACATTGTTGTTTTTTAAGTTTAAAAAATATTGTAATTTTACTTAAACATTGCTTTAAAATCTATGCAATTTCTCTTATCCTACAAGACTTTACAAAAATCTATTATGAAACAACTTTTAAAAAAAAAGCTATATTTTAAAACGACAACAAAGTTTTCCCTATTTTAAAACTAAAAGAATTTTTTTTTTACTTTTTAAAATTTAAATTAAAAATATGGTATCTTTATGTTAGCCGTGTGCAGACGATAAATCGCCTACCTATCCCATTATTAGTATTGAATTCATTAAAAATATAAATCTTTCACTCATTTCATTTAAAACACAGAACTTTAATTTACAACACATACATTTAAAATACATATATTACGTACATTTAAAATAATTCCTTTCATGTCAAAAAGAAAAAGAAAAAAAAAAGAGAAATTAATCACAAATAATTTGATAACCCAAGATTATTTTATTTCAACATCAAAACAAATCTGTTTTATTTTTCTATATATGACATCATATTCGCTTGCTTTCCATACTTACTCGTATTTATGCACTTTGTATTATCATCAAATATTTGAAAACGCACGTTTTGTTTCTAATATGACATCATTTCATATTCTGTTTAATTCTTAAATAATTCATTTCTTTTCATTTTTCACGTGGAAATTTTTCACTTGAAAATAAATAGTTGATTAAAAATTATTACTCAGGGGTTTTATTTTATATTGGCAACGATAAAATATTAGCAACGGTAAAATAAATTTAACCATTTTAAAAAAAGCTGCAAAACCGGGCCCTTTGGGTCAAACCAACCAAACCAACCAACCATTTTAAAATATACGAAAAAATGTCCATGTATTCTCTATGAAAATAATGAAATTTTGAATTATTAAGAAAAATATTGAAATAAAATAAACAAAAACCGTTCTATGTTCATTTGAGGGTTATAATCAACTTATATGCAAAGATACAGGGTAATTAAATGCTCCATTTTGACGCTGGCTTCAGCCTAACATTTGCATATAAATATATAACTGAATGATGTTTAATTGTTGATTTATTAATTAGTAATTTTAATTATAAATTTATTATTAATTAATATTAAATAATTATAAATGTGAATTAATAAAATTAATAAATAAATAAATTAAAATTATTAATTAATTTGATTAATGATGCATTTTAAATTTGATAAAATTTTCCTTCTAAATTTTCTTTTCTACAATAATTTTTTCATCGTCACTTGATTCAACTGCTTTTTAGCACTTTCCAACCTAGTTGAAAAGTGCTTATGACTTGGCCGTCTGTCCGTGCTCTAACTCCCGTAAATATGCTCGGATTGTTCTGCAATTTTTATATGTTATTGTCGTTATCTATGGCACGTTCCCTATTTCAACTGAAGTGTGTAGCACTTATAGTTTTCTTACAGGGACACTCAAAAGAATTCCGTTACATTGCGGTCTATGGGGAAAAATCATTTGCGGTTTATTTTAAGAATGTTTCACTATTGTAAACGCATTGAAATTTATATATATCACTAAGGTGCACTAGAAGAAGCTTACTATGGAATAGGGTGTGCATACCACTTATAGTTACTATACAGGGACAGTCAAAATAATTCCGTTACATTACGTCTATGGAGAAAAATCGTCTGCGGCTTATTTAAATAATGTTCCACTATTTTAAACGCATTGAAGTTTATATATATTACTAAGGTGCATTACAAGAGGCTTACTACAGAATAGTGTGTGTATAGCAGTCATCGTTCATTTACAGGGACACACAAAAGAATTCTCTACTGTCTGTTAACAATAATTCCTGGAAGTGCGTTTTAAGTTACTGAACGCGATTTTAATCTTAACTAGCTTTTTGTCTATTACGTGGTGTGTATAAATTCTGTAGATCCTATACAGGGCAGCACAAATGTTCGCGAACACATTTCCGTTTATTGACAGAAACTCCAAAAGGAGAATTTAAACTGTGCTACGCGTTTCCTAACTAAACTAAAATTTAGCATCCTATGTATATATACAAATCTATAGATCATATACAGGGCTACATAAAAGTATTCGGATATTTTTCCGAATATTGTATATATTGAAAATACCTGAAATTACGTTTTTAAATATGTTATGCGTTTTCCAAATTGTTTACTTAGATGTCATCTTTCAGCTTATTAAACGGTAATGATTTGTAAAATTATTTTAGAAGCGTTGGAAAGTGCTACATAATCTATGCTTGACGCATGATTTTTCGTTCTTGTTTGATTTTGCAATCGATCGACTATTGCGGTGTCGGTATCTTTTAAGGGTGTACGCGGAGGGACATGGGAGAGCTACAGACCCCACCCTCTCCTAAATCTGTGAACAACATGTGGGATTTTCAAAATTTTCAAAAAAAAAAAAAAAAAATGTCAGGGTTGAAGTTTTGAACACAACATGTGAGTTTTACTGTTCAAAACTGTACTAAAATGCTCTAAACTGTACTAATGTGTCCAAAACCTTAAAAAAAGCAACATTCCACACGTAAACACTGCACACTTATTAAACATATGAATAAATATAAATACTATCTCACAATATATTTTACTAACATTTCATTTAATTATTTACTAAATGAAAAAAAGTTCAAACTTTTCCAATATCCGTGTACCATAAAAAGTTCTGTTTCTGTTAAAATTGAGTTATAACAATAAGAAATTCTTTATAATACCACATGTAGTATGGGGTGGGAGTGGCGGGGATTGGGGGGGGGGGGAGCTTTGCTTAACACTGGTGCTTTTGTTTCAATTTCTGTGCAAGAAAACGTTTCAAAGAATTTTCTTTTAAATAATGTTTCATTGTAAATTATCTTTTCTAGATTATAGGATAATAAAAGAAAGGACAAATATTTAATTTAAAATCTAAACAATTATTATTTTTAGGTAGTAAATCGTAGGGTAGTTTGGTTGTTAATACTAAATTGTTATTTTGTATTACATAATCTTTTTGCCAATTATTTAAACTTTTAGCATTGTTCTGATAAAATACAATTTTACCACAAAATATAGTTCTGGACATTTTAAGACAATTTTAGACAGAAGGATTTTGGGCAGTACGGTTTAAACCATGGATTTTTCCGTGGTTTTTACCGTTGTGTCCAAAAGCTTGCAAAATTTAAAAAAGTACTAAGAAATATAAATACAAAAAGCTGTTTATCATTGTTATTGAACTTATTGCAATTTTATTGTATGATAGTTTCGTTTTAAAGGCTTTCATTATACTTCATTACAAGTGCTATTTTTCGTGGTCGAAGGTACCAACCATTTCTCATTGCCCCCCCCCCCCCCCCCCCCGTCCCTCTCCTTTCGCACTAAAATTCCTGCGCATGCCCATCGTATTCAATTTTAGTAGACTTGCACTATCCGGGGTTTACTGGATATACGAATAATTAATTATCAAAATATTAAATCAGTCGTCTAATTTGGTTGATAGGAGATTTGGAGTTTATTTTTACATTTGTGATTTTTTTTTTCATAGTAAATCATTTGATAAAGGGAGGAATAAGTATCGCATTTTTACTGCTACTATTTTTTTTTAATGACTAATTAATTTTTAATATTTATTTAGTATATGTATGTGTTTTTTTTTTTCAAAAATTTTTTTTATTAGGTCTTTGAGCTTTAATAAATTGGAGGGGGTGGTGGTGAATAAAGTACCAAGCCACATTTTTGGTGAAATAAATCTGACATTGTAAGCTGTTGCTTAACATTGTAAATTATAATATCCTACATATTATTTTTTTCTAATGTCAATAGGTGGCAGCATATGTCTCAGGTTTTGTTTTTGTCCAGATGTTTCTAGAACTTTTCTGCCAGAAAGAAAGTGTTTATCATTAAAGTAATGCGATATTGTTATTCAGAATATCTCAAAGGTTACTCAGAAATTGGCAAAAAAAACTTTATTTTATGTTATACAGTTTGATTTGAGTATTTCCGCTAACTTTCAAGCTGATATATCTCAGAAGCTCAAAAATATGGCTTAGTACTCTCTTGCCCCGACCCTCTTAATTGTACATATGTGACTTATTTAGTTATATATAGTCTTATTCTCTAATTTTTAAGCATATCATATATGAAATAACATTTATTTAGTATTATTTTAATTCAGACGGGAATTATTAACTCACAGGAAAACACCTGCTCGCTAATGTTAATCTTATGGGAGAAATTTTTTGAAATATCTTGTTTGAATTTCAATATTTTTAAAATATTTTTTTCCATTGGATATTTGAGGTCGATCTCTACAAAGACTTTTTTTACTTTTTCGATTTCGTTTACAGGTTTTTTTTTTTTTTATTTTTTTTTATTAGGATACTTCTCGTCTCGGAATCGGTAAAATTTATAATTTTATGTGTTAAACTCTTAGCGAAACTGAATAAGAATTTAACACTTCACATAAAATTAAGTATATATTTTAGAAAAAAATGTTGACAACTAAGAAAAAAGGAGGCATCCTTAAGAATAGTACCCCCCCCCCCCCCCCAAAAAAAAAAAAAAAAAAAAAAAAAAAAAAAAAAAAAACAGAAGTTCAAGATGTTAATTTCCTGAGGTGATATTTTAAGTATACGAATGCATCCTACCCGCATAGAACAGTAGCGAGGGGAATCGGGAAGTTTACTAAATATTTTTCCTCGCTCAACAACACAAAACTTTATGACTCATTTCTAAACGTAAAAGCATGACACCTGCCGGCATGATTATTGAAATGATTTGTAATCGACTAGTTATTTTATTTTATTATTTTTTCTTTTTTTCGTGAAATTAATTGGACCTTTTTTTTTTTCTATAGGGAAATTATTGTCTCAGGACGGCAATTGTTTAAGACGCCAAATTTTATAGCATTTTATGAAACATTTTTTGTTTTTACAAAGGGGCTGTCCATAAATTATGTCACACTTTTTTTCAATATTTTTGACGCCCTCCCCCCCTTTGTCACAAAGTGTCACACTTCACCATACCCCCTCCCCCCCCCCTCTTGTCACATGTCACACTATATTACATAAACATATACTTGCAATTCAGAAACAAAGCACTACGTTATAGATCATATTTCAAATCTTATTTTTAAACTTTAACTACGTGTTTTAATGATATTTGTGGGCATAACAATAAAAATGATTCGTGCACTTATTTTGTATGAAATAAGATTAAGATTTACAACAAAAAATATAATTAATATACGATAGTAATAAAATATTAATATGAAGGAGCAATTGATTTTTTTTAAAGAAAGGAATATAAGTAAAAACAAATCACATTAAAGTTGTTTTAGCCTCGATTAAAAAATACCCTCAAATTCTGGTAATTTTAAAATAACTTCAAAATTTAGTCTGCTGATTTCAAATGATTTTATTTAAATCAAAATGTGTGATGTCACACTTCTTCTTACCCCCTCCCATCCCCTTGTCACAAACTGTCACAATTTCATGAACCCCTTCCCCCCCCGGCCCCTCCCAGCGTGACATCATTTATGGACGGCCCCAAAAATAAATAAATAAATAAATAAAAATAAATTAATAAAAGTAACAGTTGTATGTATTACATAGTTTCTAAATGTCAGAATCTGACAATTTGATGCATTTGTAAACAAAAAAAAAAAAAAAAAAAATGTTTTTAAAAATATGCCAGAAAGTAGGTAGATTGGATTTGGAACCTTAACAATAAAGACGTAGAAGAGATAAGGAGGATTGATTAAATTTATTCCCCCGCACCATCTTTTTCTCCCCTTCTGTGGTGACACAGTGACATATAGCGTCTAATGTATTACTGAAAGCGGTACTTATTAAGATAACCACTACTGACTTTATTAATTTTGTGATATTTAATGATGTTTTTATAAATTTTCTTCTCCATTTTTTAGCAGTAAAATTTTTTATAACATCCTTATAATCTTAAGTGTTCTATCTCGCTGACGATTTTTCAATCTCTCGGAATCGGTAAAATTTATAATTTTATGTGTTAAACTCTTAGCGGTGTGTGTAAAAATGTTTCATAAAATGCTATAAAATTTGGCGTCTTAAACAATTGCCATCCTGAGACAATAATTTCCCTATAGAAAAAAAAAAAAAAAAGGTCCAATTAATTTCACGAAAAAAAGAAAAAATAATAAAATAAAATAACTAGTCGATTACAAATCATTTCAATAATCATGCCGGCAGGTGTCATGCTTTTACGTTTAGAAATGAGCCATAAAGTTTTGTGTTGTTGAGCGAGGAAAAATATTTAGTAAACTTCCCGATTCCCCTCGCTACTGTTCTATGCGGGTAGGATGCATTCGTATACTTAAAATATCACCTCAGGAAATTAACATCTTGAACGTCTTTTTTTTTTTTTTTTTTTTTTTTTTTTTTTTTTTTTTTTTTTTTTTTTTGGGGGGGGGGGGGGGGGGGGTACTATTCTTAAGGATACCTCCTTTTTTCTTAGTTGTCAAAATTTTTTTCTAAAATATATACTTAATTTTATGTGAAGTGTTAAATTCTTATTCAGTTTCGCTAAGAGTTTAACACATAAAATTATAAATTAAGCACATATTTAAAAAATATTTTAACAACTAAGAAAAAAGAGACATCCTTTAAGAACAATACAAAAAAAACATAAGTTAAAAATATTAATTTTCTGACGAGATATTTTATAAATACGAATACTACGCCCATAGGTTGATCATTAGCGAGATGAATCGGGAAGTTTATTAACGAGCAGCCTTAAAGGTTTTACTAGATAGTACCCGTCACGATTTGACGGTAAATAACTTGAAGGTTCGTTTAGAAATATGCTCTTATTTTTTAATTAGCTGCTTTTAAATTAATTAAGTATTGAACATTTTATGAATTGTCATATTGTGTAAGCGATTCCTATAGATATAAGACGATAGATTGTGTTGTCAGTCCAGCAACTTACATCCTTGAATTAATTTAGAAAGAATTTAACGAAAAATATTAATTGAACTAGTTTGCTGAATTAATTGAACTATTGATCTGCGTTCCATTTTCATCAGACTTCATACAAACAAACAGCATGAAGATTTTATTATTGAAAGGTTTGTATTGTAGAAAGAACATTTTAAAACCGGTAGATGGCGCCAAAACAATATTGTTCGCAACAGATTCATACTCAGATTCAACCAAGCAGGGAGGCCTACCATATGGCTTTAGCCTTTGCAAGCCCTGCTTGGCAAGTTTATATATATATAAAAAAAAAATACATATTTGACAAAGCAGCCCTCATTGTTCGCAACAGTGTTCTTTTGTTTATATCATGGAGATATAAATAGATTAGGAGAAATTTCGCCTATGGCATCCTCCAAACTAACTTGGGCCTGACGCCGAAGTGATCGCATGCGGTCTGTACCAGCATCAAATTAACATTGTTCGCTATACGAATGTGTTATACTAGGACTTCCCTCAAAGGGATTAGTCTGAGTGATATTGCTGAGATTACAATAGAAATTACAATAGAAAGAAAAAGAGCAAATTAAATGATGGAATTACAAAATATCATATATAAATTCATATACACTGTCAAAAAAAAATAGAAAAGAAGTACCGTTCATCAGATGTGTTGTCATAATTTTTTTTAACATGTGGCAAAGAATCTCATTTTCTTAAGCGCGTATTGCGCAAAACTTGGAAAAAAAAAAAAAAAAAAAAAAAAAAAAAAAAACGCTGGATCTTTTAAAACGCCAAGATTTTTAAAGTTACGTAATTGGATTTGCAGCCAATAGAATTATTCTATCAAGCGTGGCTTAACGCAAATTTAATTTCATTGTTGCACCTTTTTTTGTGTGTGAATTTAAAATTTTTCTTCCTTGATTATATATATCTATTATTTGTATAACTGTTTATAGAAACTTTTGCACTTCAAACCACATTGATAGCATGCTTTGCTACAAACCTGATTGCAAAACTATAGTCTAAATTACTATTAAAGTATACAAAAAATCTTTCGATGACTTCTGTAAAATAACTTTTACATTAAATCTCCATATCGGCAAAATTGAAAAATTATATCTATTTCAAAGTTAAGCTTAACAGATACTTCTTGATTATTCTCTAGGAGGCTCTGCCCCCTGCGCCTTTACTGCGCCAATCCGCAGACTTTTCTTTTGAATGTCTGTCTGTCTCTCCAAAATCTGCCTGTTCCCCTATCCGCTCTTCTGCCCGTCTCTCTAACCAATTGTCTATCTCTCTACACGTCTGTATATTTCTCTACCGGTCTCGCTACCCGCCAATCTATTTTTCTAACCGTCTGTCTATCCGTCTAGCTACTTGTATGTCTAGCCGTGTCTCTATCCACTTCGCTACCCGCCAATCTATTTTTCTAACCGTCTGTCTATCCGTCTAACTACTTGTATGTCTAGCCGTGTCTCTATCCACTTCGCTACCCATTCGTCTATCTGTCTCTCTACCCGTCTGGCTATACGCCTCGCTACCCATCTCCGTACCCATCTAATGTCTATATACTCGTCTGTATACCCGTCTCACTATCCGTCTGTTTTTGTACCCGACTCGCTACCAATTTCATTACCCGTAAGTCAATTCGTCTCTGTACTCATCTCTCTACTCGTCGCTTTATCTACCACGCTACGCGTCTCGCAACCTTTCTCTCTACATTCCTATCTACCGGTGTCTCTACCCGTCTCGTGACCCATCTCGCTACCCCTCTGTCAACCCTCTTTTTATCTTTCTCTCTAGCCGTCTGTCTATTCGTTTCGCTACCCGTCAGCCTACCTATGTCGCTACACGTCTCTCTACCCGTTTGTTTACTCGTCTTTCTACCTCTCGCCACCTCTTCCCAATATTTAAACAATTCATTCAATATACAGAAGCCGTTTATCAGTTATTAAATGCAAACAGAAGTAATTTATCTAATAAGTGTAATCAGATGCAATTTTTTTTTTTAAATACATACATAAACCTGAATAATAATTTATCAGTTTTCTGTTCATAGTTGTTTATATCATTTGACAGTAAATCTCAACTTCTTAAACCTGAATTGTCTCAAGCTTTAAAAAAAAAAAAACCACAAGGTCTGTATAACTGCAAAGTACCCTGAGGGCTATATTAGCTACATGTTATTAAGTTAAGTGAAAGTTTCGTTATCGCGTTTGCAGCCAATTGCTTATGTCAGAAAGCGTGCCTTAACGCCATTTTAAATTCATTGCTGTAACTTTTTTTTTTGGGGGGGGGTAGGGGGGGGGGAAGGGTTTCAAATATATACATTTAAATTAAAACTTCTGCCTCCATGCCATTAGTGTTGTTTGTATTATTAACTAACACCTTGTAGACCGAGCTTCATTCGAAACAAATGTAAAAGACTTCTTCTACAGTTTTTTTAGGAGAAACTTTCGTAATTAGGCCCAAAGCCAATCGGAGCATTTAATATCATTATTGTAACTCTTATAGAGTTAAAACAATATTGTTGCTAGCTTTACTCTTGTTTGAGACCAGCCTTGCCTGTGTATCTGAATGGGGAAAAGTTTCGAATCCTATGTCGGTTGGCGAAAAAAATTTAAAATGGTGCCAAAAGGTATTTTTAGCATCTTACAAAATTTTTCAAGAGAGCGGTAAAACATGTTTTTCAAGTATTTACAAACATACATTTATTAAAGCATGTTTTTGCACCATCTTAAAAATTTAAGCACGATGCTAAAATAAAACTTTATCGCCATATTCGATATTTTAATAAGTAATGAAAATACATAAACAAACTTATTTAACAAACCTAAGAGGCATTTTTGTGATAAAATAATTATTATTGTCAGGGGGGTAAATTGTAAACAATTAATAAACGGCTAGTAAATAATAAATAGCATTTAAAATCTAAAAATGAAGAAGTGGTCCGTATAAAAATGCAAAACATAACATTATACGCTTGATATATGTAAAGCTTTATTTATTTTTTAATATTTCCGAAGGCACAGATAAAAAGGTAAAAATCTCTTTTCCAAATGCCAAATAGAAAATATACAAAATAGAATTCCAAATATACAAAATAGAAAAATATCTGCAAAAAAATATATTTACATAATACTACATCTGCAAAAAAATAAGATTTAGAAAAAGTAAGCCAAATCCTGCAGATCCCAACAATCACATCGAAAAACTTATCACCAAAAAAGAACTCGCCAAACCTTACGGCACAAGAGATGGATTTTTCCCTCTGAATGCAGAATATTAGTTTTTTTTTCTTGTACGATGGGTGATTATAATGTAATTGTTTCATTTCACGTACTACATACCGTTTTATATATTGGTACTTTTATGTTATCCTGGTGCAGTTGATAAATCGCCAAATATTTTTCCTATAACATTTTCATATTGAATTCATTTTATTTAAATATAAATCTTTCACTCATTTAATTTAAAATACATGCCTTTCATTAATCCCATTTAAAATGCTAAAAAGAGAAAAAAAAGAAATAATGCCATAAATCAAAACCTTTTATTTAAACACCAAATAATTTTTTTTTAATTTACACACGCGAAATAAAAAAACTGCTATTGCTGAGATTTGCGCCAAATCTCTAATACCAAGTCTACCAAGTTATTGCGGGGTTTTTCTTTCAAACAGAAAAAAATCCATATTAATTATGGATTTCTACTAAATTGAAATATATTTTATTGTGCTGAATATTAGTGCGTGCATATTTTTTTTGCTCCATGTACTCCATGAACTTTTCAATTCCGATTGTCTACGAAAATCTCCCGCCGGTGAAAATGACGTACGCGCAAAATTTTCGTGACGTATGTAGTTTAATTGTGCTTTTTTTATCAATTTTTTTAATATAATTTCCAAACGGTTTGACATTTATTCTTGGTAATAAATAGACGTCGTTGTCACCTTTATAGGTACCTGCTGTAAAAATTTGAACGAAATCCGTTAAATATTTTTTGAGTTATGCTTGACGAAAGGTTTTAATATCCATCGTAGCTATATATGGGGCAAAGTAATACTGCGCTGTGTATGAGTCTTCGTTGCACTCAGACAATTATTTCCTTTATAAATTACTAGCAAGCTACGCTGGTCAATTTCTTTTAAAGAACCTTTAATCCAACAAAATATTGACATTTCATAAATAACTTTTATATTTTAACAGAATAATAAGGCTACTATAATTTGTGACTGGTATATATCGCCAATATACACGTCAGGACTCGTCGCCCTTATCATTATCTTTTTACGCATGAAGGTTTCGCTATGGTACTCCATTGGAAAATTTGGTAATTTTTGAAATTCAATATTTGAAAAACGGCATAATCATTAGATTTGAAATTTATATCAAGAAAAATACAATTTTTTACCTTTCAAACGCAGTTTGTCTAACAATTTTCTGACAAATACTTTTTGAGCTATCATTTTTTTCAGTAACTTCAAATGTTTCATTTTCCGAGATTAATCTGTTGCAACAATTAGCGAAAAACCCCAGTCGTCAGCAACGCATAGTTTTTTATTAAAGAGGCTGTTGGAGCAGGGATTGTCACCACCAATTTGCCACCATCACTTTTGAAATCGGTTCCGTGGTTCCAGAGATTCCATAGAAATTGTAATTTAGAATGACTTCAGAACGCTTTTCGCACATTTCACCCATTTAAATTTCGATTTTTTAAAAAAATTTATTCTTAGAGAGCATTTACATCTTATAAGTAACTACAATGCTAAATTTCAAATTTCTTGCCCATTCAGTATAAAAAAGTCGCAATTTTCCAACATTTTTCGATCCTGCACCCCATTGATGTTAGTGGCACCGACATAAAATATAGCCTATGTTGGAGTAGGGATTGTCCCCATCAATTTGCCACCATTACTTTTGAAATCGGTTCTGTAGTTCCAGAGATTTCATAGAAATTGTAATTTAGACTGTTTTTAGAACGCTTTTCGCTCATTTCACCCTTTTAAATTTAAATTTCTTTTTTATTTTGTTCTTAGAGAGCATTTACATCTTATAAGTAACTACAATGACAAATTTCAAATTTCTAGCTCCTTCAGTATAAAAAATAAAAATAAAAATGCCCAGTTAAACTGAGGGCATTGAGTTCACAGGCTATTCACACTAATTGTATATTATACTCTTATTTCAAAGAATTTGAAATAAGCCCATCGAAAAATAAAGAAATAAACAATATATTAAGGGGGGGGGGGTCATCGCCCCGTTACTCAATTCATAGTTAACTAATGAACCCCTTAAACTAATCAGGTAAATCTCTAATTACAATGAATATATATACAAAATTTGAAGAAAATCGGATAATTCTGCATGAAAAACCCATTTATATAAATTAAGGCGGGATTAGCCCCCTCCGTCCCCCCCCTTTATACTTAACCAATCAATCCCGAAAACTAATCAGGGAAACGTCTTAACATAATGAACCTATAAACAAATTTTGAAGCAAATGGGATAATTCTGCATGAAAAACCCATTTATATAAATTAAGGGGGGATTAGCCCCCCGTCCCCCCCCCTTTATACTTAACCTATCAATCCCGAAAACTAATCAGGGAAGTGCCTTAACACAGTGAACCTATAAACAAAATTTGAAGGAAAACGGAATAATTCTGCATGAAAAGCCCATTTATATAAAATAAGGGGGATATGCCCCCCGTTCCCTCCTTTATACTTAACCAATCAATCCCGAAAACTAATCAGGGAAACGCCTTAACACAGTGAACCTATAAACAAAATTTGAAGGAAATGGGATAATTCTGCATGAAAAACCCATTTATATAAATTAAGGGGGGGGGGATTATTCCCCCGTTCCCCCCTTTATACTTAACCAATGAATCCCGAAAACTAATCAGGGAAGCGCCTTAACACATTGAACCTATAAACAAAATTTGAAGGAAAACGGAATAATTCTGCATGAAAAACCCATTTATATAAATTAAGGGGGGATTAGCAACCCGAGCCCCCCCCCCTTTATACTTAACTAATCAATCCCGAAAACTAATCAGGGAAGCGCCTTAACTCAGTGAACCTATAAACAAAATTTGAAGGAAAACGGAATAATTCTGCATGAAAAACCCATTTATATAAATTAAGGGGGGGAATTAGCCCCTTGTTCCCCCCCCCCCTTTATACTTAACCAATCAATCCCGAAAACTAATCAGGGAAGCGCCTTAACACAGTGAACCTATAAACAAAATTTGAAGGAAAATGGAATAATTCTGCTTGAAAAAGCCATTTATATAAATTAAGGAGGGATTAGCCCCCCGTTCCCCCTTTTATACTTAACCAATCAATCCCAAAATGTAATCAGGGAAGCGTCTTAACCCAATGAACCTATAAACAAAATTTGAAGGAAAACGGAATAATTCTGCGTGAAAAACCCATTTGTATAAATTAAGGGGGGATTAGCAACCCGAGCCCCCCCCCCTTTATACTTAACTAATCAATCCCGAAAACTAATCAGGGAAGCGCCTTAACTCAGTGAACCTATAAACAAAATTTGAAGGAAAACGGAATAATTCTGCATGAAAAACCCATTTATATAAATTAAGGGGGGGATTAGCCCCTTGTTCCCCCCCCCCACTTTATACTTAACCAATCAATCCCGAAAACTAATCAGGGAAGCGCCTTAACACAGTGAACCTATAAACAAAATTTGAAGGAAAACGGATATTTCTATGAAGAGTTATCGCATTACGTACGTACATACATACATACAGAACTGGCTGGCAAGCTCTCAGGGCCTGACAGCCAGTTTGATAGCTAAAAAATCGCAATTTTAGAACTTTTTTTGCTCCTGCACCCCCTGGGGTTAGTGGCACCGACATAAAATATAGCCTATGTTGGAGCAGGGGTTGTCACCATCAATTTGCCACCATCACTTTTGAAATCGGTTCGGTAGTACCAGAGATTACCCCCTACAAACAAACAAACAAACAAACAATCTTTACTCCTTTATAATATTAGTATAGATTATTTTTACATTCTATTTTAATATGGCTCGAAACTGTTTTGTATACGGATGTGACACGGACTGTGTCCGAAAGACGGAATAATGAATTGAGTATAAGAAATCTATCATTGTTTTCTACTCCCGGTATAGGCTTATATGTAATGCTAATCTAATATTTAACTGATTTTTATTTTAATTCGAAAAAAAAAGAGCGAGTAAGATAATGTTTAAAATAACTTCTTTCAATTATTTCTAAAAGTCTAGTTTAAGAGTTTATACAAAAGTTTCATTAAAAAATTCGTAATAAAACTTTGACACTATGTTAAACAGGCACTTTTAAATGAAATGTTTAAGGCAAGTATATAAAATCAGACCTTGTTTTTTTTCTAAATATTTCTATGACAAAAAAGACAGTTATTTTTCTCCGAAGTTTTGCTTAAAAGTTTCATGATATGAAAGCTTTATTTAAGAATTTTGACAGAGCAATTTTAAATTAATTATTTTAAATCTGGAGTTATTTTTATATTGAGGCGACAGATGGCAGCACCAGCAAAAGTCAATATCCAGATGTTTATTTTTTTGAATTCTTGAAATTTATTTTGTGTTTGTTCTCTCTTTAAAAATGTTTGTCAATTGTTTATTTCAAAAATCTGCATATCTTTATTTATGTCATTTTTATTTAAATGCACAAACATAAGAACAGAAGTTTTAATTTATCAAAATATATTGATCAAATGCACTATATACACAGACATCAACTTATATTTTGATTTGAAAAAAAAGGGGGGGGGGGGGAGAAAGAAATGTTAACAAAATTACTTAGATATTATCTTAAATACTTTAAATAGTTTGTTCAGTACAGTAAACTTAAAATAATAATAATAATAATAACTTTGCTTCAGGACTTGTCTTGAATAAGAATTATTTTTTTTCTTATACTGCTGAAAAAAAAAAACCAATAAAATTAATTATTTTTTTAATTATTTGTAGTTTGTAAAATGTATTATGAACATTTATCAAATTCTTAAACTGAATAATTCTTTTGTTCATGTTTTTTTTTCTTTTTTTTTTTTTAAATAATAAAATAATAATAATAAACGCGTATAAAAAAACATTGCAGAATATGTTTTAATTAGAAAAAATAAGTTAATCCATGAAATATTTATCGAAATTAAACTGAATAATCTAAATAAGTAACTAAATCGTATCCAGAATTTTTATCTAGATACTGCCTTCATTACTTTAAACTATTTGAGTACGAGTACAGTAAAATTTAAAAGAAAAAAATTAACTGTGTTCTAGGCTTGTCTTGAATAAGAATTAATATTTTTTGTTCCTTTTTAATAATATAGTTGAAAAAGAAAATATTTGCAGTTTATAAACTTATAAAGATTTCACAAATTCTTAAAATAGTTCGTGTTTCGTGTTTTTTTTTTTTTTTTTTTTTAAATATAAAACTCGATAAAAACAACGCAGCATTTCTTTTTAAATGCAGCTTAAAAAAAAGTTATACTTAAAAAAAGGTGTTCGATTTTAAATTAAAATCCAGACAATAGATGGCGCTCCGGCCAGTACTTGAATTATTGGGCATTACCAAACTTCATTTTGGAGTCAAAATCGTAACGCAGCGTTCCGCTATTTGAGATATTCTATCATATGGCTTATATCTGGGATTCGGATGTTTAATCTGGATTTTTAATTAAGAACTTAAAACATTGTAATAGGATATGATATACATGTTTTATAGGAAAAATAATCAGAACAGACATGATTTTAAGATAATTTAGCATAGATTTTTCATTAAGCCTAACATGGCGTTTAACTACAGTCGATTCGCAGACCAGAGTGGTCCCGCCTGGAATGGTTACAGACAGATTCTTGCCTTCGGATTTTATTATAAGTAGATAGATAATTTATTTTTACTTAATACAGTCTCAAATTTAAAAAAAAAAAATCAATATTTAGTTTTTTTCTAATTTTTTTTTTTAAATTATGCAACCTTTAAATTTTTTCATTAATTTTATTTTTATCAGCCTGACTCTAAAGCCCAGATAAACCATGCATATCAGGGTGATTTCATTTATAATTCTTATAGGGATATTTTTGCTTCTTTCTTTTTTGTCTTCTTTTCTTTTCTTTTCTTTTTTTTTTTTTTTTTTTTAAGGAGAATAATCATATACTTTTCTTAGTTATACAAATATATCTTTTTGAAAATGGTCATATAAAATAAATATAGATAAAAGTTTAGATCACTTTATTTAATCGATAACTACATGCAAAATCTTTTAATTTAAATATTTCCTTCTATATTAAAAAAAAGTAATCTGGCACTGAGCCAAAAACGAAATGGACCAATCAAATTCTGCGTAGATATTCCGGGTTAGTCTCATCGCTTTTTTATTAGGGACTTTTTTGAGGAGCGATTACTAGCCATCCTACGGATTCGAAAATCATACCACCAGACGCGAAATATAACAAGCTTTCGGAAATTCAAAAAATTATCACGGTCGGACAATAAAAACTCAAAAAATCCTTAAAAATCGAGTAAAAAATCTTTTATTGAAAAAGTCATTTTTTATATTGTTGCCAAAAAAGCGCAAATGATTATATTTTATCTCAAATAAAAAATTTATTTGCGCGAGACTATTAAAAACAATAATGAAAGTTTAAAATAATAATTAAATGATCGCGTGTTGAAAGCAGGAAATAAAGAAAATTACGTCATAAAAATTGTGTTTACACAAGAATCCTTCAAATACCTCGAAACGTATCTGATTGTTTAGAGCTTTCTGACTTTCCTTAGGGGGAATTAACATGAAAGTAGAGAATTTAGATAGGATGGACGCTATTAGAGGGGTTACCAAGTGGAAGAGACCCGAGTCTGTCGCCAATTTTAGCGCCAACTTGGCGATATATCGCCAAAATTAGCTGCCAAAAGTGGCGCCAACTTGACGCTATTTCCAATATTTCGCCAAATTTCCATAGACTCCTATTGAAATCCAATAGCGTTTACTCGCTTACAAAAAATCACCAAATTAAGATATTGCAATGCAACAAAAATTAATATTAGCTTATGAATAGAGCTTAATTGAACTATTTACATTATTTTTAAGCACAAACACTAGCTATTTACAATATTCGTAACACTGTATATACAATTGGTTCTTGTTAGTTATCCTGTCGACCAAATTACTGTCGCCAAATTCATATATATTAAACGAGCAAGAGATTTTCCCGATTATTCATATATATTAAACGAGCAAGAGATTTTCCTGATTATGAATGATATCGTAAACGACGTGGAAGATTTTCACGAAAATTGTCCCCTGTACTAAATCGAGCACGAAAAAAAGATCTAGCTAGGTTCCGAATACAAGAAAATTCGTTTTTACAGGGTAAAACAAACTCAGCCCTGAAAATGTTTTTTGTTATAAATGGAAAAATACTCAAACGATTTACACGAAACGTGTTGCCTATACTAATTCGAGCACGAGAAATCAATCTAGCTAGGTTTCGAATTCGGGAAAGGTCATTTTGATCTATTAAAAGGAACTCAGCACTAAGAATGCTGCTATATATCGAAATAGGCACTAACGATTTTCACAAAAATTAATGACTACACTAATTCGAAAGTCTTGAAACATAATCGAAAAAGTACAGGAAGTTCTTTGTCCAGATCGACGTTAGCTATCCAGTGCCAAAAAAAGTGGGTGCTTTTCGAACCAAAATGTACCAAAAAAAGAAATAAAGGAAAAAAAAACATTCATAAATATTGAAATGCAAACGAGATATTAAAACAAATGTATCCCACAGGACTAAAGTAAGCCAGCGAGTATTTTTGTGTGAGTGTAGTATCCTCTTTAACTAACGATTGTGTTTTTAAACGGCCTCGACAAAATTTTAAAAGCGGTAAAAGAATTGAAAAAATTTAGTGATGCATAGTTACATAGATTAGATCAGTTTCTACTGACGTCACAAACATTCACCTGTCGAGAGGGATAATTATGAAAAATATTGTAAATAAATAAATATCCAATATTATTTTTTTTTTCTGTTTTCCTTAATACATTTCAAAATTTATTTTAATAAAATATTGATAGTTGACACTTGAGTGAATGTAGCTTTTCCGATTTTTTTTTTTTTTTTAAATTCCAATGCCAACATTCACCCATTTGTTTATTTGGCGTTAGAGTCTGGGTCTGGCGATTACTTTGGCGATAGTTTATTTTATGGAAAATGGTTGACGGGATAATGCGGAAATACCAAAAATAGTTTTTTAAAAACACTCTTTTATAAGCAACCAATGGTCATCTTGAAAATACCGCGGAATTTTTTTAACCGCAATTCATATTTTTTACGTAAAATATCTATTACAATGCATTAATTTGGAATGGGCAAAGACCTCTATTATGAAAAATTCACTTCTTTTTTATATGTTTGCCAGGAAGCTCAAAATAATAAATTTATTTGAAATATATACTTTTTGCACTGTTTATTTATCAACAAAAGAGAATCAGAAAGAAAAATGAAACATTATTTAAATTATCTTTTTACTCTTTTAAATTTATTTGTCATCGTGTAATCGTAAATTTATTGATATTTAATTATTAATTGATGAAAGCGTATTCTGTATGTTACATTTTTTTTAACAATTTATATTTTACTTTTAACTCTTTAAAATATTAACTTTTGCCATTTCACAGCGCTTTGGCCTATTTTGGCGAGCATTTTACTGTCACATAATTAAATCCGTTGTTTTTCAACTCCCATACAATTGTACGAGTTACAGAGATATTTGGCGATTTATCACCTGTGACCGCCTAATTGAAAAAGAACAACCAATTTCAAGTGAATGTATCATATATATTATTTCTCCTGTCAACATCCCTTTTTTTCTGAAAATACGAAACGCACAACGACGAATGAGATAGCATATGAAAGGATTTTGAAAACGCTTCTGACATAGCTCACTTAACATTTCGTTAAAACATGTTTTTGATTAAAAATTGCTGATAATTAAAAATTAAATCGACATTGTTTTCCTAAATGAAATGAAAGGTTTTCCTCAAAACATTGTTGCCAAAAAAATAAAATATCACATTATATGATGCTCAGCTATTATTATAAAAAACACCGCACGGGTTTATTTTATACTTATGATTAAAAAGCGAAATTTAAATTGAAATGTTTAGATTTATATTTCTATGTCCCATGTTTTTCCCGAAGCGGATGACGTCATCCTCTAATGCAGTTAAAATACGATTGTTAATTTTTTTTTTCTCGCGCGTGCCTTTAGCAATCTTGGATCAATTTTTACTCTAACTTTGATGGAATAAATTAGATGATATTCTAGATTGACTAACAACTAAATGTTGTTTACAGATATTTTTATCCTTGCTTTTTCTTTAGAAGTTTAAACCTGCATCTAATAACTATTATATATTGATAAAAAATGGTACTTCTCTTTTATCCCGTCGACCACTTTTCATAACAAAAAACTATCGCCAAATAAACGGGAGAACGTTGCCATTGGAATATCAAAATAAATAAATAAAATATAAGAATTTAAGGACACAGTTGTTATTTTGATTAATGAAATAACTAATTAACCAGTAAAACATAATGAAAAATACACGCAAATGTCGAATTAAAAACCACTTGATGATTTAACAAACACGTATAATGCTTCTGACATCAAGTAAATGGGACTGCATTTTTGGCGTTTAATCTTACAATTTGGCGATAGTTTTTTGTTATGAAAAGAAAATGAATAAAAAAAAGTAATTAAAATAAGCTAGCAAAAAAATAAAATAAAATAAAAAAATACCTGTTGAAAAAAATTACCGAGCGAGGATTGGTCTACTAGGTACTTGTAAGATTAAATGCCAATAATGGTTGATTGAAAATGTCACATTCACTTGACAACACGCGTTTACGTCATCAAGTTATTTTTATTTCGACGTTTTATTTATATTTTTATTAATGTTATACTAATTTATTTGTTTTTTCGTTATTTAAAATAAAAATTATGTCAATTTGTATAATTTGGTGAGTGAGCAGGAAAAATAAGAAAATTACGTCATAAAAATCGGGTTTACACATGAATATTAAAAAAAAAAAGATGAATTAAATGAAAAAGCATTATAACCTGATTACAGAAGAAAGTCGCCGTTCGTGATATCACCATCATTTTTTTAAAACAGGATACATTACCAGGTTTTAAGAGGCTGTGAAATCAGAACGGGGGTTGGTGAGCGTAGCGAGCAGGGGGCAGAGCCCCCTAGTTTAATAATAAAAAAAAAAAATACTAAACAAAGCATGATAAAACTTACGACTAGTCAGCAACGAGTCCGCTTTTGAAAATTTATCTAAATATTGAAATATGTTTTTATCGGATATGGGGAAAAGTATAAACTAACGCTTTCCTCTTTCAAAATTCGCGAGATAATGCATGCTTTTACAGCAGAAATGCTACAAACTGAGATTTATCACACATAAAATCTTTTCTAGAACAGAATTTTTCGTCTCATAAGGGAATTACTGTTTTCTTTTTCTAAATTAAGCTATTTTCTTCAATGAATTAGGAACTTACAATTAGCGTTTAGTATACAATTGGTAGAATAAATTTTAAAGCACTTTACCATTATTTGCTGTGATACTTTTTTTAGTGGTGCCATTTGGGTAAATTTAACTTTCTTACTCAATGAAGAAAATCTTAAAGAAATAAATATTATAATGTCGCGGTAGTGTTTAGTTGTTTTTCGAGCTGAAAGTTTTAAAATACGAAAACATATAATTTTATAAATCATATATATATATATATATATATATATATATATATATTAATGAAATGATGTCGAGAACTAGCTTTAAGGTCTAATAAAATCTAGAAAAAATAGTTTTGACTAAAAGAAAAAATAGTTCATTTAAAATAACCTCTTTTATAAGCATTTATTTTGAAAATCATGCCTAATTTTTAGACGGCAATTCATGATTTTTCCCCAAAACTTTCCATTACAATACATTAATTTGGCGTGAACACCGAATTCAATAATTGGAAAATTCACTGTTTTTTTTTTTTTTTTTTTTTTTTTTTTTTAACATTTGGTAAGAAAGCGCGTACCAGTTAATTCTTCTATATTAAAAAAATGTAATCTGGAACTGAGCCAAAAACGAAATGGACCAATCAAATTCTGCGTAGATATTCCGGGTTATTCTCATCGCTTTTTTACTAGGGACTTTTTTGAGGAGCGATTACTTTTTTTTCTAGCCACCCTACGGATTCGAAAATCATGCCACCAATAGCGAAATATAACAAGCTTTCAGAAATTCAAAAAATTATCACGGTCGGACAATAAAACTCAAATAATCCTTAAAAATCGAGTAAAAATCTTTTATTGAAAAAGTCATTGTTTTATATTGTTGCCAATTTCTAAATAAACGCAAAGGATTGTGTTTTATCTCAAATAAAAATGTATTTGCGCGAGACTATTAAAAACAATAATGAAAGTTTAAAATAATAATTAAATGATCACGTGTTGAAAGCAGGAAATAAAGAAAAATACGTCATAAAAATTGTGTTTACACATGAATATTAAAAATAAAAAAGATGAATTAAATGAAAAAGCACTATAACCAGTTAAATGAAAAAGCATTATATCCTGATTACAGAAGATAGTCGCCGTTCGTGATATGACCATCTTTTTAAAACAGGATACATTACCAGGTTTTAAGAGGCTGTGAAATCAGAACGGGGGTTGGGGAGCGTAGCGAGCAGGGGGCAGAGCCCCCTAGTATAATATAAAATAAGTAATTAAAAAATATTGTCGGTTATTTTTTTTATTTACCGCCGTCCCAATAGTTTAAAAAATAACAATATTTAGTATTTCTGATTTTTTTTTAATTAATTTTTATCAGTCTGATTCTAAAACCTTGAATTTAAACTTTACTGTTTGCAGCTAACATTTTCACACATTGTTTAATTGTTAAAACGTGGATATCAAGATAATTTAGAGTTCATGTATGAATATTTTTCCTTCTTTTTCTTTTCTCTCCTTTTATATTTCCTTTTTACGAAAAATAATCACATATCTTATTATATATATGACATCTTGATAATGGTCATACCAAATATAATAAAAATTGTAGACCGGTTCAATTTATTTAATCGATAATTACATGCACGGTCTTTTAATTTAAATAATTTTAATATAAATTGAGTAATGAAAACAAAATATTCTAAGGTGTTAATTTTTACTTAATTATACAGCATTTGAATAAAAAAATGCAAATTATATAACTTTTCCTCCTGAATGCAATATGGCATTATTAAAATGAATTACTGAACAATAAAATAAGAAAAGTCATTCTGCCCGGAGTGGGTATTGAATCGACAAGATGATTGGAACAGAGAGGCCACCCTGTTCTCGTTAGAATGTACTCTTAAACTGGTTAGGTTCTAGATTTATTTTTACGCATGCGCAAACGGGTCAATGGTATGAAAACTGGAATTTGACAAAAATCCCTTTTCGTTTTAATGTATAGGATTCTTTTATGTATTATTTTACAGCGGCATGCAGAGATAATGCTTTTTATGTTGCGAGACAGGGGTAAGGTGCACCGAGCTTCCCTGTCAACTTCTTGAGCATCCACTAGATTTCATAGAATTTAAATACTAAAACCATCTATATTACATTAAAAAAATTTTAAACTTTAATCAAAAGTTTATGACAGGAGGGACTCGCCTCTTTTTTCTGTCTATATTTATATATCATTAAAGTAGAGGGAAAACGGCAAGCTATTAATCAGCCCCACCAAAAAATGTCAATCAACTCCCCCCCCCCCCTCCCCTTCTAACTTTGCGAATTGGTTACGGCACTGGTAAAAACAATGCAAATCTTCTTTTACCTCTCCTGTGAAATACAGTATTTTCGAGTTGTGTTCCTTTTCCTACGGGTTAGCGATATGTATGTGGAGTTTCCCACATTCCACTTTTATATGTTGCCCAATTTCTAAAAGTACAATGTGCAATTAGCCGTACTTAGCTGTGCAAAAATAAGACAAAATAACTAAGAATAATAATAACTTTGGAACTTGACATGAATATATTTTTTAACATGGGTGTATTGCGTGAGTATAAATTTTATTCCGTGCGGTAGTAATAATAATAGAACTCGTCTTTTTTCATTCACCTCCCCTCTTTTTTTTATTTTTCTAATAAGACCCAAAGCTTTGTATGTAATGTTTAATTTGGCCCTTGATGGTAAACGAGTTCGAGGTGCCTGCTCTAGAAAGACGTAGTTTAGAAAAAAGCCCTTGAAATCGAATCTGTATTTTTTTTAACTTGCATTTATTCTTGTTTTCAGTGGTGTCGCTAAGAACTTCAAAATTCTGAACACCTGGGAACCAAACACTTAAAACAACTGGGTTCTTTTTCACAAAAGTGAGTTTTCTTTTTTAGAAATAAGACAGATTCAATGTATTTAACACAAAATATGCATCTTTTGTAATCTTTCAAGGGAAAAATTATGTATACTGAAGGACCCATCACACACACACACAATTTTTTTAAGCATCCGTTTTCAAT
Source organism: Maratus michaelseni (assembly GCA_963931845.1). Taxonomy (NCBI): domain Eukaryota; kingdom Metazoa; phylum Arthropoda; class Arachnida; order Araneae; family Salticidae; genus Maratus; species Maratus michaelseni. Next base: position 205,960,277 of record OZ007588.1, read on the forward strand.
TTTTTGCTTAAATGATGCGTTATAATGCATCACCAGCATTATTGTGTTATTATGTTTTTCTTATCTAAATTATTTTTATTTCAGGTTATGGATATCAATCTCGGCTTTTGCATCCATGTTTTGCATCTACTTAATCAGTTTTTCTTTAATCATGACTGTAAATTGTATGATTAGAGTGAATTTGATTTTTATATCGTTCATAGGTTGGTTGTTTCAATCGAAATCCGAAGTAAGAAAACTTACATATCTGTAACATTTTTCATATTGGTTTGTTCGCCTATATATATATAACTCATTTGTGATTTATTTTATATACCGGGGTGGGGGGAGGGGTTATAATATAAGTATCACTATTTGGAGCTGTCTGTAGCTTGAAGGAATAACCAGAATAAAACCAAAATCGGTACACCTACTATTCGAGAAGGAGGAAGAAGAATGGAACAATAAAAAAAATTGCCTTAATCGCCGTCAAACGGCGCTTTTGAGTGTGAAATGTAATCTGTAATATTGTGTACCGTGGAAGGTGGAAGTGTCGCAAACCTCAATGACTTTACCGCATATCACAACATGTGCGAAACATCACTCCTGATGCGTTACATTCCGCAGTTGAGCACGTCGTGCACCGCCTGGATTGTGTAGTCCAGCACAATGGCCATGTGGAACCTGAACATGATCGGCACTGCCATGCGAAATCGTAACCACATTCACTGTGAAATTTTTCAATAAATTAGGATTAGGTATTCCATCCGGTTTGACACCTTAATTCTTTGTTCTTGTATTACACAATACATTTCACACTCAGCGGTGCCATCTGTTGGTGATTATTGCAATTTTTTTTATTGTTCAATTCTTCTTCCCCCTTCTCGAATAGTAAGTGTACCGATTTTGGTTTCATTCAGGTTATGCCTTCAAGCTACAGACAGCTCCAAATAGAGATACTTATATTATAACCACCCTGTAAATGTTACGGTCAATAGGATAAATCCGGTAATTATTAATAACGACCGGTAATAATGACCGATTGCTATTAATACTAACCGCGATTATTAATAATAATAATAGGTTATTATTAATAATTACCGGATTTATCATAGTGACCGTAATATATATATTTTCTAATGAATAAAACAGAACTTTCGAATATTTTCAATGAATGGTCATTTTCATTGAATTTGAAATATTTTAATATCTGTTATTGTTATTATTATTGTTATTAAATAAAATCACCATATTTCTTATTAAAAATACTTATAAAGAGCAGTTAGATGTATATTGGGAAATGCAACAGTCTAACTATAGGCTAATATATAATAATATTTAGTTAAAGTAAAGTCTTATTTTATATTGAGTATCTGAAATCGAATAATGCATCTAAATAATGATATTTTGATGTTTTTTTAATGCTGTTAGTGTATAAGTAACACTACTACAACTATCTGAACTAAGAGAATACAAAAAAAAAAGTATTTATTTATTCAAGTGTAATGTTCTTAACAAAATCCATAATTTTTCATTTCATTTATTACTGTAATAAAAATCATTTAACAATTTCTTCACGAGATTACAATAAGTTTTAAAATATATATATTTTAATGCATTGCCAGTCACTACTCTTTACTGAATTTTATCTAAATTAAAGAAGAGCAATAAACTATATTCCTTTTAATCTATTTAAAACTCCAATCGAAATGAAAAATTTCTCATTTTACGCATAGTATTGCATCACTTATACAATTCTTATTTACACAATTTAATATTTATACGTTGGTCGTTTCATTGTGTTTATGATTCATTCTTATTCATTACAAAGCTAAAATATATAGATAGTTCGATACTTATTAAAATGTCTTAAATTTAAAATCATGAAAAATTTATATCGAATATATAATAGAGTAATTCTGGGTGAGATGCCGCATGTTTTTTTGAATTTGTGTTTAAAGTCCGATGTTGCACATAAACTAACAAATAATATGCTGTGCTATTTAATGTTAAATATACAACATGTGTATTGCGACAAAAAAATACAAAAAAATAATAATTAATTTTTTCTAACAATTTTTTTTCTAAAACATTACACTGCTGCGCGTCACCGGTACATTCAAGATTAGGCGCCGCACTTGTGCGGGAGTTAGGCCGCACTTGCCATAAGAACAGAATGAAATTATAAATGAAAAATATTCAAATAAACATTCATATCTGGACTATAATTAACTATGTGAGAACAAAAAGCAACTAAATGAGTACAATGAAACGTAATAGTAGGTTCAAATCAATATTAGTCTGCCTACTTTGTTCACTACTAAAATTATTTATTTATTTTTTAATGATTGGATTTTAATTGTTATTTCAGCAACATCAGTGTATTTAGACAGGGACCAGAAAAAGTAAAATAGTGTTTACATTGTTTTATTTGTTAATAGACCTGTTTTTTCTACCGCAATCTACACAAAAAGTGTCGAAAATAGTACATTCTTCATGTAACTACATTTGACACATGATGTAACGAAGCCAATCACATTTCCTTTTAGTTTTGCAGTAGTTTTCTTCACATTCCTTGCAAAGAACGCTTGCGTCACATGTCTGATCCAACTTTTCATTGTTATCATCTTGACTTGCATCTTTCTTCGCTTCTTACTTTTTATTTTTCCTTATTTTTCTCCTTAGGTGTAGTAAATTTCATACTGTTTGAACATTCATCAATGTCTGATGAACTAAATTTATTAATCCAGGCAAAAGAAAATGCGGCATGTATACCGGATCGCAGTGCGGCATGTATCCCATTTTGTACAGTACAGACGTAGCACATCACAGTTGTCTGTCCTCGCAAAGGAAAATGGCGTAACCATACACGCAGTACTTTATACAGGCACTTAGTTTAGACTTCGAAATCACGCATGCATTTAGTAATTAGCGTATAAAAAGTGTTTAAGCATAACGTGTTTAAAAGTTTGGATAGTGAAATCATACGCTTACCTCAAAATAAAGATTGTACAGCTACAAGTAAACATCCATACACTGGTTAAAGTAATTTCATTGCACTCCTAAAGTAATTTCATTGTGCGTCTGTCTGACTGTCATCTACGATAATTACAAAAAATACAAAGGGTGCGGCATCTATTCCGGATGCAGCGACCCTTCCGGAGTTACTTTAAGTGTCTTTAAAAAACTCTGAAAACTTGATAATAATTAGTAGTATAATTAGTTAAACTGTTGAGTTAAAATTTCATAGTCAAAATGTATTACATCTTCTGCTGTACGTTGCTTTGATCTATATGCTGTTTTTTTTTTTTTTTTTTAATCGGTCTCAGTCATGGGAAAAGAAGCATCCCCATACACACAGGCGCTAACTCTGCCGAAAATCATCGAATAAAAAGGAAATTGGCACTAACCGAATGGTATCAACTTTATTTTTTTCAAGTGGTAACACCCTCTTTTGACACTAATATTTGAGTTCCTAGTATAAAATCAGCCAGTAAAAATATACAATTTAGGCATTATCTCTTAAATCTTGATAAGAGTTATAAAAGAAAATATGTTACAGGTTTATTCATAAATTTAGGTAAAATAAATTAAGATCTTACAGAGGAAAAGGTACAGGAGCTCTCGAGTAAATTACCGAAAAAAAAATTTAAAAATAAACTAACATTATATAAAAGGAAGTTTTATAAAACGTTTCCGATTTTTTCAGAAAAAATATTTTCTATGGATGTAAACGATAACGAAACGAGGAGATATTGAAAAATAAAATTTCTCTATATCTCGAAAATGAATAAGGATGATCTCTAAAGTCACATACCCATATCATGCTTTTGGGGATGTTTGTTCATTTTATGTAAAACTAGAGTGAGTCATAAGTTTTCATATGAATTTATCAATAATTTTCATAATTAAAAATATGTTTTTTAATTAAAAAAATACCTAGATCGTATATCTTTTTGTTTGTGTATCTTTTTAAAAATAATAATGATAATAAGTCGGATGATATTGTAAAACGATATAAAATAAACTTTGTTACGTGGATTACAACTTCATTAACAACCTTAAATTTTGATATTTTCTAAATCTGTGAAGATTTAAGGGAAAAAAAGGGCATAAACTATGTACTTTTTTGGTTTAATGATTTGATTTAAGGAACCCAAATGAAAAACAGCGTCAGAAATGGGTGTTTCCATTTGAAAAAAAAAAAAAAATGTTTATTAAATTTTTAATATGTGAACGGTCCTTAAATTCTAATTCATGCAAAACATGCAATAGTAGACTTTGTTATTATATCAATAGCTGGGTAATTGTATTATTTTTATACGATGATATGCGATAGACTGAGTCGGGCACTATACATATACATATTTTTCTTTCACACCTGCTGTAAAAACTACAAACGGTGCTTTATTATATTTCTAAATTATATCTAATTTTGTAAATTTGCTTCTTCTTTGTGACATATTTTGAGATCGAGTAAGGCATAAGCGCCGGTGAAAAAAAAAGTGTGGGGGGGGGGGAGGTGGAGCTTTGTTGGCTATTGCTTGAATTTATCTATAAAATATATCTTCTTAAAATAAAAATTTCAAGTTTTTATGAATTCCTGATGTGTAGATGAAATCTGCCAATAAATCCATTCTTTAATTTGTTTGTTTATTTATTTATTTTCAAGAATACTGGAACATCCAAGAAGCAGTCATCATCAGGAAGAAAGAAGGATACAGAATTACAAATCATAGAAAAGGATATTATTGATCACTTTACTGCTCTTTTTCTACTTTGGTACCCCAAAGATTACATTTTTTCGTATTTTATTTTGTTACCTTATAAAATACATCGTAATATCTTTTGGATTCCCAAAAGTTTTCATATTGCAACTTATTTGTCTCCTTATCGCTTTGCTTTAAACGACAAATCCACCGAATCACTGAATGGCCACGGAACAGCTGATGACCGGACATCAAAAAAATGCTTCAGGTAAGATGTTTATTTTTTATGTTTTTTAAAAAATGCTAATAAAGGAGCTGTTAAAGGAGAGACCCGTCGTACCTCCCTGATTTTTAAAATATAGATTAATTAAATATCTCTGATGATTTTTTTAAGTAAAGTTATTTTTTCCAAATGATTTGAAGAAGGAACGGATATGCCAGTGATTTGCAGTACAACCTTCGAGATTTTTTTGAAATCGCGTCCAAAAACCCTTACTAAGATAGATCGCCAAGCAGAAACTCCGTAAGAAAATACCGTTTTGAAAAAGTAACAATTTATTAGTAATTAAAAACAACAACAACAACAAAGAAAAACTGCGAAAAATTACACATTACATTACATCAATTACTTCAAATTGACTGAAAACAAAACAAAGCACAAGGATTCCATTTTTATAATATACTTAAATTATTTCAATGTTTAAAACCGTACAATTGCATGTCATCTTTCTTTCTTTCTTTATTAATATTTTATTATGATGGCTATGAATAATTGCTAAATTTTCCTAATTTCAATATATTGTTAATAAACAGGATGAAATGAACAGGAAGGCTAATGACATATATTCAGATATATTTAAACAAAGTGCTCTTTCTTACAAGCATGCTACTCAATAGACCATCATGATATTGAAGAGAAATGAGTTCTTACACTGCAATCGAAATGCTCAAGAAATTGTGCCCACCAGCGGCTAGAGGTTCTGCCCACAAAATTGGTAGACGGGAGGTGCTGGATTCCAATGCAATTGCACTCGTTGGTCTAACCGTTCGGAATTTTTTGTGATTTTCATCAAACCTTGCCGTAATTACGGGTTAAAACCGGACAATCCCTCCTTCTCTCTATATTCCTTACATAGATCGCACGTAATAATACACCACCATCAAGAAACTTTTGCTGGAACAGCTGATAAATGAATAAATATTTTTTTCTTTCTTTCTTTTTATTATTATTATTTTTTTTAATAATAAAAAATAACAAAATATTAACGAATATTTACTGTTTAAAATTTAACTAAAGAAAAAAATTTCATTTAAATGATACATTAATTACACAAATTAAACATTTATTTGGATAAACAGTACTTTTTTTTCATGCAAAGCAACGATCGTTGTTTTGGCAACCATCAGTTATTAGCTGGCATTAACTGTAGCCAAAACATTACAAAAGCTGCCAATTTGCACGTTCTTTTGTTACTTGTTTTCTATCTTTATTTTGAATAAACGATAGTAGGAAGTGTTCGGACCACAGAACTTCTAATAATAGTCCTTCTAATACTAATCTTTGCTCTGAGGTTCGGACCCGGAATCCTCCGATTGGAAGCTGGAGACCCTACCGCTGAAGCTGAGTCACAAAAGCCTGCAGATTTCGCAGCAATATACTTTTTAATAAAACAACCAAAGAAAGTAGAATAGATATAGTATAAATATTTTTAAGATACCAGGTCATACCAAGTAACATATAGGCCATACAACTATATAGCCTATAACACTCGTGGAGCGAAGACAAACATTTTGGTATCGCAATTATTAAAATTATACACAATTATTATTATCTGCCCGCTACCATTTTATCAGGGATTTAAGAATTTATCTTGTCAGGCTGTATTAACTGCCAAAAGCATTACTTTCTTTTTCTGCGAGTAGTCGGGTAAAAATAGATTATTTTCAAAACTTAATTGGAGAAGATGAACATGCTAACTAAGATTTTCTTAAAATTATTATTGATAACTGATATAGGCTAGACTAAGATTTTTCCGTCGAAAGGGGCTTTGCACCTCAGTTAGAATTTTAATTTCCACCTTTATATGTTTAAAAAGACAGTGGGTGAAAGTTCCCCTGATCAATAAAAGTGAAAAAAACTGTTTTACTTCTTCTTTTTGAAAAAACTGGTAGAATTTTATTTTTTGAATTTTAATATTACTTATTTGTTGCATTTCTATATTGTTTTTTATGCTTATATGTTTGAAAATTCTCTTGCACAAGAAAAAAAATTCTGATTTTTTAAAAATTTATTTTATTATTTTATCTTTTTCAATTTAATAAAATCAGAGAATCCAACCGGGGATTCCGAATTACAGAACATACTGTCCGGTGTACAATACCTATGTACAGTACCGGTGTACAGTACCAATATATACAGTACCTGTCATTGGTAAAAATCATCATTTTTTTAATTGAAACTCAAATAGATTTTTTTTTAATGCCGGCTAACAACACCCAGAAATATTTTTATATGAAAAATATCATTTATGTATTCAAATAAAGTTTTAAGATTCATTAAATACGATAATATCGTATTAGTTGCATGCCAGAGGTTAATAAGCCGAAGAAATCACCAAAGGTTGTGCTACTTGCAGCAGCCTTTATGATTCTGATTATATCAGTGTTTAAACACGTAGTTCGATTACATATATATATATATTTTTTTTTTACTTATATTATTATTTTATTTATTTATTGATGACTGGAACTCGATTGATGACTGGATTTATTTATTGATTAACCGGAAACAAACGCTGAATTATTTATATTGGTTTAAATATGCAAACTAGTTAACTTTCTGTAATCGAGCTGCACGCGATAGGGATTAGATTAAAAGAAATCATCCTTCACAATTATTTTAAAAAGCTATAAAGGGAATCAGTAAATTGAAATACAGTTTCAAACAAATTGCATTTGAAAGTACATTTTTCCCCTTTATTCTACGGAGTAAAAATTTAAATTATGCGATAATTAGAATTAATTAAATTTGTGAAAAAAGGTAAATTGATTGCTTACATCGTTGCCACAGTTGATATGACGTCAATATTACTCACGCAAATGTTTTTGCTTTATATTATTAGATGCTCATTAAAGAGAGCTTTGAAAGTGAAGCCACATTGAATAATGAAGTTTCTCCCGATTTTTAACTTGCGGACCAATTTGGAAAACAATGTTTTAATCCAGTTTTCAAAAAAAAAAAAAGTTCACAACTTTACCACGCTTTGTTTTCAAATTAGACATTTTAAATCCTAACAAAATAAAAATAGTTAGTGAAGAGTTTCTTTCTATAGAATAGAATTTTGTGAAAGGGAGTCTTTTATTATAAGGGATTTCGTGCGAAGGGAGAAGTTTTATTTTAAGGAATTTTGTGAAGTAGGCTGTTTTGTTAAATGGAATTTTGTGAAGGACCCTAAAGAGACGTATATTTTTGCCTGGACCCTTGTTCAACAAACCATGATTTGCAACCTATTATTTACCAGAAATATTCCTGGATTATATATATGTTCCTGGATTATATATACTATATACAGTACCTGTCAAACGTCTGAGCACCCCACTTCCGAAAATAAGCTTGTTTATCCTGTATTTTGGCCCTTGCATATGTATATAGCATGATAAAAATAATAAAATATATTGTTTCCATACTGATACAGCCCGGGAAAGCGATACAAATGTGTAATTAAAAAAAAAAAAAAAAAAAAAAAAAAAAAAAAATGCATGGAGACATAATTTTAGCATTTTACTTCGCCCGCTTTCCCTGGAGTTGCATCTCTGCATTGCCATATAGCGGAAATTTCATCTAAAGTTTTACATTAGCTGTCTGTTTATTATCAAGAACAGCCATTTAAACCTGTAGTAAAGTGCCGTGTAAGTTCTTCCCATTTTATAAGGTCAAATTTATTAAAATTAAAGCATAAAGCATCCCCTTTCTTTTATTTCTTCATGGATCAACCATTAAATATTCATTCACTTTGTAGATTTTTCATGTTTGAAGACGTTGGTAAATCAAGTGCTTGCCGAGGAAACCTGGCCCTTTTAGGTTTCCGGCTCCGATTCTTCTAGGAGATCCTGCCCCGTCTCCAAGTGTTATGTGGCAGTCTCCTTCAGTACATTGGCTCTGCTGTTGTAACGACATTCGTCGAAGGCTCAGGAGAGTGATGCGCAGGTGGCAGTGCTCCCCTTGGGCAAAGAGCCCATCTGTGAGGTGTCGCTTAGAAACGTCGGTGAAGTACTTCGCCTTGAGGCAGAGTAGCTTGGTTTAACCAGTTATAGCATTAAATATGTATAAAAAGCGTAAAATTGGAAAACAGTATTATGGAGGGTGAGAGTGTATTGTTAAAAATATTATAAAAACATTATTAAAAAATTTTGAAAAAAAAAGCAAAAGTTAATAAAGTTTCCCACAAAAAATTATAAAATCGAAAATGTCATTAAGGAGGACAGGTGGAACTGCTAAAAAAAGTATAAAAATTCACACACACACACACACACACACACACACACACACACACATATATATATATATATAATTGCAATACCTTTGAATTTCAAAATACATTAAACAATATATATATATATACATAAAGTGGGTTATATACATTTAATACAATTATTTATCATTGTATATTACACATAGTGACATCTCATACAAGGCTATATATTTTTACCCCCGTAAATTATTACTGTTTTAATATCAACTTTCATTTACAATATCATTTTTTATTTTATTTTTTTTATCTATATTATTATTTAATATAATCTTCTTTATATACTATATTTCTAACCAATTACCTACATATTTCTTTCAATATTATTTATTACTATTAATTATATTAACTGCAGTATTACCTCCCTTTAATCTTCATCTCTTAAATAATAACTTAATATATAGAATATTGATCCTCTTTCTGGGGATAGATGACAAGCCCTGCAACACATCCAATAATCTCTCTGTTTGTTATTCTTATTTTCCCATCAATCAGCATTTTTTAATTTTAATTTTAATTTTATTTATTTATTTATTTTTTGCAGAGAGTGTTGTCTTGGATGTTGGGTCCTTTTTAGCACCTGGTTGAATAAGCCCTACAACTTTTTTTGCTGGTGAGTTGTGTGTACTATTTTTTGGTTTTCTAACTATAGCAGATGGATAATTACATATTTTTTGGATTTCTTTTTGTTTTCACACATGAGATTTCATTTTAAAAAATACATTAATGTATATCGATTACAGGCGTCTTAAAAAACAGATTTTCGGATTAGTGGTACTCTACTCTAATATAAATTTATATGTACATTTTCAAACTACCATATCTCCATTCAGGACTAGACTACCCTATTTGAAGTCCCGGGACTTCAGTTGAGGACTCCCATAATATTTTTGTTAGCCTTTGGCTATAGTCATTTTAAGTAAAAATACTTGGTTTTTAACTTTGGCGGGTGGGGGGGGGGGGCGCTTTCCCGTTTAACTTTTCGATAACCAGGCCCTGTGTCGAACAAAAAGCTGAAGTCGGAGTCTACGTGTTTTTAATGACCCCAGATCCGACTCCTTTTACCCAAAAAATCTGCCCAAGTCCAACTCCTCAGCCCTGGATTTTTTTTTTTCTTTGATAGCTTAATCAGTTTCTAAGTTTACTTTAAGTAGTGCCTTTTTGACTAGACATTTTTAAGGCTTAATTAAGTATCAAGATAAACTAAATTTATTATTATTTCCGAAATGCCATTTAATTATAGTGTTAAACTAATTAGCCATCAAAAGTCTAAAAATGTCAGCTTCTACCTTTTTAAGCCACAAATATATCAGTAAATTTATTTATGAATATATTTGTCATATACTCCGATTCAGGGCCGACCAAAACCTACGCGGGTCCCTGAAGCAAAGATCCAGTTGGGGATCTCTCTCTCTATAACATAATTGAGGTCGAAATTCATATTCATTTTAAAAAATAGTACCTGATTTTTAAATCCAGGGACCCTGTTAGAAGTAGGAGCCTTAAGTAGCTGGTGTGTTGTTACTTGCAATAATTAGAACCTGCTTCCATTATAACATTTTTTTCAATTGCAATTAAATTTTTAATAACTATCCCGTAACATTGTTCACGATATTTCTTAGGAAAATGCTTCAAATTTCATTAGCATTCATTAACATGTCTAATTTCGCATGACTGTTTTACTTTCAGCATCATATCATATTTGATCTATGCGTGCATCTGGTGCAGTCATCACACGTGCATTGCATCAATTCGGATACTGCATTCGACAGTGAAAGTGAGTTTGAACGTCGGTTTATGGATCTTGACTCAAAAACAGTTGTATGAAAAGAAACCTAGTCAGGTAATGACTTATTATTAATTTTTATTTATATAAAGAAATTTTTACTGCTATTTATTATTAAGAAGCTACTTCTCACGCGAAAACACCCGCTCGCCAATGTTAATCCTATGTGAGAAAGTTATTATAATATCTCGTTTGCAGTTCAATATTTTTAAATGATTTTTTTTTTTCATTGAATAACTGAGGTCGATCTCTATGCAGGCCCTTTTATACTTTTTCAATTTTGTTACAAGTTTTTTTTTTTTTTAATTAAGTTACTTTTAATTTTGGAACCGGTTTTGAAAGTGAAAGTATCTTCATGAAAAAAAAAAACCTGCAAACAAAATCAAAAAAGTTAAAAAGGGCTTGCATAGCGATCGACCTCAATTATTCAATGAAAAAAAAAATCATTTAAAAATATTGAACTGCAAACGAGATATTATAATAACTTTCTCACATAGGATTAACATTGGCGAGCGGGTGTTTTCGCGTGGTAGTTACCAATGAAAAAAAAAATAATAATAAAAATTATTGAAATGCAAACGAGATATTTTAAATATTTCTGCCCATAGGATTAACTTTAGCGAGCGGGTATTTTCGCGTGAGTGAAATAGCCCAGCCCCTTAATGTACCAATTATGCATTTGAATATTTTCCTGCTTTCAAAATACAAGCAGGGAAGACCGAGCTATGCTCGGTCAAAATTAAATTTGAGTTCAAATATCATGACCCATGACCAAAATGACCCACTAATTGCATTTTCTCGAACATGGGACCTAGCCCAACAGTCTTCTCGTGCTCGAAAACCATTGGATGCAAAATGTAGTGTAAATTGAGCCGCTTTTTAGATCTTGACCACAATGACCCAGAAATGACCCACTAATCGAATTTCCTCGAACATGTGACCTAGCCCAATGATTTTCGCGTGCCCGAAACTCGTAGGATACAAAATTTAATCAAAATCGTTAGAGCCGTTTTTAGATAAAATTAATTTGACCCGCTTTGACCCAAAAATGACCCACTAATCGAAAGTTCTCGAACATGTGACCCAGCCTAATAGTCTTCTCGTGTCCGAAAATAGTCGGATACAAAATTTCGTCAAAATCGTTTGAACCGTTTTTTAGATACAATTAGCTTGACCATGACCCAAAATGACCCCAAATGACCCACTAATTGAATTTTCTCGAACATGTGACATAGCCCAACAGTCTTCTCGTGCCCGAAAACCATTGGATGCAAAATTTAGTGTAAACTGAGCCGCTTTTTAGATCTTGACTCACAAATGACCCAGAAATGACCCACTAATCGAATTTTCTCGGACATGTGACCTAGCCCAATGATTTTATTGTGCTCGAAACTCGTAGGACACAAAATTTAATCAAAATCGTTAGAGCTGTTTTTTAGATAAAATTAATTTGACCCGCGTTGACCCAAAAATGACCCACTAATCGAAAGTTCTCGAACATGTGACCCAGCCCAATAGTCTTCTCGTGCCCGAAAATGGTCGGATACAATATTTCGTCAAAATCGTTTGAACCGTTTTTCAGATACAATTAGCTAGACCATGACCCAAAATGACCCACTAATCGAATTTTCTCGAACATGTGACCTAGCCCAATGGATTTCTGGTGCGCCAAAACGGTAGGATACGAAATTCCGTCAAAATCGTTAGAGCCGTTTTAAGATAAAATTTGCATATATATATATCGCGTCGTCAAAAACTTTTCGCGTCTCCACAGTAAGCCTCAACTGACGTTTCGGCAATTATGTATTTTGTGCATTTAGTAAATATAGTCCTTTTTGGTTTAATCACGCTCTTTTTTAAAATCTAATTTAAAGCTTTATGAATTATCAGATCAAAAATTTAAAATTTTTTTTACAGAGAATTTTACAAGGTTTCATTTGGTATGCAAGTATATGTATAACCACACACAAGATTTGCTCGTATTAGAATATATGATATCAGCTTCCATTAAAAGTTAAAAATAATCATAATTCTAAAAACTTTTTTTGAGGGTGTTTAGTAACTGAAATTATTTACCACTTTTTAGATATTTTGGTTATTATTAAACAAAGGTAAAAATAACAAATTATTTCATTGTACAAAATAAATAAATGCAAATTTAGGTTACCTTTTACGAAATTAATTAATTTTCTAACAATTTTAAAATTTTACTTTTGTCAATCTATAATATGCACATCAGGATCCTTGTTTAAATGGTTAATAATTAGTTGAATCAGCCTCTATCAGCTGCTTACATAAATAAACTGTTAATTGAGAATCATTAAATGTGAATAAATAGTTAATCTTATATCCTAATAATATTATAAATCTGATTGTGTGCAAATGTTAGGCTGAAGCCAGCGTCAAAATGAAGCATTTATTTATCCTGTATCTTTGCATATAAGTTGATTATAACCCTCAGATGAATATAGGCTGGTTTTTGTTTATTTTATTTCAATATTTTTCTTAAAAATTAAAAATTTCATTATTTTCATACAGAATAAATGGACATTTTTTTTCGTATATTTTAAAATGGTTGGTTGGTTTGGTTGGTTTGGCCCAAAGCGCACGGTTTTGCAGCTTTTTTCAAAATGGTTAAATTTATTTTATCGTTGCTAATACTTTATCGTTGCCAATGTAAAATAAAAAAACCCTGAGTAATAATTTTTAATCAACAATTTATTTTCAAGTGAAAATTTTTCACGTGAAAAATGAAAATGAAATGAATTATTTAAGAATTAAATAGAATATGAAATGATGTCATATTAGAAATAAAACGTGCGTATTCAAATACTTGATAATAATACAAAGTGCATAAATACGAAGCAAGCGAATATGATGTCATATATCGTTGCCAATGTAAAATAAAACCCCTGAGTAATAATTTTTAATCACAATTTATTTTCAAGTGAAAATTTTCCGCGTGAAAAATGAAAATGAAATTAATTATTTAAGAATTAAATAGAATATGAAATGATGTCATATTAGAAATAAAACGTGCGTTTTCAAATATTTGATAATAATACAAAGTGCATAAATACGAGTAAGTATGGAAAGCAAGCGAATATGATGTCATATATAGAAAAATAAAACAAATTTGTTTTGATGTTGAAATAAAATTATCTTGGGTTATCAAATTATTTGTGATTAATTTCTCTTTTTTTTTCCTTTTTCTTTTTCACATGAAAGGAATTATTTTAAATGTACGTAATATATGTATTTTAAATGTATGTGTTGTAAATTAAAGTTCTGTGTTTTAAATGAAATGAGTGAAAGATTTATATTTTTAATGAATTCAATAAGAATGATGGGATAGGTTTTCGATTTATCGTCTGCACACGGCTAACATAAAGGTACCATGTTTTTAATTTAAATTTTAAAAAGTAGAAAAAAAAATATTGGATGGCAAATGTCAATGATATGCATCGCAAAATTATCTGTATCGAAAATCAGAAAATCTTAATAAAAATAACTATATTTTTTAAAAGAAAGTTGCTTTTCTCATAAAAGCTAAAGGTTTAATATGATTGTCTGGAAGTAACAGCATTTTTCCTCTATCATTTTCCCACAATCGAAACACATTTGTAAATCGTCGTTTCGAACCGGAATTTAATTTTAAATTTCTTTCAGTTTTAAAATAGGAAAAACTTTGTTGATGTCTTTTTTAAATATAGCTTTTTTTAAAGTTGTTTCGTAATAGATTTTTGTAAAGTCTTGTAGGATAAGAAAAATTGCATAGATTTTAAAGCAATGTTTAAGTAAAATTACAATATTTTTTAAACTTAAAAAACAACAATGTTATCGAAAAGAAAATCGATTTTACCAACAAATTCGCGTAATGCAAAAGCAAAGAAGAAATAAAAAAATGAATCTTTTCTTCCAGCCGAATTGTGTAAACTTGAACAAGCCGATCGTGCCAATTCATAAACATTATAAACGTGAAAGCGCGTTCTATATAGTAGAATTTTTTTTACATATAGGTAGAACATTTCCGAGAATAGGAAGGTTAGGGGTCTGTAATTAGGTCCATAGTCAATTTTCTTTTCTTTTTTTTTATCAAGTGAAATTTGGCGCAAAATTAAACACATTGTTGTAACCAGATTTGTTTTTTGCGTGGTAAACACTTAATGTTATTTTAGACGATCATTTCCCCGCTCACCTTTCATGCCAACTATGACTGTAAAACATATTAAAAAATATTAGCCGATAATTTTCTAATTTTCTTATTGCTTCATGATGTAAATAGACTTCTTGGTTCCTACTTTAAACCTGAATCGGTCATGCCATTGTCGTTCAATTTTTATTCCTAATCCTAATCCTAATCGTATCCTATCCTAATCCTGATAATAACTTTAAATAATATTCTTTGACACGAACATGTAAATTAAATCCATATCCATAAATGGAATGAATGAAAAATTGAATAAATAGAAATGGTAAAATAAAATAACAAGAAAGTACATTTATTCGACACCTAACCCTAGAGAAAGGGTAAAAAATTTCAAGCGCATGAAATAAATCAAAATAATGCTATATGTACTAACAAAAATATGTAAATTTAGATCATCAGATTTGTGTCGTCGGTATTTATTTGCTTATAGTGTTCTTGACGCGATAGAGAAAATATCGAGGTTAAATTGGGCAGAATTTAAAGTACTTTCTAGCAACCTTTATTTACATTTTAGAATCGCATCAGATTGTTATATCTTTGTGAAATATCTATCAATGTATAAAATCCACAAGCAGTTTGTTCACTATTTACACCACTTAGCGTGAAGCACTTAATTTAATATATACACAAACAAGATAATGTAGTAAGAAATACATAACATATGTCTATGCAAATAAACAATATAATAATGCCCATTTAGCAATGCACACATATACAAATTGTACACCAAATACCATCTAAAATGCACTGTTGTATAGAAGAATTCTGCCAGTGTTGTTTTTCGTTTTACAAAGAGGAATTCCTCGATTTTCACGATTTTACTGGGTCCTCCTTTTTTCATTAGTTGCAGTTTCATTTTTGAGATTGTAATATATTATTTGGCATGAAATTTCACTTTTTTAAGACTGGGTTATGTCAAAGCCCCTATAGCAAAGAAATACCGTATGGTCTCCTATAAAATGTGATAAAGCTTTGGTTAATTATATATGTTGTTAATTATCAAGTGAAATGTTTTACTAAATTAATGCATTTATTCTTTTTTTAATGTTACGTGAACGAAGTCACGGGTAACAGCTAGTTAATCTATATTATTTGAATTACTTTGTTTTCATTTGACTGCTGCTTACATCTACTGAATGAGTTATAATTAATGAGTGCCACATATATGTAGCATATATAGTTTACAATGAACATGCAGACTTGCTATCAAATTTGTGGGGATTGTGCAGAGTACGCGTTGTAAAGCACTAGTCCATTAAAGTTATAGTTCACCCTCCGAAAAGACATCATTGATAATGTCTATTGGAACTGTAGACATGTTTTGAAAGATACAGAATATTTCATAAGTTTAAGGGTGTTCTCAAAAAAAGTATTTTTTTCCGCTAAACTTTCTGACGCAATTGCTGACTCATTTTTAAACGTAAAAGCATGAGCCTTGCAGGCATGACTATAGAAGTGATTTGAAATCGAATAGTCTTTCATTTTCCGATAAATGCGTTACATCTTGAGTTATAAGCGATTGTTATCCCATAGTGACCTTTCTCAGACTGTCATGTCCGGAATTTCAGTTCAAAATGCTAACTTTAACAGCATTTTCTGAAAAATCTGCTTCTTTTACCGAAAAACAAAAAAACTTCGATTTCAAAGTATGCCATTAATGTTAATAATGTTACATCATTTCAATTGATTTGAAATGGTGTAACATTATTAAAGTACATCGCAAACGATTTTTCCCCATAACTGTAATGTAACGGCATTCTTTTTTTTTTCTTTTTTGAGTGTCCCTATAAATAAACAATAAATGCTACACACTTCATTTTCAATACCGAACAAGCCATAGTGGACCTCAATAACACATATCAATTGCCATGGGAAGTCGATTGAGTACGAAAAGGCAGCAGACAGGCAAACCTAATTCATAAATGCTTTTCAATTAGGTTGGAAAGTGTTAATAAAAAGGAAAAAATCCATTAGTTTTCTAAAAAGAGAAGAAAAATATTTTCTTTTCTTCAGATTTAAATAAAGCTAAGTTTTCTTTCATTTTATATATACTCTCTTAAAACGAAAGAGCCAAAATAACTCAAGTTGAGCCGAAATCCACTCATCTCACGATTTGAAAGTCAGCTTCTCATGAAGAGTTGAAACAACTCGAGTGAACGAGTTGTTTTTAAGCAACTCATGATTGAGTTATCTCTATTTTACTCATACTTGAGTTAAATCAAATCAATGAAGGTTAAATCCAGTAGCACTTGAGTGATTTATAACTAACTCATACTTGAGGAGGGGAAGGGGAATTAAAATTCATGGTAAAATGTAATATTTCAGTGTAAAATAATAAATTTCATGAACAGGTAGATTATTATTTTAGAAAACAAAAAGTAATTTGCATATTGAATGTATGCATATCTATGTTTACATATATGTATATATTCAACAATTAAGTGAAAAGTATTTTTTTTTTTTTTTTGTTTCTGAGCTGTTTGAAATAAATACCCCCCCCCCCCTCCCGACCCAAAAAGAGAATTTTAAAGGGAATATTTGAAAACATAAGAATTTCTGCTGATTTAAATATTTTGATCTTTTTTTTTTATTTTGTTATAATGATTACGTTTTCTATGCAATATTATTCTATACATTGCATGATATTTTTCAGTTTATATCAATATTATCATTAAATGTTTTAATCCTAATACTATTTAGGAATATTCACACAGTGAATATACGGGAATGGAGATATTTACCTTATTTTTAACAACATATGATACAAAAAATATGGGATTTATACAGCTTCACAAATCAAGTATATTTATTTTAAAATATTAGAAAAACAGTATATATACTAATAAAGCTACTTTTCAAAAGTTTTTGTCAACATGAAATAGATATTCTAAAGCTTTTCTTATATATTTGAGATACATTTCAAATAATCTAACTCTCAGCAGCATGAAATGACTAAAACTTATGTATGCGCATTCGAAAAACAAGGCAGGTCAATAAAAATATCCAGGAAAAAAATTCTTCAGACAGAGAAAAAAATAAGAAATATAATTTGTTTACTTTAAAACAATATTTTTAAAGTCAGACAAGTCAATTTTCAATTTATAGTATTATGAAAGTTAGAGTTCTGAAACATCATTAAAAAATATATATATAAACAAACGCACAGTACATTTCACAGTACCGCCGAGACATTTTCTTTAAAAGATTAAATTGCTACTAAGTGCTATTTATAAATCATATTTATTGAAACAACATTAAAAAAAACTTAAAATGAGAGGCAAAGGATTTGTATAATTATATTTTAGAGCATTTTTAAATATTTATCCTTCCAACTCAAAAGATCTCTAAATGTTCGTTCGGGTGTAAATAGTCCTAAATGTTAGGGTTACGACATATTTGTTAAAAATATTGATATAAACTGAAAAATATCACGCCATATATAAAATAACAATAAATATAAAACAGAATCATTATAAAAAACATGATTATAGTATTTAAAATAGCAGAAATTCTTACCTTTTACAAGTATTCCTTCTTTAAAATTGCCCGTTTGAACAGCGCGAATAATATTTCAACAGTCAAAAATGTGCTGCCAGTTGTCCGGAAGGCGAAATGCTTGCCTCGATGACGCATGCCTGTCGTCTGCTCAGCGAATGGTCAGGTCAGCCGCATTGACATGTCCGCTCGCAAAAGAGTGATTTTTTTATCGACTTGAGTTGCTTAGTATTCGTTCTTCTGGAGTGCATTAGAAAAATAAAAATTCAGATCAAGATGAGTGAAGCGTTTAAAAATCAACTCATTTACGATCCAATAAATTGCAGCTCTTTTCTGAGAAGCCAAATCCACTCTTTCGTTTTAAGAGAGTAGGAGTAGTGAATTAGAAGAAAAATCTTATTTCTTATTATCTATTTAGTTACTTTTACTTTTTTAACTATTTCCATCATAGTTGAAAACAGTTTATGACTTCGTTTTGTCTGTCTGTCTGTCCGTGCTCTAACTCCTGTAAATATACTCGGATTGATCTGTAATTTTTATATATTATTGACGTTTACTATAGCACGAATGCTATCGAAAATGAAGTGAGTTAGTTGGTTTACAGGGACAGTCAAAAGTATTTTCCGTTATATTACGGTCAATGGGAAAGAAATGTATTTGAATAATGCTACACAATTTCAAACATAATGTAATTGATATGCATTTGCACTAAAAGAGCCATTCTGTATAATATAGGGTGAGTATTTATTATTCATTTACAGAGTTACACAAAAAAAAATTCCGTTATATAATGGTCTACGGGAAAAAAAAAAAAAAAAAAACTTTGCAGCGTATTTTAATTGTGTTATACTATTTCAAATTTATTAATGAAATTGATATACATTATTGAGGTTTGCTACAAGATACTTGCTGGAGAATATGATGCGCATATTGTTAATTTACAGGAAAACGCAAAAGATTCCAGATACAGCATTGTATCCGAAGCACTGCCTATTATCAATAATTGCTGGAAGGGCGTTTTCAGTTATGATCTACGTTTTTAACTAAATTTTTGCTTACTACGTGGTGTGTATAAATGCTGTAAATAATATACATGGCTGCACAAAAGTATTCGTAAGCATTACTTGGTATGAGCGTGAATTTGTGGTTTTTTTAATTGAGTTATGCATTTTTAAGCTGATCTATATTTAGTATTCTCAGGAGTGTTTGAGGAATATAAATAAAATCATATACAGATCAAAGAACTGGGTACACGGCCACTTAGTGAAAATAATTTCTGGGTATGATTTCAGTAGCTTTAGGCATGTTTTAGGCTGAATTAAATTGTAGCTTAATATGTCACGTGTATAAAAATATGTAGGTAATTTACAGGGCTGTACAAAAACAAATCAAGTATGTTTCCGTCTATTGGTAGAAATTGCTGATGGTAATTTTCCAACCTATTATGTGTTTTCTTACTAAGCTAAATTTTAGCATATACTATGCAGAATATATACAAATTTATAGATCAAATTTAAACTCGATCCGGCTACATCCGGTTCGGAAAATATATTTCAGACTATGGACGGTAATTGATGAAATCTATTTTTTAAAAGTATTATGCGCTTTCCAAAATGTTTGCATACATATCTTATGTACCTTATGTTAAACAACGCTTCAAGTATTCTGGAAGTGTTGGGTAGTGTTTCATAGTTTATGCTTAACGCATGATTTTTCTTTCTTGATTATTATAAAATTGTGCGTCGTAAAATTTTCTAATTTCATCTAAATTTGTTTTAGAAATATTTGGATTTTTGGTAATATAGGTTGGCCAATATGTTGTTGTCTAAATGACTTCTGAAGATAACGAATAGGTTTCCAAAATCTTGGGTAACGACGCGAGGTAACATTGAATTTTCGTAAGCGTTTCTGTTATAATAGGGGCATCGTTTGTTTGTACCACTTTTTATAGTGTAATGAAAGCACATAAAAAAATATTATGCATGTATGTATATTGTATATGTATATATGTGTGTGTGTATGTGTTGTCTATGTGTATTTCATTTATACACCTTCTTTGATTTCAGCCAAGATACAGTAAAGAAGTAGAAGAACACCGAGCGGCTTTTTGTCGATTGTATAGAGAAGCCATAATTGGACTAGCTATGCAGAAGGCAGATCACATGTTGATCGCGATCATATGGTGTCCAACAGGCGTAATCGGGATTGACTTCCTTATAACATTTCTCTCTAAATTTGAAAGAAACCTCGAAATTCGTGAGAAGTGGAGTAAAGACCCTGTAATGCTTGATTCTCCATCATTTTTCGGAGGCATGAGGGCTTACTTTTCAACACGTAAAAATTTCTACAGCGCTACAAAAGCATTGGCGGTTTCATACAAGTAAGTTCTTTTACTTATATTTATTCTCGAGTGAGAATCAGCATTTGCCAAAAAAAAAAAAATATTTCGGTGGTAATTTCGCTCTTTTTCAAAATTTTTAGGAATGTGTTATAATTTTTAGGAGTCGTTTAAAAAACATATGTATTTTTTTTTAACTTATAATATTTTTAAAAAAATACTACTTCCATTGAAATCCAAAATTTAAGTACAATATTACTTTTTTCCCAATATTTTTGCGGATTCTGAAAACCATATCACAATTTACGTTATCATTAACGCTACTCAGGATTACTATCCTCTAAAAACTTACGTTATTACTGTCGTTGTATCTGTGAGACACATGACGTAATCAGAGTTGGGCAGTATCAAAAATACATGTATTTGAAGTACATTTTCAAAATACATTTGTATTTTGTATTTTAAACAGACAAAACTAAAGTATTTCGGTAATGTATTTTGAAATGAGTTTTCCATGTATTTTGTATTTTCAAAATACTCCAAATACATTTCTCGATTTTTCTAACTGCGCCAGAGTTGAAGTTGGTTTAAACTACAACTTGTGTTTCAACCGCAAATTAATGATTCCCATATTCATAACTGGAAAATACATGCTTGTCCGTTTTGTCTAGACTTTGAATTTGTTTCTGGTAGTTAATATAAAAATATCTTTTCAACTCTTGTACGATAAGGATTTTTAGCTTCTGTGGAAACATTTTTTGCTGAAGGGTTATAATAAAAGTTTTTACAATTCTTAATGTTGCTATGAGAACTATAAATATTTGTCGTGTGATACACTAGCAGGATGGATTGTCCAGAGTTTTACTGAGCACTGCATTTTTAGAGTATGTTAGAAGTATAATGCCAGTTAGTTATTATCGGTTAGCAGTAGTTATCGTGAAAATATGGATAATTTATACTTGAGAACTCCTAATGAAAGGAAATTAATTAATTGTGATAAATCGCGCTACGCATTATATAGATATAAGTATACTCGACATATTTCAAAATAATACTTTTTGATGATAATTGGTGTAAGACCAAAACACTATTTTCAGGTCGACACTCTTTCCGGATCAGGCTTGGACTGTACTTTTTCCTGCAGACTCGGGTCAAATCGGGTCAGACTTCTCTTTTTCGGGACAAATCCGGACCTGGACATTTTTCGTAGAGTTCTAGACGGGAAGAAATTTCCAGGCCCGGTCTCGACCCAGATCGTATAAAAATCAATGGTCCGGCCTGGTCAGTGCAAAAA
Organism: Maratus michaelseni; assembly: GCA_963931845.1. NCBI lineage: Eukaryota > Metazoa > Arthropoda > Arachnida > Araneae > Salticidae > Maratus > Maratus michaelseni. The sequence goes on from OZ007588.1 coordinate 205,982,617, forward strand.
TCAATAAAATTTGGACCGGTCCAAAACTTTTGCAAAAAAGCGTATAATTTTAAATCGTCATTATTCTACAGTTAAAATTTTAAATTTATACATTTTGAAGAACAGTACTTTCTAGGCAATAAAATTAAAGTACACTAAAACCTGTGTAAAGAAATCTGTCTGGTGGAAGAGACAAGATGGAATCTTGTTTTAAAAGGAAAAATGTGTTGAACCATGCAAAATGAAAGTAAGAATCTCAGAGTAACTATATGATTACTCTGATGTAATAATACATGTGAAAAGAATTTAATGCATTTACAGCAGGCGATCTGCCTGCTAAGGTGGTAACTTGTCTATAACGGATTTTTTTCTGTAAGAAGATTTTTCTGTTTGTCATTTTTCAGATTTGTAAGTCTCCAAGCCATGGAATATGGATTAATGACATTAATGATAACTCAAACATTTGCGTACAAATACAGATTCATAAAAAAAAAATAATGAAGTTTACAGGGGCACAGGCAGAAATAAATCTAGGGAGGGCAGTATTTTGGAACAGATGTGCTTGTATTTCGCAACTCGGGGGCGTTTAAAAAAAAATGAAGAATATAAACATGAAAAATAGCTAATATAAATATTTTTTGTCAGATCGCCTTGTAGAAGAGAATTTTTAACCCCATTGGCGTAAAAATCTATCTTTTGCAGAAATTCACTCGGGACAATTAAGTTTTTGTACGGAACAGGCTCGGGCTGAATTTTTAGCATCTATACCGGGCCAATAAATGTTTCCTATGGGACGGCCCAAAGAATTTTTTGTACGTACAGGGCCGGGCTCGGGTCGAACTTTTAACTTTTATACCGGGCCGGACCCAACATTTTTTATACGAGTCGGGCTGGGCCCGTGTTTGGAAATTTCGGCCCCTGCAAACCTCTACTTTTGGTTATGGACCTGTCCATACGATAGATAAAAATTTATACCATGACACTGCAATTAAAACATTTTTGCGTAGTGCAAGATAATACACAATGATTGAAAATAAAATTAATGCATTTTGTATTTTAAATGCATTTTAAAAATACATGTAGCTTGTATTTTGAAATTTGAAAAGTATTTTGTATTTAGTAATTTTAGGCTCTATAATTAATGTATTTGGTATTTTGTATCAAAAATGATTTTTCGATGTATTTTGCCCATCTCTCAACGTAATACACTTTATACACAACGATAGACTTTTTCAGTTTGTTCAACCCACTGTGTGTTAGGAAGTTAGGTCCTTTGGTATTGCGTATCATTGCGTATCTTGCAGATACAAGGTAGTAATCGAGTGGTAAGAATATCTAAATTAAAAAAGCCGTAAAAGTTACCAAATTTAACTCTTCTGGATCTAATAATCCCTGGAGCGTATCATCCCTTTATCCTATAAGTTATATTTAGAAAAACTTTCTCCATGCCCTAAGAAGTAAAACAATAAACTTTTCGTCTTTGTTCGATAAAAACCGAGTCATGGTACATGAAATTTTATAAATTTTCAGTTTTTTCCAGCTCACACACAAATAAAAGCATCTTTCCGTTTTTTAGTATCACAAAATGCGGAATATATTTAAAATGCAAAGTGAAATAACCCAGTAATCAAAGTAATTGCTTTTTCCTGACAGAATTTCTTATTCGTTGTGTCGATTTTGTGAAACAATATGGGAAAAAAATGCAAAAGTTTTTCCTGGTTTATCGGAAACGGTACTTTTTTATTAGCCGGACGCAAATCTCACCAATAGCATTTTTCCCCCTCGCTAATAGCAGCTTTTTTTTCATGTGGAAATTAGAAGCAATGATTTGCTGATGCAATGTTTTGATGTATATGGTATTACTTACAAGCAATGGTTTAATTTATGGTATTACTTATAAGCAATGTTTTGATTTATGGTATTACGTACAAGGAATGGTGTGGTTTATGGTATTACTTATTATTATTATTATTATTTATCTTTTAAATGATATGAGTGAAAGGCATGTATTTTAAATTATAGTTACGTATTTTAAATAAAATGAGGGAATACTTTAAATGAAATGAATGCAATACGAATGATAGAGATGGAAACAATATTTGGCCATTTATCATCTGCACCCGGCTAACATAAACCCAGAAACGTTAACAAAAATCCAAAGTCATCTCGTAAATAGCCCATGATGCTGGAAACATTTCTTTTATCTTAAAAAATCATTTGGAAATGGACCAGTCACAGTTCTGACAAAACAAAAATGTTCCTCAAGTTTCTAATGTTTAAATCAGTGGCCGGTAACCTCGTTCAACGTAGCGGCCGGATCTCATGTCATTTCACTCAGTCGATGGTGGGCCACATCTATCAAAATAGTTATTGAAATTAAAATTTTTAATAAAAAATACGTCACAGAATTTAATTATTTATTATCTGCAATAAATAAACAATATAACAACGATTTAATTTTAGTGTGACTGTTTGTCAGGCTGTTTGTTTGGCGCCAAGTATCAGGCAACAGGTTGAAAGTCTCCTGCCATAATCGGCCATTTAAGGCTCCCGTTGACTCCTCGCTAATGTTAATCCTATGGGACAGTTATTTTACAATATGTCGTTTGCATTTTAATATTTTAAATGATTTTTTTTCCATTAGATAACTGAGATCGAAATCTACAGTGCCTCCTTTTTACTTTTTTGATTTTGTTTGCGATCTTTTTTATGGGGATATTTTCACTTTGGGAACCGGTTTCGAAAGTATAAGTATCATTATAAAAACAAAAAATCTGCAAACAAAATCGAAAAAAGAGCTCTGTAGAGATCGACCACCGCTATCCAAAGAAAAAAAAAATCGTTTAAAAATATTAAAATGCAAACGAAATATTGCAAAATAACTGTCCTATAGGTTAACATTAGCGAGCGGGTGTTTTCGCGTGAAGGGACAGGGCCCGTAAGTGACCATTCATTCAAACGATTTCTTGCTATTAACGTCAAAAATTTTATATACAATAACTAGGGGGCTCTGCCCCCCCCCCCCCCACGCTCGCTACGCTCACCAACCCCCGTTCTGATTTCACAGCCTCTTAAAACCTGGTAATGTATCATGTTTTAAAAAGATGATGATGATGATATCGTCGCTACCATGTCAAACTATCGAATAAGAAAAATGCATTTTTCATTACTTTTAAAAATGGGCCGATTGTCACCACTAAATTTTATTAGAATTCTTTGCCTAGTAAAAATAATAATAAAATTTCTGTGAAGAACAGGGTTGCCAGTTTGGCCTGCTTTCTTATTCTGTGATGTCGAATTCATACCGGAAATTTTGAGAGAATTTTTTTTACTTTGTGTAATTACGAGATAGGCTGTCATCATATAAAGAAAAAATGTCTATATAAAATTTCTGGTATGGATTCAACATTTCTGATTGGAAAAGGACGCAAAAGTGGCAACCCTGGTGATGTTGTAACCCTGCAACCCTCTTAAAATTTAGTGGTGACAATCGGCCCATTTTTAAAAGTAATGAAAAATGCAATTTTTCACATTCGATAGTTTGAAATCTTAGCGACGATATCACGAACGGCGACTTTCTTCTGTAATCAGGTTATAATACTTTTTCATTTAACTGGTTATAATGCTTTTTCATTTAATTCATCTTTTTTATTTTTAATATTCATGTGTAAACACAATTTTTATAACGTAATTTTCTTTATTTCCTGCTTTCAACACGTGATCATTTAATTATTATTTTAAACTTTCATTATTGTTTTTAATAGTCTCGCGCAAATACATTTTTTATTTGAGATAAAACATAATCCTTTGCGCTTATTTAGAAATTGGCAACAATATAAAAAAATGACTTTTTCAATAAAAGATTTTTTACTCGATTTTTAAGGATTTTTTGAGTTTTTATTGTCCGACCGTGATGTATTTTTTAATTTCTGAAAGCTTTTTTTATCTCGCGTCTGGTGGTATGATTTTCGAATCCGTAGGATGACTAGAAAAAAAATAATAGCTCCTCAAAAAAGTCCCTGGTAAAAAAGCGATGAGAATAACCCGGAATATCTACGCAGAATTTGATTGGTCCATTTCATTTTTGGCTCAGTTCCAGATTACTTTTTTTAATATAGAAGGATTTTAAAACGTAGTTCAAAATTTTATAGATGGTATTGCATTGTTTCAAATTCAGTGGAGTACCCAATTTGTTTTTCCTTTATGGGGGCTGAACAGGAATTACTTTACGTGGGTTTATGGAAAAGGGCTAAATTGTGTCCAAAATTATGTAAAAAACAGCGATTTCGGGTAGGATACTGTTGACCCCTCAGCCCCTCCCCAGATTGTAAGAATTCTAAAACTAATGGGTAAAACTGCACAAAGGGTATTTTAATTTTAAAGTTCATATGAGCAGTTTGAGATAGAAAAGTGCAATCTATTGACGAAAGTGAAAACTATTTTTTTAAATTACTATAGGGTGAATACAGGTTAGATACCCCGTCGGGTTAGTTGGCTTAGTCACTGTATTTCAGCTATTGGACGTGTGGCGGAGCTTAGTGACATTCTTCTACTATGAATCGTTATAAAAAAGCGTAATAGACGAAGTTACAGCGATTTATTTCTTCAAATAAATGTTTCATCCACCAAAGAAAGGTAAGTTTGGCTGTTATTGTATGATCTTGTAAGATAGAGACAAGTAGAAGATGAAGTATAATGTACTGACAAAAAAATTTTCATGAAATATTTAGTGAATGTTATTGAAACAGGTATACAATAATCTGTTAGCTATAGGTTGCAACTATATTTGTTTCTATTTCCAGAGCTACTGGATGGGACATCTATCCCGTATTAAAAGGATACATGCCCCACCTGCATCATGCAAATATGCCTCACTTGGGATTCGGGATGAGACGCCCCATTTATAATTATCAAGTAACTTTGTTGCGTGAGAATTATTTTGAAATCTTTAGAATTGTGAGTAAAAAAATCTGTTTCTTCTTTTGGTTTACCATGGCCCTTCCGGGGGATCATTACCTAACAAGAAAGGGGGCGGTGTTGGTAGTGATAAATTGTCAATTTTAGCAATGATTAAAAAAATTCATCTGTTTCATTTCAAAAAATTTGTTTAAAAGATTGCAATTACCTCACATTTTTAAGTGAAAAATATTTAAGTGTTTGGTCAGCTGTGCTCAGAACATTTTAATTCACACATTACGAACTTTTATCGCTTTATATCAGAATATATTCAGAAGCACTAAATAGAAATCTAAATACAAAATAGAAATCTAAAATCACTTAAGTATATAATTCTCACAGGAAATTCGGAAAGAACATACCGGTGCACCATATTAGAGGTATATAATCCTTCTTTATGTTTATTTTATTTATTTAAATAACTAGGGGGATCTGCCCCAAACGAGCTACGCTCGCCATCCCAAGTTTTGACACCGCATGATTTAAAAATATTCTGATTTGATCAACTTTAAAACGATTACGGAAGATTGTATTATAATTAAATGACCAGTGGCGATCTTCTGTAACCGAGTTTCCATTCATTTGCCTTTGACTGAGGGATTTTAAGGTCGAATCAACTGCTGTTGAAACAGCTAACAACTGTTTTCCTGATTGATTAAATAAGATAAATTAAACATTTAAAAATCAACTTGTGTGAAATGGTTAAGTAAATAATGTCGCTGCATCGGATAATTTTATAACGATGCTATAGAAAATTGGTTACTTCTCCATTATCCCGTCGCCTAATTTCTATCAAAAGAAAAGAAATGTCGCAAAAAAATAGTCAAAAAGCAGTCACATTCAGTTGACATCAGATGCGTTACACGTATTAGTTCTTTTATCAAGGGATTTTTAATTCAACGTTTTTTTATCTTTTTATACTTCTCCATTACCCCGCCGATAAATTTTCATTTAAAAAAAAAAACTAGCGCCAAATAAACAAATTGAATAATTTTGCCATTGGAATCTAAAAAAATAAATAAATAAATAAACAAATAAATAAAATACAAGAATTTTGGAAAAACTCATCTCACCAAAATGTCAACTATCAGTAAATTTAAACAATAAAATCTACAATATATTAATGAAAACAATATAAAAAAATTTAAAATCTTGGATATTTATTTACGTTATTTTTCTTAATTATCTCTCTCGGCTGGTGAATAAATGTTTGTGACGTCAGTTGAAACTGATGTATTGCATGTAACTGTTCATCGCAACATTTTTCGAAGCCTTTTCTTTTTTAATATCATGGCACTACCGTTTAAGGATGCAATGGTTTTTTTAATTAATGAAATTATTGATAAATCAATGAAACATAATGAAAAATATATGTATATGTCAAATTAAAAACCACTTGATGCCATAACAAACACATGTAATGCCTCTGACGTCAAGTGAATGTGACGCCACATGCATGCATTTTTGGTATTAAATCCTAAAGTTTGGTGATAGTTTTTTGTTATGAAAAGTGGTCGACGTGATAAAGGAGAAATGCCACATTTTTAATGATATTTTAACAATTTATTAGTTATTTCGGTATTTTAAAGGTAATTATTAAACGTAAAAATATAGTTTTTAATTGAGAGGAAATATTATTTAAGCTGTTTTAAAATTTGCAATGATAGGTAAAAGATTTGTCGAAATAAATTAATATCTCATGTAATTATAATTTTTAATTGAAATTGTTTGGAAATATTGTTATTTGAGCATTTTAAATATGACGTAAGTTTCCCTACTTAATGCTTTGAAAACGCCTAATACTTTAATTATTTCTCTTTTTAATATTCATGCGCAAGTATATTTTTTATTACGTAATTTTCTACATTTACTGCTTTTAACACGTGATCATTTAATTATTATTTTAAAGTTTTATTTCTGTTTTTAATAGTCACGTGTAAATACCTTTCTTAATTGAAAGGGAATATTATTATGTGCGCTATTTTCCAAATTGGCAACAATTCATATAATGGATTTTATGAAATATGAAATAAATCTTCATCAGAATAATGAAAATTTTGAATAAAAAATTGAAATATAACCTCAAAAAATTACTCAGTCTGGACACCGCAAGCTTGTCAGCTATATCCTTATAAATTATGGTTGAATTACTGTGCATAGTTTTCGTTCCTATAAAACTTTTATAAGAAAACAATTTTGATCAAATTTAGCATTAAATATCTCTTAAAATAATTCTTCGATTAACTGTCTGCTTCAGCGTGTTTATCGAACATTTTTTTTTTTGTTTTTTATATAGAACTAACAATTTATAAATTTTTATATGTAATAGTTTTCTGGATATTAGTCCAGAAAGACTTCAAGACACAAAATCTTCATTGACAGCGGCTGCGGCGGCGGTGGTTACTTTTTTTTTTAATATAGAGTGATATTTGTTTTATTTTTGGCAATTTTTCTGCCTTCCCCCCCCTTTCCTTAATTTAAATTACATAAGTTGAACCTTCCGTAGAATATATAAAATATTTTGAACTCATTCATCACATCGAAGTTTGTACATCGAATATAAGAAGAGAGGATAAGTAAGGGGGAATAAACTAAGAGGATAATCCCTATTAGTTTAGATTAAACAAGTTTAGCTTTCATTAGAACTATCTGATTGGCTTCAAATTTTGTATACCCATTTAGTCAAAGAATTGGGAATAGCAAATATCTTTTGATGTGAAAATGTAATTCAGATTAGTATACTAAGCCTGTAAGCTCAATAAAAAAAAATGAAAATGATGTAAATAGCATATTAAATCAAATGCTAATCCAGATTTTAAATTATACCTATACTTCCTATTATTTTACATATGGGGCATCTATACCGAATAAATGGGGTGTCTAACCCTGAAATCCGGGATATATGGCCAAAATCATTAAGTTTTTGATAAAAGCACTATTTTATAAGGCATTTAAAGTAATATTTTTATGATGTTCTAGATAAAATGTGGAGTAGATAGGTTAAATATGCACTTCAAAAATGATTGCTATAAAAAAGAAAAATGAAGGGGGGGGGCGCTTAAGTAGAGCCCCTATCCCGGACTTAACCTATACAAAATTTCTAAGCTGTCTGATAAACATATCACTTAGCTCATCTGTATATTTATTATAGTTATAAAAGATCATTTATGAAACACCCTGTATATGTTTAAAAAAAAAAATCAGAACCTAATTTATTTTCTTTTATTGCTTTTATTGTTGTTATTCTAATTAATCTAATTATTTTCAGGCATTTTAAGTCCATATCAGCTAAAAGATTGTTGTTTTTCATACTTGACGCAGAGACACGTCATCCGAACTGCGGCTACAAAACCTGTAAAGTGAATATTATTGGAACGTGCTTACTGTCGCGGTCGGATGAACGGCAGCAAAATATTAAAGAGATTTTCTCTCAGTTCGGAATTATCGATAACATAACGTTTCCTGACACTGCTGGATCTTTATCAGGACGTCGTCAGCTTTCTCCAGAAGTCGTATGCACTGTCGAGTACGCTTTTGCGACGCATGCCTATGGAGCGAAGTTAGGCATGGATGGCGCCATTTTGCCAGAGCCGTTCATCAGCACCAGGGACAAGATATACGTTGAGATCGAAGAAACTGTATACGAAAAACAGATCATGCGGCTAGTGAAACGGGATTTAATAGAGTTCTTGGATCAACACGATCTCGTTTGCTATTGATTTTATTTATTTTTTATTTTTTCAAAATTCTCTGTGTAGTTAATTGATAATAAATGTACATTTTGGTTTCAGACTGTCTATTGTCAAATTATTGTCGTTTAATAATATACACCATCTACCAACACAATAGCGGCCGAAAGCTAAATTTATGTTGCTTGTTTCTTCTTTCATTGCGTCGGTTTTTACATGCCGTGTATTTCTCAATAACTACATGTAAAACAAACGATATTGTTCATTTTATGAGAAATAGTGATTCAAAACCCCTCTCATCGGAACACCTTTGTTGGAATGATGTTTTTATTCTGTAAAAATATTTGAAAAGGATTTAAATTTTAACGTTGAAGTAGGCGACAGTATGTACGTTGCTGAAAATGAATACCGTAATCCACTTTTAAAGAAGTACACATGAAATATTTCCACCAACTCCAAATAAGTAATGGCGAAATTAAATACAATTTAGTTCAATATATTTGATCTGCTTATATTTGAATTTAGTCATTTTTAACACTTTCCAACCTAGTTGAAAAGTGTTTATGACTTCGGTTTGTCTGGCCGTCTGTCCGTGCTCTAATTCCCGTAAATATGCTCGGATTGCCCTGCAATTTTTATATGTTATTGTCGTTATCTATAGCTTGTTTCCTATTTCAACTGAAGTGTGTAACACTTATAATTTTTTTACAGGGACACTCAAAAGAATTCCATTACATTACGGTCTATGGGGAAAATCATTTGAGGTTTATTTTAATGATGTTACACAATTTCAAATACATTGAAATTGATATATATCACTAAGGTGCGTTACAAGAAGCTTAATATGGAATAGGGTGTGCATAGCACTTATAGTTACTTTACAGGGACAGACAAAAGAATTCCGTTACATTACGTCTATGGAGAAAAACCGTTTGTGGTTTAATTAAATAATGCTTCACTATTTTAAATGCATTGAAATTTGTATATATCACTAATGTGTATTATAAGAGGCTTACTACAGAATATTGTGTGTATAGCAGTCATCGTTCATTTACAGGGACACACAAAACAATTCTCTACTGTCTGTTAAAAATATTTCCTGGAAGTGCGTTTTAAGTTGCTGAGCGCGATTTTAAATTTAACTCACTTTTTTTCTATTACTTGGTGAGTATAAATTCTGTATTTTATATACAGGGCACCACAAAAGTTCCGTTTATTGACAGAAACTACAGAAGTAGAATTTTAAACTGTGCTACGCATCTCCTAACTAAACTAAAATTTAGCATCCTATGTAGTATATATACAAATCTATAGATCATATACAGGGCTGAATAAAAGTATTCGGATAGTTTTCCAAATATTGTATATTTTGGAAATTCCTGAAATTACGTTTTTAAATATGTTATGCGTTTTCCAATTGTTTACTTAGATGTTGTCTTTCAGCTTATTAAACGGTAATGATTTGTAAAATTATTTTGGAAGCGTTGGAAAGTGTTACATAATCTGATTTTTCGTTCTTGTTATATCTACATTTAATCTTTCCCCCCTCAGGATTGTTGTCATAAAAGCATTCTATTCATTGCTTATGTGTGTTTCACATGAAAACTCCATTCCTTGAAAATATCAAAAAGTGTAAAGTAGTTATAGCTCGGTTTGTTTTTGACTGATTCCTTGTTGTTGTTATGCACTAGTGCAGAGAAGGAAGCGGGTCGGGTGAGAGTATAGGAAATAAAACAGGCTGTCTAGCCACCTGGAAAAATAAAAAAATATATATATATAGACTGGAAAAGTCAGTGGAAAGTCATGGAAATTTACCATTTCTGAGGAAAAGTCAGAAAAATTTTGAACCTTCACGAAAAAAAAAATACGAAAATGTACCTTATAAAACTAAGGATTTGAAATTGCAGCGCCATTAAACTTTGCTCTTCATAAGTACTGTAAAGAGTATTTCAACTTCTCGTGCAAATCATTTTGTCTACTTCATTTTCAGTTTTTCTTTGTAAATCAGAGATTTTTAGTTCTAGCTTCACTGAAACTTTCTACTGAATTTTTACAGGGACACACAAAAGAATTCGGTTACAGTAGTGTCTATGAGCAATAATTGCGTTTTCAGCTGTGGTCCGCGTTTATAAATTTAACAATTTTTTTTTAAATATTACTTGGTTTATATAAAATCTATGGATCCAATACAGGGCTGCAAAAAACAACTCGAGTACATTTCCGTTTATTGATGGAACTTACTGAAAGGGAATTTTCAACTGTTCTACGCTTTTACTAACTAAATTGAATTTTGGCATGCTACATAGCATATATACAAATCTATAGATCGTATACAGGGATGTCCAAAAGAATATTTTTTCGTCTGTTGATGGTAATTTCTGAAATTAGGTTTTCACATGTTTTATGCGTTTTACAAATTGTTTACTTAGACATCATATTCCTTATTAATAAGTGAAGTTTTATTATAGGATACTAAATGTGTTGGAAAGTGTTGTCGATCTGGAAATAGGGCTATTTGTTTGGAGGTAAAGAGATATGATTTTCTAATTATGTTGCTGTTCTGCATTCTAGAGACCAACTTTTTAACCTCTTTCCCGAAATCGTGAAACGTGCGGAACGCAAGCTGTCTAAATGCACTTTTACCGTTGACGTCCACCACTATGTTCAAAGACCACTATCAAATAAGAAACAGTCTCATATTTCAATCCGAGTCAATTAATGTTGATGTTCAACTCTGAACTCAATGAACTCCAAATCTAACCAAATCTCCAAATTCACCCTATCCATGCTTAACGCATGATTTTCGTTCTTGTTTGGGTAGAAAGAAGTGTAAATCATAAATTACCATCTTCGAATCAGAAAGTTCCTGACGAATTTCAATTTCCATTGGAATGTCGAGGAAAAATAAATTTGGCTTGGTGATATTAAATTTTAGTATAAAATTTCAAAAGTTTAAAGAATATGATCAAATTATTAGCATGATTATTTTTTTCATTTCAAGAAATCGTTATTTCTGGCCAAATATATCTAGGTTTATATTAAAATTTTTAGTTTTGCCTTTTGCCAAACCAGATTTTGATTTTGGAATAATATTTAAAATGTGAACAGCTCACTTTACAACTGAGGACCCCAGGAGCGAAGTGGTATAAGGGACAAAATTGAAAAACTGAGCTATGTGCACAGTCGATCTTGAAATAGGGCTATTTGTTTGGAGGTAAAGAGATATGATTTTCTAATTATGTTGCTGTTCTGCATTCTAGAGACCAAATTTTAAACCTCTTTCCCGAAATCGTGAAACGTGCGGAACGCAAGCTGTCTAAATGCACTTGTACCGTTGACGTCCACCACTATGTTCAAAGACCACTATCAAATAAGAAACAGTTTCATATTTCAATCCAAGTCAATTAATGTTGATGCTCAACTTTGAACTCAATGGACTCCAAATCTAAATTTTGTCACTTGTATCCCTTGGCTTCTGATGAGCTCAATTGTTTATAAATATTTTGTTCTATTTAGAACAACATAAATTTTGCGTAATGTGAAATTTTAAAATTCCATAATATTTAAATGTATGTTTAAGTCCATACTTTGGTAGAAAAGGACTATCCAAATTCACCCTATTTCGTCAATGTTTACAAATGATTTGGCAGTAGTCAAGTGTATAGTTAAAAAATAAAAAATGCCAATGTCTCCTCTTTAATATAATCCATAATAATCATCACTTCGCAATTATATTATTTTTTAGTAGTAATTAAAACAATTTAAAAAATATGTATATAAAATAAATGACCCGTCTCTCAAAATGCCAAAATTTAACATTGGCACCTTTTCTACCAAGATACAGATATACAAACCAATAAAAATATATACTGTTCTTAAAGCTTGTTTAATTAATTTTAATAAGTCTGTTAAATGGTTATGTATTAAAACGACATGGCACTATTTCACTGCGAGAAAATTGTAAACATCTCAAAGCATTAAAAATAAATAACTCAAAATTGAAAAATTATTAAACGAAATAATGTAAAAAAATACAAATTCATTCGCGGTGGTAAATATTTTATTTCAAAATGTGGTGGTGGAGCAGTAGGTGGAGATGATGAAGGCGATGTTACAGAAGGAGCAAGCACAAGAGATATCAAAGGTAGTAGAAAGACAACACAAACAAAGTCACAATTCGGGTAAAAAAATATTTAAAAAAAAGTCACAAAAAAAAAGAAAAAGAAAAGAAAATAGTCACGATCAGGCATGTACATTCTTCTTTCTAACGAGCATATTCTTAATTTTCTGAGAAAAAGACAACCTGAAAAAGAATTAAGACATTATCAAAAACTATTTATTCTAAAACATTACTTTGACTATATTTATTTTAAATTTAGGAAAATATGAAATAACCACGAAAGAAAATATATAATAAACTCTTCCAAGTTATGAATATTTCTGAAAAACGTTCTTTTTCTTAAAAACCAATATATTTTCGAGATTTAAAGAGGCATTTTTAAAAACAAAGTTCCATTTGCTACCCTTGATTTTCGGAAATGTTACCAAGTAATTTTTATAAAGTATGAAACAGTTTTATCAACCCGGAATATCAGTTTTCCGGTTGCGACCCACTTTCAAATGCACATTTTCACATCCAACAAACGTGTTTTTCACACAAACGTATGAAATGAAAAACGTTAACTTTATCCTTAAAATTAATACTATTTAGTTACACTGTAAAAAATGACCAATGATTCTTATTTTATGAAAATATGCTATAACCACGAACGAAAATATAATAATATCTTCTGAGTTATCCGAAATTTCAAATAGCATGTTACATTGTCCTTTGAATCCCCAGAAACGAATACATTTTCAAAATTTAAAGAATAATTTATAAAAACAAATTATTTTTAGCTGCCCAAATTTTTCAGAAACGTTTCCGAAGGGTTTTTATAGTGTATTAATTAGTGTCCTCAGGCTGGAATACCTGTTTTTCGAATGTTATCCATTCTCAAGTACACGTTTTCAGCCGCATAAGTTAATTTATACATGAAAGAGTAAAGAAATAATCTTAATTTTAATGTTATTGTTAACGCTGTTAATTTTTCATGTTTGTCTGTTAAACATTTTTTTTAGCATGAAAATGTTTACTTCAGAATGGATAGCATTCGAAAAACAGGTATTCCAGGCTGAGGATACGAATTAATACGCTATAAAAACCCTTCGGAAACGTTTCTGAAAAATTCGGGCAGCTAAAAATAATTTGTTTTTATAAATTATTCTCCAAATTTTGAAAATGTATTCGTTTCTGGGGATTCAAAAGACAATGTAACATGCTATTTGAAATTTCGGATAACTCAGAAGATTATATTATATTTTCGTTCGTGGTTATAGCATATTTTCATAAAATAAGAAACATTGGTCATTTTTTACAGTGTACTTTTATACGTATAAATTCAATTACGCAGCTGAAACTGCTTACTTGATAATTAATTGTATCTTAAAAACCGATATTCCGGTTTGAAAAAAATGATTAATACGCTATGAAAACTACTCCGAAGCATTTCTGAAAATCAGTGGCAGCAAAAGAAATGTTGTTTTGATAAATGCTTCTCTAAATCTCAAAAATATGTTAGTTTTAGAGATTTCTAATGATTAAGAATGCTTTTCGGAAATATGGGTAACTCGTAAGAGGTTATTGTATATTTTCATTCGTGATTACATTATATAATCTTTGCAGATTAAGAGAAAATTGTATTTTTTTATAGTGTATTGTTGTACACATATGTTATACAACTTTGTTGTTATACACCTATTTTCATTTTTTAGAAAATCTTTTATCTTTAAAATGTTATTAATAATGTTTCTTTTTTTTAAATATTTTTTATGACAGAAGGTTAATATATAAAAGCGGAAGGATGAATATGGAATCAAAAAATTCGTAAAATTAATGAGTCATTTAGAAGCAAGTTTCAGGCTAAACAGGCAAGTTTTTAGTTTTATTATTTTTGTTATCGAAATTTTTAGCTAGAGAGAGTATCTTTTCTAAATGAATTCAGAGATTAACAGTTTTAGGTGACTTCGATTATGAAACGTAACAAGATACCTATTGCAGCCGTCCAGAGGAAAGCATATCCTGAAATTTTCGGTAAATTTTGAAACAAACAGCAGATTTTCTTTCTCCATTAACTTGTTCAGTCTATGACTTTTAGCGAACGTTAGTTTTTCACAAATTTACTTTTATTCTTGCTACTCTCATACGCTTAAAACAACACAGTCATATCCGCTAGAATCCAATTCTTGTCAAGCTAAATATCGCGAATTTGGGACCAAAAATAAATCGACATAAATGGAGCCAACTTTGGGAAAACGTTCTAATTTTTTAAAGATCCAATTCAAATTAAACAGTATTAACAAAAACTGACGATCTTCTATAATCTGGTTTCAAGCATTTTACCTTCGCGTGTTTGAGAAAATTAGCTCAATTCTTAAAAACAAAGAAGTGGTAAGCTAGCTTTTCCTTCCAGTACAAACCGGGAGGACTGTTTTTGATAACTCTGAGGGAATATATAATGATGTATAAAACTCTCAGTATAGAAAAATGTTAAACGAAAAACATTTAAAATAACATTCCATAACAAATCACACAGCTATAGATTTGCAGTGACACCGAAGAATGCTTTTATCATTGAGTTTATTAAGTTCGTTATCGTTGAATATTTATTAATATTATATAGTAATATCTTATTGTTTTATCACAACAATTTTACTAAAGAATCTGCAATTAATGTCCGCAGTACTTGATAGTTCTATTTTGGGGCAAATTTCTATTAGTTTTTGCATTCTGCCCAGTAAAAAAATAAAATAATTGATTTTACAGATAAATCTGTCAGCCAGGGCGCCAGTATAAAACTTTTATTTTACGGAAGTAATCTGTATTTATTCCGAGCTCACGCGCAAAATCTGCTAAAATGACAGAAATTTCGTAGTAAATGCAGCTTATTTACGTAAAACATCTTTTTAGTGACGTCCTGGGTGACGGTTTTTTTCTGAAAAATCAACAGATTTGTTTTTCTGTGTTCATATATTTTCAGTACTAAATAAACCCGAAACCACAGCTTAGTTTTTTCTTCCAACGATGAGCGCCGGAGGAACAAAATACACAGTGGAAAAACATTTTGGAACATGTATGCGTAAAGTTCACATCCAAGGACGAAATTTATTTTATTAATTCATTAATTTTTTTTTACAAACATTTAATAAGCTAAAATATTTTTTTTTTCTGTGGAAGACATTTTTCAACCAAAAAGCAATACAGAAATATAACAAGTATAAGAAACCTTAAAAATCCAAAATTAAGTTTAAAAATAGAGAACTGAAATAGTTTATTCTCTTTTTCATTAGGGGCTTCCATTCCCTTTGAGCCATCTGTTTAAGGTAATTTTTAAACACATGAAAGTAAAAATAAAAACATAAAAATAAACATTATCTCCCAAGAAGAATTGTTTGAATTGCCTTCAGCTGGGAGTAAATATTTTTTCAGAGAATATTTCAAAATTTGATTTGTGCAATTGTATTTGATTTAAATGATTTTAAGACTGAAAATTCTAAAAAAATTATAATAATGTTAGTTTTTTAAAAAAATGCGTAATAATTTCTAATTATATAACGATAGAGAAGATATAAGAAATTTTCTAAAACATCTGGAAAAGTTCAAGAATATCTTAAATTTTATTTACATGTCAAAATGATCGAATTAAAAAAAATTACGTATAGAGTTTATATGATGTTAAACATGCTCTTATATTACCACATTACAAGTTTACTATCACAATACAATTTTTAACATATCTACTTGTATTTTATTCGAAAAGTTAATTTTTTTTAAACAAATTCTACTTTTTTTAATCATTGATGATAACTGTCAATACTAGCAATAAATAAATAAATAAATAATGCTTACGCTTTATGTCTAAGAATAAACATCTCCAAGATGGTGAAGTTTACCCTTCTTTGCCACTCGTATATGCAATCTTTAGATGCATCATCAATATCCCGCCACGCAGGGTCGGCTGGGTTTATCTTTATCAAATAGGGTATGGCGCTTGACAAACCTATGTCTTTTTCACGCATCAGCATTTTCCATACACTTTCTCTTTCCAATTTCAATTGACTTTCAAACCATTTCATGGCATCTTGTCGAACTGAATCCGATCTTTTCATCCGCATGAAAGCCGCTATAACTTTCTGGTCAAACACAGCGGAATCAAACATGAATCTGAAAGCAATTAAAAATGTATAAATAAACATAACAAAATTGCAGAAGGCATATAATCGGATGCTACGGAATAGATCTTAGTAGCATGGGATTCTGATTTCCTTATTTAGTAGGGTCTGAAATGTTTTCCAGCTTGATTGACGTGCCAAGTTGGATGTTATTTTTTTATTCTGTAGGTTTTGACATGTAGACTCCAAATATCTTAGGTTGCATTATTTTCTTGCACATTTTTAAGGTGATTTTCAACATGGCATCCAAAATGGCTGCCATTTACTGACTTATTTAATATTTGTGGCATATTATTGAGCAGCATGTCAAATTATATGTTTCTGGGGTCAAGAAATACAAATTTACAATCAAAACAGGCGTCAATTGAGTTATTTATTATTGTTTTATAAATTTTTTAACAAAATTACTAATATTGCTTCTATTCTCGTTTGCTGCAGATGGGAAAGCTATATGTTCCCTACGAGGTACTTACTCATATTAGTGACTGTGTTAAAATTTGTAAATACATAATGAATTGTTTAGTGTGCTTGAAAGGTGGACAATTATGTCAAAAACCTGGAATAGACAGTATAGAAAAACTGAAAGAATATGCTACAAAGCGAGCAAAATTTGGTGAGTCAAAGTTACCTCCACTCTGTAAACTCTCAGCAGATGAGTACTTTTTGTCCCGGTATCATAGTTCCTGATACAAAGAAATCGTACATGTTCAAAAATTTCACGAATCTTCACCCCTGCCGCCAAAAGAGGGTCGTCCTTCAACGTCCTCATCGGCGATGGGTGATGGTAGTGAAAGTACAATATCTACACGAAACCTTGAACGTGTTAAAGAGAAGCGGTGTATATTTCAACGTACAATACCGAACGAGGGTGAATTATTTTTTTTCTACCAAAAATATGGGAGGGACATTCCTATTCATTAAAGAAAATACAGAAACTAAGAACTTTCGTATAGCGCTGTCAATGATAAATGAACCACTTGATTGCACGGCTTTGGATATAGCATATCATTGTGACTGTCTGCGCCATGAACAACGGACTTGTCAACGAAAGATCAAAAAGAAAGAAGTTCCTAATAGTAATGCTTGATTGCTGATATTGGCATAGTGAATATTGTTAAGTGTTCTTTGTCTTCTGAAGCAATTATTACAATGAATGCAGTTAATGAAAATTACAATACATTATTTTCTGAGTATGAAATAGTTAAGGCAACTGGAATACACAAGAAGCGCTTGAAAAAACTGATAAGCAAACATATTCCTGAAGAAGAATTTGTTAAGTCTCATAGCGTATATGAAAGTGAAAAAATCGTGAACAAGAAATTATTGTCAGAAAAAGTGACAGTTCTCCACGAAACTTCAAGTAGTGAAGAGGTAGATATTAAATGCTTTGCAAAAACAGCAGAAATTTTGAGAATGGTAATTAGTTGTAGCGATAATTGGAACTTTAGTAGTTCAATGATTGATTACCAACCTCCTCTGAAACTTTCATCATTTATAAAATGGGTTACAGCAGGAACAACAGACCGAAAGTTAACCGAAAGTCGTAGTTCTAAACTGTGCGTTTGTCAAGCGTGCTGTCAATGAAGTTAGCTTCCAGACTGACAGACAAGTTTTCAAAATAGAAATAAGACACGTTTATCAGTTGGATTATCACTGGCTGTTCACAAAAAAATAACCAAGAAGCAAAGAATTGTTTAATACTATGTCTCAGCTGAAAATTGAATCCTGCTGTGATAACATAGTACAATTTGAAAAGCGGATAGCTTCAGTAGTTTCTGAACGAGTATAAAAAACCGGAGGATTTTGTATTCCACCATTTGTGAAAGAAGGTGACAATGTAACGTTTTCAATAGACAATATTGATTTCCAAGAAAATACTCCTGATGGTCAAATAACTCTACATGGAAGTTACTCTACTGTTAGTTATTAGTCAAGATGAGAATAATGATAAAATAGAGATGAATGATTCTTTAATGATTCCTTCAAACCCTCATCGTCGAATATGCAAGTGTTATACAAATCATTAACAAATATTCTCAGGGGGAAATAATATTTGACCAATACATTGAGCATTCATTGAAGGGGCGAACTTGTAAGAAACAATTGGGGAAGACAGAACCTATTAGATTTACTATTACAAATAGTACGAATATAACGTTGGTATAGCTCAAGACGATTCTTTAACACAATGAAACAAAATCACAATTAGCCGTGTATCTCGAAAATAAATTACTACAGGTTTTTGCTGCTAGTGAGAAGAAAATTGTTGTTTTGGCAGTTATACCTCTTCATGTACTTGATATAGTGAACCATCATGATAATTATGAGATTGATGCGTTTTCGCAAGATACTGACATTTTCTTATTGCTGATTGACTTGGTTTCAAGTCATCTAGTAAATAATGAAATTAATTTCGTTACTAGTCGCGGCAACAAACACAGAAAAATTAATATTTATTAATGAAAGATATTACATTTATGTATTGGTGGAGACTGGGGAGGAAAATTTGTAGGCATTTCAAAAGATAAGTGGATAAAAGTGTGCCCCAATCTTCAGTGTGATGATATTATAACAGCTTTTCAAGAACTTGGAAAACCTACTGTTGATTCATTATTCAATCTATCTTTGTTTAAAATATTGACCAATTTGCATTATTTGAAAGATGGTAATTTTTCAAGCATTCCGGAGTTAAGATGGCACCTTTTCAGAACTAAAGTTTCTGAGGGGAAGAAGTTAATAACCAACCCTTGGAGCACTGAAGCCACATATTCTAGGATTCAACTTCATTTGAATCAACGGAAAATGCTACAAAACCATCGATCAACAATACCTTCACTTATTGCTAATGGTTGGGAAATAAATGGCAAAGCAGCAATTTCTCCAGTCAAATGCCTGGAATTTTTTTGCGCCCAAAGGAGTTTTTGAACTTGTGAAATGTGTGTGTAAGAGAACGTGTACAATTGGGAAAAGTTCTTGCTTCAAGAATTTTCTGGTTTGTACTACCCTTTGCAAATGCATTGACTATAACAATACAAAGGACTATCGATATAACCACAAATACAAAAGTGTTTCAGAAGAGGACATGTAAAATCCCAGTACCGTATATTCATATAAATGCTGTTTTTAATAATTCTGTTCAATATCTTCAATTATTTATGTTATTTCATTTAAATAATTTGTTTGTGTATAACTGGTTAATAAAACACTAATATATATAATGTCTTTCATATTTCTTGTACTTTATTTGCATCTTACCACTGAAAACACTTCGAAAACTCAATTTACTCTTATTTTGATTGTAGATTTGTATTCCTTGACCCCAAAAACATAATTTTTGACATACTGGTCAATAATATGCCACAAATATTAAAGAAGTCAATAAATGGCAGTCATCTTGGACGCCATGTTGAAAATCACCCCAAAAATGTGTAAAAAAAAATGGCACCTAAGATATTTTGAATCTACATGTAAAAACCTACAGAATAAAAAAATAATATCAAACTTGGCGCGTCAATCCAGCTGGAGCCACATTTTATTACATTTCAAACCCTACTAATTCGTTGAAAACTGATGGCAAGGGATTTTAAGTGTTGGCGCGTTACATGGCAATTTCGCAATCATATTTTTTATCATTCTGATATGCATGTAATTTTGTTTAAGGATCGTTAAAGTAGGAAAACTAAGTTAATTTTAACATTAAATAGTTTCATTTTTAAAAATCGATCGGTTAGTAATGCAATTTTTCTGAATATTATAACATTTTCTTCCGGTCAATATGAAAAATATGAATCTCTTAAAATATAAAATTCCTTCCAATGGCTCTTTAGCACGGGTATGAGCGCTTCGCAAACCATGAAAACAACAACAACAAACACCAGAACAACGAAAAAGATCAATCTATTACGCTAAATCGTTGTATAGAAATTTCTAAAAATAGAAAATTCATTAAAACTGCAACCACTATAAAGAGTATTAAAAAAAAATCACATTATATAAAATGTTAATATTGTTTCAAATTATTTTTTATAACTTAGTCAAATTATGAAAAATAGAAACTTTCTATTTTTTCATTCCAATTATTTTTGTAACTTATTTAAATTTTGAAAACTAAAAACTTTCCATTTTTCAAATTTTACACTGTTGTGTTAAGAACTGGGGTCTACAGATCTGAAAACAAACGACATACCATGTAACTTACGCACACATTCCGAAACAACTTACAAAAAAATTTTAAACAAACTACTTGCAAAGCTTGCTTTACTCTTAAAAACTCGCCAAAAGTGAGCCAAATGGAAATTCATAATGAACTCAATCTTTGATCACGTGATCGTAGATTTCGACGAATAATCTTTCAGAATAAGATATAGTTCTCCATTATCAGCTTTCAGAATAAAATATAGTACGTACCGCTCCATTATAAGCTTTCATAATAAGATATAGCATACCGCTCCATTATAAGCGGTTAGAAGTGTGAAAAACATTTTGTCACTCTATACGTGTCATTTCCCTAGAAATGTACACTTTAATCGCTAAATTTTCCGAAAAAGAAATTCAAATTAAGGCTAAAAATATACATTTCTAATTAATTTGAACTTATCTAACATCATGCATGTCTTTTTCCAGATCGTGACAAATGTTTTATTAAAATTACATTTTTTTATTACATGACTGCTATGTTCGTAACCATGATGCCCACATACCTCATGTTTTTTTTAATCACATTAAATATTAAACTTAATATAATGATGCTGTTGAATTCTGTTTTCTTGACCGTGGGCCCTGACGTGCTGTACAGCATATGTCCTGGTGAAGTGGCCAGCCTAACGCGGGATCCTCTGTCTTTAATTCTCAAGCAAGCTTGGTACTCATTTTATCCACTCCGAAGGGATGAAATGTTATTATTACGTTTAAAATGACTAACAGTACCCTTTCACACTATACTTTTTTTTTTTTTTTTTCGCTGTCATCTGTTGAGCTATTTATCCAGATATATAGTTTCTAGCCATGGACATGGCTTATTTTATTTCTTCTAACAGTACTAAGTTATCAAATAAAACTATAAATAAAAAAGATAACCCTTTGATATTAAATATGATTTAATTGTTAAATTCCACTGAATAAAAAATAAAAAATTTATCATGAGAAATATTTTAAATAAACTTTATAGACCCAGTAGTTTGTACAAATACGAGTTAGGGATGTGACAGTTCACGGGCACCGATTCGTCCGGCTCTGCGTACACATTTTTTTAATGAAAAAATAACATTTTTTATTATTTATTTAGTTACATTTATTGTTATAGTTAAATATAAAATTTAAAAAAGTTTTTCTCAATAGCATATAATGTAAAATAGCTACAGAATATTGCTTGTATATCTTTGGAACAGATACAATTATAAAAGTAATAAAAGTAAAAGTATGCATTATAAAATAGTTTATAGATATAAAATAGCAAGTTAATATCGTTTAAATAAAGTATTACGTTATTAAATAAGAAGACCGTAAAACTTTCAAGAGTTAAACAATAAAATTTTATGTCGTCTCTTACAGTGTAAAGTTTCTGATTTTAATTCTTAAAAGTTTTTTTTTCATTCATATGAATATATTTTTTAACGAATTAGTTATCAAAAAGTATTTTAAAATATCTCACCATCTCGTCCCTCATTTTTTTAGGGGAAAAAAAAATCTGTACTTGGAATTTGAAAATTTGACGGAATCATACAAAAAAAAAAATTAAAAGCAATCTCCAAAGCGTGCATATTTTGATGAAAAAATACTTTAAGACATATAAATCATTTATCAGACAATTACCAAAACATTATATAGAAACTTATATATCAAAAATATATATCAAAACGTTCTATACCTATCAACTACTAATTCTCTTCTCAACATTTTCACATACTTATCCGGTTTTCTAATATCCTGATCGACATTGTCGAAATCTTTACGAGATCGAAATCTAAAAAGAAACATATAGATAGATATACATAGAAATACAATATAAACAGCAATTATAATTCATCACACTGGAATGGGATATATAGTACATAGAATTTCACTTATATAAAGTTATAGATTTTCTTAAACATTATTGAAGTTATTTGGAAACAATGCAGCTTAATGTATATCTTCTAAATTTTCATATTTTTCGAATAAGTATTAAATATATTTTATTTTCTGTTACTGTAATGTTTCAAGATCTAACCTGTTAAAAAGAGATTCTTAATCTAGGATAATGTAGTATAACACCGAACAAAAATATACAGTAACCTATTCCGAATTATTCACGATTCCGAAAAGCGTTTTTACTTACCTATCATACGTAGTAATATGGTAAACCTTGTAATCGTTTTAAAAATCGAAAAAAAAAATTGACGGATTTACACGTTTCAGACACTAAAGATTCCGAAAAACATATTTTTAGAAAAAAAAAAATTGCCGTCCGTCTGTGTGTCTGTAAACGCTCTATCTCCCGAACAAATTGAGACAGAGACTTGAAATTTGGCATGTACTTAGTATGTAATAATGGGAAGAAGCTTATGGAATTTCAGTAACCTCGATTATCCGGAACTATTTTGTTCGGACTCTCGAAATATATGTTCTGATAAAAGGTATATAAAAGTTTTCGAAATTGTGTATTTCAAGGAGTTAACATAAAAGACAATAAAAAAAAAAAAATGCATAAAGAATGAAGTCGATCGGATAATGAGCTGCCGAGATATTTGTAATCCTATTTACCACACTCTTCGATTTTTCATGACGCTGTATTTCATCCAAATTTCAATTCAAAGATATATTTTAATTGGAAATGAGACACTTAATCCGACGCAATAAACCATTAGTTAATATGACTATCATTTTTTTGAGTTATAAGGATGTTTCTTTTACGCAATTCAGTAATAAAACATTTAAAGTTTATGACGTCATCAAACCAAGATTTTATTCGAATTGCAATGCATTTTATAAGTAGTTTGCGCGTGTTTTATTTTCGCATTTTATATTATGCATATCCATGATGGGTAAGCATTACGGTGGCCCACAACGACTAGTTTTTTTTCTTGTATCTTTAGAAACCTGAGAAACCAATATATTTTTGAAATACAAAGAAGCATTTATAAAAACAAAGTTTATTTTGCTGCCAATGATTCTCGGAAACGTTTCCGTGACGTTTTTAGACTGTCTTAATCAGTTTTCTCAACCCGAAATGTAGTTCTTCCGGATGTTTATCTATTCTCAAACATTTTTTCATGTTCATCTAGCACGTTTTTCAGACAAACAAGATAATTAACAGCATTAACATTAACATTAATAGTATTTTGTTACTCTTGGATGTATAAATTATATTACACAGCTGAAAATGTTTAATTAAGAATTAACAGGATCCTAAAAACCTATTTTTTGGATCGAGAAAATTGATTAGTATAATAAATACGTGGATTTTCACTTTACTATCTAAGCGTAAAATCAACATAGTGAAAAATGTTCAAGCCTGGAATCGAACCCGAACCCTTGGAAACACGCTCTATCATTGAACTACGGGGACGATACCCAGCCTGGCATATATCACTTAGATATGTTTGGTAAGGCTGCAACCGTAGCACAAGATGGAAATATCATGATCGATCATGAGATCGATCATCATCAACCGTTTTCAATCCACTGCTGGATGTAGGTCTCCCCCAGATTTTTCCATTGTTGCCTGTCTAGTGCTTTAGTTATCCAATTAACACCGGCCACTTTTCTGATTTCGTCACTCCATCTTACTTGAGGTCGTCTTCTTGGTCGTTTTACATCTCTGGGATACCACTGTAGGGTGTTTGTGCTCCATCTATTGTCTTGTCTTCTTGCAATGTGCCCAGCCCATTTCCATTTTAGCCGTTTAATTCTCTCGATGATGTCAAAAACTTTCGTCTGACTTCTTATCCACGTTATTCTCTTTCGGTCTCTTCTGGTTATGCCTAGCATACATCTTTCCATACTTCGCTGTGTTGTTTGTAATCTTTGTACCATCCGTTTTGTTAGTGTCCAAGTTTCTGCTCCATAAGTTAGTGCAGGCAAAACACATTGGTTAAACACCTTTCTTTTCAAACAAAGAGGCATGTTACTCTTCAGAATAATATTGTTCTTCCCAAAAGCACTCCATCCATTTCTTATTCTTCTATTGATTTCATTCATGATACTGTTGTCTGATGATATTTCTTGTCCAAGGTACACATAACTTTCAACATCTTTAATCTCAGTGTTGTTGTAGACGATTTTCTTTTTTGATGCAAATGAATTGAACATCACCTTAGTCTTTTCCAAATTTATTTTTAATCCCACATTAATGCTAGCTTCTGCCAAATCTTTTAGCATATTTTGCAATTCTTCAGGGCTATTACTGAAAATTAAAATGTCATCAGCAAACCGGAGATGGCTTAAATATTCCCCATTTATTCTAATCTCTTTGTTTTCCCAATCCAGCTTCTTGAAAATACTTTCTAAGACAACAGTATATATATATATATATGTATATATGTATTTTTTTTCACCGTGTACTGTAAAACAACTTTTCTATAAAAATACGAAAATTATATAGCAGTATGGGTGGTAGCTTTGTGTATGCATCAAAATATAGCGAGTGTGCATTCCTTGATAAATAATTTAATTTTAATAATAATTTTAGTAAATAATTGTAATTAAACGTTTACTAAAACTGTCATTATCATTACCATTTACGAAAAAGTACGAATTTTTATACAGTGTAATAATTTATAACAATACAAAATGTATTTTCATTATAAAAAAAATAATAAACTTTTTATTTAGGGAAAGAATATAGTTTTGTGTTATGAAGTATTTAGATTTTTTTAGCATTTTTACTTAGAATATTCATTCATTTTTCATATAGTTATGCTTACGTGTACTCTTAAATCAATGTAATTGACAATATATTTCATGTACAATATTAGAGATTATTATTATTTTTAATTCTTGAACATAATTTTAAATGTCTTGAAGTAAGCGGTACTTGCATATTATGCGTGTCACATAGATAAATTGAAAAAAATGGTTGTCAATTGAAAATCGTGTTAAAAATGGTATTTTAATGTACATTTAATAAATACATAACATCGTTAGAAATGATAATTAAGGTAAAAGCAAACTAAAATAATACAAAAAAGTAATTTGGTATTACACAAATAGATAATATTAACTACGCAGTTACAATGAAGTAAGCAAAAGAATAATAATAATAATAATAATAATAATAAGGGTTATTATATAATTTTTATTGTCGGCCATTGTTGTCGCAGTGAATATGACCTGGCACGAATAAAACGTATGTATCTATTTAACAAATGCATATCTTGTTTTAAAGACAGAAAATGTGTTTTAATAAAGCAATTACTTACGTAAATTTATCCAAGAAACCTTTAAATTTCATTTTTCTTGATGTCATATATAAAAAAATAACAATCTTTAAAAATATCAAACGTTTTTAAAGCAAAAAATCGTTTAATCATAAGCTCGTAGCAAACTTCAAGCAAGAAGATTTTTACCAGAACTAAACGTAATTGAAAGCTTCTATATCATTGCTACAACAACAATGTGTACAGTACAACAATGGGTACTTAATGTTGAAAAGAAAGAAACAAATTTAACAATCATTCAGGACTGTTTTTGAAATCTTTTCAACAATTTAGTTTAGTTTTCTATTTTCTTTGTTACAAATAATAAATAAATAAATAAATAAATGATTGTTTGATTTCACGTTGCTGACCTCCTGAGGAAAAATTCATAGTTCAGCATTCTTAATAGTATTTTTTTACACGCTTTTATTTAATACTCATAATAGTAAACTGTAATAAATAAATAAATAAATAAATAATGTCGATTTTACAGAGAAAAAAACTGTGAGAAAGGTTGTTTTAAAGTTTTCAAACATAGATTTTACTGGCGTTCTAGCTCACAAGTTTTTTTTTTTTTTTTTTTTTACTATAAAATCAACAGATTTTTTTTAAAAGAGTAAATGTCAAATTTTGTAAACGACTTTTCACTCACTATCGTATATACGTTTTGTACAGCTGTGTGTTCCTGATGATAATACAATTTTTTAATATTTTCAGAACTTACACATCAATTAATCGATTAATTTTAATAAAATTTATCGATAATAATTTACTTAAACAATGGAAAGAATAAAACATATTAAAAATTAAAATATCACTTGAATGGGGGTTAAAATTCCTATCAGCGCCTCATGCTTTTTACTTTCTTCTATCTTTACAAAGAAGAAAGAATTGGATTCATGAAAATTTTTGACTGCCGGTTTTCGACGGATTTATAAGTTTCAGAAGATCCTGAACATGATTTAACTGTTTTTAGAAAATATCTGTATGTGTGCCTGTCAGTGAGTGTGTGTCTGTTTGTGTATGTGACAAAAAATTTTGGACGCTCTATCTCAAGAACTAATGCACGGAATTTAATAAAACTTTAGATTCAGTTAGACCTTGATATAAGTTGGTGCTGATTAGTTTTTGGTTTAAATTGCCCAGAAGGTGGCACTACCATGCAACATTATTCACGATTTTCACGATAGCTCTGTCTCAAGAACTAATGCACAGAATTTCATCAAACTTCAGATTCAATTAGACATTGTCATAAGTTGTTGTGGATTAGGTTTTGGTGTAAATCTCTCGACGCTGTTATGATGCATTTTTCAAGATTAACATGAATTTAGTTATACTCATATCTCAAGAATTAATGTACGAATTTACTGAAACATTATAGTTTCAGTTAAACATTGATATAAGTTAGTGCTGATATGTTTTTGATGTGTGTGAAATTTGTAGCAGATAAAATAATGTTCTAGGATTGGCACACCCGACTAGTTTGCTTTGAACTCCAGACGTTTGTTTTAAAAAAAGGATTATTTTCTACTTTTAAGTGCACTAAAAAAATCGTATTTAAAAAAAAAAAAATTACTACTTATATTTTATTTTGTCAATTTTCCTAGATTTTTCAATTTAATCAACCCTTTATCATAAAAAAATTACAATTTTCAAGAATAATTCATAATTCATTTTAAAATTATTTTAATGAAAAGAAAATCAGACCTATTTCCCATCCGTCACCTGTTAGTTATTCGATTTAATTTAACGAAAAAAATTGGTAAATAATGACTTGACAAGGTCCTCACATTTCATAAATTAATAAAGCCAAAGCCATATAAAATAAAAGAAAAATGTTTCTTAATATAGGAAAACATAATATAACCACGGAACGAAAATATACAATAGCCTCTTCCGCGTTACCACAATTTCGAAAAAAGTTCTTTTACTTTGGAAACCTCAGAAACCAATATACTTTCGAAATTTAAATAAGCATTTATATAAACAAAGTTTCTTTTGCGGCCACTGATTTTAGGAAACGTTCTCCATTGCTTTTTATAGTGTGTTAACCAGTTTTTAAAATCTGTAGTGTAGGTATTTCGGATGCTATCCTTTCTCAAGTAAACAATTTCATGTTCATCAAACATGTTTTACCAACAATCATCATGAATGAACGACATTAACATTAGCATTAACATTAATATTATTTTGTTACTCTTGGATGTATAAATTATATTATTCAGCTGAAAATGTTTCATTGAGAATTATTAACATCCTATAAACCTACATTTCTGATTGAGAAAACTGATTAATACAGTATAGAAACTAAGTCGAAAAAGTTTCCGAAAATCAGTGGTATATAAATATATATATATATATATATATATATATATATATTATATAAATGATGCTTTAAATCTCGAAAATATATTGGTTTCCGAGATTTCTAATCATAAGGAATTTTTTTCGGAAACATGGGTAACTCGGAAGAAGTTATTTTGTATTTTCGTTCGTGGTTATATTATATTTTCGTAGATTAAGAAACTTTTTTTTGTTGTTTTAACAGTGTACTGTAAAACATAACTTCTATAAATATACGAAAATTATACAGACAATTGGGTGGGGACAATTTGGCTTCATAGTTGCATCAAAACGTATGCGAGTGTGGATTTCATCTGGATTCCTTGAGAAAGAATATAATTTCATATTATTTAATAATCTGATTTTTCTGTAGTATTTTTACTTTAGTGCAATCTTTAGTAGTATATCTTTAGTGTAATCATTTTGCATTGAGTAATGCTTGCATACGCTCTTAAATAAAAGAAATGTACAATGTATTTTAAGTACAATAATAGAGATTATTACTTTTTTAAAATCTTGCACATAATTTTAAATGCATTGAAGTAAGCGGTACTTATGTATTATCTGTGCCAGAAAAATAGGTCGCCAAAAATAGTTGTCAATCGCTGATTTTGTTAAAAATGGTAATGTAATGTACATTTAATAAATACATAACATTGTGAAAAATCATAAATAAGATAAAAGCAAACTGAAATAATACAAAAGAGTAATGTAGTGTATACATGTATTAATACATAACATCAAATTGACGGGTTTTTAGCAATAATCGATAATAACGATGATGATAGTTTTATTGTTTTGCCCACCAGTATAACTATAATCGAAATATTCTTTTATATATAATCAATGAATATATTATATTATACCTTCATCTATACTATATCATATTATGTATATATATGTACATTAAAACTTATGCCACTGTATTTAGTATGGGAACTAGATAATATTAGTTGCGCAGTGAAGAAAGCAAAATAATAATAATAATAATAAAATAAGGATTAATATATAATTGTTATTTTCGGTCATTCTTGGCGCAGTGAATATGATATGGCACAGATAATACGTAAGTACCATGTTAGCAAAAGTATAACGTGTTTTAATGTCAAAAAATATGTTTAAAAGATACTATTTACTTACGTAAATTTCTTTAAGAGACCTTTAAAACTCATTTTTCTTAAAGTCATATATCAAAAAATAACAATATTTGAAAATAGCAAACGTTTTTAAAGCAAAAAATGTTTAATCATAAGCTCTTAGAAAACTTCATGCAAGAAGATTTTTACTACAACAAAACGTAATTGGAATTTTCCATCATTGTTACCGCAATAATGTGTATAACAATGATACTTAATATTGAAAAGTATCAAACAGTTTTAACAATTATTTAGCGCTGTTTTAAACAATTTAAATTTGTTTAAAATTTTCTTTGTTACAAAGACAAAAGTAATTGCTGTTTGAACTTGCATTGTTTACCCCCTCATTAAAATTTTCGAGTTCAGCATTATTTAATATTGATTGTAAAAGTGGAATTTTGTAATCGATATTTCCCTCACTGCCTTATGCTGTACACTGTAAAAAATATGTCCTGAAAAGAAAAACGGAACTGTACTGGCAATCGAGACACCAGTACTATTTCCGTATTTTATTTTTAGGGGGAAAAATTCCGTAAATTCCAGGAAATTTTCCGTGATTTCTGAAATATCCGTTTTTAAATTTCCGTTTTTTAACAGATATCTTCCGTATTTTTTAGATATTTTTATATCGTTAAAAAAATTTTTATAGGACCAAAAAAAATATACAGGGTGATTTTTTTTTTAAGTTGTGAAAGTAAAACACTATAACAAAAGAACCACTCCTCCAAATGACCTGAAATTTCACTAGTATGCTCCCAAAGCAATGGGGATTTTTACGCATGGTTAAAAAAAATTTAAAATCGCACCGACAGATGGTGCTGTAAGGTAGCAGGAACAGAGAATATCGTCTGTGGGAAGAAAACAATAGACGGTACTTTGAGAAACTATCTTCCGTAGGCCCTCTGTCGTCATTGGATCTTTTCTTAAATTCTTAAGTGTCCTAAATCTCCTAAGAGCAGCTGCTGCGCTGTCATTATTCTGATAATAGAGTTTCGCTAACAACGAACGGTCCGTCAATGGCGCAGTCATTTCCAGGATTTTCGTAGAATAATGAACACGAGGTGTGCGTACTTCACGTTTTTATCGCCAATGTGTGTGTGCCGGGCGAAAGTTCGTCTCCCGACTTTACTGCATGTACAGCGCCATCTGTCGGTGCAATTTAATTTTTTTTAACCACACCTAAAAAATTCCCATTGCTGTGGAAGCGTCCTGGTGAAATTTTAGGTCATTTGGATCAGTGGTTCTTTTGTTATAGGGTTTTACTTTCACAACTTTAAAAAAAATCACCCTCTATATATATGTCTCAAAGAACATCTTATAACACTTTTTTTTCCTTTCATTTTTGTGCGAGTTTTCAGTAAATAACCAACTTTTGCCATGAAGGGGATCGAACGCGGAAACTTCTGTGTGGTAAAATGGCGGGTTGTACCATTACGCTAGGACCGGACACTTCATTCCCTCAAATGTTGTTATTTAGTTTAGATGCTTTTAATGATGCAATAGTAGAGTTCAGAGAGTTTCATAGTTAGATGGATTTTTTCAATATTTTATTTTCATAATTTTTAATATCTTGTTTTATTATTGGATGCTTTATAACAGATAAATTTTAACTTTTTATGTATTATATGCGTAAAACATTGTATTAAGACTGCTTCTTTTTGCAATAGTACATATACTTTTTAAAATTATTTGTCTGTTGATCTATTTATCAATTCCAGTAAAAACAAAAATTATCTTAAGTAGACGTATTTATTACATGCTATTAAAGTAAATTTTCTTTATCTCTTATTTTAAAAACTTATGTGAATAAACAATTTTTATGATAAATTAAATTATTTTATTTAATCTTTGCTGAGAACTTTTGTGTACGATTCTGTTAAACTGAATAATTTTAAAAAATCAAAACAAAAAAATAAATTTTTAGAGACAATTTTGAAATTAATGACCTTATTATAGGTAAGTTTAAATTTGGACTTGATAATTTAGTTTAAATTAATTTAGTTTAATTTATAAAATTATAAACTAGCAAAATAAATTATAAACTTTATAAAATTATAAACTTCATTTTTATAAAAGTAAACAAAACGTTATTAATTATTTTAATAAATTTAATGAAAAAAAATATGAACTTCGTAAAATTATAATTTATAAAATAATAAATTTTAGTTTAATTCACAAATTTATAAGACAAATCAGCTTAGTTTAACACCTACATACCGATAATTTGCAAAAATATTATTTTATGAAACCTTAAATATATTAAAACAAGAAAAAATAGATTTTTAGCGAAAATTTTGAAATTAATGACCTTAGGATAGGTATGTTTAAATTTTTGATTTATTAATTTAGTCTAAATTAATTTAGTTTAATTTATAAAATTATAAACTAACTAAATATATTATAAGCTTTATAAAATTATAAACTTCATTTTTATAAAAGTAAAGAAAAAATCATTAATTATTTTTATAAATTTAAAGAAACAAAATATAAACTTTCTAAACTTATAATTTATAAAATAATAAATTTTAGTTTAATTCACAAATTTATAAGACAAATCAGTTTTGTTCAATACCAATAATTTGCAATGATATTATTTTACGAAACCTTTAATAACCTAATATTGCCTCACGTTAATAAAATTAAAATAAAAATTTAAAATGTCAGTGAAAAAATTCATAATTTGAAGTACTATAAAGGAAAAAAAGTAGATTAAAAAAATATTTTTCTGTAATTTATACAAATAAAGTAAATTTCTAAATATTTCACTAAAATATAAAAAATATCATTATTATTTTCACAAAAAATTACTGTCCAGACAAGGGCCTGGTTAGAATGAGCTCCAGGATTAACCCAAGTCTAATGACAGAAAATAGGCCCACGGGTAGGACCGGTCCAGGCCTAGATCCTAGAAGACTCTGAACCCTAGTAAATACAACAATCTTAATTCGCATTTCAAACAAGACTATATCTGTATGCAAACCTCTGAACGTTATTTACGGAAATGGGGAAATACGGACATTGTACTGTTTCGAAAAAAATCCATCAAATTTACGGAAAACTTTCTGCATATCTACGGATTTGAAATCTCCTTTACGGAACTAATGTCATTTACGGAAATTCTACTGTTGTTTTGGAAAAATGAAACTTCTCCGTAAAATTTTACGGAAAATCTCTTGTATTTTCACGGATTTTTTTTAGAGTGTACACACTTTATTCTTATTATATATTCCTGCATAAATTCGTTAATATGGGAAAAAAGTTACATTATATTTCATTAATATTTTTTTTAAAAAAAAGGAGGGTTGCAGGTTACCAATTTAATTTCTGACATTTAGTTCAAACTTATTAAACTTTCAGTTTTGACCAATAGCTTCCGACGCCTCGCCACATCCGTCCGCAATTAAGACATGCAATGATATCTCCTATTCCCTGCCCCAAAAAATTTCAAACACAATTCTCTCGCTGCCTTGTTACTTCTAATTTCAAATTTTGGAATGCATGCTGAGAAATATTGTCAGGTAAACTGGAACGGGGTTTCTTGCCAGACCGCCAAAACTCTTTAGTCACAGGGCCATGTTCATTATGGTTTTTAATTAATATCTCGGGTAATTATGAAAAAATGATACATTTGGACCTGCCTTGGACTATTCGCATCCAAATTTTCAAATCTATACGTGCGGTAGATTTCCCCAGCTATCGAAAAGGCTCACACACACACACACACACACACATACACACACACACAAAGAAAGAAAGAAAGAAAGAAAGAAAAGAAAAGAAAACATGCAAAATTTGTCACCGCGATAATGTCCGAGATACTAAACCTATTTAAGCCTAATTGGGACTCTTGGAGTATCTTGTACGAATTCGTTATTCCGGTATTATTTTGACGCTTCTACCGGGTTACCCAATGGAAAAATCGGCCTTGTTCAAAGCAGAGTAAAAAACAAAAAAAAAAAAAAATACATTTTTACCTTCGTCTATCCTTATCCAAATTTGCAGATTTCTGTGTGTGATACGTTCAAATACGTTAATATACTATATAAGTTAAAATACTATATACAATATGTGCCACTCAATTTAATTATATTTGTGCTCAGGATTTTGATTCCATTAAAAGGTAGATTACAAAAACAGTTACAGGAAAACAAAAATGAGTTAGACGAACATTTGTATTTTCTTCCAATACCATTGATTCCTGAGAGTGACTGATTCTAAAATCCGGTGGTTTATACAAACAACACCTACTTTATAATTTTATATAAATTAATATAAGCCTAATTTATTAATGGTCCATTTGTAATTTATAAATACAGTAGAACGCTGATTATCCTAATCCCGGTTATCCGAAAATCGGCTTAACCGAAACACCTGAAAACTGTTTTTCTTTTTTTTTTCCTTTAAGAAAAATTTTATTTTTATACAAGCATGTTGTTTATGAAATAATTATAGAGTCAACTTACTTATATGGACATTGCGTAAATGCAGGCATTTTATTGCATAGACACATACAACACTTCATTTCTTTACAAAATAAATTGTGTTTTGTTTTTCAACTTTGCATTGCTTCAATGCTACCTTATCACGCTACCTTTAAAACAACAACATCTGATGCTGTTGTTGCATCTTCCTGCACTTCAATATATGGAAGTGTCATTATCAACTCTTTTCAACGCGTTGGGATCTTCATGCTTATAAAAACTCGTTTGCGCTTTAACCTTTTGATTACGGGCTTGGACTGGCGACTATTTTTATATCCACTCGTACCACAATTTACAAAAGAAAATTTTTGTGGTAGATTTCTTGTGAATAGTAGATTTCTTGTGAATCTTGATATAAGTGTATGGCAGGTGGTAGGTATTGGTATTGAAAAAATGGCGAGAATAGAATAAAGTAATAGTCTCTGGGACGACATATGTCCCAACTCCCAACCCTGTAATCAAAAGGTTAATAAAGTACTAACCTTAGTGGTGCATAGTATTACTCATCATAAATAAAGTTTGGAGGAAATTAAAACACGTGTAAGGGAAAATTACCCCAGAGTTACCCACACCCAGAAAAAAGTTTTGTTGAACCAACAAAAATTTGGTTGACCCAACAAAACTTTATGTTTAAATATAGGTCAATAGAAATTTTGTTTGAATCAACAAAATTTTTTTTTCTTTTTGCAATTCCAAAAAAAAATTTGTATCGTCAGCAAAAAATGTTTTGTTAATTCAAGTAAAATGGTTCAATTTTATTTAAATTTTGCTAAAACAACCAAAATGTACTCAACAAAACATGTTTTGTAGTTTGAATCAATTCCTTTTTCTGGGTGCATAGAATACGGACTCTTGCTGTTATTGCATCTAAGACTACTATAGAATAAGGCTATTATAGAGGTCGCTGCATCTACAGGCAATAACGCATTATCTGACTGTGCGGGAGTGAGAAGAGTGAGCAGTGCCATCTCGTAGAATAAATATAGGAAGTTTCCCAGTTATCCGAAAATTCCTATGGAATCTTATGGTTAACCGAAAATACTTTGGTCCCATGCTTTTCGGATAAGCGGGGTTTTACTGTATTTAAAATATGTTTCTTGTTGGAAGAAATATTGACACTGACATTTTGTGATAATTAAAAATAAAACCATATTAAGTTGGTCTGTAACATATGTTCATATAGATTTGGGGTTCTTTTTTTCTTACCCTCTTTAAATTATATATCATGCATAATTTTTATTTAAATTCGCATTATAATTAGTATTTAATCTAAAAATAGTAAAATTATATGTATATGTTTATATATCAAAACAGTAAACAAGCATCTTTGAGAGTCAAAATTACTTTTAAAAACCTATTTTTGGGACTTGTAAATTATGAAAAGGTATTTATCCGATAGTAATAGACTATAATCAAATTATCACATCTACGCAAAAAAAAAAAAAAAAAAAAAAAAAAGGAAAGGAAAGAAAAGGAAAAAAACAAGAAAAGAAAAAATATCACATCACGCAAAAAAAAGAAAAGGAAAGAAAAGAAAAGAAAAGGAAAAAACAAGAAAAGAAAAAATATATAGAGAGAGAATTTTATTCCTCGCACATGAATAATTGACGCACAATCAAAAGAAAACCTAAACAAAAATTTTATTTTCTTTATTTATAAATATTTTTTACTGTATTTTTTTTTTTAATGTGCATGTCTTTTACAAATATATATTTTTTTTAATTAAAGTTAAAGCCGTATTTAAACATTGATTTATTTTGTATGAGAATAACGCTTTTTGGGTACCTTTTTTTCCGTTTTGAGTACAGAAAAGAATAAATAGTAATTCGTCTTCAGAATTTACAAAAAATATATTCTAAAACAAATATGTTTTTTATTCATTTTTATGAGACTTCTTTAGTAAAAAATTATAATTTCAATTTTTTCTCAAAAAAAAAAAAAAAAAAAAAAAAAAAAAAAAAAAAAATCAGGAAGACTATTTACTAAATAACTGTTCAAAGAGTAATAAAGCTATCTTTCATATAAATTTAGCTATATCAATTTAAATATGATAAATCCTAAAAAAAAAAAAAAAAAAAAAAAAGATATATATGGATTTAATGTTTAAAGTACTTCTTAAACGACCGCAGATAGTACAGCCGGCAAAGAAAAGAAAAAGAGAGTAATTACCTCATATATTTTAATCTCAAAATTGTACCAGAAAAAATGAAACCTATCATTCAACTGAAAATTATATCTTCTTTTTATTTATGTTTAAAAAAATAACAGTAAGCTTATAGGGTCATCTTCATACTGATATTGTACCAAACTCTGAAATTGTCATTACGAACACATAATCTTGACATCCTATTTGGATTTTTCAGTAAATTTTACCAAAGGATACCAAATGAGAAGTCATTCGATCTAGTAGTGAAGATTTAAAGTTTGTAACTCCTAACATTAAAAACAATTTTAATCGTTTTAAAACATCAAGTTGCAATGAGGGTAGATTTTTAAGTATAACTCAAAAAAAAAAAAAAAAAAAAAAAAAAAAAAAAAAAAAAACTTGGCGAAAAAAGTTGTGATTTTGGATTTGTATATTAGTAGCTTCTAGAAATTGATTTCAGTTAAACAATTCATAGGTTACAATTTATAATTTTTTGGATAGCTTATTTTAAAAATATACATATTTATTAATTAATTTTTGAAAAGAAAAATGAACGGTATCCAATATCTTTTTTTTTAACGAAAATCTGTTTCTAAAAGCATTAAATATGCTAATCCAAAATTACATCTCATTGCAGTAAGTAGTTTTTTGAGTTAATTCTGAAAAACTACCAGTATTGCAATTTGTTTTGCAACAAATACAAATGAATTCAACATTAGGAATTCCAAACTTTAAACTTTCATAATTTCTAATAAACTTTCATAATTTCTATTTGATAGATCGATTTTCAATTTGGTATCCTGAAAATAAAATTTAACAAAAACTCTTAATAAAAGGTCAAAATTAGGTGTCCGTGTTGAACATTTTAGTATGAAGACGACCACTAAGCTTTTTATTTATTTATTTTTTTTTTTTTTTAAACAGAAATTGAAAGAAGACATCATTTCCAGTAGAATAGTTGTTTAAATTTTTTTTTTTCTGTGACAATTTTTAAATTAAAATTCATGGAGCACTCTATCATTTTTTTTTTGTTTGTGTGGGGTGACAAACTGACAAAAGAAATGTAGTTTTTTTAGACAAAATAAATAAATATTTTTAAAATAAATAAAGTTGATACTTTCCAAAAATTCTGTGTCTCGGATCACCTACAGCAATGGGAAATGTTTTGCTACTTTATAATACATTACGTAATGCATTTTATAGAACAGATTTTCTACCATCAGAAAGTTGATAATGGAATTTTTTTTTTCACGAAATAAATTGTACTTAATTTTTTTTATTTATTTATTGCAGAATTTAAAATAGCACTTAATAATTATGAAAGCAAAATTTGAAAACACCAGACAATGTTTCGACAGTGAATATCAAGCTTGGAATTATATTATGTAAGGTAATGAAAATTCTGTTGCACATTTCAGCATAAAAACAACCATTAAGCTTTTTTTTTTTTTTTTTTTTTTTTTTTTTACAGAAATTGAAAGTAGACATCATTTCCAGTAGGATAGTTGTTTCTTTTTTTTTCCTGTGACATTTTTTAAATTAAAATTCATAGAACGCTCTATCTTTTTTTTTTTTTTTTTTTTTTTTTTTGTAGGGGAGGGGGGTGACAAACTTGAAACATACAAAATAAATATAGTTTTTTTAAACAAAATAAATAACTATTTTTTTAAATTAAATAAAGTTGATACTTTCCAAAAATTCTGTGTCTCGGATCACCTACAACAATGGGAAATGTTTTGCTACATTATAATACATTATGTAATGCATTTTATAAAACAGATTTTCTACCATCAGAAAGTTGATAATGGTACTTTTTTTTTCACGAAATAAATTGTACTTAATTTTATTTATTTATTTATTTCAGAATTTAAAATAGCACTTAATAATTAGGAAAGCAAAATTTGAAAACACCAGGCAACGTTTCGACAGTGAATATCAAGCTTGGAATTATAATAAGGGGCGAGGGGGGAGGGGGGGGTGACAAACGCACAAAATATTTTTTTTTTTTTTAATCTAATTATTGCGTTACACATAATTTGTGACAATTTATTTTAAAAGCTCCAGAGTATCTTTTAAAACAAAAAATAAATAAAAAGTTAATACTTTCAAAAATTTCCGTGTCTCGGTTCACCTTCAGCAATGAGAAATGTTTTGCTATATTATAATACATTACGTAGTTACGTGCATTTTATAAAACAGATTTACTACCATCAGAAAGTTGATAATGGTACTTTTTTTTCTTTTCTCTTCTTTTTTTTCCAAAAATTATTTGTATTTGTATTTTTTTTTTTTTTTTACGAAATAAATTGTACTTAGTTTTTTTTATTTATTTATTGCAGAATTTAAAATGGCACAATAAAATAGCATTTAAAATTTGAAAACACTGGCCGACTTTTTGACAATGAATATCAAGCTTGGAATTATATTAGGTAATGAAAATCCTGTTGCACTAACTTCTTATAGGGTCCTTGGCAAGATATAGAAATGACCCTGGGAAGACAAGACCATTTTTCTTAGGTGCTTTTTGATAAGTTATTCGCTGTTTAATGCATTCAAATACAGGTAATTTGTTTAAAATTTACGCAATATTCTGAATATGTAGTACAAACGGAAGCAATTTATCTAATATGTACCAACAGAGACAATTTACCTGATATATAAAATATAAAATCACAAGCAATTCACATAATAAATACATAAACTGTCATAGTACCACATCAGTTTTGTTTGAATGGCCATCATTTGGCAACTAATCTCACTTTCTTAAGCTAGAATTATATAAAAGAAGTAACAAATCCTATAATGTAGTTTTCTCATAGATTTACATAAACATATTCCATTTCTAAGGGTCTCTGTCACGTCCCCTTAAAAACAAAAGTATATATTATAAACTGGACCAATAGAGAGGACTGATATAAATGAAACATATTTATGCATTAAATTATTATGGACAATTTTTGGAACAAAAATTTATCGCTGGGATACACAAGAAACAGTAGTACTAATTATTATGAACGTCTTTAAAACATTTTCAAATAAGTTTGCAGCAAATTTTATTGAGAAATTTTTTTATGATTTGTTTCATTCTGTATACAAAGAAAAATTTCAATAAATTAATGTATTCAACTGAATAAGAAAGCAGCTCTTCCAATATAATCTTGCAAATGGAAATTAAAATCGTCTAAAATGGCTTTTTCTCTTTCAGTTTTAGTTACTTCTACTTTTACTTTGCTTTCACCTAAAGGTAGTTCATCAAGAACTGTCATTGCGAGAAATGCATAGGTGGCGTAACTATAAGCCATTGAGATGCGAACAGAATTTTCTCCAATGACTTGATAGGAGTCTTCTGGAATCACTTGACCAAATGTTTGTAATAGTGTCTCAAGCTCGTACATAGTTTCGTTATTTCTTGGACCGGGTACATTGACGAAAACTTCAGTCTTTTCTTTCTCAAAATGTTCAAGTTCTGCACTAACAAGACACTGAAGCAACTCGGAAAGTCCCAGCGCCTTCATGAACCTACTTTTTAAAATTAAATAATAGTCATTAAAATCACATTGTAATTAAATATAAATAAGCAAAGAATATACAAATAGGTAAATTTAATAGCAATGTGTAAAAAACTTATAAAATCTAAAGGTCCACTAAAAGAAATATTGGGATCTCTTTAGGGTCTCTCCAGAAAATTCCTTTTAATAAAACCAGTCTCTTCACAAAATTCATTTTTGTTTAAAAGTCACATCACAATATTCTATTCCATAAAAGCAAACTTTCCATTAATTATTTTTATTTGTTAGGGTTTGAAATGTGTAATTGGAACAAAACAAGTTCACCAGAAGGTAAAATAATAGCAGGAAGGCTTTAAAAGTTATTATTAAGAAATTCTTGATTTGAAATCTAGTAACTGGATTTTATCTTTCGTTACAACGTTTACACAAAAAAATATAATAAATTTCACAAAAGCAATTTTCTTTTTTCACTAAATGGAAACCCAAGGGGAAAAAATCTACATCAATCCGTGAAATCAACCATTGTTCTACTTCAGAAGCATGGTCACTGGCAGAATGGAATTCAGGGAGTGGAGACATTTTGAAAAATATATATATGACTGTGGCACGCAGTTTAGGCTGCGTTGTATTAAATGGAGAATATAAACACGAAGTAAGCTAAACAAATACTTTTTTTTTAAACCCCAGTGTAAAATAATTTTTAGACGTATAAACGTAAAAAGCAATTCAGAAATTTAGCAATTAAAAAAAATTAAATATCCAAAAATGAGTTTTTTTTTTTTTTTTTTTTTTTTTGCTGTAAATAAAGATTTGAAACTTTTTTCCCCCTTATTTTTTTCGGGAAGGGATTTTTCCCGTCTAAAACCATCAGAGAAACAACAGATTTTTTATTTCTACGGAAAGGGGAGCAATCCTTAATTCTTTTTTTCTTAGTGTTTAATTATTTTAAGTCACTTTGGAAGAATTTCGACATGTTTTCAAAATCATCAGAGATAACAAAATTTAATAAGTTAAATGTCAAAATCTAGGGAGGGGAATTGACCTTCTTCGGACCTCCTTCCCCCCTTTTTGGCGGCCATATTTTTTTTTCTTATTCACATAAACTACATGTTGTTATTAGAAAATCGGCATAATAATAAAATAAAGTAAAATATCTGAATAACGGAGACGTCGGTAACACGAAATTTGTTGGCTCCTCGGAGGTAAAAACAAAATATTATCTTTTGGGGATTGTAAAAGTGGTGTTGAAAGGAGGTGTCCGCTATTCGGAAGTGTCTGTAGATGTTTCTCTGTAGTAGAATTTAGTTGGTTCATTCCCTCTATGAATGCAAATGAATAATAAAAAATAATAAAAATTAATGTCATTTAAAAACAATAGTGCTAAAAAAAGTACTAAAAAATAGCTACTTAAAATATTTCTATCTCGAGTTATGTTCCTTACTTGTACTTTTTTTTATGTACATCAAATTATAAACAGTTGATAGTTATAATTTTAAAAAGAAACTTACATACTTTTCCTATGTAATTTTCTTAAAAATACCAGTTTAAAAAAAAAAAAAATTAGAAAGTTTAAGGTATTCTTAAAATGAAGAAGTTGTTTCGAGCCACAATTTTATGTTTCTCTTTTGATCTAAATATCTATCTAATCTAAGTTAATCTAAATATCTAATAGGTATAATTTTAAATTTAAAAATTTTTATTTTTATTTCATGAATGAAACTTAAATGAAACTTTATGAAGTCAAGATTATTTTTAATTGATTTTTTTCATTATTTACTTTTAGTTTCAATCGCAATATTTTTTAATGTACACGTGTAAAAAAAAAAATGTGGGATATTTTTATCAATTTTACAAATTTTATTATTTATTTACTTCTAACTTCTCTTAAAAAAAAAAAGAAAAGAAAAAGAAAAAGAAAGAAACAGAATGGAAAATAAAAGAAAAATAACAGCATCGTTATTTTTTTAAACTCGTTTTTCGAGTTTTTACACAAAAAAAAAAAAAATTAATTAATTATTATTCAAAAGTAATTCTGCATGCCACATATACAGAAAAATGAGAAAACTCCAGAAAAACATTTTTATTTTAATTTCAAAAAATTGTGAATGTTAAAATGAAACTTAAGTTTTGTTTGCAACACAAATATTTTCTTAGGACTAACTTCTACGTCAAAGAAAATTAATGATTATGAAATAGTCGCAAACCAAACATTATAAAACTGGATTAAAATAAAAATTTAAAACAGAAAATAAATATATACGTAATCTAAAGGGTGATTCAAAACAGATGATAGTGCACACTACAACAAACATCTTTTGTATAAGAAACAAAATATATATATAGAGAGAGATATACCAGAGATATATACAGATATACCAGATATATATAGAGATATACCAGAGATAAATACAGATATACCAGGTATATATAGAGATATACCAGAGATATATATTCTATATAAGAATATGGGGCGTCTCACTTGAATCCGAATTAAGATATTTATTCAAAACATCAATAATAATGAATATATTTTAACGACATTTGAAATAAACTGACCATGCTTTGTGTGAAATATATGGATACCACGAGAAATGTAGACTACCCTTTTGTTTCATGTTTGGAGTTTTGTGAATATTGGCGTCTTTAATTTTTTGAAACCCTGCTTACCGGAAGGTTGGAGAGGCCTCTAAAATTCCCTCACTTTTCTTGATATCATTACATTTCGCGCTCAGAAAAGTTAATACGTTGAAAACTGCTTTCAACTAACCGTTATTTTATTTAAAATTATGAACGATAATTATTTTGTTCACAAATTTTTTCACAAATTAACGATAATTGGAGTGAGATCCCCTTTATATTTGAGTGAAAAACTCGATTACGATCCTAGTTACCTTCAAATAAACAAATAATTCTTTTTTGTCCTGGTGTGCACTAACCCCTTTTAAAGTTCTATTTCTTTTTAATCACTTTGCATACAATACATAATAATATGATGAAATGAAATTATATTCTTACCCGTGTCTTTTTGGAATCTCTGTCTTCGCTGTTTCGGCTTCTTCTGGAGAGGCATATACCACCAAAACTCCACCCCAACTATCCTCTTTCTCTTTGCATCTGATCCATCTGTCGTGAAGCATCACGATGTCACCAAATTTTTGCACCAAACTGCGTACAAGTTCAATTTGACAGTTCACCACAGGAACCCACACGATGACGCCGGTGCTGTGGAAAAATGTTATTTTCTTGAAAATATCAGTCCTTATTTGAAGGTATTCCTGACGAGACCATTTCTGCTTCACGCTTTTCCTTACACGAGGCCGGGGAGGTACGTAAATGAGACGTTCACTCTTACTCTTATGATGGCTGTCACTAAATTCCAGAAGTTTTTTCAAGTCATCTCGATTTCTCGGCGGATATCCAGTGTATTTCTCTTCTATTACACAATATGGGGGTTCTTCTGACTTTTTACGCCAAAAAAATATCGGTTTCTGTGAATTTTTATTACGGACTATTTCGTTTTTATCGTAATAAGTGAAGCATATAAAAGACTTATATTCAGAAGGCACCTTTTCAGTATTAGAATTCTCTTCAGCTGAAGAAGTTTCTTCAGAATTTCTA
The DNA here is from genome assembly GCA_963931845.1 of Maratus michaelseni. NCBI lineage: Eukaryota > Metazoa > Arthropoda > Arachnida > Araneae > Salticidae > Maratus > Maratus michaelseni. The sequence goes on from OZ007588.1 coordinate 206,026,140, forward strand.
TTCAGGTTCTTTTCTCCGATGCACATGTTTTCAAGTTCGTGAGAGAAAATGACATTCATTTCATTTTTTTTGGAAATTCTAAAGTTGTCTGCATTCAAAAAAGTTTCTTTAGAAGTACCTGGTTTGTCATTACCAACAGGAGGCAAGTCTTCAGATTCCCGAAAATTGATACGATTGTCGTAAATCTTATTGAAGATGAAAAAATTTTCTGAATTCAAAGAAGTTTCTTCCGAATCACTTGAATTGTCTTTTTCATTATGAGGGTGAATGATTTCATCATTCAGACAAGAATCTTTAGCAGTATTTGCTTTATCCTCTTTATTATGAGGCAAGTTTTCGCAATTACGAAAATTCATTTGATTATTGTCCTTTTCCATTCGAATAAAGTTTTCTGCATTGAAAGATGTTTCTCCAGAATCGCGTGATACACCTTTTTCAACATGAGACTCCTGAATAATGAAAAAAAAAAGTTATTATTTTTTTAATTATTGGAAAAATCGTTGTAACTGCAATAATAATGGATTTAAAGTTTCTGGCACAAATTAATTTCCGGTTTTAAAAGAAAAGCAATGAACAATCCAACAGTCGCTTAGAATTTAATATTCAATTTGAGATAAATAATAATATTAATAACAATAATAAAACAGAAAAAATACTGAAATACCATTTGAATATTGATGGTAATAGATCATTGGAATGTTTCTGTCTGTTTCTATGTCTCAATCATAAAATATTCAATCGACATTAAATTTGGCTATTTCAATTATGGATTAAGGCAATTTCCAAAAATAAATCAATTTTTAAATAACAAACAACGGGGCAATTAAATACAAAGCCATTTAAGTTTTTAAGAGTATATCTCAATAGTATAGACTAGAGTTTAAAAAACTTGTCGAAATTTGTATGTCAAATAAACAAAATAGTTTTATTTATTTATTTGTTTTTATCAGAACTGATTCATATGTTCGAATGTACGACACGTTTTAGTTGTTCTCAGTCTTGATCATTATTTGTCTTTATCTAAAATTTTTTATAGTCCATACATATATATAAAAGAGAAACTAAAGCTAGAACATTGGCCAAGCATTTCAAAAAATATGGTATAGCTCAAATAGTCATTTTCAAATAAATTGAATATTTAGGATTATCAATAATTAATTAAATATATATGAGAACAACTAATACTTAAAATTTGTTTTTAATACCATTATCAAAAAATCAATATTATAATTAGTTTGTTTAGAAAATTTGATACTGGATTCATGAGAATTACAATTATAAAATTAATGAGACAAGGGTTGTGTGAATGTAAATGAATCCTTTGAAATAATGAAATGCGTGCACATATGATAAATAGTCCGAGAGTATCCGTGCATTAAATTGTATTTCGAGCTGCAACTCGTAAGAGGAATATCTTCTGAAACTAGTTAGTAATGTTAATATGGAAGAGAAAAAACAGCAAACGTGCCAACTTTCGAAAACCACAAAGTGTAAAATAACGCATAATCAATATTTCACCTTTTTTTTATAATATAATGGAAAACGTCCACAGAAAATAAATAGTCCTAGAGTACCTAGAATAGCAATGCTTGGAATTGTATTTCGAGCTGCAACTCGCAAGAGGAAAATCTTCTGCAACTAGTTAGTAATACTAATATAGAAGATAAGAAACTAAGAGTTGAACGATTCAAATATTATTTTAAAATGCACTTTCAAAGCGAAAGTTGAGGCCTTTGATCTGACACGTCAGAAATATAATCAAAAATTTAAATGTTTTTTAAGTAAATTTTTTTTTCTTCTTTTCAGAGGAGAATTATTAAACGTTGAAGACAGAAAATCTTATTTTTCAGGACATATCTTGTAACTTAAGAATTTTTTTTTATTATTCATGTGGGGAGGACTTGAGCGGGGCCATACGAGATAGAAAGTTCTGTCGAAGTTCTTGATCTTGCGTGACTGCAGCTTCAAACCCATGAAAATCCCTTTTCCTACATACACTATATGGCTAAAAGCCTCCGAACACTTACAATTTTAGACATTTTGTTCAATAACTAGAAGAATATTTGACGAATTATATATAGGAACTTCGTGAATATAAGGAACATGTTTAACCGCATATTTTTCATCGTAGGTTTGACCATTAGGGCAATTAGGGGAACAACAACAAATTGAATAAATAATAATAATAATTGCGATCACCCTGTAAAGTAAAATGCTTGAAATGATCTGTAGCTCTATTACATGACTATGTGGGGCCTGTACAATATTTGTGTTCATTTGTCTGAGGATAGCATGTACACTATATGGCCAGAAATCATCGGACAAAATTTATTTTAAACGTTTTGTTGGATTTATCGAAAATTACTCGTTGAATTCTTCTGGTACTTCGAGAATAAAAAGAAAATGTTTGACTTCAATTAATGAACCAACAACAAATTGAAGAAAAATATATATTTGAGATCACCCTGTAAAGTAGAATGCTCGACATGATCTATAGCTGCAGCACATGATTATGTTGATATTGTTACATATTTGTGTTCGTTTGTGTAATAATAGCACGTATATCACCCTGTAAAATAGAATGCTCGACATGATCTATAGCTGCAGCACATGATTATGTTGATATTGTGCAATATTTGTGTTCATTTGTGTAATAATATAACGTATATTCATGGATATATAAAGTTTTCCTTAAAAAATTCAAGAATTTTCGCATGTTTTTTATTTATAGCATGCAAGGATTTCAGCCAAATTTAACTTCACATTCAGAAAATGTGAAAAATACTACAGTAGAAACAACATAGGTCAATTAGATTATAAATATAGTAAATAGTTGATGAAATATGAACATTTGTACCAAATAATTTTTAATTACGTATGTGCAAACTGTATCAAATATATGTATATATATATTTGACTTGTATAAAAAGACCAGTTGAATATCATAAAATTTGAGATGATGCTGAGTCGAAAAGCTGAAAAATGTCACCTGAGTTTCAGTTGCATTCTAAAAATATCTGGATGCTAAGAAATTTACCACAAATTGTCATTTTTAATTTTTTTTATTTAATTTTTTTTATTATTATTTAGTTTTTCTTAGAAAACTACCAGAACGAGCCTATTCCAACAGAAAAATAATTATCAAAATCGAAGCATCTGTTTCAAAGATACTCGTTAATATTCATTAAATACTATCTTCTTTGTTGAAAGTCAGCTAACAAAAAATGGCTGTTTGCGGAAAAAACTTTACCATCCAGCAACTTTTCAAAGGTAACCAAAATTGAGGTCACTATATCGCCAATATCTTCATGAATTTTCAAAATATTCAACTGGCCGTTTTATATTAGTTGCTCTATGGAGATGACTTCAAAAACACGGGAAAAAAAATCATTGGTACAATTCGGAAATACGCAGTTAAAAATTATTTGATACAACTGTTCATATTTCATTAAATATTCAATACATTTATATTCTAATTTTAGTATGTTGTTTCTATTATATTTTGTTAAGTCTTTTGAAATTGGCGTTAAATATAGTTAAAAACTCTGCATGCTATTAAAAAAAAAAAAAAAAAAATGGTTTGAATGTTAAAAACAAAAATGTTATAATTCCATGAACATATGTGCTACTCTTACACAATTGAGCACAAATGTTGTACAATACCGACAAACCGACATAGTCATGTTCTGCAGCGCCAGATAATTTCATGCATTTTATTTTATTATCAAGGGTGATACCAATTATTAGTTTTTTCTTCAAATTGTTGACGGCCCCTTAATTGCCCTCGTACGTAATCAAACCTTCGATGAAAATTTTGAGGTCAAACATTTTCTTTATATTCCCGAATTTGATGCAAAATTCGTCAAGTATTTCCCTAGAACTTCTAAAACATCTAAAATCTAAAGTGTCCCGTAATTTTTACCAATATAGTGTATATTCAACATTTCTTTAAAAAATTCAAAAAATTCCGCATGTTGTTTGTGTATAGCGAATCACGGAAAAAAGCGCATTTTGAAGAAAGCGCACCTACATCAGAAAAAAAAGTTTCACTATATATATATAAAATATATATAATATATATATTATGTATATATAATATATAGATATAAGCACACAGGTTATGATTTGGAAGAAGCTCGAGATTCCTGATTTTTCGAATGCAGGAAACTCATTCAATCAGCGGCTGGTAACTTATATATGTACGCTTCGCGTACATTAACCGAAAAAACCCCCTGGATGCATGAAACTCGCTGTGCAGCAATCTTTAGAATGAATGAAACTCATTCAAGCAGCGGTTAGTAACTTATATATGTACGCTTCGCGTACATTAACCGAAAGAAAAATCCTGGATGCATGAAACTCGCTGGTACAGCAATCTCTAAATATAAAGTGTGCTTTTTTCCGCCTACTTTTTCAAATGTATTTGTACTTTCCTTATTGACGTATGTGTTTAAATGCCTTAACAAGGATGGCGTGATGCAGGATGCAGATATTGTTATTAGCAAAAACGTTCTCGTTAGTAACGCTGACGTCATAGTGACAGCGGCAATAACTGACCAGTACGTTTCGCTTTTACTGCAATTTATTATAAGGGGTGTGTGTGTGGGGGGGTTACTTTTAATGCAATTTGAATAAAACCTATATCGTAATTAATTGATTTTTTATGGTTTTAAAATAATATTCAATAGCATTAAAATATCATGATCTTTTTTTAAAATTCATCAATATCCCGTGCAGCTCGAGTACGGAAGAATAACAATAACAAACAGTAAAATAAGCAGTAATACGCTGCCGCGAATAAGCGGTAGCGTATTACTGCTTATTTTACTGTTTATTACGGTTAATTTTACAGTGTAATACTGGCAGCTGGAATGCTAGTATGATACAGTAAAATCAACATTTTTTTTTTTTCCAGTGTAGAAATAAAAATGTACTTTCAAAAGTAATTTCTTTGAAAATTGTATCACAATTTGTGGATTTTTTTGTGGTTTTAAAAATATTTTTCAAGCATGAATTTTTGTGATTTATCTCAAAAATGAACAAGAAACATACGGAAGATTAACCCGTTTCACTTAAAACAGTTTAATAATTAATTATGCATTTCTTCGTTTCCGTTTCTATTCTAACTAAATTATCAAAAGAAATTAAAACTTCACAAATAAATAAAGCACGAATTTAATAGTACATGACTACGCACCTAAACACTGAAACAATTAAAATAAAAAAGATTGCTTTAAATACAGAAATCTTCTACTGGCATGCGGCTAAAATACGAAAGTACTAAACATGCTTTTTGGTGTAGTATGATTTTTTTACTAATTCTCCCAAAGTAAAAATACAGCTTTCACAAAAGCGAAATCGAAGTTTACAAATAACTTGAAGAAGGTTTAAACTAAGATGAGACCCTTAAAAGAAATTACTGCTGATAATCTCTTCAATATGTTTCATTTTATTGCATTAATAATAAAACTAATGGTTTGCCATGTAGTAGGGTGGGTGTGCTACAAACTTTTACGAGTGTTTGTCACCATTAATTAAGTTTGTCACCACAAAATAATCCTTGCTTTATACTTCATAAACCTGCGATGAAATGAAGCAAATATTTCTAATCTAAAATGATGGTGACAAGCACTCATTAAAATGTGACAATCTAATACACGAGTCGAATAACTCCGTGGAGGTAGGTTTAGTGTTAAAAGTGCAAAACACCCGCATTAACGCAAACACGCTAGAAACGCATTTCATTTAAGAAAAATAATGAAAGTCAGAAATTTTTTTGAGCCTGCTAAATTTTTGCTTGTTATATTCGAGTCTCCCTTTTGAAAATCGAGCTATCTCAGTTTCTGTTTTGTAGAAATGCACCACCAAATTTTTATTTGAAGTTATTAATTAAAAATATGCATGTTGATCTACTTTTTAAATTTGAAGAATTGGGCACTGATGTGCTATGCTCTTTCTTTCTTTTCTTTTCTTTTACTGATCACTGTAATTCCGTGTTAGATTCAAAGAAATGTTTTATTCTTTCATATGCGAGTAATTTAAATGTATGTTAGAATGCTATAGAAGAAAGTTTTATGATGACCAAGACATACTAATTTGAAACAGTAATTACGTTTCAGAAATAAAAGGGGAAATGTACAGAAAAACGTAAAAACGATCCGAAACTTCTAAAATTCAGAAAGCGCACACTTAGAATGAGTCACTGAATCAAAAGAACATACGAAATACTAAAAGCACTTCGAAAAACTCTTATGTTTCGAATTGGGGACAAGTATGGCCTGTAAATGTAAAATTAACTTGCAATGAATAAGAGGAAAAAGATGATTGCTTTTATAGGTTGCTTTCTAGTGTACTATAGAATACAACAAACACACACACACACATATATATATATATAAAACATTAAAAAAACATACAAGCATATATTTAAGAGTTATTATACATTATTATAAATATTGTAAGTACAAATAGTGCCGCATTAACAGAAATGTACCTAAATCTCTTAATAAAATTATTAATGTTGTAAGAAAATAGGTGGTTATAACGAATATTTGTCGCATTCCCTTCAACTTAGATTTTGCATAAGTGGTTATCCCTTTAATAACAATATGCTTTTAGAAATGGCTTTTGAATGCTTCTAAGTGAAATCCAATTTTTGAATAACCGACTGCTGGAATAAAAATATCATAATACATTATAAAATGTAAAATTCCAAAACATACCGGCATATTAAAATACAAGACTTTAAAACTTCTTTATTTCATACTGCCTTGTAAGTTTGTTAATTGATGAGAAAAATTAATAATACAAAGTGAATATTAATTATTTAATTAAACGTTTCAAGGCAACTTACCTCTTTTTCCAACAATCCTCTTATAAAAGACGGAAGAGCCTTGAAATCCATTTCATCGATGCCTTCCATGATGAATTTTCAATCACGTCACAGAATGCTGTGATAATAAAAAAAAAAATTATTATTATTGTTATGATGATAATTATAATAATAACACAAGTTTAATGATATCTTTCACTGCGAAATGTTTTCCATCAATAAAATAACAAGTTATCTTCTTAGAAATTCTTGATTTATGAAAATGATAAAAAAAAAAAATAATAAATAAATAAATAAATCAGTTTTCATTTAAGGCAGTTATGAAAAACAAATTTCTCTATTATTTTTTCTTATTTTTTATACGGCATAAAAAATATATGTATTAAAGCAAAAATTGTTTTAAAAAAGAGAGGAAGAAACACTACTTTATAAGAGTTCTTTTTTTTTTTTTTTTTTTTACTTTTTAAATCATACCTTTTTTATTCTATGCAAATAACAACCATGGAAGTAGCTCTTTCGTGACTGCCAGAGAATATTTCGGAGCATTAATTTTGAAAGTTCAAGTAAAGTATGAGCCTGTTTTTTTTTTCTTTTTTCGTCCCCCCTTCTGTGTCCCTTGTTTAAGATAATTTTTAAATACTTCAATGTAAAAAGAAACAGAGCGAAATATTGTCTTCCATGGGGGTCTCACAAGGCAGGGCCATTCTGACGGAAAAATCCTTAGTTCTATACTTACTCTTAGCATTTAATTTTTTTAAAGTCACATGGGAAGATTTTTCACAAAATCAAGGAGGGGTGGAAATTGTTCCTACCGGCACATATAAATGAATCTTCAGCTATTTATGTTTTTAAATTTCGATGGTATAGAAGCTAAAAAAGCTTAGTGAAAAAAAAAAATGCGTAAAAAGTAACGTGGATTAATTAAAAGATAAATGTTTCAAGTTTTCTAGTAATTATGATACAGGGGTGGAGAATTTTCAGAAAATCTTACCAGCCTAGCATTTATTTTACCAGTCAGCAAGAAGCAATCTATAGTTAAAATTTGTTATGACAGAATTTACGCAAATGCAAAAAATAGTTTATTATTATTACTACAATACATTTTCGCATATATATATATATATATATATATATATATATATATATATATATATAAAGACATATATACAACATAGATAAGTTTAGTATAGAATAGAGAACATAGTACCATATTTACATCATGGTAATTTTGATAGTTGCAAAATATAGCCAACAAATAAAAAACACATGTTCTATAACCTGCAGTCTTTTTTTCTCAAATTTACGCGCCCTGTCATAAAATCCACTAGCCAGCAGTGAGTAAAATGGCGCATTTACAAAAGGCACAACAATAAATAACGTATCTTCGAAAGGTTTTTGAACCGGATTCGGACATGGTACACTCAAATTTCGTTAAAAAATATTTTTTGATTAAAAATTACTATTAATTAAAAATTAAATCAGCGTTTTTATCGTAATTTAAATTAAAGGTTTTTCTCAAATAAAGGTTGCCACAAAAATAAAATACTGCATTATACCGTACTCAAGAATAATTATACAAAAAATAATTAGTACAAAAAAGATAAAGTTTGACATCTCCGCACGGGATTACTTTATATTTATGATTAATAAGCAAGATTAAAATTAAAATGCATAGAAGAAAACGACACCATCGATTGATCGAAGCAATGGTATTTTACGTGTAGCCTAAAATGTATGCTTTATTATATTAAATTAAAATGTATTTTATATGTATTCAATTTATTTTTTTGACCCACTTTTTTTTAATGCGGATGAAGTCATCCTCTAATGCAGTTTAAATACGATTGTTAATTTTTGTTCTCGCTCTTGCCTTTTGCTATCTTCGACGGGTTTTTTACTGTAACTTTGATATAATTAATGAGATGGTATTCTGGCTTGACTAATGTTGTTTACCTTAATAATATTTTTATCCTTAATTGTTCTTTAGAAGTTTAAAGCTGCATCTAAATAATATTAGATATTTCTAAAAAAATATTAGACTGCAGTGCGAAATCTTCACACGGGTCCGCTGGTTATAAAATCATAACTTAATTTTAAGGCATTTTCCTATTAGTCCACCACATGTGATAAATTGCCAAATATTCTTTATGGTTACTATTGTATACGAGTTACAATAACAATGGATTTAATTTTGCATCAAGTCGCGGTCACCAAAATAAGCCAACTGGCTGTGATACTGCAACAATGCAATATTTTAAACACTAAAAAGTGCAAAATTAATTTAAAAAAAATAGTGCAATAATTAAGAAAACATACTTTTACCAATTAACAGTTTAATATTAATTAATTCATACCCAAATCCCGAATAGGTAGTTTTTTTAATTATTTTTTTTCCATTTCCTGTTGCCATATCTAAAAAAGAACAAAAAATATATAATTTTTAATAAATTCACTCGCTTACGCTATCTACCAAGCGTTAAAATAATAATAATAATAATAAATAATAAAAGGTTAATTTATTTATAATCCAGTTTGGTGTCCAAGCCTAGTTAATTTATTGTAACGGAAGTTGTTAAAAAAAATAATGAATTCCTGTCATATAATTAGGCATGATTTTCAAGGTGAACATTGGCTGCTTTTAAAAAAGTGCATTTTAAAAACTATTTTGGTATGATCATTTCTGTCTCATTTTTCTAAATATTAAAAAAAATTTAATAATATTATATTAAAGTGAATAACAATAATAATAAGCGAATAATAATATTATGTTAAAGTGAATAATAATAATACTATTATTAAATAGAAGAACCAAACCTCAGTATAACGAACCTATAACGGACTAAGTTTTTGTCGTACTATATCCAAATATTTGTTTTAGAAAATGTCTATGTAAGAAAATGAGAGTTGCAAAATTTTCGTTCGCTATATCAAGAGATTTGTTAAAACTTGGGTTCTGAATAGCGAGGCTTGGCTGTATTTCATTACATTCTACAATATAACTGGATAGCAATATATATTATAAGCAGAAGAAATAAAACACGAATCCACGAATCCAAGAAGGTGTTATTAATAAAAATTAAAGTCGTAGAAAATTGATGTGAAAGCTTTTAGTTGTAAATTTAGTTATTTTCTTCTGAGTTTAAAGTTTGCAAAATTTTAATAGGTGTTTCTAAACTTTCTCAGAAAAGCTTATTATTATTTAATAATTAAATATTGAAAAGTATTATTGTTATTAAGTTTAAAAAAATTAGTAAAATTAAAAAAAAAAATAGTTGTATTTACTCAAGAATATAATTAGAATTTTAGTATTTTAGCTGTAACATATGATAGATTACCTCGTAACATAAAATACACAAAATAAAATTATTTTTGATAAAATGTGCCACAGTACACATATTAAATATTTCATCATATTTTTACTAAATAAGTCGATAAACACCAGTCAAATAAAACACGAGTCCACGATTTCAAGAAGGTGCTATTAATAAAAATTAAATTCGTAGAAAATTAATGTGAAAGCTTTTAGTTCTAATTTTATTTATTTTCTTCTGAGTTTAATGTTTTAAAAATTTTAATAGGGGGTTATAAACTTTTGCAGAAAAACTTATTAATATTTAATTATTGCATATTGAAAAGTATTATTGTTATTAAATTAAAAAAAATATAGTAAAAAAATAAAAAAGTCGTATTTACTCAAGAAAATAATTAGAATTTTAGCTGTAACATATGATAGATTACCTCATAACATAAACTACACAAAATAAAACTATTTTTGAGATATTATGCCATAGTACACATTAAATATTTCATTTTTACTAAATAAGTCAATAAACACGAGTCAAATAAAACACGAGTCAAATAAAAATTAAATTCGTAGAAAATTGATGTGAAAGCTTTTAGTTCTATTTTTATTTATTTATTTTCTTCTGAGTTTAATGTTTGCAAAATTTTAGTAGGTGTTTATAAACTTTCTCAGAAATACTTATTAATACTTAATTATTAAATATTGAAAAGTATTATTGTTATTAAAAAAAAAAAAAATAGTTATATTTACTCAAGAATATAATTAGGATTTTAGTATTTTAGCTGTAACATATGATAGATTATCTCGTAACATAAAATACACAAAATAAAATTATTTTTGATAAAATGTGCCACAGTACACATATTCAATATTTCATTATATTTTTACTAAATAAGTCAATAAACACGAGTCAAATAAACCACGAGTCCACGATTTCAGGAAGGTGCTATTAATACAAATTAAATTCGTAGAAAATTAATGTGAAAGCTTTTAGTTCTAATTTTATTTATTTTCTTCTGAGTGTAATGTTTTAAAAATTTTAATAGCTGATTCTAAACTTTTGCAGAAAAACTTATTAATATTTAATTATTAAATATTGAAAAGTATTATTGTTATTAAATTTAAAAAAAAATAGTAAAAAAAAAAGTCGTATTTACTCAAGAAAATAATTAGAATTTTAGCTGTAACATATGATAGATTACCTCATAACATAAAGTACACAAAATAAAACTATTTTTGAGATATTATGCCATAGTACACATTAAATATTTCATTTTTACTAAATAAGTCAATAAACACGAGTCAAATAAAACACGAGTCAAATAAAACACGAGTCAAATAAAACACGAGTCCACGAATCCAATAAAAATTAAATTCGTAGAAAATTGATGTGAAAGCTTTTAGTTCTATTTTTATTTATTTATTTTCTTCTGAGTTTAATGTTTGCAAAATTTTAGTAGGTGTTTATAAACTTTCTCAGAAATACTTATTAATACTTAATTATTAAATATTGAAAAGTATTATTGTTATTAAATAAAAAAAAAATAGTTATATTTACTCAAGAATATAATTAGGATTTTAGTATTTTAGCTGTAACATATGATAGATTATCTCGTAACATAAAATACACAAAATAAAATTATTTTTGAGAAAATGTGCCACAGTACACATATTCAATATTTCATTATATTTTTACTGAATAAGTCAATAAACACTAGTCAAATAAACCACGAGTCCACGATTTCAGGAAGGTGCTATTAATACAAATTAAATTCGTAGAAAATTAATGTGAAAGCTTTTAGTTCAAATTTTATTTATTTTCTTCTGAGTGTAATGTTTTAAAAATTTTAATAGTTGATTCTAAACTTTTGCAGAAAAACTTATTAATATTTAATTATTAAATATTGAAAAGTATTATTGTTATTAAATTAAAAAAAAAAATAGTAAAAAAAAAGTCGTATTTACTCAAGAAAATAATTAGAATTTTAGCTGTAACATATGATAGATTACCTCATAACATAAAGTACACAAAATAAAACTATTTTTGAGATATTATGCCATAGTACACATATTAAATATTTCATTATATTTTTACTAAATAAGTCAATAATTACGAGTCGAATAAAACACGAGTCCACGAATTCAATAAAAATTAAATTTGTAGAAAATTGATGTGAAAGCTTTTAGTTCTTTTTTATTTATTTATTTTCTTCTGAATTTAATGTTTAAAAAATTTTAATAGGTGGTTCTAAACTTTTGCAGAAAAACTTATTAATATTTAATTATTAAATATTAAAAAGTATTACCGTTATTAAATTAAAAAAAAATTGTAAAAAAAAAAAATAGTATTTACTCAAGAATTTATAATTAGAATTTTAGAATTTTAGCTGTAACATATGATAGATTACCTCATAATATAAAATACACAAAATAAAATTATTTTTGAGAAAATGTGCCATAGTACACATATCAAATATTTCATTATATTTTTACTAAATAAGTCAATAAACACAAGTCAAATAAAACACGAATCCAAGAAGATGCTATTAATACAAATTAAATTCGTAGAAAATTGATGTGAAAGCTTTTAGTTCTAATTTTATTTATTTATTTATTTTCTTCTGAGATTATTGTTTGAAAATTTTTAATAGGTGGTTCTAAACTTTTGCAGGAAAACTTATTAATATTTAATTATTAAATATTCAAAAGTATTATCGTTATTAAATAAAAAAAAATAATAAATAGTAAAATTAAAAAAGAAATAGTCGTATTTACTCAAGAATATAATTCGAATCTTAGAATTTTAGCTGTAACATATGATAGATTATCCCATAAACATAAAATACACAAAATAAAATTATTTTTGAGAAAATGTGCCATAGTACACATATCAAATATTTCATTATATTTTTACTAAATAAGTCAATAAACACAAGTCAAATAAAACACGAATCCAAGAAGATGCTATTAATGCAAATTAAATTCGTAGAAATATGATGCGAAAGCTTTTAGTTCTAATTTTATTTATTTTCTTTTGAGTTTAATGTTTGAAAAATTTTAATAGGTGGTTCTAAACTTTCTCAGAAAATCTTATTAATATTTAATTATTAAATATTGAAAAGTATTTCTGTTATTAAATTTAAAAAAAAAATAGTAAAATTAAAAAAGAAATATTCGTATTTACTCAAGAATATAATTCGAATCTTAGATTTTTAGCTGTAACATATGATAGATTACCTCATAACACAAAATACACAAAATAAAATTATTTTTGAGAAAATGTGCCATAGCATACATATTAAATATTTCATTATATTTTTACTAAATAAGTCGAAAGAGAAAAAGTGTCTTACCTCTTTATTTTCTTCATAAATTCGTATCCTTGATATTATGGAGAATAAACAACAGTTTAGTTTAAAATTTAACAGTATAATGCAAATTCCACATCCAACAAGCACAGTCTGTAGCGGAATGTGGAATGGTGTATTTCCACGCGGTGAAAACTGAACTATTCTAAGGTATTTTTTGCAAGTCTTGAAACAACTCTGGTACAACACACCTGGGTATTAGAAATATCCCAGAAATTAATAAATATACTTATTTGGGAAATGGGAGCTTTCACGAAAGGTGATTGCACCCTTCCAAAGCTCTATCTAACTAACCCCCCCCCCCCTCCGCCCCTTTTTCTATTCATGTATACTTTGCAAAATTCTCAAAAATAATCCCCTTTTGACATGTTCTAACTTTCTCCAGCCACAGTGTTTCGACTGGGAGATTAGTAATTGATGGTCTGATTAACTCTTTTTCATTTCATTTTTCGCGACATAAGAACCCCTTTGTACTCCTTATACACTGAGTTCAACAATCTATATATTTAAAACGCTAAGCGTTTTGTTTCGACAATCCGTGAGAACAAACTACTACATCAAATTACATCATTCTTTTTTTAAATGAAAGATATTTGGTCACAGATTTGTTATCGTACATTCGATTGTTCGAAAATTTAATTAATTAACCGTAATTTTAAATTAAAATTTTACTTCTGCTTATGACGTCATAATTTTGGCAATCAGATTAACGCCCACTGTTGCGACGTACAGAGTTTATTATCTGAACTCAATGGTTGCGAGGTTAAAAAATAAGTATTAAATATTAAAAGCACGTGACTTTTAGGCCGAATTTTTTAATTTGTAAGTTAAAATATAGTTAAAATGTTTAAGTATTTCGGTAAAAATATTTATCTCATCAAAAACGTCACCTGTAAAAAATGCAGCCAAGTTCGTGACTCTTTTTCCGTAAAAAGTTCTGAGATCGTATAAAGCCAAGTTTAGCTATCTTATTAACTCTGAAATTTTCATTCACAAATCACTCCTAGTCTCTACATATTTAGTTAAATATTATTTTGTGATTTGGCAATTACGCAGCACAGGGAAGTTATTACACCTTACTATGTTATGTGGGAAGGGATGCGATAATATGATTAAGGCTAATTATATACGCACAGGGAAGTTATTACACCTTAATATGTTATAGGATGGCATGGTATTATTTGATTAAGACTAATTATATACATCACATTCTCGTGCTACGTAATTGCCAAGTCACAAAATAATATTTAACTAAATATGTAGAGACTAGGAGTGATTTGTGAATGAAAATTTCAGAGTTAATAAGATAGCTAAACTTGGCTTTATACGATCTCAGAACTTTTTACGGAAAAAGAGTCACGAACTTGGCTGCATTTTTTACAGGTGACGTTTTTGATGAGATTTCACTTCTTTTTGTAAGTAATCCTCCTTTTCTTGATTTTGGGTTCTTTTTGAAGATCATCCACTGATTTTCGCTAAGCCCACACTCTGTCCCTATTATTTACAGGTATAAAAAATGTATAAAAAACGTACAAAACAGGTAAAAAAATTTGAAGCTTTAATTTCATTTGCAAAGTACTGTAGATAAAAAGAGATTTCAGGTTCCTAGGCCAGCACTAAGTTATGGGAGGGGGAGTGTCAAAAGTACTCTCAATTGCTTCCAAGATAGGTGCTATCCATCTGAGATATTACTCGCAGTCCTAGAAACTTGATATTTAGCATAAAAGAACTTTTTAGTATAAAAAGAAAGCCAACATTAAAATTTCCGGAAATTTTTAATAAATCAAACTATATTCATTTTTTCGATGTTTTTTATTTATTTTTATTTTTTTTTGGCTTTTTTTTTTTTTACATTTACGGATTTTTTAATTTTTTCTTACTTTGTACACTAAACCCTACCTTTCTGCCAAATGTCAAGCTTCTAGCACTACAAAATCGGATTATTTTCAAATTTTTGACTTTTCATAAATTTATTGATTTTTCGATTTTACTTCTAAGTTACCTGATTGTCATGCCAATATAGTAATTTTTTGATCCGTCTTCTTAGGATCATTTAGGTTCAATTTAGAGGTAAATCAAGTGAATGTTAGAGTCACCATGATTTTATTTAGAAAGAACTATCAAACCATAACCAGCCAATAATGTCGGGAGGGTAGGTGGAGCTGTGAAAATTTTTGTGGGGCTAACATCATTTAACAATCCATATTTCATATGCGAAGTAAATAGAGTATAACCTGTGAAAGAAAACAAACCTGTCTATAAAGAAATCGCCTATAACGTAGCCAGTCTATAGTGGAACTTTCCTATAACGAAATTCGTAAACGAAAGATAAGAAAACCATAATCCGGGGGAAATAACATAAAACAATTAGGGGCGTTGTACTAGCTAATAGGACAATTATCTTAAAACTCATGTTTGTAGCAGTACAAAATCAAATTGTTTTCGAATTTTCGACTTTTTAAAGATATTTCAATTTTTTTTTCGAATTTAACGAATTTTTTAATTGTTCCTTTTATTGAATAGTACCTTTACACTACCTTTACACTAAGTTTTAAGTTTCTAAGAACACAAGATAAAATTATTTTCAATTTTTGATTTTTTCGATTTTTTTTTTTTTTATAATTTTCTGGATTTTTTAATTTTTTCTTATTTTGTATCCTTTATTACAAATTTCAAATTTCTAGCGCTACAAAATCGAATTATTTTGAAATTTCCGATCTTTTTCGAGTTTTTTTATTCTATTTTCGAATTTATTGTGTTTTAATTTTTCCTTTTCCTGTATCCTAAACAATAAGTTTTTTCGAATTTTACAGATTTTTTCTTTTTTTTCTTTTTTTTCTTTTTTTGTATCCTAAATACTGCCTTTATTCCAAATTTTAAGTTTCTAGCTCTACAAAATTGAATTATTTTCAAATTTACGTTTTTTTTTCGATGTCTGTTGTGTTTTTTTTTTCTTTTTCTGAATCCTAAACACTACCTTTACACCAAATTTTCAGTTTCTAAGACTACGAGATCATATTATTTTCAATTTCTCACTTTTTTTTCTTTTTTTTTTCTTTTTAATTTTTGAAAATTTCGATTTTTTTTAAATTATCCATATTTTTTAATGTTCCCTTATTTAGTATCTCAAATATTACTTTTATTCCAAATTACAAGTTTCTAGCGCTATGAAATCAAATTATTTTCAAATTTTCTTTATTTTTCGATTTTTTTATTTTATTTTCGAATTTTATTGCGTTTTTATTTTAACTTATTCTGAATCCTAAACACTATCTTTACCGCGAATTTTAGGTTTCTAAGGCTAAAAGATCAAATTGTTTTAATTTTTTCATTTTTTTCGAATTTTTGAATTTTTTTTTCGAATTTTCCGGATTTTTTTAATTTTTTCGTATTTTGCATCCTAAATACTACCTTTATTCCGAATTCCAAATTTCTAGCGCAACAAAATCGGATTAGTTGAAAATTTTCGGTTTTTTTCGATTTTTCCGATTTTTCGATTTTATTTTCGATTTTTTTGTGTGAGTTTTTGATGTTTTCTTTTTCTGAATTCTAAACACTACCTTCACACCAAATTTTAAGTTTTTAAGACTACAAGATCGTGTTATTTTCAATTTTCAATTTTGTTCGAATTTGTTGAATTTTCGAATGTTTTTTTTTTTTTTTTTTTTGGAATTTTCCGGATTTTATAATTTTTTCTTTCTTTGTATCCGAAACACTAGCTTTATTCCAAATTTTAAGTTTCTATGTCTGCGGGATCTACCCAATCTTTTTGATGACGCGAGAGTGAGTGAGTGTGTGACAAAAAATCGAAACTTTGAGTTCATATACCGTCTGCACTAATTTATGGGTATTTTTTGAATTATCCATATTTTTTTATTTTTCCTTATTTAGTATCTTAAATGTTACCTTTATCCCAAATTTCACGTTTCTAGCGCTATAAAATCGAATTATTTTCAAATTTTCCTTATTTTTCGATTTTTCCGATTTTTTTCGATTTTTCGATTTTATTTTCGAATTTTATTGCGTTTTTTATTTTAACATTTTCTGAATCCTAAACACTATCTTTACCGCGAATTTTAAGTTTCTAAGGCTAAAAGATCAAATTATTTTAATTTTTTTAATTTTTTTCGAATTTTTCGAATTTTTGATTTTTTTTTCGAATTTTCCGGATTTTTGAATTTTTTCTTATTTTGCATCCTAAATACTACCTTTATTCCGAATTCCAAGTTTCTAGCGCAACAAAATCGGATTATTTGAAAATTTTCGATTTTTTTCGATTTTTTCGATTTTTTTGGTGTTTTGATGTTTTCTTTTTCTGGATGCTAAACACTACCTTCACACCAAATCTTAAGTTTCTAAGACTACAAGATCGTCTTATTTTCAATTCTCAATTTTGATGGAATTTGTTGAATTTTCGAATGTTTTTTTTCGAATTTTCCGGATTTTTTAATTTTTGCTTATTTTGCATCCTAAATACTACCTTTATTCCGAATTCCAAGCTTCTAGCGCAAGAAAATCGGATTATTTGAAATTTTTCGTTTTTTTTCGATTTTCTCGATTTTTCAATTTTGCTTTCGATTTTTTTTGTGTTTTTGATGTTTTCTTTTTCTGGATGCTAAACACTACCTTCACACCAAATCTTAAGTTTCTAAGACTACAAGATCGTCTTATTTTCAATTCTCAATTTTGATGGAATTTGTTGAATTTTCGAATGTTTTTTTTTCGAATTTTCCGGATTTTATAATTTTTTCTCTCTTTGTATCCTAAACACCACCTTTTTTCCAAATGTCATGTTTCTAGGGCTACGGGATCTACCTAATCTTTTTGATGACGCGGAACGAGTGAGTGAGTGAGTGACAAAAAATCGAATGTTTGAGTTCATATATCGTGTGAACTAGAAAAGACAGAAAGTTGCAATTTTAAATTTTGGTCCTGTGTGCCAAATACTCTAGAAAAACGAAGTTTTGAATTTTTGGGATACTCCAGCGCGGAGATATGGGGGGGGTCAAAAGTACCCTGAGTTGCTTCCAGAAAAGTATGCTTACGGCCGTCCTTTCTCGACTTGGCGGAGGCACTGCCGTGCCTCCAGATCCGTGCGTTTTATAAGCAAATAAAAATTCATATTTACTGTGACGTCACGGAAAAATTGTCCATTGGGTTCATTTTTTCATTAAGCATTATAACTTTGTTGATGCCATTTTTTTTTCATTACAATTAAATGCAAAATATATTTTTATTTGTATGCATGGTGCTTAAGCATAAATGTACGTGTGAAAAGTTTGTACCGGTGAAAATGACGTTATGCTTACCTTGAAATGCATTTTAACATTGATAAAACTAAAAAGAAAAAATTATATGATTGTGTTAACATGGCGTAATATTAAGTGATATTTCAATTTTTAATTTTAAAGATTAGAACTGGAGCCTTTATTGGTTGCTTCATCTTGATTGCATACCTTGATTACATGTTACCAATTACTTTTTTTAAATTATAGGATTAAGTTATATTAATTATAGGATTTAAATTATTAAGATTTCCTTTTTTAATAAAAAAATTCACAAAAGTAAAGAATTTCAGGAAAAAAACCCTTGAAATAATGATTGTATTTTTAGCTAGAATAAAAAATGTAAGGCTAATATTTTATAGGAATTATTTTGGTAGGTTTGTTATAAGTTCATTTAACAGTTCCTTATTAGCGGCAAAGTCTTATTTCTTTCACTGTGAATTTTTCGTTCGATGTCAAAAAATGGTAGTCTACTTTTGGACGCCAACCAAAACACAGTGGCAATATTTAGAAATATATAACGGTTGTGACAACAAACGGCACTATCCCTTTAGTTTTCATCGCGCTTACATCACTTCTAAATACTAAAAATTTAATTTTTTTACTACATTTTACAATTTTAATTCTTACATCCTCAATTAGAAAAAAAAATTAGCTTTCGATTGAAATTTATTTGAAATCTGCCGCTTAATTTAACGACTTTAAATAATTTTCAAGCATGAAATATTTTTCAATTCTATCTCAACAATGACCATCCGTTTGTTTTAATAATGTAAAATAGTTGCAACAATTGTTATAGGTATCCCTAACCTTCATGAGAAGTGAAAAAATAATAAAAAATAATAAAAACCTGATAAATCATAAGATCAGATTATCCATAAGATAGAGTATTTTGGCGCTAAATATAAAATCTGTCAAAAGAAAAAAAAAAAACTATTTTTAGTTTATGATTATCATAAAATTGATATGTTGAATTCGTTGATGTATATGTTGAATCGAAATATGCTAGGAACTGTAATTTATTATTTTTTAAAGATAAATTGGATATTTAACTGTATAATAGACCGACTGTGATGGAAAAGGAATAATCATCCTGATTATGTAAAGGGATAGAAGAAACCATACAAGTAAATTACAATTGAAAACATTAAAATTCTCCCTCATCTGCATATTAATTTATTATTTTTAACAAAAATTCTTCATTTTTACATAAAAATTGATTAGCTTAAAACAATGGATGCGTTTGAGAAGATATGGATTTGAAACGAACAATGATTAAAGAGGCCATTTTAAAACTTTTAATTTAAACATTTTAAAACTTTTTTTAACGTCGAATTTCAACGGTGCCTTTGGGCAGATGCAATACATATGCGCATAGGAGCTCATTCGATTGCATTATCACGGGGGGGGGGGGGGGGGGGGGGGGTTCTTATAATATGTTCTTTTATTTACTGAATATGAGATGAAAATGGGAAATTTGTATGATACTTTATGATAGGACTATTTGTATAATACTTTATAGGTCCATGACCTTTTTTTTTTTTTTTTTTTTTTTTTTTTGTCGTGGGGAATATGGTGGTAATGTCAAACTGATTTGCATTACACATTTGTTTACGGAGTGTTCGTTTGGAGCTTGCATCGGAAATAGCATTTCACTGGTGGGGGGGGGGGTGGATTTTTTAAAATAAAATATTTGAAAGACTGTTTCATACGAAGCCCTACTTAAATAATAAAGAAGCTTATTTTACTGATATTGTTATAGTATTTTTTTTCCGTCACGTTTTGACGGGTTCCATCTAGTAGGAATTTAAAACTCATTGAGAAAAATCTATGCATGTAAACACTCAGAACAAAATCTGTGGGGAGGTAATATGTTGGAACGTATATGTCTGTAGTCCTCTGACAAGGCTGCGTTTTTTTTTTAATTGGAGAATATAAACTGGGTATAATGTAAACTAAGATTTTTTTTTAAATATAGATAAAATGCTTAAGTGATGAAAAGAGGAAACACAAAAGGCTTATAAAAACCGTTTAATGATCGACACATGTTTCAGAGCTCATATACGACGCCATTTTTAAGATATATAACGATAAACAAAAATATTCTCGCAAATTTTTGAAAATAAACTTGAAAGCGTAAATCACGAAATCATATATATAAAAAAAGTAGATGCTTGAAATAGTCAACTGTAAACGTGAAAATTTATATTTCCTTATTGCTTTTTTAAAACTGGAAAATACCTCGTACCAAATTTTAGTTAATTCAAATGAGGTGGATTCATTGCAGATGTTTTTATTATGCATATAGATTTCTATTGATTCACGGATAATAGATGGGAAATAAATCCTTGATGGATAAATTATTTTACTATTTTTAAAATCAATTTTTAAAGTCTCGGTTCTATGCAGTCTTGCCAGTGATGTAGTTCTTCTGTCATATTTGATATCTGCCATAAGCTCTTTTAATCTTGTTTTAAACTTTCTAGTGGTCATTCCTATATAATATTGTAATGAATCTTATTATGTGATTATGTAACAATTTTTTGTCATAACACCCAGGGTAAAAATTTGAAATTTACAGAAACATAACGAATAAGAAATGTAAAAGAAACCCCAATAGTAAGCTTCTACTGACTTTTTTCAAAATTGAGAATTGAAATACAGCATTCTATCTTTATAGTCAAATAAGACAGTTTTTGTACGCATAATCGCAAGAAGAAAACCAAACTAAAAATTATCTTCTGCGAAAGGTTCAGGTGACAGTCCCCCTTCCGCTGACAAAAAATGATTACTGATAACGGAAATTCAAATGTTAATTTTTCTCATAGTGTTTAACTATTTAAATAATTTGAGAAGTTTTACATTTTTATTATATTTTTTCAAAATCATCAGAGAAAAAGAAAATGTATTTAATAAAAATTCAAAATCTATGGAAGGGCAATTGCACTCCTCGCTCCACGATTTCATATGAAGCTGTGTTTTCACATCCCAATGGAAAATAAAATGAAATAAATTTTTAGTTATTGAAATGATATTTCAGGATGTTTTTTACGATGTGATCAATTGACACGCATATTTCACCTTATTATTGGTAGGGCACACACGGTATTTGTAAAGGACACACAGATTTCAGGGGTTCAAAAAAAATTCCGAGCGACGGTAGCAATGTTGTTGGAAAAGGACGTTATTATAATAAAAGTTTCAGTTTAATTTTATGTTATCTGCAGAGTTCGTATTTCCTTTTGCAGAAGTTTGTCAAGTTTGTGTACTATTGATTCATGTTTATTTTACAGCATATTTAATTATGACAAATTCATTACATAAAATTTTTAATTCTAATAATAATTCAAACTACCTACACACTAATTCTCAATTTTGTATTTATATCCGTGGATTCTATAAATGCATATAAGTACATTCATCCAATTCCCATATACTTTTTTTAAAAAAACTTGATATTCTACAATCATGACCCAAAATATTAAGATTTTGCGGGCCATGCTTTTTAAAAAGGAGAATACATACATGTAAAACGCTAAACTAACAAATAATAATAATAATAATAATAATAATTCATGCGTTAAGCATAGATTATGAAACACTTTCCAACACATCCAGAAAACTGTAACTAAACTTCACCCTTTAAATAAGGTGAAAGAAGAAATGTAAGTAAACTATTTAGAAAACATTATAACACATTGAAAAATAGTTTTAGAAATTACATTCTATTGTCAAAAAAGTAGTCGAATTATATTGTTCAGCCCTGTATATGATCTATAGATTTGGATATATACTAACTACATAGCATGATAAAATTTAGTTAAGCTAGAAAATTCCCATTTAGCAATTTTCACCAATCGATGGAAATTCACTCGAAATCTTTTGCCTTGTAAATTATCTAATAACTTTGTACACACCACATATTAAGGTAAAAGGTAAAAAAAACGCTTTAAGGCAACTTGAAACTCACTTTCAGCAATCACTAACCGCATAAACGGCAGTGTACATTGTTCTATGCGTAGCCCTGTATATGAATTTATTTATATTCCACAGAAACATCTATTAGTCTATTAAATATAGTTCACCAGAAAAATACGTAACAAAATTAAAAACTCATTTTTTTTTTCATTTTTTATTTCAGTACTTAGTCAAAATTTTGAACTTTTTTTTTTTTTTTTTTTTTTTTTTTTCTCGACACCCAAACTTTGTCATCCATTTAAATATGCTATTTTAATTCACCTCACCAATTATTTTCTTTTTACTAAAATTTTTTTTTCGAGTACGGCAAAACTACCTTTTACCGGACCCCGGGGACTCCATGCCGCACTCACCGTCGACCCAGCGTTTGCGCTGTGTGCCCCATAATCTTATTTTTCAGTTAAAAACCGAACCACTCGTACGAATCTCTTAAAATTTGGTTTCTTATCTATTTTATTCTAGTACTATCCCCTACCATACTTATTTATTTTCTAACTTAATTTTAATTTTTTCGCTTTTTTGCCGTTTTCTAAGTTTTTAAATTTTCATGACTTCCAATCATACGATTCCCCTACAAACTGGTTTTCCATCTTAAAACATTTATTTCTTTAATCACCTAATTTTTTAAAATTTTTTCCATTATTATTCTCGGACTTTTAACACTTTTTATATTCTCTGTTTACAATCTTCAGCGAGTCAAAAAACTGACAAAGACCTGTTTTAATTTGTTTCTATTAACTTTTTTATTCATTTCTAAAGTATATCTATGTTTGCACACAAGCTTTTTAATTTTGCTCCTTTTTAAATTTTTGGTTTTTGTTGATTTTTTGTCTAAGTTTTATTTTTCATGAAATTTCTAAGTTTTTTTCCATGCCAAATTTCTTCAGAGTCTAGACCCCTCTTCGAATTCTTAAAAGTCCCCAGAACACGGGAACTGAGAACTCTGCCAAAATTTCCAGCTTTTTTCACCTTTTTTTTTTCAGAGTCAACGGAACACTTAACAGTCCTCAAACTTAAACAATTCTTGCCGTATTTCAACATTGATCATCTTGGACCATCTAAATTTGATGATCAACATGGATCATCTTAATTTAACAATTTTTTTTTTAACTTTTCTCTCGACACCCAAACTTTGTCATCCTTTTAATAATACTATCTAAGCTCACCTCACCAATTATTTTCTTTTTTTCCTTTCGAGTACGGCAAATCTACCTTTTACCGGAGCCCGGGGTCTTCATGCCGCACTCACCGTCGACCCAGCGTTAGCGCTGCTCGCCCCATAATATTTTTTTTTCAGTTAATTACCAAAACACTCGTACGAATCTCTTTAAATTTGGTTTCCAACAACGGAACACCTAACTGCCCTCAAACCTAAACAATTCTTGCCGTATTTTAATATTGATCATCTTGGACTCACTAAATTTAACAAAAAAAAAAAAAAAAAAAAAAAAAAATCCTCTCGTCACCCAAACTTTGTCATCCTTTTAATAATACTATCTAAGCTCACCTCACCAATTATTTTCTTTTTTCCAAAATTTTTTTTTTCTCGAGTACGGCAAAACTACCTTTTACCGGAGCCCGGGGACTTCATGCCGCACTCACCGTCGACCCAGCGTTAGCGCCGCTCGCCCCATAATCTTCTTTTACAGTTAATTACCAAACCACTCGTACGAATCTCTTTAAATGTGGTTTCCTATCTAATTTAATCAAGTACTATCCCCTACCACACTTAATTATTTTCTAACTTTTTTTTTTTTCGCTTTTCCGCCGTTTTCCAAGCTTATCAATTTTCATGACTTCCATTCATACGATTTCCCTACAAACTGGATTTCCAACTAAAAACATTTATTACTATAATCACGTAAATTCTTAAAATTTTTCCATTATTATTTTCGGACTTTTAACACTTTTTATATTCTCTGTTTACATTCTTCAGCGAGTCAAAAATGACAAAGACCTGTTTTTAAATAGTTTTTATTAACTTTTTTATTCATTTCTAAGGTATTTTTATGATGGCACACAAGCCTTTTTTTAAATTTTGCTCATTTTTTTTTTAATTTTTAGTTTTTGTTAATTTTTTGTCTAAGTTCTACTTCGTCTAAGTTTTCGTCTAAGTTTTCTCCATGCCAAATTTCTTCAGTTGCCGTCATTTACCTGCATTTTGACATCCCTTCATAGCTAGCCAGCACCATTGACTTGTCACCCCCTTTTGCCTGGACAGGCGGCCCGCAGGTGCCGGCAGTCGGCCGGCTGGTGCAGGCCCCCGTCCCTGCTCTCCCTCATCTCACCTCTTACAATCTTGCTTTAGCTACACACAAATCTCACTACTATTAGCTGTTGTAAACATCAAAACAATTTGCATCCCACTAATATATTCTCAAGCTCACTCAGCCCTGCCTAACAGGACGCTGGGGTTTCTCTTTTTCTTACTGCACACATAATATGCTTCTCCCCTCTTGCTGCAGACAGAAAGCCTTTTTCCCCACTTTTCAAATTTAGAAGTGTGCCACAAATCCTGTTGCACTATTCATGGATTCACTTGGTCATAAGGCGCGAGTGCCCAATGACCAGTTATCAATTGTTAATTCATTTTCCATTTTTCTACAGTTCCTAAAGAACATCCTAACCTTATTTCTTCAGCACATTCATTAAGACCGAGATGTCACAAAAAGACACGCTGACTTTAGGACATGCCTCTCAACCAGTCCTGATCTCATCAGCATCCAACCCGCCAAAGACCAGCCCAGAAAAAAGACTCACCCGCTCCATGAGCATGAACTCGATCGCATCAGCCAATGAGCAAGACGACTCGGGCATACAGGGCCAAGTGATGGCAGACCTGATTGCAAGGGCGAGCCTGTATCTTAGCCAGATCAGACACGAAAACAAACAAGGTTTTGCCACCAAGGACATCGAATTCATCAAGCTCGAGAACCTCATTAAGCAAATCAAAGCGAGAGACATTGCAACACAACAACTTATCGCGGCTAAGGATGAGTCACTAGCTCGGTTGGAGGAGAGAGCTTTGAGCCTTGACCATCAACTGAACGACGCCAAAGCGATGCTCCACTCACGCCTATCAAGCATCCCAACACTCAAGACCATCACGGAGGCAGTCCAGACTGCACTGACCAACCAAGCTACAAAAGAAACGCATTTGGCATTAGCGGACCCACCTCCTGAACACCCACCAAAGTCTCTCCCCTATAGCCAAGTCTTGACCAGAGAACCGGTGAAAGACACCTTATCCAAACGGACTCTGGTGGTGAGAGGCAGAGACCCCCACCCCAGGGAGACAAGTGGAATCCTTACTGGCTCGGGAAAGAGTCTCAGTCCCGGTCAAAATTAACAGCATTGAACCCATGAAGAACCACGTTGAGATCACCTGCAACTCCGAGGCTGATATGAGGCAGCTACAGGCGGAGCTGCAGTCCAACCGGAACATCAACACGAAGCTCAACTTCCTACAAAAAGCTCCCCAACAAAATAAAATGATTCTCCTGGGCGTTCCGGCATCCTTAGGAACACAGGACCTCACGAAGATCATCGCAGACACATACCACCTGCCAGCCACTGACATCTTCATCATCCGGGACCTCCCGCACAGAACCAATAATGACCAGAAGGACGTCCTACTGGTCATCCCAAGCTCCCTGGGCAGAGCTATCATCGAAGATGGAGGAATTGTCCTGGGTCTCAAGACCTGCCGCCTCCGCCCGCACACCACTATAGTCAGGTGCAGGAATTGCCAGAAGTTTGGACATTCAATGAAGGCCTGCCATGCTACTACACCAACTTGTGCACGCTGTGGTGGCTCCCATGCGGGGGAGAACTGCTCGGCCCCAGCAAAGTGCATTAACTGCACAAGGCATAACCATCAATATGAAACAAACTTTCATATTAGGCACCAGGCGTCTGATGCGGGCTGTAGAACCTACAGGGAGGCCTACAGCAGGGAGAGAGAAAGGCTCGACCATTTCTTCAACCTTCGCCAGCGTGGCCCCCTTCTCCGAGACCCTCCACCACCACATCAACTCCAATTCCATCCGGAACCCCCACCACAGTTCCTCCACCCGCACGAGGGCTGGCTCGACCGGCAACGTAATCCACCCTTCCAAGAGAGGTACACACGAGACCTACTGGACCGCGAGGGCATTTAAACTTAACAGTCTTCTAATAGTTACCCTAGTTCATCTAATTTATGGCCCAAAACATAAATAAATCTGATAATAACCAAAACTCACACAACCCCCCCAACCATTGGTACTTTAAACTTTCTACAGATCAATCTCAATCATTGCAAGGTAGCAAATCCTGCAGCTAAAAAGCATATGGAAGACAACTCCATAGATATTGCACTTCTACAGGACGCTCACTGCAATGAAAAAGGAACCCTATCGGGCTTCCCAAAGGACTGGAAGATTTTCACGTCTCGTAAACATTCTGCGCACTTGCTCGTCAGGAATACGAGCCTCATAATCAATCACCTATACACAGGGGACCACTGCATCTTCATAACCCTCACTGCGGCGGAAGGGGAATTAATCATTGGCTCCACTTATTTAGCGCCTTCCATTAAAAACTTTGATCAAACTCTTGAAGATTGGCAACACTTAATTACACAACGAAGACCTTTCATCTGCGGAGGGGACTTCAATGCGAACTCTCCGCTCTGGGGAAGTCCTAGAGAGGACCTCAGAGGGGGGGATCTCATTGAATTTCTTGTCGTAAACAAACTTTCAATCATCAATGCCAATAATCGGAAACACACCTTTGTCAAAAAAACCAAAACAGGACAAACAATAGCAAAAGGCTTTCCAGATCATACATTAGTTAATCCACTTGCTAATCCAAACGTTCGCAACTGGCAAGTACTTGATACACATAATTTCTCAGACCACAAATACATCGAATTTAACTACAACACAACACCACTCTTTGCAGCACAACGAAGATTTAACACAAAACACGGAAACTATAAGAAATTCACCATGCAGCTTAAAGCCAGTAAACACTTCCTTAGAGACGCCCTTAACACAATCACAAACATTGAACAGCTTAATTCCTTCACAGAAAAACTTATAGCCACAATTCAATCAGCAGCGCGTTCCTCCTTCCGTTTCAAAACCCTTAGAAAATCTCCAACATACACATTCTGGACACCACAATTAAGAGCCAAACGCAACCAGCTAACAGCTCTTAGGAGAAAACTTAGATTGCTTAAGAACAACTGCAGTCCGCCTGAAACAATTAAACCACTGCAAATAAACTACAATAAACTCGCCGCGCAGTACAAACGTTGTATTCTTGACGCCAAGAGCACAGCCTGGAAATCTTTCTGCTCCAACCAAAAAGATCCCTTTGGTACTGCACATAAATTCTTCACGGGAAAATATTTCACACCAGATGAAATTCTCCTTGAATTGCCCTCAGGCCAATCATCCAGACAGAGAAACCTAGAATTCCTTACAGAACAACTATTTGGCGAAACCGCCTACCCACAACATGACAATACAGATATCACCTTCTCTGCCCAAAACGAAAAACCATTCACCAAAGCTGAGCTTCGGGCCACCCTTAGCAAATTCAATGACAATAAAGCCCCGGGCCCGGACTCCATTGACTTTCGTCTACTTAAGCGCACTTTTAAAACACTCCCAGAGATCTTTATCCGTTGGGCAAATCTCTGTCTCCACCACCAATATTTTCCCCTTACACTGAGGCAAGGAGAGGTAGTCTATTTTCTGAAGCAAGGGAAGACACCCTCTGAACCCACCTCATATCGCCCAATCTGCCTACTTCCAACCCTAGGTAAATTACTAGAAAAGCTAATCGTTAACAGACTAACTTTCTTCTTAGAATCAAACAATCTTCTACATGAACGGCAATTTGGGTTCAGAGAGGGCAGATCATGTGAAAAAGCATTGAATGAAATTCTATCTTCCTGCGCCTTAAAAATTAAAGAAGGAAAATACACCTCCCTTGTATCACTGGATATCAAAGGAGCATTCGATAATGTCGAATGGAGAGATATCCTACTACAGCTCTGTCTTCTAAACTGCCCAGGAAACATCGCTGGAGTCATCAGAACCTATCTATCGAATAGAAGCATTCTAGTCAACTGGGGAGCAGGTACATCCAGCCACAACCAACAGAAGGGATGCCCTCAAGGCTCATGCCTTGGGCCAATCCTCTGGCTCCTCATAGCAAACCTGATTCTTAAAGAATTAGATCGTTTAGGCTTTCTCCTCTTTGCTTTTGCAGATGACTTCAGCTTCATCTTCTCTGGTCGAAGTCGTCTGGATTTAGAACTTGAGGCAGCTTCAGCCCTTCCCTTTTTTTGCCAGCTCCTGGAGTCTCTACACCTGCAACTATCAGCTGCAAAATCACAAGCCCCCACATTCGCGAAACCCTACAAACTAAAAAGGAAACCAATCATCAGAATTAATGGCATCAGTGTACACCATGTCTCCACCTTAAAACTTCTAGGCCTAACCATAGACCAACACCAAAATTGGTTTGCACACATAAATTACTTAAAACTTAAGCTCATTAACTACTACCACAACTCCACTAAATTAACATCTAAATCATGGGGTACTAAAAATACAATGTTAAAAATATGGTACACAACAACAACAGAAAAAATCATAACTTATGGTGCAGGAATTTGGGGAGGCCACCTAACCAAGGCAGCGCAAATAAAATTATTATCCATCCAACGCATGTTCCTACTGCAGATTTCTAGAGGATATAAAACTATTTCTAGTGATGCACTAGCAGCCATTACCGGCATCCCTCCTATCACATTTACCATTCTATACGAATTTCAAAGGAATAACATCTTACACCTACATAATAATGCCATAACACAAATCCACTTCCCACATTTAACCATTCAACACAAGATACAGAGCTGGCAAATTCACCCAGCTGATGAAACTTCCCACTTCCAAGTTAACCCTAAATGCAATTCCTACTCCCCTTCCCACCGCTTAACAGTCTTCACCGACGGCTCATGCACCGAAACCGGCGTAGGCGCAGCTTTTTGTGCTACGGAAGGCGGAGTGCTGACTCACCGGTGGGCCAGCAGATTGGACAACTTCAACTCTATATATCAGGCTGAACTCTTTGCCATCCACAAAGCTCTAGAATGGATTTCGGAACAACAAACAACCATTGCAATCCCCATCTATAGTGATAGCCTATCCAGCCTGCAGGCAATCTACGCCTTCAGAACCATCAATCCACAAATCCACGAAATTAAAACCCAACTTAGTAACCTGCTACATAAGACTTCGCTAGGTCATGTGACAGCACACAAGGGGATCTTCGGCAATGAATCTGCGGACATGCTAGCAAAGGAAGCAACGACAAAAACATCCATAGACATCTCGCTACCTGCGCCCCTCTCCTATATCAAAAGATCCCTTAAAATGCGCATGTTGCAGCAGTGGCAAGACCACTGGGACTACTCAGAGAAAGGTAGATATACCTATGACATAGTCCCGGCGGTATCTTGCAATCTTATTACTTTAACTCCCTCAACCACTGCCTTCCTAACGGGACACGGCCCTTTCGGGTCATATCTAAACAGGTTTAAAAGGGCCCGAACTCCCACCTGTGAGTGCGGCGCAGAGGCGTCAGCCTCACACTTCTATTTTAACTGCCCCCTTACAGCTCGCTGGCACATCCGTCGCCCCTCTTCTCCCCCTAGTGGTTGGCTTGATAATATTCTTTCCCGCCCAGCACTTTTAAATAAACTAAAAAACATCTTTAAGTTCTTGATGGATCTTTCTAACTTGACCCGCTCCTGAGAACATCATTCAATCTTAAACCATCTTCACTGCCCAGTGTCGCGTTGGAGGTATGTCTCTGGCAGTGAACTACCTGTAATGTACTATTTCCACCCCGCCCCTTGTCGCGTTTTTTGGCGGGTTCAACTCCAGCTAAAATATGTATTTTTTTTTTATTTTTTTTTTTAAGACCTTAATAAAGGGACCGGGAGGGACATCTATGCTCTACAGATCTGGTTCCCAGTCTGAGCAGTCCCTCTTAGGCATTCAAATAACATACAAAAATTTCAGGCCAATGCGAGTATATAAACGCGATGTAGACGACGGACGAACGGCAGACAAACCGAAGTCATAAACAATTTTCAACTAGGTTGGAAATTGTTAAAAATTGCCAGAAACCTCCATGCGAGACAGTTCGTAAACATATGAACTTAAAAAGTAATACAGAAATGCAAAATAAAAAATCTAAAGTAAGAATCTTCTGGAGTTGTTTTATTAATATTATGCAAAATTCATGATTAAAACAGTTTTTTATATTTTAGTCACGGGAATTGCCCCCCCCCCTAACGTCTCTGAACCTCTCTTTAAGATAATTTTTCAATGCAGGTACGTGGATAAAAGAAAAAAAAGGGGGGAGTTTTCAATGGAGGTTCCGAGAGCCGATGACCTCTGTCGAAAATCCTTAGTTTATTTTTTTCTTGTTGCCGTAACAAAACATTTTTTTTTAAAATCATTAACCGAAAAGAGAAAAAAATTGACCTCCCTTGCTCCCCCCCCCCCCTCCCTCATGCGGATGCCTATTCTCAGTGACCTCTCACTTATATCACTAATTAGCAAAGCTATATTCAGCGCCCTATTAGCATCAAGGCACGCGAAGCAATTGCTCAGAGCCTTACATATTTCATGGACCTAAGATTTTCCGGTCATCAGTAATAATTTTAGTGAAAAACCTTTCAGAGTAACAAAATTTAACATATGCTTTATTCATTACAGTAATTATGTAAATTAAGTATATATTAGAAAGTAACTGTAACAACACTAATAAAGTCGTCAAAAAAAAAAAAAAAAACAGCGATAAAACAATTAAAATTTAATAAAATAACATTAAAAATAACAAAGTTGTATGTTGTTTTATTTTAGAGAACCGTGCATTCATAATAATTAAAATTATCCATTAAAAAAGTAAATTCTGTATTTTTAAACGTCTAAAATGTTATATATTCTAAGAGAGTATTTTAAATTCATTACTATATTATTATTACCTTTTCTAATATAATATTATATTCTAATTCTATTATATTATTTTTTGCTGTTTTCGTCTTTTCCCATTTAAACGGATCTAATAGTTACATTGAATAAGTTTTCCTACAGGGTGATATAAAAATTTTTAACACTGATATTCGTGACATAATCACTTCATTCAGCTTCGAATAACAACCTAATAGAAACAGTAGATTTCTCAATTTTACACATTTATAGGTTTGTAAACAATGTATATTTGCATTAATAAATAACTTAATAATCTTCTCTGTTTTAAACAGAAATTACTACAATTTTCAAACAAATAAACTAATTAATATCAACTTATTTTTTCGTAGCTATTGTTCATCCTTTTTCAATCCCATTGTTCATTTTAAAAAGCCAGATATATTTAAAACACGTGATTAATATTGTAATACAGAATTTTCCATATTCGATTAAAATAATGAAACATACATAAAATTCTTCAATTGAACTTTAAAATCCAAGATTCCCACGCTATTAAAAATTTTAGGAAAATTAGCACGATAGGCAGGCACTATTGTGGTTTGACAGGTGTCGATTTCAAATAAAAGGTAATCTCCAAAAAGTGCTCCTAAAAGCTTAATCCTCATGGGTTCACCTGTAAAAGAATTAGCTCTTACCCCCCTCCTCCCCCCCTCCCCACACACACCCCCCTCCCTTTTGTTACCAACAATTTTATTGGAGAGTTGTATTGTTTTCTATAGCAGTTGCTTACTTGTTTTGAAATATGTGTGCTTATGGCATTCTACAAGGAAATTACCATTCATATTATAGTCTTGTGTGTATGTAGTATATCTACTGGAATTTTTCATCAGTGCTTTAGTTGTGACAGTTTTTTCAGTTCTTTTTTTCTTCAGGAAAAGAAATCATCGGAAAATTAAAGGTAAGATATTGTTTTTACAAGCATTTTTTTTTAAAGTTATGTTATTCATGATGTAAAATTGTTGATACATATGCAAATCTTAACACTGTGAAATGGTATTAATACCCTCAAATTAAAATATTCTACTGCGATGCATTAGAGAAAATTCTTATAATTCAAAACAATCATGTGGGTTGAAATGGACAAAAAAAGATTATTGTTTTTCCTATAAATGTAATTAGAAAGTTTGAGGGAAATTTCTAACACAATTACACAAACTATTTACGATTTGTTAAATCAAAGGCATAAATATGTATTAACAATTTATTATTTCACATTTATAAATTTATGCTATAATTATATTGTGAATGTTGTTATAAATGGTGTTTTTATGCTCATAATATTGCCATATCGAAACAAATTTTATGTTATTAGTATGATTTTCTTACATTATACGTTTTTAAATAAAGGCAAAAAAGTCTTAATAACACCTCAAAATTTAATAATTGCTATAATATTTAATTCATAATACGGTAATTTTATGGTTTTATTAAGAAGATTTTTGCCTTTATTTATGGATAACATCAGTTTGTTTAAGACTTTAATGTATATGTTTTTAATTAGTATCTTGATCTTTGACAGAGATTTTTTTAAATTCAAAATGCATAATATTTTTTCTGTGTTAATAATTTAAAATTTGATATTTTTTAAAAATAAAATCGCAAAATATTTTCTTTCCTTTAAAATTCGTTAATAAATAATTAAATTACAATTTTATTAATAAGTTTTTGCTTTGTTGTAATTAAATCGCTTTGATAAATTTTTTGTTGATTGTCACTAATTATAATTGTTATTTTAATAAATTCATGTACTTTTGATACACTTAAATTCAGAAGAAGATTATATTTCAAAACTATAATGATTTTTTTTTTTTTTTTTTTTTTTTTTTTTGATTGACTTTGCTATCAGTTTTATTCTTTGTGGATAGTTATCATTTCATATGTTGAAAAAACCTGAAACATTTATTTACTCTTCCATAAATATACAAAAAATAACTATCTGCTTCTTATAAATACAAATTTAATTTCATAAAATTTATGATACATTAAATTCTTAATATTTTTATAATGTTTAGAGTAGTTTGAAACAGTTATCTTAATTTTAACTTGTACTGAATATTTATATTGTTTTTTTTTTTTCATTTCTACATGTTATATCTTCTTATTTGACCGGCATAAATCTGCATCACAAGCTTTCAAAATATGTGTATAATATCTAAATAAATCTGCATTCGGAATATCTACCACTTTTTCAAATTAGTAATAT
Source organism: Maratus michaelseni (assembly GCA_963931845.1). Lineage (NCBI taxonomy): Eukaryota > Metazoa > Arthropoda > Arachnida > Araneae > Salticidae > Maratus > Maratus michaelseni. The sequence goes on from OZ007588.1 coordinate 206,060,175, forward strand.
TCGCATAACTTAATCACGAATAGTGTGTCAATAAATAAAGTTAAGGTTACTATTCTGAAATGCTGGTAGATATTTTGAAAAAAAAAAAATCCCAAATTGGGAAAGCTGAATCATTAAAAAATATAATTATTTATTAATGAATAACTGAAATATGCTCAAACGAATATCGTGGTTAATCTTGCTTAATACAAATAACATTATCAATTATATGAAGAATTATGTTAATCGATCAACACGGAATAACCTCTCATTCTCAGATTTTATGTGTAGCACAATCTTTTTTATAATCCTAATACATTTACGATTAACGAAACTTAAAATAACAATATTTTAACTAATTTTATCAATTACTTAATTTAATAATGTTTTTTTAACTCCAGCAATATGTATAATTACTAATGTGCATAATCGTCCTTGCCATATGGAATTTGACAATACATTTTTTTCTTCCTTTCTTTTTCTTTTTTAAAGGTGTCTTTATGTTTTTCGATATTGTAGCCGTATTTTTTTCTTTTTAATAACTTTTAGAATGATCAGTATAGGGAGTAAAATAATTCATAAATCTAGTTTTAAAGAAATATTTTCTGTTTTAGATAATAATTTAATGCAATTTTCAGTATCTCGACTGATACTTGAAAGTGTAAACATTAAATCACTTTGAGTAATATTCTGTCTTTCTCCAATAAATGTTAATTATGTTATTTTAAATAATTATGTGATAGCTTCAAATGAAGATCCGAGGTGAAACCAATACGCAATTTTGAAATTTTATGGCATGTTTTCATTTTAAAACTAAGTTTTACACATCTGTTTAACTAACTTGGTATTATAATTATGAATATTTTTGTACTACTTAAAATTTAATTTAAACGGTAACAATTTTTTATAGTTGAAATTCTAAGCAAAATCGGCTACAGATATTCGCTCTTACATCAAAATGTATCTGTTTTAGTTATGAATTTTAATTTAATAAAATAAAATTTAAACTTTTAAATTTTTTTCTAAATTCTTAAGTACAAACTTTATTTAAACAGTTTGGAATGTTGTAGATCATCGGTAATGAAAACATCTTTTTGGGATGATTTTTCTTTGATAAGATTACAATAATGTTGAATAAAATTTAAGAGTTTGAAATTTTCTATGCAACATCTAATTTACAAATCAAATAAGTAAAATAAGTTTGGAAAACTAGCAACTTTGCATGAAAATGTTAGCTAATTTCAAGTTATTTAAAAATACAACAGATGCTAGAATTGAAATATTTCATTATTACTTCAAGTTATAAAATTTTGTTCCTTATCATTCAGATCTGAAATTCCCCTATTCAATATTAATACTATGGTCTTAGAATGCATTGGTAAGTTTTCAAAATTTCGCACTAAATAATTTAACTTCTTTTTCTGGATATTATTCTCAAGATATATTTCTTTGTTTTTCTTTTGGTAATATATTTTTTAAAATATCTATTTAATATTTTAATATAAAAATCTAATTCAAAATTCGACAGCTTCACTAACATTTTAATATTTGAAATAAAAAATTAGGTATATATTTTAGAATAATTTTGCCGAGCAGAAAGTAAAAAGGCATCCTTTAACAAGAGTATACAGAAAAAAAATTAAATTATTTGGTGAGAAATTCGAAAGAATGCATTCGATGTCCTTAGGTTTAATATTAAAGAGGGAAATTTAAGGTTTAACTGATAACCAGACAGTGAGATCTCGACGTACCCCTATCCAATGCTAAACATATTATTTTAAACTTAATTGAACCAAAATTTCTCGTCAGTAAATTAAAATCTTTAATTTATCTTTTCTGCGTAGTCTGCTTAAAATGTTTTTTATATTGTGCTTGACAAAATACTGCAAAAATCGGTATTAAATTTTACACTTTGACTGTGAAAACTGACAACCTGTGAATAATACTTTAGCACTTAAAATTAAGTGCCAAAAAAATAATAAAAATAACATCCCATACATTTTAATCGCCAAATTGTTATTAAAAAAAAAAAATAGCGATTTGAAAAGTATGTTTAAAAACAAAATATAGGTTTTTATTTTTTTTTATACAGACATTTTCAAGAAGAATACCCAATTTTGAGGCTTTAATTTTTGTTTCAGTAAATTAAACTTTAGGATATGCAACAAGTCATTCGGTCAAAGAGCTTACGAATTATGGAGATTTAAAGCTTGGAACTCATTATCTTAAATTTGATATATTTGTATAAAGATACAAAATTTAGAATTCCCATTATTAATTTCATTCTTAGGATTCCGTACTTAAAAAGTAAAAACGGAGCCATTATAACGTCACTCCTGTGTCTGTCTGCCCATCTGGTCAGAGACCCTTTTCTTGTAAACTATAGTAAGTGAAAAGTTCAAATTTGGGAATGTTATAAAGCCCTTTTACCCACATATTTTCAGATTAGTATAGCCATTCACAAATATGTTTAAGAAAAATTTAGGGGCTAATAAAGTTACTTGGAAAAAAATTATATATATCGTGTAGGGTATCGTGTGAAAGAAAGCGTAATACCGAACTCAAAAATATATTTGTTTTAATTTTAGGTACTATATTTTCAGAGATATCGTCGAAAATGCAATGCAAAAATATCCCCCCCCCCCCCCGTCTATTTCCGAATCTACTGAAACTAAAAATATGAAAAAAATTAGATGTAGTAGAAGTTTATTTAAACCTTGCAGGAAATCTATAAAGATTTTCCGAGGTAACATAGTTTTTGGGAAAAACACATTTTTCGGTTACACACAAACTTTTCTTTTCGGGTGATCAGAGGAGGGAGTTGACGGGCGCTCGAGGTATCTATCGACGCAGAATCATCCAAGGATCCTCCCATACTACTTCTTATTATATAATTTATTGATAGCTAACATATAGCTTCTTTCAAATCATTTTTCGTTTTCATGGTAGGGATTAAAAAAAAAGTTTTGGAAAATGCTCCAGAATTAAATCACTAAACAACGTTTCTTCTGCGCTTTGTATTTTCTTTCTATTTGAAGTTATTTTAAGAAAACACAGAAAATATATTTTAAAAAACGTAGATATTTTTATTATATTATTTAAAGTTTTCGTTTAATTGACGGGAAGCGCTCTGCTTTTCTCACACAGTTACATATCTGCATTATTTCTCTATTCTGGGTATTCAATGTTAGTCAAGCCACTTCACAAATCCACTGCTGTTATATGAACAAACTAAATTACTTTGAAGAACACCCCATTGTCCACCATTTTCTATGAGGTTTATGAGTATCATGATTATATCATTGATGAACTAATTAGTATTTTTTTTTTTTGAGGTATGAACTTTTAATTTTGAAAATCTTATAATTTTTGATATATATATATGTTGTATTGTAATTATCGGTTTATCTATTGTCGATTATTTATGTGGTTTAATGGTTATTATTTACAAAAGTTTTATTATATATATGATTTCTTTCTTTTTATTGATATTATTATTATTTTGAGCAAACTGATAGGTTATTATTTCTTTCTGAAAAAGAAAAAAAAAGTAATAATTTGTATTTAAACTTTCAGCAAACAAAGCTTATGGGATTCGATGAACATTTTTTGTGTAACAACATTTTAATTAAGAAAATATATTTAATAAATATAAAATATAAATTACCGCAATAAATATAAATACATAGTTATAAATTAGTCTTCCTCGCGAGTTAAATAAATGGTATCTGTGTTCAATTGATATCGAGATTCACCCTCCTCCTCCACATTTTATTATATTAAAATTTAACTGGCTGTTTGTGTTTCAGAACTTCCCCTCTGAGAATATGGCATATTACGCTATGAAATTTACACCGAGAATGCCATATAAACTCTCATCATTTTAAAATTCAAATTAGTTTCCAAGATATAATAATAATAATAATAATAATAATAATAATAATAATTATTATTATCATCATCATTATTATTATTATTATTATTATTATTAATTTTTAATTGCATTTCAATATCGGTGGCAACTAAATTACTTCATTTTGGTGAATAAAAGGAAAAAGGAGGAGATGAAAGGGATTAGTAGATTTTTATTGATCTCATTTTTCTAATAAAATTGAAAAGATTATCTGTCAATTTGAATGAATGAATGATAAAAAATGATTAAGATACATTTTTCAACAAAACTCTAAGAAATAAAAACTTAATTCATATATTCAAGTTTTATTAATAAGGTTTTTTTTTTTTTGTATATTTAAAAAAAAAAAAAATTGTCTGTTGACAAATTAGCGCCTAGAAATCTTTCATGGTAACATTTTTGAGTTTTACATTCCACAAAAGAAGTTGAACATAAACCAATTTAAACGCCTTGCATGTAATTGGACAATTACTGCTCTTATTTTCAAATAAATGAATTTAAAAAAGAAACACAAATTTCCATCTAATTACTTCTTTAAATTGGCAGTTAAAATTTGTCTTAAAGGCTCAAAATTTGGAATGGAAAACCATTGGCAATTTTTAAGTATTTATTTTAGTTTCTGAGTGTGAAATATTTTTGTATAAGATCGTCCATGTGACTTCATTTTTGTTTCAAAACGTCAAAATGACGTCACTGGCCACAAGCGCCAAAACTAAAAAAAAAAACTAAAAAAAAAAAAAAAAAATGTTGAAATTAGATTTTTTTTTTTTTGGTTTTCATAAATGAAGTCATTGAAAACGTGCATTTTTATTGAGACTGCATTGTAAACTGCAATGTAAATAGGATTTTGTATTACGTTTTTTTTTTTTTTTTTTTTTTTTTTTTTATCTAATAAATTTAATATTATAAATATCTTCTAAATATACAATAAAATTAGATTGCTTTTCCTCCGCGATGAAACGAAAGATCTCATTCAATTAAAAAGAACATATCGGGTCGCCACGTAGCTAGTACTATTAATAACAACGCTGCTGATTATAAATAAATTTAGAAAGTTGTGCTCATCACTAATACTAACATTATCATTACAAAGGTATAGTTATGATCAGGGGTTTAAAAATTCATAAAATCTGGTAGCCAGAAAAACAGTCTAGTCGCCAGTAAAAAGTATTTAGCCCCCTCTCCTCCTCTTGCCCTGTTATTAATTTTTTTTAACAACAAAAGTTTTTTTTTATGAATTAATTGAGAAAAAATAATAAAAGCATTTTAAACTAAATGCTTTTATTATTTTTTCTCAATTAATTCATAAAAAAAACTTTTGTTGTTAAATTACTGAATTATTGTTACGGAATTATTAGTTACATAGTTTGGAATATTACATAATTTCGTTTTATAGATTTACTTCAAATGAATGACTTATAATCACTCACGTGTTATTGTGCGTTAAAATGAATGTCATAGATTAACCAGTTTCCCTTTTGAATACAAATATCTGATTTTAATCTTACAAAAACACTTGAGCATTTTTTAGCATTATATCCAATTTTATATGCCACACAGACAGAACTGACACAATTTCTTATTGTTTTATTGAACCCCCCCCCCCCCACATTCTTATCACGTGATATGGTAGCTGGCCAAAGCGAAAAAGAATGGCGTTTTCTGTGCATGAGATGGAAAATGCTTTTAGGTAGCTTTCAATACAAAATAGTCCTTCCGGCCTGTACCGGGAGGAAAAGGTAGCTTTCCTATATCTTCGTTTTAAAATTTTAGCTAATGTTACACGAAAACAGCAAGCTAAAATGCAAAGAAACGTTTACAAAAGATTCGTTAATACTGAATTTGAATAAGAAAGTCGCCAAATTATTGAGCAATAGCCAAATTGGCTTCATTTATGAAGACTTATTTCGGAAAAGAATGGCGTTTTCTGTGCATGAGATAGAAAATGCCTTTTAAACTCTGTTCTTCCTTTATAAATACGAGAGAAGAGGAAGATCACTGCTTGCATCGCACGAGGTGGGAAGAGAAAATTGTCATTTGTGGTAATTTCTTAAGTCAATATTTGTAAAAAAAAAAAAAAAAAAAAGAAAAAAAAAAAAGAAAGAAAGAAAACGCCAGATTAAATAATTAAGTCGACAGATGAAAAAAAAAAAAAAAAAAAAAAAAACTTCGCATTTGTCACGCCTTGGTTATGATAAAAACATACTGTACCTAAGTGATTGAAAAAATTAATTAATAGTAACAGCGAATGTTTTACAGAATTTAATTACCCACCAGAATATTTTATATAACTTTTGGGCAATTCCATATGTGACGGAATGACATTTTGAGTTATAGAATTAAGTTAAAGCAATTACCTTGAAGCTATTTTCAAATGAAAATTGATTTTTTAGTTTGCACATGACTTTTATTGATTAAAAGATTAAATATATATATATGAAACAATATTTTTAGCTATTTTATTCTTTCATTTTATAGCAATTTCTTATAGTGTGACGGAATGACATTTTTGCTACCAATACTCTAACCTTGTATTTAAAACTGGAAACTTTTGTGAATTAAGAAGCCATTCAGTTTTTAAACTAATACATATCTTAAATATGATGTATAAGCAAGGTAAAATTATAATTTAGAGCAATCTCTTTGTCCTAGGGTTGTAGTTATTAACTATCATTTGACGTGACGGAATGACTGTGATTGAATGACGGAAAGTTTCTTAAACATTTATTAAAAGAAAATCGACTAAACTAATACATCTACCCTATATATATATAAAATCCTAATGAAACGAATTTGTGAAACGATTTTATGAAACGACTGATTATGTTTCAGGGCTATTTTTAATAAAATATTAAACGCTTGATGGTGAAATTAATACCAATTGTCCATAAAAATCCGCGGATGTCAAAACTGGTAATAGAATTTTGAAATTGGAATTAGTTTTCAAGATATTAATTTTTTTCTAATTTTAATGACATTTCTGTAATGATGGCAACTAATTACTCAGTTTTTTTGTGACAAAAAGGGAAAAAAATTGAAAAGGATCCCGATAGGGATTATTGATTTCTTTTTATTCGTCATTTTCAAATTGAAATTTAATTTATATTTTATTTCAATCGATAATGAAGACAAGATTGTGATTAAATTATGTTTTACAGGAAAATTTGAAAAAAAATAAATCACATTTCTATCGTCAGGATTCAACCGTCTGTCATCATTTAATTTAATTTATAAACTGAAAATATTTTGAATAAATTCGTCCAAATGATGTCATTTAACATGTTTTCTAACAATCTATTCGCTTTTTGATATACACAAGCAATTATTTCGATATTTATACAATTTATTTAATATAAAGAAGCCATTTATCTATTTTTATGTACAGAAAGAGGTAAATTGAAAGACAATTATAAATAAATTGTATATATACATATAAATATATGTATAAACAAGCATAAAAGTTCGGTGCTTTTTCAGTATATGGGGCCTTGACGAAACAGAGAAAATAGCCTTGGCGATAAGGAAATTTGGCAACATACTTTCTGTCAACCTATTCACTTTGTCATTTCGTATACAGAAGCATTTTTTCAATATTTACACAATTTGTTTAGCGTAAAATGTCATTTATCCTATTTTATATATAATCAGAAGTAATTTGTATAGAAAAAACAATAATAATAATATACGTATAATTAAAATACGCATATAAACAAAAAAAATCGTCGAATCTGTTTATGTCATTTGGCACCAAATCTCACTTTCTGATGCCCGAATTGCGCCAAGCTTTTTAAAAAAGCTTCAAGACCCCTATAATAGAAAAGCACCAAAAGTTCATTGCATTTGTTTTCATAACTTTTGGCAACAAATCTATGTATATTAACGAATCTATCCCTTTTTGAAGCTCGAATTACGCCAAACCTAAAAGCAAAGGATCCTATACTGGAAAAGTACCCGATTTTCTTATGGACAGTATTCAAGTGATATAACATGGTGTAAAATTATCGGGGATAGTAAATTTGTTTAAATATCTCATCAATTGATGCCGAATAAATGCAGGCATGCATGCACAAAATATTTAATTAATTTTGTATGATAAATAATTATTAGAAAATTCGTATATACATATTAATTAAAATAAATAATTTACATATTTAAAATAACATGAAAATATGCATAATGGTGCACTAAAATAGAGAGAAAATTAAAACCTGTTACTGAAAATGTCTATAACAGTATTTTTCAATACCGTGGTTCTTAATATTATTCACAAGCAGATGGAATTTTTCTCATCCTTAAACGCAAAGGAAGAATAGAATACAGATCGTTGTTATAAAAGTCCGAGAGGTAGCCACAATTTAAACCTAACCATTTTATACAAGCTGGTTTTCAAGGTGTAATTGATTTTACTTATCAATCCCGAAAACAGTCGTCAGTTGTCGCAACAGCTGTGTATGAGGCCATGATAATCAAAAAATGCCACATTAAAACGTTAAAAGCACTGCAACCCAATTGCAGATTTACCAATATTTTTAAAACAAAGCACGCTGTCATGTTTTTAGAGGCCTCGAAGTCTAAGCGGGGGTTGGCGAGCGTAGCTCGCAGGGGGTAGGCCCCCTAGTTTTATATATTTTTTATTATCCAGAATGATCATCAGAAATTACATTATATAACTATTCACATGCGACAGCTTTTTCAAAAGCATATCAAGGACGATTACGTAGTATATTTTCATGTATTATTATCAAGTATATGGCTTTAAGACTATTGTAAACCATTAAATATTTTACTACATGCATTTATTTATTAAGAAAGTACAAAATAAACAACAATTATATTCTTTTTCACAGTTTTTTTTAAAGATGCTATTTGTACAAAACTGCAAATATTTTATTTTTCAGCTATAATCTAAACATTTTGAATCTAAAACATTAATTTGAAAACTTGGTATATATTTCAATATTTTTTTTAATTAATTTATAAAAAATTATTAAAAATTTTTTTTTGATAAAATTTGACACTTTTATGGAATTGCCCTTTTATGTTAATAATTTGCTGTTTTCGAACAAAAGCATTTAAAATATCTTTTGAAAATATTTTAACAATAATTTTATAGTTCTATTTTTCGCAATTTCTTATTTTTTCAAGTGTATATATAATAATTGTCATAATGAGATCAGAATGCATGGGTTGATTAAGTAATACGCACCATTTTAAAGTTAGGAGATAAAATTATTCAAAGGTTAAGATTAAAAAAAAAAAAAAAAAAAAAAAATGGAACTAGTTTTCAGAAAGGGATTTCTGAAATCCGGAACTTTCTGATACATTCCCGAAGTCCTTTTTCTTTTTAAATGCCCCTAATTTACGGGTATTTTTATTCAGATACTAAGAAGTGGAATAGCGCTATTCTTTTTTCTATAAAGGTGAAGAATATTTAAAGAAAAAGGCGTCAAAGTTGGTATTGACAATTTTTGACAATTTACAGCCCAATAAAGGGCGTCATCGAGGAGAAATCGGTGTTTACGCTGCGCTAAAGTTATTGATTGAGTGGACTGTATTACGAAAATATGTAATGCATTGATTCGAATAATGAAAAGAGTTTTTAAATTACTAAAATGTTTATATACATATTTACATTACATTAGGTTAAATCCAACGTGGTGACACCATAGTGAGTTTCGAACACTGTCATAATGAATGAGTGGGCAGTACCACTTGAATAACATAACTATATTATTCTTAGGATCATTAATAAATGACATAACTATATTATCCTTACTATGATTTAGTAATGACTTCTTATTGCGATATTTAATGACCCCATGGTAATTTTAGCTAATAAAATAGCTCCATTATGCGGTTTTTTTCCATGTTGAATTATTCGTGTGAATTTCACAACAAATGCGGGAGAGAATAACTGTTGCCATGCGGCAAAAAGAAAATTATGAAAGAATGCGCTAAAGTCGTTTGCAAGACCAAGGGAAGCCGTAATAATCGGTAAATTATATTTCGAAAAATGCACAAGGGTATTTAATTCCATATCTCGCCAGCAAATTTCATGCTTTTAAATATAAAAACAAGTAATATAAAAAAAAATTAATTCCTACTTTTTAATCATAAATATATAAAATAAACCTGTACAGCATTAATGTCCCACGTTGTCTTTATTGAACATTATTTTATAATCATCGTTGCGGTATTTATTTTTTGTTGGCATCACTAACTTGAGATAAATCTTTCATTTCATTTATGAAAACAATGGGAGAATTTTTTTCTCCCCTATAAAAATTAAAATTAATTAATTAAATTTAATTAATTAATTAATATTTGAAACAACTGTATTAACATCAGTTGTCATCCAGTACAAGTTTAAAAAAATTATTTGAACTGGAATGGATGAATAGAAAATATTTTATTAACGATTGAAAATTCCAAAAAGATATCTATATAGAGAGTGTGAGCTAATAGTAGGAATTTAATAACTGTGAGAATGAGAAAGTTTTGTGTTGTTAAGCGGGGAAAATAATTTGAGAATAGCTTAATGCTTTTTAAGAATTCTGTTTAAAATAATGCTTTTAAGAACTATTTAAAACTTTTTGTGATTCTGAAATTTTATATATTTTTGTAGTTTGGTTCTTTTCTCTTAGATGTTATGGTTTCACCCCATTATATAACTCAATTATATTACGAACTTTAGTAATACAATTTTTATTAGAGTTATAAATTATGGAAAACTCAATAAACAAAAATATATAATGTGTGTTATATAAGTACATTAAATTTTTGTCTACTTCTGATAAAATTAATCTTGTAGTTCTGTTTCTATTTATTGAATTATTATTTTTTCACTGATTTGCTCAACGTGGGGATTTTGGGCCTTTCAATAAGTAATAGAATCATTTATGATTAAGAATCAATAATTTAGAATTTTAAAACGCACAGTTATTACAAAATGAAAATCGAACCACATATAAAATAAGTTACAAGCAGTAAATTTCCTTATTAATAGTTATTAAATAGTTTTTTATGAGGACTGAAACTTTGCATATTTTAGCTCAAAATAGAAAGTGAAAAATTTGGTCATATTCTTGTTTAGGTCCAACAGCAGAAAATCGTTGAGAAAAATCTTCTCCTTTGAAGAACAGAAACAAATTTGTCAAAGACGGATTTTTAACTATATATTTCAAAACAAAATGGTTTTTATATTTATTATTGTATTTCACAAGCATTATAGAACTTCATACGAGTTTCATATGCAATATCAACAGTTCTTTGAGGGTTGTTTTTTCAATTCAATCTCATATAAAGATCACTTGCATCAAAGCGCTAGAAAATCTATACTGAATAATGTTGCTTTCTTTTCTTTCTTTATCCACCCTCTCTTTATTTGCTTTGTTTGAAGCTTAATATATGCATTTCTTCTTTTTCAGAGTGATCTCAAGATGAGTCAGTTATCAACAAAAAGAAAATTCGTAAGTGATGAATCTGATGAAATCACCATGAAGAGATATAAAGAGGAAAAGAAATTTAAATACGATGTCTCAGAACTAATCTTCGTTTGTTCTCCTTCTATAGTAGTTGATCCAAGTTTTATTGTAAATTTATTGTTGAGTTATGATCCTCAGGTTGTGATAAACCACCACTGGGCTCCGTTGAGTCGATCATCATCACTTAAAGTTTGGTATGGAGCTGTCGCGACGTTCTCTTCGGAAGCATTTGCCGAAATTGCAGTGGATAGCATCCAGAGAAAGCATAGGTAAATATTTTATAAGTTTTATAGATTTCTTTTTTTTTTTATTGTCGTTATGATGGCCCGCAAAGGGCAGCAGATGAGGGAAATTGAACCTCCCCATATTTTTAAATTTGATTGTTTTTCTTTTTCTTTCATGATTTAAAAAATAAAAAGATTAATTAAATGATTTAAAATAATTTTACACAAGTTAAAAGAAATAAGGACTTAGCCTCTCCCTCCACCCCCCTGAAACCCCCGTAGGAAACAATTTTTAAATCTTTTTTTTTTTTTTTTTTTTTTTTTTTTTTTTTTAAATCATGTTTTCAAACGAAGTTAGGAGTACTATGAAAATATTAGAGGTTTATATGAGAAGCAATTGCAGTTCAGAAATAAGTGATTTGGATAACTCAAAATGTATCTTTTATAAAAATAATTGCTAAAATTCATATCAAAGTAATCTGTTAAAAATACGTAACTTACGACAAAAAAAAAATAAAAAAAATAAAATAAATCCTATTTTGGAAAGGGAGGAAAAGGATGGTCAGTGATACTTTGATAATAACTGGACATTTTATAATAGCATTAGCTCAGTATCACTAGATATTAAAAATATAAAAATAAAAGTAATTTTAAATCTAAAATAAAAAATAATAAAAACGATTTTTTTTTAATGATAAATATAATGGGAGTTAAGAATCGAAATTTCTTCACAAAAGAAAAAAAATCACCATTTGCAACTTTAGCATGTCTAAGAAAGGTGCTTAATAAATATTCACTTTAAAAATTTTTAAAGAAACCCAAATGATTTAATAATAATTTAGTAATTAATAATTAATATATCACATGTGCAGTTTCCCTAGAGCTTATCCTGGTTCTTTTGATGAAAATATTATATGCTGGCAAGATCTTTAACAGTAAATTTTAGAATTTGTTTAATAATATACATTAATATAGAAGTGGTGGAAGTTCAATGGATTTTGGTGAGTGACACCATAAGAGCTATTCAGCTGCCTTCCGAATTACGAAACGTCTTCAGTGTTTTTCCATACCGAAGAGTAGCCACTTTTTCAGAATTTCTCGTGATGTGATCACATTTCATTTAATGCAAAGAAACTCTGTTGAAAATATACAACTATGCAATATACAGTTATACAATGTCTATATTAATAGTAAAGTTATGAATGAAAATCCGGATTCTGCTTAAGTGAGACATTCTGTATTTTTAGCTATAAAAGTGATTGTTACCCTATTTTTTCCGGTACAAAAAATGTTTGGCTTCATGAATACTATCACATTGTTTGTTGTTTTTTTTTTTTTTTTACATTTTACGAACACCTTGTGTATATTTCTCAGACGTTTATTCCACTTTACTTAGTTTTCCTTGAGTTAAAATAAGTTTTTATAAAAACATTACGTTTTATCGCATATTTTACACCTGTTTCACATTTGTTATGCCAGTTCTGTTAAAAATTTTCATTTTGTTTTCATGTTATTTAGTTATTTTTATTTATTTATTTATTTTGCTATTACAGGTTTCTGAAGGTCTTGCTTTTCAAGGAAATCTCAGATATATTGTTGAAAGCTGAACTACTCCATCCCAAACCTTCCGAAGAAACGACACGACTTATTTTTAGAGCGCCGAAACTCTTCCCAGAGAACCATATTCCGCATATGAAAGCTTGGCTTAAGTCATTTGGGAAACTGAGTAAGGCTCAGTTGCATCGAAGTAAAGTTCCTGATTGTGTAGTACTCGAAGTAGAGTATCCTTCGCAGTTCCAAGCTTATGCTGCAAAATTCGTAATGGATGGATGTGATATTAAGAAAGTTGGACTCGTTTCTATAGAACTCATTGTGAGAAGTCTGAAAATGGTAAAGAATTCGACAAGTTCGTTAAAGATGAATTTAAGAAGTGTGTCGCAGAAAATGTGCTAATAAGTATCTCGAAAGGGCATTTAATTTAAAACTGTATATTTGTTTATTATTTGTTTATTTGGTTATTACTGTTAAATCTTGAATACGCATATGTGAATAGGTATATGTATAAAATTATTAATACTAAATAGGGTGCGTAATGTCCTTCCTTTTGAATACCACTATTTCCTTATAACAATCTTCGATTTACTTAAAAATAAAATTGGTAATAATTTTCTATGATTAAATAAGGCGTAGATTACCATTCAGAAATAGTGGTATTTAAAAGTTAAGACCGAGTGAACCCTACTGAATTGTCTGGAACTACCTTGTGTAATTGTTAATTAATTGTGAAATGTTTATTGTTTATTTTGTATCGTAATTTTTAACATAAAAAATATTCTTGATTTTTTTTTCATTATATACATGAATAAAAAACGTTTGTTTTTATCTTTTGTAATTAATCATTTATTCATTCATTCTATACATAAATTGATGCGGGGTAAAATCTTAAGGATGATTCTTCTATAATTCAAATGTATTAAACCTATTTAGATGGAAATTTCTCTCTCCAGGGTTAATTAAGTATCCTGTTTTGCAGCGTTTTGGAAGTCTTTTGAAGTGAAAACTGATAAATGTCGAAAGGCTGTAGGAAACATTTTATTTTAAAAAAAATGTCTTTAATTAGTAAACAAATTTAAGCCAAAACAATTTTTATACCTCTCCCATTTTTGAAAAATTATATAAATTCCATAACAGCATCTTCTTTTTTTTTCTTTTTTTTTATAATACGATTATTATAAAAGAAATTATGACTATTTTTATTTGAACCAAGAAAAGGAAGTGAACCCTTATGTAGCCCGTTTACTTCAATGACCTTAAAAAAAAAAAGAAAGAGATCTTTACACCGAAAATAAAATCTGATGATTTTACAGAAATGCAAAAACTGTCAGCCAGGTCGGTAATATAAAAATATATTTATATTACAGAAAAATGTGTTATTAACATAAAAAACAGCAATTAATTGTTGGAATTAAAAAATAATAATAATTTAGATTTTTTTTTCGGTAAAATGAAAATATTTTTTATTGTTATTTAGACTTCTATTTTTTCTGTGAAATCATCTGTTTTTTAAAAATATGCAACTGAATACATATTAGTAACTTTTTAAATATCCAAATGAAATGAAAATGAAATCTATAGAAGTGATATTTTAAAATGATTTAATGCTTTCACAAACTCTTCCTGTGACGAATATTTCAAAATGAGTTTTTAAGGACTAAAATATTATTGAAAAATATTATTTTAAAAAATGAAACAGAAAAAATGGGTAATTTTAAAACACAACAATGGTATTACAACTTGAAAATAACTGCACGTAAATACCACAATATTATGAATTTAATAAACTAAAGGTATGGATTATAAAAAAATATGTTTTGAAAAATAATTATTATGGGTATAAAATGCCATAGGAAAGCGTATGTATTCAAAAATACATAAAATATTTAATTAAAATGTGACTGCATCTAAAATTTTTAACAAAATCTTAAATATTAGATCACTACATACTCATTACTTGGAAGTGTATGTAAAAGTGGTAAATATTGTTATCGAATTATTAATATTATTTATTTATTATTATTTTTTACAACATTTTTCTTAAATATTAGATCTAGTTTTCATCAAAAACAACTGAAAATAAAGTATTTTTCATGATTTTATATAATTTTCAATTATATGTATTAGGAAGCATTTTTCTAACTTTTGTTGTTGTTGTTGTTGTTTAAGAAAGAGGTGAGTAATTGTTTATTATCTTCCAGTCCTTTTTGAATATACTTAAATTAAAATGTATATTTAATGAAATAATATAAATAATGACAAAGTAATATTTATTTTATCAACATTTAACATAGAAAGTGGAAATTACTTATTTATGAAAGTTATTGATTATTTCTTCAACACTTAAATATTGCAACAAAATATCAGTGCCTGACTAAGACATATTAGTGTCTAGGGTAAAAAAAAGAGGGTCCAAGTTTTGTTCTCCTATAAATTGCTTGGTTGGTCAGTTTTGAGTTCTGTAGACATCTGTTCCACATATAGTGGAATGCAACCCTGCACTCTTGACTGTATAGAAAGAACCCTAATAAACTTAAATTAAAAGTGTGCGGTGCGAATTTAAGATCGAGATCAAAACGTTCACATTACGCTCTTAAATTTATGAAGAAGTCAAGCTTAATTACGTGTTGCCTACTTCGACGATTTAAGTTTCGTATGGTGACTCAGTACCACTTTAACTTTTACAATTTAATTCCTTTTGAAGCATTATTAAATGGTGTTAAGAAGAAAAATGTTTTAATTATGAAAAAGTGTAATCCTGATGATAATATTTTAAAATTTAATTTAGGAAAAAAATTTTTATTTTTAAAGCCACATTTCTACAATTTTGAGTTTCTTGCTACTATTTTTTTTGTACTTTTCTTACAGGTGTGCTCTAAAATCCTCAGTATCAGATTTCTAAAAGTTAACTAATTGAAGAGAAAATAGTCCTTCCGGCCTGTTACGGGAGGAAAAGGTAGCTTTCATAGTCCATGTTTTTAAAAATTCAACTCATTTTACTCAAACACCCGAAGCTAAAATGCTTGGAACTCGATTATAGAAGATTCAATCCCGGATTTCGTTAATACGGAATTTGAATGCAAATTTCAGTATGAGAGTTGCAGCATAACAAAAATCAGATTTTTTCAAAATGTCAGCCACCTTAGAATTTCAAACTGCCATACATCAGAATTTTTTTAAGATAAAGCCAAAACAAAAAATGTTCCGGAATCCTTGTATCACGATCTAACACTTAACGGAAACAACTTTTTCAATTTATAATTTTTTATACATCTTTTTAAATTGTTTAAAAATTAACTAGCCGCCATTTTGAAACAAGATGGCGCATGAAGCTGGCCAACGAACTCGGTTGAGACTTTGGTATGCTCTGTACCCATGATCAGTCACATTTATATCGGTTCATAAATACGAGAGTTAGAGCATAACAAATATCAGATTGTTTCAAAATCTTAGCCACCCTAGAATTTCAAACTGCCATAACTTAGCCATTTTGTAATATATAGCCAAAATAAAAATTGTTCCAGAATCCTTGTATCATGTTCTAACATTTAACAAAACATTTTGAATTTTTAAAAATTTTAACTGGCCGCCATTTTTAAACAAGATGGCGGATGAAACTGGCAAACGAACTCGGTGGAGACCTTGGTATTTCTTATACACATACTCAGTCACATCTAAATCGGTTCATAAATAAGAGAGTATCGACAGATTCATAAACAACTTCCAAGGTATTTTAAGAATTGAATTGCTTTTTTTCTTTAATTTTCTATAATTTTGATACATTTTGAGTTATAGCCAAATTATTTATTCTTTAGTATATCTATTCAATATTACATAATATTAAAGTTCACTATCATTGTTAAACAGATATTTTTGATTGCCAGATGGGACTATTTTTATATGATTACTTTTTTCCTTCTTTCACATGAAAGCTCAAGTAAAAACAAATGTAAAAAACTGATGTTTTTTTTTTTTTTTTTTTTGTTATTCTCTATTTAATATTCCCCTTTCCTTCGTTTTGAAAACCTTTTACTGTGTATTTCGAATAACAACCTATATTTTTGCCTTTTTCCTAGATTTAAGTTTACCAAACGATGCGAAGCATCTCAAGCTAACAGATTGTCACTTCAAATGACATAAAATTCTACTATCATATTTTTTCTCTCTAACCCTCCATAATTTGTCTATTTATTTCACACAAAGCAAATGAAAGTACTATTTTGATATAGCATTAAAATAAAATTGGTACCTCAATTCGCTCATACTTGGAGAAAAAAACTTTTTTGTTTACAAGTTAAAATAAAATTGTTATATTTAAAGCTTACATTTTTATTTCATAATTTCTGGTATACGAGTTTAAAATTATATGTTTGTAATATCATTAAATGAATTATATTTCTATATTGTAAATAACTAAATTATTTTACATTAATATCAATTTATGTTAAATCATTTTTAATATCCATTATATATTATTTACTTAGAGTTTGTTTTTGTTTTTAACTTTTCTTTGCGTATTGTTAGATAATAATTATTCTGTATTGCATTTTAAAATTCTCATGAATGTAGCAGGGCGACTTTTAAAGTTTTATAAACTCTAGTCCTTTCATTTTTTTACAAATAAAAGAAAGTTCGTGTATGTGTCAGCAAGTAAACGTTTTTGAATTGTGAAAAATAAACCAGCAAAGATTCGGCGGAAATCACCAACTCCTCACTAATGTTTCTCCACCTTTAGTGTTTTGTTGTTGTAAAACCAGTTTTACAGAGGAAGTGACGATACAATTTTTGGACTTCATATGATACTAGCTGACCCCCCCCCCCTCCCCGGTGTTTCCCTGGCCCATTATAATAATGTGTTTAAAAAATCCTTTTTTATTATTTTATATCTTTTACCCGATCTTGTTCGAAATTATATTTTAAAATGCGTGAAATTTAATTAATTCGCGAAAAAAATATTGATGTTTAGTAATAAAAGCGCTCATTTTCTTGCTATTTTTGTCCGAACTCTTTCAAAACTTTATTGGTTATAAATAAAACGGTTTTACAGCCCGTGTAAAAATTTCATGAAAAAATATTGTTATCTAGTTGTAAAAGAAATGTTTTCTTCTCGCCTTTTTGTTTGTTTGTTTGTTTTCGAGTCGGCTCCTTTAACATAGCAATAAAACAATAGTTCTCATCTTCCGAACTCTTTGAAATTTCTATCGGCTATAAATATAACTGTATCCAAGCTCTCTCTAAAATTTTACGAAAAAATGTGCATATTTGTACTGGAAACATGAGTTCTTTAAAAAAAAATTTTAGCTTTCAATCTCAGAGCAAAAATATGTTAGAAGGTTTATGCTTTCAATGCAATGGTGACTCCATCCGTTTTCAATCAACCCTTTTCAATCCCCCTAGGCTAAACAGGTGAGGGCTAATCCATTAGGTTTGTCCTTTCTGAGGGGAGAACCCTTCAAAAAACGTTTGCGCATGCGCAAATAGACGATATTCGTGTAGAAAATTTGACAGAATGCGCTTTTCGTTTTAAATGTATAGATAGGTATTCGAATATTGTCTCAGATCTAAATGAATTCGTTTAAAATAATTATTATTATTGCTATTACGTAATATTTTATACTTAATGTTAAAATTAAGTTATTAGAATGTGGAAATATACACAATATGGAAAGGCAGGATTAAAAATAGTGGCCATGTCCAAATTTTTAATAAAATAGGCAGTAATGTATTTTTCATAAAGTTCAGGAATAATGGACATTAGTGAGACTGTATGCTGGATATCAATTCTTATCGTTACCAATAGCTAATAAAATCGGAAGAACGAATTTTTAGTGCAGGAAAATGCTGAAAATGATTAAAATTCAAAGCATTATAACTGGATATGTTTTGGTTGTTGAAGAATAGAATATTTTCTGTTTTACTTGTTAGGACATGATTGAGAACATTTTTTCTAAAGGATCAGGGTCCATCTTTTTTTGGCTCATGAAATAAGACTAAAATTCAATTTTGTTATACTGACTTAATTATTTCACTTTTTAATATTAGAAGGTTTATCCTGTACGATTTCAACAATATTTTTTGCATTTTGTTCGGATTTATATAACTTACACAAGCTCAAAGTTCGTATTACTCGTAGTTTTTGATGAAAAATACGCAATTTCTCCTAATTTTACCTCAATTTTTAATATATTTTTTAATATTTTACTATGAACGCAGCTTTGCAACACTTTTATTTTTACATATATTTTACAGTTATGTATTTTATAACATATATAAAGAAGAAAGTGTTGCACGGTTGCGCTCATATAAATAATTGAGGTAAAATTAGGAGAAATTGCGTGTTTTTCATCAAAAACTACGAATAATACGAACTTTGAGCTTGTGTATGTCATATAAATCCGAACAAAATGCAAAAACTATTGTTGAAATCGTACAGGATAAACCTTCTAATATTAAAAAGTGAAATAATTAAGTCACTCTACAAAATCAAGTTTTAGTCTTATTTCATTGGCCAAAACCTTGGGTGATCCTTTAACTTATAGGACTTAGGGACCGTATAAAAATTTTAATTTCATAACTTTTTCAAAAAGAACTATTTTAACGCAAATGGATTTTCATATAAAGGTGATTAACACTTGAAAATTTTTTGCATTTGGAATTACATTTCTAACACTAACAGCTTAAAAATTAGCTATTAATCAATCGAAAGAAGAGATACCCTGTACATCGAAATATTCAGTAAGTGGAATAAAATGTAAAAATGTGAAGTGCTAAAGAAAAAAGAGATTTAAAATCCTAATATTAAATAAAAAATACGGACAATAAATCCTATTTGCTTATGTTTTGAATTAGAAAAAATCGAGTGTTGCAAATGAAAATGAGAGTATTGTTTTTACTTACCCATCATACGTAGTATAGGGTGTCTTGTAATCATATTGAAAATCGAAAATTTTTTTGACGGATTTACACGTTTCAGACACTGGAGATTCCGAAAAACATATTTTTAGAAAAAAAAAATTGCCGTCCGTCTGTGTGTGTGTGTCTGTAAACGCTCTATCTCCCGAA
The DNA here is from genome assembly GCA_963931845.1 of Maratus michaelseni. Classification (NCBI taxonomy): domain Eukaryota; kingdom Metazoa; phylum Arthropoda; class Arachnida; order Araneae; family Salticidae; genus Maratus; species Maratus michaelseni. Next base: position 206,080,391 of record OZ007588.1, read on the forward strand.
AAAATTGAGATAGAGACTTGCAATTTGGTATGTACATAGTATGTAATAATGGGAAGAAGCCTATTTCATTTCAATAACCTCGATTAACCGGGACTATTTTTTTCGGACTCTCGAAATATTCGTTCTGATAAAAGGTATATAAAAATTTTCGAAATTGGTTATTTTAAGAAATGAATATAAAAGACAATAAAATAACATAAATTTTGCATAAAGTATGAAGTCGATCGGATAATTAGTTGCCGAGATATTTGGAATCCTACTTTTCACACTCTTCGATTTTTCATGACCCTGTATTTCATCCAAATTTCTCTTCAAAGATATATTTTAATTGGAAATTTGACGCTTAATCAGATGCAATAAACCGCTAGTTAATAGGTTTATTATTTTTGGAGTTATAAGGATGTTTCTTTCAAGCAATTCAGTAATCGAGCCTTTAAAGTTTGTGACGCCATCAAGCCGCGATTTTATTTGAATTGCAATGCATTTTATAAGTAGTTTACACATTTTTATTTTAATATTTTACATTATGCATATCCATGATGGGTAAGTATTACGGTGGCCCCCAACGACTAGTTTTAATGCATTTCAAACTAAAAAAGCTCTAGCAATTTTACAACTTCTTTTTACTGGAAAAATTAAATAAAAAGTAGCTTTAGATCTCAATCACAACCCGAAACTTGGTGTGAAAAGAATCTATATATCTATACTAATATAATAAAGGAAGAACTCCAGAACTGAAACGACTAAAGTCGGGATCACGAAATTTGGACAGTAGATTGCTTTTATTTCCTGCATAGGTCATAAGAGCAATCTATGCAGGCAATAAGAAAGAATTTTGGAAAATTCACTCCCTAAAGGGGTTACATGAGGGTTTGAAATTTTTAGACCATTTCACCATATCTCAGCAATAGTTTTCGGTAGAAGCGTAAAATACAGCATAACAAATCTACTAAAAAATAGTTAAACACGTATTTCAGCGATTTTAGAAATTCAATCATTTAGGGTGGTAAAATCGGGGTTCGAAAGTTTTAAGTCATTTCGCCATATCTTAGCTGCAGTTTTAGATATAAGCATAAAAAAAATCTGCAAAAAAAAAAAAAAAAAAAAAAAAAAAAAAAAAAAAAGAAAGTTAAACACGTATTGCAGCGATTTTAAAGCTATTTTAGCGATTTCATCGCCAACATCATCTATGAACCCAGTTATGGAAGATTAGATGAAAAGGACAACCATTGATGCTTTTTTGGTTAGATATTTTGAGTAAGACAAGGTACAATTTTATTATTTTTTTTTCGTCATTTATAAAGCTGGAGGAATTTACTCTGATATCGGCAATATGATGTCATTCTAAAGTTCGGAATTTCAGAAGTTTGTAATAAGATTTTTGGTCTCCAAAACAGCAAAAGATAAGATTAATCAAGATTAAAAATTCAAAATATTTCTGCAGTAGTGATGTAACTGTATTATGGGAACTGTGCAATAAATGCTATCCATTCTACAACTGAAAAAAAAATTAGCACATTTGAACTGCAGGGGTTAATTTTTTTTTTTTTTTTTTTTTTTTTTTTTTTGGTCGATGAATGTCTGGTCTAAAAGATGCTATTAGAGTGATTTTCAGAAACTTCCCTAATATACAATGTTGGCATCCATAGTCATTTATGTTTAAGCTACAAAATATTCCTATTGGTGTACTACTAATATTAATATTAAATATACTGAAGATGATATATTTGATATTTGAAACCCACTAATATATTATTACAATAATTCAATTTCAATAAATATTATATGTTCAACAATATAGAATCTGAATATTTCTATATAAAAATTACTGAGAGTACGCCAGTGCCTCTAAGTAAGTTTTATTTTGAGTTGAATATTTATTAAATTTTAAAAATATCTTTTTTCCAAAAATCAGACATTAATTTTATTCTTTATTATTTTAACACAATCATACTGATTGGCAAAGGTATAATACAAGTTGAAATTATTCCAACTAAGTGAAGAAGTGTCCAGGCTGGCAATCGAACTCAGAACCTTTGGTTTAAATTTGGCTTTACCAATTGAGCTTCCTGGAAAAAGAGCCCTCTGACGCAATTCACACAGTTAACCTTTCGGCAATATCATCTCGTCTGTAATGTAGACAGTCCAACAGAATAAGGCGCAGGTAAAGAAGTCTACATTAAACGACGGATACGTAGATTTACTTTAATTATTTTAACACAATCATACTGTTTGGTAAAGATATGATGCAAGTGGATTTTTTTTTTTTAATTGGGTGAAAAGGGGACCTTGATAAGGACGGGAATAGGAAGAATAAACTTTGGCTTAAATTGCCAGTGATTTACCAACTGAGCAACCTGGGATGACTACACAATTCACTAAGATAACCTTTTGGGAATAGCATCTGGTCTACGATGTGGACAGCTGAAGATAATAAGACGCAAGTAAATGAACTATACATTAAAAAAAAGAAACGTAGATACACTTTATTATTTTAACACAATCATACTGATTGGTAAAAATATCATACAGGATAATTTTTTTTTGCAACTGGTTGAAAAAGTGCCCAGCCAGAAATTGAAAGAGAATCTTTTCGCTTAAGTCAAAGGGTCAGCGTTCGATCTGTAGATTCCATGAATACTTCTGCACGGGGTGCTTATACAAAAATATACTCTTAAGAGACTACGCTAGTCACGCGATGGAATGCTCAAGCTAACATTAAGTCTATGGGAAGGTTCTTGGCAGATTTCTCGCTCGTATTTTAATATTTGTAAATGATTTTTTTTTCAAAGGATAGCTGAGGTTGATCTCTAACGTTGTTAGTTTTTACTGTTTTGATTTTGGTTACAGTTTTTTTTATAGGCGGACATTTTCAATTTCGGAAACGGTTCTGAAAGTGAAAGTACCCTTATATAAAAAAAACTGGAACGCAAATCGAAAAAGTCAAAACTAGCAACGTTAGAGATGGACATCAGCTATCCTATGCAAAAAACATCATTTAAAAATATTAAAATGCGAACGAGAAATCTGCCAAGAACCTTCCCACAGACTTAACATTAGCTAGCGCTTTTTTTCGCATGACTGGTGTCATAGAAGAAGAAATATAAATAGAAGTAGGATGTAGGGTGTTTTCGCCCATTTTCCTCTTTTGCCGTTTGCCACGGATTTTTTTTTATTTACGCTATTTTCCGAAACTATTTCAAAGGCGGGGAATAAGCAGCCAATAACGGGAGGGTTGCGAGCCATTCTGTTTGAACACCTTCCCATAACCCCCGTAACAAATGACGGGCGAAAACACCCTACATCCTACTTCTATTTATATTCCTTCTTCTATGACTGATGTAGACTCTTAAAATAAAAATAAAGAATTTACTAATCTTAGACACCATGGTGTGTAAATAAAATCTGTATATATATATATATATATGAAACACTTTAAGTTTCTGCTGCTTTTTTCATACTAAAATTATGCATAAAAATTCACTACCTTGGACTTATTTCAATAATCCTGGGTGAAACCAAACAGTTTGGACAAACAGTTGGTCATTTTATAATCATCCAGAAATTGCATATGTCCATTGCAATAAGACTGAAAGTTATCAGGTTGGTTGAGAAAAAATGGGTCATTTCCCAATTAGCCTAAAGCGGCATAGACTCTTTCAATAAGCCTGGAAAAAAATGGTAGATGATTCTCCAATTAGTCTCTATTTTTACAAAAGAAGCCTAATTTTCTTTGAAATCGCCTAGAGCCTTTTTAAAGCGCTCTATTAGCTCACTACATATTTATAAGTAAAAGGGCTTTGTACTGACTATTTCCTCAACGCACAGACCAAACTATTGAAGCTAGAAACTTTAACTCTTGGGTATGTATTCGTAACATATAATAGGGATGAATTAAGAAGGCATTTTTCGAATTTTAATTCCTAAGGGGTTTAAAGTGGTATAGAGATTTTTAAGTCACATCGTAACATGCCATATCTCAACAGAAGTTTTAGGTAGGCGTGTGATATGCAGCATAACAAATCTACTGCAAAAATGGTTTATGAAAAATCTATTTTTTTTTTTCTTAACTTGTTTGAGAATTAGATTTTTTTTTTTTTTTTTTTTTTTTTTTTTTTAATATCCCGCAAAAAAATCTTAAAAGGTTACAAACCATTTTTGAAACATTGCGTAATTTATATATATATATTATAAATGTGTACAGACTTCTATAATATTTCTCGTGAAAAATATATACTTATACACAGATGTATAATAAAGAAATGGCATTTAATAAGATCATAAAAGTTTTGCGATAAAAAAAATTTATTTTTATGAGATACTTTATGATATATAATTATAGATGAAAGAAGGGAAAATTACAACAAAAAAAAATCTATTCTCTGATTATAAGCAAAATCATTCGTTAAAATAACAAGTTTTGAAAATACTTTTGTAAAAAAATTAAGATATTTCTAACACAAAATACCTATAAATGGGCTCAAATCTATAATTTTCTCGAAAAAAATAATTGTTATTGCTTTAATTATTATCATTTATTTTTAAAAAGAAATTCAGAATTTAAAAAAAAATGGTATGATTAATTATTTTACTGAGATATTTGGGGGGAACTATTAAGGAAGTAATTTAAAATATGCTGGCTTCATACTTATCATTTTTTTAGGTTTTCGTTCATCTCACGAAACCCTATTCGTCCCGCTACGTTGTTTGTCCGTCACAGAGCCGGTTCTCAGAAACTATATAACTTACAGACATGAAATTTTGTGTACTTATAGCTGAATGCCTACTATGAACCTCAAAATCATAAAATTAGAAAAAAAATTATAATTTTAATATATAGAGATAAAAACAAAAAAATCTAACAGCCTTTTCTTATTAAATTTAAACATTTTTCGTTACAGCAGTTGCCAACAATTAAAAATCCACAGCAAAATTATTTCTACAATAATTAATTTTCTATTGAAAGAATCGATTTAAACGTCTACCTCAAGTTTGCCTGTTATATTTTAAAAATAAGTATAGTATTCATTATATATATACCGTATATACTCGTGTATAAGTCAACCCCCCCCCCCCAATTCTAGCGCAAAATTTTGAAAAAAATTGAATTTTCTTGTATAAGTCGAACCCAATTTCTGGTAGTACGTTGAAAAATAATTTGTAATCGTGGATAAAAAAAAATTAATAAATTTTCATTAAATTAATATTTTTTAATGTTTCTAATCAGATTTTTTTTTATATTAATATTCAAACTGTATAATTATGCATATATTTATTTAAAACTGTATAATTATGTAAAACTGAAGGATCTTAAACTATTTTGAACTTTATTCACATCAATTTAATGATACTTAAAAATAGAAAAATCTTTGAAAAATCTATTCAAGCTTTATTTACAAGGGTAAACAGCTTCTTAAACTGCTAAAATATAGTACTTCTTTGTATTGTAGGACTTTTAGGAGAGAAATCTAGATGCATTCTCAAGTTGAACTCTTTTAAAAAGGGGATTAAAATGTTGAAAGGAATGCCCCTGTATTGAAGGGAATTCTATCCCAAGAGAAAATAGGTGCAGAACATTTACAGGCAGATTATTGTTGAGCTTTTTTTGTCAATCACAGTCAAATGACCGATGTGTGCTATTATCTTTCTCTCCAACCTAGACCCGGTGACTCCAGTTCAGTATTGCACTCCTGTACTAGTATTTATTTATTTTTACTAACTCGTGTATAAGTCGATCCCCCATTTTGAACGCCCAAATTTTGTCTAAAATTCTTCGACTTATACACGAGTATGTACGGTATATATATATATATATATATATATAACTGATCATCCAAATTTTCGCATAAAGCATACAAACAAAACTCTGAGTAAGAATGCATTCGTATTTATCAAATTTCTCATCATAAATTTTAAATTTCTTTTTTCTGTATTCTATTCTTAGTGAGGTTTCTTTTCCGTGTAATTGACAAAATATATTTTTTAAATGTATGTTTAAATTTATATTAAAAGTTGTTCTCAGTTTTTTGGGTATTGAAGAAGAACTTTTAGAAAAAGCGGTCAAAGTTGGCATTTCGAACCGAGTTTCGGGATCCGACAGGGCCGAAAAGGATTAAAACTGACACAACAATGGCTCATAATGTAAAGTGTAATTTTTTTATTGGAAAATTTAAAAAAAAATAGTTCGATTACAAACAAATCACTTTAATATTTATGCCCGCAAGTATCGCATTTTTATGTTTAAAAATGAGTCAGGAATTTTCGCGTTGTTGATCGGGAAAAACATTTCTTTTAGAACTGCCTTAATGTATTAAAATCTTTATGAAGCTGAATTGCGTCAATCATATTTTAACACTTAAAATAAAATTAAGTACACTTAATAATACTGGAAAGAAACCTAGTCTAAAAAATGTATGCAGCAAATAGAAAAAAAAATTAATTTTCTGATGGTCCGTTTGAAAAATACGAATGCATTAATTAACGTTTAACATTCGAAATCCGGATAATAACGAGCCTTCTAAAACAACATCTTCTTCACACTTTTCATCTACTAAGAAAATTCAGCAGAGACAGATAGTTTCATTCTGTTGGAAAGATATATAATCTTAATCTGACTAATTTAATTAAACTGTAAAATTATCATCATTCGCATGCATCAGTTTTTCTCTAACAAAGAATAAATAATTAGTTGCTAAAGATTAAAGCAAAATATATCTACATTTATTTGCATATTAAAAATCTTACATATAAATACAGTTTTTAAATAGAATAATGTTATACAATGAAAAAAGAATAAAATTACAAATATAGCAATATTACAGGAATTTTTTTACAGAGATACCGACATTTTAAAACGTCTTGCTAGTCCTTTTTTGTTTAAAATGTTCTTTTGGCACATTAACAATAATCTACAATACACCTGAATCGGTTTTTCACACAATTATCAAAATCTTTACCAGTTTCAGTGACAACAATTTCGATAGAAAGGAACCCCAAACAATCGTACAGTGAACCCTCCATAGTAACTTTTGTGGCATAGGCCATAAACTGTGAAGGATAATCCACTTCAGCGATTACACCATGGCGGGTTCTCTTTTTTTTCAACAGAACCTTCTTCGGACTCCCAAACTGGCTAAGTTCAGTGATAAGATCAGGGAGATGTTCTGGTTGAAAAAGGTTACCGGCTTTCAGAAGAACCTTTGTAATTTCCTTTGATGGTTTCGGATGATAATATTCAGCCTGTACAAGAATATCGAATATATCTTGGAAAAATAAGACTTTGAGTGACCTGAAATAGAAAGAAAAAAAAATAATAAATATAAATATTTCAGAGGAAGAAAATATAACATCTTATATTGAAAAAATAAAGAAAGAAGAAGAAGAAGAAGGAAGAAAGAATTTTATTAACTATATCACAAATTGAAAGTGCTGAGTATATCAGAGCCTGACTAATGAAGCGCAGGCGAGGCAACTGGCCCGGGCTTCTTATTGGGATTACGACAATTTCACGTATATTATCAATCAGTGGTGTGAAAGGGTGCGTCAACTACCTCTTTAACAAGAAGGTTGCCAGAGACTCTAAGCGGACTGAACTATTTACATTTAGGCAAATTTCTTGGTTTGAGATAGTCCTATCAGAGCCGCAGATCGATGATAATAAATACCACATGTTCTCCATCTTTGGAAACTAAAAATGATTATTTTAACTTCCGTAAAAAGGCACCTGCACACCTGCACTCTTTCTCTGCTTTGTTAAAATATTTGCTTTTTAGAGAAAGCTTCGAAAACGTTATCTTTTAAACATGAGTTCTGATATAGGAACAAATTCTATTTGAGGCGAAATTGTTAAATTTTAAACTATTATATTAAGATTATTTTTTAAACATTATTATTAAAAGTGAATGAACTTTGGATTTATCATTAAGCTTGAATGTTGGATATTGCTTCTTGAAAACACTTACACCCGAAATAGCTGATAAAATTTCAACTAAAGCGTAAATGCCTTTAAGATTTAACACGGTTTTCACACATCTAATTATTTATATCATCTTTATCTTTTACTAGAGTTATTTTACCTATAATTTGACAACTTTTAATGTGTTGAGTAAAATAATTGGATTTCGCAATAGTATGTATATTTTGCAATGATAATTCAGCGGGGGGGGGGGGGGGACAACACGAATATATCAATTTAGAAATTATTACATAATTTATGCCCAGTTTTTTTATTCTTTTTTTTTTAACTTTCATTTTATTTGCCCTTATATTTTGTTTTTAAATAATGTAGAATGTATTTCTCACGCCATCATTGAAGATTTATTAGGGTAATAATAAAGACATTTTTCTTTTATTATTAATTAACGAACATGTTTTATGCTAATACTAACCTAGATTGGATTTATGAAGACTGAATATCACTGCATCAATGAATCATTACGGATTGCATCAAAGCTCTTTTTGTAAAACTTTTTGTCAACTTTTTTTTTAGTCTGGTGTTCAAGTAATTCCACATGTTTTAACATTCAGAGAATTTATCAAGAAAATAAGAAAAATAGACTTAAAGCGTTGATTTACATTATTTAGACTTTTATTTCAAACATGTATTTCATTTTATAAACAAGCACTTTTACCCCAAAACATTTGTTTGAGGGAGAAGAGTCAAGGGATAATACACTACATATGAATCTGGAAAGGTGTGATATCAATTTAAACCTAATATGCTAATAAATGGAACATTGACATAGGAATATTGTACAAAGTCACTTCTAATATACTCGTATGATTTCATTACATATATTTTGGAAAAATACTTTGAATGATTTAAAGAAACAACAGCAACAAAAATACAGACTTCGGTTATATTTCAGACATGCAAGATATTTGATAAAAAATAAAAATCTAATAATAATTAAAAACTAAAACTTAGCAAGCATTAAACTGTATAAACATGCGTAGTTACTTTATCAAATTGTGAAATTTTAAGTTGAATAAAAAAGGGTAAAGATAAAATAATTTATGACACTATGAAAATTGATTGATGAAACTGAAATATAATCAGTTGACTGCATGGATATTCTTCAAAAATTCTCTCAACGAAGTCATCGTTAAAATTTTTCTCAGACTTTCTGTAAATTAGAGTAATATAATTATTGTAAATTATAGCAATGTCTTTATGAAAAGCAATTTCGTCTCGAAGTACCAGAAAAATAGCACTATTTACACTTCGAATGAAAATGAAAAATTGTTTCACTTTTGTTTGTCAGATTTATGTTTGTTCGCACTCTGAATGTCTCAATTTCAGTAAAAATACTTGTGTAAGAATGAAATTTGATTGTGTTGTAATGCTCAGGTGAGCCGACATATATATGAATCCATTTTTGATCGCAAACGCATGAGATTGGCAAGTACTGCTATTCAGAAACCGAATAGCTTTTCCATTATTCGTTAAAAATAGAAGGTATTTCAGAAAAACCTGTGAAAAATGACGTTTTTAACAGAATTTCTGGATGCGACAGCCCGATAAAGGTCGTTGTGAGACAACAATTGCTTATAACTCAAGATATTACTTTCTCGAAAAATGAAAAAATATATATTCGATTTCAAATCACTGAAATGTGCTAGAGTTTTGCATTATTGAGTCGGGAATTTTTTTTTTCCCTCCAGAAGCACCTTAAAAGCAAGGTTCATGATTTTTTATTTCATTTCTTCATTTTTATTTACCCCCAATAAAGTTCATACATACCAAATCCACTTTGACACGTAAATTAGATTAGTACTTAATTTGTCGACAAACTTTTGAAATAAATATTAGGTCGATTTCGTAAGAAATGCTACTATTACATTCTCCCCTAAGTTGGAATTCCTGAAAAAATTTTTAAGATCTACGCCGATCATGACTCCCACAACCCAACCAACCTAGTTCAAAACTTTATATATATATATATGTCTATATCACTTTTTTATGGACGCAATAACTTCCATAATTCTGCACAAATCTCTTCCAAAGTGATACATAAAATCAACCGGCTTAAAATCTTGGTCAAGTTCGTCATGTTCGTTAATCATTATTTTTTTGTGAAAGCAGAAAAACCATCATAACTTCTTAATTATCATACGTATCGAATCCGTTTAAAATTATTATTACTTCTAGGAAAAGGGCCAAAAATTTATTTATATGACAGATGTTTCATATCATTAAAAAAGGCCTCAAGGTGTGCGTGGAAGGGGGGGGGGGAGGGCGGGGGATAGGGGTTTAAGAAGAAAAAATTCATAACTTCGTCCATTCGCAAGATATCAAATACGCTTAAATTTATTATAAATCTTCTTAATATTATCTACAAGTTTTATATTAATAAGTTTTTTATAGGACCAACTCTTACAGCAAAATAAATAAATAAATAAATAAATCCTTGCTGGCTCCACTTTACCGGCGCAGGTATATTTCGAAGTATTAAAAGTATTAAAAAATAAATAAATAAAAAAATCGTTTTTTTTTTTTTTAATCAGATTTAATTTTTTTAATTATACTTTTTAAAGTAAAATAACCTTTTTACAAAATCATTAAAATTAACAACTAAAAAAGCTCATTTAAATTTATTTGAAATAAAAAAAATACTCAGTCACTTGGTTAATTTGAAATACTTTAATCATATGAATAATTAAATATTACAGTTACAAAAAATGGAGCAATAGAAACAGATTTAATTTGAAAAGGTGAATTATCTTTTACTTTTGAAAACATGAAATAAATAAAACGAATTATTTTGTGTTATATGAGCACTTGCTTAAACTGCAATTTAACAAATATATATTATTCTATATAAAAAATATATACCACTTTAAATTATCCATTTAATAAATTAAAAAGCATATGCACCCTTCATTACTAAAATCTAAAAATTTTTAATACCAATTTTTTTTAATTAAAAATCTTAAAATACAAAAGATAATTATATTTATAAAACAAGAAAACTGTTATGAATGAAATTTTAAACATTCTATTCCAGATTGGTACAGAATTCTTTTAAAAACATCTATTCCGGATTATATACAATATTCTGGAGTACATACAATATTCATTTAATGAATTTTGAGAATGTATTATACATACATAAAGATGATCATGATTATATGTTACAAATTGCAATGGATCTGAAAAAAAAGTTATTTTTTGTTATTAAAATATTTGAAAAGAAGCCAATTTTCCAACTGAGTTCCTAAGCAATTACGGAGTTTAGACCAAATCAAAGTTGGATTTATTTAATTTAAATTTAAAAAAAAAATCTTTTTTTTTTCTAAGACTTTAAAAAGTTTAGTTGTTAATTAGCTTACATTTATAAGTAATTAAAATTGAAATTATATTTAACAAGAACGAAAAATCATGCGTTAAGCATAGATTATGAAACACATACCAGCACAATCAGAATACTGTAACAAAACTTCTTAGATTCATAAGGTGAAATGTGATATCTAAGAAAACAATTCTCGAAAACGTATATCATATTTGAAATCCCAGTTTCAGTAATTAAAATGAATAATTAAAAAAATATCTGAATTTTTTATTTATTTATTTATTTATTTTTGTGTATCCCTTGTACATGATCAATGGATTTGTATACATGCCACATAATATGCTAAAATTTAATTCAGTTAGGAAACGCACAGTAAAGTTCAAAAATTCCATTCTTCAATTTCGGTCAATGAAAGATAATGTACTCGACATCTTTTGCGCAACCCTCTATATGATCTATAGAATTTATATACACTAAGCAATATGTAGAAAATTAGTTACATTTAAAAACGTGTGGCACAACGGAAAACAAGCTTCCAGAAATTAATGTTCACAGACAGTACTGTACCGAATTATTTTGTATATCTCTGTAAATGAACGATAAATGCTATGCTCTCTATAATCTATGATAAGCATTTTGTAATGCAACTCAGTGATATATATCAATTTCAATATGTTTGAGATATATTAACATCATTAAAATACACCGCAAACGATTTTGCCCCATAGACCGTAATGTAAAAGAATTCTTTTGAGTGTGCTTGTAAATGAACTGTAAGTGCTACATACTTCATTCTCAATACCGAACATGCCATAGTTGACCTCAATGACATATGAATTGCATGGAAATCCGAGTACATTTACGAAAGTTAGAGCTCAGACGGACAGACAAACAGAATTAATAAACAGTTTTTAACTTTGTTGAAAATATATTATAAAATATTGTATAAAAATATATATAAAAACATATCAGACTATTACAAGCCATGAAATCATTTTATTTTCCAAATATTTCCATAAATAAACTTACATCAGAATATTGAACCACTTGTTATTTACATGTGGAAGTAATGAGATGTCTATATAAATTCAATTAAAAAAACTTTTGAATGGCCTATATTTATTTATTCTAACGTTTTCCATATCCTCGCAGAAAGTCCCCATGATTTTGTATTAAAAAATTTACATAAGATTTAGATGTTTTTAATAGATAAATATTCATTAATCTTTTAACGTTTTTCAGCTAAGATTCTCTATTTTTAAATTGGGATTTTTATTTTAAAGTGTGATATTTGATTTAAATAAAATTAAAAATCATGCATTTTGAGTTCTCAGTCTCTCCGACTCCTTAAATTTACAAAGTTTATTATTATTATTATTATTATTATTATTATTATTATTATTATTTTCAAAACATAATATTTATTACAAAATTTCTTGACCTGAATTTGAAATAAAATTTTTACGAAAGTTGTTTTAAATCAGAGATTTAAAAAAAAAAAATCAGTTTAATCTTAATCATGATTAAAATCAAGCTGATTTAAATCAACGAACTCTGCTTAAAACTGGTATGAATTTGTTTCCCAGATTCAGTTTAAAAAAATAGCACACATTATTTTTTATGAAATGTTATATTTTACGTGCATTTTGAAGAGGTTATGTATATCACAATTAAATTAAGTAAGCTAGATTAAATACTAAAACCAGTGAAATAGAACGTATGTAAAGCGGAAAACATTTGTCAACGGAAAATTTCATGGTCTCGGTGAAAATAATATAAACTATAAGGAATAGTATACCTGCTAAAATGAAAACCTGTCTATATAGTCAAATGAAATTTCTCGAAATTCCTGCTATGAATTCAACATTACAGTAACACAATTACTTGTACCTGAAAGGGTTAACAGTTCTTGTTGTGACAATTTACGTAGCGAATCCTTGTTTCAAGTTTTAGCAATAATTTCCTAATTTCACATTTTTTTTTTTAATGTTAATTTTGTATTTCTATATTTCCGATTACGATAAAAGTATATTAACAGCACATGCATCTTTTTTACTGATTTGTTTTAATTATTATTTTTTTTAATGATTTATATGAAAGATTATAGTTGTTTTTGCTTATGATATATATATATATATATATATATATATATATATATATATATATAGTACATTATAATTAATTTTATTATCTAAAATCTCCACCCCGCTTTTTTTAACACTTTCCAACCTAGTTGAAAAGTGTTTATGACTTCGGTTTGTCTGTCCGTTTGTCCGTGCTCTAACTCCCGTAAATATGCTCGGAATGCTCTGAAATTTTTGTATGTTATTGTTGTTATCTATAGCATGTTCCCTATTTCTACTGAAGCGTGTAGCACTTATAGTGTTTTTTTACAGGGACACTCAAAAGAATTCGGTTACATTACGGTCTATGGGGGAAAATCATTTGCGGTTTATTTTAATAATGTTACACAATTTCAAACAAATTGTAATTGATATATATATCACTAAGGTACATTACAAGAAGCTTACTATGGAATAGGGTGTGCATAGCACTTATAGTTACTTTACAGGGACAGGCAAAAGAATTCCGTTACATTACGTCTATGGTTGGATCGTTTGCGGTTTATTTAAATAATGTTTCACTATTTTAAACGCATTGAAATTTATATATATCACTAAGGTGCATTACAAAAGGCTTACTGCAGAATATTGCGTGTGTAGCAGTCATCGTTCATTTACAGGGACTAACAAAATAATTATAATCTTTCTGTTAACAATAATTCCCGGAAGTGCGTTTTAAGTTGCTGATCGCGATTTTAAATTTAACTCACTTTTTGTCTATGATTTGGTGTGTGTAAATTCTATAGATCATATACAGGGCAGCACAAAAATTCGCTAACACATTTCCGTTTATTGACAGAAACTCCAGAAGGAGAATTTTAAACTGCGCTACGCGTTTTCTAACTATACTAAAATTTAGCAACCTATGTAGTATATATACAAATCTATAGATCCTATACAGGGTTGAATAAAAGTATTCGGATATTTTTCCGAATATTGTTGGTATTTCCTGAAATTACGTTTTTAAATATGTTATGCGTTTTCCATATTGTTTACTTAGATGTTATCTTTCAGCTTATTAAAAGGTAATGGTTTGTAAAATTATTTGGAAAATTTGAACAAAATAAAATAAAGAGAGTAAAACAAAACATTGGACACTGCATTTTGCAAACATAAACTTTCGAAATTTTGTTTATAGTTTTTGCACTAAATTGACCATGTTCCAAAAAATGTATATCCTCAACAAATTATACACTAAACTTAATAATCCTTAACGACAGCTATTTAATTAACACATTAAAAATAATCAAACTGTAAACACACAAATAGTATTAAAATAGCGATAAATATCAGACCGCAAGATTTCACCAAAGATATAGTGAATACAGACCCTTTTAAACGTTGGTTGAAATGAAATTCATAGTTGCTAATGTTTTTATCAGAATTTATCTTGAAGTGTTAAAATATTACTCACAGCTCGTCATCTTTTAACACATAAAATATTAAATTAAGCAGATATTTCAGAAATATTTTAACAACTAAGGCGGAAAAAAACATATTTTAAGAAGAGTACGAAGAAAAAAGAAAAAAAAAAATGTAATTTTCTAAGGAGATATTTTAAATGTACGGTGCATTCTTCTACGCCCATATCTTTAATATCAGCGAGGGAAATTAGAGAGCTGATTGAGCAACCCCCTTAAAGCTATTCTCAAATCCAAACTAGCTACTTTACGACATATTTTTAAATTTACTTTTGTTCAGAAACTTGGGAAGTTCGGAAATTGACAAGTGTTCTTAATTCAGAAACTTTGTAATCGAAAGGCGCTTTGGTGAAGGCTCCATTTTTTGGTAAAGGCAGAAGATCTTTCAGAAAATTCAGTCAAAGTCAGCGTTTTGAATCGAATTTCCGACGCCGCAGCACAAGAAAGGGGAAAAACGTGTTGTCACGTGACAAGAATAGCTCATAACTCAATAAGTAATTTATTTATCAAAAAATGGAAAACTTATTTGGATTCCAAATTGTTTCAATAGTCAGGCCTACTAATTTTATGCCTTCACGTTTAAAAATGAGTCACAAAATGCGTCAGAAAGTTTCGTGCTGTTGAGCATATCATTTGAGAACCACCTTAACGGAATCTTGAGATATCTTTAATGAGGAAATAAATAAACAAATATTCTAAAAATGTTTGTACAATTATATTTTTTACATAATACATTTCTTGTTAATTTTTAGGCCACGCGAAATTTGTTATGGTTTTTCCTAATGATACAAAAAGGTGAATTATATAGTTATAATTTAGAAAATACAGTCAAAGTCAGCGTTTTGAATCGAATTTCCAACGCCGCAGCACAAAAAGGGGAAAAACGTGTTGTCATGAGACAATAATCGCTCATAACTCGATAAGTAATTTATTGATCAAAAAATGGAAAACTTATTTGCATTCCAAATTGTTTCAATAGTCAGGCCTACTAATTTTATGCCTTTACATTTAAAAATGAGTCACAAAATGCGTCAGAAAGTTTCGTGCTGTTGAGCATATCATTTGAAAACCACCTTAACGGAATCTTGGGATATCTTTGATGAGGAAATAAATAAATAAATATTCTAAAAATGTTTGTACAATTATATTTTTTACATAATACATTTCTTGTTATTTTTTAGGCCACACGAAATTTGTTATGGTTTTTGTTAATGATACAAAAAGGTGAATCATATAGTTATAATTTTTATGAAACTTTTATATGCAGAATAATTTTTTTTTTCTGTAATTTTTACTTTGAAAACAGTACAACAGTACAGTGTAGAATTTATCTACAAGACGAACTGACATTGAAGAATGAATAATAATGGATGGGAGGGGGGATGTCTTACAGATGTCTTTTAATGAGCAAAAATGTTTCTTCGTTTTATCTCCATTCGGGGCCCGTATATCAATGATTGTTTAGCGAGTAAGGGTTGATTATGGCTACTTTTCTTATTTACAAGTCGCCAGGCTGTTAATTGCTTTTTCTTCTCCCTCATTCTCCCCTCTCCCGTGATAAAGACATGGACCCTTCTTATTTGGGGGGAGGGGGGGGAGGGTGTCCCCATGGGTGTAATCAAGATTTTTTTTAAGAGGGTGCAAATGTTTAAAATTTGCCAAAAGTGACCGAAATTCTTTTTGATAAAATATTTAGGAAGAGCAAGGGGTCCTTCCCTCCCCCTATCTGCTCCCTGTACTCCACACCCTCTCCACAAAAAAAAAAAAAAAAAAAAAAAAAAAAAAAAAAAAAACACAGCTACATTATCCAAAGAATTTTAAAAAATTACAAAAAATATATATATATATTATAACAACTTAGTACTCCATTGTTTCTAAGTTAAATTCATTATTGACGTTTTCCTCTTAACGAGGCAACCGTTAAGCCTTAAAACCGTTTATGATTACCAATCGGGGGCAATTTTCTTTTAAACATTTTATGACATACATAGATAAGCAAAGGCAAAGTTTCCAAACAAATACTCCTATCAACTAATGCATCATTTTTTCTACTAGTTTTCTACTATTTTTCGACTAGAATTTTTCTTAAAGTTGTAACCATCTTTCTTATGATACCCTGTATACAGATGTGATTAGTACCTGGTATAAAATTTATGCACGTATATAACGTATATATACAATATGTATGAAGTTTAATACTAATCACTTAAGCATAATTCATGAACAATTTTTATGGATAGATAGAAGAAGGGGGGGGGGGTTGATGCTTGCCCCAGGACCTTAAATAGTCTAATTTGGGCCTAATTATCACAGGGCCCTGTGTGTGTGTTTTAAATAACCAAAATAAGGTAAGTGACTACACTATGATGGACCACACAATTGCTTGGAATTCTTGTTAGGGAGACATTAAGCATCTATGTACACTGTAAGAAAAAATAAATAAAAAATGTTTCTGGATCTATAAAAACTTTTCGAAGACATAACACAACCCCTTGCGAGTTATCCAGAAATCCTAAAAGCGCCCCCCCCCCTTCCCGTCTTGAAAATGTTTAATAAGTTTTACACTTAAAAAATCATTTCATAAAAAAAAAAGCTTTTTCAGCTGTACATTAAAAAAAAAAAAAAAAAAAAAAGAATTTTTCAGTTGTACATAAAAAAAAAAAAAAAAAAAAAAAAAAAAAAGATATGGAAAAGAATATAAATGTTTCCGAATAGTGTATTAATTAGCTTTTTTAATCCTAAATATCG
The DNA here is from genome assembly GCA_963931845.1 of Maratus michaelseni. Taxonomy (NCBI): domain Eukaryota; kingdom Metazoa; phylum Arthropoda; class Arachnida; order Araneae; family Salticidae; genus Maratus; species Maratus michaelseni. The sequence goes on from OZ007588.1 coordinate 206,097,974, forward strand.
TTTTTTCATATATTATCAATTATTATCAAGCAAACATTTTCAACTGCGTAACATAATTTAAATGCAAAAGAAAATGTTAATTTTAACATTAATGTTGTTAATTTACTATGTTTGTTGAACATGTAAATGTTTACTTCAGAATTGATAGCATCCTAAAACCTATATTTCGTTTAGAGAAAATACACTGTAAAAACTACTTAGAGAGGTTTCGCTTCGATTTTATTATTATTATTATTATTATTTAACGGCAGCAAAAGAAGTTTTTTTCCTGAAATATTCCTTTAAATTTCTAAAATTTGTTGGTTTCTGAGTTTTCTGAAGATAATAAAATGCTTTTCGGACTCGTGACTAACTCGGAAGTGGTTATATTACATTTTCGTAAAGTTTTGCTAGATAGAGAAACTTTTCTCTTTTTATATAGTGTAGTTTCATTTGTCTTTTAATAAAAATAAGCTATAGTAAAAAGCACGAAAAAATATATTTTAATATCTCTTTTCCTCATTCTAGGATATAAAACTATTTCAATTTATGAAAATCAACGTCTATTACCATAGCGCGTACATAACATGATCCACTTTTACTCTATTCTTTTCTAAAAGGAAAAGTTCCGGGTTTTCTCGGAACAAGAAGCATATTTCAACTATTTTTAAATTATAAATGAAACATTTATAAATTATACGCGTATTAATTTATTCACAAATATGTTCTTCTTATACGAATAATTTGATAGTAAAATCAACATTTTATTTACTATCTCCTTTTTTCAACAGAAAAAGCAAATGATTTCAACTTTTTTTGTGAAATGATGTCACTAAAAAAAATGACAATTTTTCCATATTAAATGTAGTAATTTATGCCTTAAATATTTCTCGCTAAAAAAAATTCCACTTTAGGCAATGCTAAAAAATAAAGTTAAAATCTTGATATTCATGCAAATTTCTATCATTAAATCCTATTGAGTTTGTGGCAAACAAAAGCCTTACTGCAAAATAAGATATAAAAAATATATACATACATTTCATAATTTTCATGCCAATTGTAAATTTGTTTAGTACTAACTGACCCGCACGGCGTTGCCCGGGCCCGTGATAATTAATAATACAAACCTAAATTCGTATGATTTTATATCTTTAACCTGAGTTGTATGAAATTATTTATTTAAAAGGGCTGCGCACGCAACTGAAAATCCTTTATTTACACTTTCTGCCGATAAGGGCCGCATTCTGATATAAACGAACCTCCGACACGTATTGCCGCTGCCTGCGGCACCGTATAGTAGGCGTACAGTGCACGCGCTGCAAAATCTTTTAGTTCCACCTCCCACCATTAGGGGGCGCACCCTGTTCCAAACAAACCACCTTCCGAAAGAAACTCCAACACGAGTCCCCGCTTCCTCCGGCACTGTCATTGCCACCTAGAGTAGGCCACCTAGAGCTATCTAGCTGGCAATGGCACTGTAGCAGGTTTGCTGCGGACGCGCTGCAAAATCCTTTAGTACCACTTCCCACCACCAGGGGACGCAATTTGTTCTGTACTAACATCCGACACGGGTACCTGTTGTATCAAGAAAGTTGAATGAACCAATTCCTGTCGAAATTGGGCCCAAAGAACACGAGAAAATACCCCCTGGTGGTGGAAGGTGGAACTAAAATCTGTTACGCGTACGAAAATCAAGTCGAATTATTCAAACCCCGTTGTGATCGGGCCTAGAGAACCCATAAGATAAGAATGCACAGTTATAGAATAAAAACTGATAGCATTGCCCGCCAGGGGGCGCTTGCTGGAAGTGCTCAACAACAATGTTGATTGTTGGTATGAATCAAGTAAATACGGGTTGTGTACTTTTATTAGGAACATAAATTTAATTTTTACGAAAATCGTCATTTGAACTTTCCGTTATTCTCTATATATAATATTTATAAAACGCTAACGGGAAAGCTAGAAATGCTTAAATTTCTTTAATGGAATTTGTTTTGTGTAAATCGGAGCAAGGCGATAACTCCCTCCATCCCCATACCCGCAAATATAACGATTAATTTATTTAAGAAAACCACCTTCCCCTACATTAACGCGATCATTAAAAAAAGAAATAAATTTTTCTGATAATTAGAACATAACGAAGACGCTACGCTAAAATAGCCGATAGATGGCACACCTTCCCATCCTCAATTTCAAATCTATATCTTAATTAGGTATCTTAATTGTTGTTCATTAGTAAAAATTGGCAATTATTTCTTTTCATTTTCACAAACTAAATGGAGGGATCGGCCAGAGAAACAGATCTCTTTGTAGTTCAGTTTTTAATGAGAGCCGATCCCTGTCTGAAACTTTCTGGGATTTTTTTGACTGGCGACGGCAGATGTTTGGCAGTTTTTTTCAAAAAATTAGAAAAATTACCGACCGATTTTTCAAAAATTGCATTGTCGGATGCAGAAAATTATTTTACATCTGCTCATAAATTTTCAAATCGATATCTTAATTTGTTTTCTTAAAATTTGCTAATTTGTAAATAAATTTAGAATTTGTTCATTTTCGCTTCGAAATCGAGAACAGGCGCTCTTTTCTTTAGTCATTTTGATAAAAAAGATGGCATTTTCGATGCGATGTTTAATGATATTCTAATTAATATCTTGGGTAACTATCAAATTATACATTTTTTGAGTCCCAAGTGCATCATATCAGGCCCTGCACTGCCTAAATTTTCAGGTACGCTGGATTTCGCTAGCCATCGCGGACAGTCAGACACACACACAGAGCAAAACTTTCTTTTATTAATATAGATATACATGCATTAAATGTATGTATCCTATATATATCATGTAAATGCACATACTTTTTATATCCTGAAAAAATAATAGTTTGATTAAAATTATCGATTTTTTTTTCCCGCAAATTCTACTGTTTATCATAAATTTCGTGGTATGTTGCCTTTTTTTTACAGTGATGGACATAATTATAAGACACCTACCTAATTTGACATACAGTGAAAGAAAATATTCAGAGCTTAAAAATGCTTTATCAAATACAACTAAAACATAAATTTATTCTGTTATCACACTTAATTGTTTTACAGAAATGATATTTTTATAGAATTTAATAAAAAAAATTAAAAATACCATGGACAAAATTATAAGACACCCTAACATTTTAATTAAAGCATCTGCTTTGTTTCGAAATATGCAAATTTTCTGCACGCTGTTATGGCGTCAGCAGTTAAATAAAGCAGACGATAACCGACTTCACGCATTTACAAAAACATGCCACGAGGTACGGAATTAAAAGAAAGTGAAAGTCGCGAAAGTTGGAGATTAAATGGAACTGGTGCTTCAGTTAATAATATTTCAAAGCTTATTAAATGCTCTAGATGTGCAATTTCAAATGTTTTGAAAAGAGGAAGTAATGGATCGGTGATTAAAAGATCTGGACTTACTCCTTGCTTATCCTCGAGAAACAGACGTCATGTGCTTTCGCTTGCTACACAGAATAAAATGACCACTACAGGTATTAAAAATGCTTTGAAACTGAATTGTTTAAGGAGAACCATTCTTAGGGAGTTGCATAATGCTTCCTATGTAAAATTTAAAAAATTGAAGAAAAAAACACCGCTTCTAAGGCGGCACAAAATGGACCGCTTAAACTTCGCTAAAGAAACTATGGCCTGGATCTCCAAATGGTACTCTGTGTTATTTTCTGATGAAAAAAAAAATAACCTGGATGGTCCTGACGGGTTTTTGGTATGATTTACGGGTTGGGCATGATTTACGGAAGTCTACTGATGTACAAATGAGCCGCTAAATGGTTAGAGGTTCAGTAATGGTTTGGGCTGGTTTTTCGGCTCAAGGGAAAACCGATATAATTTTTGTGCATTCAAGAATGAATTCCGAAAAGTATAAGAATCTTCTTAAAGATCTACTAGCCTTCTTGTGGTGGACTTCTTGTGGCGAAAACTTCACTTTCCAGCACGATAACGCGTCGATTCATACATCACACGTAACAAAAAAGTGGCCAAAGTGAGCAAAGTATCAATGTTCTTCCGTGGCCTTCTTGCTCCCCAGACTTAAATCCCATAGAAAACTTGTGGGGGATCTTAGCTCGTGAGGTTTACCGAAATGGGAGCCAGTTTATACGTATCGAAGACCTAAAGAATGCTATAAAATGTGCTGGGGCATTCTGTACCTCGTGGCATGTTTGTGAATGCGTGAAGTCGGTTATCATCTGCTTTAGTTAACTGCTGATGTCATAACAGCGTGCAGAAAATTTGCATATTTCGAAACAAAGCAGATGTTTTAATTAAAATGTTAGGGTGTCTTATAATTTTGTCCATGGTATTTTTAATTTTTTTTATTAAACTCTATAAAAATATCATTTCTGTAAAACAATTACGTGTGTTAACAGAATAAATTTATTTTTTTGTCGTATTTGACAAAGCATTTTTAAGCTCTGAATCTTTTCTTTCACTGTATCTCAAATTAGGTTGGTGTCTTATAATTATGTCCACCACCGTATTATTTTTATAAATTGTAATATTTAAAAAAAAAAAAGATGTACCATTCTTTAGACAAAAAAGATCTTGAAACCGCACGGTGTTTAAAACTATATTATAAATTGGTACATTAAATGATTTCTTGAGTATGTAAATCATGTATATGGCACAATGCCACACAAAATAAATAAGAAAATATTTTCAAAAGTGTAAAGTTATAAATATGAAATGTCTTTTTTTCCAAATAATGTGGCATGAATAATTTTTGGTAAAAAAATTGCTGGTAAATAAACTATTATAAATGCAATAAATAACCAACAACTACGAAAATTCTTGCTTAACACTCGATTACTATATCCTGCGAAAACTTAGGATATTGTTCTCATTGTACACTGCAAAAAAATTTTGTTGATTTTACAGTATAATACTGACATCCCAGCTGCCAATATTATGCTGTAAAATTAACAGTAATAAACAGTAAAATAAGCAGTAATACTGTGCCGCGCATGGGCGGTAGCGTATTAAAGATTGCAGCGTATCTGTAAAATGCATCACGTAACTTTCATATTAATACAAATTTATACAGCGAAATTTCGGGAGAAAATTAGTAATTAACTAGAAATGCAATTGAATCCATTTGGACACTACACTGTTAACTAGTATTTTAAAAACACAAATTGCACAAATTGTGCTTATTAGTTGCTAAAATCAGTGTAAAAATTGTTTTAAACTCATAAAAGAGCTAAAATCCTACATGTTTCGGCTTCAAACTTAAAGCCATCATCGGGGAAGAGGAACAACACAAACTACTACTGATCTTTTAATTTTCGACACGAGAAGATTGAAATCAACAGTATGGAAAAATTTAAATAAAATAAGCGGGCACTCTTTGTTGCCAAAGAGCGAAAAACAAAACAATGAATTAACAAGGGGTTAAAAATGTATCCCATAAACCAGGTATGCTGAAAGAAAAGTTATCATTACAAATACAATCTTTTCTAATTTTAATTTCCAATGATTCCCTAATGGCGGCTTTAAATGGGTTATTGAACCTATGGATAATTCTTGCTTTATCGAAATTAATTACAATATCATTATTTTTAGCGTAAAACCGGGAGAGTGCAGTGGATAACTTTCCAAATTTTATGTCGTTTTTATGCTCTTTTAATCTTTCCAAAAACTTTCTTTTAGTCATACCAATGTAAAATATTATACTATTATTATTTAAGCTAATGGGGATTTCATAAACACCTGCGAATTGATCAGGGGGGATAGGATCTAATTTATATGAAACTAAGTCAACCAATTTTCTGGGAAGGACAGCAATAAGATGGATATTGTATTTACGGAGGGCCCTTTTAATCCTTTCAAATATAATAGGTATATATTGGAATTTCCGATAGTTTGGTTTATTATTGCTAGGGACAGGATGCTGAATTAAATGGCCATTGAATTTTTCTATAATTTTCTGTACGTGATGAGCGGGGAAACCATGGTCAATGGCGATATCTCTGATAAAATTAAGTTCATCTTGGATGAATTCACTTGAACAAACCAGAAAAGCACGCTTGATGAATGAATTGAAGGCAGCAATCTTATAAGTGAAAGTTGTAGAGGCATTAAATGGGATTATTGTGTTACTTCTCATCGGTTTACGATAGACTTTACGTTTTAGGTTGTACCAGACAACCACCAGACAGATTTAACACCAGAAGTTTGGCTAAGATACGTGGACGATATCTTTATCACATGGAGTCATGGAAAGCAGGAACTCCTATCTTTCCTCTCAAAAATAAACGAAATAGATGAAAATATTAAGTTTACGTTGGAAATAGAAGAAAATTCATCACTGCCGTTCCTGGATATTCAATTAATTAAAGATGACAACAACCTAAAACGTAAAGTCTATCGTAAACCGATGAGAAGTAACACAATAATCCCATTTAATGCCTCTACAACTTTCACTTATAAGATTGCTGCCTTCAATTCATTCATCAAGCGTGCTTTTCTGGTTTGTTCAAGTGAATTCATCCAAGATGAACTTAATTTTATCAGAGATATCGCCATTGACCATGGTTTCCCCGCTCATCACGTACAGAAAATTATAGAAAAATTCAATGGCCATTTAATTCAGCATCCTGTCCCTAGCAATAATAAACCAAACTATCGGAAATTCCAATATATACCTATTATATTTGAAAGGATTAAAAGGGCCCTCCGTAAATACAATATCCATCTTATTGCTGTCCTTCCCAGAAAATTGGTTGACTTAGTTTCATATAAATTAGATCCTATCCCCCCTGATCAATTCGCAGGTGTTTATGAAATCCCCATTAGCTTAAATAATAATAGTATAATATTTTACATTGGTATGACTAAAAGAAAGTTTTTGGAAAGATTAAAAGAGCATAAAAACGACATAAAATTTGGAAAGTTATCCACTGCACTCTCCCGGTTTTACGCTAAAAATAATGATATTGTAATTAATTTCGATAAAGCAAGAATTATCCATAGGTTCAATAACCCATTTAAAGCCGCCATTAGGGAATCATTGGAAATTAAAATTAGAAAAGATTGTATTTGTAATGATAACTTTTCTTTCAGCATACCTGGTTTATGGGATACATTTTTAACCCCTTGTTAATTCATTGTTTTGTTTTTCGCTCTTTGGCAACAAAGAGTGCCCGCTTATTTTATTTAAATTTTTCCATACTGTTGATTTCAATCTTCTCGTGTCGAAAATTAAAAGATCAGTAGTCGTTTGTGTTGTTCCTCTTCCCCGATGATGGCTTTAAGTTTGAAGCCGAAACATGTAGGATTTTAGCTCTTTTATGAGTTTAAAACAATTTTTACACTGATTTTAGCAACTAATAAGCACAATTTGTGCAATTTGTGTTTTTAAAATAACTAGAAATGTATGTTCTTTACTTTTTAATTACAAAACAAAAACATTTTGAATATAATTGTGACTAAAAAAAAAACTCAAAATAAACTTATAACATTAAGGCGAAATGTTGTATCTTATACCCAAAGACACGGAGTTTTGAGAACACTTAGTTAATGCAAAATATAATTTTTTAAAATGTATTAATTACAACTTTAAATGAAAAAAATAATGGTAATAAAAATAACAAGTTTAAACTCACCTACACTTCTTTTGAATACTATCACCAGCAAGTTTACAAACTTTTTCACAACTGTATTGTGCAAGCGCTCCACTCCACACTTTGAGAGAGGAAAACGAACTCGTCGGAACCCAGTGATTGTGTATGACCACTTGAGAATCAAAACTTGACATCAAGGTAGCCATGAAGCTGGGATCAACTTGAGAAGATGGAGAACAAACGATGATTACTTGAGAAATGGGATATTCGCATTTTCTCATAAGTCTCTTCTTCAAAATTTTACAAGAACCTTCGTCAATGTGTATGCATCCATCGAACTCCATTTTTTTCAGCGCAAAAGAAATGCGATGATAAATACCAATCTAAAAAGAAAATATAAGCTTTAGTTTAAGATAATCAAGCTAAAAAATTAGCATTTTTCCATAAGATTTTTAAAAATTCACAAATGGAACGTATTAATACCCAATTTGAAAACATCAGAATTTAATAAATGAAAATATCGATAAATAATTATAAGATACTTTCTCTTAAAATTGAACCGTAAATACCAAAATTCCATTTGTGCATTGAAGAATTAAAATAATTATCATTTCAGAATGAATTCTCCGAAACTCATGAGCATGATTAGATTGTTTGCTTGGGGTAAATCCATAGGTTTAGAAATGGGGTAAGACAGAGGAACCAAAATATTTTATTAAGAAATTATAAATGTTCTTTAAAAAGTACGAGTTTAATAATATTGAATAAGCTAAAAATATGCAAGGTGCTTTTTAAGAGGGATAATTTTCCACTTCCTATATCATAAAAACGCTGATGATTTTATTTATTATTTTATTTTTATTTATTTATTTTTTTTTTTATTTTTTTACCTCTAACAGATATAAATATAACAAAAAGAAGAGAAAGAGAAATCAAACAGTGAGAAAGTTTAATAGTTTTGTTGGAGCATTGGTATTAAATATAAAGTTACAGGTTGCTGAAGTTTATTAAGTAATATAAATAACTGTTAATAAAGAAACATTCAAAATTTCGACTTACTTCTGAATATTAAAGAATCCATACATTTTCTTTCTCTTATTAAACGTTCAATATTTTTCAATAACTTGAATCAAAATTACATAAAACTTCTCGAATTTAAAGCTTTTTTTTTTTCCAAGTGAGAAATAGAGAAGCATTAGCTATTGTCTTTTACCCCGAGGAATATATATTTTTTAAAGTTAATTTTGATTTTTGCTTGTAAACAATTTAGTACGTTTCAATAAAATTCACATTAAATGCACTTCACTATAATAGAAAGAAACCTAACACAATAAAGTTTCCGTTTTCTAATATAATTTAGGTACTTCTCCATTATCCTGTCGACCACTTTTCATAACAAAAAACTATCGCCAAATTATAGGATTTACCGCCAAAAATGCAATCCCATGCACTTGACGCCAGAAGCATTTCACGTGTTTGTTATACCATTAAGTGGTTTTTAATTCGACATTTACCTGTATTTTTTATTATGTTTTACTGATTTATTGGTTATTTCATTAATTAAAATAACAATTGCCTCCTTAAATGGCAGTGCCATGATATTAAAAGAGAAAAAAGCAATGAAAAAATGTTGCGATGCATACTCACGTGCAATAGATCAGTTTCAACTGACGACACAAACATTTATTCATTAGCCGAAAGGCATAATTAAGAAAAATCGTTTGTATTTTATTTATTTATTTTGTTATCCCAATGGCAACATTCTTCCATTTGTTTATTTGGCGTTGGATTTTGGCGATATTTTTTTGTTATGAAAAGTAGTCGACGGGATAATGGAGAAGTGCCATAATTTATACTTGCTAGTATTAGGCATTCTCTTTAGCCTGTAGTAAAAAAAAAAGCATTTTTTTCCGCTCAACAGCGCAACATTTCTGACGCATTCACGAATTAATTTTTATACACAAAAACATGAAATTAGCTTGCATGACTCATGGAGTGATTTTATATCTAATAGCCTTATTTATTTCTTGATAAAGTATTACATATTGAGTTATAATTGGTTGTTGTCTCATAATTATCTTCCTCGAGCAGTCGCGTTTCAAAAATGGGTACAAAATGCCAACTTTAATAACATTTTTCAGAAAGATCCTTTGTCTTTATCGAAAAATGGAAAACACTATTAAATTTCTTAGTATTCGAAAAAGAAAAGTTTTAAATATTGTGAGTTTAAGAATAAAAGTTACTTCGTGAATATATCAGAAAGTAGCCAGTTCAAATTTTAGAACAGCTTTAAAAGTGTTTGTTCTCAAGATGTATTTATTTTTTCTCTGCTCAACAATGAGAAACTTTCTGACACATTCATAAAAACTTTTTGTTCTGTCAAAGCGCTTTCTGTAATGTTATTTTCTAAAATACTCGATACCTATATGTGAAAACAAAAAAATATTGTTCAATTCCTTAGGAGCAGAATATTACCTCAAAATCTTATGCCTTTATGAAAAAAATATCGTCAATGTGTCAGGAAAGAGCGGTAATTTGAGAACAATTTTGCGTTCAAAGTTTAGAAATTACAAATGATAAAAAATTTAAACACCTTTTTTACTCCGTTCTGCAGACGGGAAAATTCATGATATTTTTGGGGTGTTACTTTAGTAAAAATTTAAAGAAAATGCAAGATTTGCTATTTTCTATATATGCAAATTTTATAAAATAGTTGTAACATAAATGTTAAAAAAAGGTAGGTTTCCCTTAAAAATTTGTAATATATATAAGGTTATTATCCCTTATCCTGGGAAATGCCCGGCAGGTCAGCAAGTTCAGAATAAATGCTAATTCTGTTTCACTTCTTTTTTAAAACTCCCCCGCCCCCCCCAAAGGTTACTAGTTTTTAAAATCTTGTAAAATAAAACAAGTGTAAATAAGAACCAAAAACGTCTAACAAATGTATATTTCTGCAGTGTAAACACAAAAGTAATAATATTATGTAATAATAATAAGAATAATAGTAAAAAGACGATGATGAAACAATTTTTCAATAAATTTAAGAATATATACGTATTATAGACCTGAAATTTGTCAGCAAATATTTTCTGTAGCAAATTATCGAATGATACAAAAAATATATAGAAAATAAATATTTCAAGAATTCAATAGAATTGCATATAGTTCATGAACGAATATTTGACATTAAAAAAAATATTAACAGAATATGATTCATAGTCTAATAATTACATATTCAGATATTAATCAAGAAGATGACAAATGTACTGCCAACACAATAATGGATACAAAGCATTTTGAAAACATATATATATAATTAAAATTCTGTTAAAATAAACAAATAAGAGTAATTCAATGAGAAAACTTAAATATTTAAAAATATATACTCATAGAATACAAGTACATAATTAATTCTTTTAAATGCATCATCAAGGCATTTAGGAATAAACTTATTTTATCCAATAACGATTAGATAATTAAGAAACATATGACAGTGGCGCAGCCAAGGGGGGGGGTTGGGGGTTAAAACCCCCCCAGAGCTAAAAAAAATTACTATAATTGCCGTTTATATAAATCAAAACTAAAGTTTAAAATTAAATTTTTTGGCCTTTCCGCCTTGGCGAAATCCGCCGCTTTGTTAAATCAAATTCTATTCAAAAATGTGATTCAATTAAACGGCGAAAATTCTACTTAAAACTGTGAAAGAGCATATTACAAGCATCGGTTAAGTCAAAGTCAAAACTGGTTATTTGGACTGCGTCACTTTGTCAAGAAGAGCTGGGCAGTATCGAAAATACATGTATTTGAAATACATTTTCAAAATATATTTGTATTTTGTATTTTAAACAGATAAAACTAAAGTATTTTGATAATGTATTTTGAAATGATTTTTCCATGTGTTTTGTATTTTGAAAATGCTCAAAATACATTTCTCGATTATTCAAACTTCGTACTAAACTTGAAGCTGGTATAAAGTTTAAACCACAACTTGTGTTTTAACCGCAAATTACTGATTCACAACAGGAAACACATGCTTGTCTGTTTTGTATAGTCTTTGAATTCGTTTCTAGAAGTTAATATGAACATTTTTTTTTTTTTTTGGCATAATAAGGATTTTTATCTTTGGCTGAAACATTTTTGCTGAATGGTTTTGCTAATGCTTTTTAATTCTTAATGTTGCTATGCGAAAAAATAAATAAATTGTTCAGACTTTTCCTGAGTATTGCATTTTTAAACTATGTTAGCAGTGTAATGCAGTTAGTTGTTGCATAGACGCGTAAAAATATTGATAATACATACCCAAGAACTCCTAATGAAAGGAAATTAATTATTTGTGATATATCAGTGATCATGCTGCATAAATATGTTAGTTTTATTAAATTTCTTTTGTAGATTTACTATTGTTGAGTTTACTGTCTATACTGATCACTGTATTTTTTTGGTAAACAACTTTCAAATTGTACACTTTGCACAATGTCACACCCGTCACTTCTTTGTCACGCCCGTCACAGCAGGAAAAAAATTCTTATAAATTAAAATAATTAAAATTTATTATGAAAATTACAAAGTTTTATTTGAATCTCTTTCATTAGAAAAAAATTGTTTTAATAATAAAACAGTTAAATATTCACAGGAATTTTAACAAATGTGTATGCAAGTAAAAACTCTTGTCCCGAGAGAGTCACACCCGTCACAAGTTTAAAATGTTTGTTTTTAGGTGCGTTCGTAATTATATAAATACGTAGCACCTATAATCGTCGCTTGGTCCGTCCGTCTGTCTGTCTGTCTGTCTGTCTGTCCGTCCGTCCGCATATAACAACGCAAAAACTACCCAACCGAATGGTTTGCAATTTAAAATATATTATCTTTGCAGAATTTTGTCGAGACATTTCAAATTTTATTAAAATCGAATCAAAACTTTAGGAGATATTAATAAAAATATTTATTAAGCAATTTGAATTTTTTGTTTAAATCGGTGCTTTTTTGTTATAGGAGCTTCCGAAGTTTAATCGTCAAGCGACCGAGATACTTATTTTATTACAGAAATTAATTTGCAGACGATATAATTCATTTCACAGAATTAGAAATCATCAAGATCTCAATATTTATATAACTAGATGATACATATATATCTGAATATTTATATAACTAGTTAAGATATTTGTATGAACAGTGTCATAAAATATATACTTAACTAGCTGTTTAACCCGTTCTACGCACGGGAGATCATGAATTTAATTCTAAAACTTGCGTACGAACGCACCTCGTTTGTAACGTTTGACGTACAATTTCCAACTTGTTTAAATATTGAAAGCTATTGAAGTTATATATTTGCTCAATTATCCAAGCATATGCATGGAAAAACATAATTAAAATACTTTTCAGGGATTTATTAACTAATTTATTTCCCAAAATATAGTTATAAACTCTTAAAATTTTGTCTGGATGTCACACCCGTCACAATGGAATGGCCCAATTTTAGAACTTTTTTTTTTTGTTTTGTTTTTCTGCTACTGCAAACTGTTATTGGTCTATATAAGTCTCTAAAGTAACAACAATGCCAAATTTCATGTTTCTAGCCCTAATTGTACAAATAAATTGTAATTTAGAACGTTTCCTGCTCCTTTTCCCTTTTTAAATTTCGAACTTTATAGAAACCATTTTTAGTGAGCATTTACATCTTTTTAAAGTAAACGCTAGTCCAAATTTCAAATTTCTAGAATCAACAATATCATAGAAAGTGCAATTTTAGAATTTTTTTTTTTTTGTTCTTGCACCCATTTGAAACGTGATGCACCGAAAAAAAGTGTTTGGAAATTGTTGTATAAAATATAGTCTATGTTAGAGAGGAGATGGTTAAAAGAATTTTGACACCATTATTAAGGTTCCATACTTAAAAAGTAAAAACGTAACTATTAAAAGATCACTCATGTGTCTTATTCTTCTGGCGCTCAGCGGGGAGTTAAGGGTTATCGACGCAGAATCATCTAAGGATTGTTGGTAATGATTTTCGAAAATATATGTTTGTAAATAGCTGAGATATTAATTAAAACCCATCTAGAAAACAACGGCACGGATCAAAACTGTGTTGCTACTTTGCGACCTACTTTTGAAGCGCGCTTGACACAATGCTAAGCTTAAACTTTGTAACAAGATCTTTGCTTTAGGTAAGACGAATCATGATAGTCACCATTTTTCATACCAAATGAATTCAATTATTGAGGGAAAATATTGAAAAATAATTCATAGAATAATTCTAAGACATTAAGAGTAAGTAATTTTGAGACAACAATCGCTTATAATTCAATATATAATTCATTTATAATGAAAAATCTTCTCGTTAACAAATCACTTGAATTATCATACCTCGATAGGTTTTCATTTTTGAAAATGAATCGGAAAGTTTCGCGTTGTTTAGCATACTTTTTTTAAATGCTTTAAAATTGTCTACTATCACGACAAATATGATTGACAAGTAACTTTTCGTGTGAAACTCAGCGACTTCTTCCGAAGCGTGATTTGTTCTCTACCAAATTTAAACTTTGTACAAGGTCTTTGTTTTAGAGGGAGATATATTCATTGTTTTTCATTCCAATACCAATAAAATTAAATTTTGGCATGTAATATTGTTTTAGGTATGTGACTATGTCATGTGAGAATATTACCTTTGAACAGTTCTGATATTTTGTGTGGAACCCTTTGTACGCGAATAAAACTCACATATGACCAATTGACCAATTTCTTTTTAAATCTGTTCTGTAGTTCCAGAATTAACCCCTGCAAAAAGAACAAATGTTGCTGTTTTATAATATTAGTATACATACGACTACAATTCAAACTCGGATATTTTTAGGGAACTTTAACAATAATAAATATATTTTAACAAAATTTTCATCAGATTTACATTAGATAATGCGAAATTCGATGTTATGTAAAGTACTGTAAGGGCACAGTAATTTAGTCTACAATACTGTGTTTAATATCAACTACATTCCAAAACATCGATTACCTTAATTGAGTTGTCACATTTGGCAAAAAGCAAGGTAAGTAAGTCTATTGAAAATTTTGTTAAAATTGCTTCTTTATTATTAAATTTAGGAATAAGAATTCGTGATTCTCATGAAACCTTGTGGATTTTTGATTGAACAAATGGATTGCAAATCTGTTATTTTCTATGTAAAAATTATTTGCTGTACTGTGCTCTTCCATCTTAAAGTTTTCTCCTCATAATTTTTAAACACTTTATAAATCTAATCAATTTTTGTGTTATTTCATTGGTGCATTTTATAGTTTGTCACTCTAATATTGTAAACGCTGTTTAAATGAACCGTAACCAACGTAATTGCAGAGATAAGCATTATGATTTCATTCATTTAAAAGACTGATTCCATTAACCGGTGATTCATTTAAAAGACTGATTCCATTAACCGGTGATTCATTTAAAAAGACTGATTCCATTAACCGGTGATTCATATAACCGGCGACCACCTTTATCAGAAACTCAAAACCCCCCCTAGAACCGAATTCTGGCTGCGCCACTGACATATGACAATCAATTAAAGGCTTTTGCACTGGGATTAGCCAATCATTTTCCTGGGGTTTTTCTCTCGTTAAAAGTGTTTTAATAAATAAAGAGGGGAGGGGAGGGGGAGGTTCAAGGCCACTTTTCCACAGGTCCTTAAAAAAAAAAAAAATATTAAGTCACTGCACTTTTCTATCCCCAATATAAAAATAAGGATGTAGATTACCTTAACTTTTTGAAAGGTATATACATATGCAAGGTAAACATAGGTCATATACTTTACTTTAATTAGCAGTCTATTCTAATATTTCGTTTTGCTAAGTGTCTAAAGATTTGTATTATAATGTACAATTATTCCATTGTTATATTATATGTTAACATGAAACACATGAAAATCAACCCCCCCCCCCCCCCCATCTCACGGAATGAAAAAGAAAAACCAGCCAACTGTAATACACTTTTTTTCATATTATAAAAATTATATTATTGCAATAGTGAGGAAAATCAACTATATTTTCCCCTTGCAATATGAAAAAAGAAAAAAAATCAAAATTGATGAAAATTTTAAGAAGGAAAAAACAATCAGCTTATTTTTCACCCTAAAATGTGCATTTTTTTAAAGAAAAAAAATAGTTTACTTAGCAAAAACCATTAATATCTTCTTACATTTATTTAAGTTATGATCCAAGATCAATTTAAAATGCTTTCTATTACTTAATAATAATAATAATAAATCTAACATCTGTTTAGATGAATTAAAATTGTATAGTATTAACAATTCTTAAAGAATTTCATTCGATTTCTAACAAAATATCCGCAATTGAAAAAAAAAAAAAAATTAAATTCTGTATTTGTATCTGCAGTTTTATATAATAGCTTTGTTCTCTTGCTTAGTTTAAACGACACCACAGCATATATATCCAATAAGTAGAAGAGAATACAGCAAATTTTCGTTATGAGTTTTTTTTTTTTTTAAGAAAAAGAATTATCCATTATTCTACTCGCAATCACACCATTTTTTCCATTTCAGAAAAGTTTAAATTAGCCCTATAGATAGGATATGATAATGACATCTTTAAGAAACTAGAAATCCTAGCCAAATTCATTGGTTTTTTTCAACCATGCAATGTAATAATTACATATATAACTCAAGTGTAATTAGGAAAAGACAACCTTAAATTAACTTATTAATAAAATTGTTTATGTTTTCTTATTTTAAACTTCGATTTAAAAAAAAAAAAAGGTAATTACAGTTATGTATAAGTTTAAGTGATATAGCATCAACACACACACAAATATGAGTCCTTAGTTATAAATTGATTTACTATAATTCTATAATTGGGAATATTAATTGAAATATGTAGATTATTCATTATTTCCACATTTACTCTTTTTTTTTAATTGTTCATTGTTAAAATAAATTT
The DNA here is from genome assembly GCA_963931845.1 of Maratus michaelseni. Lineage (NCBI taxonomy): Eukaryota > Metazoa > Arthropoda > Arachnida > Araneae > Salticidae > Maratus > Maratus michaelseni. Next base: position 206,114,507 of record OZ007588.1, read on the forward strand.
CTTGAAGTGTGATTTTCTCAATGAAAAGGTCTTAATTAATAAATATAAATTATTTTTAAAATAATGCCTTTTTTCAGATACTGCTGCTTTGAAAAAGTATGTTACACTCTCGTTATGAAAATTTGTTATATTTGTCGGTATTAGATAAAATAAATAAATTAAAAAAAATTAAAACCTGTAGATACTAAAACTAAGATAACTATCTATAACTCATCTGTACTTACACAAATGTCAAAATAAAATAAATTACAAATAATAAATATCCCAATTATAATACATTAAATTCCCATTCAAAACAAGCTAATACATTTTCTTTATTTTGAGAATAGAATAACAAAGCTTGCGCCAAATTCTGATGCAAGTCTAATTATCCAGAAAGCGTACAATTTGCTGAAGAGTACAACAAATTAAAAAAAAAAAAAATACAAATTACTTTACATTTTTTAAAATATGAAATAAAATATGATCAAATACTTAGTTTATATATATCGATTTCTATTTAAATTTATTTAAAATAACAATTATTATTATTGAGAAGGAATAATATTGTAATCAAAATTATTTAATGACGCAATAAATAGATATTGTGAAGGTTGCATTGGATTATTAAAAGGAAAAGACAATATCTTTTTAAATATGTATAATAAAAGCACGAAAATTTTGTTCATAGTGTTTCTAAATAAAAATATTAGAAATGATGAACTTGTGATGACATGAAATTAATATATGCTTTTTTCTTGCAGCGTAAAATATTTTAAATGAGATTTTGAATAAAGTTCTTTTAATTAATAAATTTCAAAACTTAAAAGAAACTTTAACACGGGCTTTAAAACGTATAACATGCGAGCGATTCATACATTTTATTATCATAGATTTTGTAATTACTGTTTTAAAATAGCATTAAAAGAAAATATATATATATACAATTTGAGATAATTAATCGAATTTCCGTTCAATCACAATAAGTAATTTTGATACTTATCATGAATAAGAATTATGTTTATAAAATGCAGTAAACTATGCTAATAATCTATAAATTTAAAACGCTAAGCGATTTCTTTCGACAATCCGTCAGAACAAACTACTGCATCAAATCACACCATTCTTTTTTTAAATGAAAGATATTTGGACACAGATTTGTTATCGTGCATTCGTTTGTTCGAAAATTTAATTAATTAGCTGTAATTTTCAATTAAACATTTACTTCTGCTTATGACGTCATAAAGTCGACAACTCCCACTTTTGAGGGCATAGAGTTTATTCCCTGAACTCTGTGGTTCGCCAATCTTTTGACATTAGCTAATATCAACTAGGTAATATTTTAACATTGTAGTATAAAATCTTAAAAAAAACTTAATTAGCTAGAATATAATCATAATAAAATATTTAAACGTAAACATATCAATATGAATAAAAAATCTCACGTAAAATGTTGCAATTTAAATGATTCCAATTGAAACAAGATTTGGAGAGTTATCCTTGACGCCCAGCTAACATAAAAGTACCTATTTTATTTTATTTATTTACGCACATATTCAAATTTATTATAAAACACCAGGTTGCCATACAAAGCAAAAATCGTCATTTAGGCGCCAAAAAATAACCTAGGTGCGTCTGCGATATATATACTGATTTAATCAAAATTATTTTGGTTGCACCGCATATTGCAAAATTAATTAAATCCATGATTATTGCTTCTTTCACAGATTAAAAATAAGAAAATTGGTACTTCTCTATTATCCCGTCGACCACTTTTCATAACAAAAAACTATCGCCAAACTGTAACGCCAAATAAACGGGAGAACGTTGCCATTGAAATATCAAAATAAATAAATAAATTAAATACATGAATTTATGGACACAATTGTTATTTTAATTAATGAAATAACTAATAAATCAGTAAAACATAAGGAAAATAGACGAAAATCTCGAATTAAAAACCACTTGATGACGTAACAAACACGTATAATGCTTCTGACATCAAGTAAATCGCACTTCATTTTCGGCGTTTAATTTTACAGTTTGGCGATAGTTTTTTGTTATGAAAAGTGGTCGACCGGATAATAGAAAAGTACCAGAAAATTTAATGTTTAACGAAATTCAATTATTTTATCGATCGCGAATTTTGGTTCTTTTCCGTTATACCGACACCATGCCATACATGTAAATATATGCTTGGCGGCAATGGTGTCCGTATAATGGAAAAGTACTCAATTTTTTCTTAGTTCGGGCTATTACCAAAAACAAACATTTTACAGGTAACAAAAAAATCGCCGAAAATGGCTGCTTCATCAGCTGTTATGGCAAAGTTGGATAAAATCTAATAACATGAATTTTACAACGTTTATGCGAAACACCACAGAGAACACACGCTATTTTTATATAAGTATAGGGTATATTTAAACGAATAAGAGAACTAACAACCTTCAATAATATAATGCATGAAAAAGTAAACAAATAAGGGATTCAGCAAATCATAAAATATGTATTTCTTAATATAACTATAAAATACAGAAAAATATTCTGGTACCATCAAAAATATTCATTATCCCGTCGAAATTCCGTGCATTATCCCGTCGTCCCATTAAGAAAAAAAAAACTATATGCAAATTAGGTACTTTTCGGTTAGCCGGCGCCAGTAATATATATATATACATATAATAAACTCCAATGGAAAATTACTTGCAGAATCATTATCACAAAAGCCAACCAAAATCTATAAACCCCATAAATTCAATACTAGAAAAACAAAACTATATACATTATATAATTTGTATATATGTATGTATATACTATATATATATATATATATATATATACATATATACTTCATTGGCGCCCTGCTAACCGGAAAGTACCTCAAATAATTCGCCAAACTGTAGCGCCCAATAAACAAACGGAAGAATGTTGCCATTAAATCTCAAAAAAAGAAAAATAATAATAATAAAAAAAATAATTAAGAAAAGCCCCATTTACTAAAGTATCATTTATCAGTAACTTTTAACAATAAAATTTACAATATATTAATGAAAACAGAATCAAAAATAATCTTGGATATTTATTTATTTACATTATTTCTCTTAAGTATGGAAAAGGAATAATCATCCTGATTATGTAAAGGAATGAAGAAACCATACAAATAAATTACACTTGAAAACATTAAAAATCTCCTTATCTGCAGATTGATTTATTATTGTAAAAAAAATTCTTCATCTTTACATAAAAATTGATTAGCTTAAAACAATGGATGCGTTTCAGAAGATATGGATTTGAAACGAACAATGATTAAAGAAGACACTTTAAAAATTTTGATCAAAACATTTTAAAACTTTTTTTAACGTCGAATTTCGACGATGCGTTTGGGGAGATGCAATGCACATGCGCATAGGAGCTCATTCGGTTGCATTATCACAAGGGGGGATGTGTGCCTTATTTAATATGTTCTTTTATTGACTGCATATGAGATGAACGTAGGGATATGCTATTTGTATGATACTTCATAGGTTCAGGAAATTTTCTTTCTTGCCGTGAGGAATAGGGCGGTAATGTCAAACTGATTTCCGTTTTGTTTACGGATTGTTTGTTTAGAGTTTGCATCGGAAATAATAACGTAATTCACTGGGGGAATTTTTTTTTTTAAATAAAATATTTGAAAGATTGTTTCATAAGCACCCCTACTTATGTAATAAAGAAGCTAATTTTACTAATATTGTTATTGTAATTTTTTCCGTCAAGTTTTGACGGGTACCATCTAGTATGTTATAAAAACGTTTATTGTATTAATTATAGTAAAGTTTATTGTATCAATTATAGTAAAGTTTATTGTATTAATTAATAATAAATGAATATAAAGTGAGATTTCCAAATATACTTTTAGCATAGGCTAATGGACAGGTATTTTAAATTGTTAATAAATATGAAAATAGTTAGGATAAACATGATAATAGTTATGAAATACTAATGCTTTATTGTTACAAAATATCTTTTAAAAATATATATGTAACATAAGAGTATTGCTCAGGTAATTAATAATGTTTTACTACGCTTAGATTTAAACATGTATAAAAAATATGAGACAATAAATAAAATTATCGTAATTTCATTAATGTCGCGCCCTCTTGTACCACGTGCTTCTCAATTAATGCCTCATTTGGGGGGGGGGGGGGGATTATGATGAAAAATAAAAGAAAATCATTTCCAACAGTTTTTATTATATTAAAATTTAACAATTAGTACTAAAATTGTATAGTATTATCCAATGTATCACTTCATGGTTTCATAAACTTAAATAAAAAAATTTCGCCGAAATATTTTATGTAGTGATCAATGGTCAGATATATATATAGACCATTCAAGCATAGGCCAACTGTCAGGCATCTTAAATTGTTAGTACATATTAAAATAGTTATGAGAAGTATGATAATATGAAAATAGTTATGAAATATTATTGATTTATTATTATAAAATATTATATATATATATATATATATATATATATATTATAATTATACATATATTTAAAATTGTATGTTACAGAAGAATATTGCTCCGGGAAGTAATAATGTTTCCTATGCTAAGATTTAAACATGCATAAAAAATTCGAGATAATGAGTAAAACTATTGTATTTTTCATGCATGACACGCCCTGATAAAACACGTGCTTCTCAATTTTTAAAACCTCATTTGAAAAATAGTTATATATGTTAAAAAATAGGAGTACATCATTTCCAACAGATTTTGTTACATTAAAATCTAACGATTAGTACTAAAATTGCATAGTATTATTCAATGTATCACTTCATCATTTCATAATCTTAAATACAAAATTTCCCCTCAATGATTTTATGTAATGATCAATGGCCATACAGAGGCCATTCAAGTGGCAAATACTCATGCATCACGCGCATCCCAATTTTCAAATAAATCTTGAGGGAAAAAATTCACGCAGCATACAAAAAATAAATAAATAAGTAAATAAAGATAAAAATAAAGAGTGTTTTGAAAATACAATTAAAAATATATCTTATTCTTTACCTTCTGATGAATTTTCTTTCAATAGCTAAGGGCGCTAATGAAGCACAGTCAAACAATTCAAAAAATACTAAAGAGGACGAGATGAAGGTCAGATCTGTACTTTTCGCTGAAAAAAAATATGTATTTCTTGACTTTAAATCCAGAGAAAAATGTCAGCAGGGCGCTTCACAGACCACCAGGGAAAGAAGTATGGTGAGTCATAATTTTCACAAACTGATCCTGATTTGAGAAAACACTGTAACTATTGTCCAGTGCAATTGCTGATAACAAATGAGCTGGAGGGTAGGAGGGGCTAACAGGTCACTCTTTTACAACTGAAAACGGTAAGGATTTTCATCTAATCTTTTTGAAACATTATTTGTGGTGTATTGAAAGTAGCACCTGTCACTCAAAAAACAAGCCTTTGCTTATCGTAACTTTTTGTGAAAATTTGAATATGCTAAACTGAGAGTTTGGATTAAATTTGACAGTTACAATGACTGCCTCATTATTGTAAATGGCAATGGATTACTCTTTATTGTAACTCTGAATACATGCGCATGAAATATTTAGATCGTTTGAAAATGTACCATTAATAGGTTAAAGACATGAAGTAAGAAAATTACTAGATATTCATTAGTGCATTTCACCAAAAATGTCTGTAATTTCTGTTTAAAACACGGATGATCTCTTAAACTTTAGTTTTTGGTATTTACAACGACTTCGATTACAAAAATATAAATATATATATATATGTATATAAAATGTTGAATTTCTGCTTTTACTCGAGAGTGGATATGTTTAAGAAAATATAAAAATTTTGAGCACGGTTTTCCGTTTTGAAAATTTTTATTTTGCCTTAAAAAAAAAAAAAAAAAAAAAAAAAAAAAAAAAAAACACCTATCTAACAACAGTTATCCACTGCTAGATCAATTGAATGAGAAACGAGGAAAACTGCAATAAACTATAAAAACTAATTGAAAATATATAAACCTAATCTATATAAAAGTAAACAATAAGGATTACTTCAATTGGCAATTTCACTTGTTTAATGTATTATACATTAAACTTTATTAACATCCATTCATTTTAAAGCTTTATGGGGAATGTTAGCTTAAGCTTAACTTAATAAATTTTTATTACGTAATAAATATCTCAAAAAAGTAATTTTTCTTACTTGGTAGAAAATTTTGGCAGCAGTATATTTAATTAAATCTCTATAATAAAACTTAGTCATGTGACTGTCCTCAACAGTTCCGGGATGCCGCATCGCTTTTTCATATGCCAAGCGGCCATTTTTATTCAAAATTATTTTTTCGAATAAACTGCATAAAAGTTACATTTTAAGAAAGATCGTTCAAAATAAATTAATATTTGAGAGATGACTTGCGTTCAATTATGTATATATTCTGCAATAACTTCAGTCGAAAGATTCGCAGTTCAAATTCTGTATTCATAAAAGTAAACAAAAAAAAGATTGATTCGTCGTGAACATTTAAAATATTAAATCATGGAGGTAATCATTCGCAAAGCAAGTTCTCCGCGAATGAATTTTTGGACCGCTGCCTCGCGTCAAAAAAATAATTCGCACCAGTGAGACAATCAAAGTTTACCATAATTATGTGCTATACAACTCAACTTTCGGACCTTTTCTTGACGTAAATTGAACTCATGTAATAATATTTAATGAATCAGATTTTTAGCATTTTTAAAATCGCTAATACAGCTTTTATTTATCGCGTGTACAAATTAGAAATGATACTTTGATTTTGAAATCAAATGTTTTGATTTATGATATTATTTCTTATTTATTTATTTATTTTCTCTTTTAAATGAAAAGTGTGAAGTATTTTAAATTTATGTAATATAAGCATTTTAGATTAAAGTTAAGTATTTTAAATGAAATGAGTGACAGGTTTATAATTTAAAATTAAATTAATTGTAGTATGAATGACGGTGATGGGAACGATATTTGGCGAATTATCATCTGCTCCCGGCTAACAAAAATACTCATAATTAAAAAAAAAGAATAAAAATAAATAAATGATAGTTTGTTGTAAATAAATATTGATATACATATCAAAAATAATTTATAGAATTAAAATAAAAAATAAAAGTAAATAAACAACAATTTCCATAACAAAGTTTTCGCCAAATTGGCGGGGGAGGGGGGGGGGAATCGCGCCAACGTGCGTATGTGACATTTGTGCCCAAAAAATATGCGAAATGCTACCATGATCGCAAAAGTTCATGATTTGTCTATTAGAATCTTCCGATTTGGCGAAGGATTAAGGGAAAATTAAATTATGAATAAATGTAACGTGTTGCAATGTTTAACATACATTTAAGGGAGACCAAACTGGTCGCCAGTGGCGGCTAGTATGTAAATAAACATATAAATAAAATAAAATATTAGTTCGTTGTGCTTAGAAGTTTTACAAATTTCTTAACTAAGGAAATAAATGTATAAATAAAATAAAATAATAGTTCGTTGTACTTAAAGCTGGAAGAAAGTAATTGATAAAGTTATGGAATTAAGATCTATACTTTGAGTATGATGTCTTTTTAATACAATATAAAATTACTTTTGAGAGAGTATGAGATTTAGTTTAATGATTTATAAGTTTAGTCATTGTTTTTTGTTCAAAAAATTAAATATTAAACTAATGTCTTAGGAAATTTCCATACGTGAAATTGAACTAGATTTGATTATTTATGCTATTTCCATTTTAAAGTACAAGCATACTCTAAAACTTTCAATAGAAAAATTTAAATTTTTGAAGCAAGAACTTATTAGATGTATAAATTAGTTTAGATAAAGATTTCAACGAATTTCACCCCCCCCCCCTTCCTTTCATTTTTCTTGATTATTTTTAAGGTAGTAGTTCCTAAGATATTGTTTTTAAAAAGTCAACTCCAGTGTTTGACCTTTAATTTCGAATAAAAATTTGACATGAATAACTTTGATTTTACTGAAAAGCGAAAACACGAAGCAATGAGTTTAATATTTCCTGTTAAATGAAAGGTACTATTGATTTATACTACATTTATTTGTATCATTCCGACAGCAAAAAAATAAATTGTCCAATACTATTTCGCAAAATATTAAAACATCGAAAATTTCAGCGTTTGCAAAGATTAGAGTCGTTTCTATAATTTAGCACTGTATTAAAGTCTTAGGACTTTCTTTTAATGGTATTTTCAAAAATGCTTCATGGTTTTAAAATATTTAAAAAAATTAAAACAAAAATTTATTTAAACATCTTTAAATTTAAGTCATAAGTAAATAAATCTACAAAATGGTATCAGAGATTTTGCTTTTGGCAATATTTTATATACAGTGGTCACGAAAAATTCTTGGTCCTTTCTCTCTCTCTCTCTTTTATAGATTCTATAAATTTTTTTAATATTATTAAACACTAAAGAAAATTATAAGTTAAACAGTAAATTTCCATTAGCATTAAATAATTTAAAAATTATGTTTAAATGGGTACAAGCTACGCTTCAAAAATTGAGAACCTCTTAAAAATACTAAAGAGAAAACACTATTACACACACTTCGAATGAATAAATCTTTTGTTATCAGAATAAAACTTAACGCTATACTAAAAGTAAAATAAATGACAGAAGGACCTCTCTGTTCGAATTCTTCGCGTTTTAAAATCCTTTTAAAAGTCTTTGCAATACTGTTTTTTTTTTCTTTTTTTTTAAATGTTTTAAAAAGGATATATTTAAAAATAATTAGTAGCATAAAAATAACGTCGCTACTCTTTATTCTAAAAATTATGTATTTTAAACTCTAATTGGTTTCTGACTGAAAAAATAGGGGCTTCAGTTCCTATTTTTATTTTATTTTTTAAATTACCATTTTAAAGTTTCATTCTTTTTTTCTTTTAAGAAGACTAGCTTAAAACAAGAGAAAATTTCCACTACTTAGGGTGAGTTTTTTTTTTTTTAACCTGACCGAAAATTTTACATACAACGGAACATACAAACACTGTAAATAATTTTTATACAGTAACTATTAAAAAAAAACTGTTTTATAAAATGTTAATTTTGCTTAGGAATAACATTTGTAGAATTAATAAGTTTCCTTTTTTAGAATTTGGAAAATGGATAAAGGGAAATCAATTGTTCATTCTATCCATTGATTGGTATATAATATTTTGGTTCACACTAATATATAAACAGATATATATATATATATATTTAAATATATATATATATATATACCATCTTATCTAACCTTTGTAGGTCTCCACATCTCTCGAGTTCTTGTAAAGCAAGTGCGGGTTGGGGAAACCTGACTTAAGGCCTAGAGCCTGACTCCCTTTTGGGTGCTCAGTGACGAAGCTATTGGGGGACTCCGACCCGTCCCCAAGTGTTTTCGCGGTGGTCTCCTCCAATAATGGGATCCACCGCGTATCGCAATGACCTGTGTCGTCAATACATGGGTTCAATCACGGTGATGCGCAGGTGGCGGTGCCCCGACTGGTCGTGCACATTTTAAGTCCCTCAGGACATGGATGCGACGGTTGAGACGCTGACGGGTGCCCCTCAAGCCCTGGTGGTGCAGCTCAATTTTATACCATCTTATCTATTTATATTACATAGAGCAAACGAAGGTGCCATTTTCATTTTGATGTAAAAAAAGTCACAATTATCAGCATTATGGTGATTAAAAAAAATTAGGTGTACAATGATACCCTAGCTAATGAAGACAATACTTGTAAAAGGTTTGAAACTTTATATAAAAATAAATATATAAAATTAGAACCTCAATTCGCGCATACTTAAAACAACTTTCTTGTTTGCAAGATAAATAATGTTTATTATAGTATGCCTTTATATGCTATTTATATATATTATATTTCTATAATAAGACTAAATATATTAGATTTCTTTAGTGTCGAGAAAAAGCTTTTCTTACTGCAGTATCATTTTATATTAAGCCATTTTTAATTTATCGTTATGTAATTAAAAAACTAGCGTTTTCTAAATAATTTTAATTGATATTGTCAGTTAATAATTTTTGTATGATATGTTTTAATTTTTTCATGAATGTTCCATATGCCACTTTCTTTTAATTGTTCATTATATCCATTGAATGGTATATAATATTTTGGTTCACGCTAATATATAAACACATATTTTTTTTCTATCGAACCCAGTCATTTGGGTGTAAACCTATATTCAAATATTACTGATGAGAAAATTTTTAAGTTTTTAAAAATTAAAGGTCTCGCCTTTTGAGTTTTTCACTGAACTAAATCTCAATGTATGAGAAATAATATGATACGCAGTAAGAAAAAAGTTTCATAAAGAAATCATACTAGTATTCCTGTATATGTTTTTTTTTTTTTAAAAGCATGGTGTATAATACAAGTGTTCAATCCAGGCAAACTTTGGAGCCTATTTAGATCTTCTCACAAAAATCCATTTAATAAAACCAGGCTCCTTTCACAAAATTCTTCTTAATAAAACAGGCCACTTTGCAAAGTTCCTTTAAATAATACAGGCCCCTTGACAAAATTACTCTTAAAAAATTAGGCCCTTTCACAAAATTGAATTCCATAAAAACATACTCTTCATTAATTATTTTTATTTTGTTAGGTTTTAAAATGTGTAAGTTACAAACAAAACAAGTTTAGCAGAAAGGAAAACTTTAGCAAAAGGACTCCAATAAGTTATTATTAATAACTGCTTGGTTCGAGTTTGAGTAACTGGATTTCATTTTTTGTTATACAAGATGTTATTTTTCATAAAAATAATTTTTACTTTTCACAAAATGAGCCCCAAGAAATGGCCCCACTGCATTGGACCCTTAATACAGGTTAAAGGTTTAAAAAAGATAAAAACTAGCAATTAGGTAACATAGTACATAATTTCTTTCAGATTAAATTGTTTGTTGTTCAGAAATTCAATGCGTAATATTGAGTGTAAGTACAAATAATACATTCGAAGCTAAAGAAAATACCCTTCCACTGAACATAAAGTGACCTTTTACTCAATAGAAAGTGCTTTCTTGATAAATCCGTCTTGCCTTTTTAAAAAAGAAATGTGAACACTAAATCACATAGCTCAATATTTTCAGTTGCTTGATAAATATTACTTCCAATAACCCCATTAAAACATATAGCTTTATACAGAAAAGTGCCGGTTATTCAAACTCCAACTAACCGAACTCTTCATGTAACCGAACACCCCCTTTTTAGGTCAGAAATTTTTTTCAGGTAGGAGAAATTGAAGAAAATAAAAACGAATGGGATGAAAATGATTCGGGGCCATCACATGATGAAGAATTTGAAAGTTTGGAAACAGCTATGAAATGGTTGGAACGACAGGAGAATGATGATCCTATTCAACTTATGTATTTAAGGAGAATTCGTGATATGGTAGCATTGAAAAGAATATTTTCTTTAAAGCAAAAAACAACCCCTGGTTGTTTAGCGTTATGGTTTAAATTTTAAATTTTGCAGTTAAGAAAAAATAAAAAATAAGTTTAAAAAAAATAAATGAATAAATAAACATGCCAGCACTAACAGCTGTCAATCCTAATACTGGTTAAAATGTGAAGGAAAATTGCGTACACACAAAAGGGTATGTTTAATCTACCTATCCACTGCTATATTTTTAAAAATGTACATTTGTTACAACTGTTACTCTTAAAAAAAAAAAAGCACTGTAACCATTTTGGCATAGTCAGGAACATCCCTAAAATTGCCTGTCGAATTATCCGAACTAGCACCTGTCCTGACAGGTTCGGATAATTGGCGCTTTATTGTACACACAAATAAATAAATAAATACTTAAAATATGAATAAAAACATATCACAATTTATTTACAATGTTACATAATAAATGATTTCTTACAATCAGACTGATTTACATTGTACATTGTGGAATTCCCTAAAAAACAATTCGTCTAAGATTTAATTGATGATCTGTAAATGTTAAGAAATTTAAAAGTCACATAATTCGTTTTGCTCCAAGCTCTGGATTAATTTTCCTTTAACCTTCCTCATGACCTCTTTTACATGGGCGGTTTCTTTGATCTCGATAAATAACTTCCCTTTGAATGGCTCTGACAAAAATGTCCCATCCATGTATAACTTGACATAATACGCATGTGTGATAAAGGCATATTCTAGAGTGCAGATCACATCCGGTCCTGAATCTTGAAAATTCTCATTAAAAGCTATCTTGTGAATAATTCCAAATTCAGATAAAATCTCCTTTAAATTTTGTCTTTGTTCCTCATCACTTATTCCACATCTCCCGCGAATAATGACTTCGCAGTTTTTGAAACCGCACTCCAAATGACTTGCTTCTGCATGCATTATAAGACTAATCATCTTCTTTGCAGGAATGCATTTCAAATGCCTGAAAAGAACAAATTAAAATAATTAATGACAATCATACCAATACAGGGGAAAAAAAGACTACGCTAGAAAATACATTCTGAAGTAGGATATTATAATACAAACATCATATTAAACATAAAATATATTGATTAAACATTAAATATATTGATTTATGAATGGATGTAATTTATGAAAAACTAGAAGGACAATCGTGTGATTGTGTTGAATTTTAAGAAATATGGCTTCACAATTTATACAAATATTTACTACATTTAAATACTTTATTTGAGGCACTTCAAATTTATCTGGAACTTCAAAAGAGAAAGTGAAAGGGAAAAGAGGGGGGGGGGGGTCGTAGAAAATAGGTAGATTTTTCAAAAGTCCGTATTAAGCTCACTTAGATATTAAAAGATATTATGTAAGAAAATTCTAACATGGAATAAATACACAAGGATCATTCAATCATACAACTACAAGTTACGAATCAACATTTCTTTAACATAGTCGTAATTTTGGTAAAGAATAACATTAATATAATAAGAATTATCGCACATATATCTTAAATATAAATGATAAAATCTTTTCCACATTTATTTCTGTTTAAACCGTATAATTTACGAGTAGAATTTAAATATATTTGAGAACTAATATTGTTAAAAATTCCTAAATGGAGTCAATTGCTGATCAATGAGTTATTTATTTAATAATAATGGAAAAACAAAAAAAATAATAATAACGAATATTTTAGTTTAAAAAAAAAAATCCAAAAACTATGTGACTTAATTGTCGGTTATTGTGTAACAACACTCTTATATATATTAGGGATATCCCTGATGCTTGAAAATAACGAAATCAGCCATAGTAATATAAAAGTAGATAAACTTACTTGGAGGAAACAGCCAATGCTTTGGCAGTCTTGGACATCTTTTCATATGATGGAAATGTTGCCATTACTCCTCCGAATGTTGAAGGAGAATCAATCATGTCGGGTACTTGATCCCACTTTTCTCGAATCACGACGTTTCTTTCACAATTAAAGAGAAATGTAACAATGGTGTCCGGCGAAACTATATTTGTTGGACTCCACACTAGAAGTATTTGGAGAAACTTTGGTTTCATAGTTTGTGCAATGAAACTTGTCTTTATCCGTTTAGCACAAGCTAAATTTTCCAGTTCTGCATTTTCATGGTCTCTTAGCTGAAAAAAATAAGAAATATATAATTGACAGAAAATGGTAAAACAAGTATAATGATATTTTACACACAAATGATAGCTACATTCGAATAAATATTTTTTTTAAAGAAAGATAATACTGCAGGCAGAAATTTTAATACACATTCCAAACTGCAATAATACCAGTTTAAAATTTAAGGTACACGCTAGCGTTTGTTAAAAAAATTATGTTTGTTTTCTGCCAGTTAAAGTAAATTCTCATGATACGAATAATAAAACTAAGCTAACCTTTATCTTTTGTTTGAAGAGCAACCGCTTCATGCGCTACGGTTATGGAGAGGAGAAAACGTATAAACAGTTCAAATAACCTTGTGGAAAATTTTGGAGAAATCATCTTAGTAATTATAAATGCGTTTGTTTTCAGAATACTAGTAATTATGCAGAAAATCTAAGTATTTCACAGCAGTTCTCAAAAATGTCTTAAATTTTTTTTTTTTTTTTTTTTTTTTTTTTTTTTTTTTTTTTTTAGTAGGCACAGGCATTTATGAAATTTTGCTCCACTATCAAAATATTTTACAGTCATTACTGGTCTACTGCCGGTTAAAATCACTTCCCATAATACGAATGATAAAAGTAAGAAAATATTTTTCTCTTGTTTGAAGAGCAACCACTTCATACGCTAGTTATGGAGATATGACAACACTAATATAAACAGCTAATTTTTCAAATAATCTTAAACCATTTTAGTAATTATATATGCGTTTATTTTCAGAGTACTAGCAACTTGTTAGAAAATTTAAGTATTTCACCGAGGTTTTCAAAATAAAACTTAAAATTGCTTTTTTTAATAGGTGCATGGAACACTCCACTATCAAACTATTTTAAAGTCATTACTGTTTTACAGATGTAGTGTTTTAAACAAGTACTAATAGTAAGAATATGAAAATAGAGATAAGGAAAAAGAATCAAGCTGTGAAATAGTTGGATGAGGGATTATTTTTAATTAGAGCTCCATGCAAATATCTTGATACAAGTGCAAAAAAATGCAAACTCTGATGTATTTGAGAACTAATCTTATAATCATTTGTTTGTTTCCATTTCATACCTCTCTTTTACAATAATTTTTAAGAAATCTTTGAAAATACTGATAATCAACAATTCAAACATTTTTAAAGAAGACATAATTTAAAACGAAACAGAGATGCTTAAAAATGTTTCAAAAGTATTTGAAAGAAAAAAAAAATATTTCTTCTTTGGGTCATACTTATGCCCAATCTCTAAAAAAAATTATAAACAAGTCTATCCGCTCACAAAGTTTGTTGCTTTTTTTTAAAACACTTTTGATTACTGTTTCATTTATATTTATAATTAATTTTTTTATTGCTATTTGGCATTATTTGAGGACATGAGAAAATTCAAATAGGCAATCAGTATAATCATTATCAGTGTGTAATGTGCATAAAACGATCATTTTAAATAGAAAGAAAGCTGAAATCCTTACCTGAGGTTTCATTTCAGATGGTTTCTTTGTAGTTAAAATCCATAAGTAAAAATGCAAACTAGCTCTAACTATCAGAAGAAGAGCCTGAATCAGTGCAGTGCACGTATGGTAGGAAAGTAGTAGAAACCAGTAGATAAAAAAATGCCGAGTATTGCACCTAAAATAGAGATGGGTAATTAAGTATTTTACGTCAACCTTTAAAAAATAAAAATATAAGAAAATATCGAGCTGTTATATAACTCTTATGTGATAGAGTCATTACTTAAGTATAAAAAAATAAATACGCCAAAAATTCTTCAGCAATAATTTTACATTCCCATATTTTATATTACTACTAAAGTCTGCTATTGCCAAATTTAACGCTATATAAAGCATTTTTTCATGCTACAAATTTTCCTGTTTACAATGAGATACTGCGAAAAAAAAAATGGCTTACAAAATGGCGACTTCTGGAATTTTTTAATGATTAACTTTACATTTATTTGTCACATAGATAATATCTATCACCGACCTTTCTTTTAGGCTCATTTAGAAAATTGTACGTGATATTTCAAGACCTTTCATTACGGAAATCCTTGTAAAAATTCAAAATATGTTTAAATTAAAAGTAAAAGAAATTATCTAAATTCATGCATTCTTATTAATATGTTTGTGCATGTAATTTGCTGAAACTAAATTTTGACGTGTTGAAGCTCAATTATTTTTATTTTAGAAAACTAATAAGGAAATAACTTACCTGGAATATTTCTTTCTCTTATCATCAGTTGTTCCGCATCTATTTACTGATTCCATGGACTCGTCATTGAAGTTAGAGTAAAAAAGACGAAGAAAACTTATGCCATGAAAACTTGCTGGAATCCTGAAGATCCTGCGATGCAGATTTAGTATTCTGTCCATAAAATCATAAGAAGTAAAACTTGCTGGAATCCATAGAAGGAAAAGATTTGCAAACCTATCGTTGATCTCTTTTTCCATAGACATTAATTTTTTATTCCTGCAATTTACTGATGATGATTGTTTTTTAGCAAAACCATGAATTCCCTTGAAAAAAAGAGAAAGAAATATTGTTTTATTAATAAATAGCTGCATGCCAATGAAATAACTTAAAAGTAAGAAAGAAGCCAAATAAGATTTCTCTTCTGTTTAAATGAACAACGGGCATTAACATTATAAATTCTATTTATTCAAGTTTCTTTTCACGCTCCTATTTTGTTTCGACATTTTTTGCTTACTGAATAACGGTGTGGAAGTATCACGAATTTATTTTAAGAGTATTTATTAATATTTTACTTTGATTAAAGGGACTGACAACTATTCGTAAAATGTTGTGTCTGATTCTTCGTTTTTGCCTGGGTGCTTACAAATGAAATTTGGAATCCATTGTAAGTTGAACCTCCCGGTCTTTCTAACCCTCCTCAGTAAAAAGAAAAAACTCTCAGAGACAAGCAATTAAACTATCTAATTAATTCTTAGATCAAATCAAACGTGAAACAAAGAAATGGCAATTTTGAACATGGGTATGCCTTTTCCAAAAATAAAACATTAATATTTCTAAATTCAAAAATTTGACAAATGTATTTCTATAATACATGAAGTATTCCTCTTAAGATCTCCTCAACCTTTTAAAAAAAGAAGAAAAAAGCTGTACTAGATCAATAAAAAAAATTACAATAAAGTTTTTAAGAAATAAATAGAAATATTGAATGATGCTTTATCGGCTTTACGTTTTGTTCAATTGCACTTATATTTTTAAATATCAGCAAATTTTCCGGCGTTTCTTTTTATAACAGCATCGGCCCTTCCGGGTAACCTTTAAAACACACTAATTTTCTCAGTTTTAAATTAATTACTCGATTGTGGAAGATTAAATGATATTAATACGACCAGTAGTACCAGTGGTAATCTTCTGTAATCGGGTTGCCATTCATTTCCCTTTGATTGGGGGATATTTCCGTTCTCATGCCACATTCACCGCTGTCGCGACAGCAGATGGCTGTTTTCATCATTCATTAAAAAGATTAATTACACTTTTGAAAATCAACTTGTATAAATTGGTTAATTAAAAAATGCCGCGTTTTCTCGGACTTTTATAAGGACGCTATGGACAATATTCTTACTTTAGGTTCGAGGCTATAAAAATTCGTCTGCTTAGGAATTACATTTAGGGCCGTGCTTTGAAAAGCACTGTGTTTAGAAAATTTACACTTATATTTTATGTTTATATCACGTTTTAGATATTTCAGGAATAGGTATAGCATACGCATGAATTCTTACTCTATTTTAGTGCAACTTCATTTATATTTTTAATGTTATTTATAAAATGAAAATCATTTTAATTATGTATATATGAATTTTCTGATATATATTTATCGAATAGTATTTCGTATAAAATAAATCTAAAATATTTTACGCATGTATTTACCTATATGTATGTTGCATCAATTGATGAAATATACAAACAAATGCTCTAGCAGCTACTTTTATGCCACTTGATTGCCACCGTGACGTCACATGAATATTGTCCATAAGAAAATCGTCTTAAATGTACGTTTTAATGTATGGCGTAAAAAAAGTAATTACTTTTAAGGGTTTTTTTTTTCTTTTTTAATATTCACACGTTCTCTCGTATTATTTTTCAGTTGAAAGTGTTTGTAAATATTATTATTTGGGTTTTTTTTAATTGGTAACAATAGATAAAAATGGCAAAATTCAAAATAAGAAATATTTCTATTAAGAGAATGAAAACTAGAAAAAAAATGGGAAAAAACCCCTTCAAAAGTTATACAAATTTAAAAAAAAATGATTGGATACTGCACACCACAACCTAGTCCTATATCTTGCAAATGATGTTTAAATTGTATGTATAGTTTTTGATCTTATAAAACTATAAAACGTTTTTAACGGAACTACCTTGACAAATTTTAACATTAAATAGGGCTTCACATGACTTAAAAACTGCCTGCTTCAGTATTTTTATCATGCATTTTTCTATAAAAATACCAGTTTCCAGGTTTTTATAAGTGATAGTTTTTTTGTTATGATCCGAGAAAGTAAAAAGATCACAAAAAATTCAACTGCAGCAGTAATGACCTTTTTCTTTTTTTTTTTTTTTTTTTTTTTTTTTTTTAATAAAGAAATAGAATATATAAATTCAAAGGTAATTAAGCTAAGTAAATACAAATGCATCTATCTCATGTAAATTAAAGTTCATTAGAATATAATATAATATCACAAGTCTGCAAAAGATGTAACGTAAGTAAAATGCGTACGAAACATCTATTGTGCCAATACATGTTATTGATTCTAACAAGGAAGGTCTCCTTAAAGTGCATACTCAGAAAATTTTGAAAAAAAAAATACAAATGAAGCTACTCATGTATGTAACAAAGGAACAGTGAAATTTAGCTGCGGAACCCCAGCAGAAAATCTGCAAAAAAATAAAATACTTTCGTGTATTCGGCGCAAAAAGACGCGATTTGGCAGCAACATTTTTTCCTCGCCAAACACAAACAATTTTAATCCACTTTGAAAATTTTTTTTAAATGATTATTCGAATGCGCAATACTTAATGAGTTTAAACTTAAACGACAAAATAGTGTTTTTTTTTTTTTTTTTTTTTTTTTTTTTTTTTTGTATTATATATACAAGCTGCTTGTTGTTGCAGTTGTTTAATTTTACCACTGAAAACATATGTTCTATGTTTTGGAAGCTGCAAATATCTATTTTATGTTACAGCGAAGCTGACATTTAAGTTATGTGTATTATTGAATTATTGAAACTTCTTTTTTTTTTTTTTTTTTTAAGTTGCAAATATTTATTTTCGTTTTTAGTTAAAAATCGAAATTTTAAAAATACGAAGAGTTTTAAGAAATTCTTGTTACAAGACCTGTCTATGAGATTTTTGTAAAATTTGAAAGCGGAAAATTTTCATTAGCTTAAAAAAATTATACGAATGGGTTAATTCTAGGGCTCATGATACCATATCCTCTTGTTCAGAATCGTTTGCATTTTGCGTTCAATTTTCAACTCTCTGTACGTTTGCAGCAATATTAATTTAAAACATTCTTTAAATCGTATTAAATAAATCACTCACGTTTTTTTTCTATATTTATTACCGATTGAATGAAATTTTGCTATTGTTTTGTCCTAAATTCCACGATTTTTGCTAATTTAAACGGCTTCACCGGTTATACAAGTAATTTTTAAATGTATTTTAAAAGGAAAAGTCCGATGGCAAACAGATTCGTTATACATTTTTATATCGAAGAAGTCGTTGTGCCCATAGCAACAATACTTTTTCTTGAATTGACAATGTTCAGAATCAGGCTTTTTTTGGAGATTGAAACAATTTTAATCAATTTAAATTTTGTTTTAAATCGTAAAATACTACCGTTAAATTTCATTATATATACATATATATAAATGTGTACACAAAATTGTAGTTATAAAAAATTATTTATTATGTAAGTTAAACTTACATAAACAAGTTCAGCATGAAAAAGTTTTTCTTATAAAAGCGTATTTTTTTAAATTTCATTCTGTCGCCAACCGGTGACAAATCGCCAAATAAACGGCATTTTCATAATTTTTTACGGACATTATAGCAAGGTTCCGCAGAATTTTTTTTTTTTTTTTTATAGACATATATATCCTTATGAGAAGAACATTCTGTAATTTTTTCAAAATTTTCTGAGTATGCGCTTATGAAAACTTTCCTTGTAAGTACTGTGATAGAAAACTGAGTATGTTCTTTTCAGTCTAGAAAGGCAAATGCAAACTTTGAATTTAAACAGTGTTTTAAAGTAAAGAACAGAGTAATAAAGAATAACAGACACCGTTAGATTAACGAGAAATTTTCAATCTTTGGAATTTATCTGAAATATTTGAAGCAAATATTATAAAAAATGTTATACGCTAACAGGCGTTATATCAAAAAACCTTTGAAAGTTTAAAAAGTTTTTCATCCGTCTATCTACATGTTTCGGCCTAATTTGAGCCTTCCTCAAAGTAACTGAAAATATGTTTCACTGTTATTTATGATCTATTACGTATGGCTGTATGCATCGCCCTTGTTATTTTTTCTTCTACGATTTTTATCTTTATAATTATTATCTTGTAGTAATTCGATCCATTATTTGCCGCAAGTTAAAAGGTGCCGTAGAGTTACATACTGCATTTTTACGTACCACAACCTCCACACATTCCTTTATAATTAATGGATAATAAAAATTGGAGGTAAAAAATACTTCACTTTCAATAAAATGTATCTCTATGAATTCTTCTTGATTTAATTTTAAAACTGTTGTAGTTTTCCGTTTGTATTTTACATACAAAAGGACAATGTGTTCCTTTTTTAGCAAATGAATTTCCTGTTAGTCATACCTATGTAATAATTCCTCGATTCAATTGCTTTAATGTATGTATGGTTTTAAAATACAACAGGTGAATGAATTTACCCTTGATATAGTCAATAAGAGAAAATCTGAAAACGAATTTACCGCACATACTAAATCTAAGCTTTCTAGTCTTTAATTCTTTCCAGAAGAAAAAATGATGCTAAAAAAATAAAATTAGCTAAAGGTGTGCTCATAACATACAGATGTTTCAATATCAGTTTAATAGCCCCTTCCGAAATTAAATGATATCATTTGCAGCAAAACTAATTCAATGCGTTTTGAGAGTTATTCAGGAGTATAGGGAGCTGGATGGATCGACATAGACGTGATTAACAGGAAATTCATTTGCAAAAGAAAGTAACACATTGCCGATATAAAATACAAAGATAAAACTACAGCACTTGCAAGATTAAATCAAGATGAATTTTAATGAAAGAAAAGTAATTTTTACTACCCATCAATTATAAGGGAATCTATCGAGATTATAACACATAAAAATGCAGTGTGTAATGACACGGAATTTTTATCAAGCTAAAATTATCGATAGAGTTACTATAGGATAATAATTATAAACATCATAGAAGAAAAATTACACACGTGCTTCACACAACAATACATAATAGATCATACAACAGGAAACACAATTTCCGATGGGGTTAAAACACATAGATGGACAAAAAAATTACAATTCTCTAAAGTTATTTTATATAACGCATGTTAGTATCTAACGTAAATTTATTGAATATGGGCGTTTTGACTATTTATTTACGAAGTTTTTCTCTCCTGCAAAACACTTTTCAAGTAACATGAATACGAAAAACACAAGGAAATTTAAAAATATTTAGTTACAAATATATATATATATACACTTCGGAACAAACACATTTTTCAAGAAAAAGTCGTATTCTTTTTCATTATTATTATTTCTCAGCTATAATATGCATTGAAATGTAATGTTTACCGGAGAAAAGAGCAACATCTCAAATCTTTCAATAATAATAAAAAAAAAAATTGAAAAGGATATTTGATTTGTTTATGTATCTTGGCCGAAAAAACATTCTAAATATGATTGTAATTTATAAGGTAAGTCAGAACATATAATTTTTTTTTTTTTTTTTTTTTTTTTTTTTTTAAATTTCTCTGCTATAAAAATCATTGAAATCTGAGGTTTTTCCAAGAAAAGATCAACATCTTAAATCTGTCATCTGCAAATGATTCCTGATGTCACTATGTGACTTGGCTGTTAATATATTCTAATGCATCGCATTTGTACAATAATTTAATATTTAAAGTAAACTTAGAACGTCATATTGGCCATTTCACATGAAGATTGTTTAATGGAAAATGAAAGATAAATTTGAACTCTGTTGTCATTACCAACAATAAATTATGCGGGCTGAAAAGCTTAGTACATTAAAATATATAAGTATTAAAATATAAAAATAATCGTCTTTTTTTGGGGGGGGAGGGGGGGCTGGAGGGGCGGACTATGGATTCCAAAGGTATTTAAACCTACTAAATAAAAAAAAAATTGTCAGCTGAATGTCTTTAATTGACATACTAAAATAAAGCTTGCCCATATGTAATGCTGGCATTTCTTTTAACAGTGGAAATAACAACATTTTGTGACACAATTGCCATGAATGTAAAATTTCTGCACAATATTGCAATTCAATTCTTGGTTAAAATATATTATCCTATGATATGGACATAAATATTGCATTTCCAATGTTTATGAAACCGTACTCCTATTTAAAAATTGCAAACAAAGTCTTAAAATATATACTAAGATTTTAAATTGCAAAATAACAAAGAAAATTTTTATATAATTAATTTTTATATTACATTACATTAAACATATTAGTTGTACAGATAGGTTTTAAAGAATTTTAAGCGCGTATCTTAAAAGCGTGTGATTTTTAAAAAATCATAAGTGATTTTTAAAAAATCATAAGTGATTTTTAAAAAATCATATTTATTTCACAATTGCCAGCTCTCTGGATTTTCGAATACACTGCTATTTTGAAATATCAATTATTTCCTTATTAATCGCAAAATTTCTGCCTTAAATAAAGCTAAAAATTCTATTCGAAAATAGTGATATTCGAAAAACTGGAAAGTTGATAGCTCTGGATGTAATTTGGCTATGCTGTACGAACCGATTTTGTTTTAAATTTATTATAAAATACTTTTACTTTTTTGCAAGTGTATTCTGAAGCAAACTATTTTTAACCATTTTACATATACGCATTTAAGATGTCTGCTTCAAACTCTTTAACATTTATTTATCCATCTAATATAAACAAATTAATATGGAAAATATGATGATAATACACAAGTTTTGTTGTGTTTTACAACTTTTCTTACCTTATAATTCGCGTGAAGCATCCGGTCAAGCCAAATTACTACTAAGATCAGAAACATAGTCAGTCTAATGATGATGTTTGTCGCTATAATTAAACATAAGCAGAATAAATAGTCCGATACTACAGAAACGAAATCCAGCACAGTAAGGATGAACCTGAAATAATAAAAGAGTTGTTATTTTAGATTAATGGAGACAGATTGAGATTATTAATTGAGATATTCAAATTAAAAGACACGACATATTTATAAGAAAACGTAAATACCGAACAGGCAGGTTATTTACTTTGTGAATGTATATATCCAAGTGTATACTGAGGACTAAACTAACTCAAAATTGGGTACATTGTTCATTTTACTGACAAGAAAGAGTCTTAATCTAAATTTTATTTTAATACGAAAGTGAAATTTTTAATTATAATTTATGAAAAATAAATCTAGAAGACTTCAAAATTTTCTATAAATAGAAAAAAGAAGAAGAAGAAAAAGAAAATAACAGAATTGGTAAATAAATTATTTTTTATCGTTATTATGTTTTTATTTGAAAAAAAGAAAATAAAAACACAATAAATTGAGAATTTCAGAGATAATAAAATACGTACAGTACTTTTATGCAAATTAATCGGCATTAGAAAAGACTTCACTAGATTTTCTAAAAAGCATGCAGTAACGCACTTTATCACATTTTACAAATACTCATTATACTTTACAACAAATGGCAACCCTTCTTGCAACATTTTATTATTTTTAAAATCACTAATTTCTTTTTCTCAAAAATTCGCAGAATTAAGGAGGCAAACAAAAATGATTGTTTTCTTCATTTTTTTAATGAAACATTCTACCACAATCTGAAAATTAGAAATTTCATGCCATCATTCTTGATTTTTTTCATTTTTTTTTTTTTTTTTAAATCTTATTTCAGACATTGGAAAACATAATTTTTTTTTTGTTAAATACTATGCAACTGTGATCCATATTAGCTTAAATATAAACCTTAGATTCAATGATATGTTATTTACAAATGATTTATTTAAGGGATGATACAGAACCGTACCTCGGCCTAGGTTCCAGGACATACAAATCTTTTACTATGGGGTGCAATTTTTTTTTCTTTTTTTTAAAAATCTAATGTTTCACAATCCCTTGACATCAAAACAGCATCAGTGCAGAGATTTAAATATCTTTATTTTGATAATAATAACTTTATCTCTCTAAAAAAATAATTTGCATTATAGTAAGTACTGTCGATCAAGAAAAAGTATATTTTCCCTTCATGTAATTTTATCGCTTAGTTGGCGGATCGGAAAATGCAAACAGACATTCGATTGGTATTATGTTTTCTCTAAATTTGTGTTTTAAAACAAGTTAGTGTGTGTGGGGGGGGGGGGGGGAGGTAGGGGGGGAGAGGGATATCACCATATTGAAATGATTATAAAATTTAAAAGTTTTAATCCAAATACCTTTGGATTCTTCGGTTAATTTCACCTATCTATACCAACTGAGACGTCATTCGGTGAAGAAGTTTAGGAATTATGAAGATGTAAAGTTTTGAACTTTTAATGTAAAGTTATGTAAATGTAAAGTGTTAAATAAGATATACATTATGAAATTAATATTCGAAACAAATATATATTATAACCTATTAAAATCTTACCAGAAATCAATTTCTACAAGGTAGAATTATCCGAATCCAAAATTTCAGCTCAGTCCGTCAAGTAGTTTTTGAGTTAAAATTTAAAAAACTCCCACATTGAAGTTTGTTTTGAAACTATTAAAAATGAATTTAATATTAGAATTTTAAAATTTCACATCTGCATAATATCCAAACTTCTTCACCGAACGACTTCCCATATAGAATCGGAAGGCAAAATTTATCGAAGGTTCCAAATATGATGGCAAAATTGGGCGATCGTATAGGAAATTTCAAAGTTTGTAACAATTTTAATATGGAGATGGCTTCCCTAAACTTATTTTTTAAACATAAGTTCAAAGAAAACATAATTCCCAATCGAATAGCTATTCTCGTTTTCTATCAGGCTATTTGTGGATAAAATAGTATAGGAAGGCTCCGTTTTTAAATTTAGATTTTTAATTTTATTGGACTGACTGTATACATAATTGTTATTTATTTATTTGCTAGTCGTATTCTAGAAGGAGTATTCAAAAATCCTTTTTTATAAGTACTTCCAAATTTTAAACTACTCATAAGTACAATGGTTCACTATATAATTTTTTTAATTAAAAAACAGTTTGTTAATTGAATAGAATGAATTTCGATTCCCTAAATAGGCTAGTCCATTTAAAACAAACAGTATACAGTGAAAAATAAATATTCAAACGTATAACTTGAGTGATACATTATGAATTTAGCATTTTTAACATATGAGGAGGTCGGGGCTACAAAGTCAAGCCACATTTTTGGTGACTATTGTAAATTATAATATCCTACATATTATTTGTTTCTATTGTCACTTGGTGACAGCATATGTCCCAGGTTTCGTTTTTGCCCCCAATGAAGATAGCTAATTTATAAGGAACATAATAGTAATATAATTAAAGTAATGCCATATTGTTACTCATAATATCTCAAATGTTACTAAGACATTGGCTAAAAAACTTTGATTATTTGATTTGATACTTTGATTTGAATATTTGATCCAACTTTCAAACTGATATATCTCACAAGTTTAGAAATGGGCATAGCACTTTTTTGTCCCGACCCCTCATATAACACAGATTTGATGCAACTATTTTCTTTAGTTGTTGTTTATTTTGTTTACTTTCAGCACGCTACGTAATTTTGAATAAGCGTCTTTACATGGTATTGTTTTTAAAAGATGTATAATCATTTTCAAAGGCATTATAAATGATAAAAAATAATTCTAATTAAGTCAAATTTTATCCTTTATTGCTAATAATGAAAAATGTTTCTTAATCTACGTAAATTCAATTTAACTTACGAACAAAAATATACAACAAACTCTTTTGATTTTTGCTGACATCAATTTTTGGAAATGTTTCCGAGAAGTTTCTGTAGTGTATTAATCAGTTTTCTCAAACCGGAGTATAAGTTTTTAGGATGCTAAAAATTCTGAATTAAGCATTTTTAGCTGCATAACTGAATTTATACACGCAAAAGTAACAAAACAATATTAATTTTAATGTTAATGTCAATGCTGTTATTTTATTATATTTGCCTTTAAATTTGTTAGCATCCAAAAGGACACATGTTCTGGCTCGAGAAAACTTATTAATACACTATAAAAACTATTCGAAAACATTTCCGAAAATAAGTGGCAGCAAAAGAAAATTTGCTTTTATAAATGCTTCTCTAAATCTCGAATATGTATTCCTAGTTTTCTAAAGATGAAGAACGCTTTTTGGAATCCTGAGTAACTGGAAAGAGGCTATTGTTTGTTTTTGTTCCTGGTTATGTAATATTTTCCTTAACTAAGCAAGATTTGTCTTTTTTTTACATTGCACCAGGTGCTATACCAAACATATTGGGTATTTTAAAAATATTTTCTTAAACCGAATGACATATAACTCCAGATAGTTTTTGGATGAAACTATACTTTCTGATAATTTCAAGTCTGGATGTTAGACAGAGGAAAAACAAAACAAAACAACGAAAAAAAAAAACCTTATAATAACTTGCCAAAAATAAATAAATAAATAAATAAATAAATAAATAATACTTAAAAATCATTTCTGAAATAAGTACGTTTAAAATTTTCAAAGTTTTATTTACAATGAGAATAAAATTATTACTTTTTTATCCCATATGAATTCACATTTAACTTTATGGGCAGTAATCTTAGTGAATCATCCTTCTTAAATTTATGAAATGCCAGATTAAACTTATGATGTAAACATATTATCGTAAAATATAATTAAGTGGCTTTATGTTTTCTTTATCATCATTTCTAGCCTAAGAGAAACATTAAAAACCTAAAATCGCATATGAGTTCTTTTTTCCCCCTTTTAAATAAATTTTTCAACATATTTCAATTGCGAATATCTTACTTTCATGAGATACTTTTTTGAAATGGTATTAAAAATTACATAGAAAGCAATTTAATATAACACCACAGCTTTAGTATCACCATGGCTATACGTAGGGTCCAATAAAGCCAAAGAGAGGCCTAGTGCCTCGTATTCATTCGGGGTTCCCTCTTCCTATACTGTCACAAAAATATTAAACATTTTCTATGCCTTATTAGAATACAAATATCAATATATACATTTATATTTAGATAAATTTCTTTTTAACTTATCCTACTCTAAAAGTACAAAATATTGATTACATTCAGTACAAGATCAAAATAAATTTTAAATATCAGATTTCCAATAACAGGGTTCATACCCTTTTTAACAAAGTTAATTCCAAGAGTTCTCAAGGAGTCTCAAATTCTTTTTCCGGGAGATTTACTTTGAGTTTTTAATACAACCTCTTTATCTTTTTTTTCAAGATGGTGTATACATGGATGAGGTTGCTCCTCCTGAAATGTGAATCTTCAAAAATCTTACTAATTTTAAATTTTAAAATAGTAAAAAACCTTGGAAATATGAAACTTAAGAGAATGTCGATTTCTCACTATGGATCACTAAGCTCCAGCTAATATGTATCAGAAGCAAAAATTAATTTAAAACTTTCGTTTAAATTCCCTCAATATTTTAATGTCAAATTCACTGCTAAGAATTAGAAGTTACCAGTTTAATTTGATTTTGTGTTTCCCCACAAACTTAATCGTTCTTCTTAGCTACCGGTTGCGCATATTTACTGCACAATACACTTTTCGCACGGGCTGCGCGAACCATGCCAGTTGCAGTTAACACTGCTCTGTGACGAAATAATTAGATTTTCGAGAATTTTTTTTTTTTCAAAATCAATAAATTTTTAATGTTTAATATTCTCAAAATTATAGAGAGTAAAAAAAATAATTAAAATATCGTAGTTTTAATATTTTCCAGGAGTTTTTTTTTTAATTTCCAGGAATTACAGGTAAATTCCAGGAGTTTTAAGGGCCCTTGAAGAAAAAAATAGAATTCCAGGAGTTTTCAAGGAATTCCAGGAGGCGTATGAGCCCTGCAATAATTGCAAACGCAATTTCGGAGCCATCAAAGTCTGCGGCACCAAGGCGCATGGCCCACGATCCTTTAATCAGGACCTGGTATTACAATGTTATCTCATTTAAACTAATGTCAAAAGGTGGTTTCTTTACTTTAACAATAAAATCGATAATTATTTTTAAATGCAGAATTACACTACAAATCGTTATTTAAAAAAAATATTACGCTGATATTAGGGCCTGACTATTGTAAGGGCAAAAGGGAAAGAGAAAAATAGGTATTTTTCTTAAAATCAGGGCAAAATATGGCTACCAAACGCCATGGGGGCCCACCAAATGAATATTTGTCCCACAGCCTCACGTAGACTTAATCGGGATCTGGTTCGCATAAACAGCATAAGAATTTTAGGTAGATTTCGTAAGAAATACTACCTATTACATTCTCACCTAAGCTGTAATTTTTGAAAAAATTTTGCAGATCTACGCCGATTATGACTCCCAGAACCCAAAACCACCCCCAGTTCAAAACTTTATCTATCTATCTATCTATATATGTCACTTTTTTATGGACACGATAACTGCAATAATTCTGCACAAATCTCTTCCGAACCGATCAGGGGGGGGGGCTTTTTGTGAAAACAGAAAGAAAACATATTTTCTTAATTATGATACGTATAGAATACGTTTAAAGTTATTATTACATCTAGAAAAAGGGCCGAAAATTCAGGGATGACAGATTTTTGATATAATTAAAAATGTCTCAAGGGGGGGGGGGGGGGGGGGGTGTTAGAAGAAAAAAAATCATAACTTCGTCAATTCAAACGATATCAAATCCGCTTAAATTTATTATATATCCTCTTAATATTATCTAAATATTTTATACTGACAAGTTTTTTATAGAACCAACACTTAAAAAAAAAAAAAAAAAAAAAAATCCCTGCCGGCTCCGCATGCAAACAAGTTAGGTTTTGAAGTGGTCGGTTCCGACTATCGCATCATGACAAAAATATCATTTCTTCCGCAATTCCCAACAAACAGGCGCCACAGGGTCTGCGTCTTCGAAATCTACCTGTGCCTGTAGGCCGAGCTGCCAGAGATTTTTTTTTTATATAGTAACCAATATTTATTTCTGCATTTAACTACACACTTGTACAAGACATTGTCTTAAAACGCTTAAGAACGTAAATATCTGCGATATTCCACAGTTTTATCATCATCAAAGTTATCTCAGTTTCGCCACTGCCTATCTCATGTTTTGATTACTAAATAGATTGATCAAAAATAAAATTTGCATTTAAAGATCTAAAAAATATATTAATGTTTGTCATTTTCGATATGTTTTAAAAAAATATATATACTAAAAAGTATTTATTCATAGTACTTTTACTAAAGAAAAATCATACATATTACAGAAGGCTGTTTCTGAAGAATTTATCTCTAAACATGAGTGTTTAATGTACGGAAATCATCCTTAAAATTCAATTTTTTTAATTTCAATGAAAATATTTTTGCCTTTTCGATTACATTATATATTTCTTCCATAAAATTACTGGACAGCTGAGTAAAATAACATGTTAAAAAATATTAAATATCTCATTTTTGAAAGAACTATTCCATATGTCATCGCAATCATGCATTGCCATTTAATATTTTTGTTCTCTCTTTTTTTTTTTTTAAAGAAACATACACATTTTTTGAAAAACAAATTAAAATCATTATTTTGTAATGTCTTTCCAAAACATTGAACATTTTTACATATTCATTTGAATAAGCGTTTAGTTATTACTTTATTTTTAAAATAATCACTTTTAGGCAATAATGTCTTCAGATACTGAAATGTGAACCCGAAGATAAAAAAAATAATTATCACTACCATTTAAAAATATATAAATATCACCCGTAACATAACAAAATTTTCGTATTGGTAATTTCTTTCTCTCTCTCTCTCTCTTTTTTTTTTCCAACTACGGTAAAGCAGAGTATTTAAAAAAAAACTAAAGTATAAACGTATTTGGCAACTTTTTCTACTTCATCAATACTCCATTGACTACAAAAAAGTTCCAGTTATATGAATTAAATAACAAAATTACTTCAAAATATATCATAAATTTGAAGATAAGCCATCAGTACCATTTCATAATACATAAATTTCACATGCTTAATAATAAAATTTTCACATTTCCGATTATTTCCCCCCCCCCCTTTTCTTAATTTTCTTGAATTCTTATAAAGCACAACATGAAAATATATAGAAACGAGTGTTGAATGTTCTTTCTACTTCGACAACACTCGACGACCAAAAGTTTCCAGTTTTTTAAAGTTAAATACTTAATTTATTTAAAAATAGTTCACTTTATAGAAAAATATTTTTATCAAAAATATATCAAACAAACAAACAAAGAAATTAAAATCAGTTAACATACCTCTTTTTGTTCATAAACCCCATAATTGCTCCAATAAATACGGAGCCAATTTCATCCATATTTCCACGTGCACTTTGATAATGAACTTTTCACTGACTAACTCTCACTGACAAATATTCTATCTATAACACCAGAAGCTTGTTTCTTTGGTAAATAGATTTTTGCAACGTTACTTGGCAAAAGTACATAGCATAAATTCATCTTTATTATGGGACTAATCCCTTGCACATACTTGAAAAACCAGAACGCCCCCTCCCTATTGTTTGTCTCCAGGGGCTGGAGTACAAGAAAATCCAGGTGCTTTGTTCCACCGGTATATTTCAGTGTAAGTATGCAAAACTTTTATCTGTACAGTCGAATCTCGTTAACATGAACCTCAAGGGGAATCAAAATTTTGTTCATGTTAACAGTAATTCATGTTATCAGTATCAAATCTTTGTACTCGTTTTTATAGGAGACTATGAAAACAATTCATGTTAAAATTAATTCACTTTAAGCGTGTTCATGTTAACGAGGTTTGACTGTAATAAAAATGGCTCAGAAACTCATAAGGTTGTTTATTCATCACTTTTAATTTTTGAGAAAAATATTTTTGGTATCTTATTGAAAAAAAAATCTACCTTTCTATTGTCTAGTAAAATGCAGCTAATTAATGGAATAATCAAACAAGATCAGGATCTGGTTTATGAAAGAAAGAGCCCAAACCACAGACATTAATGTGGACCCGTATACAATTAAAGGCTTACAGAATCTGTTTATTGATTGATAGATATATATTTAAGTAATTTACAATCCTGGCGTTTAAATAATAATAATAATAATAAGATCGTTTTCAACGCAATTGATGGGATTCTCTACCTTTCATTTTGAAAAAATGACGGAAATACCAATTTTCCAATTTTTTGCTTAAAACGTAATTAAACTGCAATATTTTGGCGAAGTTATGTAAATAGCCGATGATTAGAAGTATGTGAAAAGAACTTTTTACGGCACCCCATTTCCCTTTAAATACACCAGAGTTACAATCTTTAAATTCATTTTTCTCATTTCGTTATTATTATTATTTTTTAAGTGTATCAGTATGTTTAAAGTGACAAACTATCAACATATTTTTATTGGCGTTTCTTATGCTCGTTTTAAGAAATAAAGGATCAGATTTTGAATAATATAAAGAGTATTTTTAAAAATAAAAATCTTAAGTAAAATAGCATTTTTTTCTCTATTTCTATATATATCATGATTTTTTTTTCTCGTAAATTAGTTAACTTGTTTTAAAGTAATGTTTATGGTTATAGAGAACGCTTGTGAGAAAAGTAGAGGAGAAATGTAAAAAAATCAAAATTATAAAAGAAGTCTAATTTTTAAAAAAAATTATTTGTTTTAATTAAAATTTTCTAATTTTAATATCAAAATTACATTTTTTTTATTAAATCATTTTTTCTTTATAATAACGTTTAATAATATGTCAAAAGGTATTGTATACTCAAATAAAGGAAAAAAATTGTTCGAAACGTACCAATTCCAATTAAATGAAATTTCTAATAAAATATAAAAGTATAACACCAATTCCCTTCTTTGCAAAATCTCAATTTCCGATCGTCTAATATTTCGTAAAAAAAAATTGGATAAATTTTTGCAGTCAAAATTACGCAGTTAAATATTGTAAACAGATAATGTCCTTCATTTAAATTCATTGCGACGTGTCTTTTTTTTCTTTCCAGTAAAGTCGACATCGTTCATTTCAAATTTAAATTTGAAATTGGAGATCAAACTTGTATCAAAGCAGAACATTTTGTCCCTGCTACCGTTTCCATCTCTTGCCATTTCTATCTCGCTGCGATTTTGGAATGAAATTTCTATATGCTTATTTCGCTCGTTTAAATTTTTAAAATGTAGTTCCGTACCTATTCAAATGTGAACAATGGAGTATTTTTCAACAGATTTTAGTTAGTCAAAATAGTAGCGCGTTGAAGATTAATTATAATAAATTAAATCAAAGAATATAGTAAGAATATTTAAGATCGTATGTATACACAACAAAATACGGACAATTATATTATTTTATATGTTATAATATGTTCTTTTTAAAGTTCTCGAGCGCAGAGGGAACTTTTTAATTTCCTGATTTGCATCACAGGATCGTTAAAATGAAATAATAATAATAAAACTAAATAGCTGTTTTATTAAATGCATCAAAACTTTTGATTATATTACAATTTACAGTTTTCAATATAAATATCTTAATATTTTCATATAAAAAAAATATATACTACTTTTTATGTGTATAATTAAAACAATTTTCAATAAAACAAATAATTTAATAAAGAAATAATTTAACACTTTATTAGGGTACTTTTTCTGAGTTTTATTTTAAATATTTATTATTTCATTTATGTTTGATAAAATTGGTATTATAGTCATAAAACCATATTTCTAAACTTATAAACAATCATTTTCAAAATCTCCGTTTTTTAGTTAGTGAAAAGCAAATAATCTGTCTGATGCCGAGCTTAAAATGTTCTCCCCCTTTTTTATGCCTGTGAGTTTTTCTCGACAATTGAAATGTCAACTTGCCCTAATCCTTTGCTTCCTTTAATGGAGTTACTGTTGAAACTGAAGGGAAGAAAAAAAATCCTAATAAATATAGAAAATATTTGATGTAACATGAGCATTTGTTTGAAATAATTTGTGACAGCGCATAGGATGAAGATAGCAGAGCTTTTTTTTTGCATAATTTAGCGGTCAACTATATGTGGCAACTCATATAAAAAGTCTAGTCAATATTGTGAAAATTCAGAAATATATCGGCGATATATAGTCAGCGCTGAATTTCAGCTGCTTTCTAAAACTAGTTGCATAACAATGGATCTTTCCCAACTTGTCCTTTTTTAATATTAATTATTTTAATTTATATTTTTGATTGATGCTTTATTTCTCATTGAAAGAATAATCAGAACGAGCAACCTCTAACAACAACAACAACAACAACAAATTATCAAAATCGAAGCGTCCGTTCCAAAGCTATGCGCGGACATATGTTAAATACTTACTTCTTTGTTGGAAATCAGTTAATAAAAATGACAATTTGCGGACAATCCCGTGTTATTAAGGTACCTTTAGTAAGCAACCAAAATTCAAATAAATATATCGCCGTTTTTGGTTTAAATTTTCACGGCATTCGACAGGACTTTTTTTATGAGTTGATCTATGTATTTGTGTTATTTAATTTTGCACATAAAATTTTTAATTTGCAATATGAGCAGTTACATCTTATTTCATACAAATGCTGATATATATATATATATATAAACTTGGTTTATGGCGTCAGATGTCTCCATCCGAAAAATCTACAAGAGAACACTCCATTTTTTCCGGTCAAGGGTCCATTTTTCCTACAGACCTACAGACCCCTTTCCCTCATGGCTTTTTTTTTTTATATATATACCATCCATCCAGGTCTTTCGTGGTCTTCCTCGTTTCCTTTTTTGGTTTGTAATATAATTAAATGCGATTTTGGATAGTCTCTCATCATTCATTCTTTTAACATGACCATACCAGATTAATTGCTTCTTTTGTAGATCGTCTAATATGGTTCCTTTAATTTTCATCATTTCTTTGATTCTTTCATTTCTTATTTTCTCTATTCTTAATATCTTGCACAATCTTCTTAGGGCATCCATTTCCACTGCTGCACAAGTCACATTTGTCTACAAATGCTGAAAATTCATAAAATATTTAATATATGTATTTTTTAATTGGTGGTATATTGTTTTCACTATACGTTTTCACGTTTCTTGAAAGTGGAACCAAATTTGGATGATAACCTTTTTTCTATAAATAAAAGACATGGGGAAATTGCTTCATGTTTTTAAAGAAACCTTTATATTTCAATGAATATACGTGCTATTCTTATACAAATAAACTCACATGTTGTACAAAATATACAATGCTACAGCTATAGATCATTTAAAGTATCTAAAAGTACATCGGCTTAACCATTCGAAATATATACAAACTAAAAGCATACTTTTTAATTTCGTACTTTTCCCTTTCGAACGCCGCAAACCGCAAAAGAAAATTCGAATTTTTTCAAACCGTCTTTTTTTAACGTTTTTTTATTTTCTTCCGTTTGTTGAAGCTACCATGAGATCGATTTTAGAAATACGGAAAAACGAAAAATACCCATTTAAAGCGGGTTCCTTCTTTTCTACGACGATATAATTCATTTTGAAAAAGACGAATATTAACCTTTTTAAAAAATCGCTATCGGAGGTCACTTCGCGCCTCCCGGAGACCTTGTTCTCGGTTAAAAGTAGCTAAATGTCGGTATTTTAACACAATTCTTTTACATGTTTTTCGGAAACTTTATTTACATCACGTATAAAAAATCTTAAAACATTCGGATGATTACAAGTTTTTTTTTTCTTTTAAATATATAATTTGCAAAATTTTTACTCAGAACGGGAATACGGGGATGGCTTTTGCTCATGTTTTTACAACTAATTATTCATATTTTTGTACAAAAATTATACGCAGACTTTTTAAAAATTATCACTAAATATCAGTATTTTTTCTCAAAGTTTTTACCAAAGCTTCAAAACAATTATATTTATAACTGATAACAGTTTGAAAGAATTTGGTCAATATGAAATATTTTTTAAAACATTATTTGACCCAATAATAAAAATAAATAAATAAATAAAATTCTGCACACCTTATTTTTCTGAATCCGCTATTTTGTGTTGAAATACGGAAAAACATAACACCCACTTTTATAGCGTACATTTTACTTTAAAACGATGCATACCTTTAAAAAAAATATTAAGATGCCGGGGCCCCTGATACCAGGTTCGTTTGGAAAGACTTTCGTTTAAAAGTATAAATCCTTGTAAAATCTGATTAAAGATATAAAGTCATTCAATTTTGAGGATTATTTAAGTTTTATTATCATGGGCCAGAGCAACGCCGGGCGGATCAGCTAGCTCAACAATAAAACATAAAAATTCTGTATTAATAAAATATATTTCAAAACATTCAAAATTAAGAATTATCTATTGAGTTAGTCATGATTGCTGAATTTTTAGGATTTTATTTCATATTTTTAAAGAGAATGTTTTCAATTCATTATTCATTTATATCCATTGCATTTTTGTCTGTTTCTCATTCAACCGATTTATTGGTGCAGTTGAATAACTTTTCTTTCAAACAAATGTAAACTATTTCAACGCTGAAAACCGTAACAAAAGATCTTCGTCAATCTCGAATATCAGTAATTCAACACAAGAAATTTTATTTTTATCTATTCATATTCTGAAATAAACCGAAGAAAAAAAAAAAGCTAGAGGATCCCTAATGTAATAAACAGAAATTACAGCAATTTTTAAAGAAATCAGATTTGACAATTTATACTTCATTTGTTTCGTCATATATTTTAAAAAATTATATCGAAGCTACAATTATTCAAATCTAGGGATCATATCTATAAATTTTTTATCTTTAAAGTTCTAAATATTACATAAGCATAACTATTATTAAAATACAGAAATATCTGTTGCAGTTTATAAACTGAAAAATTTCCAAATTCCCACGCTATTGAAAATTTCACACAAAATAGAGTTTGACAGGGGCTATTGTTTGTTGATTGACAGGTGGTAGTTTCAGATTGAAGGTAATCCGCATAGACAGTAGTTTTGTTTGTTAAAGGGTTAGTTATGAACCCCTTATTGTTATCAGCCATTTCATTGGACAGTTGTTAAATTGTTTCTTTATCAATTTCATACTTTCTGTGAATTGCAAGTGCCTACAGTCTGTGAGGAGAAAATTATTCACCTTACTTTTACCTTGTGGTGTATGTGGCATCCTGTTTTGATCGTTTCCTGGGTTGTTTGTAAAATATACATATTTTTACATTTATATTTTATTATCCGCGGTTAATTTTGCGCCTTTTCGATGGATTTATTGCCTCAGATGTTAAGAGAAGATCAGCCGGTAGATAAAAAGTAAGATATTATTTTATTGTATTTTTGAAATATATATATATATGTGTGTGTGTGGGTGTGTATGTATGTGTATGTATAACCTTTTGACTGCAAAGACGGATCCGAAAGCAATATTTGTTCATTTTTATGTCATGTACACAGTAATTGAAGATAAAAAATAAATTAATAAGTACATTAAGTCTAACAATTACAGTATACTTACTTTCTTGTTTATATTGATAATGATATTCTATTAATTAATATAGTCATTGTAAATCAAAAGTTCTTTTTTATTTTCATAATTTTATTTTTTTACATACAGATTATGAATCCGAGAGATGTGTTTTAATAATCTTATTTTCCATAGTCGAGGACTTAACGTTTTGGAATAATATTAACACTTAATATGAAACATTATTACATTGGATATATTTTGAAGAAATGAGTTTCCAATTGAAAACACAAACGTTATTTGAAACTTGAAAGAAAAAAGTAGTATTGTTTAAAATATTTCATACAAGTAACTACATTTTCCTCTGTTCATTATAACCACATTTTCCTTTGTTCATTAACTACATTATGTTGTTATCTTTTATATTATTTATTTTAAGAAAATGATTTCCTTTCCTTATAATATTCAATGCAGAATCGGAATTGTAATTTATTCTTAAGTATAAATAAAAATCGCATTGATTAAAATTTTGTTAATTATCACTAAAAATAATAAAATTATTTTTATAAATTCAGATAAGAATCGGTACACTTAATTGAGTGGTAGATTACATTTTAACGTATATATTTTTCAAAACTATAATACTAATTGTATGTTTTAAAATTTGATTAACTTTGTAACCAGTTCTATTTTTTCTGCATAGTCAAAATTCCACCTTCTGAAAGAACGCCCAAAAACTAATTTATTTATCCATAAAATTGAAAAAATAACTATCTGCTTATTTTATTTGTAATTTTCATAAGTTACGATTTATCATTTATTTATATTTTTCATGCAGTTTTTGGCCTTAAAAAATTTAGACTACTAAAATCTATGTGATAATTTATACCTAATAGTTGTATTATAGTTTCTTTTTAATTATTATATGTTATATCTACGAATTTAGTATGTGATTAATCTGTATAACGGGACATGACATAGGCTATAAAATACATTACTCTTTTTCCCCCTAAAATCAGATTTTAATTAATTAAAATTTGGTTGGAGAAGTCACATCGTCAAATTTTGCATGGCTTTGATATTGATTAATTATTTAAATTAGAATTAGAATATGCTCAAACGAAGATTGTGGTTGCCCTATGCATATACAAATCCCAGTTATATAAATCAAGTAGTCAAAACTCGTTAACACGAACACGCTTAGCGCGAATTACTTTTAGCACGAACTGTTTCCGATTGCCCCGTCCAGGTGTATGTAATGTATTTAACTTCGGATAACACGAACAAAAAAAGTTTCCCCTTGAGTGTTCGCGTTAACGAGGTTCGACTCTAATTATTAATGACTTTTGCTCATAAATGTTATGTAGCCCAATCTTGTTTATAATTCTAATAACTTTACTAGTGCATAAGTTTAAAATAAGAATAGCGTTACTGTAAGTAATTTTATAAATAACTTAATTCAGTGATGATTTAACTTCAGTAATGTGTCTAATTACTACTTTGGGTAATCGTCATTACCATTGAATTTAACAATGAAGACTGTTTTTTTTTTTACATGTCCTTATATTTTCCAATTTTGTAGCCGTATTTTCCGCTTTTTAGGATTTTTTAGAAAAATCTGTTTGTTTGAAAATAAAATAATTACAGTATATGTCCTTTTAAGACAGCGTATTATTTTCTTTATATTAATTTAGTAAAATTATCAAGATTTATTTTTCAATGTGTGGACCTCAAATCACTTCGAATAAAATTCCGTCTTTCCAAAAATCATAAGAGTTGTATAATTTTAAATATTTCTGTAAATATTTTTATACTTTTGTGGATGCAGTTTTATGTGTACATATGGCAATTTTATTTTAAAATTAAGAAGTAAAACAAATACAGGGTTTTAGAGGTTGATAACATGATAAAATTTTAAGACTATGTAGGTTTCTACATTGCTTAAAATTAGTTTAATACTTCCGATCGCAAAATCCCTTGTTAACCTACGGGGAAATTTAATTAGGTAATTACTCCTTAAATAATAAAAATATTGAACTACGGTTTTTACTCTATCAGACAGAAAGTAGAGATCAGACTCAGACATAGTGTGTTTTCAAAAATTATTTTCCTACATGCTAAGTATTTAAAAAAATAGAATAAAAAAAATTACTGAAGTAAAAACTTTAAAATTTGCCGCGTTAAAAAAAAAAAAAAAAAAAAAAAAAAAAAAAAAAAGAAGTGTAAGAAAGAAAATTTTGAAAACGCATTACGTCTGCAACTAATGTGGATGTCTACTTTCTGATGATGAAATTTTCAAATTTCGATGAAATTTTTGTTGATTAACTTTATTGTAGAAGGCAATTTGATATCTGATTGATAACGATGATGAATTTTTTTTTACTTTCTGATGCCGTATTCTGATATTTATATTACGTAAAAATTATTGACGTAATTAAATTCCCCCTTAGATTAACGTGGTATTTTGCGAAGAAGAGAGGATAACCGATTTCAGGAAACACATTTTTTAAGGCTCCTCATCAGTCAAAACTCAAATTGATCTCTTTAAAGTTAAACCCATGGGCTTGGAATACGTATTTTTCGAATTTCTCCTCAAAAAATTAAAACTTTTACCTTCTTTTTAGGGTTTCGTTCATCTCACGAAACACTATTGCTCCCGCTCCGTTGTCCGTCTGTCACAGAGCCATTCTCGAAAACTATGTAACTTACAGAGTTGAAACTTTGTGTATAAATCAGAATATCAGCTGTAAAGAGCTGAAAATATTAAAATTTGAAAAATTCGTATTATTTTAATAAATAGAGATAAAAAACCAAAATTATAACAGCATTTTCCTATTAAATTTAAACATTTTTCGCTATAGCCAATGCCAAAAATTAAAAATCCATGAAGAAATTCTTTCTACAATAATTAATTTTCTATCAGACGATTTCCAAGTGAAAAATGAAGTAAAAAGTTTCACCAAATGAAAAAAAAGATTAATATGAAATAAAATTGATTGACGTCATAGTCGTAATAAAACGGAAAATGTCTAAGATTTCTCAATAATACAAGGAGTATGTGTAAGTACACAAAGCAGATTAATATCACGTCATTAGAGAATTATAACGAAAATCTGACGTCATATGGGAAGTTTAACTAATTTTTCAAATGTTTGAGAATAATACAAAGCGAGTATCAATATAAATAATAGATAATAGCAAATA
Source organism: Maratus michaelseni (assembly GCA_963931845.1). Taxonomy (NCBI): domain Eukaryota; kingdom Metazoa; phylum Arthropoda; class Arachnida; order Araneae; family Salticidae; genus Maratus; species Maratus michaelseni. Next base: position 206,154,167 of record OZ007588.1, read on the forward strand.
TATGAGTTTGAGGTTTGAGAAACATATTGAATCGTGATAAAAATCCGATTATGAAAATATTCGCATATTTTAACATTTTGAAGGTGTACAATCTGTTTAATTTTGAAATTATTTTTTTAAATATTGCATTTAGTCCGTATTACGGATATTAGTATGACAGAATATAATAGCGGGCTTGGCCCGCTATCCGGCTGGTTTAGATATTCGAAAAAACGAAAAAATAGACCGGTAAATTTTTACTTTATAAAAAACATCACTTTTTTTTTTTTGCTAAATGTAATTAGTTTGAATTTATTAAAGAAAGGATAAAGTGTTTTGAAAGGAATATTAAACGAAACCCTTTGAGCGATTTTCGATCACACTTACCCATTTTTTAAACTGCTTACCATCTGCTTATTTTATTTCTGTATGCTCTTGTTGAAGGATGTTTCTTTCTTTTTTATTTGACAAAATATTTCTAAAATACTTTTTTTTTTCAATTGTTAAATTTGTATTTACAACTCATCTGCTTCACTTATAATTTTAACGCCTAAAATATAAAATTAAGTATATATTTTAGAAACGTTTTGTAAAATAAAAAAGAAAGAAATATATTTCAAGTAGAGCATACAGAAAAAAAGAAGATAAAAGTTTTAATTTTCAGAGGAGAATTATGCAAAATATACGGATTAACATCAGTTAAGGGGACTTGTGGTTTGACTTATGAGGAACCTCAATTCTACATCTCATATTCCCCTCTGCAATCTTAAACACGTAAGAATGGAATGAGTCTGTATTTATAAAATGTTTTTAGCATTAAATTAAAATTTTTAATTCCTTATTTCCGCTTACTTTTTTGCTGTTTAATGACAAAATATTTATAAACTCTTTAATTAATTTTATAATTTAACCGTTAACATTTTAGCAAATCTGACTAATTGAGATTAAGATTTTCACATTAAAAAAATAATAATAAGTAGATATTTTATTAAAAGTTTGTCAAATAAAAATCACAGAATCGCCAACTAATAAGAGTAGTATAGAGAAAAAGTAAATAAAAATTTTAATTTTCTGTTGAGAAATTTGGAAAATACGCATGCATTCTATGCTCTCATTTATTGTAGAAGGCAATTTGATATCTGTCTGATGACGAGTCTTAATTGTATATGATTTTGATAAAGAATATAAAAAAGAAATGTTTTAGAATAAAGTCGAAATAAAACTTCTTGTTATTTTTAGTTTTATGCAATTGTTCTAAGTTGTTTTAAATTAGAGAATTAATTATATTCATTAACTACCTCTGATAACAAATATTGGAATTCAGACGTTGACACAATATGCATCAGAAAACTAAAGTAACAATCCATGATTTGTTAGTCTCAGCCTTTTGGTAACGTCATTTCGGTCCTGTCATTTTGCATCCGCTTCCATTTCAATCCCGCCATAAGTGTTTTAGTATAGTACCGTAGGATAAAATTTTTATGCTCGACTTGAGGGTTTTGGCCCTTTTATCCATGGATTATTTTTGTATGTATTAAAAACGTACTTTGTACATAATATACATTTGAAATCCTTTATTATTAACAACACTTCAGTTTCAATTCAATTGCAATAAAAATCTTAAAATTATTACAAAACTACAACAGAAGTATATGATGTTTACAAGCAGTCAGACTATTATTAAGGCTGTTCTTAAATCCAAACTAACTACTTTATGACATATTTTTAAGTTTATTTTTGTTCGGAAATGCTTGAAATTGGTAGATGTTCTAATTCAGAAACTTTGTAATCAATAGACGTTCTCCATTTTTTGGTAAAATCAGAAGATACTGTCAGAAAATTCAGAAAATACTGTCAAAGTCGGCCTTTTGAACTGAATTTCCTCCGCGGCGTCGCGAGCAAGGAGATAAAACGTGTTGTCATGTGACACGAATTGATTATGACTCGATATCCATTTATCAAAAAATGGAAAACTCAATTCGATTCCAAATCACTTCAATAGTCAAGCCTTCCCATTTTATGCTTTTGCGTTTAAAAATAAGTCTGAAATTGTGTCAGAAAATTTGACGTTGTTGAGCAGGTCATTTGAGAACAGCCCTAACAGTTTTTAACCCCTGTACGTCATGAACTCGTCTATTTGGAATACAAGGACGTATGTGCCCACGTCCTCATTTTAAGTCCAGACTAAAATGTTCTAAGCGTCTTTTTTTTTTTTTTTTTTTTTTTTTTTTTACGTTTCTAATTGTGATTGGGATTGGTTTTGAATGGGCTTTACAGCGATGATTGTTTTCTCACCCAATAGATGGTGTCATGTATAGAAAAAAACAACTAGTTGGATGTGCCAATCCCAAAACTTTCTTCTATCTCACACAGGTTTCGCATACACTAAAAAGAATCAGCACCAATTTATGTCAAGGTCTAACTGAAACTCAAATTTTATTAAATTCCGTGCATTAGTTCTTGAGATAGGACTATCGCTAAAATCATGTAAATCCTGCAAAATGCTGCATGACAGTGCCACCTGCTGGGCAATTTTTACCAAAACCTAATCAGCACCAATATATACCAGAGCCTAACTGAATATAAAGTTTTATTAATTTCCGAGCATTAGTTCTTGCGATAGAGCTATTGCGGAAATCGCGAAAAATGCTGCATAGCAGCGCCACCTGCTGGGCGATTTTACCAAAAACTAATCAGCACCAAATTGTATCAGGGACTAACTGAATATAAAGTTTTATTAAATTCCGAGCATTAGTTCTTGAGATAAAGCGCCCACAAAATTTTTGTCACATACAGACAGACAGAGTCACACAGAGTCACAGACAGACATTTTCTAAAAACAGTCAAATCGTGTTCAGGTCCTTCTAAAACGTATAAATCCGTCGAAAACCGGAAGTCGAAAATTTTCATGAGTCCAATACTTTCTTCTTGTAAAGATAGAAGAAAGTAAAAACTCATTAATTTTTCACGGCTTTTCTTCTTTCTTCGTTGTTCACTTGTTTATGTGTTGGTCATTCTGTTTAGCTGTGTTTTATAAATTGTAGTGTTTCTCTTTCGGTTTTGTGTTTTTTGTATCTCTGATAGATGAAAATAATGATATAAACTACTTTTGACAAAATTTAATATATCTGGTATTCAGCATACCACCACTGAAGGTCATTTGAGAACAGCCCTAACAGTTATTAAATGTATTTTGTAATGATTTATACCTTGAAAATACATTAACACAAGTTAAGAATGTAAATTTATGTATGTATGTATATATATATATTATCATGTTCTTTAGATACAAGAGCAGAAATTCTTTGAAAATATTTTCATTCACGCAGGACAGAAACAAATTTATGAAATATGGATTTTCCAATTGAATATTTGACTGTAAACTGGTTCTGACAACTATTGTTGTATTTCACAAGCATTTTTGAGCTTTGTAGGTTCATATATCATAATGGGCTTAAAATAAATTGAAAACAGCTGGTTGTTTTTCAATGAGATCTCATAATAGAACTCATATTACCACACACGAGAGGTTATACTAAATTTATTATTGTAATTATTATTATTATTTTAATTTGGTTTGTTTGAAACAACGTGCATTATTATTATTATTTTTTTTTTCATAGTGACTTTGAAATGAAGCAATTATCAAGAAAAAGGAAATTCAAAAGCGATGAAAATGATGAAATATCCGACCGGGCATCCAAGTTTGTAAAGAAGATATTTATAGATGAGAATTTCAAGTTCAGGGACTCAGAAGCAATCTTCGTTTACTGTCCATCTGTAGATGTCGATCCAAGTTTAGTTGCAACCGTATTGGGGAGTCACGATCCTAAGGTTTTGATAAACAATCGTTGGGCTCCCTTGAGCCCATCATCATCACTTAAAGTTTGGTACGGAGCTCTCGCGACTTATACATGTGCAACATTTGCCAGAGTTGCAGTGGAAAACATCCAGAGGAAGCATGGGTAAATATTATACAAATTTTGTATATTATTTTTAAAATATTGTACAAAATAAATTTTTATAATTTATTGTAAGTTGTAATAAAAAGTTTAATTATCTGAAATGAGGTTCAAAAAATATTTTTGGTTTGGAGTGATAAGCAATACTATTTCGAAATATTAGAAATCAGATAGGTAATATAAAATTGCGGGGCATTAATTTTGGTGTCCTATAACGATCAATTTTTTTTCTTATTTTCCAAGATGCTTTGCTTGTTTAATATAATTTAGGATCTATTTTTACTTACCCACTGATTGATTTTCGTTTGTAAATTGTTTAAATGTGTTTGTGTTGTACAAAATTAGGGGAATAGGTTTATTTAACAAATATTACTGTATTTATATTTTTATTAATATATTTATTTTTCTAATCTGTGTTATCACAATCGTACATAAGTTTTACTATTTTTTTTTTCACATATTTATGTGCGTAAAAACTACAACTGTGTTATGAACGCTTCTTTGTGACAAAATGCAAATTGAATATCATTGAAATACTTTAAAATTTGTTAAACAAACCTATGTTTCTAATCTTACCTAACGCTATTAAATAAACAAATTGCAAAATGAAGGGAAACAAATATAGATATTTAACTGTATTAAAACCAACATAACATGAAAGAGAAAAAAAAAAAAGAATTTTTTTACCTTGTCGGGAAAGGGGTCAAAGGTCAATGATTTTTAACCCATTTCCTTTTTATGAGAAGAAAATACATTACAGAAATGAGTTTCATAATAACTCAAAATGTATGTTTTATAATAATAATGGTTAAATACGTATTTCAAAAATTGATATAAATATAATTTTGTTGTAAAAGTAAAACTTTCTTTTAATTCATTCATCAATAAGTTAATCTGTTTATCTATTTATTTTATCTGCTTACCTATGTATTTATATATGTATTGTATGCTACCTAAGTAAGCATCTATGAATACGTACACGCTTACTTATTTTTCTGTTTCGTAAACACATGTGAATATTTATGTACATATTTATACATGAATGTATGTAAAAAATATATAGTTTAATGAAAAGTAAATTTTAATATGAAACTGAATTTCTATGGTTATTATTAATAAGTATTAATATTACCTGATTTATCATATTTATCGTAACATATATATATTATAACCGTTAAAAGAAAACACAGAAACATCATACACAAATGCGGATCATAAATTGAAATATGAAAACATACCTGTTTGAATAATATATATCCAGAAAATGACGGAGAAAATAAAATATATGACCAAGATAAGATAAATGAAATTGGAAGAAAATGTGAATTAATGAAATATTTGTGAAACACAGCAGAAATTTCTTTCTTATCTCCGATTAAATCCTCAAATGATTATCCCCAAATCATTTTTCAACATATTACCTGAAACATGGTTCGATTTATACACGAAAATTATTTTTTTTTTCAAAATTTTCCTTAAGAATTAGGGGCTTGAATTATACACGAGTATATACGGTATTTTAAAAATACATAATAATAATAATTAATGAGGTGAAGGACACAATTAAATAATATAAATATAGTAATTTTAAAATAAAGTGATTGATGAAGTGACTTGCATATGACATTGTCCCGCACAAATCAAAGAAGCCAATTAAATATTAATAAATGAAATTAAAACTGCATAAAGTAGATGATATAAACTGAATTATGTTAATAAATAAGAAGTTTGGTAAATCAACTAAAGAATAACAAGTAATTAATGTATGCATTATAAATGAATAATCCTTTCTCTTTAAAAAAAAATAACTTAACCATTGCACATTAATTATCCATACAACACCGCCCCCACTCCACTGAATAGTGCCCCAATTTCCTGAACGAAAAATCTTCGCCTTGGCGATTACCATGACCTTTTCATTTTGTTGAAATAGTTTATGAGCACACTGTATTTCTGTAATAATTTTAGCCCAGTTTTTATTATTTTTATAGAGTTTAAAGAACTTTTTCTAAAAAAAAAATTCAATTTTCTTTTATATTTTATACCTATTCTGGTTTCTGTTAATTAGATATCAGAAGTTTGCATTTCTGTTCTTCATGTATTTATTTGCCTTTTTGCTATTACAGTTTCCTCAAGGTCTTGCTGTTCAAAGAAATCACAGATATTCTGTTGAAGGCTGAATTTCTCTATCCAAAACCTTCTGAAGAAACCACAAGGATTGTTTTTAGAGCACCTAACCCTTTCCTAGATGAACAAATTCCGCAAGTTAAAGCTTGGCTAGAGTTATTTGGGATGCCGCGTAACGCCCAATTGCATCGAAAAATAGTTTCTGATCGTGTGATACTTGCAGTGGAATACTCCACCCAGTTTCAGGCATATGTTGCTAAAATTGCAATGGACGGATCTGTGTATAAAAAAGTTGGGTGCATTTCGATAGAAATCATTGTGACTGAAAATGGAAAGGATTTTGACAATTTCGTGAGAGATGAATTTAAAAAGTGCATTGCTGAAAATTATTAATAACTATATCGAAATGAAATTTTAAATAAAACTTTATGTATGTTTTGAAATCTTTATATGTATGTAAAACACAAGACCTGAATTATTTGTCAACACCTTATTTAATTCATATTTATATATGTGATGCTTTATGTAATTATAGGATTTTAATTAATGATGTTATTCTTTTAAATTTTAATAAATATTTTTTCCTTTGAACTTTGATAATTATTTATTCATTTATTGCATGATTAAATTGACGTATGGTGAAATAAGAAAATATGATTCTTCTATACTTCAATTGTTTTACCCTAACACGGATGAAAATTTCTATCCGCATGATTAATTGTGTCTCTTGTATTGCAGAGTTCTGAGCAATGTCATTTGAAGTTCATTCTAATTATCAAAAGTGCTTTAGAAAAGCCTCATCTTAAGGCGTTATGGAATCTTTTCGGTTTTAAAAATGCATTATTATAGTAATTATTCTTCTAATTAATATTATTTGTATTTCATGTATGTCAACATCTTAGAAATCTTTTCTCAAAATAATAACACAGTAATAGAAGATATAACAATGCTTGTTGCTCAGTGCACAAGCTAGTGGAAATTTTTGAAAAATTATAAACGCAATTTTCTCGAAACAATGGTTTTAAGTCGGTAAAGAAATATCTCGGAAACAGATGAACCAGTTTCCTTGCTATTTTTCTTTTAAGGAAAGTTTATATATTTCCGTAATCTTTGACCAATGTTTTTTTTTAAATGTTTAATTGTTCTTTATGAACGAAACAAAATGTTTTCATTGAAAACTGATACATTAAATTTGGTAGTCAATCATTTGATTATGAAAAATATTAAATAAATAAAAGTTGGTGCAGATCTAAGCATTAAATACTGTATATGGACACAAGACACCGAGAACTTTCTATTTAAAACTTTTTTTTTTTGAAAAATATTGAACTAACTTAAAAAATACTGAAAAATTTTTCTGGAACGTCAGGGATGTAAAAAAACATGTTTGACCTCATATTTTTCAGTGAAGATTTGGCCATGAGGGTAATTAGAGGACCTACAATAAGTTCAATAAAAAATATATATTTGTGATCACGCTGTAATATAAAATATTTAAAATATTCTGTGGTTGATGCACATGAGTATCTGGATCTTGTACAACGTGTGAGTATTTTTGTATAAAAACAGCATGCATATTCAAGAAGATATAAAGGTCTCTTTAAAAAATTCAAGAAATTTCTGTATGTTTTCTGATTATAGCATGCTGGGTTTTCATTAAATTTGACACCAATTTGAAGAAACTTGAAAAAGTACAGTTAAAACAATGTACTGCAATTAAAATATAACTAAAAATAAATTTACAATAAAAGAAAGTTATTGGACGACATACATATAAATATTGAACAACATCTGTGCTGTGGTCTCGGCTGGTCGAAGGTCCTTGATAATGACTTAGTTTGAAGCCGAAAGCGCTAGGAGTGTTATGTACTCTTAAGATCTTATGTTTTAAAGTTTTTAAGACATTATGTACATTTATTTTTATCTTACGTCTATTTTAGTAACATTGATTAAAATCATTTTTCATGGAAAAATATTTTCTTATAGTAAACTATAACTATAGAAAATATTTGATGAAACATGAGTATTTGTTTGAAATAATTTGTAACTGCGCATGCGATGAAGATAACAGAACTTTTTTTGCATAACTTAACGGTCAACTATGTATGGCAACTCATATAAAAAGTCTAGTCTAGTCGAATATTGTCAAAATTTAGAAATATATCGGCGATACAGTGAGCGCTGAATTTCAGTTGCTTTCTAAAACTAGCTGTATAACAATAGATTTTCCACAAATTATCCTTTTCTGAATATAAATTATTTTTATTTTCATTTTTTATTGATGCTTAATTTTGCCTTTAAAGAATAATAAGAACTAACCGTCTTAGAATTTATCAAAATCGAAGCATCCATTCCAAAGCTATGCGTAGACATACGTTAAATACTAACTCCTTTATTGAAAGTCAGTTAATAAAAAATGACAATTTGCGGAAAATCCCGTGTCATTCAGATTCAGCTACCTTTAGTAAACAACCAAAATTCAGGGCACTGTATCGCCAATTTTTTTCAATTTTCACGAAATTCGACAGGCCTTTTTTCATAAGTTGTTCGATGTATTTGGTTATTTGATTATGCAAGGTAAATGTTTATTTTGCGCTTGCGCACATAAAACTTATTTCATATAAATGCTGATAATTCATCAAATATTCATTATATGTATTTTCTAATTGTGGTATATTGTTTTCACTGTACTTTTCCAAAATTCTTGAAAGCGGCATCAAATTTGGATGAGAACCCTTTTTCTATAAATAAAAGACATGCGGAAATTGCTTGATTTTTTTTAAAGAAAACTTTATATTTCAATGAATATACGTGTTATTCGGATAAATGGATTAATGGAGATTTGATTTTTTTTTCTTGTACCCTCCTCCCCCTCCCAGTTTCAAAAACTTGACAATATAAAAGTTGTAGATAATTGTAAGAGGTTTTATAATAAATTTAAGTGGATTTGAATCTTGTAAATTGAGGAAGTTATAATTTTGTTTCTGCTTAATTCCCTATTTTGTTTGCCCCTTGAGGTCATTTTTAATGATATAAAAAATCTGTCATTCATAAATTTTTGTCCCTTTTCCTAGAAGTAATAATAACTTTAAACGGATCCGATATTTATCATAATTAAGGCGTTATGTTTTTTTTCCTCTGTTTTCACAAAAACTCTCCCCATTTCCATCCCCTTGGTCCGATTTTGCCCATTATCGAAGAACTTGATCGAGATTTTTTGCCCCTTGATTTTATGTACGAGTCTGGAAGAGATTTCTGCAGAATTGCAAGAGTTATCGTGTTCATAAAAAAGTGATATATATATATATATATATATATATATATATATATATATATATATGTGTGTGTGTGTGTGTGTGTGTGTGTGTGTGGTTTTGGGTTCTAGGGATCATGATCGGCGTAGATCTGCAAAATTTTTTCAGAAATTCCAACTTAGGAGAGAATGGAATATGTAGTATTCCCTACGAAATCTACCTAAAAATGGGATCCTATATATTATTTTTCCATTGTGACTAAAGTTAATTAAACATTCACACAAAATTACACTGATCTACATGATTTTAATTTTAATTTTAATTTTAATGCTTGAGGAAGACCACTCGGCTGAGGGCGAACCCAGCCGTTGAGCGTTTAATGTCTTCCCCGGCTAGCTCCCCGGCACGCAGGGATTAAACGTGGCAGTACAAGCTTCGCCAATGGCTGGTCCTGCCGGGAAAAGCCCCACGTGACAGGTGGCAGGAACTAAAGACATGCAAAAAAAATAATAATACAGGGTCTGTCGCTGGAACCAGCGTTCCTACGCAACAAGGAGCGACAGACAGGGTGGACGAGGTCCACAGGTGCGCCTGCTCCAGTTGTACAGTCCGCTAATTTAGTAGAAGGGTGCAGTTCTTAGGTAATACTGTACCAATTGTACAGTTCGTAAATGACGGCACTTGAGATGCGGAGGTGCCAGTGTGAGATTCCCACGCGACAAGGAGCGCCACACAATTGCGCTGGAACCCTCACACTGGATGGAGGCTGGATGCACTTCGTATTAGGGGTGACGATACTTTGCTTGCTGACCAAACTTGCGGTTCCCGATAAGAATAAATTAATTAATGGGACTCATCCCCTGCTAGGAAGAGAACATTACTTGGGATGAGAGAAACAATTAAGCTGCAAAATAGCTAAATGAAGAAAGCTAAGAAGATAAAAAATGATGGAATGATTATGTCAATGATTAAAATAAGCGAGTTATTATTATTAATTTATGGAGAAAGAAAACTGCTTTGAATGATTAAGTTATGTTAGATAGGTGTGTTAGTAATTTGTAAATTTCTGAAATTTTATGAGTTAAGATGGGACGCGTAATTATGTCCAGCAGCCAAGAAGGAGGTGGGTTAGAAGGAGCAGGCCTAAGATGCCAAGCAACAGTCAGTGGGCAGGAAAAGTAATAATGCATGGGGGTACCACTATCGCCGCACTCGCACACATTGGTTCGTGAAATTTTAAATTTGAAGAGGTAATTTTTAAACGGGCCATGCCCGGATAAGAAAGCACTTGTATAAGGAGTGAGGTTAAGTAGCTCTCTGGAAACTTTTGGAATTAGGTTGTAAGTGTGTCTACCTTTTGTGGAGGTGTCCCAGTAGATTTGCCAGTTGGGGAGTATTTTAGATTTGAGTTTTCTGCGAATAAAAGATGGTGGTACCGGAAGAGAGAAGTCTATTGATTGGCGTTTGGTGGCTTCTTTTGCAAGGCTGTCCGCCAGCTCATTGCCTGCGATACCAAAGTGTGCAGTGACGTGGTCAAGGGTAACTTTTTTGTACAGTTGGTGAAGTTTGATTTTAATTTCCAGTATGAGAGGGTGTTTTGTCCGTAGGGCAAAAATTGCTTGAAGTCCAGAAAGACTATCACTGAATACTATAAAATTTTCCTGCTTGGGGGAGGCAGCAATCCATTCCAAAGCCTTCAGAATTGCAAACAGTTCAGCTTGATATACTGAGTTATCGTCTCCAATCCTGGAGGCCCACTCATAGGTCGGCACTCCATTTACCATCGCGCAGAAGGCTGCGGCCACGTCAGTTTCAGTGCGCGACCCATCAGTGTAGATGGTTGGATGCTGCGAGGGTCTGTGACTGTTCTTGGCGATGCATACCTGTAATTGTGATGTCTCCTCAGCGGGGTGCAGGTGCCAACTTGGAACTTTTCTCTGTATTATTGTTTTTGGGAAGTGTAGCGTAGTAGTTGGTTCATATTCTAGGTGTCGGATTCTGTTTTTCTGGTGCTCGTATTCTAGTGATATTAGGGTTGGAGGGATCCCCGTTAGTACTGTGAGTGCGTCCGTTGAGATTGTTCTATACCCTCTCACCATTTGCAGCAAGAACATCCTTTGGATCGAAACCAACTTTTCCTTGACTGTCTTGGTGAGATTTCCTCCCCAGACACCCACACAGTAAAAGAGGATCCGTTCTATGATTGCGTGGTACCAGATTTTTAACATTGCAGGTTTAATTCCCCAATACTCTGCGTGCATTGTGTTGATACTTAGTTAGTTTTGTCTTGAGGATGTTGATGTGTTCCGTCCAGCTCCTGTGTTCGTCTATGACGATTCTTAGTAATTTAAGGTGTGGGACATGTGAAACGCTTTTCCAATAAATTCTCATTATGGGTTTGCGCTTAAGCTTCTTGGGTTTTACGAATGTTAGGGATTGTGTTTTGTCTGTAGAGAGCTGGAGGTGGAGACGTTCCAAGAGTTAACAAAAGACCGGGAGAGCTCTAGCTGCCGAGTTTTCCAGGTCCAAACGCCTACGGCCCAAGAATGTGTTTATGACTTCGATTTGTCTGGCCGTATGGCCGTCTGCCGTCTGTCCGTGCTCTAACTCCCGTAAATATGCTCGGATTGCCTTGTAATTTTTATATGTTATTGTCGTTATCTATAGCACGTTCCTATTTCAACTGAAGTGTGTAGCACATATAGTTTTTTTACAGGGACACAAGGTGTATTACAAGGAGCTTAATATGGAATAGGGTGTGCATAGCACTTATAGTTAATTTACAGGGACAGTCAAAAGAATTCCGTTACATTACGTCTATGGAGAAAAATCGTCTGCGGTTTATTTAAATAATGTTTCACTATTTTAAACGCATTGAAATTTATATATATCACTAAGGTGCAAGAGGCTTACTAGAGAATATTGTGTGTATAGCAGTCATCGTTCATTTACAGGGACACACAAAATAATTCTCTACTGTCTGTTAACAATAATTCCTGGAAGTGCGTTTTAAGTTACTGAACGCAATTTTAAATTTAACTCACTTTTTGTTTATTACGTGGTGTGTATAAATTGTATAGATCATATACAGGGAGGCACAAAAGTTCGCGAACACATTTCCGTTTATTGACAGAAACTCCAGAAGGAGTATTTTAAACTGGGATACGCGTTTCTTAACTGAACTAAAATTTAGCATCCTATGTAGTATATATACAAATCTATAGATCATATACAGGGCTGAATAAAAGTATTCGGATATTTTTTCGAATATTGTATACGTTGGAAATTCCTGAAGTTATGTTTTTAAATATGTTATGCGTTTTCCAAATTGTTTACTTAGATGTTATCTTTCAGCTTATTAAACGGTATGATTTGTAAAATTATTTTGGAAGTGTTGGAAAGTGTTACATAATCTATGCTTGACGCATGATTTTTCGTTCTTGTTTTAATACTGAAACGGAAAATGTACTCAAATATGCTTTTTCACGTCACCTTTTTCAGTTGTATAAGTTTCAATATTCTTATTATGTCATTTTTGGCACATAATAAAAACAATTTGCTATTTTAAAACAAGAACGAAAAATCATGCGTCAAGCATAGATTATGTAGCACTTTCCAACGCTTCTAAAATAAGTTTACAAATCATTACCATTTAATAAGCTGAAAGATGACATCTAAGTAAACAATTTGGAAAACGCATAACATATTTAAAAACGTAATTTCAGGAATTTTCAATATATACAATATTCGGAAAAATATCCGAATACTTTTATGTAGCCCTGTATATGATCTATAGATTTGTATATATACATAAGATGCTAAATTTTAGTTTAGTTAGGAAACGCGTAGCACAGTTTAAATTCTCCTTCTGGAGTTTCTGTCAATAAACGGAAATGTGTTCGCGAACTTTTGTGCTGCCCTGTATAGGATCTACAGAATTTATACACACCACGTAATAGACAAAAAGCTAGTTAAGATTAAAATCGCGTTCAGTAACTTAAAACGTACTTCCAGGAATTATTGTTAACAGACAGTAGAGAATTCTTTTGTGTGTCCCTGTAAATGAACGATAACTGCTATACACACACTATTCTGTAGTAAGACTCTTATAATGCACCTTAGTAATATATATAAACTTCAATGCGTTTAAAATAGTGGAACATTATTTAAATAAGCCGCAGACGATTTTTCTCCATAGACGTAATGTAACGGAATTATTTTGACTGTCCCTGTAAAGTAACTCTAAGTGCTATACACCTACTATTCCATATTAAGCTTCTTCTAATGCATCTTAGTGATCTATATAATTTCAATGCGTTTACAATAGTGAAACATTTTAAAAATAAACCGCAAATGATTTTTCCCCATAGACCGCAATGTAACGGAATTCTTTTGAGTGTCCCTGTAAGAAAACTATAAGTGCTACACACTTCAGTTGAAATAGGGAACGTGCCATAGATAACGACAATAACATATAAAAATTGCAGAGCAATCCGAGCGTATTTATGGGAGTTAGAGCACGGACAGACGGCCAGTCGGCCATACGGCCAGACGGCCATCCGGCCAGACAAACCGAAGTCATAAGCACTTTTCAACTAGGTTGGAAAGTGCTAAAAACAACGAGTCATCAGTACGGGATCAATAAATAATGAGCAATACCTCCAAAAACAGTGAACAAGGGGCAACAAAATCAATGATTCACCGCTCACAGAACGTGTTTGAAAAAACACAACCAGTCAGTACAGTTAAAGACATTGGCGGGAGTAGTTGTGTGTAGTAATCTCTGACATATTCTGCATTTCTTGCCTTACACATCTTCCATATACGAAGAATTATATAAGTTTATTTTATGGAATTCCGAAAGATATTTTTCAATTTGTTTAGTTGTATTATAAATGCGGAGAAGGAAGTTAATTTAGATTTTATATAATCCTACCCATCTTCCCTACCCCTCAAAATTATCTTGACCTCTTTAACATGATTTAAGTTTGCTATAACTAATAACCAAAGTATTATACAGTAGAAGCCAGATAATGCGAGCCAACTTAAATCGAAGTATTAAATGAATCGAACTTTCTTGAATTTCCTGCAAATCGTAACATTTTCCATTGTTTTTCAATCAGGTTCAATGCACTGATATTTTATTATTACACACCAATTAGTGCATTTTACTGTGGGAAGTTTAGCACAACTAATTTTTTGTGGGGGAACTCTTTATTGTTATCTACATTCACTTAAATTCCCATTATCACTAATATTATTTTGACGTAAAATTATTCCTATATTAAGCGTTTTTAAGTTTCCTTATAAAAAATACATTCGACGACTTAAAAACTTATATTAGTGTTATGTGTACCATAACTACATATTGAAATTTTGCGGCGATTGGAAAACTTTTACGAATGTTAAATGCATGCCTTGAAAGGAAAAAAAAAATCCAGCAAACGGACAAGCTGACAATCATATCATTTTTCAATCTTGATGCAATTTATAATAGGACCACACCGAGAACGAGTTCTAAAACAACATCAACAAAAAATAAAGCAAAACAATAAATCAGAATAAAATAAAAAATAACCCAGTAAAATCGGGCTTCCGTTAGAAATTCATTCGTAAACATATACTTAAAAGAGAAAAAAAAAAAGGGGGGGGAAGGAAAGGAACGCTCTCCGCACCCCCCCCCCCCCCAAAAAAAAAATTGTGCAATCTTCTAGTTGCTTCCAAAAAGAAGTCTCCTTGGAGATGTATTTGAATGAATCAAATCTCAACTGAACATAAAATAATTAAAATAGTCAGTCAAGAAAAAAAAAAAAAAAAAAAAAAAAAAGAAGAAGAAGAAGAAGAAAAAAGCCGTTGAATCAACTGACAATGCAGAAATTATTGTACATTCTATTGTAAAAAAAAAGTTACCACGCCGGATAAATCTGTGATCTTATTGTGATCTATTGTGAATCTTATAAAACTGTGATTGACACCATTCGATTAGTAATAACCTCTTCAAATTAATGCTAGACCTAAAATTGCCCCCCGGGGTCGTGTACACAAAGAAATTGTAACAAACTTTAAAATTTTCAATACTAACAACTATTTTTTTAGAATCTTTGATGAATTTTGCCTTCGGATACCAAACGGGAAGTCATTCGGTCAAATATTTCAAGAATCATGAAAAATTTAAAGTTTGAAGCTCCTAATGTTAAATTCAGCTTTAATCACTGCAAAACAGATTGATATGCTGGGTTTTTTTAAAGCATAACTCAAAAACTGGCTTAATGAGCAGTAATTATGAATTAGTATACTTGAAGCTCCAAAAAAATAGATTTCTTTTAAAATAAAACTCATGGGTTACAATTCATATTTTTTCCAAATTTTTGGATTTTTTAATTTTTTTAAATATATATATGTGTGTGTGTGTGTGTGTATATATATATATAAAGAACTCTAACTTATGATTTTTATTTTCTTCTATCTTTACAAAAAGAAAGTAATAGATTCATGAAAATTTTCGACTTCCGGTTTTGACGGATTTATTCGTTTTAGATGGTCTTGAACATGAGTTGACTGTTTTTAGAAAATGTCTGTCTTTTTGTGACAAAAATTTTGTGGGCGCTCTGTCTCAAGAACTAATGAACGCAATTTAATGAAACTTTAGTTTCAGTTAAATGGGCATTGAATTTATTTTGGTGTAAATCACATAACAAGTGTCGCTGCTATGTTACATTTTTAACAATTTTCACGATAACTATATCTCAAGAACTACTGCACGTAATATCATCAAACTCCAGATTCTGTTAACCTTCACATTAATAGATGGTGATTACGTTTTGGTGTAAAAAGCCCAAAAGACGGCGCTGCTATACTACTTGTTTCAGTAGTTTTACGACAGTTGTATCTCAAGAACTAATCCACAGAATTTCATCAAACTTCAGATTCTTATTAGACATTGACACAAGTTGTTGTTGATTACGCTTTGATGCAAATCTCCCAACATGTGACACGGCTATGCTACTTTTTTCATGACTTCCGCAATAGCTCTATCTCAAGAACTAACGCACGGACTTTTATCAAACCTCAGATTCAGTTAAATGCTGACATATTTGCTGACATATGCTGATTAAATTTTAGTGTCGTCAATAGGTGTCGTACAATAGGTGGCGTTGCTATGCTACATTTTTCATGATTTTCATGATTTTACGGTAGTCATATCTGAAGACCTAATGCACGGAATTTCATCAAACTTTAGATTCCGTTAGACCTTGATATAATTTGGTGCTAATTCGTTTTTGGTGTATGTAAAACCTGCTTGAGATAGAAGAATGTTTTAGGATTGGCACATCCGACTAGTTTTAAAAATGGAAATCGGTTTCTAGGAGCTGCAAATATGCAACATTGAAATTACAGTTCCTAGCGCCAGATATTTTTTTTTAGTTATGCTTAAAATACTATTTGCATTGTAACATTGTAATCTGTTTTGTGAGCGATTAAAAATGAATTTAGCATAATGAACTCCGGCATATTTCCTAAACTACTTGAGAGAATGACTTACTGTTTGATGTCCTAAAGTAAAATTTACCCATAAATTTAAATATGATGTACTTTCAGCCAAAAAAGAAAAAGAGTGACCCCTCCCCCCCTCCCCCCCATACATTTTAATCTTTAAATTGTCACAAAACTCGGAAATTGCTATTCGATTGGAAATTATGTATTGTTTTTTAGGTTGGAAATAAATAAAATTAGTGGGTCTTTTGCATACTGAAGGTGTACCAAACTCTAAAATTTCCAATACAAGCACATAATTTTGACATCATGTTTAGAGTTTTAAAAAACGTTTACCTTAGAATATCAAACGGGAAGTCATTTGGGCGAGTATTTTTAGGACATATGAAAGTTTAAAGCTTGAAACTTCTAAAGTTAAAATTTATTTGTAATTGTTTCAAAACAGATTGCAATGCGGGTAGTTCTTTAAGCATAACTCAAAAAGTAATTGCCGGAATAAGCTGTAGTTGTGAATTTGCATCTTTGAACCTTCTAGAAACTGATTTCTGTTCATGCATTCATTGGTTACATTTCATATATTTTTTGGAAAATTTATTTTAAAAAAAATACATATTTTTCAATCGAATTTTCGCAAAAATTACGAATTGTAACTCATTAACTTATTTAACATAAATTGATTTCTAGGAGCTTCAAATGCATGAATACAAAATTAGAGTTCATCCGCTAAGTAGTTTTTGAGTTATGCTTAAAAAACTACCCTCATCGCAATCTGTTTTGCAACGATTTCAAATTAATTTAAAATTAAAAATTAGTGGTCCAAGCTTTAAACCTTCAAAATTATTAAACTATTTGACAAAGTTTAGGTTTCCATTGTCTTTATTCTGACTGAAAAAGAAATTAAAAAAATATATATATTGCAGGATTGCATTCAGCTTCTTTTAGGTGGTGCAAAGTTGTCTTGTTTTTCTCAAAACATAACTTTCAAATTACTACTGATTATAAGACAATAAATTATCAGTGAAGCAAGATTTTATAGTTATGATTAAAAAAATTATTACTTTCTACATAAATTACACTGAACTTTGGATTAAGTCGTTTTCTAATAGTAAAATACAATTATTTTAGAAACATTTCTAAGAAAATCAAACAGTACAGATATATTTTGCTTGTAGCAATTAATATTAAACACTATAGATACTATATACTAACAAAAATACACAAATTAACAAGTAGTCTCACCGGTTAAGCATAATAAAAGACGTTTGGAAATGTTTATTTCAATAGGTGTTATGTAGCAATGAATATTTTTTAA
Source organism: Maratus michaelseni (assembly GCA_963931845.1). Classification (NCBI taxonomy): domain Eukaryota; kingdom Metazoa; phylum Arthropoda; class Arachnida; order Araneae; family Salticidae; genus Maratus; species Maratus michaelseni. Next base: position 206,172,295 of record OZ007588.1, read on the forward strand.
AGCAAAGCAACCTCTGTAAGTGTAATTCTTAATTGTAATTAAAATAATTGAAATTTTAATATGTATATTAAAGTAAACCTCACTTAATACAAACTGCTCATACATGTGGTAATTACGATGAATCAATACAATAAACATCAAATAATACAACTTAAAATATATATTTTTAAAAATCTAATTATTTTTTTAAAATTTATAATGGAAATTAAATAAGTTCTTATAATATTGTATATTCTATTCAAAACATTCTATGTGCATTAACAAATACTAATATATATATATTTTAATATTGTTATAAAAGTCGACGGAAATTTATAATAACGAAGTCAACAAATAACGAATAATTTTCACGCTTCATTCAGCTTGCATTAAAAGAGGTTTTCATTCTGCCTACATTGGTATTTTTATTTTAATGCGTTGTATGTGCTGGTTAAATATCTTCTTTAATGCAAGAATAATAGTTTGTTTTATAAGCATAAAACTTGGATGATAATAGAAGAAATGCTCATAAAAAATTCAGAATATTAAGCAATGTGGTTATTTTATAAAACAATTTATTTCCCTTTTTATAAGTGCATGTTGTGTTATATGTCTCTTATAGTTTGAGTCTTGTTGAGTAAAAAGTTTAGAAAACGAAAATTTTTGTTTTGATAAGAAGGAATACTTATTTCTTAAAAATAAGAAAATCATAAATGAAGTATTTTGTTAACTAAAAAGAAAATTGGTGGAAACTTAATGGTTTGAAAAAGACAGAAAGAAAGAAAAAAATGAAAAAGAAATTACCTACGCAACAATTCGAATCTTTTTGGAACATTCATAAGATCTTTTTCAACCTTAACTTTCACAGTGTCTTGAAATGTAATAGTTCCCTACCCTCTTATAAATGGGATACGTGTTCAACTGTAATCAACTGCTTCTTTATGACCATAAAACAATCTGTATCATAATCCATAAATCCATTCAAAACGCTAAAGATTGACGATATTTTCTGAAAGATTCTTTACCGTTTTAGAAAAAACAGACACGGTGTTAATTTTTTTAATATTCGACAGCAAGCTGTGATAGGCGCCTGTAGAATAAATACAGGGAAGGGCAAAGTTTTTGAACAGCTGTGCCTGTAGTCTGCTGCCAAGGACTCGTTTTTTTTAAATAAAGAACATGAACATAAGATAAGTTAAACTAGTAATATTTTATCTGAACACATTATGCAAGACAATTTTTAAGTATGTGAACATAAGAAGCAGTACAAAAATGTAACAAATAAGAAATATTAAAACTTCAAATGAAAGCTTCTACAGATTTACAGATTTTTTTTCGAAATGAAGAATTGAAACCAATTCTTATATTTTTTTGTCTGGGGGAAGGGGCGGGGTTGCGACTCCTTGAACCCCCATTCAAGATGGCTTTTAAACATATGAATGTAAAATGAAAAACAGAACTAATAATGCCACCCTTTCCACTAAAAAAAAATTCTTAATCTTTTTTTTTCTGTTACTGTTCAATTATTTTAAGTTATTAGAAAAAACAAATATATATATATATATATATATATATATATATATAGTATATTGTTTTTTCAAGGGAGAAGAAATTTTGCAGAAACAGGTGAGGGTCGATTACCCTCCTCTTTATAGCACACATAAAAGCAATATATTTCATGCTTTTATGAATAAAAAAGAATTTGTGAATGCGTCAGAATATAGGCGTTTTTGATTTGAGAAAAATGTCACCGTCAAAGTTTCAGCGGAAATCACCAGCCCATCATTGAAGTTTCTCTTCTTTTGAAGTATCGTTGTTGTAAAACTAGTTTTACAGGCAGAGTTACGATAACAGCATTCGGATCGGACTGCTTATGTCTGTTAGTTAGTGAACTGCTCGATTCCCCTCTCTAATGTTCAACCTGTGGGCGTTGGATGCATTCGTATATTTAAAATATCTCCTCAGGAAATTAATATTTTTAACTTTTTTTATTCTTGTGTACTCTTTTTAAAGGATGTCTCCTTTTTTCTTAGTTGTCAAAATATTTCTAAAACATATGCATAATTTATAATTTTATGTGTTAAAATCTTAGCGAAACTAAGTAAGATTTCGACACTTCACATAAAATTCAGTTTTTATTTTAGAAATATTTTGATAACTGAGCAAAAAAAAGAGGCTTCCTTTAAGAAGAGTACACGAGAAACGAAGTTTAAAGTATTAATTTCCTGAAGAGATATTTTAAATATACGAATATATCCTACGCCCATAGGTTTAACATTAGAGAGGGGAATGAAGCACTTCACTGACTAACAGCCTTACGTTGCGAATGTAATATACAGACTTCACCAATTTTCCTAATCAAATACTATTTTCCAGTTTTCGCCAAGTCTGCCTATTAATGTTAACAATGCTTTAAAAAATTTTTTTTTTGCATCTTAAATATCGCATATCTAAAAAAATATATTAGAATAACTATCTGAAATGGATTAAACTTTTAACTCAGATATTTATGATCGCAAAATGTTAACATTATTCTTATTTAAAAGATATTTTTATGTTGCTTTCAATTAAATATATTAGGTATTTACTAATAAACGTAAAAATGACAATAAATTAAAAGTTTTTTTTTCATCTATAACACACTGTAAAAAATGACCAATGTTTCTTGTTTTATGAAAATATGCTATAACCACGAACGAAAATATAATATAATCTTCTGAGTTATCCGAAATTTCAAATAGCATGTTACATTGTCTTTTGAATCCCCAGAAACGAATACATTTTCAAAATTTAAAGAATAATTAATAAAAACAAATTATTTTTAGCTGCCCGAATTTTTCAGAAACGTTTCCGAAGGGTTTTTATAGTGTATTAATTAGTGTCCTCAGCCTGGAATACCTGTTTTTCGAATGCTATCAATTCTGAAGTAAACATTTTCATGCTAAAAAAAAATGTTTAACAGACAAACATGCAAAATTAACAGCGTTAACAATAACATTAAAATTAAGATTATTTCTTTACTCTTTCATGTATAAATTAACTTATGCGGCTGAAAACGTGTACTTGAGAATGGATAATATTCGAAAAACAGGTATTGCAGGCTGAGGACACTAATTAATACACTATAAAAACCATTCGGAAACGTTTCTGAAAAATTCGGGCAGCTAAAAATAATTTGTTTTTATAAATTATTCTTTAAATTTTAAAAATGTATTCGTTTCTGGGGATTCAAAAGGCAATGTAACATACTAGTTGAAATTTCGGATAACTCAGAAGATTATATTATATTTTCGTTCGTGGTTATAGCATATTTTCATAAAATAAGAAACATTGGTCATTTTTTATAGTGCAGTATTATATCTACTTGTTGTAAAATTACACTTTACGATTTTACAATCCAAATTTGGGGTTGTAAATAAGCAATTACCAATATTATTTATCTATGTGAGATATTTAGAGCTTTTGATAATGTATTATTTATAAAATAAAGTTTTTCTATTTTGGAATTTCTGATATAAATGTCTTGATTTCCTTAAAAATTTGTAATTTCTATTTAATAAACAGATGATCTTTTAATTGTTTGTTTTGTTTAGTTATTGAGATACTATTTACAAAACTGTAAATTTGTTAAAATACAATTACTGTCGTTAACCCAAGTATCATAGTTTTTTTTACAAAACGACGTCGAAAATGTCAATGTAGGATGGTCTATTATGCATCAAATAGGCAACAATGGTATTTAAAATATACGTGGATAACAATAAATGTTTGCTACAAAAACACTATTATGCTACAAGGGCAACTGAATAGGATTAACAAATTTGGAAATACTGTTTGAGGATAACTTTTGATATGTAATAACCACTTGTCAAACAATAAAAGTGTTTCTTTGTCCCTATACTCTTTGTACAATTTCGAATGGCCCGACAATATAGGATTTAGTGATCAATTAGAACAATCGTCACACTGCATTTTATTGCCGATGATGACTATAGATAAATCATTATTATAACAATACTTATGTGCATAAATCTTAAGAAATTTCTAAAATGTACCCCTTTTAGTGTAAGGATTACCTTGCCTTGTATTTAAAATTACTTGACATTAATTAGTTGATTGCTTTGAAATTTTCTGAAATTTCTGTTTAACACTTTCAGGGGCAAGCACTTGCGCTCCTGTAACGTTGAATTCCCACCGGAATTTAGGAAAGAATTTAGTTCAAAATAAGAATAAGCAATTTTTCAACTTTTTTCTCGTCAAAGTTAAAAAAGTAAAATTTAATTAAATGTTTCTGGTTTGAATCGGATTTAAATTAGGTGGTATATAATATATACCACCGCCTCTCAAAGGGTTAAGACACTATTGATTTCTTAACCTTTTTCTTTGAACAATTATTAAGGCATGCTTTACAGAAATACAAATACACAAAATTTAAATTTCTGGTGATGAGTTTCTGCTATTAGTTACCTAATCACGGTTTCGGTGTTGAAAACTTTTATGTTTGCTTGAAAGAAACTGTTAGATCTGTTGAATGAGAAACTGGTGAAATACAATTAATTATGTAAGGAATTGAAAATACTCTCTTACAATACATATCATTTTCAAGGGATTCGATACCCTTACATCTCTTTTATTATTATTTGAGCGCACTGTAAAAAAAAAAAAAAAAGACAATTTTTTCCCAACCTAGGAAGCTATAATATAACCAAGAACGAAAATATGCAATAACCTCCTCTGAGTTATCCACGATTCCGAAAAGCGTGATTTATCTTTAGAAACCCCAGAAACAAATATATTTTGTAGATATGAAAAATCCTTTATAATGATAAATTTTCTCTTGTTGCCACATATTTTTAGAAAAATTTCCGTGTAGTTTTATAGTGTATTAATCAGTTTTGTCAAATCGAAAAATAGATTTTTCAGATGCTATAAATTCTTAATTAAATATTTTCATCTGCGTAATTGAATTTATGCATGCAAAAGTAACAAAATTTTATTAAATTTTCAAATTTCTTGTTTGCATTTCAATTTATCGAAATGATTTATTTTATTTTATTTATTTATTTATTTATTTTGTGCAGGATTGCTGAGGGCAATCTTTAACCGAAAATGTTTTACTTTTTCGATTTTGGTTGCCGGTTTATTTCATGCATTAGAAAACGAAAAAAGTCCGCTTAGAAATTTACCTCAGTCATTCTATACGAATAAAAAAAAATAAAAAATAAAAATTGAAATGAAACGAGAAATATGAAAAGAACGTCGTACACTCTTAAGCATATAAAAGTTAATAATTGTGACTGCTCCACAAGGAATTCTAATAGTTGAGTGTATGATATTCTAAATTTTATTAATAAATAATATATCTAGTTTTATTATTTAAACTTAGCGTAATATATTTTTAACACATAAAGCATGCAAGAAAATAAATTATTTTTAACATTTTATTTAGCTCGCAACCAGAATTTGTAAATATCGTAATACTTTCGAAAAAAAAAAAATGTATATCCGATATATTTTATATATATATGCTACTTGAATTTTCCAGTAGAGCTGAAATTACGCTGGAGATTACTTACATAGCAAATGATATGATTTATCACTAACTACTCAGCGTATAACCAACAGAGTGAAAAAATGTCCAGACCGGCGCGGCGATTGAACCCGGAACCTTTGGTATCAAGCACCAATGCTCTACCATTTGGAGATATTCGGCCGACATCCAGTCTATAATTTTCTTACTCTTATGTATTCTCACGGCAGCGACTTTGCAGCACAAGCCATGCGTTAAATTTCATACACATTAAATTAATTCATTTTTATTATTTATATTGAATTTTCGAATAAACTTTAAAATTTGTTAATGATTTGGTAGTGCTTATTATTAATTATATTTGTTTTGAGCTAGACCAAGGCTGTGTGATATATATAAATGGACATATATCGTGATATGCGTATCTGATATTTATTTTCAAAATAACATTATACATGCTAATTTTTATATTTTCAGTCAAAATAAGTGTAAATGAAACTTTTTTGCTGCAACTTTTCACTGTGTCGTTCTTCAGACAGAACTTTTGACTTTTCTAACTAAAAAAACTTTTCAAAACTTAATGTTTGAAGTTTAATTTTTAAATGTAGAACCAATAATTATGTGGGACGATACTAACTTAGAACAGCCATTGAAACATAAACAGTCTCATTTAGATAATGAGTTATTAAGAGCTTCATTAGAAAGAATCTTTTCTGGTTTCGTTTTAGTTCAGTTTAACTGTACAATTGTTTAGGGAATGAAAAGATAGATAAGCTTACATTTATGTTAAAATATTTCAGTAAAAAAAATGTATTTTGTATTTAAAATTTTGTTGTATAAACAATAAATTTTTCCTGATACTGAATCTAAATAAAACAAACTCTAACTAAAAAAAACTTTTCCAAGCTTTATGTTTGAAGTTAAATTTTTAAATGTAGAACCAATAATTATGTGGGACGATACTAACTTAGAACAGCCATTGAAACATAAACAGTCTCATTTAGATAATGAGTTATTAAGAGCTTCATTAGAAAGAATCTTTTCTGGTTTCGTTTTAGTTCAGTTTAACTGTACAATTGTTTAGGGAATGAAAAGATAGATAAGCTTACATTTATGTTAAAATATTTCAGTAAAAAAATGTATTTTGTATTTAAAATTTTGTTGTATAAACAATAAATTTTTCCTGATACTGAATCTAAATAAAACAAACTCTAACTAAAAAAAACTTTTCCAAGCTTTATGTTTGAAGTTAAATTTTTAAATGTAGAACCAATAATTATGTTGGACAATAAACAGCCATTGTAACTTAAAAATATCTAATTTAGATAATCAGTTTTTAACAGCTTCATTAGAAATAATCTTTTCTGGTTTTGTTTTAGTTCGGTTTAACTGCACAATTGTTTAGGGAATGAAAAGGTATACAAACTTACATTTATGTTAATTTTTTTCAATAAAAAAAAATATTCTGTATTTAAATTTTTTTTTGTATAAATGATAAAATTTTTCCTGATACTGAATCCTGTGTATTTTGATGAGTGTATATAAAAAATGTTTAATTTTTCAGGAAATTGCAGCAAATGTTTTGTGCTGCAAAGTCGCAGGCGTGCCAATACATAAGAGAGAGAAAATACTAGACTCTATGTCGTCCGGATAGCTCAAAAAGGTAGAGCATTGGTCGTAATACCAAAGGTTGCGGGTTGAATCCCAGGTCTGGACATTTTTTCACTCTGTGAGGTATACACTGAATAGTAAATGAGAATTCATATCCTTTGTTATATGAGGGGGTCGGGGCAAGAGAATGCCAATTCACATTTTTGAACTTCTGAGATATTTCAATTTGAAAATTTGATCAAATACTCAAATCAAGATATATAGCCCAAATAATTTTCGCCAATGTTTTAGTGACATTTAAGATATTCTGAGTAACAATACGGTATTACTTTAATGATATTACTATTACGTTTTTTGTATTTTTAGCTATCTTGATTGGGGCATAAACATCTGGGGCAGAAACGAAACCTGTCACATATGCTGCCACCAAGTGAAATTAGAAGAAAATTTTATGTTGGATATTATAATTTCCAATATTAAGCAACAGATTACAGTGTTAGATTTATTTCATCAACATGTGGCTTGGCACTTTTTTGCCCCCCCCCCCTCTCATATATTTTATATATGTCTTATTTTTTTAAATAGTCAGTTTACTTCTGGCTGTAAATATTTTCAGAGTTAATATAAATTAGAAACTAAAACATGGAAACATAATAAAACATTATTATTTTCTTTCACTTACAATAAAATTGAACGTCAACTAATTGAAAACCGGAAGACTTTCCTGAAAAGTTAAACAATTCTCTATTTAAGCTCATCAAAATGCACAGGATTCAATATTAGGAAAATTTTATCGTTTACACAACAAAATTTTAAATATAAAATATTTTTTTATTAAAATTTTTTAACATAAATGTAAGCTTGTCTACCGTTTCATTCCCTAAGGAATTGGGCAGTTAAACTGAACTAAAACAAAACCAGAAAAGATTCTGTCTAATGAAACTGTTAATGACAGATTATCTGAATTAGACGTCTTATGTTTCAATGGCTGTTCTAACTTAATATCTTGGTTAATTATTAGTTCTACATTTAAAAATTCAACTTCAAACATAAAGTTGGGAAAATATTTTTTTAGTTAGAAAAGTCACGGCCAGAGGCAAAAGTTCTGTCTACAGAACCACACAGTGAAAAGTAGCAGCTGAAAAGTTTCATTTACTTTTATTTTGACTGAAAATTAAAAAAAAAATCATGTATAATGATATTTTGAAAATAAATATCGGATAAATATCATAATATATATCACAATATATGTTCATTTATATATGTCACCGAGCTTTGCTTCAGCTCAAAACAAAACCTACTTCAGAAAAGTAATTAATTTCTTATATTAGATAGAAAATGAAATCTTTACATCTTTCAAAAATGTACCATTTATAAGATTAAGACTTTTTTTTTTTTTTTTTTGAGCTTAAACTAAGATAATATTAGTTGATTTGTCTAAAAACGGTTCTAATAAGAAATTAATAATCTCTTAATCTTTTCAGTAAGTAAATTACTAAGAGATTGTTTGCAAAACTGTAAATATTAAAAAATAAAATATCTTTGATTGAATTCCTTCTATTATTAGACATAAACAAAATTGTTTTGCCACGGTTCACGGTGTTCAATTTGTTTATATTTGCTTGAAAAAACACGTATCCTCCAGAGCTGAAAAAGTGAAAATACTCTTGAAGTACATAATCTTTAAAGAATGTAAAAGTAAATATTAATGATTATTTCAATAATTAATTTTAAGCATAAAATGTATAACAATTAAAATTCATGAACATTGAATTAATTCTTTTTTATTATTTGCATCAAATTTTAGAATAAACTTACAAAGTTTATTAATGATTTGGTAGTATTTATTAGTATGCAACTACATGCCAATGTTCTGTTTTTTATTACAACAAATCTACATGACAATAACGTACAATTTTTTAAAAATCACAGCTGCAAACTCAAATTATGGTAACATCTATGCGTGCCTGACGGTAAGGGAAACATTTCTTTTTGATTTCTAATATATTGTAATATTACCAATTATATCGTTGTTCTAAGCTAAATATCAATAATTTGCTTCATCTTGTATTATTAGATCGGTGAACCGATTTTTCTAATACTATGTTTTTAGACTCTACTAAATATGATCAACATTTTGTTCATTTAGTGTAGGATAACACATATATAATGTATATTAGTGTAAAGGTTCCAAACTAATCCGGGTCCCAATAGTATATGAATGACAGGTATTGTAACTTGTTTGTCATCTGTGAACAAATAAGTATTTGACAACTGTATTCCTTCTTTCATATAACTTATTAATACCCTCTCCATAGTTCGAAGAAATATTTCTTCTGTATTGAATATTCTTCTGCCTTTCCGCCAGTTTCCTCAGTAACACCACCCCCCTGAAGAAAGGAAGCAAAGGATTAAGGCAAGTTGGCATTTGAATTACTGAGAAAAAATTACAGGTCTCAAAAAGGAGAGAGCATTTTAAGCTCTCTATCTGATAGATATTTGAATTTGCTTTTCACTAACACGAAGGAGGATTAAGAACGAGGATTTTGATAATGATTGTTTATAAGTTTAGAAACATGTCTTTTTTTTTTTTACTATAATACCAATTTTATCAAACATAAATTAAATAATAAATATTTAAAATTAAATTCAGAAAAAGTCCCCCTAGTAAATTGTTAAATTAGTTTTAATAGATAAATTTTTAATTATTACATAAAAAGTAGCATAATTTTTGTTATATGAAAATATTAACATATTTATATTAAAAACGTTATTATTTATATGGAAAATTGAATATAATCAAAAGTTTTGATGAATGTATCCCAAATGAAGAGTAGAGAGTCCCATTAATTGCGTCTTTCAAAACGATTGATACTTCAAAAATGTTTTAAGAATGTAATTCTGTTTTAAATATCCATAAATTTAAGTCACGAGTAAACGAATACATAAAATAGTTTCAGACTTTTTGTTTAATTCTTTAAAAATAAAATTAGTAGATGATTAAAAAAAAAAAAAAGAACGCTCGAACTGTAAATTATTTAAAGATATATTTATTAATCAATAAACAGATTTTGTAACACGTGCAGTGTATGGGGGGGGGGGGGGGGGGCTCTTTTTTTCATAAACCAGATCCTGATTTTGTTTGATTATTCCATTAATTAGCTGCATTTTCCCAGACAATAGAAATATAGAGTTTTTTTTTTCAATAATATATCAAAAATATTTTTCTTAAAAATAAACAGTGATTAATGCCTTTTAATTTTCTGAGCCATTTTTATTACAGATTAAAGTGTTACATTCTTACACTGAAATATACCTGTGGATAAAGGCACCTGGATTTTCTCGCACTCCAAATCTTGGCGACAAACAATAGGAAGGGGCGTTCTGGTTTTTCAAGTATGAGCAAGGGAGTAAAGACCCACAATAAAGATCAATTTATGCTGTGTACTTTTGCGAAGTAGTGCTATAGAAATCTGTTTTATGAAGAAACAAGCTCCTGGTGTTATATGAAGTATTTGCCCGTGAGAGTTAGTCAGTGAAAAGTTCATTATCAAGTGCTCGTGGAAAAATGGATGAATTCGGCGCCGTAATGATTAAATCAATTATGGAATTTATGAACAAAAAGAGGTATTTTAACTGATTTTAATTTCTTTCTTTATTTGATATATTCTTGATAAAAATATTTTCATATAAAGTGAACTATTTTAAAGCTAATTAAGTATTTAACTGAAAAAAAAACTGAACCTTTTGGTTGCTCCTGGAGTATTGTTGAGGTAGAAAGAAGTTTGTAATTGTTGTATATGTGTTTATATGTTTCTACTTTTTGTCATGTTCTACTTATAATTCAAGAGGAAAAAATCGGAAATGCGAAAATTTTATCTTCTAATATTAGACGCATGTGAAATTTATGTATTATAGAATGGTAGGGATGGTTATCTTCAAATTTATGAAATATGTTGAAGCAATTTTGTTAATTAATTCATATAATTGGAACTTTTTTGTAGTCAGTGGAGAATTGTTGAAATAAAAAAAGTTGGAAAGTGCGTTTATACTTCAGTTTTTGAAAAATATTCTGCTTTACCGTAAGGTTAAAAAAAAATTGTTTTTTAATAAATGTAATGTTTCTTAAAAATCGGGAAAAATACTAAATGTCAAAGCATGATTGCGACGGCATTATGGAATAGTTCTTTTTAAAATTAAATTTTTAATATTTTTAACATACTATTCTATTCATCTGAAACAGTAATTTTATAGAAGAAATGTCCCTATTCTCGAAAGGGCTAAAATACTTTCACTGAAATTTTTAAAAAAAATGAATTTTAAGGATTATTTCCGTAAATTTCTTCAGAAACATCCTTCTGTAACATGTATGATTTTTCTTTAGTAAAAGTACTATGAATAAATATATATCTTTTTTTTTTCAAAACATATAAAAAATGATAAACATTAATATATTTTTAGATTATTACACGCAAATTTTATTTTTGAACAATCTATTTAGTAATCATGGAGAAACTAAGATAATTTTGATAATGGTAAAACTGTGGAATATCCATCCCAGATTTTTATTTAAGTTCTTGGGCGTTTTTATAAACTTTTTAAGAAAATGTCTTGTACAAGTGTGCAATTAAATGCAGAAATATATATCGGTTATTGTATTTAAAAATTTCTTATGCTATTTATATGAACCAGAGCCCGACTAAGTCTACGTGGTGCCATGAGACCACGATTCCTTTTGGGGCCCCCATAGCCTTTTTTTAGCCATGTTTTGACCTGATTTTAAGAAAAATACCTATATTTTCCCAGGCAGCTTCCCTTTTTGCCATTACAATAGTCAGGCCCTGATATCAAAGCAAGAATTTTCATGAATAATTTTTTATAGTGTAATTATGCATTTAAAAATAATTATCTACTTTATTGTTAAAGTATAGAAACCACCTTTTCACATTTGTTTTAAATGAGGTAGAAAACACTGTATAGCCAGATCTTAATTAAAGAATCCTGGGCTGGAGATTATTTTTCTTTATTTAAAGTACTATGAACAAATATTTTGTAGTATATATATTTTTCAAACGTAAAGAAACTAATACACTACAATATATTTTTAATTTTATCATTAGGCGCAAACTTTATTTTTGGACAACCTGTTAGTAGTCACAACATGGGATAGGTAATGACAGAACTGAGATAACGTTAATAATGATAAAACTGTGGAATACCCCAGCTTTATATTTACGTTTCCAAGCGTTTCTGAAATTCTTTTAAGAAAGTGACTTGTATAAGTCTGCCATTAAATGAAGAAATGTATGTTGCTTACTATATTAAAAAAAAAATTCTTATGCTGATTATATCAAACAGAGCTCGTTTAAGCCTACGTGGGACAAAGATTCACCGGGAGTCCACCATTGCATTTTCTAGTGTAATGTCAACAGATTTTTTAAGGAAAATGCCTACATTTTTTCTTTAAGGAAAGTGTGTGTGTGTGTGTGTGTGTGTGTGTGTGTGTGTGTGTGTGTGTGGAGGGGGGGGATGGCTCGTAGGGTAATTATGCATTTAAAAATAATTATTGACATTCTTGCTAAAGTGAAGAAAAACCTTTTGAAATTTGTTTTAAATGAGGTTGAAAATATTGTATAGAAACGGACTGATTAAGGATTCCTGGGCCATGTACCTACAGACACTGACTCAGGGGGCTCCGAAATTTGGTATGCAATTATTGTAAAGCTAATATTTTAAATCTCTTTTGACATTGTTCTGAATATAATCAATATTTTGTACTTTTAGAGTAAGATCAGTTAAAAACAAAAAAGTATATTTATCTATATATTCATGTATACATTAATATTTATATTCTAAGGCATAGAAAATGTTTAATTTTAAATGACAGTATAGGAAGAGCGGACTTCGAATGAGTACCGGGCACTGGATTTAATTTTGTCTCGATCGGGTTCTGTGTATAGCCATGGTTATGCTAAAGCTATGGTGTTATATTAAATTGCTTTTTATGCATTTTGTAAACCATTTAAAAAATGTATCTCATAAAATTAAGATATTCGCAATTGAAATTTGTTGAAAATTTTATTATAAAAAACAAACTCTTATGTGGTTTCAGGTTTTTAATTAATTTTGCATTGACAATTCTAAAGTAATACACGAAAAGAAGGTACTTGTTTCTGTTAGGCTAGTAATGATGATAATAATAATAATAATATAAAGTCACTTAATTGTATTTTAAGATATGTTTTCATCATAAGTTTAATCTGGCATTTCAGAAATTTAAGAAGAAAGGTTCACTATGACAACTTCCCATAAAGTTAAATGTGAATTCCTTTGACATAAAAAAGTAATAATTTTATTCTCATTGTAAATAAAACTTTGAAATTTTTAAGCTTACTTATTCCGGAAAGAATTTTTAAATATTATTATTTTTTTTTTCGATTTAGTAGAAGTTTTTTTCTTTTTTTCTTTTTTTTTTTTTTAACTTCAAATTATAGTGTTTCATCCAAAAACAACTTGGTGTGAAATGTCATTCGGTTTAAGAAAATTCTTTAAAAATACCCTATATATTTGGTATTGCACCTGGTACAGTGTTAAAAATATATATATATATATATATATTTTTTTTTAATTGAGGAAAATATAATATAACCACGCACGAAAATATACAATAGCCTCTTTCCAGTTATCCGCGATTCGAAAATGCGTTCTTTTACGTTAAAATCTAGGAATAAATTTTCTAGATTTAAAGAAGCCATTTTCTAGATTTGCGGAAAAACAAATTTTTATTTGCTGCCACTTATTTTCGGAAACGTTTTCGAATAGTTTTTATAGTATATTAATCTGTTTTCTCGACCCACAACATATGTCTTTTTGGATGCTATCAAAACTCAAGTAAACACTTTCATGTTCAACAAACATGTAGTAAAGGCAATCATAATAAAATAAAAGCATTGACATTAACATTAAAATTAATATTGTTTTGTTACTCTTGCATATATAAATTCAGTTATGCAGCTGAAAATGTTTAATTCAGAATTTTTAGCATAATAAACCGATAATCCGGTTTAAGAAAACTGATTAATACACTACAGAAACTTTTTGGAAACGTTACCGAAAATCGATGTCAGCAAAATAAACTTTATTTTTATACATTCTTCTTTAAATATCGAAAATATATTGGTTTCTGATGTTTCTAAAAATAAATAATTGTTGTCGGAATCGAAAATATGTGGCAAATAAAAAGAGGATGTTGTATATTTTTGTTCGTAAGTTATATTTAATATACATAGATTAAGAAAAAAAAATATTTTTTACACCATACTATTAGCAATAAAGGATAAAATTTGACTTAATTAGAATTATTTTTTAACCTTTGATCATTTATAATGCCTTTGAAAATTATTATAAATCCTTTAAAACAGTACCATGTAAAGATGCTTATTTTAAATTACGTATCGTGCAGAAAGTAAACAAATAAACAAAAAAAAGATTGCGTCAAGTCTGTGTTATTTGTTAAAAATATTAAATTTATAATGTATCACTGAAGTTATATATTGGGATATTTATTTTTCACTACATACTGACTCTTTTAACTGGACTAGCCAGTTTGGAGAATTGAAATCCAGTCTGTTCAATAAACAAACTCTTTATTATTATTATTATTATTATTATTATTATTATTATTATTATTATTAAAAATCTTATAATACTGTACCATTGTGATTATAATGAGTTGTTTAAAATTCGGTAGTATTTATAATAAGAGATTTTTGAATACGCCTCCTCCAATAAGAGTAACAAATAAATAAGTCATAATAAGTAGATATACAGTCAGTCCAATAAAATAAAAAAATTAGATAAGAAAAAAGGAACCCTCAGATACATTTGATCACAAAATAACCTGAGAGAAAACGAAAATAGCTATTCGATTGGGAATTATGATTTCTTTAAACTTATATTTAAAAATTAATTTAGGAGAACCATCTTCATATTAAAACTGTTACAAATTTTGAAATTTCCAATATGATCACCTAATTGTGCCAAATTTGGAATCTTCGGTAAATGTTGCCTTCCAATCGAAATTTGCAGTCCTTCGGCGAAGAAGTTTGGGAATCTTGCAGGTATAAAGTTTTGAACTCTTAATATTTAAATTCATTTTTAACAGTTGCAAAACAAATTGCAATGTGACAATTTTTTAAGCATAACTCAACTAACTTGACGGAGTCAGCTGAAATTTTAAATTCTCATATCAGCTTCTAGAAATTGATTTCTGGTAAGATATTAATAGGTTACAATCCATAATTGCTTCGAATATTAATTTCCTAATTTATATCTTATTCAAAACTTTACATCTGCATAATTCTTAAACTTCTTCGCCGAATGTCTTTTCAGTTGGTATAGGTAGGTCAAATTTACTGAAGAAACCAAACAGAATGTTAAATTTAAGTATCTGCATTAAAATTTTAAATTTTGTAGTCATTTCAATATGGTGATGGGCCCCTTAATTAAAACATAAATTTATAGAAAATATAATAGCCATCGAATGTCTGTTTTCGTTTTCGCTGCGCCTACAGAGTGATAAAATAATATAAGGGGTTGTCGGATCCTTTTTTCTTTCTTTTTTTGACCGACTGTACTTATCATACTTATCATAATAAAAATTATTTTATTACATAGATAAAGTTATTATAGGAAAAATAAGATATATTAATCTTTCCGTTCATGCTCTTTTGCTGAAAACTTTTAGAAAATTGTAGCGAGAAAAAAATTGTAACATCCCAGGCACATTGGTAGAGATGTGTCTGGGGGGGGGGGGGGGGCAGAAAGAGCAGAGACGGAAAAGTTTTTGGACTTCGTAGTCTTATTGAACCCGACGGTCCTTAGTTGATCAAAATGAAGTTCACATTCCCGAATTTATTTTCTGTTTTTCTTTTATTTTGTAACTTTTCAAAAGCCAAGTTGTAGTTAAATATACCCCCTCCCCCCATCTTTCGCCTCAACTTTCTGAAACGAAAACAAAAACAGCACAATTTTCATTTATAAAGCTTAATTTTTTTTTTCTTCGTTTCATTTTGTGACCGGACAGAGAATACAGTTTCTCACTTTGTAGATCTTTTTCTTAATCTTATCACCATCACCAAGGTCTGAAACTAATTAGTTGTAATTTGTAAAGTTTTTGTAGCTTTCTTTGTACAACTGTGACAATACAACATTTTCGAAAGCAGGTGCAGTCCATTGAGAGCACAAAGACTTCTGCCAAAATGAAAGTCAAAATGGATATGGTTAATTTAACTTGAATTTCAGTTACATACAGTGACAATTTCCACAAAACCCGTTAGTATCATGTATTACGACTAGAACTTCTTTTGTTTTCGTCATTGTAAACTTTATTGAAACTTTGGGACCTTTTTCAAATATTTTAAACATTGATTCTTTTCACATCTGTCATTACACCATTAGAAAAGAGAATAATTTATGAAATCGGGTCTCAAAGAATACCGATATTTAAAAACAATCATTCAGTGTAAAGAAGAAGTGATTTCAAAGTAGAAATGCTACAGCTGCCACAAATGACAAAATTTCTAAAAAAATTTACAGAAGTTAATTCGAAAAATTATATTTTTATAAATCATTAAAAAAAAAAAAACTTTTTTCGATCATGGTAGTTAACGTTTGACAGAATATATTAAAATAAAATGTTTTAGATTTTTTACATAATAAAACACATTGAAAAAATATATTTAAAAAAGATTATTTTTTTCAATATAGGTATACTCTTGCCTATTCCGTTACAAATTAATTTCCTGTTTTAGTATTTTTACTTATTTTGTGACTGTGATAAATATATTATTTAATGTTTTATTTTTTCTCTGTCTATTCCTGTTATATGTAAATTAAATTTTAATATAAACAATGTATATATATATATATATATATATTAAAAAAAATTTTTTTTTTGAACCTTTCCTGTATCATACGTCACAATGAAATTCTCTGAATTAATTTCCAGAATGTATTCGTGACGTAATAAAAGTACTCAGGAGCAAGAGGCATTTTCCTTTAATCTTAGTTGTTAGCCGTGAATGTGCACGTGCACCTGCATACTGCCATTTGTTATTAATTTTGAAATATTCTGACTTAGCTAGAAAGGGTCATGAACTTTATTTGTCATGAACTGTATTTAAGCAGCATTTATGTAATAAAAATAAGTTTTTATTAAACACTAGCAAGCTACGCCCGCTACGCTGGTCAATTTCTTATAACGAACTTTTAATCCAACAAAATATTGACATTTCATAATTCACTTTTATATTTTAACAGAATAATAATGCTACTATAATTTGTGACTCGTGCTATAACCAATATACACGCCAGGACACGTCGCCCTTATCATTATCTTTTTACGCATGAAGGTTTTGCTATGGTACTCCATTGTGAAATTTGGTAATTTTTCAAATTCAATATTTGAAAAATGGCATAATCATTAGATTTGAAATTTATATCAAGAAAAAGTAGTTTGCCTAACAATTTTCTGACAAATAGTTTTCGAGCTACTATTTTTTTTCAGTAACTTCAAATGTTTCATTTTCCGAGATTAATCTGTGGCAATAATTAGCGAAAAACCCAGTCGTCAGAAACGCATAGTTTTTTTTATTAAAGAGGCTGTTGGAGCAGGGATTGTCACCACCAATTTGCCACCATCACTTTTGAAATTGGTTCGGTAGTTCTAGAGATTCTATAGAAATTGTAATTTAGAATGTTTTTAGAACACTTTTCGCTCATTTCACCCTTTTAAATTTCGATTTTTTTAAATTTTGTTTTTAGAGAGCATTTACATCTTATAAGTAACTACCATGCCAAATTTCAAATTTCTAGCTCCTTCAGTATAAAAAAGATCGTAATTTTAGAACGTTTTTAGATCCTGCACCCCCTGGAGTTAGTGACACTGACATAAAATATAGCCTATGTTGGAGCAGGGGTTGTCACCATCAATTTGCCACCATCACTTTTGAAATCGGTTCGGTAGTTCCAGAGATTCCATAGAAATTGTAATTTAGAATGTTTTAGAACGCTTTTCGCTCATTTCACCCTTTTAAATTTCGATTTTTTTTTTATTTTGTTCTTAGAGAGCATTTACATCTTATAAGTAACTACAACGCCAAATTTCAAATTTCTAGCTGCTTCAGTATAGAAAAGATCGCAATTTTAGAACTTTTTCGCTCCTGCACCCCGCTGGGGTAGTGGCACCGACATAAAATATAGCCTATGTTGGAGCAGGGGTTGTCACCATCAATTTGCCACCATCACTTTTGAAATCGGTTCGGTAGTTCCAGAGATTACCCCCTACAAACAAACAAACAAACAATCTTTACTCCTTTATAATATTAGTATAGATAAGCATTTTCTGAGATAATTATTCTAAATATATAATATCCTAACCTAAATAGGCATAGTGCTATTAAAAAAAAAAAAAAAAAAAAAAAAAGTGTATTTGTATCTTCCGTTACAAGATTATCAAGGGAAATACCCCTATAAATCTTTAGAATATAAATAAAGCACTAACTGATGAGAAGACCACTAATATAAATATGAAAAGACGTGAAATATGAGCAATGAGTATTAATATGTATATATTTTTTTAATTTAAACTTTTTGAAATGCTTTCACTCAGAAAGTAACGTTCTTTATGTGGAATAACCCGTATGTTTTTTTTTTTTCAATATTTTTATGTATTTTATGAGTAATGCTATATTGGGGGTGATTATTAACCGAATACAAATTTTTGTATGTATTTTAATTTAAACAACTTTCATACATTTTAACATAAAATACCAAACAATTATTTCAAAACGAAAATAATTCAAGTATAATAAATCAAATGATTAAAATGAAAAATATACAGTTATATTGCTAACTGTGCTTAAATTTTTTACATTAAATATCTTCTCTCTCATAAAGTGTTCTTTAAAGCAACGCTTTATGTACATATATCGCACGGTATATACATGTATACAGTTTTATTAAAGATAAACATTGAAAATTTTCTACTAATTAACAACATAATAATAAATTTAATTTAACAGTCTTTGTTTGAATTTTGAAAAATAAAATGAGTCGGGTATTTAAGTTTACAGTTTTTTTTAAGTTGGCCTAAGATTACCCCCCCCCCCCCCTCCCTTTTGAGTACACAAAGCTGGATATAGTTAAACGGTATATTTTATTATCTTCATTGGATCCTCATAATTTAGATATCATTATTAAAATTATAAAGAATCGAATACCGTTTTCCATTAACAAAAATCGCTTTAAAACATTGATTTTGATAGAATATTTTGAAAAATGCTTTATAACTATAAACAAACAATAAGGATAAGTTAGAGATTTTATACAAATATAAAGCAGCATTCAAAGACAGCTATGAACTTTGGACTACTATAAATATGTTTGTTTGTAGCACTGTTATTTAGGAATCTACTTTTTATACCGCTAGCAAACCCACCCGACTACACCCGACCGTTTCCCGAGCCGAACGTAGTCCGGTACGGTATATCATTATTAAAATTATAAAGAATCGAATACCGTTTTCTATTAACAAAAATAGCTTTAAAATATTGATTTTGATAGAATATTTTGAAAAATGCTTTGTAACTAATATATATTTAAAAAAAAAAAGAAAAGGATAAGTTAAAGATCTTATACAAATATAAAAAAGCATTCAAAGACAACTATGAACTTTGGACTACTATAAATATGTGTGTTTGTAGCACTGTTACTTAGGAATCTACATTTTATACAACTAGCAAACCAGGCCTACGTTGCCCGAGCCGGACGTGGTCCGGTACGGTTCGAGTCATCCGAGAAAATTTAATCCCGAGACTGTGCCTGACACCAGTATAATCAGAATTTTAAAAGAAGAAAGAAAGAATGAGATTAAAATAACTAATGAGTGCAAAATATTACTAAGTTGGTCCCGGCCCGGTACGAGTTTACCGAAAAAAATGCCCGGCTCCACCGCAAGTCTAATGAAAGAAAATGGGACCGCGAGAAGCCAGATTTACAAAACAACAAAATTGGAGTTATTTGATGAAAAAAAAATCGGAACATTATCATCTCATTTTTTAACACCGAGCACTCCTCCTCCAACCCCCATACGCCGATATAAAATAAAACGAAAAAACTCATTTTCGGGAAAATGTGGATTTCAAAAAATCGCTGTGCGAATTCCGAATAAAATTTATGAGAATGGGACAAAATTTACTATATTCGGCTAAATGCTTGGAATTTGATTACTCTTACATCTTATGAGCGCGTCAAAGCGCCAAAATCGCCGATGAACTTTGAAAATCGAGAAATACGCCAATTCTTCCACTCAATAACAAAAAAAAAAAAAAAAAAAAAAAAAAAATCTAATGAAAGAAAAATTTAAAATTTGAGGCTCAGATGCTGTTACGGTTTGTAACATCCCTTAAAATACATATTTGTAAATAACGTATCATTGAATCTAATTTTAATATTTCAGCGAACTTGGATCCAAATTGCCTTTCATTTAACAATGAAAAAATCTGTTTAGCTATATCTGAATTAGGATATAGAAAAAAATTCATGAATTATGGCGTGAAATTTCCAATTTTCAGATTGTGGTAGAATTTTCCATTAAAAAAAAAAAAAAAAAGAAAACAGTTCAATTCCTTTTGTTTTCCTTAGTTCTGCAAATTTTTGAGAAAAAGAAATTAGTGGTTTTTTTTTTTTAAATAATAAAATGATGCAAGAAAGTTTAATGTTGTAAAGTTTTTGTTAAATGTGATAAGGTGCGTACTGCATGCTTTTTAAAAATTTAGTGAATTCTTTTCAACTAATTGTTGGCAATTAATTTGGATAAAGGTACGTTACGTATTTTATTGTCTTTGAAAGTTTTAGTTTATTGTGATTGTGTTTCCTTATTTGAAATAAAAACATGATAACAATAAAAAGTAATTTCTTTATCAATTCTGTTCTTTTCTTCTTTCTTTTCTATCTATAGAAAATATTACAGTTTTCTACATTTATTTGTCATAAATTATAATTAAAATTTTTTCTTTCGTATTAAGTTTCATACTTTATTTTAAAACACTTATTTTGTTACAGTTAAATGAGCAATGCACCCGATTTTGGGTTATTTTAGCCTTCAGTAAACACTTCGATAGACACTCCAAAATAAATACCTTCGTGTTTGGTATTTATGCTTCTTACATCTCTACCTCTTATAAATAAACCGCATTTTTTAATTTGAATATCTCACTTTTAAAATATATTTTTTTTTAATTTCAGGTTTTTCCTCACAGTGCTGGCTTTTGTTTTTGCAGTATTGGCCTATTTATTCTGCTTATTTTTAATTATAGTGACAAACATCATCATTAGACTGACTACTTTTCTGATCTTAGTAGTAATTTGGCTTGACAGGATGTTTCATCTGAATTCTAAAGTAAGAAAACTTTTGTATTATTATCATATTTTCCATATTTATTTGGCCCCACCAGTGGCTGAGAGGTTGTGCTCTCAAAGCTGGTAGACGGGAGGTGCTGGGTTCGATCCCAATCGCGCCCGTCGGCCTAATCGTTCGGAGTTTTCGTGGTTTTCTTCGAGCCGTGGATTTCCCCATGCGTAAATACGGGTTAGGTTCCCTTAGAAAGACCCCCACGAAGGGCACTCCCCCCGGGCCTATATCCCTAGTGTAGATAATTGGCCGTCAATAATCAACCCAACCCAACCCATATTTATTTGCTTTATATGAGGTGTACAAATAACTTTTAAAGCGTTTTAAGCACGCATCTTAAAAGCGTATACGTAAAATGATCAAAACTTTGTTTGCTTCAGAATTCACTTGCAAAAAAACTAAAATGTTGTTACAATAAATTCAGATCAAAATCGTTTCGTTACAGTATGGTCAAATTATTCAGAGTTGCCAATATTCCGGTTTTTCAGGTATCGCTATTTTCGAATACAATTTTTCGCTTTATTTAATGCAGAAATAATGCGCTTAATTAGAAAGAAAATTGATATTCCGAAATAATGGTATTCCAAAATCCAGGGAGTTGGCAGTTGTGAAATTATGGCGATTTGTTTTTTTTCATTACGTATGCACATGCTTTTAAGATACGTTCTTAAAACTCTTTAAAACCTACTTGTATACACCTAATATATTGAATGTAATATAATACTATAATGTAATATAAAACTTAGTTATAGAAAATTTCCTTTGCAAAAGTGTTTTGTTATTTCGAATGTAAAATCTCAATATACATTTTAAAACTTTGTTTGTAATTTAAAATTGGGATTACGGCTTATTATACATTGAAAATGTAATTTTTCTGCACATATTACAGGATCATATAATTTAATAAAGAGTTCAAGTGCAAATTTGTCACAGTGGGAATCGAGGGTCGTAAAAGTAGCAGCTAGCGCGTTTGTTAATATATTTCATTGCAGAAGTAAAGGTGTAATAAAAAAAAAAAATGCGATTTATTTTGTAAGAAATATTAAACGATAAATACATATTATCTAAAAATCCCCTCTCTACTTTATTTAAAAAAATTCAATTTTCATTTTATAATTAACTAACCTTTGTCCCCTAATAAAGGAGAGAGGGGATTTCTAGATATTGAGAATGGAGGGAAGCAATTGAATTTTTCTTTCTTTCTTTCTTTTTTTTTCAGCTGTTTGGATATTCTCACACTTGCTTTCGAATATAAAGCAATTTTAAGACTTTTTATCGAAAAATAATAAAAAACCCCTTTTTTTTAAACACCCTTCACAAATGCGGATTTAGACATTTCAAACAAATTCATCCCAAGTGTTGAGTGAAAACTTCATATCTTTTTTTATTTTATATATATTTTTTCTTATTATAAGTAAACAAAAAATTTTTAAACATGAAGTTATTGCTCATACATATTTTAAATCAATAAATATTAGTAAATGCAAATGATTGCTCGCACTGTTAACTGCAGTTGTAATAATTAAATTAAATATAATTTAATGCAATACTTAATAAAATAATGAAAATTTCACTCATCAAATCAAAAATTTACCTAATGGAACAGTCATAGGGCTATACTTTTACACGCACATCGATTTTCAGGGCGACACATTTCTCTAGACTGTAAAAGCCCAAGAGATTTTTCTTTATTTTATTTTGTTTTGAGGAATGACTGTACATTTTCTGCAACTACAAGAAACTCCAATATGATGAGACGTTGTATTCAATGTTTTATTATATATTTATGAAAGTTTTTTTTAAGAGATTATTTATAAGTGTAATGAGAAAAAATTATAAATATGTATGAAATCCATACATATAAATAAATCTACATTAAAGTATTAATTCATATTTAAATACATAAAATAATTAATGCAACTGAATACTCGAACAATAAAATGCCAAGAAAAATATTGTTAATCAAAATTTTTACAACAGATTTACATGACGGTAACGTGAAAATTAAAAAAAAAAATGTTTAATCAAAGTTATTTGTAAGTAAATAAATTTTTTTTCGAAAAATTAGGAATTTTGAAAAATTGAATGATGTTTTGCAGTTGATTAAATTTCCTATGCCAGCATATTGGCAGCATTTAGTAAATATATATAAAATTAATTTTTAATATGTATATTTTAAAAGAAGGTCAAGCCTCAATATTATTTTTTTAATATATGACACACCTTCTATACACCCCCACACCTTCTATATTAAAAATACTTTAAATTCGCTTGTTAATTAGAATGTTGCATTATATAAAAACAGTAATTTTTTTGTCAATGCGAAAACTGGAAAGATCTTAAACCAGATAGCTGATTTTTGACTTATATCGCAATATGCAATGTCCAGCTTTCAAAAATTGGTTCTCAGAAAATCGCAATAGATCTCTTTAGATATGTTTTTAGAAGGTTCATTCTACATTGTGTGCTATGAAAGTTTGAAGAACTTGAAAGGACTTTTTTTATAGATCACTTTTTATGAACAAAAATGTCTAAAAACTGTTTTTTTTTAAAATTTTCTAGATATTTTGCAATTTAAAAATGAAATTTAAGATGTAATTTAATGTTGTTTTAGAGAAGCATAAGGAAAATAACAACAAACCATGTGAAAAAGGCTTAATTAGCGTTTGAAAATAGCGAATTTGCCTAAAATTCACGCCACAACAAGAATAATTCAAAACTTCCAACTTCACACAAGCAATGCGAATTTATGTGTCCTTATAAAACCAAAATATTTATGATTGTACATATTTAGATATTTTTAATTGCTGTGAAATGTAGTTTATTTCAAAATTCGAAACTTCGATTTTTCGAAACTTCGCTTTTGGCCACATAATTGCGATTTGAGACTACTGTGCGTCGTAATAAAAGTCGGAGTGGAAGCGACATTTTTTACTTAACCATTTTATACAAGCTCATTGCCAAATGTGTAATAGGTCTTTTTAATGAATCATGAAAATAGTTAGAGAGATGGATGCGGTTATCAAAACCGAAATATCCCAAGTCAAAGGGAAATGAATGGCAACCTGACTACAGAACCTTACCACTGGTCACGATAATATAATTTAATATTCCGTAATCGGGTAATCTTTTGGAAACAGAGCAACTTAGCGTGTTTTCAGAACCTGTGGGTTCTGGACGGGGATTGGGGAGCATAGCTCTGGCCGTAAGGGCCAGATCCCCCTAGTTATAAAAAGAAAATCCGAAAGAATTTCTTGAGATTTAAAATTATAAGTGCATAATTGCACAAAACGAAAAGCCGATAAAGTATCATTCAATGCTCCTATTTATTTTTCCAAAACTTTATTATAACTTTCTATTGATCTAGTACAGTTTATTTCTTCTTTTTTTAAAAAGTTTGAAGAGAGCTTAAGTGGAATACTTTATGTATTATAAAAATATATGTTTTCAAAATTTTGATTTTAAAATTATTAATATTTTCTTCCTGGAAATGACGTATGACATACTCATGCTCAAAATTGTCATTTCTTTGTTTCAAGTTTTTTTTTTTAAATTTAAGAATTAAATAGGTAGTTTAATTACTTGCCGCCATTGTTTTGTTTGTTTGTTTGTTTGTTTTTTTAATTGAGAAAGGTTAGAGAGACCGGGAGGTTCAACTTCTGATAGATTCCAAATTTCACTGTAAGCACCAAAGCAAAAATAGTGAACTGGATCCAAAATTTTCAAATAGTTGTCATCGACGGTAAAATATTTATAAGTACTCTTAAAATACATTCGGCGATACTTCCTCACCGATATTCAATATTTATTTTCATTTAAACAGATAAGAAATCTAATTTGGCTTCTTTCTTATTTTTAAATTATTTTATTAGTGTACAGCTATTTATTAATAAAAACAATATTTCTTTCTCTTTTTTTCAAGGGAATTGATGGTCCTGCTACAAAGCAATCAGCATCAATAATTTGCAGGAATCGAAAATTGGAGACTATGGAAAAAGATATCAATGATATGTTTACAAATCTTTTTCTTCTATGGATTCCATCAAATTGTACTTCTTACGATTTTATTGACAGCATTCTATATCTGCATCGCAGGATCTTCCGGATTCCAATGAGTTTACATGGCATGATTTTTCTTCGTCTTTTTTACTCTAACATCAATGACGAGTCTATGGAATCAGCAAATAAATGCGGAACAGCTGATGATAAGAGACCAAAGAAAAATCGCAGGTAAGTTATTTCCTTGTTAGTTTTCTAAAATAAATGTATTTGGGCTTTAACACGTCACAAATGAATTTTAGCAAATAACAGGACAAAATATTACTAAGAATGCACGAATTTAGATAATTTCTTTTACTTTTAATTAATTATTTATTTTGAATTTCTACAGAGGTTTCCATAATGCGAGGTCTTGACATATTACGTATAATTTTGTAAAAAGTGTCTAAAAGAAAGATTGGTGATAGCTATTCTCTATGTGACGAATAAATGTAAATTTAACCATTAAAAAAATTCCAGAAGTCGCCACTTTCCAAGCCATTTTTTTCACGGTCTCTCATTGTAAACTGGAAAATATATAATAATATAAAGATATTTTTATATCTTATACTGAGATTTAATGTCTGTATTTCATAAATGAAAAACAGATGTGTTTTATTTATGGAAAATATATAGCGCTAAATTTGGAAATCGCAGGCTTCATTAGTAATATAAAATATTGGTATTTAAAATTTTTGCTAAAACATTTTGGGTTACATGACATCTTTATATTTTCTTATACTTTCGTTTTTCCAAGTTCAAAGTAAAATTTTTAATTAGCCATCTCTATTTTAGGTGCAATACCCGGCATTTTGTTATCTACTGGTTTATACTATTTT
The DNA here is from genome assembly GCA_963931845.1 of Maratus michaelseni. Taxonomy (NCBI): domain Eukaryota; kingdom Metazoa; phylum Arthropoda; class Arachnida; order Araneae; family Salticidae; genus Maratus; species Maratus michaelseni. The sequence continues at coordinate 206,198,765 of OZ007588.1, forward strand.
CCTACCATACGTGCACTGCACTTATTCAAGCTGTATTTCTGATAGTTAGAGATAATTTGAATTTCTACTTATGGATTTTAACTGAAAAGGAACCATCTGAAGTGAAACACCAGGTAAGGATTTTAGCTTTCTTTCTATTTAAAATGATCATTTTACGCATATTACACACTAATTTTGATTATACTGACTGTTTTCTTGAATTTTCTCATGCTTTCAAATAATGCCAAATTTTAATAAAAAAAATTAATTATAAGCAGAAATGAAACAGTGAATTATTAACATATCAAAAGTGCTTTAAAAAGTACTTTAAAAAGAGGTAACAAATTTTGTGAGCGAATAGATTTCGTAATAGTTTTCTAGAGATTGGACACAAGACCTACCTGAAGAAGAATGATTTTGTTTAATTACATTTGAAACATTTTTAAGCATCTCTATTTAATTTAAAATTATTATTTCCTTTAAAAATGTTTCAATTACAGTTTATAAGTATTTTCAAAGATTTCTTATACTTATGGTATAACAAAGGTATGAAACGGGAAACAAACAAATAATTATAGGTTTAGTTCTCAAACTCATCAGTGTTTGCATTTTGTGGAATTGTATCAAGATATTTGCATGGAGCTCTAATTAAAAGTAATCCTTCAACTATTTCAGAGCTAGATTAATATTCCTTATCTCTGTTTTCATATTCTTACTATTAGTCCTTGTTTAAAACACTACATCTGTAAACATGTAATGACTTTAAAATAGTTTGATAGTGTCAGCAAGATTTCATGAAGGTTCCATGCGTCTGTTAAAAAAGCAATTTTAAGTTAAAATTAACTGTTTATAAGTGTTGTCATCTCCATAACTCTAGCGCATGAAGTGGTTGCTCTTAAAACAAGATAAAAAGATTTGCTTACTTTTATCATTCATATCATGGGAAGTGATTTTAACCGGCAGTAGACAAACATTTAACATAATATTTGTACCTTAACTTTTAAGCTTGTATTTTTGCAGTTTGTCATGTGTATTAAAATTTCTGCTTGACCTATTATTTTTCGTTAAAAATTATATTTTTTCTTTTGTAGCAATCAATTGTGTGTAAAAGATCGTTATAGTATTTGTTTAACTGTTTTCTGCTAATTATATATTTATTATTTTTTTCAGTTAAGTAACTATGAAGTTGTAGAAATGGAAAATTTAGCTTCTGCTGAACTGATAAAGACAAGCTACATTGCACAATCTATGAAACCAAAATTTCACAAAATTCTTCTAGTGTGGAGTCCAGAAAATATAATTGCGCCTGACACCATTGCCACATTTCTCTTTAAATGTGAAAGGAAGGTCGTGATCCGAGAAAAGTGGAATCAAGTACCCGGCATGATTGATTCTCCTTCAACCTTCGGAGGAGTAATGGCAGCATTTCCATCATCTGAAAAGATGTCCAACGCAGCCAAAGCATTGGTTGTTTCTTTCAAGTAAGTTTATTTATTTTTATATTCCCGATTTTTTTTATTGTCCTAGCATCAGGAATAATCATAATGTATTAATAATCAGATTGTCATAAACAGGAATAATCATAATGTCATTGGCATTGTTGTTACCAATAACAAACAATTAAGTCGCATAGTTTCAGAAAAGATTTCTCTAGAAAACTAAAATATTCATTATTTTATTTTTAGTATTTCCATCATTATAAAATAAATAACTCACTGACCAGCAATAGACTCCATTTAGGAATTTTTACCATTGTTGGTTCTACAACATATTTCAAATTTATTCTTAAATTCTACAGTTTAAACAGAAATAAATGTGGAAACATTTTTATAAATCGTTTATATTTAAGATGTAGGTACAATATTTCTTATTGTACCTACTATTGTTCTCAATATTTCTTAAAGTTATCTTTAAAAAATTGCGACTATATCAAGGAAATGTTTAGATCCGTAGCTTGTAGTTGCATGATTGGATGATCCTTACGCATTCCTATGTTAGAATTATCTTTGATAATTTCTTTTAATCTCAATCTGCACTCCATACGTGCTTTGAAAAAAGCTACTTAATTTCTAACTCCCCCCCCCCTCCCCCTTCTCTCTCTGTTTCTCTTCTTAAGCTCCAGATAAACGTAAAGTGTCTCAAATAAAGTATTTAAATTTAGTAAATATTTGTATAAGTTTTGAAGCTATATATTTTTTTAATTCGACACGATCAGATAGATATTCAAAGACGATTGTCCTTGAAGTTCTTCATTAATAATTTATGAAGAACTAGAAAGACACGCACTGTATGTAATTGGATGTAATTATTACACCCTTCCATAAATTAAAAGTGTGTGTTCAAATTGATGTTGTAATATTATATCCTACATCACTATGTACTTTCTAACGTAGTCTTTTTTTCTCCTTATTGATGTGAGTGTTGTTAAGCATTTTAATTTATTCTAAATTACTCTTTTCAGGCATTTGAAATGCATTCCTGCAAAGAAGATGCTTAGCTTTATAATGCAAGCAGAAGCTAGTCATTTGGACTGCGGTTTCAAAAACTGCGAAGTCATTATTCGCGGGAGACGTGGAGTAAGTGATGAGGTACAAATACAAACGTTGAAGGACGTCTTATCTGAATTTGGAATTATTCACAAGATAACTTTTAATGATAATTTTCAAACTTCAGGACAGGATGTGATCTGCACTCTTGAATACGCCTTTATCACACATGCTTATTTTCTCAAGTTATACATGGATGGGACATTTTTGTCAAAGCCATTCAAAGGGAAGATATTTATCGAGATCAAAGAAAGCGCCTATGTAAAAGAGATCATGAGGAAGGTTAAAGGACAATTAATCCAAAGCTTGGAGCAAAACCAATTATGTGGTTTTTAAATTTCCCCAACAGTTACAGATAATCAATTACATCTTAGACAAGTTGTTTTCTAGAGAACTCCACAATGTACAATGTAAAATCAGCATGATTATAATAAATCATTTGTTATGTAAATATTGTAAATAAATCATGTTTTGCTTTTATTCATATCTTAAGGTGTTTTTTTTCCCCTTACATAAAGTTATATGTTTTAATGGGAATAGTGGAAGGAATATTTGTAATATTATTGAGGTATGTGAGTTAGTGTTCACATTTATTGTAAAAGAGGCAGAACGGATTTATCAAAAAGGCACTTACCACTGAGTAAAAGTTCACTGTATGTTCAGTGAAAGGGTATTTTATTTAGCTCTCACTGGATTATTTATACTTACAGTGTACATCGCACATTGAATTGTAGAACAACAAACAACTTAATCTAAAAGAAATTACGCAATATGTTGCCCAGTTGCTATTTTAAAATATTTTTCAAACTTTTAAACTGTATTCAGGGGTCAATGTAGGTTTTTTTTTTTTTTTTTTTTTTTTTTTTTTTGATGTGGCCTATTTTGTGAAAAGTAAAAGTTATTTTGTGAAATTTATTATATTTTGTGAAAAATAACATTTTGTATAACGAAAGATGATATCCAGTTACTCAAACTCTAACCAAGCATTTATTGAAAATAACTTCTTGAAGTCCTTTTGCTAAAATTTTCCTCTCTGGTAAACTTGTTTTGTTTAGACATTACACATTTTAAAACCCAACAAAATAAAAATAATTAATGAAGAGTATGTTTTTATAGAATGGAATTTTGTGAAAGTGTGTAATTTATTAAAAGAATTTTGTGAGGTGGCCTGTTTTGTTTAGAAGAATTTTGTGAATAGGCCTAAATAGGCTTAAAAATTGCTTGAATCGAACCCTGATATTATATTTAAAAAAAGGAAAAGTTAATATTTGGAAAAAGTACAGGGTGGAATTCGATCCTGGAAAAAAGAGCCGGGTGCATTTTTTACTTCTAGAAATACAAGGTACAGTCGGCCAAAAAAAAAGGGGGGGGGGGGAAGAGAACATCCCATGCATTTTATCACCAAATTGTTCCAGAAGAAAGCGGAAATAGCCGTTCAACTGGAAACCATATCTTCTTTCAATTTATGTTTTAAAAAAACCTTAGGGGTTCGTCTTCATAATGAAAATAAACTAAACTCTCAAAAGTTCGGTGCGAAGATTTAATTTTGACATCATATTTAGGTTTTTCGTTCAATTTAACCTTAGGACACCAAATGGGAAGTCGTTCGGTCAATAGTTTAGGAATTATGAAGGATTAAAACTTAGAACTCTTAATGTTTACATTTATTTGCAATCGTTGCAAAATAGATTACTTTGTGGTCCTATAAATTTGTAACCTATACAGTTTTTAACAGAAATAGATTTCTATAAACTTCAAACATACGACTCATCTAGGTAATTTTTGAGTTATGTTTCAAACACTTCCGCATTGCAATCTGTTTTGAAATGATTGCAAATGGATTTAACATTAAGAATTCCAAGCTTTAAACCTCTATAATTCCTGAACTCCTTGACCGAATGACTTCCCGTTTGTTGTCCAAAGGTAAAATTCGCCGAAAAATGCCAAATATGATGTCAAAATTAGGTGTTCCTATCGGAAATTTTAGAGTTCAGAACAATTTCATTATGAAGTTCCCTTAAGTTTATTTTTTAACATAAATTGAAAAAATACGTAATTTTCGTAGGAATGTCTGTTTCCGTTTTCTTCTGGAACAATTTGTTGATCAAAATGTATCTGGTGTTCTCTTTATATCTTTGGCCTAATGTACATCACCAAGTTGAAAATGAGCACGGTGCACCACGCTTTAAGAAACATCTAAGGCAACACTACTACTCGTATAATTACTTTATGAAACTTTTTTCCTTACTGTGCATCCTACTATTTCTCATAGATTCGAATTCAGTTCAGTTACAAACTCAGAAAACGAGACCTTTGCTTTTTAAAAACTTTGAAAATTGTCTTATCGCTAATATTCGAATCTCAATTTAAATCCAAATGACTATGGTTTCGATAAGGCTTTAAAGATGCATGTGCAACATCTATGAAAATTTGAAAGTACAGCAGAAGACAAATATTAAATAAAAATACCAAATAAAATTATTTAAAAAAGATAGGCTTCTAATATATAACGGTTATTAAATATGACTTAACATAAATTGATACTGCAATGGAAAATACACTGCTCGAAACAATTAAAGGATATTTGAAGTTTTATCCTAATAATATTATAAATCTGATTGTGTGCAAATGTTAGGCTGAAGCCAGCGTCAAAATGAAGCATTTAATTATCCTGTATCTTTGCATATAAGTTGATTATAACCCTCAAATGAACATAGAATGGTTTTTGTTTATTTTATTTCAATATTTTTCTTAATAATTCAAAATTTTATTATTTTCATAGAGAATAAATGGACATTTTTTCGTATATTTTAAAATGGTTGGATGGTTTGGTTGGTTTGGCCCAAAGGGCCCGGTTTTGCAGCTTTTTTTAAAATGGTTAAATTTATTTTACCATTGCTAATACTTTATCGTTGCCAATATAAAATAAAACCCCTGAGTAATAATTTTTAATCAACAATTTATTTTCAAGTGAAAAATTTCCACGTGAAAAGGAAATGAATTATTTAAGAATTAAACAGAATATGAAATGATGTCATATTAAAAACAAAACGTGCGTTTTCAAATCTTTGATAATAATACAAAGTGCATAAATACGAGTAAGTATGGAAAACAAGCGAATATAATGTCATATATAGAAAAATAAAACAGATTTGTTTTGATGTTGAAATAAAATGATCTTGCGTTATCAAATTATTTGTGATTAATTTCTCTTTTTTTTTTTCTTTTTCTTTTTGACATGAAAGGAATTATTTTAAATGTACGTAATATATGTATTTTAAATGTATGTGTTGTAAATTAAAGTTCTGTGTTTTAAATGAAATGAGTGAAAGATTTATATTTTTAATGAATTCAATGAGAATGATGGGATAGGTTGGCGATTTATCGTCTGCACACGGCTAACATAAAGATACCATATTTTTAATTTAAATTTTAAAAAGTAAAAAAAAAAAAAAAAATATATATATTGGATGGCGAATGTCAATGATATGCATCGCAAAATTATCCGTATCGAAAATCAGAAAATCTTAATAAAAATAACTATAATTTTTAAAAGAAAGTTGTTTTTCTCATAAAAGCTAAAGATTTAATATGATTGTGTCGAAGTAACAGCATTTTTACTCTATCATTTTCCCACAATCGAAACACATTTGTAAATCGTCGTTTCGAACCGGAATTTAATTTTACATTTCTTTTAGTTTTAAAATAGGAAAAACTTTGTTGTCGTTTTTAAATATAGCTTTTTTTAAAGTTGTTTCATAATAGATTTTTGTAAAGTCTTGTAGGATAAGAAAAATTGCATAGATTTTAAAGCAATGTTTAAGTAAAATTACAATAATTTTTAAAATTAAAAAACAACAATGTTATCGAAAAGAAAATCGATTTTACCAACAAATTCGCGTAATGTAAAAGCAAAGAAGAAATCAAAAAGTAATGAATCTTCTTCCAGCCGAATTGTGTAAACTTGAACAAACCGATCGTGTCAATTCATAACATTATAAACGTGAAAGCGCGGTCTATATAGTAGAATTTTTTTTACATATAGGTAGAAAATTTCCGAGTATAACAAGGTTAGGGGTCTGTAATTAAGTCCATAGTCAATTTGCTTTTTTTTTTTTTATCAAGTGAAATTTGGCGCAAAATTAAATACATTGTTGTAACCAGACTTGTTTTTTGCATGGTAAATACCTAATGGTATTTTAGATGATCATTTCCCCGCTCATCTTTGATGCCAACTATGACTGTAAAGCATATTAAAAACTATTAGCCGATAATATTCTAATTTTCTTATTGATTCATGATGGTTCATACTTTAAACCTGAATCGGTCATGCCATTGTCGTTCAATTTGTATTCCTAATCCTAACCCTAATCGTATCCTATCCTAATCCTGATAATAAATTTAAAGAATATTCTTTGACACGAATATGTAAATTAAATCAATATCATAAATGGAATGAATGGAAAATAGAATAAATTGAAATGGCAAAATAAAATAACAAGAAAGTACATTTATTCGACACCTAACCCTAGAGAAAGCGTAAAAAATTTCAAGCGCATGAAATAAATTAAAATAATCCTATATATACTAACAAAAATATGTAAATTTAGATCATCAGATTTGTGTGGTCGGTATTTATTTGCTAATAGTGTTCTGGACGCGATCGAGAAAATATCGAGGTTAAATTGAGCAGAATTTAAAGTACTTTCTAGCAACCTTTATTTACATTTTAGAATCGCATCAGATTGTTATATCTTTGTGAAATATCTATCAATGTATAAAATCCACAAGCAGTTTGTTCACTATTTACACCACTTAGCGTGAAACACTGAGCGCGTTCCACTGATGACGACCGGGTTTTCGGTTGAAAACGTTTTGGAATTTTTAAAAGTAACTTTAATGTGCTTTTAAATGTTTTTATGTATATTTTTAGCACCTTCAAGCAATATATTTACATTTAGTTGTATTTTAATGAATTTTTAGTTATTAAACAAGGTGAATTTGCACTGAAATTTTAACTTTTAGTGAAACACTTAATTTAATATATACATAAACAAGATAATGTAGTAAGAAATATATAACATATGTCTATGCAAATATACAATATAATAATGCCCATTTAGCAATGCACACATACACAAATTGTACACCAAATACCACCTAAAATGCACTGTTGTATAGAAGAATTCTGCCAGTGTTGTTTTTCGTTTTACGAAAAGGAATTCCTCGATTTTCACGATTTTACTGGGTCCTCCTTTTTTCATTAGTTGCAGTTTCATTTTCGCGATTGTATATATTATTTGGCGTGAAATTTCACTTTTTTAAGACTGGATTATGTCAAGGCCCCTATAGCAAAGAAATACCGTATGGTCTCCTATAAAATGTGATAAAGCTTTGGTTAATTATATATGTTGTTAATTATCAAGTGAAATGTTTTGCTAAATTAATGCATTTATTCTTTTTTAATGTTACGTGAACGAAGTCACGGGTAACAGCTAGTATAAAATAAAGATATAAACGAAATTTTTTTTGCCGAAAATAGAAGAAGAGAATCACAAATGCAAATTTTTCTGGTTTTCAAACTGTGGAGTATGCAAATTTTGAGTTCGACGTCAAAAACGTCGCTTCAGCGGCAGCGAATGAAATTTGACTTTCAACTGGATAAAAGAGAATGAAGACAAGGATGATCGGCATTCAGTAATTGCTTTGTTTCGATGAGTACGATGTCTCAGCGAAATCATTTGACAGATTCAGAAGCTTGGAGAATTGTTGGTAGGTTAGAAGGGGGCTGAACTCAAGCTGAAGTAGCGCAAGCCATTGGAGTGTCACAAAGTGTCATTTCCAGGATCTGGAACCGTTTTTTGGAGAGTGGATGTGCAGGCCGAAGACCAGGGCAAGGTCGTAGACGGGCAACAACGCCCAATGAAGATCGGTATTTAGCGTTAACAGCTCGGAGACACCGAAACATGAACGCTACTCTTCTCCAACAACACCTTCGCTCGGCTACAGGCACCACGATTTCAACTCAGACTGTCCGAAACCGGCTCCATGCTGTAGGTCTGTATGCTCGCCGACCGATGGTATGTGTTAGATTATCATCAAGGCATCGTCGCGACCGCAGGGAGTGGGCAACCGAGCATGTCAACTGGAGGAGAAATGAATGGAGCAATATTCTGTTTTCTGACGAGTCCCGTTTTTCTGTGCATCCGGATAATAGGCGTATTTTCATCTGGAGGGACCGTGGCAGTAGGAATAATCCTGCGTTCGTGCACGAAAGTGTCAGATTTGGCGGTGGAGGAGTGTTGGTGTATGGTGGCATCTCCATTGACGGGCGCACTGACCTCTACATCATTCGAGATGGAGCTCTGACTGGTCGCCGATATAGGGATGAGATCCTCAGACCTATTGTAGTCCCTTACGCTGCAGCAATCGGAGATAACTTCATTTTAATGGACGATAACTGCAGGCCACATCGTGCAAACCTGGTGGAGGATTTCTTTTTCGAGGAAGGAATCGTTCGAATGGAATGGCCAGCGTGTTCTCCAGACATGAATCCAATCGAGCACGTTTGGGACGCTCTAGGAAGATGAGTTTCTGGCCGCCAACAACCCCCACAAACTCTCCAAGAACTGGAAAGAGCTCTTCTGGAAGAGTGGGGCAGAATACCCCAACTCGTCATTAATAGCCTCAGTGAGTCCATGCCTCAAAGGTGTTCAACGTTGCTGGCCGCCCGTGGAAACCATACCCCCTACTGAAATTGATTTTCTTTGAAGAAAACACCTTTTCTTATTCTTTTTTTCTCATATGCACAAATTGTGTTTTTTTTTCCTTTTGTACACAAATGCGCAATAAAATGCGTTTTTTTCTGCCAAACATGTGTAATTTATTCTCATATAACCTACTATGTCTGTCGACCATGTATCAATCAGCTAAAAAGTTTCCCAGATTCAAAATCCACCTAAAACTGCAATATCCTTTAATTGTTTTGAGCAGTGTATTATTTATCAACACTAAAGCAATTTAATTAAATTAGTCTTATGTAAATATAATGTATATGAATAGTATATACAAGTATAATAAAGTAAATACTATTTATCTTGCAAGCGAGAAAGTTTTTTTTTCAAGTACTCGTGAATTGAGGTACTAATTTTATTTAATTCTTTTATAAATTTTGAAACCTTTTACAACTTCAAAATGGCACTTTCGTTTTTTCCATGTAAAAAAAATATACCTAACGTGCTAAAAATTTTTACAAATGCCAAGTTTGGCCAAAAAAAAAAAAAAAAAAAAAAAAGATTTGTTTATAAATTATTGTTACGAAATTTTTTTATATACCATTGAATGTATATAATGGACTCTGAAAAAATTAATCTAAAAAAATTCAAGTATTTCTACAAATACATTATTTTTCCTCAAAATTTCTAACACACTGTTAGGCCAGAAAAGACATGACCTTTTTATGAAGTAAACACATAATAAAACAAGTTTAAAGGGAGAAAATCAGAAACGAAATATTAGATAAATAAGTTTTCCAAAAAAGAAAAAGAGAAATTAAAAAGTGATATTTTGATAATTTTATATAGAGTATCTATACACAATGTATTAATTTATAAAGAAGTAAAAATTCTAAAATTCTTTCATAGAATTTTATTATTTAATTTTCTTTATGATTGAATTTTTCCACATTTTTTTGAGAAATACAATTTTTAGTTTGTCAGGCTTCTTTCTTTCTCAACAACATAAGTATATCTGAGGCATTTAATAGCTCATTTTCATTCTTATTCCCCTAGAACTTTTTGTTATTTTCATTCACGTGGCAAGAATTCGAACTTTATTATTATTATTAATACTAGCTTACCCGCCCGGCGTTGCCCGTGCCAACAACCTTAAATGTACCTGAAATCATTGTTGAACATTTTTTTTATTTTTAAAAAAATCTAATGTTGGGGGCCCCACTACCTTAGACAGCAAACACTGGGCGTATGGGCAAACACTGCCATACACACTCCCATATATTACCGTAAGTCGAGTCGAAAGAGCCATACCCCTTCATAATCCAGCCCATAGAACCAGAGATAGAAAAGCGCCCCCTGGTGGTGAAAATCGATAAGCTCTATCTATGCCGAGTCGAATGAGACATACCCCATCGTGATCCAGCCCATAGAACCAGATATAGGAAAGCACCCCTGGCGGTGAAAATCCGGACTAAAATAAGTCAGCTCTATCGATGTCAAGTGGAAAGAGCCATACCCCGTCACGATCCAGCCCATAGAACCAGAGATACGAAAGCGCCCCTTGGTGGTGAAACTCGGAACTAAAATCGGTAAGCTCTATTGATGTCGAGTCGAATGAGCCAAACCGTGTCGTGATGTGACCCATAGAACCCGAGTTAGCTGCAAAATCCTTTAGTTACACCTTCCACCGCCAGGGGGCCCAATATGTTCAATATGAACATAACCGAAATCATTAAGGTTATCGATGTCGAGTCGAATTAGGCAGACCCCGTCATGATCCAGCCCATAGAACCAGAGATATGAAACCGCCCCTTGGTGGTGAAACTCGGAACTAAAATCGGTAAGCTCTATTGATGTTGAGTCGAATGAGCCAAACTGTGTCGTGATGTGACCCATAGAAAACGAGTTAGCTGCAAAATCCTTTAGTTACACCTTCCACCGCCAGGGGGCACAATATGTTCTATACGAACATAACTGAAATCATTAAGGTTATCGATGTCGAGTCGAATGAGGCATTCCCCGTCGTGATCCAGCCCATAGAACCAGATATATGAAAGCGCCCCCTGAGGTGAAAATCCGAACTAAAATCGGTAAGCTCTATTGATGTCGAGTGGAAAGAGCCATACCCCGTCGTGGTCCAGCCCATAGAAACAGAGATAGCAAAGCGCCCCCTGGTGGTTGGACGAAGTTGATGTAGAATAAATGCGATATTTAATAAAAAGTCGTTTCCCCCCCCCTTTATCTCGTCATTTTCGCTAATTATTACAAATATACAAATGTTTCTTAATTACATCTAATGTCCCGATCCGATAACGGGGTTTCCCTATCTACATATCATAATTGAAAAAAGCATATTTTATCAAAGAATCGCTGGCAAACGCGAATTTCTCCAAAGGTTCGCAAGAAAAACACGAATTTCATCAAATAATTGCTGAAAAAACACGAATTTTGTAAAAGGATCGCTAAAAAGACATAAATCTCGTCAAAAGGCAGCAGAGAAAACATGAATATTGTCAAAGTATCATTAAAAAAGCAAATTTTGTCAAAGGATCACGGAAAAATGCAAATTTCATCAAAGGATCGCAGGGAAAACGCAAATTTCGCCAAAGGATCACAGGAAAAATGTGAATTTCGTCAAAGGATCGCTGAAAAAACACGAATTACGTCGTAGGATCACTAAAAAAACATGAATCTCGACAAAAGTATGTGGAAAAAACACGAATTTCGTTAAAGGATCACAAAAAAGCAAATTTCGTCAAATGATTGCAGTAAAAACTTGAATTTAGTCAAAGGACGCAGAAAAAATACGAAATTCGTCAAAGGATTGTGGAAAAAATGCTGATTTTGTGAAAGGTTCGCAGAAAAAACTTCCGTGAAAGGGTCGCGGAAAAAATGCAACTGTCTTTATTAAAAACAGCACACACACAAACATCCCATTCCCACTAATTATTACAAATATACAAATGTTTCTTAATTACATCTAATGTCCCGATCCGATAACGGGATTTCCCTATCTACCTATCCTAATCAGCTTTTCCCTATCATAATAGAAAAAAGCATATTTTATCAAAGAATCGCTGGCAAACGCGAATTTTGTCAAAGGTTCGCGAGAAAAACACGAATTTCATCAAATAATTGCTGAAAAACACGAATTTTATCAAAGATCGCTAAAAAAACATGAATCTCGTCAAAAGGCAGCAGAGAAAACGCGAATATTGTCAAAGTATCATTAAAAAAGCAAATTTCGTCAAAGGATCACGGAAAAATGCAAATTTCATCAAAGGATCGCAGGGAAAACGCAAATTTCGCCAAAGGATCACAGGAAAAATGTGAATTTCGTCAAAGGATCGCTGAAAAAAACACGAATTACATCGTAGGATCACTGAAAAAACATGAATCTCGACAAAAGGATGCAGAAAAAACACGAATTTCGTTAAAGGATCACAAAAAAGCAAATTTTGTCAAATGATTGCAGGAAAAACTTGAATTTCATCAAAGGATCGCAGAAAAAATACGAAATTCGTCAAAGGATTGTGGAAAAAATGCTGATTTTGTGAAAGGTTCGCAGAAAAAACTTTTGTGAAAGGGTCGCGGAAAAAATGCAACTGTCTTTATTAAAAACAGCACACACACAAACCTAAATACAAACAAACATATTCTGTCTTCCTGCCTGAGGAAAGCACCGTAATTATAACACCTAGGCCTGATTTTTTAATTTCAATTTAGATTTTTTTTTATTAAAAAGTGCTTACGGAATTCTGGATTCGAGGCTATTCCATGCGCTCCGCCAATCCGCAGCAACAAAGCAGACAGCCAATGAGAGCAAGTGTGAATATGGAATGATCCAGGATCCAGCGTCGGCAGTTCATGTTCATGGCTGAAAGCGGCTAGCCACAGATTTCATTGTTTTGTTTATGTTTGAGTTATATTTTAAAGAAAAGGTATATATTTTTGGCTAATTGAGGTTCACATAAGTTAGTTTCATTTGTATTCATTCTTTGTATGCGCAGTTGCCCCCATATATTATGTGTTTGGTAAGAATATATTTTGCACTTTACTGAATGTTTTCATAGCGCTAGATATATCAGCTCATGTTCTTAAATGAAACAAACTGTTTTCAATAACAAATCTTAATAAATCAAATTAATCTTACACTTTACTATAAAAAGTACAGTTCTACAATTTATCGCATACTACAACGTTCTTGGGAACTAAAAATGTAGTCCAATAACAGTAACAAAAAGCAAAATTGTAAATAACAATAAATAAATAATCATAAATTTCACATCATTGAATTAACAAACTCATACATTAGATACAACTTTAAACTGATATGCCTCATCAACTGTTGTAGAAATCAATATAATGTAAATAATTCTTAAATATTATGAGTTTGCTAAGAAATTAAAACATTCAGTGCAGTGTAGGATGTATTTTTTCCTCAAAACAATTTAATTTGTAAATATGAGGTAAAAAAAAAAAAAAAATCACCGTTTTCTCACATATTATGAGTTTTATCAGCAAGTTAAAACATTAAGTAAATATGAATGATTTGCGGAGCTGTTTCTATCAAAAATTCAATAACATCGCCCAAAAACCCTCAACAAAAATAATTATATAGAGTGTGATGACAACATAAATTTTATACCACATTCCATGTCCTATTTGTATCCTATGTAAAATTTACTGAAATATGTTCTTTTAATTTTAATTGAGATTTAAATTCTTTAAATAATATACACATTGTTTTATGTAAGTCTTTTATATCAATGTTATTAAATAAATCATTAAAATCCAATGTTTTTATGAATTTTACCGGATTGATATTATGTATTTTATTAATGAGTTGAAAACTATTTTTTAGGCAATGTTGGTTATTATGTTTTAACGTTATATCATATATCTGCTTTAAAATATTAAGTAGTAAATTGCTTGCATTTTTATTATATGTGTTACAACCGATGGTAACAGTGCGAAATTTAATAGGATTTTTATGAAATTTTGGAATTATAACAAGATAAGGATAATTAAAATTATTACATTTGATTTTTAGTAATTTGTGATAATTTAATAATTTTCTATTATTTATTTCAATATTTAATTTAGTTTTATTAAAAATATTACTTGTGTTGATTGCATTGTGAATTAACACTTTATAGTATTCTTTACAAATGATAGCATAATTATTTGGAGATTTATCTACATAAGTAATTATAAATTTGTTTTGTAATTCTGATATATGTTTATTTATGTTTTTAAAAGCTGCATGTGTAATATGATGATAATTTTTTATAATTTCATTTTTTAATTTATCAATTACAGAAAATCTCCATTCACTGAAATATTCGATTGGTTTATTGTAATCAACAGCAATTTTATATATAAACAAATCAATATCTTGAATAAACTGCAATATTATGGATTTGATATTATACTTATATGGAAGACGAAATTTTGTGCCATTATGCATTAAGTTTTGTAAAATAGGTTGTTCTACAATATTAAGATCACCAGTAATGATATGACCATGTGTTGTATTTATATACTTTTGATATTTTGGGTCATTACAATAACATGGGTAAATCTTTGAAGAGACCAAATTTTTTGCAAAAGAATTGTAATTACAAATTTTACGTCCAAGTGTGCGATTATATTTATATGTCTTGTGAATGGTAAAATTTTTTATTGGAAAATTATTATTAATGTTGTTTATTATATTGTGTAAATTTATATTATTAAATACATGATTGGAAAAATTTATAATTAATTGTGTATTATTAGTTTTATATTTAGGTTTATTAGAAAGACTTGTATTTAATAGGTTTGCTCTATAATGTAGAATATCATAAAAGATATCACAAAAATGTGGAGAATATTGATTCTTTTTAAATACCTTGAAATATTGGTTTATATATTTCTTTTTTATACTAAAAACATGTTTTCTTATAGCAAGCCAACAATAATCATTACAAAATTGTGCCTCAAGATTATCAAGCTCCTGTTGAATCACAATATCATCAGTGTATTTTTTGTTATTATGTTTACCTCTACCAGATCTTGAAGTTTTTTTTTAAGTTTGAAAAATTTAATCCGGAATAAAGATTTTTATAATTTTCATATTTAGTTAAATCTGAAAATACAGGATGTGATTTTTTGTATGCTAATTGATTTAATCCATAAGGATATGTAGTATTAAAATGTCTTATATATTTAGATTCTAGAAAAAGTCGTTCAGTAAATTTTTTTTGTATTTTAAGTATTTTAATAGTAATATTTTTAAAATCATGATATTTGAAATGAGTATATTCAATATTATGAGTTGTTTGAAATTTAGAATTTTTATATTTATCAATATGAGAACGATGTAAATTTAGCCGCTTATGTAATTTTTGACAAGACTGTCCTATATATTCCATGTTACACGAATTGCATTTCAATGAATAGATTACATTGTATGCTTTGCAAAATTTTACCAAATTAAGATTGTTATTATTTGAAATCTGTGACTTATCAGCTAATGGACATGTAAAAACCCCTAGCAATCATAAGTCAGTACAAAATTAATGTTGGTTAAAAAAAAAAAAAAAAAAAAAAAAAAAAAAAAAAATTCAATAGAACCTGAATAAGATTTTATAACGATGCCTTTGAAAATTCAATTGATAAACAAATGATACCAAGAAATAATAGTAATACTAAAACATTATTATTATTAAATAATTATTAAATACACCATTAAAAGCGCAATGCAGCTATAATAACTATGTATTTCAAACAGAAGTTAATCAAAGTGATTTGTGAGCCAATTAGGCTAAATTATGGTATCATATAAAAATCAATATTTTAACTAGCTAATTGTTGAAAAGAATATTGAAAAGAATATGTAAAAACCATTCCATACCAATTTGCGCAATGCAGCATAATTTTATAGAATGTTAAATAATTATAATATCTATGAATTTCAAAAAACATATCAAGTTCTATTATCATTCTTCTTAAATCTCCAAAGAGATAATTAATGATATTGTGTATACAGAATAACACATAGCTAATAATTAACATGTGCAAACATAATATTACCATAGCTTGTGCTTAAATGGTAATTGGCCAAATTTTACTCATACCTAAAGAATATTGAAAAAAGAAAAAAGAAATAGAGAGAAAGGGGGAAAAAAATTATAAATTGGAGTTGCAATTAAGTAAATACAAATGGATTAATAAATTAAATATGAACCATACACAATGGAAAATTGGACCACATGAGAATTAAATATGAATGGGATATGAAAAAACACATGCACATGTACTCATCAGCCTGGATGCACCCACATGTGTTTTAAATAATAATTCAGTGTTTCATAATTCTACTGGCATAATGCTAAGATCAGTAGAATCATCCAGGTACACTGAATTATTACCAGACAACAATTGGAAATATTAAAATTTGGAAATATTTAAATAGGAAATAAAAAACCATTAAGAATATACAATATATTTCACTCACATCGATTATCCCAAAAACTGTATTTAACACCTCACGAAATTACCACGAGATAACAGTTTTGAAATAATAAAATTGGAAATATGAACGCGTAAAGTGTAGATAAAATATTTTACTCACAATAATTATACAGAATCCTTAAAATGTCACAACTTCTGCATAATATTCACAGCCACATGGCAATGCATCATACATGTTGACTAAGTCGAGTTGAGAGAAATGATTTGAAAGACAAGTTCAGAGCACACTTTTTTTAAAACACAACCCCATCGATGACACCCAAACACAAAATGATTCAAAAACACACAAAATAATTCTGGTTTTAATACACTTATAACAAAATTATATCCGTGAATATATATTACTCCATCCAATTTTAATTCCTGAAAGTAAAATTAATATACAATCAATAGCTCCCTCTATAGTTAAATTAAATATAATATTATCAATATTATCAACAACTACCTGAAAGGTAAAGTGTCGCCATCTATTGGTATTATAATAATTCCTAATTAATATTTAGTTAGATATCCACTTTATTAGTTACATACTCGCTTCATTAGATTTAATTATATAAATAAACTTTAAAAAACAATACTAACTTGTAGTTTTACTTTAAATTCAAATAAAATATAATACTACTATATGAATAAATCTACACAGAATTAATTCAACTTGCACAGCATTTCAGATATTCTTAACAAGAATATATTATGTAAAAGAGATATTATTTTAATTCAAATTGTTTTTGCTGCCAGCTGTGTTAATCCACTGATATTATAGACATATTATTAAATAATTAATGTTTTATTATATATATATATATATATATATATCTGACCTATGTCATACGATAACGCTCGTATTTATAAATCAATTTTGATGAAACTAATTGTATGTATTAATGTCACCAATGTCTCGACCGAGTTCGTTGGCCAGCTTGGTCCGCCATTTTGTTTCAAGATGGCGGCCATTTAAAAATTTAAAACTAAAATAAATATACAAAAAAATTAAAAATTAAAAATTATTTTTTAATTACGTGTTAGGCCTTGATACAAGGATTCCAGAGCATTTTTTGGTTTACCTCTATCTTAAAAAATGGCTGAGATAGAGCAGTTTGAAATTCTAGGGTGGCTGACATTTTGAAACAAAACAGCACATTAACGCGATTACTCGCAAATTATTTTCTTTCATTGTTGTAATAATTTTCCCAATCATACGCATAAAACTATATATTCATATCCGTTAGCGCCAAAATTAGCAAAATTTGGCGAAATATCGCCAAATTTGGCGACCAAAATAAGTCTTCATAAATGAAGCCAATTTGGGCTATTGCTGAATAATTTGGCGAATTTCTTATTCAAATTCAGTATTAACGAATCTTTTGTAAACGTTTTCTTTTCATTTTAACTTGCTGTTTTCGTGTAACATTAGCTAAAATTTTAAAACGAAGGTATAGGAAAGCTACCTTTTCCTCCCGGTACAGGCCGGAAGGACTTTTTATTTTTTATTTTTTTCCGTTTGTCGAAGCTCTCATGAGATCGATTTTAGAGATACGGAAAAAGGAAAAGTACCCATTTAAAGCGGGTTCCTTCTTTTCTATGACGATGTAATTCATTTTGAAAAAGACGAATATTAACTTTTTTAAAAAACCGCTATCGGAAGTCACTTTGTGCCTCCCGGAGAACTTCTCGGTTAAAAGTAACTAAATGTCGGTATTTTAACACAATTTTTTTACATGTTTTTCGGAAACTTTATTTACATTACGTATAAAAAATCTCAAAACATTCGGACGATTACAATTTTTTTTTTCTTTTAAATATATAATTTGCAAAAGTTTTACTCAGAACGGGAATACGCGGGTGGCTTTTGCTCATGTTTTTACAACTAATTATTCATATTTTTGTGCAAAAAATATACGCAGACTTTTTAAAAATTATCACTAAATATCATTATTTTTTCTCAAAGTTTTTACCAAAGCTTCAAAACTATTATATTTATAACCAGGGGTGGGGAATTTTCAGAAAAACTTACCAGCCAGGAATTTTTTTCACCAGCCAGCAATATGTAGTAACAAATTATTAACAAAATTTATACGAAATGTAAAAATAACTTATATTACAATGCATTTTTAAAACCGCAATTTTTTTAGAAATGAAATTTAGTATAAAATTAAGAAATGTAGGTCAGAGAAAAGTTTAGTTTTATATAATATACATAAATTTTAGATCTTTTTATAAAATTTGCGGTTTTTTCGCGATTTTTTGACGAAATTTGCCGTTTTCGCAATGTTTTAGACGAAATTTGCCGTTTTTTCGCGATCTTTTGCTGCTTTTCGCAATGTTTCTGACGAAATTTGCCGTTTTTTGGACGAAATTTGCCGTTTTCCCCATTGTTTTTGACGAAATTTACCGTTTTTCGCATTGTTTTAGACGAAATTTGCCGTTTTTCGCAATGTTTTTGACAAAATTTTTCTTTTTTGCCGAAATTTGCCGTTTTTCGTAATGTTTTTGACAAAATTTGCTGTTTTTCGGCGATTTTTTGACGAAATTTGCCGGTTTTTTGGCGATCTTTTGACGAAATTTGCCGTTTTTTCGCGATCTTTTGACAAAATTGGCGACTCTTCTTCGAACGAATCATGAGATTAATTTTTTTCGGCGATCATTTGCCGAAATACCGATACATTTTATGTCCGAATTTTCGTATTTATGACCGATATATATATTTTTAATTTTCGGAAATCATTGCCTTAATTTTTCGGAAAATTCGGACCAAAATCACCCCTGCTTTAGACTTGTTTGTTTATATTTCCTCATAATAAAACAAAAGAAAATAGCTATTAAAGTAATAACTACTGATTAACATTTTTTTTTTTCATCGCACAACACTGCATTCGCTTTTGGGAGAAAATCTCTTCTGCAAGTAGTGTTGCAATTTGCAAACTCAACTCACAAAAATTGTCGACCAACACGGCAACCGGAAACAACAAATATTCGTTGCCACATTGTACAGAGAAAATTTCTACTTCGTTCCGATAACCACGCCTACCCCTGGGTATGACGCGGCTGGCAGGCCAATCAACGGCGACTCCCGTGTCAGGATCGAGATAAAGGAGATTAGCCGTGTGTTTACATTGTGGAATTTGCGTATGAGCCAGAAATGCAGCTGAGAAACGTACGTAAAAGCCTCATTTGAGCTTTATCGCTGCAAACGATTAATCACAGAATATTATACCACCAAAAACAAATATATTTAGGCTTTTTTTTTTAAATACATTTTTAAGGTTGCCAAAAAAAAATTCACTCGCCCAGTTAGAAAAAATTTACTCGCCCAGTCAGAAAATCCACTCGCCAGTGGCGAGTAAATTGAGCAATTCCCCACCCCTGTTTATAACTGATAACAGTTGGAAAGAATTTGGTCAATATGAAATATTTTTTAAAACATTATTTAACCCAATTATATAAAAAAAAAAAAAAAAAAAAAAAAAAAGAAAAAAAAAAGAAAAAAAAATCTGCACACTTTATTTTTTTGCATCCGCTATTTTGTGTCGAAATACGGAAAAACATATAACACCCACTTTTATAGCGTACATGTTACTTTAAAACGATGCATACGTTTTAAAAAAATATTAAGATTTCGGGTCCCCTGACTTTATACTAGGTTTGTTTGGAAAGACTTTCGTTTAAAAGTATAAATCCTTGTAAAATCTGATTAAAGATATAAAGTCATTCAATTTTGAGGATTATTTAAGTTTTATTATCATGGGACAGAGCAACGCCGGGCGGATCAGCTAGCTCAACAATAAAACATAAAAATTCTGTATTAATAAAATAAGTTTAACACATTCAAAATTAAGAATTATCTATTGAGTTAGTCATGATTGCTGAATTTTTAGGATTTTATTTCATATTTTGAAAGAGAATATTTTCAATTCATTATTCATTTATATTCATTGCATTTTTGTCTGTTTCTCATTCAACCGATTTAATGGTGCAATTGAATAACTTTTCTTTCAAACAAATGTAAAATATTTGAATGCTGAAAACCGTAACAAAAGACCTGATTCGTCAATCTCGAATATGAGTAATTCAACATAAGGCATTTTATTTCTATCTATTTATATTTTGAAGTAGACAGCCGAAAAAAAAAAAGGGTTAAGGGATCCCTAATGCAATAAACAGAAATTACAGCAACTTTTAAAGAAATTAGATTTGACAATTTATACCTCATTTGTTTCGTCAGATATTTTTAAAATTTATTACGAAGCTACATTTCTTCAAATCTAGCGAACATATCTATCAAATGTTTATCTTAAAAGTTCTAAATATTGCATAGGCATAACTAGTATTAAAATGCAGAAATATCTGTTGCTGTTTGTAAACTTAAAAATTTCCAAATTCCCACGCTATTCAAAATTTCACACAAAGTAGAGTTTGACAAGTGCTATTGTTTGTTGATTGACAGGTGGTAGTTTCAGATTAAAGGTAATCCACAAAGACAGTTTTGTTTGTTAAAGGGTTAGTTATGAACCCCTTATTGTTATCAGCCATTTCATTGGACAGTTGTTAAATTGTTTCTTTACTTTTCAATTTCATACTTTCTGTGAAATGCAAGTGCCTGCAATCTGTGAGGAGAAATTTATTCATCTTATTTTACCTTGTGGTGTAAGCAGTATCCAGTTTCGATCGTTTCCTGGGTTGTTTGTAAAATAGGTGATTTTTACATCATTTTATTATCGGTGGTTGATTTTGCGCCTTTTCGATGGATTTGTTGCCTCAGATGTTAAAAGAAGATCGGCCGGTAGATAAAAAGTAATTATTATTTAATTGTATTTTTGAAAATTTATATATATGTGTGTGTTTGTGTGTGTATATGTATAACCTTTTGACTGCGAAGACGGACCCGAAAAGAATATTTGTTCATTTTTATGTCATGTTTACAGTACTTGAAGATAAAAAATAAATTAAGAAGTACATTAAGTCTAACAATTACAGTATACTTACTTTCTTGTTTATATTGATAATGATATTCTATTAATTAATATAGTCATTGTAAATCAAAATTTCTTTTTATTTTCATATATATATATATATATATATATATATTTACACATAGATTATGAATCCGAGAGGTGATTTTTATATAATCTTATTTTCGGTAGTCGAGGACTTAACATTTTGGAATAATATTAATACATAAGATGAAGTATATTTTGAAGAAATGCGTTTACAATTGAAAACGCTACCATTATTTGAAACTTGCAAAAAAAAAAAAAAAAAAAAAAAAAAGTACTACAGTTTGAAATATTTAAGTAACCACATTTTCCCCTGTTCATTATAACCATATTATGTTTATATGGTTATAATGAACACATTTTAGTGTTTTGAGTTTTTAGATTCATTTTCATGTCTTTGGGGGGATACAATAGGGTTTAAGTTTATTTACACTGAGGAAATGAGTCCAGGATACTCATGAAACGTGCGTCTGTTTATTACACGATGTTATTGTGTGTCAAACGTTGATATTTTTAGTATATTTATCCATACAAGATTTTTTTTTTCATTATCATATTATGTTGTTCGCTTTTATATTATTTATTTTAAGAAAATGATTTCCTTTCCTTATAATATTCAATGCAGAATCGGATTTGTAATTTTTTTTAATATAAATTAAAATAGCTTGGATTAAAATTTTTTTAATTATCACTAAAAATAATTATTATTTTTACAAATTCACATAAGAATCGGTACACTTAATTGAGTGGTAGATTTCATTTTAACGTATATTTTTAAAAACTATAATAGTAATTATATGTTTTAAAATTTGATTGACTTTCTAACCAGTTCCAGTTTTGCTGTATATAAGCAAAATTCCACCTTCTGAAAGAACGCTCAAAAACTAATTTATTTATCCATAAAATTGAAAAAATAACTATCTGCTTGTCTTATTTGTAATTTTCATTTTATTAAAGTTAGGATTTATCATTTATTTATAATTTTTGTACAGTTTTTGACCTTAAAAATTTTAGAGTCGTTAAATCTAAGTGATAATATATACCTAATAGTTGTATTATATATTTTTTCTTTTTAATTCTTATATGTTATATTTACGAATTTGGTATGTGATTAATCTGTTTAACGTGACATGACATAGGCTGTAAAATACATTACTATTATTTTCCCTCCTAAAATCAGATTTTAATTAATTAATAGTTTTGGTTGGAAAAGTCACATCGTCAAATTTTGCATGGCTTTGATATTGATTAATTATTTAAATTAGAATATGCTCAAGCGGAGATTGGGGTTGCCCTATGCATATATAAATCCCAGTTATATCGAGAATTATACTGTAAATCAAATAATTACTAATGACTTTTGCGCATAAATGTTATGTAGCCCAATCTTGTTTATAATTATAATAACTTTACTCCTAAGTTTAAAATAAGAATGGCGTAAGTAATTTTATCAATAACTTAATTCAGTGATGATTTAACTTCAGTAATGTGTCTAATTACTACTTTGGGCAATCGTCATTACCATTCAATTTGACAAAAAGGACTGTTATTATTAATTTTTTTTTATATATATGTCCTTATATTTTCCACCTTTGTAGCTGTATTTTCCGTTTTTTAGGATTTTTTTTGGAAAAATCTGTTGGTTTGGAATTAAAATTATTCATAGTATATGTCTTTTTCAGACAGCATATTATTTTTTTTATACTAATTTAGTGGAATTGTCAAGATTTGTTTTTCAACGCGTGGATACCAAATCACTTTGTGTAAAATTCCATATTTTCTAAAGTAATAAGAGTTGTATAATTTTAAATATTTCTTTAATTATTTTTATACTTTTTGTGGTTGCATTTTTATGTGTGCATATGGCAATTTTATTTTAAAATTCAGAAGTGAAACAAATACAGGGTTTTAGATGTTGATAACATGATGAAAGTTTAAGACTGCGTAGGTTTCTACATTGCTTAAAATTTAGTTTAACACTTTCTGTTCCAAATTATGATAAAAAAATATTTCACCAAAATAATTTTTACCCTTAAAATTAGAATATTTATGTAATAACGATATGAAATTTTAAAAAGATTTATCCATTAAATATATTTTATTAAATCGGTAGTTATAGTATTTTTGTAAAATATTTACTACAATGCACAGATTAAAAACAATATAGTTTCTTGAAATCTTTCATTTCTTATATAATAACAAAGTAATTTTATTTTGATTTTGTTTGCAGTTGGTTAATTTGTTTGAGTGTAAATTTTTCCAATATACATTTTTCAATAATATAAAAAATATTCAAACGTAAATGATTGAGAAAATATCCATTTAAAAAATATTTAGCTTCATAAAATGAACTATGTATTTGAAACATTATAATGCAAAGTATTATTTTTAAACTATCACATCTTCTATTAGTAATAGATGTATTAAATGCATTTTCTATAAATTTTTCTTGAAAGGTGCTTTAAGGTCCTGTCGGTGCATAAAAAGTTAATCTGTAACTGTAAACACTCTCTTCCTTTCTGGATATGTTGTTGTTGAAATCCTATAAGAAACTGGCGTCAATATTCATTTTTATATCAAAAGTGTTTGTTATAACTATGTTTTTTTAATTAAAAAAAACAGGCTTTGAATTTATTTTTATCTTTTACACATTTTCTTTTCTTAATTGTTAAGTGCGGAATTTATTTGAGGGGTTTCGAGCTATTTTAGACCATTAGTAATGGAATTTTTTTTTTTTGCATTGTTTTCTTTTTACTTCAAGCATCTGATATTATCTAAAGTTATATTAGTGTTGAGTTGTAATAAGAATTTAATATTATTTTTCACGTGATATCTAATTACAAAACCAGTAGAATAAGATTCCAAAAAAAGCATTGCGTGGAAAATATTAGCCTAATAGTGATGAGTTTTTGCGTAAGGTGTTCAGAGCTCCTCACCGATTGCAAAATCCCATGTTAACCTATGGGGAAATTTAATTAGTTGATTACTCATTAAAAATTATTGAACTACGGTTTTTACTCTATCAGACAGAAAGTAGACATCAGACTCAGACATAGTGCGTTTTCAAAAATTATTTTCCTACATGCACCTATTTAAAAAAATAAAAATAAAACAAACATGCTCAAGTAAAAACTTTAAAGTTTGTCGCGTTTAAAAAAAAAATAAAATGCAAGAAAGAAAATTTTGAAAACGCATTACGTCTACAACTGATGTGGATGTCTACTTTCTGATGATGAAAGCCGTATTCTAATATTTATATAACGTAATAATTATTCACATAATTAAATTTTCCTTTACATTAACATGGTATTTCGCGAAGAAGAGAGGAAAACCGATTTCAGGGAAACACATTTTTTAAGGCTCCTCATCAGTCAAAACTCAAATTGTTCTATCTAATGTTAAACCCATGGGCTTGGAATACATCCGTATTTTTCACATTTCTCCTCGAAAAATTAAAGCTTTTACCTTCTTTTTTCTGTATTCTCTTGTTGAAGAATGTTTCTTTCTTTTCTATTTGACAATATTTCTAAATTACATAGTTAGTTTTTTTCAATTGTTAAAATCGTTTTTGCAACTCACCTGCTTCACTTATAATTTTAACGCCTAGAATTAAGCATATATTTTAGAAACATTTTGTCAAATAGAAAAGAAAAAAAACACTTCTTTCAAGTAGAGCCCACAGAAAAAAAGAAGATAAAAATTATAATTTTCAGAGGAGATCTTTGCAAAAAACGATTAACATTAGTGAAGGGGATTTGCGGTCTGACTGACGAGGAACCTTAATTCTACATCACATATTCCCCTCTACAATGTTAAACATTTAAGCATGGAATGAGTCCGTATTTATAATTTTTTTTAGCAATAAATTAAAATTTTTAATTTCTTTTTACCGCTTACTCTTTTGCTGTTTAATGACAAAATATTTATAAACTATGTATTTAATTTTATAATTTAACCGTTAAAATTGTAGCGAATCTGACTAATTGTGATTAAGATTTTCACATAAAAAAATAAGTACATATTTTAGAAAAAAATTGTGAAATAAAAAGCACAGAATAGCCATTTAATAAGAGTAGTATAGAGAAAAAGAAATTTAAATTTTTAATTGTCTCTTGAGAAATTTGGAAAATACGTATGTATTGTATGCTCCCATTCGTTGTAGATGGCAATTTGATAACTAACTGATAACAAGTCTTAATTATATATAATTATGACAAGGAATATTGGGGGGGGGGGGGGGAATGTTATAGTATAAAGTCGAAATGAAACTTGTTGTTATTGTCAGTGATATGCAACTGTTCTAAGTTGTTTTAGAGTAGTATTAACTTAAATACATAATTTGCTATCGTAAATAAAGACAAACATTTCTCTTCTAAAATACTGGAGCGGGGTGCCATTGTAATTTTCCACAATTTACACTTTTCTATTTCTCCCTTGAAAAGTGTAAAAACGGAACTCTACTGTAATTAATAAACAATCCATGATATGTCGGTCTTGGCATTTTGGTAACGCCATTTCGATTCTGTCATTTTGAATCCGCTGCCATCTCAATTACGTTATATTAAAGTGTTTTAGTATAGTATTGTAGGATAACATTATTGAATATGTTTAAAAACTGTACTTTTTGTTATTTTTACGTCTTTAAAGGAACATTTATACGCTTAAAATTTTAGACGAATATTAAGGTTTACTCAATATAGTTTTCTAATACTATCATGTAAGAAAATTAAAGGAACTGGCAATTTATTTTTAAATATTCATTTACATAATAATAATACTTTCAATAATTTAAATAATAATAATACTTTCTTTCCAAGATTTTTAAAAAATATATCAATTATGCTTTTATTAATGCTTAAAATACACACATTTCTTCATATTTTGTAATAGCTTCTTTGCATTTTAAGAAAATGTTGAAAGTAGATTTCTTTTAATTTAGGTATTACAATTATATTATTATTATTATTATTTACTATTAATGCGCAACGCTCTATTACTTTCACAGTTTCTTTTGCAATTTTCCCCCTCTATTTTCAGCATTCATAGTCGATTTATAGACTCACTGTTGTAATATAAAGTAACTAAAATCTTTTGAAGAATACGTCATTATCCACCTATCGATAGATACGAAATCACATTAAAAACATGAAATGTAGAAAGTAGTAGCACCGAAATGGCGACGGAACGATGGGCAGAATAAAAATGTGTGTTGGGACCTTAGAGAAAGAATCTATTATAAAGTCTATTATAAGGTTTATTATAAGGTCTATGGTTGGGACACAAAATGATATGCTTCGTTAATAACGAAGGACTGTTCACTCTTGCATCCAACAACTATTTTTATTCCAAATTATAAACTAATATATACATAACACCTCACTAATTTCTCCCTTTATATCTGAAGATAAATTAGGAAATGCAGATAATAATAATATAAAATTTAAACTGACTTTCAGTAATCGGTAATAATTTTTTTCTTTTCTTTTCTTTCCTTTCTTCTTCTTCTTTTTTTCTTTTTTTTTTGGTAAAATATTTAGCACATTACATAGGTTAATTGGTAAATAATATAAATTATTAAAATCTCTCAATTCCCATAAAATAATAAAAGCAAATATACTATAATTATATATTTAGATGCGATATTTTTTAAGAGTAAAATCTTTCTATACATGTCTGATAAAATATTCATTTGTAAAAAATACTTAGCTTCATAAAATTAGCCGTGCTTTCTAAATAGGGCAAAGCAAAGTATTTTCATAAAATCTAAAATATTCTGCTATTAATAGAAGCACTAAATAAATTTCTTTAAAGTCCCTTCGAGGAACAAAGAGTTAAAAGAACTAAAGAGAACAGATAGACAAACAAATCAAAACATTAGACATCTGATGTGAAGAATACAGACCCATGTTTTACATTTTGAAGATACAGTGTCTTGAGATGAAACGTTTCATTTATTATGATATTTAAAAATAGATATTAAAATACCGACACCGTTGCAACTCTGCCCCTTATCGGAATCACTCTCTCCATATATGCGAAAGTGATTATGAATTGTTATTGGCTGTTAAACAGAGCTTATTAAAAAAAAAAATCATTTAAGCCAAAAATTATTCAATCCCACAAAAATGCGAAGATAATGTATCACAACACACATTATGAAAAAAAAAATCTTTATAATTTTTATTTTAAGTTTGTAAAATATTAAAAAATACAATCTTTTAGAAGTTTGTCGAGATTTTTTTTTCATATTTATTTCTTTTTATTTTTTTGTCTTTTTTAAGTAGAATAATTAAATTTTTCTTTTTCTTTTTGTTTCTCCCTTTTATTTGTATATTTTGTTTTAATTCCAATCTTACGAAATACAACTTTCAATTTTCTTTAAAATTTCCAAAGGCAGATAGGATAATATAAATATTTTATGCAGTAAATAAATAAATAAACTATTCTATTTAGTAAAAAATAATAATGTAATAAATATAAAATAATTTTTCTCTCTAGATAAATAAATAACTCATGTGAAGGTTCTTGTTACACTGAGCCTCACCTCTCTAGAAAATAAAGTAAAATAAAAAATCTAAATAAATAAATAAAAAATCTGAAAGTGTTGATATCACTTACACTAATTCGAATCTTTACAAACGTATGGTTCCAAATGGGCTTTATGAATGTTTTAGGGTGGTTCTCAAAAGATCTGCTCAACAACACGAAACTTCCTGACTCATTTATAAAAGCAAAAGAATAAAATTGGCAGGACTGACTAGTGAAACGATTTGGAATCGTAATGAGTTTTCCATTTTTTTAAAATAAATATTTGTAGAGTTATAAGCGATTCTTGTCACGTGACGACACGATTTTCCACTTTATCGCTCTGCTGCCTCGGGAATTCGGTTTGAAACGCCTACTTTGACAGTATTTTCTAAAATATCTTATGCCTTTACCAAAAAATAGTAAAACTCATTTTGATGACGTAGCTTGTGAATGAGAACACCTGCTAAATTCATCCGTTTCCAAAAAAAAAAAAAAAAAAAAGGAAAAAAAAAATATTTCAGAATTGTGTCAGAAAATAGCTCCTTTCGATTTGAGAACAGCCTTATGAAAGAATAAATAATAGAGTATCCAATAAACAAATATACGAATAAAAATTACAGGAAATTACATATATACATTGGAATTTTGTTTACCTCTGATAAAATTATTCCTTAATTGTGTTTCTATTTATTGCAATTTTTTTTTACTGATATACTCGACCTGAGGGTTTTGGCCCTTTTATCCACATGGATTATTTTTGTATGAATGCAAAACTTATTTTGTACATAAAATACATTTGAAATCATTTATTATTAACAACAATTCAGTTGCAATTCAATTGCAATAAAAATCTTAAATGTATTACAAAACTACAACAGAAGTATATGATGTTTACAAGCAGTAAGACTATTATTAAGGCTGTTCTTAAATCCAAACTCGCTATTTTATGACATATTTTTTAATTTATTTTTGTTCGGAAATGCATGAAATTGGTATGTGTTCCAATACAGAAACTTTGTAATCAAAAGACGTTCCCCATTTTTTGGTAATATCAGAAGATCTTTCAGAAAATACTGTCAAAGTCGGCGTTTTGAACTGAATTTCCTCCGCGGCGTCGCGAGCAAGGAGATAAAACGTGTCGTCATGTGACACGAATTGATTATAACTCGATATCCATTTATCAAAAAATGGAAAACTCAATTCGATTCCAAATCACTTCAATAGCCAAGCCTTCCAATTTTATGCTTTTGCGTTTAAAAATAAGTCTGAAATTGTGTCAGAAAATTTGACGTTGTTGAGCAGGTCATTTGAGAACAGCCCTAACAGTTTTTAACCCCTGTACGTCATGAACTCGTCTATTTGGAATACAAGGACGTATGTGCGTACGTCCTCATTTTAAGTCCAGACTAAAATGTTCTAAGCATTTTTTTTTTTTTTTTTTTTTTACGTTTCTAATTGTTATTGGGATTGGTTTTGAATGGGCTTTACAGCGATGATTGTTTTCTCACCCAATAGATGGTGTTATGTATAGAAAAAAAACTAGTCGGATGCGTCAATCCCAAAACTTTCTTCTATCTCACACAGGTTTCGCATACACTAAAAAGAATCAGCACCAATATATATCAAGGTCTAACTGAATCTAAAGTTTTATTAAATTCCGTGCATTGTTCCGTGAGATAGGACTATCGCTAAAATCGTGTAAATCCTGCAAAATGCTGCATGACAGTGCCACCTGCTGGGCGATTTTTACCAAAAACTAATCAGCACCAATTTATACCAGAGACTAACTGGTTATAAAGTTTTATTAAATTCCGAGCATTAGTTCTTGAGATAGAGCTATTGCGGAAATCGCGAAAAATGCTGCATAGCAGTGCCACCTGCTGGGCGATTTTACCAAAAACTAATCAGCACCAAATTATATCAGGGACTAACTGAATCTAAAGTTTTATTAAATTCCGAGCATTAGTTCTTGAGATAGAGCGCCCACAAAATTTTTGTCACATACAGACAGACAGAGTCACAGACAGACATTTTCTAAAAACAGTCAAATCGTGTTCAGGTCCTTCTAAAACGTATAAATCCGTCGAAAACCGGAAGTCGAAAATTTTCATGAGTCCAATACTTTCTTCTTGTAAAGATAGAAGAAAGTAAAAACTCATTAATTTTTCACGGCTTTTCTTCTTTCTTCGTTGTTCACTTGTTTATGTGTTGGTCATTCTGTTTAGCTGTGTTTTATAAATTGTAGTGTTTCTCTTTCGGTTTTGTGTTTTTTGTATCTCTGATAGATGAAAATAATGATATAAACTACTTTTGACAAAATTTAATATATCTGGTATTCAGCATACCACCACTGAAGGTCATTTGAGAACAGCCCTAACAGTTATTAAATATATTTTGTAATGATTTATACCTTGAAAATACATTAACACAAGTTAAGAATGTAAATTTATGTATGTATGTATATATATATATATATATATATATATATATATATATATATATATATATATATATATATTATCATGTTCTTTAGATACAAGAGCAGAAATTCTTTGAAAATATTTTCATTCACGCAGGACAGAAACAAATTTATGAAATATGGATTTTCCAATTGAATATTTGACTGTAAACTGGTTCTGACAACTATTGTTGTATTTCACAAGCATTTTTGAGCTTTGTAGGTTCATATATCATAATGGGCTTAAAATAAATTAAAAACAGCTGGTTGTTTTTCAATGAGATCTCATAATAGAACTCATATTACCACACACGAGAGGTTATACTAAATTTATTATTGTAATTATTATTATTATTTTAATTTGGTTTGTTTGAAACAACGTGCATTATTATTATTATTTTTTTTTTCATAGTGACTTTGAAATGAAGCAATTATCAAGAAAAAGGAAATTCAAAAGCGATGAAAATGATGAAATATCCGACCGGGCATCCAAGTTTGTAAAGAAGATATTTATAGATGAGAATTTCAAGTTCAGGGACTCAGAAGCAATCTTCGTTTACTGTCCATCTGTAGATGTCGATCCAAGTTTAGTTGCAACCGTATTGGGGAGTCACGATCCTAAGGTTTTGATAAACAATCGTTGGGCTCCCTTGAGCCCATCATCATCACTTAAAGTTTGGTACGGAGCTCTCGCGACTTATACATGTGCAACATTTGCCAGAGTTGCAGTGGAAAACATCCAGAGGAAGCATGGGTAAATATTATACAAATTTTGTATATTATTTTTAAAATATTGTACAAAATAAATTTTTATAATTTATTGTAAGTTGTAATAAAAAGTTTAATTATCTGAAATGAGGTTCAAAAAATATTTTTGGTTTGGAGTGATAAGCAATACTATTTCGAAATATTAGAAATCAGATAGGTAATATAAAATTGCGGGGCATTAATTTTGGTGTCCTATAACGATCAATTTTTTTTCTTATTTTCCAAGATGCTTTGCTTGTTTAATATAATTTAGGATCTATTTTTACTTACCCACTGATTGATTTTCGTTTGTAAATTGTTTAAATGTGTTTGTGTTGTACAAAATTAGGGGAATAGGTTTATTTAACAAATATTACTGTATTTATATTTTTATTAATATATTTATTTTTCTAATCTGTGTTATCACAATCGTACATAAGTTTTACTATTTTTTTTTTCACATATTTATGTGCGTAAAAACTACAACTGTGTTATGAACGCTTCTTTGTGACAAAATGCAAATTGAATATCATTGAAATACTTTAAAATTTGTTAAACAAACCTATGTTTCTAATCTTACCTAACGCTATTAAATAAACAAATTGCAAAATGAAGGGAAACAAATATAGATATTTAACTGTATTAAAACCATCATAACATGAAAGAGAAAAAAAAAAAAGAATTTTTTTACCTTGTCGGGAAAGGGGTCAAAGGTCAATGATTTTTAACCCATTTCCTTTTTATGAGAAGAAAATACATTACAGAAATCAGTTTCATAATAACTCAAAATGTATGTTTTATAATAATAATGGTTAAATACGCATTTCAAAAATTGATATAAATATAATTTTGTTGTAAAAGTAAAACTTTCTTTTAATTCATTCATCAATAAGTTGATCTGTTTATCTATTTATTTTATCTGCTTACCTATGTATTTATATATGTATTGTCTGCTACCTAAGTAAGCATCTATGAATACGTACACGCTTACTTATTTTTCTGTTTCGTAAACACATGTGAATATTTATGTACATATTTATACATGAATGTATGTAAAAAATATATAGTTTAATGAAAAGTAAATTTTAATATGAAACTGAATTTCTATGGTTATTATTAATAAGTATTAATATTACCTGATTTATCATATTTATCGTAACATATATATATTATAACCGTTAAAAGAAAACACAGAAACATCATACACAAATGCGGATCATAAATTGAAATATGAACACATACCTGTTTGAATAATATATATCCAGAAAATGACGGAGAAAATAAAATATATGACCAAGATAAGATAAATGAAATTGGAAGAAAATGTGAATTAATGAAATATTTGTGAAACACAGCAGAAATTTCTTTCTTATCTCCGATTAAATCCCCAAATGATTATCCCCAAATCATTTTTCAACATATTACCTGAAACATGGTTCGATTTATACACGAAAATTATTTTTTTTTCAAAATTTTCCTTAAGAATTAGGGGCTTGAATTATACACGAGTATATACGGTATTTTAAAAATACATAATAATAATAATTAATGAGGTGAAGGACACAATTAAATAATATAAATATAGTAATTTTAAAATAAAGTGATTGATGAAGTGACTTGCATATGACATTGTCCCGCACAAATCAAAGAAGCCAATTAAATATTAATAAATGAAATTAAAACTGCATAAAGTAGATGATATAAACTGAATTATGTTAATAAATAAGAAGTTTGGTAAATCAACTAAAGAATAACAAGTAATTAATATATGCATTATAAATGAATAATCCTTTATCTTTAAAAAAAATAACTTAACCATTGCACATTAATTATCCATACAACACCGCCCCCACTCCACTGAATAGTGCCCCAATTTCCTGAACGAAAAATCTTCGCCTTGGCGATTACCATGACCTTTTCATTTTGTTGAAATAATTTATGAGCACACTGTATTTCTGTAATAATTTTAGTCCAGTTTTTATTATTTTTATAGAGTTTAAAGAAGTTTTTCTAAAAAAAAAATTCAATTTTCTTTTATATTTTATACCTATTCTGGTTTCTGTTAATTAGATATCAGAAGTTTGCATTTCTGTTCTTCATGTATTTATTTGCCTTTTTGCTATTACAGTTTCCTCAAGGTCTTGCTGTTCAAAGAAATCACAGATATACTGTTGAAGGCTGAATTTCTCTATCCAAAACTTTCTGAAGAAACCACAAGGATTGTTTTTAGAGCACCTAACCCTTTCCTAGATGAACAAATTCCGCAAGTTAAAGCTTGGCTAGAGTTATTTGGGATGCCGCGTAACGCCCAATTGCATCGAAAAATAGTTTCTGATCGTGTGATACTTGCAGTGGAATACTCCACCCAGTTTCAGGCATATGTTGCTAAAATTGCAATGGACGGATCTGTGTATAAAAAAGTTGGGTGCATTTCAATAGAAATCATTGTGACTGAAAATGGAAAGGATTTTGACAATTTCGTGAGAGATGAATTTAAAAAGTGCATTGCTGAAAATTATTAATAACTATATCGAAATGAAATTTTAAATAAAACTTTATGTATGTTTTGAAATCTTTATATGTATGTAAAACACAAGACCTGAATTATTTGTCAACACCTTATTTAATTCATATTTATATATGTGATGCTTTATGTAATTATAGGATTTTAATTAATGATGTTATTCTTTTAAATTTTAATAAATATTTTTTCCTTTGAACTTCGATAATTATTTATTCATTTATTGCATGATTAAATTGACGTATGGTGAAATAAGAAAATATGATTCTTCTATATTTCAATTGTTTTACCCTAACACGGATGAAAATTTCTATCCGCATGATTAATTGTGTCTCTTGTATTGCAGAGTTCTGAGCAATGTCATTTGAAGTTCATTCTGATTATCAAAAGTGCTTTAGAAAAGCCTCATCTTAAGGCTTTATGGAATCTTTTCGGTTTTAAAAAATGCATTATTATAGTAATTATTCTTCTAATTAATATTATTTGTATTTCATGTATGTCAACATCTTAGAAATCTTTTCTCAAAATAATAACACAGTAATAGAAGATATAACAATGTTTGTGGCTCAGTGCACAAGCGAGTGGAAATTTTTGCAAAATTATAAACGCAATTTTCTCGAAACAATGGTTTTAAGTCGGTAAAGAAATATCTCGGAAACAGATGAACCAGTTTCCCTGCTATTTTTTCTTTTAAGGAAAGTTTATATATTTCCGTAATCTTTGACCAATGTTTTTTTTTTAAATGTTTAATTGTTCTTTATGAACGAAACAAAATGTTTTCATTGAAAACTGATACATTAAATTTGGTAGTCAATCATTTGATTATGAAAAAATATTAAATAAATAAAAGTTGGTGCAGATCTAAGCATTAAATACTGTATATGGACACAAGACACCGAGAACTTTCTATTTAAAACTTTTTTTTTTTTGAAAAATATTGAACTAACTTAAAAAATACTGAAAAATTTTTCTGGAACGTCAGGGATATAAAAAAACATGTTTGACCTCATATTTTTCAGTGAAGATTTGACCATGAGGGTAATTAGAGGACCTACAATAAGTTCAATAAAAAATATATATTTGTGATCACGCTGTAATATAAAATATTTAAAATATTCTGTGGTTGATGCACATGAGTATCTGGATCTTGTACAACGTGTGAGTATTTTTGTATAAAAACAGCATGTATATTCAAGAAGATATAAAGGTCTCTTTAAAAAATTCAAGAAATTTCTGTATGTTTTCTGATTATAGCATGCTGGGTTTTCATTAAATTTGACACCAATTTGAAGAAACTTGAAAAAGTGCAGTTAAAACAATGTACTGCAATTAAAATATAACTAAAAATAAATTTACAATAAAAGAAAGTTATTGGACAACATACATATAAATATTGAACAACATCTGTGCTGTGGTCTCGGCTGGTCGAAGGTCCTTGATAATGACTTAGTTTGAAGCTTAAAGCGCTAGGAGTGTTATGTACTCTTAAGATCTTATGTTTTAAAGTTTTTAAGACATTATGTACATTTATTTTTATCTTACGTCTATTTTAGTAACATTGATTAAAATCATTTTTCATGGAAAAATGTTTTCTTATAGTAAACTATAACTATAGAAAATATTTGATGAAACATGAGTATTTGTTTGAAATAATTTGTAACTGCGCATGCGATGAAGATAACAGAACTTTTTTTGCATAATTTAACGGTCAAACTATGTATGGCAACTCATATAAAAAGTCGAGTCTAGTCGAATATTGTCAAAATTTAGAAATATATCGGCGATACAGTGAGCGCTGAATTTCAGTTGCTTTCTAAAACTAGCTGTATAACAATATATTTTCCACAAATTATCCTTTTCTGAATATAAATTATTTTTATTTTCATTTTTTATTGATGCTTAATTTTGCCTTTAAAGAATAATAAGAACTAACCGTCTTAGAATTTATCAAAATCGAAGCATCCATTCCAAAGCTATGCGTAGACATACGTTAAATACTAACTCCTTTATTGAAAGTCAGTTAATAAAAAATGACAATTTGCGGAAAATCCCGTGTCATTCAGATTCAGCTACCTTTAGTAAACAACCAAAATTCAGGTCACTGTATCGCCAATTTTTTTTCAATTTTCACGAAATTCGACAGGCCTTTTTTCATAAGTTGTTCGATGTATTTGGTTATTTGATTATGCAAGGTAAATGTTTATTTTGCGCTTGCGCACATAAAACTTATTTCATATAAATGCTGATAATTCATCAAATATTCATTATATGAATTTTCTAATTGTGGTATATTGTTTTCTCTGTACTTTTCCAAAATTCTTGAAAGCGGCATCAAATTTGGATGATAACCCTTTTTCTATAAATAAAAGACATGCGGAAATTGCTTGATTTTTTTAAAGAAAACTTTATATTTCAATGAATATACGTGTTATTCGGATAAATGGATTAATGGAGATTTGATTTTTTTTTCTTGTACCCTCCTCCCCCTCCCAATTTCAAAAACTTGACAATATAAAAGTTGTAGATAATTGTAAGAGGTTTTATAATAAATTTAAGTGGATTTGAATCTTGTAAATTGAGGAAGTTATAATTTTGTTTCTGCTTAATTCCCTATTTTGTTTGCCCCTTGAGGTCATTTTTAATGATATAAAAAATCTGTCATTCATAAATTTTTGCCCCTTTTCCTAGAAGTAATAATAACTTTAAACGGATCCGATATTTATCATAGCTAAGGCGTTATGTTTTTTTCCCCTCTGTTTTCACAAAAACTCTCCCCATTTCCATCCCCTTGGTCCGATTTTGCCCATTATCGAAGAACTTGATCGAGATTTTTTGCCTCTTGATTTTATGTACGAGTCTGGAAGAGATTTCTGCAGAATTGCAAGAGTTATCGTGTTCATAAAAAAGTGATATATATATATATATATATATATATATATATATATATATGTGTGTGTGTGTGTGTGTGTGTGTGTGTGTGTGTGTGTGTGTGTGTGTGTGGTTTTGGGTTCTAGGGATCATGATCGGCGTAGATCTGCAAAATTTTTTCAGAAATTCCAACTTAGGAGAGAATGGAATATGTAGTATTCCCTACGAAATCTACCTAAAAATGGGATCCTATATATTATTTTTCCATTGTGACTAAAGTTAATTAAACATTCACACAAAATTACACTGATCTACATGATTTTAATTTTAATTTTAATGCTTGAGGAAGACCACTCGGCTGAGGGCGAACCCAGCCGTTGAGCGTTTAATGTCTTCCCCGGCTAGCTCCCCGGCACGCAGGGATTAAACGTGGCAGTACAAGCTTCGCCAATGGCTGGTCCTGCCGGGCAAAGCCCCACGTGACAGGTGGCAGGAACTAAAGACATGCAAAAAAAATAATAATACAGGGTCTGTCGCTGGAACCAGCGTTCCTGCGCAACAAGGAACGACAGACAGGGTGGACGAGGTCCACAGGTGTGCCTGCGCCAGTTGTACAGTCCGCTAATTTAGTAGAAGGGTGCAGTTCTTAGGTAATACTTTACCAATTGTACAGTTCGTAAATGACGGCACTTGAGATGCGGAGGTGCCAGTGTGAGATTCCCACGCGACAAGGAGCGCCACACAATTGCGCTGGAACCCTCACACTGGATGGAGGCTGGATGCACTTCGTATTAGGGGTGACGATACTTTGCTTGCTGACCAAACTTGCGGTTCCCGATAAGAATAAATTAATTAATGGGACTCATCCCCTGCTAGGAAGAGAACATTACTTGGGATGAGAGAAACAATTAAGCTGCAAAATAGCTAAATGAAGAAAGCTAAGAAGATAAAAAATGATGGAATGATTATGTTAATGATTAAAATAAGCGAGTTATTATTATTAATTTATGGAGAAAGAAAACTGCTTTGAATGATTAAGTTATGTTAGATAGGTGTGTTAGTAATTTGTAAATTTCTGAAAGTTTATGAGTTAAGATGGGACGCGTAATTATGTTCAGCAGCCAAGAAGGAGGTGGGTTAGAAGGATCAGGCCTAAGATGCCAATCAACAGTCAGTGGGCAGGAAAAGTAATAATGCATGGGGGTACCACTATCGCCGCACTCGCACACATTGGTTCGTGAAATTTTAAATTTGAAGAGGTAATTTTTAAACGGGCCATGCCCGGATTAGAAAGCACTTGTATAAGGAGTGAGGTTAAGTAGCTCTCTGGAAACTTTTGGAATTAGGTTGTAAGTGTGTCTACCTTTTGTGGAGGTGTCCCAGTAGATTTGCCAGTTGGGGAGTATTTTAGATTTGAGTTTTCTGCGAATAAAAGATGGTGGTACCGGAGGAGAGAAGTCTATTGATTGGCGTTTTGTGGCTTCTTTTGCAAGGCTGTCCGCCAGCTCATTGCCTGCGATACCAAAGTGTGCAGTGACGTGGTCAAGGGTAACTTTTTTGTACAGTTGGTGAAGTTTGATTTTAATTTCCAGTATGAGAGGGTGTTTTGTCCGTAGGGCAAAAATTGCTTGAAGTCCAGAAAGACTATCACTGAATACTTTAAAATTTTCCTGCGTGGGGGAGGCAGCAATCCATTCCAAAGCCTTCAGAATTGCAAACAGTTCAGCTTGATATACTGAGTTATCGTCTCCAATCCTGGTGGCCCACTCATAGGTCGGCACTCCATTTACCATCGCGCAGAAGGCTGCGGCCACGTCAGTTTCAGTGCGCGACCCATCAGTGTAGATGGTTGGATGCTGCGAGGGTCTGTGACTGTTCTTGGCGATGCATACCTGTAATTGTGATGTCTCCTCAGCGGGGTGCAGGTGCCAACTTGGAACTTTTCTCTGTATTATTGTTTTTGGGAAGTGTAGCGTAGTAGTTGGTTCATATTCTAGGTGTCGGATTCTGTTTTTCTGGTGCTCGTATTCTAGTGATATTAGGGTTGGAGGGATCCCCGTTAGTACTGTGAGTGCGTCCGTTGAGATTGTTCTATACCCTCTCACCATTTGCAGCAAGAACATCCTTTGGATCGAAACCAACTTTTCCTTGACTGTCTTGGTGAGATTTCCTCCCCAGACACCCACACAGTAAAAGAGGATCCGTTCTATGATTGCGTGGTACCAGATTTTTAACATTGCAGGTTTAATTCCCCAAGACTTAGAAGTTAATCTGCGTGCATTGTGTTGATACTTAGTTAGTTTTGTCTTGAGGATGTTGATGTGTTCCGTCCAGCTCCTGTGTTCGTCTATGACGATTCCTAGTAATTTAAGGTGTGGGACATGTGAAACGCTTTTCCCATAAATTCTCATTATGGGTTTGCGCTTAAGCTTCTTGGGTTTTACGAATGTTAGGGATTGTGTTTTGTCTGTAGAGAGCTGGAGGTGGAGACGTTCCAAGAGTTAACAAAAGACCGGGAGAGCTCTAGCTGCCGAGTTTTCCAGGTCCAAACGCCTACGGCCCAAGAATGTGTTTATGACTTCGATTTGTCTGGCCGTATGGCCGTCTGCCGTCTGTTCGTGCTCTAACTCCCGTAAATATGCTCGGATTGCCTTGTAATTTTTATATGTTATTGTCGTTATCTATAGCACGTTCCCTATTTCAACTGAAGTGTGTAGCACATATAGTTTTTTTTACAGGGACAGAAGGTGTATTACAAGGAGCTTAATATGGAATAGGGTGTGCATAGCACTTATAGTTAATTTACAGGGACAGTCAAAAGAATTCCGTTACATTACGTCTAAGGAGAAAAATCGTCTGCGGTTTATTTAAATAATGTTTCACTATTTTAAACGCATTGAAATTTATATATATCACTAAGGTGCAAGAGGCTTACTACAGAATATTGTGTGTATAGCAGTCATCGTTCATTTACAGGGACACACAAAAGAATTCTCTACTGTCTGTTAACAATAATTCCTGGAAGTGCGTTTTAAGTTACTGAACGCGATTTTAAATTTAACTCACTTTGTGTTTATTACGTGGTGTGTATAAATTGTATAGATCATATACAGGGAGGCACAAAAGTTCGCGAACACATTTCCGTTTATTGACAGAAACTCCAGAAGGAGTATTTTAAACTGGGATACGCGTTTCTTAACTGAACTAAAATTTAGCATCCTATGTAGTAT
This sequence comes from Maratus michaelseni, assembly GCA_963931845.1. NCBI lineage: Eukaryota > Metazoa > Arthropoda > Arachnida > Araneae > Salticidae > Maratus > Maratus michaelseni. The sequence continues at coordinate 206,238,888 of OZ007588.1, forward strand.
ATATACAAATCTATAGATCATATACAGGGCTGAATAAAAGTATTCGGATATTTTTCCGAATATTGTATACGTAGGAAATTCCTGAAGTTATGTTTTTAAATATGTTATGCGTTTTCCAAATTGTTTACTTAGATGTTATCTTTCAGCTTGTTAAACGGTATGATTTGTAAAATTATTTTGGAAGTGTTGGAAAGTGTTACATAATCTATGCTTGACGCATGATTTTTCGTTCTTGTTTTAATACTGAAACGGAAAATGTACTCAAATATGCTTTTCCACGTCACCTTTTTCAGTTGTATAAGTTTCAATATTCTTATTATGTCATTTTTGGCACATAATAAAACAATTTGCTATTTTAAAAAAACAACGAGTCATCAGTACGGGATCAATAAATAATGAGCAATACCTCCAAAAACAGTGAACAAGGGGCAACAAAATCAATGATTCACCGCTCACAGAACGTGTTTGAAAAAACACAACCAGTCAGTACAGTTAAAGCCATTGGCGGGAGTAGTTGTGTGTAGTAATCTGTGACATATTCTGCATTTCTTGCCTTACACATCTTCCATATACGAAGAATTATATAAGTTTATTTTATGGAATTCCGAAAGATATTTTTCAATTTGTTTAGTTGTATTATAAATGCGGAGAAGGAAGTTAATTTAGATTTTATTATTTTATATAATATGGTATTATCTTATCATTCATCTTCCCTACCCCTCAAAATAATCTTGACCTCTTTAACATGATTTAAGTTCGCTATAACTAATAACCAAAGTATTATACAGTAGAAGCCAGATAATGCGAGCCAACTTAAATCGAAGTATTAAATGAATCGAACTTTCTTGAATTTCCTGCAAATCGTAACATTTTCCATTGTTTTTCAATCAGGTTCAATGCACTGATATTTTATTATTACACACCAATTAGTGCATTTTACTGTGGGAAGTTTAGCACAACTAATTTTTTGTGCGGGAACTCTTTATTGTTATCTACATTCACTTAAATTCCCATTATCACTAATATTATTTTGACGTAAAATTATTCCTATATTAAGCGTTTTTAAGTTTCCTTATAAAAAATACATTCGACGACTTAAAAACTTATATTAGTGTTATGTGTACCATAACTACATATTGAAATTTTGCGGTGATTGGAAAACTTTTACTAATGTTAAATGCATGCCTTGAAAGGAAAAAAAAAAAAAAAAAATCCAGCAAACGGACAAGCTGACAATCATATCATTTTTCAATCTTGATGCAATTTATAATAGGACCACACCGAGAACGAGTTCTAAAACAACATCAACAAAAAATAAAGCAAAACAATAAATCAGAATAAAATAAAAAATAACCCAGTAAAATCGGGCTTCCGTTAGAAATTTATTCGTAAACATATACTTAAAAGAGAAAAAAAAAGGGGGGAGAAGGAAAGGAACGCTCTCCTCACCCCCCCCCCCCCAAAAAAAAAAAAATTGTGCAATCTTCTAGTTGCTTCCAAAAAGAAGTGTCCTTGGAGATGTATTTGAATGAATCAAATCTCAACTGAACATAAAATAATTAAAATAGTCAGTCAAGCAAAAAAAAAAAAAAAAAAAAAAAAAAAAAGAAGAAAAAAAGCCGTTGAATCAACTGACAATGCAGAAATTATTGTACATTCTATTGTAAAAAAAAAAGTTACCACACCGGATAAATCTGTGATCTTATTGTGATCTATTGTGAATCTTATGAAACTGTGATTGACACCATTCGATTAGTAATAACCTCTTCAAATTAATGCTAGACCTAAAATTGCCCCCCGGGGTCGTGTACACAAAGAAATTGTAACAAACTTTAAAATTTTCAATACTAACAACTATTTTTTTAGAATCTTTGATGAATTTTGCCTTCGGATACCAAACGGGAAGTCATTCGGTCAAATAGTTCAAGAATCATGAAAAATTTAAAGTTTGGAGCTCCTAATGTTAAATTCAGCTTTAATCGCTGCAAAACAGATTGATATGCTGGGTTTTTTTAAAGCATAACTCAAAAACTGGCTTAATGAGCAGTAATTATGAATTAGTATACTTGAAGCTCCAAAAAAATAGATTTCTTTTAAAATAAAACTCATGGGTTACAATTCATATTTTTTCCAAATTTTTAATTTTTGGATTTTTTAATTTATATATATATATATATATATATATATATATATATATGTGTGTGTGTGTGTGTGTGTGTGTGTGTATATATATATATATATATATAAAGAACTCTAACTTATGATTTTTATTTTCTTCTATCTTTACAAAAAGAAAGTAATAGATTCATGAAAATTTTCGACTTCCGGTTTTGACGGATTTATTCGTTTTAGATGGTCTTGAACATGAGTTGACTGTTTTTAGAAAATGTCTGTCTTTTTGTGACAAAAATTTTGTGGGCGCTCTGTCTCAAGAACTAATGAACGCAATTTAATGAAACTTTAGTTTCAGTTAAATGGGTATTGAATTTATTTTGGTGTAAATCGCATAACAAGTGTCGCTGCTATGCTACATTTTTAACAATGTTCACGATAACTATATCTCAAGAACTACTGCACGTAATATCATCAAACTTCAGATTCTGTTAACCTTCACATTAATAGATGGTGATTACGTTTTGGTGTAAAAAGCCCAAAAGACGGCGCTGCTATGCTACTTGTTTCAGTAGTTTTACGACAGTTGTATCTCAAGAACTAATCCACAGAATTTCATCAAACTTCAGATTCTATTAGACATTGACACAAGTTGTTGTTGATTACGCTTTGATGCAAATCTCCCAACATGTGACGCGGCTATGCTACTTTTTTCATGACTTCCGCAATAGCTCTATCTCAAGAACTAACGCACGGACTTTTATCAAACCTCAGATTCAGTTAAATGCTGACATATTTGCTGACATATGCTGATTAAATTTTAGTGTCGTCAATAGGTGTCGTACAATAGGTGGCGCTGCTATGCTACATTTTTCATGATTTTCATGATTTTACGGTAGTCATATCTGAAGACCTAATGCACGGAATTTCATCAAACTTTAGATTCCGTTAGACCAGTGTTTCCCAACGGGGGCCGTGCGCCCCACAAGGGGGCAATTTGGAATTTTTGGGGGGCAATACCAGATTTATCACTAAACCTATCCTTGTCACTTTATTTTTGTATTTTTATGAATATCTAATGTTGTAGGATAAAAACGAATGTAATATCAGCAGATTTTTTAAATAAAGTAAAGAAAAATATTTTTATCCAGTTTTCAAAGTTTTCCATGGAAAACTTTTGAAAGAACATCAACCCTCAATACTTGTAACAGACCTTTTAAATTCAATTATTACTTTTTTTTATATTTAAAATACTTTAAACATTTTCCGGTTATTATTGCATTTCAGAATTTTTTTTTTCCAAACTTTTTTCGACTTGCATTTATTGGATAAGACATGTATTTTTATTCACTCTGCAATATGTCAATGTCATATGAAGAAATGTTTACACATGTCTACTTAAAAGTGATAAATATGAGAATCGAGAAATGCGTCTTGTATATTGTATTATTCATAAAGAGATCTTATTGTCCAAAAATTTACCATCTTTTTGTAATGAAATGTTTAAGTCAGTTATAAAATGTATGAATACTTTCAAGTTTAATGCAAAACTGTGAGAGTTTCTTAAAAAAATATTGTGAAAAAAAAAAGGGGGGGGGGGGCATAAAACACTCTTTTTTCGCACTGAGGTAAATTGGCAAAAGACAAAACTCTTTTAGACATGTGTGAAGATGTATGACTTCATTGCATTTATAGAAATATTTTCAAAACATATTCGAGAAAATATTTAATCTGTTTGGTAAGATAACAAATTGTGAAATAACTGGTCATTGTTAATGTTCTTTCAATCTTCGTCCATGTGAATAATAAAATTTCATTTTCTTAAATAAAAATTATATGTTATATAAGAACGGCGATAGAGTGGGGGGGGGGGCATCAGGACTTTTGAGTTGCTTTGGTGGGGCGCGGCCAAACAAAGGTTGGGAACCACTGCGTTAGACCTTGATATAATTTGGTGCTAATTCGTTTTTGGTGTATGTGAAACCTGCTTGAGATAGAAGAATGTTTTAGGATTGGCACATCCGACTAGTTTTAAAAATGGAAATCGGTTTCTAGGAGCTGCAAATATGCAACATTGAAATTACAGTTCCTAACGCCAGATATTTTTTTTTAGTTATGCTTAAAATACTATTTGCATTGTAACATTGTAATCTGTTTTGTGAGCGATTAAAAATGAATTTAGCATAATGAACTCTGGCATATTTCCTAAACTACTTGAGAGAATGACTTACTGTTTGATGTCCTAAAGTAAAATTTACCCATAAATTTAAATATGATGTACTTTCAGCCAAAAAAGAAAAAGAGTGACCCCTCCCCCCTCCCCCCCATACATTTTAATCTTTAAATTGTCACAAAACTCGGAAATTGCTATTCGATTGGAAATTATGTATTGTTTTTTAGGTTGGAAATAAATAAAATTAGTGGGTCTTTTGCATACTGAAGGTGTACCAAACTCTAAAATTTCCAATACAAGCACATAATTTAGACATCATGTTTAGAGTTTTAAAAAACGTTTACCTTAGAATATCAAACGGGAAGTCATTTGGGCGAGTATTTTTAGGACATATGAAAGTTTAAAGCTTGAAACTTCTAATGTTAAAATTTATTTGTAATTGTTTCAAAACAGATTGCAATGCGGGTAGTTCTTTAAGCATAACTCAAAGAGTAATTGCCGGAATAAGCTGTAGTTGTGAATTTGCATCTTTGAACCTTCTAGAAACTGATTTCTGTTCATGCATTCATTGGTTACATTTCATATATTTTTTGGAAAATTTATAAAAAAAAAAAATACATATTTTTCAATCGAATTTTCGCAAAAATTACGAATTGTAACTCATTAACTTATTTAACATAAATTGATTTCTAGGAGCTTCAAATGCGTGAATACAAAATTAGAGTTCATCCGCTAAGTAGTTTTTGAGTTATGCTTAAAAAACTACCCTCATCGCAATCTGTTTTGCAACGATTTCAAATTAATTTAAAATTAAAAATTAGTGGTCCAAGCTTTAAACCTTCAAAATTATTAAACTATTTGACAAAGTTTAGGTTTCCATTGTCTTTATTCTGACTGAAAAAGAAATTTAAAAAATATATATATTGCAGGATTGCATTCAGCTTCTTTTAGGTGGTGCAAAGTTGTCTTGTTTTTCTCAAAACATAACTTTCAAATTACTACTGATTATAAGACAATAAATTATCAGTGAAGCAAGATTTTATAGTTATGATTAAAAAAATTATTACTTTCTACATAAATTACACTGAACTTTGGATTAAGTCGTTTTCTAATAGTAAAATACAATTATTTTAGAAACATTTCTAAGAAAATCAAACAGTACAGATATATTTTGCTTGTAGCAATTAATATTAAACACTATAGATACTATATACTAACAAAAATACACGAATTAACAAGTAGTCTCACCGGTTAAGCATAATAAAAGACGTTTGGAAATGTTTATTTCAATAGGTGTTATGTAGCAATGAATATTTTTTAAAGCAAAGCAACCTCTGTAAGTGTAATTCTTAATTGTAATTAAAATAATTGAAATTTTAATATGTATATTAAAGTAAACCTCACTTAATACAAACTGCTCATACATGTGGTAATTACGATGAATCAATACAATAAACATCAAATAATAAAACTTAAAATATATTTTTTAAAAAATCTAATTATTTTTTTAAAATTTATAATGGAAATTAAATAAGTTCTTATAATATTGTATATTCTATTCAAAACATTCTATGTGCAACAAGTGGCCCATTAACAAATACTAATATATATATTTTTTAATATTGTTATAAAAGTCGACGGAAATTTATAATAACGAAGTCAACAAATAACGAATAATTTTCACGCTTCATTCAGCTTGCATTAAAAGAGGTTTTCATTCTGCCTACATTGGTATTTTTATTTTAATGCGTTGTATGTGCTGGTTAAATATCTTCTTTAATGCAAGAATAATAGTTTGTTTTATAAGCATAAAGCTTGGATGATAATAGAAGAAATGCTCATAAAAAAATTCAGAATATTAAGCAATGTGGTTATTTTATAAAACAATTTATTTCCCTTTTTATAAGTGCATGTTGTGTTATATGTCTCTTATAGTTTGAGTGTTGTTGAGTAAAAAGCTTAGAAAACGAAAATTTTTGTTTTGATAAGAAGGAATACTTATTTCTTAAAAATAAGAAAATCATAAATGAAGTATTTTGTTAACTAAAAAGAAAATTGGTGGAAACTTAATGGTTTGAAAAAGACAGAAAGAAAGAAAAAAATGAAAAAGAAATTACATACGCAACAATTCGAATCTTTTTGGAACATTCATAAGATCTTTTTCAACCTTAACTTTCACAGTGTCTTGAAATGTAATAGTTCCCTACCCTCTTATAAATGGGATACGTGTTCAACTGTAATCAACTGCTTCTTTATGACCATAAAACAATCTGTATCATAATCCATAAATCCATTCAAAACGCTAAAGATTGACGATATTTTCTGAAAGATTCTTTACCGTTTTAGAAAAAACAGACACGGTGTTAATTTTTTTAATATTCGACAGCAAGCTGTGATAGGCGCCTGTAGAATAAATACAGGGAAGGGCAAAGTTTTTGAACAGCTGTGCCTGTAGTCTGCTGCCAAGGACTCGTTTTTTTAAAATAAAGAACATGAACATAAGATAAGTTAAACTTGTAATATTTTATCTGAACACATTATGCAAGACAATTTTTAAGTATGTGAACATAAGAAGCAGTACAAAAATGTAACAAATAAGAAATATTAAAACTTCAAATGAAAGCTTCTACAGATTTACAGATTTTTTTTCGAAATGAAGAATTGAAACCAATTCTTATATTTTTTTGTCTGGGGGAAGGGGCGGGGTTGCGACTCCTTGAACCCCCATTCAAGATGGCTTTTAAACATATGAATGTAAAATGAAAAACAGAACTAATAATGCCACCCTTTCCACTAAAAAAAAATTCTTAATCTTTTTTTTTTCTGTTACTGTTCAATTATTTTAAGTTATTAGAAAAAACAAATATATATATATATATATATATATATATATATATAGTATATTGTTTTTTCAAGGGAGAAGAAATTTTGCAGAAACAGGTGAGGGTCGATTACCCTCCTCTTTATAGCACACATAAAAGCAATATATTTCATGCTTTTATGAATAAAAAAGAGTTTGTGAATGCGTCAGAATATAGGCGTTTTTGATTTGAGAAAAATGTCACCGTCAAAGTTTCAGCGGAAATCACCAGCCCATCATTGAAGTTTCTCTTCTTTTGAAGTATCGTTGTTGTAAAACTAGTTTTACAGGCAGAGTTACGATAACAGCATTCGGATCGGACTGCTTATGTCTGTTGGTTAGTGAACTGCTCGATTCCCCTCTCTAATGTTCAACCTGTGGGCGTTGGATGCATTCATATATTTAAAATATCTCCTCAGGAAATTAATATTTTTAACTTTTTTTATTCTTGTGTACTCTTTTTAAAGGATGTCTCCTTTTTTCTTAGTTGTCAAAATATTTCTAAAACATATGCATAATTTATAATTTTATGTGTTAAAATCTTAGCGAAACTAAGTAAGATTTCGACACTTCACATAAAATTCAGTTTTTATTTTAGAAATATTTTGATAACTGAGCAAAAAAAAGAGGCTTCCTTTAAGAAGAGTACACGAGAAACGAAGTTTAAAGTATTAATTTCCTGAAGAGATATTTTAAATATACGAATATATCCTACGCCCATAGGTTTAACATTAGAGAGGGGAATTAAGCACTTCACTGACTAACAGCCTTACGTTGCGAATGTAATATACAGACTTCACCAATTTTCCTAATCAAATACTATTTTCCAGTTTTCGCCAAGTCTGCCTATTAATGTTAACAATGTTTTTAAAAAATTTTCTTTTGCAGCTTAAATATCGCATATCTAAAAAAATATATTAGAATAACTATCTGAAATGGATTAAATTTTTAACTCAGATATTTATGATAGCAAAATGTTAACATTATTCTTATTTAAAAGATATATTTATGTTGCTTTCAATTAAATATATTAGGTATTTACTAATAAACGTAAAAATGACAATAAATTAAAAGTTTTTTTTTTCATCTATAACACACTGTAAAAAATGACCAATGTTTCTTGTTTTATGAAAATATGCTATAACCACGAACGAAAATATAATATAATCTTCTGAGTTATCCGAAATTTCAAATAGCATGTTACATTGTCTTTTGAATCCCCAGAAACGAATACATTTTCAAAATTTAAAGAATAATTAATAAAAACAAATTATTTTTAGCTGCCCGAATTTTTCAGAAACGTTTCCGATGGGTTTTTATAGTGTATTAATTAGTGTCCTCAGCCTGGAATACCTGTTTTTCGAATGCTATCAATTCTGAAGTAAACATTTTCATGCTAAAAAAAATGTTTAACAGACAAACATGCAAAATTAACAGCGTTAACAATAACATTAAAATTAAGATTATTTCTTTACTCTTTCATGTATAAATTAACTTATGCGGCTGAAAACGTGTACTTGAGAATGGATAATATTCGAAAAACAGGTATTGCAGGCTGAGGACACTAATTAATACACTATAAAAACCATTCGGAAACCTTTCTGAAAAATTCGGGCAGCTAAAAATAATTTGTTTTTATAAATTATTCTTTAAATTTTGAAAATGTATTCGTTTCTGGGGATTCAAAAGGCAATGTAACATACTAGTTGAAATTTCGGATAATTCAGAAGATTATATTATATTTTCGTTCGTGGTTATAGCATATTTTCATAAAATAAGAAACATTGGTCATTTTTTATAGTGCAGTATTATATCTACTTGTTGTAAAATTACACTTTACGATTTTACAATCCAAATTTGGGGTTGTAAATAAGCAATTACCAATATTATTTATCTATGTGAGATATTTAGAGCTTTTGATAATGTATTATTTATAAAATAAAGTTTTTCTATTTTGGAATTTCTGATATAAATGTCTTGATTTCCTTAAAAATTTGTAATTTCTATTTAATAAACAGATGATCTTTTAATTGTTTGTTTTGTTTAGTTATTGAGATACTATTTACAAAACTGTAAATTTGTTAAAATACAATTACTGTCGTTAACCCAAGTATCATAGTTTTTTTTACAAAACGACGTCGAAAATGTCAATGGGATGGTCTATTATGCATCAAATAGGCAACAATGGTATTTAAAATATACGTGGATAACAATAAATGTTTGCTACAAAAACACTATTATGCTACAAGGGAAACTGAATAGGATTAACAAATTTGGAAATACTGTTTGAGGATAACTTTTGATATGTAATAACCACTTGTCAAACAATAAAAGTGTTTCTTTGTCCCTATACTCTTTGTACAATTTCGAATGGACCGACAATATAGGATTTAGTGATCAATTAGAACAATTGTCACACTGCATTTTATTGCCAATGATGACTATAGATAAATCATTATTATAACAATACTTATGTGCATAAATCTTAAGAAATTTCTAAAATGTACCCCTTTTAGTGTAAGGATTACCTTGCCTTGTATTTAAAATTACTTGACTTTAATTAGTTGATTGCTTTGAAATTTTCTGAAATTTCTGTTTAACACTTTCAGGGGCAAGCACTTGCGCTCCTGTAACGTTGAATTCTCACCGGAATTTAGGAAAGAATTTAGTTCAAAATAAGAATAAGCAATTTTTCAACTTTTTTCTCGTCAAAGTTAAAAAAGTAAAATTTAATTAAAAGTTTCTGGTTTGAATCGGATTTAAATTAGGTGGTATATAATATATACCACCGCCTCTCAAAGGGTTAAGACACTATTGATTTCTTAACCTTTTTCTTTGAACAATTATTAAGGCATGCTTTACAGAAATACAAATACACAAAATTTAAATTTCTGGTGATGAGTTTCTGCTATTAGTTACCTAATCACGGTTTCGGTGTTGAAAACTTTTATGTTTGCTTGAAAGAAACTGTTAGATCTGTTGAATGAGAAACTGGTGAAATACAATTAATTCTGTAAGGAATTGAAAATACTCTCTTACAATACATATCATTTTCAAAGGATTCGATACCCTTACATCTCTTTTATTATTATTTGAGCGCACTGTAAAAAAAAAAAAAAAAAAAAAAAAAAAAAAAAAAAAAAAAAGACAATTTTTCCCCAACCTAGGAAGCTATAATATAACCAAGAACGAAAATATGCAATAACCTCCTCTGAGTTATCCACGATTCCGAAAAGCGTGATTTATCTTTAGAAACCCCAGAAACAAATATATTTTGTAGATATGAAAAATCCTTTATAATGATAAATTTTCTCTTGTTGCCACATATTTTTAGAAAAATTTCCGTGTAGTTTTATAGTGTATTAATCAGTTTTGTCAAATCGAAAAATAGATTTTTCAGATGCTATAAATTCTTAATTAAATATTTTCATCTGCGTAATTGAATTTATGCATGCAAAAGTAACAAAATTTTATTAAATTTTCAAATTTCTTGTTTGCATTTCACTTTATCGAAATGATTTATTTTATTTTATTTATTTATTTATTTATTTTGTGCAGGATTGCTGAGGGCAATCTTTAACCGAAAATGTCTTACTTTTTCGATTTTGGTTGCCGGTTTATTTCATGCATTAGAAAACGAAAAAAGTCCGCTTAGAAATTTACCTCAGTCATTCTATACGAATAAAAAAAAATAAAAAATAAAAATTGAAATGAAACGAGAAATATGAAAAGAACGTCGTACACTCTTAAGCATATAAAAGTTAATAATTGTGACTGCTCCACAAGGAATTCTAATAGTTGAGTGTATGATATTCTAAATTTTATTAATAAATAATATATCTAGTTTTATTATTTAAACTTAGCGTAATATATTTTTAACACATAAAGCATGCAAGAAAATAAATTATTTTTAACATTTTATTTAGCTCGCAACCAGAATTTGTAAATATCGTAATACTTTCGAAAAAAAAAATATGTATATCCGATATATTTTATATATATATGCTACTTGAATTTTCCAGTAGAGCTGAAATTACGCTGGAGATTACTTACATAGCAAATGATATGATTTATCACTAACTACTCAGCGTATAACCAACAGAGTGAAAAAATGTCCAGACCGGCGCGGCGATTGAACCCGGAACCTTTGGTATCAAGCACCAATGCTCTACCATTTGGAGATATTCGGCCGACATCCAGTCTATAATTTTCTTACTCTTATGTATTCTCACGGCTGCGACTTTGCAGCACAAGCCATGCGTTAAATTTCATACACATTAAATTAATTCATTTTTATTATTTATATTGAATTTTCGAATAAACTTTAAAATTTGTTAATGATTTGGTAGTGCTTATTATTAATTATATTTGTTTTGAGCTAGACCAAGGCTGTGTGATATATATAAATTGACATATATCGTGATATGCGTATCTGATATTTATTTTCAAAATAACATTATACATGCTAATTTTTATATTTTCAGTCAAAATAAGTGTAAATGAAACTTTTCTGCTGCAACTTTTCACTGTGTCGTTCTACAGACAGAACTTTTGACTTTTCTAACTAAAAAAACTTTTCAAAACTTAATGTTTGAAGTTGAATTTTTAATTGTAGAACCAATAATTATGTGGGACGATACTAACTTAGAACAGCAATTGAAACATAAACAGTCTCATTTAGATAATGAGTTATTAAGAGCTTCATTAGAAAGAATCTTTTCTGGTTTCGTTTTAGTTCAGTTTAACTGTACAATTGTTTAGGGAATGAAAAGATAGATAAGATTACATTTATGTTAAAATATTTCAGTAAAAAAAAGGTATTTTGTATTTAAAATTTTGTTGTATAAACAATAAATTTTTCCTGATACTGAATCTAAATAAAACTAACTCTAACTAAAAAAAACTTTTCCAAGCTTTATGTTTGAAGTTAAATTTTTAAATGTAGAACCAATAATTATGTGGGACAATAAACAGCCATTGTAACTTAAAAATATCTAATTTAGATAATCAGTTTTTAACAGCTTCATTAGAAATAATCTTTTCTGGTTTTGTTTTAGTTAGGTTTAACTGCACAATTGTTTAGGGAATGAAAAGGTATACAAACTTTCAATAAAATTTTTTCAATAAAAAAAAAATATTCTGTATTTAATTTTTTTTGTATAAATGATAAAATTTTCCTGATACTGAATCCTGTGTATTTTGATGAGTGTATATAAAAAATGTTTAATTTTTCAGGAAATTGCAGCAAATGTCTTGTGCTGCAAAGTCGCAGACGTGCCAATACATAAGAGAGAGAAAATACTAAACTCTATGTCGTCCGGATAGCTCAAAAAGGTAGAGCGTTGGTCGTAATACCAAAGGTTGCGGGTTGAATCCCAGGTCTGGACATTTTTTCACTCTGTGAGGTATACACTGAATAGTAAATGAGAATTCATATCCTTTGTTATATGAGGGGGTCGGGGCAAGAGAATGCCAATTCACATTTTTGAACTTCTGAGATATTTCAATTTGAAAATTTGATCAAATACTCAAATCAAGATATATAGCCCAAATAATTTTCGCCAATGTTTCAGTGACATTTAAGATATTCTGAGTAACAATACGGTATTACTTTAATGATATTACTATTACGTTTTTTGTATTTTTAGCTATCTTGATTGGGGCATAAACATCTGGGGCAAAAACGAAACCTGTCACATATGCTTCCACCAAGTGAAATTAGAAGAAAATTTTATGTTGGATATTATAATTTCCAATATTAAGCAACAGATTACAGTGTTAGATTTATTTCATCAACAATGTGGCTTGGCACTTTTTTGCCCCCCCCCCCTCTCATATATTTTATACATGTCTTATTTTTTTAAATAGTCAGTTTACTTCTGGCTGTAAATATTTTCAGAGTTAATATAAATTAGAAACTAAAACATGGAAACATAATAAAACATTATTATTTTCTTTCACTTACAATAAAATTGAACGTCAACTAATTGAAAACCGGAAGACTTTCCTGAAAAGTTAAACAATTCTCTATTTAAACTCATCAAAATGCACAGGATTCAATATTAGGAAAATTTTATCGTTTACACAACAAAATTTTAAATATAAAATATTTTTTTATTAAAATTTTTTAACATAAATGTAAGCTTGTCTACCGTTTCATTCCCTAAGGAATTGGGCAGTTAAACTGAACTAAAACAAAACCAGAAAAGATTCTGTCTAATGAAACTGTTAATGACAGATTATCTGAATTAGACGTCTTATGTTTCAATGGCTGTTCTAACTTAATATCTTGGTTAATTATTGGTTCTACATTTAAAAATTCAACTTCAAACATAAAGTTTGGAAAATATTTTTTAGTTAGAAAAGTCACGGCCAGAGGCAAAAGTTCTGTCTACAGAACCACACAGTGAAAAGTAGCAGCTGAAAAGTTTCATTTACTTTTATTTTGACTGAAAATTAAAAAAAAAATCATGTATAATGATATTTTGAAAATAAATATCGGATAAATATCATAATATATATCATAATATATGTTCATTTATATATGTCACCGAGCTTTGCTCCAGCTCAAAACAAAACCTACTTCAGAAAAGTAATTAATTTCTTATATTAGATAGAAAATGAAATCTTTACATCTTTCAAAAATGTACCATTTATAAGATTAAGACTTTTTTTTTTTTTTTTTTTGAGCTTAAACTAAGATAATATTAGTTGATTTGTCTAAAAACGGTTCTAATAAGAAATTAATAATCTCTTAATCTTTTCAGTAAGTAAATTACTACGAGATTGTTTGCAAAACTGTAAATATTAAAAAATAAAATATCTTTGATTGAATTCCTTCTATTATTAGACATAAACAAAATTGTTTTGCCACGGTTCACGGTGTTCAATTTGTTTATATTTGCTTGAAAAAACACGTATCCTCCAGAGCTGAAAAAGTGAAAATACTCTTGAAGTACATAATCTTTAAAGAATGTAAAAGTAAATATTAGTGATTATTTCAATAATTAATTTTAAGCATAAAATGTATAACAATTAAAATTCATGAACATTGAATTAATTCTTTTTTATTATTTGCATCAAATTTTAGAATAAACTTACAAAGTTTATTAATGATTTGGTAGTATTTATTAGTATGCAACTACATGCCAATGTTCTGTTTTTTATTATAACAAATCTACATGACAATAACGTACAATTTTTTAAAAATCACAGCTGCAAACTCAAATTATGGTAACATCTATGCGTGCCTGACGGTAAGGGAAACATTTCTTTTTGATTTCTAATATATTGTAATATTACCAATTATATCGTTGTTCTAAGCTAAATATCAATAATTTGCTTCATCTTGTATTATTAGATCGGTGAACCGATTTTTCTAATACTATGTTTTTAGACTCTACTAAATATGATCAACATTTTGTTCATTTAGTGTAGGATAACACATACATAATATATATTAGTGTAAAGGTTCCAAACTAATCCGGGTCCCAATAGTATATGAATGACAGGTATTGTAACTTGTTTGTCATCTGTGAACAAATAAGTATTTGACAACTGTATTCCTTCTTTCATATAACTTATTAATACCCTCTCCATAGTTCGAAGAAATATTTCTTCTGTATTGAATAAAGATTCTTCTGCCTTTCCGCCAGTTTCAACAGTAACACCACCCCCCTGAAGAAAGGAAGCAAAGGATTAAGGCAAGTTGGCATTTGAATTACTGAGAAAAAATTACAGGTCTCAAAAAGGAGAGAGCATTTTAAGCTCTCTATCTGATAGATATTTGAATTTGCTTTTCACTAACACGAAGGAGGATTAAGAACGAGGATTTTGATAATGATTGTTTATAAGTTTAGAAACATGTCTTTTTTTTTTTTACTATAATACCAATTTTATCAAACATAAATTAAATAATAAATATTTAAAATTAAATTCAGAAAAAGTCCCCCTAGTAAATTGTTAAATTAGTTTTAATAGATAAATTTTTAATTATTACATAAAAAGTAGCATAATTTTTGTTATATGAAAATATTAACATATTTATATTAAAAACGTTATTATTTATATGGAAAATTGAATATAATCAAAAGTTTTGATGAATGTATCCCAAATGAAGAGTAGAGAGTCCCATTAATTGCGTCTTTCAAAACGATTGATACTTCAAAAATGTTTTAAGAATGTAATTCTGTTTTAAATATCCATAAATTTAAGTCACGAGTAAACGAATACATAAAATAGTTTCAGACTTTTTGTTTAATTCTTTAAAAATAAAATTAGTAGATGATTAAAAAAAAAAAAAGAACGCTCGAACTGTAAATTATTTAAAGATATATTTATTAATCAATAAACAGATTTTGTAACACGTGCAGTGTATGGGGGGGGGGGGGCTCTTTTTTTCATAAACCAGATCCTGATTTTGTTTGATTATTCCATTAATTAGCTGCATTTTCCCAGACAATAGAAATATAGAGTTTTTTTTTCAATAATATATCAAAAATATTTTTCTTAAAAATAAACAGTGATTAATGCCTTTTGATTTTCTGAGCCATTTTTATTACAGATTAAAGTGTTACATTCTTACACTGAAATATACCTGCGGATAAAGGCACCTGGATTTTCTCGCACTCCAAATCTTGGCGACAAACAATAGGAAGGGGCGTTCTGGTTTTTCAAGTATGAGCAAGGGAGTAAAGACCCACAATAAAGATCAATTTATGCTGTGTACTTTTGCGAAGTAGTGCTATAGAAATCTGTTTTATGAAGAAACAAGCTCCTGGTGTTATATGAAGTATTTGCCCGTGAGAGTTAGTCAGTGAAAAGTTCATTATCAAGTGCTCGTGGAAAAATGGATGAATTCGGCGCCGTAATGATTAAATCAATTATGAAATTTATGAACAAAAAGAGGTATTTTAACTGATTTTAATTTCTTTCTTTATTTGATATATTCTTGATAAAAATATTTTCCTATAAAGTGAACTATTTTAAAGCTAATTAAGTATTTAACTGAAAAAAAAACTGAACCTTTTGGTTGCTCCTGGAGTATTGTTGAGGTAGAAAGAAGTTTGTAATTGTTGTATATGTGTTTATATGTTTCTACTTTTTGTCATGTTCTACTTATCATAATTCAAGAGGAAAAAATCGGAAATGCGAAAATTTTATCTTCTAATATTAGACGCATGTGAAATTTATGTATTATAGAATGGTAGGGATGGTTATCTTCAAATTTATGAAATATGTTGAAGCAATTTTGTTAATTAATTCATATAATTGGAACTTTTTTGTAGTCAGTGGAGAATTGTTGAAATAAAAAAAGTTGGAAAGTGCGTTTATACTTCAGTTTTTGAAAAATATTCTGCTTTACCGTAAGGTTAAAAAAAATTGTTTTTTAATAAATGTAATGTTTCTTAAAAATCGGGAAAAATACTAAATGTCAAAGCATGAGTGCGACGGCATTATGGAATAGTTCTTTTTAAAATTAAATTTTTAATATTTTTAACATACTATTCTATTCAGCTGAAACAGTAATTTTATAGAAGAAATGTCCCTATTCTCGAAAGGGCTAAAATACTTTCACTGAAATTAAAAAAAAAATGAATTTTAAGGATTATTTCCGTAAATTTCTTCAGAAACATCCTTCTGTAACATGTATGATTTTTCTTTAGTAAAAGTACTATGAATAAATATATATCTCTTTTTTTTCAAAACATATAAAAAATGATAAACATTAATATATTTTTAGATTATTACACGCAAATTTTATTTTTGAACAATCTATTTAGTAATCATGGCGAAACTAAGATAATTTTGATAATGGTAAAACTGTGGAATATCCATCCCAGATTTTTATTTAAGTTCTTAGGCGTTTTTATAAACTTTTTAAGAAAATGTCTTGTACAAGTGTGCAATTGAATGCAGAAATATATATCGGTTATTGTATTTAAAAATTTCTTATGCTATTTATATGAACCAGAGCCCGACTAAGTCTACGTGGTGCCATGAGACCACGATTCCTTTTGGGGCCCCCATAGCCTTTTTTTAGCCATGTTTTGACCTGATTTTAAGAAAAATACCTATATTTTCCCAGGCAGCTTCCCTTTTTGCCATTACAATAGTCAGGCCCTGATATCAAAGCAAGAATTTTCATGAATAATTTTTTATAGTGTAATTATGCATTTAAAAATAATTATCTACTTTATTGTTAAAGTATAGAAACCACCTTTTCACATTTGTTTTAAATGAGGTAGAAAACACTGTATAGCCAGATCTTAATTAAAGAATCCTGGGCTGGAGATTATTTTTCTTTATTTAAAGTACTATGAACAAATATTTTGTAGTATATATATTTTTCAAACGTAAAGAAACTAATACACTATAATATATTTTTAATTTTATCATTAGGCGCAAACTTTATTTTTGGACAACCTGTTAGTAGTCACAACATGGGATAGGTAATGACAGAACTGAGATAACGTTAATAATGATAAAACTGTGGAATACCCCAGCTTTATATTTACGTTTCCAAGCGTTTCTGAAATTCTTTTAAGAAAGTGACTTGTATAAGTCTGCCATTAAATGAAGAAATGTATGTTGCTTACTATATTAAAAAAAAAAATTCTTATGCTGATTATATCAAACAGAGCTCGTTTAAGCCTACGTGGGACAAAGATTCACCGGGAGTCCACCATTGCATTTTCTAGTGTAATGTCAACAGATTTTTTAAGGAAAATGCCTACATTTTTTCTTTATGGAAAGTGTGTGTGTGTGGAGGGGGGGGGGGGATGGCTCGTAGGGTAATTATGCATTTAAAAATAATTATTGACATTCTTGCTAAAGTGAAGAAAAACCTTTTGAAATTTGTTTTAAATGAGGTTCAAAATATTGTATAGAAACGGACTGATTAAGGATTCCAGGGCCATGTACCTACAGACACTGACTCAGGGGGCTCCGAAATTTGGTATGCAATAATTGTAAAGCTAATATTTTAAATCTCTTTTGACATTGTTCTGAATATAATCAATATTTTGTACTTTTAGAGTAAGATCAGTTAAAAACAAAAAAGTATATTTATCTAAATATTCATGTATACATAAATATTTATATTCTAAGGCATAGAAAATGTTTAATTTTAAATGACAGTATAGGAAGAGCGGACCTCGAATGAGTACCGGGCACTGGATTTAATTTTGTCTCGATCGGGTTCTGTGTATAGCCATGGTTATGCTAAAGCTATGGTGTTATATTAAATTGCTTTTTATGCATTTTGTAAACCATTTAAAAAATTTATCTCATAAAATTAAGATATTCGCAATTGAAATTTGTTGAAAATTTTATTATAAAAAACAAACTCTTATGTGGTTTCAGGTTTTTAATTAATTTTGCATTGACAATTCTAAAGTAATACACGAAAAGAAGGTACTTGTTTCTGTTAGGCTAGTAATGATGATAATAATAATAATATAAAGTCACTTAATTGTATTTTAAGATATGTTTTCATCATAAGTTTAATCTGGCATTTCAGAAATTTAAGAAGAAAGGTTCACTATGACAACTCCCCATAAAGTTAAATGTGAATTCCTTTGACATAAAAAAGTAATAATTTTATTCTCATTGTAAATAAAACTTTGATATTTTTAAGCTTACTTATTCCGGAAAGAATTTTTAAATATTATTATTTTTTTTTTCGATTTAGTAGAAGTTTTTTTTTTTTTTTTTTTTTTTTTTTAACTTCAAATTATAGTGTTTCATCCAAAAACAACTTGGTGTGAAATGTCATTCGGTTTAAGAAAATTCTTTAAAAATACACTATATATTTGGTATTGCACCTGGTACAGTGTTAAAAAATATATATATATATTTTTAATTGAGGGAAATATAATATAACCACGCACGAAAATATACAATAGCCTCTTTCCAGTTATCCGCGATTCGAAAATGCGTTCTTTTACGTTAAAATCTAGGAATAAATTTTCTAGATTTAAAGAAGCCATTTTCTAGATTTGCGGAAAAACAAATTTTTATTTGCTGCCACTTATTTTCGGAAACGTTTTCGAATAGTTTTTATAGTATATTAATCTGTTTTCTCGACCCACAACATATGTCTTTTTGGATGCTATCAAAACTCAAGTAAACACTTTCATGTTCAACAAACATGTAGTAAAGGCAATCATAATAAAATAAAAGCATTGACATTAACATTAAAATTAATATTGTTTTGTTACTCTTGCATATATAAATTCAGTTATGCAGCTGAAAATGTTTAATTCAGAATTTTTAGCATAATAAACCGATAATCCGGTTTGAGAAAACTGATTAATACACTACAGAAACTTTTTGGAAACGTTACCGAAAATCGATGTCAGCAAAATAAACTTTATTTTTATACATTCTTCTTTAAATATCGAAAATATATTGGTTTCTGATGTTTCTAAAAATAAATAATTGTTGTCGGAATCGAAAATATGTGGCAAATAAAAAGAGGATGTTGTATATTTTTGTTCGTAAGTTATATTTAATATACATAGATTAAGAAAAAAAAATATTTTTTACACCATACTATTAGCAATAAAGGATAAAATTTGACTTAATTAGAATTATTTTTTAACCTTTGATCATTTATAATGCCTTTGAAAATTATTATAAATCCTTTAAAACAGTACCATGTAAAGATGCTTATTTTAAATTACGTATCGTGCAGAAAGTAAACAAATAAACAAAAAAAAGATTGCGTCAAGTCTGTGTTATTTGTTAAAAATATTAAATTTATAATGTATCACTGAAGTTATATATTGGGATATTTATTTTTCACTACATACTGACTCTTTTAACTGGACTAGCCAGTTTGGAGAATTGAAATCCAGTCTGTTCAATAAACAAACTCTTTATTATTATTATTATTATTATTATTATTATTATTATTATTATTATTATTAAAAATCTTATAATACTGTACCATTGTGATTATAATGAGTTGTTTAAAATTCGGTAGTATTTATAATAAGAGATTTTTGAATACGCCTCCTCCAATAAGAGTAACAAATAAATAAGTCATAATAAGTAGATATACAGTCAGTCCAATAAAATAAAAAAATTAGATAAGAAAAAAGGAACCCTCAGATACATTTGATCACAAAATAACCTGAGAGAAAACGAAAATAGCTATTCGATTGGGAATTATGATTTCTTTAAACTTATATTTAAAAATTAATTTAGGAGAACCATCTTCATATTAAAACTGTTACAAATTTTGAAATTTCCAATATGATCACCTAATTGTGCCAAATTTGGAATCTTCGGTAAATGTTGCCTTCCAATCGAAATTTGCAGTCCTTCGGCGAACAAGTTTGGAAATCTTGCAGGTATAAAGTTTTGAACTCTTAATATTTAAATTCATTTTTAACAGTTGCAAAACAAATTGCAATGTGACAATTTTTTAAGCATAACTCAACTAACTTGACGGAGTCAGCTGAAATTTTAAATTCTCATATCAGCTTCTAGAAATTGATTTCTGGTAAGATATTAATAGGTTACAATCCATAATTGCTTCGAATATTAATTTCCTAATTTATATCTTATTCAAAACTTTACATCTGCATAATTCTTAAACTTCTTCGCCGAATGTCTTTTCAGTTGGTATAGGTAGGTTAAATTTACTGAAGAAACCAAACAGAATGTTAAATTTAAGTATCTGCATTAAAATTTTAAATTTTGTAGTCATTTCAATATGGTGATGGGCCCCTTAATTAAAACATAAATTTATAGAAAATATAATAGCATCGAATGTCTGTTTTCGTTTTCGCTGCGCCTACAGAGTGATAAAATAATATAAGGGGTTGTCGGATCCTTTTTTCTTTCTTTTTTTGACCGACTGTACTTATCATACTTATCATAATAAAAATTATTTTATTACATAGATAAAGTTATTATAGGAAAAATAAGATATATTAATCTTTCCGTTCATGCTCTTTTGCTGAAAACTTTTAGAAAATTGTAGCGTGAAAAAAATTGTAACATACCAGGCACATTGGTCGAGATGTTTCTGGGGGGGGGGGGGGGGAGGGGCAGAAAGAGCAGAGACGGAAAAGTTTTTGGACTTCGTAGTCTTATTGAACCCGACGGTCCTTAGTTGATCAAAATGAAGTTCACATTCCCGAATTTATTTTCTGTTTTTCTTTTATTTTGTAACTTTTCAAAAGTCAAGTTGTAGTTAAATATACCCCCTCCCCCCATCTTTCGCCTCAACTTTCTGAAATGAAAACAAAAACAGCACAATTTTCATTTATAAAGCTTAATTTTTTTTTCTTCGTTTCATTTTGTGACCGGACAGAGAATACAGTTTCTCACTTTGTAGATCTTTTTCTTAATCCTATCACCATCACCAAGGTCTGAAACTAATTAGTTGTAATTTGTAAAGTTTTGTAGCTTTCTTTGTACAACTGTGACAATACAACATTTTCGAAAGCAGGTGCAGTCCATTGAGAGCCCAAAGACTTCTGCCAAAATGAAAGTAAAAATGGATATGGTTAATTTAACTTGAATTTCAGTTACATACAGTGACAATTTCCACAAAACCCGTTAGTATCATGTATTATGACTAGAACTTCTTTTGTTTTCGTCATTGTAAACTTTATTGAAACTTTGGGACCTTTTTCAAATATTTTAAACATTGATTCTTTTCACATCTGTCATTACACCATTAGAAAAGAGAATAATTTATGAAATCGGGTCTCAAAGAATACCGATATTTAAAAACAATCATTCAGTGTAAAGAAGAAGTGATTTCAAAGTAGAAATGCTACAGCTGCCACAAATGACAAAATTTCTAAAAAAATTTACAGAAGTTAATTCGAAAAATTATATTTTTATAAATCATTAAAAAAAAAAAAAAACTTTTTTCGATCATGGTAGTTAACGCTTGACAGAATATATTAAAATAAAATGTTTTAGATTTTTTACATAATAAAACACCTTGAAAAAATATATTTAAAAAAGATTATTTTTTTCAATATAGGTATACTCTTGCCTATTCCGTTACAAATTAATTTCCTGTTTTAGTATTTTTACTTATTTTGTGACTGTGATAAATATATTATTTAATGTTTTATTTTTTTCTCTGTCTATTCCTGTTATATGTAAAATTAAATTTTAATATAAACAATGTATATATATATATATATATATATATATATATATATATATATATATATTTAAAAAAATTTTTTTTGAACCTTTCCTGTATCATACGTCACAATGAAATTCTCTGAATTAATTTCCAGAATGTATTCGTGACGTAATAAAAGTACTCAGAAGCAAGAGGCATTTTCCTTTAATCTTAGTTGTTAGCCGTGAATGTGCACGTGCACCTGCATACTGCCATTTGTTATTAATTTTGAAATATTCTGACTTAGCTAGAAAGGGTCATGAACTTTATTTATCCACCGTTTTTGATTTAAAACGTAAGCAGCATTTATGTAATAAAAATAAGTTTTTATTAAACACTAGCAAGCTACGCCCGCTACGCTGGTCAATTTCTTATAACGAACTTTTAATCCAACAAAATATTGACATTTCATAATTCACTTTTATATTTTAACAGAATAATAATGCTACTATAATTTGTGACTCGTGCTATAACCAATATACACGCCAGGGCACGTCGCCCTTATCATTATCTTTTTACGCATGAAGGTTTTGCTATGGTACTCCATTGTGAAATTTGGTAATTTTTCAAATTCAATATTTGAAAAATGGCATAATCATTAGATTTGAAATTTATATCAAGAAAAAGTAGTTTGCCTAACAATTTTCTGGCAAATAGTTTTCGAGCTACTATTTTTTTTCAGTAACTTCAAATGTTTCATTTTCCGAGATTAATCTGTGGCAATAATTAGCGAAAAACCCAGTCGTCAGAAACGCATAGTTTTTTTTATTAAAGAGGCTGTTGGAGCAGGGATTGTCACCACCAATTTGCCACCATCACTTTTGAAATTGATTCGGTAGTTCTAGAGATTCCATAGAAATTGTAATTTAGAATGTTTTTAGAACGCTTTTCGCCCATTTCACCCTTTTAAATTTCGATTTTTTTTATTTTGTTTTTAGAGAGCATTTACATCTTATAAGTAACTACAACGCCAAATTTGAAATTTCTAGCTGCTTCAGTATAGAAAAGATCGCAATTTTAGAACGTTTTTCGCTCCTGCACCCCGCTGGGGTAGTGGCACCGACATAAAATATAGCCTATGTTAGAGCAGGGGTTGTCACCATCAATTTGCCACCATCACTTTTGAAATCGGTTCGGTAGTTCCAGAGATTACCTCCTACAAACAAACAAACGAACAATCTTTACTCCTTTATAATATTAGTATAGATAAGCATTTTCTGAGATAATTATTCTAAATATATAATATCCTAACCTAAATAGGCATAGTGCTATTAAAAAAAAAAAAAAAAAAAAAAGAAAAAAAAAAAAGTGTATTTGTATCTTCCGTTACAAGATTATCAAGGGAAATACCCCTATAAATCTTTAGAATATAAATAAAGCACCAACTGATGAGAAGACCGCTAATATAAGTATGAAAAGACGTGAAATATGAGCAATGAGTATTAATATGTATATATTTTTTTAATTTAAACTTTTTGAAATGCTTTCACTCAGAAAGTAACGTTCTTTATGTGGAATAACCCGTATGTTTTTTTTTTTTTTTCAATATTTTTATGTATTTTATGAGTAATGCTATATTGGGGGTGATTATTAACCGAATACAAATTTTTGTATGTATTTTAATTTAAACAACTTTCATACATTTTAACATAAAATACCAAACAATTATTTCAAAACGAAAATAATTCAAGTATAATAAATCAAATGATTAAAATGAAAAATATACAGTTATATTGCTAACTGTGCTTAAATTTTTTACATTAAATATCTTCTCTCTCATAAAGTGTTCTTTAAAGCAACGCTTTATGTACATATATCGCACGGTATATACATGTATACAGTTTTATTAAAGATAAACATTGAAAATTTTCTACTAATTAACAACATAATAATAAATTTAATTTAACAGTCTTTGTTTGAATTTTGAAAAATAAAATGAGTCGGGTATTTAAGTTTACAGTTTTTTTTTAAGTTGGCCTAAGATTACCCCCCCCCCCCCTTTTGAGTACACAAAGCTGGATATAGTTAAACGGTATATTTTATTATCTTCATTGGATCCTCATAATTTAGATATCATTATTAAAATTATAAAGAATCGAATACCGTTTTCCATTAACAAAATCGCTTAAAACATTGATTTTGATAGAATATTTTGAAAAATGCTTTATAACTATAAAAAAACAATAAGGATAAGTTAGAGATTTTATACAAATATAAAGCAGCATTCAAAGACAGCTATGAACTTTGGACTACTATAAATATGTTTGTTTGTAGCACTGTTATTTAGGAATCTACTTTCTATACCGCTAGCAAACCCACCCGACTACACCCGACCGTTTCCCGAGCCGAACGTAGTCCGGTACGGTATATCATTATTAAAATTATAAAGAATCGAATACCGTTTTCTATTAACAAAAATAGCTTTAAAATATTGATTTTGATAGAATATTTTGAAAAATGCTTTGTAACTAATATACATTAAAAAAAAAAAAAAAAGGATAAGTTAAAGATGTTATACAAATATAAAAAAGCATTCAAAGACAACTATGAACTTTGGACTACTATAAATATGTGTGTTTGTAGCACTGTTACTTAGGAATCTACATTTTATACAACTAGCAAACCAAGCCGACGTTGCCCGAGCCGGACGTGGTCCGGTACGGTTCGAGTCATCCGAGAAAATTTAATCCCGAGACTGTGCCTGACACCAGTATAATCAGAATTTTAAAAGAAGAAAGAAAGAATGAGATTAAAATAACTAATGAGTGCAAAATATTACTAAGTTGGTCCCGGCCCGGTACGAGTTTACCGAAAAAAATGCCCGGCTCCACCGCAAGTCTAATGAAAGAAAATGGGACCGCGAGAAGCCAGATTTACAAAACAACAAAATTGGAGTTATTTGATGAAAAAAAAGTCGGAACATTATCATCTCATTTTTTCACACCGAGCACTCCTCCTCCAACCCCCATACGCCGATATAAAATAAAACGAAAAAACTCATTTTCGGGAAAATGTGGATTTCAAAAAATCGCTGTGCGAATTCCGAATAAAATTTATGAGAATGGGACAAAATTTACTATATTCGGCTAAATGCTTGGAATTTGATTACTCTTATATCTTATGAGCGCGTCAAAGCGCCAAAATCGCCGATGAACTTTGAAAATCGAGAAATACGCCAATTCTTTCACTCAATAACAAAAAAAAAAAAAAAAAAAAATCTAATGAAAGAAAAATTTAAAATTTGAGGCTCAGATGCAGTTACGGTTTGTAACATCCCTTAAAATACATATTTGTAAATAACGTATCATTGAATCTAATTTTAATATTTCAGCGAACTTGGATCCAAATTGCCTTTCATTTAACAATGAAAAAATCTGTTTAGCTATATCTGAATTAGGATATAGAAGAAAAATCATGAATTATGGCGTGAAATTTCCGATTTTCAGATTGTGGTAGAATTTTCCATTAAAAAAAGAAAAAAAAAAAAAGAAAACAGTTCAATTCCTTTTGTTTTCCTTAGTTCTGCAAATTTTTGAGAAAAAGAAATTAGTGGGTTTTTTTTAAATAATAAAATGATGCAAGAAAGTTTAATGTTGTAAAGTTTTTGTTAAATGTGATAAGGTGCGTACTGCATGCTTTTTAAAAATTTAGTGAATTCTTTTCAACTAATTGTTGGCAATTAATTTGGATAAAGGTACGTTACGTATTTTATTGTCTTTGAAAGTTTTAGTTTATTGTGATTGTGTTTCCTTATTTGAAATAAAAACATGATAACAATAAAAAGTAATTTCTTTATCAATTCTGTTCTTTTCTTCTTTCTTTTCTATCTATAGAAAATATTACAGTTTTCTACATTTATTTGTGATAAATTATAATTAAAATTTTTTCTGTCGTATTAAGTTTCATACTTTATTTTAAAACACTTATTTTGTTACAGTTAAATGAGCAATGCACCCGATTTTGGGTTATTTTAGCCTTCAGTAAACACTTCGATAGACACTCCAAAATAAATACCTTCGTGTTTGGTATTTACGTTTCTTACATCTCTACCTCTTATAAATAAACCGCATTTTTTAATTTGAATATCTCACTTTTCAAATATATTTTTTTTTAATTTCAGGTTTTTCCTCACAGTGCTGGCTTTTGTTTTTGCAGTATTGGCCTTTTTATTCTGCTTATTTTTAATTATAGTGACAAACATCATCATTAGACTGACTACTTTTCTGATCTTAGTAGTAATTTGGCTTGACAGGATGTTTCATCTGAATTCTAAAGTAAGAAAACTTTTGTATTATTATCATATTTTCCATATTTATTTGCTTTATATGAGGTGTACAAATAACTTTTAAAGCGTTTTAAGTACGCATCTTAAAAGCGTATACGTAAAATGATCAAAACTTTGTTTGCTTCAGAATTCACTTGCAAAAAACTAAAATGTTGTTACAATAAATTCAGATCAAAATCGTTTCGTTACAGTATGGTCAAATTATTCAGAGTTGCCAATATTCCGGTTTTTCAGGTATCGCTATTTTCGAATACAATTTTTCGCTTTATTTAATGCAGAAATAATGCGCTTAATTAGAAAGAAAATTGATATTCCGAAATAATGGTATTCGAAAATCCAGGGAGTTGGCAGTTGTGAAATTATGGCGATTTGTTTTTTTTCATTACGTATGCACATGCTTTTAAGATACGTTCTTAAAACTCTTTAAAACCTACTTGTATACACATAATATATTGAATGTAATATAATACTATAATGTAATATAAAACTTAGTTATAGAAAATTTCCTTTGCAAAAGTGTTTTGTTATTTCGAACGTAAAATCTCAATATACATTTTAAAACTTTGTTTGTAATTTAAAATTGGGATTACGGCTTATTATACATTGAAAATGTAATTTTTCTGCACATATTACAGGATCATATAATTTAATAAAGAGTTCAAGTGCAAATTTGTCACAGTGGGAATCGAGGGTCGTAAAAGTAGCAGCTAGCGCGTTTGTTAATATATTTCATTGCACAAGTAAAGGTGTAATAAATAAAAAAAAAAATGCGATTTATTTTGTAAGAAATATTAAACGATAAATACATATTATATAAAAATCCCCTCTCTACTTTATTTAAAAAAATTCAATTTTCATTTTATAATTAACTAACCTTTGTCCCCTAATAAAGGAGAGAGGGGATTTCTAGATATTGAGAATGGAGGGAAGCAATTGAATTTTTCTTTCTTTCTTTCTTTTTTTTTTCAGCTGTTTGGATATTCTCACACTTGCTTTCGAATATAAAGCAATTTTAAGACTTTTTATCGAAAAATAATAAAAAACCCTTTTTTTTTAAACACCCTTCACAAATGCGGATTTAGACATTTCAAACAAATTCATCCCAAGGGTTGAGTGAAAACTTCATATCTTTTTTTATTTTATATATATTTTTTCTTATTATAAGTAAACAAAAAATTTTTAAACATGAAGTTATTGCTCATACATATTTTAAATCAATAAATATTAGTAAATGCAAATGATTGCTCGCACTGTTAACTGCAGTTGTAATAATTAAATTAAATATAATTTAATGCAATACTTAATAAAATAATGAAAATTTCACTCATCAAATCAAAAATTTACCTAATGGAACATATTTTAAATCAATAAATATTAGTAAATGCAAATGATTGCTCGCACTGTTAACTGCAGTTGTAATAATTAAATTAAATATAATTTAATGCAATACTTAATAAAATGATGAAAATTTCACTCATCAAATCAAAAATTTACCTAATGGAACAGTCATAGGGCTATACTTTTACACGCACATCGATTTTCAGGGCGACACATTTCTCTAGACTGTAAAAGCCCAAGAGATTTTTCTTTATTTTATTTTGTTTTGAGGAATGACTGTACATTTTCTGCAACTACAAGAAACTCCAATATGATGAGACGTTGTATTCAATGTTTTATTATATATTTATGAAAGTTTTTTTTAAGATATTATTTATAAGTGTAATGAGAAAAAATTATAAATATGTATGAAATCCATACATATAAATAAATCTACATTAAAGTATCAATTCATATTTAAATACATAAAATAATTAATGCAACTGAATACTCGAACAATAAAATGCCAAGAAAA
This sequence comes from Maratus michaelseni, assembly GCA_963931845.1. Lineage (NCBI taxonomy): Eukaryota > Metazoa > Arthropoda > Arachnida > Araneae > Salticidae > Maratus > Maratus michaelseni. The sequence continues at coordinate 206,267,330 of OZ007588.1, forward strand.
ATATTGTTAATCAAAATTTTTACAACAGATTTACATGACGGTACGTGAAAATTAAAAAAAAAAAAATGTTTAATCAAAGTTATTTGTAAGTAAATAAATTTTTTTTCGAAAAATTAGGAATTTTGAAAAATCGGATGATATTTTGCAGTTGATTAAATTTCCTATGCCCGCATATTGGCAGCATTTAGTAAAAATATATATAAAATTAATTTTTAATATGTATATTTTAAAATAAGGTCAAGCCTCATTATTAGTTTTTTAATATATGACACACCTTCTATACACCCCCACACCTTCTATATTAAAAAGACTTTAAATTCGCTTGTTAATTAGAATGTTGCATTATATAAAAACAGTAATTTTTTTGTCAATGCGAAAACTGGAAAGATCTTAAACCAGATAGATGATTTTTGACTTATATCGCAATATGCAATGTCCAGCTTTCAAAAATTGGTTCTCAGAAAATCGCAATAGATCTCTTTAGATATGTTTTTAGAAGGTTCATTCTACATTGTGTGCTATGAAAGTTTGAAGAACTTGAAAGGACTTTTTTTATAGATCACTTTTTATGAACAAAAATGTCTAAAAACTGTTTTTTTTAATTTTCTAGATATTTTGCAATTTAAAAATGAAATTTAAGATGTAATTTAATGTTGTTTTAGAGAAGCATAAGGAAAATAACAACAAACCATGTGAAAAAGGCTTAATTAGCGTCTGAAAATAGCGAATTTGCCTAAAATTCACGCCACAACAAGAATCCTTCAAAACTTTTAACTCCACACAAGCAATGCGAATTTATGTGTCCTTATAAAACCAAAATATTTATGATTGTACATCTTTAGATATTTTTAATTGCTGTGAAATGTAATTTATTTTAAAATTCGAAACTTCGATTTTTCGCTTTTGGCCACATAATTGCGATTTGAGACTACTATGTGCGTCGTGATAAAAGTCGGAGTGGAAGCGACATTTTTTACTTAACCATTTTATACAAGCTCATTGCCAAATGTGTAATAGGTCTTTTTAATGAATCATGAAAATAGTTAGAGAGATGGATGTGGTTATCAAAACCGAAATATCCCAAGTCAAAGGGAAATGAATGGCAACCTGACTACAGAACATTACCACTGGTCACGATAATATCATTTAATCTTCCGTAATCGGGTAATCTTTTTGAAACAGAGCAACTTAGCATGTTTTCAGAACCTGCGGGTTATGGACGGGGATTGGGGAGCGTAGCTCTGGCCGTAAGTTATAAAAAGAAAAATTAGTCCCCCTAGTTATAAAAAGAAAATCCGAAAGAATTTCTTGAGATTTAAAATTATAAGTGCATAATTGCGCAAAACGAAAAGCCGATAAAGCATTATGCAATGCTCCTATTTATTTTTTCAAAACTTTATTATAACTTTCTATTGATCTAGTACAGTTTATTTCTTCTTTTTTTTTAAAGTTTGAAGAGAGCTTAAGTGGAATACTTCATGTATTATAAAAATATATGTTTCCAAAATTTTGATTTTAAAATTATTAATATTTTCTTCCTGGAAATGACATACTCATGCTCAAAATTGTCATTTCTTTGTTTCAAGTTTTTTTTTAAATTTAAGAATTAAATAGGTAGTTTAATTACTTGCCGCCATTGTTTTTTTTTTTTTTGTTTGCTTGTTTTTTTAATTGAGAAAGGTTAGAGAGACCGGGAGGTTCAACTTCTGAAGATTCCAAATTTCACTGTAAGCACCAAAGCAAAAATAGTGAATTGGATCCAAAAGTTTCAAATAGTTGTCATCGACGGTAAAATATTTATAAGTACTCTTAAAATACATTCGGCGATACTTCCTCACCGATATTCAATATTTATTTTCATTTAAACAGATAGGAAATCTAATTTGGCTTCTTTCTTATTTTTAAATTATTTTATTAGTGTACAGCTATTTATTAATAAAAACAATATTTCTTTCTCTTTTTTTCAAGGGAATTGATGGTCCTGCTACAAAGCAATCATCATCAATAAATTGCAGGAATCGAAAATTGGAGACTATGGAAAAAGATATCAATGATATGTTTACAAATCTTTTTCTTCTATGGATTCCATCAAATTGTACTTCTTACGATTTTATTGACAGCATTCTATATCTGCATCGCAGGATCTTCAGGATTCCAATGAGTTTACATGGCATGATTTTTCTTCGTCTTTTTTACTCTAACATCAATGACGAGTCTATGGAATTAGCAAATAGATGCGGAACAGCTGATGATAAGAGACCAAAGAAAAATCGCAGGTAAGTTATTTCCTTGTTAGTTTTCTAAAATAAATGTATTTGGGCTTTAACACGTCACAAATGAATTTTAGCAAATAACAGGACAAAATATTAGTAAGAATGCACGAATTTAGATAATTTCTTTTACTTTTAATTAATTATTTATTTTGAATTTCTACAGAAGTTTCCATAATGTGAGGTCTTGACATATTATGTATAATTTTGTAAAAAGTGTCTAAAAGAAAGATTGGTGATAGCTATTCTCTATGTGACGAATAAATGTAAATTTAACCATTAAAAAAATTCCAGAAGTCGCCACTTTCCAAGCCATTTTTTTTCACGGTCTCTCATTGTAAACTGGAAAATATATAATAATATAAAGATATTTTTATATTTTATACTGAGATTTAATGTCTGTATTTCATAAATGAAAAACAGATGTGTTTTATTTATGGAAAATATATAGCGCTAAATTTGGAAATCGCAGACTTCATTAGTAATATAAAATATTGGTATTTAAAATTTTTGCTAAAAAAATGTTTGGTTACATAACATCTTTATATTTTCTTATACTTTCGTTTTTCCAAGTTCAAAGTAAAATACTTAATTACCCATCTCTATTTTAGGTGCAATACCCGGCATTTTGTTATCTACTGGTTTATACTATTTTCCTACCATACGTGCACTGCACTTATTCAAGCTCTATTTCTGACAGTTAGAGATAATTTGAATTTCTACTTATGGATTTTAACTGAAAAGGAACCATCTGAAGTGAAACTCCAGGTAAGGATTTTAGCTTTTTTTCTATTTAAAATGATCATTTTACGCATATTACACACTAATTTTGATTATACTGATTGTTTTTTTTTCTCATGCTTTCAAATAATGCCAAATTTTAATTAAAAAAAATAATTATAAGCAGAAAGGAAACAGTGAATAATTAACATATCAAAAGTGCTTTAAAAAATACTTTAAAAAGAGGTAAGAAATTTTGTGAGCGAATAGATTTGGTAATAGTTTTCTAGAGATTGGACACAAGACCTACCTGAAGAAGAGTTATTTTGTTTAATTACATTTGAAACATTTTTAAGCATCTCTGTTTAATTTAAAATTATAATTTCCTTTAATTACAGTTTATAAGTATTTTCAAAGATTTCTTATAGTTATGGTATAATAAAGGTATAAAACGGGAAACAAACAAATAATTATAAGATTATTTCTCAAACTCATCAGCGTTTGCATTTTGTGCAATTGTATCAAGATATTTGCATGGAGCTCTAATTAAAAATAATCCTTCAACTATTTCAGAGCTCGATTCATATTCCTTATCTCTATTTTCACATTCTTACTATTAGTCCTTGTTTAAAACACTACATCTGTAAACATGTAATGACTTTAAAATAGTTTGATAGTGGAGCAAGATTTCATGAAGGTTCCATGCGTCTGTTAAAAAAGCAATTTTAAGTTAATATTAACTGTTTATAAGTGTTGTCATCTCCATAACTCTAGCGCATAAAGTGGTTGCTCTTAAAACAAGATAAAAAGATTTGCTTACTTTTATCATTCATATCATGGGAAGTGATTTTAACCGGCAGTAGACAAACATTTAACATAATATTTGTACCTTAACTTTTAAGCTTGTATTTTTGCAGTTTGTCATGTGTATTAAAATTTCTGCTTGACCTATTATTTTTCGTTAAAAATTATATTTTTTCTTTTGTAGCAATCAATTGTGTGTAAAAGATCGTTATAGTATTTGTTTAACTGTTTTCTGCTAATTATATATTTATTATTTTTTTCAGTTAAGTAACTATGAAGTTGTAGAAATGGAAAATTTAGCTTCTGCTGAACTGATAAAGACAAGCTACATTGCACAATCTATGAAACCAAAATTTCACAAAATTCTTCTAGTGTGGAGTCCAGAAAATATAATTGCGCCTGACACCATTGCCACATTTCTCTTTAAATGTGAAAGGAAGGTCGTGATCCGAGAAAAGTGGAATCAAGTACCCGGCATGATTGATTCTCCTTCAACCTTCGGAGGAGTAATGGCAGCATTTCCATCATCTGAAAATATGTCCAACGCAGCCAAAGCATTGGTTGTTTCTTTCAAGTAAGTTTATTTATTTTTATATTCCTGATTTTTTTTATTATTCTAGCATCAGGAATAATCATAATGTATTAATAATCAGATTGTCATAAACAGGAATAATCATAATGTCATTGGCATTGTTGTTACCAATAACAAACAATTAAGTCGCATAGTTTCAGAAAAGATTTCTCTAGAAAACTAAAATATTCATTATTTTATTTTTAGTATTTCCATCATTATAAAATAAATAACTCACTGACCAGCAATAGACTCCATTTAGGAATTTTTACCATTGTTGGTTCTACAACATATTTCAAATTTATTCTTAAATTCTACAGTTTAAACAGAAATAAATGTGGAAACATTTTTATAAATCGTTTATATTTAAGATGTAGGTACAATATTTCTTATTGTACCTACTATTGTTCTCAATATTTCTTAAAGTTATCGTTAAAAAATTGCAACTATATCAAGGAAATGTTTAGATCCGTAGCTTGTAGTTGCATGATTGGATGATCCTTACGCATTCTTATGTTAGAATTATCTTTGATAACTTTTTTAAATCTCAATCTGCACTCCATACGTGCTTTGAAAAAAGCTACTTAATTTCTAACTCCCCCCCCCCCCCCCCTTCTCTCTCTGTTTCTCTTCTTAAGCTTCAGATAAACGTAAAGTGTCTCAAATAAAGTATTTAAATTTAGTAAATATTTGTATAAGTTTTGAAGCTATATATATTTTTAATTCGACACGATCAGATAGATATTCAAAGACGATTGTCCTTGAAGTTCTTCATTAATAATTTATGAAGAACTAGAAAGACACGCACTGTATGTAATTGGATGTAATTATTACACCCTTCCATAAATTAAAAGTGTGTGTTCAAATTGATGTTGTAATATTATATCCTACATCATTATGTACTTTCTTACGTAATCTTTTTTCCCCCTTATTGATGTGAGTGTTGTTAAGCATTTTAATTTATTCTATATTACTCTTTTCAGGCATTTGAAATGCATTCCTGCAAAGAAGATGCTTAGCTTTATAATGCAAGCAGAAGCTAGTCATTTGGAGTGCGGTTTCAAGAACTGCGAAGTCATTATTCGCGGGAGACGTGGAATAAGTGATGAGGTACAAAGACAAACGTTGAAGGACGTCTTATCTGAATTTGGAATTATTCACAAGATAACTTTTAATGATAATTTTCAAACTTCAGGACAGGATGTGATCTGCACTCTTGAATACGCCTTTATCACACATGCTTATTTTCTCAAGTTATACATGGATGGGACATTTTTGTCAAAGCCATTCAAAGGGAAGATATTTATCGAGATCAAAGAAAGCGCCTATGTAAAAGAGATCATGAGGAAGGTTAAAGGACAATTAATCCAAAGCTTGGAGCAAAACCAATTATGTGGCTTTTAAATTTCCCCAACAGTTACAGATAATCAATTACATCTTAGACAAGTTGTTTTCTAGAGAACTCCACAATGTACAATGTAAAATCAGCATGATTATAATAAATCATTTGTTATGTAAATATTGTAAATAAATCATGTTTTGCTTTTATTCATATCTTAAGGTGTTTTTTTCCCCTTACATAAAGTTATATGTTTTAATGGGAATAGTGGAAGGAATATTTGTAATATTATTGAGGTATGTGAGTTAGTGTTCACATTTATTGTAAAAGAGGCAGAACGGATTTATCAAAAAGGCACTTACCACTGAGTAAAAGTTCACTGTATGTTCAGTGAAAGGGTATTTTATTTAGCTCTCACTGGATTATTTATACTTACAGTGTACATCGCACATTGAATTGTAGAACAACAAACAACTTAATCTAAAAGAAATTACACAATATGTTGCCCAGTTGCTATTTTTTTTTAAAATCTTTTTTAAACTTTTAAACTGTATTCAGGGGTCAATGTAGGTTTTTTTTTTTTTGCTGTGGCCCATTTTGTGAAAAGTAAATGTTATTTTGTGAAATTTATTATATTTTGTGAAAAATAACATTTTGTATAACGAAAGATGATATCCAGTTACTAAAACTCTAACCAAGCATTTATTGAAAATAACTTCTTGAAGTCCTTTTGCTAAAATTTTTCTCTCTGGTAAACTTGTTTTGTTTGCAAATTACACATTTTAAAACCCAACAAAATAAAAATAATTAATGAAGAGTATGTTTTTATAGAATGGAATTTTGTGAAAGTGTGTAATTTATTAAAAGAATTTTGTGAGGTGGCCTGTTTTGTTTAGAAGAATTTTGTGAATAGGCCTAAATAGGCTTAAAAATTGCTTGAATCGAACCCTGATATTATATTTAAAAAAAGGAAAAGTTAAAAATATTTGGAAAAATTACAGGGTGAAATTCGATTCTGGAAAAAAGAGCCGGGTGCATTTTTTACTTCTAGAAATACAAAGTACAGTCAGCCAAAAAAAAGGGGGGGGGAAGAGAACATCCCATGCATTTTATCACCAAATTGTTCCAGAAGAAAGCGGAAATAGCCGCTCAACTCGAAACCATATCTTCTTTCAATTTATGTTTTATAAAAAGATTAGGGGTTCGTCTTCATAATGAAAATAAACTAAACTCTCAAAAGTTCGGTGCGAAGATTTAATTTTGACATCATATTTAGGTTTTTCGTTCAATTTAACCTTAGGACACCAAATGGGAAGTCGTTCGGTCAGTAGTTTTGGAATTATGAAGGATTAAAACTTTGAACTCTTAATGTTTACATTTATTTGCAATCGTTGCAAAATAGATTACTTTGTGGTCCTATAAATTTGTAACCTATACAGTTTTTAACAGAAATAGATTTCTATAAACTTCAAACATACGACTCCTCTAGGTAATTTTTGAGTTATGTTTCAAACACTTCCGCATTGCAATCTGTTTTGAAATGATTGCAAATGGATTTAACATTAAGAATTCCAAGCTTCAAACCTCTATAATTCCTGAACTCCTTGACCGAATAACTTCCCGTTTGGTGTCCAAAGGTAGAATTCGCCGAAAATGTCAAATATGATGTCAAAATTAGGTGTTCTTATCGGAAATTTTAGAGTTCAGTACAATTTCATTACGAAGAAGTTCCCTTAAGTTTATTTTTTAACATAAATTGAAAAAATACGTAATTTTCGTAGGAATGTCTGTTTTCGTTTTCTTCTGGAACAGTTTGTTGATTAAAATGTATCTGGTGTTCTCTTTATATCTTTGGCCTAATGTACATCACCAAGTTGAAAATGAGCACGGTGCACCACGCTTTAAGAAACATCTAAGGCGACACTACTACTCGTATAATTACTTTATGAAACTTTTTTCCATACTGTGCATCCTACTATTTCTCATAGATTCGAATTCTGTTCAGTTACAAACTCAGTAAACGAGACCTTTGCTTTTTAAAAACTTTGAAAATTGTCTTATCGCTAATATTCGAATCTCAATTTAAATCCAAATGACTATGGTTTCGATAAGGCTTTAAAGGTGCATGTGCAACATCTATGAAAATTTGAAAGTACAGCAGAAGACAAATATTAAATAAAAATACCAATTAAAATTATTTAAAAAAGATAGGCTTCTAATATATAACGGTTATTAAATATGACTTAACATAAATTGATACTGCAATGGAAAATATTATTTATCAACACTAAAGCAATTTAATTTAATTAGTCTTCTTATGTAAATATAATTTATATGAATAGTATATACAAGTGTAATAAAGTATATATTATTTATCTTGCAAGCGAGAAATTTTTTTTTCAAGTACTCGTGAATTGAGGTACTAATTTTATTTAATTCTTTTATAAATTTTGAAACCTTTTACAACTTCAAAATGGCACTTTCGTTTTCTCCATGTAAAAAAAAATATACCTAACGTGCTAAAATTTTTTACAAATGCCAGGTTTGGCAAAAAAAAAAAAAAAAAAAAAAAAAAAAAGATTTGTTTTTAAATTAGTGTGAAGAAATTTTTTTATATACCATTGAATGGATATAATGGACTCTGAAAAAATTAATCTAAAAAAATTCAAGTATTTCTACAAATACATTATTTTTCCTCAAAATTTCTAACTCACTGTTAGGCCAGAAAAGACATGACATTTTTATGAAAGTAAACACGTAATAAAACAAGTTTAAAGGGAGAAAATCAGAAACGAAATATTAGATAAATAAGTTTTTCAAAAAAGAAAAAGAAAAATTTAAAAAGTGAGATTTTGATAATTTTATATAGAGTATCTATACACAATGTATTAATTTATAAAAAAGTAAAAATTCTAAAATTCTTTCATAGAATTTTATTATTTAATTTTCTTTATGATTGAATTTTTCCACATTTTCTCGAGAAATACAATTTTTAGTTTGTCAGGCTTCTTTCTTTCTCAACAACGTAAGCATATCTGATGCATTCAATAGCTCATTTTCATTCTTATTCCCCTAGAACTTTTTGTTATTTTCAATCACGTGGCAAGAACTCGAACTTTATTATTATTATTAACACTAGCTTACCCGCCCGGCGTTGCCCGTGCCAACAACCTTAAATGTACCTGAAATCAGTGTTGAACATTTTTTTATTTTTAAAGAAATCTAATGTTGGGGGCCCCACTACCTTAGACAGCAAACACTGGGCGTGCCATACACACTCCAATATATTACCGTAAGTCGAGTCGAAAGAGCCATACCCCTTCATGATCCAGCCCATAGAACCAGAGATAGAAAAGCGCCCCCTGGTGTTGAAAATCGATAAGCTCTATCTATGTCGAGTCGAATGAGACATACCCCATCGTGATCCAGCCCATAGAACCAGATATAGGAAAGCACCCCTGGTGGTGAAAATCCGAACTAAAATAAGTCAGCTGTATCGATGTCAAGTGGAAAGAACCATACCCCATTGTGATCCAGCCCATAGAAACAGAGATAGGAAAGCGTCCCTTGGTGGTGAAACTCAGAACTAAAATAGGTAAGCTCTATTGATGTTGTGTCGAATGAGCCAAACCGTGTCGTGATGTGACCCATAGAACCCGAGTTAGCTGCAAAATCCTTTAGTTACACCTTATACCGCCAGGGGGCACAATATGTTCTATACGAACATAACTAAAATCATTAAGGTTATCGATGTCGAGTCGAATGAGGCATACCCCGTCATGATCCAGCCCATAGAACCAGAGATACGAAAGCGCCCCTTGGTGGTGAAACTCGGAACTAAAATTCGTAAGCTCTATTGATGTCGAGTCGAATGAGCCAAACCGTGTTGTGATGTGACCCATAGAACCCGAGTTAGCTGGAAAATCCTTTAGTTACACCTTCCACCGCCAGGGGGCTCAATATGTTCTATACGAACATAACTGAAATCATTGAGGTTATCGATGTCGAGTCGAATGAGGCATTCCCCGTCGTGATCCAGCCCATAGAACCAGAGATATGAAAGCGCCCCCTGAGGTGAAAATCCGAACTAAAATCGGTAAGCTCTATTGATGTCGAGTGGAAAGAGCCATACCCCGTTGTGATCCAGCCCATAGAAACAGAGATAGCAAAGCGCCCCCTGGTGGTTGGAGGAAGTTGATGTAGAATAAATGCGATATTTAATAAAAAGTCGTTCCCCCTCCCCCCCTTTATCCATTTTCGTTAATTATTACAAATATACAAATGTTTCTTAATTACATCTAATGTCCCGATCCGATAACGGGATTTCCCTATCTACATATCATTATAGAAAAAAAGCATATTTTATCAAAGAATCGCTTGCAAACGCGAATTTCGTCAAAGGTTCGCAAGAAAAACACGAATTTCATCAAATAATTGCTGAAAAAACACGAATTTTATCAAAGGATCGCTAAAAAAACATGAATCTCCTCAAAAGCCAGCAGAGAAAACACGAATATTGTCAAAGGATTATTAAAAAAGCAAATTTCATCAAAGGATAGCGGAAAAATGCGAATGTCATCAAAGGATTGCAGGAAAGACGCAAATTTCTCCCAAGGAGCACAGGAAAAACGTGAATTTCGTCAAAGGATCGCTGAAAAAAACACGAATTACGTCGTAGGATCACTGAAAAAACATGAATCTCGACTAAAGGATGCAGAAAAAACACGAATTTTGTTAAAGGATCACAAAAAAAGCAAATTTTGTCAAATGATTGCAGGAAAAACTTGAATTTCATCAAAGGATCGCAGAAAAAATACAAAATTCGTCAAAGGATTGTGGAAAAAATGCTGATTTTGTGAAAGGTTCGCAGAAAAAACTTTCGTGAAAGGGTCGCGGAAAAAATGCAACTGTCTTTATTAAAAACAGCACACACACAAACCTCAATACAAACGAACATATTCTGTCTTCCTGCCTGAGGAAAGCACCGTAATTATAACACCTAGGCCTGAATTTTTAATTTCAATTTAGATTTTTTTTTAATTAAAACGTGCATACGGAATTCTGGATTCGAGGCTATTCCATGCGCTCCGCCAATCCGCAGCAACAAAGCAGACAGCCAATGAGAGCAGGTGTGAATATGGGATGATCCAGGATCCAGCGACGGCAGTTCATGTTCATAGCTGAAAGCGGCTAGCCACAGATTTCATTGTTTTGTTTATGTTTAAGTTTTATTAAAAGAAAAGGTATATATTTTTGGCTAATTGAGGTTCACATAAGTTAGTTTCAATTGTATTCATTCTTTGTATGCGTAGTTGCCCCCATATATTATGTGTTTGGTAAGAATATATTTTGCACTTTACTGAATGTTTTCATAGCGCTAGACATATCAGCTCATGTTCTTAAATGAAACAAACTGTTTTCAATAACAAATCTTAATGAATCAAATTAATCTTACACTTTACTATAAAATGTACAGTTCTACAATTTATCGCATATTGGGAACTAAAAATGTAGTCCAATAACAGTAACAGAAAGAAAAATTGTAAATAACAATAAATAAATAATCATAAATGTCACATCATTGAATTAACATACTTATATATAAGATACAACTTTAAACTGATATGCCTCATCAACTGTTGTCGAAATCAATATAATGTAAATAATTCTTAAACATTATGAGTTTGCTAAGAAATTAAAACATTCAGTGCAGTGTAGGATGTATTTTTTCCTCAAAACAATTTAATTTGTAAATATGAAGTAAAAAAAAATCACCGTTTTCTCACGTTTTATGAGTTTTATCAGTAAGTTAAACATTAAGTAAATATGAATGATTTGCGGAACTGTTTCTATCAAAAACTCAATAACATGGCCCAAAAACCCTCAACAAAAATAATTATAAAGAGTGCGATGACAACATAAATTTTTTACCACATTGCATGTCCGTTCTTGGGCGATTATTATAAAACTCAAAATTTGTCACAAAATGGTGATTTTTTTACAACATGCTTACAAATTAAAATGGTTTATAATTATTTTTTTTAAACTCGGCCAGAAACAACATTGATTTTACATTTTTAATTTTTATTTATAATTATTTTGAAACAGCTCCGCAAATCATTCATATTTATTTATTGCTTTACTTTCTGATAAAACTCATTATGTGAGAAAACGGTGATTTTTTTTTATCTCGTAATTACAAATCAAATTGTTTTGATGAAAAAATACATCCTACACTTCGCTGAATGTTTCCAATTCTTAAACAAAATCATAATATTTAAGAAATATTTACATTACATTGATTTCAACAACAGTTGATGAGGCATATCAGTTTAAAGTTATATCTTATATATATGAGTTTGTTAGTTTACAATCTTTCTGTTACAGTTTTTGACTACATTTTTAGTTTCAGAGAACGTTGTAACATGCGATAAATTGTAGAACTGTACATTTTATAGTAAAGTGCAAGATTAATTTAATTCATTAAGATTTGTTATTGAAAACAGTTTGTTTCATTTCAGAACATGAACAGATATGTGAACGCCATGAAAACATTCATTAAAATGCAAGTTATATTCTTACCAAACACATAATATATGGGGGCAACTAAACATATACGAAGAATGAATACAATCAAAACTAACTTACTTTAACCTCAATTTGCCAAAACTATATCCCGTTTCTTTAAAATAACTCCAAAAAATAAACAAAACAATAGAATTTGTAGCTAACCAGCCGCGTAAGATTACAAACATAAACTGCCGTCGCTAGATCCTGGATCATGCCATAATCACACCTGCTCTCATTGGCTGGCTGCTTCGTTGCCACGGATGGCGTTGCCGAGGTTATTTCACGCGGAGAGCTTGAAATAGCCTCGAACCCAAAATTCCATATACACGTTTTAATTTAAAAAAATCTAAATTAAAATTTAAAAATCCGGCACCGTGGTACATTTTCCGGTGACAACATCTACACATGACAAAAATTTTAGAGTCCTAGGTGTTATAATTTCGGTGAAAACCGTGGGCAGGCAGACAGACATCTACTGTTTCATAGAGATAGAGATTATACATTATTATTTTCCTATAGATTCTGTATCCTTCTCCTTAGTGTTATTTTATACGATCGTTGGCTGATGGCCGATTGTCCATAGCTGTCATTTCTTGAAACGCGTTCAAAACATCAAGTTTGACGGTATTGAGTGGGAAGTTCCTTTTTTAATAGAAAATGTGAAACGTTGTTCTATTCAATCCTTTTGACTGACAATTGCTGCACGATTGATGCATTTTAGAATGAAAATGATTGTATGAACATATTAGAATGTAGGGAATTCGGTTTCGAAAACCACATTAGTAGTATAATCATTCTTCCGATACAAATACTATATCATGTGTCTTTAAGATTACCCCAAGGTCAAGAAAATAGATATATATAGATGGTCAAATTAGTCAGATGGCATTTTAATTGGATGGAAAATCATGTCTTTGTTAACGAAGATTTCGGCTAGCAAATGCTAACTTCGTTAGCTAGGGTATCATTACACACCTTTTTTTTAATTTATTTTTTAAATCATCATCATGCTGATCTGTGATTTAAAAAAAAAAATTGGTTAGTAAGCCTTTTACCCACATAGTGCTGAAAAACAATTCCTAAATTAATTTATACCTTTTTCCCTTCTAATATTTAGCTGCTTAAAAGATAAGATTGTCAATTGCATTATAACACTTCGTTTAAAACTTTGCCCACATTAATCTTTATTGACAGTACACTTTATGATTTTTTTCAAAGTAATAAGAATATGCACTTTGATGTCCAGAAATTAAGGAGCAGTGACCAATTTCAGACATTTCGTCGAATACCTATTGAAACTCATGAGGAAATGCCCGAAATGCTCTTGAACTTTGCGGATGTAAAGAAAATGTTTGACCCATAGAATTATATGGGATTACCTCCTCAATTTATCATTTATTGCTGTAACTTTTTGAGTTTTCACGATATTTCACTGGGCTTTTTATATGAGTTGCCTTATAGTATTGACTATCAAATGATGACAAAAAAAAAAAAAAAAAAAAAAAAAAATTCCGTAGTTCGCGCATGCGCAGCTAAAATTTATTTCATACAAATATCTATATCGCATCAATATATTAATATTTTGGTTACAATATACTATTTATACGATTTTTTTGTCAAGTTTTTGTAAAGCGGTGTTAAATTCGGCTAAAAACTCTGCATGTTATATACATAAGCCTTTTGAATTTTTCACGGAAATGTTAACATCTTCTTCACGAATGTACGTGCTATGCTTACACAAATTCTGAACATGACCTACATAATCATTTGCTACAGTGACAGACCATTTTTAGCATTTTCTGTTACTTGGGTGATGGAAAATATTATTTTACTATTAAAATTATTATCCCCCCTCCCCCTTAACTGTCCTGGAGACAAAATCTTCACTGAAAAACATGAAGCCAAACATATTCTTTACACCCTCAAAGTTCAAGGGCATTTCCTCACGAGTTTCAGTAGATATTCGTCTGAAATTGGTCACTGTCCCTTGTATGTAAGTCGAGTTTACTTAGGTGTATTCATTCAATATAAAAGTCAGAATGGAACCGAGCAGGGTCTTAAGCAAATGTCTAAGAAATTGTTGCCAGATTCACTATCACAAAAAACGGGACTAAAAAAAAAAAAAAAAAAAAAAAAAAAAAAAAAAAAAAAAAAAATCGGGCAGCGGTTTCTAAATTAGAACATAAAAATAGCGAAATCTTGAGAAATTGGGACTTGTCTATAATGGAATCCAGTTTCAAATGTAAAACAAGAACGAAAAATCATGCGTCAAGCATAGATTCTGAAACATTTTCCAACACAGCTAGAAAACTGTAACGAAACTTCACCGTTGAATAAGGTAAAAGAAGATATGTAAGTAAACAGTTTAGAAAACATCTAACACATCAAAAAATTCAGTTTTCGAAATTACCCTCCAGTGTCAAAAAAGTAGTCGAATTCTTTTGTGCAGCCCTATATGATCAATAGATGTGGATATATAGTATGATAAAATTTCGTTCAGTTATAATAGTTAGATTAGGTATTCCCATTTAGCAATTTTCTCCGATCGATGGAAATGCACTCGAAATCTTTCGTACAGACATGTATATTATGTGAAGGCTTTTGTACATACAACATATTAAGCTAAAAGAGAACTTAAAACTCACTCGCAGCAATTACTAACCGTAAACGACAATGTATCTTTAATTTTGCTTATCCCTGTATATGAATTTATTTATATTCCATAAACTTCTATTAATCTACTAAATATAATTCAGCAGGAAAATGCGTAAACACAATTAAAAACTACCCTTAAGCAATTCATATCATAGTCTGTAATCCTTACGAATGCCCTTATATAGCCCTGTATATCATCAACCAAGTTTATAAACACACACGTGCTATGAAAAAAACTAGTTAAACTTAAAAACGCAAACCAAAGTTGAAAACACACTTATCACACATAGACTGTAAATATCGCACATGTATTAACCAATATATATTGTGTGTCCCTGTAAATAAACGCAATGCACACAAGAGAGCAATTTATAGTGCGCCTCAGTAATGCATATAATTTTCATTGAGTTTAAAATAGTGAAATATCACTAAATTACACTGCAAACGATTTTTCCACATAGAACGATGTGTAACAGAATTCTTTTGTTTGACCCTGTAAATGAATAATAAATGCTTTGCACCCCATATTCTACAAAAAGCATGTTTTAATGCGCTTCATAATTATATATCAATTTCATTATGTTTTAAATGACGTAGCCTCATCAAAATGAACTTGAAACGATTATTTCCCATTGACTGTAATGTAACGGAATAATTTTGATTGTCCCTGTAAAAAAAATTATAAGTGCTACACACTTCTGTTGAAATAGGGAACATGCTATAGTAAACGACAATAACATACAAAAATTTCAGGACAATCGAAGCATAATTACGGGAGTTAGAGCACGGACAGACGGCCGACGGGAGACAAACCGAAGTCATAAACACTTTTCAACTAGTTTGGGAAGTGTTAAAAAAAATATGGTCATTACGTAAGAAATACCATTCAATTATACCAGTTCAGACGAAAACATTTATAAAACGGAATCTTTTTCTAGTCAGACTAAGTCTGACTAGAAAAAGATTTAATCTTATGTTTTTAATCGAAGAAGGGGTAGTGGAGCATTTCAGAGATAATTTAATTAGCAGATTATTTACTTAGGTTTCTGAAAAGCAACAAATAGGATGAAAAAAAAATCACAAATGAAAAAATTTTAAATGGTTTAAAATTAGTGTGCTAGGGAAGGGGACGGGGGGAGAGTACGCAAAAGAGAGAAAAAATCGGAAGTGGGAGAGGGTGTGTCATCCTATTGATCATTCTTTTATTGTCTCTTCAAGGTAATAAATAGAGCTTTTTATATTTATTTTTAATTTTTTTTTCTAATGAGAGTTAAAGGTTTCGAACTGTGTGCTGTGAGCAAAGAAGAGGCAGGGAGAATTTAGATGATTGTTTAAAATATGATATATTTGTATGTCAAAGTAATAAATAAAACAGCTAGGATAAAACAATATTAAAACATGTAACAAAAGTTTCAAATTTTAAACTTAAGAATTTTAAAACTTTTGCACTTTGTATGTTGGGGGAGACCAATGTTTTCTGCATAATAACTCATATGATGAGGATGATAGAGCTATAACAACATTAAAATGTAATTGTTTTAATTTGTCTCTTCAACTTTCAAAAAAGTTAATTGCAATTAATTTAACCGTAATTGATTTAAGTGCAGGATACAACTAAATTATATTAAATTCAATTCAGTTTAATTGCAGTTCCATTTAGATACGTGCAGCTTGTTATTAAAAGCAAATAAATTAAAAGCAACAAATTTTTAACCAATTATTTTATTGAAAATATATTTGATTAATGCTCAACACAGCACATAATTATGCTCCTTAACAAATAATCCAAAATAAACCAGTGGTAATAATAGCAATACTTTACAAAGTTCAACTGTGTCATAAAAATTTAATCACTAAATAGAATATCGATATCTATTACAAGAAAATCTTTACCTCTGGTTTTATTTTTATATCTGTTAAAAATAAATGTTACATGTTCTTCGAACGTTATGAACTAATAAAATAAAAATAAAATTACTAACAGGAAACGAAAAATTATGTTGGAATTATAAGCATTGTGAAATAAAAAGCATTTAAATCTCATTTAACTCTTTGTTTTAAAGCAATGCATTAAATATAAACCATAGCAAAATATTAGTTTCTCACTCTTGATAATACTTCTGGGAAAAAACAAATTAAAAAGAAAACACTCTTTGTGGTAGAAACTGAATAGGGTTAATGTTTGCTATACATAACGAATTCATATTCGGTACGTCGCATTGGATTCAGCACCACGCCAACCATTCCTTTCGCGTCAAGGTGCTCAGATGTGAGCCTTCTGAAAAAGCTGCCTAATGACTGAACATAGGGTAAATGTACCAATAGTCGGCCACCCCCCCCCCGATAGTCGGCCACATTGAGATAAAATGCCTTACGAACAGCTTATTTTTGGTTCTAAATGAAATATTACAACTTGGTTATATGCAGCCATCTTTCATAAGTCATAAACCATCACCAAAGAATTATGTGTATTTTTATTGAATTAGTAATCAGTCATTTATTTCAAGATAGAGGTCAAATTGTCATTTTTCCAATTTTTTTGTTAACTGATGGCAATTTTTTTAAAAGGCAAGTATTAACTTTTTTTTTTTAAATTCTAAAATTATAAGACTCGGATATTAGCAGGGTAAATAATGTTTTTGAGTATAAAATGTAAATAAATTTATTGGTTTTAATTAATTTTAATGTGGCCGACCATTGGGTATTAATTTTTCTTACATGTCCAATAATCGGCCACCAGGGGCCGACCATTGGGTATTACATTTTGCTATATATGTTTCATAGTCGGCCATCAGGAGCTTAATACTGAATAAATAACTTATTGTACTTTTTTTAGTTTATTTTTCATTGTTTTGTAGATATGACTTTATCTCTACATCTATACTAATATTATAAAAAATAAACATTTTTTACGTGCTTGTTTGTTTGTTTGTAGGGGAAAATACTGGAACTATCGAACGAATTTCAAAAGTAAATGTGGCACTCTCTGCTCCGACATAGACTATATTTTACGTCAGGGCCAATTTTCCCAAGTAGATGGATGAGCAAAAAACATTCTAAACTTATCCTTTTTGTGATATTGAAGGACCTAGTAACTTTAAATTTGGCATGGTTGTTGTTTTCTAAAAAAATCGAAGTTAAATGTGTGAAATGAGTGTAGAAAGATCTAAATTGCAATTTGTGTAGAATTGTTAGGAATATAAACATGAAATTTAACATGTCTGTTACTTTTAAGACGTAAATTCTGGATCAGGACAATTAAAAAAAAGGGGGTATTTTAGAAAATGAAAAAAACTGTGAACATTCTAAATTGCGATTTATATGGAATTATTAGGGATAGAAATTTAAAATTTGCCAATTCTGTCGTTTTTAATAGGTAAACGCTGGTAAAAAATAGTTTCTTTAAAAAAAAAAACGAAATTTCAAAGGGCACAGGACAAAAAAAAAAAAAAAAACGTTTTAAAGTTTCGAAATCTAAGATAGTTTTGGTGCTGGAAACGTAAATTTGGCACTGTGGTTAATTTTAAAATATAAATGTCCGGCTAAGAAAGGTTTCTAAAAAATTGGAAATTTAGAATGCTGAAATGAGAGAAAAATGTTTTGAATTATAGGTTTTTTTTTTTATAAATTTTAGAATAGAAACTTGAAATTAGACATGGATAATCTTTTTAATACGTAAGTGGTCTGATCGTTCTCGAACAGTTTCTAAAAAATTCAAAATTTAAAAGAAACTAAAATTTTCTAAAATTGAAATTTCTGTGAAACTGTTGGGTTTGAAACTTCAAATTTTGCATGGTGGTTTCTTTTAAGATGTAAACTCTCGTAAAGAATGGTTTCTATAAAATTCGAAATTTAAAAAATTTAAATTATCAGTAATTGTTGCTTATGATTCTAAATTATGATTTATTTAGAATTAATAGGGATAGAAACTTGATATTGGACACCGAGGTTACTTTTAAGTCGCAAATGCTTTTTCTTAAACAAAATCTAAATTTAAAATGGGGAAATGAATAGAAAAGTTCTAAAATCCAAATTATTTTTGACCCACTAAAGCGAATCCAAATTTTTTTTCAGGGTAACACTGTCATTCAGGAACGTAAAACACATGATGATATGTGATTATGATTTATTTAGAGTTGATAAGGTGATTGATAGATACATGAAATTTGACATGGCTTTTACTTTTAAGATGTAAGTGTGCCGGCAGATCATATTCTGACATATTCGAAATTTAAAACAGTGAAATGAATAGAATAGGGTTTAAAATCCCGATTTCTTTTGTACTACAGAAACAATTTCAAATCTTGTCCTGAGATAAAAATGATGTCGTTCTCCACTTAAAAGAAGGCTATATTTTATTTCTGTAAAAACAACCTAATAGAACGAAAAATGTTCTAAAATCCCGTTTAATTTGAATCTGTTAAGACTAAGATCAAGAAACTGCTTATGGTGATGGATTTTAAGACATAAATGCTCATTAAGAACGATCATCAAAGTATTTGATATTTAAAAGAAAGAAACTATTGGAAAGCGCTCTATAATTATTATTTTACTCCCAAAGTGTCGAGGCTAGAATTTTTAAATTCGACATGCAGGTTTCTATGGGACATGATGCTCCTAAAGATGCCTCTATTTTAAAGATTTTCAAATAAATGAAATGGGAAGAACACGTTCTACAGTTATATTTTTACTATGATTTCTCAAAAAAATGTCAGTCTAGAAACTTTAAATTTTGCTTAGAAATAACTAAGACATAGATGCACAAGAACAATATTTGTCTTTTTAATTTATTATTTTTTTTAATTTAAAAGAAAAGAAAAATTAAATAGTTTTTCCTACCATGTTAGGAACAACTTTTCTGAGCAGTGGGATAAACATAGGTACGAGCAAACATTATAATTACTTCAAATGATTGTAATAAAGAAACATGATGTCCAATAAGGGGAGGAAGTATTTCATATTCAGCCTTTAGCCGTACACAAATGACAATTAAATATAGTAAACTAATGTTTTTCCTCTTATTATTTCTCGGTGTTTTGATTTTTATGATGCATAAAGGTACATTAATATTGTAAAAAGAAACGTTTGAGTTTTATAGAAAATAAATTCTGAAACTACTGAACTGATTTTAAAAATTCTTCCACTAAACGATAGCTTATAAACAGAGTTTCCAAATAGACTGCATTGTATCTGTTTTCTTGGAAGGATGTGGATTCAAATGCGTTGCAATGACGATTTTCGCATTATTTCAAGTCTCACATTCATCTAATGCGGTACAAAAATGACGTTTATTCAAATCGTGACTTAATTTAATAATATTTAAATTATTTCCAAAAGTATAATTTCTCCTAATGTTAATTAATACACAAATACCACTTACCATATTTCAACCATGCGTACAAAGCCGTTGGTTTTGATAAAAGAAAAACTTGTTACCTGATTGTTTTATTCAATAGTTAGCCGCTCTATTAATAAGAGGCTAACTACTGGGATTTAGAATCCTTTTCGCAGCCTCTATTAAACTTAAATAATAAAAATAATAATAATGAAGCTTTCTGCATGTGTCACTTTTAATTGAACTGCCACATTAAGATTTACATTACACAGAAAATCAATTTGGTTGAAATGTAAAGAGGTATTGTGTTATTAATTTCTCGTAGTTTAATACTCATAAAGTAATCATTTATGAGATAATGTCAAAAAAATATTTATGATTGATGATTTTGATTAACATTACTTTGAAAAATAACACTTATGAGAAAAAACTTGAGATTCCCAGAAGAATTTCCAAAAGTATGCATTTATACATGGCACTGTTAAAAATGTTTTGCTGTTTTTAAAAAGTTCTACTTTAAGTTAATTACAGCCATCTGGGAAGACCGAGCTATGCTCGTTAAAATTATATTTGTGTTCAACACGATATAACAATAAATTGTACAACATATAACAATCAGTTCTATGTACCCTGATTGGTTAAATTCTGTTTTTTATAACGTTCTGTGGACTATGATTGGTTGAATCATTTATCCTCGCTTTTAGTGGGAATTTCTAGAAAATTCCCTTAGATTCTGAAAACCAATCCGTTCTCCAAATGTCGCCATAATTTTGCGAAAATTCTGAAACTTGACACATTTTTTCATTTGACGGTAAGCATGTGCTTTGGCATTAGTAATCTTGAAAGCCGATTTTCCTGCTAAATCTCGCCAATGTCGCAAAACTTTCACCAAACTTAGTGAAGTTGGCGAAATATTGCCAACATTGCAGCTTCGTTAACTGTCAACTGTTCAACAACTGTCTCAACCTTCATTCACAATGAAATGCATTCACCCGTAGTGATCCCAAAATGACCCACTAATCGAATTTTCGCAAACCTGTGACCCAGCCCAATGGTCTTTTCGTATCCCAAAACGGTAGGATACAAAATTTGTTCGAAATCGTTAGAGCCGTCTCTTTGATAAAATTATCTTGACCCGGAGTGAACCCAAAATGACACACTAATCGATTTTTTTCAAACCTGTGACCCAGCCCAATTGTCTTTTCGTACCTGAAAACGGTAGGATACAAAATTTAGTCGAAATCGTTAGAGCCGTTTTTTAGATAAAATTAACTTGACCCATAGTGACCTCCCAAATGACCCACTAAATGAATTTTCGCAAACATGTGACCCAACTAAATGGTCTTCTTGTATCCCAAAAATGTAGAACACAAAACTTAATCAAAATCGTTAAAGTCATTTATTAGATAAGATACAATTACCTTGCCCCACAGTGACCCCAAAATAACCAGCTAATTGAATTTTCTCGAACATGTGACCCAGCCCAATAGTCTTTTCGTACACTAAATCGATAGGATATAAAATTTAATCAAAATCGTTAGTCGTTTTTTAAATAAAATTTATTTGACCCATAGTGACCCCTAAATGACCCACTAATGAAATTTTCTCGAACATGCGACCCATTCGAATGTTTTTTCTTGTATCCCAAAACTGTATAATACAAAACTTATCGTTAAAGCCATTTATTTGATAAAATAAAAAAAGCTTTACCCGCAGTGACCCTAAATGTCCCACTAATTGAATTTTCTCAAACATGTGAGATAGCTCAATCATCTTCTCATAACCGAAAATGGTAGAATGCAAAATTTAGTCAAATGAGTCGTTTTTCAGGTAAATAAAATACTGAGTGGCCGACAATTGGTGCAGTGATTGCCGAACATTGGATTTAAGGTGGCCGACTATTGGAGAACTTGCCCTTTTTTAACTTAACTTTGTCTAAAATAAAACTATTACCGTATTGTTTAAAAGTAATTGCTGAAACATAATAAGAAACGTATCTTTTAACATATATCTATGTTAAAAATGTATCGTTTTTTAAAAATTCTACGTTAAGATTTATATATAAAAAAGCAGTTAAGTGGCCAACTATTGGTACATTTACCCTATTTAAAAATCGTTTTTAATTCAAAATTAAGATAAATGTGTCACGATTAATACGAATTTGAATTTAGATTGTCCACCAACTGCACCAAAAAGCTTTTTTATATGGAAGATATCAATTATGTATTCAAATAATAAAGTTTTTAAAACTGTTAAAAACCTACATGTTTCAATGAAATATGCAACTCAAGATATGGTACTCAGGCGCAGATTCGAGGGGCGATCGCCCCTCCCAAACATAGTTTCAGGCCAGCGAATTTTCTTGGGAACGCGATCCTTTTTATAAATCGCATTGTTATAATGGGGAATTAACAGATTTTGGTTTTCCGGTCTTGTTTCCATTTTTCCCATGAAAGATTTCAAGTAATGCGGAAGAAAATATGCCAATGAAAGAGGGATGCCGTTATTATTTTTTCTTCCAATGATCAGTATCATAATGGGATGTTTTCAAAGCCGTTCATGAAGCAGATGCACACATCAATCAACGGTAACCCTTCAAAACAAATGTTTCCACTCCAAAGAAATAAAAGCTTTTATCTTCTTCAAACAATCTTTGAAAAAAAAAAAAAAAAAAAAAAAAAAAAGCTGCCTGAGATATGAGTTCCTAAGACTTTAATATAATGCAAAACATTAGCACCGATACTTCTCTTTGCAAAAACTCAAACTTTCTATGTTTAATATCTTGTGAAATATAGTTGATTTTTTTTTCTGCTGTCGTACAAATAAAAGTAGTAAATCAATATCTTACATTTAACAAGAAATATTAAAGTCATTGCACCGTGTGTTCTCTTTTACATAAAACCTATAATCAGTAAAATTAAAATACTTCTTCTCAAAATTTCATTTGAAATTGAAGATCAAATATTGGAGTTGACTCTTTTTAAAGCAATATCATAAAAAGTATGGCCTTAAAAATAATGAAGAAAGATTAAAGGAATGGGCAAGGGGCTAGTTAAATTCGTTGAAATCTATTCTAAACTAGTCTAAATATCTAAAAAAGATTGCGCTTCAAAAATTTAAACTTTTCTCTTGGAAATATTAGAGTATGCTTTTGTTTTAAAATGAAAATTTCTGAAAGGATTGAATTTAGCTTAATTTCACATTACAAAATTTGTTAAGACGTTAGTTTAATATTTTTTTTTAGCGCAAACAGTATACAATTTTTAAAAAATTCTCCTACCCTCTCAAAAGTCATTTTATCTTGTATTAGAAAGACAAATCATACTGAGAGGAGATATCAGTTCAGTAATTTTATCAGTTACTTACTTTAAGCTTTAAGAACAACGAACTATGTTTTTATTTTATTTATACATTTATTACTATAGATAACAAATTTACAAAACTTCTAAACACAACAAATTAAGATTTTATTTATTTTTATATTTAATGTGAAACTTCCGAATTTTTTTATCAAGTATAAAATATTACGTTTTTGAGACATTTATTAGGTAACAAATATATCTTGACTCTAAAATAAATAAATAAATAAATTAATTAATTAAATCACCGCTGCCGCTGCCGTAAATGATTTTTTGGAGACCGGAGTAATTTCTCGGTGTATATATATATATAACTATTATATATAAAAACAGGAAAATTGGTAGTTTTACAGAGAAGTGCTCGATAAATACGTTGATACAGACCAGTTTGAAATCGAAGAATTATTTTAAGCGTTACATAATGTTAAAGTCGGTCAAAATAGTTCCGTTAAAAAGTTTTATAGTGTCAAAAACTGTGCACAAATATTTCCATCTTTCGCAGACACACACTTCGCGAGCTTGCGGTGAGCAGTGTGCAATCATTTTTTAAATTTGGTTAAGTTTTTCTTTGAAATTTTTTATTCAAAATTTCAGTAACTCAATAGCAACTTATTTCATATTTCGGAAAAGTCATTAAAAAAAAAAAAAATGTTGACAAATATTAAAAATAATACTTTCAAATATTTTACAAACAAAAATTCTAATTACACATAAATATTAAAAGATAAGGTAAACTTAATAATAAATAAGTTATTACGTGCGAAAAGAATTACATTGGGGGAAAGTTCAACCATAAAAGCCCAAATAATAATATTGTCAAACACTATATATTTACAAGTAAATATTAAAAAAGAAAGAAAACATTAAAACAAATAAATTATTATGTGATACGTAAAAGCATTGAATAAGGGAGGGGGGTGGGTTACGATATATTTAAATAATACCTTTAAAACGTGATATTTAAAACGATTTTCTTCTAGCGTCTAAAGGAAAACTTTATATTTACATGTTTAAAAAAAAAAAAAAAAAATAACTATCAAAAGAAATAAGGTATTATGTGAGAAAAGCATGCAATTAGGAAGTGTGTGTGTGTGTGTGGGGGGGGAGAACGACATATTTACACAATATCTTTAAAACTTGATATGTAAAAGGATTTTCTTCTAGCGCCTAAAAGAAAACTTTATAATAAAAGTACGGGCCGCAGTAACATTTTTTACTTAACCTCTTTGTGCAAGCTGATTTTCAAATGTGTGATCACGGGTCGATCCAGGCAAAATTTGGGACTTATTTATGAACCCTTCACAAAACTCTATTTAATCAGACTGCCACCTTCTCAAAATTCCTTTTTTTAACAAAACTTGCTCCTTCACAAAATTATTTTTTTAGCAAAACATGTTCCTTCACAAAATTCCTTTTAATAAAAAAGGCTCCTTCACAAAATTCCTCTTACAATAGACCCTTTCACGAAACTGCATTCCATAAAGACATACTCTTCAATAATTATTTTTATTTTGTTAGGTTTTAACATGCGGAATTTGCGAACAAAATAAGTTCACCAGAAAGGAAAACTATAGAAAAAGGACCTAAAAAAGTTATTTTTAATAAATGCTTGGTTCGAATTTGAGTAACTGGATTTCATCTTTCGTTACAAACTGTTAATTTTCATAAAAATATAATACATTTTACAATAATAACTTTTACTTTTCACAAAATAGGCCTAAGAAAAAAAAAATCTGCATCCATCTTTAGTGATATATCTTATTTAATCAATCACGAAAATAGCCTTCAGCTCTCGCGACAGTAGTGGATGTGGACCTGAAAATCTATAAAAATTCCCCCAGTCAAAGGGAAATGTATAGCAACCCAATTATAGAAAATCGCCACTGTTCGTAATAATAGCATTAATTTTTTTGTAATCAGGTAAGCTTTATAAAACAGAGTAATATTTCGAGTTTTTAAAGCCTGCAACATTTGGACGGGAGTTGGCGAGCGTCATTCATAGGGGGCAAAGTCATATCTAATTTATTAAAATGAGCTTATGCTAACATTCAATATAATTCATAAAAATAAATGGATAATAATAAAAATGAGTATTTCATATATTTAATAGGTGAAAATTTCAACTAAAGTAATCACTATTTTTTACATTTTTATGGATATGTTATATACTTCAAGCAAACAATTCATTTCATGTTTATTGTTGAATACATTTTCCCCTGTTTTTTTCATCTATGGATCTAGTGACGCAGGATATTTTTTTTTCTTCTACTTATTTTAATAAAATATAAGAATTCTCAAAACAGAAAAATGTGCTGAGATGTTTTACATTTCCATAAACATATTCAATCTCGAGTAATAGCAGAATTTCAACAAAATAAATTTTATTTTTATGTATTTATAGTTTTTTAATCGAAGTCTTTGTGATTTACCAAGACTAAAGATTAAAAGATCACCCATGTTTTTCAGAAAAATTACAGAAGTTTTCTCTGAAATCTACAAATTGCATTTTGTCAAGTCTTTATCAAAAAACTTAAGGCATTTTCAACAGATCTAAATATTTCATGCCCATCATCAGTTATAATCAGTTATAAAAAAGGACTAATCTATTGTCGTTCAGCATACTGAGGCAGTGTTTGTAATTGCCGAATTTCCCAATTTAACATATTGTTCAAAGTTTCACAAAAAGTTGGGATAAGCAAAGAGTATTGTATTTTGAGTGACAGGTGCTACTTTGAGTACACCACAAATATCGTTTCAAAAAGATTAGGCGAAATTCCTTGCTGTTTTCAATTGTACAAGGGTGACTTGTTAGCTCCTCCTTCCCCCACCTCATCTGTTATCAGCAATTGCACTGGTCAGTATAGTTACAGTGTTTTCTTAAAAGTCTAGAGTCCATAGTTTGTTAAAATTATGACTCACCGTATTTCGTCCTGAGTCATCTTTTTCCAGGTTGAAAGTCCGGCAGTACATTATTTCGGCGTAAAGTACAGATCTGATCATAATTTCACTCTCTAGTATTTCTTGAATGTTTTGCCTGTGTCTGTCTCCTTAGGTGTCTATTCAGAGAAAATTCATCAAGAGGTAAAAAATAAGGTTTTTATATAATTTTTAATTGTATTTTTAAAATAATCTATTTTTGACATGATGCGAGAATTTTTTCCCTCTATATTTATTTGAAAACTGGGATGCGCGTGATGCATGAGTACTTAGGGTTTGAATGATTTCCGCCTATATGACCATTGGTCACTACATAAAATATTTGGGTGGCAATTTTGTATGTAAGTATATGAAACCATGAAAGGATACATTGGATAATACTATGTAATTTTAAAACTAATTGTTTGATTTTAATATAATAAAACATACCGAAAAGGGTTTTCTCCTACTTTTATCAGAATGTTTTTTTTTTTTTTTTTTTTTTTTCCGGGAAGCACGTGTTACACAAAGGCGCGCCATACATAAAAAATACGGTAATATAATTCAGTGTCTAAAATTTTTTTATACATGTTTAAATCTTTGCATAGTGAAACTTTATTAACTTCCTGAGCAATTTTGCATTTAAGTTTATGAAACCATGAAGTGATATATTGGATAATACAATGCAATTTTAATACTAATTGTTTGATATTAATATAACAAAACATGTTGAAAATGATTTTATATTATTTTTATCAGATTTCCCCCCCCCCCCCCCCAAACTAGGTTTTAAAAATCGGGAAACACATGTTACACAAGGGCACGGCATACATGAAAAACACGGTAATTTAATTCAGTGTCTCATAAAATTTTATGCATGTTTCAATCTTAACATAGTGAAAAATTATTAATTCCTGGAGCAATATTCTTCTGTTACATATATTTTTAAACGATTTTTTTGTAATAATAAAGCATTAATATTTCATAACTATTTTCTTATTATCATACTTATCATAACAATTTAAGATACTTGTTCATTAGCCTATGCTAAAAGTACGTTTTAAAATATCATTTTATATTCATTTATTATTAAGTAATACAATAAACTTAAGTTTTTATGCCATATCATTAGAATAGTTGAATACGTTTTATAAACATGATTCTTATTCATAAGTATCTGAATTATTTATTATTGAACGAAAATTCTATTAGTTATATCAAATGACATATATTTTTTTCTTCTTTTAATGCTATTTTACAAGCGATTTTCTTAAATAGAATTACAAAATCTATGAAAGGTATGTTATACGCTTTCTACTTCGTGTTAAAGATTCCTATATGCTTTGTTATTTATTAATTAAAATAATTACATTCAAGAACATATTTATTATGTTTTAAACTGAAAGAATAAAACATCTATTACGTATAATCAAATGTCCATAATTTCTAATATTTTGGTTTAGGGACCATATAAAAAAAAATTTCGTGTTTTTAATGTACATATTTAAAAATATATTGTCTTTTCCTTTTAATTCAATGCAACTTTTACAGTATCTATTTATTGTGTAATTAAATAATTTTTATTGCAATATTCTTCCTTCCCAATAATAATAATTGTTATTTTAAATAAATTTACATAGAAATCGATATATTTAAATTAAGTGTTTGATCACATTTCAATACATATTTAGAAAGAAAAAATGTATTTTTTAAAATTTGATGTACTGTGTATCAAGTTCTATACCTTCTGGATAATTAATTTTCCCCAAAAAATTGGCAAAAGCTTTTTTTTTTTTTTTTTTTTTTTTTTTTCTTCGACTCTCAAAATAAAGAAAATATATCAGCTTGCTTTCAATGTGATGTTTAATCTATTATAATAGGGTTCTTTATTATTTGTAATTTATTTTATTTAGGCATTTATGTAAGTTTGATATTTTAGTTCTATGGGTTATAAATTATTTTGTTTTATTTATTATTTTATGTTATACTGGAAAATGTAACAAAATTGCATAACGAGAGCGTAACATACTTTTTAAAATCAGAGCTATCTCAAAACAACGAAAAATGTATTATTTTTTAAATAATTTCTATTTATTGATTAAAATTTGTCATTGAATAATCGCACTTCCAAAAATTTATTTTAATGATGGGTAATCTTAACTTAATATTCTAAAATCCCGAATTATAATAAATCAATTTATAATTATGTACTCACGTTCACTGATGTTATATAATACAAACTTATATATAATTTTTATAACTTTTTTTTAATTAATAAGTTAATTTAACGTTGTTTTTTCCTTCTTACACTTGAGTTATGTATGTAATTATTACATTGCATGACGAAAACACCAACGAATTCGGTAATATTTCTAGCTTTTTAAAGATGTTTATATGATACTCAATCTTGCAGCTCTAATTCCCACTTTGAAAAATGTATGATTGCGGGTAAAATGTTTGATAATTCTTTCTTTCTTTTCTTTTCTTTTTTTTTTTTAAATTCAAAACGAAATTTTCCCGCATTCTCTTCTATTTATTGGATATATATGCTCTGGTATCGTTTAAACTAAACAAGAAAATAAAACTATTATGTAAAATAGCAGATAAATACAGAATTTTATTTTTTCTTTCAGTTGCAGATGATTTTGTTAGAAATCGAATGAAATTCTGGAAGCATTCTTGATGTTATGCCATAAAAATATGTTAGAGTTTTCTTTTTCTTCTTCTTCTTATTAAGTAATTGATTATTATTAAGCACTTTAAATTGATCTTGTGTCATAATCTAATTACAATAGATGAAGAAAACGCTATTGTTTTTTGCTAAGTAAAATATATACATATGGTAACGTGAAAACTAAGCTGTTTTTTTTTTCTCCTCTTTAAAGTTTCCACCAATTTGGAAATTTACTTTCATAATCATCAATTACAGGGGGGGGGGGGAGGAGGGGATATTGTTCTTGTGATTTGTTTATTACTAATTTGTGTTAATATCATTTTATAGTTTGAAGAAGAGTATATTACGCTTGGCATTGTTTTTTCTTCCTTTTTTCATTCCGAGAGGAGAATAGATTTTTTATGTGTTTAGAAACAAGATAGCATATATGGTATAACAAACGAATAATTTATACATTATATTCAGACGCTTTACATATGATATTAATAAGTAATTGAAAGCACTTTAAATTGATTTTGAGTCATAATCTAATTACATATGTATACCTTTAAAAAAGTACAAATAATCTGCATCCTTATTGTTATACTGGGGAGAGAAAATTTTTAATAAGAACAATTACTTAATATTTTCTAAGAATTTTTCTTTAAGGTCACGTGGTAATGTTGTCTTGAATCTCCCCTCCCCCTTTTATTTATTAAGACACTATATTAACAAGGGGGAAAATAGGAAAATGTTTTTTTAATTAAAATGCAAAAACATTTACTTAATTGCAATATGTTTATTGGGTGCGTTCGTAATAATATAAATACGTAGCACCTATAGTCGTCGTGTGATCTGTCCGTCTGTCCGCAAAAAATAGTTCTTATTTGCCAAACTCTTTGAAAATTTAACAGTTATAAATGTAATGGGTTTCACGCCTGTGTAAAAATGCGTGAGAAAATATTGATATTTATTTGTAAAACAACTGTATTTTCCTTCGCCTTTTTTTTTTTTTTTTTTTTTTTTTTTTTTGTGTGTGTGTGTGTGTGTGTGTGTGTGTTGCGTTGTTTAATATAAAAACAAAATATCTTTATCGTCAGATTTCTTTGAAATTTTTATGAGTTATAAATATAATGTTTCGAAGACAACTTCGTGCAAAAATATGGATATTTAGTTGTAAAAACAAGAGCAAAAGCCACCCGCATATTTATGTTCTGAACTCAAATTTTACAGATTTTATTTTATTTTTTAAATATTTCTAATCATCC
This sequence comes from Maratus michaelseni, assembly GCA_963931845.1. Taxonomy (NCBI): domain Eukaryota; kingdom Metazoa; phylum Arthropoda; class Arachnida; order Araneae; family Salticidae; genus Maratus; species Maratus michaelseni. Next base: position 206,297,790 of record OZ007588.1, read on the forward strand.
GAATGTTTCGAGATTTTATGTTTACGTGATGTAAATCAAGTGTACGAATAAAGTGTAAACAATTGTGTTTAATTACCGACATTTAATTATTTTTAGCGTATAAGAAAAATGTATCCGGGTGATGCGAAGGGACTCCTAGTTTCCAATATTTATCAAACGGTTAATATACTTATTTTTGAAAACAAATAACAACGTTGTAGAAAAGAAAGCATCCAAATTAAGTGGGTACGTTTCATTTTTCCGTATCTTTAAAATTGAACTCGACGTAAACTTCGAAAAAAGAAAACAGAAAACTCGAAATAAAACTTTTTTCAAACAAATTTTTGAAAGGGTTACAACTCATATTTTTCATATATATTTTTTTTAATTTGGTTTGCGGCGTTCGAAAATAAAAAGTAAGAAATTTAAGAATATGTTTCTAGCTTGTCCGTATTTCGAACAGTTCAGCCGATGTGCATTCAGAAAGGCGGAGACAGAGTGGAGGCGCTTTCGCACTTTTGGAATTTAAAGACATCCGACTATTTCTTAGAAATAATGACATCCAACCAGATTTTAAAACAGAGTCTTAATTTCAGTCTCTTACGCCTAGGCTTGGTGGCTCCAAGGTAGCCTGTTTACCTTTTCTTCAGGAAGTTCCTGTATCGAATCTGGGCGTCGGAGTTTGAAAAAAAAAATTTCCGGATTAAATTTCATTATCTAATAAACTTAATTTTACAGATTTTTTTTTAACCTTTTTAATTCCAAAAATTGCTTAAAAATATTTTATAAATTATTTCTTTTTAATTCAAATTTTTTTTTTTTTTTTTGAGAAATTACAAAATTTTAAATTTTGTTTCAACTTCCGCTAAATTTTTGAAATTTAAAATTTCGTTTAAACAATTTGTTATGCTTTGAGAAATTTCAAAATTTTAAATTTTGCTTGAACAGCTACTTCTGGAGACATTTTTGCATTTTAAATTTCGTTTAAGCACTTTTTTTTTTTGAAATTTTAAACTTTATTTAAACTTTTGCTAAAATTGTGAAATTTCGGGATTTTGATTTTTTTCTTTTAAATAATTTGATTTTTTTAAATTTTTTAACAGTTTTTATTTTTAAACATAGTTTTCTCTTTAAATCATTAATTCTCGTTAATGAATAGTGTTGTCATCTCACTTTTAATTTATTAAACTTTCTTCTATTGAAGTAATTTTTATTTTATCATTCAAAATTTAAATTATACACTGTTAAAAATTTGCAGCAAACTGTTCAGTCATTTGACCGTTTTTATAGAAAGCGGTTACATAACCGTAATTTAACTCTATATTCTTACCTTAATATGGGCAATAATATAGTCAAAATAGAGTTAAATTACAGTTATGTAAATGTTTTCTATAAAAAAACGGTCTAATGACTGAACAGTTTGCTGCAAATTTTTAACAGTGTATAATGTAATGTTTCAGATGCGTTTTCGGTTGCTGATTTCCAAACAAGAAATTCTAGAACATATTCTGTTAAAACTGTCTGAAATGCAGTTCTTGTATATATTTTAAATATGATTAAAAAATAGCTTCCTCTTGTAATCAATTTTACATTAATTTTCATATAAAATTTAGTTTAACCATAAGTTTTAAACGTCATGTTCACCTTTAATATTAAATAAAATGTGTAAGAATATTTATTTTTAAAAAAGCACAAATATACATATAAAGGTTTTAAAATCCGCATAAAAACCCGTCAAAATATGTTAAAAACCGTAGCGCTTTCAACTGCGCTAAACAGTCATTATCAGGGGAAATTTGGAAAGTGTGAAAGTTCATGAATCTTTGTTGGTTAAATAGCCAGAGAAGAGTTTATTTCAAAGAAGGGGAGGAGGGAAGGAGGAGAAGGGTGGGGGATATTACAGTTACTGTTGCACTGGTATGCAAAATTGTATGAATACAAAATTTATTTCATGTGCAGATTTTCATATTAGAGATATTACTTTTATTTTATGAAACTAAATTTCAATACACTTTTACAAAAAATTAATTACATTAATTACATTCTATTACATTAAAATTATACTATGCGCAAACATCCAAAACAAGACAATGTAAAAAAAAAAAAAAATCATCGTTATACCGAAAAAAAAAAGGAATTTTATCGTCTATTATTATGATAGTATTACTTTCCGTTATAAAATAAATACATTTTAAGTCGGCAACATTTTATCCTTTGTTGACATTTACTGAAAATTTCAATGGGAAACTTAAGCCTAGTTTGGAAAATTTCGGAACTTGAAATCCATATTTAAACTATTTTTCCATTTAATATCTATTTCTCTGGAGACATCCATACAAAAAATTGTTGGTAGATTATAGGATTGCTATAATTAAACAATTTTAGTACACAGTTTCGATTTTTAAATTCAGTAATACGGAAATAATAGGACTCCATCTTAAATATGAAATAATCACCATGGTAAGCTATAGAATCATTACCTATCATGGGATATCATTGAATTAATTACGTATGATAGTATTTAATAGAATGAAGAAAACTTTTATTAATATCTTTTTAAGTTTTGATTCGAGTTTAATAAAATTTGAAAATTTGAAAATGAAGAGTGCTATTTAATTCAAAATCTCTCTTTTAGTCATGACTGGGAATTTCATGTTTTTATGGTTAAAATGAATTCCTTAATGTGTCAGAAAATTTTCATTGTTAAGAGTAAAACATATTTTTGTTAACTACCAGCTAAAAATGACGGGCTATTTAGCACGTATAAATTAGATTCGAAAATGGAACTTAGTTACCATGGTGTGTGATTTCTTTCTTTTATAGGGTCGGGTTCCTTTAATGTGAATTTTATTGACATTTACTGAATGATTTACGAGCAATCGTGAGAACAAGTATCAAAATTAATTTTGAAATAAAAATCATTCAAAAGTATTCCTCGGGGTAAAAGACAATAGCTAATATTTATCATTAAAATAAATAAATTAATTAAAAATAAATAAATTAAGAAAAAAATTTCGAGTTTTTTTATACAATTTTGAATTAAGTTATTGAAAATTATTTAACGTTTAAGACCAGAAGGAAAAATTATGGATTTTTTAATTCATTCACGAGTAAGACGAAATTTTGAATATTTCTTTATTAAGAGTTATTTATACTGCAATAAATTTCAGTAACCTGTACCTTTATATTTATTATCAAATCTTGCGAGTTTCTCATCATTGCTTCAAAGAAAAAGTTAAACCTTTTCCTGTTTAATTTCCCTTTCTCTCTTTTTTAATATTTATATCAGTAAGAGAAAAAAAAGAAGAAGAAATCATCAGTGTTTTTATGACAGAAAGTGGAAAATTACCACTCTTAAAAAGCGCTTTACACGTTTTTAGCTTATACAACATTGTTAAACTCTTACTTTTTAAAACACTTATAATTTCTTAATAAAATATTTTGGTGCCTCTGTCTTCCCCCATTTCTAAACCCTATCGATTTACCCCAAGAAAGCAATCTAATCACGACTATGAGATTCATAGAATTCATTTAGAAATGATAATTATTTGAATTATTCAATATATTCTCGCACATATGGAATTTCGCCATTTACTGTTCAATTTAAAGAAAAAGTATCGTATAATTATTTATTGATATTTTCAATTATTAAATGCTTGTATTCACAAATTAGGTATTAATACGCTCAATTTGTGATTTTTTAAAAATATTTTTAAAAAATTCTCAATTTTTAAGCTTGTTTATTTTGAACTAAAGCGTTTATTTTCTTTTTAGATTGGTGTTTATTATCTCATTTCTTTTGTGTTGTAAGAAATGGAATTCGGTGGATACACACACATTGACGAAGGTTCTTATAGATGTTTCAAGAAGAGACTTATGAGAAAATGCGATTATCCCATTTCTCAAGTAATCATCGTTTGTTCTCCATCTTCTCAAGCTGATCCAAGCTTCACGTCGTCTTTGATGTCAAGTTTTGATTCTGAAGTGCTCATACACAACCACTGGGCTCCGATGAGTTCGTTTTCATCTCTCAAAGTGTGGAGTGGAGCGCTTGCAGAATATAGCAGTGAAAAAGTTTGTAAACTTGCTGCTGATAGTATTCAAAAGAAGTATAGGTGAGTTTAAACTATTGTTTTTATTATTACCCTTATCTTTTCATTTAATGTTGTAATTTAATTACATTTAAAAATATATATTCTGCATTAGCTAGTGTTGTGAAAAACTCCGGCGCTTTGGATATTAACACTCCATTACTATCCTTGTATTTGTAAGATACACGATTTAGGCTTAATGTTACGATAAGTTTATTTCGAGTTTGTTTAGTCACAGTTTTTCGCAATTATGTTCAAAATGTTTTTTAGTTTTTGTAATTAAAATTAAAAAAACATACATTTCTAGTTAATTACACATTTTCTCTCTAATATCCCTGCATAAATTGTGTAAATTCGGAAATTACGTCATATATCTCACATATACAACAAAAGGAGTATCATAAGTTTTTTGTGGATAGTAATCATGTTTTAAACAAGAATTTCGTATGTTGATGGTTATTTATTACATTTGTAATAGCCTATTTACCGGTACTTCCGTTTGTTTTTACCACATAAGATAAAGCCAGGAGAGATGACGCAGTCGGAGAGATTGCGCACATAGAGGTTTGGGGAGAATTAGTAGAGTGAGCGTGCAGCGACTCCAGGTAGTTGTACAACAACAGTAGTGGAGTGTCTACTTAAAAATGCACGTTGATTGCTTTGAGCGTTTAAGATAAAGTATTGCTATTTTGTTTTGTTTTCCCAAAGTAAGTGCTTGAATTTTCATAGCTCTTCATTAGAATTTCTATACAATGTCAATAGTACAAAATATTTTTAACTTAAACGATTCCTCATAAGCTACTAATCTAGACAAACAATGTGAACATCAACGGTTCGTTTTAGAAGAGGTCATGTTTAAATAAAAGGCCGCGCAATCTCTCCTACCGAAATGGGAAAGTTTGCGCATTTGCTACTTAGGAAAGATGGCGCAGTGTTTCCATTTGTTTCTATGGCAGGAGAGATTACGCAGCTTATTGGTAAATTTGCATAAAAAAATGAAAAATGAAAATGGACTAATTTTAAGTTAAACGTGTTATTAAGTAACATTATTTTATTTTTTAATCTTATCTGGACTTGCTTTTTCTGATTCTTTAATTTTTTTTTCTTTTAATTAAAATTTTTTAATCGTTTTTAAAATTATTTCCTTTTTCTGATTCTGTAATCATTAGGTTGAAATATTCACTCCTAATACAATAATATACCTTATAGCAATGTCATTTAAGAGTAATTATTACTGTTTACAATTTAATTGTAGTTATTATAAGTAACAATCTCTCCTACCCATGTGCGCAATCACACCTACCCTATAAGGAGAGATTGCGCAAAATAACTTTCTTGGTTTTATTACAATTGTTCTATTAAATTGCAACATAACAACAAAATAGCAATGGAAATGCATAAAAAACAAATGAAGTAAAAGTTATTCATGAATAGTTTAGCAAAAATTAATATTTAGATTTTTTATTGCTATTCTTTTGAATTGTGCGCAGACTATCCTAGCTTTACCTTACTCTGGAAAATAAAAATACATTTTTATTTATAACGTTATATATATTTTGAACTTTTTTTTAAATTTATTCTTTTTAGTATTGTGCAATATGCATGATTTAGATCACTCAAGGAATCGTTTAGCTAATTTATAAAATAGTTTCAACTATTGTGAAGTTTTAAGACCTTTTTTGTCTGAAGAAAGGTCTGTCGTTTTTAAATGTTACAATATATAAAATTATAATAAAAGGCAACAGACCACTAAATTTGTGATAAATAGTAGAATTTGCGAAAAATATTTTGATTGTTTTAATCAAAATATTATTTTTTCACAATATAAAAAGAATGTGCATTTATATGATACTTACATTTAAAATATATATATATATATATATATATATATATATATATATATACTAGCAAAACCCGCGTAATTCTTGAAAGATGCCAAGTGGTGTTCGTTGGCCTATTTTCATTCGAGGAAATTTTATTGCCGCAGATAATTCAGAAATTACTAATTAAGCCACACTAATTAAGCAAATTTCTGTAATAACTATATCACAGAAATTGCAATTTTAAAACTTTTCTGTTCCTGCTCACATCAAAATTTCAAAATTTTTAAAAACTGTTCTTTGTATGCATTTGTGTCTCTAACGTAGCAGCCAAGTAAAATTTCAAGTTTCTATCTCTAACAATTTCAGATAAATCATTGTTTAAAAGGTTTTTAGAACTTTTCCAACTTATTTAACTTTTTTTTAATTTCTTTTTTTTTTTCTTTTTTTTTTTTTTTTTAAGAAAGCGTTTTTAGCGAGCACTGCAATCTTAAAAATAGCAACCATGCCAAATTTAAACTTCCTATACCAGCAGCATTACTAAAATCGCAATTTGGAATGTTTTTTGCTTCTGCACATTTTTTAAATTTCAAATTTTGTAAAAACTGTTCTGTGGAAGCATTTACGTACAAAAAATTACAGGCATGTTAAGTTCTAAAAGTCTATCGCTAACAATTTAGAAAAAAACATAATTTATAACTTTTTCCGCTCAGTTAACTTTTAAACTTCGAACACCTTTCAACTTCAGTCACCTTTAAACTTCGAATTTTTAATAGACTCTTTATACCGAAAGTCTGCATCTTAAAAGTTACAACTATACTAAATTTCCAGTTTCTAACCCGAATAAATCCAATTAAATCATAATGTAGACTGTTTTTAGATCGTTTTCCGCTCATTTCATCCTGTTAAATTTCGAATTTTTTAGAAACCGCTCTTAGTGAGCATTTGCATTTTAAGAATAACCACCATGCCAAATACGAAGCTTCTATACCAGCTGTATCACATAAATTGAAATTTTAGTACTTTTTTTTCCTTCTGTTTTTTACATTTCTCATTTTTAGTAAATTGTTCTGAATGATCATTTACGTGAGTAACAGCCAGGAGACATTTTAAGTTTCTAGCCTTAATAGTTCCAAATAAATCGTAATTTGGAATGTTTTTAGAAAGCTTCTCGCGCATTTCACTCTTTTAAATTTCGATTTTTTTTTTAATTGTTCTGTGCGACCATTTATGATTTAAAAGAAACAGCCATGTCAAATTTTAAGTTTCTATCCCTAACAATTCCATAGTAATTGCAATTTAGAACGATTTTTCAACGCTTTCCGCTCATTTCACCCTTTGAAATTTTGAATTTCCTTACAGACCATTGTTAGCGAGCATTTATATCTTAAAAGTAACAGCCATGCCAAATTTAAAGTTTCTAATCCTGTTAGTGCAAAAAAAAAAAAAAAAAAAAAAAAATCGCAATTTAGAATTTTTTTCCTCTTTCACCCTTTTAAATTTCGATTTATTTTAAAAAACTGCTCTGTGTTTTCATGCTCATGATGCTCGTGGCTCATGCTTTTGTGCTTTCGTGCTCATGGCTTAAAAGGTATCAGCCATGTCAAATTTCAAGTTTCAGTCCTTGACAATTCTATAGAAATCGTAATTTAGAATGTTTTTAGAACAGTTTTCCCTCATATCACTCTTTTTAATTTCGAATTTTTTAGAAAGTGTTCTTAGAGAGCATGTATATTTTATAAGTTACTATCTTGCCCAATTTCAAGTTTCTAATCCCTTTAGTATAATAAAAATTGCAATTTTAGAACGTTCTTCGATCTTGCAACCCCCTGAGGGTAGTAGCACTGACATAAAATATAGCCTGTGTTAGAGCACAGACTGTCACAATCAATTTGCGAGCATTACATTTAAAATTGGTTTGGTAGTTTCAAAGATTCTATAGAAATTGTAATTTAGAATGTTTTTAGAACACATTTAGCTCATTTCACCCTTTTAAATTTCGAGCTTTTTATAAACTGTTTTTTCAGAGCAATTACATCTTATAAGTAACTACCATGCCAAATTTCAAGTGTCTAGTTCCTTCAGTATAAAAAAAATCGAAATTTTAGAACGTTTTTCGCTCTTGCACCCCTCTGTGGTAGTGGCACCGATATAAAATATTGCCTATGTTACAGCAGGGAATGTTACCATCAATTTGCCACCATCACTTTTGAAAACGGTTCTGTGGTTCCAGAGATTCCATAGAAATTGTAATTTATAACGTTTTTAAAACGCTAGTCGCTCATCTCACCCTTTTAAATTTCGATTTTTTTTAGAATTTGTTCTTAGAGAGCATTTACATCTTATAAGTAACTAATATGCCAAATTTCATGTTTCTAGTTCCTTCAGTATAAAAAAAACGAAATTTTAGAACGTTTTTCGCTTTTGCACCTTCCTGTGGTAGTGGCACCGACATAAAATATAGCCTATGTTACAGCAAGGACTGTCACCATCAATTTGCTACCATAACTTTTGAAAAGGGTTCGGTAGTTCCAGAGATTCCATAGAAATTGTAATTTAGAATGTTTTTAGAACGCTTTTTGCTCATCTCACAGTTTTAAATTTCGAATTTTTTTAGTTCTTAGAGAGCATTTACATCTTATAAGAAACTACCATGCCAAATTTCATGTTTCTAGCTCTTTCAGTATAAACAAAATCGAAATTTTAGAACGTTTTGCTGCTCCCCACCTGGGGTAGTGGCACCGACATAAAATATAGCCTATGTTGGAGCAGGGATTGTCACCATCAATTTGCCACCATCACTTTTGAAATCGCTTCAGTAGTTCCAGAGATTACCCCCTACAAACAAACAAACAAATAAACAAACAAACAAAGAAAGAAACAATCTTTATTACTTTATTATTAGTATATATATATATATATCGTCATCATCATCATCAACCGTTTTCAATCCACTGCTGGATGTAGGTCTCCCCCAGATTTTTCCATTGTTGCCTGTCTAGTGCTTTAGTCATCCAATTAACACCGGCCACTTTTCTGATTTCGTCACTCCATCTTACTTGAGGTCGTCTTCTTGGTCGTTTTACATCTCTGGGATACCACTGTAGGGTGTTTGTGCTCCATCTATTGTCTTGTCTTCTTGCAATGTGCCCAGCCCATTTCCATTTTAGCCGTTTAATTCTCTCGATGATGTCAAAAACTTTCGTCTGACTTCTTATCCACGTTATTTGTTGTGTATTAAAAAAAAAAAAAAAAAAAAAGAATCGTGATATATTGAATTCTTAAAAAAATGAAATTCCTGAAAATAAAGTTATCATATTTATATGTCTCATTTTGATATAACTCTCTCTCATTAAATCATATTGAGTTTGTCCAAAAAATGAAATAAAGAAAAAAAAAAACCTTATTTTACAATTTGAATGTGAATTGTAAATTTATTATATATATATATATATATATATATAAATCCATATATATATATATATATATAAATCCTATATATATATATATATATATATATATATATATATATATATATATATATATATATAAAAACTTATTGCAAAAATTAACCATTGAAACAGAAATATATATATATATAATAAATTTACAATTCACATTCAAATTGTAAAATAAGGTTTTTTTTTCTTTATTTCATTTTTTGGACAAACTCAATATGATTTAATGAGAGAGAGTTATATCAAAATGAGACATATAAATATGATAACTTTATTTTCAGGAATTTAATTTTTTTAAGAATTCAATATATCACGATTCTTTTTTTTTTTAATACACAACATGTGCCGCTTAATCACATCACTGGGAATAGTGATTTAGGTAAATGGTTGATTTCAAAATCAGAAAAAAAAGTTAACATAGTAAATTACTTTTTCTATTCAAAATTAGAAATAACGAGAACGAAAAATCATGCGTCCAGCATAGATAATGAAACACTTTCCAACACATCCAGAAAACTGTAACGAAACATCTCCGTTAAATAAACTGAAAGAAGATATGTAAAGTAAACAGTTTAGAAAACATATAACGCATTGAAAAATACAGTTTTCGAAATTACTTTCCATTGCAAAAAAGTTGTCCAATTTTTTTATGCAGCCCTGTATATGATCTATAGATTTTGATATATTCTACATAGCATGATAAAATTTAGTTCACTTAAAAAATTCCCATTTAGAAATTTTCGCCAATTGATGGAAATGCACTCGAAATCTTTTGTACAGCCCTGTATATTATCTATAAGACTTTTATATACACCACATATTAAGCAAAAAGGTTTAAAAAATTTTCAGGTAAAAAAAAAGCATAAGGCAACTTAAAACACACTTCCAGCAATTGGCAACCGTAAACGACAATGTATCTTGTTCTTTGCGTAGCCCTGTATATGAATTTATTTACATTCCACAAACTTCTATTAGTCTATTAAATATAGCTCAGCAGGAAAATGCGTAACATAATTAAAAACTACACTTAAGCAGTTCACTCTCATAGTCTGTAATACTTACGGATTACCTTGTGTAGCCTTGTATATGATCAACCGAATTGATACACAACACGTACTGGGAAAAAAAATTACTTAAACTTACAAACACAAACCAAAGTTGAAAAAGTACTTATCGCACAGAGACTGTAATTATCGCACGTATACTGTAACCGATCCATTTTGTGTGTCCGTATAAATGTACTATAACCGCCATAATTTTAAGGGAGCAATTTATAGTGCACCTCAGTAATGCATATAATTTTCATTATGTTTGAAGTAGTGAAACATCATTAAATTATACTGAAAACGATTCTTCCCCGTCCAATATGTAACAGAATTCTTTTGTTTGACCCTGTAAACTAATAAATGCTTTGCACCCCATATTTTACAAAATGCCTGTTTTAATGCGCTTCATAAATATATATCAATTTTATCATGCTTCAAATGGCGTAGCGTCATCAAAATGCACTTGAAACGATTTTTTCATATTGACTACAATGTAACGGAATACTTTTGGTTGTCCATGTAAAAATACTATAAGTGCTACACACATGATTTTCAATAGGGAACATGCTGTAGTAAACGACAATTACATACAAAAATTTCAGGGCAATCTGAGTAGATTTACGCGAGTTACATTACGGACGGACAGCCAGACGGCACACGGCAGAGAAACCGAAGTCATAAACAATTTTCAACTAGTTTGGAAAGTGTTAAAAAAAAAAGCTGATTCTATTATTGAATGATTCATATAAGTAGCGCACACAGTTATTAATAAATATTTACGCGAGTTACATTACGGACGGACAGCCACAGACGGCACACGGCAGATAAACCGAAGTCATAAACACTTTTCAACTAATTTCGGAAGAGTTAAAAAAAAAAAAAAGCTGATTCTATTATTGAATGATTTATATAAGTAGCGCACACAGTTATTAATAAATTAATACATGCATAATTTATAAATGGTTCATTTATAATTTAAAAGCAATTCAAATATGCTTCTTGTTCCGAGAAAAAACGAAACTTTTCATTTTAGAAAAAATAGAGTAAAAGTGGATCATGTTATGTAAGTACTATGGTAATAGAGGTTGAGTTGCATAAATTGGAATAGTTTTATGTCCTCAGAATAAAGAAAAAACATATCAAATATTTTTTTCGAACTTTTTTTGACAAACATGCGAAATTAATAACATTTAACATTAATATTAAAATTAACATGTTTTTGTTACTCTCGTATGTATAAATTGTATTACGAAACTGAAAATGTTTACTTGATAGTTGATAATATATATAAAAAAAACTGCTATTTTGTACGAAGAAAATTAAATAATATACTGTAAAAACTATTCGGAAACGTTTCTTTTTTTTCCTTTTCTTGAAACGAACAGAAAAAGAAGCTTTTTTTCTTTTTTCATAGATAATTCTTTAAATCTCAAAAATTTATTGGTGTGTGAGTGAGGTATTTGAAGAATTAAATAAACCCGCTTTTAGGAATTCCGGATAATTCGGAAAGTGTTATGTTATGTCTTATGTTATGTCTTATGTCTGTACTTGCTAGATCCAGAAGTTTTCTTTTCTTTTCTTTTTTTTTTTTTAAATTGTACATAAATTGCAAATGTCTGTCCCACAAGCATTCGAAACACTTGTGTGGCCATGGCCGTAACAGTATATTCACTGACCTTATTTTAGTTATTTCAAAATACACAACACTAACAGTTAGGGATATAGTTTATAAAACATCATTTTTTTCCTTTTTTTTTCATAAGATGCTGTTATTCATCCTCTGGGATATTTATAGTCACATTTATTATTTCCTATTTCAGGTCACTCAAAGTCTTCTTTTTCCAAGAAATCATCGATATACTTGTGCAGGCTGAATACCATCACCCGAAACCTTCAAAGGAAACCACAAAGGTCCTTCTAAAAGCCAATAATCCTTTTCTACCGGAGCATCTGCCCCATGCTACCACTGAACTTAGCCAGTTTGGGAGTCCGAAGAAGATTCTGTTGAAAAAAAAGAGAACCATCAATGGTGTGATCGCTGAAGTGGATTATCCTTCACAGTTTATGGCCTATGCCACTAAAGTTGCTATGGAAGGTTCACTGTACGATTGTTTAGGGTTCCTTTCTATCGAAATTGTTGTCACTGAAACTGGTAAAGATTTCGATAATTTTGTGAGAAAACGATTCAGGTGCATTGTAGAAGATTATTAATGTGCCAAAAGAACATTTTAAACAAAAATGACTAGCAAGACGTTTTAAGATGTCGATATCTCTGTATATATATATATAAATCCTGTGACATTGCTATTCCTGTTTTCTTTATATATATATATATATATATATATATATATATATATATATTGTGTAACATTATTCAATTTAAAAACAGCATTTATATGTAAGATTTTTAACATGCAAATAAATATATATATTTTTTTTTGCTTTAATCTTTAGCAGTTAATTATTTATTCTTTATTACAGAAAAACTGATGCATGCGAATGATGATTCATTTACAGTTCAATTAAATCAGTCAGATTAAGAATATACATAATCCCAACAGGATTAAACTATATGTCTGTGCAGGATTTTCTTAGTAGGTGAAAAGTGTGAAGAACAGGTTGTTTTAAAAGAATCATTAACATCCAGATCTCTAATGTTAAATGTTAATTAATTCATTTGTATTTTTAAAACTTCACAACAGAAAATTAAAATTTTATTTTCTATTTTCTGCACAGATTTTTTAGATGATCATTCTTTGCCGTATAGTTGGCAAAATATTAAGTGTACTTAATTTTATTTTAAGTTAATTTATTTCAAGGATTGACGGTAATTCAGCTTCATAAAGATTTTAATGCATTATGTTATCTCGCTCAACAACGCTAACCTTTCTAACTCATTTTTAAACATAAAAATGCGATATTTGTGGGCATGATTAATAAAAGGTTTTGTTTGTAATCAAACTGTTTTTTTTCTTTAATTTTCCGATAAATGAATTACATCTTACGTTATGAGCCATTATTGTGTCAGGATTGCAGTTATAAGCTCTTTCTGCGCTGTCAGATCCGGAAATTCGGTTCGAAAGGCCAACTTTGACCACATTTTCTAAAAAATATTCTTCTGTTACGAAAAACGGAAAAACAGTTCGATTACACATTTTTTTTAATATTATCACCTGCCAATTCGACATGTTTTCTAACAAACATGTAAAACATATTAAAAAATTCACAAATAAGTACCCAGTGTTGATTTGAATACAACCTTAATATGAAATTAGTTAGGAATTATTAATTAATATACATTTTTTAAATATTTTGTTAATTACACGAAAAATAAACTTCACTAAGAATAGAAAATAGAAAAAATAAATTTTAAATTTCTGAGGAGAAATTTGATAAATAATCGAAATAATTGAATCGTATGAATAGATTTTTTTTTAATTTAAATTTTACCTCGTGTTTGCGTTATTAATAAAATGAATACTATGCTTATTTTGCGAAATATCAGACAAACTGAAGGTAAGCGTTTAAATCGCAGGAAAGTCTTTCAGAGAGTAAAAATGATCCTAATACAAAGTCTTCAATGAGTCGTTAACTCAAAATTAAAATAAAAAGCTATAGGTGGAAGCTAGCATATTTTAAATGACTTGCTTAATAGTTCCCCCAAATCGCTCAGTAAAATAATTAGTCATGCCGTTTTTTAAAATTTTGAATTTGTTTTTAAAAGTAAATGATAAGAATAAAATAAATAAATTCGCGAACTAAATGTTTTTTCTTTTAAATTTTGTTTAAAGATCTTAACCTCATTTATAGGTATTCTGTGTTAGAAATATTTTTAATTTTTATTATTAAATAATACAAAATTAGTTTTAAAACTTTTTAATTTAAAGATTGAATTTGCTTAAAAATCACGAATAAGATTTTTTTGTGATTTCCACAGCTTTCATCTGTAATTATATATCTTAAAATACCTCATAAAAATAAAAAAAATTCCATCGTAAAACTTTTATAATCGTATTAAATGCCATTTGCATATTTTACATACCAATTTCCTAAAATGGACTGACTGATTTTAAAATAAAACAACTTGCAAACAGTGACAGATATTTGAAAAAATTCTTCCAGGAGTGTTTTGTAAGATGTCGGCAGTTTTTTTTCTGCGATTCCAGGTTTCAGTTCAAATTACGAGCAATAGATTGTGCTGGGAGGAATGGATGTCCAATCGATGCAGAAGCAGATTAAATGCCGGTTTTCGGAATATTCCGGTTTACGGAATGCCGAATAAGAGGTCCGATACTGTATATATAAATAACTAATTAACTACTGACTAAGTCTGCCAGCCCCCATTTACAGTGTATCCCGGTTACAGTTTCAAGTAGCAGTGATAGATGGCGCTGAAAGCAATGGGTGCTAGAGAACCTACAACTTAGTAAGGCACTGTTGGATGTTGTCATATGGGTGCTCAGTCGAAGACAAAACTGAAATAACACATCATTGATGCGAAGGAAGGAGGTTAAATACGTGGAATGGGTCTCATTCGCCAATACAGTCTTATTCTTAGGGCCCGATTCTGAACTCAGCCGGTATGATTTCGATGAAATGTGTTGTTGCCATGGAAATAACGAATTCTTCGATGTAAAGACAGCGTTCAGAATTGGGAATAAACTTAAAAAGCAGTATTCGAGTAGGCAGACGATTTTATATTTATGAAGTTTGTACTGATGAATGACACCCATTCCATATATTTTACCTTCTTCTTTCGCATCAATACTATGTTCTGCTTCCGGCATTTAATGTAAATATTCGTATTTTTTAAAACTAATTACACTATCGTAGAGAAGAATGTCTCCGCTTTAACGGTTTATTTTTACCCTTACTGTATATCGGAAATTGAGTTAGTGCGAGCATTAGTGAAGGAGAGAAAAAAATCGGTGTATTCCAACATTTTGAAATTTTTTTTGAAAGCGTTAATGTCAATATTTTTTCAAACGGAATGCGACGTTTTAAACGTAAACGTACGAAACTTAAGACTATGTCTTCCCTTTTTGCGTATCAACTTGTATGATACCTTTACCAATCAGTAAAATTCTGTTAAAATAAATAAGTTTGATCTATGTTTCCTTCGTTTAATGGGGGTTTTTAACCTGCGACTTATTCTGTTTAGGTCTCTACATGACAGAACAGATGCTATTGCCAAAAGGTTGTCTGTGCAAATTGCATAAGAAGGTTGACCTTCCAGGAAGCTCAACTGGTAAAGCCAAATGTAAGCACACGTTTCTGCGTTCGATACCCGGTTTGGATACTTTTTCAATCATCTGGAAAATTTTCAAATTCTATGGTATCTTTACCAATCAATATGATTGTGTTAAAATAATAAAATATAAAATTAAATCTGATTTCTGAAAAAAGTTCATTTTAAAACTGCACAAATATTTACCACAAAATAAGTACTCTGGAGTAATTTTTATATAGAGATATTCAGATTCTATTTAGTGGAACATAGAAATTATATTGAAGTTGAACAATTGAAATAGTATATTAGTGGACTTCAAATATCAAACAATGAAAGATATTATCTTCAGTGTATTTAATATAAATATTAGTGGTATATCAAAAAGAGTATTTTGTAACTCAAACGTTAATGAATATGGATCCCATTGTATATTAGGCAACTTCCTGAAAATCTCTCTAATAGCAATTTTTAGACTTAGACAACCAATAATGAAATAAATAAATTGGTTAATCTCTGTAATTCTAAATGTGCTTAATTAATCTTATCCTTTTCTGTTTTGAAGACCAAAAATCTTATTTACAAATTTCTGAAGTCCCGAACTTTACTATGACATCCTATTGCCTTCTTATATGTTTAGTTGACACAAGATAGTATATTGAACATTTCATGCATGTTACAATATTTAAGTTAGATCATAAAGTGTGGTTAATGTCCCAATCCTTACTTTACAATAAAAGAAGAATATTTAACACAGTTTATGTAAATGTACAAGTCAGATTCAGACTACTAATTCACTATTTAATGCATTTTCTGCGGATTTATTAAATATTCCTGTCACATCAAGTTTCAGGTTGTGATTGACATGTAAAGCAACTTTTAATGTAATTTTCCCAATGAAGAGAAGTTGTGAAATTCTTAGAGCGTTTATAGTTTGCAATGAATTCAAAAACAAAACCCACAACCCTTTTTTTTAATTATTAGCAGCACTCGATTATTTATAAATCGAATAATAAACAAATGTGATTAATTGTTCGAGCTTTTGTTTTAATCGCATCATATGAAAATACGTTTGCGTCAAAATAGTTGTTTTTAGAAAATTGCGAAATAAGAAAATTTTGACAGTCCTTGGGACCTGTAAGTTAAATTTAGAAAAAAATGTTCTAAATCATGCTCTAAAAAAATAAAAGAGCAAATAGTCTATTTTTTAACAACTAAAACCTACACAGTTATAATGTTTTGAATTTTATTAATTTTCAGCATTCCCCGGCACTAAAAATGCATTTTTTCATTTTTATAAGCTATTGGTCAGCGAAACCCTTTATACAGTCTCAATAATGTTCAGCATTCTTGCAGGTTGTGAAAAATATATTATTACTTACTTTATTGAAAATTTTGGAAAAGACCGCGCTGTTTTTAAGGAATTCTGTCTTTCCATATTGTGTATTTTTTCCACATTCTAATAACTTAATTTTAACATTCAGTTTAAAATATCGATTATATAGCAATTATTATTATTATTATTATTATTATTATTATTTTAAATGAAATCACTAAGATCTGAAAAGAGATTCAAATACCTATATCATATGCAATCCAAAGGTTGTTATCGTCACTCTCTCTGTAAAACTAGTTTTACAACAAGGAAACGCTAAAGGGGAAAAACATCAGCGACGGGATGGTGAATTCCGCCGAATCTTTGATGACTTCTTCTGAAATCTAAAACGTCTATTTGCTGACACGTTCTTGAACTTTCTTTTATTTGTAAAAGCATGAAAGGACTAGAGGTGATAAAGCTTTACAAGTGGCCCTGCGACATTCATGTAAATTTTAAAAATATAACATAGAACGTTTATAAACTAACAATACGCAAAGAAAGAGAAAAAACCCACCAAAATAAATAATATATAACAGGTAATAAAAATGATTTAACATAAGTTGATATTACTGTAAAATTATTTAGTTATTACAGAAATATAATTTATTTAATGATATAACAGAAACATGATTTTAAACTAATATATAAAAAATATAAATATAAATATAAATTTTAAATATAATAATTTTTTTAATCTTGTAAACGAAAAAGTTTTTTTTTTTTTTTTTTTTTTTTTTTTTTTTTTTTTTTTTTTTTTTTTTTCAAGTATGAGCGAATTGGGGTACCAATTTAATTTTAATAATTAATAAATCTGTATACTCTTAACATAAACATATATAAAAAAATATATATATAAATGTTACCTTTTTTCGCTTTGTATACTTTTTTTTCTCTCTGTGTGTAATAAATATATAAAATACGAAGGATCAGAGAGAAAAACAATGATAGTATAATTTTATGAGATTTGAGGTGACCACTGTAAAAACTCCGGCGGGATTTATAAAATTCGAACTGGTAGCTGTGGCTAACCGGAGTAATTACTATAGCTGATTTTTAAAAGAAATATTTCTTTTATTTGTAACATCAACTTACAAAACATTCCTCCGATAGATTTCGGTATTAACATAAATTAAGGAGTGCGTGAGATGCGGTGATTATAAACCATGCGATAATCTTTAAGTCTCTCCTTTCTCCTCTAGGTCTCTACACCAGACAGGGCCGTCTGTCCTCCCTCCGTTTCACTTCGCTCTCGCTTCACTGCAAGACTCTCCTTTTTCAGGGTCACGTCCTACCCTTTTGCCTCCGAAGAACCATCTTCCCTTCTCTTCTTTCCTTTCTCTCTAGCCTCCGAAAAAAGGGGGGCGGGGGGAGGTTCATCCCGGCCTCTCAAACTTACGGCAGCCTATCGTTGTCGATATCTGGTTCCCATTCGCAGATTTTAAAGGACTTCCCTTGGCGTCCGATGGTCTCTGGGAACCCTCTCCATCTGCGACCTCACAAGTAGAATCAATAATTCGTTACCGTCGGGTAGGTGCCAGCCAGTCTCCAGTATTGTTTCCCTAATGTCCAAACCATTCAGCGTAGGAGATGGATCGCTTCCTTAGGTTCGGCCCGACAACTCCTGCGGTCCATAGTAAAGTAACTCAGCTGGGATATGGGAAAATGTCACAGCATTACCCCCTCCAGCAGTTGAGATTTTTCAAGCATTTGGAAAATCTTACATCATTACTGGTGCGCTAGCCTTCCATCCATACCCAACACATGTTAATTCTCAATAGAGGCTTACCTTAAACATTATTATTCACAAGTTTACAATACACTCTACAGACTCACATCGTTAAATTAAATTTCAATATTCATTGCATGATTCAAATACACAATTATTTCAATTACAAAATTAAAAACTATATACAAAATTACTGAGTGGAATGTTATTTATTCCATTCTACTTAAACATTCTACATGTGGAATTTGGTATACCTGGCCGATAACCTAACGATCTGCGAATATCCTGCCTTTTTCCACAATCTCTAATTAGTCGGAAATCATTTCCGGCGTCGTTTTTCGACTGTTTAACCTCGCTGCCTTTTATTTCGTTATGCGGCGATATGTATCCTGGGGTTTCTAAACAATCAGAACTGAAAACCGTTTTTCGCTTCCTTCCTAACGCACAATAACTGTTCACCCCTTTTGTTGTTTTCTGTCCCGAAGATTTAAACCTAAAATCTTCCTTTCGTTTTAAGACTGTGTCTTTATTTTTTTCCCCATGCTTACTTTCCCGGATTTCATTCCTTAAATAAAACACCCTCGCTCTTTCTTTATAACCCTCTTCCTTCATCCTTGATTTGGGTGTCGCGCGGATCGGGGTCGTCGCGAATTTCGTTTTAATGGAAGATTCACAATGAGTTACTCCTGCACGTTGGCTAAGGGGAAAGGGAACAAAGCCTTTCTTTTCCTTCCTGTCCGGTTTTCTCACTTCATTCTTTTGATAAGCCGAAGCTAAGCGGTTCGTGGGGTTGGGGGGAATTGGGCGGTCACTCCTGTGCCTTTTTTTCGGTGCTGCACTCCCAAAGCTAACAGGCGATTTCGGTTTCATTCTGTCTAGCAAATTTTGTGTTTTGCTTCCCAATAAATAATAATCCATTTCTATGTCTGCATCGACAATACCTGCGTAAGTCCTAACTCTTTTTCCTAAATCACACAGATTAAGCTCTATTTCTGCGAGGGGTAGACATTTTAAATCATTTTGTAACGGTTGCTTTACCCACACGACTCTCCCTGTGTATTGTTCTCGGGTCACCTGGTTGGCACTAATTAAATCTAGCGACGTAGCAGTGTCTCTAAAAATTTTCATTTCTTTCCCATTTATAATCCCTTTTGTTAAATAGGGCTGGAACATTTCGTTTAACTCATCGAGGTCAGCCAACTGATTAACCACTTCAGGTATTTCACTACTCCATTTTAGTTTGGGGCAAAATTTGCGGATATGAGAAAAACTACCACAATGGAAACAAGACCTGTCTTTTCGCTTATCAACAATTACATCTCTATCTTTTTTATCTTCCCTCTCCCTCCAATTTCTTTTCATTTCCGCGTTTTGGGGTTCTGTCTCTGGTCTATCAACCAATCTGTTTCCCTCAACCTGTTTGCCGTTATTTGGATATCTAGGCGGGGACTGTTTCATCTCTGTTCTTCTAACCGCCTCATAATGATCTAGTTTTTGGGTTAATTCCCCGGGCGTAATTAAATCACTCCAGGAATCTATGAAATGTTGTCTAATTTCAGAGGGCACTTTCCGTTTGATCTGGTCAGTAATTATCAGGTCCCTAAGTTGACTAAATTCGGACACCTGAATACCGCTTAACCATTGGTCGAAATAATTCGTAATTTCATACGAAAAATCTTTCCAATTTTTTTCTTCGGACCGTGGTGTTGTTACGAATTTGATTCTGAAGTCTTCTGCACTAATTTTAAACCTTTCGAGTAATTTACCCTTCACAAAATCAAAATTGTCCGTTTCGTCTGGTGGTTCTCTAAGAATAACTTCTGTCAATTCTATAGGAAGTAAACCTAGCAAATTTGTTACCCATTGCGACTTATCTAATTGCGCTTTTAATGCCTGTCTCTCAAATAAGTTGAGATATAAGGAAATCTCCGATTTTCCCATTTCAAACTTAGGTAACACATTTTTTAACAGAATTTTAGGTTCCCTTTCTATTTGACTAGATGATAAGGTTAAAGTATCATTTTCCCGTTCCGCCCTAATTCTCGCGAGCTCATGTTCTTTCTCAATTTTATCTTTTTCCAATTTCGATCTCTCTACACGGTCTTCTTCAATCAACTTTAATTGGTTTAACGCCATAGTCTCATCATAATCGGGGGCTTCCGTTATCTTTTTAACCAACTTAGGAATTGTATCATTTGACAAAACCTCTACTTCAAATTCTATCGCAAGGGTTTGTAGATCGCATTTTCGAAATCCCGATATGCCTGCCATAATCACTAATTTTAAATTCTAACACAATTTAATTCCAATTTCCCGCACATAAATGCAATATAAAAAAAAAATACACAATTTTTTTCACCCCCAAAACAACATAAAAATAAATACAGTAGTTTCTGCTCGACACAAAATACAATCAATATTCATGAAATTTTGAATTACAAGCAAACCAATTCCACATATAGGCTACAATTTGCCAAAAAAACATATATCTTACTTAACTTAACTGAATTACTAACAGACTTCAACTTAGTCTTACAACTCCTTTAAATTCAAAATTTAATTCCTTAGCAATCTTCAAAATAAGAGAGCACATTAAAAATTTCGGCCGAAAAATACAATTAACATAATTTGCTTTTCACCAAACAAAAAATTTTTAATTAAAAAGATTAAAAGAATTCTTCAATTACTAGAAACAAGATGAATTTAAAGTTTGTTACACTTTTAATTTCCCTTCAACACACAAAAACATCTGTTGGTAATTAATATTTAAAATTTTTACTTATATTACCGAACACAAATAATTAAAGAAAAATTGCTTCCTGTCCAAAATTAAAAATATACACACTAAGCCTCCACTGAGAATAAAACAAGTGCTCACCTGGGTATAGCTCTGTGATTCTCGGCGGTGATTCTGCTTTCTTTTCTCTCCACACTGTCAGCAAAGTTCGGATGCTTCTGGTTGCTGGTTCAGCGGATGCAGTTTCAGATCAGCTCGGGTCTCTGCCTTGGTTTTGGCGGGTCACTTTGGGGTCGGTGGATCTTCCTCGATTCAGCGGAATCTGTCTCTCTATCACAGGATTCTGTACGAATTCGGCGAGTTGTCCTGCTCTGCCCCGATTCGGTATGTAGATTCAGGTTCCCAACGGCTGGTGTAGATTCTGAAGAAATTCGGCGAGTTGTCCTACTCTGCCCCGAATTTACCAAACTTTGTCACGCACGTTTCTTTCACCACTTTAAATCCCTTGAAGCTGCCACCATCTGTAAAAACTCCGGCGGGATTTATAAAATTCGAACTGGTAGCTGTGGCTAACCGGAGTAATTACTATAGCTGATTTTTAAAAGAAATATTTCTTTTATTTGTAACATCAACTTACAAAACATTCCTCCGATAGATTTCGGTATTAACATAAATTAAGGAGTGCGTGAGATGCGGTGATTATAAACCATGCGATAGTCTTTAAGTCTCTCCTTTCTCCTCTAGGTCTCTACACCAGACAGGGCCGTCTGTCCTCCCTCCGTTTCACTTCGCTCTCGCTTCACTGCAAGACTCTCCTTTTTCAGGGTCACGTCCTACCCTTTTGCCTCCGAAGAACCATCTTCCCTTCTCTTCTTTCCTTTCTCTCTAGCCTCCGAAAAAAGGGGGGCGGGGGGAGGTTCATCCCGGCCTCTCAAACTTACGGCAGCCTATCGTTGTCGATATCTGGTTCCCATTCGCAGATTTTAAAGGACTTCCCTTGGCGTCCGATGGTCTCTGGGAACCCTCTCCATCTGCGACCTCACAAGTAGAATCAATAATTCGTTACCGTCGGGTAGGTGCCAGCCAGTCTCCAGTATTGTTTCCCTAATGTCCAAACCATTCAGCGTAGGAGATGGATCGCTTCCTTAGGTTCGGCCCGACAACTCCTGCGGTCCATAGTAAAGTAACTCAGCTGGGATATGGGAAAATGTCACAACATGTTAGCTTGAGATGAGTAGCAACGTTTTGTAATCTTGGATAGAGGCAAAAGTGAAGGTTGTCCTTTTAAAAGCAAATTAAAGGTTTTTAAAAAGAAGAGAAAAGGAAAAGTTAAAGAAAGGATAACGTAGAAAATCCATGCAGAAATATGAAATAACTTAAAAACAAAACTTGTTTTTAACTTTCTTTTGAACTTTATCAATCATGTGAAAACAAAAAATAGCATTAACGTAAAAATATCCAAATTTTATCACCAAAAATATCTGTTTTATATTTACAGCGAACCTAAATTTTATTACATATTGAACAGGTATCTATACTAATAAAAGAAGGTTTCGCTCTGTGCGTGTGTGTCTGTCTGTTTGTTTGTCTGCGATGGCCAGCAAAATCTAGCGCCCTAGAAGTTGGAAAATTTATATTTAGGTAGTTCAAAGCCTGATCTTACGCATCTGAGACTCAGAATTTTAATATTTTCATAATTACCCAAGATATTAATTAGATTCTCATTAAACATCGCATCGAAAATGCCATTTAAAAAAAAATTTTTTTTTATCAAAATGGCTAAAGAAAAGAACTTATGTTCTCGAGCTGCTAAAAGAAATGAACATATTTGAAATTCATTTACTAATTAGCGAATTTGAAGAAAACTAATTAAGATATCGATCTGAAATTTTCTGAGCATATGTAGAACAATTTTCTGCATCCACCAATGCAATTTTTGTAAAATTCGGCAGGTAATTTTTCTTAATTTTTGCGAAAATCTGGCACCAGTCAGAAAAATCCGAGAAAGTTTCAGACAGGGATCTGCTTTCATTAAAAACTGAACTACAAAGAGATCTGTTTCGCTGACCGATCCGTTCATTTACTTTGCAAAAATAAAAGGAAATAACTGCTAGTTTTTACTAATGAAAAAAATTAAGATAACTAATTAAGATATAGATTCGAAATTGAGGATGGGAAGGGTGCCGCTGGCGGCTACTTTAGCGTATCGTCTTCGTCATGTTCTAATTATCAGAAAAGTGCAATTCCCTTTTTAATGGTCGCGTTAATGTAGGGGAAGGTGGTTTTCTTGAATAAATTATTCGTTATATTTGCGGGTATGGGGAGGGAGGGGGTTAACGCCTTGCGAAATAAAACGAAGTTTAACATTTTTTAACTTCTCCCGCAGCGTGTTATAAATGTTATATATAAAGAATACCGGAAATTTCAAGTAACGATTTTCGTGACAGTTAGATTTATGTTCTTAATAAAAGTACACAACCCGTATTTACATGATTTATACCAACAATCAAAGTAAATGATTTGTTGTTCAGCACTTGCATTCTTATCTCGGGTTCTACGGGCTCGATCACAACAGGATTCGGATGATTCAATTTGGTTTTTGATTTCGTTATAGATTTTAGTTCCACTTTCCACCGCCAGGGGCGCATAATTTTCTCTAGTTTTATGGAACCGTTTCGACGGTAATTGGTTCATTCAATTCTTTTGATACAAGGGGTACCCATGTCGGATGTTTCTATAGAACAAATTGCGCCCCCTGCTAATGGAAAGTGGAACTAAAGGATTTTGCAGCGCGTGCGCAGCACGCCTGCTATAAGGTACCGGATTGCAACGGGGACACGTGTCGGAGTTTCGGTTGGAAGCGGTTTGTTTGGAACAGAGTGTGCCCCGTGGCGCGGAAGGTAAGGTGGAACTAAAAGATTTTGCAGCGTCTGTGTTGCACGCCTACTATATGGAGCCGCAGGCTGCGAGAACACTTGTCGGAGGTTCGTTTATATCAGAATGCACCCCCTAACGGCTGAAAGTGGAAATAAAGGATTTTCCTCGCGTGCGCAATATTTTTAAATATATATTTTCATACTAAATCTGGTTAAAGATATAAAATCATACAAATTTTAGGTTTGTTTAATTTTATCACGGGCCAGGGCAACGCCGCGTGGGTCAGCTAGTAATAAATAAAAGTAATATTTTTAGAAGAAATTTCCATGTTCACCATTGAAAAGGGCCATATTCACCTTGTTGTTAACCGTAGTCTTCTAGAGGTTCTATTAAAATATAGAAAAATCAAAGAACTTGTCTCTTTCTTGTATACTAAGGGCTCTGCGCCATACGAGCTACTCTTGAAAACTTCCTCCAGTACCTGCAGACCTAAAAATACGCTAATTTGTCCAATTTAAAAAAAAAATACCCATTTACGGAAGACTGAATGGTGTTATCACGACCAGTGGCGATCTTTTGTCATCGTTTTGGCATTCATTTCCCTTTGACTAAGGATTTTTCCGGTCCACAAGACCGCATCCACTGCTGTCACGGCAGCTGAAGGCTGTTTTCGTGGTTGATTAAGTAAGCTCAATTACTGATTTTGAAATCAGCTTGTGTAAAATGGTTAAATAAAAATGTTACTGCCTCTCAGACGTCTAAAAAAGAAAGTTTTCTTTTAAATGCTTTGGAAAATTATTTTAAATTTGACGTTTAAAATATATTGTTTCAAATTTGACTTGTTTTTCGTACGTAATAATTTAATTATTTTAAGTTTTCTTTCTTTTATTTCCTTTTTGTTTTTCAATATTCACGTATGTTTTACAAATCAGTAGTGTTTGGAAATATTATTTGAGAAAAGCCGTAACTGAGAATTTTACTTTAAAATGAATCAAATGTTTATGTGCATCAAATTTTGTAAAGATTATTTCTAATTAGTACTAGAATAATCTTATTTTCTTAAAACTAAATTTTTTCCTTGCAAAATCTCCAAGTCGTAAGTATTTTTAAAATAAGCAATCTAGTTAAATTTGTCTGACAGATTTTGTTACGTATAAGTTTTAACGAAACTTTCAATGAAAGCTAAGGCTGTTTTGCGAATATTTATATGTAAGTATATATAGTGGTGTTCCATAAGTAAATATCAGTGCAATAAGGTTACAATCTCTAGAAATCGATTTTATTTTATTCTTAAAAAATACTTGTGTTCTATATTTTACATGCAAAACTTCAGTGTACCAGGGTTACAATGGCTCAAAAAATTTTCAGAGAAACCACCAGTAGTAGAAGAATAAGAGTTAGACTCCAGCAGGCTAAGCGCTAAGCGGTGGAGGTGGGTACCGGAAGTGAGCCTGGCAGTGGAAGCGGAAGTGATTGAAGATAAGACAGGAAGGGATGGAAGATAAGACAGGAAGGGATGGAAGATAAGACAGGAAGTGAACCGGAAGTGTTGGAAGATAAGAGAGGAAGTGAAGTAGGGGAGGGCTTAATTTTTTTAACCGATAAGGGAGAGAGGGGAGGGCTTATTTTTAGGGGGGCTTAATTTTTTTTTTTTTTGCAGGAAAATAAAGGGTTTTAATCAGATTTTTTCATGAAAGGGATTTTTTTTTTTTTTAAATATGAAGTTTAGATGTAAGATATTTGTGAAATATAAACTACAACTTGGACTACTTTTGGAAATTTTCTTATTTTTAGGGGGTCTTCTAGGTAGGTAGGGGAGGGCTTATTTTTAGAGGGGCTTAATTTTTTTTTGTAGGAAAATAAAGGGAGATGAAAGGATTGGACCGACCTATAGGTGAACTGAGATTAAACAAAATACACGTGATTTTTTGTAAATAATATGTGTAACCTTTTCGAGTGGAGTTGAGGGGTAGGAACCCTGCTATAAAAATAATACCTGTAAAAGAAATATATATGTGCTACCTTTCGCGCTCGTCGACCTAACTGTTCAGAGTTTAACATGAGATTTACTTATAATTCACCTGTAAAAGAATTTTTTTTTTTTTCATTCTTTAAACATTAACTTAAATGTGAATGAGATTAAAATAGATGCGAGGGCTAAATTTTTAGAGAGTTAAAATGAAAATCCACTGAGGGTTGTGTTAAATAAAAGGAGATGATCGACTTTGACAGCATTTTTCTAAAAGTTTATTTATCGAAAAATGAATCATACGTTTCGATTATATTTGTTAACTATTATAGTTTAACATTAAAAAGCAGGTAGACATTCACATCTTTAGCGGTCGTCGACCTAACTGTTCGGAATATTTTTCGAACCCATTATGTTTGACTTTATAAAAGTTTCATATAAAAAAATTATTCTTTAAGTATTAACTGAAATGAGATTAAAATAGATGTAATGGCTAAATTTTTAAGGATTTAAAATGAAAATTGTGATAGCCATGTAAATAAAAGTAATGTGATTACTTTGCTATAAAAAAATATAACACGAAGAAAAGCTGGTAGACGTTTACCTTTCACACTCGTCAACCTAACCGTTCGGAATTTTGTTTAAACTTCTCTCGAGTTCGTCGACCTAACCATTCAGAGTTTTCGTCGAAATCCGGTTATATATTAACTTACAATAGCTAACTTTTTTAAGGGAAGTTTAAATAACATACTTCCCAAAGTGTCTTAGAAAAATTTCAGAATTTATACACACATAAGAACCTCACCTATAGGTGCAAGGTTCTGACTTTAAAGCTACTAGATGTTGAAATTTAAACTTCTTGCGCTCGGCGACCTAACTGTTCGGAATTTTTTTTTTGAACTTTGTGTCAATACGAGTTAGGATCCCTTAGAAAGACCTACATAGAGACACTTATCCCTAATATAGATAATCAACCCTAAACTAACCAGTTACAACATACAAGACATAATCGTTACATTCAGTTAATAAGTGATTTGACATGCAAAATATTAGATATAAAAACATATATGATATATACAACACACAAAAAAATTTTAAAGATTTTTTTCCCTACAATTTTTAACAAGAATTTACCAATAATTTAACTTGAGAGCAGGTATTTTTTTTTAGAGTTATACGATTATAATAAATTTTCATTAGATTTGACATTATACAACTAACATTTTAAAAAAAGAGAAAGACATCTAGTTTTTATAACGTCACATGTTTGAATTATTAACCTATTTTAGTTAAAAGTATGATACTTAAGTGATTTTATTTGAAAAATCAATACAACAGTTTAAAAGCAGTCGAAAGATTTTTACTTTTAAAAAATAACTAACAGAATTTTTTAAAGCAGTAAGGTAGATGACACTAACTTTAAATTAACTTTTTATAGGTCACTTTAAATAAAATACATATTTTTTATTGTTATTAAAGAAAAATATAAACTACTCACACATTATTATGCTGCATTTTAACATAACTGAAATACTACAACCTTTCTGCTGACATGTGGTCACGGAGGAAATCTTTTCATATAGAAGGCAAAATAAGATAATGAATTGATAATCATGATTCGTTATGCATATGTTTAAACAGGAAATTATTTAAGACGTGTGATTAAGACCATTTTACATGGTATTACAGAATAAATCTTTTCACAGGATGCAAGATAAGATAATATCACGTAATGATTTAATAAACGCGATTCGTTATGCATATTTTAAAACAGGAAATACATCCGTCAGATAACATTACTTTGTTTATATGAAGTGACCAAATACAAATTTTGCTGATAAGATTAATTTAATTTCGAAAATATTATTGACAGAACATTCAAATTTTACACAATATTTTTAAAAATTTAAATAAGGGAAATCAGAAAATTGTACACGATATTTTAAAAAATAAATAAATTAGGGAAGTTACAAAATGTTGTACACTCTTTTATTTAGAAAAAGAGAGCGGGTATTTTGTTTTGAGTTATACGATTAAAATAAATTTTCATTATATTTGATTTTACACAACTAACATTTTCAAAAAAGAGAATGGAATCTAGTTTTTATAAATTAACGTACTTCAATTTTTCAAATACTTAACACTCCCTCTTTTGCTAGACTTTATACACATAAGACATAAAAGGTGTTTTCGAATACATCATTTAGAAATTAAGCGACTTGATAAGTAAAACATTATTTATAAAAGCAATAGATACGAAAGTAATAAAGATTTTTACTTACAAATGTACGAACTTCTGATAGGTAAGACTTTCTTAATCACTGTGCAAGAATTAAGTGGTGATTAAACTTATAACATTATATCATGAAATAATCACGTGACGTATTTTTAAACCAATAAAATGTCAGTATTTTTAAACTAATACAAAGTTAGTATTTTTACACGAGCGCCCTCTTTCATTATATAAATTTCAATGAAACGAGTTCATAACATTCTACTGCGACCTGATATCGTTGTAATAGGTTGTATTTTTCGTTAAGTTAGTTTTCATTTAAATTATTATGGAACGAGTTATGAATTCTTATGTTGGTGATGTAACCAACTTGGAGTGTCAGCACTCATCACCAGAGTTAAATAATCAAGAGATGGATTCTACACTTTTATCTAAACAAGGACCCGTTTCGAATTGTGAAGTGAAACCCACCTCATCAGGACTAAAGAAACAGAAGTTACCTCATGTGTGTAAGATGTGTAACAAGGCATTTCCTCGAAAAGTTAACTTAGTGTTTCATATGAAATGTCATTTAAAGGAAAAGTCTTTTCGTTGTGAGGTGTGTGCTGAAGTTTTTTCGCGAAAGAGTGATTTACGTATGCATCAAAAGATTCACAAATTACCCAAACAATACAAGTGTAGGGATTGCAACGAACTGTTTTCAAGAATGTATGATTTATTAATTCACAAGAAGACCCATAAGACTCATAAACAACATTCATGTATAAAGTGTAGCGAAATGTTTGATTGTGAATCAGATTTAGTACAACATTGTGATACTTTTCATAAAGTTGTGAAATCACCCTATTCAAAAGATTTGTTATTTGAAAAAGTGAAGCATTTTAAAAGACAAAATGATGTGCGAAATATTTTTACTAAAACTATCATTGTATCCAATGAGATGAATCAAAAAGACTTTCATTCATTTTTTAACAGTATTCGAACGGATGTTTTAAACGAATTAAATTATCAATTGCAAATGAAAAAGTCAATAAAATGGTATGCAGCCGTTAAAGTGGATGTCTGTCGTGAATCACAGGATGGTAACTTAGAGAGAGCAACCCCCTTTTTCCTTTCCAAAAGTGAACTGGAATTAACAGACCAAAACATACAAGTGCATGTTGAGAATGCCTTTCTAAAGTTGTACAACGGCTTTGAAGATTTTACAGAACGTGTGTTTAATTGGACATTACAAAAAATTTTAAAATTAGAATTGATTACAGCTCAATATGACAGTCTTATTTGATTTGTATTATTTTAGATGAATAATAAATAGTTTGGTTGTGAAAAAAGTGTTATGTGTTTTCTCAAGCTTACACTGTGTGATGTTTGAACTAATGATGTATATTTCGATTGACTTAGACAAAATAGGAGTGTGTGTTGACATTTAAAAAGATTTTAACATGAGATAAGAGAGTTATAATAAAAATTGACTCACCTAAAATTTTTTCAAGATAGTCTATCTACGTTTCCAATCTAAACTTGTTATCAGCTTGCTCTATGCATGTTTGAGTGACTCATTTTTACCTGTGTCGAACTGTCTGTTAGGAAAATGATTGCCATTTTTAACACGTGTAGACGATTTTTACCCGGAAGCTGTTTGAACTATTAAATTTCAGATATCACCCATTTTTCTACAACATCTAAATATTTTAATGTATTTTCACTTGTATATTGGAAACTTGGGATTATCGCCTTTATATCGGAACATGGAAGATAGAAAAAATAATAACTGTACACTGAGACAATATTTTAATCTAACAAAAATAGACTTAACACATTGTTAGAGGTTTTGGAAAAATATATAGTTGGTTAAAAATTTTAGAAAATTTAACATAAAGTAACAAATTTTAAAAAATAAACATTTCGATAAATGAAAAAAATTAAATTTTGGTAAACTTTACACTTAGACAATACTTCAAACTAAGAAAAATAATAACTTTACACTTATACAATATTTTCAACTAAGGAAAATTAATAACTTATCACATTGTTAAAGTTTTTTTGAAAACAACACAACATTTCCAAAGCAGTGGAAATTGCATACCTGTAAAAAATTCAACTTAGTGGAATTTAATAGTGAAATTTTTAATCTCACTCAATTAAAAAATAAAACTTTATAAAATTTTCACCTTTTTTAAAATAAACAACTGTTAAACATTTTGAATGTCTTAGACAAAGTAGGAATAAATATGTTAAAATTCTATAAAACATGAAAAATTTCATAACTTTTAAAAGAAATTTTATTTATGGTGAAATAAACTCGAGGTATTTATTATATGTTACTTAAACTACAAGAGAATTGATTGAAAATGTGTTACTTTTAATCACTCACAAGATAAGACATGATGTTAGGAATTATATATGGGGTTTTCCCCCACACATTACGTCACTGGTAACATATTTACTGATCAAGTCATAAAATTATAGTTTAAAGTAGGTTTTTGAACACGAAGTTTAGATTTAAGATATTTGAGAAATATAAACTACAACTTTGACTACTTTTTGAAATTTCCCCCTACATAAGAAAAAGGACATAGGAAAATAAATTGAAAAGTCGTATTTGAATGGAATCGAATTATTATCCTTTCACTCAACAGCTGAATGCGTTGGCAATTACACCACAAAGGTACTGATTGAATATATTGTGTTTCTTTTTTAAGGCTAAATTGATTTAATATTCAAGTTATTTCTTAATGTTACACTTAAAAACAATAAATTTAACTAGCATTCAAAAAGCAAACGATCACATTATTGTATAAATCAAATGTTTTAAAAGTCACGAGTTAAAATTTGAAATGACTTAGAGTTTAATTAGAATTTAGATGTGAACCTTTTAAAATGAAATAATAGTTTTTTTTTATCGCCCTCTATCGGTGGGTAATAGAATTAAGAGATAATTAAAAGTTTTAACTTGAATTCGAACCCACAACCAAAATTATTTTTCGGTTTTATAATTTAGGGTAGGTTTAACTGAGCAAGCCATGATATAACAGTATTTATAGACGATTTAAGATATTCGATAAAGGAAATCATCTAAATTTCTAATTTAATTGAAGGGTTTACTGCTTAAAGTACTACAAAATGAGTACAACACGATGCATAGTTTTTTAATTAATTATATTTTTCGAAAGGTTAAATTGAATTATTGATAAACTTAGGATTTATGTTTAAAGTGAATAAATTTGATATGTTAGGTTCACTTAATAACAGAGGGTTGAATAAGTTATTTTTAATAAAAATAAAGTTTACTAAAAGTTTTTAAAGTTAAAAAAAATGTAAGTTACGTTAAAAAAGTTAACAAAAATATAGTTTTAAAAAATTTAAAGTTTACAAAAAGTTTAAAAATCTTTAAGTAAATCAAAATTAACTTTTTAATTTTAACTAATGAGAGACTATAATCTAACTGTTTATCCTTGTAACCAACTGGTGCATATCAACTATCTGCACATGTGCAGTAAAAACATACACTAACTTGAGTCCGATTTTAAATTATTTGCTAATTTTTATACAGCTCGGTTACCTTTCAGAAACAAAACAGAATGAAATACTTACCAAAAAACACGTCAACGTCTTATACTTGCTTTCACTTAACTAATCTTTCTACATTAGCTTTGCTAGGGGGCGCTGCAATCGCCGCTAGAGGCGCTACTAGTTTCCGGTTTGTGACGTAGTTTCCGGTTTGCGATAAGAACAAGGTTAAAATAAAACCCACGTGCATTCAGTTGGTGTTGTTTACCGGTACCTTGTTATAAGCCGTTTGCCTTCTCTTGGTCACTCGCTTGTCCAGACTTGTTTATGTGCTGCACGCCTGTTTTGCTGACTCATCTCTTGCTTTAACTGTTTGGACTTGTCTGATGTCAACTATCTCAGGTCTTTTGTCATAGCTTGAATGTACTTTATGTCGATCACTTTAATATAAAAGTTATGTCCCAACTTACTTAAACTTTGATAAAAATATTATTTATTTATAAATTATATCAAATTCTTATTTTTCTAACACATTTACTAAGTCACTTTCGTTCAAAAATATGGTAAAGCCCGATTTTAAATTGAAGTTTAGAATAAATTCCCCAAATTTTGTAACATTTTAGCACTAATAAGAAATATTGTAAACACCCTGTACATAAAAAATAATATTAAATTCCCAAATTTTGTAACATTTTAGCACTAATAATAAATATTGTAAACACCCTGTACATACAAGTTTTGTAAAAATAATATTACTTATAGCTAACTCGTTTAGTCGCATGATAAGAACCTTCAATATCGCTAAAATCAGTGTTAAACGAAAATGCAACCACAGGTTTTACCGTCTAATTACATGTCTTTACATATTATTTTAAAATGTAAAGCATTATATCTGAACGAATGATATAAGAAAAAGTTAGAATAGATCACATATTTTTGTCATTAAAAAAACTTATATGCAAACACACACTTACAAGGTTACAAGACTCGACAAACGATTCACCATGTTTTTTAAACTTAGTAAAATATTTTAAATTTATAAATTTAAATTAAAATACTTTAAAAATTCTTAAATATTCTTATTTAAAAATATTTTATTTTTAATTTAAATTTATAAATTTAAAATATTTTACTAAGTTTAAAAAACATGGTGAATCGTTTGTCGAGTCTTGTAACCTTGTAAGTGTGTGTTTGCATATAAGTTTTTTTAATGACAAAAATATGTGATCTATTCTAACTTTTTCTTATATCATTCGTTCAGATATAATGCTTTACATTTTAAAATAATATGTAAAGACATGTAATTAGACGGTAAAACCTGTGGTTGCATTTTCGTTTAACACTGATTTTAGCGATATTGAAGGTTCTTATCATGCGACTAAACGAGTTAGCTATAAGTAATATTATTTTTACAAAACTTGTATGTACAGGGTGTTTACAATATTTATTATTAGTGCTAAAATGTTACAAAATTTGGGAATTTAATATTATTTTTTATGTACAGGGTGTTTACAATATTTCTTATTAGTGCTAAAATGTTACAAAATTTGGGGAATTTATTCTAAACTTCAATTTAAAATCGGGCTTTACCATATTTTTGAACGAAAGTGACTTAGTAAATGTGTTAGAAAAATAAGAATTTGATATAATTTATAAATAAATAATATTTTTATCAAAGTTTAAGTAAGTTGGGACATAACTTTTATATTAAAGTGATCGACATAAAGTACATTCAAGCTATGACAAAAGACCTGAGATAGTTGACATCAGACAAGTCCAAACAGTTAAAGCAAGAGATGAGTCAGCAAAACAGGCGTGCAGCACATAAACAAGTCTGGACAAGCGAGTGACCAAGAGAAGGCAAACGGCTTATAACAAGGTACAGGTAAACAACACCAACTGAATGCACGTGGGTTTTATTTTAACCTTGTTCTTATCGCAAACCGGAAACTACGTCACAAACCGGAAACTAGTAGCGCCTCTAGCGGCGATTGCAGCGCCCCCTAGCAAAGCTAATGTAGAAAGATTAGTTAAGTGAAAGCAAGTATAAGACGTTGACGTGTTTTTTGGTAAGTATTTCATTCTGTTTTGTTTCTGAAAGGTAACCGAGCTGTATAAAAATTAGCAAATAATTTAAAATCGGACTCAAGTTAGTGTATGTTTTTACTGCACATGTGCAGATAGTTGATATGCACCAGTTGGTTACAAGGATAAACAGTTAGATTATAGTCTCTCATTAGTTAAAATTAAAAAGTTAATTTTGATTTACTTAAAGATTTTTAAACTTTTTGTAAACTTTAAATTTTTTAAAACTATATTTTTGTTAACTTTTTTAACGTAACTTACATTTTTTTTAACTTTAAAAACTTTTAGTAAACTTTATTTTTATTAAAAATAACTTATTCAACCCTCTGTTATTAAGTGAACCTAACATATCAAATTTATTCACTTTAAACATAAATCCTAAGTTTATCAATAATTCAATTTAACCTTTCGAAAAATATAATTAATTAAAAAACTATGCATCGTGTTGTACTCATTTTGTAGTACTTTAAGCAGTAAACCCTTCAATTAAATTAGAAATTTAGATGATTTCCTTTATCGAATATCTTAAATCGTCTATAAATACTGTTATATCATGGCTTGCTCAGTTAAACCTACCCTAAATTATAAAACCGAAAAATAATTTTGGTTGTGGGTTCGAATTCAAGTTAAAACTTTTAATTATCTCTTAATTCTATTACCCACCGATAGAGGGCGATAAAAAAAAACTATTATTTCATTTTAAAAGGTTCACATCTAAATTCTAATTAAACTCTAAGTCATTTCAAATTTTAACTCGTGACTTTTAAAACATTTGATTTATACAATAATGTGATCGTTTGCTTTTTGAATGCTAGTTAAATTTATTGTTTTTAAGTGTAACATTAAGAAATAACTTGAATATTAAATCAATTTAGCCTTAAAAAAGAAACACAATATATTCAATCAGTACCTTTGTGGTGTAATTGCCAACGCATTCAGCTGTTAAGTGAAAGGATAATAATTCGATTCCATTCAAATACGACTTTTCAATTTATTTTCCTATGTCCTTTTTCTTATGTAGGGGGAAATTTCAAAAAGTAGTCAAAGTTGTAGTTTATATTTCTCAAATATCTTAAATCTAAACTTCGTGTTCAAAAACCTACTTTAAACTATAATTTTATGACTTGATCAGTAAATATGTTACCAGTGACGTCATGTGTGGGGGAAAACCCCATATATAATTCCTAACATCATGTCTTATCTTGTGAGTGATTAAAAGTAACACATTTTCAATCAATTCTCTTGTAGTTTAAGTAACATATAATAAATACCTCGAGTTTATTTCACCATAAATAAAATTTCTTTTAAAAGTTATGAAATTTTTCATGTTTTATAGAATTTTAACATATTTATTCCTACTTTGTCTAAGACATTCAAAATGTTTAACAGTTGTTTATTTTAAAAAAGGTGAAAATTTTATAAAGTTTTATTTTTTAATTGAGTGAGATTAAAAATTTCACTATTAAATTCCACTAAGTTGAATTTTTTACAGGTATGCAATTTCCACTGCTTTGGAAATGTTGTGTTGTTTTCAAAAAAACTTTAACAATGTGATAAGTTATTAATTTTCCTTAGTTGAAAATATTGTATAAGTGTAAAGTTATTATTTTTCTTAGTTTGAAGTATTGTCTAAGTGTAAAGTTTACCAAAATTTAATTTTTTTCATTTATCGAAATGTTTATTTTTTAAAATTTGTTACTTTATGTTAAATTTTCTAAAATTTTTAACCAACTATATATTTTTCCAAAACCTCTAACAATGTGTTAAGTCTATTTTTGTTAGATTAAAATATTGTCTCAGTGTACAGTTATTATTTTTTCTATCTTCCATGTTCCGATATAAAGGCGATAATCCCAAGTTTCCAATATACAAGTGAAAATACATTAAAATATTTAGATGTTGTAGAAAAATGGGTGATATCTGAAATTTAATAGTTCAAACAGCTTCCGGGTAAAAATCGTCTACACGTGTTAAAAATGGCAATCATTTTCCTAACAGACAGTTCGACACAGGTAAAAATGAGTCACTCAAACATGCATAGAGCAAGCTGATAACAAGTTTAGATTGGAAACGTAGATAGACTATCTTGAAAAAATTTTAGGTGAGTCAATTTTTATTATAACTCTCTTATCTCATGTTAAAATCTTTTTAAATGTCAACACACACTCCTATTTTGTCTAAGTCAATCGAAATATACATCATTAGTTCAAACATCACACAGTGTAAGCTTGAGAAAACACATAACACTTTTTTCACAACCAAACTATTTATTATTCATCTAAAATAATACAAATCAAATAAGACTGTCATATTGAGCTGTAATCAATTCTAATTTTAAAATTTTTTGTAATGTCCAATTAAACACACGTTCTGTAAAATCTTCAAAGCCGTTGTACAACTTTAGAAAGGCATTCTCAACATGCACTTGTATGTTTTGGTCTGTTAATTCCAGTTCACTTTTGGAAAGGAAAAAGGGGGTTGCTCTCTCTAAGTTACCATCCTGTGATTCACGACAGACATCCACTTTAACGGCTGCATACCATTTTATTGACTTTTTCATTTGCAATTGATAATTTAATTCGTTTAAAACATCCGTTCGAATACTGTTAAAAAATGAATGAAAGTCTTTTTGATTCATCTCATTGGATACAATGATAGTTTTAGTAAAAATATTTCGCACATCATTTTGTCTTTTAAAATGCTTCACTTTTTCAAATAACAAATCTTTTGAATAGGGTGATTTCACAACTTTATGAAAAGTATCACAATGTTGTACTAAATCTGATTCACAATCAAACATTTCGCTACACTTTATACATGAATGTTGTTTATGAGTCTTATGGGTCTTCTTGTGAATTAATAAATCATACATTCTTGAAAACAGTTCGTTGCAATCCCTACACTTGTATTGTTTGGGTAATTTGTGAATCTTTTGATGCATACGTAAATCACTCTTTCGCGAAAAAACTTCAGCACACACCTCACAACGAAAAGACTTTTCCTTTAAATGACATTTCATATGAAACACTAAGTTAACTTTTCGAGGAAATGCCTTGTTACACATCTTACACACATGAGGTAACTTCTGTTTCTTTAGTCCTGATGAGGTGGGTTTCACTTCACAATTCGAAACGGGTCCTTGTTTAGATAAAAGTGTAGAATCCATCTCTTGATTATTTAACTCTGGTGATGAGTGCTGACACTCCAAGTTGGTTACATCACCAACATAAGAATTCATAACTCGTTCCATAATAATTTAAATGAAAACTAACTTAACGAAAAATACAACCTATTACAACGATATCAGGTCGCAGTAGAATGTTATGAACTCGTTTCATTGAAATTTATATAATGAAAGAGGGCGCTCGTGTAAAAATACTAACTTTGTATTAGTTTAAAAATACTGACATTTTATTGGTTTAAAAATACGTCACGTGATTATTTCATCATATAATGTTATAAGTTTAATCACCACTTAATTCTTGCACAGTGATTAAGAAAGTCTTACCTATCAGAAGTTCGTACATTTGTAAGTAAAAATCTTTATTACTTTCGTATCTATTGCTTTTATAAATAATGTTTTACTTATCAAGTCGCTTAATTTCTAAATGATGTATTCGAAAACACCTTTTATGTCTTATGTGTATAAAGTCTAGCAAAAGAGGGAGTGTTAAGTATTTGAAAAATTGAAGTACGTTAATTTATAAAAACTAGATTCCATTCTCTTTTTTGAAAATGTTGGTTGTGTAAAATCAAATATAATGAAAATTTATTTTAATCGTATAACTCAAAACAAAATACCCGCTCTCTTTTTCTAAATAAAAGAGTGTACAACATTTTGTAACTTCCCTAATTTATTTATTTTTTAAAATATCGTGTACAATTTTCTGATTTCCCTTATTTAAATTTTTAAAAATATTGTGTAAAATTTGAATGTTCTGTCAATAATATTTTCGAAATTAAATTAATCTTATCAGCAAAATTTGTATTTGGTCACTTCATATAAACAAAGTAATGTTATCTGACGGATGTATTTCCTGTTTTAAAATATGCATAACGAATCGCGTTTATTAAATCATTACGTGATATTATCTTATCTTGCATCCTGTGAAAAGATTTATTCTGTAATACCATGTAAAATGGTCTTAATCACACGTCTTAAATAATTTCCTGTTTAAACATATGCATAACGAATCATGATTATCAATTCATTATCTTATTTTGCCTTCTATATGAAAAGATTTCCTCCGTGACCACATGTCAGCAGAAAGGTTGTAGTATTTCAGTTATGTTAAAATGCAGCATAATAATGTGTGAGTAGTTTATATTTTTCTTTAATAACAATAAAAAATATGTATTTTATTTAAAGTGACCTATAAAAAGTTAATTTAAAGTTAGTGTCATCTACCTTACTGCTTTAAAAAATTCTGTTAGTTATTTTTTAAAAGTAAAAATCTTTCGACTGCTTTTAAACTGTTGTATTGATTTTTCAAATAAAATCACTTAAGTATCATACTTTTAACTAAAATAGGTTAATAATTCAAACATGTGACGTTATAAAAACTAGATGTCTTTCTCTTTTTTTAAAATGTTAGTTGTATAATGTCAAATCTAATGAAAATTTATTATAATCGTATAACTCTAAAAAAAAATACCTGCTCTCAAGTTAAATTATTGGTAAATTCTTGTTAAAAATTGTAGGGAAAAAAATCTTTAAAATTTTTTTGTGTGTTGTATATATCATATATGTTTTTATATCTAATATTTTGCATGTCAAATCACTTATTAACTGAATGTAACGATTATGTCTTGTATGTTGTAACTGGTTAGTTTAGGGTTGATTATCTATATTAGGGATAAGTGTCTCTATGTAGGTCTTTCTAAGGGATCCTAACTCGTATTGACACAAAGTTCAAAAAAAAAATTCCGAACAGTTAGGTCGCCGAGCGCAAGAAGTTTAAATTTCAACATCTAGTAGCTTTAAAGTCAGAACCTTGCACCTATAGGTGAGGTTCTTATGTGTGTATAAATTCTGAAATTTTTCTAAGACACTTTGGGAAGTATGTTATTTAAACTTCCCTTAAAAAAGTTAGCTATTGTAAGTTAATATATAACCGGATTTCGACGAAAACTCTGAATGGTTAGGTCGACGAACTCGAGAGAAGTTTAAACAAAATTCCGAACGGTTAGGTTGACGAGTGTGAAAGGTAAACGTCTACCAGCTTTTCTTCGTGTTATATTTTTTTATAGCAAAGTAATCACATTACTTTTATTTACATGGCTATCACAATTTTCATTTTAAATCCTTAAAAATTTAGCCATTACATCTATTTTAATCTCATTTCAGTTAATACTTAAAGAATAATTTTTTTATATGAAACTTTTATAAAGTCAAACATAATGGGTTCGAAAAATATTCCGAACAGTTAGGTCGACGAGCGCTAAAGATGTGAATGTCTACCTGCTTTTTAATGTTAAACTATAATAGTTAACAAATATAATCGAAACGTATGATTCATTTTTCGATAAATAAACTTTTAGAAAAATGCTGTCAAAGTCGATCATCTCCTTTTATTTAACACAACCCTCAGTGGATTTTCATTTTAACTCTCTAAAAATTTAGCCCTCGCATCTATTTTAATCTCATTCACATTTAAGTTAATGTTTAAAGAATGAAAAAAAAAAAAATTCTTTTACAGGTGAATTATAAGTAAATCTCATGTTAAACTCTGAACAGTTAGGTCGACGAGCGCGAAAGGTAGCACATATATATTTCTTTTACAGGTATTATTTTTATAGCAGGGTTCCTACCCCTCAACTCCACTCGAAAAGGTTACACATATTATTTACAAAAAATCACGTGTATTTTGTTTAATCTCAGTTCACCTATAGGTCGGTCCAATCCTTTCATCTCCCTTTATTTTCCTACAAAAAAAAATTAAGCCCCTCTAAAAATAAGCCCTCCCCTACCTACCTAGAAGACCCCCTAAAAATAAGAAAATTTCCAAAAGTAGTCCAAGTTGTAGTTTATATTTCACAAATATCTTACATCTAAACTTCATATTTAAAAAAAAAAAAAATTCCCTTTCATGAAAGAATCTGATTAAAACCCTTTATTTTCCTGCAAAAAAAAAAAAAAATTAAGCCCCCCTAAAAATAAGCCCTCCCCTCTCTCCCTTATCGGTTAAAAAAATTAAGCCCTCCCCTACTTCACTTCCTCTCTTATCTTCCAACACTTCCGGTTCACTTCCTGTCTTATCTTCCATCCCTTCCTGTCTTATCTTCAATCACTTCCGCTTCCACTGCCAGGCTCACTTCCGGTACCCACCTCCACCGCTTAGCGCTTAGCCTGCTGGAGTCTAACTCTTATTCTTCTACTACTACCACCAATACCAGTATTGTCTTACAGAAAAACTCGCTGTATGTAATCGCGCGTTTATATAAGGTGAGTTTTTTGTATAAGAAAATGGTATTTTCCCTGAAAAATTCCCTGACCCGTAGCAATCCTGTTAAAAATGACATTAAAAGTTTACAGTATTTCTTAAATGCTGATTTAAAAAAAAAAAAAAAAAAAAAAAAAAAAAAAAAAGTTTCGATTTTTAGGTTGCCAATTGCAAAATCTTACATTAATCTTTGGGAAAAATAAATTAATTTGGTGATTACTCATTATCTAATATAGTCTTCAAAATAAGATTTTTCCCATCCGAAGTAGATGTCGATACCAATGCAGTGCGTTTTTAAAATTTGTCTTTTGAAATTAAAAATTTTTTTCAAAAGACGAAAAAATTTGCCAATTTTGCTGTCGTAAACATCTAAAAGAGTTTTTCTTAAAAATACTCATACATGCCGATAATTCTATTAGTTAATTAATGAGTAATCAAACAAGATTACTCATTAAGACAAGATTTCGCGATCAACAACGAGAAATCTGAATAACGCCGATACTTCCATTAAGGCAAGCTGTTTTAATTATATTTTCTCGTACTACTAATGTTTAATATATAGAAAAATATTCTAAAATTGGAACAAAATTCACCTTTGTGTATCGATTAAAATATGAAACCATTAAATCCGATGGATGTTTTTAACATCTTAAAATGGTTTTAATGTTTTAGAACCTTTTTATTTTAACACCTATTTTAGTAATTACACAAATTGTGATCCATTTTAATAGTTTCGTATTTTAATCTGCTAATGTTTGTAAAACATTTCTTTTGATCTAGCGAGTAGAAATATTAAACATCCAAAACAATTTTAATTTCTCACTTTAAAATTTCATGTATATACTGGGTGTCTCAAAAAGATGTCCCTTTAATCTTCTTTTACCTGCTGGATATACGTAGGCAATATACATTACAAAGATGTTCAAAATAACGTATATGAATTTAAAATAGTTCTGCTATTAATTTTCAAAAAGTTATACTTTTTATTTTTTTATGTGGTTCCTGGATCCTATAAGTTATATTTAGAGAACAGTTTTCTGTGCTCTGACTAGTAGAACAGTAAAAAGTCTATACTTCTATCAGTGAAACTCACCATAAAATGATACTTTGAGTTTTATGAAATCTCGTAACTTTCTGGAACGGAAAACAAATAATCGCACTTTTGGTGCCAAAAAACTTTGAAATTTCATAAAAATCAAAATATTACAACTCGGGGAATTTTGTTCCTGGATTAATGAAATTGTACTTTTAAAGTACATTGTAATGTACTTTTGAAGCTTAGGAAAGTTAAAAAGTTTCTAAAGCTTTTAAGTTGGAATTAGCTATTGGTTAAGCTATTGGAGGGACACTTTATATGCAGCTGAGAGATAAAATACTGTCACTTAGTGAACTCTTATTCTTTAATGTTGTGTAAGTCCGCGCAAATTTTGATGCCATGTTTTGCAATTTTTATTTCTGAGGATTTATTATAATCCTATTACTTCAACATTTCTTTGAAACGTGTGTGATTTTTAAGCACTCCTATAACTTTATTTATTCATTGATTTATTTGCCGTAAGTGTTATACAGCTGAAAATATTCACTAAACCGGGCTAGTTTTAACCTATGCATTTTATTAAGCATATTAACATAGAAGCCAACTGAAGTATTTAGGAGATTGAAAATAAAATATCACATTAAGTAGGCTCCTGGCAACTTCCACTCGCACAGTTTCAACAGAAATTTTATTTTTTTCATAATGCATTTAATTTATTTATGAAATTTTTTTAAGAAAATTCCCCTGAAATTTCTAATAATGTCATAACATCTTCAGTTACAAGTACACTACAACA
The DNA here is from genome assembly GCA_963931845.1 of Maratus michaelseni. Classification (NCBI taxonomy): domain Eukaryota; kingdom Metazoa; phylum Arthropoda; class Arachnida; order Araneae; family Salticidae; genus Maratus; species Maratus michaelseni. Next base: position 206,340,201 of record OZ007588.1, read on the forward strand.
AATTTACCAGTTAATATATGAATGTCATTATTTTGACATTCTTCTTTCATAATCAGTTGAATGTGTTAGCAATAATTTAAAAGAAATTGTGGAAGTGTGGTTTTGAAAACATTTCTTAAAATTTGTTTTCTAAATTCAAAGTTTACTATAATATTTCTCAATATCAATTTTTATTCCTTAAAAATCTCATTTTAAAATTTTAATTGTAGGAAGATTTTGGAAAGTATGAAATCATTTTAACACCCCCCCCCTTTTTTTTTTCTAGATTCCATTTTTGTTTCATTTGGGTATTAATGTAACATATTTTTTTATGTTGATTTTATAAAAAAAAAAACACTTTTTTAAAGAAATGTTGATTTTATAGAAAAAATCTAGTTAAATAAACAATAAAATATTTTTAATTTACATGAAAAAAGTACATTTTTAATCCCTCCCCCACCCCTTTTTTTTACTGCAACAATTAAATGCTGCATTTTCTTTTTAGAACACATTTTTCTGTGATATAACTAGATTCTTCTATCAGCAACATGGCTGACAATTTTTTCCCCTGTAAAAGATTTTTTTTTCAATATCTAGACGACTCTTTTTTGAAGTTCATCGAAGTGAACGCACTATATAAGCGTTCACTTCTAGTTTCCTATTTCAAATAAAAATAGTCATAATGTCTGTTATAATGACTGTATGAGAAAATAATAAGCTCTTATGAAATCGACATAGTTTACTATTTAAATTAAAAAAATAATTTTGACCTAAATTAGTTTAAATAACTAATTTAAGCCAAAACAGTTTTTAAAGAATAAAATTTTCTAAAGCGTCCTGACACATCAGCTTTCCTTTTAAAATTTTCAGCTTTCCTTTTAAAAGTATATCGCCGAAAACACTACAAACCAGATTGCTGAATTAATCCTGGAGAGAGAATTTTTCATCTAAATAGGTTTAATACATTTGAATTATAGTAGAATGATCCTTTCTATTTTACTATACATCAATGTATGTGTATAGTAATGATGATTTGCCTTGAGCTCGGGGCTTGTCCCGACCATATGCCACAAGCGGGTCCTCAAGGTGGGTGACGTACAGTAATGATGATAAATGAATAAATATTTAATCACCAAAAATCAAAGTGGAAGCTTTTTTTATTTGTTTTCATAAAAAAACATAGGTAAAATTCAATAACACAACACAAAATTAAAAACAACAACGAAAGTTTCACAAATCATTAACAATACACAAAGTAGATCAAAAGAATTCAGGAGCTTACGAATGGTCTTTAATTTTGAGTAACACTATTGCTGAATAATAATCTTTAACATATAAATGTATCATCAATTCTGCCATTAAGTAAGGTGAAGATTGCTATAAGGTAATGGTGATACTCAAAAGGATGGACAATATGCACCCTATTGAGTATTTGAATTTTATACATACACATTCAATATATGCATATTGAATAATTTAAAACATATATACAGTTATAGTTAAGATCTCATTTGGAGATACTTATTAGTGCTTTCCAGCAATATATTTCTTAAATTCTTTTCTCACGAGCTTGTCGAAATCCTTTCCATTTTCAGTCACAATTATCTCTACCGAAACTGTCCCAACTTCCGTAAACACACATCCGTCCATTACAAATTTCGCAGCATATGCTTGAAATTGTGACGGATAATCCACCTCGAGAATCACACAGTCAGAAACTCCACTTCGATACAACTGGGCCTTACTCGGTGTCCCAAATGCCACTAGCCAAGCTTTAACATGAGGAATATGTTCGTCTGGAAAAATGTTTTGGGCTCTAAAAACAATTCTTGTCGTTTCATCGGAAGATTTAGGATGGGAGAGTTCTGCCTTCAAAAGTATATCTACGATTTCCTTCATAAGCAAGACCTTAAGAAACCTGTCATAACAAATTAAATAAATAAAATAAATAACAAAATATATAATAATTAATTAAATAACATGGAAAAAAAAGAAATGCAAAATCACTCTATCAAATTAACAGAAAATAGAAGAAATATAAAATATAAAAGAAAACAGAACGTTTTTACAAAAACTTAATTCCAGAAAATCAAAGGAAACTGGAGTAAACTTCTGAGAAAATTTTACAGGGTGTTCGTAAACTATGATGCGTAATAATAATGCATTACAAACTTCTAGGAGTATGTGACGTCAAACTTTTCTTTTGTATTTTTCTAAAACACTGTGCGTCGTTAAGAGATTTTTCTTTGGACAACATTCGTGTAATAAGAGCGAAGATTTTCATTCTGCGCAGTTTGGCCGGAGGTAATTAAAAATCCTGTATATTTTTTTATCTGTATATTTTAATTATTTTAGAGAATTGTTACTCATCATGATACTGTCTGTGTATTATTACATCTATGACATTGTATAATGTATGATATCGACGTTTGTTTTCTATAGATGACTAAAAGTGGATAAAAAAATAAATTAACGTTGAAAAAAAAATGCACCGAAGGATCAACTTGACATAGAAATTCTTTCACATTAAAATTCATTGTTAGATGAACTAATACATTTATACAGTCGTGTATATTTACCTGCATGTATGTTGATGTGTGGTCTTAAACAAAATAAATGTGTGGCACCGTGTAGTACTGACTCCACTTAGTTTTATTTGATCATAGTGACTTAAATTAGTTATACAAATGTAGTAAAATAATGATATTTTTATGTATTTTAAAGCATGCCCCATAGTAATGATAGGCGGAATAAATGATTTTAATATTCGAATGAATCATTCGGGCATGCGCAAATGTATAGCTTCCAATCGTCGAAATATTTTTGATCAATTTAAACCAGACATTTTGTAAAAACAAAATAGAATTAAAGTAAGAGCCACACAATTTTTACTTGGCTCTTAATTAAATTCTTGTCTTTACAAAATTTCTTATTTTAGTTGATTAAAAAGAATAGGAAGATCTGTAGCTCGGCTCTTGCGCATGTTTGAATGATTCATTCGAATATCAAAATCATTCATTCTGCCCACCACTATCCTATAAGATGGAAGATGTTCTAAAACAACAGCCACTTGACCATCGAGATTTTAATGTATATTATTAAATAAATTCTAAAATTTCCTATTATTGAGCTTGTCAGAATACAGTAGTTTGATCGGAAGAACCAAGATATACTCAAGTGGAACTTACCCATGTGATATATTAATTACTAAATTATTAAAAACAAGTGTTTGCGTTTCTTATAATTTTATTATGTAGATATTGCCTAATCAACTTTCTTATAGATATCTTCATTAGTAAAGTTGTAAATGGTGATTTTTTTTTTTTGAGATAGAATTTTTGAAAAGTACTCCAATTCCCTTTATATTAAAAAAAAAAAAAAAAAAGATATTAAGCTAATGTTATTACAAAATGCACATTTTGAGTTATTTTCATGTTATCTCACTCCTTTTCCTTCTTTTCCAAAAAAACTATTTTGACTTTTTTAATTACATTTTTATTGGCAGATTTCTTTTATACAAATTTTTGAAATACAGATTTAGCAAATATTATTATAAATAGTACATTTTTAGTTATTATCGAATGTAGTGCATTTTTTTTCACATCAACCTCTAATATTTTCATATTACTCCGATTACAATTTTTTTAACTCATATAATTTCAGATATTTAGACGGTTTATTAATTACAAGTATGGGTGTCCACTGAACGAAAACCAAGGAAGGGCGAGATTTCGGAACAAATATGCCTCTAGTCCGCGACTAAGAACACGCATTTCATTTTTTTTCCCCCTGAAGGAAAATATAAACATGAAATAAACTGAGCTAATATATATTTTTTTCTGAATCCCACCTGCAAGATAATTTCTAAACGTATAAACATAAAAAGCAATACCGAAAAAATAAAATAAAAATTGAAATAATGAAAAATAAAAAAATAGTCAACAGCCAGATTTTTCAAAATGAAGAATTATAACAATTTACAATATTTAACACATGAATTTAAAAAGAAAAAGATAACTAAAAATTGTTTTGGACGGAGGATTCGGGAGGGGGAGGGGCGCTACGTCCTTCAGCTGAGTCCTTAGATCTTTTAACTGGAGTTAAATTATTTAAAATCATGTCAGACTCTTTTTTTTTTCAAATCATCAGAGAAAGAAATATAATTAAGTAAATTAAAAAGTACAGGGAGAAGCAATTGTATTTAACTGCTGCCCTTTGCGGGTCCTCGTAATTACAGTTTTCAATGAAAGATAAGTAAAATCTATAAAATTTTTAAAATATTTACCTATGCTTTCTCTGGATCCTATGCACTGCAATTCTGGCAAATGTTTCAGACGAAAATGTTGCGAGAGTTCCATACCATACTTTACGTGCTGATGATGGACTCAAGGGAGCCCAGTGATGGTTTAGGACAACGTTGGGATCATAACTCGCCAATAAAGTTGCAATAAAACTTGGATCGATTTCTGCAGATGGAGAGCAAAAGAAAATTACTTCGGGCACATCATACATAAACTTTTTCTTCTGTATATATCTTCTCTTTACAGAAGTGAATTTGCGGTCGCAGATTTCATCATATTCATCACGTTCGTATTTTCTTTTTGTTGCTATTTGGCTCATCTTGAAAACACTCTAGAAAAGAAATTATGAATATTATTAGTTTCAAACATAGCAATTAAAAAGGGGTTTGGGTAAGAAAAAAAAACAATTTAGTATAGATTTTCTAACGCATTCATGCATGGTAACTTTATATGAGATTGAACTGAAAAACTATCTTTAGAAAACAGATGATATGGCATATGAACCTCACATGAAGTTCAGTAACGCTTGTGAAATACAATAATAGATGCCAGAAACACTTTATTTTGCAATTTTAAGTTGAAAATGTGTTTTTGGTTGTGTGTGGGGGCAAATTTGCTTCTGTTCTGCGTGAGAGAGAAGATTTTTCTCAAATATTTTTTTCTCTTGGCCCTAAAAATTGACTTTTTTTTTTTTCATTTTCTATTTTATGCTAAGGTATTGAAAGTTTAAATTATCATAAAAAACTAATTAACACCTATTATAACTATTTATTTATACTCCTTGCAATTTACTTTTTATGGGGTTCGATAGTACTTTTGTAATAACAGCGTGGTTTTTTAAATTCTAAAATTTTTTAGCATATAATTGAAAGAAAAAGGGTCTAGAAATAAAATTAAAAAATAATTTTATTAGAAGTAGACAAACTGCGTATAATGCATATAATGTGTGTGTGTGTTTGCATTGAGTATTTTATAGTTTATAATTTTCACAAAATTGTGTTACTAAAGCTCATGATATAACTGAGTTATATAGTGTGTGAAACCATAACATCTGAGAGAGAGCTAATCTCTCAGAATTTAAAACATAAACCATTAAAACATAAGTGTCTCTTTAAACGTATGAGAGAACACAGATCATTTTTCAAATGAATGAATAATGAAGGACGTTTGAGAGCCCCAATAATTTTCTGCGCTCAACAAAGCATGTAAAAGCATGAAATTTACACGCATGATTTCGAACTGAATATCGTTGTTAATTTTTAAATATATATTAACTATTTCTCCTCCATGCCTTTTATCAGAATGTAGATTACCGAAAATTGGCCTAAAATAACAACTTTGACGCTTTTTTTCTTAAAAGACTATTTGCCATAGTAGAAAAAAGAGAAACGTTATTCGACTTCTTAATATCCGAATCTGAATAAGAATACCTACATTTTTTTGCATTTAAAAATTGAAGTGACTTCGTAAATGTATCAGAAAGTTTCGGATTACAAAAATATCTTTCAAAAAATGTTTTTTTTCCCCCCCATTTTAACCTTTGAATAACTTTATATCATAACTTTAAAATGATATGTATTACTTAATCATCCCATGCATCCGGATCTCATTAGGTTAATTATCATATATACACTTTCAAAATAAGTAATTATGAAAAATAGAACTATGAATTTGATGTTACAGTGTTATCAAAAGATTTTCTAAATGCTTATGTTCGAAAACAGCAAATTATTAGCATCAAAGTTATATAAGACAATATACTGGGTAGCTAAATTCTGTAAAACATTGTCAGTTCCTATTAATTTATTTTTTTATATTTATATTTAATCGCTTAAGTACAGTATGTTACGATCATAACCATACCTTTCAAATTGTAATATCAGTGTCAGTGATGACCACAACTTTCTAAGTTTATTTATAATCAACATCATTATTATAACATCGCTAGATGCGTGGCAACACGATTTGTTGTTTTTAAATAAAGAAATCTAATATTATTGTACATTTAGAATAACAATTGTGTTAAATACAAAAAATCTAGCATAAAATTATATTTATAATGCCTGTTAATATTTGTCTGAATAATCCAGCACATTTTCAATGACTCTATTTCTGAAAAAAGGGGAAAATTCTACTTTCAACATTTGGCTTGTAAATTTGGAGCTCGCGGAATACAAATGATGTCATTTCTACGATCTTAAACAAAAATGACGCCAGATTGACGAACTTATAGAAAAATATTTTAGACTCATAAATTAAATTAAATACTTAAAAATTGATATTTTCCTCTTTTGACACTTCCAAAATTAGAGATTTTGTGACCAATTTTAACTTCCAATTTTAAGAAATAAATGCAGATATATATCCAGTTAAATGCAGGGAACTTAAATTTGTTTATGTTCAACCTCGTTGGTTGAATGTAAACGTCAAAAAGTTAGTGTGGAAGAATTTTTAGGCGTCAATTTGTGGGCAGATAATTATTTATTTTGTAGGGGGAAAAAAAAAGATTATTAAAATATGAATTTATGAATTATATTTTTATTGCTTAGAGTTTTCTTTAAAAATGAAATGTAATCAAATATATTTTTAAATAATCTATTTAAACAGAAAGATAATTTTCTTTTCAATTTTGCTGGAAAATTAAAGTAAATACATACCTTCTAATCTCCACCCTGTTTTCCCTTATATTCTCAAAAATGGAGTAATTTAGTTGCCACCAATTTCAGAAATGTCATAAAAAATTAGAAATAATAATAATAATAATATGTTGAAATTAATTCAAATTTTAAAATTCTAAAAATTTATATGCCAACTTCGGGTCTATGCGGTATTAAATTCATGGCTCAGTATGTGATATACTCGGAGGAGGAGTTGGGAGCATAAACACAGTCATATTTTAATATATTAGATTCTGGAGGAGGGAGGGGGGGGGGGGGGGTAATAGGGTGATTTTCGATAGCAAATGAATAGAAATATCGTTTATTTATCTCGTGAGAAAAATCTCGTGAAAGGTTAATAATAATACCTAATTATTATATCTTATATTTATTATAATTCTGATACATATTCGTAATTTATATTTATTATAATTACAATTAATATTTATTATTTTTATGTATTATTTATATTATAATTAAAGTTAAAATTTATTATTTATATTTATTTTTACATGTATTATTTACATTTATTACAATTATTTTTATTTGTTATATTAAATTATGTTTTATATTTATTATATATTTTTTGTTAAACATCTAATATTGTTACATAAGAAATGTGTAACAATTCCATTATTACCAAATAAGCGCTGTTTGCCAAAATTTTAAATAATATTTTATTTCCAAAAATAATTAACAACTTATCAATTTTTTGCCATACACACACACACACACACACACACACACACACACACACACACACACACATATATATATATATATATATTCTACATATTGTCGATTTTTTATGAGATTTAATGGTTATTATACACAAAATAATTATATATATATATACAGTACTTCTAAATTATCATATTTTTTAATGTTTTATATAAAAAGGGTTATAAATATTTTTAATCATAATATGTACAGAGAAGCACCATTTTATCTGTTTTTAGAATTATAGAACTGTCGGATGAAGTAAATATATTATATTAAAATCTGATCGTTAGTTTGTATTGTACAACGCCTCGTCTTAGAATATGGAACATTGGGCTTTGAAATTAACATAAGTTATTCCCTATGGATCCGAGGATGTTATATATACCCTCAGAATGAAAAAGAAACAATTAGTTTCCAAGATTTTTTTCTCCTTGTAATTTTTAATGACATATCTGTAATGGTGGCAGCTAAATTACTCCATTTTTGTGAATAACAGGGGAAAAAAGAAAGGGGGGGCGGTAAATGGTAGGGGCCATTATAGTTTTAATACCTTCATTTTTTCATTAAAATTGAAAAGATTTTATTTTGCTTTTTAAATAGATAGTGGAAAGGAAAAAAAGATTAAATTTCATTTTCCCATTAAATTTTAACTTCAATCTTCATGAAACAGTTTATTTTAAAATAGAAAAAAATCGTTTGACATAGAAATCATTACTCTGCAGCTTTTCTTTAATTTTATGTTCGACCAAGAAGATTAAGCAAACAGAAATTTTGGTACATTGCATTTAAACTAAGGAGTTATTGTTCATTATTTACATGAAATAAATTTAAAGAAGTAACAGAGATATTCAACTAATTATTTCTTAAAAATGGCGATTACAATTTTCCAGAATGTTGCTAAAAGCACTATGTTTTAGTGCGAAAACTGAGATTTTTGAAAACATTTATTTTAATTCATAAATATGAAATTTTTTTATACAAGTTCGTCCAAATAATATCATTTTTATATAATACGCCAAATGACGCAATTTTTCTATAGGTTCGTTAAATGACGTCATTTTATTTAACCAGCTCTAAAATTGAAGCCAAATTTTGAAAGAACGAAAATCTTGACCAACGAAGCATTGACAATATACATTTTTATTGAGAAAACTTTAAACCTACGTTGTAATTATGATTTATTACTTGAAATTTAGTATTTAATTAAATTCATAATGCATATTTTTTTAGTGTACAATAAAATTAGATCCCCCTCCCCCAAATAATCGAAAGATTTTATGCTATTTTAGTGCAAAACATCGCATTGCTGCGCCTGCTAGTTCTTTAATAAGAAGTGTTATAAATATGAATATTTCAATTGTTAAGAGCTGTGTATAATCACTTCTGCGTATAGGGAGGGGGGGGGGGACGAATAATTCTGATAGGGCTTTCATCTATAAGATAAGTTTTGTTAGTTGCAATGGTTAGCACAAACTCAATTCCTTTTTTTTCTTTTTCTTTTTTTAATGATCAATTGTACCTCAACATATTTTTAAAGTATATTACAAAGTCAGAGCATCTTTTTCTAAATTTCGATATTTTGCCTTTTTAGAGCTTTTTTAAATATTCAAACTGACTACTGCCTAGTTTCTGACAAATTCCTGAACTTATTTTTATTCTAAATCAAATAAAATCGACAGATGTTTTTATTTATAAATGGAATTGAACAGAGTTTTCCATTTTCTGATAAAGGAAATGATTATTTCAAAAACTTGTGCCAATGGGAGAGTTTTTAGATGATTTCCAGGTATGTCAGCCAGAAAATTTCACCAATGGAGAGCAATCACTAAAAATTCAATATGCAATACATTTATGTAAAAATTAAAAATTCTGTTCGATTCCAAATCACTCCAATAATCACTTCTCAAAAATTCATGCCTCTACCGAAAAAACAAAAAATGATTTCCTCGAATGCGCCAGGAAATTTCGTTCTGTTGAGCGGGGGAAAATATGTTTTGAGAGCTGCTTAATGATAGAAATAGCTTTTTTGTTTAATAATTGTTTGTGCGTGTGCGTGTTTGTCTTTTAAAAAGTTTCAAATATGAAAAAAGTATTAAAATCAATCAAAAGAACTTTTCCAAGTTAAGCTACAATTAAAATGTAAATTATCTTAATTTTTCAGTAGATGAGTTAATGAGGAACAAATTTATTTATGCAACAATACACTAAGAAAGAAAAATCCTATTTTCTAATACATAAATAAATTGGAAATTATGAATTTCTATTGGTGACATCTAGCGAAAAACAAACTAGAAAATTTTCATAACTACTTCAAAAATTTCCAAATTCGGCACACATGCATAAGGTGGTTTTGATCTTCTTCACATCATTTGTTTAATTTTTTCGGTTTGAACGCCTATGGTTAAGTCATCCTCTACTACGTTCTTGAATTATTAATAGAATTAAGAGTCAAACAGGGAATTTTAGTTCCACTATTTCTGCACCGGCGTTTTGAATCTGCCATTTCAGTCCCAGTATTTTAGTCCAAGAGTTTCGGTTCGGCCATTCCATTACTGCCACTTAAAATAGACAGTTTTGCTACATTTAAGTTTTTCAACTGTAAATATGTATCTGTTTATATATGGACAATGCAGTGTTTTAATTTAGTTTGTTCATATAACATCAGTTAATTTGTGAAAGGGCGTGACTGACTTGGAATACTCAGAATAGAGAAATAATGCAGAAAAGATACAATGTGAGAGAAGCACGTTTCCCATTAATTAACAAAATAATAATAATAATAATAATACAATAGAAATAACTCAGTTTTTAAAAATATATTTTCTGTGTTTTATTAAAATAACTTAAAATAGAAAAATCTACATTACGCAAAAAAAAAAAAAAAAAAAAAAAAAAAACGTTGTTTTGAGCTTTAATTAAATCATTCTGGAAAAAGTTAAAAAAATTCATACCATAAAAACTAAAAATGCTTTGAAACAATCTAAATGTTAGCAACCGATAAATAAATGAATGAGAAATAGGATAAAAAAGAAAAATAACATAAAACGCATGGATTATGAAATATAGCATACTATCCAACTTTAAGAACTGGTGTTTAAATCATTTTTTTTCTACAGCTTAGTCAAATTAATTTTTAATTTGGAAAATTAGACGAATCTGTACGAATCTATTAAGAACTATAATACTAGCATACTATAAAACATTAAAAGTTGGTATTTCAAACCATTCGTTTTTTTCTTGTTCTTCAGCTCAAAAAATATAATTTTTAATTTAGAAAATGCCGATCTGTAATATGTTCTAAAAGTCTAAACATTTTTGTTCTAGTGTAAACCAAATTAAAAAAGAATAATCTTAGAAAAATTAGCAGTTAATTTTTGTTTCAGTATTTTAAAATGATGTTAAGTAAACATTAATATTAACCTAAGATTTCCCCGCTTAAAAGTGCATTTAATGACTTAAAGACTATAAAGTATATTTGTCACAAAAGCAATCAGTAAAATTACACATACACACATAATTCAGTATTAACAGAACTCTATACAAAAATACTACATTATGACTGAATGAAGTGGCAGCAGATGAGGAATGACAGAGCCGAATTAGTTAAACTAACGCGCCCGAAAAAAAGAAATGCCATGGACTGGTTATTAATCACTTTTCTGATGTCACTTTCATCAAAATATGACTTTCGATATCTGTTATTAGTATTATAGTTAATTAATAAAATTATTCATACTACAATAACTCAGAATCATTACAGAAAACTTAAATTAATAACACATTTCCTTTCGACTTTGTTAAAGCCTTTTTCTTGAAATATTCAATCTAAAAATCTCATGCAATTAACGATCATTATCAGTCATATTTCAAATTATCCTCTTCAATGTTAAATCTGTAAATATGCAATTCCTTTTTTCAATTTTTTTCTCAGAAAATAAATTAAGCGGTGTTTCGTTGCTGTTCACTGGCAAAATATTAGTAATGTATTACTAAAATTTGTACAACCTCAAAAGAGAGATAGAGAACAACCCACACATTTAAATAACCAAATTGTCCCAAAGAAAATCTGAAAAAGTCGTTCGACAGGAAATTGTCTTATTTCAATTTACGTTAAAAAAAATAATAATAATAACCTCCACTTTTGGCATCATATTTTTCATTTTCGGTAAATTTTGCCTCTGGATACCAAACGAGAAGTCAAATAGTTTAGGAATTATGAAGATATAAAATTTAGAATCGCTAATGTTAAATTCATTTTTAATCGTTTCAAAACCGATTGCAATGCGGGTAGTTTTTAAAGATTATCGGAAAAACTACTTGACTGTAATTTTCAATTCGCATATTTGAAGCTTTCGAAAATTGATTTCTGTGAAATTTTTCTTAGGTTAAAATTGATGTTTGTTTCGAAAATCAATATCAAAATATGTATATTTTCATAATTAATTTTCGAGAAAAATATTAATTTTGAGTTGCAATTTTTTTAAACAGAAATAGGTTTCTAGAAGCTTTAAACAGGCGAATCCAAAATTACAGCTCGTTCCACTAAGCTGTTTTTGAGTTATATTTAAAAAAACTACCCAGATTGCAATCTTTTTTTCAACAATTAATAAAAATAAAATAAAATAAAAAATTAACATTATAAACGCCAACCTTTAAATCTTCTTAATTCTTTGACCAAATGACTTGCCGTTCCATATCATGAGGAGAAATTTATGCTGAAAAAAAAAATGCTGTCAAAATTCGGTTTTCATGTTGAAAATTTCAATACAAAGGCGACACATATTTTTTATTTATTTATTTTAATATACATTGAAAGAAGACATAATTTCTACTCAAATAGCTATTTGCGTCTCTCTCTCTCTCTCTCTCTCTTTTTTTTTTTTTTTTTTTTTGTATGAGGGGAAGGGGGAGGGGGGGGGGCAAGTTGGTGATTAAATTAAAATGTTTTTTTTTTTTTTTTTTTCAAATTGGCTGAGTGTATTTAGCTAAGTGTTACAATTTTATTCACGTTTGTCAGTTTGATTAAGACTTTAACAGTTTAAATATAAAATTAAATACCGATTTTTGAAATATTTTGTCAAGCACAAAAGAAAAAAACTTTTAAGAACAGTACACAGAAAAGATAAATTAAGATTTTTAATTTATTAACGAGAAATTTGGGCTCAAATAGGTTTAAAACATATGTTTAACACTGTAGCATGTCGAAATCTTATTATATCGTTATCAGTTAAACCTAAAAATTTTCTATTTAATGTTAAACCTAAGGGTCTTTTCAGTTTCTTTTAATCTGCATTCTCTTATTAAAGGACGTCTCTTTGTTTTCTGCTCGGCAAAATAGTTCTAAAATATATATCTAATTTTATATTTCAACTATTAAAATCTCAGAGAAGTTGTCGAGTTTTGCTTAAGATTTTTAGATAAAAATATTAAATAGATATTTTTAAAATATTGTACCAAGAGAAAAACAAAGAAATATGTTTTGAGAATAATATCCAAAAAAGAAAAAAAAGAAAGAAGATAAGTTATTTAATGAGAAATTTGAAAACTACGTATGCATTCGAAGCCCATAGGATTAATATCGAATAGGGAAATTTCAGATCTGAATGATAAGACGCAAACGTTTACCACTTTAATGAAATACTTCAAATATTAGCATTTATGGTATTTTTAAATAACGTGCAATTAGCTATTATTTTCCTCGCAAAGCTGTTAATTTTCCAATCTTAGTCTAAAGATTTGTAGATTAGATGCCACATAGAAAATTTTAAATTCTTAAATTCAATTCAACGCTAATGTAATTTTATCAAAAGAAAATCATCCCAAAAAGATCTTTTCATTACCGATAATCTACAGTAGTACAAACTGTTTAAATAAAGTATGCACTAAAAAATTTAGAAAAAAATTAAAAAGTTTAAATTTTATTTTATTAAATTAAAAATATTAACTAAAACAGATACATTTCTATGTAAGAGCGAATATCTATAGAAGATTTCGCTTAGACTTTTAACAACAATTTAAAAATTACAGTTTAACACAAATTTTAGGTAGTATAAAATTATTCATAATTATTATAAGTAGTTAAATAGCAGTATAAAACTTAGTCTTAAAATGAAACCATGTCATATACTTTCAAAATTGTGTGTTGGTTTCACCTCTGAACTTCATATGAAGATTGTCATGTGGATGCATTAAGCGAAAGGTATAGAAGCAATTACACAATTAGTTAAAACAACATAATTAACATTTATTGGAGAAAGGCAAAAATTTACTCAAAGTGATTTAATGTTTACACTTTCAAGTATGAATCGATACAGAAAAAAATGCAGTAAATTATTATAAAGAACAGAAAATATTTCATTAAATCTAGATTTATGAATTATTTTATTCCCGATAATTTTATTCCCGATATATTTTATTATCTTCTAAAGTTTCTTAAAAAGCTGAAAATACGGCTACAAAATTGGAAAACATAAAGACATCTTAAAAAAAAAAAAAAAGTTTCTTGTTCAATGTTGTGGACGATTATGTAAGTAAACTAGTAATTAGACATATTGCTGGAGTTAAAAATATTATCAAAGAAAGCTATTTATCAAATTATTTACAATATTGTTATTTTAAGCTTTGATAATCGTAAAAGGCATTAGGATTACAAACATGATTGTGCTACACATAAAATCTGAGAATGAGAAGTCATCAGGTATTGATTGATTTAACCAATTCTTGATATAATTGATAATTGGATTTATATTAAGCAGATTAACCACGAAATCTGTTTGGCCTTATTTTAATTATTCATTATTAAATAATAATAATATATATATTTAAATAATTCAGCTTTGCCAAATTGGGAATTTGTTTTTTCAAACTATCTACCATAATTTCAGATTAGATAATCTTAGCTTTATATATTGACATACATTTCGTGATTAAATTAAGCAAAGATTAATAATTTGAAAACGTGGTAGATATTCTGAATACAGATTTATTTAGATATTGTACAGATATCTTGAGCGATCGTTATGTTGATTTATGACTGTCAAATTCGAAGATATAAAGTTTATAAATTAAAAAGATAACACTATAGTTGTTCAGTACAAGTTAAAATTAAGATGACTGTTTCAAACCTCTAAACATCTTAAAAATACAAATATGCACAAAAATATTTAGAAGGTTATAAATCCCAACTTTAATAATATAAAATTTGTAGTTATAACAAGTAGATAGTTATTGTTTGTATTTGTGGAACAGTAAAAAAGTTTTCAGTCTTTTCATCAGGTAGGATAAAGAATAAAACTGATTGCAAAGACAACCAATTTCTTTAAAAATACAATTATCATTATAGTTTGGAAAATATATATTGAAATATAATCTACTACTGAATTTAAGTGTATCAAAACTATATTAATTTATTAAAACAATAATTTTCATTAGCGTTAATCAACTAAATTTAAATCAAATAAATTTAAATACATATTCAAGTATAAATCGAAATTGTAGAAATTACTTTCAATTATTATAAGGAACAGAAAACTGTGGGAAATAACAAAATGTAGTTACTTGAATAAAATATTTGAAATGTTGAACATTGCAATTTAATTATTCATCAATAAGTTTTATAGGAAATAAAAATATCTTCGAATTTTATTTTAAAAAAATCATCAAGTTTTAAATTATCAACAAAGAAAAAAAAAATATTATACAGTTTGAAATAATTAATAAAATCTCTGTCAAAGACCAAGATACTAATTAAAAACGCATACATTAAACTGTTTAAAAAACTGGCGTGATACACAAATAAAGATTAAAAAAAAAAAAAAAACTTAATAAAACCATAAAATTACGGTGTTATGAATTAGTTATTATAGTAATTATTAAGTTTTGTGGTGTTATTAAGAAGTTTTTGGCATTTATTTAAAAACGTACAGTGGAAGAAAATCATACTAATCACATTAAACTTCTGTAGATATCGCAATATTATAACATAAAATATTCAAGTTTAACGACATTCACAATATAATTATAGCATCAATAAATAAACATGAAATATTAAATAGTTGATACATATTTATGTCTTTGATTTGATAGAAATAAATATTTTCTGTAATTATGTTAGAAATTTCCGAAGACAAATGCCTCAAACGTTATAATTATAGTTAAAGAACTTTTTTGTTTAATTCAACCTAGTTAATTGTTTCAAATTATAAAAGTTTTCATAATAAACTGCATAACAGAATAATATTTTAATTTAAGAGCATTAGTATTATTTCACTGTGTATATGCATAATAAATTTTATATCACGGACACAATAAAAAAAAGAAAAAGAAAAAAAAAGACAGCTAAAAACAAATGCTTACCTTTAATTTTCCGATGAAATCTTTTCTTAAGAACTAACACACTGCACACACTAAACAACAAAATTATGAATAATTAAATTTGTATTTCTACGAGCAGCCCTATAAACGATTCACACACCACAGATTGAATTAATGGGAAAGATAAATTTCACTTACTATAGACCGTAGCAGGTATATTTCAAAGCTAACATGCAACAACTTTAGAAAACAACACAATTCTCCAATAAAATTTCTGATAACAAAAGGATTTGAGGGGGGCGGGGTGGGGTACAAGTGCAACCGACAAAGATTAATCTTTGGGGAACACTTTTTGAGGATTACTTTTGATTTAAATTGACACCTGTCAAACCACAATAGCGCCTGCTTATCGTGCCAATTTTTCTAAAATTTTGATTAGCGTGGGAATCTTGGATTTTAATTTAATTTGAATAATTCCAATGTCTTTTTTCATTATTGTAAACGACTACAAAAAATCCTGTATTACAATATTAAATACTTCGGAATTTTCAAAATAAACAATAGGGATGAAGAAGAATGAATAATAGCTAGGAAGAAATAACTTTATATTAATTAGTGTATTTAAAAATTTGGAATAGCTTGTGTTTAAGATTGAGATTATTATTTTTTCCTTTTCTTAAATTATTTAGATATTGTTTATAAAACTATTAATGCGTAAAAAGGAGAAATCTACAGTTTATATAAGGTTGTTATTAGAAGCCAAATGAAGGCATCGTGTCACGTTAATTAATATTAATTATAAGTTAAAAAAAACCCTTATATCTGCTTATATGAAAGCTAATCCAAATGTAACTATTAAATTCGTTTAAAGAAGAAAAGACAAATATATATATATATATATATATATATATATATTACAATAGAAAAGGATTATAATAATACATTATAAAAATGTAATACTGATATAATAATAAATTTAAAATATTTTTTTAAAGTATATAACATTGTAGTCGTGTGAAATTAAGCAATTCTGATTTTTTAATGGGGAACTTTAATTATTACGAGTGCAAGATTCTCTAAAATTAAATAACTTTCAACTCTTTCATCTTAAATCTTATTTCATTAAATTTTAAAATATGTTTCTTTTAGTAGCTATTACGCATTAATTAGGAGAATTTTAAAACCACACTTCTACAATTTTGATCATTTTGAAATATCTTTTGTGTCATACATTTCTTAGAAGCGTACGCTATAACTGTAACGATCGGATATACAGGAAGTTAATTAGTTTCAGAAAAAATAAAATAAATAATATGACATAAAGTATGTAAAAAATACAGTTAAAATGACTATTTACATAACATTTTTATTTAAAAAATATATATATAATATTTATATTACTGAAAGTTCAATTTTTAGTTTTATTAAATACACCCTAAAGACGGAAAAAAAAAAAAAAAAAAAAAAGGCGAGTGAATTGAAAAACATTTGAGGAAATTTTTTCACTTAGAACATACTGGTGTAATAAAATTACACAAATAGAAAAAAATATATAATTTAAAGTTTCCAACTCTGTATCCTGTAAAGGCAAATGGATAGAGTGAAAGGCTCTTTTCAAGTATTTCTAATTATCGGATCTTCAGAACACTTTTATATAAAGAATGTTTAAAGCGGATTTAAAAAAAAAAAAAAAAAAAAAAAAAATCCCGCTCAAAAACGCGAAACTTTCTGACATATTTCATGACTCATTTTTAAACCTAAAATCCTGATACTTGCAGACATGATTATGGAACTGATTTGTAATCGAAAAGTTTTTTTCGTATCCGGATAAATGAATTATATTTTGAGTTGTGAGCAATTGTTTTCCCAGAACGGCAGTTTTTGTCCTTCCCTTTGCTGTCGCGTCTGAAAATTCAGTTCATAAATATTGTTGCCAAGTCTGAGGGAATTTTTATTCAGAAATTACTAATTTTTACCAGAAATTTGGAATATTTATTATTTTTTTTTTTATAATGATATATACTCTGTGAACAAAATGAAAGAAAAGTATTATTCAAAATTTCTGGTATGATAGATTTCAAATTTCTGATTTTAAAAAAATCCGCCAGATTTAGCAATATTTTTCAAAACGTCAACTTTTACAGAATTATCTGAAAAATCTTCTGTTTTTACCAAAAAGCAACAACAATAAAATACTGAGGAAAAGACTGTTCTATTACATAGTTTCTGAATAAGTGTGCCTACCAATTTGATAAGTTTACGAACAAAAGAAAATTTTAATGAATTTCTCTAAAGAGGGCAACTAAATTAGTCCATTTTTTCTGAAAATAGTAAACAATGGGCTATCGTCTGCTATCCGAAATGGTGAAAAAATATCTTTATTTTTGTTTTGCTTGAATAAACCGATTTAAACAAATCGGATTAATTTACATTATCTTTATTGTGGTTCAACCTTTAACCATAAAATTGGTTTAGAAAAAAACTGAATCATGTTTCAAGCTTTCGACATAAATTTAGTGCAACGTTATAGTGGTATTTTCAAAAGCACCATAAAAATGATGAAACACAGAATTTAATTTTGTGGTGAGATGTTGATTCACGATTCAGGGTTTTATCTAATCTAATTTTATGGTTAAAGGTTGAACCATGATTCAGGATTTTTTTCTAATCCAATTTTATAGTGAACTAGTATATAACCCCCGTCAAAAATTACGGATTGTTGATCTGCGTTCCATTTTCAAAAGACTTCATACAAACAAACATCATGAAGATTTCATTATTGAAAGGTTTGTATTGTAGAAAAGTACATTTTAAAGCCGGTAGATGGCGCCAAAATAATATTTAAAACAGAAGCGTAATACTGGATTGATCACCGCAAAGTCTCCCTACGAAAGAAATCACCACTATTTCTGAAAAAAAAAAGTGTTTAACAGAAAAAATTGTTTACAGAATACATGTTTTATATGAAATTATAATATATACCCCTCGTCAAAATAGACGGATTGTTGATCTGTATTCCATTTTCATAAGATTTCATACAAACAAACTGCATGAAGATTTTATTATTGAAAGGTTTGTATTGTAGAAAAGTACATTTTAAAGACGGTAGATGGCACTAGAGCAATATTTAAAACAGAAGCGTAATACTGGATCGATAACCGCAAAGCCTCTCTACGGAAGAAATCACCACAATTTTTGAAAAAAAGTTTTGTCAGAAAAAATTGTTTACAGAATACATGCTTTATATGAAATTATAGTATATAACCTCCGTCAAAAATGACAGATAGTTGATCTGCGCTGCATTTTCATAAGACTTTATACAAACAAACAGCATGAAGATTCTGCCGGCAGATGGCGCCAGAATATTTAAAAAGAAAGCGTAATATATTACTGGATAACAGTGTTCGTTTGTTTATATCTGGAATTCCGATGTTTAATCTGGATTTTTTAATTAAGAACTTAAAACATTATAATAGGATGTACACATTAATATACATTATATAAACATTATAATATACATTTTTATAGGAAAATATTCTTAACAAGCATGATTTCGAGTAGAAGATATCTCATTTAGCTGTAGATAGCATAGGTTTTTCATTAAGCCCAACATGGCGTTTAACTACCGTCGATTTGCAGACTAGATTGGTCGCGCCCGGAATGGTTACAGACACTTTCTTGCCTTCGGATTTTATTATAAGTAGATAGATAGATTGTTGAACCCTGATCCAGGTTTTTCTCTAAACTTATTTTATGAGGAAAGGATTGAACCATTATTTTGATGTTCAATTTATCATTTTATGGTGCAGTTAATGAACCAAGATTCAGATTCTGTGAGATTATGTATCTCTATGAAAGCTTACTAATTTTCTTATTAACGTTAAACTGAAAATTATTACTTAACAAAATTATTACCAAAATTGCTTTAAAAAAGATGGAATTCCTTCTTTAGGAGGAACTCTTTCATGCCTGTTGTATTATCTGCCGGTAGATGGCGCCAGAATATTTAAAAAAAAAACGTAATATATTGCTGGATAACAGTGTTCGTAGGTTTATATCTGGAATTCCGATGTTTAATCTGGATTTTTAATAAAGAACATAAAACATTATAATATGATATAATATACACGTTTTATAGGAAAATATGCTTAACAAGCATGATTTCAATCATTTAGCTGTAGCTAGCATAGGTTTTTCATTAAGCCCAACATGGCGTTTAACTACCGTCGATTCGCAGACCAGAGTGGTCGCGCCCGGAATGGTTACAGACACTTTCTTGCCTCTGGATTTTATTATACGTAGATTGTTGGACCCTGATCCAAGTTTTCTCTAAACTTATTTTATGATGAAAGGATTGAACCATTATTTTGGTGTTCAATTTATCATTTTATGGTGCAGTTAATGAACCAAGATTCAGATTCTGTGAGATTATGTTTCTTTAGGGAAGCTTACTAATTTTCTTATTAACGTTAAACTGAAAATTATTACTAAAGTTTTAATTGTTGACTGTCTTTGAAATGTATTTAAAAAAAGGGAAACAGTTGGTTCTTATTTAATTACACAAAATAACTGCATTATTTTTTCACCAATGCTGATTATTACTATTCTGCATTTGCAGTCATATATGACTGTATACTAAAATTATTATCAAAACACTAAAATAATTTAATATTTTTGTAATTTCTAGTTCATTTAATTGTAAACATGATTTCTTGCTTCTAATAAGAAATATAACAAATTAATATTATAAATATTTTCTAAATGTAGAATTAAAGTAGATTTATTTTTTCCAACAAAATCGAAAGATCTGTTGCAATGCTAATGCAACATATTGGGTTGCTATACCAGCTAATCTTTTATTTATATACATATCTGCATTATGCAAATCCTCTTATTTGTACATTCGTTCTAAAGACGACAAAATTATTTTTTTTATTTAAATTATTTAAATACTTTATGCATATTGTAATGCTTTTCACGATTTCTGTAGTGTTAATCTTATGTAATATTTGTGATATAAATATATTATAATAAAAATACTTCTTTGACATAAAATAACTCTTTAAAAACTATATAATACACCAGCTAACCTACCCGACGTTGCCCAGGCTCGTGATAATAACATTAAATATACCTAAAATCAGAATTGAATGATTTTATATTTTTAAACGAAAATCTTTTCAACGAAACTAATGTTGAGGAGGAAAGGGAGGCGACAGACTTCGGCAAGGGAGTCTTCCTAATTTGTATGATTTTATAATTTTTAACTAAAATCCATCCAAATAAACCAAGAGTTGGGGTACCACTGCCTACGGCAACGCATACCGGATGTGCTACGAGCTCTGATTTTATATATGTTTAAACGAAAATCTTTCGAAACAAACCTAATGTTGTTTATCCCACTCCCTTCACGTCTCCGACGGAAAGAAAAAAAAAAGAAGGCAGAAATTTCTGTAAATTTCTGATTTCGGCACCACATATCCTCGTATTTGTATGGTTTTATAATTTTAAACGAAAATCTATCCAAACGAACGTATAGTTGAGGGCTCCACGGCCTCCGACCTTTATATTTATTAGACAAAAATCTTTATAAACGACCTAAGGGGATCCTGTTATTAGTGATTTACAATTTGATTTCTGACATTTAAGTATACTAAGCTTTAAATTCTGATCAAAAGTTTCTGAAGAAAACTAAATAATATACAACGTGCACCCACCATAAGCCTTACTTATTTTTTTTTTTTTATTTTTTTTTTTTATTTTTTTTTTTTATTTTTTTTTTTTATTTTTTTTTTTTATTTTTTTTTTCCGTCGGAGAAGTGGACGAGGTAGTTTTAAACTGTCGGGAAAAAAATAGAAATCTAGAAAAGGAATCCGAAAACACGAAAACGAATTTCGTAAAATATATATTTTTTGAAATACTAGTTGTATTTAAATAATAACAATAATAATATTACACCGTTATAATAAATCATATACAGTTAGAATAATAATAATAATAATAATATCGAGGTCAAGTAAAATTATTTTTTTTAATAGTAGATGTTATTTTAATAATAATGATTTAAAAATAAAAGAAAAGAAAGAAAGAAAGAAAAGAAAAGGAAAAAAAAGAAAAAAAAAAAAGAAAGAAAATACTGTTTGGAACCGGGAAGATAAGGTGACAATGTAAATCTCGTGATGTTTCAAATTGTTTACGAAAATAATTTATTTATCATTAGTAATCTTGAGACTGTCACCGTTTGTTTGCACGAAACTTGTAGATCTGTTTATTAAAGGTTTCTTAAGTATTTATGTTTAGTGTAATCACTTTTTGCTATTTTATTTTAATAATAAATTTCGTTGTTCTTGTTTCAAAAATATCGTTAAAGGTATAAAACAAAATACCTACTATTATGTATTTTGAAACAATTAACCTAAGTGAAATAGGAAAAAAAAAAAAGATTTATAGTAGTAGAATTACATGATACGTATTCAATTATAGTAATTTTATTTCATATGTGAAAAGTTCTATTTATTTCATCAATGTAATTCCCGTACAAAAAAAAATAATAATAAAAAAAATTATAAATATAATTTTAGAATGTGTAAATAAACATATTTGTTAAATTGTTTTCAAATATTTGTAGTTTTTTAATTATAAAAACATTTTTTAAGATGTACGTAAAGCAGAAGAACATTTTAATTCCTGAGCCTTAATATTATAACAATATTTAAACACGCATCAAAAATTTAAAATGTAAATTAATTTATTCTTTAAAAAAAATCTTATTTTTAAAACTTTTTTTAGCCAGATCCAGCTAACGCAGAAAAAAAAAAATTAAAAACCACGAAAGAAAGATCATGTAAGACGTGAATGAGCATAGTCACGTAAATACAATGCGCCAGAAGTTTAATTTTCTCTTCACCAACTTTAGGCACTTTTTTTTTCTCAAAGCAACAAGAGATTGTTCTAGAAAACAACTACTGTCCAAGTACAGTAACTTCTAAGAATTTATGCTTTGGGAATATTTTTTTGTTGATTGGGGATTAAAGAAGCCTTGAAACTAACACCTGTCAAATAACAATAGCATTTGCTGGTGAGAACTGGGTTTTTGATGGGAACTGGGATTTTCTACAATTTATTTATTTAATGAAATGACTGAAGTGACTTATGGGCAGCGCCTGACATCGGGCCTGACACGGGCAGGGCCTGCATCAGGGCCCGCAGGCCCCGATGGGCCATGCGGGGATCTGCCCTGGGTTCCTCATTTGAGTCCACCCCTATGGAATTAATCAGAATTTTTCGTTAAGAGTTAAATAGTTAACTAAATGGTTAAAATGCGCTAAAAGTTACGAAAGTTTTTTCTTGACATTTTCAAAAATTTAGGAAGGCAGTGTGGTCCTCCCTTTCCCATATCTGCTTTCTGTACCCCATAACCCCCCCCCCCCCCGAAAAAAAAAAGTTACATTATAAGAAAATTTAAATTTTATTGCTTTATTATAACATTTTTCTAGTCCATTATTTTCAGAGAAATTCATTATTGACACTTTCTTGATGGTTTAAACCATTTATAACCAATTGGGCCATTTTTTGTTTAGACGTCTTATGACATACTTAGATAAGCAAAGGGAAAGTTTGTAAACAAATGCTCTCGTTCACCAATCCATCATTTTTCTACTAGTTTCCAACTAGTTTTCATACTAGATATTTTTCTTAAAGTTGTGCTTGTGATACTCTGTATACAGATGTGAATAGTACTTGGAATTTATGTATATATACAATAGGTATGACGTTTAGTACAGTTACTTAAGCATACTTCATGAACAATTTCTATGAATAGATAGAGCCCCCCCCTCCCCCCCCTTCCTAGAATGATGCTTGTCCCTGGACCCTAGATAGTGTGCCCGCGAAAAAGAAAATGCTGGAAGGGGCAAGATGCACCTGTATTCCGCTGCTAAGGTCTCATTTTTTAAAATGAAGAAGGTAAACATCAAACAAACAAAACTAAGAATTTGTTTTCAGGATACCCCGTGCAAGACAATTTTTAAACATGTTAACATAAAAAGCAATACAGAAATTTCACAATTAAGGTTTTTTTTTTCTACATTCTACTGCTTATATCTAAGCATTTTTAAGGATT
Organism: Maratus michaelseni; assembly: GCA_963931845.1. NCBI lineage: Eukaryota > Metazoa > Arthropoda > Arachnida > Araneae > Salticidae > Maratus > Maratus michaelseni. Next base: position 206,364,297 of record OZ007588.1, read on the forward strand.
TCTTTTTCTCAATATAAACAAAGTATATTGCCGTAGATATTTTTTATGTTACAATTAGTTGTATTTCAAACTATCGTTTTATATTTGTAACCCCTCCCCCCCCCCAAAAAAAAAAAAAAAAAAAAAAAAATTACAAAAATTACAAAAATTACAAAATGGCTGCGAAGTTGAGCCTGCGTTTCGCAGACAGTTGTGATGTCTCACGCTTTCCAGCAAATCTATAAATTAGAAATAGAATTTATGAATAGTTTTAAAATCTGTAGGCTTACGGTTATGGGTGGAACTCATAAAAATAATAATTTGGTCTTTTTTTGTTTTTCAAAATAGTGTTTATTTGAAAAAACTGGTAGCAAAAATCGATATATTTTTTTTTTCTTTAAGGGCCAACAAAAATAGATTATATCCAAAATCCAACCATAGCAACATCTGTACACAGAACAGTCTAAGAATTTCATTCAAATCGACTGAATAAATGTTAAGAACGTGGGACAATTAAAAAAAAATGTTGTTTCGAGAAAACGTTTTTACAGTTTAGATTTTTCATTATTTTTCTAGAAAAAATTACAGTTTTTAAACTTTTGATTAATTAGCGATTCCGGACGCCCACCTTCCTATTCTTCCAGCAAGTTGTTCGTCAATGTTTGTCCAAGAATGTAGAAAACTCCCTTAAGAAATATTAAAAATTTTAAAGTAAGCTTCAACTGACTTTTTTAATATGAAGAATTGAAACAGTTTATTATCTCTTTCGTTAAAAGGACTCTTATTCCCTGAAACCCGTTTAATATAATTTTTAAACACTTGAATGGAAAAAGAAAAGAAAAGCTAAACATTTTCTTCCTCGGTGGATTCGGAGGTTCAGGGTAAAGGCCTGCACGGGCCCGGCTCTGGCTCGGGCCAATTTTCATTCACGAGATTTGGGCCATGTGTAGACATCTGAAGACCGTGTATACTGTGACCGTGAAGACTTTGTAGACCTCTTCCTAGAGGTCTACGTTCAAATTTTCCGGCTCGGTTATAACCCAGCCCGTGTGATAACACTGGGCAACAATGAAAATGTATCTTGAATGAAAGCGTCGAAATATTTATTAATTTAACTTGCTAATCATGAATATGGCAATAAAAAATGGAATTTGGCTCTAGTTTTTTTGTTATGTTGAGATTTTACTTTGTATGATAGGGATAAAAGAACACATTAATAATAATTCATTGTATGTCTTGTTTCCAATTTAATTTATAAAGACATAAAGTCTTACAAATTAATTTATAAAGTCTTACAAATACATACAATACATAATAAAAGTGACAACATAAAGTAGTCTTACCAATTTTATTGACGAAATTGCTCTTTCGCTTATATTCCATGACCTTATTATCTCTAAAAATTGTCCAGCAGTAGTCTGCAAGCATAGACGCAGACCATTTTTCTTGATAACGTTGCTCAATCACAGACATATCCTGGTGGAAATGTTCACCATGCTCGTCGCTGAATTTTCCGCAGTTAACAGGGAAGAAATCCAGGTGAGAATTTAAGAAATGTAGCTTTAAGGACATTCGACATCCAAATTTCTGATATAAAGCAGCATGTCGTTAACAAGATCTTCGTAATATTCGAATTGGACGTTTACAAGAAAATTAGTACAAACTTGACAGACTGAATCCCATACTTGTTTTTCATCATGATTTAACAGGTTTTCAAATTTCGGATCCTTGAAAATATCTCTAATCTGTGGACCCACAAAAATTCCCTCTTTAATTTTCGCCTCACTCAGTCTGCGAAATTTTGTACGGAAGTAAGCAAAAGCTGGTTTATTTGTATCCATAGCTTTAACCAACTGCTTCACAATAACCAATTTTATGTGTAGAGCAGGTAAGATGATTTTCTCTGGAGAAAGAAGCGGTGTGTTCTTTACATTCATTTTTCAAGGTGTAAAACACAGCCTCGGAGGCCAGTCTTTCTGGATATAGTGTAAATCTGTAGCACGACTGCTCCATTCACACAGAAAGCAACAAAATTTTGTAAATCCCAGTTGAAGACCCATCAAAAGCGCAATTACTTTCAAGTCAGCACAGACACACCATTCAATTTCAGTGTATTTAATTTGGTGTAAGAGCTGTTGCAGGTGTTCATAAGTCTCTTTCATGTGTGCAGAATATGCAATAGGAATGGGTGGCAGTTCATTACCATTATGAAGCAAAATCATCTTTAAGCTTATTTTAGACTCATCTATAAATAGACGCCACTCGTTTACATCAAGTGTTAGACCAAATTCATTTATCAAGCCTTTAATATCCGAGCAGAACACAATACTATCATTTTTTTAAAATAATGTAGAAATTTTATATGACGGTTACGAAATGAAGACACTCTGACATGTTCTTCCAAAAGATTCCACTGTCGGAGTCTTAATGCGAGTAGTTCTGCTTTGGCTTTCGACAGATCTAAATCACGAACAAGATCGTTGAGATTATTCGATGTGATTTTATGTACTGCAGAATCAAAGGGATTTACATATTTTTAATCACTATGTCCATGCAATTGTGACCTTCTAGGTACTACATCTACAGTTTCAATACATTCCTCGTCGTCGTCAGAATCAATTACAAAATCAGTAGGCGGCATAGGAATTGGAAGTTCCTCACAATGCGGAACTGGTCGCATAAGGCAGAACATATTTGTGGATAATGAACAGCATTCTTCTTTGTCTTCGTAAGACCTCCATGAATTGGTTTAACCATACAAAAGTAACAATCGTTTACGTGATTGCTCTGCCCTCTCCAAATCATGGGAATAGCAAATGGCACCCACGGAGAAAGTGTTGTTGCACAGGTGATACAGCATACGTGGGGCTCCCATTTTTTATCTTGGTCGCCTATTTTACAACCAAAATAAAGGAAATATGCCTTTTTGATTGCGTTAGTAATGCGCTTTTTCTGTGATTCAAATGTTACGTTACCGCAAATGTAACAAAAGTTATTGGCATCGTTAATGGATTTTTGTGACTTTACTACAAATGAAATTATAAAATGACTATACGTAAATATAAAAGCTCAGTCTTGAACAAAGTCAAATCCCGAACTGACGAGCGAGCGAATACCTGCACTCTTTTTATCAGAAAATACAGAGGGTGTTACGTAATACGCCAGATGTTAATTTAACGGAATGCAAAGAGTTGTGCAATACTTTCTGTGTGGTATTACTATAGGAATTGGACAAATGAAATATAAGCAAATTTTTGCATTTTACCTATAATATTTGTTTATTTATTTTATTTTTTGAAATTTTTATATTTTATTACTCGTTCTATCAATTCATATATGTACTGGAACATCTAAAAATGAAATATTACTTATTATAATGCACAATAAATCAGTTTATTCTTTAAAATGTTTTAACAAAAGTAGTACTTAAGCATTAGGTTCATTATATCTTTGCACCCCTTAATCTCCGAAACAAGAGCCAAAACACAGTTTTCATGGTGATATTCGTGTTCAGCATGTTGAATTCATTAAGAATTGGGTGTTTTCAATTTTGATACACGAACTTTGTTAAAAATTGTTGCCCAGTGTAATTATTAGACCGGCCCAACCTGAACCGTGCACATCAATTTTTGAAAGAAATACATAGATTTTTAAAAGGCCATTATACTACAATGCGTTATTCTACATTATTCTTCTGTCCCATATTAGCTAGAATTTGTGTATTTAGTGATAATTTTATTGTAGATTGAATAATATAGATTACGAACATCTAGAACCCGATTAAGGTTGTATGGGGCCCAAAGCCCAGCACCTTTTTGGGGCCCCTTCCAAAAAAATAATAAGCTAGATTTTTTAGGGAATATTCTCATTAGATATTACAATACAGTTGCCAAGTTATCTTTTTTTGGTTTTTGAGAAAATAATTGCAGAAAACTGCAATTTTAAGAAAGTTTTTTTTTTTCTAAATCACTTTATTCAATTTTGGTTGCCTATCAGCAGTGAACCCGAGGCCACGGCCTAGTTGGCCTGTGCGGTAATCAGGCCCTGCGAACATCAATACATTTCATTTTATAACTACTTAGGCTCGGACTTTCAGTTAGGCATAGTAGACCTATGCCAAGGATCTTAAATTGTGAAAGCCTGCGAAATATATTATGTTTATGATTTTTTTTTCAGGCATAGGAAAATTAGAAATGAAATTAGTATTTAAATACACTATCAAGATTACTGTATTTTCTTTTTCTTTTTCCAAGTTGTTTAATTATAAATATACGTAATTATTATTTACTAGTGGTTTACATTCACTCATAATCGTGTTTTGCTAAAAAAAAAAAAAAAAAAAAAAAATCTTGTATACCATTCGAAGATGTCATATCTGTCAATAAATGTCAGTGTACAAGAACAGTAGCCGCTAATAATATATTTTCCCTCAATTTTATAATCGGGCCGTCTTAATCACATGATAGTTATAAATTTCAGAAGCTGGATACTTTTATAAAAATGAATAATTGACTATAGGAAAAAATTGCCTGGGACCTCCCAAATAAATCGGGTTTAAGGCTCCTCATCAGTCAGACCACAAATTCTCTTCTCTAATGTTAAACCTATGAACTTAGAATGCATCCATATTTTCAAATTTCTTCCCTGTAAATTAAAATTTTTATCTTCTTTTTTCTTATGCTCTTCTTGGAGAATGTTTCTTTTTTTATTTGATAAAATGTGTCTAAAATATATACTTAATTAGATATTTTAAGTGTTAAAATCCAAGTTAAGCAGACGAGTTGTAAATAAGATTTCAACACTTTGAATAAAACTAACTATGTAGTTTAGAAATATTTTGACAAATAAAAAAGAAAAAAAAAACATCCTTGAAAAAGAACTTACAGAAAAAAGGGTAATTATTTTTATTTTCCGAGGAGAAATGCGAAAAATACGGATACATTCCAAGCCCATAAGTTTAAACATTAGAGAGGGGGAATTTGCTGTCTGACTGATAACAAGCTTGGATGCATTATGAAAGACATACAGATGTCGAATAATAATAACATTACAGCCGATGACTTTCTGCCTTTAGTTTTTAACAAAAGTAGATTTTTCAGTATTAGCAAGTCTTGAATAATTTTCTAAGAAACAGACAGCGGTAATGTACAAAGAGTTCCCGGAGACAGAGTTGTCATAATAGTTAAGGCAATTCCTGATCTTTTACCTAAATCTATTGACAAGTGGAACAAAACTGGAGGCTTTCCTGGCACCTTACTGTTTAGTCCTTTGTATAACCCTAGTGACAAATAATTTGGGGGTGGTCTGGTCTAAGACACTTATAATAGGAGTTCTAGTCTGGTCTGCATCTGGATTTCTACGGTGAGTTAGTGACATCTTTGTGGAAAATGCTGAACTTGAAATTCAAGAAAACAAGTATTGTTCGTACTTGAACGTGCTACTTGTTGCTGTTGGGCGGAGAGATATTTGTTTCCTTCCGCTATAGAAACACGTGGAAACAGAAATAAAGTTTAGGCTTGTTTATTATAAAAACTAATTATGAAATTATTGAACGCAAGGAGGAAAAGGTAAGTTGAATATTATTGAACGTTTTTTAATGCTTAAATATTTTATGTATTTTTCGAAAATGCTTCCATTTATGAAAGCAAATTTATACATGAACGTGTTACTATTGGGTTGTTGTTGGTTTCCGCGAAATTGAGCACGTGGAAATAGAAGTAATTTTAGCCGTGTTTATAATAAATAGTAATTAGGAAATTCTTGAACACACAGAGTTAAAGTAAGTTGAATGCGTGTTTTAATATTTAATTACTTTATGTATTTTCGAAAAGGTTCTATTTATTCAGAAAAAAAAAATATGATGAAATATAGTGAAAAATACCATTAACGAATCGGAAGGAAACGGGAAAGTTGTTTGTTATACACTAACTTCATTATAGCCCAAATTCTCTACAACATTAATAAATTTATCAAGAGAATTAGGTACATTTCTTAACACGACGTTAGTCAGACATGCAATCTTTAGAATAATGTATAAAAAATAACGAAAAAAAAAAACATTTAAAGTTTTTGATTAGACTTCTTTAATTCTATATAATTCTAAGTTATTATTTATTAATGATATTTGTTATTTGTAATTAATTACCACAAGTATCTCCAGCTTTCTTTTATTATAGAAGCAGTGAATTTTACTTTAATATTTTGACTTTAAATTTTTAGACTTTAAATTTTGACTAAATTTTAACTTTAAATTTTTAGAGAATTTTTTTTTTTTTTTTTTTTTTTTTTTTTTCAGTACTGTTTACTGCGAGATTTATATTTTTAAAATTCTTTCGCTAAACAAAAGAATCCTGAAGCCAATTTAATATAAATATATAACTGAATGATGTTTAATTGTTGATTTATTAATTAGTAATTTTAATTATAAATTTATTATTAATTAATATTAAATAATTAATTATAAATGTGAATTAATAAAATTAATAAATAAATAAATTAAAATTATTAATTAATTTGATTAATGATGCATTTTAAATTTGATAAAATTTTCCTTCTAAATTTTCTTTTCTACAATAATTTTTTCATCGTCACTTGATTCAACTGCTTTTTTGATTTTGCAATCGATCGACTATTGTGGTGTCGGTATCTTTCAAGGGTGTACGCAGAGGGACATAGGAGAGCTACAGACCCCACCCTCTCCTAAATCTGTGAACATGTGGGATTTTCAAAATTTTCAAAAAAAAAAAGAAAAAAAAATGTCAGGGTTGAAGGTTTGAACACAACATGTGAGTTTTACTGTTCAAAACTGTACTAAAATGCTCTAAACTGTACTAATGTGTCCAAAACCTTAAAAAAAGCAACATTTCACACGTAAACACTGCACACTTATTAAACATATGAATAAATATAAATACTATCTCACAATATATTTTACTAACATTTCATTTAATTATTTACTAAATGAAAAAAAGTTCAAACTTTTCCAATATCCGTGTACTATAAAAAGTTCTCTTTCTGTTAAAATTGAGTTATAACAATAAGAAATTCTTTATAATACCACATGTAGTATGGGGTGGGAGTGGCGGGGATTGGGGGGAGCTTTGCTAACACTGGTGCTTTTGTTTCAATTTCTGTGCAAGAAAACGTTTCAAAGAATTTTCTTTTAAATAATGTTTCATTGTAAATTATCTTTTCTAGATTACAGGATAATAAAAGAAAGCACAAATATTTAATTTAAAATCTAAAAAATTATTATTTTTAGGTAGTAAATCGTAGGGTAGTTTGGTTGTTAATACTAAATTGTTATTTTGTATTATAATCTTTTTGCCAATTTTTTAAACTTTTAGCATTGTTCTGATAAAATACAATTTTACCACAAAATATAGTTTTGGACATTTTAAGACAATTTTAGACAGAAGGATTTTGGGCAGTACGGTTTAAACAATGGATTTTTCCGTGGTTTTTACCGTTGTGTCCAAAAGCTTGCAAATTTTAAAAAAGTACTAAGAAATATAAATACAAAAGCTGTTGATCATTGTTATTGAACTTATTGCAATTTTATTGTATGATAGTTTCGTTTTAAAGGCTTTCATTATACTTCATTACAAGTGCTATTTTTCGTGGTCGAAGGTACCAACCATTTCTCATTGCCCCCCCCCCCGTCCCTCTCCTTTCGCACTAAAATTCCTGCGCATGCCCATCGTATTCAATTTTAGTAGACTCGCACTATCCTGGGTTTACTGGATATACGAATAATTAATTATCAAAATATTAAATCAGTCGTCTAATTTGGTTGATAGGAGATTTGGAGTTTATTTTTACATTTGTGATTTTTTTTTTTCATAGTAAATCATTTGATAAAGGGAGGAATAAGTATCGCATTTTTACTGCTACTGTTTTTTTTAATGACTAATTAATTTTTAATATTTATTTATTATATGTATGTGTTTTTTTTTTTTTCAAATTTTTTTTTATTAGGTCTTTGAGCTTTAATAAATTGGAGGGGGTGGGGGTGAATAAAGTACCAAGCCACATTTTTGGTGAAATAAATCTGACATTGTAAGCTGTTGCTTAACATTGTAAATTATAATATCCTACATATTATTTTTTTCTAATGTCAATAGGTGGCAGCATATGTCTCAGGTTTTGTTTATGTCCAGATGTTTCTAGAACTTTTTTGCCAGAAAGAAAGTGTTTATCATTAAAGTAATGCGATATTGTTATTCAGAATATCTCAAAGGTTACTCAGAAATTGGCAAAAAAACCTTTATTTTATATTATACAGTTTGATTTGAGTATTTCCGCTAACTTTCAAACTGATATGTCTCAGAAGCTCAAAAATATGGCTTAGTACTCTCTTGCCCCGAACCTATTAACTGTACATATCTGACTTATTTAGTTATAGATAGTCTTATTCTCTAATTTTTAAGCATATCATATATGGAAATAACATTTAGTATTATTTTAATTCAGACGAGAATTATTAATAACGGGAATTATTAACTCACGGGAAAACACCTGCTCGCTAATGTTAATCCTATGGGAGAAATTTTTTAAAATATCTTGTTTGAATTTCAATATTTTTAAAATATTTTTTTCCATTGGATATTTGAGGTCGATCTCCACAAAGACTTTTTTTACTTTTTCGATTTCGTTTACAGGTTTTTTTATTTTTTTATTAGGATACTTCTCGTTTCGGAACCGATTCCGAGAGATTGAAAAATCGTCAGCGAGATAGAACACTTAAGATTATAAGGATGTTATAAAAAATTTTACTGCTAAAAAATTGAGAAGAAAATTTTATAAAAACATCATTAAATATCACAAAATTAATAAAGTCAGTAGTGGTTATCTTAATAAGTACCGCTTTCAATAATACATTAGACGCTATATGTCACTGTGTCACCACAGAAGGGGAGAAAAAGATGGTGCGGGGGAATAAATTTAATCAATCCTCCTTATCTCTTCTACGTCTTTATTGTTAAGGTTCCAAATCCAAACTACCTACTTTCTGGCATATTTTTAAAAACATTTTTTTTGTTTACAAATGCATCAAATTGGCAGATTCTGACATTTAGAAACTATGTAATACAACTGTTACTTTTATTTATTTATTTTTATTTATTTATTTTATTTTTGGGGCCGTCCATAAATGATGTCACGCTGGGAGGGGGGGGGGGGGGGAAATTGTGACAGTTTGTGACAAGGGGATGGGAGGGGGTAAGAAGAAGTGTGACATCACACATTTTGATTTAAATAAAATCATTTGAAATCAGCAGACTAAATTTTGAAGTTATTTTAAAATTACCAGAATTTGAGGGTATTTTTTAATCGAGGCTAAAACAACTTTCATGTGATTTGTTTTTACTTATATTCCTTTCTTTAAAAAAAATCAATTGCTCCTTCATATTAATATTTTATTACTATCGTATATTAATTATATTTTTTGTTGTAAATCTTAATCTTATTTCATACAAAATAAGTGCACGAATCATTTTTATTGTTATGCTCACAAATGTCATTAAAACACGTAGTTAAAGTTAAAAAGAAAATTTGAAATATGATCTATAACGTAGTGCTTTGTTTCTGAACTGCAAGTATATGTTTATGTAATATAGTGTGACATGTGACAAGAGGGGGGGGGGGGGGGGGTATGGTGAAGTGTGACACTTTGTGACAAAGGGGGGAGGGGGGTCAAAAATATTGAAAAAAAGTGTGACATCATTTATGGACAGCCCCTTTGTAAAAACAAAAAATGTTTCATAAAATGCTATAAAATTTGGCGTCTTAAACAATTGCCATCCTGAGACAATAATTTCCCTATAGAAAAAAAAAAAAGGTCCAATTAATTTCACGAAAAAAAGAAAAAATAATAAAATAAAATAACTAGTCGATTACAAATCATTTCAATAATCATGCCGGCAGGTGTCATGCTTTTACGTTTAGAAATGAGTCATAAAGTTTTGCGTTGTTGAGCGAGGAAAAATATTTAGTAAACTTCCCGATTCCCCTCGCTACTATTCTATGCGGGTAGGATGCATTCGTATACTTAAAATATCACCTCAGGAAATTAACATCTTGAACTTCTGTTTTTTTTTTTTTTTTTTTTTTTTTTTTTTTTGGGGGGGGGGGAGGGGGGGGGGGTACCATTCTTAAGGATGTCTCCTGTTTTCTTAGTTGTCAACATTTTTTTCTAAAATATATACTTAATTTTATGTGAAGTGTTAAATTCTTATTCAGTTTCGCTAAGAGTTTAACACATAAAATTATAAATTAAGCACATATTTAAAAAAATATTTTAACAACTAAGAAAAAAGAGACATCCTTTAAGAACAATACCAAAAAAAAAAAAAAAAAAAAAAAAAAAAAAAACAGAAGTTAAAAATATTAATTTTCTGACGAGATATTTTATAAATATGAATACTACGTCCATAGGTTGATCATTAGCGAGGGGAATCGGGAAGTTTATTAACGAGCAGCCTTAAAGGTTTTACTAGATAGTACCCGTCACGATTTGACGGTAAATAACTTGAAGGTTCCTTTAGAAATATGCTTTTATTTTTTAATTAGCTGCTTTTAAATTAATTAAGTATTGAACATTTTATGAATTATCATATTGTGTAAGCGATTCCTATAGATATAAGACGATAGATTGTGTTGTCAGTCCAGCAACTTACATCCTATTATACTTGAATTAATTTAGCAAGAATTTAACGAAAAATATTAATTGAACTAGTATATAGCCCCCGTCAAAAATGACTGATTGTTGATCTGCGTTCCATTTTCATAAGACTTCATACAAACAAACAGCATGGAGATTTTATTATTGAAAGGTTTGTATTGTAGAAAGAACATTTTAAAACCGGTAGATGGCGCCAAAACAATATTGTTCGCAACAGACTCATATTCAGATTCAACCAAGCAGGGAGGCCTACCATATGGCTTTAGCCTTTGCAAGCCCTGCTTGGCAAGTTTATAAAAAAAAAAATACATATTTGACAAAGCAGCCCTCATGGTTCGCAACAGTGTTCTTTTGTTTATATCATGGAGATATAAATAGATTAGGAGAAATTTCGCCTATGGCATCCTCCAAGCTAACTTTGGGCCTGACGCCGAAGTGATCGCATGCGGTCTGCACCAGCATCCAATTAACATTGTTCGCTATACGAATGTGTTATATTATTTCCTTTATCAATTACTAGCAAGCTACGCCCGCTACGCTGGTAAATTTCTTTTAAAGAACCTTTAATCCAACAAAATATTGACATTTCATGAATAACTTTTATATTTTAACAGAATAATAAGGCTACTATAATTTGTGACTAGTGCTATAGCCAATATACACGTCAGGACACGTCGCCCTTATCATTATCTTTTTACGCATGAAGGTTTCGCTATGGTACTCCATTGGAAAATTTTGTAATTTTTGAAATTCAATATTTGAAAAACGGCATAATCATTAGATTTGAAATTTATATCAAGAAAAATACAATTTTTCACCTTTCAAACGCAGTTTGTCTAACAATTTTCTGACAAATACTTTTTGAGCTATCATTTTTTTCAGTAACTTCAAATGTTTCATTTTCCGAGATTAATCTGTTGCAACAATTAGCGAAAAACCCCAGTCGTCAGCAACGCATAGTTTTTTATTAAAGAGGCTGTTGGAGCAGGGATTGTCACCACCAATTTGTCACCATCACTTTTGAAATCGGTTCCGTGGTTCCAGAGATTCCATAGAAATTGTAATTTAGAATGACTTCAGAACGCTTTTCGCTCATTTCACCCATTTAAATTTCGATTTTTTTTTTTTTTATTTATTCTTAGAGAGCATTTACATCTTATAAGTAACTACAATGCTAAATTTCAAATTTCTAGCTCCTTCAGTAAAAAAAAAAAATCGCAATTTTAGAACATTTTTCGATCCTGCACCCCATTGATGTTAGTGGCACCGACATAAAATATAGCCTATGTTGGAGTAGGGTTTGTCCCCATCAATTTGCCACCATTACTTTTGAAATCGGTTCTGTAGTTCCAGAGATTTCATAGAAATTGTAATTTAGACTGTTTTTAGAACGCTTTTCGCTCATTTCACCCTTTTAAATTTCAATTTCTTTTTTATTTTGTTCTTAGAGAGCATTTACATCTTATAAGTAACTACAATGACAAATTTAAAATTTCTAGCTCCTTCAGTATAAAAAATAAAAATAAAACTTCCCAGTTAAACTGAGGGTATTGAGTTCACAGGTTATTCACACTAATTGTATATTATACTCTTATTTCAAAGAATTTGAAATAAGCCCATCGAAAAATAAAGAAATAAACAATATATTAAGGGGGGGGGTCATCCCCCCGTTACTCCCCTCATAGTTAACTAATGAACCCCTTAAACTAATCAGGTAAATCTCTAATTACAATGAATATATATACAAAATTTGAAGAAAATCGGATAATTCTGCATGAAAAACCCATTTATATAAATTAAGGCGGGATTAGCCCCCTCCGTTCCCCCCCTTTATACTTAACCAATCAATCCCGAAAACTAATCAGGGAAACGTCTTAACCGAATGAACCTATAAAAAAATTTGAAGCAAATGGGATAATTCTGCATGAAAAACCCATTTATATAAATTAAGGGGGGATTAGCCCCCCCGTTCCCCCCCTTTATACTTAACCAATCAATCCCGAAAACTAATCAGGGAAGTGCCTTAACACAGTGAACCTATAAACAAAATTTGAAGGAAAACGGAATAATTATGCATGAAAAACCCATTTATATAAAATAAGGGGGTATTAGCCCTCCGTTCCCCCCTTTATACTTAACCAATCAATCCCGAAAACTAATCAGGGATGCACCTTAACACAGTGAACCTATAAATAAAATTTGAAGGAAATGGGATAGTTCTGCATGAAAAACCCATTTATATAAATTAAGGGCGGTATTAGCCCCCTGTTCCCCCCCTTTATACTTAATCAATCAATCCCGAAAACTAATCAAGGAAGCGTCTTAACCCAATGAATCTATAAACAAATTTTGAAGCAAATAGAATAAGTCTGCACGAAAAACCCATTTATATAAATTAAGGGGGGATTATCTCCCCGTTCCCCCCCCTTTATATTTAACCAATCAATCCCGAAAACTAATCAGGGAAGCGCCTTAACACAGTGAACCTATAAACAAAATTTGAAGGAAAACGGAATAATTCTGCATGAAAAACCCATTTATATAAAATAAGGGGGATATGCCCCCCGTTCCCTCCTTTATACTTAACCAATCAATCCCGAAAACTAATCAGGGAAACGCCTTAACACAGTGAACCTATAAACAAAATTTGAAGGAAATGGGATAATTCTGCATGAAAAACCCATTCATATAAATTAAGGGGGGTTATCCCCCCGTTCCCCCCCTTTATACTTAACCAATCAATCCTGAAAACTAATCAGGGAAGCGCCTTAACACAGTGAACCTATAAACAAAATTTGAAAGAAAACGGAATAATTCTGCATGAAAAACCCATTTATATAAATTAAGGGGGGTATTAGCCCCCCGTTCCCCCCTTTATACTTAATCAATCAATCCCTAAAACTAATCAGGTAAGCGTCTTAACCCAATGAACCTATAAACAAATTTTGAAGCAAATAGAATAATTCTGCATGAAAAACCCATTTATATAAATTAAGGGGGGGGGGGTTATCCCCCGCTTCCCCCCTTTATACTTAACCAATCAATCTCGAAAACTAATCAGGGAAACGCCTTAACGCAGTGAACCTATAAACAAAATTTGAAGGAAAACGGAATAATTCTGCATGAAAAACCCATTTATATAAATTAAGGGGGGATTAGCCCCCCCGTTCCCCCCCTTTATACTTAACCAATCAATCCCGAAAACTAATCAGGGAAGCGCCTTAACACAGTGAACCTATAAACAAATTTTGAAGCAAATAGCATAATTCTGCATGAAAAACCCATTTATATAAATTAAGGGGGGGGTTATCCCCCGTTCCCCCCCCCCTTTATACTTAATCAATCAATCCCGAAAAGTAATCAGGGAAGCGTCTTAACCCAATGAACATATCAACAAATTGTGAAGCAAATAGAATAATTCTGCATGAAAAACCCATTTGTATAAATTAAGGGGGGGATTAGCCCCCCGTTCCCCCCCTTTATACTTAACGAATCAATCCCAAAAACTAATTAGGAAAGCGTCTTAATACAGTGAACCTTTAACCAAAATTTGAATGAAATGGGATAATTCTGCATGAAAAACCTATTTATATAAATTAATTGGGGTATTAGCCCCCCCCCGTTCCCCACTTTATACTTAACCAATCAATCCCGAAAAACTAATCAGGGAAGCGCCTTAACACAGTGAACCTATAAACAAAATTTGAAGGAAAACGGAATAATTCTGCTTGAAAAACCCATTTATATAAATTAAGGAGGGATTAACCCCCCGTTCCCCCTTTTATACTTAACCAATCAATCCCGAAAAGTAATCAGGGAAGCGTCTTAACCCAATGAACCTATAAACAAAATTTGAAGGAAAACGGAATAATTCTGCATGAAAAACCCATTTATATAAATTAAGGGGGGATTAGCAACCCGAGCCCCCCGCCCCTTTATACTTAACTAATCAATCCCGAAAACTAATCAGGGAAGCGTCTTAACCCAATGAACATATGAACAAATTGTGAAGCAAATAGAATAATTCTGCATGAAAAACCCATTTGTATAATTTAAGGGGGGGATTAGCCCCCCGTTCCCCCCCTTTATACTTAACGAATCAATCCCAAAAACTAATTAGGAAAGCGTCTTAATACAGTGAACCTTTAACCAAAATTTGAATGAAATGGGATAATTCTGCATGAAAAACCTATTTATATAAATTAATTGGGGTATTAGCCCCCCCCGTTCCCCACTTTATACTTAACCAATCAATCCCGAAAAACTAATCAGGGAAGCGCCTTAACACAGTGAACCTATAAACAAAATTTGAAGGAAAACGGAATAATTCTGCTTGAAAAACCCATTTATATAAAATTAAGGAGGGATTAACCCCCCGTTCCCCCTTTTATACTTAACCAATCAATCCCGAAAAGTAATCAGGGAAGCGTCTTAACCCAATGAACCTATAAACAAAATTTGAAGGAAAACGGAATAATTCTGCATGAAAAACCCATTTATATAAATTAAGGGGGGATTAGCAACCCGAGCCCCCCCCCCCCTTTATACTTAACTAATCAATCCCGAAAACTAATCAGGGAAGCGTCTTAACCCAATGAACATATGAACAAATTGTGAAGCAAATAGAATAATTCTGCATGAAAAACCCATTTGTATAATTTAAGGGGGGGGATTAGCCCCCCGTTCCCTCCTTTATACTTACTAGGGTTGGCACGTTTTTGCCAAAGGTGGTAAAAACCATGGAAAAAACCGGTAAAAACCGTCCTGGCAAAAATACATTTTTGCCACTTTTTGCCAAAGTGGCAAAAATAGATATGTTTTTTTTACAGCGATGTAATTAATATACTTTTGTTTTTAATAATTTCAATTCTAATAATATGTAATTTTATTTTTTTATTTACCTTAGAATATTCAATGCATCATTAAAACAGTAATCTAAGTAGTTAGTATTTCTTAGTTTTAAACTGTCATAATAATTAAACAATCAATCCTTATGCTTCAGTTAATTTTGTAGCAAAGTCTGGGAGAGAAATAGCACTTACCAATTTTGCTATGTTATGAGAACAACAGTAATTTGAAGTTAACAAAGTGAAAACAATAGAAACAAAACATTTTGCAAGATCATTCATTCTCATTTCCTATGATCAAATCAAGATTCAAGTCTGTAGCCTGTATAATGGCAATGGGGAACATGGTAAGAAAAATTACCTAAAATATTAATTTGCCTATATTTGCAACATTAAATAATCAATTAGAATTATTCTACCCCTCCCCTCTCTTATACAGATTAATTTCATTCAATCCATGTGTTTTTTATAACTCCCCCACCCCCCCCAAAAAAAAAAAAAAAAAAGTTGTAGGAATTTAAAAAATTTACTGGGTATACTACTTGATTATCCCGTTGACCAAAAAACTATCGCCAAACTATAAGATTAAATGCCAATTATGGATCATCATAAATGTCATTTTCACTTGACATTAAACATGTTACAAGTGTTTGTTACGTCATCATGTGAATTTTAATTTATTTTATTTGTATTTTTATTAACGTTTTACTAATTTGTTTTTTCTTTCGTTATTTAAAATGAAACTTATGTCAATAAATGATTATCTCATGATATTAAAAGAGAAAAAATATAACAGATTAATTTCAACTGCCGTCACAAATTTTTGTCCACAAAATATTTTTATTTTTCTGTATTTGCTTCAAGCCTATATCTAATGTTTACATACATTTTATAGGTTTTTTTTCTACGTTTTTTGACTAAATAAAGATGATTGAATTCTTTACAATCTTCGGTTATGATATTTATTATGTTCCTTAATAAATTCGATTATTACATTTAAAATACTTACACTTAATTCACAAATTCAATATCTTAAAAATATCTGTTTGCTTATGGTTTAATTTAATAATTCTGCATTTAAACACGTAAACTGTTCTTTATATTATTTTGTCCTAAATAATCTGGATAAATCAAATTTTATATTTGCTATGTCGTTACGTCATGAGTGAACTTTATCATTAAAGTAACTCTATTATTTAGGGATTTTTTTAAAATTAAAATTCATTCATTTTCCTTACTTAAAATAAAATTTTAGAATGGCAATATTTTTTCATTTGTACAGTTTGGTGAATAGTTTGGCGATTTGTTTAATTTGGCGAAATTGGTCAACAGAATAATCAAGTAGTACCATTTACTTCTATAAAGTATTTGTAAAAGTTATACCTAAAGGCTCAAATAAAGATAAAATGAAGATTGATTTGGCAAATGTTTATGCATTAATATTGTTTTTTATTATAGATTTTTTAAATGTAGAAACTGTTGATTTAAATTTTTTTTAATGTAAATTCATTTTAAAGGCAGCATTACTACATTAATTTGAGAAAAGTAAAAAGTTTTTACTTGTCAACATCACATAAATTTATCTACAAAATTGATTATGATTTATTATTGATATTTTTTTATTCATATTACCAATGAAAATTATTTTAATTAATCAAATTAATATTAATGAAACATTTAATTAATATTCTGATTTAAGTCTCAATTATAATATTATACAAAATTATGTTATTTTAATATATTTATTAAATCCAGCCTTTTTGCCAGTTTTTGCCAATTTTTGCCGGTTTTTACCAGGTTTTTTCCAGTTTTTGCCACTGTCCTGGCAAAAATACCATTTTGCCGGCAAATTGCCCAACTCTATACTTAACCAATCAATCCCGAAAACTAATTAGGGAAGCGTCTTAACACAGTGAACCTTTAACCAAAATTTGAATGAAATGGGATAATTCTGCTTGAAAAACCCATTTATATAAATTAAGGAGGGATTAGCCCCCTGTTCCCCCTTTTATACTTAACCAATCAATCCCGAAAAGTAATCAGGGAAGCGTCTTAACCCAATGAACCTATAAACAAAATTTGAAGGAAAACGGAATAATTCTGCATGAAAAACCCATTTATATAAATTAAGGGGGGATTAGCAACCCGAGCCCCCCCCCCTTTATACTTAACTAATCAATCCCGAAAACTAATCAGGGAAGCGCCTTAACTCAGTGAACCTATAAACAAAATTTGAAGGAAAACGGAATAATTCTGCATGAAAAACCCATTTATATAAATTAAGGGGGGGGGAATTAGCCCCTTGTTCCCCCCCTTTATACTTAACCAATCAGTCCCGAAAACTAATCAGGGAAGCGCCTTAACACAGTGAACCTATAAACAAAATTTGAAGGAAAACGGATATTTCTATGAAGAGTTATCGCATTACGTGCGTACATACATACATACAGAACCGGCTGGCAAGCTCTCAGGGCCTGACAGCCAGTTTGATAGCTAAAAAATCGCAATTTTAGAACGTTTTTTGCTCCTGCACCCCCTGGGGTTAGTGGCACCGACATAAAATATAGCCTATGTTGGAGCAGGGGTTGTCACCATCAATTTGCCACCATCACTTTTGAAATCGGTTCGGTAGTACCAGAGATTACCCCCTACAAACAATCTTTACTCCTTTATAATATTAGTATAGATTATTTTTACATTCTATTTTAATATGGCTCGAAACTGTTTTGTATACGGATGTGACACGGACTGTGTCCGAAAGACGGAATAATGAATTGAGTATAAGAAATCTATCATTGTTTTCTACTCCCGGTATAGGCTTATATGTAATGCTAATCTAATATTTAACTGATTTTTATTTTAATTCGAAAAAAAAGAGCGAGTAAGATAATGTTTAAAATAACTTCTTTCAATTATTTCTAAAAGTCTAGTTTAAGAGTTTATACAAAAGTTTCATTAAAAAATTCGTAATAAAACTTTGACACTATGTTAAACAGGCACTTTTAAATGAAATGTTTAAGGCAAGTATATAAAATCTGACCTTGTTTTTTTTCTAAATATTTCTATGACAAAAAAGACGGTTATTTTTCTCCGAAGTCTTGCTTAAAAGTTTCATGATATGAAAGCTTTATTTAAGAATTTTGACAGAGCAATTTTAAATTAATTATTTTTAAATCTGGAGTTATTTTTATATTGAGGCGACAGATGGCAGCACCAGCAAAAGTCAATATCCAGATGTTTATTTTTTTGAATTCTTGAAATTTATTTTGTTTTTGTTCTCTCTTTAAAAATGTTTGTCAATTGTTTATTTCAAAAATCTGCATATCTTTATTTATGTCATTTTTATTTAAATGCACAAACATAAGAACAGAAGTTTTAATTTATCAAAATATATTGATCAAATGCACTATATACACAGACATCAACTTATATTTTGATTTGAAAAAAAAAGGTGGGGGGGGGGGAGAAAAAAATGTTAACAAAATAACCTAGATATTATCTTAAATACTTTAAATAGTTTGCCCAGTACAGTAAACTTAAAATAATAATAATAATAATAACTTTGCTTCAGGACTTGTCTTGAATAAGAATTATTTTTTTTCTTATACAGCTGAAAAAAAAAAAAAACCAATAAAAATAATTATTTTTTTAATTATTTGTAGTTTGTAAAATGTATTATGAACATTTATCAAATTCTTAAACTGAATAATTCTTTTGTTCATGTTTTTTTCTTTTTTTTTTAATAATAAAATAATATATATATATATATATATATATATATATATATATATATTAATGAAATGATGTCGAGAACTAGCTTTAAGGTCTAATAAAATCTAGAAAAAATAGTTTTGCCTAAAAGAAAAAATAGTTCATTTAAAATAACCTCTTTTATAAGCATTTATTTTGAAAATCATGCCTAATTTTTATACGGCAATTCATGATTTTTCCCCAAAACTTTCCATTACAATACATTAATTTGTGGCGTGAACACCGAATTCAATAATGGGAAAATTCACTGGTTTTTTTTTTTTTTTTTTTTTTTTTTAAACATTTGGTAAGAAAGCGCGTACCAGTTAATCCTTCTATATTTAAAAAAAGTAATCTGGAACTGAGCCAAAAACGAAATGGACCAATCAAATTCTGCGTAGATATTCCGGGTTATTCTCATCGCTTTTTTACTAGGGACTTTTTTGAGGAGCGATTACTTTTTTTTCTAGCCACCCTACGGATTCGAAAATCATACCACCAGACGCTAAATATAACAAAAAATTATCACGATCGGACAATAAAAACTCAAATAATCCTTAAAAATCGAGTAAAAAATCTTTTATTGAAAAAGTCATTGTTTTATATTGTTGCCAATTTCTAAATAAACGCAAAGGATTATGTTTTATCTCAAATAAAAATGTATTTGCGCAAGACTATTAAAAACAATAATGAAAGTTTAAAATAATAATTAAATGATCACGTGTTGAAAGCAGGAAATAAAGAAAAATACGTCATAAAAATTGTGTTTACACATGAATATTAAAAATAAAAAAGATGAATTAAATGAAAAAGCATTATAACCAGTTAAATGAAAAAGCATTATAACCTGATTACAGAAGATAGTCGCCGTTCGTGATATCACCATCTTTTTAAAACAGGATACATTACCAGGTTTTAAGAGGCTGTGAAATCAGAACGGGGGTTGGGGAGCGTAGCGAGCAGGGTGCAGAGCCCCCTAGTATAATATAAAATAAGTAATTAAAAAATATTGTCGGTTATTTTTTTTATTTACCGCCGTCCCAATAGTTTAAAAAATAACAATATTTAGTATTTCTGATTTTTTTTAAAATTAATTTTTATCAGTCTGATTCTAAAACCTTGAATTTAAACTTTACTGTTTGCAGCTAACATTTTCACACATTGTTTAATTGTTAAATCATGGATATCAAGATAATTTAGAGTTCATGTATGAATATTTTTCCTACTTTTTCTTTTCTCTTTTTTTATATTTCCTTTTTACGAAAAATAATCACATATCTTATTATATATATGACATCTTGATAATGGTCATACCAAATATAATAAAAATTGTAGACCGGTTCAATTTATTTAATCGATAATTACATGCACGGTCTTTTAATTTAAATAATTTTAATATAAATTTAATAATGAAAACAAAATATTCTAAGGTGTTAATTTTTACTTAATTATAAAGCATTCGAATAAAAAAATGCAAATTATATAACTTTTCTTACTGAATGAAATATGGCATTATTAAAATGAATTACTGAACAATAAAATAAGAAAAGTCATTCTATCCGGAGTGGGTATTGAATCGACAAGATGATTGGAACAGAGAGGCCACTCTGTTCTCGTTAGAATGTACTCTAAAACTGGTTAGGTTCTAGATTTATTTTTATGCATGCGCAAACGGGTCAATGGTATGAAAACTGGAATTTGACAAAAATCCCTTTTCGTTTTAATGTATAGGATTCTTTTATGTATTATTTTACTGCGGCATGCAGATATAATGCTTTTTATGTTGCGAGACAGGGGTAAGGTGCACCGAGCTTCCCTGTCAACTTCTTGAGCATCCACTAGATTTCATAGAATTTAAATACTAAAACTATCTATATTAGATTTAAAAAATTTTAAACTTTAATCAAAAGTTTATGACAGGAGGGACTAGCCCCTTTTTTCTGTCTATATTTATATATCATTAAAGTAGAGGGAAAACGGCAAGCTATTAATCAGCCCCACCAAAAAAATGTCAATCAACCCCCCCCCCCCCCCTTCCCCTTCTAACTTTGCGAATTGGTTACGGCACTGGTAAAAACAATGCAAATCTTCTTTTACCTCTCCTGTGAAATACAGTATTTTCGAGTTGTGTTCCTTTTCCTACGGGTTAGCGATATGTATGTGGAGTTTCCCACATTCCACTTTTATTTCCCAATTTCTAAAAGTACAATGTGCAATTAGCCGTATGTTCAGTAGCAAATATAAGACGAAATAACTAAGAATAATAATAACTTTGGAACTTGACATGAATATATTTTTTAACATGGGTGTATTGCGTGAGTATAAATTTTATTCCGTGCGATAGTAATAATAATAGAACTCGTCTTTTTTCATTCGCCTCCCCTCTTTTTTTCATTGTTCTAATATGACCCAAAGCTTTGTATGTAATGTTTAATTTGGCCCTTGATGGTAAACGAGTTCGAGGTGCCTGCTCTAGAAAGACGTAGTTTAGAAAAAAGCCCTTGAAATCGAATCTGTATTTTTTTTTACTTGTATTTATTCTTTTTATCAGTGGTGTCGCTAGGATTTCAAAAATTCTGAACCCCTGGGAACCAAACACTTAAAAAAACTGGGTTCTTTTTTTAGAAAAGTGAGTTTTCTTTTTTAGAAATAAGACAGATTCAATGTATTTAACACAAAATATGCATCTTTTGTAATCTTTCAAGGGAAAAATTATGTATACTGAAGGACCCATCACACACACAGACACAATTTTTTTATGCATCCGTTTTCAATTTTTTGCTTAAATGATGCGTTATAGTGCATATCACCAGCATTACTGTGTTATTATGTTTTACTTATCTAAATTATTTTTATTTCAGGTTATGCATATCAATCTCGGCTTTTGCATCCATGTTTTGCATCTACTTAATCAGTTTTTCTTTAATCATGACTGTAAATTGTATGGTTAGACTGAATTTGATTTTTATATCGTTCATAGGTTGGTTGTTTCAATCGAAATCCGAGGTAAGAAAACTTTTACATATCTGTAACATTTTTCATATTGGTTTGTTTCCCTATTTATATATATAAAAAAACTCATTTATGATTTATTTTATATACCGGGGGGAGGGTTAATATAAGTATCACTATTTGGAGCTGTCTGTAGCTAGAAGGAATAACCGGAATGAAACCAAAATCTGTACACTTACTATTCGAGAAGGGGGATGAATAATGGAACAATAAAAAAAATAATTGCAATAATCGCCGACACATGGCGCTTTTGAGTGTGAAATGTAATGTGTAATATTGTGTACCATGGAAGTGTGGCAAACCTCAATGACTTTACCGCATATCACAACATGTGCGAAACATCACTCCTGATGCGTTACATTGCGCAGTTGAGCACGTCGTGCACCGCCTGGATTGTGTAGTCCAGCACAATGGCCATGTGGAACCTGAACATAATCAGCACTGCCATGCGAAATCGTAACCACATTCACTGTGACATTTTTCAATAAATTAGGATTAGGTATTCCATACGGTTTGACACCTTAATTCTTTGTTCTTGTATTACACATTACATTTCACACTCAGCGACGCCATCTGTTGGTGATTATTGCAATTATTTTTTTTAATGTTCAATTCTTCTTCCCCCTTCTCGAATAATAAGTGTACCGATTTTGGTTTCATTCGGGTTATGCCTTCAAGCTACAGACAGCTCCAAATAGAGATACTTATATTATAACCACTCTGTATATGTTACGGTCAATATGATAAATCCGGTAATTATTAATAACGACCGGTGGTAATGACCGATTGTTATTAATACTAACCGCGATTATTATTAATAATAATCGGTTATTATTAATAATTACCGGATTTATCATAGTGATCGTAACATATATATTTTCTAATGAATACAACAGAACTTTTAAATATTTTCAATGAATGATCATTTTCATTGAATTTGAAATCTTTTAATGTCTGTTATTGTTATTATTACTGTTATTAAATAAAATCACAATATTTCTTATTAAAAATACTTATAAAGAGCAGTTAGATGTATATTGTGAAATGCAATAGTATAACTGTAGTCTAATATATAATAATATTTAGTTAAAATAAAGTCTAATTTTATATTGAGTATCTGAAATCGAATAATGTATCTAAATAATGATATTTTGATTTTTTCTTTAATGCTGTTAGTGTATAGGTAACACTACTACACTATCTTTATTAAGAGAATACAAAAAAAAAAAAAAAAAAAAAAAAAAAAAAAAGGAAAAGAGTATTTATTTATTCAAGTGTAATGTTCTTAACAAAATTCATAATTTTTCATTTTATTTTTTATTGTAATAAAAATCATTTAACAATTTCTTCACGAGATTCCAATAAGTTTTAAAAAATATATATTTTAATGCTTTTGCCAGTCACTACTCTTTGCGGAATTTTTATCTAAATTAAAGAAGAGCAATAAACTATATTCCTTTTAATCTATTTAAAACTCCAATCGAAATGAAAAATTTCTCATTTTACGCATAGTAGTGCATCACTTATACAATTCTTATTTACGCAATTTAATATTTATACGTTGATCGTTTCATTGTGTTTATTTTTCATTTTTATTCATTACAAAGCTAAAATATATAGATAGTTCGATACTTATTAAAATGTCTTAAATTTAAAATCATGAAAAATTTATATCGAATATATAATAGAGTAATTCCGGGTGAGATGCCGCATGTTTTTTTGAATTTGTGTATAAAATCCGATGATGCACATAAACAAACAAAAATTATGCTGTGCTATTTAATGTGTAATATACAACATGTGTATTGCGACAAAAAAATAATAATTAATTTTTTCTAACAATTTTTTTTCTAAAACATTACACTGCTGCGCGTCACCGGTACATTCAAGATTAGGCGCCGCACTTGTGCGGGAGTTAGGCCGCACTTGCCATAAGAACAGAATGAAATTATAAATGAAAAATATTCAAATAAACATTCATATCTGGACTAGAATTAACTATGTCAGAACAAAAAGCAACTGAATGAGTACAATGAAACGTACTAGTAGGTTCAAATCAATATTGGTCTGCCTACTTTGTTCACTACTAAAATTATCTATTTATTTTTTAATGATTGGATTTTAATTGTTATTTCAGCAACAACGTAACATCAGTGTATTAGACATGAACCAGAAAAGGTAAAATAGCGTTTACATTGTTTCTAAGATAGACCTGTTTTTTAGACTGCAATCTAAACAAAAGTGTCTAAATCTGTGAAGATTTAAGGAAAAAAAGTGTATAAACTATGTACTTTTTTGGTTTGATGATTTGATTTAAGGAACCCAAATGAAAAACAGCGTCAAAAATAGCGTTTCCATTTGAAAAAAAAAAAATGTTTACTAAATTTTTAATACGTAAACGGTCCTTATATTCTAATTCATGCAAAACATCCAATAGTAGACTTTGTTATCATATCAATAGGTATGTACTAGTATTATTTTTATACGATGATATGCGATAGACTGAGTCGGGCACTATACATATTTTTCTTTCCCACCTGCTGTACAAACTACAAACGCTGCTTTATTATATTTCTAAGTACGTATAACTAATTTTGTAAATTTGCTTCTTCTTTGTGACATATTTTGAGATAGAGTAAGGCATAAGTGCCGGTAAAAAAAAAAGTGTGGGGGGAGGAGGTGGAGCTTTGTTGCCTGTTGCTTGAATTTATCTATAAAATATATCTTCTTAAAATAAAAATTTCAAGTTTTTATGAATTTCGGATGTGTAGATGAAATCTGCCAATAAATCCATTCTTTAATCTGTTTGTTTATTTATTTATTTTCAAGAAGAATACTGGAACATCCAAGAAGGAGTCATCATCAGGAAGAAAGAAGGATACAGAATTACAAATCATAGAAAAGGATATTATTGATCACTTTACTGCTCTTTTTCTACTTTGGTACCCCAAAGATTACATTTTTTCATATTTTATTTTGTTACCTTATAAAATACATCGTAATATCTTCTGGATTCCCAAAAGTTTTCATATTGCAACTTATTTATCTCCTTATCGCTTTGCTTTAAATGACGAATCCACCGAATCACTGAATGGCCACAGAACAGCTGATGACAGGACATCAAAAAAATCCTCCAGGTAAGATATTTATTTTTTATGTTTTAAAAAAATGCTAATAGAGGAGCTGTCAAAGGAGAGACCCGTCGTACCTCCCTTATTTTTAAAATATAGATTAATTAAATATCTCTGATGATTTTTTTAAGTAAAACTTATTTTTTCCAAATGGTTTGAAGAAGGAACTGATATGCCAATGATTTGGAGTACAACCTTCGAGATTTTTTTGGAATCGCGTCTAAAAACCCTTACTAAAATAGATCGCCAAGCAGAAGCTTCGTGAGAAAATACCGTTTTCAAAAAGTAACAATTTATTAGTAATTAAAAACAACAAAGAAAAACTGCGAACTATTACACATTACATTACATCAATTACTTCAAATTGACTGAAAACAAAACAAAGCACAAGGATTCCATTTTTATAATATACTTAAATTATTTCAGTGTTTAAAACCGTACAATTTCATGTCAACTTTGTTTATTTCTTTATTAATATTTTATTATGATGGTTATGAATAATTGCTAAATTTTCCTAATTTCAATATATTGTTAATAAACAGGATGAAATGAACAGGACGGCTAATGACACATATGCAGATTACATATATATAAACAATGTGCTCTTTCTTACAAGCATGCTACTCAACAGACCATCATCATATTGAAGAGAAATGAGTTCTTACACTGCAATCGAAATACTCAAGAAATTGTGCCCACCAGCGGCTAAGAGGTTCTGCCCACAAAATTGATAGAGGGGAGGTGCTGGATTTCAATCCAATTCGCACTCGTTGGCCTAACCGCTCGGAGTTTTTTGTGATTTTCATCAAACCTTGCCGTAATTATGGGTTAGGATCCTTTAAAAAGGTCGGACAATCCCTCCCTCTCTATATATTCCTTACATAGATCGGTCGTAATAATTCACCACCATCAAGAAACCTTTGCTGGAACAGCTGATAAATGAATAAATATTTGTTTTTTAAAAAATAATAAAATATTGACAAATATTTACTGCTTAAAATTTAATTAAGCAAAACAGTTACATTTAAATGATACATTAATTACACAAATTAAACATTTATTTCGACAAACTGTATTCTTTTTCATGCAAAGCAACGATTGTTGTTTTGGCAACCATCAGTGATTAGCTGGCATTGATTGTAGTCAAAACATTACAAAAGCTGCCAATTTACACGTGCTTTTATTTACTTGTTTTCTATCATAATTTTGAATAGACAATAGTTGGAAGTGTTCGGACCCGGAATCCTCCGCTTGAAAGCTGAAGACCCTACCGCTAAGCCACAAAAACTTGTAGATTTAATACCAATATGCTTTTTAATGGAACAACTATTTATAAATATTTTTAAGATATCAGGTTATTCCAAGTAACATTTAGGCCGTACATATATATAGCCTATAACACTCGTGGAACGAAGAGAATTATTTTGGTATCGCAATTATTAAAATTATACACAATTGTTATCCACCTGCTACCATTTTATCAGGGATTAAAGAATATTATCTTGTCAGCGGTCAAAAGCATTACTTTCTTTTTCTGCGAGTAGTCTGTTAAAAAACGATTATTTTCAAAATTTTCCCAAACTTAAATGGAGAAGATGAACATGCTAACTAAGATTTTTTTTTTTTTTTTTTTTTTTTTTGGTTATTATTGAAAATTGATATAGGCTAGACTAAGATTTTTCCGTCAAAAAGGGCTTTGCAGCTTAGTGGGAAACAATTTTAATTTCTACCATTATCCATATACTTAAAGCTAACCTGCTTTTTAGTTTTTCGTGCAAAAATGCTATTTATACGCATGCGCGAGCATTCAGCTAATCAGCTAGAGGCTTTTACTATCTTCAGACGCGATGTTCCAGCCAATGAGGTGAAGGCTTTTTCCTCTCTCTAGAAGCGTATGTGTTCCATTTGGTTGTTCGGTTGTTGAAACTTTATAGATTTCTTTTATTAAGGTATTTTTTCATTTTACCGTATTTATTTTCTTTTTAAGTCGTATGTATTTTACTACTTTGAATTTTTTATAACTAACCCTTTTTTTGAGAGAGAGAGAGAGATTTCGTGGCACGAAATTCCGCGAATCGTTTCCGATGTAAACAAACTAATTTTAAACTTTTAATATGTAATTCTGTGTGATATGATTAAATTCAGGTTTTCTCAGCGACGATCACAGTATTTTTACCAAATAATTTTTGTATTAATCAAGCTTTTTTGGTTATTAAGCATAGCTAAACACGAAAGAAAACTTTGTTATTTTCAGATTTTGATGTGAATTATTTGCGTACATTTATAAGACGAGTTTCACTGAATAATTCAAGAAAAAAAAAATCTCATCATTATACATATTTAGTTATGCATTATTAATTATTTACTTGGCCTTTACTTTTAATATTTCAAACTTACAGCTGAATGTAACTATTTAAACATTTGAAATACTGTATTCGTAAAATGAAATTTCAGCTTAAACACTCGACAATTACTTTTAGTTATGCATTATTAATTATTTACTTGGCCTTTACTTTTAATATTTCAAACTTACAGTTGAATGTAACTATTAAAACATTTGAAATACTGTATTCGTAAAATGAAATGTCAGCTTAAACACTCGACAATTACTTTTAGTTATGCATTATTAATTATTTACTTGGCCTTTACTTTTAATATTTCAAACTTACAGCTAAATGTAATTATTAAAACATTTGAAATACTGTATTCGTAAAATGAAATTTCAGCTTAAACACTCGACAATTACTTTTAGGTTAAATTCAGGTTTTCTCAGTGACGATCACAGTATTTTTACCAAATAATTAAAAGTACTACATGCATGCATCTATCTATCTATATTAGAAATTGTGCAGGTTTCTGGTCACTGTTTTGTTTACATATTTTAAACAAAAATTTCAATTTAATAATGCACTGAAAATTATAATGAATGCTTACAATTAAACACAACAACACAAAACAAAAAATTTCACAAAAACACATTATTTCCCCGATATTTTCCCACAACTAATCAATAAATTTCATGATATTTTATTGCGATTTTAAACCATGAACTTTAGTACTTTTCTGTTATACGGACACTATGCCAAAATGTATGTATGTATGTAAATGTATGTATGTATGTTTGGCGACAATGGTGTACGTATAACGGAAAAGTGCCTGAATTATTATTTATATATATATATATATATAATATAAACATAATTGGCGACACAGCAAGTTTTCTGGATTTCTCCCTGTCTCTCTAACCACATTGTTAACAAAACAAAAAATTCACGAAAAACACATTATTTCCCCGATATTTTCCCACAACTAATCAATAAATTTCATGATATTTTATTGTGATTTTAAACCATGAACTTTAGTACTTTTCTGTTATACGGATACTATGCCAAAATGTATGTATGTATGTATGTTTGGCGACAATGGTGTCCGTATAACGGAAAAGTGCCTGAATTATTATTTTTTTATATATATATAAAATATAAACATAATTGGCGACACAGCAAGTTTTCTGGATGTGAAAGGCGGAGATGAATTTCATTCATTCAATGACCGTTTTAAAAGTTTCAAGTTTGGATTGAGTGCACCTGAACATAAAAACCGATACCTATTTCTATGTTCATGATTGAGTTATTTGGATATCTTTTCGTATAGCACAGAAAATCATTTCTCCCGCTTTCGTAATACAGATAAATTCTGGTGTATTTTTTTTTCTTCTTTTTATATCATAAGTACTTTTCTACTTTAAATTTTTTAATTGTCGAGTTTCTAAGCTGAAATTTCATTTTTCGAATGCAGTATTTCAAATGTTTTAATAATAATTACATTCAGCTGTAAGTTTGAAATATTTAAAATATTAAAAGTAAAGGTCAAGTAAATAATTAATAATGCATAACTAAATATGTATAATGATCAGAATGACATATTAAAATGTGTACAGAATGACATGAAAATTTTAAAAAACTGAAATTTTGCACTTGCAACTTAATTGTAAATTTCATTGTTTACATTGGAAACGATTTGTGGATTTTAAGAATTTGCTGAACTTCGTGTCACCAAATTACTAAATCTCTCTCTCTCACTCTCCAAAAAAAAAAAAAAAAAGGGTTAGTTTAAAAAAATTCAAAGTAGCAAAATACATACAACACAAAAAGAAAATAAATACGGTAAAATGAAAAAATTGCTTTAATAATAGAAATCCATAAATTTTCAACGACGACATCAAACGAACGTATCTCATCTTTCGTTTGTGATAAGGAACGCTCCTTTGGCCCCCTCCACTCATTGGCTGAATTGTAAAGGGCAAAATTGGGGGACAAAATGACTACAGCATTTCTGAGAAAAGAAAAAATCAGAAAATTCACAGAAAATAATTATTTTTGTTGCAAGTTGGGTTAACTGTCTTTATGGTTCGAGTCGATTTCAGACTGAGTGTAGATTTCTGCAAGTTGGATTTGGGTTAACCCGATTTTTCAAAAGTTAGTTCAAGTTCAGTATATTATTTCAGATTAAAACTATACCTATCAGGGCTTGAATTTCAGGGCGGGATTCACGCGGAAAATTTTGAAATCCCGCCCAAAAAAGATCATGAGCGGAAGCCTCCCGCCCAAAAAATTTCAGCATTTTTGGAGAAATTTGCATTATTTAATTTACCTGCAACCGAACGATAAATTTCGTGATTTTTTTCCCCCGCAAGCGATTGACGGACTTTGTGTTTTTTCCGCGACTGATCGACGAACTTTGTGGTTTTTTCCGTGACAGATCAACGAACTTTGAGTTTTTTCTGCGACAGATCGACGAACATTGCGTTTTTTAAGCGACTGATCGACGAACCTTGCGTTTTTTGGGGACATATCGACGAACTTTGCGTTTATTCCGCAATCGATCGACGAAATTTTTCTTTCTTCCCTGACTGATCGACGAACTTTGCATTTTGCTTTTTTCCGCAACTGATCGACGAACTTTGCGTTTTTTCCGCGACAGATCAACGAACGTTGCATTCTTTTCTGCGACTGATCAACGAACTTTGCGTTTTTTCTGCGACAGATAGACGAACATTGCGTTTTTTAAGCGACTGATCGACGATCCTTGCGTTTTTTGGGGACAGATCGACGAACTTTATGTTTATTCTGCAATCGATCGACGAAATTTGCTTTTTTCCCACGACTGATCAACGAACTTTGCGTTTTTTGGTGACAGATCGACGAACTTAGCGTTTTTTCTGCGACAGATTGATGAACTTTGCGTCTTTTCCACGATCGATCGGTGAATCTCAATCAAGTAAAATCTAAAGTCAGAAATTTATTTAACAACCTAATTGTTAAGGGTCCCTAACACATTTAATGGAACTTGAAAAATACACTGCATATATAAAACTTAACTTTCTTCCCTTTTCTATAATAAAAATAAACATTTTACATAATCATTCTCAGTTGACTTAATTTTTTCAATGGTATTTTGTCATGTCTGCATTAATGTAATTCTTTAAATAGCACATAAAAGAATAGTGGGGTTTAAAGATTTTTTTTCTCCCTCCCAAACATTACAACTCCCCTCCATTTAAAAATGTTGGTAGGGAGACTCCCGTCTTTGGAAAAATTGAATTTCAAGCCCTGCCTATAATATGTTTGTGTGTATTGAGGTTTGTATAGATGTTTGTGTGTGTGCTGTTTTTAATACAGACAGTTTCACTTTTCACACGAACATTTAAAAAAATTCACATTCTTTGCGCAATCCTTTAACAAAATTCGCATTTTTTTTCGTGATTCTTTAATGAAATTCGCATTTTTTTCTGTATCTTTTTTTTGTCGAGATTCATAATTTTTTCAGCTATCCTATGACGTAATTCGTGTTTTTTTTTCAGCGATAATTTGACGAAATTTGTGTTTTTTCTGCGATTTTTTTTTTCACGAAATTTGCGTTATTTTCCACGATTCTTTTATGAAATTTGCGTTTTTCTGTGATCCTTAGACGAAATTTTCTTTTTTCGCAATGCTTTGATAATAATCACATTTTCTCTGCTGCCTTTTGATAAGATACATGAATTTTCAGCAATCCTTCGATGAAATTCGCGTTTTTTCAGCAATCTTTGAAGAAATTCGCATTTTTCTCGCGATACTTTAACGAAATGTGCGTTTTCCAGCGATTTTTTGATAAAATACATTTTATTCCGCAATTTTTAGACGAAGTTTGGCAAGAAAGCGCTATCTTTGGGTGAAATTTCCTGTTTTGCGATTCTTTGACAAAATTTGCTCATCTTTTGTGTAAATCGCGTTTTTCTGTGGCCTTTTAACAAAATTCACGTTTTACATGATCCTTTGATGAAATTAGTGTTTTTCCCGTGATCATTTGACGAAATCTAGGATTTTTTTCCCGCGAAGATTGATTATATGTTTTTAGTCTGCAGGTGCCCTAAAAAGTTTGTGACGCCTGTCGCTGCATTGCACGCATTCTGCCACGGTGTATCAAACAAACAAAATTCATCCTAAAGAATTATTGTTTCGTTTCTGGAAATGAACAACCGTCAACTCATTGGCTGAATTATAAAGGGTGAAATGTGTAGGCACTGAGTATCATCTATACTATTAATGTCGGTAAACGTCTGTCTGTGTGTGTGTTGTTGTGTCTGGCGTCTGTAAGCACAAAACTCTGCATGCAGACGACGGACATAAGTGCTTTTGGTATAAAAAAATTCGTAAGTGGAGTTTTTAAAATTCACAACATTTTGCGGGAGAAGAGGGGTGCGAACAAATTTAAAAAATGAGTCCGCATCAATAATTATGGCGGTGGGGGGGAGTATGTTTTGCCTACACGGGGCGGAGACTTTTCTTTGTTGACACCACTCATATGATATATCATTCGAAAGGCCTGTGACTGCCTTTTCATGTTATGCATCTGTGTGGTCCATCCCCCCCCCCCCCCGCCAATTGGGGCACTTTTCTAAATTTTGCACATACCACTCATGTTATATATCGTTAAAAAGGTCTGTGACCGCTTAATCATATTATGCATCTCCGGTGTCCATCCCCCCCCACTTTGCCCCCCCCCCAAGGGGGTACTTTTGTAAATTTTGCACAATCCCTTCATGTTACGTATTGTTGGAAAGGTCTTTGACTGCTTATTCATGTTATGCATCTCCGGGGTCCATCCTGCCACTTCCCCCCCCCTTAAGGGGGGCAATTTTCTAAATTTTGTTGACACCCCTCATGTCATATATTGTTGGAAAGGTCTGTGACCGCTTAATGATATTATGCATCTCCAATGTCCATCTCCCCCAAGGGGGTACTTTTCTAAATTTTGCAGACAACCCTCATGTCATATATCGTTGGAAAGGTCTGTGACTGCTTAATCATATGCATATCTCCAATGTCCATTTCCCCACTTTGCCCCCCCCCCTCCCCCAAGGGGTTACTTTTCTAAATTTTGCAGACAACCCTCATGTCATATATCGTTGGAAAGGTCTGTGATTGCTTAATCATATGCATATCTCTGATGTCCATCTCCCCGCTTTGCCCCCCCCCCCCCAAAAGAGGTACTTTTCTAAATTTTGCACACAACCCTCATGTTATATATCGTTGGAAAGGTCTGTGACCACTTAATCATATTATGCATGTTCCGTGTCCATCCCCTACTTTACCCCCCCCCCCAAGGGGGTACTTTTTAAAATTTTGCACACACCCCTCATGTTACATATCGTTTGAAAGGTCTTTGACTGCTTATTCATGTTATGCATCTCCTTGGTCCATCCTGCCATTTTCCCCTCCCCAAGGGGGCACTTACCATTTACTTGCACAACAGCGCTAAATGTGTCAGATGAAAGAAATTCCGCGTGTACATGTGCCAGTGAAACTTAGCCAATTGCTGTTCTTCAACCTAGCTTTAATTCAAAGTGGGTTTTTTATTTATTTGAATTATTCTGCAAAAGTTTCAAACATTTTAAAGCAGCTATGAATTTTATTTTTATGGTACTATCAAGTTTTTTGCCGTCAAATTTTGACGGGTTCCATCTAGTATGTTTAAAAAGATAGTGGGTAAAAGTTCCTCTGATCAATAAAAGGGAAGAAAATTGTTTTACTTCTTCCTTTTGAAAAAGCTGTTAGAAGTTTATTTTTTGAATTTGAATATTCCTTATTTAATGCATTTTTATATTGCTTTTTATGCTTATATATTTGAAAATTCTCTTGCACAAGAAAAAAAACTTCTGATTTTTTTTAAAAACTTATTTTAATATTTTATCTTCTTTAATTTAATAAAA
Organism: Maratus michaelseni; assembly: GCA_963931845.1. Lineage (NCBI taxonomy): Eukaryota > Metazoa > Arthropoda > Arachnida > Araneae > Salticidae > Maratus > Maratus michaelseni. The sequence continues at coordinate 206,397,951 of OZ007588.1, forward strand.
TCAGAGGATCCAACCGGGGTTTTTTTTTTACTGCTTGCTAACAACACCCAAAAATATTTTTATATGAAAAATATCATTTATGTATTCAAATAAAGTTTTAAGATTTATTTCAAATTCATTTAAGATTCATATTTTTTTTTTTTTTTGACTGCTTGCTAGCAACACCCAAAAATAATTTTATATGAAAAATATCATTTATGTATTCAAATAAAGTTTTAAGATTCATTAAATACGATACTATCGTATTAGTTCCATGCCAGAGGTTAATAAGCCGAAGAAATCACCAAAGATTATGCTACTTGCAGCAGCCTTTATGATTCTGATTATATCAGTGTTTAAACACGTAGTTCGATTACATATTTGTTGTTTTTTATTTTACTTATATTATTCTTTTATTTATTTATTGATGACTGGAACTGAATTGATGGCAGAATTTATTTATTGATTAACCGGAAACAAACGCTGAATTATTTTTATTGCTTTAAAGATGCAAACGGGTTAACTTTCTGTAATCGAGCTGCACGCGATAGGGATTAGATTTAAAAAAATCATACTTCACAACTATTTTAAAAACCATAAAGATAATCAGTAAATTGAAATACAGTTTCAAACAAATTGCATTTGAAAGTACATTTTTTTCCCTCTATTCTACGGAGTAAAAATTTAAATTATGCGATAATTAGAAGTAATTAAATTTGAGAAAAAAGGTAAATGGATTTCTTACATTGTTGCCACAGTTGATATGACGTCAGTATTACTCACGCATATGTTTTTGCTTTATAATTTTAGATACTTAGATACTCATTAAAGAGAGCTTTGAAAGTGAAGCCACATTGAATAATGAAGTTTCTCCCGATTTTTAACTTGTGGACCAATTTGGAAAACAATGTTTTGATCCAGTTTTGAAAAGAAAAAAAAATGCGTACAATGAAACCAGAAGTACATTCGTTCCTAAGTCATGCACCCTACTTATATTTTCTTCTGCCGCACCCATGATTTCAAATAAGAATAGAGCTTTAACATACTCATAGGGCGAGAAGTTTAAAGTTTTCACAAATCTATGAATCTTAAATGAATTTGAAATGAATCTTAAAACTTTATTTGAATACATAAATGATATTTTTCATATAAAAATATTTTTGGGTGTTGTTAGCAAGCAGTAAAAAAAAAAACCCGGTTGGATCCTCTGATTTTATTAAATTAAAGAAGATAAAATATTAAAATAAGTTTTTAAAAAAATCAGAAGTTTTTTTCTTGGGCAAGAGAATTTTCAAACATATAAACATAAAAAACAATATAAAAATGCATTAACTAAGAAATATTCAAATTCAAAAAATAAACTTCTAACAGCTTTTTCAAAAGGAAGAAGTAAAACAATGAGTTCACATCTTTACCATACTTTGTTTGCAAATTAGACATTTTAAATCCTAACAAAATAAAAATAGTTAGTGAAGAGTTTCTTTCTATAGAATGGAATTTTGTGAAGGACCCTAAAGAGACGTATATTTTACCCCTGTTCAACAAACCATGATTTGCAACCTATTATTTACCAGAAACGTTCATGGATTATATATACTATATACAGTACCTGTCAAACGTCTGAGCCCCCATCCCCCCCCTGCCGAAAAGAAGCTTGTTTATTGTACATTTTGGCACTTGCATATGTATATAGCATGATAAAAATAATAAAATATATTGTTTCCATTCTGATTCAGCCGGGGAAAGCGATACAAATGTGTAATTAAAAAAAAAAAAAAAAAAAAAAAAAAAAATATATATATATATATATATATATATATATATATATATATATATATATATATATATATATATATATATATATATATATATATATATATATATAATATATATATATATATATATAATATATATATAATATATATATAATAATATATATATATAAAAAAATATATATAAAGCATTCTCTTATAATAATCCCCTTTCTTTTATTTCTTCATGGATCAACCATTAAATATTCATTCACTTTGTAGATTTTTCATGTTTGAAGACGTTGGTAAATCAAGTGCTTGCCGAGGAAACCTGACCCTTTTAGGTTTCCGGCTACGATTCTTCTAGGAGATCCTGGCACATCTCCAAGTGTTATCCGGCAGTCTCCTTCAGTACATTGGCTCTGCTGTTGTAATGACATTCGTCAAAGGCTCAGGGGAGTGATGCGCAGGTGGCAGTGCTCCCCTTGGGCGAAGGGCCCATCTGTGAGGTGTCACTTAGAAACGTCGGTGAAGTATTTCGCCTTGAGGCAGAGTAGCTTGGTTTTACCAATACATTTAATACAATTATTTATCATTATATATTACACATAGTGACATTTCATACATGGCTATATATTTTTACCCCCTTAAATTATTACTGTTTTAATATTAACTTTCATTTACAATATCATTTTTTTTTTAAATCTATATTGTTATTTAATATTATATTCTTTATATATTATATTTCTAACCAATTACCTACATATTTCTTTCAATGTTATTTATTACTATTAATTATATTAACTACAGTATTATCTCCCTTTAATCTCCATCTCTTAAATAATAACATAATATATAGAATATTGATCCTCTTTCTGAGTATAGATGACAAGCACTGCAACACACTCAATAATCTCTCTGTTTGTTATTCTTATTTTCCCATGAATCAGCATTTTTTAATTTTAATTTAAATTTTATTTATTTATTTTTTTTTTTTTGCAGAGAGTGTTGTCTTGGATGGTGGGTCCTTTTTAGCACCTGGTTGAATCAGCCCTACAACTTTTTTTGCTGGTGAGTTGAGTGTACTATTTTTTGGTTTTTAACTAAGCAGTTGAATAATTACATATTTTTTGGATTTCTTTTTGTTTTCACACATGTGATTTCATTTTAAATACTGTATGTACTCGTGTATAAGTCGACCCCTCCCCCCCAATTCTTTAGCAAAATTTTGAAAAAAATTGAATTTTCGTGTATAAGTCGAACCATATTTCAGGTAATATGTTGAAAAATGATTTGTAATCGAGGATAAAAAAAATATAATAAATTTTCATTAAATTAGTAAACATTTTTTTTTTTTTTTACATTTCTAATCAGACATAAAAAAAAGAAAAAGAAAAAAAAATCAATCAACGTTTAAAACTGTATAATTATGTACAACCGAAGAGGCCTAAACTATTTTGAAACCAAGTAAATTTATTTATGAATATATTTTTCATATACTCCGATTCAGGGCCGACCAAAACCTACGCGGGTCCCTGAGGCAAAGATCCAGTTGGGGACCTCTCTCTATAACATAATTGAGATCGAAATTCATATACATTTTAAAAAATAGTACCTGATTTTAAAATCCAGGGACCCTCTTATTAGAAGTAGGGGCATTGAGTAGCTGGTGTGCTGGTACTTGCGATAATCAGAACCTGTTTCCATTATAACATTTTATTCAATTGCAATTAAATTTTTAATAATTATCCCGTAACATCGTTTACTAAGTTTATTAGGAAAATGCTTCAAATTTCATTAGCATTCATTAACATGTTTTATTTCGCATGACTGTTTTACTTTCAGCGTCATATCATATTTGATCTACGCGTGCATCTGGTGCAGTCATCACACGTGCATTGCATCAATTCGGATACTGCATTCGACAGTGAAAGTCAGTTTGAACGTCGGTTTATGGATCTTGACTCAAAAACAGTTGTATGAAAAGAAACCTCGTCAGGTAAGGACTTATTTTTAATTTTTATTTATAAAAAGAAATTTTTACTGCTATTTATTATTAAGAGGATACTTCACTCACTCGAAAATACCCGCTCGCTAATGTTAAACCTACGAAAAGGCGAAAGTTTTTACAATATCTTGTTTGCAGTTCAATATTTTTAAATGATTTTATTTATTTATTTATTTATTTGCATTGGATAGTTGAGGTCGATCTCTATGCAGGCCTGCTTTTACTTTTCCGATTTTGTTAACAAGTTATTTTTTTATTGAGATACTATTACTTTCGGAACGGGTTTCGAAAGTGATAGTACCCTCATGAACAAAACCCGCAAACAAAATCAAAAAAGTAAAAAAAAAAAAAAAAAAAAAAAAAAAACCTGCATAGAGATCATCCTCAGCTATCCAATGAAAAAAAAAAATCATCAAGTCCATTTTAAAGTTAAAGTTCATCTTTCGAAAAGACATCATTGAAAATGTCTATTGGAATTGAAGACACGTTTTGAAAGATTCAGAATATTTAAAGGATGTTCTAAAAAAAAATATTTTTCTCCGCTAAACTTTCTGACGCAATTACGGACTCATTTTTAAACATACAAGCATATGAGACTTGCAGGCATGACTATAAAAATGATTTGGTATCGAATAGTCTTTCATTTTCCTATAAATGAATTACATATTAAGTTATAAGCGGTTGTTATCCCATAGCGACCTTTCTCAGACTGTCACGTCCGGAAATTCAATTCAAAATGCTAACTATAACAGCATTTTCTCAAAGATCCGCTTCTTTTATCGAAAAACGGAAAAACTGTTCGATTTCATAGTTTGTGATTAATGTTAATAATGTTACACCGTTTCAATTGGTTTGAAATGGTGTAACATTATTAAAGTACACCGCAAACTATTTCCCCCCATAGACTGTAACGTAACGCCATTCTTTTTTTGAGTGTCCCTGTAAATGAACAATAAATGCTACATTTCAATACCGAACAAGCCATAGTGGACCTCAATAACACATATCAATTGCAATCCGAGTATATTTACTGGAGTTAGAGTACGGTAAGGCGGCAGACAGACAGACCTAATTCATAAACACTTTTCAATTAGTTTGGAAAGTGTTCATAAAAAGGAAAAAATCCATTAGTTTTCTAAAAGAGAAGAAATATATTTTATTTTCTTCAGATTTAAATAGAGCTTGGTTTTCTTTCATAGTGAATAAAAAAAAATATTTCTTATTATCTATTTAGTTACTTTTCCTTTTTTAACTCTTTCCATCATAATTGAAAACAGTTTTTAACTTTGTTCTGTCTGGCTGTCTGTGTCTTACCGTGCTCTAACTCTCGTAAATATACTCTGATTGACCTGTAATTTTTATATGTGATTGATGTTTATTATAGCATGATTGCTATCGAAAATGAGGTGAGTTAGTTCGTTTACAGGGACAATCAAAAGTATTCCGTTGTACTACGATCAATGGGAAACAAATACATTTGCATAATATTCACCATTTGAAACATAATGTAATTGATGTGCATTTATGAAGTGCACTAAAAGAGCCATTCTGTATAATATAGGATGAGTATTTATTATTCATTTACAGAGTTACACAAAAAAATTCCGTTATATAATGGTCAACTGAAAAAAAAACTGTTTGCAGCGTATTTTAATTATGTTATACTATTTCAAATTTATTAATGAAATTGATATACATTACTGAGGTTTGCTACAAGATACTTGCTGGAGAATATGATGCCCATATTGTTAATTTACAGGGAGACGCAAAAGATTCCAGATACAGCATTGTATCCGAAGCACTGCCTATTAGCGATAATTGTTGGAAGGGCGTTTTCAGTTATGATCTACGTTTTTAAGTTTAACTAAATTTTTGCATACTACGTGGTGTGTATAAATGCTGTAAATAATATACAGGGCTGCACAAAAGTATTCGTAAGCATTACTTAGTATGAGCGCGAATTTGTGGTTTTTTAATTGAGTTATGCATTTTTAAGCTGATCTATATTTAGTATTCTAAGGGGGTGTATGAGGAATATAAATAAAATCATATACAGGGCAGCGCAAAGAACTGGGTAGACGGCCACTTTGGGATGATAATTTCTGGAAAATAAAATAAGTTGAAACTGGTGTGAAACACTAAGAACTAAAATAACTTCTTAAAACACCATAAAAACTTTAAAATGCGCTAGGCCTTTCGAAAGATCTGAGTCTTTCTTCGTCAGGCGCAAAAAGACGTGCGTCTACTATGAAAGCAGCAGCAAGACTGAAATGAGAGGTAAGGGAGAGGAAACAAGCTGATGCAACAGCCAATAGGAAAGTAGAAAACAACAGCCAATAGGAAAACAGAAGACAACAGCCAATCACAGAAGAGTAAAAAAATATTAACCTATCCAATTGTTCTATGCTTTCTCTTGATGTTAAATCTTTATTGACTAATGTTCCGATTGAAGGTGCTCTTTCTTGCTTGGAAACAAGATTACGTGAATTTCATTTCTCTGATATTGAAGTCAAAGATTTTGTTAATTTAACTAAAATTTGCATCTCTCAAACTACCTTTGAATTTGATAATAAATTTTTCAAACAATCAGACGGCTTAAGTATGGGTAATCCTTTATCTCCAATTCTTTGTGATATTTATATGCATTATTTTGAGGAAAAATTATTAAATCTGGTTAATTTTAAATGTTGGATGCGTTATGTTGACGATACTTTTGTTTTAGTTGATAATCCTTTTGATATTTCTACCATTCTTCAAACTGTCAATTCTATTGACCCTCATATTCAGTTTACTTTTGAGTTAGAAAATTGTAATAAACTTCCTTTCCTTGATGTTTTAGTTACCAAATGTGATTCTTCTTTCAAAACTTGTGTTTATAGAAAACCTTTTTCTGTCTCTAACCCACCTCATGCTCTCTCAAATCATCCTGTCAACCAAAAAATCGGTGTATTTTATACGTATGTAAATCGTGCTCTCAAAATTTGTTCCGACTCTGCATCCCTTAAGGATTAACTTAATTACTTAAAAACTGTTGCTGTCAAAAGAGGTTTCAATCCTTCTGTTATCAATAATGCTGTGAAGAAATTCAATAGACCGTCTTATAAATCTACTCTTTCTAAATCTGTGAAAAGCGAACCTGATAATTTGGTTGTCCTCCCTTTTTATCCTCCTTTATGTTTCAAATTAGCTAAAGTTTTAAGACGCTTCAATTTTAACATTATCTTTAAACCTGTCAATAAATTCAAATTCCCCTCCACCAAATCTCCTGTTCCTGATCTTCGTAAATGGGGAATATATAATGTTCCTTGTAATGGCTGTGATTTATCTTATATTGGTCAAACTAAAAGAAATCTCGAAATCCGCTTAAAAGAACACTCTTGTTATGTAACTAATCAAGAAATTTCTAAATCTTCAATTGCCAAGCAATCTTGGGATTCCGGCCATTGTTTTAATTTTAAAAATGCTAAAATTATCTTTAATGCTAATAGTATCTCTGAATTGGACTTTCTGGAAAATTTAGCTATTTATCTTAATCGTGAAGTTATTGTTAATGATAAATCCGATTCCACAATGCTCTCTGCTGCTTGGAAAAACCTCTTCAGTACTTCCATATAATTTATTTTGTATTAATTAATTTTAGTCTGTTTTTATATATATTTATATATTTTGGTTACTTATTTAATTCTTAATTTTCATGTGTTTCCATTTTTTTTTCATGTATCTGTGTGACTTTTTTTTTTTTTTTCAAATTAAGTTTTATTTATTTATTTATTATTTATTCATTTTATTTTATATATTTATTTATTCTATTTTATTTTATTTTATTTTATTTTTTATTTATTTATTTATTTTTTATTTTTATTTATTTATTTATTTATTTATTTATTTATTTCACTTCCTTATTCCCCTTCTATTTTGCATTCTCTATTGTTTTGTTTTTACTCTTCTGTGATTGGCTGTTGTCTTCTGTTTTCCTATTGGCTGTTGTTTTCTACTTTCCTATTGGCTGTTGCATCAGCTTGTTTCCTCTCCCTTACCTCTCATTTCAGTCTTGCTGCTGCTTTCATAGTAGACGCACGTCTTTTTGCGCCTGACGAAGAAAGACTCAGATCTTTCGAAAGGCCTAGCGCATTTTAAAGTTTTTATGGTGTTTTAAGAAGTTATTTTAGTTCTTGATAATTTCTGGGTATGATTTCAGTAGATTTAGGCGTGTTTTAGGCTGAATCAAATTGTAGATTAATATGTGATGTGTATAAAAATATGTAGGTAATTTACAGAGCTGAACAAAAGAAATCAAGTATGTTTCCGTCTACTGGTAGAAATTGCTGAAGGTAATTTTTCAACCTATTATGTGTTTTCTTACTAAGCTAAATTTTAGCATACACTATGCAGAATATATACAAATTTATAGATCAAATACAAGGCTACATCGGAAAGAATCGGAAGTATATTTCGGACTATGGACGGTAATTAATGAAATCTATTTTTCAAAAGTGTTATGCGTTTTCCAAAATGTTTACATACATATCTTATTTACCTTGTTAAACAACGCTTCAAGTATTCTGTAAGTTTTGGGTAGTGTTTCATATTTTATACTTAACGCATGATTTTTCTTTCTTGATTATTAAAAAATTGCGTGTCGTAAAATCTTTTAATTTCATCTGAATTTGTTTTAGAAATATTCTGACTTTTGGTAATATAGGTTGGCCAATATGTTGTTGTCTAAATGACTTCTGAAGATAGCGAATCGGTTTCCAAAATCTTGGGTAACGACGAGGTAACATTGAATTTTCGTAAGCGTTTCTGTTATAATAGGGGCATCGTTTGTTTGTACCATTTTTTTATAGTGTAATGAAAACACAAAACAAATATGCATGTATGTATTGTATATGCATATATGTGTGTGTATCTCTTGTCTATGTGTATTTCATTGATACACCTTCTTTGATTTCAGCCAAGATACAGTAAAGAAGTAGAAGAACACCGAGCGGCTTTTTGTCGGTTGTATAGAGAAGCCATAATTGGACTAGCTATGCAGAAGGCAGATCACATGTTGATCGCGATCATATGGTGTCCAACAAGCGTAATCGGGATTGACTTCCTTATAACATTTCTCTCTAAATTTGAAAGAAACCTCGAAATTCGTGAGAAGTGGAGTAAAGACCCTGCAATGCTTGATTCTCGATCATTTTTCGGAGGCGTGATGGCTTACTTTTCAACACGCAAAAATTTCAACAGCGCTACAAAAGCATTGGCAGTTTCATACAAGTAAGTTCTTTTACTTATCTATATTCTCGAGTGAGAATCAGCATTTGTCAAAAAAATATATATATTTCGGTGGTAATTTCACTGTCTTTCGAAATTTTTAGGAATGTGTTATAATTTTTAGGAGTCGTTTAAAAAACATATGTATTTTATTAACGTATAATATTAAAAAAAATACTACTTCCATTGAAATCTAAAATTTAAGTCCAATATTGCTTTTTTCCCCATACTTTTGCGGATTCTGAAAACCATATCACAATTTACGTCATCATTAACGTTACTCAGGATTACTAGCCTCTAAAAACTTACGTTATTACCGTCGTTGTATCTGTGAGACACATGACGTAATCAGAGTTGGGCAGTATCAAAAATAACATGTATTTGAAGTACATTTTCAAAATACATTTGTATTTTGTATTTTAAACAGACAAAACTAAAGTATTTCAGTAATGTATTTTGAAATGATTTTTCCATGTATTTTGTATTTTCAAAATACTCCAAATACATTTCTCGATTTTTCTAACTGCGCCAGACTTAAGTTGGTTTAAACTACAACTTGTGTTTCAACCGCAAATTAATGACTCCCATATTCACAACTGGAAAATACATGCTTGTCCGTTTTGTCTAGGCTTTGAATTTGTTTCTGGTTAGTTAATATAAAAATATCTTTTCAACTCTTGTACGATAAGGATTTTTAGCTTCTGTGGAAACATTTTTTGCTGAAGGGTTATAATAAAAGTTTTTACAATTCTTAATGTTGCTATGAGAACTATAAATATTTGTCGTGTGATACACTAGCAGGATGGATTGTCCAGAGTTTTCCTGAGCATTGCATTTTTAGAGTATGTTAGAAGTATAATGCCAGTTAGTTATTATCGGTTAGCAGTAGACTCGTGAAAATATGGATAATATACATACTTGAGAACTCCTAATGAAAGGAAATTAATTAATTGTGATAGATCGCGCTACGCATTATATAGATATAAGTATACTCGACATATTTCAAAATAATACTTTTTGATGATAATTGGTGTAAGACCAAAACACTATTTTCAGGTCAACACTCTTTCCGGATCAGGCTTGGACTGTACTTTTTCCTGCAGACTCGGGTCAAATCGGGTCAGACCTTTCTTTATCGGGACAAATCCGGACTTGGACGTTTTTCGTAGAGTTCTGGACGGGAAAAAATTTCCAGGCCCGGTCTGGACCCAGATCGTATAAAAATCAATGGCCCGGCCTGGCCTGGCCAGTGCAAAAATCAGTAAAATTTGGACCGGTCCAAAACTTTTTGCAAAAAAAGCGTATAATTTTAAATCGTCATTATTCTACAATTAAAATTTTAAGTTTATACATTTTGAAGAACAGTACTTTCTAGGCAATAAAATTAAAGTACACTAAAACCTGTGAAAAGAAATCTGTCTGGTGGAAGAGACAAGATGGAATCTTGTCTTAAAAGGAAAAATGTGTTGATCCATGCAGAATGAATGTAATAATCTCAGAGTAACTATATGGTTACTCTGATGTAATAATACATGTGAAAAGAATTTAATGCATTTACAGCAGGCGGTCTGCCAGCTAAGGTGGTAACTTGTCTATAACGTATTTTTTTTTTCTGTCCTACGTGATTCTGTCTTAGAAGATTTTTCTGTTTGTCATTTTACTTACCCATCATACGTAGTATAGGGTAAGTCTTGTAATCGTTTTGAAAATCGAAAAAAAATTTTTGACGGATTTACACGTTTCAGACACTGGAGATTCCGAAAAACATATTTTTAGAAAAAAGTTTTTGCCGTCCGTCTGTGTGTCTGTGTGTGTGTCTGTGTGTGTGTCTGTGTGTGTGTCTGTGTGTCTGTAAACGCTCTATCTCCCGAAAAAATTGAGATAGAGACTTGCAATTTTGTAGGTACTTAGTATGTAATAATGGGAAGAAGCCTATTTCATTTCAATAACATCGATTAACCGGAACAATTTTTTTCGGACTCTCGAAATATTCGTTCTGATGAAAGGTATATAAAAATTTTCGAAATTGTTTATTTTAAGAAATGAATATAAAAGACAATAAAAAAACATAAATTTTGAATAAAGCATGAAGTCGATCGGATAATGAGTTGCCGAGATATTTGGAATCCTATTTTCCACACTCTTCGATTTTTCATGACCCTGTATTTCATCCAAATTTCACTTCAAAGATATATTTTAATTGGAAATTTGACGCTTAATCAGATGCAATAAACCGCTAGTTAATAGGATTATTATTTTTGGAGTTATAAGGATGTTTCTTTTAAGCAATTCAGTAATAGAGCCTTCCAAGTTGATGACGTCATCAAGGTCTGATTTTATTCGAATTGCAATGTATTTTATAAGTAGTTTACACATTTTTATTTTAATATTTTACATTATGCATATCCATGATGGGTAAGTATTACGGTGGCCCCCAACGACTAGTTTCAGATTTGTAAGTCTCCAAGCCATGGAAATTGGATTAATGACTGGATTAATGATTTTCTGACAGAATGTCGATTGTGTCGATTTTGTAAAACAATATGGGGAAAAATGCAAAAGTTTTTCCTGGTTTATCGGAAACGGTACTTTTGTATTAGCGGGACGCAAATCTCACCAATAGCATTTTTTCCCTTTGCTAATAACGGCTTTTTTTTTTTTTTTTTTTTTTTCATGATTAGAAGCAATGATTTGCTGAAGCAATGTTTTGATGTATGGTATTACTTACAAGCAGTGGTTTAATTTATGGTATTACTTTTAAGCAATGTTTTGATTTATGGTATTACTTACAAGGAATGGTGTGATTTATGGTATTACTTATTATTATTATTATTTATCTTTTAAATGATATGAGTGAAAGGCATGTATTTTAAATGATAGTTACGTATTTTAAATAAAATGAGTGAATACTTTAAGTGAAATGAATGCAATACGAATGATAGAGATGGAAGCAATATTTGGCCATTTATCATCTGCACCCGGCTAACATAAACTCAGAAACGTTAACGAAAACCCAAAGTCATCTCGTAAATAGCCCATGATGCTGGAAACATTTCTTTTATCTTAAAAAATCATTTGGAAATGGGCCAGTCACAGTTCTGACAAAACAAAAATGTTCCTCAAGTTTCTAATGTTTAAATCAGTGGCCGGTTCAACATAGCGGCCGGATCTCATGTCATTTCACTCAGTCGATGGTGGGCCACATCTATCAAAATAGTTATTGAAATTAAAATTTTTAATAAAAAATACGTCACAGAATTTAATTATTTATTATCTGCAATAAATAAACAATATGACAACGATTTAATTTTAGTGTGACATATGGCGCTGTTTGTTTGGCGCCAAGTATCAAGCAACAGGTTGAAAGTCTCCCGGCATAATCAGCCATTTAAGGCTCCCGTTGACTCCTCGCTAATGTTAATCCTATGGGACAGTTATTTTACAATATGTCGTTTGCATTTTGATATTTTAAATGATTTTTTTCCATTGGATAGCTGAGATCGAAATCTACAGCGCCTCCTTTTTACTTTTTTGATTTTGTTTGCGAACTTTTTTATGAGGATATTTTCTCTTTGGGAACCTGTTTCGAAAGTAAAAGTATCATTATATATTAAAAAAAAAAATCTGCAAAGAAAATCGAAAAAAGTAAAAAAAGAGCTCTTTAGAGATCGAATAGCTATCCAATGAAAAAAAAAAAATCGTTTAAAAATATTAAAATGCAAACGAGATATTGCAAAATAACTGTCCTATAGAATTAACATTAGCGAGCGGGTGTATCCGCGTGAGGGGACAGGGCCCTTAACCCTTTCCGGCGCGAGCAATTTTTCACGAAAAATGGTGAAATGATTGATTGACACCAGAATTTACAAACGTAATTTTTAGATAATATGTACCTGCTTTTCTGCGCGTTCAGTATAAAAGTAAAATCTTATTAAAATATTCCGGGTGCCGTTTGGCAGTTCGGATTTAAAATTAAGTGGTCACGTTTGTGACCACCGCCCGTGAAAGGGTTAAGTGACCATTCATTCAAACGATTTCTTGCTATTAACGTCAAAAATTTTATATAGGATAATTTTAAAACGTAGTTCAAAACTTTATAGATGGTATTGCATTGTTTCAAATTCAGTGGAGTACCCAATTTTTTTCTTTATGGGGGCTGAACAGGAATGACTTTACGTGAGTTTATGGAAAAAGGCTAAATTGTACCCAAAATTATGTAAAAAACAACGATTTCAAGTAAGATACTATTGACCCCTCAGCCCTTCCCCAGATTGTAAGAATTCTAAAACTAATGGGTAAAACTGCACAAAGGGTATTTTAATTTTAAAGTTTATATGAGCAGTTTGAGATAGAACAGTGCCATCTATTGACGAAAGTGAAAACTGTTTTTTAAATTACTATAGGACGAATCCAGGTTAGATACCCCATCGAGTTAGTTGGCGTAGTCACTGTATTTCAGCTGTTGGACGTGTGGCGGAGCTAGTGACATTGACTATTATTGTATGCTCTTATAAGATAGAGACAAGTAGAAGATGAAATATAATGTACTTACAAAATATGTTTCATGAAATATTTAGGGAATGTTGTTGAAACAGGTATCGAATAATGTGTTAGCTATAGGTTGCAACCATATTTGTTTCTACTTCCAGAGTACTGGATGGGACATCTATCCCGGATTAAAAGGATATCATTACCTAACAAGTAAGAGGGCGGTGTTAGTAGTGATAAATTGTCAATTTAATCAATGATTAAAAAATTTCATTTGTTTCATTTCAGAAAGTTGGTTTAAAAGATTGCAATTCCCTCACATTTCTAAGTGACAAATATTTAAGTGTTTGGTATTTATAGCTGTGCTCAGAACAATTTAATTCACACATTCCGAACTTTCCCTCTCTTTATATCAGAATATATTCAGAAGCACTAAATAGAAATGTAAATACAAAATAGAAATCTAAAATCGCTTAAGTGTATGATTCTCACAGGAAATTCGGAAAGAACATACCGGTGCACCGTATTAGAGGTATAATCCCTCTTTATACTTATTTTATTGATTTAAATAATATTTCTTTTATTGTTGGAAATTTTTCTCCCTTCCCCCCTTTCCTTAATTTAAATTACATAAGTTGAACCTTACGTAGAATATATAAAATATTTTGTTTCATCATCACATCAACTCATTCATCACATAGAAGTTTGTACATCTACTTATAATTAAATCCGAAGGCAAGAAACTGTCTGTAACCATTCCAGGCAGGACCACTCTGATCTGCGAATTGACCGTAGTTAAACGCCATGTTAGGTTTAATGAAAAACATATGCTAACATATGAAGCTAAATGATAATTTCTTCAACTTAAAATCATGTCTGTTCAGCATATTTTCGTATAAAACATGTATATTATATCCAGTTATAATGTTTTAAGTTTTAAATTAAATATAACAGATTAAACATTGGATTACCTGATGTAAGCAAACAAATACTGTTGCCATTCAGAATCATAAATTCCATATCTAGGAAAAAAATGAATGACTCTTTGAACGTTTCATTAAAATATCCAATTATGCTCTTAAAATATTTGTAAAAGCATATTATAGTCTTTAAATATTTAAAGGGTTTTTAAAATTTATTTCTGTAAGCATTTTATTCCTAAAGCACTTTTTCAGAAATAGTGATGATACCTTTCGAGGCTTTGCGATGATCTACCAGCATTTTAGATTTCGTTCCTAAATATTGTTCTGGCGCCATCTATTGACAATAAATACAAATTATACCTTTCTGTTGGAAAAAAATATAACATAATAACAAAGTTGTAAAATAATATAAAATGTACATAAGCATATTTTTAAAATAAGAAAATTCAGGATGTATTGATTTATTACAAGATCAACTTTTTTTAATGATTTAAATTATTTTTATTATTAATTTTGAAAGGGAAATATTTGACTTTGTGTAAAAATTAATGCATTCTTTTAGATTATGAATAAACTAAAAGATCGTTTTCGTATTATTGAGAGAAAAAATTAATACCTATAATTTACTTACCATAATTAATTATGGATAAATTAATTAATTATTGAGATCGTTATTAGGATTAAGATTTTAATTATTCAGAAAAATATTTGGAAATTTTGAGTTCAAAAACAAAAATAAAGAAAAAGATTACTTTTCGTAAAATTTACCATTAACATAACTACCATTAACAGTAAAATTTACCATTAACCCTGAACTTAACAGTTCAGGTCAGTTTTCCTTATTGTCGATAAACAGTATATGAATATTTTTATCAATTATTTAAAATTTTAACTGAAAACCCCAATTTCTACCCACCGTCCTAGTACGGGCATTTACACTAGTCGAATATAAGAAGAGAGGATAAGTAAGGGGGAATAAACTAAGAGGATAATCCCTGTTAGTTTAGATGAAACAAGTTTAGATTTAATTAGAACTATCTGATTGGCTTCAAATTTTGTCTATCCATTTAGTCAAAGAATTGGGAACAGCAAATATCTTTTGATGTGAGAGTGTAATGCAAGATTAGTATGCAGAGCCTAAAAGCTCAATTAAAAAAGAAGTTGATGTAAATACGATATTAAATCAAATGCAAATCCAGATTTTAAATTATAAATGTTAATTACCTATGCTTCCTGTTATTTTACGTATGGGGCATCTATACCGTTTAAATGGGGTGTCTAACCATGAAATTCGGAATATATGGCCAAAATCATTAAGTTTTTGATAAAAACACTATTTTATAAAGCATTTATATTAAAGTAATATTTTTATGACGTTCTAGATGAAATGTGGAGTAGATAGGTTAAATGTGCACTATAAAAATCATTGCTTGAAAAAAGAAAAATGAAGGGGGGGGGAGGGGAATAAGTAGAGCCACTATCCCGGAATTAACCTATACAAAATTTCTAAGCTGTCTGATAAACATAACACTTAGCTCATCTGTATATTTATTATAGTTATAAAAGATCATTTATAAAAAACACTGTATATGCTTTAAAAAAAAAAGGCAGAACTTAATTTCTTTTCTTTTATTGCTTTTATTGTTGTTATTCTAATTAATCTAATTATTTTCAGGCATTTTAAGTCCATGTCAGCTAAAAGGTTGTTGTTTTTCATACTTGACGCAGAGACACGTCATCCGAACTGCGGCTACAAAACCTGTAAAGTGAATATTATTGGAACGTGCTTACTGTCGCGGTCGGAAGAACGGCAGCAAAATATTAAAAGTATTTTCTCTCAGTTCGGAATTATCGATAACATAACGTTTCCTCACACTGCTGGATCTTTATCAGGACGTCGTCAGCTTTCTCCAGAAGTCGTATGCACTGTCGAGTACGCTTTTGCGACGCATGCCTATGGAGCGAAGTTAGGCATGGATGGCGCCATTTTGCCAGAGCCGTTCATCAGCACCAGGGACAAGATATACGTTGAGATCGAAGAAACTGTGTACGAAAAACAGATCATGCGGCTAGTGAAACGGGATTTAATAGAGTTCTTGGATCAACACGAACTCGTTTGCTATTGATTTTTTTTCTTCAAAATTCTTTGAATGGTTAATTGATAATAAATGTACATTTTGGTTTCAGACTGTCTATTGTCAAATTATTGTCGTTTAATAATATACATCATCTACCAACACAATAGCGGCCGAATGCTAAATTTATGTTGCTTGTTTCTTCTTTTCATTACGTCTGATTTTACATGCCGTGTATTTCTCAATAACTACATGTAAAACAAACGATATTGTTCATTTTATGAGAAATAGTGATTCAAAACCCCTCTCATCAGAACATCTTTGTTGGAATGATGTTTTTATTCTGTAAAAATATTTGAAAAAGAATTAAATCTTAACGTTGAAGTAGGCGACATTATGTTCCTTGCTGAAAATGAATATCATAATGTGCACTTTTAAACAAGTAACACCTAAAATATTTCTACCAGTTCCAAAATACCAGTAATGGGGAAATTAAATGCAATTTAATTCTATATATTTGATCTGCTTATGTTTGAATTTAGTCATTCTTATATCTACATTTAATCTTCCCCCCTAAAGATTGTTGTCATAAAAGAATTCTATTCATTGTTTATGTGTGTTTCACATGAAAACATGAACATTCCTTGAAACTATCAAAAAGTGTCAAGTAGTTATAGCTCGGTTTGTTTTTCACTGATTCCTTGTTGTTGTTATGCACTAGCGCAGAGAAGGAGGGAGGGGGGGGGGGGGGGGAGGGAATAAAACAGGCTGTCTAGCCACCTGGAAAAGTAAAAAAAAATTATATATATATATAGACTGGAAAAGTCAATTTGAAATTTCTGACTTGAAATTTCTGAGAAAAAGTTAGAAAATTTTGAACTTTCAAGAAAAAAAATATGAAAATGTACCTTATAAAACTAAGGATTTGAAATTGCAGCGCCATTAAAATCAAACTTTGCTCTTCATAAGTATACTGTAAAGAGTATTTCAACTTCTCGTGCAAATCATTTTGTCTGCTTCCCTTTCAGTTCTTTGTAAATCAGAGATTTTTAGTTCCAGCTTCACTGAGACTTTCTATTGAATGTTTACAGGGACACACAAAAGAATTCGGTTACAGTAGTGTCTATGAACAATAATTGCTGAAATTGCGTTTTCAACTGTGGTCCGCGTTTATAAATTTAACTTTTTTTTTTTTAATTTTACTTGGTTTATATAAAATCTATGGATCCTATACAGGACTGCAAAAAACATCTCGAGTACATTTCCGTTTATTGATGGAGCTTACTGAAAGGTAATTTTCAACTGTTCTTTGCTTTTACTAACTAAACTGAATTTTAAAATGCTACGTAGCAGATATACAAATCTATAGATCGTATACAGGGATGCCCAAAAGAATATTTTTTCGTCTGTTGATGGTAATTTCTGAAATTAGGTTTTCCCATGTTTTATGCGTTTTACAAATTGTTTACTTAGACATCATATTCCTTATTAATAAGTGAAGTTTTATTATAGAATACTAAATGTGTTGAAAAGTGTTGCATAATCTATGCTTAACGGATAATTTTTCGTTCTTGTTTGGGCAGAAAGAAGTGTCAATCACAAATTTCGATCTTCAAATCAGAAAGTTCCTGACGAATTTCAATTTCCATTGGATTGTCGAGGATAAATAAATTTGGCTTGGTGATATTAAATTTTAGTATAAAATTTCAAAAGTTTAAAGAATATGATCAAATTATTAGCATGATTGTTTTTTTCATTTCAAGAAATCTTTATTTCTGGCCAAATATATCTAAGTTTATTTAAAAATTATTAATTTTGCCTTTTGCGAAAGCAGATTTTGTTTTTGAATTTTTTTTTTTTAAATGTGAACAGCTCACTTGACAACTGAGGACCCTAGTAGCGAAGTGGTATAAGTTACAAAATTGAAAAACTGAGCTCTGTGCACAGGCGATCTGGAAATAGGGCTATTTGTTTGGAGGTAAAGAGATATGATTTTCTATTTATATGTTGCATTCTAGAGGCCAACTTTTTAACCTCTTTCCCGAATTCGTGAAACGTGCGGAGCGCAAGCGGTCAAAATTCACATGTACCGTTGACATCCCCCATAGCTGGACGCTGAAAAGGCACTATGTTCAAAGACCACTATCAAATAAGCAACAGTTTCATATTTCAATCCAATTACTGTTGATGTTCAACTTTGAACTCAATGGACTCCAAATCCAAATTTTGTCACTTGGCTTCTGAGGCCCTCAATTATTTATAAATATTTTGTTGTATTTAGAACAACATAAATTTGGCGTAATTTGAAATTTTGAACTTCCATAATATTTAAATCTGTGTTTAAATCCATATTTTGGTAGAAAAGGACTATCCAAATTCACCCTATTTGGTCAATGTTTACAAATGATTTCGCAGTAGTCAAGTGTATAGTTAAAAATATAAAAAATGCCAATGTCTCCTCTTTAATATATTCCATAATAATCATCACTTCGCAATTATATTATTTTTTAGTAATAATTTAAACAATTTAAAAAGTATGTATATAAAATAAATGACCCGTCTCTCAAAATGCCAAAATTTGACAATGGCACCTTTTCTACCAAGATACAGATATATAAACCAATAAAAATATATACTGTCTGTTCTTAAAGCATGTTTCATTAAGTCTGTTAAATGGTTATGTATTAAAACGACATGGCAATATTTAATTGCAAGAATATTGTAAATATCTCAAAACATTAATTAAAAATAACTCAAAATTGAAAAATGTTTAAACGAAATAATGTAAAAAATACAGATTCATTCGCAGTGGTAAATATTTTATTTCAAAATGTGGGGGTGGAGCAGAAGGTGGAGATGATGAAGGCGATGTTACAGAAGGAGCAAGCACAAGAAATATCAAAGGAAGTAGAAAGACAACACAAACAAAGTCACAATTCGGGTAAGTCACATTTGGGTAAAAAAAGTCACAAAAAAAGAAAAGAAAAGAAAAGAGTCACGATCAGGCATGTGAATTCTTCTTTCTGAAGAGCATATTCTTAACTTTCTGAGATAAAAACAACCTGAAAAAGAATTAAGACATTATCAAAAACTATTTATTCTAAAACATTACTTTGACTATCTTTATTTTAAATCTAGAAAAATATTATATAACCACGAAGGAAAATATATAATAAACTCTTCTAAGTTATGAATAATTCCGGTAAATGTTCTTTATCTTAAAAACAAATATATACTCGAGATTTAAAGAGGCATTTATAAAAACAAAGTTCCATTTGCTACCACTGATTTTCGGAAACGTTACCAAGTAAATTTTATAGCTTAGGAAACAGTTTTCTCAACCCGGAATATCAGAATTCCGGTTGCTACCCACTTTCAAATACACATTTTCATGTCCAACAAACGTGATTTTCACAGAAACGTATTAAATGAAAAGCGTTAACTTTAACCTTAAAATTAATACTATTTTGTTACTTTTATGCATATAAATTCAATTACGCAGCTGAAAATGCTTATTTGATAATGGATAGTATCCTGATAACCGATATTCCGGTTTGAAAAAAATTATTAATACGCTATGAAAACTACACCGAAGCATTTCTAAAAATCAGTGGCAGCAAAAGAAATGTTGTTTTGATAAATGCTTCTCTAAATCTGAAAACTATATTAGTTTTAGAGGTTTCTAATGATTAAGAATGCTTTTCGGAATTACTGGTAACTCGTAACAGGTTATTGTACATTTTCATTCGTGGTTATACTATATAATCACCTTTTATCCTTAAAATGTTACTAATAATGATTTTTTTTTTTTTTTTTTTTTTTTTGACAGAAAGTTAATATAAAAGCGAAAGGATAAATGTTGAATCAAAACGTTCGTAGAATTAATGAATAATTTCGAAGCAAAGTTTCAGGCTAGTAAAGAGGCGGGTTTTTAGTTTTACTATTTTTTTTATCGAAGTTTTTAGCTAGAGTTATCTTTGCTAAATGAATTCAAATATTAACAGTTTTAGCTAACTTCCAGTATGAAACGTAAGAAGCTACATATTGCAGCCGTCCAGAGGAAAGCATATCAGAAAATTTTCGGTATATTTTGAAACAAACAGCAGATTTTTTTTTTCTCCATTATCTGGTTCAACCTATGACTTTTAGCGAACGTAGTTTTTCACAAATTTACTTTTTTTCTTGCTACTCTCATACGTTCATTATCGTTGAATATTTATTAATATTATATAGTAATATCTTATTGTTTTATCATAACAATTTTACTAAAGCATCTGCAATTAATGTCCGGAGTACTTGATAGTTCTATTTTGGGGAAAATTTCTATTAGTTTTTGCATTCTGCCCTGTAAAAAAATAAAATAGTTGATTTTACAGATAAATCTGTCAGCCAGAGCGCCAGTAAAAAACTGTTTATTTTAAGGAAGTAATTTGTATTTATTTCGAGCTCGTGGGCAGAATCTGCTAAAATTACAAAAAGTTCGTAGTAAATACAGATTATTTCCGTAAAACATACAACTTTTTAGTGACTCCCTGGGTGACGGTTTTTTTCTGAAAAATCAACAGATTCGTTTTTCTGTGTTCATATATTTTCAGTGCTTAAATAAACCAGAAACCACAGCTTAGTTTTTTCTTCCAATGATGAGCGCCGGAGGAACAAAATACACAGCGGAAAAACATTTTTGAACATGTATGCGTAAAGTTCGCATCCAAGGGCGAAATTTATTTTATTAATATATATTTTTTTCTTTTACAAACATTTAATAAGCTAAACTAAATATATATTTGCGTGGAAGACATTTTTTAAACATATCAACAAAAAATTAAAACAGAAATATAACAAGTAAGAAACCTTAAAAATCCAAAATTAAGTTTAAAAATAGAGAACTGAAATAGTTTATTCTCTTTTTCATTAGGGGCTTCCATTCCCTTTGAGCCATCTGTTTAAGGTAATTTTTAAACACATGAAAGTAAAAATAAAAACATAAAAATAAACATTATCTCCCAAGAAGAATTGTATGAATTGCCTTCAGCTGGGAATAAATATTTTTATTAATTATTTATATTCCTTAACAAAGTTCTCATGGATCAGTTTCCGTTTTCCACAATGCAAAAATTTTTTATACGTTCACGGAGTCCTGTTTATATGTAAAAGTATGAAAATTTTCGGCATGACTATTGAAGTGATTTAGAATCCAATAACGTTTTAATGTGCCAATAAATGGATTATATATTGCGTTGTGATTGATTATTATCTCATCCAACTTTCCGGGGCTCTTGCGTCCCAAAAAATTGGCTTAAAAGCAACTTTGACAACATTTTCAATAATATCACTTGCTTTTAAAGAAAAATGTAAAACGATATGCGATCTCTCAGTTTCTAAATAATAACACCCGCAAATTCTTCCATTTAAGAAAAAAAGAAAAACTTCATACATGTGTCAGGAGGAAGTTTTTTCGACCGAGAGAACTCTTAATTGAAACTATATCTTTACTTCAAAACGCAATCATTTCGTGATGCTTAATGTAATACACATTTTATTATTATTATTATTATTATTATTATTATTTATTGTTTTCAAAGATTTACTAAATAAAAAAACAAGAAAATATTGATTATTCAATATCAATTACGAGCAGAAAATGTTTCAAAATTTGATTTGTGCAATTATATTTGATTAAAATGATTTTAAAACTGAAAATTAAAAAAAAAAAAAAAAAAAAAAAAAAAGATAACAATAATGTAAGATTTTTTTAAAAATACGTATTTATTTCTAATTAAATAATATTAGGGAATATGTATCAATTTTCTAAAACATCTGAAAAATGTCCAGAATATCTTAAATTTAATTTACATGTCAAAAGGATCGAATTCAATAAAATTAGGTATAGAGTTAATAAGATGTTAAACCTGCACTTATATTACCACATTACAAGTTTAATATTACAATACAATTTTTATCGTATCTATTTGTATTTTATCCGAAAAGCTAACATTTTTAAAATAAATTTTACCTTTTTTAATCATTGATGATAACTGTGAATACTAGCAATAAATAAATAAATAAATAATGCTTACGCTTTATGTCTAAGAATAAACATCTCCAAGATGGTGAAGTTTACCCTTCTTTGCCACTCGTATATGCAATCTTTAGATGCATCATCAATATCCCGCCACGCAGGGTCGGCTGGGTTTATCTTTATCAAATAGGGTATGGCGCTTGACAAATCTATGTCTTTTTCACGCATCAGCTTTTTCCATACACTTTCTCTTTCCGATTTCAATTGACTTTCGAACCATTTCACTGCATCTTGTCGAACTGAATCCGATCTTTTCATCCGCATGAAAGCCGCTATAACTTTCTGGTCAAACACAGCGGAATCAAACATGAATCTGAAAGCAATTAAAAATGTATAAATAAACATAACAAAATTGCAGAAGACATATAATCGGATGCCACGAAGTAGATCTTAGTAGCATGGGATTCTGAATTCCTTATTTAGTAGGATCTGAAATGTTTTCCAGCTTGATTGGCGTGCCAAGTTTGATGTTATTTTTTTTATTCTGTAAGTTTTGACATGTAGATTCCAAATATCTTAGGTTCCATTTTTTTTCTTGCACATTTTTAAAGTGATTTTCAACATGGCGTACAAAATGGCTGCCATTTACTGACTTATTTAATATTTGTGGCATATTATTGACCAGAATGTCAAATTATGTGTTTCTGGGGTCAAGAAATACAAATTTACAATCAAAACAGGCGTAAATTGAGTTATTTATTATTGTTTTATAAATTTTTAACAAAATTACTAATATTGCTTCTATTCTCTTTTGCTGCAGATGGGAAAGCTATATGTTCCCTACGAGATACTTACTCATATTAGTGACTGTGTTAAAATTTGTAAATACATAATGAATTGTTTAGTGTGCTTGAAAGGTGGACAATTATGTTAAAAACCTGGAATAGACAATATAGAAAAACTGAAAGAATATGCTACAAAGTGAGCAAAATTTGGTGAGTCAAAGTTACCTCCACTCTGTAAACTCTCAGCAGATGAGTACTTTTTGTCCCGGTATCATAGTTCCTGATACAAAGAAATCGTACATGTTCAAAAATTCCAGAGAGCTCAAAACGATTTCACGAATCTTCACCACTGCCACCAAAAGAGGGTCGTCCTTCAACGTTCTCATCGGAGATGGGTGATGGCAGTGAAATTGCTATATCTACACGAAACCTTGAACGTGTTAAAGAGAAGCGGTGTATATTTCAACGTACAATACCGAACGAGGGTGAATTATTTTTTTTCTACCAAAAATATGGGAGAGACATTCCTATTCATTAAAGAAAATACAGAAAATAAGAACATTCGTATAGCGCTATCAATGATAAATGAACCACTTGATTGCACGGCTTTGGATATAGCATATCATTGTGACTGTCTGCACCATGAACAACGGACTTGTCAACGAAAGATCAAAAAGAAAGAAGTTCCTAATAGTAATGCTTACTTGATTGCTGATATTGGCATAGTGAAAGTGTTCTTTGTCTTCTGAAGCAATTATTACAATGAATGCAGTTAATGAAAATTACAATACATTATTTTCTGAGTATGAAATAGTTAAGGCAACTGGAATACACAAGAAGCACTTGAAACAACTGATAAGCAAACATATTCCTGAAGAAGAATTTGTTAATTCTCATCGCGTATATCAAAGTGAACAAATAGTGTACAAGAAATTATTGTCAGAAAAAGTGACAGTTCTCCACGAAACTTCAAGTAGTGAAGAGGTAGATATTAAATGCTTTGCAAAAACAGCAGATATTTTGACAAGGGTAATTAGTTGTAGCGATAATTGGAACTTTAGTAATTCAATGATTGATTACCAACCTCCTCTCAAATTTTCTTCATTTATAAAATGGGTTATAGCAGGAACAACAGACCGAAAGTTAACAGAAAGTCGTAGTTCTAAACTGTGCCGTTTATCAAGCGTGCTGTCAATGAAGTTAGCTTCCAGATTGATAGACAAGTTTTCAAAATAGAAATAAGACACCTTTATCAGTTGGATTATCACTGACTGTTCACAAAAAAACAAGAAGCGAAGAATTGTTTAATACTATGTCTCAGTTGAAAATTGAATCCTGCAATGATAACACAGTACAATTCGAAAAGCGGATAGCTTCAGTAGTTTCTGAACGAGTATAAAAAACCGGAGGATTTTGTATTCCACCATTTGTCAAAGAAGGTGACAATGTAACGTTTGCAAAAGCCAATATTGATTTCCAAGAAAATACTCCTGATGGTCAAATAACTCTACATGGAAGTTACTTTACTGTTAGTTATTAGTCAAGATGAGAATAATGATAAAATAGAGATGAATGATTCTTTAATGATTCCTTCAAACCCTCGTCGTCGAATATGCAAGTGTTATACAAATCATTCCCAAATATTCTCAGGGGGAAATAATATTTGACCAATACATTGAACATTCATTGAAGGGGCGAACTTGTAAGAAACAATTGGGGGAGACAGAACCTATTAGATTTACTATTACAAATAGTACGAATATAAAGTTGGTATCATTCAAGAAGTTTCTTTCACACAATGAAGCAAAATCACAACTAGCCGAGTATCTCGAAAATAAATTACTACAGGTTTTTGATGCTAGTGAGAAGAAAATTGTTGTTTTGGCAGTAAGGCACACAGTAACCACATGAATGTTTTCGATTCAGATTTATGTGACCAAACACATGAAGAAGCAGACACTATTATACCTCTTCATGTACTTGATATAGTGAACCATCATGATAATTATGAGATTGATGCGTTTTCACAAGATACAGACATTTTCTTATTGCTGATTGACTTGGTTTCAAGTCATCTAGTAAATAATGAAATTAATTTCGTTACTAGTCGAGGTAACAAACACAGAAAAATTAATATTAATGAAAGATATTACATTTACGTACTGGTGGAGACTGGGGAGGAAAATTTGTAGGCATTTCAAAAGAGAAGTGGATAAAAGTGTACCCCAATCTTCATTGTGATGATATTATAACAGCTTTTCAAGAACTTGGGGAACCTACTGTTGATTCATTATTCAATCTATCTTTGTTTTAAAAAATCACCAATTTGCATTATTTGAAAGATGGTAATTTTTCAAGCATTCCAGAATTAAGATGGCACACCTCTTCAGAACTAAAGTTTCTATAGGGGAAGAAGTTAATAACCAACCCTGGAAGCACTGAAGCCACATATTCTACGATCCAGCTTCATTTGAATCAACGGAAAAGGCTACAAAACCGTCGATCAACAATACCTCCACTTATTGGTAGTGGTTGGGAAATAAATGGCAAAGCAGCAATTTCTCCAGTCAAATGCCTGGATTTTTTTTGCGCCCAAAGGAGTTATTGAACTTGTGAAATGTGTGTGTAAGAGAACGTGTACAGTTGGGAAAAGTTCTTGCTTAAAGAATTTTCTGGTTTGTACTACCTTTTGCAAATGCATTGACTATAACAATACAAAGGACTATCGATATAACCACAAATACAAATGTGTTTCAGAAGAGGATATGTAAAATCCCAGTACCGTATATTCATATAAATGCTGTTTTTAATAATTCTGTTCAATATCTTCAATTATTTATATTATTTCATTTAAATAATTTGTTTGTGTATAACTGGTTAATAAAACACTAATATATATAATGTCTTTCATATTTCTTGTGCTTTATTTGCATCTTACCACTGAAAACACTTCGAAAACTCAATTTACTCTTATTTTGATTGTATATTTGTATTCCTTGACCCCAAAAACATAAATTTTGACATACTGGTCAATAATATGCCACAAATATTAAAGAAGTCAATAAATGGCAGTCATCTTGGACGCCATGTTGAAAATCACCCCAAAAATGTGTAAAAAAAAATGGCACCTAAGATATTTGGAATCTACATGTAAAAACCTACAGAATAAAAAAATAATACCAAACTTGGCGCGTCAATCCAGCTGGAGCCACATTTTATTACATTTCAAACCCTACTAATTCGTCGAAAACTGATGCCAATGGATTTTAAGTGCTGGCGCGTTACATGGCAATTTCGCAATCATATTTTTTATCATTCTGATATGCATGTAATTTTGTTTAAGGATCGTTAAAGTGGGAAAACTAAGTTAATTTTAACATTAAATAGTTTCATTTTTAAAAATCGATCGGTTAGTAATGCAATTTTTCTGAATATTATAACATTTTCTTCCGGTCAATATGAAAAATATGAATCTTTTAAAATATAAAATTCCTTCCAATGGCTCTTTAGCACGGGTATGAGCGCTTCGCAAACCATGAAAACAACAACAACAAACACCAGAACAACGAAAAAGATCATTGTATTACGCTAAATCGTTGTATAGAAATTTCTAAAAATAGAAAATTCGTTAAAACTGCAACCACTATAAGGAGTATTAAAAAAAATCACATTATATAAAATGTTAATATTGCTTCAAATTATTTTTTATAACTTAGTCAAATTATGAAAAATAGAAACTTTCTATTTTTTCATTCCAATTATTTTTGTAACTTATTTAAATTTTGAAAAATAAAAACTTTCCATTTTTCAAATTTTACACTGTTGTGTTAAGAACTGGGGTCTACAGATCAGAAAACAAACGACATACCATGTAACTTACGCACACATTCCGAAACAACTTACAAAAAAAATTTAAACAAACTACTTGCAAAGCTTGCTTTACTCTTAAAAACTCGCCAAAAATGAGCCAAATGGAAATTCATAATGAACTGAATCTTTGATCACGTGATCGTAGATTTCGACGAATAATCTTTCAGAATAAGATATAGTTCTCCATTATCAGCTTTCATAATAAAATATAGTACGTACCGCTCCATTATAAGCTTTCATAATAAAATATAGTACGTACCGCTCCATTATAAGCTTTCATAATAAGATATAGCATACCGCTCCATTATAAGCGGTTAGAAGTGTGAAAAACATTTTGTCACTCTATACGTGTCATTTCCCCAGAAACGTAAACTTTAATCGCTAAATTTTCCGATAAAGAAATTCAAATTAAGGCTAAAAATATACATTTCTAATTAATTTGAACTTATCTAACATCATGCATGTCTTTTTCCAGATCGTGACAAATATTTTATTAAAATTACATTTTTTTATTACATTACTGCTATGTTCGTAACCATGATGCCCACATACCTGATGTTTTTTTTTAATCACATTAAATATTAAACTTAATATAATGATGCTGTTGAATTCTGTTTTCTTGACCGTGGGCCCTGACGTGCTGTACAGCATATGTCCTGGTGAAGTGGCCAGCCTAACGCGGGATCCTGTGTCTTTAATTCTCAAGCAAGCTTGGTACTCATTTTATCCACTCCGAAGGGATGAAATGTTATTATTACGTTTAAAATGACTAATAACAGTACCCTTTCACACTAAAGTTTTTTTTTTTTTTTTTTTTTTTTTTTGCTGTCATTTGTTGAGCTATTTATCCAGATATATAGTTTCTAGCCATGGACATGGCTTATTTTATTTCTTCTAACAGTACTAAGTTATCAAATAAAACTATAAATAAACAAGATAACCCTTTGATATCAAATCTGATTTAATTGTTAAATTCTACTGAATAAAAAATAAAAAAATGTATCATGAGAAATATTTTAAATAAACTTTATAGACCCAGTAATTTGTACAAATACGAGTTAGGGATGTGACAGTTCACGGGCACGATTCATCCAGCTCTGCGTACACATTTTTTTAATGAAAAAATAAAAAATTTTATTATTTATTTAGTTACATTTATTGTTGTAGTTAAATATAAAATTTAAAAAAAGTTTTTCTCAATAGCATATATTGTAAAATAGCTACAGAATATTGCTTGTATATCTTTGGAACAGACATACAATTATAAAAGTAATACAAGTAAAAGTATACATTATAAAATAGTTTATAGATATAAAATAGCAAGTTAATATCGTTTAAATAAAGTATTACGTTATTAAATAAGAAGACCGCAAAACTTTCAAGAGTTAAACAATAAAATTTTATGTCGTCTCTTACAGTGTAAAGTTTCTGATTTTAATTCTTAAAAGTTTTTTTTTTTTAATTCATATGAATATATTTTTTAACGAATTAGTTATCAGAAAGTATTTTAAAATATCTCACCAACTCGTCCCTCATTTTTTTAGGGGGAAAAAAATCTGTACTTGGAATTTGAAATTTTGACGGAATCATACAAAAAAAAAATTAAAAGCAATCTCCAAAGCGTGCATATTTTGATGAAAAAAATACTTTAAGACATATAAATCATTTATCAGACAATTATCAAACATTATATAGAAACTTATATATCAAAAATATATATCAAAACACTCTATACCTATCAACTACTAATTCTCTTCTCAACATTTTCACATACTTATCCGGTTTTCTAATATCCTGATCGACATTGTCGAAATCTTTACGAGATCGAAATCTAAAAAGAAACATATAGATAGATATACATAGAAATACAATATAAACAGTAATTATAATTCATCACACTGAAATGGGATATATAGTACATAGAATTTCACTTATGTAAAGTTATATATTTTCTTAAACATTATTGAAGTTATTTGGAAAAAATGCAGCTTAATGTACATCTTCTAAATGTTCATATTTTTTGAATAAGTATTAAATATATTTTATTTTCTGTTACTGTAATGTTTCAAGATCTAACCTGTTAAAAAGAGATTCTTAATCTAGGATAATGTAGTATAACACCGAACAAAAATATACAATAACCTATTCCGAATTATTCACGATTCCGAAAAGCGTTTTTACTTACCTATCATACGTAGTAATATGGTAAACCTTGTAATCGTTTTAAAAATCGAAAAAAAAATTGACGGATTTACACGTTTTAGACACTAAAGATTCCGAATAACATATTTTTAGAAAAAAAATTGCCGTCAGTCTGTGTGTCTGTAAACGCTCTATCTCCCGAACAAATTGAGATAGAGACATGAAATTTGGTATGTACTTAGTATGTAATAATGGGAAGAAGCTTATTGAATTTCAGTAACCTCGTTTATCCGGAACTATTTTGTTCGGACTCGCGAAATATTTGTTCTGATAAAAGGTATATAAAAGTTTTCGAAATTGTGTATTTTAAGGAGTGAACATAAAAGACAATAAAAAAAAATGCATAAAGAATGAAGTCGATCGGATAATGAGCTGCCGAGATATTTGTAATCCTATTTACCACACTCTTCGATTTTTCATGACGCTGTATTTCATCCAAATTTCAATTCAAAGATATATTTTAATTGAAAATGAGACACTTAATCCGACGCAATAAACCATTAGTTAATATGACTATCATTTTTTGAGTTATGTTTCTTTTACGGAATTCAGTAATAGAACGTTTAAAGTTTATGACGTCATCAAACCAAGATTTTATTCGAATTGCAATGCATTTTATAAGTAGTTTGCGCGTGTTTTATTTTCGCATTTTATATTATGCATATCCATGATGGGTAAGCATTACGGTGGCCCACAACGACTAGTTTTTTTTCTTGAATCTTTGGAAACCTCAGAAACCAATATATTTTCGAAATACAAAGAAGCATTTATAAAAACAAAGTTTCTTTTGCTGCCAATGATTCTCGGAAACGTTTTCGTGTCGTTTTTAGACTGTCTTAATCAGTTTTCTCAACCCAGAATGTAGTTCTTCCTGATGTTTATCTATTCTCAAACATTTTTCATGTTCATCTAGCACGTTTTTCAGACTAACAAGATAATTAACAGCATTAACATTAACATTAATAGTATTTTGTTACTCTTGGATGTATAAATTATATTACACAGCTGAAAATGTTTAATTAAGAATTAACAGCATACTAAAAACCTATTTTTTGGATCGAGAAAATTGATTAGTATAATGAATACGTGGATTTTCACTTTACTATCTAAACGTAAAATCAACATAGTGAAAAATGTTCAAGCCTGGAATCGAACCCGAACCCTTGGAAACACGCTCTATCATTGAGCTACGGGGGCGATACCCAGCCTGGCATATATCACTTAGATATGTTTGGTAAGGCTGCAACCGTAGCACAAGATGGAAATATCATGATCATGAGCACACAAACGCTGCGGCAAACTACGCTTAGTAAGTAAAGTGAAAATTAACGCATTTATTATTCAATAATTTCGAGCGAATTTCGCTGCTGAAAATTAAATAATTTGATTAGTATAATATATAAACTACTCAGAAACGTTTCCGAAATCAGTAGCAGAAAAATAAAAATATTTTTATAAATGATTTTTTAAATCTCGAAAATATATTGGCTTCTGAGATTTCTAATCATAAAGAATGTTTATCGGAAACATGGGTAACTCGGAAGGGGTTTTTGTATATTTTCGTTCTTTGTTATATATATATATATATGTTTTTTTTTTCACCGTGTACTGTAAAACAACTGTTCTATAAAAATACGAAAATTATATAGCAGTATGGGTAGTAGCTTTGTGTATGCATCAAAATATAGCGAGTATGCATTCCTTGATAAATAATTTAATTTTAATAATAATTTTAGTAAATAATTTTAATTAAATGTTTACTAAAACTGTCATTATCATTACCATTTACGAAAAAGTACGGATTTCTATACAGTGTAATAATTTATAACAATACAAAATGTATTTTCATTATAAAAAAATAATAAACGTTTTATTCAGGGAAAGAATATAGTTTTGTGTTATGAAGTATTTAGATTTTTTGTAGCATTTTTACTTAGAATATTTTCAATGCATTCATTTTTCATATAGTTATGCTTACATGTACTCTTAAATCATTGTAATTGACAATGTATTTCATGTATAATATTAGAGATTATTATTATTTTTAATTCTTGAACATAATTTTAAATATATTGAAGTAAGCGGTACTTGCATATTATGCGTGTCACATAGATAAATCGAAAAAAATGGTTGTCAATTGAGAATCGTGTTAAAAATGTATTTTAATGTACATTTAATAAATACATAACATCGTTAGAAATGATAATTAAGGTAAAAGCAAACTAAAAGTAATTTGGTATTACACAAATAGATAATATTAACTACGCAGTTACAATGAAGTAAGCAAAATAATAATAATAATAATAATAATAATAATAATAATAAGGGTTATTATATAATTTTTACTGTCGGCCATTGTTGTTGCAGTGAATATGACCTGGCACGAATAAAACGTATGTATCTATTTAACAAATGCATATCTTGTTTTAAAGACAGAAAATGTGTTTTAATAATGCAATTACTTACGTAAATTTATCCAAGAAACCTTTAAATTTAATTTTTCTCGATGTCATATATCAAAAAATAACAATCTTTAAAAATATCAAACGTTTTTAAAGCAAAAAATCGTTTAATCATAAGCTCGTAGCAAACTTCAAGCAAGAAGATTTTTACCAGAACTAAACGTAATTGAAAGCTTCTATATCATTGCGACAACAACAATGTGTACAACAATGGTACTTAATATTGTAAAGAAAGAAACAATTTTAACAATCATTCAGGACTGTTTTTGAAATCTTTTCAACAATTTAGTTTAGTTTTCTATTTCCTTTGTTACAAATAATAAATATATAAATAAATAAATGTTTGTTTGATTTCACGTTGTTGACCTCCTGAGGAAAAATTCATAGTTCAGCATTCTTAATAGTATTTTTTACACGCTTTTATTTAATACTCATAATAGTAAACTGTAATAAATAAATAAATAAATAAATAAATAAAAAATAAAAAATGTCGATTTTACAGAGAAAAAAACTGTGAGAAAGGAAGTCAGTAAAAAACTGTGGTACTTTTATGTTATCCGGGCGCCAGTGACCGCTAAAATTTTTTGATTCTCACCAACCCTTTTTCTTTTGCCAATCTTTTGACATTAATTAAAAACAAATACCCAATATTATAACATTGCAATATTATATCATAAAACACTTACTTAAAAATAGTTAAAATATAATCGTGATAAAATACGTAAAATCGGACATATCAATACAAATAACAAAATCTCACGTAATCGAGTCTGTTAATGTGTTAATTACAAAAATGTTAAAATAAGATGTAACATAAACTAAAATGTCTTATTTCATAATCATATCTAATTTTATGTACACAAAAATAGAAACTTACGTTATATTAGAAACCCAAAATATTTTAATATCATTTAGAATTTGTTAAAATGTATCGTTAGTTGTTCAAATAGCTGCTCAGTGGATCGTTAATTGTTTGCAATTCAAATGATGCCAAATGAAACAAGATTTGGCGAGTTATCACTATCGCCTAGAACAGCGCTTCCCAACCTTTTTTCTTACACGTACCCCTTTCTTAGGTTTTTCACTTCGGCGTACCCCCATTTCTCATTAACACTACCCTCCCCTTCACTCAACCATTTAACCCAAACATGCTTTTTTTCATTAGTATCTTCTTATCACAACCAAATTATAAATTGACACAAATTACATTGGCACTAAACTTTTATTTTTTAACTTGCATTTGAAAATTAATATTGCTTTTTATAATATTAGCTAAACATTTAAAAAAATAATATAGCATTAAAAGAAATTTTAGCTATCTTACGATGATTATTAATATAAACTTTTTATCATTATATACAAATAATCAAAATGACTTTTCATACTCTCAATGGGATCCTTGAGTTTGTTTCGTGGAATTGAGTTTCTTAAAATCGGGTTCAAACGAAGGCAGATATAGTCTCAAGTCAGGAGCAGTGTCAAGCTTATTGCGATATTTTTTTTATATACGCATAAGAAGAAAATGCTCTTTCGACAAGCTCGGTATTTATGAAAGGCAACGAGTGTTTTATAGCCTTATCACTGAGTTCTTGGTATTCTTCTTTTACTGCTGTTCAAAGAGCAATAATATTTCTTTGGTTGAAATCAGATTGCAAAGAAGAATCAGTCGAAAGTTCGATTAATTTTTCTTTTTCAGGGTGTGATAAATTTTCGGCTTGTTGGAAGAACAAATCGTTAAATGGGTTTGAAATCCAGTTATCTTCACAACTCTGCTTCGGAAAATATTGTCTGAACGACGTTTTAAGTCCTTTTAAATGAGCCATTATGCAAGATTTTACATCTTCTGATAATTTTAGCTCATTATCAGATAAGTGTTTGAAAAACTTCTGGCTGGTGTTTTCTGATTCATGATTCCCAAAATTCTAATTTTTTAATCATAGTCTCGATCTTGTCAGATACCTTAAAAATGGTTATGGAACTGTCCTGTAATCCTAAATTAAGTTTATTTATTTCTGAAAAAATGTCAGATAAGTATGCAAGCATTTGAAGCCATTTTTTTTCATGAAATTTAGAGCTCAGCTCAAAAGGATGATGTTAAAAAAAAACTTGTTCGACAATATCTCTCCACATACAACGCATAGGGATTTTGGTAAATCTTCCCCTCCCGTGAATGAAAATCTATATTTTAAGTACTCATTATTTTAAGTACTCATATATTTTCGTTTCTTTAATGGGGCACTGATGCTTCCAGTTTTATTTAAAGTATTACTTATCTGAACAGGCCTATTAACAGCTGCACTCAGGTTGTCTTGCACTTCTAAATAATCAGATTGTTTCGAAGTACTTGCAATTCTGGACTCACCAGGTACAATTTCAATCGTAGTTGCAGTTCTCTTAAGAGTTCCGGTTTTCAAACATTTATCCATGTAAAGCACAACACAAAATCACTCATAAAATAAATAAACATTTCAAATTAAATGCTCATTAAAATGAGGGAAGCTTTTCTATTAAAATACGTTACTGATTAAACTCCGCCTATTCAAAAACGAAAATAACGACCAATTTTTCTACACATTTTAACAAAAGACATTAAAACCAGAAGATTTTTCGTAATTTATTCATTCTGCAATTATTATTGAAAACGGAACAATGAAAAAAAAAGTGGTGCGAAAAGAATATTGCATAATTATTAAGTGACGTTTTCGGGAAGAGGGGGGGAGATATATAAGAACACATGCAATATGCTTAACAGTGGGCGGAGCTAGTGACATTACATTATCAATGAATTATTAGGTCTAGTGGACTTTTCCTTTCTTTTTGAATGTAACATATTGGATTTACACATAAGACTAACTTTGTAATCTAAAACTATCAATTTTCTTTATGTGTTTTCAGTTGAACCATTTTTGTGAATTCCGCCACTACCGATATTATTTTCACGTACCCCCAGCAGCCCCGCCACGTACCCCCAGGGGTACGCGTACCCCAGGTTGGGAACCGCTGGCCTAGAACATAAAAGTGCTAAAAACTGTTTATTTTTTAGAAATAATGTGTATTTATTATAAATTTAGGGGCAAAATCTGTGAAAATAACAGAAAGTTCGTAATAAATACAGATTTTTTCAAACATAGATTTTACTGGCGTTCTAGCTCACAGTTTTTTTTTTTTTTTTACTATAAAATCAATAGATTTTTTTTAAAAGAGTAAATGTCAAATTTTGTAAACGATTTTTCACTCACTTCCGTATATACGTTTTGTACAGCTGTGTGTTCCCGATGATAATACAATTTTTTAATATTTTCAGAACTTACATATCAATTAATCGATTAATTTTAATAAAATTTATCGATAATAATTTACTTAAACAATGGAAAGAATAAAACAAATTAAAAACTAAAATATCATTTGAATGGGGTTAAAATTGTTAAAATTCCAATCAGCGCCTCATGCTTTTTACTTTCTTCTATCTTTACAAGAAGAAAGAATTGGATTCATGAAAATTTTTGACTGCCGGTTTTCGACGGATTTATAAGTTTCAGAAGATCCTGAACATGACTTAACTGTTTTTAGAAAATATCTGTATGTGTGCCTGTCAGTGTGTGTGTGTCTGTTTGTGTATGTGACAAAAATTTTTGGACGCTCTATCTCAAGAACTAATGCACGGAATTTAATAAAACTTTAGATTCAGTTAGACCTTGATATAAGTTGGTGCTGATAAGTTTTTGGTTTAAATTGCCCAGAAGGTGGCGCTGCCATGCTACATTATTCACGATTTTCACGATAGCTCTGTCTCAAGAACTAATGCACAGAATTTCATCAAACTTCATATTCAATTAGACGTTGTCATAAGTTGTTGTGGATTAGGTTTTGGTGTAAATCTCTCGACGCTGTTATGATGCATTTTTCAAGATTAACATGAATTTAGTTATACTCATATCTCAAGAATTAATGCACGCAATTTACTAAAACATTAGTTTCAGTTAAACATTGATATAAGTTAGTGCTGATATGTTTTTGATGTGTGTGAAATTTGTAGCAGATAAAATAATGTTCTAGGATTGCCACACCTGACTAGTTTGCTTTGAACTCCAGAAGTTTGTTTTAAAAAAAGGATTATTTTCTACTTTTAAGTGCACTAAAAAAAATCGTATTTAAAAAAAAAAAAAATACTACTTATATTTTATTTTGTCAATTTTCCTAGATTTTTCAATTTAATCAAACCTTTATCATAAAAAAATTACAATTTTCAAGAATAATTCATAATTCATTTTAAAATTATTTTAATGAAAAGAAAATCAGACCTATTTCCCATCCGTCACCTGTTAGTTATTCGATTTAATTTAACGAAAAAAACTGGTAAATAATGACTTGACAAGGTCCTCACATTTCATAAATTAATAAAGCCAACGCCATATAAAATAAAAGAAAAATGTTTCTTAATATAGGAAAACATAATATATTT
Source organism: Maratus michaelseni (assembly GCA_963931845.1). Classification (NCBI taxonomy): domain Eukaryota; kingdom Metazoa; phylum Arthropoda; class Arachnida; order Araneae; family Salticidae; genus Maratus; species Maratus michaelseni. Next base: position 206,434,240 of record OZ007588.1, read on the forward strand.
ACGGAACGAAAATATACAATAGCCTATTCCGCGTTACCACAATTCCGAAAAAAGTTCTTTTACTTTGGAAACCTCAGAAACCAATATACTTTCGAAATTTAAATAAGCATTTATATAAACAAAGTTTCTTTTGCTGCCACTGTTTTTAGGAAACGTTCTCCATTGCTTTTTATAGTGTGTTAACCAGTTTTTAAAACCTGTAGTGTATAGGTATTTCGGATGCTATCCTTTCTCAAGTAAACAATTTCATGGTCATCAAACATGTTTTACCAACAATCATCATGAATGAATGACATTAACATTAGCATTAACATTAATATTATTTTGTTACTCTTGGATGTATAAATTATATTATTCAGCTGAAAATGTTTCATTGAGAATTATTAACATCCTATAAACCTACATTTCTGATTGAGAAAACTGATTAATACAGTATAGAAACTAAGTCGAAAAAGTTTCCGAAAATCAGTGGTATAATATATATATATATATATATACATATAAATGATGCTTTAAATCTCGAAAATATATTGGTTTCCGAGATTTCTAATCATAAGGAATTTTTTTCGGAAACATGGATAACTCGGAAGAAGTTATTTTGTATTTTCGTTCGTGGTTATATTATATTTTCGTAGATTAAGAAACTTTTTTTTGTTGTTTTAACAGTGTACTGTAAAGCATAACTTCTATAAATATACGACAATTATACAGACAATTGGGTGGGGACAATTTGGGCTTCATAGTTGCATCAAAACGTAGCAACTGTGGATTTCATTTGGATTCCTTGAGAAAGAATATAATTTCATATTATTTAATATACTGATTTTTCTGTAGTATTTTTACTTAGAATATCTTTAGTGCAATCATTTTGCATTGAGTAATGCTTGCATATGCTCTTAAATAAAAGAAATGTACAATGTATTTTAAGTACAATAATAGAGATTATTACTTTTTTTAAATCTTGCACATAATTTTAAATGCATTGAAGTAAGCGGTACTTATGTATTATCTGTGCCAGAAAAATAGGTCGCCAAAAATAGTTGTCAATCGCTGATTTTGTTAAAAATGGTAATGTAATGTACATTTAATAAATACATAACATTGTGAAAAATCATAAATACGATAAAAGCAAACTGAAATAATACAAAAGGGTAATGTAGTGTATACATGTATTAATAAGGTAAAGCTAGGATAGTCTGCGCACAATTCAAAAGACTAGCAATAAAAAATCGAAATATTAATTTTTTGCTAAACTATCCATGAATAATTTTTACTTCATTTGTTTTTTTATGCATTTCCATTGCTATTTTGTTGTTATGTTGCAATTTAATAGAACAGTTGTAATAAAACCAAGAAAGTTATTTTTCGCAATCTCTCCTTACAGGGTTGGTGTGATTGCGCACATGGGTAGGAGAGATTGTTACTAATAATAACTACAATTAAATTGTTAACAATAATAATTACACTTAAATGACATTGCTGTAAGGTTGTTGTGAACAAATATTATTGCATTAGGAGTGAATATTTCAACCTAATGATTAAAAAATCAGAAAAAGGAAATAATTTTATAAACGGTTAAAAAATTTTAATTAAAGGAAAAAAAAATTAAAGAATCAGAAAAAGCAAGTCCAGATAAGATTACAAAATAAAATTATGTTACTTAATAACACGTTTAACTTAAAATTAGTCCATTTTCATTTTTCATTTTTTATGCAAATTTGCCAATAAGCTGCGTAATCTCTCCTAGCAAGGAAACTAATGGAAACCCTGCGCCATCTCTCCTAAGTAGCAGATGCGCAAACTCTCCAATTTCGGTAGGAGAGATTGTGTGGCCTTTTATTTAAACATGACCTCTTCTAAAACGAACCGTTGATGTTCAAATTGTTAGTCTAGATTAGTAGCTTATGATAAATCGTTTAAGTTTAAAATATTTTGTACTATTGACATTGTATAGAAATTCTGATGAATAGCTATGGAAATTCAAGCACTTACTTTGGGAAAACAAAACAAAATAGCAATACTTTATCTTAGACGCTCAAAGCCATCAACGTGCACTTGCAAGTAGACACTCCACTACTGTTGTTGTACAACTACCTGGAGTCGCTGCGCGCTCACTCTACTCCTTCCCCCCGAATCTCTATGTGCGCAATCTCTCCGATCGCGCCATCTCTCCTGGCTTTACCTTACGTAACATCAAATTGACGGGTTTTTAGCAGTAATCGATAATAACGATGATGATAGTTTTATTGTTTTGCCCACCAGTATGACTATAATCGAAATATTCTTTTATATATAATCAATGAATATATTATATTATACCTTCATCTATGCTATATCATATTAAGTAGTTATATATACATTAAAACTTATGCCACTGTATTTAGTATGGGAACTAGATAATATTAATTGCGCAGTTACAGTGAAGAAAGCAAAATAATAATAAGAATAATAATAATAAAATAAGGATTAATATATAATTATTATTTTCGGCCATTCTTGGCGCAGTGAATATGATATGGCACAGATAATACGTAAGTTACCATGTTAGCAAAAGTATAACGTGTTTTAATGTCAAAAAATATGTTTAAAAGATACTATTTACTTACGTAAATTTCTTTAAGAGACCTTTAAAACTCATTTTTCTTAAAGTCATATATCAAAAAATAACAATATTTGAAAATAGCAAACGTTTTTAAAGCAAAAAATGTTTAATCATAAGCTCTTAGAAAACTTCATGCAAGAAGATTTTTACTAGAACAAAACGTAATTGAAATTTTCCATCATTGTTACAGCAATAATGTGTATAACAATGATACTTAATATTGAAAAGTATCAAACAGTTTTAACAATTATTTAGCGCTGTTTTAAACAATTTAAAATTTTTTAAAATTTTCTTTGTTACAAAGACAAAAGTAATTGTTGTTTGAACTTGCATTGTTTACCCCCTCATTAAAATTTTCGAGTTCAGCATTATTTAATATTGATTGTAAAAGTGGAATTTTGTAATCGATATTTCCCTCACTGCCTTATGCTGTACACTGTAAAAAAAATTTCCTGAAAAAAAAAACGGAAATTGTACTGGCAATCGAGACGCCAGTACTATTTCCGTATTTTAACGGGGGAAAAAATTCCGTAAATTCCAGGAAATTTTCCGTGATTTCTGAAATATCCGTTTTTAAATTTCCGTTTTTTAACAGATATCTTCCGTATTTTTTAGATATTTTTATATCGTTAAAATAAATTTTTTAGGACCAAAAAAATATACAGGGTGATTTTTTTTTTAAGTTGTGAAAGTAAAACACTATAACAAAAGAACCACTGATCCAAATGACCTGAAATTTCACTAGTATGCTCCCAAAGCAATGGGGATTTTTACGCATGGTTAAAAAAAATTAAATCGCACCGACAGATGGTGCTGTAAGGTAGCAGGAACAAAGAATATCGTCTGTGGGAAGAAAACAATAGACGGTACTTTGAGAAACTATCTTCCGTAAGCCCTCTGTCGTCATTGGATCTTTTCTTAAATTCTTAAGTGTCCTAAATTTCCTAAGAGCAGTTGCTGCGCTGTCATTATTCTGATAATAGAGTTTCGCTAACAACGCACGGTCCGTCAATGACGCAGTCATTTCGAGGATTTTCGTAGAATAATGAACACGAGGTGTGCGTACTTCACGTTTTTATCGCCAATGTGTGTGTGCCGGGCGCAAGTTCGTCTCCCGACTTTACTGCATGTACAGCGCCATCTGTCGGTGCAATTTAAATTTTTTTAACCACACCTAAAAAATTCCCAATGCTGTGGGAGCGTACTGGTGAAATTTTAGGTCATTTGGATCAGTGGTTCTTTTGTTATAGGGTTTTACTTTCACAACTTTAAAAAAAATCACCCTGTATATATATGTCTCAAAGAACATCTTATAACACTTTTTTTTTTCCTTTCATTTTTCCGAGTTTTCAGTAAATAACCAACTTTTGCCATGAAGGGGATCGAACGCGGAAACTTTTGTGTGGTAAACTGGCGGGTTGTACCATTACGCTAGGACCGTACACTTCGTTCCCTCAAATGTTGTTATTTAGTTTAGATGCTTTTAATGATGCAATAATAGAGTTCAGAGAGTTTCATAGTTAGATGGATTTTTTCAATATTTTATTTTCATAATTTTTAATATCTTGTTTTATTATTGGATGCTTTATAACAGATAAATTACTTTTTAAAATTATTTGTCTGTTGATCTATTTATCAATTCCAGTAAAAACAAAAATTATCTTAAGTAGACGTATTTATTACATGCTATTAAAGTAAACTTTCTTTATCTCTTATTTTAAAAACTTATGTGAATAAACAATTTTATAATAAATTAAATTATTTTATTTAATCTTTGCTGAGAACTTTTGTGTACGATTCTGTTAAACTGAATAATTTAAAAAAATCAAAACAAAAAAATAGATTTTTAGAGACAATTTTGAAATTAATGACCTTAGGATAGATAAGTTTAAATTTGGATTCTTTAATTTAGTTTAATTTATAAAATTATAAACTAGCAAAATAAATTATAAACTTTATAAAATTATAAACTTTATTTTTATAAAAGTAAACAAAACGTTATTAATTATTTTTTATAAATTTAAAGAAAAAAAAAATATGAACTTCGTAAAATTATAATTTATAAAATAATAAATTTTAGTTTAATTCACAAATTTATAAGACAAATCAGCTTAGTTTAACACCTACATACCGATAATTTGCAAAAATATTATTTTATGAAACCTTAAATATATTAAAACAAGAAAAAATAGATTTTTAGCGAAAATTTTGAAATTAATGACCTTGGGATAGGTATGTTTAAATTTTTGATTTATTAATTTAGTCTGAATTAATTTAGTTTAATTTATAAAATTATAAACTAACTAAATATAGTATAAGCTTTATAAAATTATAAACTTCATTTTTATAAAAGTAAAGAAAAAATCATTAATTATTTTTATAAATTTTAAGAAAAGAAATATAAACTTTCTAAAATTATAATTTATAAAATAATAAATTTTAATTTAATTCACAAATTTATAAGACAAATCAGTTTTGTTCAATACCAATAATTTGCAATGATATTATTTTACGAAACCTTTAATAACCTAATATTGCCTCACGTTAATAAAATTAAAATAAAAATTTAAAATGTCAGTGAAAAAATTCATAATTGGAAGTACTATAAAGAAAAAAAAGTAGATTTAAAAAAATATTTTTCTGTAATTTATATAAATAAAGTAAATTTCTAAATATTTCACTAAAATATAAAAAATATCATTATTATTTTCAGAAAAAATTACCGTCCAGACACTGGCCCGGTTACAATGAGCTCCAGGATTGGCCCGAGTCTAATGACAGAAAATAGGCCCACGGGTAGGACCGGTCCAGGCCTGGATCCTAGAAGACTCTGGACCCTAGTAAATACAACAATCTTAATTCGCATTTCAAACGAGACTATATCCAACGCCTCCCTAGAGATAGGGGGGCGTTGCTATATCTGTATGCAAACCTCTGTACGTTATTTACGGAAATGGGGAAATACGGACATTGTACTGTTTCGAAAAAAATCCATCAAATTTACGGAAAACTTTCTGCATATCTACGGATTTGAAATCTCCTTTACGGAACTAATGTCATTTACGGAAATTCTACTGTTGTTTTGGAAAAATGAAACTTCTCCGTCAAATTTTACGGAAAATCTCTTGTATTTTCACGGATTTTTTTTAGAGTGTACACTCTTTATTCTTATTATATATTCCTGCGCATAAATGCGTTAATATGGGAAAAAAGTTACATTATATTTCATTAATATTTTTTTTTTTTTTTTTTTTTTTTTTTTTAAAGGTGGGTCGCAGGTTACCAATTTAATTTCTGACATTTAGTTCAAACTTATTAAATTTTCAATTTTGACCAATAGCTTCCGACGCCTCGCCACATCCGTCCTCAATTAAGACATGCAATGATATCTCCTATTCCCTGCCCCAAAAAATTTCAAACACAATTCTCTCGCTGCCTTGTTACTTCTAATTTCAAATTTTGGAATGCATGCTGGAGAAATATTGTCAGGTAAACTGGAACGGGGTTTCTTGCCAGACCGCCAAAACTCTTTAGTCACAGGGCCATGTTCATTATGGTTTTTAATTAATATCTTGGCTAATTATGAAAAAATGATACATTTGGACCTGCCTTGGACTATTCGCATCCAAATTTTCAAATCTATACGTGCGGTAGATTTCCCCAGCAATCGAAAAGGCTCACACACACACACACACACACAAAAAAGAAAGAAAGAAAGAAAAGAAAACATGCAAAATTTGTCACCACGATAATGTCCGAGATACTAAACCTATTTAAGCCTAATTGGGACTCTTGGAGTATCTTGTACGAATTCGTTATTCCGGTATTATTTTGACGCTTCTACCGGGTTACACAATGGAAAAATCGGCCTTGTTCAAAGCAGAGTAAAAAACAAACAAAAAAAAAAAAATACATTTTTACCTTCGTCTATCCTTATCCAAATTTGCAGACCTCTATGTGTGATACGTTCAAATACGTTAATATACTATATAAGTTAAAATACTATATACAATATGTGCCACTCAATTTAATTATATTTGTGCTCAGGATTTTGATTCCATTAAAAGGTAGATTACAAAAACAGTTACAGGAAAACAAAAATGAGTTAGACGAATAGTTGTATTTTCTTCCAATACCATTGATTCCTGAGAGTGACTGATTCTAAAATCCGGTGGTTTATACAAACAACACCTACTTTATAATTTTATATAAATTAATATAAGCCTAATTTATTAATGGTCCATTCGTAATTTATAAATACAGTAGAAACCCGATTATCCTAATCCCGGTTATCCGAAAATCGGCTTAACCGAAACACCTGAAAACTCTTTTTCTTTTTTTTTTTTCTTTAAGAAAAAATTTATTTTTATACAAGCATGTTGTTTATGAAATAATTATAGAGTCAACTTACTTATATGGACATTGCGTAAATGCAGGCATTTTATTGCATAGACACATACAACACTTCATTTCTTTACAAAATAAATTGTGTTTTGTTTTTCAACTTTGCATTGCTTCAATGCTACCTTATCACGCTACCTTTAAAACAACAACATCTGATGCTGTTGTTGCATCTTCCTGCACTTCAATATATGGAAGTGTCATTATCAACTCTTTTCAACGCGTTGGAATCTTCATGCTTATAAAAACTCGTTTGCGCTTTAACCTTTTGATTACGGGCTTGGACTGGCGACTATTTTTATATCCACTCGTACCACAATTTACAAAATAATTTCTTTGTGGTAGATTTCTTGTGAAATTATCTTGATATAAGTGTATGGCAGGTGGTAGGTATTGGTATTGAAAAAATGGCGAGAATAGAATAAAGAAATAGTCTCTGGGACGACATATGTCCCAACTCCCAACCCTGTAATCAAAAGATTAATAAAGTATTACACATCATAAATAAAGTTTGGAGGAAATTAAAACACGTGTAAGGGAAAATCGCACACCCAGAAAAAAGTTTTGTTGAATCAACAAAAATTTGGTTGACCCAACAAAACTTTATGTTTAAATATAGGTCAATAGAAATTTTGTTTGAATCAACAGAATTTTTTTTTTTTTTTTTTTTTTTTTTTCAATTCCAAAAAAAAATTTGTATCGTCAGCAAAAAATGTTTTGTTAATTCAAGTAAAATGGTTCAATTTTACTTAAATTTTGCTAAAACAACCAAAATGTACTCAACAAAACATGTTTTGTAGTTTTAATCAATTCCTTTTTCTGGGTGCATAGAATACGGACTCTTGCTGTTATTGCATCTAAGGCTACTATAGAATAAGGCTATTATAGAGGTCGCTGCATCTACAGGCAATAACGCATTATCTGACTGTGCGGGAGTGAGAAGAGTGAGCAGTGCCATCTCGTAGAATAAATATAGGAAGTTTCCCAGTTATCCGAAAATTCCTATGGAATCTTGGTTAACCGAAAATACTTTGGTCCCATGCTTTTCGGATAAGCGAGGTTTTACTGTATTTAAAATATGTTTCTTGTTGGAAGAAATATTGACACTGACATTTTGTGATAATTAAAAATAAAACCATATTAAGTTGGTCTGTAACATATGTTCATATATATTTGGGGTTCTTTTTTTCTTTCCCACTTTAAATTATATATCATGCATAATTTTTATCTAAATTCGCATTATAATTAGTATTTAATCTAAAAATAGTAAAATTATATGTATACTAGCCGCCACTGGCGACCAGTTTGGTCGCCCTTAAATATATATGTTAAGCATTGTAACAAATTATTTTTATTCAGAATTTATTTTTTCCCTTAATCATTCGCCAAACCGGAAAAATCTATTAGACAAATCAAGAACTTTTGCGATCGTGGTAGCATTTCGCATATTTTTTGTTGTTATGTATTTCATCTTTCTTGACAAAAACCGCTTAACCCACTTTATAATAAATTAATCATTGTGTGCGTTTTATAATAAAATTGTGTGTTTTTTAATATAAAATAAACTATTTCATAATAAAATAAAAGTACATGCTGTTTTAGTAATCTCTAATAGGTACCTGAAAATGGGATTTTCTCGCCAAAATGGCACAAAACAAAAATCGCGCCAACCCCGGTGCGTAAGTGACAGCTGTTTCAATTTAAAATACATGACGTTCACATTTTTCTTTAAAATAGAAAATAGATAAATAAGAAAAAATATCATAAATCAAAACATTTGATTTCAAAATTAAAGTATCGTTTCTAATTTGCACACGCGAAAAATAAAAGCTTACAATTCGTTTCGAAATTTGATCCATTAAATATTAGTACATGAGTTCAACTTACGTCAAGAAAAGATCCGGAAGAAAGTTGAGTTGTATAGAACAGAATTATGGTTAACACTGACTGTCTCACTGGTGCGGATTTTTTTTTTTTTTTTTTTTTTTTTTTTTTTTACACCAGAGGCAGCGGTCCAAAAATTCATGGTTTAATATTTTAAATGTTCACAACGAATGAATCTTTTTTTTTTTTTTTTTTGTTTACTTTCATGGATAGAGAATTTGAACTGCGAACCTAATTTAAACTGAAGTTATTGCAGAATGTATACATAATTGAACGTAAATCATCTCTCAAATATTAATTTTTTTTTTAACGATCTTTCTAAAAATGTAACTTTTATGCAGTTTTATTCGAAAAAATATTTTTGAATAAAAATGGCCGCCTGGCATATGAAAAAGTGAAGCGGGCATCCCGGAACTGTTGATGACAGTCACATGACTTACGGTTTTATTATAGAGATGTTTATATATCAAAACAGTAAACAAGCATCTTTGAGAGCCAAAATTACTTTTAAAAACCTATTTTTGGGACTTGTAAATTACGAAAAGGTATTTATCCGATAGCAATAGACTATAATCACATTATCACATCTACGCAAAAAAAAAAAAAAAAAAAAAAAAAAAAAAAAAAAAGAAAGGAAAGAAAAGAAAAGAAGAGGAAAAAAACAAGAAAAGAAAAAATATCACATCACGCAAAAAAAAAAAAAAAAGGAAAGAAAAGAAAAGGAAAGGAAAAAAACAAGAAAAGAAAAAATATATAGAGAGATAATGTTATTCTTCGCACATGAATAATTGACGCACAATCAAAAGAAAACCTATTGGTAAATGTGTCAGCAAAATTCTCCCACGGTAAAACCACTTGTTAACGTGGACTTAGACACAAATTTTATTTTCTTTATTTATAAATATTTTTTACTGTGTGTTTTTTTTTTTTTTTAATGTGCATGTCCTTTACAAATGTACATTTTTTTTAATTAAAGTTGAAGCCGTATTTAAACATTGATTTATTTTGTAGGAGAATAACGCTTTTTGGGTACTTTTTTTCCGTTTTGAGTACAGAAAAGAATAAATAGTAATTCGTCTTCAGAATTTACAAAAAATATATTCTAAAACAAATATGTTTTTTATTCATTTTTATGAGACTTCTTTAGTAAAAAATTATAATTTCAATTTTTTCTCAAAAAAAAAAAAAAAATCAGGAAGACTATTTACTAAATAACTGTTCAAAGAGTAATAAAGCTATCTTTCATATAAATTTAGCTATATCAATTTAAATATGATAAATCCTTTAAAAAAAAAAAAAAAAAAAAAAAAAAAAAAAAAAAAAAAAAAACATTATGATATATATGGATTTAATGTTTAAAGTACTTCTTAAACGACCGCAGATACTACTGCCGGCAAAGAAAAGAAAAAGAGAGTAAGTACCTCATATATTTTAATCTCAAAATTGTACCAGAAAAAATGAAACCTATCATTCAACGGAAAATTATATCTTCTTTTTATTTATGCTTAAAAAAATAACAGTAAGCTTATGGGGTCATCTTCATACTGATATTGTACCAAACTCTGAAATTTTCATTACGAACACATAATCTTGACATCATATTTGGATTTTTCAGTAAATTTTACCAAAGGATACCAAATGAGAAGTCATTCGATGTAGTAGTGAAGATTTAAAGTTTGTAACTCCTAACATTAAAAACAATTTTAATCGTTTTAAAACATCAAGTTGCAATGAGGGTAGATTTTTAAGTATAACTCAAAAAAAAAAAAAAAAAAAAAAAAAACTTGGCGAAAAAAGTTGTAATTTTGGATTCGTATATTAGTAGCTTCTAGAAATTGATTTCAGTTAAACAATTCATAGGTTACAATTTATAATGTTTTGGATAGCTTATTTTAAAAATATACATATTTATTAATTAATTTTTGAAAAGAAAAATGAACGGTATCCAATATCTTTTTTTTTTTAACGGAAATCTGTTTCTAAAAGCATTAAATATGCTAATCCAAAATTACATCTCATTGCAGTAAGTAGTTTTTTGAGTTAATTCTGAAAAACTACCAGTATTGCAATTTGTTTTGCAACAAATACAAATGAATTCAACATTAGGAATTCCAAACTCTAAACTTTCATAATTTCTATTTGATAGATCGATTTTCCATTTGGTATCCTGAAAATAAAATTTAACGAAAAATCTTAATAAAAGGTCAAAATTAGGTGTCCGTGTTGAACATTTTAGTATGAAGACGACCACTAAGCTTTTTTTTTTTTTTTTTTTTAACAGAAATTGAAAGAAGATATCATTTCCAGTAGAATAGTTGTTTCAATTTTTTTTTCTGTGACAATTTTTAAATTAAAATTCATGGAGCACTCTATCATTTTTTTTTTGTTTGTGTGGGAGGGGGGTGACAAACTGACAAAAGAAATGTAGTTTTTTTAAACAAAAGAAATAAATATTTTTAAAATAAATAAAGTTGATACTTTCCAAAAATTCTGTGTCTCGGATCACCTACAGCAATGGGAAATGTTTTGCTAATTTATAATACATTATGTAATGCATTTTATAGAACAGATTTTCTACCATCAGAAAGTTGATAATGGTACTTTTTTTTCACGAAATAAATTGTACTTAATTTTTTTTTTTTTTTATTTATTGCAGAATTTAAAATAGCACTTAATAATTAGGAAAGCAAAATTTGAAAACACCAGGCAATGTTTCGACAGTGAATATCAAGCTTGGAATTACATTATGTAAGGTAATGAAAATTCTGTTTCACATTTCAGTATAAAGACAACCATTAAGTTTTTTTTTTAGTTTTTTTTTTATTTTTTAACAGAAATTGAAAGAAGACATCATTTCCAGTAGGATAGTTTCTTTTTTTTTTCCTGTGACATTTTTTAAATTAAAATTCATGAAACGCTCTATCTTTTTTTTTTTTTTTTTTTTTTTTTTTTTTTTTTTTGTGGGGGAGGGAGGGGGGTGACAAACTGACAAAATAAATATAATTTTTTTAAACAAAATAAATAAATATTTTTAAAATAAATAAAATTGATACTTTCCAAAAATTCTGTGTCTCGGATCACCTACAACAATGGGAAATGTTTTGCTACATTATAATACATTATGTAATGCATTTTATAAAACAGATTTTCTACCATCAGTAAGTTGATAATGGTACTTTTTTTTCACGAAATAAATTGTACTTAATATTTTTTATTTGTTTATTTCAGAATTTAAAATAGCACTTAATAATTAGGAAAGCAAAATTTGAAAACACCAGGCAACGTTTCGACAGTGAATACCAAGCTTGGAATTATAATAAGGTGCGGAGGGGGGGGGGGGGGGTGACAAACGCACAAAATATATATTTTTTTTTAATCTAATTATTGCGTTACACGTAATTTGTGACAATTTATTTTAAAAGCTCCAGAGTATCTTTTAAAACAAACAATAAATAAATAAAAAGTTGATACTTTCAAAAATTTCCGTGTCTCGGTTCACCTTCAGCAATGAGAAATGTTTTGCTATATTATAATACATTACGTAATTACGTGCATTTTATAAAACAGATTTACTACCATCAGAAAGTTGATAATGGTACTTTTTTTTTCTTTTCTCTTCTTTTTTTTCCAAAAATTATTTGTATTTGTATTTTTTTTTTTTCTTTTTTACGAAATAAATTGTACTTAATTTTTTTTATTTATTTATTGCAGAATTTAAAATGGCACAATAAAATAGCATTTAAAATTTGAAAACACCGGCCGACTTTTTGACAGTGAATATCAAGCTTGGAATTATATTAGGTAATGAAAATCCTGTTGCACTAACTTCTTATAGGGTCCTTGACAAGATATAGAAAATGACCCTGGGAAGACAAGACCATTTTTCTTAGGTGCTTTTTGATAAGTTATTCGCTGTTTAATGCATTCAAATACAGGTAATTTGTTTAAAATTTACGCAATATTCTGAATATGTAGTACAAACGGAAGCAATTTATCTAATATGTACCAACAGAGACAATTTACCTGATATATAAAATATAAAATCACAAGCAATTCACATAACGAATACATAAACTGTCATAGTACCTCATCAGTTTTGTTTGAATGGCCATCATTTGGCAACTAATCTCACTTACTTAAGCTAGAATTATATAAAAGAAGTAACAAATCCTATAATGTAGTTTTCTCATAGATTAACATAAACATATTCCATTTCTAAGGGTCTCTGTCATGTCCCATTAAAAAAAAAGTATATATTATAAACTGGACCAATAGAGAGGACTGATATAAATGAAACATATTTATGCATTAAATTATTACTAGATTGAACCCGTCAAAACTTGACGCAAAAAAATACTATAACAATATCAGTAAAATAAGCTTCTTTATTATTTATGAAGGGAAGCGTATAAAACAGTCTTTCAAATATTTTTTTCCCCAGTCAAATACAATACTATTTCCGATGCAAACTCCAAACAAACAATCCGTAAATAACTGTGTAATGCAAATCAGTTTGACATTACCACCATATTCCCCACGGCAAGAAAAAAAATTCATGGACCTATGAAGTATATACAAATAGTATATTCCTACGTTCATATCATATTCAGTAAATAACAGAACATAGTAAATAAAGCACACATCTCCCCCCCCCCCCCCTGTGATAATGCAACCGAATGAGCTCATATGCGCATGTGCATTGCATCTGCCCAAAAGCACCATCGAAATTCAACGTTAAAAAAGTTTTAAAATGATTAAATTAAAAGTTTTAAAATGTCCTCTTTAATCATTGTTCGTTTCAAATCCATATCTTCTAAAACGCATCCATTGTTTTAAGCTAATCAATTTTTATGCAAAGATTAAGAAGTTTTTTACAGTAATAAATCTATCTGCAGACGAGGGAGATTTTTAATGTTTTCAAGTGTAATTTATTTGTATGGTTTCTTCGGTTCCTTGACATAATCAGGATGATTATCCCTTTTCCATCACAGTCGGGGATATTTTTCCTCTTATACAGTTGGCAAATGTAAAAAAATAAAAAAATGCAATTCCTAGCATATCCTGATATCTGATCGAACATATTCATCAACGAATTCAACATATCAATTTTATGTTCAACATAAACTAAAAATAGTCTTTTTTTCTGACAGATTTTTGTTTAGCGCCGAAATGTTCTATCTTATGGATAATCTGATCTTATGATTTATCACTTCTTTTTTTTTTTTAAATTATTATTCACTTTTTATGATGGTTAGGGGAATCTATTTTCAACTGTGGCAATTTTCCCAGGGGATATTTTACATTATTGAAGTAAACTGGTGGTCATTGATAAGATAGAATTGAAAAACGTTTCATGCTTGAAAATTATTTAAAAAGTCGTTAAATTAATCGGCAGTTTTCAAATAAATTTCAATCGAAAGCTAATTTTTTTTCTAATTGATGATGTAAGAATTAAAATTGTAAAATGTAGTAAAAAATAGAAATTTGTAGTATTTCGAAGTGATGTAAGCGCGATGAAAGCTAAAGCGATAGCGCCTTTATTGTCACAACTGTTGTACATTTCTAAAAATTGCCACTGTATTTTGGCTGGCGTCTAAAAGTGGAAAAACATTTTTTGACATCGAAAGAGAAATTCACAGTGAAAGAAATAGGACTTTGCGCTAATAAGGAACTGTTAAATGAACTTATAATAAATCCACCAAAATAATTCCTATGAGTCTTACATTGTTTATTCTAGCAAAAAATACAATAATTATTTCAAGATTTTTTTCTACCATAACACTATTTTTAATAACTTTATATTTCCTAAAATTCTTTACTTTTGTGATTTTTTTTATTAAAAAAGGAAATCTTCTGTCCTATAATTTTAAAAACAAAGCAATTGGTAACATGTAATCAAGGTATGCAATCAAGATGAATAAATCAATGACGGCTCCAATTCTAATCTTTATAATTATGAACGCAAAAATCAGTAAAATTATGTCATGTTAACACAATCATATACATTTTTCTCTTTAGTTTTATCAATGTTAAAATGCACTTCAAGCTAAGCATAACGTCATTTTCACCGGCGCAAACTTTTCACACGTACTTCATATACCTTACATTAATGCTTAAACACCATGCACACAAATATAAATATATTTTGTATTTAATTGTAATGAAAAAATGGCATCAACAAAGTTATAATGCATAATGATAAAATAAACCTAATGGACAATATTCCCGTGACGTCACAATAAATATGAATTTTTATTCGCTTATAAAACACACGGATAAGTATTTTTACCGAAATTTAACTTGCAAATTAACAAATTCGGCCTTAAAACCGCGTGCTTTTAATATTTATTATTTCTCTTTTATTCAACCACAGAGTTTAGAAAATAAACTCTGTGATTCGGAACAGTAGGCGTTATCCGATTATGACGTCATTAGCAGACGTAAAAGTTTAATTGAAAATTACGGTTAATTAAATATTCGAAGAAACGAATGCACGATAACAAATCTGTGTCCAAATATCTTTCATTTAAAAAAAGAATGATGTAATTTGATGCAGTAGTTTGTTCTCACAGATTGTCGAAAGAAATTGCTTAGCGTTTTAAATATATAGATTTTTACCGAAATTTAACTTGCAAATTAACAAATTCGGCCTTAAAACCGCGTGCTTTTAATATTTATTATTTCTCTTTTATTCAACCACAGAGTTTAGAAAATAAACTCTGTGCTTCGGAACAGTAGGCGTTATCCGATTATGACGTCATTAGCATACGTAAAAGTTTAATTGAAAATTACGGTTAATTAATTAAATATTCGAACAAACGAATGCACGATAACAAATCTGTGTCCAAATATCTTTCATTTAAAAAAAGAATGATGTAATTTGATGTAGTAGTTTGTTCTCACGGACTGTCGAAAGAAATAGCTTAGCGTTTTAAATATATAGATGGACAATTTTTGGAACAAAAATTTATCGCTGGAATACACAAGAAACAGTAGTACTAATTATTATGAACGTCTTTAATAAAACATTTTCAAATAAGTTTGCAGTAAATTTTATTGGGGAAATTTTTTATTATTTGTTTCATTCTGTATACAAAGAAAAATTTCAATAAATTAATGTATTCAACTGAATAAGAAAGCAGCTTTTCCAATATAATCTTGCAAATGGAAATTAAAATCGTCTAAAATGGCTTTTTCTCTTTCAGTTTTAGTTACTTCTACTTTTACTTTGCTTTCACCTAACGGTAGTTCATCAAGAACTGTCATTGCGAGAAATGCATAGGTGGCGCAACTATAAGCCATTGAGATACGAACAGAATTTTCTCCAATGACTTGATAGGAGTCTTCTGGAATCACTTGACCAAATGTTTGTAATAGTGTCTCAAGCTCGTACATAGTTTCGTTATTTCTTGGACCGGGTACATTGACGAAAATTTCAGTCTTTTCTTTCTCAAAATGTTCAAGTTCTGCACTAACAAGACACTGAAGCAACTCGGAAAGTCCCAGCGCCTTCATGAACCTACTTTTTAAAATTAAATAATAGTCATTAAAATCACATTGTAATTAAATATAAATAAGCAAAGAATATACAAATAGGTAAATTTAATAGCAATGTGTAAAAAACTTATAAAATCTAAAGGTCCACTAAAAGAAATATTGGGATCTCTTTAGGGTCTCTCCAGAAAATTCCTTTTAATAAAACCAGCCTCTTCACAAAATTCATTTTTGTTTAAAAGACCCATCACAAAATTCTGTTCCATAAAAGCAAACTTTCCATTAATTATTTTTATTTGTTAGGGTTTGAAATGTGTAATTGGAACAAAACAAGTTCACCTGAAGGAAAAATAATAGCAGGAAGGCTTTAAAAGTTATTATTAATAAATTCTTGATTTGAAATCTAGTAACTGGATTTTATCTTTCGTTACAACGTTTGCACAAAAAAAAAAAAAATATAATAAATTTCACAAAAGCAATTTTCTTTTTTCTCTAAATAGAAACCCAAGGGAAAAAAATCTACATCAATCCGTGATATCAATTATTGTTCTACTTCAGAAGCATGGTCACTGGCAGAATGGAATTCAGGGAGAAGAGACATTTTGAAATATATATATATGACTGTGGCACGCAGCTTAGGCTGCGCTGTATTAAATGGAGAATATAAACACGAAGTAAGCTAAACAAATACTTTTTTTTTAAACCCCAGTGTAAAATAATTTTTAGACGTATAAACGTAAAAAGCAATACAGAAATTTAGCAATTAAAAAAGTTTCACAATCCAAAAATGAGTTGGTTTTTTTTTTCGCTGTAAATAAAGATTTGAAACATATTTTTTCCCCTTATTTTTTTCGGGAAGGGATTTTTCCCGTCTAAAACCATCAGAGAAACAACAGATTTTTTTATTTCTACGGAAAGGGGAGCAACCCTTAATTCAATTTTTTCTTAGTGCTTAATTATTTTAAGTCACTTTGGAAGAATTTCGACATGTTTTCAAAATCACCAGAGATAACAAAATTTAATAAGTTAAATGTCAAAATCTAGGGAGAGGAATTGACCTTCTTCGGACCTCCTTCCCCCCTTTTTGGCGGCCATATTTATTTTTTTTTCTTATTCACATAAACTACATGTTGTTATTAGAAAATCGGCATAATAATAAAATAAAGTAAAATATCTGAATAACGGAGACGTCGGTAGCACGAAATTTGTTGGCTCCTAGGAGGCAAAAACATCAAAATATTATCTTTTGGGGATTGTAAAAGTGTTCGCTAAAAGGAGGTGTCCGCTATTCGGAAGTGTCTGTAGATGTTTCTCTGTAGTGGAATTTAGTTGGTTCATTCCCTCTATGAATGCAAATGAATAATAAAAAATAATAAAAATTAATGTCATTTAAAAACAATAGTGCTAAAAAAAAGTACTAAAAAATAGCTACTTAAAATATTTCTATCTCGAGTTATGTTCCTTACTTGTACTTTTTTTTATGCATATCCAATTATAAACAGTTGCTAATTATAATTTTAAAAAGAAACTTACATACTTTTCCTATGTAATTTTCTTAAAAATACCAGTTAAAAAAAAAAAAAAATCTGAAAGTTTAAGGTATTCTTAAAATGAAGAAGTTGTTTCGAGCCACAATTTTACGTTTCTCTTTTGATCTAAATATCTATCTAATCTAAGTTAATCTGAATATCTAATAGGTATAATTTTGAATTAAAAAATTTTTATTTTTATTTCATGAATGAAACTTAAATGAAACTTTATGAAGTCAAGATTATTTTTAATTGATTTTTTTCATTATTTACTTTTAGCTTCAATCGCAATATTTTTTAATGTACACGTGCAAAAAATGTGGGATATTTTTATCAATTTTACAAATTTTATTATTTATTTACTTCTAACTTCTCTTTGAAAAAAAAAAAAAAAGAAAAAAAAAAGAAAAAGAAAGAAAATGAATGGAAAATAAAAGAAAAAGAACAGCATCGTTATTTTTTTAAACTCGTTTTTCGAGTTTTTACACAACAAAAAAAATTTAATTAATTATTATTCAAAAGTAATTCTGCATGCCACATATACAGAAAAATGAGAAAACTCCAGAAAAGCATTTTTATTTTAATTTCAAAATTTTGTGAATGTTGAAATGAAACTTAAGCTTTGTTTGCACCACACATATTTTCTTAGGACTAGCTTTTACGTCAAAGAAAATTAATGATTATGAAATAGTCGCAAACCAAACTTTATAAAACTGGATTAAAATAAAAATTTAAAACAGAAAATAAATATATACGTAATCTAAAGGGAGATTCAAAACAGATGATAGTGCACACTACAACAAACATCTTTTGTATAAGAAACAAAATATATATAGAGAGAGATATATACCAGAGATATATACAGATATACCAGATGAGATATACCAGAGATAAATACAGATATACCAGATATATATAGAGATATACCAGAGATATATATTCTATATAAGAATACGAGGCGTCTCACTCGAATCCGAATTAAGATTTTTATTCAAAACTTCAATGATAATGAATATATTTTAACGACATTTGAAATAAACTGACCATTCTTTGTGTGAAATATATGGATACCACAAGAAATGTAGACTGCCCTTTTGTTTCATGTTTGGAGTTTTGTGAATAATGGCGTCCTTAATTTTTTGAAACCCTGCTTACTGGAAGGTTGGAGAGGCTTCTAAACTTCCCTCACTTTTCTTGATATCATTACATTTCGCGCTCAGAAAAGTTAATACTTTGAAAACTGCTTTCAACTAACCGTTATTTTATTTAAAATTATGAACGATAATTATTTTGTTCACAAATTGTTTCACAAATTAACGATAATTGGAGTGAGATCCCCTTTATATTTGAGTGAAAAAATCGATTACGATTCTAGTTACCTTCAAATAAACAATTCTTTTTTGTCCTGGTGTGCACTAACCCCTTTTAAAGTTCTATTTCTTTTTAATCACTTTGCATACAATACATAATAATATGATGAAATGAAATTATATTCTTACCCGTGTCTTTTTGGAATCTCTGTCTTCGCTGTTTCGGCTTCTTCTGGAGAGGCATATACCACCAAAACTCCACCCCAACTATCCTCTTTCTCTTTGCATCTGATCCATCTGTCGTGAAGCATCACGATGTCACCAAATTTTTGTACCAAACTGCGTACAAGTTCAATTTGACAGGTCACCATAGGAACCCACACGATGACGCCGGTGCTGTGGAAAAATGTTATTTTCTTGAAAATATCAGTCCTTATTTGAAGGTATTCCTGACGAGACCATTTCTGCTTCACGCTTTTCCTGACACGAGGCCGGCGAGGTACGTAAATCAGACGTTCACTCTTACTCTTATGATGGCTGTCACTAAATTCCAGCAGTTTTTTCAAGTCATCTCGATTTCTCGGCGGATATCCAGTGTATTTCTCTTCTATTACACAATATGGGGGTTCTTCTGACTTTTTACGCCAAAAAAATATCGGTTTCTGTGAATTTTTATTACGGACTATTTCGTTTTTATCGTAATAAGTGAAGCATATAAAAGACTTATATTCAGAAGGCACCTTTTCAGTATTAGAATTCTCTTCAGCTGAAGAAGTTTCTTCAGAATTTCTATTCAGGTTCTTTTCTCCGATGCACATGTTTTCAAGTTCGTGAGAGAAAATGACATTCATTTCATTTTTTTTGGAAATTCTAAAGTTGTCTGCATTCAAAAAAGTTTCTTTAGAAGTACCTGGTTTGTCATTACCAACAGGAGGCAAGTCTTCAGATTCCCGAAAATTGATACGATTGTCGTAAATCTTATTGAAGATGAAAAAATTTTCTGAATTCAAAGAAGTTTCTTCCGAATCACTTGAATTGTCTTTTTCATTATGAGGGTGAATTATTTCATCATTCAGACAAGAATCTTTAGCAGTATTTGCTTTATCCTCTTTATTATGAGGCAAGTTTTCGCAATTACGAAAATTGATTTGATTATTGTCCTTTTCCATTCGAATAAAGTTTTCTGCATTGAAAGATGTTTCTCCAGAATCGCGTGATACATCTTTTTCAACATAAGACTCCTGAATAATGAAAAAAAAAGTTATTATTATTTTTTTAATTATTGGAAAAATCGTTGTAACTGCAATAATAATGGATTTAAAGTTTCTGGCACAAATTAATTTCCGGTTTTAAAAGAAAAGCAATGAACAATCAAACACTCGCTTAGAATTTAATATTCAATTTGAGATAAATAATAATATTAATAACAATAATAAAACAGAAAAAATACTGAAATACCATTTGAATATTGATGGTAATAGATCATTGGAATGTTTCTGTCTGTTTCTATGTCTCACTCATAAAATATTCAATCGACATTAAATTTGGCTATTTCAATTATGGATTAAGGCAATTTCCAAAAATAAATCAATTTTTAAATAACAAACAATGGGGCAATTAAATACAAAGCCATTTAAGTTTTTAAGAGTATATCTCAATAGTATAGACTAGAGTTTAAAAAAACTTGTCGAAATTTGTATGTCAAATAAACAAAATAGTTTTATTTATTTATTTGTTTTTATCAGAACTGATTCATATGTTCGAATGTACGACACGTTTTAGTTGTTCTCAGTCTTGATCATTATTTGTCTTTATCTAAAATCTTTTATAGTCCATACATATATATATAAAAGAGAAACTAAAGTTAGAACATTGGCCAAGCATTTCAAAAATTATGGTATAGCTCAAATAGTCATTTTCAAATAAATTGAATATTTAGGATTATCAATAATTAATTAAATATATATGAGAACAACTAATACTTCAAATTTGTTTTTAATACCATTATCAAAAAATCAATATTATAATTAGTATATTTAGAAAATTTGATACTGTATTCATGAGAATTACAATTATAAAATTAATGAGACAAGGGGTGTGTGAATGTAAATGAATCCTTTGAAATAATGAAATGCGTGCACATATGATAAATAGTCCGAGAGTATTCGTGCATTAAATTGTATTTCGAGCTGCAACTCGCAAGAGGAATATCTTCTGAAACTAGTTTGTAATGTTTGGAAGAGAAAAAACAGCAAACGTGCCATCTTTCGAAAACGACAAAGTGTAAAATAACGCATAATCAATATTTCACTTTTTTTTTTAATATAATGGAAAACGTCCACAGAAAATATATAGTCCTAGAGTACCTAGAATAGCAATGCATGGAATTGTATTTCGAGCTGCAACTCGCAAGAGGAAAATCTTCTGAAACTAGTTAGTAATACTAATATAGAAGAGAAGAAACTAAGAGTTGAACGATTCAAATATTATTTTAAAATGCACTTTCAAAGCGAAAGTTCAGGCCTTTGATCTGACACGTCAGATATATAATCAAAAATTAAAATGTTTTTTTAAGTACAATTTTTTTTCTTCTTTTCAGAGGAGAATTATTAAACGTTGAAGACAGAAAATCTTATTTTTCAGGACATATCTTGTGACTTAAGAATTTTTTTTATTATTCATGTGGGGAGGACTTGAGCGGGGCCATACGAGATAGAAAGTTCTGTCAAAGTTCTTGATCTTGCGTGACTGCAGCTTCAAACCCATGAAAATCCCTTTTCCTACATACACTATATGGCTAAAAGCCTCCGAACACTTTCAATTTTAGACATTTTGTTGAATAACTAGAAGAATATTTGACGAATTATATATAGGAACTTCGTGAATATAAGGAACATGTTTAACCGCATATTTTTCATCGTAGGTTTGACCATTTAGGGCAATTAGGGGAACAACAACAAATTGAATAAATAATAATAATAATTGCGATCACCCTGTAAAGTAAAATGCTTGAAATGATCTGTACCTCTATTACATGACTATGTGGGGCCTGTACAATATTTGTGTTCATTTGTGTGAGGATAGCATGTACACTATATGGCTAGAAATCATCGGACAAAATTTATTTTAAACGTTTTGTTGGATTTATCGAAAATTACTCGTTGAATTCTTCTAGTACTTCGAGAATAAAAAGAAAATGTTTGACTTCAATTAATGAACCAACAACAAATTGAAGAAAAAAAATATATATTTGAGATCACCCTGTAAAATAGAATGCTCGACATGATCTATAGCTGCAGCACATGATTATGTTGATATTGTGCAATATTTGTGTTCATTTGTGTAATAATAGCACGTATATTCATGGATATATAAAGTTTTCCTTAAAAAATTCAAGAATTTTCGCATGTTTTTTATTTATAGCATGCAAGGATTTCAGCCAAATTTAACTTCACATTCAGAAAATGTGAAAAATACTACAGTAGAAACAACATAGGTCAATTAGATTATAAATATAGTAAATAGTTGATGAAATATGAACATTTGTACCAAATAATTTTTAATTACGTATGTGCAAACTGTATCAAATATATATATATATATATATATATATATATATATATATATTTGACTTATATAAAAAGACCAGTTGAATATCATAAAATTTGAGATGATGCTGAGTCAAAAAGCTGAAAAATGTCACCTGAGTTTCAGTTGTTTTCTAAAAATATCTGGATGCTAAGAAATTTCCCACAAATTCTCATTTTTAATTTTTTAATTTAATTTTTTTTTAATTATTATTTAGTTTTTCTTAGAAAACTACCAGAACGAGCCTATTCCAACAGAAAAATAATTATCAAAATCGAAGCATCTGTTTCAAAGATACTCGTTAATATTCATTAAATACTATCTTCTTTGTTGAAAGTCAGCTAACAAGAAATGGCTGTTTGCGGAAAAAACTTTACCATCCAGCAACTTTTCAAAGGTAACCAAAATTGAGGTCACTATATCGCCAATATCTTCATGAATTTTCAAAATATTCAACTGGCCGTTTTATATTAGTTGCTCTATGGAGATGACTTCAAAAACACGGAAAAAAATCATTGGTACAGTTCGGAAATACGCAGTTAAAAATTATTTGATACAACTGTTCATATTTCATTAAATATTCAATACATTTATATTCTAATTTTAGTATGTTGTTTCTATTATATTTTGTTAAGTCGTTCGAAATTGGCGTTAAATATGGTTAAAAACTCTGCATGCTATTAAACAAAAAAAAAAAAGCAAAAATTATTTGAATGTTAAAAACAAAAATGTTATAATTCCATGAACATATGTGCTACTCTTACACAATTGAACACAAATGTTGTACAATACCGACATAGTCATGTTCTGCAGCGCTAGATAATTTCATGCATTTTATTCTATTATCAAGGGTGATACCAATTATTAGTTTTTCCTTCAATTTGTTGACGGCCCCTTAATTGCCCTCGTACGTAATCAAACCTTCGCTGAAAATTTTGAGGTCAAACATTTTCTTTATATTCCCGAATTTGATGAAAAATTCGTCAAGTATTTCCCTAGAACTTCTAAAACAGCTAAAATCTAAACTGTCCCGTAATTTTTACCAATATAGTGTATATTCAACATTTCTTTAAAAAATTCAGAAAATTGCCATGTAGTTTGTGTATAGCGAATCACGGAAAAAAGCGTATCTTGAAGAAAGCGCACCTACATCAGAAAAAAAGTTTCACTATATATATATAAAATATATATAATATATATATTATGTATATATAATATATAGATATAAGCACACAGGTTATGATTTGGAAGAAGCTCGAGATTCCTGATTTTTCGAATGCAGGAAACTCATTCAATCAGCGGCTGGTAACTTATATATGATACCAATTAATCGAATGATAACATTAATCGAAAAAAACCCCTGGATGCATGAAACTCGCTATGCAGCAATCTTTAGAATGCATGAAACTCATTCAAGCAGCGGTTAGTAACTTATATATGTACGCTTCGCGTACATTAACCGAAAGAAGAATCCTGGATGCATGAAACTCGCTGGTACAGCAATATCTAAATATAAAGTGCGCTTTTTTCCGCCTACCCTATTTTTCAAATGTATTTGTATTTTCCTTATTGATGTATGTGATTAAATGCTTTAACAAGGATGGCGTGATGCAGGATGCAGATATTGTTATTAGCAAAAACATTCTCGTTAGTAACGCTGACGTCATAGTGACAGCGGCAATAACTGACCAGTACGTTTCGCTTTTACTGCAATTTATTATAAAGGGTGGGGGGGGGGGGTACTTTTAAATGCAATTTGAATAAAACCTATATCGTAATTAATTGATTTTTATGGTTTTAAAATAATATTCAATAGCATTAAAATATCATGATCTTTTTTTAAAATTCATCAATATCCCGTGCAGCTCGAGTACGGAAGAATAACAATAACAAACAGTAAAATAAGCAGTAATACGCTGCCGCGCATAAGCGGTAGCGTATTACTGCTTATTTTACTGTTTATTACGGTTAATTTTACAGTGTAATACTGGCAGCTGGAATGCTAGTATGATACAGTAAAATCAACATTTTTTTTTTCAGTGTAGAAATAAAAATGTACTTTCAAAAGTAATTTCTTTGAAAATTGTATCACAATTTGTGGATTTTTTTGTGGTTTTAAAAATATTTTTCAAGCATGAATTTTTGTGATTTATTTCAAAAATGAACATGCAACATACGGAAGATTAACCCGTTTCACTTAAAACAGTTTAATAATTAATTATGCATTTCTTCGTTTCCGTTTCTATTATAACTAAATTATCAAAAGAAATTAAAACTTCCCAAATAAATAAAGCACGAATTTAATAGTACATGTAATTGAACTACGCACCTAAACACTGAAACAATTAAAATAAAAAAGATTGCTTTAAATACAGAAATCTTTCGCTATTAACTACTGGCATGCGGCTAAAATACGAAAGTACTAAACATGCTTTTTGGTGTAGTATGATTTTTTTACTAATTCTCCTAAGGTAAAAATACAGCTTTCACAAAAGCGAAATCAAAGTTTACAAATAACTTGAAGAAGGTTTAAACTAAGATGAGACCCTTAAAAGAAATGACTGCTGATAATCTCTTCAATATGTTTCATTTTATTGCATTAATAATAAAACTAATGGTTTGCCATGTAGTAGGGTGAGTATGCTACAAACTTTTACGAGTGTTTGTCACCATTAATTAAGTTTGTCACCACAAAATAATCCTTGCTTTATACTTCAGAAACCTGTTATGAAATGAAGCAAATATTTCTAATCTAAAATGATGGTGACAAGCACTCATTAAAATGTGACAATCTAATACACGAGTCGAATAACTCCGTGGAGGTAGGTTTAGTGTTAAAAGTGCAAAACACCCGCATTAACGCAAACACGCTAGAAACGCATTTCATTTAAGAAAAATAATGAAAGTCAGAAATTTTTTTGAGCCTGCTAAATTTTTGCTTGTTATATTCGAGTCTCCCTTTTGAAAATCGAACTATCTCAGTTTCTATTGTGTAGAAATGCACCAAATTTTTATTTGAAGTTATTAATTAAAAATATGCATGTTGATCTACTTTTTAAATTTGAAGAATTGGGCACTGATGTGCTATGCTCTTTCTTTCTTTTCTTTTCTTTTACTGATCACTGTAATTCCGTGTTAGATTCAAAGAAATGTTTTATTCTTTCATATGTGAGTAATTTAAATGTATATTAGAATGCTATAGAAGAAAGTTTTATGATGACCAAGACATACTAATTTGAAACAGTAATTACGTTTCAGAAATAAGAGGGGAAATGTACAGAAAAACGTAAAAACGATCCGAAACTTCTAAAATTCAGAAAGCGCACACTTAGAATGAGTCACTGAATCAAAAGAACATACGAAATACTAAAAGCACTTCGAAAAACTCTTATGTTTCGAATTGGGGACAAGTATGGCCTGTAAATGTAAAATTAACTTGCAATGAATAGGAGGAAAAAGCTGATTGCTTTTATAGGTTGCTTTCCAGTGTACTATAGAATACAACAAACACACACACACACACACACATATATATAAAACATTAAAAAAACATACAAGCATATATTTAAGAGTTATTATACATTATTATAAATATTGTAAGTACAAATGGTGCCGCATTAACAGAAATGTACCTAAATCTCTTAATAAAATTATTAATGTTGTAAGAAAATAGGTGGTTATAACGAATATTTGTCGCATTCCCTTCAACTTAGATTTTGCATAAGTGGTTATCCCTTTAATAACAATATGCTTTTAGAAATGGCTTTTGAATGCTTCTAAGTGAAATTCAATTTTTGAATAACGGACTGCTGGAATAAAAATATCATAATACATTATAAAATGTAAAATTCCAAAACATACCGGCATATTAAAATACAAGACTTTAAAACTTCTTTATTTCATACTGCCTTGTAAGTTTGTTAATTGATGAGAAAAATTAATAATACAAAGTGAATATTAATTATTTAATTAAACGTTTCAAGGCAACTTACCTCTTTTTCTAACAATCCTCTTATAAAAGACGGAAGAGCCTTGAAATCCATTTCATCGATGCCTTCCATGATGAATTTTCAATCACGTCACAGAATGCTGTGATAAAAAAAAATTATTATTATTGTTATGATGATAATTATAATAATAACACAAGTTTAATGATATCTTTCACTGCGAAATGTTTTCCATCAATAAAATAACAAGTTATCTTCTTAGAAATTCTTGATTTATGAAAATGATAAAAAAAAAATCAGTTTTCATTTAAGGCAGTTATGAAAAACAAATTTCTCTATTATTTTTTCTTATTTTTTATACGGCATAAAAAAATATATGCATTAAAGTAAAAATTGTTTTAAAAAAGAGAGAAAGAAACACTACTTTATAAGAGTTCTTTTTTTTTTTTTTTTTTTTTTTACTTTTTAAATCATACCTTTTTTATTCTATGCAAATAACAACCATGGTAGTAGAATAGCTCTTTCGTGACTGCCAGAGAATATTTCGGAGCATAAATTTTGAAAGTTCAAGTAAAGTATGGGCCTGTTTTTTTTTCTTTTTTCGTCCCCCCTTCTGTGTCCCTTGTTTAAGATAATTTTTAAATACTTCAATGTAAAAAGAAACAGAGCGAAATATTGTCTTCCATGGGGGTCTCACGGGGCAGAGCCATTCTGACGGAAAAATCCTTAGTTCTATACTTACTCTTAGCATTTAATTTTTTTAAAAGTCACATGGGAAGATTTTTCACAAAATCAAGGAGGGATGGAAATTGTTCCTACCGGCACATATAAATGAATCTTCAGCTATTTATGTTTTTAATTTTCGATGGTATAGAAGCTAAAAAAGCTTAGTGAAAAAAAAAAAAAATGCGTAAAAAGTAACGTGGATTAATTAAAAGATAAATGTTTCCAGTTTTCTAGTAACTATGATACAGGGGTGGGAAATTTTCAGAAAATCTTACCAGCCTAGCATTTATTTTACCAGTCAGCAAGAAGCAATCTATAGTTAAAATTTGTTACGACAGAATTTACGCAAATGCAAAAAATAGTTTCTTATTATTACTGCAATACATTTTCGCATATATATATATATATATATATATATATAATATTAAGAGCATGTGCTGCATAGGATCATCTTAGTTAAAAGTCATTCATAAATTAAAATTTACATGTGGGCAAATTCTATAATTGTTGTTATGATTATATGGAGTTAATATTATTGGGGTTGTAACAAAAGTTAAAATTATCAAGGATGTTACAATGGGTTAATCAATACAATATAATATTAATAAGTTAAACATATTTAATTTTAGTAAATATTAAATATTTATTAAATATAGTACACTAATAAACATATCTCTTAGTTTTATATTATTTATTTTATTTTATTATTAGATCATTTAATTTAATTAATATTTATGTTTTTTATATATTTTTTTCATGGTAGATATTATTTAAATAGCTGGATTTAAATTATAATAAGTGCATTACCATATTGAATAATCTATGTTATTTCTAAGTATAATACTAATTTATAAAATGAAAGCATCATATGGATTCTACATTAATGTTTGGGTTAAATTAAGATATATTTTAAATGGGTTAGTTAAAATATAAATTATATTATACTAGTAACTCTTATTCTCTATATATATCATTAATATTAACTAGTAAAATTAATATATTTACACTACATTACAGCTGCATATAAGTAATTATACATACAATATTAAAGTTTTAATAGAATATCTGTACACCAGATGTCAGCAGCAATGTATTTGATAGTATGCTAAAATAGTCTAATATTTTTACAATAGATAGCAGTAGTATAGCTTATTTAAAATATTAAAACTTGGAAATTTAGTATGGAGGTAATAATATCTATGAAATACTTTCAAATTATCAAGTAAGATTATATATTTTAATTTATTAAATTAAAATTAAAATAAAATAATTAATGGTTTTTATTTATATGTATATCATAATTTTTTTTTCTACATTTTTTTAAAATGTTGTAATCTATTTAGTTAAATCAAAATAACTGTAACTGTAGGTTACAATTTATGATCTGAAGGATTCTCTATTTAACTGTGAATTTAACCTCTTCTTTTGGATACAACTTTGTACATGTGCTCACAATATACTAAATATCTTGGGATATTATTAATATAAGTAATATATATATATTTTAATTTTTTTTAATTCTTTTTCACACTCCTTTTCAAATTGTATGTATAATTTATAATATTCCATTGTAAAGGTCTTGTTATTCAATATTGTTTCAGCGATTGTTCGGGCAAGATATGGCACTATATTTAGCAAAAGCTGGTGTCATATACAGAAAACAATCGTTCTTTGCTTATAAATGTGATTTTCTTGCCCTTGAAAAAGTAAATTACTTTATAAGCATTTATTTGTGTATATACTCGTGTGGTTTATATTTCATTCCTTATTTTCTATTTATTTATTTATTTTTTTTTCTTCTTCTTAATTTGAATTAATAATGTTACTTTTATTAGGACTACAATTTTAATTTGTAAATTGACAGGGCTCTTTGGTATCGGGATTTCAGTGTATGTGGTCAGTTTCTTATGTTTCAATGGTTAAATTTTACTTAAAGTTTTATATATATATATATATATATATATATATATATATATATATATATATAATTAAGACATATATACAACATAGATAAGTTTAGTATAGTTTTGAGAACATAGTACCATATTTACATCATGGTAATTTTGATAGTTGCAAAATATAGCCAACAAATAAAAAACACATGTTCTATAACCTGCAGTCTTTTTTTCTCAAATTTACTCGCCCTGTCATAAAATCCACTAGCCAGTAGTGAGTAAAATGGCGCATTTACAAAAGGCACAACAATAAATAACGTATCGTCGAAAGGTTTTTGAACCGGCTTCTGACATGGTACACTCAAATTTCGTTAAAACATATTTTTTGATTAAAAATTACTATTAATTAAAAATTAAATCAGCGTTTTTATCGTAATTTAAATTAAAGGTTTTTCTCAAATAAAGGTTGCCACAAAAATAAAATACTGCATTATACCGTACTCAAGAATAATTATACAAAAAAATAATTAGTACAAAAAAGATAAAGTTTGACGTCTCCGCACGGGATTACTTTATATTTATGATTAAAAAGCAAGATTAAAATTCAAATGCATAGAAGAAAACGACACCATCGATTGATCGAAGCAATGGTATTTCACGTGTAGCCTAAAATGTATGCTTTATTATATTAAATTAAAATGTATTTTATATGTATTCAATTTATTTTTCTTTGACCCACTTTTTTTTAATGCGGATGACGTCATCCTCTAATGCAGTTTAAATACGATTGTTAATTTTTGTTCTCGCTCTTGCCTTTTGCTATCTTCGATGGGTTTTTTACTGTAACTTTAATAGAATTAATGAGATGGTATTCTGGCTTGACTAATGTTGTTTACCTTAATAATATTTTTATCCTTAATTGTTCTTTAGAAGTTTAAAGCTGCATCTAAAAAATATTAGATATTTCTAAAAAATATTAGACTGCAGTGCGAAATCTTCACACGGGTCCGCTGGTTATAAAATCATAACTTAATTTTAAGGCATTTTCCTATTAGTCCACCACATGTGATAAATTGCCAAATATTCTTTATGGTTACTATTGTATACGAGTTACAATAACAATGGATTTAATTTTTCATCAAGTAGCGGTCACCAAAATAAGCCAACTGGCTGTGATACTGTAACAATGCAATATTTTAAACACTAAAAAGTGCAAAATTAATTTTAAAAAAATAGTGCAATAATTAAGAAAACATACTTTTACCAATTAACAGTTTAATATTAATTAATTCATACCCAAATCCCGAATAGGTAGTTTTTTAATTTTTTTTTTCATTTCCTGTTGCCATATCTAAAAAAGAACAAAAAATATATAATTTTTAATAAATTCACTCGCTTACGCTATCTACCAAGCGTTAAAAAAAAAATAATAATAAAAAATAATAAAAGGTTAATTTATTTATAATCCAGTTTGGTGCCCAAACCTAATTAATTTATTGTAACGAAGTTGTTTAAAAAAATCATGAATTCCTGTCATATAATTAGGCATGATTTTCAAGGTAAACATTGGCTACTTTTAAAAAAGTGTATTTTAAAAACTATTTTGGTA
Organism: Maratus michaelseni; assembly: GCA_963931845.1. Lineage (NCBI taxonomy): Eukaryota > Metazoa > Arthropoda > Arachnida > Araneae > Salticidae > Maratus > Maratus michaelseni. The sequence continues at coordinate 206,465,225 of OZ007588.1, forward strand.
TGATCATTTTTGTCTCATTTTTCTAAATATTAAAAAAAAATCAAAAAAGAAAACTTTATTTATCACTCTTCGTATGCAATAGATTATTATAATAGTCTCTTACAGTTACAATATTAACAATAAAAAAAAAAAAAAAAAAAAAAGACGAAAAATTATATATATTGATCTTTACTGCAATATGAAAATGAATAGAAATAAACAAAATAAAAAAATATTTCATTATGCAACATAAAGGGAATAATAATATTATATTAAAGTGAATAACAATAATAATAAGCGAATAATAATCTTATATTAAAGTGAATAATAATAATACTATTATTAAATAGAAGAACCAAACCTCAGTATAACGAACCTATAACGGACTAAGTTTTTGGCGTACTATATCCAAATATTTGTTTTAGAAAATGTCTATGTAAGAAAAGGAGAGTTATAAAATTTTCGTTCGCTATATCAAGAGATTCGTTAAAACTTGGGTTCTGAATAGCGAGGCTTGGCTGTATTTCATTACATTCTACAATATAACTGGATAGCAATATATATTATAAGCAGAAGAAATAAAACACGAATCCAAGAAGGTGTTATTAATAAAAATTAAAGTAGTAGAAAATTGATGTGAAAGCTTTTAGTTGTAAATTTAGTTATTTTCTTCTGAGTTTAATGTTTGCAAAATTTTAATAGGTGTTTCTAAACTTTCTCAGAAAAGCTTATTAATATTTAATAATTAAATATTGAAAAGTATTATTGTTATTAAGTTTAAAAAAATTAGTAACATAAAAAAAAATAGTTGTATTTACTCAAGAATATAATTAGAATTTTAGTATTTTAGCTGTGACATATGATAGATTACCTTGTAACATAAAATACACAAAATAAAATTATTTTTGATAAAATGTGCCACAGTACACATATTAAATATTTCATCATATTTTTACTAAATAAGTCGATAAACACCAGTCAAATAAAACACGAGTCCACGATTTCAAGAAGGCGCTATTAATAAAAATTAAATTCGTAGAAAATTAATGTGAAAACTTTTAGTTCTAATTTTATTTATTTTCTTCTGAGTTTAATGTTTTAAAAATTTTAATAGGGGGTTCTAAACTTTTGCAGAAAAACTTATTAATATTTAATTATTACATATTGAAAAGTATTATTGTTATTAAATTAAAAAAAATATAGTAAAAAAAAAAGTCGTATTTACTCAAGAAAATAATTAGAATTTTAGCTGTAACATATGATAGATTACCTCTTAACATAAAGTACACAAAATAAAACTATTTTTGAGATATTATGCCATAGTACACATTAAATATTTCATTTTTACTAAATAAGTCGATAAACACGAGTCAAATAAAACACGAGTCCACGAATCCAATAAAAATTAAATTCGTAGAAAATTGATGTGAAAGCTTTTAGTTCTATTTTTATTTATTTATTTTCTTCTGAGTTTAATGCTTGCAAAATTTTAGTAGGTGTTTATAAACTTTCTCAGAAATACTTATTAATACTTAATTATTAAATATTGAAAAGTATTATTGTTATTAAATTAAAAAAAAATAGTTATATTTACTCAAGAATATAATTAGGATTTTAGTATTTTAGCTGTAACATATGATAGATTACCTCGTAACATAAAATACACAAAATAAAATTATTTTTGCGAAAATGTGCCACAGTACACATATTCAATATTTCATTATATTTTTACTAAATAAGTCAATAAACACGAGTCGAATAAAACACGAGTCCACGAATCCAATAAAAATTAAATTCGTAGAAAATTGATGTGAAAACTTTTAGTTCTATTTTTATTTATTTATTTTCTTCTAAGTTTAATGTTTGCAAAACTTTAGTAGGTGTTTATAAACTTTCTCAGAAATACTTATTAATACTTAATTATTAAATATTGAAAAGTATTATTGTTATTAAATTTAAAAAAAAAATGTTATATTTACTCAAGAATATAATTAGGATTTTAGTATTTTAGCTGTAACATATGATAGATTACCTCGTAACATAAAATACACAAAATAAAATTATTTTTGAGAAAATGTGCCACAGTACACATATTCAATATTTCATTATATTTTTACTAAATAAGTCAATAAACACGAGTCAAATAAACCACGAGTCCACGATTTCAGGAAGGTGCTATTAATACAAATTAAATTCGTAGAAAATTAATGTGAAAGCTTTTAGTTCTAATTTTATTTATTTTCTTCTGAGTTTAATGTTTTAAAAATTTTAATAGTTGGTTGTAAACTTTTGCAGAAAAACTTATTAATATTTAATTATTAAATATTGAAAAGCATTATTGTTATTAAATTTAAAAAAAATAGTAAAAAAAAAAGTAGTCGTATTTACTCAAGAAAATAATTAGAATTTTAGCTGTAACATATGACAGATTGCCTCATAACATAAAGTACACAAAATAAAACTATTTTTGAGATATTATGCCATAGTACACATATTAAATATTTCATTATATTTTTACTAAATAAGTCAATAAACACGAGTCGAATAAAACACGAGTCCACGAATCCAATAAAAATTAAATTCGTAGAAAATTGATGTGAAAGCTTTTAGTTCTTTTTTATTTATTTATTTTCTTCTGAATTTAATGTTTACAAAATTTTAATAGGTGGTTCTAAACTTTCGAAGAAAAACTTATTAATATTTAATTATTAAATATTAAAAAGTATTACCGCTATTAAATTTTTAAAAAAATTGTAAAATTAAAAAAAAAAATAGTCGTATTTACTCAAGAATATATAATTAGAATTTTAGAATTTTAGCTGTAACATATGATAGATTACCTCATAACATAAAATACACAAAATAAAATTATTTTTGAGAAAATGTGCCATAGTACACATATCAAATATTTCATTATATTTTTACTAAATAAGTCAATAAACACAAGTCAAATAAAACATGAATCCAAGAAGATGCTATTAATACAAATTAAATTCGTAGAAAATTGATGTGAAAGCTTTTAGTTCTAATTTTATTTATTTATTTATTTTCTTCTGAGATTAATGTTTGAAAATTTTTAATAGGTGGTTCTAAACTTTTACAGGAAAACTTATTAATATTTAATTATTAAATATTCAAAAGTATTATTGTTATTAAATTTAAAAAAGAAATAGTCGTATTTACTCAAGAATATAATTCGAATCTTAGAATTTTAGCTGTAACATATGACAGATTATCCCATAAACATAAAATACACAAAATAAAATTATTTTTGAGAAAATGTGCCATAGTACACATATAAAATATTTCATTATATTTTTACTAAATAAGTCAATGAACACAAGTCAAATAAAATACGAATCCAAGAAGATGCTATTAATACAAATTAAATTCGTAGAAATATGATGCGAAAGCTTTTAGTTCTAATTTTATTTATTTTCTTTTGAGTTTAATGTTTGAAAAATTTTAATAGGTGGGTCTAAACTTTCTCAGAAAATCTTATTAATATTTAATTATTAAATATTGAAAAGTATTACTGTTATTAAATTAAAAAAAAATAGTAAAATTAAAAAAGAAATAGTCGTATTTACTCAAGAATATAATTCGAATCTTAGAATTTTAGCTGTAACATATGATAGATTACCTCATAACATAAAATACACAAAATAAAATTATTTTTGAGAAAATGTGCCATAGCATACATATTAAATATTTCATTATATTTTTACTAAATAAGTCGAAAGAGAAAAAGTGTCTTACCTCTTTATTTTCTTTATAAATTCGTATCCTTGATATTATGGAGAATAAACAACAGTTTAGTTTAAAATTTAACAGTATAATGCAAATTCCACATCCAACAAGCACAGTCTGTAGCGGAATGTGGAATGGTGTATTTCCACGCGGTGAAAACTGAACTATTCTAAGGTATTTCGTGCAGGTCTTGAAACAACTCTGGTACAACACACCTGAATATTAGAATTATCCCAGAAATTAATAAATATACTTATTTGGGAAATGGGAGCTTTCACGAAAGGTGATTGCACCCTTCCAAAGCTTTATCTTACTAGCCCCCCCCCTCCCCCGCCCCTTTATCTATTCATGTATACTTTGCAAAGTTCTCAAAAATAATCCCCTTTTGACATGTTCTGACTTTCTCCAGCCACAGTGTTTCGACTGGGAGATTAGTAATTGATGGTCTGATTGACTCTTTTTCATTTCATTTTTCGCGACATAAGAACGCCTTTGTACTCCTTATACACTGAGTTCAACAATAGGAATTTAAAACTCATTGAGAAAAATCTATGCATGTAAACACTCAGAACAAAATCTGTGGGGAGGTAATATGTTGGAACGTATATGTCTGTAGTCCTCTGACAAGGCTGCGTTTTTTTTAAATTGGAGAATATAAACTGGGTATAATGTAAACTAAGATTTTTTTTAAATATAGATAAAAGGCTTAAGTGATGAAAAGAGGAAACACAAAAGGCTTATAAAAACCGTTTAATGATCGACACATGTTTCAGAGCTCATATACGACGCCATTTTTAAGATATATAACGATAAACAAAAATATTCTCGCAAATTTTTGAAAATAAACTTGAAAGCGTAAATCACGAAATCATATATATAAAAAAAGTAGAAGCTTGAAATAGTCTACTGTAAACGTGAAAATTTATATTTCCTTATTGCTTTTTTAAAACAGAAAAATACCTCGTACCAAATTTTAGTTAATTCAAATGAGGTGGATTCATTGCAGATGTTTTTATTATGCATATAGATTTCTATTGATTCACGGATAATAGATGGGAAATAAAGCCTTGATGGATAAATTATTTTACTATTTTTAAAATCAATTTTTAAAGTCTCGGTTCTATGCAGTCTTGCCAGTGATGTAGTTCTTCTGTCATATTTGATATCTGCCATAAGCTCTTTTAATCTTGTTTTAAACTTTCTAGTGGTCATTCCTATATAATATTGTAATGAATCTCATTATGTGATTATGTAAGAATTTTTTGTCATAACACCCAGGGTAAAAATTTGAAATTTAAAGAAACATAACGAATAAGAAATGTAAAAGAAACCCCAATAGTAAGCTTCTAATAACTTTTTCCAAAATTGAGAATTGAAATACAACATTCTATCTTTATAGTCAAATAAGACAGTTTTTGTACACATAATCCCAAGAAGAAAACCGAACTAAAAATTATCTTCTGCGAAAGGTTCAGGTGACAGACCCCCTTCCGCTGACAAAAAATGATTACCGATAACGAAAATTCAAATGTTCATTTTTCTCATAGTGTTTAATTATTTAAATAATTTGAGAAGTTTTACATTTTTATTATATTTTTTCAAAATCATCAGAGAAAAAGAAAATGTATTTAATAAAAATTCAAAATCCATGGAAGGGCAATTGCACTCCTCGCTCCACGATTTCATATGAAGCTGTGTTTTCACATCCCAATGGAAAATAAAATGAAATAAATTTTTAGTTATTGAAATGATATTTCAGGATGTTTTTTACGATGTGATCAATTGACACGCATATTTCCCCTTATTATTGGTAGGGCACACACGGTATTTGTAAAGGACACACAGATTTCAGGGGTTCAAAAAAATTTCCGAGCGACGGTAGTAATGTTGTTGGAAAAGGACGTTATTGTAATAAAAGTTTCAGTTTAATTTTATATCTTATCTGCAGAGTTCGTATTTCCTTTTGCAGAAGTTTGTCAAGTTTGTGTACTATTGATTCATGTTTATTTTACAGCATATTTAAACATGTCAAATTCATTACATAAAATTTTTAATTCTAATAATAATTCAAACTACCTGCACACTAATTCTCAGTTTTGTATTTATATCCGTGGATTCTGTAAATGCATATAAGTACATTCATCCAATTCCCATATACTTTTTTTTTTAAAACTTGATATTCTAAAACCATGACCCAAAATATTAAGATTTTGCAGGCCATGCTTTTTAAAAAGGAGAATACATACATGTAAAAGGCTAAACTAACAAATAATAATAATAATAATAATAATAATAATTCATGCGTTAAGCATAGATTATGAAAGACTTTCCAACACATCCAGAAAACTGTAACTAAACTTCACCCTTTAAATAAGGTGAAAGAAGAAATGTAAGTAAACAGTTTAGAAAACATTATAACACATTGAAAAATAGTTTTAGAAATTACATTCTATTGTCAAAAAAGTAGTCGAATTATATTGTTCAGCCCTGTATATGATCTATAGATTTGGATATATACTAACTACATAGCATGATAAAATTTAGTTAAGTTAGAAAATTCACGTTTAGCAATTTTCACCAATCGATGGAAATTCACTCGAAATCTTTTGCCTTGTAAATTATCTAATAACTTTGTACACACCACATATTAAGGTAAAAGGTAAAAAAACGCTTTAAGGCAACTTGAAACTCACTTTCAGCAATTACTAACCGCATAAACGGCAGTGTACATTGTTCTATGCGTAGCCCTGTATATGAATTTATTTATATTCCACAGAAACATCTATTAGTCTACTAAATATAGTTCACCAGAAAAATACGTAACAAAATTAAAAACTACCCTCAGGCAATTCACTCCCATAGTCTGTAATAAATGCGAAATCCCTTGCGTAGACCTGTATATGATCAACTGAATTTATACACACCACGTTCTATGAAAAAAATTTGTTAAACTTAAAAACGTAAATCAAAGTTGAAAACGCATTTTTCACACATAGACTGTAATTATCGCACGTATACTGTAACCGATATATTTTGTGTGTCCCTGTAAACGAACTATAAACGCAATGCACCCCATACTTTTCAGGGAGCAATTTATAGTGCACCACAGTAATGCATATATTTTCATTATGTTTGAAATAGTGAACTACAATATTTGAATTACACTGCAAATGATATTTCCCCGTAGAACAATGTGGAATAATAAATGCTTTGTACCCTATATTCTACAAAAGCATGTTTTAATGCGCTTGTAATTATATATCAATTTTATCATGTTTCAAATGGCGTAGCATCATAAAATACACTTGAAACGATTATTTTCCATTGACTGTAATGTAACGGAATACTTTTGACTGTCCCTGTAAATAAAGTATAAGTGCTGTTCAGTACACACTTCATTTTCAATAGGGAACATGCTGTGGTAAACGACAATAACATACAAAAATTTCTGGCCAATGCGAGTATATAAACGCGATGTAGACGACGGACGAACGGCAGACAAACCGAAGTCATAAACAATTTTCAACTAGGTTGGAAATTGTTAAAAATTGCCAGAAACCTCCATGCGAGACAGTTCGTAAACATATGAACTTAAAAAGTAATACAGAAATGCAAAATAAAAAATCTAAAGTAAGAAGCTTCTGGAGTTGTTTTATTAATATTATGCAAAATTCATGATTAAAACAGTTTTTTATATTTTAGTCACGGGAATTGCCCCATTCCTAACCTCTCTGAACCTCTCTTTAAGATAATTTTTCAATGCAGGTACGTGGATAAAAGAAAAAAAAAGGGGGGGAGTTTTCAATGGAGGTTCCGAGAGCCGATGACCTCTGTCGAAAATCCTTAGTTTATTTTTTTCTTGTTGCCATAACAAAACATTTTTTTTTAATCATTAACCGAAAAGAGAAAAAAAATTGACCTCCCTTGCTCCCCCCCCCCTCCCTCATGCAGATGCCTATTCTCAGTGACCTCTCACTTATATCACTAATTAGCAAAGCTATATTCAGCACCCTATTAGCATCAAGGCACATGAAGCAATTGCTCAGAGCCTTACATATTTCATGGGCCTAAGATTTTCCGGTCATCAGTAATAATTTTAGTGAAAAAACCCCTCAGAGTAATAAAATTTAACATATGCTTTATTCATTACATTAATTATGTAAATTAAGTATATATTAGAAAGTAACTGTAAAAACACTAATAAAGTCGTCAAAAAAAAAACAGCGATAAAACAATTAAAATTTAATAAAATAACATTAAAAATAACAAAGTTGTATGTTGTTTTATTTTAGAGAACCGTGCATTCATAATAATTAAAATTATCCATTAAAAAAGTAAATTCTGTATTTTTAAACGTCTAAAATGTTATATATTCTAAGAGAGTATTTTAAATTCATTACTATATTATTATTACTTTTTCTAATATAATATTATATTCTAATTCTATTATATTATTTTTTGCTTTTTTCGTCTTTTCCCATTTAAACGGATCTAATAGTTACATTGAATAAGTTTTCCTACAGGGTGATATAAAAATTTTTAACACTGATATTCGTGACATAATAACTTCATTCAGCTTCGAATAACAACCTAATAGAAACAGTAGATTTCTCAATTTTACACATTTATAGGTTTGTAAACAATGTATATTTGCATTAATAAATAACTTAATAATCTTCTCTGTTTTAAACAGAAATTACTACAATTTTCAAACAAATAAACTAATTAATATCAACTTATTTTTTCGTAGCTATTGTTCATCCTTTTTCAATCCCATTGTTCATTTTAAAAAGCCAGATATATTTAAAACACGTGATTAATATTGTCATACAGAATTTTCCATATTCGATTAAAATAATGAAAGATACATAAAATTCTTCAATTGAAATTTAAAATCCAAGATTCCCACGCTATTAAAAATTTTAGGAAAATTAGCACGATAGGCAGGCACTATTGTGGTTTGACAGGTGTCGATTTCAAATAAAAGGTAATCTCCAAAAAGTGCTCCTAAAAGCTTAACCCTCATGGGTTCACCTGTAAAAGAATTAGCTCTTAACCCCCTCCCCCCCCTCCCCAACACACACCCCTCCCTTTTGTTACCAACAATTTTATTGGAGAGTTGTATTGTTTTCTATAGCAGTTGCTTACTTGTTTTGAAATATGTGTGCTTATGGCATTCTACAAGGAAATTACCATTCATATTACAGTCTTGTGTGTGTGTAGTATATCTACTGGAATTTTTCATCAGTGCTTTAGTTGTGATAGTTTTTTCAGTTCTTTTTTTCTTCACGAAAAGAAATCATCGGAAAATTAAAGGTAAGATATTGTTTTTACAAGCATTTTTTTTTTTTTAAGTTATGTTATTCATGATGTAAAATTGTTGATACATATGCAAATCTTAACACTGTGAAATGGTATTAATACCTTTAAATTAAAATATTCTACTGCGATGCATTAGAGAAAATTCTTATAATTCAAAACAATCATGTGGGTTGAAATGGACAAAAAAAGATTATTGTTTTTCCTATAAATGTAATTAGAAAGTTTGAGGGAAATTTCTAACACAATTACACAAACTATTTACGATTTGTTAAATCAAAGGCATAAATATTTATTAACAATTTATTATTTCACGTTTATAAATTTATGCTATAATAATATTCTGAAAGTTGTTATAAATGGTGTTTTTATGCTCATAATATTGCCATATCGAAACAAATTTTATGTTATTAGTATGATTTTCTTACATTATACGTTTTGAAATAAAGGCAAAAAAGTGTTAATAACACCTCAAAATTTAATAATTGCTATAATATTTAATTCATAATACGGTAATTTTATGGTTTTATTAATAAGTTTTTCGCCTTTATTTATGGATAACATCAGTTTGTTTAAGAGTTTAATGTATATATTTTTAATTAGTATCTTGATCTTTGACAGAGATTTTTTTTAATTCAAAATGCATAATATTTTTTCTGTGTTAATAATTCAAAATTTGATATTTTTTAAAAAATAAAATCGCAAAATATTTTCTTTCTTTTAAAATTCGTTAATAAATAATTAAATTACAATTTTATTAATAAGTTTTTGCTTTGTTGTAATTAAATCACTTTGATAAATTTTTTGTTGATTGTCACTAATAATAATTGTTATTTTCATAAATTCATGTACTTTTGATACACTTAAATTCAGAACAAGATTATATTTCAAAAGTATAATGATTTTTTTTTTTTTTTTTTTTTTTTTTTTTTTTTTTTGATTGACTTTGCTATCAGTTTTATTCTTTGTGGATAGTTATCATTTCATATGTTGAAAAAACCTGAAACATTTATTTACTCTTCCATAAATATACAAAAAATAACTATCTGCTTGTTATAAATACAAATTTAATTTCATAAAATTTATGATACATTAAATTCTTAATATTTTTATAATGTTCAGAGTAGTTTGAAACAGTTATCTTAATTTTAACTTGTACTGAATATTTATATTGTTTTTTTTTTTTTTGTCATTTCTACATGTTATATCTTTGGATTTGACCGGCATAAATCTGCATCACAAGCTTTCAAAATATGTGTATAATATCTAAATAAATCTGCATTCAGAATATCTACCACTTTTTCAAATTAGTAATATTCGCATAACTTAATCACGAATAGTGTGTCAATAAATAAAGTTAAGGTTACTATTCTGAAATGCTGGTAGATATTTTGAAAAAAAAAATCCCAAATTGGGAAAGCTGAATCATTAAAAAATATAATTATTTATTAATGAATAACTGAAATATGCTCAAACGAATATCGTGGTTAATCTTGCTTAATACAAATAACATTATCAATTATATGAAGAATTATGTTAATCGATCAACACCGAATAACCTCTCATTCTCAGATTTTATGTGTAGCACATTCTTTTTTATAATCCTAATACATTTACGATTAACGAAACTTAAAATAACAATATTTTAACTAATTTTATCAATCACTTAATTTAATAATGTTTTTTAACTCCAGCAATATGTCTAATTACTAATGTGCATAATCGTCTTTAGAGGTCTGCACGGACCGAAATTTCCAGGCCCGGGCCCGGCCCGACCCATACAAAAAATAATTTGGCCCGGCCCGGCCCGATACAAAAATTAAAAGTTCGTCCCGAACCCGGCCCGGCCCGAACAAAAAAAATATTGGCCCGGCCCGGCCCGATTTAAAAGTTAAAAGTTCGGCCCGAGCCTGGCCCGGCCCGGAAAAAAGTTAAAATCTCGGCCCGAGCCCGGCCCGGCCCGAGTGAATTTCTACAAAACATAATTTTTACGTCGATTTGGTTAAAAATTTGCCTCGTAGGAGGAGATCTAACCAAAAATTCCTTTCTTAGCTTTTTTTTTTCATGTTTATAATCTTCATTTTTATAGAGGTGCCGCAAGCTGGAATATTTATTTTTTTAATAAATCTCTATTTATTGTATGTATGTGTTTAAGTTATCATCAATATTGTTAATCCATATTCCATTTATTGAAGTGTTAAAAATCAGAAAAATGCTATACAGTAAAATCTTCTAAGATGGAATTGCATGGGGAAGAAAAAAAAATGAGTTATAGACAATTTGCCTTCTTAGCAGGTGTAAATGTATTATATATTCTTTTCTTACATATTAGTATATTAGTATACAGCAAAAAAAATTAAAAACAAAAAAAATCCCTGCCGGCTCCGCCTGCAAACAAGTTATTTTTCGAAGTAGGCGGTTCCAACTCCCGCATCTTTTCGAAACTGATACATAAAATCAAGGGACATAAAATCTCGGTCAAGTTCGTTAATGGGCAAAATCAAACCAAGGGGGGTTAGGCTTTTTGTGAAAACAGAAAAAAAAACCCATAATTTCTTAATTATGATACGTATCGAATCCGTTTGAAGTTATTATTACTTCTAGGAACAGTGCCAAAAACGTATGTATGACAGATTTTTGATATAATTAAAAATTGCCTTAAGGGGGGGAGGGAAGGGGGGTTTTAGAAGAAAAAAATTCATAACTTCGTCAATTCCCAATATTTCAAATCCGCTTAAATATATTATAAATCCTCTTAATATTATCTAAAACTTTTATATTGACATGTTTTTTTATAGGACCAACTCTTATGGCCAAAAAAAAAAAAAAAAAAAAAAAAAAAAAAAAATTCCTTGCTGGCTCTGCCTGTAAACAAGTTTCGTTTCAAAGTAGGCGGTTCCAACTGCAGCATCATCGCAAAAAGGTCATTTCTTCCGCAATTCCCGACAAACAGGCACCCCACGTTCTGCGTCTTCGAAATCTACCTGTGCCTGTAGGCCGAGCCGTCAGGGATTTTTTAATTTAAGACAGGATCCCATCATAAGCAGGTTCTTTTTCACACGTTTTACTATATTTTAATTTAGCCATATTTTAATAATTGTATAAATCTACTATTCTTTAAAAAGAATAAATTTTAATGTTTAAATATAAAATAATGGCGATTTAAAAATGTATGCATGTTTTGAAAAGATTTTTCTGCCAGATCGTATTTTACTGACCTTCGAACGGACCAGGCACGCCGAGACATTGATTTTCATACGGGTCAAAACCAGGACTAACAATTTTGAGGCGTGAAGACTAGGAAGAATGAAACCAGTCCCGGCTCTGTACGGAACAAATAATTTAAGGCACGGCCTTATCCTTCAGGTAAAAAGTAAGGCCCGGCCCGGCCCGTAAACAGTAATCACTAGGCCCGGCCCGGCCCGAGCCTTCAGAAAAAAATATTGCCCGGGCCCGGCCCGGCCAGAGTGCCGTGAAGAAAAATAGGGCCGGGCCGAGTACGGGCTTCGGGCCTTGGCCCGGCCCGTGCAGATCTCTAATCGTCCTTACCATTGAATTTGACAATACATTTTTTTCTTCCTTTCTTTTTTAAAGGTGTCTTTATGTTTTCCGATATTGTAGCCGTATTTTTTTTCTTTTTAATAACTTTTAGAATGATCAGTATAGGGAATAAAATAATTCATAAATCTAGTTTTAAAGAAATATTTTCTGTTTTAGATAATAATTTAATGCAATTTTCAGTATCTCGACTGATACTTGAAAGTGTAAACATTAAATCACTTTGAGTAATATTCTGTTTTTCTCCAATAAATGTTAATTATGTTATTTTAAATAATTATGTGATAGCTTCAAATAAAGATCCGTGGTGAAACCAATACGCAATTTTGAAATTTTATGACATGTTTTCATTTTAAAACAAAGATTTACACATCTGTTTAACTAACTTGGTATTATAATTATGAATATTTTTATACTACTTAAAATTGAATTTAAACGGTAACAATTTTTTATAGTTGAAATTCTAAGCAAAATCGGCTACAGATATTCGCTCTTGCATCAAAATGTATCTGTTTTAGTTATGAATTTTAATTTAATAAAATAAAATTTAAACTTTTCAATTTTTTTCTAAATTCTTAAGTACGAACTTTATTTAAACAGTTTGGAATGTTGTAGATCATCGGTAATGAAAACATCTTTTTGGGATGATTTTTCTTTGATAAGATTTCAATAATGTTGAATAAAATTTAAGAATTTGAAATTTTCTATGCAACATCTAATTTACAAATCAGTAGAATAAGTTTGGAAAACTAGCAACTTTGCATGAAAATGTTAGCTAATTTCAAGTTATTTAAAAATACAACAGATGCTAGAATTGAAATATTTCATTATTACTTCAAGTTATAAAATTTTGTTCCTTATCATTCAGATCTGAAATTCCCCTATTCAATATTAATACTATGGTCTTAGAATGCATTGGTAAGTTTTCAAAATTTCGCACTAAATAATTTAACTTCTTTTTCTGGATATTATTCTCAAGATTCTCAAGATATTATTCTTTGTTTTTCTTTTGGTAATAAATTTTTTAAAATATCTATTTAATATTTTAATATAAAAATCTAATTAAAAATTCGACAGCTTCACTAACATTTTAATATTTGAAATAAAAAATTAGGTATATATTTTAGAATAATTTTGCCGAGCAGAAAGTAAAAAGGCATCCTTTAACAAGAGTATACAGAAAAAAAATTAAATTATTTGGTGAGAAATTCGAAAGAATGCATTCGATGTCGATGTCCTTAGGTTTAATATTAAAGAGGGAAATTTATGGTTTAACTGATAACCAGACAGTGAGATCTCGACGTACCCCTATCCAATGCTAAACATATATTTTAAACCTAATTGAACCAAAATTTCTCGTCAGTAAATTAAAATCTTTAATTTATGTTTTCTGCGTAGTCTGCTTAAAATGTTTTTTATTTTGTGCTTGACAAAATACTGCAAAAATCGGTATTAAATTTTACACTTTGACTGTGAAAACTGACAACCTGTGAATAATACTTTAGCACTTAAAATTAAGTGCAGTTGTTAAAATTAAGTGCCAAAAAAATAATAAAAATAACATCCCATACATTTTAATCGCCAAATTGTTAAAAAAGAAAAAAAAAAGTAAATAGCGATTTGAAAAGTATGTTTAAAAACAAAATATAGGTTTTTTTTTTTTTTTTTTTTTTTTTTTTTAATACAGACATTTTCAAGAATACCCAATTTTGAGGCTTTAATTTTTGTTTCAGTAAATTAAACTTTAGGATATGCAACAAGTCATTCGGTCAAAGAGCTTACGAATTATCGAGATTTAAAGCTTGGAACTCATTATGTTAAATTTGATGTATTTGTATAAAGATACAAAATTTAGAATTCCCATTATTAATTTCATATTTAGGATTCCGTACTTAAAAAGTAAAAACGGAACCATTATACCGTCACTCCTGTGTCTGTCTGTCCGTCTGTTAGAGACCCTTTTCTTGTAAACTATGGTAAGTGAAAAGTTCAAATTTGGCAATGTTATAAAGCCCTTTTACCCACATATTTTCAGATTAGTATAGCCATTCACAAATATGTTTAAGAAAAATTTAGGGGCTAATAAAGTTACTTGGAAAAAAAAAAAAGTTTTTTTTATATAAATCGCGTGGGGTATCGTGTGAAAGAAAGCGTAATACCGAATTCAAAAATATATTTGTTTTAATTTTAGGTATACTATATTTTCAGAGATATCGTTGAAAATGCAATGCAAAAATATCCCCCCCCCCCGGTCTATTTCCGAATCTACTGAAACTAAAAATATGAAAAAAATTAGATGTAGTAGAAGTTTATTTAAACCTTGCAGGAAAACTATAAAGATTTTCCGAGGTAACATAGTTTTTGGGAAAAACGCATTTTTCGGTTACACACAAACTTTTCTTTTCGGGTGGTCAGAGGAGGGAGTTGACGAGCGCTCGAGGTATCTATCGACGCAGAATCATCCAAGGATCCTCCCATACTACTTCTTATTATATAATTTATTGATAGCTAACATATAGCTTCTTTCAAATCATTTTTCGTTTTCATGGTAGGGATTAAAAAAAAAGTTTTGGAAAATGCTCCAGAATTAAATCACTAAACAACGCTTCTTCTGCGCTTTGTATTTTCTTTCTATTTGATGTTATTTTAAGAAAACACAGAAAATATATTTTAAAAAACGTAGATATTTTTATTATATTATTTAAAGTTTTCGTTTAATTGATGGGAAGCGCTCTGCTTTTCTCACACAGTGACATTTCTGCATTATTTCTCTATTCTGGGTATTCTATGTTAGTCAAGTCACTTCACAAATCCACTGCTGTTATATGAACATACTAAATTACTTTGAAGAACACCCCATTGTCCACCATTTTCTATGAGGTTTATGAGTATCATGATTATATCATTGATGAACTAATTAGTATTTTTTTTTTTTTTTTTTTTTTTTGAGGTATGAACTTTTAATTTTGAAAATCTTAAAAATTTTGATATATTTATGTATTGTATTGTAATTATCGGTTTATCTATTGTCGATTATTTATGTGGTTTAATGGTTATTATTTACAAAAGTTTTATTATATATATGATTTCTTTCTTTTTATTGATATTATTATTATTTTGAGCAAACTGATAGGTTATTATTTCTTTCTGAAAAAGAAAAAATAATAATAATTTGTATTTAAACTTTCGGCAAACAAAGCTTATGGGATTTGATGAACATTTTTTGTGTAACACATTTAAGAAAATATATTTAATAAATATAAAATATAAATTACCGTAATAAATATAAATACATAGTTATAAATTAGTCTTCCTCGCGAGTTAAATAAATGGTATCTGTGTTCAATTGATATCGAGATTCACCCTCCTCCTCCACATTTTATTATATTAAAATTTTACTGCCTGTTTGTGTTTCAGAACTACCCCTCTGAGAATATGGCATATTACGCTATGAAATTTACACCGAGAATGCCATATAAACTCTCATCATTTTAAAATTCAAATTAGTTTCCAAGATATAATAATAATAATAATTATTATTATTATTATTATTATTATTAATTTTTAATTGCATTTCAATATCGGTGGCAACTAAATTACTTCATTTTGGTGAATAAAAGGAAAAAGGAGGAGATGAAAGGGATTAGTAGATTTTTATTGATCTCATCTTACTTATAATAAAATCCATCTTACTTATAATAAAATCCAAAGGCGAGAAAGTGTCTGTAACGGTACCGGGTTGTACCACTCCGATTCGACCGTAGTTAAACGCCATGTTAGGCTTACTGAAAAAGAAGTTATATTATCTACTTTCGTCGCTTAAATATTTGTAAAAGCATATTCAAGCTTTTAAATCTTTTAATTTTGTTTAAAACCTTAAAACACTATTTCATAAAAAAAAATGTATATTAACATTTCTGTTAAAAAAAAAATTCTGTAAGCACTTTTTTTTTTTCAGAATGCGGTGATTTATTTCCTTGGGAGAGATTTGAGGTTGATTCAGTATAGTGTCGCCATCTACTGGCAGATTTTGAAATTGGCTTCCATCGTTCCGTATTTCGGGTCCTCCCAAAATTCACGATTATTTGACAAAATTCATGTTTTTTTTTTTTCGTGATTCTTTGATAAAATTTGCATTTTTTCTGCTCTTTTTGACAAAATTTCATTTTTTCGTACTCCTTTGAAGAAATTTGCGTTTTCTTTTTTCGATCCTTTGACGAAATTTGCCTTTTATTCACGATCCTTTGACAAAATTCGAGTTTTTTCTGAGATTGACGAAATTAGCGGGTTTTTTTTTTTTTTTTTTTTTTCGATCCTTTGACGAAATTTCACTTTTTTCGCGATCGCTTAACGAAATTAGACATTTTTTCGCAGTGCTTTGAAGAAATTTGCGTTTTTTTTTTTTTTTCTAGACCCTTTGAAGAAATTAATGTTTTTCCGCGATTATTTGGCGAAATTCGCAGGGTTTTTTTTTTTTTTTTTTTTTTTGCGATCCTTTAACCATTTTTTTTTTTTTTTTTTTTTTTTTGTGATCCCTTGATGAAATTTTACACTTTTTTCGGAGTCCTTGGAAGAAATTTGCGTCTCTTTCGTAAGCCTTTGACGGAAATCGCGTTTTTCTGCAATTTGTTAACAGAATTAGCGTTTTTTTTTTTTTTTTTTTTTTTTTTTTTTTTGCAATCCTGCAACGAAATTTGCGTTTTTATTTTCGGTACTTTGACGAAATTCACGTTGTTTCCACAATCCTTTGATGAAATTTTCTATTTTTTCTGCGAACGATAGACATAATTGATTTTTTTTTTCGGCGACTATCGTTCAAAATTCGAGATATTTATGTTCGAAATTTTGGACTGAAGACTTAAATTTTCGAAATCGAATGCCTTAAATTTTTAGGAAAACTTGAACAGAATCACCCCTGATGAAATAAATATATAACTATTTTTTGTTTCTAACGAATCGTAATATAAATTAATTTTAAACTAAAATTTGAGAGAAAAATGATTTGTTTTTAATTTCGGGAAGAGAAGGGGGGGGGGGGGTGGCGTGTTCCCCCGCCACTGAAGTAACAATATTTTAGTGATTAAACATTGAAATACAATGGACTGAAAAAAATTAGGAATCGGTAAAATTTTCGAAAAATTTCAGAAAATCTAAAATTTTAGTAAAAATTTACAAATTTTCGAATTTTTCTTTCAGGACTTCGGGTTTTTCCGGATTTTGGATTTTCGGATAATGGGTCATATACTGTAAAATGATTCTTTCTTATCAAACGTAATTAAAATATAAGAAATGCGTAGTACAGCGTAATTTCCATTTAATTTTGCTTATGTAATCAAACAATGAGTTATATAGTTAGTCAAGCTGTTTAAAAACTCAATGATAACACTTTTTTACAAAAACTTTCGCACATGGATTATTTGTTAATATTTGATTTTGTCCAATCGTTGAACTATTTCAGAAATTTAATACTAAGTAAAAAAAAAAAAAAAAAAAAAAAAAAAAAAAAAAAAAATTATGTATATATCCTTATTATTTTTATTTGTAGAAACCATTTATCCTTTTTAAGGTGTATCTTTTCTACAATACAAACCTTTCAATAATAAATCTCCATGCTGTTTGTTTGTATGAAGTCTTATGAAAATGAAACGCAGATCAACAATCCGTCATTTTTGACGGGGTTATATACTAGTTTTTCTAATAAAATTGAAAAGATTATCTGTCAATTTGAATGAATGAATGATAAAAAATGATTAAGATACATTTTTCAACAAAACTCTAAGAAATAAAAACTTAATTCATATATTCAAGTTTTATTAATAAGGTTTTTTTTTACTTTTTTTTTTTTTTTTTTTTTTTTTTGTATATTTAAAAAAAAAATTGTCTGTTGACAAATTAGCGCCTAAAAATCTTTCATGGTAACATTTTTGAGTTTTTCATTCCACAAAAGAAGTTGAACATAAACCAATTTAAACGCCTTGCATGTAATTGGACAATTACTGCTCTTATTTTCAAATAAATGAATTTAAAAAAGAAACACAAATTTCCATCTAATTACTTCTTTAAATTGGCAGTTAAAATTTGTCTTAAAGGCTCAAAATTTGGAATGGAAAACCATTGGCAATTTTTAAGTATTTATTTTAGTTTGTGAGTGTGAAATATTTTTGTATAAGATCGTCCATGTGATTTCATTTTTGTTTCAAAACGTCAAAATGACGTCATTGGCCACAAGCGCCAAAACTAAAAAAAAAAAAAAAAAATGTTGAAATTACATTTTTTTTTTTTTTTTTTTTCATAAATGAAGTCATTGAAAACGTGCATTTTTATTGAGACTGCATTGTAAACTGCAATGTAAATAGGATTTTGGATTTTTTTTAATCTAATAAATTTAATATTATAAATATCGTCTAAATATACAATAAAATTAGATTTCTTTTCCTCCGCGAAGAAACGAAAGATCTCATTCAATTAAAAAAAAAACATATCGGGTCGCCACGTAGCTAGTACTATTAATAACAACGCTGCTGATTATAAATAAATTCAGAAAATTGTGCTCATCACTAATACTAACATTATCATTACAAAGGTATAGTTATGATCAGGGGTTTAAAAATTCCATAAAATCTGGTAGCCAGAAAACAGTCTAGTCGCCAGTAAAAAATATTTAGCCCCCTCTCCTTCTCTCGCCCTGTTATTAATTTTTTTTTAACAACAAAAGTTTTTTTTATGAATTAATTGAGAAAAAATAATAAAAGCATTTAGTTTAGAATTATTAGTTACATAATTTGGAATATTACATAATTTAGTTTTATAGATTTACTTCAAATGAATGACTTATAATCACTCACGTGTTATTGTGCGTTAAAATGAATGTCATAGATTAATCAGTTTACCTTTTGAATACAAATATCTGATTTTAATCTTACAAAAACACGAGCATTTTTTAGCATTGTATCCAATTTTATATGCCACACAGGCAGAACTGACACAATTTCTTATTGTTTTATTGAACTCCCCCCCCCCCACATTCTTATCACGTGATATGGTAGCTGGCCAAAGCGAAAAAGAATGGCGTTTTCTGTGCATGAGATGGAAAATGCTTTTAGGTAGCTTTCAATACAAAAAAGTCCTTCCGGCCTGTACCAGGAGGAAAAGGTAGCTTTCCTATATATCTTCGTTTTAAAATTTTAGCTAATGTTACACGAAAACAGCAAGCTAAAATGCAAAGAAACGTTTACAAAAGATTCGTTAATACTGAATTTGAATAAGAAAGTCGCCAAATTATTGAGCAATAGCCAAATTGGCTTCATTTATGAAGACTTATTTCGGAAAAGAATGGCGTTTTCTGTGCATGAGATGGAAAATGCCTTTTAAACTCTGTTCTTCCTTTATAAATACGAGAGAAGAGGAAGATCACTGCTTGCATCGCACGTGGTGGGAAGAGAGAATTGTCATTTGTGGTAAAGTTAATATTTGTAATAAAAAAAAAAAAAAAAAAAAAAAAAAAAAGAAAGAAAGAAAGAAAACGCCAGATTAAATAATTAAGTCGACAGATTAAAAAAAAAAAAACTTCACATTTGTCACGCCTTGGTTATGATAAAAACATACTGTACCTAAGTGATTGAAAAAATAAATTAATAGTAACCGCGAATGTTTTACAGAATTTAATTACCCACCAGAATATTTTATATAATTTTTGGGCAGTTCCATATGTGACGGAATGACATTTTGAGTTATAGAATTAAGTTAAAGCAATTACCTTGAAGCTATTTTCAAATGAAAATTGATGTTTTAGTTTGCACATGACTTTTATTGATTAAAAGATTAAATATATATATATAAAACAATATTTTTAGATATTTTATTCTTTCATTTTGTAGCAATTTCTTATAGTGTGACGGAATGACATTTTTGCTACCAATACTCTAACCTTGTATTTAAAACTGGAAACTTTTGTGAATTAAGAAGCCATTCAGTTTTTAAACTAATACATATCTTAAATATGATGTATAAGCAATGTAAAATTATAATTTAGAGCAATCTCTTTGTCCTAGGGTTGTAGTTATTAACTATCATTTGACGTGACGGAATGACTGTGACTGAATGACGGAACGTTTCTTAAACATTTATTAAAAGAAAATCGACTAAACTAATACATTTTATATATTTTTTATTATCCAGAATTATCATAAGAAATTACATTATATAATTATTCACATGCGACAGCTTTTTCAAAAGCATATCAAGGACGATTACGTAGTATATTTTCATGTATTATTATCAAGTATATGGCTTTAAGACTATTGTAAACCATTACATATTTTACTACATGCATTTATTTATTAAGAAAGTACAAAATAAACAACAATTATATTCTTTTACACAGTTTTTTTTAAAGATGCTATTTGTACAAAACTGCAAATATTTTATTTTTCAGCTATAATCTAAACATTTTGAATCTAAAACATTAATTTGAAAACTTGGTATATATTTCAATATATTTTTTAATTAATTTATAAAAATTATTTAAAAAAAATTTTTGATAAAATTTGACACTTTTATGGAATTGCCCTTTTATGTTAATAATTTGCTGTTTTCGAACAAAAGCATTTAAAATATCTTTTGAAAATGTTTTAACAATAATTTTATAGTTCTATTTTTCGCAATTTCTTATTTTTTCAAGTGTATATATAATAATTGTCATAATGAGATCAGAATGCATGGGTTGATTAAGTAATACGTACCATTTTAAAGTTAGGAGATAAAATTATTCAAAGGTTAAGATAAAAAAAAAAAAAATAGAACTAGTTTTCAGAAAGGGATTTCTGAAATCCGGAACTTTCTGATACATTCCCGAATTCCTTTTTCTTTTTAAATGGCCCTAATTTACGGGTATTTTTATTCAGATACTAAGAAGTGGAATAGCGCTCTTCTTTTTCTATAAAAGTGAAGAATATTTAAAGAAAAAGGCGTCAAAGTTGGTATTGACAATTTTTGAAAATTTACAGCCCGATAAAGGGCGTCATCGAGGAGAAATCGGTGTTTACGCTGCGCTAAAGTTATTGATTGAGTGGACTGTATTACGAAAATATGTAATGCATTGATTCGAATAATGAAAAGAGTTTCTAAATTACTAAAATGTTTGTATACATATTTACATTACATTAGGTTAAATCCAACGTGGTGACACCATAGTGAGTTTCGAACACTGTCATAATGAATGAGTGGGCAGTACCACTTGAATAACATAACTATATTATTCTTAGGATCATTAATAAATGACATAACTATATTATCCTTACTATGATTTAGTAATGAGTTCTTATTGCGATATTTAAGGACCCCATGGTAATTTTAGCTAATAAAATAGCTCCATTATGCGGTTTTTTTCCATGTTGAATTATTCGTGCGAATATCACAAATGCGGGAGAGAATAACTGTTGCCATGCGGCAAAAAGAAAATTATGAAAGAATGCGCTAAAGTCGTCTGCAAGACCAAGGGAAGCCGTAATAATTGGTAAATTATATTTCGAAAAATGCACAAGGGTATTTAATTCCAAATCTCGCCAGCATTTCATGCTTTTAAATATAAAAACAAGTAATATAAAAAAAAATTAAGTCAATTCCTACTGTTTAATCATAAATATATAAAATAAACCTGTACAGCATTAATGTCCCACGTTGTCTTTATTGAACATTATTTTATAATCATCGTTGCGGTATTTTATTTTTTGTTGGCATCACTAATTTGAGATAAATCTTTCATTTCATTTATGAAAACAATGGGAGAAATTTTTTTCTCCCATATAAAAATTTAAATTAATTAATTGAAATTAATTAATGAATTAATATTTGAAACAACTGTATTAACATCAATTGTCATCCAGTACAAGTTTTAAAAAAATTATTTGAACTGGAATGGATGATTAGAAAATATTTTATTAACGATTGAAAATTCCAACAAGATATCTATATATAGAGAGTGTGAGCTAATAGTAGGAATTTAATAACTGTGAGAATGAGAAAGTTTTGTTTTGTTAAGCGGGGAAAATAATTTGAGAATAAGAATTCTGTTTAAAATAATGCTTTTAAGAACTATTTAAAACTTTTTGTGATTCTCCAATTTTATATATTTTTGTAGTTTGGTTCTTTTCTCTTAGATGTTATGGTTTCACCCCATTATATAACTCAATTATATTACGAACTTTAGTAATACAATTTTTATTAGAGTTATAAATTATGGAAAACTCAATAAACAAAAATATACAATGTGTGTTATGTAAGTACATTAAATTTTTGTCTACTTCTGATAAAATTAATCTTGTAGTTCTGTTTCTATTTATTGAATTATTATTTTTTCACTGATTTGCTCAACGTGAGGATTTTGGGCCTTTCAATAAGTAATAGAATCATTTATGATTAAGAATCAATAATTTAGAATTTTAAAATGCACAGTTATTACAAAATGAAAATCGAACCACATATAAAATAAGTTACAAGCAGTAAATTTCCTTATTAATAGTTATTAAATAGTTTTTTATGAGGACTGAAACTTTGCATATTTTAGCTCAAAATAGAAAGTGAAAAATTTGGTCATCTTCTTGTTTAGGTCCAACAGCAGAAAATCGTTGAGAAAAATCTTCTCCTTTGAAGAACAGAAACAAATTTGCCAAAGACGGATTTTTAACTATATATTTCAAAACAAAATGGTTTTTATATTTATTATTGTATTTCACAAGCATTATAGAACTTCATACGAGTTTCATATGCAATATCATCAGTTCTTTGAGGGTTGTTTTTTCAATTCAATATCATATAAAGTTCACTTGCATCAAAGCGCTAGAAAATCTATACTGAATAATGTTGCTTTCTTTTCTTTCTTTATCCATCCTCTCTTTATTTGCTTTGTTTGAAACTTAATATATGCATTTCTTCTTTTTCAGAGTGACCTCAAGATGAGTCAGTTATCAACATAAAAAGAAAATTCGTAAGTGATGAATCTGATGAAATCACCATGAAGAGATATAAAGAGGAAAAGAAATTTAAATACGAGGTCTCAGAACTAATCTTCGTTTGTTCTCCTTCTATAGAAGTTGATCCAAGTTTTATTGTAAATTTATTGTTGAGTTATGATCCTCAGGTTGTGATAAACCACCACTGGGCTCCGTTGAGTCGATCATCATCACTTAAAGTTTGGTATGGAGCTGTCGCGACGTTCTCTTCGGAAACATTTGCCAAGATTGCACTGGATAGCATCCAGAGAAAGCATAGGTAAATATTTTATAAGTTTTATAGATTTCTTTTTTTTTTTTATTGTCGTTAAGATGGCCCGCAATGGGCAGTAGATGAGGGAAATTGAACCTCCCCATATTTTTAAATTTGATTGTTTTTCTTTTTCTTTCATGATTTAAAAAATAAAAAGATTAATTAAATGATTTAAAATAATTTTACACAAGTTAAAAGAAATAAGGACTTAGCCTTTCCCACCACCCCCCTGAAACCCCCGTAAAAAACAATTTTTAAATCTGTTTTTTTTTTTTTTTTTTTTTTTTTTTTTTTTTTAAACATGTTTTCAAAAGAAGTTAGGAGTACTTTGAAAATATTAGAGGTTTATATGGGAAGAAATTGCAGTTCAGAAATAAGTGATTTGGATAACTCAAAATGTATCTTTTATAATAATAATTGCTAAAATTCATATCAAGGTAATCTGTTAAAAATACGTAACTTACAACAAAAAAAAAAAAAAAAAAAAAAAAAAAATCCTATTTTGAAAAGGGAGGAAAAGGATGGTCAGTGGTACTTTGATAATAACTGGACATTTTATAATAGCATTAGCTCAGTATCACTAGATATTAAAAATATAAAAATAAAAGTAATTTTAAATCTAAAATAAAAAATAATAAAAACGATTTTTTTATGATAAATATAATGGGAGTTAAGAATCGAAGTTTCTTCACAAAAGAAAAAAAATCACCATTTGCAACTTTAGCATGTCTAAGAAAGGTGCTTAATAAATATTCACTTTAAAATTTTTTAAAGAAACCCAAATTATTTAATAATAATTTAGTAATTAATAATCACATGTGCAGTTTCACTAGAGCTTATCCTGGTTCTTTTGATGAAAATATTATATGCTGGCAAGATCTTTAACAGTAAATTTTAGAATTTGTTTAATAATATACATTAATATAGAAGTGGTGGAAGTTCAATGGATTTTGGTGAGTGACACCATAAGAGCTATTCAGCTGCCTTTCGAATTACGGAACGTCTAGTTCAGTGTTTTTCGATACCGAAGAGTAGCCACTTTTTCAGAATTTCTCGTGATGTGATCACATTTCATTTAATGCAAAGAAACTCTGTTGAAAATATACAACTATATACAGTTATACAATGTCTATATTAATAGTAAAGTTATGAATGAAAATCCGGATTCTGCTTAAGTGAGACATTCTGCATTTTTAGCTATAAATGTGATAGTTACCCTATTTTTTTCCGGTACAAAAAATGTTTGGCTTCATGAATACTATCACATTGTTTGTTGTTGTTGTTTTTTTTTTTACATTTTATGAACACCTTGTGTATATTTCTCAGACGTTTATTCCACTTTACTTAGTTTTCCTTGAGTTAAAATAAGTTTTTATAAAAACATTACGTTTTATTGCATATTTTACACCTGTTTCACATTTGTTATGCCAGTTCTGTTAAAATTTTTCATTTTGTTTTCATGTTATTTAGTTATTTTTATTTATTTATTTATTTATTTATTTATTTTGCTATTACAGGTTTCTGAAGGTCTTGCTTTTCAAGGAAATCTCAGATATATTGTTGAAAGCTGAACTACTCCATCCCAAACCTTCCGAAGAAACGACACGACTTATTTTTAGAGCACCGAAACTCTTCCCCGAGAACCATATTCCGCATATGAAAGCTTGGCTTAAGTCATTTGGAAAACTGAGTAAGGCCCAGTTGCATCGAAGTAAAGTTCCTGATTGTATAGTACTCGAAGTAGAGTATACTTCGCAGTTCCAAGCATATGCTGCCAAATTCGTAATGGACGGATGTGATATTAAGAAAGTTGGACTCGTTTCTATAGAACTCATTGTGACAGAAAGTGGTAAAGAATTCGAAAAGTTCGTTAAAAATGAATTTAAGAAGTGCATCTCAGAAAAGTGCTAATAAGTATCTCGAAAGGGCATTTAAATTAAAACTGTATATTTCTTTATTATTTGTTTATTTGGTTATTACTGTTAAATCTTGAATACGCATATGTGAATAGGTATATGTATAAAATTATTAATACTAAATAGAGTGCGTAATGTCCTTCCTTTTGAATACCACTATTTCCTTATAACAATCTTCGATTTACTTAAAAATAAAATTGGTAATAATTTTCTATGATTAAATAAGGAGTAGATTACCAGTCAGAAATAGTGGTATTCAAAAGTTAAGACCGAGTGAACCCTACTGAATTGTCTGGAACTACCTTGTGTAATTGTTAATTAATTGTGAAATGTTTATTGTTTTTGTTTATTTTGTATCGTATTTTTTAACATAAAAAATCTTCTTGATTTTCTTTTCATTATATACATGAATAAAAAACGTTTGTTTTTATCTTTTGTAATTAATCATTTATTCATTCATTCTATACATAAATTGATGCGGGGTAAATTCTTAAGGATGATTCTTCTATAATTCAAATGTATTAAACCTGTTTAGATGGAAATTTCTCTCTCCAGGGTATCCTTAAGTATCCTGTTTTGCAGAGTTTTGGAAGTCTTTTGAAGTGAAAACTGATAAATGTCGAAAGGCTGTAGAAAACATTTTATTAAAAAAAATGTCTTTAATTAGTAAACAAATTTAAGCCAAAATAATTTTTATACCTCTCCCATTTTTGAAAAATTATATAAATTCCATAACGGCATCTTCTTTTTTTTTTTTTTTTTTTTTTTTTTTTATAATATGATTATTATAAAAGAAATTTTGACTATTTTTATTTGAACCAAGAAAATGAAGTGAACCCTTATGTAGCCCGTTTACTTCAATGACCTTAAAAAAAAAAGAAAGAGATCTTTACACTGAAAATAAAATCTGATGATTTTACAGAAATGCAAAAACTGTCAGCCAGGTCGTTAATATAAAAATATATTTATATTACAGAAAAATGTGTTATTAACTTAAAAAACAGCAGTTAATTGTTGGAATTAAAAAAAATAATAATTTAGATTTTTTTTTTCGGTAAAATGAAAATATTTTTTATTGTTATTTAGACTTCTATTTTTTCTGTGAAATCATCTGTTTTTTAAAAATATGCAACTGAATACATATTAGTAACTTTTTAAATATCCAAATGAAATGAAAATGAAATCTATAAAAGTGATATTTTAAAATGATTTAATGCTTTCACAAACTCTTCCTGTGACGAATATTTCAAAATGAGTTTTTAAGGACTAAAAATATTATTGAAAAATATTATTTTAAAAAATGAAACAGAAAAAATGGGTAATTTTAAAACACAACAATGGTATTACAACTTGAAAATAACTGCACATAAATAGCACAATATTATGAATTTAATAAACTAAAAGTATGGATTATAAAAAAATATGTTTTGAAAAAGAATGATTATGGGTATAAAATGCCATAGGAAAGCGTATGTATTCAAAAATACATAAAATATTTAATTTAAAATGTGACTGCTTCTAAAATTTTTAACAAAATCTTAAATATTAGATCACTACATACTCATTACTTGGAAGTGTATGTAAAAGTGGTAAATATTGTTATCGAATTTTTAATATTATTTATTTATTATTGTTTTTTACAACATTTTTCTTAAATATTAGATCTAGTTTTCATCAAAAACAACTGAAAATAAAGTATTTTTCATGATTTTATATAATTTTCAATTATATGTATTAGGAAGCATTTTTCTAACTTTTGTTGTTGTTGTTTAAGAAAGAGGTGAGGAATTGTTTATTATCTTCCAGTCCTTTTTGAATATACTCAAATTAAAATGTATATTTAATGAAATAATATAAATAATGAAAAAGTAATATTTATTTTATCAACATTTAAAATAGAAAGTGGAAATTACTTATTTATGAAAGTTATTGATTATTTCTTCAACACTTAAATATTGCAATAAAATATCAGTGCCTGACTAAGACATATTACTGTCTAGGGTAAAAAATAAAGGGTCCAAGTTTTGTTCTCCTATAAATTGCTTGGTTGGTTAGTTTCGGGTTCTGTAGACATCTGTTCCACATATAGTGGAATGCAACCCTGCCCTCTTGACTGTACAGAAAGAACCCTAATAAACTTAAATTAAAAGTGTGCGGTGCGAATTTAAGATCGAGATCAAAACGTTCACATCACGCTCTTAAATTTATGAAGAAGTCGAGCTTAATTACGTGTTGCCTACTTCGATGATTTAAGTTTCGTATTGTGACTCAGTACCACTTTAACTTTTACAATTTAATTCCTTTTGAAGCATTATTAAATGGTGTTAAGAAGAAAAATGTTTTAATTATGAAAATGTGTAATCCTGATGATAATATTTTAAAATTTAATTTAGGAAAAAAATTTAATTTTTTCAAGCCACACTTCTACAATTTTGAGTTTCTTGCTACTATTCTTTTCGTACTTTTCTTACAGGTGTGCTCTAAAATCCCTTCATCAGATTTCTAAAAGTTAACTAATTGAAGAGAAAATAGTCCTTCCGGCCTGTACCGGGAGGAAAAGGTAGCTTTCATAGTCCATGTTTTTAAAAATTAAACTCATTTTACTCAAACACTCGAAGCTAAAATGCTCGGAACTCGATTATAGAAGATTCAATCCCGGATTTCGTTAATACGGAATTTGAATGCAAATTTAAGTATGAGAGTTGCAGCATAAAAATCAGATTTTTTTTTATGTCAGCCACCTTAGAATTTCAAACTGCCATACATCAGAAATTTTTTAAGATAAAGCCAAAACAAAAAAATGTTCCGGAAACCTTGTATCACGATCTAACACTTAACGGAAACAACTTTTTCAATTTATAATTTTTTATACATCTTTTTAAATTGTTTAAAAATTAACTGGCCGCCATTTTGAAACAAGATGGCGCATGAAGCTGGCCAACGAACTCGGTTGAGACTTTGGTATGCTCTGTACCCATGATCAGTCACATTTATATCGGTTCATAAATACGAGAGTTAGAGCATAACAAATATCAGATTGTTTCAAAATCTTAGCCACCCTAGAATTTCAAACTGCCATAACTTAGCCATTTTGTAATATATAGCCAAAATAAAAATTGTTCCAGAATCCTTGTATCACGTTCTAACATTTAACAAAACATTTTGAATTTTTAAAAATTTTAAAAATTTTAACTGGCCGCCAATTTATAAACAAGATGGCGGATGAAACTGGCTAACGAACTCGGTGGAGACCTTGGTATTTCTTATACACATACTCAGTCACATCTAAATCGGTTCATAAATAAGAGAGTATCGACAGATTCATAAACAACTTCCAAGGTATTTTAAGAATTGAATTGCTTTTTTTCTTTAATTTTCCATAATTTTGATACATTTTGAGTTATAGCCAAATTATTTATTCTTTATTGAAATCTATTCAATATTACATAATATTAAAGTTCACTATCATTGTTAAACAGATATTTTTGATTGCCAGATGGGACTATTTTTATATGATTATTGTTTTCCTTCTTTCACATGAAAGCTCAAGTAAAAACAAATGTAAAAAAAGTGATTTCTTTTTTTTTTTTTTTTTTTTTTTTGTTATTCTCTATTTAATATTCCCCTTTCCTTCGTTTTGAAAACCTTTTATTGTGTATTTCGAATAACAACCTATATTTTTGCCTTTTTCCTAGATTTAAGTTTACCAAACGATGCTAAGCATCTCAAGCTAACAGATTGTCACTTCAAATGACATAAAATTCTACTATCATATTTTTTCTCTCTAACCCTCCATAATTTGTGTATTTATTTCACACAAAGCAAATGAAAGTACTATTTTGATATAGCATTAAAATAAAATTGGTACCTCAATTCGCTCATACTTGGAAAAAAAAAACTTTTTTTTTACAAGTTAAAATAAAATTGTTATATTTAAAGCTTACATTTTTATTTCATAATTTCTGGTATACGATTTTAAAATTATATTTTTGTAATATCATTAAATGAATTATATTTCTATATTGTAAATAACTAAATTATTTTACATTAATATCAATTTATGTTAAATCATTTTTAATATCCATTATATATTATTTACTTAGAGTTTGTTTTTGTTTTTAACTTTTCTTTGCGTATTGTTAGATAATAATTATTCTATATTGTATTTTAAAATTCTCATGAATGTAGAAGGGCGACTTTTAAAGCTTTATAAACTCTAGTCCTTTCACGCTTTTACAAATAAAAGAAAGTTCGTGTATGTGTCAGCAAGTAAACGTTTTTGAATTGAGAAAAATAAACCACCAAAGATTGGGCGGAAATCACCAACTCCTCACTGATGTTTCTCCCCCTTTAGTGTTTTGTTGTTGTAAAACCAGTTTTACAGAGGAAGTGACGATACAATTTTTGGACTTCATATGATACTAGCTGACCCCCCCCCCCCCCTCCCCGGTGTTTCAATGGCCCATTATAATAATGTGTTTAAAAAATTCTTTTTTTATTATTTTATATCTTTTACCCGATCTTGTTCGAAATTATATTTTAAAATGAGTGAAATTTAATTAATTCGCGAAAAAAATATTGATGTTTAGTGATAAAAGCGCTCATTTTCTTGTTATTTTTGTCCGAACTCTTTGAAAACTTTATTGGTTATAAATAAAACCGTTTTACAGCCCGTGTAAAAATTTCCTGAAAGAATATTGTTATCTAGTTGTAAAAGAAATTTTTTCTTCTCGCCTTTTTGTTTGTTTGTTTGTTTTCGAGTCGGCTCCTTTAACATAGCAATAAAACAATAGTTCTCATCTTCCGAACTCTTTGAAATTTCTATCGGCTATAAATATAACTGTATCCAAGCTCTCTCTAAAATTTTACGAAAAAATGTGCATATTTGTACTGGAAACATGAGTTCTTTAAAAAAAAATTTAGCTTTCAATCTCAGAGCAAAAATATGTTAGAAGGTTTATGCTTTCAATGCAATGGTGACTCCATGAACCTATATACCTGGACTTCTAACGAAATAGCCTTTCCAAGAAGGAAATCGTTCCTCGAAAAAAGCCTCAAATAGGTGGCGCATGTGAAGATGGTTTCTGCCTACCTCACTAAATTCGTCTGCTTCACCGTTTGACACTGACAGTGACAGCCATGGTTCATGGTGGCGCTAGTGCAGCACGGTTTCTGGCCAGCTGCGCAGAACGGTGCGCGTAGCTGTGCAGCTGCCATTTCGTGCCGAAGTCTCGGCACGATGTTATCACACGGCGTTAGAAGTCCTGTATAGAGGTTCATGGGTGACTCCATCCGTTTTCAATCAACCCTTTTCAATCCCCCTAGGCTAAACAGGTGAGGGCTAATCCATTAGATTTGTCCTTTCTGAGGGGAGAACCCTTCAAAAAACGTTTGCGCATGCGCAAATAGACGATATTCGTGTAGTGGCAGAATGCGCTTTTCGTTTTAAATGTGTAGATAGGTATTCGAATATTGTCTCAGATCTAAATGAATTCGTTTAAAATAATTATTATTATTGTTATTACGTAATATTTTATACTTAATGTTAAAATTAAGTTATTAGAATGTGGAAATATACACAATATGGAAAGGCAGGATTAAAAATAGTGGCCATGTCCAAATTTTTAATAAAATAGGCAGTAATGTATTTTTCATAAAGTTCAGGAATAATGGACATTAGTGAGACTGTATGCTGGATATCAATTCTTATCGTTACCAATATCTAATAAAATCCGAAGAACGAATTTTTAGTGCAGGAAAATGCTAAAAATGATTAAAATTTAAAGCATTATAAATGGGTATGTTTTGGTTGTTGAAGAATAGAATATTTTCTGTTTTACTTGTTAGGACATGATTAAGAACATTTTTTCTAAAGGATCAGGGTCCATATTTTTTAGGCTCATGAAATAAGACTAAAATTCAATTTTGTTATACTGACTTAATTATTTCACTTTTTAATATTAGAAGGTTTATCCTGTACGATTTCAACAATATTTTTTGCATTTTGTTCGGATTTATATAACTTACACAAGCTCAAAGTTCGTATTACTCGAAGTTTTTGATGAAAAATACGCAATTTCTCCTAATTTTACCTCAATTTTTAATATATTTTTTAATATTTTACTATGAACGCAGCTTTGCAACACTTTTATTTTTACATATATTGTACAGTTATGTATTTTATAACATATATAAAGAAGAAAGTGTTGCACGGTTGCGCTCATATAAATAATTGAGGTAAAATTAGGAGGAATTGCGTGTTTTTCATCAAAAACTACGAATAATACGAACTTTGAGCTTGTGTAAGTCATATAAATCCGAACAAAATGCAAAAACTATTTTTGAAATCGTACATGATAAACCTTCTAATATTAAAAAGTGAAATAATTAAGTCAGTCTACAAAATCAAGTTTTAGTCTTATTTCATGGGCCAAAAACACGGTTTATGGACCCTGATCCTTTAACTTATAGGACCTAGGGACCGTATAAAAATTTTAATTTCGTAACTTTTTCAAAAAGAACTATTTTAACGCAAATGGATTTTCATATAAAGGCGATTAACACTTGAAAATTTTTTGCATTTGGAA
Source organism: Maratus michaelseni (assembly GCA_963931845.1). Taxonomy (NCBI): domain Eukaryota; kingdom Metazoa; phylum Arthropoda; class Arachnida; order Araneae; family Salticidae; genus Maratus; species Maratus michaelseni. Next base: position 206,497,596 of record OZ007588.1, read on the forward strand.
TTACATTTCTAACACTAACAGCTTAAAAATTAGCTATTAATCAATCGAAAGAAGAGATACCCTGTACATCGAAATATTCAGTAAGTGGAATAAAATGTAAAAATGTGAAGTGCTAAAGAAAAAAGAGATTTAAAATCCTAATATTAAATAAAAAATACGGACAATAAATCCTATTTGCTTATGTTTTGAATTAGAAAAAATCGAGTGTTGCAAATGAAAATGAGAGTATTGTTTTTACTTACCCATCGTTTTGAAAATCGAAAAAAAAAATTTTGATGGATTTACACGTTTCAGACACTGGAGATTCCGAAACACATATTTTTAGAAAAAAAAAATTTGCCGTCCGTCTGTGTGTGTCTGTGTGTCTGTAAACGCTCTATCTCCCGAAAAAATTGAGATAGAGACTTGCAATTTGGTATGTACTTAGTATGTAATAATGGGAAGAAGCCTATTTCATTTCAATAACCTCGATTAAACGGAACTATTTTTTTCGGACTCTCGAAATATTCGTTCTGATAAAAGGTATATAAAAATTTTCGAAATTGGTTATTTTAAGAAATGAATATAAAAGACAATAAAAAAACAAATTTTGCATAAAGCATGAAGTCGATCGGATAATTAGTTGCCGAGATATTTGGAATCAAATTAATTGGGATTAATTTGGAATCCACCTATTTTCCACACTCTTTGATTTTTCATGACCCTGTATTTCATCCAAATTTCACTTCAAACATATATTTTAATTGGAAATGTGACGCTTAATCAGATGCAATAAACCGCTAGTTAATAGGATTATTATTTTTGGAGTTATAAGGATGTTTCTTTCAAGCAATTCAGTAATCTAGCCTTTAAAGTTTGTGACGTCATCAAGCCTCGATTTTATTTGAATTGCAATGCATTTTATAAGTAGTTTACACATTTTTATTTTAATATTTTACATTATGCATATCCATGATGGGTAAGTATTACGGTGGCCCCCAACGACTTAGTTTTAATACATTTCAAACTAAAAAAGCTCTAGCAATTTTACAACTTCTATTTGCTGGAAAAATTAAATAAAAAGTAGCTTTAGATGTCAATCACAACCCGAAACTTGGTGTGAAAAGAATCTATATATCTATACTAATATAATAAAGAGAGAACTCCAGAAATGACTCATCAACACAGAGCTGAAACGACTAAAGTCGGGATCACGAAATTTGGACAGTAGAGTGCTTTTATTTTCTGCATAGGCCATAAGAGCAATCTATGCAGGCAATAAGAAAGAATTTTGGAAAATTCACTCCCTAAAGGGGTTACATGAGGGTTCGAAAGTTTTAGACCATTTCACCATATCTCAGCAATAGATTTCGGTAGAAGCGTAAAATACAGCATAACAAATCTACTAAAAAATAGTTAAACACAGGTATTTCAGCGATTTTAGAAATTCAATCACTTAGGGGGGTAAAATCGGGGTTCGAAAGTTTTAAGTCATTTCGCCATATCTCAGCTGCAGTTTTAGGTATAAGCATAAAAAAAATCTGCAAAAAAAACCAGTTAAACACGTATTGCAGCGATTTTAAAGCTATTTTAGCGATTTCATCGCCAACATCATCTATGAACCCAATTATGGAAGATTAGATGAAAAGGACAACCATTGATGCTTTTTTGGTTAGATATTTTGAGTAAGACAAGGTACAATTTTATTATTTTTTTTTTCGTCATTTATAAAGCTGGAGGAATTTACACTGATATCGGCAATATGATGTCATTCTAAAGTTCGGAATTTCAGAAGTTTGTAATAAGATTTTTGGTCTCCAAAACAGCAAAAGATAAGATTAATCAAGATTAAAAATTCAAAATATTTCTGCAGTAGTGATGTAACTGTATTATGGGAACTGTGCAATAAATGCTATTCATTCTACACCTGAAAAAAAAATTAGCACATTTGAACTGCAGGGGTTAATTTTTTTTTTTGGTCGATGAATGTCTGGTCTAAAAGATGCTATTAGAGTGATTTTCAAGAACTTTTCTAATATACAATGTTGGCATCCATAGTCATTTATGTTTAAGCTACAAAATATTCCTATTGGTGTACTACTAATATTAATATCAAATATACTAAAGATGATATATTTGATATTTGAAACCCACTAATCATGAGAGACGGTAGTTTCTCGAGTGACGCAGCAAAAAACCGAAAACCGAATGCTTAAAACCGAAGATTTCCGTCACTCCATATATACACCTAGTTTGAGTTCAAAGGAAAAGCGAAAAGCCGACATTTAATATCTCAGCAAATATGAGGTACATCGTTTTGATTTTTTGACAGCTGTCTTATATCTCCGGTCTAACTCTATCCTGAAATTTATAGATTTCTACATGCAGTAGATTTTAAGATCTGGAAATCCATTTTTAAGTAAAATGGGAAGTTTTTCGCTCTGCATGTAATGGTGTCATGGTGTAAGACAGCGTATCTCGAAAACCGGCCGAAGGATTTTTTTAAAATTAATATATGATACTAATCGGTTTTATATGAAGTGAATCCACCTATCCGCTTAAATAGGAAAACTCTAGTTTTTTATATAATCCGATTTAAAAAAATGGGACTATTTTCTTAAGCCAAGCTGTACAAATGCAATAGAGTATTCACTCCCTTCTTCCGCCGGGAATTGCAGTTAAAAATTGATGTACGGTTGCCGTTATCAATAAAGCTTGTGACCGGGCTAATTATTTAGATTTTTTTAAATGCAAAAACAATGAATTATATACTCTAAACATGTAAAACGTATGTATTAAATTCAATTGGGGTTTATATGTTTTCTCTTTTTGTTACAAAGAAATAATTTCAGATTTTAAACATGCATATATTCGAAAAATTATTTCGATTCCTTTTTCAAAATGAGGAAATATTTTTTAATTACATGTATTCAATTTTACTGCTAAATATAATAAATCTTTCATTTTCTAATGATAAAATATTTTTCATTTCTTTGTTTCTTTCGCAACGAAGACAACCAACCAACTATTATCGTATCAATGCGCGAAGCACAAATTAGCGAGTGTTTGAAGTACAACAAACAGCTTTGTCTTTTACCAGTTCAACAATTCGGAAAAAATAAACACAGGAATAATTCAAAGATGTTGTACTTACTATTAGGTATTTTGTTTATTTATTCATTGTTGTTTTATTTTATTTTCCTTGTTGGTTCTTATAAAAATTTTCGTTTTGGAGAGATGCTTTGTTGGGCAACTCCCAGTTAGATGTTTTTATGGCTTTAAAATATTACTTTTATGTTATTTTGTAAAAGAAAATGCAGAAAGTTAGTTCTGAATTAAGTGTTTTATGTTATACAATGAATAAATAAGTTCTTAATTACTTTGAATCCAGAGTTTGAAAAGTAAACAAATAGCTTTTTTTTTTCTTTTTCTCATTGCATTCAGGGGTCGATGCAGGTTTTTTTTCTTGGGGCCCATTTTGTGAAAAGTAAAGGTTGTTTTTGTGAAATTTATTATATTTTTGTGAAAAATAACATTTTGTAACGAAAGTTGAAATCGATTTAATCAAATTCGAACCAAGCATTTATAAACAAAACCTGTTTTAAATCCTTTTGCGGAAGTTTTCCTCTCTGGTAAACTTGTTTGTTTACAAATTACACATTTTAAAACATCACAAAATAATAAATAGTAAGTTTTTATGGAATAGAATTTTGTGAAGGGGCCCATTTTATCAAATTGATTTTTGTGAAGGGGGTACCATTTTATCAAATTGATTTTTGTGAAGGGGCTTATTTTATTAAATAGATTTTTGTGAAGGGGCCCTAAATAGGTCCCAAATTTTTCCTGGATCGACCCCAGGCATTACCTCATTGCATTCATATTGCCAGTATTATTACATTGTTATCATTTTTTTTCTCATTACATTTACAAACAGTTGTGTGACAAACTTCTATCTTCATGAATGTTTTGCCTTTATTTTATATTAATTTTTCACATTCATTTTTTAATAAGCTTGTTAAATAGTTTTCGAGCACTATATTGTTTCAATGTCAAATGTTACATTAAAAATTATTTAAAAATACAGTAAAAAAATTGCTATTTGTTCGCGAAACATAAGAATAAGAATATAATCATTTTAACCCACATAGATTTTTTTTAGCTCTAAAATATTACTATACAATGAATAAATAAGTTCTTATTTACTTTAAATTCAGATTTTAAAAAGTAAACAAATAGCTATTTTATTTTTCAATTTTTCTATCATTTACCTGTGACTTTAAAAATCATTTAAAATTACTAATTTAGAGGTATGAAATTCCTTATATGTGCTTAAATCACAGAAAAAAATACAACTTTAGTAAATATATTGCAGGGCTCTGTTTAAGAAGAATTAAGAACACCTTTAAAGGATCCTTCACAATTTTTTTTTAATCTTAAAACAGTATCCTTCACATTTTTTTTCATTTTAAAACAGGTTATTTCACATTTCTTTTCATATTAAAACAGGACACTTCACAAAACTTTTTCCTACCAAAAATTAACTCTTCACAAATTTAATCATCTTAAACTTTTCCCAATTTTTGTATAAAATACTGTTTGCTGTTGACTGTAATAAGTGTTTGTTCTTCAAAGTAAATTCTGAAAATTTATTAAATTTCAACTGCTGCTAATACATTTAATTTTTTGATTACAACTTACATAAATATCAATATTTTACATAGGGTTTCTTGTACAGCGGTGTATTTTGAAAACATATAGAAGAAAGAAAAAAAATTTTTTAGAGAAAACCACTGTTAATTATTTCGCAATGTTTTTTAATAGTCAGATCTTATAAATTAAGTGTTGGTGAGTGCAAAGTTTGAAATTGTCTGAATATGTTGAAAACAACATAGGGCTCTAAAACTATTTACTTGCATAAGTTTATTAAAAATGAATTTGAAAAATTAATATACAGTAACAGCAAAACATGCATGAAGCTGCACAAACAGCTATAGACCATCAAAGTATCAAATAAAATGAAAATTTTGAAATGGAGAACCATCAATTCAAAATAAATAAAAAACAATAAATAAATAAACAAAATACCTGGGGGAGGGGGGTGGAGCATTTTATCTATTATAAATTGCAGCTTGTATTTTCAAACAATTTGGAAGGGCGGATAAAATTTTATCATTTAAAATATTAAAAAAAATAATACCTTCTAAACTAGAATTTTATTATCAATTTTATAGATGATTTTCTTTGGACGATTACTCTCTATGAGAGAAAAGTTCTACTTTTTGCATTTGTTCGCCACAGTATATTTTGTTGTTTTTCAGCCAGTCTATAGAATTCTTTGCAGGAGTGCGGTTTTCAACAGGCATGTGATGTAGATGTAGCATTGGCCATATATAGGGCACTATTCGATTGCAAATTTGGAAGAAGTTTTTTCAACACTCATTTTTGGAAGTTTTCGTCATTTGCACGGGATTGTCACCCCTTTTTGTCGACGCTTTATACAGTAGTTGAGCATCCGTAAGGAAACACGTTTCTTCATTTTTACGCTCGAGTTAAGACCTTGTACAGCTAAGTACATGGCCGTTAAAGTTTTTTTCCCGTAAATAGTTAATAACTTTCTCCTTTTAATTCGATGTTATTCGTTTTTGGGTAAAGGTGAAATTAGGCACTCGCCAATCACCACTCGGCAATAAAACTTGAAAAACTGACTTGAAAAATATGGAGAAAACAGACCAAATGCAGGATTTTCTGATTTTCTTTTTTTCCCATGTCCGTTTGACAAAATTCATGATTTGCCTCGCCAGATCGACGAAAATAGTGATTTTTCTGCACCAGATCGATGAAATTAATGATTTTACTGCACTAGATTGGCGAAATTTATGATTTTTACGCGCCGATTAAAGAAATTCGTGATTTTTATGTGCCCGTTCAGCAAAATTTCTGATTTTTACATGCCGTTCAACAAATTTCTTGATCTTTATGTGCCCCGTTGACAAAATTTGTGATTTTTACATGCCTGATCGACTAAATTCATCATTTTTATATGCCCGATGGATGAAATTAATGATTTTTACATGCCGATCAATGAATTTCTTGATCTTTATGTGCCTGTTTGACAAAATTCGTGATTTTCATGCACCGATAAACAAAATTCATGATTTTTACATCTGTGTTCGACAAAATTTATGATCTCCCCCTCCCTGATCCACAAAATTCATGTTTTTGCTGTGCCTGATTATTGAAACTCATCATTTTTACACACCCGATCGACTAAATTCATGATTTTTACACACCGATCAACGTTCAAGATTTTTATGCGCTTGATCACCGAAATTCATGATTTTTTTCATGCTCGATCGATGAAATTTCATTTTTCTGAACCTGATCGACGAAATTATTGATTTTTATGCAAACGTTTGATGAAATTTGTGATTTTTATGCACCTACTTGATGAACTTGTGATTTTTAACCACCCACTTGATGAATTCATGATTTCTATGCGACTACTCTACGAATTGGTAATTTTTATGCGTCCGTTCTACAAAATTCATGATTTTTTCGTGCCTAATCGATGAAATTCATAATTTGTACGCACCGATTGATGATTTTTATGTGCCTGATTCATAAATTTCTTGATTTTTATGCATCCGTTTGATGAAATTAATGATTTTCATGTGCCGATCAAGGAATTTCTTGGTTTTTATGTATCTATTTGATGAAATACGTAATTTTTATGCAATCGATAAACAAAATTCAAGATTTTTACGTCCCCGATTGACAAAATTTTGATCTCCCCCTCCCAGATCCACAAAATTCATGTTTTTGCTGTGCCTGATTATTGAAACTCATCATTTTTACACAACCGATCGACAAAATTTATGATTTTTACACACCGATCAATGAAGTTCAAGATTTTTATGCACTTGATCACCGAAATTCATGATTTTTTTCATGCTCGATCGACGAAATTTCATTTTTCTGAACCTGATCGAAGAAATTATTGATTTTTATGCAAACGTTTGATGAAATTTGTGATTTTTATGCACCTACTTGATGAACTTGTGATTTTTAACCACCCACTTGATGAATTCGTGATTTCTATGTGACTACTCTACGAATTGGTAATTTTTATGCGTCCGTTCTACAAAATTCATGATTTTTTCGTGCCTAATCGATGAAATTCATAATTTTTATGCACCGATTGATGATTTTTATGTACCTGATTCATAAATTTCTTGATTTTTATGCATGCATTTGATGAAATTAATGATTTTCATGTGCCGATCAAGGAATTTCTTGGTTTTTATGTATCTATTTGATGAAATACGTGATTTTTATGCGATCGATAAACAAAATTCAAGATTTTTACGTGCCCGATTGACAAAATATATGATCCCCCCTCCCCCGATCGACAAAAGTCATGTTTTTTCTGTGCTGGATTGATGAAATTCACAGATTTTTACATACCCGATCAACGAAATTCATGATTTTTAAATACACTATCAACGAAATTCATGATTTTTTCATGCCCGATTGACGAAATTAATGATAATGTCCATGCCCCAATTTGACACCCCCCAAGGGGTTACTTTCTAAATTTTGCTGATACTCCTCATGTTATATATTGTTGGAAGGTCTGTGACTGTTTAATCATATTATGCATCTCCTGTGTCCACACCCCCACTTTGCCCCCCAAGAGGGTATTTTTGAAATTTTGCACAACCCCTCATGTGATATATCGTTGGAAAGGTCTGTGACCGCTTAGTCATATTATGCATCTGTGGTGTCCATCCCCCCACTTTGCCCCCCTCAAGGCGGGTACTTTTTAAAATTTTTCACAAACCCTTCATGTGATATATTGTTGGAAAGGTCTGTGACTGTTTTATCATATTATGCATCTCCTGTGTCCATACCCCCACTTTGCCCCCCCCCAAGGGGGTACTTTTTGAAATTTTGCACAACCCCTCATGTGATATATCGTTGGAAAGGTCTGTGACCGCTTAGTCATATTATGCATCTGTGGTGTCCATCCCCCCCTTTGCCCCCTGCCCCAAGGGGGGTACTTTTTAAAATTTTGCACACACCCTTCATGTGATATATTGTTGGAAAGGTTTGAGACTGTTTAATCATATTATGCATCTCCTGTGTCCACACCCCCACTTTGCCCCCCAGGGGGTACTTTTTGAAATTTTGCACAACCCGTCATGTGATATATCGTTGGAAAGGTCTGTGACCGCTTAGTCATATTATGCATCTCTGGTGTCCATCCCCCCACTTTGCCCCCCTCAAGGCGGGTACTTTTTAAAATTTTGCACAAACCCTTCATGTGATATATTGTTGGAAAGGTCTGTGACTGTTTTATCATATTATGCATCTCCTGTGTCCATACCCCCACTTTGTCCCCCCCAAGGGGGTACTTTTTGAAACTTTGCACAACCCCTCATGTGATATATCGTTGGTAAGGTCTGTGACTGCTTAGTCATATTATGCATCTGTGGTGTCCATCCCCCCCTTTGCCCCCCGCCCCAAGGGGGGTACTTTTTAAAATTTTGCACACACCCTTCATGTGATATATTGTTGGAAAGGTTTGAGACTGTTCAATCATATTATGCATCTCCTGTGTCCACACACCCACTTTGCCCCCCCAAGGCGGGTACTTTTTAAAATTTTGCACACACCCTTCATGTGATATATTGTTGGAAAGGTCTGAGACTGTTTAATCATATTATGCATCTCCAGTGTCCACACCCCCACTTTGCCCCCCCCAAGAGGGTACTTTTGGAAATTTTGCACAACCTCTCATGTGATATATTGTTGGAAAGGTCTGTGACCGCTTAGTCATAGTATGCATCTGTGGTGTCCATCGCCTCCTTTGCCACCACCCAAGGGGGGTACTTTTTAAAATTTTGCACACACCCTTCATGTGATATATTGTTGGAAAGGTCTGAGACTGTTTAATCATATTATGCATCTCCTGTGTCCACACCCCCACTTTGCCCCCCCCAAGAGGGTACTTTTTGAAATTTTGCACAACCCCTCATGTGATATATCGTTGGAAAGGTCTGTGACCGCTTAGTCATATTATGCATCTGTGGTGTCCATCCCCCCCTTTGCCCCCCCCAAGGGGGGTACTTTTTAAAATTTTGCACACACCCTTCATGTGATATATTGTTGGAAAGGTTTGAGACTGTTTAATCATATTATGCATCTCCTGTGTCCACACCCCCACTTTGCCCCCCCAAGGGGGTACTTTTTGAAATTTTGCACAACCCGTCATGTGATATATCGTTGGAAAGGTCTGTGACTGCTTAGTCATATTATGCATCTCTGGTGTCCATCCCCCCACTTTGCCCCCCAAGGCGGGTACTTTTTAAAATTTTGCACACACCCTTCATGTGATATATTGTTGGAAAGGTCTGAGACTGTTTAATCATATTATGCATCTCCAGTGTCCACACCCACACTTTGCCCCCCCAAGAGGGTACTTTTGGAAATTTTGCACAACCCCTCATGTGATATATTGTTGGAAAGGTCTGTGACCGCTTAGTCATATTATGCATCTGTGGTGTCCATCCCCTCCTTTGCCACCCCCCAAGGAGGGTACTTTTTAAAATTTTGCACAACCCCTCATGTGATATATCGTTGGAAAGGTCTGTGACCGCTTAGTCATATTATGCATCTCTGGTGTCCATCCCCCACTTTGCCCCCCCAAGGTGGGTACTTTTTTTAAATTTTGCACAAACCCTTCATGTGGTATATTGTTGGAAAGGTCTGTGACTGTTTTATCATCTCCTGTGTCCAAACCCCCACTTTGCCCCCCCAAGGGGGTACTTTTTTGCAAAACCCCTCATGTGATATATCGTTGGAAAGGTCTGTGACCACTTAATTAGATTATGCACCTCCGGTGTCCATCCCCCCACTTTGCCCCCTCCAGGGGGGCACTTTTGAAATTTTGCTGACACTCCTCGTGATATATTGTTGGAAAGGTCTGTGACCACTTAGTCATATTATGCATCTCCAGTATCCATCACTTTGCCCCTCCCACTAGGGGGGTACATTTTAAAATTTTGCACACACCCCTCATGTGATATATTGTTTAAAAGGTCTGTGACCACTTAATCGTATTATTCAGCACGGCAGCTATACGGTGCCGCAGGCAGCGGGAACCCGAGCCGGAGGTTCGTTCGGTTAGAGGTTTATACTATTCGATATGCAAATTAAGGTATTATCCGGTGCATGCATAGCATGACCGGTATACGGTGCCGGAGGCAGCAGGGACCTGGGTTGGTGGTTCGTTCAGTTATAGGTTTATACTATTCCATGTGGAAATTAAGGGATTGTCATACAAATGGAGAATTCAGTTAGATTCGAGACCCACTTACATACATTTCCCTTTGTTTGGATAATATGACGCAAAATAATCATTTACATAAATTTTACTTATGATTTTGGATAGCGTGGCACAAAACATAAATCAGTTTATTGCAATAAATACATTTCAATACATAATATAGGCTCAGTGAAAGTAATATATTTAACAGTGTATTGAAAAATTAAAAGTATTGTTTGTATGTGTAAATATACTTTAGAAGACAAACGAAAAAGAATTTAAATTGAATTTTAAAACAATCCTACTAAATTCACGTCAAGGTGTCACTCAAATTTTGATATCATTTCTTTTAAAACTCATATTTTGAATTCCTGAGAGATCTGAATGAAAAAGCATCAGCGAATAAATTTTACATATTTTTTCCTGTTAAAATAATAATTGCACCTGTGAATATAAATAAAACTAAAAAGAAAATGATGATTTAAAAAAAATTAACATAGCGTCACTCAAATTTGATATCATTACTTTTAAGACTCATATTTGAAATTCTTAGAGCCAAAAGAAAGTGCTGCGTCACAACTTTTAACCCGTTAAGGGTTTTTGTACTGATATATTATTACAATAATTCAATTTCAATAAATATTATATGTTCAACAATATAGAATCTGAATATTTCTATATAAAAATTATTGAGAGTACGCCAGTGCCTCTAAGTAAGTTTTATTTTGAGTTGAATATTTATTAAATTTTAAAAATATCTTTTTTCCAAAAATCAGACATTCATTTTATTCTTTATTATTTTAACACAATCATACTGATTGGCAAAGGTATAATACAAGTTGAAATTATTCCAACTAAGTGAAAAAGTGTCCAGGCTGGCAATCGAACGCAGAACCTTTGGTTTAAATTTGGCTTTACCAATTGAGCTTCCTGGAAAAAGAGCCCTCTGACGCAATTCACACTAGGCAACCTTTCGGCAATATCATCTCGTCTGTAATGTAGACAGTCCAACAGAATAAGGCGCAGGTAAAGAAGTCTACATTAAACGACGGATACGTAGATTTACTTTAATTATTTTAACACAATCATACTGTTTGGTAAAGATATGATGCAAGTGGATTTTTTTTTTTTTTTAAGTGGGTGAAAAGGGGACCTTGATAAGGACGGGAATAGGAAGAATAAACTTTGGCTTAAATTGCCAGTGATTTACCAACTGAGCAACCTGGGATGACTACACAATTCACTAAGATAACCTTTTGGGAATAGCATCTGGTCTACGATGTGGACAGCTGAAGATAATAAGACACAAGTAAATGAACTATACATTAAAAAAAAGAAACGTAGATACACTTCATTATTTTAACACAATCATACTGATTGGTAAAAATATCATACAGGATAATTTTTTTTTGCAACTGGTTGAAAAAGTGCCCAGCCAGAAATTGAAAGAGAATCTTTTCGCTTAAGTCAAAGGGTCAGCGTTCGATCTGTAGATTCCATGAATACTTCTGCACGGGGTGCTTATACAAAAATATACTCTTAAGGGACTACGCTAGTCACGCGATGGAATGCTCAAGCTAACATTAAGTCTATGGGAAGGTTCTTGGCAGATTTCTCGCTCGTATTTTAATATTTTTAAATGATTTTTTTTTTCAAAGGATAGCTGAGGTTGATCTCTAACGTTGTTAGTTTTTACTGTTTTGATTTTGGTTACAGTTTTTTTTATAGGCGGACATTTTCAATTTCGGAACCGGTCCTGAAAGTGAAAGTACCCTTATATAAAAAAAACTGGAACGCAAATCGAAAAAGTGAAAACTAGCAACGTTAGAGATGGACATCAGCTATCCTATGCAAAACAAATCATTTAAAAATATTAAAATGCGAACGAGAAATCTGCCAAGAACCTTCCCACAGACTTAACATTAGCTTGCGCTTTTTTACGCATGACTGGTGTCATAGAAGAAGGAATATAAATAGAAGTAGGATGTAGGGTGTTTTCGCCCATTTTGCTCTTTCGCCGTTTGCCACGGATTTTTTTTATTTACGCTATTTTCCGAAACTATTTCAAAGGCGGGGAATAAGCAGCCAATAACGGGAGGGTTGCGAGCCATTCTGTTTGAACACCTTCCCATAACCCCCGTAACAAATGACGGGCGAAAACACCCTACATCCTACTTCTATTTATATTCCTTCTTCTATGACTGATGTAGACTCTTAAAATAAAAATAAAGAATTTACTAATCTTAGACACCCTGGTGTGTAAATAAAATCTGTATATATATATATGAAACACTTTAAGTTTCTGCTGCTTTTTTCATACTAAAATTATGCATAAAAATTCACTACCTTGGACTTATTTCAATAATCCTTGGTGAAACCAAACAGTTTGGACAAGCAGTTGGTCATTTTATAATCATCCAGAAATTGCATATGTCCATTGCAATAAGACTGAAAGTTATCAGGTTGGTTGAGAAAAAATGGGTCATTTCCCAATTAGCCTAAAGCGGCATAGACTCTTTCAATAAGCCTGGAAAAAAATGGTAGATGATTCTCCAATTAGTTCCTATTTTACAAAAGAAGCCTAATTTTCTTTGAAATCGCCTAGAGCCTTTTTAAAGCGCTCTATTAGCTCACTACATATTTATAAGTAAAAGGGCTTTGTACTGACTATTTCATCAACGCACAGACCAAACTATTGAAGCTAGAAACTTTAACTCTTGGGTATGTATTCGTAACATTATAATAGGGATGAATTAAGAAGGCATTTTTCGAATTTTAATTCCTAGGGGGTTTAAAGTGGTATAGAGATTTTTAAGTCACATCGTCGTTGCCATATCTCAACAGAAGTTTTAGGTAGGCGTGTGATGTGCAGCATAACAAATCTACTGCAAAAATGGTTTATGAAAATCTATTTTTTTTTCTTAACTTGTTTGAGAATTAGATTTTTTTATTTTTAATATCCCGAAAAAAAAATCTTAAAAGGTTACAAACCATTTTTGAAACATTGCCTAATTTATATATATATATTATAAATGTGTACAGACTTCTATAATATTTCTCGTGAAAAACATATACTTATACACAGATGTATAATAAAGAAATGGCATTTAATAAGATCATAAAAGTTTTGCGATAAAAACATTTTATTTTTATGAGATACTTTATGATATATAATTATAGATGAAAGAAGGGAAAATTACAACAAAAAAAATTCTATTATCTGATTATAAGCAAAATCATTCGTTAAAATAAAAAGTTTTGAAAATACTTTAAAAAAAATTAAGATATTTCTAACACAAAATACCTATAAATGGGCTCAAATCTATAATTTTCTCGAAAAAAAAAATAATTTTTATTGCTTTAATTTTTATCAATTATTTTTAAAAAGAAATTCAGAATTTTTTAAAAAAATGGTATGATTAATTATTTTACTGAGATATTTGGGGGGAACTATTAAGGAAGTAATTTAAAATATGCTAGCTTCATACTTATCATTTTTTTTAGGGTTTCGTTCATCTCACGAAACCCTATTCGTCCCGCTACGTTGTCTGTCCGTCACAGAGCCGGTTCTCAGAAACTATATAACTTACAGACATGAAATTTTGTGTACTTATAGATGAATGCCTACTATGAACTTCAAAATCATAAAATTAGAAAAAAAATTATAATTTTAATATATAGAGATAAAAAACAAAAAAATCTAACAGCCTTTTCTTATTAAATTTAAACATTTTTCGTTACAGCAGTTGCCAACAATTAAAAATCCACAACAAAATTATTTCTACAATAATTAATTTTCGATTGAAAGAATCGATTTAAACGTCTACCTCAAGTTTGCCTGTTATATTTTAAAAAGAAGTATAGTATTCATTATATATATACCGTATATACTCGTGTATAAGTCAACCCCCCCCAATTCTTACGCAAAATTTTGAAAAAAAATTGAATTTTCTTGTATAAGTCGAACCAAATTTCTGGTAGTACGTTGAAAAATAATTTGTAATCGAGGATAAAAAAATTAATAAATTTTCATTAAATTATTTTTTTTTTATGTTTCTAATCAGATTTTTTTTATATTAATATTCAAACTGTAGAATTATGTATATATTTATTTAAAACTGTATAATCATGCAAAACTGAAGGATCTTAAACTATTTTGAACTTTATTCACATCAATTTAATGATACTTAAAAATAGAAAAATCTTTGAAAAATCTATTCAAGCTTTATTTACAAGGGTAAACAGCTTCTTAAACTGCTAAAATATAGTACTTCTTTGTATTGTAGGACTTTTAGGACAGAAATCTAGATGCATTCTCAAGTTGAACTCTTTTAAAAAGGGGATTAAAATGTTGAAAGGAATGCCCCTGTATTGAAGGTAATTCTATCCCAAGAGAAAATAGGTGCAGAACATTTACAGGCAGATTATTGTTGAGCTTTTTTTGTCAATCACAGTCAAATGACCGATGTGTGCTATTATCTTTCACTCCAACCTAGACCCGGTGACTCCAGTACAGTATTGCACTCCTGTACTAGTATTTATTTATTTTTACTAACTCGTGTATAAGTCGATCCCCCATTTTGAACGCCCAAATTTTGTCTAAAATTCTTCGACTTATACACGAGTATGTACGGTATATATATACAGTCGAACCTCGTTAACGTGAACACTCAAGGGGAAACTTTTTTTGTTCATGTTAAAAGTAGTTTGTGTTATCCGAACTTAAATACATTGCATATAACTGGACGGGGCAATCGGAAACAGTTCGTACTAAAAGTAACTCGCGTTAAGCGTGTTCATGTTAACGAGGTTTGACTGTATATATATATATATATATATATATATATATATATATATATATATATACATATATATAAGTGATCATCCAAATTTTCGCATGAAGCATACAAACAAAACTCTGAGTAAGAATGCATTCGTATTTATCAAATTTCTCATCATAAATTTTAAATTTCTTTTTTCTGTATTCTATTCTTAGTGAAGTTTCTTTTCCGTTTAATTGACAAAATATACTTTTTAAATGTATGTTTAAATTTATATTAAAAGTTGTTCTCAGTTTTTTGGGAATTGAAGAAGAACTTTTAAAAAAAGCGGTCAAAGTTGGCATTTCGAACCGAGTTTCGGGATCCGACAGGGCCGAAAAGGATTAAAACTGACACAACAATGGCTCATAATGTAAAGTGTAATTTTTTTATTGGAAAATTAAAAAAAAATAGTTCGATTACAAACAAATCACTTTAATATTTATGCCCGCAAGTATCGCATTTTTATGTTTAAAAATGAGTCAGGAATTTTCGCGTTGTTGACCGGGAAAAACATTTCTTTTAGAACTGCCTTAATGTATTAAAATCTTTATGAAGCTGAATTGCGTCAATCATATTTTAACACTTAAAATAAAATTAAGTACACTTAATAATACTGGAAAGAAACCTAGTCTAAAAAATGTATGCAGCAAATAGAAAAAAAAAATTAATTTTCAGATGGTCCGTTAGAAAAATACGAATGCATTAATTAACGTTTAACATTCGAGATCCGGATAATAACGAGCCTTCTAAAACAACATCTTCTTCACACTTTTCATCTACTAAGAAAATTCAGCACAGACAGATAGTTTCATTCTGTTGGAAAGATATATAATCTTAATCTGACTAATTTAATTAAACTGTAAAATTATCATCATTCGCATGCATCAGTTTTTCTCTAACAAAGAATAAATAATTAGTTGCTAAAGATTAGTTGCTAAACAAAATATATCTACATTTATTTGCATATTAAAAATCTTACATATAAATACAGTTTTTAAATAGAATGATGTTATACAATGAAAAAAGAAGAAAATTACAAATATAGCAATATTACAGGAATTTTTTTACAGAGATACCGACATTTTAAAACGTCTTGCTAGTCGTTTTTCGTTTAAAATGTTCTTTTGGCACATTAACAATAATCTACAATACACCTGAATCGGTTTTTCACACAATTATCAAAATCTTTACCAGTTTCAGTGACAACAATTTCGATAGAAAGGAACCCCAAACAATCATACAGTGAACCCTCCATAGCAACTTTTGTGGCATAGGCCATAAACTGTGAAGGATAATCTACTTCAGCGATTACACCATGGCGGGTTCTCTTTTTTTTCAACAGAACCTTCTTCGGACTCCCAAACTGGCTAAGTTCAGTGATAAGGTCAGGGAGATGTTCTGGTTGAAAAAGGTTACCGGCTTTCAGAAGAACCTTTGTAATTTCCTTTGATGGTTTCGGATGATGATATTCAGCCTGTACAAGAATATCGAATATATCTTGGAAAAATAAGACTTTGAGTGACCTGAAATAGAAAAAAAAAATAAATAATAAATATAAATATCTCAGAGGAAGAAAATATAACACCTTATATTGAAAATATAAAGAAAGAAGAAGAAGAAGGAAGAAAGAATTTTATTAACTATATCACAAATTGAAAGTGCTGAGTATATCAGAGCCTGACTAATGAAGCGCAGGTGAGGCAACTGGCCCGGGCTTCTTATTTGAGGGGGGGGGAGGGTGGGGGGCATGGGAGTAATCAAGATTTTTTTAAAAGGGTGCAAATGTTTAAAATTTGCCAAAAGTGACCGAAATTCTTTTTGATCAAATATCTAGGAAGAGCAAGGGGTCCTCCCCTCCCCCTATCTGTTCCCTGTACTCCATACCCTCTCCACAAAAAAACCCCAAAAAAACACACACCTACATTATCCAAAGAATTTTAAAAAATTACAAATATATATATATATATATATATTATAACAATTTAGTAGTCCATTGTTTCTAAGTTAAATTCATTATTGACGTTTTCCTCTTAACGAGGCAACCGTTAAGCCTTAAAACCGTTTATGATTACCAATTGGGGGCAATTTTCTTTTAAACATTTTATGACATACATAGATAAGCAAAGGCAAAGTTTCCAAACAAATACTCCTATCAACTAATGCATCATTTTTTCTACTAGTTTTTTGCTATTTTTCCTATTAGAATTTTTCTTAAAGTTGTAACCATCTTTCTTATGATACCCTGTATACAGATGGGATTAGTACCTGGTATAAAATTTATGCACGTATATAACGTATATATACAACATGTATGAAGTTTAATACTAATTACTTAAGCATAATTCATGAACAATTTTTATGGATAGATAGAAGAAAGGGGGGGGGGGATGATGCTTGTCCCGGGACCTTAAATAGTCTAATTTGGGCCTAATTATCACAGGGCCCTGTGTGTGTGTTTTAAATAACCAAAATAAAGTAAGTGACTACACTATGATGGACCACACAATTGCTTGGAATTCTTGTTAGGGAGACATTAAGCATCTATGTACACTGTAAGAAAAAAAAATAAAAAATGTTTCTGGATCTATAAAAACTTTTCGAAGACATAACACAACCCCTTGCGAGTTATCCAGAAATCCTAAAAGCGCCCCCCCCCCTTCCCGTCTTGAGAAAGTTTAATAAGTTTTAGACTTAAAAAATCATTTCATAAAAAAAAAAAAGCTTTTTCAGTTGTACATAAAAAATAATAATAAAAAAAAAAAGCTTTTTCAGTTGTACATTAAAAAAAAAAAAAAAGATAGGGAAAAGAATATAAATGTTTCCGAATAGTGTATTAATTAGCTTTTTTAATCCTAAATATCGTTTTTTCTTATATTATCAATTATTATCAAGCAAACATTTTCAACTGCGTAACATAATTTAAATGCAAAAGAAAATGTTAATTTTAACATTAATGTTGTTAATTTACTATGTTTGTTGAACATGTAAATGTTTACTTCAGAATAGAATCCTAAAATCCTATATTTCGTTTAGAGAAAACTACTTAATACACTGTAAAAACTACTTAGAGAGGTTTCGCTTCGATTTTATTATTATTATTATTATTGTTATTTAACGGCAGCAAAAGAAGTTTTTTTCCTGAAATATTCTTTTAAATTTCTAAAATTTGTTTGTTTCTGAGTTTTCTGAAGATAATAAAATGCTTTTCGGACTCGTGACTAACTCGGAAGTGGTTATATTACCTTTTCGTAAAGTTTTGCTTGATAGAGAAACTTTTCTCTTTTTATATAGCGTAGTTTCATTTGTCTTTTAATAAAAATAAGCTATAGTAAAAAGTACGAAAAAATATATTTTAATATCTCTTTTCCTCAGTCTAGGATATAAAACTGTTTCAATTTATGAAAATCAACGTCTATTACCATAGCGCGTACATAACATGATCCACTTTTAATCTATTCTTTTCTAAAAGGAAAAGTTCCGGGTTTTCTCGGAACAAGAAGCATATTTCAACTATGTTTAAATTATAAATGAAACATTTATAAATTATACGCGTATTAATTTATTCACAAATATGTTCTTCTTATACGAATAATTTGATAATAAAATCAACATTTTTTTTACTATCTCCTTTTTTTAACAGAAAAAGCAAATGATGTCAACTTTTTTTGTGAAATGATGTCACTAAAAAATGACAATTTCTCCATATTAAATGTAGTAATTTATGCCTTAAATATTTCTCGCTAAAAAAAAATTCCACTTTAGGCAATGCCAAAAAATAAAGTTAAAATCTTGATATGCATGCAACTTTCTATCATTAAATCCTATTGAGTTTGTGGCAAACAAAAGCCTTACTGCAAAATAAGATATAAAAAATATATACACATTTCACAATTTTCATGCCAATTGTAAATTTGTTTAGTACTAACTGACCCGCACGGCGTTGCCCGGGCCCGTGATAATTAATAATACAAACCTAAAGTTCGTATGATTTTATATCTTTAATCTGAGTTGTATGAAATTATTTATTTAAAAGGGCTGCGCACGCAATTGAAAATCCTTTATTTACACTTTCTGCCGATAAGGGCCACATTCTGATATAAACGAACCTCCGACACGTTTTACCGCTGCCTGCGGCACCGTATAGTAGGCGTACGTTGCACGCGCTGCAAAATCTTTTAGTTCCACCTCCCACCATTAGGGGGCGCACCCTGTTCCAAACAAACCACCTTCCGAAAGAAACTCCAACACGTGTCATTAACGCGATCATTAAAAAAAGAAATAATATTTTCTGATAATTAGAACATAACGAAGACGCTACGCTAAAATAGCCGATAGATGGCACACCTTCCCATCCTCAATTTCAAATATATATCTTAATTAGGTATCTTAATTGTTGTTCATTAGTAAAAATTGGCAATTATTTCTTTTTATTTTCGCAAACTAAATGGAGGGATCGGCCAGAGAAACAGATCTCTTTGTAGTTCAGTTTTTAATGAGAGCCGATCCCTGTCTGAAACTTTCTGGGATTTTTTTGACTGGCGACGGCAGATGTTTGGCAGTTTTTTTCAAAAAATTAGAAAAATTACCGACCGATTTTTCAAAAATTGCATTATCGGATGCAGAAAATTATTTTACATCTGCTCATAAATTTTCAAATGGATATCTTAACTAGTTTTCTTAAAATTTGCTAATTTGTAAATAAATTTAGAATTTGTTCATTTCCGCTAGAAATCGAGAACAGGCGCTCTTTTCTTTAGCCATTTTGATAAAAAAGATGGCATTTTCGATGCGATGTTTAATGATATTCTAATTAATATCTTGGGTAACTATCAAATTATAAATTTTTTGAGTCCCAAGTGCATCATATCAGGCCCTGCACTGCCTAAATTTTCAGGCTTCAAGGTACGCTGGATTTGGCTAGCCATCGCGGACAGACAGACACACACACAGAGCAAAACTTTCTTTTATTAATATAGATATACATGCATTAAATGTATGTATCCTATATATATCATGTAAATGCACATACTTTTTATATCCTGAAAAAATAATAGTTTGATTAAAATTATCGATTTTTTTACCGCAAATTCTACTGTTTATCATAAATTTCGTGGTATGTTGCTTTTTTTTTTATTATTTTTATAAATTGTAATATTTTTTACTAAAAAAGATTGACCATTCTTTAGACAAAAAAAATCTTGAAACCGCACGGTGTTTAAAACTATATTATAAATTGTTACATTAAATGATTTCTTGAGTGATGTAAATCATGTATATGGCACAATGCCACACAAAATAAATAAGAAAATATTTTCAAAAGTGTAAAGTTATAAATATGAAATGTCTTTTTTTCCAAATAATGTGGCATGAATAATTTTTGGTAAAAAATTGCTGGTAAATAAACCATTATAAATGCAATAAATAACCAACAACTACGAAAATTCTTGCTTAACACTCGATTACTATATCCTGCGAAAACTTAGGATATTGTTCTCATTGTACACTGCAAAAAAATTTTGTTGATTTTACAGTATAATACTGACATCCCAGCTGCCAATATTATGCTGTAAAATTAACAGTAATAAACAGTAAAATAAGCAGTAATACGGTGCCGCGCATGCGCGGTAGCGTATTAAAGATTGCAGTGTATCTATAAAATGCATCACGTAATTTCCATATTGATACAAATTTATACAGCGACATTTAGGGAGAAAATTAGTAATTAACTAGAAATGTATGTTCTTTACTTTTTAATTACAACAACAAAATTATTTTGAACATAATTGTGACTAAAAAAAAAAACTCAAAATAAACTTATAACATTAAGGCGAAATGTTGTATCTTATACCCAAAGACATGGAGTTTTGAGAACACTAGTTAATGCAAAATATAATTTTTTAAAATGTATTAATTACAACTTTAAATGAAAAAAATAATGGTAATAAAAATAACAATAGTTTAAACTCACCTACACTTCTTTTGAATACTATCACCAGCAAGTTTACAAACTTTTTCACAACTGTATTGTGCAAGCGCTCCACTCCACACTTTGAGAGATGAAAACGAACTCGTCGGAACCCAGTGATTGTGTATGACCACTTGAGAATCAAAACTTGACATCAAGGTAGCCATGAAGCTGGGATCAACTTGAGAAGATGGTGAACAAACGATAATTACTTGAGAAATGGGATATTCGCATTTTCTCATAAGTCTCTTCTTCAAAATTTTACAAGAACCTTCGTCAATGTGTATGCATCCATCGAACTCCATTTTTTTTTTTTCAGCACAAAAGAAATGCGATAATAAAAACCAATCTAAAAAGAAAATATAAGCTTTAGTTTAAAATAATCAAGCTAAAAAATTAGCATTTTTCCATAAGATTGTTAAAAATTCACAAATAGAACGTATTAATACCTAATTTGAAAACATCAGAATTTAATAATTGAAAATATCGATAAATAATTATAAGATACCTTCTTTTAAAGTTGAACAGTAAATGGCAAAATTCCATTTGTGCATTGAAGAATTAAAATAATTATCATTTCAGAATGAATTCTCCGAAACTCATGAGCATGATTAGATTGTTTGCTTGGGGTAAATCCATAGGTTTAGAAATGGGGTAAGAAAGAGGCACCAAAATATTTTATTAAGAAATTATAAATGTTTTTTAAAAAGTACGAGTTTAATAATATTGAATAAGCTAAAAACATGCAAGGTGCTTTTTAAGAGGGATAATTTTCCACTTCCTATATCATAAAAACGCTGATGATTTTATTTACTATTTTATTTTTATTTATTTATTTTCTTTTTTTTTTTTTTACCTCTAACTGATATAAATATAACAAAAAGAAGAGAAAGAGAAATTAAACAGTGAGAAAGTTTAATAGTTTAGTTGGAGCATTGGTATTAAATATAAAGTTACAGGTTGCTGAAGTTTATTAAGTAATATAAATAACTGTTAATAAAGAAACATTCAAAATTTCGACTTACTTCTGAATATTAAAGAATCCATACATTTTCTTTCTCTTATTAAACGTTCAATATTTTTCAATAGCATGAGTGAAAATTACATAAAACTTCTCGAATTTAAAGCTTTTTTTTTTCTTCCAAGTGAGAAATAGAGAAGGATTAGCTATTGTCTTTTACCCCGAGGAATATATTTTTTTTAAGTTAATTTTGATTTTTGCTCTCACAATTGCTTGTAAAGAATTTAGTACGTTTCAATAAAATTCACATTAAATGCACTTGACTATAATAGAAAGAAACCTAACACAATAAAGGTTCCGTTTTCTAATATAATTTAGGTACTTCTCCATTATCCTGTCGACCACTTTTCATAATCATTCACGTGTTTGTTATGCCATTAAGTGGTTTTTAATTTGACATTTACCTGTATTTTTACTATGTTTTACTGATTTATTGGTTATTTCATTAATTAAAATAACAATACCCTCCTTAAATGGCAGTGCCATGATATTAAAAGAGAAAAAGCAATGAAAAAATGTTGCGATGCATACTCACGTGCAATAGATCAGTTTCAACTGACGACACAAACATTTATTCATTAGCCGAAAGGCATAATTAAGAAAAATAATGTAAATAAATAAATACCCAACATTATATTTTTTTTCCATTTTCATTAATATATAGATTTTTTTTTTTTTAACTTACTGATAGTCTACACTTTGGTGAGTGGGGCTTTTCCGAATCGTTTGTATTTTATTTATTTATTTATTTATTTTGTTATCCCAATGGCAACATTCTTCCATTTGTTTATTTGGCGTTGGATTTTGGCGATATTTTTTTGTTATGAAAAGTGGTCGACGGGATAATGGAGAAGTACCATAATTTATACTTGCTAGTATTAGGAATTCTCTTTAGCGTGTAGTAAAAAAAAAAAGTATTTTTTTTCGCTCAACAGCGCAACATTTCTGACGCATTCACGAATTAATTTTTATACACAAAAACATGAAATTAGCTTGCATGACTCATGGAGTGATTTTATATCTAATAGCGTTATTTATTTCTTGATAAAGTATTATATATTGAGTTATAATTGGTTGTTGTCTCATAATTATCTTCCTCGAGCAGTCGCGTTTCGAAAATGGGTACAAAATGCCAACTTTAATAGCATTTTTCAGAAAGATCCTTTGTCTTTATCGAAAAATGGAAAACACTATTAAATTTCTTAGTATTCGAAAAAGAAAAGTTTTAAATATTGTGAGTTTAAGAATAAAAGTTACTTCGTGAATATATCAGAAAGTAGCCAGTTCGAATTTTAGAACAGCTTTAAAAGTGTTTGTTCTCAAGATGTATTTATTTTTTCTCTGCTCAACAATGAGAAACTTTCTGACACATTCATAAAAACTTTTTGTTCTGTCAAAGCGCTTTCTGTAACGTTATTTTCTAAAATACTCGATATCTATATGTGAAAACAAAAAAATATTGTTCGATTCCTTAGGAGCAGAATATTACCTCAAAATCTTATGCCTTTATGAAAAAAATATCGTCAATGTGTCAGGAAAGAGCGGTAATTTGAGAACAATTTTGCGTTAAAAGTTTAGAAATTACAAATGATAAAAAATTTAAACACCTTTTTTACTCCGTTCTGCAGACGGGAAAATTCATGATATTTTTGGGGTGTTACTTTAGTAAAAATTTAAAGAAAATGCGAGATTTGCTATTTTCTATATGCAAATTTTATAAAATAGCTGTAACACAAATGTTAAAAAAAGGTAGGTTTCCCTTACAAATTTGTAATATATATAAGGTTATTATCCCTTATCCTGGGAAATGCCCGGCAGGTCAGCAAGTTCAGAATAAATGCTAATTCTGTTTCACTTCTTTTTAAAAACTTCCCCCCTCCCCCCAAAGGTTACTAGTTTTTAAAATCTTGTAAAATAAAACAAGTGTAAATAAGAACAAAAAACGTCTAACAAATGTATATTTCTGCAGTGTAAACACAAAAGTAATAATATTATGTAATAATAATAAGAATAATAGTAAAAAGACGAAGATGATGAAACGATTTTTCAATAATTTTAAGAATATATACGTATTATAGACCTGAAATTTGTCAGCAAATATTTTCTGTAGCAAATTATCGAATGATACAAAAAATATATAGAAAATAAATATTTCAAGAATTCAATAGAACTGCATATAGTTCATGAACGAATATTTGACATTTAAAAAATATTAACAGAATATGACTCATAGTCTAATAATTACATATTCAGATATTAATCAAGAAGATGACAAATGTACTGCCAACACAATAAGGAATACAAAGCATTTTGAAAAAAATATATATAATTAAAATTCTGTTAAAATAAACAAATAAGAGTAATTCAATGAGAAAATTAAAATATTAAAAAATATATACCCATTGAATACAAGTACATAATTAATTCTTTTAAATGCATCATCAAAGCATTTAGGAATAAATTTATTTTATCCCATAACGATTAGATAATTAAGAAACGTATGACAATCAATGAAAGTCTTTTGCACTGGGATTAGCCAATCATTTTCCTGGGGTTTTTCTCTCGTTAAAACAGTGTTTTAATAAATAAAGGGGGGGGGGGGGGCTTCAAGGCCAGTTTTCCACAAGTCCTTAAAAGAAAAAAAACCTTAGAAAATATTAAGTCACTGCAGTTTTCTTTTCTATCCCCAATATAAAAAATAAGGATGTAGATTACCTTAACTTTTTGAAAGGTATACATATGCAAGGTAAATGAAGAAGTGTCATATACTTTACTTTAATTAGCAGTATATTCTAATGTTTCGTTTTGCTAAGTGTCTAAAGATTTGCATTATAATGTACAATTATTCCATTGTTATATCATATATGTTAACACAAAATACATGAAAATCAACCCCCCCCCCCCCCCCATCTCCCGGAATGAAAAAAAAAACAGCCAACTGTAATACACTTTTCTTCATATTATAAAAATTATATTATCACAATAGTGAGGAAAAACAACCATATTTTCCCCTTGAAATATGAAAAAAGAAAAAATAATCAAAATTGATGAACATTTTAAAAAGGAAAAAAACCAGCTTATTTTTCACTTTAAATGTGCATTTTTCTTAAGAAAAAAAATATTTTACTTAGCAAAAACCATTAATATTTTCTTACATTTATTTAAGTTATGATCCAAGATCAATTTAAAATGCTTTCTATTACTTAATAATAATAATAAACCTAACATCTGTTTATTGTATAGTATTAACAATTCTTAAGGAATTTCATTCGATTTCTAACAAAGTCATCTGCAATTGAAAAAAAAAAAATTCTGTATTTATATCTGCAATTTTATATAATAGCTTTGTTCTCTTGTTTAGTTTAAACGACACACAGCATATATATCCAATAAATAGAAGAGAATACAGCAAATTTTCGTTATGAGTTTCTTTTTTTTTTTTTTTAAGAAAAAGAATTATCCATTATTCTACTCGCAATAACATCATTTTTTCCATTTCCAAAAAGTTTAAATTAGCCCTAAAGATAGGATATGATAATGACATCTTTAATAAACTAGAAATCCTGGCCAAATTCATTGGTTTTTTTTTATTGGAAGAACGAACAAATTCCATTAATCATTACAGTTACATGGTGTTTTCAACCATGCAATGTAATAATTACATATATAACCCAAGTGTAATTAGGAAAAAACAACCTTAAATTAACTTAAAACCTAAAATTGTTTATGTTTTCTTATTTTAAACTTCGACTAAAAAAAAAAAAAAAAAGGTAATCACAGTTATATATAAGTTTAAGTGATATATATAGCATCAACAAATATGAGGTTTTAGTTATAAACATATTACTCTATTATTAAACATATTACTCATATTACTCTATATTATAAATATATTACTCTATTTTTTTAATTATTCATTATTAAAATAAATTTCTTGAAATGTGATATTCTCAATGAAAAGGTCTTAATTAATAAATATAAATTATTCTTAAAATAATGCCTTTTTTTCAGATAGTGCTGCTTTGAAAAAGTATGTTACACTCTCGTTATGAAGATTTGTTATATTTGTCTTTGTTTTATTATATTAATATTTTTTTTAAACCCGTAGATACATTTTAAAACTAAGATAACTATCTATAACTCATCTGTACTTACACAAATGTCAAAATAAAATAAATTACAAATAATAAATATCCCAATTACAATACATTAAATTCACATTCAAAACTAGCTAATACATTTTCTTTATTTTGAGAATAGAATAACAAAGCTTGCGCCAATTTCTGATACAAGTCTAATTATCCAGAAAGCGTAGAATTTGCTGAAGAGTACAACAAATTTAAAAAAATACAAATTACTTTACTTTTAAAAATATGTAATGAAATATGATCAAATACTTAGTTTATATATATCGATTTCTATTTAAATTTATTTAAAATAACAATTATTATTATTGAGAAGGAAGAATATTGTAATCAAAATTATTTAATTACACAATAAATAGATATTGTGAAGGTTGCATTGAATTATTAAAAGGAAAGACAATATCTTTTTACACAATAAAAGCACGAAAATTTTGTTCATATTGTTTCTAAATAAAAATATTAGAAATGATGAACTTGTGATGACATGAAATTAATATATGCTTTGTTCTTGCAGTGTAAAACATTTTTAATGAGATTTTGAATAAAGTTCTTTTAATCATTTAATTACAAAACTTAAAAGAAAATTTAACACAGGCTTTGAAACGTATAACATGCGCTTCATACATTTTATTATCATAGATTTTGTAATTACTGTTTTAAAAACATCGCTTTTAAAATAGCATTAAAGGAATATATATATATATATATATATATACAATTTGAGATAATTAATCGAATTTCCGTTCAATCACAGTAAGTAATTTTGATACTTATCATGAATAAGAATTGTGCTTATAAAATGCAGTGAACTATGCTAATAATATGGTATAAAAACGTTTATTGTATTAATTATTGTAAAGTTTATTGTATTAATTAATAATAAATGAATATAAAATGAGATTTCCAAATATACTTTTAGCATAGGCCAATGGACAGGTATTTTAAATTGTTAATAAATATGAAAATAGTTAGGATAAACATGACAATAGTTATGAAATACTAATGATTTATTGTTACAAAATATCTTTTAAAAATATATATGTAACATAAGACTATTGCTCAGGGAATTAATAATGTTTCACTATGCTTAGATTTAAACATGTATAAAAAATATGAGACAATAAATAAAATTATCGTATATTCATTAATGTCGCGCCCTCGTGTACCACGTGCTTCCCAATTAATGCTTCTTTTTAAGAAAAAAAATTATGATGAAAAATAGAGGAAAATCATTTCCAACAGCTTTTATTATATTAAAATTTAACAATTAGTACTAAAATTGTATAGTACTATCCAATGTATCACTTCATGGTTTCATAAACTGAAATAAAAAAATTTCGCCGAAAGATTTTATGTAGTGATCAATGGTCAGATATATATAGAGACCATTCAAGCATAGGCCAACTGTCAGGCATCTTAAATTGTTAATACATATTAAATTAATTATGAGAAGTATGATGATATTAAAATAGTTATGAAATATTATTGATTTATTATTATAAAACATCATTTAAAATTTTATGTTACAGAAGAATATTGCTCCGGGAATTAAAAATGTTTCCTATGCTAAGATTTAAACATGCATAAAAAATTCGAGATAATGAATAAAACTATTGTATTTTTCATGTATGACACGCCCTGATGTAACACGTGCTTCTCAATTTTTAAAACCTTACTTGAAAAAAATATATATTATATGTTAAAAAATAGGAGTACATCATTTCCAACAGATTTTGTTACATTAAAATCTAACAATTAGTACTAAAAGTGGATAGTATTTTTCAATGTATCACTTCATGATTCCATAATCTTAAATACAAAATTTCCCCTCAATGATTTTATGTAATGATCAATGGCCATACAGAGGCCATTTAAGTGACAAATACTCATGCATCACGCGCATCCCAATTTTCAAATAAATCTTCAGGGGAAAATTCACGCAGCATGCAAAAAATAAATAAATAAGTAAATAAAGATAAAAATAAAGAGTGTTTTGAAAATACAATTAAAAATATATCTGATTATTTACCTTCTGATGAATATTCTTTCAATAGACAGCGAAGGAAGCACAGTCAAACAATTAAAGAAATACTAAAGAGGACGAGATGAAGGTCAGATCTGTACTTTAAGCCGAAAAAAATATGTATTTCTTGACTTTAAATCCAGAAAAAAAAATATGTCAGCAGGGCGCTTCACACACCACCAGGGAATGAATTACGGTGAGTCATAATTTTCACAAACTGACCCTAGTAACTACTTAAGAAAACACTGAAACTATTGTCCAGTGCAATTGCTGATAACAAATGAGGGGGGGGGGAGGGGCTAACAGGTCACTCTTTTACAACTGAAAATGGTAAGGATTTTCATCTAATCTTTTTGAAACGTTATTTGTGGTGTATTGAAAGCAGCACCTGTCACTCAAAAAACAATAGTCTTTGCTTATCGTAACCTTTTGTGAAAATTTGAATAAAATGCTAAACTGGGAGTTTGGATGAAATTTGACAGTTACAATGATTGCCTCATTATTGTAAATGGCAATGGATTATTCTTTATTGTATCTCTGAATATGCGCATGAAATATTTAGATCGTTTGAAAATGTACCATTTTTAGGTTAAAGACATGAAGTAAGAAAATTACTAGATATTCATTAGTGCATTTCACCAAAAATGTCCGTAATTTCTGTTTAAAACACGGATGATCTCTTAAACTTCAGTTTTTGGTATTTACAACGACTTCGATTATAAAACTATAAATATACATATATGTATATAAAATGTTGAATGTCTGCTTTTACTCGAGAGTGGATATGTTTTAGGAAATATAAAAATTTTGAGTACGGTTTTCCGTTTTGAAAATTTTTATTTTACCTTAAAAAAGAAAAAAAAACACTTATCTAACAACAGTTATCTACTGCTAGATCAATTGAATGAGAAACGAGGAAAACTGCAATCAACTATAAAAACTAATTTAAAATATATAAACCTAATCTATATAAAAGTAAACAATAAGAATTACTTCAATTGGCAATTTCACTTGTTTAATGTATGATACATTAAACTTTATTAATATCCATCCATTTTAAAGCTTTATGGGGAATGTTAGCTTAAGCTTAACTTAATAAATTTTTATTACGTAATAAATATCTCAAAATAGTAATTTTTTTTCCTTGGTAGAAAATTTCGGCAGCTGTATATTAAATATGTAAATAAAAATATAAATAAAATAAAATGTTAGTTCATTGTGCTTAGAAGTTTTACAAATTTCTTAACTATGGAAATAAATGTATAAATAAAATAAAATCATAGTTCGTTGTACTTAAAGCTGAAAGTAATTGATAAAGTTACGGAACTAAGATCTATACTTTGAGTATGATTTGTCTTTTTAATACAATATAAAATTACATTTGAGAGAGTATGGGATTTATTTTAATGATTTATAAGTTTAGTCATTGTTTTCTGTTCGAAAAATTAAATATTAAACTAATGTCTTAGGAAGTTTCCATACGTGAAATTGAGCTAAATTTGATTATTTATGCTATTTCTATTTAAAAGTACAAGCATACTCTAAAACTTTCAATAGAAAAATTTAAATTTTTGAAGCAGGAACTTTTTAAATGTATAAATTAGTTTAGATAAAGCTTTCAACGAATTTCATCCCCCTCCCTTCCTTTCATTTTGTTGATTATTTTTAAGGTAGTAGTTCAGAAGATTTTGTTTTTAAAAAGTCAACTCCAATGTTTGACCTTTAATTTCGAATGAAAATTTGACATGAAGGACTTTGATTTTACTGAAAAAAGAAAACACGCTGCAATGAGTTTAATATTTCCTGTTAAATGAAAGGTACTATTGATTTATACTACATTTATTTGTATCATTCCGACAACAAAAAAATAAATTGTCCAATATTATTTTACAAAATATTAAAACTTCGAAAATTTCAGTGTTTGCAAAGATTAAAGTCGATTCTATAATTTTGAACTGTATAGGGTCAGGGCTGTCTTAGGACTTTCTTTTAATGGTATTTTCAAAAATGCTTCATGATTTAAAAATATTTTAAAAAAATGAAAACAAAACTTTATTTAAACATCTTTAAATTTAAGTTATAAGTAAATAAATATATAAAATGGTATCAGAGATTTTACTTTTGGCAATATTTTATATACAGTGGTCACGGAATATTCTTGGTCCCTTTCTCTTTTATAGATTCTATAAAAATTTTGAATATTATTGAAAACTGAAGAAAATTATAAGTTAAACAGTAAATTTCCATTAGCATTAAATAATTTAAAAATTGCGTGTAAATGGGTACAAGCTACGCTTCAAAAATTGAGAACCTCTTAAAAATACTAAAAAGAAAACACTATTACACACACTTCGAATGAATAAATCTTTTGTTATCAGAATAAAACTAACGCTATACTAAAAGTAAAATAAATGACAGAAGGACCTCTATGTTCAAATTCTTCGCGTTTTAAAATCCTTTTAAAAGTCTTTGCAATACTATTTTATTATTTTTTTTTATCTGAAAAATGTTTTAAAAAGGGTATATTTAAAAATAATTAGTAGCATAAAAATAAAGTCGCTACTCTTTATTCTAAAAATTATGTATTTTAAACTCTAAATATTTCATGCACAAATATAAAAGGCTCAGCAAGCACAACTATCTCTTTTAAGAGGGGTCCCAAGATGACTGAAAAAATAGGGGCTTCAGTTCCTATTTTTGTTTTATTTTTTAAATTACCATTTTAAAGTTTAATTTTTTCTTTCTTTTAAGAAGACTAGCTTAAAACAAGAGAAAATTTCCACTACTTAGGGTGAGTTTTTTTTTGTTTTTTTTTTTATCTGACCGAGAATTTTCAATGTGATCAATAGGTTGATAAGCAACGGAACAGACATACACTGCAAATTATTTTTATATAGTAAATATTTAAAAAAAAAAAACTGTTTTATAAAATGTTAATTTTGCTACATTTGTAGAATTAATAAGTTTCCTTTTTTAGAATTTGGAAAATGGATAAAGGGAAATCCTGTTGTGTTCACCTAATTCCGTAAGTTAATCAGACTCTGTATGTCTTTTCAGCCATAACCGCGTTTAAATTTTGAGGGAAAATAATGTATTTGTCGCAATACTCGATGGAAATTCTGTTTCGAATTATAAACGGCTAGAGACGATAGGACAATGGAAGTGAACCCCTTTCAATGGTAAACATGAAAGTTCTTCAGATTTTTCTTATATTATTTTTTTTATGTTCATTATATTCATTGATTGGTATATAATATAATTTTTTTTAAATATATATATATATATATATATATCATCTTATCTAACCTTTGTAGGTCTCCCCATCTCTCGAGCTCTGGTAAAGCAAGTACGGGTTGGGGAAACCTGACTTAAGGCCTAGAACCTGACTCCCTTTTGGGTGCTCAGCGACGAAGCTGTTGGGGGACTCTGACTCGTCCCCAAGTGTTTTCGCGGTGGTCTCCTCTAATAATGGGATCCACTGCGTATCGCAATGACCTATGTCGTCAATACATGGGTTCAATAGCGGTGATGCGCAGGTGGCAGTGCCCCGATCGGTCGCAGCACATACGGGAGACATGTCCTGGTCGTGCGCATTATATGTCCCTCAAGACATGGGTGCGACGGTTGAGACGCTGACGGGTGCCCCTCAGGAGCCTGGCGGTGCAGCTCAACTTTATACCAACTTATCTATTTATATTACATAGAGCAAACGAAGGTGCCATTTTGCTTTTGATGTAAAAAAAGTCACAATTATCAGCATTATGGTGATTAAAAAAAATTAATCGTACAATGATACCCTAGCTGATGAAGACAATAGTTGTAAAAGGTTTGAAACTTTATATAAAAATAAGTATATAAAATTAGTACCTCAATTCGCGTATACTTGAAAAATCTTTCTTGCTTGCAAGATAAATAATGTTTATTATATTATGCTTTTATATACTATTTATATAGATTATATTTCTATAATAAGACTAAATATATTAGATTTCTTTAGTGTCGAGAAAATCTTTTCTTACTCCAGTATCATTTTATATTAAGCCATTTTTAATTATCGTTATGTAATTAAAAAACTAGCATTTTCTAAATAATTTTAATTGATATTGCTGGTTAATAATTTTTCTATGATATGTTTTATTTTTTTCATGAATGTTCCGTAGGCCACTTTTTTCTTTTAATTGTTCATTATAGCCAATAAATGGTATATAATATTTTGGTTCACGCTAATATATAAACAGATATTTTTTTCTATCGAACCCAGTCATTTGGGTGTAAACCTATATTCGAATATTACTGATGAGAAAATTTTTAAGTTTTTAAAAATTAAAGGTCTCGCCTTTTGAGTTTTTCACTGAACTAAATTTCAATGTATGAGAAATAATATGATACGCAGTAAGAAAAAAAGTTTCATAAAGAAATCATACTAGTATTCCTTTATATGTTTTTTTTTTAAAGCATGGTGCAAACTGCTCAATTTTTATAACGTGACGATGTACAGTAAGGCCAAAAACATAAAGAAAACACTCCATAGATTTTTAACAACAAATTGTTTAAAAAATAAATAAATAAGTAAATAAATAGTCATGCGACTGAAAATTGCGTCTTCTTTCAATTTAATTTTAAAATAAGTTTAGGGATCTTCTTCATAGTAAAATTGTAGCAAACTCCGAAAAAATCGATACGAAAACCCAAACAGGACATCATATTTTGCATTTTCGGTAAAGTTTTCCTTAGGAGGAAACCAAATGGGAAGTTATTCTGTCATGTAGTTTAGGAATTATGAATGTTAAAGTTTTCAACTTAGAATATTAAATTAATTTGTAATCCTTCCAAAACCGATTGCAATGCGATAGTGTTTTAAACATAACTCAAAAAATACCTGGCGCATTCGCATAATTGAAGCTTAGAGAAATCGATTATTGTTAAAAACTTTATAGGTTACAAATTCATTGCAATTCTTTGCAATCTATTTTGCAACGATCGCAAATAAATTTAACATTAGGAATTCCAAATTGTAATCCTTCATAATTCCTAAACTACTTGACCGAATGAATTTCTATTTGGTATCCTAAGGTAAAATTTACTGAAAAAGCTAAATATGTTGTCAAAATGAGATCTTGAGATCGAAATATTTAGAATTTAGTTTATTTTTAATATGAAGACGAACTCCTAAGTCTTTTTTTAAACATAATTTGAAAAAGATATAATTTCCAATCGAATGGCTATTTTCGTGTTCTTCTGGACAATTTGATAATATTGTTTTTCTTTCTTTCTTTTATTTATTTATTTATTTATTTTTGTCTGACTGTACTTTCTTTTTCTAGAACTGAAAAATGCACCTGGCTCTTTTCTCCAGGATCAACATTCACGCTGTAATTTTTTTCAAAATATTTCACCTTTTATTTTTTTATTATTGTATAATACAAGTGTTCAATTCAGGCAAACTTTGGAGCCTATTTAGGGCTTCTCACAAAAATCCATTTAATAAAATCAGACTCCTTTCACAAAATTCTTCTTAATAAAACAGGCCACTTTGCAAAGTTCCTTTAAATAATACAGGCCCCATGACAAAATTACTCTTAAAAAATTAGGGTTTTTCACAAAATTGCATTCCATAAAAGCATACTCTTCATTAATTATTTTTTTTATTTTGTTAGGTTTTAAAATGTGTAAGTTACAAACAAAACAAGTTCACCAGAAAGGAAAACTTTAGCAAAAGAACTTCAAGAAGTTATTTTTAATAACTGCTTGGTTCTGTATAACCGAACTCTTCGAGTTTGAGTAACTGGATTTCATTTTTTGTTATACAAGATGTTATTTTTCACAAAATATAATAAATTGCACAAAAATAATTTTTACTTATCACAAAATGAGCCTCAAGAAATGGCCCCACTGCATTGGACCCTTAATACAGGTTAAAGTTTTTAAAAAGATAAAAACTAGCAATTAGGTAACATAGTATATAATTTCTTTCAGGTTAAATTGTTTGTTGTTCAAAAATTTTCAATGCGTAATATTGAGTGTAAGTACAAATAATACATTCGAAGCTAAAGAAAATACCCTTCAACTGAACATAAAGTGATCTTTTACTCAATAGAAAGTGCTTTCTTGATAAATCCGCCTTGCCTCTTTTAAAAAGAAATGTGAACACTAAACCACATATTTTCATTTGCTTGATAAATATTACTTCCAAATTAAAACATAAGCCTCATTAAAACATATAGATTTATACAGTAGAAGGCCGATTATTCAAACTCCAACTAACCGAACTCTTCAAGTAACCGAACACCCCCTTTTTGGGTCAGAATTTTTTTTCAGGCAGGAGAAATTGAAGAAAATGAAAACGAATGGTATGATAAATGATTCAGGGCCATCACATGATGTAGAATTTCAATGTTTGGAAACAGCTATGAAATGGTTGGAAAGACAGGAGAATGCTGATCCTATTCAACTTTTGTATTTAAAGAGAATTCGTGATATGGCAGCATTGAAAAGACCATTTAAAGCAAAAAAACAACCCAAAGCTTTATGGTTTAAATTTTAAATTTTTCAGTTAAGAAAAAATAAAAAATAGTTAAAAAAATGAATAAATAAACATGCCAGCACTAACAGCCGTCAGTCCTAATACTGGTTAAAATGTGAAGGAAAATTGCGTACACACAAAAGGGTATTTTTAATCTACCTATCCACTACTATATTTTTAAAAACGTACATTTTTTACAACTGTTACTCTTAAAAAAAGCACTGTAACCATTTTGGCATAATCAGGAACATCCCTAATATTGCCTGTCTAATTATCCAAACTAGCACCGGTCCCGACAGGTTCGGATAATTGGCGCTCTACTGCATAAGCAAATAAATAAATAAATAAATAAATAAAATTTGAATAAAAACATCTCAGAATTTATTTACAATGTTACATAATAAATGACTTCTTACAATCAGACTGATTTACATTGTACATTGTGGAATTCCGTAAAAAAAAATTCGTTTAAGATTTA
Organism: Maratus michaelseni; assembly: GCA_963931845.1. NCBI lineage: Eukaryota > Metazoa > Arthropoda > Arachnida > Araneae > Salticidae > Maratus > Maratus michaelseni. The sequence continues at coordinate 206,532,880 of OZ007588.1, forward strand.
ATTGATGGTCTGTAAATGTTAAGAAATTTAAAAGTCACATAATTGGTTTTGCTCCAAGCTCTGGATTAATTTTCCTTTAACCTTCCTCATAACTTCTTTTACATAGGTGGTTTCTTTGATCTCGATAAATAGCTTCCCTTTGAATGGCTCTGACAAAAATGTCCCATCCATGTATAACTTGAGAAAATAAGCATGTGTGATAAAGGCGTATTCTAGAGTGCAGATCACATCCCGTTCTGAATCTTGAAAATTCTCATTAAAAGCTATCTTGTGAATAATTCCAAATTCAGATAAAATCTCCTTTAAATTTTGTCTTTGTCCCTCATCACTTATTCCACATCTCCCGAGAATAATGACTTCGCAGTTTTTGAAACCGCACTCCAAATGACTTGCTTCTGCATGCATTATAAGACTAAGTATCTTCTTTGCAGGAATGCATTTCAAATACCTGAAAAGAACAAATAAAAATAATTAATAACAATCATACCAATAAGGGAAAAAAAAAGACTACGTTAGAAAGTACATACTGATGTAAGATATTATAATACAACATCATATTAAACACACACTTTTGATTTATGGATGGATGTAATTTATGAAGAACTAGAAGGACAATCATCTGATCGTGTTGAATTTTAACAAATATGGCTTCACAATTTATACAAATATTTACTACATTTAAATATTTTACTTGAGGCACTTCAAATTTATCTGGAACTTCAGAAGAGAAAGTGAAAGAGAAAAGGGGGGGGGGGGTAGAAAATAGGTAGATTTTTCAAAAGTCCGTATTAAGCGCACTTAGATATTAAAAGATATTATGTAAGAAAATTCTAACGTGGAATAAATACACAAGGATCATTCAATCATACAACTACAAGTTACGAATCAACATTTCTTTAACATAGTCGCAATTTTGGTAAAGAATAACATTAATATAATAAGAATTATCGCACATATATCTTAAATATAAATGATAAAATCTTTTCCACATTTATTTCTGTTTAAACCGTATAATTTACGAGTACAATTTAAATATATTTTAGAACTAATATTGTTAAAAATTCCTAAATGGAGTCAATTGCTGATCAATGAGTTATTTATTTAATAATAATGGAAAGACAAAAAAAATAATAATAACAAATATTTTAGTTTAAAAAAAAATCCGAAAACTATGTGACTTAATTGTTGGTTATTGTGTAACAACACTGTTATATACATTATGGATATCCCTAATGCTTGAAAATAACGAAATCAGCCACAGTAATATAAAAGTAGAGAAACTTACTTGGAGGAAACAGCCAATGCTTTGGCAGTCTTGGACATCTTTTCATATGATGGAAATGTTGCCATTACTCCTCCGAAGGTTAAAGGAGAATTAATCATGTCGGGTACTTGATTCCATTTTTCTCGAATCACGATGTTTCTTTCAAAATTAAAGAGAAATGTAACAATGGTGTCCGGCGAAACTATATTTGTTGGACTCCATACTAGAAGAATTTGGAGAAACTTTGGTTTCATAGTTTGTGCAATGAAACTTGTCTTTATCCGCTTAGCACAAGTTAAATTTTCCAGTTCTGCATTTTCATGGTCTCTTAGCTGAAAAAATAAGAAATATATAATTGACAGAAAATGGCAAAACAAGTATCATGATATTTTACATACAAATGATTGCTACATTCGAATAAATATATATATTTTTTAACGAAAAATAATACCGCAGGTAGAAATTTTAATACACATTCCAAACTGCAATAATACAAGTTTAAAATTTAAGGTACACGCTAGCGTTTGTTAAAAAAATTATGTTTGTTTACTGCCAGTTAAAGTAAATTCTCATGATGCGAATAATAAAACTAAGCTAACCTTTATCTTTTGTTTGAAGAGCAACCGTTTCATGCGCTACGGTTATGGAGAGGAGAAAACGTATAAACAGTTAATTTTTCAAATAACCTTGTGGAAAAATTTGGAGAAATCATCTTAGTAATTATAAATGCGTTTGTTTTCAGAATACTGGCAATTATGCAGAAAATCTAAGTATTTCACGGGAGTTCTCAAAAATATGTCTTAATGTTTTTTTTTTTTTTTTTTTTTTTTTTTTTTAATAGTAGGCGTAGGGAGCATTCAGGAAATTTTGCTCCACTATCAAAATATTTTACAGTCATTACTGGTCTACTGCCGGTTGAAATCACTTCCGATGATACGAATGATAAAAGTAAAAAAAAATATTTTTCTCTTGTTTGAAGAGCAACCACTTCATACGCTAGTTATGGAGATATGACAACACTAATATAAACAGCTAATTTTTCAAATAATCTTAAACCATTTTAGTAATTATATATGCGTTTATTTTCAGAGTACTAGCAATTTGTTAGAAAATTTAAGTATTTCACCGAGGTTCTCAAAAATAAAACTTAAAATTGCTTTTTTTAATAGGTGCATGGAACACTCCACTATCAAACTATTTTAAAGTCATTACTGTTTTACAGATGTAGTGTTTTAAACAAGGACAAATAGTAAGAATATGAAAATAGAGATAAGGAAAACAAATCAAGCTGTGAAATAGTTGGATGAGGGATTATTTTTAATTAGAGCTCCATGCAAATATCTTGATACAAGTGCAAAAAAATGCAAACTCTGATGTATTTGAGAACTAATCTTATAATCATTTGTTTGTTTCCATTTCATACCTCTCTTTTACGATAATTTTTAAGACATCTTTGAAAATAGTTATAATCAACAATTCAAACATTTTTAAAGGAAAACATAATTTAAAACGAAATAGAGATGCTTAAAAATGTTTCAAAAGTATTTAAAAGAAGAAAAAAATATTTCTTCTTTAGGTCATACTTATGCCCAATCTCTAAAAAAATATATAAACAAGTCTATTCACTCACAAAGTTTGTTGCTTTTTTTTAACACTTTTGATTACTGTTTCATTTATATTTATAATTAATTTTTTTATTGCAATTTGGCATTATTTGAGGACATGAGAAAATTCAAATAGGCAATCAGTATAATCATAATCAGTGTGTAATGTGCATAAAACGATCATTTTAAATAGAAAGAAAGCTGAAATCCTTACCTGAGGTTTCACTTCAGATGGTTCCTTTGTAGTTAAAATCCATAAGTAAAAATGCAAACAAGCTCTAACTATCAGAAGTAGAGCCTGAATCAGTGCAGTGCACGTATGGTAGCAAAATAGTATAAACCAGTAGATTAAAAAATGCCGAGTATTGCACCTAAAATAGAGATGGGTAATTAAGTATTTTACGTCAACCTTTAAAAAATAAAAATATAAGAAAATATCGAGCTGTTATATAACTCTTATGTGATAAAGTCATTACTTAAGTATAAAAAAATTAATACGCCCAAAATTCTTCAGCAATAATTTTACATTCCCATATTTTATATTACTACTAAAGTCTACTATTGCCAAATTTAACGCTATATAAAGTATATTTTCATGCTACAAATTTTCCTGTTTACAATTAGATGCTGCGAAAAAAAATGGCTTACAAAATGGCGACTTCTGGAATTTTTTAATGATTAACTTTACATTTATTTGTCACATAGATAATATCTATCACCGACCTTTCTTTTTGGCTCATTTAAAAAATTGTACGTGATATTTCAAGACCTTTCATTTTGGAAATCCCTGTAAAAATTCAAAATATGTAATAAATTAAAAGTAAAAGAAATTATCTAAATTCATGCATTCTTATTAATATGTTTGTGCATGTAATTTGCTGAAACTGAATTTTGACGTGTTAAAGCTCAATTATTTTTATTTTAAAAAACTAATAAGGAAATAACTTACCTGGAATATTTCTTTCTCGTATCATCAGGTGTTCCGCATCTATTTACTGATTCCATGGACTCGTCATTGAAGTTAGAGTAAAAAAGACGAAGAAAACTTATGCCATGAAAACTTGCTGGAATCCTGAAGATCCTGCGATGCAGATTTAGTATTTTGTCCATAAAATCATAAGAAGTAAAACTTGCTGGTATCCATAAAAGGAAAATATTTGCAAATCTATCATTGATCTCTTTTTCCATAGACATTATTTTTTTATTCATGCAATTTACTGATGATGATTGTTTTTTAGCAAAACCATGAATTCCCTTGAAAAAAAAGAGAAAGAAATATTGTTTTTAGTAATGAATATCTGTATAGTAAAAAAAATAATTAATAGTAAGAAAGAAACCAAATAAGATTTTTCATCTGTTTAAATGAACAAGGGGCAGTAACATTATAAACATTCTATTTACACACGTTTCCTTTTGCGCCACTATTTTGTTTGGACATTTTTTGCTTACTGAATAACGGTGTGGAAGTATCACGAATTTTTTTTAAGAGTATTAATATTTTACTTTGATTAAAGCGATTTACAACTATTCGTAAATTGTTGTATCGGATTCTCCGTTTTTGCTTGGGTGCTTACAAATGAAATTTGAAATCCATTGTAATAAGTTGAGCCTCTCGGTCTTTCTAACCCTCCTCAGTAAAAATAAAAAACCCACAGAGGCAAGCAATTAAACTATCTAATTAATTCTTAAATTAAAACAGACATGAAACAAAGAAATGGCAATTTTGAACATATATATGTCTTTTCCAGAAAGAAAACATTAATATTTTTAAAGTCAAAAATTTTGAAAATATATTTTTAATACATGAAGTATTTCTCTTACGCTCTCCTCAACCTTTTAAAAAAAGAAGAAAAAAGCTGTACTATATCAATAAAAAAATTACAATAAAGTTTTTAAGAAATAAATAGAAATATTGAATGATGCTTTATCGGCTTTTCATTTTGTGCAATTACTCTTGTATTTTTAAATCTCAGCAAATTCTTCCGGCGTTTCTTTTTATAACTAAAGGACACCGGCCCTTTCGAGCTACCTTTAAAAACACGCTAATTTTCTCAGTTTTAAAAAGAATTACCCATTCTAGGAGGTTAAATGATATTAACACGACCAGTGGTACCGGTCGTAATCTTCTGTGATCGGATTGCCATTCATTAAGGGGATATTTCGGTTCTCATGCCACATTCACCGCTGTCGCGACAGCAAATAGCTGTCATTCATTAAAAATATCAATTACACTTTGAAAATCAACTTGTATAAAACGGTTAAATAAAAAATGTTGCGTCTTCTCGGACTTTTATAACGACGCTATGGACAATATTCTTACTTTGGGTTCGAAGCTATAAAATTTCGTCTGTTTAGGAATTACATTCCGGACCGTGTATTGAAAAATACTGTGTTTAAAAAATGTACACTTATATTTTATGTTTATATCACGTTTTAGATATTTTCAGGAATAGGTATAGCTTTAGGCATGAATTCTTTTCTCCATTTTATTGCAACTTCATGTATATTTTTAATGTTAGTATTATTATTTTTTTATCTATAATGAATTTTCTAATATATATTTATCGAATACTAATTCGTACAAAATAAATCTAAAGTATTTTACGCATGTATTTACCTGTATGTATGTTGCATCAAGTGATGAAATATACAAACAAACGATCTAGCGGCTACTTTTCTGCCACTTGATTCCCACTGTGGCGTCACATGAATATTGTCCATAAGAACATCTTTTTAAATGTATCGTTTTAATGTTTGACGTAAATAAAGTAATTATTTTAAATGTTTTTTTTTTCTTTTTTAATATTCACGTGTTCTCGTATTATTTTTCAATTGAAAGTGTTTGTAAATATTATTATTTGGTTTTTTTTTTTTAATTGGTAACAATAGATAAAAATGAGAAATTTCAAAATAAGAAATATTTCTATTAAAAGACTGAAAATTAGAAAAAAAAATTGAAAAAAAAAACTTAAGAAATTATACAAATTTTAAAAAAATTATTGGACACTGCACCCCACAACCTAGTCCTAATCTTTCAAATGATGGTTAAATTGTTATGTATAGTTTTTTATCCTATAAAACTATAAAATCTTTTTAATTGAACTACTTTGACCAATTTCGACATTAAATAGTGCTTCACATGATTTAAAAACATCCTGCTTCAGTGTTTTTATCGTACATTTTCCTATAAAAATACCAGTTTCCATGTTTTATATGCTCTTTTTTATTATGATCCGAGAAAGTAAAAGGGTCACAATAAATTCAATTACGGCAGCAGTGTCATTTTTATTTTTAGAGAGAGAGAGATTAGATAGATTTAAAGGTAATTAAGCTAAGTAAATACAAAGGCATCTATCTCATGTAAATTAAAGTTCATTAGAGTATAATATAATATCAGAAGTCTGCAAAATGCGTAACGTAAGTAAAATGCGTATGTATATCATCTATTGTGCCAATGCATGTTATTGATTCTAAGGACTGTAATAGATAAGTGAGTTTGTTCCTTTCAGTCTAGAAAGGCAAATGCAAAATCTGAATTTAAACGATGTTTTAAAGTAAAGAATAGAGTAATAAAGAATAACAAACACCGTCAGATTAACGAGAAATTTTCAATCTTTGGAATTTATCTGATATATTTGATGCAAATATTATAAAAAATGTTATACGCTAACAGGCGTTATATCAAAAAACCTTTGAAAGTTTAAAAAGTTTTTTATCTGTCTATCTACATATTTCGGCCCAATCTGAGCCTTCCTCAAAGTAACAGAAAATATGTTTCAATGTTATTTATGATCTATTACGTATGGCTGTATGAATCGCCCTTGTTATTATTTCTTCTATGATTTTTTTATCTTTATAATTATTATCTTGTAGTAACTCGATCCATTATTTATCGCAAGTTAAATGGTGCCGTATCGTTACATACTGCATTTTTACGTGTCACAACCTCGATGCAATCCCTTATAATTAATGGATAATAAAAATTGGAGGTAAAAAATACTTTACTTTCAATAAAATTTATCTGTAGGAATTCTTCTTGATTTAATTTTAAAACTGCAGTGGTTTTCCTTTTGTATTTTACATCGACAATATGTTCCTTTTTTCAGCAGATGAATTTCCTGTTAGTCATACCTATGTAATAATTCCTCGATCCAATTGCTTTAATGTATGTATGGTTTTAAAATACAACAGGTGAATGAATTTACCCTTGATATAGTCAATAAAAGAAAATCTGAAAACTAATTTACCGCACATACTAAATCTAAGCTTTCTAGTCTTTAATTATTTCCAAAAGAAAAAATGATGCTAAAAGAATAAAATTAGCTAAAGGTGTGCTCATAACATACGGATGTTTCAATATCAGTTTAATAGCCCCCTCCGAAATTAAATGATATAATTTGCAGCAAAACTAATCCAATGCGTTTTGAGAGTTATTCAGGAGTATATGGAGCTGGATGGATCGACATAGACGTGATTAACAGGAAATTCATTTGCAAAAGAAAGTAACACATTGCCGATATAAAATACAAAGCTAAAACTACAGCGCGTGCAAGATTAAATCAAGATGAATTTTAATGAAAGAAAATTAATTTTTACTACCCATCAATTATAAGGGAATCTATCGAGATTATAACACATAAAAATGCAGTGTGTAACGACACGGAATTTTTAAAAAGCTAAAATTATCGATAGAGTTACTATAGGATAATAATTATAAACATCATAGAAGAAAAATTACACAGGTGCTTCACACAACAATACATAATAGATCATACAACAGGAAACACAATTTCCGATGGGGTTAAAACACATAGATGGACAAAAAAATTACAATTCTCTAAAGTTATTTTATATAACGCATGTTAGTATCTAACGTAAATTTATTGAATATGGGCGTTTTGACTATTTATTTACGAAGTTTTTCTCTCCTGCAAAACACTTTTCAAGTAAGATGAATTGAATACGAAAAACACAAAGAAATTAAAAAATATTTAGTTACAAATATATATATATATATATACATTTCGGAACAAACACATTTTTCAAGAAAAAGTCGTATTCTTTTTCATTATTATTATTTCTCAGCTATAATATGCATTTAAATGTAAGGTTTACCGTAGAAAAGTGCAACATCTCAAATCTTTCAATAAAAAAAAAATGAAAAGGATATTTGATTTGTTTATGTATCTTTCCCGAAAAAACATTCTAAATATGATTGTAATTTATAAGGTAAGTCAGAACATCTATAAAAAAAGTTTTTTTTTCTTTTTAATTTCTCTGCTATAAAAATCATTGAAATCTGAGTTTTTTTCCAAGAAAAGATCAACATCTTAAATCTGTCATCTGCAAATGATTCCTGATGTCACTATGTGACTTGGCTGTTAATATATTCTAATGCATCGCATTTGTACAATAATTTAATATTTAAAGTAAACTTAGAACGTCATAATGGCCATTTCAAATGAAGATTGTTTAATGGAAAATCCAAGATAAATTTGAACTCTGTTGTCATTACCAACAATAAATTATGCGGGCTCAAAAGCTTAGTACATTAAAATATATAAGTATTAAAATATAAAAATAATCGTCTTTTTTTTTGGGGGGGAGGGGGGGCTGGAGGGGCGGACTATGGATTCCAAAGGTATTTAAAGCTACTAAATAAAAAAAAAATTGTCAGCTGAATGTCTTTAATTGACATACTAAAATAACGCTTGCCCATATGTAATGCTGACATTTCTTTTAAGAATGGAAATAACAACATTTTGTGACAGAATTGCCATGAATGTAAAATTCCTGCACAATATTGCAATTGAATTCTTGGTTAAAATATATTATCCTATGATATGGACATAAATATTGCATTTCCAATGTTTATGAAACCGTAATCCCAATTAAAAATTGCAAACACAGTTTTAAAATATATACTAAGATTTTAAATTGCAAAATAACAAAGAAAATTTTTATATAATTAATTTTTATATTACATTACATTAAACATATTAGTTGTACAGATAGGTTTTAAAGAATTTTAAGCGCGTATCTTAAAAGCGTGAGATTTTTAAAAAATCATAAGTGATTTTTAAAAAAATCATATTTATTTCACAATTGCCAACTCTCCGGATTTTCGAATACACTGCTATTTTGAAATAACAATTCTTTCCTTATTAATCGCAAAATTTCTGCCTTAAATAAAGCTAAAAATTCTATTCGAAAATAGTGATATTCGAAAAACTGGAAAGTTGATAGCTCTGGATGTAATTTGGGTATGCTGTACGAACCGATTTTGTTTTAAATTTATTATAAAATCCTTTTACTTTTTTGCAAGTGTATTCTGAAGCAAACTATTTTTAACCATTTTACATATACGCATTTAAGATGTGTGCTTCAAACTCTTTAACATTTATTTATCCATCTAATCTAAAACAAATTAATATGGAAAATATGATGATAATACACAAGTTTTCTTATGTTTTACAACTTTTCTTACCTTATAATTCGTGTGAAACATCCGGTCAAGCCAAATTACTACTAAGACCAGAAACATAGTCAGTCTAATGATGATGTTTGCCACTATAATTAAACATAAGCAGAATAAATAGTCCGATACTACAGAAACGAAATCCAGCACAGTAAGGACCAACCTGAAATAATAAAGAAGTTGTTATTTTAGATTAATGGAGACAGATTGAGATAATTAATTGAGATATTCAAATTAAAAAACACGACATTTTTTTAAGAAAACGTAAATACCGAACAGGCAGGTTATTTACTTTGTGAGTGTATCTATCCCAGTGTGTACTGGGGGCTAAAATAACCCAAAATTGGGTACATTGTTCATTTTACTGACGAGAAAGAGTCTTAATCTAAATTTATTTTAATACGAAAGTGAAATTTTTAATTATAATTTATGAAAAATAAATCTAGGAGACTTCAAAATTTTCTATAAATAGAAAAAAAAAAGAAGAAAAAAATAACAGAATTGGTAAATATTTTTTTATCGCTATCGTTATTATGTTTTTATTTGAAAAAAAAAAAAAAACAATAAATTGAAAATTTTAGAGATAATAAAATACGTACAGTACTTTTATGCAAATTAATTGGCAACAAACATTAGAAAAGACTTCACTAGATTTTCTAAAAAGCATGCGTAACGCACTTTATCACATTTTACAAACACTCATTGTACTTTACAACATTTATCCTTCTTGTAACATTTTATTATTTTTAAAATTACTAATTTCTTTTTCTCAAAAATTTGCAGAACTAAAAAAGACAAGCGAAAATGATTTTTTTTTTTTTTTTTAATGAAACATTTTACCACAATCAGAAAATTAAAAATTTTTTAAGGGATGTTACAGGCTTAAGTTCCAGGACAGACAAATCTTTTACCACGGGGTGGATTTTTTTTTTTTTTTTTTTCAATCTAATGTTTCACAATCCCTTGACATCAAAACAGCATCAATGCAGAGATTTAAATATCTTTATTTTGATAATAATAACTTTATCTCTCTAATAAAATAATTTGCATTATAGTAAGTACTGTCGATCAAGAAAAAGTATATTCTCCCTTCATGTTATTTTGTCGCTTAGTTGGCGGATCGGAAAATGCAAACAGACATTCGATTGGTATTATGTTTTCTTTAAATTTGTGTTTTAAAACAAGTTAGTGTGTGTGTAAGGAAGGGGGGGGGGGGGGTCACCATATTGAAAGGATTACAAAATGTAAAAGTTATTATCCAAATACCTTTGGATTCTTCGGTAAATTTCACCTTTCTATATACCAACTGAGATGTCATTCGGTGAAGAAGTTTAGGAATTATGCAGATGTAAAGTTTTGAACTTTTAATGTAAAGTTATGTAAATGTAAAGTGTTAAATAAGATATAAATTATGAAATTAATATTCGAAAGAAATATATATTGTAACCTATTAAAATCTTACCAGAAATCCATTTTTAGAAGCTACAAATATGCGAATACAAAATCTCATCTCACTCCGTCAAGTAGTTTTTGAGTCATATTTAAAAAACTCCTACATTGCAGTTTGATTTCCAACTATTAAAAATGAATTTAATATTAGGATTTCAAAATTTCACATCTGCATAATTTCCAACCTTCTTCACCGAACGACTTCCCATTTGGAATCGGAAGGCAACATTTATCGAAGATTCCAAATATGATGGCAGAATTAGGCGATCGTATAGAAAATTTCAAAGTTTGTAACAATTTTAATATAGAGATGGCTTCCCTAAACTTATTTTTTAAACATAAGTTCAAAGAAAACATAATTCGCAATCGAATAGCTATTTTCGTTTTCTATCAGGCTATTTGGGTATAAAATAGTATAGGAAGGCTCCATTTTTAAATTTAGATTTTTAATTTTATTGGACAGATTGTATATATAATTATTATTATTTATTTATTTGCTACTCTTATTCTAGAAGGAGTATTCAAAAATCCTTTTTTACAAGTACTTCCGAATTTTAAACAACTCATAATCACAATGGTTCACTATATAATTTTTTTAATTAAAAAACAGTTTGTTAATTGAATATAATGAATTTCGATTCCCTAAATAGGCTAGTCCATTTAAAACAACCAGTATACAGTGAAAAATAAATATTCCAACGTATAACTTGAGTGATACATCATAAATTTAACATTTTTAACATATGAGTAGGTCGGGGCAACAAAGTCAAGCCACATTTTTGGTGACTATTGTAAATTATAATATCCTACATATTCATTGTTTCTGTTGTCACTTGGTGACAGCATATGTCCCAGGTTTCGTTTTTGCCCCCCAATGAAGATAGCTAATTTATAAATAACGTAATAGTAACATAATTAAAGTAATGCCATATTGTTACTCAGAATATCTCAAATGTTACTATAAGACACTGGCTAAAAAACTTTGATTATTTGATTTGATACTTTGATTTGAGTATTTGATCCAACTTTCAAACTGATATATCTCACAAGTTTAGAAATGGGCATAGCACTTTCTTGCCCCGACCCCTCATATAACACAGATTTGATGCAACTTACTTTTTTTTTAGTTGTTGTTTATTTTGTTTACTTTTAGCACGCGACGTAATTTTAAATAAGCGTCTTTACATGGTATTGTTTTTAAAAGATGTATAATCATTTTCAAAGGCATTATAAATGATAAAAGGGTAAAAAATAATTCTAATTAAGTCAAATTTTATCCTTTATTGCTATAATAATAGGCTGTAAAAATGAAAAATATTTCTTAATCGACGTAAATTCAATTTAACTTACGAACAAAAATATACAACAAACTCTTTTGATTTGCCACGATTCCGAAAACTATTCTTTATCTTTCAAAACATCAGAAACAAATACGTTTTCGAGATTTAAAGAAGAATGTATAAAAATAAAGTTTTTTTTGCTGACATCAATTTTCGGAAACGTTTCCGAGAAGTTTCTATAGTGTATTAATCAGTTTTCTCAAACCGGAGTATCGGTTTTTAGGATGCTAAAAATTCTGAATTAAACATTTTCAGCTGCATAACTGAATTTATACATGCAAGAGTAACAAAACAATATTAATTATAATGTTAATGTCAATGCTGTTATTTTATTATATTTGCATTTAAATTTGTTAGCATCCAAAAGGACATATATATGTTCTAGGTGGAGAAAACTTATTAATACACTAATAAAAACTATTCGAAAACGTTTTCGAAAATCAGTGGCACCAAAAGAAAATTTGCTTTTATAAAGGCTTCTCTAAATCTCGAAAATGTATTCCTAGTTTTCTAAAGATGAAGAACGCTGTTTGGAATCCTGAGTAACTGGAAAGAGGCTATGGTATGTTTTTGTTCCTGGTTATGTTATATTTTCCTTAACTAAGCAAGATTTGTCTTTTTTTACATTGCATCAGGTGCGATACCAAATATATTGGGTATTTTTAAAGAATTTTCTTAAACCGTATAACCCGTGACATATTATTCCAAATAGTTTTTTTGTGAAACTATAATTTCTGATAATTTCAAGTCCAGATGTTAGACAGAGAGAGAGGGAAAAAAAAAACTTAATAATAACTTGCCAAAAAAAAAATAATAATAATAAAATAATAATACTTTAAAATTATTTCTGGAATAAGTACGTTTAAAATTTTCAAAGTTTTATTTACAATGAGAATAAAGTTATTACTTTTTTATGTCACATGAATTCACGTTTAACTTTATGAAAAGGAATCATAGTGAATCATTTTTCTTAAATTTCTGAAATGCCATATTAAACTTATGATGTAAACAAACATATTATCGTAAAATACAAGTAAATGGCTGTATACTTTCATTATCATCATTTCTAGCAACATTAAAAACCTAAAACCGCATAAGAGTTCTTTTTTTCCCCTTTTAAATAAAATTTTTTAACATATTTCAATTGCGAATATCTTACTTTCATGAGGTACTTTTTTGAAATTGTATTAAAAAATACATAGAAAGCAATTTAATATCACACCACAGATTTAGCACCACCATGGCTATACATAGGGTCCAATAAAGCCAAAGAGAGGCCCGTGCCTCGTATTCATTCGGGGTTCGCTCTTCCTATACTGTCACAAAGATATTAAACATTTTCTATGCCTTAGAATACGAATAACAATATATACATCTATCAGGAGTCGATGCAGGTTTTTTTTTTTCCTGGGGCCCATTTTGTGAAAATTATTATATTTTTGTGAAAAATAACATTTTGTAACTAAAGTTGACTCAGTTAGTCAAATTCGAACCAAACATTTATATTAACAAAAAATTTTAAATCCTTTTGCTGAAGTTTCCCTCTCTGGTGAACTTGTTTGTTTACAATTTACACATTTTAAAACATCACAAAATAATAAATAGTAAGTTTTAATGGAATATAATTTTGTGAAAGAGCCTATTTTATTAAAGAAAATTTTATGAAGGTGCCCATTTTATCAAATTGATTTTTGGGAAGGGGTTAATTTTATTAAATTGATTTTTGTGAAGGGGCCTGTTTTATTAAATACATTTTTATGAAGATGCAATAAATAGGCCACAAATTTTGTCTGTATCGACCCTTGCATCTGTATAATTGATCTAAATATATATCAATTATATATATTTAGATAAATATATATAATTTTTTAACTTATCCTACTCAAAAAGTACAAAATATTGATTACATTCAGTAGAAGATCAAAATAAATTTAAAATATCAGATTTCCAATATTTGCGTACGCCATTTCGGAGCCCTCAAAGTCTGCGGTACCAAGGCGCGTGGCCCACGATCCTTTAATCAGCACCTGGCATTACAATGTTTTCTACATCATTTAAAACAAATGTCAGAAGGTGGTATCTTTACTTTAACAATAGAGTCGATAATTATTTTTAAATGCATAATTACACTACAAACCGTTATTTTAAAAATATATTGCGCTTATATTAGGGCCTGACTAGCGTAAGGGCAAAAGGGAAAGAAAAAAGTTGTATTTTTCTTAAAATCAGGGCAAAATATGGCTACCAAACCAAACGCCATGGGGGCCCACCAAATGAATATTTGTCCCATGGCCTCACGTAGACTTAATCGGGATCTGGTTCGCATAAACAGCATAAGAATTTTAGGTAGGTTTCATAAGAAATACTACCTATTACATTCGCACCTAAGTTGGAATTTTTGAAAAATTTTTACAGATCTACGCCGATTATGACTCCCAGAACCCAAAACCACACCCAGTTCAAAACTTTATCTATCTATCTATGTCACTTTTTTATGGACACGATAACTGCAATAATTCTGCACAAATATCTTCCAAACTGATACATAAAATCAAGGGGTAAAAAATCTGGGTCAAGTTTGTTAATGGGCAAAATCGAATCAAGGGGAGGGGGGGGGGTGCTTTTTGTGAAAACAGATAAAATCCCATATTTTCTTAATTATGATACGTATCGAATCCGTTTAAAGTTATTATTACTTCTAGAAAAAGGGCCGAAAATTCATGGATGACAGATTTTTGATATAATTAAAAATGTCCCAAGGGGGGTGGGGGGGGGTTAGAAAAAAAATCATAACTTCGTCAATTCAAACGACATCAAATCCGCTTAAATTTATTATATATCCTCTTAATATTATCTAAATATTTTATACTGACAAGTTTTTTATAGAACCAACACTTATAGCAAAAAAAAAAAAATAATAAAAAAAAATCCCTGCCGTCTCCGCATGCAAACAAGTTAGGTTTTGAAGTGGTCGGTTCCGACTACCGCATCATGGCAAAAAGATCATTTCTTACGCAATTCCCAACAAACAACTGCGTCTTCAAAATCTACCTGTGCCTGTAGGCCGAGCCGTCAGGGATTTTTTTTTTTTAATATAGTAACCAATATTTATTTCTGCATTTAACTACACACTTGTACAAGACATTGTCTTAAAACGCTTAAAAACGTAAATATCTGCGATATTCCACAGTTTTATCATCATCAAAGTTATCTCAGTTTCGCCATTGCCTATCTCATGTTTTGATTACTAAATAGATTGATCAAAAATAAAATTTGCGTTTAAAGATCTAAAAAATATATTAATGTTTATCATTTTCGATATGTTTTTTTTTTTTTAAATATATACTAAAAAGCAGACCTGCCAAGTCTCCGGCTTTTTGGATACCAGTAATTTAGTACAGAAAATGTTGTTTTATTGAATCGGAGCATTTTGCGATTTAAAAGAACATTTTCTTAAAAAAATTACTGGTGTTCAAAAAGCCGGAGACTTGGCAACTCTGAAAAAGTATTTATTCATAGTATTTTTATACTAAAGAAAAATCATACATATTACAGAAGGCTGTTTCTGAAGAATTTATCTCATGAGTGTTTAATATACGGAAATCATCCTTAAAATTCAATTTTTTAAATTTCAATGAAAATATTTTAGCCTTTTCGATTACATTAGATATTTCTTCCATAAAATTACTGGACAGCTGAGTAAAATAACATGTTAAAAAATATTAAGTATCTCATTTTTGAAAGAACTATTCCATATGTCATCGCAATCATGCATTGCCATTTAATATTTTTGTTCTCTTTTTTTTTTTTTTTTTTTGCAGAAAAATACACATTTTTTGAAAAACAAATTAAAATCATTATTTTGTAATGTCTTTCCAAAACATTGGACATTTTTATATATATTCATTTGAATAAGCGTTTAGTTATTACTTTATTTTTAAAATAATCACTTTTAGGCAATAATGTCTTCAGATATTGAAATGTGAACCCGAAGATAAAAAAAATAGTTATCACTACCATTTAAAAATATATAAATATCACCGGTAACACAACAAAATTTTCGCATTGGTAATTTCTTTCTCTCTCTCTCTTTTTTTTTTTTTTTTCCTCCAGCTACGGTAAAGCAGAGTATTTTTAAAAAACTAAAGTATAAACGTATTTGGCAACTTTTTCTACTTCATCAATACTCCATTGACTACAAAAAAGTTCCAGTTATATGAATTAAATAACAAAATTACTTCAAAATATATCATAAATTTGAAGATAAGCCATCAGTACCATTTCATAATACATAAATTTCACATGCTTAATAATAAAATTTTCACATTTCCGATTATTTTCTCCCCCCCCCCCCCTTTTCTTTTTTTTTCTTGAATTCTTATAAAGCACAACATGAAAATATATAGAAACGAGTGTTGAATGTTCTTTCTACTTCGACAATACTCGACGACCAAAAGGTCCAGTTTTTTAAAGTTAAATACTTAATTTATTTAAAAATAGTTCACTTTATAGAAAAATATTTTTATCAAAAATATATCAAACAAACAAACAAAGAAATTAAAATCAGTTAACATACCTCTTTTTGTTCATAAACCCCATAATTGCTCGAATAAATACGGAGCCAATTTCATCCATATTTCCACGTGCGCTTTGATAATGAACTTTTCGCTGACTAACTCTCACTGACAAATATTCTATCTATAACACCAGAAGTTTGTTTCTTTGGTAAATAGATTTTTGCAACGTTACTTGGCAAAAGTACATAGCATAAATTCATCTTTATTATGGGACTAATCCCTTGCACATACTTGAAAAACCAGAACGCCCCCTCCCTATTGTTTGTCTCCAGGGGCTGGAGTACAAGAAAATCCAGGTGCTTTGTTCCACCGGTATATTTCAGTGTAAGTATGCAAAACTTTTATCTGTACAGTCGAATCTCGTTAACATGAACCTCAAGGGGAATCAAAATTTTGTTCATGTTAACAGTAATTCATGTTATCAGTATCAAATCTTTGTACTCGTTTTTATAGGAGACTATGAAAACAATTCATGTTAAAATTAATTCACGTTAAGCGTGTTCATGTTAACGAGGTTTGACTGTAATAAAAATGGCTCAGAAACTCATAAGGTTGTTTATTCATCACTTTTAATTTTTGAGAAAAATATTTTTGGTATCTTATTGAAAAAAAAAATCTACCTTTCTATTGTCTAGTAAAATGCAGCTAATTAATGGAATAATCAAACAAGATCAGGATCTGGTTTATGAAAGAAAGAGCCCAAACCACAGACATTAATGTGGACCCGTATACAATAAAAGGCATACAGAATCTGCTTATTGATTGATAGATATATATTTAAGTAATTTACAATCCTGGCGTTTAAATAATAATAATAATAAGATTGTTTTTAACGCAATTGATGGGATTCTCTACCTTTCATTTTGAAAAAATGACGGAAATACCAATTTTCCAATTTTTTGCTTAAAACGTAATTAAACTGCAATATTTTGGCGAAGTTATGTAAATAGCCGATGATTAGAAGTATGTGAAAAGCCCTTTTTACGGCACCCCATTTCCCTTTAAATACACCAGAGTTACAATCTTAAAATTCATTTTTCTGATTTCGTTCTTCCTTCTTCTTTTTTTTTTTCAGTGTATCAGTATGTTTAAAGTGACAAAATATCAACATATTTTTATTGCCGTTTCTTATGGTGTGTTTTATGAAATAAAGGATAAGATTTTTAATAATATAAAGAGTTTATTTTTGAAAATAAAAATCTTAAGTAAAATAGTATTTTTTTCTCTATTTCTATATATATCATGATTTTTTTTTCTCTTAAATTAGTTAACTTGTTCGAGAGCAAATGTTTACGGTTATAGAGCGCGCTTGTGAAAAAAGTAGGGGGAAATGTAAAAAATTCTAAATTATAGAAGAAGTGTAATTTTAAAATTTTCTTATTTCTTTTAATTAAAATTTTCTTATTTCTTTTAATTAAACTTTTCTAATTTTAATATTGGAATTACATTTTTTTATTAAATCATTTTTTATATATATAAAAACGTTTAATAATATTATATCAAAATGGTATGGTATACTAAAAAAAAAAAAAAAAAGTTTGAAATGTACCAATTCCAATTAAATGAAATTTCTATTCTATATATCTAAAACGAAAAGCGCAATGTGTCAAATTCCACCATAACTTTTCTACACGAAAAGGGTTTATTTGTGCATGCTCCAACTTTTTTAAAGGCTTCTCCGCTCAGAAACGGGAAACCTTATTGATTAACCCTCACATGTTTAGTCTAGGAAGATTGAAAAGGGTTAATTGAAAACGGATGAAGCCGTATTATTGCATTGAAAGCATAGACCTTCTAATATATTTTTGCTTGGAGGTTGCTAAAGCTTTTCTTTTAAGAACTCATGTTTTCACTACTAAATAAGCATATTTTTTTCGTAAAATTTTAAAGAGAGCTTAGATACAGTTATATTTATAAGCAATTGAAATGTCAGAGAGTTCGGAAGATGAGAACTATTTTTTTATTGCTATGTTAAAGGAGCTGACGCGAAAACAAAAGAACAAACAAAAAAGCGAGAAGAAAACATTTCTTTTACAACTAGATAACAATATTTTTTCCCGAAATTTTTACACGGGCTGTAAAACCATTTTATTTATCACTAATAAAGATTTCACAGTTCGGACAAAAAATAACTTTTTATTTTAAAACTATGAAACGACCTTACGTGGAAAATCTCAACTTTAAACTTCCGATATTCTAATATTTCATAAAAAATATTGCATAAATTTTTGCAGTCAAAATTATGCAGTTAAATATTGTAAACCTATAATGTCTTTGTTTTAAATTCATTGCGACGTGTCCTTTTTCTTTCTTTCTTTTTTTTTTCCAGTAAAGTCAATATTGTCCATTTCAAATTTAAATTTGAAATTAAAGATCAAACTTGTGATCAAAGCAGAACATTTTGGTCCCGCTACCATTTCCATCTCTTGCCATTTCGATCTCGCTGTGATTTTGGAATGAAATTTTTATATGGTTATTTCGGTCGTTTCAATTTTTTAAATATAGCTCAGTACCTATTCAAATGTGTACAATGAAGTATATTTTTCAACAGATTTTAGTTAATCAAAATAGTAGCGCGTTGAAGATTAATTATAATAAATTAAATCGAAGAATATAGTAAGAATATTTAAGATCGTTTGTATACACAACAAAAAACGGATAATTCTATTATTTTATATGTTATAACAAAGTTCTGGAGGACAAAGGGAGAATTTTTAATTTTCTGATTTGCGTCATCAGTTCGTTAAAATGAAATAATAATAAAACTAAATTGCTGTTTTATTAAATCCATCAAAACTTTTGATTATATTACAATTTACAGTTTTCAATATAAATATCTTAATATTTTCTTATAACAAAAATTACACTACTTTTTATTTGTATAATTAAAACAATTTTCAGTAAAACAAATAATTTAATAAAGGACTAATTTAACAATTTAGTAGGGGACTTTCCTGAGCTTTTTAAAAATATTTATTATTTAATTTATGTTTGATAAAAATGTTTTTATAGTCATAAAACCATTTTTCTAAACTTATAAGCAATCATTTTCAAAATATCCGTTTTTTTAGTTAGTGAAAAGCAAATATCTATCTAATGAAGAGCTTAAAATGTTCTCCCCCTTTTTTATGCCTCTGAGTTTTTCTCAATAATTGAAATGTCAACTTGCCCTAATCCTTTGCTTTATTTAATATAGTTACTGTTGAAACTGAAGGGAAGAAAGGGAATCCTTATTCAATACAAGAATTAAGATTTCTTCGAACTTTGGAGAGGATATTAATAAGTTATAAGCAAGAAAGGCAATACAGTTGTCAAATACTTATTTGTTCATAAATGACAAACGAATTTCAATACCGTTCATATACAATTGGGAGCAGGCACGGAACCAGGAAGAGGGGGGGGGGGGGAATGAGTCAATGGATGGAAGAGGTAGCTTACTTTTTTTTTCATTTAAGTTTTTAGGATGTGTTTAAGGAAAGATAGCAATGAATGAATGACAATGTCGTCCTTTTCTTTGATGGCCAGTGTTAAAGTGGGGTCTTTTCAGGACAGGAATGATTGCAATAAACCCATCAATCAATTGTAATACCTCTAAACAACTGCATCCGCCCCAGCGAGTTAAACCCTTTTTACCTTTCTGCGAAAAATCATCTCGGCGAAAATGAAGGTGGGTGAGAAATGTGTTAGACAAAAATCAAATCGGAATTAGTTAAAAAACCGAATTCTTGAAATTTTCTTTTGTTATGGTATGTGCGTAATCTTACCCTTTCTCCTCTCTCCACCAAGCTTTCACTCGGGACAAGTTTTTCTGAGACAAAATCGATATACCTGTTAAAACGGAACCTAACTACAAAACCGAAGACAGCATTGTTTTTCATGATGGGGGTGAGTCAACTTTTAACTTTTAAGCTAGAATGCTTTTTTAAAATGAAAATACGTGAATAGACCATGCCCTTGCTCCTTTTCTTTGGCTGCGGCCATGCCTGACTGTAACATAATCCTGTCTTAAACTGAAACATTTCAAGGTCCCAACAAAACAAGCACCATACAATTAAACCTAATAATAGGGATACTTTTCTGAAACGGAATTTTCCCTCTGCCGCTAGTAATTCCGTTTTGACAGGTTTTACTAGGATATGTAAAAACCAATATATTGTTAAACATGCAGTTAGACATATTAAGTTTGCAGCTAGATACGGGTAGCTATTTCGCGGTTTCGTATACAAGCTTCTTTTTTCTTTCTTTCTTTTATTTATTTATTTTTATTTTTTATTTTTTTTTTTTTTAGAGCGACATGACAAAAAAGAATTAAACACTGCAGTAGCAAAGTAATGTGTAGCTCCTGTTTCTCATCATATTTTATATTGCATTTTGCATTCAAAGGGCTCCTTGTTATGAAGCCTTCAAGCAACTTCATACTATTTTTCAGCTATTTAGCTATTCTTTTCGTTGCTTATACACGTAACCTATGAATCACAGCACAAGGGTTCTGTGATTATCTTATCAGTTTTTAATTGATCTTTTAACCCCTGAATCCACCACCTTTCCTCCACCCCACTACCAACGCTGCAGTCAGTGTAATTACTATTTTTTTTAGTTTTGATATATGTATTACTAAAATTGTTTTGAAAATTAAGATTCTCCTAATGCTTGCTTTTGTATATTTTGAGAAATAGGTATTATTAGCTCTATGGTCAAGCTCGAAACACAATTTTTCTGCTTTTAAAGAACTATAATTATTCTAATGGTAATAAAATACAGTAAAATCCGCTAAGGTAGAATCGCTAGAGACGAAAGAAAGTTTCGTTTTAGAAAGGTTCCCTACTTAACAGATACAATTGTATGGTATTCATATTTCTCCGCAGCATAATGTTTTTTCATTGAAGACAGGATTCTGTCACTAAGAGTTCCGTTTTTCTTGGAGTATCCCGACGGCAAGAACGCCGTGCAATTATGCCTGCTAAGATGATTTCGTTTCTTAAGTTTTACTGAACTTTTTTTTTTATAATTCATTATAGATATACATAGTACAGTCAAACCTCGTTAACATAAACACTTTTAGCACGAACTGTTTCCGATTGTCCCGTCCAGTTGTATGTACTAATATATTTAAATTTGGATAACACGAACTACTTTTAACACGAACAAAAAAAGTTTCCTCTTGAGTATTGAGTGTTCGCGTTAACGAGGTTCGACTGTATTGTAAGACCATTGCAAACTAAAACTGTCTGTAATGGAATTGTCCGGATTTAAAAGGAAAAAAATTCGTGCAGAAATACCATAAAATTATACCTGCTATAAGAGAGATAACTGTATAAAACAGAATTTTCGTTTGGTCCCTGGCGATACCGCGTTAGCAGGTTTTACTGTACTAGTTTTCTGTTAATGTAACAATCACTAAGGAACTTCAAAGTGCAGTAAAACATATGGAAATGGAGTCGCTAAGGACAGAAAAAATTCTGTTTTAGACAGGTTTCCGTTTTAGTTAGTAGATATGTTTGATATTCTTTCAGTCTTCACTATGAAATGTTTTTATTTAAGACAGGATATCCCATTATGATTTTTTTAAACAGAAATCAATTTCTAGAAGTTTTAAAAGTCGGAATCTAAAATTACAGCTTATTCCACTGAGTAGCTTTTGAGTTATGTTTAAAAAACTACCCGAATTGCAATTTGTTTTGCAACTATTACAAGTGAAATTTAACATTATGAGTTCCAAACTTTAAATCTTCTTAAATCCTAAACTGATCGTCCGAGTGACTTCAAGTTTGTTATTCTAAAGTCAAGTTTTCTGAAAAAGTAAAATATAATGACAAAATTAGGAGCAGCGTTTAGTACAATTACATTATGAAGACGACCCTATAAGTTTATTTATTTTTTACCTATATTGAAACAAAATAAAATTTCCAGTCGAATATCTACTTCCGTTTTCTGTGACAATTTGAAGATTAAAATGTATGGGGTGTTCTCATTTTTTGGCCGACTGTACATCATATTTAGCCATCATATATATAATCTACATAATTTGTAAACAGCACTTAATACGCTAAAAATTATATAAAACCGAATATCACAGCGGAAAGCAGCTTCCAGCAATTACCGATCATAGTCAGTCCTGTAGCCGAATTCTTTTGTGCGTCTCTGTACATGAACGATAAATCCTACGGAATCCATAATATATAAAAAATAAGTTGAATTGAACTTTACTGATCCTTTTAAATTTCATTATCTTTCAAGTATCATAATATGTTAAAAATGCACCGTAAACGATTTTTCCCCATATATCATAATGTAAAGGAATTATTCTGTACGTCCCTGTAACTGAACTATAAATACTACTTATTGTATACTCCGGTAAAAGCATGCAGTAGCTCATCTCAGTAATGCATATTAATTTCATTATGTTTGAAATTGCGTAACATCAATAAAATGCGCCGCAAACGATTTTTCCCCATTGACGATAATGTAATGGAATTATTTTGTGTGTCCCTGTAAATGTAACTATTAACGCTACAGACTTCATTTTCAATAACGAACATTCTGTAGTGAAATTCGATACTGTATAAAAATTTCATGACACTCCGGGTATATTTACGAGAGTTAGAGCATGAACAGACATACAAACCGAATTCATAAACACTTTTAAATTATGTTGGAAAGTGTTAAAAATAATAAGTTACAATTATTTTTTTCTTTCGGAATTTATTTATTTTTTAATTAATTAATTTATTTTTTATTTTTTCGAAAGAAATGTGAATTGTAACCTATGAGGTTTTTCTCTTTTTACCAGAAAAATTGATTTTGAGGAGATTCAAATATGCAAATATAAAATTAATGCTTATTCCGCCGTTTAGTTTTTGAGTTATG
Source organism: Maratus michaelseni (assembly GCA_963931845.1). Taxonomy (NCBI): domain Eukaryota; kingdom Metazoa; phylum Arthropoda; class Arachnida; order Araneae; family Salticidae; genus Maratus; species Maratus michaelseni. The sequence continues at coordinate 206,556,459 of OZ007588.1, forward strand.
CTTAAATAACTACCCGCATTGCGATCTGTTTTGCAGCGATTAAAACCGAATTAACGGTAGAAGTTTCAAACTTTAAACCTGGATAATTCATAAACTCCTTCAACTGCACTGTAAAAAAAAAATCTGTAAGGTTACTAAGAATTTTCTAGGAAACTGGGATGCCTAGAACTTTTCATGTAACTGCAACAAAAAAAAATTGTTTTGAAACTACAGAACTTTTAGTAATGGTCAAATTATTGTCATTTTCCGGCTGCTCAACCTGAACTTCCCCCTTAAGTACAATACTAAATAAATCGTAGTAAATGTACTATAAAGTCCCTCACAAATTTACAAAACAATTCTTAGTAAATGTACAAAAAAATCTTTTGTAAGTGTATCTCCCCCCCCCCCCTTAAACATTTAATGTACTTTAGCAAAACAGTTTTTGGTAATTTTATTAAAGTAATGTCAGAAAAATTACCAGTGATTTTGTAGTATTGTATCTGAAACAGTTTTTGTATTCTCGCCAGAAAGTTCATTGCCACTTTAGAAGAATTATTATTGTAAATTTGCTAATAATTTTTTAGTATTGTATCGAAAATGTTTTATTTACACTCACCAAATGTATTTGTAACTGTACAAAATTTTTGCAGTAGTTTACTAATGGCTTTTCAATATCATACAGAAAAAATTTTACGTAAATATTTTTGTATATTGGAGTTGTTGTTATGGTATTCTTTTAATATGAAATCGAATTTTTACAGTTTTAAATATCTAGAATGGAGTTTTCCTCACATATATCAAAATACTTAGATTCAAAATAAGCAACAAGTCCTAACGTGTTTCAATATTACCACAGCAATCGCCATAAGTCTTTGTATGTTATGGATAAGAAAATTGACTTAAGTTTTACTATAGATATTTAAATATGTAGAAATTCAATTCGATATTAAATGAGCATTATAACAACAGCACTAAATGAGCAAAAGCTGATTTTACGATTTTTAGGTAAACTAAAAAAAAAGATTTTAATACAGCAATATAAATAAAATATCCTTACTGAGTGCATAAATAAAACAACTGGTGATATGTGCCCTGTGAAAAAATGGATATGGCCTATAAAATTAGCTTAATATGTTAAATAGTATAATTCCCCGTAAAATTAGAAATCTGTTTAATATGTTAAAAAAGTACGATTGCCCGTAAATTTTAAACTGGTGTCTTCAGGCAATATTACTTTTATGGGTTCATTCTGTGAGGAAGAAAAAGGGGATAATTGCAGTGTTATCATATGGGAAGGGAAGGATTTTTTTTTTTTTTGATTGCTACCACTATTTTCAAACAGCAATATTTGACGCATTTGATCTGTCATTATTATAGATTATTTCTACTATCATTTATCTGGCAAATATTGCTGTTTGGAAACGCAGTAGCATTTTAAATTTAAAAAAAACTGCCTAACTGGCAATCATAATATTAAATGTGCTTATCCTTACAAAATGATTTAATATTTTATTGACCAGCAATCTCAAATAAAAAATATATTTTTTAATAATGCTTTTATGTAACCATTATATTTTTAAAATAATCTTCACTTTATTTAGTTGCAGAATTCTGCAAATAAATATGGTGATTTTTTTTTTCAACGTGTTTTGTAGCTATATGAAAACATAGGTATACTCACAACTAAATGTAACAACAATCCTTTTGACTATGAATGATGCTCTGTAAAACTTGCCCTTTTTTTACATTAATAAAGTATGTTTATGTAACATTTAACATTTTGGTCAAAATGTTCACTAGTCCTTATTCAGTTTTCACCTAAATTTGTAAACTCAGAAAATATAGGTTTCTGATGCTGCAAAAATCTAGGATAGTGTGATTTCATAAAATCTGTTCAAACATAAAATAAACAGTCAAATATCAGTGATAATAGAATTTTAAGGAAAAAATTCTTGAATGTTATTTCTATAATAAACTAGGTACAGCAACAATGAGAAAATAATTTTTTTTTTTTAGAAATTCTTCATCAGAAATAAGTTGTTTTTTTTTAGGGCTGTACACACCCTGCATTTGTTATTATTACTGCGATATCATTAAAAAAAAAAAAAAGAAAAGAAAAAGAATATTAGAATCTTAATATACATTTAGTAAACATATTTTTACAAACAATATTTATTTTTATATACATATTTAGTAAAATTATTGAAGATATATAAACATGTACAATAAAAATTTGCATTAGTATCAATCAGGCTGTGAATCTTTAGTTTGCACATCTGCTTCTTGTGGGGAGGGGCTTTGATCTTTTGTATTACATATAACCAAGTATTCCCTATTAAAAGATAAAACACATATTACATAAATATTTTAAATATTATAAAAAAATAAACACACAAACTGAGTGAAAAAAAAAAATATTTTGATTTATTTGTAATTTTCACCGAGTAACCCCTTTTAACTGATAAAATTAATTTTGACTCTCCTCCTGCATGCCTGTCAACGTCTATTACCAAAAAAAGCAGGAGATTTACAAAATAAATTAGAAGATTTTATGAGACACTATTTTATCATGATATAAAAACTAAAATTACTAAGTAAATTGAAAAAAAAAAAAATGTTATCTAAATCATTACCTATATAAAATGAAAACAGAGCAAGAACTATTTCAATCCGAATATATATATATATATATTTCTTCACAACCAGGTTTCTTTTTTGTGGGGGAGGGGGTGGGGAGGACAATACCAGCCAACTTTATGAAACAGCAGAGTTCCAAAATAAATTCATAAAATTTTCTGAGGCATTGTTTTATGAATTGTGACATAATTTAAGATGCATTTTATTTAAACATATGAAAATTTTAAAACACAGTGAAGCAAACACACTTTTCCTAAGGTATTTACAATAATAAAAGAAATTCCTTATCTCTTGAAAATGTAGAACGATTGGTGTTCTTGCAGTCGAACAAATAGGTTTTAAATAGATTTAAAATTAACACCGGAAATCGTGTTTATCTATTGGCTTAAATCGATTTAAAGCAAACATCGTAAAACAGATTTAACTAAATCGATTTCAAGCTATCATCGAAAATTCCGATTTAACTAAATAGATTTCAAGCCATCATCGAAAATTCTGATTTAACTTAAATCGGTTTAAAGCGAAGGTGGACTTAAAAAAAAAAAAAAAAAAAAAAAAAAAAAAAAAAAAAATTAACCGATTTGCTTGAAAATTAAATATGTGATTGCAAATGTAGTTATGTAAAAATAACTAAAATTTTAAGGAAAAATATTAATTATTTTGGTAATTATTAATTATTGAAATAATTAATTGAAAATGCTCTATGCGCAGTTCTTTTACATATAATACACTGATTTTTATTTATGAGATACCTTTCATATCTAAGATTAAAACTTAGTTGGAATCGTAAAAATGAATAGAAAATATAATTAATAAAATAATAATAAGTGTAAAAACCAATTTTTAGCGTGCAAAAATACTGTTAATTATTCTTCCAATAAAGAATTTACAGCCTATGAGTTCTAAAGTACTATTTATTTATCTAATATCCATTTTATGTACCATAAGGTAAATACATAACAAATTTTGAAGAACTCTGAAAATTAGGAAGGCGCATGGAATATTTTGAAAATTGACGTTATTCGAAAATTTTCATTTTGAGAAAATCAACTTTTAAGTCAGAAACATTAGTATTTCAATATTAATGAACATTAAATACCATAAAATAAATGAATATTACTTATAATATATATGTATATATGCATACAATAAAATTTTAACAATAAATATGTAAAAAACCTACATTTTTACTAAAATAATATCCACCGTTTTACAAGATACTTTCGCAGTAACGCTGCGCTTTGGTTGATCAAAAAGCAAAAATGCTCCATGCGTATTTTTTTCACATATAATATGGTAATTTTTATTCATGAGATACCTTTCAGACCTAATTGTAAAACTTAGTTGAAATCGCAAACATGAATAGAAAATAAAAATTAATAAAAATAATATGCATAAAAACCAATTTTTATCATGCAAAAACACTGTTAGTTATTATTTCAATAAAGAATTTACAGTCTATGAGTTCTAAAGTACCATTTATTTATCTAATATCCATCCCAATTTTAAATTTTACAACATAAAAAAAAAAAAAAAACATGTATATATATACATACTTTCATATGCAATATCTTTGTCGATGATTTACTGAATAGTTCTTCACTAACATAGTTCTAGTATTATTAATTTAGGCGTTAAAACCAAAAACAAGTATTATTTCTGTCCAAACCAATTTCCTTTATTTATACTATATTATGAGTTCAAGCACATCCTTGTGTTAAATTTTCTGTACTATATTAGCAGATACTCAAACTGAAGCAAACATTGCAACAACAAAATGCATTAAAGCAAAAATCAGAGATAATGTCATAAAATGTACATGTGCAGGCATTAGGAGCACAAAATGCAGGTAACTTTTAAATATATATATATAAATGTCTAAAAAAAAATACAACATACATTTTAACTTTCAGTTCACAGCATATCTATATCTATCTATCTATATATATATATATGTAAAAAAAAATTCATAAAAATATCTGTAAAACTTTTGAAGCACTGAAATTTACCGCAAACCAAATTCAGAGATCTTAAGAAAATTCGTTTACGTTTTTAAGTCCAATTCTTTCTCTAACAATTCCGCAAATGATAATCATACAATTAGAAATTAAGCATTCTGATGCAACACATCTTTTACCCAATTTAGCTTTATATAATTTGTATGTTCAACATATGAAAATCTGTCTTTCTGTTGATATATTTCAATTCAATTTTTTATTCAATGTCACAAAATGTGTAAACACCCTCTCTCTTTCACATCCCTCGCCTCCTCCTCTTGAAATGTGATATACTTAATGATATATAACCTTTCAATACTGATAAAAACAGACATTTGAATACCTATTCCCAGGGATCTGTTTAGGAAAAAATTGGGTCCTTTAAAGGACTCTTCACAAAATTTTTCATTTCAAAACAGGACCCTTCACAAAATTCTTTGTCTTAAAAATAGGCTTTTCACAAAATTTTTCCATCTTTAAACCAAACATTTCCCAAATTAATCATTTAAAAGTAAAATCTGACATGTCACTTTTACATATATAAAGAAAATACATGTATTTTACATCCATATATCTCTGTAAAAATGTATAAACAAGAACCTGAATATAACGATCATTTCAAATTCACAAAATTAGGATTAGATTTTTCACGAATATAAAAAGTTGTTTCCAATTTCACAAAAACAGGACCCAGGGGAAAAAGTCTGGACAGACCCCTGATTGCTATAAAAACTTCAACTCATATAAATTAATTTAACTATTTATAAATAGACAGAATTAGCAGGTAAGTGCACCCTGTCATAATACATTTTATTAATTAAGTGCCTAAGATTGTGGTATTATATTATTTAAACTAAAGCTATTAATACTGAACAAAAAGTAATTTTAGAGATCTTGAATGATATATGAAATGAGAATGTTACATTAAAAACAAATTTCCTTTTTCTGCTTTTTTGTCGTTTGGAAATATTTTGAATAATTTAAAAAACAAGTACTCACAAAAGAATGTAAACAGCTTACAGACCAGGGTTGTATTGGTTTCAACTATGTTAAAAAGGTAGTTTTAAACATCCTGATAAATATGAAGATATGTTTTGACCAAGCGATCAAAACAATTATTAAAATATTTAAATAATTTAATTTTACATAGAAAGTGAATGAAAACAAATCCCAATAAACAGAAGAAACATTTTAATTTTAAATTTAATTTGGAATTCAAAAGTAACAAGTTTGCCGAATTTTCTAAATTAAGAATCTATATTATAAACTAAAAACATGTAACGCTGACATCATATCAACAGTGGCAATGACCTGGGCGAACAATTTCATTTTTATCAAACTTATTAACTTTTAAACACCACTCAATTTCAAATTTTACACTGTCAAAAATAAATATATATATATATATACTAGGGGGCCTACCCCCTGCGAGCTACGCTCGCCAACCCCCGCTCAGACTTCGAGGCCTCTAAAAACATGACAGCGTGCTTTATTTTAAAAATATTAGTAAATCTGTAATTGGGTTGCCATGTTTTTATTGTTTTAATTGGGCCTTTTTTAATTATCATGGTCTCATACACAGCTGTTGCGACAACTGACGACTGTTTTCGGGATTGATAAGTAAAATCAATTACAACTTGAAAATTAGCTTGTATAAAATGGTTAGGTTTAAATTGTGGCTACCTCTCAGACTTTTATAACAACGATCTATATTCTATTCTTCGTTTGCGTTTAAGGATGAGAAAAATTCTATCTGCTTGTGAATAACATTAAGATCCACGGTATTGAAAAGTACTATGTTATAGACATTTTCAGTAACAGATTTTAATTTTCTCTCTATTTTAGTGCACCATCATGCATATTTCCATGTTATTTTAAATATGTAAATTATTTATTTTAATTAATATGTATATACGAATTTTCTAACAATTATTTTTCATACAAAATTAATTAAATATTTTGTGCATGCATGCCTGCATTTATTAGGCATCAATTGATGAGATATTTAAACAAATTTTCTATCCGCGATAATTTTACACCATGTTATGTCACTTGAATATTGTCCATAAGAAAATCGGGTACTTTTCCAGTATAGGATCCTTTGCTTTTAGGTTTGGCGTAATTCGAGCTTCAAAAAGGGATAGATTCGTTAATATACATAGATTTGTTGCCAAAAGTTATGAAAACAAACCCAATGAACTTTCGGTGCTTTTTTATTATAGAGGACTTGACGCTTTTTTAAAAGGCTTGGCGGAAAAAACCAAGCAGGATAGAAAACCAAGCAGGATATTTTATTCTCCTTCCGTTCAGTTGGGCAATTATTATTTTATATATTCGTTTGAAATATCCGAATTAGTGATTTAATAAATTCGTTTATTTAAATTTTACAAAAAAATAACAATATGATATCAATAAATAATAATTACTATTGATTCCTTTTTCCTCTTTTCTTTTGCGTTTGCATAAATGACGTCATTTGGACAAATTTATTCAAAATATTTTCTGTTTATAAATTAAATTAAATGCTGACAGACGATTGAATCCTGACGATAGAAATGTGATTTTTTTTTTCAAATTTTCTATAAAAAACATAATTTAATCACAATCTTGTCTCCATTATCGATTGAAATAAAAGATAAATTCTATTTCAATTTGAAAATGGCGAATAAAAAGAAATCAATAATCCCTATAGGGATCCTTTTCAATTTTTTTCCCTTTTTTGGCACAAAAAAACTGAGTAATTAGTTGCCATCATTACAGAAATGTCATTAAAATTAGAAAAAAATTAATATCTCGAAAACTAAATCCAATTTCAAAATTCTATTACCAGTTTTGACATCCGCGGATTTTTATGGACAATTGGTATTAGTTTCTCAATCAAGCGTTTAATATTTTATTAAAAATAGCCCTGAAACATAATCAGTCGTTTCATAAAATCGTTTCATAAATTTGTTTCATAAAATCGTTTCACAAATTCGTTTCATTAGGATTTTATATATATAGGGTAGATATACTTTCATATGCAATTTCTTTGTCGATTTACTGAGCAGTTCTTCACTAACATAGTTCTAGTATTAATTTAGGTGTTAAAACCAGTATTATATCTGTCCACGCTACAACATGCATTACATTGTATTACATACAAACAAAAATCAGAGATAATGTCATAAAATTTACATGTGCAGGCATTAGGAGCACAAAATAGAGGTAATTTATTATGTATTTTAGTTTAGTGCTTTTTAAAGAAATATATTTTTTTTAAATCTAGTTCTTTTTTTTCTTTAGTTCCCCCCACCGCTTCATTTTACATTCCAAAGAATATTTTGTGAAACTGGGAAAACTAGAAAAAAAAAAATAAAGCTTATATTGTTACTCATATATTTACAATGTTGAAAATGTTACAAGGAAAACTTAAAAGCATAGAATTTGTACACCATTATAATTTTATCCATTTACCTCCCCCTCCCCCCCTATTTTAGATCATGATTTTTTTCATGATTTTGTATGTCTCAGAAAGAGACAAAATGACATTAAGATTAAGAAAAATCTGATTTCAGTGAAAAAGCTAAAAACTTTCAATGCCTGTGTTTTACAAGAAATTTTGTAGTTTTTAATGTTTTAAAACTCAAATTTGCAAGATCTAACACTTAATATTTACCTCAAAAGCAATTACTATTTATTTTAAAGCTTTTAATGCAGAAAAAAATCCATATTAATTTTTTTTTTCGAAACGATATTTCTACACGTATACATTTATTATTATTATTATTATATTTTTTATTATTAGCGTGTAAAATTGTTTAATAAAAGAAAAAATCTATAAATAGCCTACTTTTCACACTCCGATGGTTAAATAAGAGACCCGGATTTTTCTTTCTCCATTGCAGACATCTTTGTAAAGACGAAACGACGAGTCTGTTGAAAAATTCTACTTATTTCAGCGGAATCGAGATCTTTCTGGCTGGTTTAGAAAACATTTTTTCAGAACTGAAAAAATATAACAAATACTAGTACAAAAAATTTATAAACATTGACATTGAAAGAGAAATAATACAATAAATAAGAGAAAATAACTTACCTTTCAAAAACTTAGGACATTACAAACACGTGCTGAAACCTGATTTCTTCACGCCGCAAGCTTGTCTGTTAGGATTCTATTGTCTGTGGGTATTGCTGCCTGGGCTTTTACGCTTCTGCGACTGCGTCAATAGTCACTACGTCACCACAGAAAGCATTCTAATTGGCTGATATGAGAAACATGAATATTTCATGTACGTTTACAAAGCGATGGATAACATTTTACCCGCGTTACAAATAAAATGTTAGTAAGCATACAGATTTCTGTAGCTTTACAAAAACTAGTTTTGTAGACTTACAGATTTTTTTTTACAGTGTGATGACTTGCCGTTTAGCATCATCAGGTGAAATTTACCAGATATTCCAAATAATGTCAAAATTAGGTATTGGTATTGAAAATGTTCAAGTTTGTTACAATTACTTTATGTAGACGAGCCCCAAAGTAAAATTTCGGTGTATCATTAATTAGAAGCCGTTATTACTAATCCATTTGTATCAATCACATTTTTATACGATGATTTACGATCGAAGAAAGAAGATTTTGTTTTACGTTTGTTTGTTTTTAATGTGCATTCGTAATTATATAAATACGTAGCACCTATAGTCGTCGTCTGGTCCGTCCGTCTGTCCGCATATAGCAGCGTAAAAACTACCCAACCGAATGGTTTGAAATTTAATATATATAACCGTTGCATAATTTTCTCGAGTCATTTCAAATTTTATGAAAATCGATTCAAAACTTTAAAAGTTATTAATAAAAGTTTTCTTCATTCTATTAAATCCTATCATACGTAATGATATCCCATGATAGATAATGATTCTAGTTTGTCATGGTGATTACATCATATTTAAGATAGAGTTATATTATTTCCGTATTACCGAATTTAAAAACCAAATTTGTTTATTAGAAATGTTTAATTATAGCAGTCATATAATCTACCGACAGTTTTTTGGATAGATGTTTCCGGAGAAATAGATATTAAATGGAGGAAGAGTCTAAATATGGATTTCAAGTTATTAAAATTTTCAGTAAATGTCAACAAAAGATAAAATGTTTCCAACTTCAAATGTATTTATTTTATTACGGAAATTATTCATATCATAATAACAGACGATGTAATTCATATCACTGAAATAAAAACAGTAAAAACGCACCTGATTTGTCACGTTTGACGTACAATTTCCAACTTGTTCTTTTTTATATGCATGTCCACGCACAGCTTTTTAATTTTAACGGGTGCTCAGATTTTTTCTTTGTTGTTGTTTTAGATCTCGTTCTGGTGGTGGATCTATTATAAATTGTATCAAGATACAAAAATTGTATATTTGTCAACGTTCATTTGCTTGGCTTTCTCTTCTTCTGCTTTTTTTTTTTTTTTTTTTTTTTTTTTTTTTTTTAACTTTCTAGGCTGTAATTTTCGTAAAAATTATATGTGTTTTAGTATAGTTGTCACTTCGTACATAGTTTTTCAAGGAAAAAGGTAAAAGAAAAATGTAGTATAGGATCGTGTATTACGCGCCAAAATAATAGTAGTGATAATGGGAGTTAAAGTGAATGTGGATAACAGTAAAGAGTTACCACAAGAACAATGTATTGGGGAAAACTTCTCTCACTAAAATGTGCCAATTAGTGTGGAAGTGAAATGGGAGAACAATCCTTTGAAGTCGTTTGTTTCCCCATGAAAATTTCTTTTGTAGTAAATTTTCCATGCAAATCTTCGCTATACGCTAGATTAATGTTTTCAGTATCTCATATGTCCTTTTTAGAAATCTATGGAAAATGTTGTGATTTGTAGGAAATTTAAGAAAGTTCGATTTATTGGATACTTCGATTTAAGTGGGCTAGCATTATCCGGCTTATACTGTATAATACTTTCGTTATTGTTGACAGCAAACACAAATCTTGATAAAAAGGACATGATTAATTTAGGGTTGGATGAGGGGAATTGATAAGCCGGTGTCTTATTATAGTAATAATAATAATTAAAAAAAAACGGCTTTTTTTTGCAATAATAACACTATTCAACAAATTGAAATATTTATAAAATAAAATTAACTAAGCAGGCGTATATGAACAAGTAGTATAAAAACTTTTTTAAAAGTCAATTCCTACTTAGGTCAAATAGAAATTTTTTCCAGCGATCTACACGCTTCGTCACTGACGGTATTTATTCCTAAATTTATATCCTGCTAAATATCTTACATAAGAGAAATTTTTGAAATGTATTAAAAATTAAATAAAAAATAAATAGCTAATATACCAAAAATTAATAGCTCGAAAAGTATTTCTCACAAAATTGTTAGACAAACTGCGTTAGAAAGTTAAAAAAATTGTATTTTTCTTGATATAAATTTAAAATCTAATAATTATGCCGTTTATCAAATGTTGAATTTCGAAAATTACCAAACTTCACAATAAAGTGCCATAGCGATGTTACAGTTAACGATAATACAGTTTTTTTTTCAAATATTAATTCATTAATTAAATTTTATTATTTAATTTTAGTTTCATACTTCATTTCTGTTCAAAAGTATAGACTCACTCCACATTTATAGTCTCCTTCGCCCGCGAGCCGCCTGATCTTCGTCCGTGAACAGCCAGCCCCATTATCTTTTTACGTGTGAAGGTGAGACTATAAATATGGAGTGAGTCAATACTTTTGAACAGAAATGAAATATAAAATTAAAATTAATTAATTTAATTTAATTAATGAATTAACATTTAAAAAAACTGTATTAACATCAATTGTCATCCAGGACAAGTCTAAAAAAATTTATTTGAACTTGATAGGATGAATAGAAAATATTTTATTAACGATTGAAAATTCCAACAAGATATATATATAGAGAGTGTGAGCTAATAGTAGGAATTTAATAAAAAATGAATAAGACACATACCGCACTCACAGAATATAACACAGTTTATACTACAATATAACACAGAATATACTACATACAACCACACCCGCCGATGGCTTTAGCTACCCTGACAGATTGTGTGATTTCAAACAGGTTCTGTGGGGATGAATCATTTGTTAAAGCCTTCTTCATTGTTGTTGGAGGGATGACTCATTATTTATTGTTTCCATATTGCTGACTTTTTGTTTTTTAAGGTAGCATATCGTTTCTATTATGTGCCCAAAATAACATAATAAGAATATTCAAACTCATATGACTAGAAATCGTGACATGATAGAGCAGTTTTGAGTACATTTTCTGTTTCAGCATTAAAAATATTTTATAAAACACTCATTGACTTATCTGTTCCTAAAATCATGTAGATCAGTGTAATTTTGTGTGAATGTTTAATTTATTTAAGTCACAATGGTAAAAGGACATATAGAATCCTTTTCTTTTCTTTTTTTTTCTTTCAAAATAATCAAATATAATGAAAATTTAGATAAAATGTCAAAATTTGAAGGGATTGCTAAGCTTCATCTTCCATTCCCTAGTAGGAAGAATTTATTTTATGCCTTTTTAAGTGTAGTTTATCAGAGTATTAATTAGCAATAAAGTAAACCATGCATCATGAATCTCGCAAAGCGGATGCGACCTGTAATTGTTTTTTGGAGAAATATGCATACATTGTATGTATGTATTAAAAACCTAAAAGCATCAAATAACATTTATTTAAGCTATGGTTCTTGTAGCACTAATGTATGTAAAAAAAATAATACTAATAATAACCTCATATTTTCACCGATGGTTTGATCACGAGTTTAATTAGGGGACCCTCAACAAATTGAATAAAAGAAAAAATATTCTTGATCACTTGGCAAAATAACTGCTTCAAATGATCTATAGCTGTTGCATAAAACTATGCGGAATTTATACCACATGTGTCTTTATTTGTATAAGAATAACAAGCATATTCTTTGAGATATAAATGTTTCTTTAAAAACATCAACCAATTTTCGCATGTCTTTTATTTATAGAATACAGGGTTTTCAACCAAATTTAATACCACTTTCAAGAAACTTGAAAAAGTACGGTAAAAACAATGTACTACAATTAGAAAATAAATATGTTAAATAATTTATGATTTATGAGCATTTGTATGAAATAAATTTTAACTGTGCATGCGAGAACTGAAAAAAAAATATTTTGCATAATTAAATAATCTAATACACAGAACTCATAAAAAAGGGCGAATGTTGTGAAAATTCAAAAAGATATCGCCGATATAGCGACCTGAGTTTCGGTTGTTTACTAAAGGAGTTGAATTATTAGTTAGTATTTTACGTATTAGGAGTTAGTATTTTACGTATGTTGGCTTCGGAATGGATGCTTCGATTTCCTTTTTGTTGTTGTTGTAAATATGGGATCGTTCTTATTATTCTTCTAAAAAGAATTAAAGAATCAATAAAAAGGAAAAAATAAATAATTAAAATTTAAAAATGACAAATTGTGGAAAATCCATTATTATACAATTATACAGCTACTTTTGGAAAGCAACCAAAATTCGGCTCCCTATATCGCCGATATCTTTCTGAAGTTTCCCAATATTGAACAGGTCTTTTTATATGATTTGCCACATATACTTAGTTGACTGCAAAATTATGAAAAAAAAAAAAAAAAGTTTGTTATTTTTAACGCATGCACAGTTAAAAATGATTTCATAGAAATGCCCATGTTTCAGCAAATATTTTATATATTTAAATTTCAATTGCAGTATATTATTTCAACTGTATTTTGTCAAATTTCTTGAAAAGTCAAATTTAATTGTAAATCCTACATTCTATAAACAGAAAACTTGCGAAAATTTCTGAAGGAAAGCTTTATATTTTCTTGAATATACATGTTATTTTTACACAAATACACACACGTTGTACAAGATCCACATTCTCATGTGCTGCAGCTACAGAACATTTTAAGTATTTTGTTTAGTGTGATCACAAATATTATTTTATTAATTGAATTTATTGTGAGCACTCTGATTGTACTCATGATCAAACCTTCACTTAAAAATATGAGGTCAAACATTTTTTTTCTTTTTTTAACATCCCTGAAGTTCCTGAAGGATTTTTGTCTATATTTCTCTAGTTATTTAACATAACCTCTAAAATCGAAAGTGTCCTTTTGACCCTAAAAAAAAAAAAAAGTTTGTTATTTTTAACGCATGCACAGTTAAAAATGATTTCATAGAAATGCCCATGTTTCAGCAAATATTTTATATATTTAAATTTCAATTGCAGAATATTATTTCAACTGTACTTTGTCAAATTTGTATTTACTTATAATTATAAATAATAATTTATTATAAATAATAAAATTAAATTTGTATATACTTGTCTAATCCTTGACCAAATTTTTTTAAATATTTTTAATTATAACAAAATGGCGGACTACCAAATTTAATGTTTCAGTTTTCAAGGAAAATATGGTTTTTGTTTTGTTCATAAAGAACAAACAAATTAAACATAAAAAAAAAAAAATAGTCAAAGACTAAGGAAATATAAGCTTTCCTTTAAAAAAAAAAAGGATTTTTTTTTTCCGAGATCTTTCTGTACAGACTCAAATGATAATTATTATTATTATTACAATAATACTGAATTTTCAAAGCCGAAAAGATCCCATAACCCCTTAAGATGAGGCTTTTCTAAAGCAATTTTAATAATCAGAATTCTCTAGAAAATTCTAGTGTTAGTGTAAAAGTATTGAAGTATAGAATAATCCTCTTTTCGTAATTTACCATACATCAATTTAATCATACACTAAATGAATAAATAATTATCAAAGGTCAAAGAAAAAAATATTTATTAAAAAAATAATAATAACATCACTAATTATAATTTAGTAATTACTTAACGCACGTATACATAAGTAAGAATTACATAAAGCATTTGCAAATAATTCCGTTCTTGAGTTTTTCATACATACATATTTAAGATTTTAAAACATACATACAGTTTTATTTAAAATGTCGTTTCGAGATACATATTAATACTTTTCAGCAATGCACTTTTCAAGTTCATCTCTCACGAACTTGTCGAATTCTTTTCCCTTTTCACTCACAATGATTTCTATATCTAGGGACCCAACTTTCTTATACACAGATCCCTGTATTGCAATTTTAGCAACATATGCTTGAAACTGGGTGGAGTATTCCGCTGCAAGTATCACGCCATCATGAAGTTTTGTTTGAAACAACTGGGAGCTACGCGGTATCCCAAATAAATCCAGCATATTTTTAACAAGCCGAAACTTTTCAACTGGGAAAATATTAGGTGCTCTAAAAACAATCTTTGTGGTTTCCCCAGAAGGTTTTGGATAGCGAAGTTCAGCCTTCAGCAATATATTTTTGATTTCCTTGAAACGCAAGATCTTCAGGAACCTGCAACAGCAAAAAATACAAATAAATATATAAATAACAGGGGAAAAAAAGAAATGCAAATTTATTCTATCTAATTAACCGGAACCAGAACAGGTATAAAATATAAAAGAAAATTGGATGTTTTTATTAAAAAAAAATTATTTTAACTCTAGAAAAATTAAGAAAACTGGGCTAAATTTATTTATAACAAAACTTTTTCCGTTTCTCAATCCAATGTATATTTCTCGAGTTATTCGACCATTTCCAGACTTTTCAATGGAAACGATTCTCATTGCATTTTACTCGATTACAGCGCCCTCTACGATTTTCCGTAGAAAATATTAAATATAAAAGTTACGTAATTTTCCCCGTAGAGTCCGAATCTGCAATAAAAAAGGGGGTATTATTTAAGATTTTAAAGCTGCCTCTCAGGAGGCAAAGTCGGAGGGAGCAACTTTGATATCCCTAACTATGTTTTTCTAAAATACTGAACATGCAATTTTCATTTTTCAATCCGATGTATATTTCTCGAGTTATTCGACCGTTTCCAGATTTTTTAATGGAAACGATTCTTACTGCATCACTCCATTACAGCGCCATTTATAATTTACCTAAGAGAATGTTAAATACGAAAGTTACATATTTTTTCTCGTAGAATCCGAATCTGCAATAAAAAAGGGGGTTATCATTTAAGATTTCAAAGTTGCTCCCCTGTCTCCCAGGGGGCAGAGTTTGGGGGGGGGCAACTTTGATATCCCTAAATGAATTTTACAAAATATTGAACATGCATTTGTCTATTTTTCAATCCGACGTCCATTTCTAGAGATATTGCACCGTTCCGGGACTTTTTATTCACCCGGTATATATATATATGTGTGTGTGTTTCTATATATATATGTGGTATTGGAAATAATACCCATATGCGAATTAATATTCTGAACAGTACAGAAACAGAAACAGAAACCTCCCACTCGTGGACAGACAACCTCTCGGCATAGGAACTACAGTCCACGAGGGGAAAACCTATATCTACCAGGAACCCAAGTGTCCAAGAACCCAAAATCCCCAGCAAATTAAAAAAAAAAAAAAAAAAAAAAAAAAAAAAAAAAAAAAAAAAAAAAAATCACACGAGCTACCCAATATTGCTTATTGCTGGGTGAGCCCCATGTTATTACATGTATATAATTTTTATATGAATATACTGATAAGATTACATATATTAAAGATAAATATTTACAGATATTTACAATAATAATATTGTACTGAAAATTTTCAATTGTATTATGCACTAGTCTATTAAGTCTTTAAAACATAGTTTTTAAAATCTATATATCTAGAATTTTATATAGGTTATAATAATTCTTTGATATATGAAAAGTTTTTATTTAAGACATTATAGTCTAACTTTTCGTAATTGGAAGCGTCTAATAGCACACGTTGTAGGTTTCTCTTTAATGTTTTATTTTTAGTGAATTTAAAATGGTATTCCATAAGAGGGCAGTTACCGAAGATGTAGTGTATAGGAGTTCCAGGGTTTTTGTCACAAGGACATCTATCCGTGGTTCTTTTACCAATTTTATATAAAAAGCTTGGGAAACTTCCACGGCCGCTAAGATAACATGCTGCTGATTTCTGAACACATAAAAATTTAACATCTACCTTATTAAGAATTTTATACGTTTCTCTTCCTTTTGTTGAGTTGATCCAATCGTTTTGCCAATCTGTGATGATTTTGTTTTTAAAATAACTCTTTAGAATGGATTCTGGAAATGGTAAGACAGAGATGTCATCATAATGGTCTTCTGTAATTGCATTTTTTGCGAGAAGGTCTGCTCGCTCGTTACCAACGGTGCCTACATGTGCTCTACTCCAGGCTATTTTGATGAATTTATTGGGGTTTTGTAGTAAACTATTGTAGAGATTTAAAATTATGGAGTTTCGAGGAAAAATTATCTGGAGTGCATCTAAGGATGAGCAACTATCTGTCAAAATAAGGGCTGATGTAAATTGTGATTGTGTTAACCAAACTATTGCTTCCTGGATCGCATATGATTTGGACTGAACAGTACAAGATAATAGACTCAAGGATTCAATTAATAGATACACTGATATCATATAGAAAAACAACGTATAATAATAGGAGCGTGGAGAAATCGCGATTGTTATGAGGCTCGTGAAAAGTTAAGTTTAAACAGAAAACGAGAGAAAATAGCTGTTCCATATAGTTTGTACCTCAGTATGAAGATTGATAATCCGATACATTTAAAATAAAGGGTTAAAACTAGAAAATTCTAGGGAATTTCCTGTTTATGTTTACAAAAATATTATAGTATTGATGGGTATGAAGTATTGTGATATCATCAAATTGTTTGGTTGAGTAAGTAATAAAGATTGTTTAAAGTTAAATTGAAGCAATATAGTCATTTGTAGTTATAAGCGGTGTTTAATTTGCTCCGGTACTTCTCTGTTTTCAGTAAATATTTAAATATTGGCCAGAGTTCACCGGAGTTCATAAACACTGCGCTCCGGAGCCCAGCGCAATAACGCTTCTGAATAAATAATATTAAATTACCCTTTCCTTTCCCTCCCATCTCCAATCTTTTGCCCTTTTTTTTGTATCAAAACACTTATAACTGACGTAATGTGTCACTCACATAAGAGATGGAAATGAAACAGGTTCAATTTTTATATCAGTCTTCGGGTTTGGGCAGGCTCGAGCTCAATCCGTTTTAAACTCAAAATTTTATTTATTTCCACTTCAAATCATTTTAATGCTATTTTGATCAGAATAAAGAGTAAACAGAAATAGTCTTTTCTATTCTGCATAGCTGCGAACTATTCATTTTTTGTGTTAAAACTTTTTCCGAATCATAATCCTGAGCTTATCTCAAAATTCTACGATTAATTAACATTAAGATTAGGCGAAGGTTTCTATTTGGAAGTAGTAATGACTAAAAAGTGGAATAGTTGATAGCTAAGTATACGCAGATAGATGTATTTAAAATTTTTATTTTGCTAAATAAAAAAATAATGCTTTCAATTTTGAAAATAATGTATGAAATATAAATATGCAGATTGGAGTGACGGCAGACGGCGAGGGGGTATGTAAGCTATTTACGGGTGTTAGTACTACAAAATATTAAGGCTACGGTACTTTTTCCCTTCGAAATTAAGCCCTGGTTATAAGTCAAGTGAATATTTAAGCAATTGTAAGATTATAAATAAAAATCCTATATATATATATATATATATATATATATATATATACAGGGTTATCGAAAAAGAAAGCTGGGATTTTGAAACCTTACAAAAAATTAATTATTAAACGTACGGAAATAATTCTTGTGTTGAAATGTAGTGAAAGAATGTATTTTTTTCCTCCGCTCACTAAATGGCGTGCAGCCTTGAATGAGAAGTTCTTTAACTCATGCATTGGACCAGATGCTCCAATTCCGCGGCCTCCACGAAGCTCCGATCTTATGCCTGTGGACTTATTTTTTCTAGAGATTCATTAAGAACTTTTTCCACAGAGAAGGAATTACTGATATCTGCCATTTAAAACGTCGAATCATAGCCGCCAGAGATGATTCGCAGGACATGGAGGGAGATTGAATATAGTCTGGACTATATTCAATAAGAATACAATAATAAGAGTACAATAAGTCGAGCGACTTATTGTACACATATCAAAACGCATTGAACAGGACATAAAACTCGGTACTTTTCTTAATATTTTAATACTAACTAAATTTATGTTCATGTGTGTTTCTTTATTTGCATAATACAAATTTGTAATCCCGGCATTATTTTTCGATAATCCTGTATATATATGTATGTATGTATGATTTAAAAAGGAAAGCACATGTGAAAAACTAAAAATGAGACATTATAAAAAACAATGGAAAGGACACTGCAGGAATTAAACTTAATAAAACAAAAAACAAAAATTGGAAAACTATGAATATATTAAGAAATCTTCAGAGGAGCTTGACAAGAATATTCATAGTAAATATAAGTTATTCCATCAAATACTATCAGAATTGCGCCTAAAATTGACAATATTAAGCCCCTAATAACATATATATGAAACAAAGAATTAAAAACCCCACAAGATTTCAAATAGCATGAGAAATATATAAATAAACCATTATTGAACATAAATAGAAATCAGATCATAATGTGCAAAACTCACCAAAAAAAACTAGTATTTATGTTGATTGAACAATATTCAAAGTGCTCACAAAGAACATGTCATCACTAAACCCAAAATGGCTGCTTTGGTCATTGCATTGCATTGATTGAACACAGTCATTGCATTGATTAGCGGAAATTAAATATATGAAATTAATGAAAGGAAATTAAAAATGGTTTGGTGCTGCCATCTATCTCATAAAAGTAAAAGTAAAAGCTAAAATTATAGCCCAGTTAAATCATACATATGGTGCTGCCCTCTATTATGAAGGCAGAGAAGATGGAATTAAAAGAAATAAATTTTAGACACTGTAGTAATTAATGTAAACTAGCAAAAAACATGCTTTGTTTGGATTCGCGAAGCATTATTTCATAAGATAAATATTTGAAAGTAACTATATTTTTTATGCTATTTTTGCATCTTTATTAAGCAAAAAAGTTATTTTATGTTTTGGCGCATTTTGATTTTAGAAATGTAAATTCAGCCAAATAACTAAGAATTTCCTCGGAATTTTTTATTTATGATATAAGACTGGTGCGTTCTTTTCGACCAGTAAGTGTACGTTTTCTTGGCATTTTTTAACAATAGAACTAATACATTCCATAAATTGTTTTTAAACGGAAAACATATTAAAAAATAATACTAATAGTAATTACTTCTTAATAGTAAATATGTTTCATTTGGTTCAATTTTCAAAATTCGAATTCGAATAACACTTTATATAACAAATTTAACAGTTAATCTTATTTGTTTACAATTCTTTTGTTGCCACTTTACAAAAAAAAATCATAATATAATTCTTTTAAAATGCGTAAGTATCGTCTGCGTAAATGATTTCACTTAATAAGAATAAATTGTGTATTTGAATTCTTAACACTGAAAAATACTTTTATAATTGAATGTAAATAATTGAATTTTCACAAATTTTTATTCATTAAAAATATGCTATAATTTTCATAAAAAAGGGTATTTTAAAATTTTCAGAAAAGAAATCGTGAAACTGTTGTATGATTAAAAGGAATGAGCACCAAAATATGCGCCATTTCCAACCAATCTTAATAAAGTATTCTATTAAAATGTATATTTTCCTCTCAAATAACATACGTTTTAAATATAAGAAAGTTTAATGTTCTTTTACGGTTTGAAGTATAAATTCTGCAGTTATTTGCAATATTTAAAATATTTGGTCTTCGCAAAATGCAGATATATAGGTTCCTGTCCTTATTTAAATATTTTTTTTAAATGAGAAATTTTGATGCAAGGATAATATTTTACGTACTTAATCATTCATAACTTTATTCATTTTTACTGACTCAATGATTTTTATTTACTGCAAGAAAAACGCAGGTTTCATTATCGTTTACAAAAATGAATCCGTATAATGGAAAAATATATTCAACAAAATAATATATTTTTTAAATCATTCGATAAGAAAATAATACTGTCAGAATCTACAGATCATTTTTTATTTCTATCATGTCCAAAAATATTTATTTCCTTAATTAAATTTTAAAAACAGTTTTTGAGATATTTTGACGAATTATTTAATTAATCATGCTTCTATCTATAATTACTAACTAAATGATTTATTTTTTACTTCTAAAAATATACGTGTTTCATTTTTCATCTGCAAAAATGCGTAAATGCGTCCGTAGTGGAAAACATGTAAAATAAATTAATTTAAACTGTAATATATATATATATATATATATATATATATATATATATATATATATATATATATATATATATATATTGTGCAAATCTACAGATCATAATTTATTTTTATGTTTAATTTCAAGTCAAAATACTGAATAGTGCTGTAATAGTGCTGTAAAATACTGCATAGTGCTGTAATACTGTAAAATGTGCGACAAAATGTAATTTGTGTAGCCTAGTAGAGGATTCGCTTCGCTCATCCTAATAAAATTTAGAATGTGAAGAAAACTAAAGGAAGTAAATAAAATTTAAATATTAATAAAGATGAAAAAGGAAGACATTAGTACAATAATTAGCCATGTATGAGGAAACAGTGTGAGAATAAAATGAAGAGAGTATTATTTATTTTGTGTAAAATAAAACCCATTTTTTAATCTTATATACATATATATATATATATATATATATATATATATATATATATATATATATATATATAGCACATTATGTATGAAACGCATGGATTTTATTTTTGCTTTTATTTTTATTTTTTAATCTTTTTTGAGCTTATATACAGGGTGGTGTCCACGTATAACCTGATAGACCTTTATTTTCGCAATCGTTGGTCCTAGATGCATACTTCCAATTACAAAAATGGTTTAAATAAGGTAAAGAATTATTTTTAAAGCGATTTGGGTCAAGAAAAACATTTATTAAAAAATTACGAAATTTAAATTTTTATACAGTTCCCCGGTCCTATAACTGATATTTAGTAAAAATTTACTGTGACACTAACGAGTAAGATCAGGGGTCGTTTATAAAGTACTTAAACATATTTCAAGGTATCTGCACTTTTAAAGAAATCGTACAACTATTACGATTGACTTAAATTTTATTAATTAAGTTTCAGATTAGTTAAAATAATTGTATTTTAACATATGTTTATTTTGTAAGGATTTGAGGCTATGATTTATTTTAACAAAAATTATATTATTTTCATAAGGTTTTATTTAATTTGCAACGATTGTCTTTCCAGTTTAAAATTTGTACTCGAACTTTAACTCACTTATAAATGTCCGATAGAAGTTAAATTTTACAGGCTGACTTAAATCCAATGACAATGTATTATGATTTTCGACGCTTACCATCTTAATAATACTCATATTAGAGGATAACACAAATAATTCGGATAGATTACCGTCAACAAGTTTAAGAAAAAGTTTTAGATTAGATAACATAAACCTGCGATGGTTGTGTTTTTTACCTTTTATAATTACGGTATCTTTTAACGCTGAATCCAAAAATTACCTTCACTTTTAACCATCATGTCAAGATTTTTCGCAAATCGTAAATTTCAAGGTTAAAAAAAAAAGCGAAAAATCTTGTACTATAAAATAGATGTAAGACTTTTTTATTCAGTTTAATTTTATTTAATTCAATAATTTATTCAATTTTTTGGCTTATACTAGGTTTTTTACAACTAAATAGCTCAGGGGTCCAATGAGGTTAGGAGGGGAGGGGGGGGGATCAATTTTAACTTTGAGCTTTTTAACTTTGAAATTTTCGATTTGAGAAAAATCCTGACGTGATGGTTTAAAATAAAGGTCATTTTCGGATTCAGCGCTAAAAATACCTTAGAATCAATTTTCAAAAGCTAAAAAACATGGCACAACCCAAAATTTGAAAGACAGTGTAATCTAACAGTATTTTAAAATCTTAATTCAGGCTGTTGTTTTTCATCCTTTTATTAACAAAAATTCTGTTATTTTTATCCTCTTATATGTTCAATACAAATTGTATATTTTGAATTAATATGTCAGAATGATTATAGATTTCACATTTATATTAGATTGCAATGTTAATTTTGCTTTCAACTATTTTTTTGATATATCTGACGATATTTCTACTACATTTGTGAATGACCCCTATTTCGCAACAAAAAATATACTCCAACTTTAAACAGCTATTACTTGATCAGTTTTAATCGTAGATGAATGGGACTTTTGTTATCTGACTTGTTAGTGTCACAGTAAATTTTTACTAAATATCACTTATAGATGCTGGCATCATGATGCTGTATATGAAGCAGGAACGGCGTCTCACTTCGTCTTTGATAAATCCTGGCTCTGTATGCAGCATCATGATGCTAGGCATCCATGTTTGGCATCATCATGGAAAACGCACATTGCTAGCTTGCATTCGAATCGTCATACTGACATATCACCTGGAGTGACGGTATGAAGTACCATTGGATACACGTCTCGGTAACCTCTTGTTCGCATTTCCGGCAATTTCAACAGCAGCCGTTACATTTCTGATGTGTTATGGCCCGTGGTTCAGCCTTATCATCGATGCCTCCGCAAATCTACTTTTAAGCAGGACAATGCACGACCGCATGTTGCTCGTACTATCCTGACCTTCCTGGAAGCAGAACATGTTCAAGTGTTGCTCTGGCCGGCTCGTTCTCCTGATTTCTCACCAATTGAAAATGTCCTGTCAATGGCTTATGAGCGACTGGCCCGCCACCACTTGCCCGTCACTACGGTTGATGAACTGTGGCATAGTGTTGAAGCTGCATGGACTGCTGAACTCATACATGACATCGAATCTCTATTCGACTCCATGGCTAGACAGATAAATGTTGTTATTGCGGCCAGAGGTTGCTGCTTTGTGTAGTGTTTTCTCAGGATCTATACCTCTTAATTTTCTGAAAATGTAATCACTTGTCCTTCCCATTATAATGTATTTGTCCAATAAATATCATTCTGTTATTTGAATTCCTTCATGGTGTAGCATTTTTTATGGCCAGCAGTGTATTAATGGTGGAATGATAAATGATTGTGTTAAATATATAAAAACACAGATTAGAAAGAAATATATATATATTAATATAATTCAAACACAATAAAATTTGCTAAATAAACCTATTTCCTTAATTTTGTATAACAGAAACAAATTTAAACAGTTTTCATAAAGCAATCAATGTTAAACTATATTAGACAAGCAAAACATCTTAGAAGAAAAGAAAAAAATAATCATATCAGGGACAAAAGTTAATGCTTATCTACCCGTCTGATTTTTAATATTTCCAAATAGCTTTGCTTATCATTCCAAAAATATTTTTTGAACCTCATTTCATTTCAGATAATTAAAATGTTTATTACAACTTACAATGAACAAAATACAATTTATAAAATATTTACCCATGCTTCCTGTGGATGCCCTTCAATGCAACGGTGGCATTTTTTGCACAAGTATAAGTCGCGAGAGCTCCATACCATACTTTGAGTGGTGATGATCGACTCAATGGAGCCCAATGATTGTTTATCAAAACCTTAGGATCGTAACTCCCCAATACGGTTGCAACGAAACTTGGATCAACATCTGCAGATGGACAGTAAACGAAAATTGCTTGTGAGTCATTGTAGTTGAACATTTCATTTCTAACTATCTTATCTAGAAGTTTGGATGCCTGGTCGGCGTTTGCCTCATATTCTTCATTTTTTACTTTTCCTTTCGATAATAATTGCTTCATTTTATAGTCACAATGAAAAAAAAAGAAATAATGCACATTGTTTCAATCCAACTAATTTTAAATAATTATAATAATAATAACAATAATAGTAATAATTTTAAATAATTATAATAATAATAACAATAGTAATAATTTTAATAATTATAATAATAATAACAAAAATAGTAATAATTTTAAATAATTGTAATAATAATAACAATAATAGTAATAATTTTAATAATTATAATAATAATAACAATCTTATATTAAAACGAAAAGGGATTTCTGTCAAATTTATTTTTCACACGAATTTGCCCCATTTACGCATGCGTAAATTTAAATCTAGAGCCTAACCAGTTTTAGAGCACACTCAAATGCGAAAACAGTGGCCGAGTGGTATAAAGCGCGTTTCTTCTCTGTCCCGATCATCGTGTGGGTTCGATCCCTGCTATGGACAGAATGATTTTTCTTATTTTATTTGAATTATTCTTCAGAAATTTCAAACTTTTGAAAACAGCTATGAATTTTATTTTTATGGTACTATCAAGTTTTGACAGAATCCATCTAGTAATAGTAATAACAAGTTTATACAGCTTTTCTAACCCTCAAGTGCGTGGTAATATGATCCCTCATATGAGGTCTAATTGAAAAACAACCCTCAGAGAATTGCTTCCATTTTATTTTTACTCCATTATGATATATGAACCTCATACGAAGTTCAAAACTGCTTGGGAAATACAACAATAGTGGTCAGAACCATTTTATATTCAAATATTCAGTTGGAAAATCCAGATTTCATAAATTTGTTTTTATTCTGCGTGAGAGAAGATGTTTTCAAAGAATTTCTGCTCATGTATCTAAAGAAGAATATGACCAAAAATGTGGATTTTCTTTCACTTTCTATCTTGTGTTAATGTATTTAGGGTATAAGTCATCACAAAAGCTATTTAATAACTGTTAATAATAATGTCTTATTGCTTGTAAACCTCATATTCTTCGGTTGTAGTTTAAAAAAAAAAAAATGTAAGTTGTAAAGAAATTAAAGATTTTTCTTTAAAATGTAAATTATTTGTTGTTAATAATAAATTAATATTATGTACAAAATAAATTTTTCACCCATATTAAAAAAAAAAAAAAAAAAAAAAAAAAAAAAAAAAACATGGATGAACAGACCAAAACCTTCAGGTCGAGCATATCAGTGAAAAAAAAATGGAGTAAATAGAAATATAATTACAGAATAATTTTATCTGAAGTAAACAAAATTCCAATGCATATATGCAATATTCTTTAACTTTTATTCATTTATTTGTTTATTATTGAATACTCAATTACGTTTGCTTTCTTAAAACGTTCTAAATCTTATAAATGAGCTGTACGGTGGTTGAAACTACAGCATTTGAGAACGGAAATATTTTTTACGGAGTACTATAAAATTTGCAAACAGTAGAAAATTAAAAAAAAATTTAAATCCTCTATATTTTTAAAGAATGTAAGACTGTTCTAAAAAAAGAATATAGAGCATAAAAGAGAAGATAACGCAAAACTGCCTTGTTGATTCTCAAGGTCCTTTTTAAATGTAAAAAGATTAAGTTTGAATGGCATGACAATTGGAGTGTGTTGACAATTGAAGAATTTAATTTTTTGAAATTGTTTTCTCCTTGATTAAAACTCTTTTTTGTTTTCTTTCGTGTTTCAAAAATTGTCTTAAGATATCAACTTTGGCGCTTTTAAAATTAATTTATTTTATAGAAAAAACATAAACACTTTTTTGTTATTTAGTATCTGAAAAAAATACTGGTAAATTACTTGCATAAAAAAAAGAACTTCGTAAATGTATCAAAACAATTTTGCTTGAGAACGAAGATTTCCAAAAATTGGTTGTCTTTTAAAAATAATTATTTTTGGCATCCTCACCTTTGAGTAATTTTGTCTCACAACTTTAAAAAGATAAGTATTAATCACGAATCGCATTATGATAATTGTCGACATATATAACTACCAATTTTTAAGCTTCATACTTACTACTATTTCCAGAAAGTGTCTTTGCCTTATTTATCAGAAAGTTTCTGCGATTAAATAAGGCGAGGATTGCTATTCAAAATATTCACAGCAAAAATTAGCAAAAAAAAAAAAAAGCAGCTATGCATATATAGAATTGAAAAATGTGGAATGTTTAAAAAGAAGATGCACTAGATGCTATGAATTTGATTTTAGAGGATTATCAAAAGCTATTATAATTGCTTATATTTGAAAAAAGGAAAATATTATAAGACAGTTATCAGGGCCTGACCACACTTTTCTGACATTGTCCTGTTTTTCTCAAATTCTGAACAGCTTTTTATATTTGTGAAAAATCTAGTCATACTTTTGTGATTATCGCTACATCCAGGTTCTTGTTTATATATTTTTAATATGATTATTTCTTATATGTAAAAGCTAGATAATAGTTGTGTGAGTTTTTTTTTTTTTTTTTTTTTTCTTGACATTAGCTGTTTTGTGACACGTCAATTTTATTTTCAAAAACACATACATAATTACGTCTCGATAAAAATAATATTCAACTACAGACTTTAATGTTAAAAATACATAAAAACAATTCAAATTATCAAATAGACGTTTCGTGCACTTTCGTACACCTCATCAGTAACTTTGATAACTTTGAAGGGAGGTGGGCTTTGAGACCTATAGCTAAACCACATCAGTACTTCGAACACAACTGCAAAGCCACCAGAACCAAAACAAGAAAAATAGTTAAAGTCACAGTTTAGTTAAAACATTGTATTCTGCTGGAATCTGTGCAGCCTCGTTAATTGGAGATTCAGATAAAACCGTCATCCAACTCTCCAGGAAGATATAACTGCTGTACACGCAACATTTTGAACAGGCAATTTGTGCGTTCTGAAAATCAGGCACATGGTCAAAATCCAATGCATGTGCAACCAATCTCGAGGTTAGAGTGCCTCTATTAAACAAATCCCTATGTTCTTTCAACCTCACATTTAAGGATCGTCCAGTATCGCCTATATAGCTGGATCCGCAACCTTTGCAAGGAATTCGGTAAACTACACCTGTAAGGTCAAATCTGGAATATTTATGTTTGTAGTTACCCCAAAAAATCTTAATTGGATTTAAAAGCACATAAGCATATGGATCAAGTCAACTATATAGAAATAAAGATCTGCAAAACCGGGCCCTTTGGGCCAAACCAACCAACCAACCAATGCACATAAGCAGTCCTGATGCCCACATTCGCAAAAACACCAGATATTTTCTCAGAAATGTTGGCGTAGTACGGTAAAGATATAGTTCCGACAGGTGTGGCACGTTGGTAAGGTGTGAGATATTCATCCGATCTCTTCGATAGTTCCGATAAAACTCTATGGCACCATCTTCGCGGGTAATCATTATGACGTAAATCAGAAATTATTCTACAAATTTCCTTATTGTAACTGACCTCGCTATTACAAAATCTTAATGCTCTATTGTACAATGACCTTACCACAGCAACTTAATGTGTATTTTATAAACGGTTGAAAGGAACGGCGATGGGCTCCTCACTTTCTGTAAGAGTCGCAGAAATTGTTATGCAATATTTGAAAAATGATATTATTATGAGTTTGGGTGTTAAAATAAAATTTTGAAGAAGATATGTAGACGACATTTTTCTGATTGCGGAGAAGGATCATCTTGTCGACATTTTAGGCAAGGCAAATTCAATGTCTAGATCCATCCAATTTACTATTGAAAATGAAGATAATAAAATACTCCCCTTCCTGGATATATTACTACAGAGAAGTTTTGTCAGCAATGTTCATGTTTTAAAAACTGCCGTTTATAGAAAAATTACTTCTTCCGGTCAATATCTAAATTTCAACTCTAACAGCAGGGCCTGTTTACCGAATAAACCCGTGACGCCCGAGCTTACCTACTGAAATACAAAGGGGCCCCCCAAATTAGCTTTCAAAACTAATTTTTAGGGGGGAAAAATTCAGTCAGGGTAAAAAATGTATTTTTTTTTCTTAATTATAGCTATTATATTTTCCCTTAGACTATTACTGACACATTTATACTCTATTTTTGTTCTGTTGATTTAATAAATGATATAAAAACAGTGATTAAATGCAATTTATTTTCATACGTGCTAAAAATAACAGAAAATTTAATCTGTATAATTATATATTGTTTATATTCGTAAAGAGTGGAGAAACGATATAAAATATGGAGAATAGGTTATTTAAATAAAGAGGAAGTAATTAGCATTCAGGTGATACCAAATTTCTGTTTATAAAATAGAAGTTAATATAATAGTGTTGCAGACAAGCATACATTTACATCAAATATTTGCTGTCCCTGCATTGTTCTTAGCATTGGCAAATCCTGCAATTTGTAAAGCATAAAATATCTTTTGAAGTTAAAATATCTGCACATGTTTCATATTTGTAAATCCATTTACAAAATTATTTTATTATGTATAATTATGTATACAATAAAATATTTTTTATATGTAAATAGGTAGTTAGTTTTAGTTTGATATTAAAAATGTTATTTACTCGAAATTTTGATGCTAAAATTTTACAGTTGTTGAAGCATAATTGGAAGAGTAAAAAGGGGGCCCCCTGTGTGACATCAGGCTTCCCCTACTTCTAAGTCTTAAGCGGGCCCTGTCTAACAGCCCTCTTTCACATAAAGTTGCCGTGGTTAGGTCATTTTACAATAGAGCATTAAGATTTTGTAATAGCGAGGTCAGTTACAATAAGGAAATTTGTAGAATAATTTCTGATTTACGTCATAATGATTACCCGCGAGGATGGTGCCATAGAGTTTGATAGGAACTATCGAAGAGATTGTATGAATATCCCACACCTTACCAACGTGCCACACCTGTGGGAACTATATCTTTACCGCACTACGCCAACATTTCTGAGAAAATATCTGGTGTTTTTGCGAATGTGGGCATCAGGACTGCTTATGTGCCTTTAAATCCAATTAAGATTTTTGGGGTAACTACAAACATAAATATTCCAGATTTGACCTTACAGGTGTAGTTTACCGAATTTCTTGCAAAGGTTGCGGATCCATCCGCGACCTACGTAATACACGGCCGGTGCATGACGCGAGGCTAACGAAAAAGACAGGCTACCGCGGTTCAGTCCACTTATCTTTTTTACAGACCGCTAGTGTGACGTGATGCTCATTTCCTACACCCTCATTGGTGCATTCGAGCATCACGTGACTCCCGCGGTCTGTAAAAAAAGATACCCGTAAAGCACTACGGTAGCCTTTCTTTTTCGTTAGCCTCGTGCATGACGTTTAAAACGTCACATGGAGTGGATCATTTTTACATGGCGATTGGTGCAAAACGGTGGGCGCGCCGCTTTGCACCAATCACCGTGTAAAAATGATCCACTCATGTGACGTTTTAAATGTCAAGCACCGGCCTTGTATAACATAGGTCGCGATCCAGCTATATAGGCGAGACTGGACGATCCTTAAATGTGAGGTTGAAAGAACATAGGGATTCGTTTAATAGAGGCACTCTAACCTCGAGATTGGTTGCACATGCATTGGATTTTGACCATGTGCCTGATTTCAGAACGCGCAAATTGTCTGTTCAAAATGTTGCGTGTACAGCAGTCGTATCTTCCTGGAGGGTTGGATGACGGTTTTATCTGAATCTCCAATTAACGAGGCTGCACAGATTCCAGCAGAATACAATGTTTTAACTAAACTGTGACTTTAACTATTTTTCTTGTTTTTGGTTCTGGTGGCTTTGCAGTTGTGTTCGAAGTATTGATGAGGTGTACGAAAGTGCACGAAACGTCTATTTGATAATTTTAATTGCTTTTATGTATTTTTAACATTAAAGTCTGTAGTTGAATATTATTTTAATGAACGTCAATTTTACTTATAAATGATTAAATTTGTGAAAAGTGTAGTTTGAAGAAGGAAAAGTTTTGTGAAAGGTCTACTTTTAAGACAAAGAATGTTGTGAAGGGTCCTGTGTTACGGAGAAAAGTTTTGTGAAGGGTCTTTTAAAGGACCCAGTTTCTTCCTAAACAGATCTCTGGAATATAATATATTCTGCTGTGTAACTAAATTCTGTAAGAAAATTCTCTGTTTTCTATATTTATACTCCTTATTCTAACGAAAATATATCTTTAAAAAAGTGAATTTATATAACAAGTGAACATATATCGTTGCTAAGTACTGGTGTAAAAGGTGAACGGTAAAAACGTGAACCGCAAAAACGTCAATGGGTAAAAAAGTTAACGGTGAAAACGTCAATGATCAAAATAAAGATAATACCAGGGGTCCCTGGTACATTACTTCATTGAATGTAAAATTAAGATATATTATTTATTGAGGTACATATATGCTCTGTTATAGAAAACCCATTCTATATTTTAAGTAAAGCACGTGCTATTTAAGCACGTGTATCTGTACCCCTAACATTAAAAGCATTATATTATACATATCTTTATACTAAAGCATTACAAATAACAAATAAATAGGTGTTTAGTATTGCAAAAGTATTCGCTGATCAGAGACGTCAGCTTAAGGGGCCCCTGGAAGTGAGTAAATGATTTAGGATCCATTTTTTTTTTTCAATTTTTTGACAAATGAAGTGTTGAGTTATAAGCACATCTTAAGGTATTAAGTGAGTTTTTTTTTCCCCATGATGACATTTATCGGACTATCGTGTGCAGAAATTATATTCAAAACGACAGTTTTCACCGCATTTTCTAAAAGACCTCCTGCCTTTTTTCAAAAAATGTAAAAAACTGTTCGACTTTATAGTTTCTAAACACATGGAATTGGCATCTGCCAATTCCATGTGTTTATGAACGAAACTGAATTCAGGAATCTGTTAGAAAATAGTCGATTTGGATTCCTATATAGTTGAAAAGATTATATGATTTCTCTATGGGCAAGTGGGGCATTTGCCCAGAACCCCATAAATTAGTGTCCCAAAATTACAAGTAGTTACAATTTTAGTAGCATAGGTTTTCTTTTCTACTTTATTCGAAAAACATAAAATACCTTTTAATATATTTTATGTTATTTCTAAGTAACCTCTATTAAAATAATTGTTTTAATTATATTTATCATATAGTGTTAGTACTTATTCTAATCATGTGCCTATGTGAGATAGGTGAGAGAAAAAATTGGATTTTCATGATTTAATTTGTATTTGGCCAGCATAATTGTGTAAAGTAAAGTAATAATAATAAAAATAATTTTAAGATATATAATGCATTCGTTGCTAGAATCTTTATGATAGTGACACTTCCCTGTTTGTATTTATATTTAAAAAAAAAAGGATATTTACATTTATTCATATCGGTTGTTTTAACTGCAGTTAACATATTGATATTTGTGAATAATTCGATACTTGTACTGCAAATGAGTACCTTATTAAAAAATACTCGTATATACACTGCAAAAAAAAAGTGTTGATTTTACAGTATAATACTGGCACCCCAGATGCCAGTATTATACAGTAAAATTAGCAGTAATAAACAGTAAAATAAGCAAGCATGCGTGGTTGCGCAATAGGGTGGAACGAAAAAACTTTTTTTTTAAATTTCAAAATGCTATAGTTTTTAAAAGTTGCCTTTGATCAAAATGAAGACGGAAATTAAATATTAGCGTAATTGGATTATGTTTTCAGGTGCCGCAAGAAGGGTAAACTTTAGGTTTTTATTAAAATTTTGACAATTTTCGCAGTTATGTAAAAAAAAATAATGATAAAAATTTCAATATGCTATAGTTTTCAAAAGTTGCTTTTGATCAAAATAAAGACGGAAATTAAATATCAGCGTAATTGGATTATGTTTAGAGGTGCCGCAAGAACGGCAAACTTTAGGTAATTATTAAAATTTTGACAAATTTCGCAATTATGTTTAATATTTTTTTCAATAGGCTATAGTTTTCATAAGTTGTCTTTTAAATCAGTTTTAAATTTTTTTAATCCGAAAACATGGTAACAAAATGATAACAAAATGTCTTAAAAAATGAGGTGACTGCAGGAGATTGGCTGTTAGTTATAACGAAAGGTTAATGTTCGCTGAGAAATTTTAATTTATCCGTAAGAAAGGGGTGACCGTATATATTCGGGTTTCCGTTAAAAGAGATTTGACTTTATATTGTTTTTAAAGGCAAAACGTTATTTTTAAGAAACATTAATTTTTGTTTCATGTCCATAGTAATCACACATGGTCCATAAAAATCACACTGACACATTAATTTTTTTTTTTTTTTTTTTTTGTTCAAATCTTGGCATGATCTTTTGAAAATTTATTTTGGTTTTTATCAATGCATCTCTTGCAGAAGTGCTTCAAACGGACAAGGATGACTCGGTAACTAATTTAACAATCCTTTTAACTGCTTGTGTGTGACATAGGAAAAAATTGAAGTTGACTCTCATGATCAGGTTCTTCTGCTTGCTTTATTTACTGCTTTAGTTTGTAGTCAGCAATATACATCGTCATAGGAGGTTGTTACTTTAACATCATGCCATTGAATCATATAAATATAATCCGTGGCATCAAAGTTTATACATACAGGCATTAAAAAATTTCTTTGCCAACTTCATTTCCAGCCCCTACTTTTACAATTCGGCGTAATGCAAACTCCTTAATGACTTCTATCACCTGATAGCATACAATGGAGTGCATTTTCATGTGCAGCAAAGTGTGCATTGCTTTAGCTGATTGGATCAATTACATTTTTAGGAGTGTAATTGGGGTATCGTAAATAGGTGACACGTTTTCACAAGTGCTTCGTCCATAGATAGAAGATGGTTTCTACTTTATGTTAAACCAAACAGTTGCATACACTTTCAAAATGTACTCAGTCAGTATATGGATATTCTGTTCCCACGTACAAGCGAATTATTCTGTTTTGCTAAGGTAAACCATGGTGAATGACAAATATTTTCTGGTTTCTTCATAGACAAATCAGAAGAGCAACTTCTGACGGAGTTTGTGTTACACATTTCTAAGAAATATATTTGCTCCATACTTAAATTATCCTTAAATTTTAGCCATGGAATGTTATTTTCAATAACTCAGTCACTGGAAGTTCATAACACTTTTCCTGTTGTTTCCTTATTTTCACTCCAAATTCATTTGGATTTTTAGTTTTTCCATCTAGGAAAGAAAATAGATGACGAACAGGTAGTTCATTTGCATGATACAGACAAATCAAGCACTGCAGTGGCTTTCATAATTCATTTTCCAATAAAGCAATCGCACTATTATTCAATCCAGTGTTCGAGGCAGTTCCATCATATCCAATTGCAGTAATGTTTAAGTATTGGTTGCTGCCATTTAAAAATGTCATTATGTTGTCTTTTATACCTTTTTCAGTGCCAGAAATCGATTTTACGTGTCTTGAAAATTTTGATCCAAGTTCTGGAACAAGTGATATATGTTCTTCGATAAGTTATTTTGTAATACTTAGTTCCTTTCTTCTTTTGCACAAAAGTCTTGTCTTTTCTTACATAAAAAAAAAAATTACTTTCTGTAACTAGTTTTACAGTTTCTTCTACATATCTTTTTCGGTTCTTTATTTGTTCTCATCTAATTTTCATTCTGTCAATACATTTCTGTCATACTTATTTCTTCATCACTTATCAAACCAATATCCTGCAGAGCGACGCTTGGAATTGTTGCAACAATTTTGTCTGATTTTGTCTGATATTCGATCGCAAGTTGAAGCCACAAATCGCAATTTCATGCGCATTTGACTATGATTTTGATTACTTGAGGTTTCAGAGACACTGAACGTAGAGGCAATAAAAAAATTGGGATCGTATAGTGTTCTCTTCTGAACTTTGTTCTGTTTCTACCTCATTGTATACTATTTATGTTTCATTATTTTTGTAATTAAAATGTATTACGCAGTAAGTTTACCATGTTTTCTGATTAAAAAGATTTAAAACTGATTTAAAAGACAACTTATGAAAACTATAGCCTATTGAAAAAAATATTAAACATAATTGCGAAATTTGTCAAAATTTTAATAATTATCTAAAGTTTGCCGTTCTTGCGGCACCTCTAAACATAATCCAATTACGCTGATATTTAATTTCCGTCTTTATTTTGATCAAAAGCAACTTTTGAAAACTATAGCATATTGAAATTTTTATTATTATTTTTTTTACATAACTGCGAAAATTGTCAAAATTTTAATAAAAACCTAAAGTTTACCCTTCTTGCGGCACCTGAAAACATAATCCAATTACGCTAATATTTAATTTCAGTCTTTATTTTGATCAAAGGCAATTTTTGAAAACTATAGCATTTTGAAATTTAAAAAAAGTCTTTTCGTTCCACCCTATTGCGCAATACTGCTAATTATAAATTCTACAAGTAGAAATGTAATTCTGTAGAAATTCTACAAGTGACAGTCCGATAAAGGTCATCATGAGAAAGCATTCCCTTATAACTCAAGATGTAATTCATTCGTCGAAAAATCAAAAAAGAAAAACTATTCCAAATCATCTATATTGTCATATTTTTACGTTTACAAATTAATCCGTGAATGTGTCAGAAAGTTTCTCGTTATTGCGCACGAAAAAATATTCATTTTTTTTTTTTAACAACTACAATAGAATCCTGCACGTGTCGGGTTGTAATTCTATTGAAGTCAACCAGACTCGCAACCCGACATATTTCAACCGGAACCCAAAATACTTTAACCCGCGACCCGAACGTTTCATTCAAATACAACCCGAACCTGACCCGCAAAGACAAAATATAGCACCGACCCGACCCGGGTCGGGTTCCGGCAAAAATATTACCCAACACAATGCAGTAAATCTACGCTATAACCAATACACTTCGATTTTAAATTTTATTTCATAAACATTTTTATTTCTGTTGTGAAATTGTTTTCTTGGACCAAATCTCCAAATTGTGACCCATATTTTCTGTTGCCCCCTCCACCTTTGTAAATGTAAAGATAATGGACAATTTTCAATTTTCAAAAAATTTCATTTCTTTGTCTTTATTTCAACCCCTTTAACATCTCTGCATGTAAAGTTTTATTTATTTTAATTTAATGTCTACCCCCTCGATCAGAGTTTCCATAAATTTATAAAAGTTGCTGTCCTTATAAATAAGCCATTCATGTAGCGTGTTGAAAGAAACTATAGATTTTATTTTCTATTTAAACCCCCCCCCCTCCCTTCCAGGGACCCCTTAACGAATAGCTGACGTCTCCGAGCGAATACTTTTGCAATACACAACACCTATTTTATTTGTTATTTGTATGCTTTAGTATAAAGATATGTATAATATGTTTTTACTGTTAGAGGTAGAGATACACGTGCTTAAATAACACGGACTTTACTTGAAAAAAATATAGATTTGGTTTTGTGTAGCTGAACATATGTATCTCAATAAATAATATATCTCAATTTTATGTTCAATGAAGCTATGTACCAGGGACCCCAGGTATTATCTTTGTTTTGACCGTTGACCTTTTTACCTGTTGATGTTTTCAGCGTTGACGTTTTTACCTAAATTCATAGAATTTATACACACTAAATTCTATGCAAAAAAATTGTTCAATTTAAAAACACGTACTACAACGGAAAACGCACTTTTAGCATTTATCGCTCGTAGATAGTACTGCAACCGAATTATTTTGAATGGCCTTGTAAATGAATTATAAATGCTATGCACACCCTATTTTATAATAACCATCTTGTTCTGCACCTGCAGTGATATATATAAATTTCAATGAGTTTGAATTAGCATAACATTATTAAAATACACCGCAAAATATTTTCCTCCAAAGATCGTAATGTAATGGAATCATTTTAAATGTCCCTGTAAATGAACGATGATTGCTAATGCACACCATATTCTTTAGTAAGCTTCTTGTAGTGCAACTCAGTGATATAATCAATTTCAATATGTTTGATTTAGTGTAACAACATTTAAATACACCGCAAACGACTTTTCCCCCCACAGACCGTAATAGCGGAATTATTTTGCGTGCCACTGTAAACAAACTATAAACGCTTCATTTTCAATATCAAACATGACATACTAAATCTTAATAACATATATTAATTGCATAAAAATCTCATCGATTTTTTTTTTTTTTTTTTTTTTTTTTTTTTTTTTTTTTACAAGAAAATATTGAAATACTAAAAAAGCAAAATAAAAAGGGTTTAAAAATGAAATCTGGGACATATGCTGCCACCAAGTGACACTAGAAACAAATTATATGTAGGATATTATAATTTACAATATTAAGCAACAGATTACAGTGTTAGATTTATTTCACCAAAAATGTGGCTTGGCACTTTCTTACCCCGACCCCCTCAATTGTTGAACATACATTAACAAGTAATAACCATTAAAGTAAAAGTTAGCTCCTTTTTCGATTCAATTAAAAATAAAATGCACCAGGAAAATGACTTTTAATATCAGGACAATAGTATGTTAGAAAAATAATAGACCCCTCTCTTCACATTTTAAATGTTCCAAACTATTGGGTTGTTCGGAAAGTTCCTTCTGTTTGGGAAAAACAATTCGTACCGGAAAATTCTGCCCATCAATTATTAGACATTATATATCTGAATTAATTTTTAATAATTAAATGATAGAATTTTCCGGTTCAAAAAAACTTTCCCAAACAGAAAGAACTTTCCGAACAACCCAATAATATACAGAACTGAATTTACATAAAACTTCGACTTTCCTTAGGACCTCCTGTTTTAAAAATTTACAAAAAATGCACTAATATTGAAATCATGCGTTAATTTTTATATCTACAAGAGCTTTAAGACCGCACTTTTCCTAATTTCAACCCTGCATCATATATTTAATGTAGTAATAAAACATGCAATAGCAATGCAATGAAACATACCTTAAACATAGTTTTACTCCGAAAAATGAAGTTCACGCCAGTTTAACCAGTACGTCTATGAAAATGTTGTACAACTTTCACGGGAATTCTCAAGTCTAGCTCTAGCTGTAAGTATACACTGCACCCACATTTACTTGTGAATATTATTCTGGCTCCTGATTGAATAGAATTTGGAATCTCGTGTGTCACCTAGCATGATTTTTGCAATTTGAAAGCTTTCAAATGTTAGTAAACATAATAGGGGGATGGAACCTGTTCACACTGAAATCTTCTGAAAATACATTCTTAGAATAAAGGTACAGACATGTTAAGCTGCTTACTTTATCCATATGTTTTGTTGTTGTTGTATAGGCAATACGATCATATACAATAGTCATTTGGGTACTTCAGAATTATCTGCAACATACATGAAATAAGCATGGGTGGTAGCCGGGTAACAGGAAAAAAAGTAAACGGAAAAAAAGTAACTGAATCAACAAAAGCGGAAAAAAAGTAAACGGAAAAAAAGTAACAAGGTATTGATAAATATTGAACTTATTGATAAATAAGTGTTAAAAGCTAACGAAGTAACATATGTCTGATTTATATAATTCCCGTAGGCGGATATTTGCGAATGCTATTAGGAATTGAGTAAAATCACCCCCTGAAAAAAGCTCCCTGATAATTAAAAAAAGGGGGTGGGGGGGGGGGAAAGGCTTCACGTTAAGATGCGAAAATACCACACATTTATGAATAACACGTGTTTGAATAAGCCAATTATAATTTCGGGTAAAGCACGTGCTACCACGTGTATTTACTAACCACGTGTACTAGGAACAATCAGAGCATTATATACATCATATATTCCAATACGAGAGCAAATCTTGTGTGTGTGTGTGTGTGGGGGGGGGGGTTATATATATATATATATATATATATATATATATATATATACAAATTTTATTTTAAAAACACCTCAAATAATTTTGACGAAATTTTGTATCCAACCGTTTTGAGGCACCAGATAATCATTTGGTTGGGTCACATGTTCGAAAAAAATTCGATTAGTGGGTCATTTTGGGTAACCATCGGTCTGGGTCAAGCTAATTGTACCTAAAAAACGGTTCAAACGATTTTGACTAAACTTTATATCCTACCATTTTCGGGCACGAGGAGACTATTGGGCTGGGTCACATGTTCGAGAACTTTCGATTAGTGCGTCATCTTGGGTCAACGCGAGTGAAGTTAATTTTATCTGAAAAACGGCTCTAACGATTTTGATTAAATTTTGTATATTACGCTTTTCGGGCACGAGAAAATCATTGCGCTAGGTCACACGTTCGAGAAAATTTGATTAGTGGGTCATTTTTGGGTCACTATTAGTCAAGCTATTTTTATCTAAATAACGGCTCGGACTATTTTGACTAAATTTTATATCCTACGGGTTTCGGGCGCGAGAACACAATTGGGCTTGGTCGCATGTTCGAGAAAATTTGATTAGTGGGTCATTTTGGTCATGGGTCATGATATTTGAACTCAAAGCTAGTTTTGACCGAGCACAGCTCTGTCTTCCTTGCTCGTATCGTTTAAGATTAAAACCTCCATATCAAATAGTGACTTATTATCGCAAGGGCGTAATATTATTAGAGTTTGTTTGTGGAATAAATTCGGTAACACGGAAAAAAAGTAACTGAGTCAACAAAAGCGGAAAAAAAGTAACAAGGTATTGATAAATATTGAACTTATTGATAAATAAGTGTTAAAAGATAACGAAGTAACATATGTCTGATTTATATAATTCTCGTAGGCGGATATTTGCGAATGCTATTAGGAATTGAGTAAAATCACCCCCTGAAAAATGCCCCATCGGTAAAAAGCTCGCTGATAATAAAAAGGGGGGGGTGGGGGGGATAGGCTTCACGTTAAGATGGGAAAATACCACACATTTATGAATAACACGTGTTTAAATAAGCCAATTATAATTTAGGGTAAAGCACGTGCTACCACGTTTATTTACTAACCACGTGCACTAGGAACAATCAGAGCATTATATACATCATATATTCTAATACAGGAGCAAATCTTGTGTGTGTGTGTGTGTGTGGGGGGTTATATATATATATATATATATATATATACAAATTTTATTTTAAAAACAGCTCTCAGACGGGGGACATAAAACTTGAAAAATAATCATAAAAGCATCCGAAGTTATCATAAAATTCTGAATATTTTATAAATAAATTTTAATTTAAAAAAATTAAATTACTATTATATTTAGTTGCAGAAGTTTTTTTTTAATCTGAAAACTTGCTCAAAAAATAAAAACTACAATTAGATCCTATGTTCCATCTGTATAACATATTTAGATTTCAAGACACAAATTCATTTTGAAAGCTTTACGCTATAAAACCTGGAAAAAATGTAAATTAATTTTTATTTTTATTTTTTATTCTTTTTTTTTTTTTAATAAAAAAGTTACTTGAAATAAAAAATGGGAATCAGAAAAAAGATACAATTTAATATATTTACTTACATACAGTTAAGATGTATATTTAACACCTAATTAGTTTTGAAACTTGAATGAATTTTTCCTAGTGTTATTAAAAAAGAATAGATATATATTTTTAAGGAGAGCTAACACTTTGTATTAACTAGCTCTTACAATTATCATCTTATTTATATATAAAAAAAATATCCATATGATCATCTTAATTGCAACCAAATTAACACATGCGTTAAAAAATGTATAAAAAAAAATCATATAATCTTAGAAAATAGTAAAAAAAAAAAAAAAAAAAAAAAAAAAAATATATATATATATATATATATAACAGGACGTCTTGGGTGGGTAGATGTCAGATTGAGATGATGTGTGGCGGAGTTGTACGGAAAAAACGCATGGTTAATTTATATTATTTAAAAAAAGGGGGGGGGGGCTTTTTGATTTACACAATTGTTTGATATTACACATTTTATAATGGACTGTGATGTGGTATTTTTATATGTATATTAATTTAGTTATATTTACATATTCATTATTTAATTTAAATGAATTTATATTCATGAATATTAAGAATGTTTTTGATTTAATGATTTGGATTAATACGTACGATGGACAATATCATATTAACTTCTAATATAATGTATACTTTTCTAAAGTGTTAATATAATATGTTTTAATTTTTATTAAACGTTCTATCCTTACCACTTATATTAAGTGTTTATAATTTTTTAACTTTGTATGAAGAAACCTTATATGTTACTAATTCATTTCAATATTTAATTAATATTAATTTTAAATTCTTTGTATCTTAATTCCAATATTTAGTATTTTATTTTAATTTAATTTATGTAATGTTGCATTTTTGGCACAGTTATTTAATAGTTTTTGTCATTTAATGGTACATATATTTTTATGTTGTTTTAATTATTAATTTTTCCATCTTACAACTTATTTTTAACATAGAATTATTCATTAATACATCCATTACTTTAATGTAATTAGATATTCTATTTATTAATTAATTTCATTTATTTATTATTTAACTAATTGCTATCATTTCCTATAGTAATTTGGTTTAATTATTAAACATTAATTTTCATCCAATACTTTTTATTCAGATTATATTCACTTTTACCAACATAGATGGCAGCACTAATGTTCCTGTTTGCTTTACAATATTCATATTATTCTAACATTTTTTCTGGCAACATAGTAAATCATTTTCTAATTCTAAATTTGGCAACATGTAATGATTTTTTGCAATTCATTCCCTAGTTTTGGTTGTGTTTCATGTGTGGTTCATGTGGTGCACAGGTATCTTTTTTAATCATAATGGATTTTATACTTTCTGACTCTATTTCATGTTTTCTCTGTATATTATAGGTATGGCTTCTTTCCTTTTTAATATTGTATTTATTTTTTATTTTTTCACAGGTTTGATTCAATGTTTATGAGCAGGTAGTCCCAAAATCATATTCTTTAGCAATGTATGGCTAATATGATGATGAAACCTCTCATTTCATTTTATTTGTGGTATTTAGGCATTTGGGACTTGATAATTCTGTCTAAATTCCACAAATTTCATTTCATTTCATTCATTTAATTCCATTTATTCAATTTTTAATTTAATTTATTATTCTTTTAATATGTTTTTGTTTCCATATTCAGTGTGTTGGGGAATCTTTCATTGACAACTAATTATTACATACTTATTCATTAATTCAATGTTTAAGTTGGTGTTATGATAATGTTTCATTTATGGTTATATAGTATATATATATATTAATTTATAAGTATTACTTTTCATCCAATGCTATTTTTATTCAGTGTATATTCACTTTTTACCCTAATAGATGGCAGCACCATGATTTCTGTTGCTTTACAATAATATTCATATTATTCTAACATCTATTCTGGCAACATTGTAAATCATTTTCTAAAACTAAATTTGGCAACATGTAATGATTTTTTGCATTTCATTCCCTCTATTTGGTTGTTTTCATGTGTGGTTCATGTGGTGCACAGGTATCTTTCTTAATCCAAATGGATTATGTACTTTATGACTCTATTTCAAGTTTTATCTGTATATTATAGGTATGGTTTCTTTCCTTTTTAATATTGTATT
This sequence comes from Maratus michaelseni, assembly GCA_963931845.1. Lineage (NCBI taxonomy): Eukaryota > Metazoa > Arthropoda > Arachnida > Araneae > Salticidae > Maratus > Maratus michaelseni. Next base: position 206,598,328 of record OZ007588.1, read on the forward strand.
TATTTTTTTATTTTTTCACAGGTTTGATTCATTGTTTATGAGTGGTAGTCCCAAAATCATATTCTTTAGCAATGTTATGGCTAATATGCTGATGAAACCACTCATTTTATTTGTGGTATTTAGGCATTTGGGACTTGATAATTCTGTCTAAATTCCAGGGATTTTTTTTTCATTCATTCAATTTCATTTATTCAATTTTTAATTTAATTTCTTCATCTTTTAAATAAGTTTTTGGTATTTATATTCAGTGTGTTGGGGAATACTTTCATTCAACTAATTACATACTTAATCATTATTTCATAGTTTAAGTTGGTGTTATGGTAATGTTTCATTTATGGTTATATATATATATATATATATATATATATATATATATATAATATATACAATTTTTAAGTGATATTGAGTTAAGTTCTTTCCACACAGTCACTTTGAATTATTGATATATTTTTGTATATGAATTTTTAATTTTAGTGACAGATCGGTTAATTCTCTTACAGATTATATTTTCGAAGTCAATGTTTTCATGTTAAACAAAATTAAATTTATGTTCGGAAACTGTTAAAAACATTGTTGCTTAAAGAGGAACATAGAACAAGAAAACGAATCACAAAATCATCCGAATCAAATTGTTGCGAAATTCTGAATATTTTATAAATGATTTTCAATATTTCCTATGGGAATGGATTTTTTCTAAGTATTTCCTCATGAAAATTTGTTCAAAATACAAAAACTGTATCTATATGTATTTACTGTGTTCCATCTAAATAACATATTTAAATTTCAGGACACACAGCCATTTTCAAAATGCAACACAAACAAAGAATCCAAATTGGTTTACTTAATCATATATGAACTGGGAAAATTAAAAAAGTCTTATTGAATAAGATTCTAAATAAAGAATCAAAATAATGTGGAACTAAATAAAGATAATTGAAAAAAGAAAAAAAAAAAGAGTGGTGGTGGTGTTGTGTGTGTGTGTGTATGGGGGGGGGGGGGGGATTGGGTAGATAAGAACCATGTTTGGCCCATGGCAGAGACAAATATTTTGCTTTCATTTTTGTAATAAAATTTAGGATTAAATTGGTTCTTTTTGTATAACTGCTTAAGTATGCTCTGTACAAGATAAAAATAAAAGTTCTTTAGCAAATTTTAATATACTCTTAACATTTTTACAAAAAAAAATATTTTTTATTTATTTTTATTTATTTATTTATTTTAATAAGAAGGTCTCATAACACCAGCATGGTTTTTATGGATGTTACTATTTGAATAAAAATATAAAACATTCAGAAAAAGAATGAAAACTTGATTTTTCATTATTATTATTATTAAACTATTCTATTCAAATGTTAAAATAAGTTAAAGCATACTTAAATGATAGAAACTTGTACTTTCTACTAAGAAAATGAACTGCAAAATGAATTTATGCAGTTAAAATTTTCAATAGCGGATACCTCGGGACTGCTGGGTTTGTTCTCTATATACCTCCATTTAGCGAACTATAAATCAGGTTTGGGTTGCTTCCAGAAGCAAGACCTGATTATTGCACGGGCAAACTCTTCCACGGCTTTGACCCCCTCCCCTCTGAATTTAGGTGGCTCCCAAATTTGACATTTCTTTTAATATTTTAAACTAAAAGAGTAGGATAAGATTAAAAACAAAAAATATATATTTATCTAAAATCAGTGAAACCTTTCAATAGCGGACATTTCGAGACTACAAAATTTGTTTACTATTCGGAGGTGTCCACATTTCTGATGTAGAAATATTCAAACATGTATGTGTTGTGTATTGAAAAGGTGGATTTTCGCTAAATAGAGGTATCCGCTTTTACCTCTAAAACCGGATACTTCCGAATAGCGGGAAAATTCTGTGCTCCCGAAGTATCCGCTATTGAGAGATTTTACTGTTTTTAGATAAATATAATTTTTGTTTTCAATCTTATCTTACTGTAAAAGCTCAAAACATTGAATATAATCAGTACAATGCCGAAAGAGATTTAAAATATCAGCTTTACGAAAATTGCATTCTAAATTTTGGGCACCATAAAATCGGGGGGGGGGGGGGGGAGGCCATGGGCCCATGCTTTTATCAGGTTCTTCTTCTTGTTAAAAAATTACCAGCGCTGCTTTGTGATCATATATAGTCCCATTTATTGAGGATGCAATGTTGTCAAATATGGCTGCATTTAATGCTTAAAAAAAATTGTGGTCTGAAATGACTAATTATTGCCGAAAGATCAGAGCACAAAAATGGCCGCAATTCAGGAGTTTCAAAGGTCTTAAATTCAGACACAAATAAGTGTCTTAAAAAATTAAGACACTTTAAAGTGTCTCTTTTTTTACCCACCCGTTTCAGACACTTAAGTGTCTGAATTTAAGACGTTTCAGTTTACAGTGCAGTTTTAACAACTTTATACCTGGTTAAAAATTATTTTTATTAATACTTAAAATTATCCCAGTGTTTTGAAATATATGTAAGATTTGAGAATAAAGATTCATGATAAAATTAACTTGACCCGCGTAGACCCAAAATAACCCACTAATAGAAAGTTCTCAAATATGTGACCCAGTCCAATAGTCTTCTCGTGCCCGAAAATGGTAATAAAAGTTTAGTCAAAATCGTTTGCACCGTATTTTAGATACAATTAGCTTGATCCTGACAGATTGTGACCCAAATGACCCACTAATCGAATTTCCTCAAACATGTGACTCAGCCCAACGGTTTTCTGGTGCCTCAAAACTGTAGGATACAAAATTTCGTCAAAATCAATAGAGCCGTTTTTAACATAAAATTTGCATATATATATATATATATATATATATATAAACCTCCCCCCCACCCCCCTCACACACACACACACACACACACACACACAAGATTTGCTCTCGTATTAGAATAAATGGTGTATATAATGCTCTGATTGTTCCTAGTACACGTGGTTAGTAAATACACGTGGTAGCACGTGCTTTACTTAAAATTATAATTGACTTATTCAAACACGTGTTATTCATAAATGTGTGGTATTTTCCCATCTTAACGTGAAACTTATCCCCCCCACCCCCACCCCTTTTTTTATTATCAGGGAGCTTTTTACCGATGGGGCATTTTTCAGGGGGTGATTTTACTCAATTCCTAATAGCATTCGCAAATATCCGCCTACGTGAATTATATAAATCAGACTTATGTTACTTCGTTATCTTTTAACACTTATTTATCAATAAGTTCAATATTTATCAATACCTAGTTACTTTTTTTCCGTTTACTTTTTTCCGTTTACTTTTTTTCCGCTCTTGTTGACTCAGTTACTTTATTTCCGCTCTTGTTGACTCAGTTACTTTTTTTCCGTTTACTTTTTTTCCGATTACTTTTTTTCCTAGATTCAATAAATTCAAGGCGACGTACATTAAAAACGACACGTTACACTCAAAAATTGTAACTTACAGTTTATTTTTTGTATTTCTTATAATTTTTTTAACTATTTCACATGTTTCGTTTTCGTGGGTGATATGTTATGTAATTGCATAAATCGCAAATTAAGAAAGACATGATGCCACGTAAAATAAAAAATTTAAAACGCTATTCTATTTCATAGTTTCTGAATAACGGAGCTCTTGCCAATTTCATATGTCTAAGAATAAAAATTTATAGTTTAGTAAAATGGCTGACATTTATACTAAAATTCAGTTTTCTTTTTCTTATTGCAATCTGTATTTGCAAATTTACTAATCCAGTTGGGGTAGAGATCTAACCTTCCAAGAGATTTTACCTTCGAATGGACAAAAGTCTTCCACCCTTTTGTTAGACACTAATTCCAAACTTTTGAAAACCAGTTAGTATTCACTCCCTGGCATTTCCCGATTCTCAGAATTTCACACATCAACGTCAACAACATAGATTTACAAATATTATGTTGTTGACGCGTATTGTGCACGTATGTGCTGTGAAACTGTCTATTTCATCTTTCCCTTTATTTAGTTTGTAAGAAGATTAACATGTATTCCTGAGAAATACTGTAAATAATACACTCAAAGGAAAGATAGTATTATTAGAAAGTCTATGATAATACAGCTTCTTAGCGTTAGTTCACCTCCTGTCCATATCCATTATAATCAAGCTAATCATACTTTGTTGCTTCTTTCATTGTGCCAATTTATGATTTCACAATACTATTTTTTTGTGGTATTTCCAATTTTGCCATGTTGCTGTTTTTATTTGTCTTCCCAGAATAAACACTAAATTTTCCTGGTTGGTACAGGAAGTGGATCTACCGTACGGACCTAAATTTATATCCTCGCGCTCGACCTGGCCCAGCTTGTAATAAAAGCTAAAAATTCAAACCGAAACTTTACGGAAGCTTTATTGGCGGTGCTCGTCCTGTCATAAAAGCTAAAATATCAACTCGTTGCCAGTACGGGCAGTTTCTTTTTTGCCTAGTTTAAGAATTCGGCCAGACGCAGGTTCTGAAAAACATGTCAATAATTCTTAACCAACATTAAAGCTCTTTAAAGAATATATTGCTTACATTTTTATGTAATTTTTTTTAGGTACAGCAGATTATATGTCCACAATTTATGGAATACGGAATAACAATACTAATGATCACTTAGAGACAATAAAACACTCATCGCAAAACTTGTGTAGTTTAGAATAAAAAAAAATAGTTAAAGAAAATCATAATTTTAAAACTTTATAAAGGATAAAAAAGTATAGTTTGGAAAATATTTCTCTGTAATTTATTAAGGATTTAGTTAAGGCGGTTATGAAATTCCCTGCTTAATAATGAGCAACTTTCTGACTCTTGTTTAAACGTAAAGGCATAAAAGTGACCAGTGTTGTAACTGAGCGCGATCATTCAGCGGAAACTCACGACTTTCGCTCACTTTCTGTGAGCTTTGAGCTAAGTTTGACTCACGGTTTGAAAAACGAGCGATGTGAACTCAAAAAATCCGCGAGTTTGAGCGCAAATTACAACTCAAACTCATTCAATTTTTTCGCAATTTCCAGAAAAGTTTTGCTGACTTTGCTAGCAAAGATGACGTTTTTTCATTAGCGAATAATACAGTCAAACCTCGTTAACACGAACACTCTTAACACGAATAGTACTTGTAGCACTAACTGTTTCCGATTGTCCCGTTCAATTGTATGTAATATATTTAAGTTCGGATAACACGAACAAAAAAATGTTTCCTCTTGAGTGTTCGCGTTAACGAGGTTCGACTGTATAAGCAAAAGTCAGGCATAAGTTTTAAAACTAAATGACAAAATGCTTATGAGTTTCAAAATAACATTTGGTTAAATCATTTTTTAAAAGACATTTTCCCTATCACTTTGACCATCACGATGTCTGAATTTAGTAAAAAAGAAATGAAAAACAAAGAAGCAGAACATGAACGTGCTTGAAGAGTCGCATTGAAAATAGGCTCTCCAAATGAAACGGGAGTTAAAACAAACGCAAAGAAAAAAAATACTGCCATTCCCGCTTTTTTCCCATTTGTTTTAACAAATCATATATTTTCTAATGTTTTATTTTTATACAGATAAATACAGTAACGAAAGTCAGTAACACCTGGGGGGGAGGAGGGGTACACGTCTCAAGAAGAGTAAATATCATATTTTTGAAAATATCAAAAATATCCGATATTTGTATATTTATTCGATATTGTACATATATATCCGATATTTTCAAACTAGTCAACATAAAACTTCTTATGAAAATTTTCAATAACATAATTAATTTGGTTTTTGGATTATTTTGGATTTTTGTATTATAAGATTTAGTATCAAGTATCCAGAAAATTTTATATTTTACAGAAGAAAATTATTTTGAACATAATTGTAATCTTGAATGCTTTTCATTTTCATTAACATTTATTAACCTTTTTCATTCCTTGGGTTTAAAATAAGCTAAACCAAAACAGAAAAGATTTTTTCTAATGAAGCTGCGAAAAGCTGGTTTTCTAAATGAGACAGTCTACCTTTCATTGGCTGTTCTAAGTAAGTATTGTCCCACAAATGGCGTAACTACTTTTATTGGCGCCCGGGACAGGAAGGAATTCTGCGCCCCCTACCCTCCTAAAAAAATAATAACCACATTATTTTTGTTCAAGACAAAAAAAAAAAAAAAAAAATGGGGGAAAAACAGTATTTTATATTATTTACTTGCAGAACTACATTTTTCACATAAAATTGCTGGGGATTTTTTGTAAGTTTATTTATGCATTTGTATGAAAGATAAGAAAATAACAATTGGACATGATAAAATGTACAATATATAAGGAAAAATTATCTTGAAGCTAGAAAATATTTCTCCTGTATGTTATTGAAAAAAATATACTATATAATTTTCTGATGACAGTTTAGTAACTCTGGTATTACCATCTGATGTATATAAGAGAAATTACTAACATGGCAATATAATTAAAAGTATGAAGTTATTAAATGATATTGTATTAATATGTTTTTCAATTGTAATTTTCAGTTACAGGTATTACTGGTATTATTTCGCATATGAATTTTAATTTTTAATGACAAATCACACATTGAATTCTCTGACACATTATAATTTTGAAGTTAATGTTTTCATGTTAACAAAATAAAATATATGTATGAGAAATGTTATGGATATTTTAGCTTTAGATGTGGGACATAAAACTTGAAAAATAATCATAAAAGCATCCGAATGAAGTTATCAAAAAAATCTGAATATTTTATAAATGAATTTTAATAAAAAAAATTAAATTACTATTATATTTAGTTGCAGGATTTTTTTTTAAATCTGAAAACTTGCTCAAAAAATAAAAACTACAATTAGATGCTATGTTCCATCTGTATAACATATTTAGATTTCAAGACACAAATTCATTTTGAAAGCTTTACGCTATAAAAACTGGAGAATATGTAAATTAATTTTAATTTTGATTTTTTATTCTCTCTCTTTTTTTTTTAATAAAAAAGTTATTTGAAATAAAAAATGGAAATCAGAAGGTACAATTTAAAATATTTACTTACATAAAGTTAAGATTATATTTAACACCTAATTAGTTTTGAAATTTGAATGAATTTTTCCTAGTGTTCTTAAAAAAGAATAGATATATTTTTTAAGGACAGCTAACACTTTCTATTAACTAGCTCTTACAATTATCATCTTATCTATATAAAAAAAATGCCCATATGATCATCTTACTAATATATATATATATATATATATATATATATATATATATATATATATATATATATATATATATATATATATATATATATATATATATATATATATATATAAACTTATTGCAAAAATTAACCATTAAAACAGAAATAACTGACCAAATGCAATGAAATTATTACCCCAAATAGCTATGTCAAATTACACATTATAAAACATAGTCCTAACAAATGAAGTATTTATTCAAAAAGTGAATATATACTAAAACACAATTATACATTTACATTAACCACGCTATATAGCCAAAAACAAATAACAATATATCGACTGAACTCTAAACTATAACCAATTAATACTATAAAACAAAAATAACCAAACTCAAAATACTAACGAAAAATCAATACCAGGAAAATTAAACCTGAAGGCAGGAGGGCATGGCTAACAACATGCGCTGCAGGGTTAAAACCGGCCTTAAGGTCAACAACGTCCCCCCTCTCCCGCCGAGACCAAATTAATTCAAACTATCAACTAAAATACCAAGCTACACACAGCAGCAACCAACTCTATCTGAACCCATCCAACAACTGATCAAGACCACCCTTAGCATTCAAAAATGAATTCATTTCATTTCTATATTTACTTCTACCTATAAAATTGATCGTGTTTCTCCTTACAAAGTTCACAGGGTAACCGTGCATCAATGCCATGTTAATCCACTCCATGAACTCGCCAACCGCATCGTCAAATCTTGAACATAACCTTTCAATACGAACTAAACCGTTTGTAAATACATTTCTAAATACTGAAATATGCACGTTCGATTCAAAATTTAAGATTTTTAAAGTTTTAAAATCGAAATCATTTCTCTTGTCGTAAACCCTTGTTATTAAATTCTCATTCTCCAACACTAAATTCACATCCAGATAATTGATGTTTTTAATATTCCGGGAGGAGAGTTCTAGTTTTAAAGTATTTGGATAATATTTAAAATCTAGGTTTACATTTTCGTTATTTAATCCAACTATTATAACATCATCAATATACCTATAACTCAATATGTCTCTATTTAAATTATTTTTATTCTCATATATATGTAAGTAGATGTCAGCTAAAATTGAACTGCAAATCCCCCCCATTGGAATTACACGGATCTGTTTAAATACTCTGCTCCCCTCATACAAGTAATTCTCTTGCACTACCAATTGAAACAAGTTAATAAACCAATCTTTATCGCTATCTATATTGCCGTTTTTATTATAAAAATCTATAAACTTTTCCTTTAAGTCCAGTAGGTTAATTGTACTGTATAGGTCTGCAAAATCATATGCAAACAAACTCTTTATACACTGCTCAAAACAATTAAAGGATATTGCAGTTTTAGGTGGATTTTGTATCTGGAAACTTTTTAGCTGATTGATACATGGTTGACAGACATAGTAGGTTATATGAGAAATAAATTACACATGTTTGGCAGAAAAAAATGCATTTTATTGCGCATTTGTGTACAAAAGGAAAAAAGCACAATTTGTGCATATGAGAAAAAAAGAATAAGAAAAGGTGTTTTCTTCAAAGAAAATCATTTTCAGTAGGGGGTATGGTTTCCACGGGTGGCCAGCAACGTTGAACACCTTTGAGGCATGTACTCAATGAGGCTATTAATGACGAGTTGGGGTATTCTGCCCCACTCTTCCAGAAGAGCTCTTTCCAGTTCTTGGAGAGTTTGTGGGGGTTGTTGGCGGCCAGAAACTCGTCTTCCTAGAGCGTCCCAAACGTTCTCGATTGGATTCATGTCTGGAGAACACGCTGGCCATTCCATTCGAATGATTCCTTCCTCGAAAAGGAAATCCTCCACCAGGTTTGCACGATGTGGCCTGCAGTTATCGTCCATTAAAATGAAGTTATCTCCGATTGCTGCAGCGTAAGGGACTACAATAGGTCTGAGGATCTCATCCCTATATCGGCGACCAGTCAGAGCTCCATCTCGAATGATGTAGAGGTCAGTGCGCCCGTCAATGGAGATGCCACCATACACCAACACTCCTCCACCGCCAAATCTGACACTTTCGTGCACGAACGCAGGATTATTCCTGCTGCCACGGTCCCTCCAGATGAAAATACGCCTATTATCCAGATGCACAGAAAAACGGGACTCGTCAGAAAACAGAATATTGCTCCATTCATTTCTCCTCCAGTTGACATGCTCGGTTGCCCACTCCCTGCGGTCGCGAAGATGCCTTGATGTTAATCTAACACATACCATCGGTCGGCGAGCATACAGACCTACAGCTTGGAGCCGGTTTTGGGCAGTCTGAGTTGAAATCGTGGTGTCTGTAGCCGAGCGAAGGTGTTGTTGGAGAAGAGTAGCGTTCATGTTTCGGTGTCTCCGAGCTGTTAACGCTAAATACCGATCTTCATTGGGCGTTGTTGCCCGTCTACGACCTTGCCCTGGTCTTCGGCCTGCACATCCACTCTCCAAAAAACGGTTCCAGATCCTGGAAATGACACTTTGTGACACTCCAATGGCTTGTGCTACTTCGGCTTGAGTTTGGCCCCCTTCTAACCTACCAACAATTCTCCAAGCTTCTGAATCTGTCAAATGACTTCGCTGAGACATCGTACTCATCGAAACAAAGCAATCACTGAATGCCGATCATCCTTGTCTTCATTCTCTTTTATCCAGTTGAAAGTCAAATTTCATTCGCTGCCGCTGAAGCGACGTTTTTGACGTCGAACTCAAAATTTGCATACTCCACAGTTTGAAAACCAGAAAAATTTGCATTTGTGATTCTCTTCTTCTATTTTCGGCAAAAAAAAATTCGTTTATATCTTTATTTTATATAAAACTTCAAATATCCTTTAATTGTTTTGAGCAGTGTATTTTGATATCTTTTCAATTTGTCTAATAAAATGTAACTGTTTTTTATAATAAATGTGGACTCCGTACTCAACACTCTATCAAACACACCACTCAAAACTCCCAACAATTTCTTATTAGCAGACTCTAGGTATGAACCATACCCACAAGTTACAATTCTAAATTTCACTGGTTTTTTATGAAACTTTGGCACTAGAACAAGATATGGGAAAGTTTGACTTTTCTGCTTTAACTTAACTTTTTTATATAGTGCCTTAACCCTGTTTTCCATCACTGAAACTCTCGATTTCAACAGCTCATAATTATCGCTATTATTATAACTTTCATTTAATATTTCACCATAAAATTTTTTACAGATTTAATGCATAACTTGTGTTAGCTTTATCGACATATGTAATTATAAATTTACTCTGAAGTTCTTTAATAGAGTTAATTAACCCAGTATAATCCTCTTGAGACACTCCGTCACAATCTCTAACATATTCTCTCTTTAACTCTTTTAAAATGTAGAATTTCCACTCATCAAAAACATTACTTGGTAAGCTATATTTATAAGTCAATTTTTGTATAAAAATATCTATGTTAGTTGTAAACCGTTTAATGGCTGCACTTTTCGTTATAATTCGTTTCATTCTATATTTTGTGCCATATTCCATCCTCTTTCTCAGCTGTTGGTCTTTTACAATCTGTAAATTACCAGTAATAACATGTCTTTATCTATATAATTAACATGTATTTATCTATATAATTAACATGTATTTATCTATATAATTAACATGTATTTATCTATATAATTAATACATTCTCCATCATTGCAACTGCATGTACTTTCATCAATAACCCCTCTTTAGGTCTTTTGCATATCCATTATAATTAAACATAATACGGCCTAAAGGCTTATCATATTTAAATGCCTTAGTTATTTTTACTTTACTCACTGGTAGTAGATCATTACTTGTTTAAAATTTTATCAAAATTAACTCCTTTATAGCAATTACCCAGATAATCCAATATAAATAGATCTTTTCTTCTGTACTTTTGTGACAGTTCTTTAAATTGCAATATCTCAGTAGATCCTGTTTCTTGATTCTATACCGCAATAAATCCAAACCCAAATCGTTATTAACATTTCTTGTGCTAGATTGTAAAGTTGTTAAATTCTCCTGAATCAATTTCTTCTTTATATTAAATATAATTTCCTTAATGTCATTTTCTCTTTGATTACTATCACAATTAAATATTGATTTTTCTATTTCTTTACAAGTATTTAGATTTTTAGAAGTATTCAAATTGATATTATGTCTAATATCAGTACTGATAAGCTTTTTCCTTATATCATGTTTTATTTTGTCATAAATAGAGTTATCCAGATTCCCATCTCTAAAATTCTGTAGGACACTCTTGATTAAACATAACATTTAAACCATACGGGTATACCGTTCCATATTTGATCATTTCTTTTTCGCAAATCATTCTTTCTAACTTATTTGGGACAATTTTTAATATAGATAAATATAGATATTCTAACATTGTCCACTCCGTGCTCAGCAAAATGAGTAATTTCAATCTCCTGGTCCTCTTTTTTGGTCTTAAGATTTCTTATTTCCGATTTATGATTATTAATTCGCTTATTTATTGGAGTGGATGTTTGCCCGATATACATCTGGTTACACACATTACACCTCAATTTATATACACAGTTATATACCTTACAGAATTTCATACATTTCTTTTCAAACACTTCACCCTCATTTTCTATATCAGCACAAGGACACACTTTATATCTTTTGTCCCTACATTTGAATAGTTTAAGATCTTCTCCAATATGTACTCTCTCAAAACACCTATTATAAAACCATCTTGTTTTATACATTTTACCAATACCTACGCCATTACTATCATATTTTTTCTTGTTCATTAAAGTTTGATTATAAATATATCTGGTCCTATACCTCATCCCACCTTTATTTTTACTACCACAACTGTTTACACACAACGAATAACTTAAACCATTATTTTTATTTATTTTTGTAACATTATCTTTCTTTTTTTGTATTTTTTCTTTTCTGTTTCTCTCCTCATTCCCCCTCGTCTCACAAACATCCACAATATCACCCTCACAAGCTATACTCCTTAAAACTCCAGAACCTCTACAAACACTATTTGCATGGTAGCTTTCTAACGATCCGATCCCCCACCATGTAATCAGGATCCGACCGGGCACTACGGTATTTCATAAAATTCCGAATCTTGCCGGTATCTTTATTACCATATTTTGTACTTTTCATTATATTTAAATTTTATATTTTGAAATAACTTATGCACACCACAACACAACCACTAAAACAATATTCCAGTCTATCCCAGTTTAACTGTATTCATCATAGCACCCAATATACATTGCGTAATTTCACGTAGAGAGACGACGAGAGACATGAGGAAATCCACAAAATAAATATGCAAAAACCAATATTAGCAACCACTATAAAAACACTTAACAATTAAAAAATCTATAAAACAATTTAAATATCAACACTATAAACCAAACTGTAAAAATAGCACAAAACAACAACAATAAACACTATATGGTAGACCAAAATTTGTTCCAACTTATATCATAGAGTCTAAAAGACATACCTGACAACCGCCCATAGTAGTCCTAAACTCAATCCATGCGACTCATAAAAACCAGAAACAACATTAAGTTACTGCCCAAATGAAATCGTAGACACGCCACCGAACCTCACAGGACATAATATTACTAAAACACAATTATACATTTACATTAACCACGCTATATAGCCAAAAACAAATAACAATATATCAACTGAACTCTAAACTATAACCAATTAATACTATAAAACAAAAATAACCAAACTCAAAATACTAACGAAAAATCAATACCAGGAAAATTAAACCTGAAGGCAGGAGGGCATGGCTAACAACATGCGCTGCAGGGTTAAAACCGGCCTTCACGTCAACAACGTCCCCCCTCTCCCGCCGAGACCAAATTAATTCAAACTATCAACTAAAATATATATAATTTGTTATATATATAATTTGTATTGATATTGAGTTATTAAGTTCTTTCCACACAGTTACTTTGAATTATTGATATATTTTTGTATATTAATTTTTAATTTTAGTGACAGATCGGTTGATTCTCTTACAGATTATATTTTCGAAGTCAATGTTTTCGTGTTAAACAAAATTAAATTTATGTTCGGAAACTGTTAAAAATATTGTTGCTTAAAGGGGAATATAGAACAAGAAAAGAATCACAAAAGCATCCGAATCAAACTGTTGTGAAATTCTGAATATTTTATAAATGATTTTCAATATTTCCTCATGAAAACTTGTTCAAAATACAAAAACTGTATTTATATGTATTTACTGTGTTCCATCTAAATAACATATTTAAATTTCAAGACACACAGCCATTTAAAATATATAACACAAACAAAGAATCAAAATCAGTTTACTTAATCATATATGAACTGGTAAAATTAAAAAAAGTCATATTGAATAAGATTCTAAATAAAGAATCAAAATAATGTGGAACTAAATAAAGATAATTGAAAAGAGAAGAAAAAAGAGTGGTGGTGTGTGTGTGGGGGGGGGGGGGAATTGGGTAGATAAGAACCATGTTTGGCCCATGGCAGAGACAAATATTTTGTTTTCATTTTTGTAATAAAATTTAGGATTAAATTGGTTCTTTTTGTATAACTATTTAAGTATGCTATGTACAAGATAAAAATAAAAGTTCTTTAGCAAATTTTAAATAACTCTTAACATTTTGACAAAAAAAAAAAAAATCTTTCTTAGTTATTTATTTTTATTTATTTATTTATTTTAATAAGAAGGTCTCATAACACCAGCAAGGTTTTTATGGATGTTAATATTTGAATATATATGTAAAACATTCAGAAAAAGAATGAAAACTTGATTTTTCATTATTATTATTATTAAACTATTCTATTCAAATGTTAAAACAAGTTAAAGCATACTTAAATGATAGAAACTTGTAATTTCTACTAAGAAAATGAACTGCACAATGAATTTATGCAGTTAAAATTTTCAATAGCGGATACCTCGTGACTGCTGGGTTTGTTCTCTATATACCTCCATTTAGCGAACTATAAATCAGATTTGGGTTGCTTCCACAAGCAAGACCTGATTATTGCACGGGCAAACTCTTCCACGGCTTTGACCCCCTCCCCTCTGATTTTAGGTGCCTCCCAAATTTGACATTTCTTTCAATATTTTAAACTTATAGAGTAGGATAAGATTAAAAACAAAAAAAAAAAAATATTTATCTAAAAACAGTAAAACCTTTCAATAGTGTCATTTCGAGACTACAAAATTTGTCTACTATTCGGAGGTGTCCACATTTCTGATGTAAAAATATTCAAACATGCATGTGTTGTGGATTGAAAAGGTGGATTTTCGCTAAATAGAGGTATCCGCTTTTACCTCTAAAACCGGACACTTCCGAATAGCGGAAAAATTCTGTGGTCCCGAAGTATCCACTATTGAGAGATTTTACTGTTTTTAGATAAATATAATTTTTGTTTTCAATCTTATCTTACTGTAAAAGCTCAAAACATTGAATATAATCAGTACAATGTGGAAAGAGATTTAAAATATCAGCTTCGAAAATTGCATTTTAAATTTTGTGCCCCATAAAATCGGGGGGGAGGGAGGTAGTGCAATGGGCCAGTTTGGCCATGCTTTAATCCGGTTCTTCTTCTTAAAAAAATACCAGCCCTGCTTTGTGGTCATATATAGTCCCATTTATTGAGGATGCAATGTGGTCAAATATGGCTGCATTTAATGCTTTAAAAAAATGTGGTCAGGAATGACTACTTATTGCCGACAGATCAGAGCACGAAAATGGCCGCAATTCAGGCGTTTCAAATGTCTTAAATTCAGACACAAATAAGTGTCTTAAAAAATTAAGACACTTTAAAGTGATTCTTTTTTTTAACCATCCGTTTCAGACACTTAAGTGTCCTGTTTTAGGAAAAATAATTTTGTGAAGGGTCTTTTTTTTAAATGAAAAATTTTGTGAAGAGTCCTTTAAAGGACCCAATTTTTTCCTAAACAGATCCCAGTAATTACAGCTACTCATTTCATGCCTTTCCGAAAAAAAAATTAATAAATGTGTCTGAAAGTAGCCTTTTTGTATTTGAGAAAAGCCTTAAAAGTGCTATGAAAGTATATTTACTCGTATCTGTATTTTTTTTTTTTCATAATGTATATGGCTAATATAATAATATGTCGAAAATGATAAACAGTAATATATTTTTTAAGATCATTAAATTCGAACTTTATTTTTGAAAAATCTATATTTAGTAGCTAAAATATGAGGTTGATAATGATGAAACTAGGATAAATTTTAAAATGATAAATCGGTGGAATACCACACTTTTTCCATTTACATAGTCTTGGCGGTGCTAAAAGTATGGTATAATTTTAAATTGTTTTCCATGAATTTTAAAATTGTTTAAAAATTACATTATAAATGTGTGATATTCACAAATGATAGTGTTATATTCACAAACGATAGTATACTGAAATTACTATTAAAAAAAAAAAATCTCCTACGTGGTTTTAGGTTACCAATTAATCTTGCTTTGGCTATTCTAAATAAAATAGAGAAAGAGTATTTTATTTCTAGCCAAATAATGATGATGCTAATAATAATGATAATGTAAAACAGTATTTGTTCTTTACGATAATATGTTTAATATCATAATTTTAATTTGGCATTTCAGACTTTTAAGAGAAATTTGCTGTGATTTTTTCCCCCATAAAGTTAAATATGAATTTATATGACATAAAAAAGAAATAATTTCATTTCATTGTAAATAAAACTTTTAAAAACTTAAACTTACTTGCTACAGAAATTATTGTTAAATATATTATCAGTTTTTCAGTGCTTTGAGACAAAAGTTTTTCTGCTATGTAACACTAGGACTTAAAATTATCAGGAAATCACAGATTCATTCACAAACAGCTTGCCATGTATAATATCATTCATTATAAGAAAATTCTTTAAAAATTCCCGGATTATTTAAAAACATATCTGGTACTATGATCAATAGTGGATTAACAATGATCAATAGTGGATTAACAATGGTTTAGTTAAGAGTTTATTTTTACCATACATGATTTATAATGCCTTTTAAAAGTATTGTATATCTTTTTAAAAACAGTATCAAGTAAAGGCACGTATTTTGCATTACATAGACTGACGAAAGTAAGTAAAAACAAGTGGGTAAGTGTGATCGAAGATCGCTCAAAGGGTTTCGTTTAATATTCCTTTCAAAACACTTTATCCTTTCTTTAATAAATCCAAATAAATTTCATTTAGCAACAAAAAAAAGTCATGTTTTTTATAAAGTAAAAAATTACCGGTCTATTTTTTCTTTTTTTTTTTTTTCGAATATCTAAATCAGCCCGATAGCGGGCGAAGCCCGCTATTATATTCTGTCATAATAATAACTGCCATGAGAACTAAATGTGATATAATTTCAAAATTAAACGTGTTGTACACCTTGAAATTGTTAAAATATGCGAATATTTTCATAATCTGATTTTTATCATGATTCAATATGTTTCTCAAACTCATACATTTACTATTAGGTAGCTTTCAATACAAAAAAGTATAAAGCTACCTATTGCAGCCGTTCGGAGGAAAGCAATTCCGGAAATTTTTGATATATTTTCACCGATCATGACCCCCAGACCCCAAAACCACCCTCCGTTCAAATGTTGATTTATATATATATATATATATATATATATATATATATATATATATATATATATATATATATATCTGACCTATGTCATACGATAACGCCCGTATTTATAAATCGATTTTGATGAAACTAATTGTGTGTATTAAGGTCACTAATGTCTCGACCGAGTTCGTTGGCCAGCTTGGTCCGCCATTTTGTTTCAAGATGGCGGCCATTTCAAAATTTAAAACTAAAATAAATATACAAAAAAGTTAAAAATTCAAATTTATTTTTTAATTACGTGTTAGGCTTTGATACAAGGATTCCAGAGCATTGTTTGGTTTACCTCTATCTTAAAAAATGACTGAGATAGAGCAGTTTGAAATTCTAGGGTGGCTGACATTTTGAAACAAAACAGCACATTAACGCGATTACCGTAATTTCCGGCGTATAATCCGCAGCTCAAAGAGTCGTTTTTCGACCCAGAAATATTATTTTATAAAATGTAACTTAAAAGATCGCTGTAAATATTTAACTACAATTATTGAATAAAATTTCTGGGTCGAAAAACGACTCTTTGAGCTGCGGATTATACGCCGGAAATTACGGTACTCGCAAATTATTTTCTTTCATTATTGTAATAATTTTCCCAATCATACGCATAAAACTATATATTCATATCCGTTAACGCCAAATTCTCGCCAAAATTGGCGACATTTGGCGAAATATCGCCAAATTTGGCGACCAAAATAAGTCTTCATAAATGAAGCCAATTTGGCTATTGCTCAATAATTTGGCGAATTTCTTATTAAAATTCAGTATTAACGAATCTTTTGTAAACGTTTCTTTGCATTTTAACTTGCTGTTTTCGTGTAACATTAGCTGAAATTTTAAAACGAAGATATAGGAAAGCTACCTTTTCCTCCCGGTACAGGCCGGAAGGACTTTTCTCTATTATACTCATATTGATACTCGCTTTGTATTATTCTCAAACATTTGAAAAGTTCGTTAAACTTCCAATATGATGTCAGATTTTCTTTTTAATTCTCTAATGACGTGATGACTTTTTGTTTGTTACGGGGTGTGTATAAATTCTGTAGATCCTATACAGGGAAATACAAAAGTTCGCGAACACATTTCCGTTTATTGACAGAAAATTTTAAACTGTGCTACGCGTTTCTTAACTGAACTAAAATTTAGCATCCTATGTATTAGTATATATACAAATCTATAGATCATATACAGGGCTGAATAAAAGTATTCGGATATTTTTCCGAATATTGTATACGTTAGAAATTCCTGAAATTATGTTTTTAAATATGTTATGCATTTTTCAAATTGTTTACTTAGATGTTATCTCTCAGCTTATTAAACGGTATGATTTGTAAAATTATTTTGGAAGCGTTGGAAAGTGTTACATAATCTATGCTTGACGCATGATATTTCGTTCTTGTTTTTACACAAAAGTTTAGTCAAAATCGTTTGAACCGTATTTTAGATACAATTAGCTTGATCCTGACCGATGGTGACCCAAATGACCCACTAATCGAATTTCCTCAAACAGGTGACCCAGCCCAACGGTTTTCTGGTGCCTCAAAACTGTAGGATACAAAATTTTGTCAAAATCGTTATAGCCGTTTTTAACATAAAATTTGCATTATATATATTACCCCCCCCACCTCCCTCACACACACACACACACACACACACACACACACACACACACACAAGATTTGCTCTCGTATTAGAATAAATTATGTATATAATGCTCTGATTGTTCCGTACACGTGGTTAGTAAATACACGTGGTAGCACGTGCTTTACCCGAAATAATAATTGGCTTATTCAAACACGTGTTATTCATAAATGTGTGGTATTTTCTCATCTTAACGTGAAGCCTTCCCCCCCCCACCCCCTTTTTTTAATTATCAGGGAGCTTTTTTCAGGGGGTGATTTTACTCAATTCCAAATTCTGACTTAATTTTAACCTTATTATAACCTAATTAAAAAAAAAATCTTATTTATTTTAAATGAATGAAAATCAGAATCATGGTATTGAGGATAATGATGATGAAATACAAATTATTAATGAAATAATCAGTCATCCACATCTGGAGGAAATAAGACAAAATAGGGCGCAGCCAGACCCGTTATTGTTGCAGGCTGTTAGACAGTTTGTAAATGATAACAGAATAAGACCTAATCCAAATCAGGTAAAAAAAAAAAAAAAAAAAAAAAACTTTCATTTTTCTAAAAAAAATTTTTAATTATTTTTTAGATATGTACGTGTAGTTTTGACAGTGGTGTAGATTGGCAATCACCTTGTGGCCACAGTTTTCATGTAGACTGCATCATTTCGTGGGGAAGTAAACATGTAAAGAGATGCTCATTTAACGGATGTGGTGGAAGATTCGTGAACGACGAAATCATTAATCACATTTACCCCTCACCAACTATCGAAATATGCAATTACTGCAAACGGACACAACCACAGTCACAAATACGGTCATTCGGATGCGGACACAAATTTCACATAAATTGTGTTTGGTTCACCCAAATCAGACCAAAATTTACATGTCCAAACTGTAGAACTATGTTCACACCAATTGGTATTGTGTAAAAATTTAAATTTGAAAATTAAATATTTTTTTTTAAATTTTATATTTCTACTTTATTTTTAATACAAAACTATCACATAATTTTATAGGTATTATTTTTCTTTTACAGGTATTATTTTTTCTTTTACAGGTATTATTTTTTCCTTTACAGGTATTATTTTTTCTTTTACAGGTATTATTTTTTCTTTTACAGATATTATTTTTATAGCAGGATTCCTACCACTCAACTCCACTCGACTGAAAGCACTGTTGGCATTCTGTTACTAAAAAAAATTAAGCACTGTTGACATTCTGTTACTTTAAAAAATTACGTGCATTTTAATTTTAATTTTCTTAAATCTCAGTTCACCTATAGGTCGGCACAATCCTTTCATCTCCCTTTATTTTCCAGCAAAAAAATTAAGCCTCCCTACCCTTTAAGCTCACCGCTTCTAGAAGACCCCATAAAATAAGCCCTCCCCTACTTCGTTATCCTACTTCCTTTCCGGTTAAACTTCCTGTCTTACTTCCCGTCCCTTATCTTATTACGCTTCCGCTCCCACTCCCAGGATCACTTCCCGTCCCACTTCCGCTCCCACCTACGCCACCACAATCATTGATCCTGCTGAGGGCTAACTCTCCTTTTCCTACTACTTCAGTGCATTTATAAATTACTCGCCAAACAACAATGAAAAGTTTTATTCCTGTTAAGATTCGCACCATGTGAAGTAATTTTAACAAGTTATAAGCATAATTTTTTAACAGAAGATAGCATAGTAAGTTGTACCTTCGTATTACCTTAATTGTATGCCTTCATTAGTACATGCGACATGATTTTTATTCATTAAAAAATATCCATTTTGATGGGGTTAATCATTGTTGTGTATGTACAATAATCACGTTTATCTTTTTTCATGCCAATTATATACTCATTTTTCAGTTAAGCGACTATGAAGATGCAGAACGAAAAAATTTAGATTGTGCTAAACGGATAAAAACAAGCCTGATTGCACAAGGCATGAAACCAAATTTTCTTCAAATTCTTCTAGTGTGGAGTCCAACAGATGCAGTTACGCCTGACACTATTGTTACATTTCTCTCTAAATTTAATAGAAACATCGAGATTCGAAAACAGTGGGATCAAGTACCCGGCATGATTGATTCTCCTTCAGTCTTCGGTAGTGTTATGGCGACATTTTTATCGTGTGGAAAGATGTACAAAGCTGCCAAAGAGTTGTCTGTTTCATTCAAGTAAGTTATTTTACTTATGCATCTTACGGTGATCGGTTATATAATTGTAGATCACGAAAGAAATATCTATAAAATGCATTGCATAGTTGTCAAGTATAATCAACAACTTTGAATAAAGTTTTTACAAGGTTTTGTATATTTGTATGGTTGAAATCTTGCCACTTACGATTAAGCTATTGACTTGAAATTTGGCATACTTATAAATTTTGCATGGCAATACAATTTATTGGCCAGTTCCGCGCATTAAAATACCACAAAACGTTGCCCCAAAAGCTTGCATTTTCCCATAGAAATAATATTTCGGTTGTATAATTTTAATTGAAAAAATATTTTCATTGTTACAATACTCATGCATTTTAACCACATTGCTGACCGCATCATTATCACGTCAGCATTGCGCGACGCACATTTTTGTGCTTTATAATATAGGTTCAATTTTAGGAAGTTTCACTTCTAATGTACGTTTATTGTATCCATTGTTCCAACTCTCATACGCTTAAAACTATATATTCATGTCCGCTAGCATCAAATTCCCACAAAGTTTGACTACACTGGGCAAAATATCACAAAAAAAAAAATCGTCATAAATAAAGTTAAGTTGGTTATAGCCGACTAATTTTGCAAAATTTTCATTCAAATTTAGTATTGACGAAAACTGTGAAAACATCTCATTTTAGCTTTGTGTCTTCGAGTAAAATTAGCTAAAATTTTAAAACCAAGAAATAGGGAAGTTATCACTTTTTCCCGGTACGGGCCGGAAGGACTTTTTCCAGCTGAAAGCGGGATTTTTTTTTCCATTTACTCGTCATTTTTTTTCTTTCATCAGATTTTTTAACAAGCTTTTTGGATTTCTTGCTAAATATCACGGGCAAAATTTTGTCAAAAAAAAAAATTCTTTATTAGCAAGAAATTATTCTATATTATTAAATAAGACCAAAAAAATAAATATATAAATAATAAAAAATAAATATATTCTTGTATATGACATGTGACAAAAAATGAAAGCTTGGGGTGATCAGAAAACATTGAACATATGAATACAAATCAATGAACAAGAGTTACAACAACCAACTGATCGTACAATTTAATGTTCTGTTCACATTAGTTTGGCCCAGCCATACTCAACCTTTTTTTCTCGCGGGCCGCATCGCACTTAAAAAATGGTGATTAAAATAGAGTAATTAATATAATAAGATAACATAAGTAGTATAACAAAGCAATATAACAAATCTAATTATACAAAAAGTTTAACATCACTATTTCCAAACAACAAACTTCGTGGTAGATTTCATTGCGAATGTTGTAGAAATAGGCCGTAAATTTTGTCGTTTGGAAATAGTGGTGTAAAAATATTTTGGTGCTATTTTTTTCTTCAACAAACGTTTAACCCTAAAAAGCTATATTTTCTATATAAGAAGTATAAAACGTAATCATATAACAATGCCGAATTCCCATGTTCTAAAGAAAAAAAAATAATTAGAGGATATTCTCCAATATCGGTTTTGAGCAAAATCTTTATTGTTTCTATTTATTGTAGAAATACATAGTGCAAATTTAATTAATTTGGAATAATGCTTGATGTGTATTGAAGAATGTGTATTGGGAAATGTATACACAACTGTAGCACAAATGTAGAACTATATATATAAAAAAAACTTTTGACTAAAAAAATGCATTTAAGATGTTTTAAGATAATTTTAAATTAATTATAAATAACAGGACAGATTTTGTCTTCCCATGAAAATAATTAAAGCAACACTGATGATCTTAAATACTTTTTATTCACATCTCAATTAATTTTATAAATATGGTTTGATGATTATGTGTCTAGGGCCGCACATCAATAGTAGCCGGGCCACATGCGGCCCGCGGGTCGCAGGTTGAGTATGGCTGGTTTGGACGAATCATAAACAAATTTGTTAATAAAATACCAAGTAACCTCATACAAAAATTTGCATCTCGCAAATCAACTAACTGTGCAGTTTAATGTTTTCCGAGCTTCCATAGCTTTCATTTTTTGTCATACGTCACATCCTGAAATATTTTTCTTACTCTGGTTGAAAAAAAAATTTTTTTTTACTTTTTAGTGCACTTTAAATTAAATAAAAACCTTTCCTTTCCTGAGTTTTCCTTTTCTTATATATATTGATTTATTTCCCTATAAAAATAAATATAAATTGCTTTTGTCATTATTATTAAATAATTATTCAATTAAATAATCTACAAAAGTGGATGATATAATATTTTGCTCATTAATTAATTGAGAAAAGAGACTTTAGTAACGAATGAGCAAAATATTTGAGTAAAACTATTTTTATTTAAATTTTGTTTGTAAATATATAATTTACGTAGAAGTTATTCGAAATTTTTTTTATTTACATTTATTTTTTAAAAGCTAACCCTATGCGTGGTTTTTCGCATTTATATCAAAGGTTAGTAATCTTAATTTTGAAAATTAAGTATAAGTCTTAATTAAGTATATATAATAAATTAAGTAATAAGTATAATAAGTATAATAAATTAAGTGTAAGTCTGTTCTCTACCACAATTATTAAAATCATAAGTTACATGGCGCAATGATTTTAATTTATTAATTATTTAATAAATAAAGATCTTATATATATATATATAAATATTTAAGATCTCATATATATGCTTAAGATCTTGTATACATATATTTAGATAGAGAGACTTAATGTTATTTTTTCTTATTACATGGAAAAAGGTATTAATGTGCGCTTTTTGGAAAATTCTACTTACATTTTCTCTTTTCCATTTCTTTTTTTCAACCTGACACGATTGTATACAATCACATGTTTCAAAATGCGCACATGAAACCTGAACAACAACAACAATAATAATAATTGTTATTATTATTTACTGATACTATTATTATTATTATACTCAGAAAAGAGTGAAACGTTAAGAGAAGAAGTAACGTGAAAAGTGAGACAATAATAATAATTGTTATTATTTACTGATACTATTATTATTATTATACTCAGAAAATAGTGAAACGTTAAGAGAAGAAGTAACGTGAAAAGTGAGACAATAATGATGATTACATTTTGTGGCACGGTGGTATCAATCACTACCTTTTTTTCTTCTTACTCGGTGACCCTTAAGTGAATTTCAAAGATGACAAAGCTGTAGATAAATATAAATTTTATGAAATAAAAGTTGAAATTGATAAGTATTTTTATAAATCCCCCCCCACACACACACACAATTGTTAAAATTGAAAATGGTGCGCAGAAGTTCTTTATAATTCGACTCCATCTTCCATAAATTACATATTTTAAAATGATGCTGTAATATAATGAAGCTGTGGCATGACTTTTTAAAATTATAATTGGATTTTTTCCCTTTTATTGTTGTTATCGCTGTTAATTCATCTATATTATTCTTTTCAGGCATCTGAAATTTATTTCTGCAAAGAGATTGCTAAGTTTTATATTTCACGCAAAAGCCTGTCATTCAGAGTGCGGTTTTAAAACCTGTGAAGTGATCGTTCGTGGGAGGCGCAGAATCATTAAAGAACATAAAGAAAAGTTGAAGGACATTTTATCAGAATTTGGAATTATTAAAAATATAAGTTTTTCTGAAATTTTTCAAAGTTTAGGACCGAATGTCATCTGCACGTTGGAGTACTCTTTTGTCACCTATGCGTATTTTGCTAAATTATACATAGATAGGACATATTTACCAGAGCCACTCAAAGGGAAGATATTTATCGAGATTAAAAACATCGGCTATTTAAAAGAAGTCATGAGGAAGGTGAACGGAAAGCTAATTGAACACTTTGAGAAGAACCAAATTTTTGACTTTTAAGTTTCATTGTTCTCTTAGCTAAAAGATGGTCAATTAAATCTGAGGTTATTTATTCTCTAATGAAATATGTAATGTACAAAGTAATTATGATAAAATCTTTGTAATCAGCTTGATTCTGATAATATTTTTGTTGTACAGTATTGTAAATAAATGTAATATATTTCTTTTATTAATGTCTTAAGAGGTTTTTATTTTATTATTTATTATTATCATTATTATTATTAGTAGTAGTAGTACACTGCAAAAAAAAAGTTAATTTTACAGTATATGCGCGGTAGCGTATTACTGCTTATTTTACTGTTTATTACTGTTAATTTTAGGGTATAATGTTGGCAGCTGGGATGTCAGTATTATATTGTAAAATCAACCCTTTTTTTTTGCAGTGTAACAGTAGTAGGAACAAGTAATATTGAGCTTTTATATAAAGGAATGTGTTTAACTGAAAATAATAGAAAAAAAATTATCAAGAAATTGTACATATTGAACGATATGATATTTTATAAAACTTGTTGGCTTTCTCTGCATCATAATTTATCTCTTAGACACAAAATATGTTTATTAAAAGTTTAGAAGACAATAGCTTTATTTTTTTTTCAAATCTATAAATTTTCTTTTTTAATAATATCCAAATATCTGTGTACATCCAGATATATCACAGTAGAAAAATCAATATTGGGGTAATATTTTCGAAGTAAAATCAATATACAATTAAGTTTGGATAAGTTAAAACCCAAGAGAGAACCCATTCAATCTATTTAAAAAGTATTCTCATTTAACCGGTTTACTCAGTTATCCGGAGTCAGCAATTGCTTGTCTCACGAACAGAGGTTCTCAAATAATATAGATTCAAGCTGTATCCCTTTTCTTCAATCACAAGTTTCTGGTGCCTCTAAATTCCCGTATCGGTTTAATATCAGTTACGGAGGTCATTAATGTGGTCGTCTCAGTTAAAGAGATAATTATTGTTTAGAGGAAAAGAAATCATAAAGATATTTGGCATTATCATTAAAAAAGTTTTTCTCGTGTAAAAATGCAGGGACCTAAGAATTAGTCCCAGTAATAGAGGTTTCTGACTTATCAAGGTTCGACTGTATAACCAATAATGGTATTTCCTGGTAAGTATTTCTGTCTGTCAGTATTAAATTATGATTTTTGCTTTCTAGAATTCAATCGCATTTGAAAAGACATGACTTTTTATAAAAGGAAACACATCATATGGAAATTATAAAGGAAAATATCCGAGATGAAATACTTAAAAGAGTTATTTTTTAAAGACGTGTAAGAAGTTGGTGGGTAATTAAAAAGTCAGATTTTCATTATTTTGGTCAGAGGGTCTATAAATATTATGTTCATTAATAAAGAAATTTAAATAAGTTGATTCTAGAAACTCATTTTCATATTTTCAGGTAAAATATAATTTTTAGAAAATTCTAACAGGCATGTATCAGGCACCCTTTTTTAACAATGCGATTTTTTCGTAAATATTCACAATCTAACTTTCATTTCTATTTGCATCAAAATTTATCATATTCTTATTCACGTGGAAAGAAACTGATCAATGTCAAAAGATTTTCTAAAAATACATCATTTTTTAATAAATTAAAATGTGATAAAACACATATATACTGCTAAATAATGTATTACGTTAAAATACATAAAATTACATTAATGTGATTGTGTTTTTAATGTAATTTTATGTCTTTTAACGTAATATATCATTTAGCAGTATATATGTGGCTTTAACACATTTTTATTTATTAAAATTGTATATGGTGTAAGAGTCCAAGACATTTTAATAAGACAGTATATTTTTTATTATTATTCTGGAAGATTCATGAGAAATAGCAGCCTGACCATGATTGCTATGTTCCAAAAATCGATTCAAAACGCAAACTTTCACAGTATTTTTTGTTAATTAAAGATAAGAGAAAAAATTCTATTTTATATATATATATATATAATGGGAATATAATAAGAGATATAGTAGTATACAGGCTGTTCTTTCTCATATTTGACCAATAGCTAATTTCTAAACTGTTAGTATTACAGATGTAGGTCCGGTTGCAAAACAGTTTCACACATTGTTCTCCATCGCATTACATGAAAATTCATTTTCGTTAGAATATAAAAAAGTTACGAAATTTAAACTTTTGTACAGTTCATGGCTCTTAAAAGTTATATATAGAAAAAACATTCTCCGTACTCTAATAAGTACAAATAAATAAGTACAATAAATTTTGACTTATATGTAATCTTAAATAATAATTTACTGTGCCGTTTTACATACAGTAAACAAATGAAAATTGAATCACTGGGGATAAAGAAAAGTTCCATTTTAGACAGATTTCCGTCTTAGCAAGTATAATTGTATAGTGTTCCTTCCTTCGGGACCAAGAAAATATTCCGTTTATGACAGGGTTCTGTTATAGACCGATACCATTTTCACAGGCTTTACTATAAAATACTAGGAGGAATATATGTAACTATATATCGACCTCCCTCCCCCCCCCAATCATCACCACCCCCTAAAAGATTATCTGGATCCGCCCCTACTCGGTCTAAGGCAGAAACTGTGCAATACGGAAATATGGCTAACGCAAAAAAAAAAAAAATAATCTCACAGAATGATTTTCAATACAGTAAACTTTATCTAAGACGAAATACAGTCTACGATGGAAAATTTTCTAGGTCTCAATCGATTCCGCATTAGACAGAGTTTACTGTATTAATTTGTCTTCTTGACTTACAAAAATATTTAATCAATAATATCAATTGGTGATTCTTTTACAGTACAATTAAATCAATCAGGTTAAGTAATTAATAAAAACTGTCAAAAGGACATTTCAAACAAAAATGATTAGCCTGAAGATTTTGGCTGTCATTTTCTCTGTAAAAAAAAAAAAAAAAAAAAAAAAAAAAAAAAAAACTCCTTTGATATTTCTCTGATTGTGGCATTTTCTTTTTAATTCTTATGTTATGTTATTCAATTTCAAAACTGCATTTATATGTAAGATTTTTAACATTTAAATAAATATACATACATTTTGCTTTAATCTTTGTTCATTTATCAAAGAAACTGATTCATGTTAAAATATCAATTGATGGTTCTTTTACAGTTCAATTAAATCAATCGGATTAAGATGACATATTTTCTCTGCATGATTACCTACATAATTCTCTGCATGCACCATCTATCTGTATATGAGATTTCCTTTGTAGATAAAGTGGGTAAGGAACACATTGTTTCAGAAGGTTCATTTTCATCCAGATTTGATTTTTTTTTCCCCCTCCAATGTATATATGGGCATGGAATGCATTCCTGTTTTTTAGGGGGTTTTTTATCAGATTTTTTTTATTATTATTGTTTTCAAACTCTTTTTAGATGACGTTTCTTTGTTATATAATTGACAATATTTTCTAAAGTATATGTTTAATTTCATTTTAAATGTCATTTTTTTTTCATGGATCTCTTTAACATTTTATATACAAAAATAAGAACACAATTTACAAATATTCTGTCATTATACATAAAGGAACATCATCTAAGAATATTATACAGAAAAAAAACCCCTTTAAAACTTAAAATGAATGCATTGCATGCTCAAATGTTTAACTTTAGAGAGATGAATTTAAAAATCCTTAAAGAATCTGACTACCTCTATGACATACTTATATTTAAAATATAAGATTGTTTCACTTCTTTATATGAAGGTTTGATTAGTATTCAAACACAGTTTCATTATTTGTTTGTTTGATTAATAAATGCTATGCATATTTTTGTAATAACAGAAAAACTGAAAGCAGATGTTTAAATTGGCAAAACATGAAAAACTAAATCTCTATAATAAAAGTAATCCAATATGAAGCCTGCAACAAATGTATTTTTGAAAATTTATCTATTTTTGAAATTTAAAGAAACAGGAAAATGTGAATCTGGCGCATATGAAATGATTCGATGAATAGTTTTATGAAATCTCCTAATGATAAAACTAATCATGTTTTGATATTCTATATTCCCTTTAAAAAAATAAGCAATAAGAATAAAAGTAATAACAGGAAAACTAAAGGCATTTTACAGAAAATGGTTTATTTAAAAGAACAAAAACTTTGATTAAAGATCTCAACCTCATTTGCGGCGGTCTGAGTTTGAAAAAATCTTCAATTCTTCTTATTAAATAATATAAAAGTTTGATTAATTTTTTTTATTTAAAAAATGAATTTGCTTAAGGATTACAAAGTGGACCCCCCCTTCAAACTGTGTTTATTTTGCAATCTTTTAAACTCATATTAGTACTCATAAGTCACAGTTATAATAATAAATATTTTCAGACTTAAATCATACGGTCAAAGTAGAATTTATTCATTTTAGAAAAAGCTTGTTGTTTTTAGATACAAAATTAAAATATTGTTTCTTCATAATTTTATATTTTTTGGCTCATAAAAATTAGAGGTATATATACAGGGTGATTATATATATATATATATATAAAAACTATCCCGATATATGAGCCTTTAACTATCATTCCGTTCACAGAAAGTGAATGAAATTTTTGTTTCAAGTATTTTGAGGTATGAGCTTAAGAATCATATGAAAAACAACGGTTAAATTCTAACAGTTACGGTTACAATGACAAAATTTCGAAAATTTCAAATGGCAACACCTTTTTTCTATTGGAATGTGATCTTCATAGTGGAAAAACAAAAAAAAAGCGTTGGAAAGGTACCTTTTGCACGAAAATCGCCGGTGCTAGACAGGCTAAGAAGAAAAGGGAAAACAACGAATAAGGACAGAAAACAAAACATTTTGCTGTGTTTCACAAATTTTCCACTTCACACACGATGACACTTTGCATGCGGCAGATGTTGGATAGCACTGAACAATAAAATGTTTCTATCTGTTGCTTCTTTCTCCTTTATTAGTGGTTTTTACTTTTCTTCTTAGTCTGTCTAGCGCTGGCGATTTTCGTGCAACAGGCACCGTTCCAACTCTTTTTATGGTTTTTCACTATGAAGATCAGATTCCAATAAAAAAAGTAGGTGTTGCCATTTGAAAATTTTGAAATTTTGCCACTATAACCGTAACTTTCTTTGTTTAACTGTTGTTTTTCATATGATTTTCTTCATCGCATACCTCGAAATATTTTAAACCAAAATTTTATTCAGTTTCTGTGAACGGAATGATAGATAGGGCTCATACATCGGGATAGTTTTTTTTTTTTTTATAATCACCCTGTATACATATATAAAATTTAGTTTCAAGAAAAAGCACTCAATTGCATAATTTGCGGTTTTATATCAAATAAAATTTTTATGGAAGAGTTTATGGTTTCATGTCTGCACGAGAACATTGGACTACCTCAAAAAAGGGTACAGTGGACAGCTCATTTATACTGACTTAATAGTGAAATTTTCAATAAAAAAACATAAGCAGTTGTCTCCTCCTTTCATTCAAACTTAAAAATACAGTCAATAAAATGGTATAGTACATTTTGTTGTATAATATATTTTTAAAAATATACTGTTATATTCTGCGCATTTTCAATATCTTGAAAAATATCGCAAATAATTCATATTTAAAAATATATATATTTTAGAAGGCTTTTTTCTTTCTATTCTATTTCTTCTTCATTTTAAGAACATGAAAATATGCTGCTTAAACCATAAGTAGCTAAGTGTCTATAGCTTTACACACACACACACACATATATATATATATATATATATGAGAGAGAGAGAGAGAGAGGGTGGGAGAGAGAGAGTTAAAATGAAATCACTTGTGCGAAAATCACAAAAAAAGTTACTGCAAAAATTTAACAAAATAAAATAAAAATTCAAATATGAAAAACTATTAACATCTGATGGAATCGTCAGAGGAGCTTCATAAGAATAACTTATATCAAAAATATGTTATTTCATCATTAATAATAAGCAGAATTAAGCCGAAAAATTACAATGTTATGTCCCTTATAAATTATCAAATTACATCCAAGACATATTCAAACAAAAAGAAAATAAAAAAAATAGTACACACAACTCACCAGCTTTTGATTAATTTCTATTCAAAAATATGTGTCTGACATTATTAAAATGCAGTAAATAATTAAACAAAAACTTTAATGAAATGCCTGTGATTTTAAGATAACGTAATGATGTAGTACTGATCACCATATTTGCAAAGAATCTACTTTTATAATATTTTAGAAAACAGCATTAAACAAATTTTTGCAGTCTGAATTCTGTAAATAAATAATACACTTCCTCCAAACAAAAAAAAAAAAAAAAAAAAAAAAAAAAATGCTAATTTTATAGAAAAAAAAA
Source organism: Maratus michaelseni (assembly GCA_963931845.1). Lineage (NCBI taxonomy): Eukaryota > Metazoa > Arthropoda > Arachnida > Araneae > Salticidae > Maratus > Maratus michaelseni. Next base: position 206,629,116 of record OZ007588.1, read on the forward strand.
AATCTAAATGTTCAATTATAATTTGCATTCTACTATGCTGCCGGTTCCTGTAAATGTTGTTTTACCTTTCGTTGAGTATGTATGCAGTCAAATGCGCAGAAATCTAAATGCCAAGTAGCTGTTAGAGAACTGCTTATGATGGTTCACCGCTCACGTTCAACCAACGCCCCCTAGAGATATCTCTAGCGGGGCGTTGGTTCAACATGCTTTTTACTAGCGTGAGCACTTCAAGGGACTTTCTAAACCTAAACGTACAGACTAGCAGTAACTGTCTTTCCAAATCATAGGGAACAATAAGAAAATAGGTCTAACAGTAATTATTTATAAAATAATAATATAAAGATGCACGTTTAAATTGTATAAAATTTAAATAAAACTGAGCAATTTTTAGGTATCGAACAGCAAATTTGAAAAGCTTTAAAAATGAAAGAACAATAGAAATTAGACTGTACACGTGTTCATAGAGCTAGGAAAAAGCGAGGCAAAGTAAAACGAAAGCTAAAGCAAAAGTCCATATATCTAGAGAGCCAAAAATCTATATAATGTATAATATTTTCTTTTCAGTGTAACGTAGGGGTGATTGGGGGCTATTGTGGCATGTTTTAGATTTCATGCTGTAGAAAAAGAACTTCATAGATTGTTTTTTTGTTTTTTTTTCTGACAGATAATTATTTTAAATAGTTTTCTATAAATAGATTTTAAAGAAATATTAGCCATAGCTTAATAATTGAAAGAGAAATACCTAAATTTTTAAAATAAAATGTTGTCCCATTAGACCTCCGACTTCGGGACTTCATAGGAGATATTAATTAAACATAAATATTTCCTAAATAGACGGATTCAGGAGTTATATAACCCCTATTATAAAATCACTGAACAAAATCTTACTTAATACACTAAATTTTCTTTCTAATTTTGTAAAACTTCTAAAAGAAAATTGATTGAGGTCTTTATTATTTTATAATGCTTTTCGGAAAGTTACTGTGCAGAAATTGTATTAATTTTAGCAGCTAAAAAATAATGAAGCACATTAAGCTTTTGATCACAAAATGTCGCTTTAACATAAATTTTAGATACAGTAACATAATATACAGGATGTTCCAAAAAGATTGAAATTTTATTTTTTACCTGTTGAAGATAAGTAGAGATATAAATTGCAAAAATGTTCAAAATAAAGTAGAAATTAAAATTATGTCAATAAAATAGTTCTACCATTAATTATGTAAAAGTTACACTTTTTATTAACACTTTTCAAGATAGTTGAAAAGTATTTGTGATTTCGGTTTGTCTGTCTGTCTGCCGTCTATATGTACGTGCTCTAACTCACGTAAATACACTCGGATTATCATACAATTGATGCATGTTATTGAAGTTTACGAAGGTATGCTTAGTATTGAAAATTAAGTATGTAGCATTTATAGTTCATTTACAGGGATACTCAAAAGAATTCCGTTACATTAGGGTCTACGGGAAAATTCGTTTGCGGTGTATTTTAATGATGTTGCATTATTTCAAACATATTAAATTGATATATACCACTGATATGCACTACAAGAGGCTTAACTATAGGATATGATGGACGTAACATCGTGCATTTACATGTGCATTGAAAACACATAAAAGAATTCGGTTACAATACTCTCTATGAACAATGTTTGCTGGAAGTGCGTTTTGAGTTGTGGTACACATTTTTAAATTTAACTATTTATTTTACATATTTCTTGGTGTGTATAAATGTTTTAGATCATATACACGGCAGCACAAAAAAGATGTCGAATACATTTCGGTTCATTGACGGAAATTTCTGAAAAGGAATTTTTAACTGTGCTATGCATTCCCTAACTGAATTAAATGTTAGCATACTATGTAGTATATATAGAAATCTATAGATCATATACAGTGCTGCACAAAAGAATGGGGATATTTTTCCGACTATTCGTATATATTAAGGCAACAAGCCAAAAATTTCAGCGCAAAATTGATTTTTCTGCGCATGCTTCAACATTTTTTGAACGTTGAATAAAGGGGGTAATATAATTTTAAAAAATCAAGAGGGTTGGGGAAAGAAGAGCTCGCCTATTGCTTACTGCTCGCAACCCTAGCGCTCCTTCTACGATTTCTACTTTTTCTACCCCTCCCCGAAGCGCCTTGATCGTGATCGATGAGCCCTCTTCCACATGCTTTGTTTGACAGCGGGGATTATAATTAGATCCCCATTGGTTGGCATTCAATCGGAAAGGATGGCGGACGGGGGGTGGGTGGGGGCGATCTTTGAGGACTATTTAATAAAACTAAAAATCGGATTTTCAGTAATATAAATATTTTATTTTAATAGAATAAAAAGGTTAAGAAATTAGTCATTTTTTCTGTATTTTTTACATAGTCATGAGATATTTATTTTATCCTCAACTAATTAACTTTTGGTAAATCTGATTCTTATACTTATAGCGTGCACTTCTAAAAAAAATATGCAAAAAAAAAAAGACATTTCAAAATATTTAAAATTGCAGAAGTCTGGATTAATTTTTTTTTAATTAAATTTTACAAATTTTATTACAAAAACTGCATTTTTGATTGAATAAATAATTTTCCTTCATAAAACCATTTAATAATATGTCAATATATTACAAAATTAAAAGAAAAGAGTAGTTCAAAAAGTACAGGGTTTCCTTAATATGCAAGGAGTTTCGCTTCATTTCACAAATATACATTTACAGATAACACGGATTACACTTTAAAAGAAAATTTTAAATTAATTATTATATTAGTATTGAATTTTTATTAAAAAATATATATATTATATTATATTTCTATTATTTTCTTTATTTTAAATCTTTTTTTTTCACAAATATACATTTACATTTTAAATATAACTAACTGGAGTCAAATTCCATTAAAATGAGATCCGATAACACGAAAATTCTGTTATAACGCAATATAAGTTTTATTTAGAATTCTCGGTGACACATTTGTTAACGAAATGTCCCTCTATTATAACAAACTTCATTATAGTGAATAAATATATTACTTGTCACTCTATTATAACAAACTTCATTATAGTGAATAAATATATTGCTTGTAATGGAATTTCGTCAACTGAAACTCAAATGTATCTTACTATACTTGAAAGTATTTCGAGTGTAAATTTTATTTTTTTTTAATGGAAACAGTATCCAACTAACATTTTTTTTTCTTAATCCCCTCTTCTCGGTTGTAACATCAGATAAGAGCTATAATTTGGCTGTAGCGACAAAGCATACTCAAAACACGAATTGTCTGCCTTAATTTTGTCACTCAATTTACATTTTAAATATAACTAACTGGAGTCAAATTCCATTAAAATGAGATCCGGTAACACGAAAATTCTGTTATAACGCAATATAAGTTTTATTTAGAATTCTCGGTGACACATTTGTTAACGGAATGTCACTCTATTATAACAAACTTCATTATAGTGAATAAATATATTGCTTGTAATGGAATTTCGTCAACTGAAACTCAAATGTATCTTACTATACTTGAAAGTATTTCGAGTGTAAATTTTATTTTAAATGTATATTAATTTACTTATTTAAAATACTTGATTCATTTTTCTAGCTGATATATATGAAATGATAATTACCGTGCTATTTTTGTGCGTCATCTTTATTAAGAGAAACATATTTTTAAATTTAATGAAATAACATTAAAAAATGAAAGGAATGGTATATAATTTTAGAGAATCGTGCACTCATAATAATTCAAATTCCCCATTAAAAAGTCACAATTGGTTATATTCACAAAACTTAAATGTTGCACACTTTAAAAGAAAATTTTAAATTAATTATTATATTAGTATTGAATTTTTATTAAAAAATATATATATTATATTATTTTTCTATTATTTTCTTTTTTTTTTTTAACAAATCTAATATATACACTGGATTAGCTTTCTTATAAGCAGATGTAAGAGTTTTTAACTTATAATTACTATTAATTAGTGGGAAAAAATGTCGTCATTCAACTTCGAATAACAACCTTATCTAAACAGTAGATTTCTCATTTTTACGGATTTATAGTTTTGAAAACAATGTCTAAATAATTTAAAAGGAAAATAAATAAATAAACATATTTGTCTTAAGCAGAAGCTACTGCAATTTTAATACTGCATTATTAATATTGTAATATAAGACTTTCCATATTCAATTATAATATTGAAACAGACATAAGAATTCTTCAAATTAAATTTAAAATCCAAGAATCCCACACTACTCAAAATTTTGGGGAATTGGAATGATAATCAGACATTATTGTGGTTTGACAAGTGTCAATTTCAAATCAAAGGTAATTGACAAAATGCGTTCCCAAAAGATTAATCCTTGTCGATTGCACTCGTAAAGGTTCCCCCCTCCCCCCCCACCCCTTTGTTATCAGCAATTTTATTGGAGAATTGTGTTGTTTTCTTGAACAGTTACATGCTTACTTTGAAATATCCCATTAATCCACTCTGTTGTGTGTTTAGTCTGTGGTGCATTTACCGAGCTGTTCACAAAAGTACAAATCTACATTTTCATTTTGCTCTTATAGAAGTGTGTATAGTGTTTAGTTGTGTTCGTTTCTTGAGGTGCTTCTAAGAAAAGAATTCTTCGGAAAATAAAAGGTAAGATATCGTTTTTAGCGGCCTTCTTTTTTTTCCTTTTTAGTTATTGTATCCATGATATAAAATTGTTAATACATATACACGGCGAAATAATATTAAAAATTATCATCTGTGTGATTTAAAATTTCGCCCGCTAATGTTATACCTATGGGCGTGTGATGCAATCGTATTTATAAAATATCTCCTCAGGAAATTAATATTTTTTACTTTTTTTTCCTGTCTACTATTCTTAAAAGATGTCTCTTTCTTTCTTAGTTGTCAAAATATTTCTAAAATACAGACATATTTTGTAAATATATGTGTTAAAATCTTAATGACACTGAATAAGATTTTAACATAAAATTAAATACATATTTTCGAAATATTTTGACAACTAGAAAAAAAAAAGACATCCTTCAAGAAGAGTACACAGAAAAAAAGGTTAAAAGTATTAATTTACTCAGGAGATATTTTGTAAATACGAATGCATCGCACGGCCATATAGGTTTAACATTAGCGAAGGGAATTTGAAATCTCACTGATGAAGAACCTTAATGCTCTTAAATTGAAACATTCTTCTGCTGTATGTTTTATTAAGAAAACTTTTTATAATTTAAATTAATTAGGTTGAAATAGGCGCAAAAGTCCTTTAACTGTAATTATAAAGTTGGTAAATGAAAGGCATAGATGTGTATCAACAATTTAATAGTTGATTTTTATTAATGTGTGCTATAATTATAATGTAAATCTTGTTATAATTAAAGTTTTTTTTTTTTTAATGAAGTTTTATAATATTACCATAGCTACACAAGTTTGATGCTATTAGTATGATTTTCGTCTATTATACGTTTTTAAATAAAACAAAAATCTTCTTAATAACATAATAAAATTTAATATTTGAGGTAGTAATGAATTACTATAATTGCCATATAATAATTAATTATTATAACACCGTAATTTTAAGGTGTTATTAAAAAGTTTTTGTCTTTTTTTTATGTATCACACCAGTTTGCTTAATAGTGTAATGTATACGTTTTTAATTAGCATCTTGATACTTGTCGGAGATTTTATATTTTTTCAAACTGTATAATATATTTTTTTTCTTTATATATAACTTAAAACTGGATGTTTTTGTTGTTTTTTTTTTTTTTTTTTAATAAAGTTTCAAAATATTTTTCCTATAAAATTCCTCAATGTATAACTAAATTACAATAGTATTGAAAAGTTTTTTGTATGCTTTGTAATTTAAATACTATTAATTATTAAAATTTTATTTTAAAGCTTACTAATTAATTTCAAATGAAATATATATATTTATGAATTTTAGAGCATCATACATTCAACATTTCAAATAATTTGTTTTATTGAAATACATACATATTCTAATTTTCCACCAGTTTTATGATATTTATTTTAAGAAAATATTTTCCGTTATTTATAACAATTCCAGGCACATGTCGAAATATTGTTTTATAGCTGAATGTGTAAATAAATAGCTTATTAGAGTAAAAATTAGTTGTTGAACCAGTTAAAGTGTTAAAATTTAGGTAAACTGTGTTTCAGTTGTTTCACTTCAGTGGGTTCAGTTGTTACATATACACACACACACACGCATATATATATATACATATAATGATATCAATATAACAAACTTGGGGTTTAATAAGATGTCCATGAACCTATATAATTAAAGTAAAGTAAATCATGAGAAGGAATTTACAAATATTATAATACAAAACATTAAACAGCCATAATTATAACCACTGTTAATAACAAACTATTTGTAAATTAACAATACACACTTAAAAAATGGACGTAGAAAATTGGCTGCTAACTAATGTAAAATACATTACTGTTCTCCACTTACCTTGTATATCTATACTTTTATACAATTTGAAAAATATTCTTTCTTGCCCTTATACTTAAACATAAAATTGAAAAGTATTATATTAACAACTTAAACTTCTATTTAACGGATCTCATGGTTCCACCAAAAAAAGTCTTCGTGTAGAAATTTCGTTAAAAGAAAATTCAATCTGATATCTTTTTCAAAATAGAAAATTATATATCTTTCTTAGATCTGTTTTAATTGCTACATTTTAAAATGGCAATTTACAGGGTTTATATGCTTTTTACGTATACTAATTAAGATTTTTCGTAAAAAGGAAGCCTAATTATCAAAACTTACCCGTTAAATTAACCCGTAATCTGGTTTTGGACATTATTTTGAAAGAGAAAAAAAAAAAGAAAAAAAAGAGTTTTCTTCGTATTAAAAATAAATGAACAACGTGAAATAGCGCAAATAAAAATATATAAATTGGCAAACAGCTGTTTCGGAACCCCTAAAGCTCCATCATCAGTGCCAATCCAAAAGATTAGAACCCGAATCTTTTGAATTGGCACTGATGATGGAGCTTTAGGGGCTCCGAAACAGCTGTTTGTCAATTTATATATTTTTATTTGTGCTATTTCACCTTGTTCATTTATTTTTAATGTAGCGGCACAAAGTTAAATCCACCTTTTTAGAGTTTTCTTCGTAAATTGTATACATTTTTTGAAGTGCTTGAAACAGATTTTCTAATAATCGCAACTCACATCGAATTATTTTCGTAAGATTTAATTTTGTCACTCAGCGATGAATAATTCTATTATCTGATATTTCTTTAAAAACAGTTAAAAAGCAAAATAGATCAGCGGATACCGCTAAGTAGAAAATGATATTAGTGCATTATGATGATTAAAAGCTAAAATGAAATATATTTTAGAATAGGGTCTCTTCGACAGGCTGAAATATATTAGAAAATGGAAACATTAGTCTGAAAAAAAATCATTAAATAAAAGTTCGTGTTCGTTATTTAGAGATTTTTTACTGCTTTATTTTATTTATTTATTTATTTATTTATTTTCTAAATTCCATTAAATGGAGATTTTTACAAGAAAAAAGACAAGTTCGTTAAACAGAAGATCTGCTATATTTTCTATGAGTTTCTGCTATTTGGTTTCAGGATAACATAACCATGCTCCCCTCTCCTCTTTTATTTATTTTTTTTTTCCTGACAGCATTTCTGTTTCTGTTGTTCTTATTGTTACTCTTATTGTTAAAAACTACAACTGTATTTAAAGAAAAAAATGGATAAGGACTTATTTAAAAACGCTAAATTTAAAATAATACAGTATTCGATGTAGTTTATTCTGTGTTTAACAATGCAAATCCATTTCGTTATTTCAAAATGTACGTAGTTTTATTTTTATACTGATTTAAATTATATTTGTACGGGTAACTGAAAGCGAAAATAAGAACTTTTGGTTAGTAGGCACTAGCTAGTAGGTAGTCGTATTATTATTTTAGTATCCAATTTCTGGCCATTAGTTGTTGTTTTTTTTTCTTGGAAGACACCATGAATATTTTTATTGGAAGGCGAAACGTACATAACTAGCATTTGAAAACTGAAAAAGCAATGTATAGAAATTTCTTAAAATAGTTTTTTTTTTTTCAATCTAGTACTTGAAAATTATTAGTAAATTTATAAAATAACAATAAGAGATGGCTTTTATGAATCAAAACTTAATCCTTAAAAAAGTATTTTAAAAGTTAATTTACAAATATTGCACAAATGAATTGTACAAACTTTTGAGATTTATTTTAATGGATTCATTTATTTTATTTCTTCTTTTATTTAAAAACAATTTCATATACATAAGCATACACTTAAGTGAACTTCTGTATATTACATTTATTTAACAGTAGAAGAAGTAGCTAACAATATTTATTGAAACGAAATCGGTTGATAAAAAAAAGACTATTATTTAGCCGGTTGAGTAAATGCTTTTAATCGCAGTATTTCAAAGTTTAATTGCCCACTGGCGACTGGTGAGAAGTTTTTTTTTTTTTTTTTTTTTTTTTTTTTTCCATGATATTTAATCAACATTTTAGAATTCATAGAATCTGAGACCTTTTTTTGAATTGTTATCAATGGCAGCAAATTGTTATCTAATTATATCTTATAGAACCCAGGGACCGTATAAAAATATAATAAGTGCAACTTTTTACAATTATTGGCTGGCCTATTTCATCAACATAGCAACTTAGTAATGCCTGCCTTATTTTTTAACAATTTTCAGTTTGCATTGTTTACATATCGCTAACAGGTAAAAAATTAAACGGTTCCAATATTTTAGGACAGCCTGTATAACCCCCCCCCCCCCCCAGAAACTGACATATCACCCTACCATTTTGAAAAGTTTTGCTTCTTACTTTGGAACGAGTCAACGGGAAAAAAATGTTCAAAACATGTGCTGGTGTAATCTAAAAAATCCACTTGTTCCATTAGTCTCCTTCTTCCTTAACGTTAAAAAAAAAAAAAAAAAAAAAAAAAAAAAGGTTAACAAAAGATGTATCCATCATTATTAGGACTTTTTGGTAAATTTTACCTTCAGATACTAAACGAAATGTCATTCGTTCAAGTAGTTTAAGCATTATGACGTTGAAAAATTTTAAACTTTTAACGTTAAATTGATTTTTAATCATTGTAAAACAGATGCAATATGGTTAATCTTTCAAGCATAACTCAAAAAAGTACTTAGCGTAATCAAGCTGTAATTTTATATTCACTTATTTAAAGTTTCTAGAAATCGACTTCTATTAAAACTGGTATAGGATACAGCACACATTCTTTTCAAATATTGATTAAAATATAGATAAGTTATGAAATTATAATATCCAAACGTTCATCCGTACGTTGTACGATATTTACTGACGCATAAACTTGAAAAACCTATCTAGAAAACCATCGATCAGATTATGATGTCAAAATTAGGAATTAGTATTAAAAATTTTAAAGTTTGCCACATTTTCAATATGCAGACGGAGCATAATTTAAGTACAGCATTAATTAGCATATACTCACTTTGTACCAGTGTCAGTTTTATGCGATAATTTGCGGCAGAGTTAGTAGAGGGATCAAGGGTCACCCTTTTCTTCCCCGCAACTGTATAAAGATCTCAAACAAAACATATACTACCGTCAAATTTATTGATGCTATTGTTTCAATCTCTCAACTTTTATCGTGATGTTTAAGATAAATGGTGATTTGTATAATATTTTACTGTTACCCGGGCGCCAGTGATATATATACATACATACATACATATAAGTACCAAACAAGTGAATTTTTAATTGCTAAACTGAGCGTTAAGCCGACAGAGTGAAAAATGTCCCAAGCCAGGAATCGAACCCGGGTTCCCAGAATAGCGCTTTGATTTAAGTGTGCATATATTACTAGCACCCTTCTAAGAGAAAAGTACCTATATATGTTTTTCGAGGTAAATAATACATGAGATAGACCGAGTAATCACAATTTTAACGCTGTTTGTGATTTCTAAGCAATGTCTAGGAAAATTTCTGTTTCGCCCTATTCTGTGGCATCACGTTGAAAGGGTATTTGGTAACCTTCATTTTTAGTAAATTAAAGAAAAATTTCCAACATTTAGTTCAAAATGAATTTACACATCCGTAGTAAATAAGGCCGTGTATATCCGATAATTTAAAATGTGCGAAAAGGGCTTTTTACTCCATCCATTTGCCTTTAAATGATTCAGAGTTGCAATCTTTTAATTCATTTTTCTTAGTTAGTGTTTTCAATATATCACTATATTCTAAGTGACAAAACTTCAATAAATATTTTTCAATTCACTTGCTAATTTTTTTTTTTTTTGGGGGGGGGAGGGGGTATTTTTGCGGTTTATTTAATAAAACTAAGGATCGGATTTTCAGTAATATAAATCTTTTATTTTAATAAAATAAAAAGGTTACAAAAAATAGTCATTTTTACTGTATTACGTCATGACATATTGATTTTTGCTTCAACTAATTAACTTTTTTAAAATCTGATCCTTATAGTTATACCCATGCACTTCTAAGAAAAATATGCAAAAAAGGATATTTCAAAATGTTCAAAATTGTAGAAGTCGGGTTTTAAATTCTTCTTAATTGTTTTTTTTTTATTATTATTATTAAACTTCAGAAATTTTATTACAAAAATTGTATTTTGGATTGAATAAATCAGTTTCCTTCATAAAACCATTTAATAATATGTCAATATTATAAAATTAAAAGAAAAATGTAGTTCAAAAAGTACCGGGTTCCCTTAATATGCAAAGAGCTTCGCTTGATTTCACGGATATACATTTGCAGATAATTTTTACTTTCTTCTATCTTTACAAGAAGAAAGTATTGGATTCATGAAAATTTTCGACGGATTTATACGTTTTAGAAGGACCTGAACACGATTTGACCATGTCTGTCTGTGATCCTGTCTGTCTCTCTGTATGGGACACAAATTTTGTGGGCGTTCTATCTCAAGAACGAATGCACGAAATTCAATAAAACTTTATATTTAATTAGTTCCTGATATAAATTATTGCTGATTACTTTTTGGTGAAAATCGCCCGACAGGTGGCGCTGCTATGCTGCATTTTTCGCAATAGCGCTATCTCAAGAACTAATGCACTTATTTCCATCAAACTTCAGATTAAGTTAGACCTTGACATAAATAGACGCTGATTACGTTTTGGTGTAGCTATCCCAACAGGTGGCGCTGCTATACCACCTTTTTCTTGATTTTTGCGATAGCTATATCTCAAGAACTAATGCACGGAATTTCATCAAACTACAGATTCTGTTAGACCTTGACATAAATAGATGCTGCTTACGTTTTGGTGTAAATTGACCAACAGGTGGTGCTGATATGCTACTTTTTTCATTATTATCAGATAACTATATCTCAGTAACTAATGCACGGATTTTCATCAGACTTCAGATTCAGTTAGACGTTGACATAAGTTGTTGTTGATTAGGTTTTGGTCTAAATCTCCCAACAGGTGGTGCTGCATTTTGCAGGATTTACACGATTTCAGCAATAGTTATATCTCTAGAACTAATTGACGGAATATAATAAAATTTTAGATTTAGTTAGAACTTGATATAAATTGATGCTGATTCTTTTTAGTGTATGCGAAATCTGTGTGAGATAGAAGAAAGTTTTGGGATTGACACATCCGACTAGTTTAAAGTAGGAATAGTATCCAATTAACTTTACCCTTTTCCTCCTTCTCTTATAATTTAGCTATAGCGACAAAGCATACTCAAAACACGAATTTTTTGCCTTAATTTTATCACTGAGTTTACATTTTAACTATAACTAATTGGAGTCAAATTCCATTAAAATAAGATCTGATAAAACGAAATTTCTGTTATAACGCAATATAAGCTTTATTTAGAATTTTTTGTGATACATTTGTTAACGGAATGTCACTCTATTATAACAAACTTCATTATAGTGAATAAATATATTGCTGGCAGTGCAATTTCTTCAACTGAAACTCGAATGTATCTTAGTATACTTGAAAGTATTTCGAGTGTAAATTTTATTTAAAATGGATACTAATTCACTTATTTAAAATACTTGATTAATTTTTATAGATGATATATATGAAATAATAATTACCGTGCTATATTTTGTGCGTAATATTTATTAAGGGAAACATATTTTTAAATTTAATGAAATAAGATTAAAAATTAAAGATACGTTACATAATTTTAGAGAATCGTACTCATAATAATTAAAATTCCCCATTAAAAAGTCACAATTGTTTATATACACACAACTTAAATTTTAAACACTTTAAAAGAATATTTTAAATAATTTTTTATATTAGTATTGAATTTTTATAATCTATTATTATATTATTTTTCTATTATTATCTTTTTTTTTAACAAATTTAATATTTACACTGGATTAGCTTTCTTAAAAGATAGATGTAAAAGTTTTTAACTTATAATTAGTGTTAATTAGCGGGAGAAAATATCTTCATTCAACTTCGAATAACAACCTTATCTAAACAGTAGATTTCTCATTTTGACGCATTTATAGTTTTGAAAACAATGTCTAAATAATTTTAAAGGAAAATAAATAAATAAACATATCTGTCTTAAGCAGAAGCTACTGCAATTTTAATACTGCATTATTAATATTGTAATATAAGATTTTCCATATTCAATTATAATAATGAAAAAGACGTAAGAATACTTCAAACTAAATTTAAAATCCAAGAATCCCACGCTATTCAAAATTTTCGGGGAATTGGAACGATAACCAGGCATTATTATGGTTTGACAGGTATCAATTTCAAATCAAAGGTAATTCACAAAAAGCGTTCCCAAAAGATTAATCTTTGTCGATTGCACTTGTAAAGGGATTAGCCTTTACTCCCTGCCCCACCCCCTTTCTTATCAGCAATTATATTGGAGAATTGTGTTGTTTTCTAGAACAGTCCCATGTTTGCTTCTAAATATCACATTAATCCAGTCTGTTGTGTGTTTAGTCTTTGGCGCGTTTACTGGGCTGTTCGTAAAAGTACAAATCTACATATTCATTTTGCTCTTATAAAAGTGTGTATAGTGTTTAGTTGTGTTCGTTTCTTGAGGTGCTTCTAAGAAAAGAATTCATCGGAAAATAAAAGGTAAGATATCGTTTTTAGCGGCCTTCTTTTTTTCTTTTTAGTTATTGTATCCAGGATATAAAATTGTTAATACATATACACGGTCAAATAATATTAAGGACCTTCATCAGCGTGATTTCAAATTTCGCTCGCTAATGTCAAACCTATGGGCTTGTGATGCAATCGTATTTATAAAATATCTCCTGAGGAAATTAATATTTTTAACTTCTTTTTTCTGTCTACTACGCTTAAAGGATGTCTCTTTCTTTCTTAGTTGTCAAAATATTTCTAAAATACAGACATAATTTTTAATTCCATGTGTTAAAATCTTAGCGACACTATGTAAGATTTTAACATAAAATTAAATATATATTTTAGTAATATTTTGACAACTAAAAAAAAAGGAGACATCCATCAAGAAGGATACACAAAAAAAAAAAGTTTAAAATATCAATTTACTCAGGAGGTATTATGTAAATACGAATGCATCATACGGCCATATAGGTTTAAAATTAGCTAGGGGAATTTGAAATCTCGCTGATGAAGAGCCTGAATGCTCTTACATTGAAATATTCTTCTGATGTACATTTTATTAAGAAAACTTTTTATAATTTAAAATAATTAATTAGGTTGAAATAGGCACAAAAGTCCTTTAACTATAATTACAAAGTTTGAGTCCCTTTTTTTCTGAAATTTCTAAAAGCAAATTTTATTCATAAAAAAAGGCATAAATGTGTATCAGCAATTTAATTGTTCATGTTTATTACCTTGTGCTATAATTATAATGGGAATCTTGTTATATTTGAATTTTTTTTATGTTATAATATTACCATAGTTACACAAGTTTAATGTGATTAGTATGATTTTCTTCCATTATACGTTTTTAAATAAAGCAAAAATCTTCTTAATAACATAACAAAATTTAATATTTGCTATAGTAATGAATTACTATAATTGCTATATAATAATTAATTATTATAACACCGTAATTTTAAGGTGTTATTAAAAAGTTTTTTGCCTTTATTTATGTATCGCACCAGTTTTTTAATAGTTTAATGAATATTTTTTAATTAGCAACTTGATACTTATCGGATATTTTTTATTTATTTCAAACTGTAATATTTTTTCTTCATGGATAATTTAAAACTGAATGTTTTTTTTTAAATAAAATTGCATTTTTTTTTTCTTCTGATGAAATTCATCATTGAATCATTGAATAACTAAATTGCAATAGTATTGACAATTTTTTTGTATGCTTTGTAATTTAAATACTATTAATTATTAAAAGTTTATTTTAAAGCTTACTAATTAATTTTAATTGATATATATATATATATATATATATATATATATATAAAACTTTAAGTAAAATTTAACCATTGAAACATAAGAAACTGACCACATACACTGAAATCCCGATACCAAAGAGCCCTGTCAATTTACAAATTAAAATTGTAGTCCTAATAAATGTAACATTATTAATTCAAATTAAGAAGAAGAAGAAAAAAAATTAAATAAATGGAAAATAAGGAATGAAATATAAACCACACGAGTATATACACAAATAAAAGCTTATAAAGTAATTTACTTTTTCAAGGGCAAGAAAATCACATTTATAAGCAAAGAACGATTGTTTTCTGTATATGACACCAGCTTTTGCTAAATATAGTGCCATATCTCGCCCGAACAATCGCTGAAACAATATTGAATAACAAGACCTTTACAATGGAATATTATAAATTATACATACAATTTGAAAAGGAGTGTGAAAAAGAATTAAAAAAATTAAAATATATATATATTACTTATATTAATAATATCCCAAGATATTTAGTATATTGTGAGCACATGTACAAAGTTGTATCCAAAAAAAGAGGTTAAATTCACAGTTAAATAGAGAATCCTTCAGATCATAAATTGTAACCTACAGTTACAGTTATTTTTATTTAACTAAATAGATTACAACATTTTAAAAAATGTAGAAAAAAAAATTATGATATACATATAAATAAAAACCATTAATTATTTTATTTTAATTTTAATTTAATAAATTAAAATATATAATATTACTTGATAATTTGAAAGTATTTCATAGATATTATTACCTCCATACTAAATTTCCAAGTTTTAATATTTTAAATAAGCTATACTACTGCCATCTATTGTAAAAATATTAGACTATTTTAGCATACTATCAAATACATTATATAATTTACTTTTGCTGCTGACATCTGGTGTACAGATATTCTACTAAAACCTTAATATTGTATGTATAATTACTTATTTGCAGCTGTAATGTAGTGTAAATATATTAATTTTACTAGTTAATATTAATGATATATATAGAGAATAAGAGTTACTAGTATAATATAATTTCTATTTTAACTAACCCATTTAAAATATATCTTAATTTAACCCAAACATTAATGTAGAATCCATATGATGCTTTCATTTTATAAATTAGTATTATACTTAGAAATAACATAGATTATTCAATATGGCAATGCACTTATTATAATTTAAATCCAGCTATTTAAATAATATCTACCCTGAAAAAAATATAAAAAACATAAATATTAATTAAATTAAATGATCTAATATTAAAATAAAATAAATAATATAAAACTAAGAGATATGTTTATTAGTGTACTATATTTAATAAATATTTAATATTTACTAAAATTAAATATGTTTAACATATTAATATTATATTGTATTGATTAACCCATTGTAACATCCTTGATAATTTTAACTTTTGTTACAACCCCAATAATATTAACTCCATATAATCATAACAACAATTATAGAATTCGCCCACATGTAAATTTTAATTTATGAATGACTTTTAACTAAGATGATCCTATGCAGCACATGCTCTTAATATGAGTTATAATTTAGCTAAATATATCAACAGTCAAAAGTTGAAAATTATCGTTAATATTTTTTAAAATATGAATGACATTAAACTAGGATAATCCTATGCAGCAACGCACACAATAGGATTCATAGTTTAGCCAAATATATCAACAATCAAAAGTTGATTATCATTTTTATCAAGGAGATTTTAACAAAAAAAAAAAAAAAAAAAAAAAAAAAAAAAAAAATACAGACATTTAACCCAAATTAAATCTATATTTATATGTGTAAAATTGATTTAACTAAATAGTAAGGATATCCATAAACTTGTGCAATTTGAAGTATATGTTTTAAATTTTGATTTTTAAAGTTATTTGAACAAAGATTATTAATTCTATGTGCGAAATTTAGTAAAATATTTACAAATACTGATTTATGTATACATGACAAATAGTTAGTAAATAAGTTAACCTTAAAAGTAAAATCATTTCGCTTGTCATAAATGTCAAACAAAAGTTTATTATCTTTAAGAATTATCTTAAGATCAAGAAAATTAATTTCATTATTTGCCATAACATTGAAACTATAAGTTAAATTTTTATGATATTTTATAGGTAATAAATAATTTGAATTACTATTAAAATAGAAGACAATAATGTCATCAATAATGTCATCTTCATTAAGGCTGTTCTTAAATCCAAAAGAGCTACTTTCTGACACATTTATGAATTCATTTCTGTTTGGAAACGCATGAAATTGGCAGGAGTTTTTATTCAGAAACAATGTAATCGAACGTTTTACATTTTTGGTAAATGCAGAAGAACTTTCAGAAAATACGGTCAAAGTCAGTGTTTTGAACCGAATTCCCGACGCGACAGCGCTAGAAAGCGGGAAAACTTGTCGTCAAGTGACACGAATCACTTATAATTCGATAAGTAATTTATTTATCAAAAAATGGAAAATTCATTTCGATTCTAAATCGCTTCAATAGTCAGGCCTGCCAATTTTATGACTTTGCATTTAATATGATTGATTGATTATTTGTGACGGCCTATTATCTACACCAGAGATATAGGCCGGCGGGGTGGTAAGTGCCGTGGGGTCTTTCTAAAGGATCCTAACCTGTATTTACGCAAGGTTCGAGGAAAACCACGGAAAATTCCGAACGGTTAGGTCGACGAGCGCGACAGGGGTTTGAGAGCAGAACCTCTCAGCCACTGGTGGGAGCTGACTTTGCGTTTAAAAATGAATCAGAAAATGTATCAGATATGACCTGCTCAACAACTCGAAACTTTCTGACTCATTTTTAAACGCAAAGGCATAAAATTGGCAGGCTACTTAGAATCGAAATGAGTTTTTCTTTTTTTTCTTTTTTTTTAATACATAAATTACTTATCGAGTTATAAGCGATTCATGTCGCGTGACAGCACGTTTTTCCCCTTTCTGGCGCTGAAGCATCAGGAATTCGGTTCAAAACGCCGACTTTAACAGTGTCTTTTGAAAGATCTTCTGCCTTTACCAAAAAAATAGAAAACGTGTTTCGATTATACTTTGTTTCTAAATAATTCAAGGGTCTGTCCAGACTTTTTTCACAGGGTCCTGTTTTTGTGAAATTGTGAGCAGCTTTTTATATTTGGGAAAAATCTAATCATAATTTTGTGAATTTGAAATGATCGTTATATTCAGGTTCTTGTTTATGCATTTTTAAGAAGATATGTAGATATAAAATACATATATTTTCTTTATACTAGGGAATCGAACCCGGGCTTCCCGGGTTACAGAACATAGGCGAAAACCCTTTTTTTCTAATTCTAATAGATTTTTCATATTTAAGAACAACGTAATTCATTAACAACGTAAAGAATTTTTATAAGTAAAATATCAATAATATATTCAAATAAAATTTCGATATTTAATAAAGCGATACTTTTGTATTAACCGCATGCCAAGAGTCCAAGATTTCGCTGTTACTGCAGGTTTTTTATTCTGAAAATTTCAACTGCTTAGGCGCGTAGTCCGAGAACATGTCTGCTAAATTTGCATTTTATTTAAATTATAATTATTTATCATACAAAATTAATTAAATATTTTGTGCATGCATGCCTGCATTTATTCGGCATCAATTGATGAGATATTTAAACAAATTTGCTATCCGAGATAATTTTGCACCATGTTATGCCACTTGAATATTGCCCATAAGAGAATCGGGTACTTTTCCAGTATAGGATCCTTTGCTTTTAGGTTTGGCGTAATTCGAGCTTCTAAAAGGGATAGATTCGCTAATATACATAGATTTGTTGCCAAAAGATATGAAAACAAACCCAATGAACTTTTGGTGTTTTCTATTATAGGGTCTTGATGCTTTTTTAAAAAGCTTGGCGGAATGATGATTGACGATTGAATCCTGACGATAGAAATGTGATTTTTTTTTTCAAGTTTTCCTGAAAAACATAATTTAATCACAATCTTGTCTTTATTATCGATTGAAATAAAAGATAAATTCAATTTCAATTTGAAAATGACGAATAAAAAAAATCAATAATCCCTATCGGGATTGTTTTCAATTTTTTCCCCTTTTTTGTCACAAAAAAACTGAGTAATTAGTTGCCATCATTACAGAAATGTCATTAAAATTAGAAAAAAATTAATATCTCGAAAACTAATTCTAATTTCAAAATTCTATTACCAGTTTTGACATCCGCGGATTTTTATGGGCAATTGGTATTAATTTCATCATCAAGAGTTTAATATTTTATTAAAAATAGCCCTGAAACATAATCAGTCGTTTAATCAGTCGTTTCATAAAATCGTTTCATAAATTCGTTTCATAAAATCGTTTCACAAATTCGTTTCATTAGGATTTTATATATATAGGGTAGATATGTAAAAGTGACAGGTCAGATTTTACTTTTGAATGATTAATTTGTGAAATGTTTGGTTTAAAGATGGAAAATTTTTGTGAAAAACCTATTTTCAAGACAAATAATTTTGTGAAGGGTCCTGTTTTAGGAAAAATAATTTTGTGAAGGGTCTTTTTTTTAAATGAAAAATTTTGTGAAGAGTCCTTTAAAGGACCCAATTTTTTCCTAAACAGATCCTAGTAATTACAGCTACTCATTTCATGCCTTTCCGAAAAAAAAAATTAATAAATGTGTCTGAAAGTAGCCTTTTTGTATTTGAGAAAAGCCTTAAAAGTGCTATGAAAGTATATTTACTCGTATCTGTATTTTTTTTTTTTTTCATAATGTATATGGCTAATATAATAATATGTCGAAAATGATAAACAGTAATATATTTTTTAAGATCATTAAATTCGAACTTTATTTTTGAAAAATCTATATTTAGTAGCTAAAATATGAGGTTGATAATGATGAAACTAGGATAAATTTTAAAATGATAAATCGGTGGAATACCACACCTTTTCCATTTACATAGTCTTGGCGGTGCTAAAAGTATGGTATAATTGTAAATTGTTTTCCATGACTTTTAAAATTGTTTAAAAATTACATTATAAATGTGTGATATTCACAAATGATAGTGTTATATTCACAAACGATAGTATACTGAAATTACTATTAAAAAAAAATCTCCTACGTGGTTTTAGGTTACTAATTAATCTTGTTTTGGCTATTCTAAATAAAATAGAGAAAGAGTATTTTATTTCTAGCCAAATAATGATGATGTTAATAATAATGATAATGTAAAACAGTATTTGTTCTTTACGATAATATGTTTCATATCATAATTTTAATTTGGCATTTCAGACTTCTAAGAGAAATTTGCTGTGATTTTTTCCCCCATAAAGTTAAATATGAATTTATATGACATAAAAAAGAAATAATTTCATTTCATTGTAAATAAAACTTTTAAAAATTACTATTAAAAAAAAAATCTCCTACGTGGTTTTAGGTTACTAATTAATCTTGTTTTGGCTATTCTAAATAAAATAGAGAAAGAGTATTTTATTTCTAGCCAAATAATGATGATGTTAATAATAATGATAATGTAAAACAGTATTTGTTCTTTACGATAATATGTTTAATATCATAATTTTAATTTGGCATTTCAGACTTCTAAGAGAAATTTGCTGTGATTTTTCCCCCATAAAGTTAAATATGAATTTATATGACATAAAAAAGAAATAATTTCATTTCATTGTAAATAAAACTTTTAAAAACTTAAACTTACTTGCTACAGAAATTATTGTTAAATATATTATCAATTTTTCAGTGCTTTGAGACAAAAGTTTTTCTGCTATGTAACACTAGGACTTAAAATTATCAGGAAATCACAGATTCATTCCCAAGCAGCTTGCCATGTATAATATCATTCATTATAAGAAAATTCTTTAAAAATTCCCGGATTATTTAAAAACATATCTGGTACTATGATCCATAGTGGATTAACAATGATCAATAGTGGATTAACAATGGTTTAGTTAAGAGTTTATTTTTACCATACATGATTTATAATGCCTTTTAAAAGTATTGTATATCTTTTTAAAAACAGTATCAAGTAAAAGCACGTATTTTGCATGACATAGACTGACGAAAGTAAGTAAAAACAAGTGGGTAAGTGTGATCGAAGATCGCTCAAAGGGTTTCGTTTGATATTCCTTTCAAAACACTTTATCCTTTCTTTAATAAATCCAAATAAATTTCATTTAGCAACAAAAAAAAAGTCATGTTTTTTATAAAGTAAAAAATTACCGGTCTATTTTTTTTTTTTTTCGAATATCTAAATCAGCCCGATAGCGGGCTAAGCCCGCTATTATATTCTGTCATAATAATAACTGCCATGAGAACTAAATGTGATATAATTTCAAAATTAAACGTGTTGTACACCTTGAAATTGTTAAAATATGCGAATATTTTCATAATCGGATTTTTATCATGATTCAATATGTTTCTCAAACTCATACATTTACTATTCTCTATTACTCATATTGATACTCGCTTTGTATTATTCTCAAACATTTGAAAAGTTCGTTAAACTTCCAATATGATGTCAGATTTTCTTTTTAATTCTCTAATGACGTGATGTTAATCTGCTCTGTGCACATACACATACTCATACTCCTTGTATTATTGAGAAATTTTGAAATTTTCTGTTTTATTACCACTATGACGTTAATCATTTTTATTTCATATTAATATTTTTGTTCAATTGGTGAAACTTTTTATTTCATTTTCATTTTTCACGTGGAAATCGTTCAATAGAAAATTAATTATTGTAGAAAGAATTTCATTGTGGATTTTTAATTTTTGGCAATTCCTTTAAAGAAAAATATTTAAATTTGATAGGAAAAGGCTGTTAGAATTTTGGTTTTTTATCTGTATTTATTAAAATAATACGATTTTTTCAAATTTTAATATTTTGAGCTTCATAGCTGGTATTCAGCTAGATATACACAAAGTTTCAACTCTGTAAGTTGCATAGTTTCTGAGAATGGCTCTGTGACGGATAGACAACGGAGCGGGAGTAATAGAGTTTCGTGAGATGAACGAAATCCTAAAAAGTATCAAATTTGTGCTATTCAGTGTTAAAAATGCTAAATTCATAATGTACCACTCAAGTTATGTATTATATGTTTTTTTTTCACTGTATACTAGTTGTTTGAAACTGGCTATCATGTTTTGAGCATCGAAATTTATTCTATTTAATGGATGATCTTTTTGTTTAATTTAATCAAAATTTTATATTCAGTAAGATTATAGTGAATTACCTGAAATTCGGGAATATTTAAAATGAAAAGGATTTTGGAAGACTTCATCTAAAAGAACAGTTTCAAATACATAATTAATAAAAGTAATATGTATTTGGAATTACCCCACCACCACCACCACTACCTTCCCCCCACACCACCACTCCAAACCATTTTATCACCACATAGACGCAGAGAAATGCGATAATAACCATTCAATTGGCATTATATTTTCTTTAAACTTATGCTTAAAAAATAAGCTTACAGAAATTGTAACGAATTTTGAAATTTCCAATCCTAACACCTAATTTTGGCTTCACATTTGGATTATTCTGTCTCTGTCTTCCGAATCCAAATAGGAAGTCATTCAGCGAATAAGTTTACGGATTATGGAGATGTAAAATTTTGAACTCCTAATGTTTAATTCCTTTTTAATAGTTGAAAGAAAAAATTGACAGAGTGAATTGAAATTTTGGATTCTCATATTTGTAGCTAAGCTTCTATAAATTTATTTATTTCTGGTAAAATCTTTGTAGGTTAGGATACATATTCATTTGGAATATTAATTTTATAATATATATCATATTCAAGACTTTACACCTGCAGAATGTTACATCAAAAGTTCGGTGAAAATCATTTCTAAACATTTTCACCGAATGATTTTCCAGTTGGTATCCGAGGGTAAAATTTACGAAAGAATCCAAATATAATGTTAAAATGACGTGTTTGTAACGAAAATTTCAGACTTTGTACAATTTCAATACGGAGATTATTCATATTATGAAGATTATTTTGAAAAATAAATTTAAAGAAGGCATAATTTCAATGGAATGGCAGTTTTATTTTTTCTTTGTTTGTTGGCCATGCAATATTTTTTTTTTTTTTTTTTTTTTTTTTTTTTTACTTGTACTTACCTAAATGAAAATTACTTTATTAGAGAGATAAAGTTATTGGAAAAATATAAAATTTTGAAATCTCTTCATTGAAAACTTTTGAAAATTTTAGTGTAGAAAATTTTAGCATCTCTTAAATTTGCAAACCAACGTATCTAAGTTTTATGTTTCAGTCAATTTCAATCTAAGTTGTATTGACTTTAACAATGGAAATTCAAGCATGTTGACGAAAAATGTTGGATTTTTGGATTGGTCGAATGTTTTATTTATTTATTTATTTATTTATTTTAAAGAAAGAAAGAAAGAAAGAAAAATCATTTTGCCTCACTTAATTCTGTAAATTTTTGGGAAAAATAAAATCAGTGATTTTAATTATAATGAAATGTTGCAAACAATAAGAATGTTTGTAAAATGTGCTACTTCATGCTTTTAGAAATCGGTTGAATTATTTACTTCTGATAGTTTTCAATTATTATACGTAAAAGTGTAAAGTTATTTCTTTTGAAATGTTTGGTTCACTATTTTTGAATTTTTTTTATTTTCAAACAAAAGTAGGATACTTATAAAAATTAATTTCGTTCTCAGCTCTTTTCTTTTCTTTCTTTCTTTTTTTTTAAGTATATAAAATTTTGCAATCTGCATGATTTATTTATAATAAATTATTATTTAAAAAGTTGACAATATTTCATTTTCATAATAAAAAAAAAAATTTCAGTTTGGGACACTTTTTTAAGTAAAATCATTTATTATTATTTTACCTTACACTGTTTAGGTTCAGATAAACACTTGGATAGATATTTAAAAATTATATAATGGCCTATTCAGTTAAATGTTTTACATCACTATGCTTCTTTTAAATAAATCGAATATTTTAATTTGAACCTCTCATCTCTAAATAAATATTTTTATTATTGTTTCGGGTTGGGCTTTACTCTCTTGGCTTGTATTTCTACTTTAATGGCCTATCTATTATGTCTCTGTTTAATTTTAGCTGCAAACTTAATCATTAGACTGACCATTATCTCGGTCTGTGTAGTAACTTGTCTGAGGAGCCAGCCCTACTATGATGGCATCGGAATCCAATCATTCTCGGAAGCTTTCCGATGGAACGTCCAGTTCCGACAAGCCCGGCTAAAACGCTACCATGATGTCATCGGAAGCGATGTCATTCGGAAAAAGACATCGTATTCTCCCTTGAAATGCCCGACCCCATGAAATGCAGTGGAAAATACACACATTGTCGGAAGCGAGTCTTTGAAAGAGATTTTAAAGCAGTTGATATTGATTCGCAGTTTATTAAAAATGCCATCGACACACGTTTATTTAAGAGCCTACGCTAGTCACGCGAAGAAACGCTCCAGCTAATGTTAAGTCTATGGGAAGGTTATCGCGCGATTTCTCGCTCGCATTTTAATATTTTTAAATGATTTTTTTGCATAGGATAGCTGAGGCCAATCAGTAACGTTGTTAGTTTTTACTTTTTCGATTTTAGTTACAGTTTTTTTTTTATAAGCGGACATTTCTAATTTCGGAACCGGTTGGAACCGGTTCTGAAAGTGAAAGTACCCTTATATAAAATCTGGAACTAAAATAGAAAAAGTAAAAACTAACAACGTTAGAGATCGACCTCAGCTATCTTATGCAAAAATAAATTATTTAAAAATATTAAAATGCGAGCGAGAAATCGCGCGATAACCTTCCCATAGACTTAACATTAGATGGAGCGTTTTTTCGCGTGACTGATGTAGGCTCTTAAGATATTTTGATAATCTTTTTTTAAAACAAGAGTGAAATGTTCAGATTTCTAGCTGTCAAAAGCTCAAAATGATATGATCGGTAGTTTTATAGAAAACTAGCAAGCTACGCCCGCTGCGCTGGTCGGTTTCTATAAATGAACCTTGAATCAAACGAAATATATCTTTGCACGTTTAGAGTTGAAATAAATGGCGCATTAGCCTACTTTTTGGCATGATGTGGGTATAGCAGAAAATTACAAAAATAATCAAAGAAATTCTGTTCCAAATTGCGCCAATTCCCTATAGACTCGATTATCGAATATCCATTTTCAAAACATAGAATCAATTTAGCCGTATTTTAAGTTTAATTATGCGCAAGACAACACCCGGTAACTTACGAAATATGTCTGTAGACCCGATTATGTAATTTACCTACTTAATTAATGCATATGGTACAAACTACACCTACTTTCCAATCAGGAGCTGTGGTTCGGCTAGATGTAAATATGTCTGTCATTGTAGCGGTCTATTAGTTTGACCTACGAAATATTATCATAATATTCTATATTAGCAATATTTCAGACATTATTAACAGTCCTCAGAGTGGTCCTTTTTTGGCCACCAATATATATTTTTTATAATTCTCGTGATAGGTTACAGAAACAATAGCAAGGAAATGTTAGTCGGGCGCATGTCATAAACAAAAACAGCCAAATATTGTTTCCATCGCCATTATTACTATTGCATTCATTTCATTTAAAATATAAACCTTTTAATTAAAATACATATATGTAGAATACACATATTACATACATTTAAAGCATACGCCTTTCACAAATTTCATTAAAAATACAAAAGAATAAAAAATAAGAAGTAATGCTATAAACCAAAACAGTCTATTTCATCATCAAAGTATTTTTTCTAATTTAAACACGCAAAAAATAAAATCTGCTATTGCCGAGAAAAAAATGCTATTTGTGAGATTTGCGCCCGGCTAACATAAAAGTATGAAAAAACCTCATCATGTAGCGGGACCGTTAATTAGAACTTTTTGGAAAGGCTAATATTTGATTAAAAAAAAGGTCACCTAATTTTCGAATTTCCCCCTATAATTCTAGAACTAATCAACGTAGAATAATACGTTATATAATAAAACATTCCCTAGAAAATTATCTAACTAACAGTGTGGGTTCCATCGAAATCTATTCGGCAGAATCTTTTAAAAAGGCTAATCTTTCATAATCGGATTCATCTGATTATAGAACTTTCCATAATAATTCTATAACTAAGCTACATAGAACGATTTGTTACACAATAAAACCTTCCCTGAAAAATTATCTATTTTACAGTTTAAGTTCTATGGAAATCCATTCAGCAGAACTCGAGTTATACGCAGACAGAACGAAATTTCATGTATAAGGTAGAAGTAAATAGAAGTATTGCTATTAATATAATTTACATTTGAATGAAAAAAAAGGTACTTTTCGGTTAGCTGGGGGCCAGTGATACATGTACATATATAAATATATATGTATATATATATATATACACATTTAGGTGTATATATATATATATGTATATGTGTATATATATGTGTGTTTATATATACATATATATCAATGTCGCCCGGCTAACCGAAAAGTACCAAAAAAATATTTAAAAAATGCTGTCGTACACTTGAAAAAACACCTTTTGGCTTAAAATAAAATTGTTTGGGGACAAAAGTAAAATCAAAATCACCAAAAACAAGATAAATCGCCAAATATTGTTTCAATAGCAATCTTGCCCATTGAATAATTTTTTAAGCATTACGAACATTCCCGATCATGTTTAAGGTAAATATTTTCGTTTTATAATATTATCTCTCGTCAAAACTGTTTTTTTTCTTTCTGTTTCTTTTTATCTTTCTCTATCTTTTTTCTTTCTTTCTTTTTTAAATAAAATTAACAACAGATTTTCTTTTATTTTTCGAGATGTATAGCCTTTTTAATTCTTTCTGCAACAATAATGGTCGCCAAAAAATAACCAGTGGCAACCTTTTCGTCCAAAATAACAGAACTGTCCATCATAATTCTATAACTAATCTACGTAGAACGTTGTGTTATATACTAATATATTCTCAAATTTTATGTCTATTTTTATCAAGACTTAACTTACGCATGTCTATTTTGCTTAGTTAAACAATTTCTATGTTTGCTTTTAAGAATTCTTAAGTGAAAAATCCTATCTTATTTTACCGAATTTTTAATATTTACGGTAAAACCATTTCTCTTATTTAAAGTGTGTATATCTATTTTCTCAAAATTTAACATTTTTTTTCTCAAACCTTATGCCTATTTTTATCAAGAATTAACTTACACATGTCTATTTTTCTTAGTTAAACAATTTCTAGTGAAAAATCTTATCTTATTTTACCGAATTTTTAATATTTACAGTAAAACCATTTCTCTTATTTAAAGTGTGTATATGTAATTTCTCAAAATTTAACATATATTTTTTTTTCTCAAACATTATGTATATTTTTATCAAGACTTAACTTACACGTGACTATTTTTCTTAGTTAAGCAATTTCTATGATTGCTTTTAAGAATTCTTAAGTGAAAAATCTTATATTTTACCGAAAATATTTACAACAACAGTAACAATAAAACAAAGGTTGTTATTTTTAATAATTTAAATTGTTGTTTTAGTCAAAAGTATTAACTTTAACTAAATTACTTTTTCATTTATGAAATTTTCATGATTTTTAGGAACAATTTGAAAATGCTCAACAATTTGGTGAAGATTTTGATGCGTAAAAATGAGGTAAAAAAATATTTTTTTTTTAGTTTAAAAGAAAAAAAAATTCTAATTCGTTTAAAACAGTCTAAAAAAAATTATTCCCAGCATAGATAAACGCAAATAAAGATATAGAACTGGTACATGAAATAGTACCACACCCCCATTTAGAAGTGATTCAACCTAACCTCGTAGAAGCTGAACCTGATCCTGTCCTTATGCAGGGAATACATCACTGTGTAGAGGATATCGTTTAAATCCCGATCCCGGATATGGTAAAAAATAAATAAAATTAAAATATTAAAAAATTAAATCATTAAAATATTACAGAATTAAAACATTAAAAAAATTTTTTTCTTTTTTTCATAGGAGTGTTCTTGTTGTTTAGAAGCAGGGACAGAATGGTTGTCTCCATGTGACCATGCATTCCATAAAAAATGTATAAAGGCATGGGGTGCAACCCACTGTAAATTTTGCATATGCGGGGAAAGGTTAGTCGTGCAATCTATGGAAAATCATATATACCCTCCACCTGAAACTCAAGCGTGCGATCTATGTAAAAGGACGCAGCCAGTTTCGACCATAAGAACCTTCGGGTGTAAACATAAATTTCACATAAACTGTTTGTGGTTTTGGCATATTAGAAAATTAACGAGTCGATAAATCGTAGCCGTCCAAAACTCCAAAAGTTCAGTTTTCTCAAACACAGCGTAAAATGAATGTGGTGGCGCCATCTAGCGAGCATTCGTCATGTTTAATCTGATATTTTTCTACAGTTATCAGCATTTTTTATTTAAACTTTGAAACAAAAAGGGAAGGGGGGGGGGATACTTTATATGTAGGGTTAATATAATTTTTTTTCTTTTTTTTTAAAAAAATAATATTTTGCAATTAAAGACAATTTAAATTAAGAATTTATCAATAATAAATATTTAAGAGTCTATTGCTAACATTTTCCTTCCTGTGAGCAGTTTAATGTTTAGAAATTCATTATTTATAAAATATACAAGTCAAATCTTAACAAGATAAGTTTATGATGAGTTTAATTTCATGGAATTGAATTTTGTATAAAGTATTGTTTTGTGAAATAGAATTTTTTGAAGGGTCCCTTTTGATTAAAATAAATTTTGTGAAAGGCCCTTTTTAGTAAATAGAATTTTGTAAAGAGACCCCAATTTTTCCGTATATTGACCTTAGATATAAGCTGTATTTATCATTATAGATAAATATAAATTATATTTTCCAGCTTTTATTGGTAATATTTATAATTATTAATAAAATATTTATAATGAGATATTTTAAAAACAAAATCTTGTTAAACATTTAAACTCTAGTTATGTAGATTTTATGTACAGTCTTTTTGGGCTTTTTTTTTTTCAAAAATACATGTAGATTTTTTTTTTGTTGTAAAAATACTGCTATTGTATCGAAATTGAGATTTTACTTTAAGAAAATATTCGAATGTTGTAGTGTCTTCAACGGTGCAGCCAAAATTTCCATTTGGGAGCGGTTTTGAATTGTTATTGAACTAGATGTCGATCCTGGCAAAACTTGGGGCATATTTAGGGCCACGTCACGAAATTCCATTTAATACAATAGAACTCTTCTCAAAAATTTCTCTTAATAAAACTACTTATTTATAAAATTCCTTTTATTTAAAGCAGACTCCTTTGCGAAATTTTTCTTCAAAAAAATAGACTCCTTCACAAAATTCCAGTTTATAAAAACATACTCTTCATTAATTATTTTTATTTTGTTAGGTTTTATAAATATGTAATTTGCAAATAATGAGTTCACCATAAAGGTAAATTTTAGCATAAGTACTTAACAAAGTTATTAATAAATGCTTGTTTCGAATTTGAGGAATTTAAATTTTATACTTATAAATTTCTCCTGAGTATCATTCTAGTGCTTTACAATCATGTTGGGTGGGGGGGGGAGGGGGGGGGGTTCATTATCTTTTACCTAAAGAAAGGCAAGTGATTTCTGAACTGTGAGCACATTAGATATAAACCCATATAAATAGAAATAAATTATTTTAAAATGTTACGGTTTTCTATGCAATTTAAGATAAAAAATATCACATAATCAAAAGGGGAGGAAGAGCCAGAAATTAACTAATTTTAATTTATAAGGATTTGTAAAAAGGCCAAAATTTTTTATAT
The DNA here is from genome assembly GCA_963931845.1 of Maratus michaelseni. Lineage (NCBI taxonomy): Eukaryota > Metazoa > Arthropoda > Arachnida > Araneae > Salticidae > Maratus > Maratus michaelseni. The sequence goes on from OZ007588.1 coordinate 206,658,365, forward strand.
CTGGAATAACTTTCCTTAAGCCTTTAAAAAAGGACTTAAATTTTGTACAAACACAAATTCATTTATTTGGTACATTCTCTTTTTCCTGCATCAAAACAGGTATTTTTAAAGAATAAGAGTGATCAACAGATTCAAATTCAGTAGAATCATTTAAAATTTCTTCTTGTAGATCAATTATTTTTCCTTTGTACATAATTTTTGCAAATTTTCTTTTGTTTTTTTCTGGATTCGTTGAATAAAACTAACATTGTTTTTCTACATTTTTATTTCGTGGAACTTTCCTGAAATTTAATTTCACGTTTCGTACGTCCACAACGACCTAACATTAACAAAACACAATCGAAACAAGCCACAAATAAATCCCAACTCCATGCGCATGCGCGGAACAGTGCTTGAGAAAACTGAACTTTTGGAGTTTTGGACGGCTGCTATTTATCGCCTCGTAGAAAATTATTCAACTGCCCAATGTGCCAAAATTCTTATCGCAAACTGGAAACGACGTCCCGCACAGCGGATGACAAGTAGCACCTCTAGCGGCGATGGTAGTGCCCTCTGTCAAAAAAAGATCATTCAAGTCGATGCAAGGATAAAGGACAGGGGTAAGTCATCTTAATTATTTTATAAAACTTGTTCTTATATTTTTAATTAGTTAAATACTAGGTCTGTTAGTTTAAGAATTCGTTCTCTAAATGGTTGCGATAAAAATCATCGTTTAAACTTTCGAAAAAGGAATGGTTCTAATGACATGTACATTGCTTATTCAGGTTTTGTGAAAATTCCTTCACATTAAAATTAAGCAGTGCACTATCTCTTGTCCAATTATATTTTTGAAGAAGAGAATATCTCACACATTCATGATCCGCTTGAATTTAATCTCCAATAGAACATCAATAACATTCAAACATGCGAGAAACAGAGGCTTTCACCTCATCATAAAAACATGTTATGAAGTAATCTAAAGTCTCTTTGTTTGTGATGTGCGAACATTTGCATCTACGTAAGTTTTCTAACACATAAACAGGAATCACCTTTGTTAAAACAGTCGCAATTAAACAATCAGTAATCGAATCACAATTTTTCTTAAGTTTACGAAATTGTTCTTTTGTCATCGTTATAGAATTAGGTGTGAAACAAAACTCAGTCTTCTGTTTTTGATAGCTGTTGTAAAATACAGGATTCTGGTTTCACAAACGGCGTCATCAGGTCATTGTTAGACACAAAGGTATATTTTTCACAAACAAAATGAAATTTTTCCATTTTTAATCTAAATTGATCAAAGGTTGCAAGTGATAATTTAATTCCTTCGTGAATAGGAAAAAGTTCACCGCCACTAAATTCATAAGTCATAAATTTCTCAATGTGAACATACAATTCACAATTCTGATTCATTCTAACATGAACAATTGTGTGATCTTCCAAGTCACGTTTGGAAGGTGATACGCCCACGTTCCAATGTGCAGGAGAAAAATCATCAAATTATTTAAATGTACGACTAGAGATGGGAATGCTCGGAAAAAAATCGGAAACTTTGGGAAAAAACTGGTTTTTTCCGTTTTTTTCCGAAGGGGTATTTTTCAATTTTTCCGAATCGTAAAAAATGAAATTTAATTTATAAAATAATAAAGTCAAAATTTTATTATGGCTGCATTCTGATATTTTTTCATGTTCTGTGTCTCCCATGAAAATGTTAACATAGAAAATGTGATCTGTAAGCATAATTTGAGTCCTTTAAAGGATCCTTTACAATTTTTTCACCATAAAACATAGGATCTTTCAAAAAATTTTGAATATTTTTCAACCTCCATTCTGAATTCTCCAGAAATGTGATGATTTTAGAATAACAACACATGTCACATAACAACTGAAATCACCAATGAATCTCTCATCTAGCTGTATATACAATAGTGGCCAAAATTGCGGAAACCTTTTGGGAAAAAATGGTTTTTTTTTTAAAGTTTGATGGCTCTAACACCCAATATATATATATATATATATATATATATATTAGTTATACCATAAAAACTATATACCACTGGAAAGATAATTTAATCGAAAATATCATGCAATGCAGTTTGTTCAATTCTAAGTAATTTTTCAAACGTTATAGCCAAATAATCAGAAAAGGGCGGTAAAATCTGGTTAGGTTGAGGATAACGATTTTTCTTTTTCTTGAATGTAGCCAATGCAAATAAATGTCTGGAGTATCAGACAGATTCTATTTTATTTGGTAATGTGTCAATCTAGGGTAGGATTTCAAAATAATATATACATGCCATATTTTGGTATTTATAGGAGGATTTTCATCACTATTTTTTATGATTGCTATCAAGTTGCTAAAGTTTTTTGCCAGCTTTCAATTTTTGAGCTAGTAAAGCATAATAAAATTAACAAAACATCATAAAGAGTTAATTAGTTACCCAAAAATCAAGGTGTAACAATATTTTTAAGTGTAGAAAAGTATGGTTATGAAGAAATTTGAAGTAAAATTAGAAGCAAATTAGCAAAGGATATGTCTAAGTCCAGCAAAACACGACTGGTAAAGGCAGGAAAAGGTTCAGGAGAGCAATTCGCGGAAGAAGAGTAAAGTCCTTGTGTATAGGTCACAGAAAACATTATCTCGGTGAATGCAACATGAAATGGTGCACTGAAATGTGGAATTGAAGCAAAGTATACGCTTCTGTAGAGAATGCAGTATTTCGGTCTAAATGCTAGAATTTCAGGGGAAAAAAATTATAAATCAAATAAAAGTTGAAAATTGTAAACTGAGGTGAAAGGCATGATTACTAGACAGAGAAATAGTAGGGTCATGTTATTTGGATTTTCTAAAAGTTTTTTTTTATGGAATTCTAGCATTTAGACCAAAATACTGTACTCTGCACAGAACTGTACTTTGTTTCAGCTCTCCATTACAGTGCATCATTTCATGTTGCACATACCGAGATGATTCTTTTCTGTGACCTATACACAGGCTGAAAGACTAACTTTTAAAAGCTGACTTTTTTTTTGTAATATATTCATGTAAAGTGAAAAACAAAATTTTCTTTAGTATGCAGAAATTGAAAAAATGTTTTATTTTATATCTTTTAAGAAAATGTAACTTATTTTTGAGAAACATTTGTAAGAAATCAATTATTCCAAAATTTAGAATTTTCCTGAAAAAACTGTTTTTTTCCGTCACTTCAAAATTTCCGAAAATTTTACATCTCTATGTATGACTAAAATGGGTTATATCCGAAATTTCATAGTTTAAAGTGCTTCCAGGTAAAAACCGTGTAGATGGGCATAGCATAGCATTCATTTTTCTAACAATCAAGTTCAAACAGGTAAAGATGACTCACTCTAGTATGCGTGCAGCAAACTGGAAGTGGTGGCAAACAAGCTCAGGAGAGTCTGCGCAAGCAGATGTGTCACTCTGATAAGCGTGCAGCAAAAAAATCACAAACCTGAAGTGGTGGTAGACAAGTTCAGGCAAGTCTGGGCAAGCAGATGATTCACAAGCTGATAACACGTTTGTAAAAGCGAACACACCGAAGGTAGAATACACTCACATTACAAGAGAAAGTGAAAAGTCAACTTGTGCTATTCAGTTTTACTTGAAAAAACACCTTTTGGCTTAAAATAAAATTGTTTGGGGACAAAAGTAAAATCAAAATCGCCAAAAACAAAAGATAAATCGCCAAATATTGTTTCAATAGCAATCTTGTCCATTGAATAATTTTTTAAGCATTACGAACCTTCCCGATCATGTTTAAGTTAAATATTTTCGTTTTATAATATTATCTCTTGTCAAAACTGTTTTTTTTTCTTTCTGTTTCTTTTTATCTTTCTCTTTTTTTTTCTTTTTTTTTTATAAAATTATCAACAGTTTTTTATTTTATTTTTCGGGATGTATAGCCTTTTCAATTCTTTCTGCAACACTAATGGTCGCCAAAAAATAACCAGTGGCAACCTTTTCGTCCTAAATAACAGAACTTTCCATCATAATTCTATAACTAATACGTAGAACGTTGTGTTATATACTAATATATTCTCAAATTTTTTGTCTATTTTTATCAAGACTTAACTTACTCATGTCTATTTTTCTTAGTTAAACAATTTCTATGATTGCTTTTAAGAATTCTTAACTGAAAAATCCTATCTTATTTTACCGAATTTTTAATATTTACATTAAAACTATTTCTCTTATTTAAAGTGTGATTATCTATTTTCTCAAAATTTAACATATTTTTATTTTCTCAAACCTTATGGCTATTTTTATCGAGACTTAACTTACACATGCCTATTTTTCTTAGTTAAACAATTTCTAGTGAAAAATCTTATTTTACCGAATTTTTAATATTTACAGTAAAACCATTTCTCTTATTTAAAGTGTGTATATCTATTTTCTCAAAATTTAACATTTTTTTTCTCAAACCTTATGTCTATTTTTATCAAGACTTAATTTACACATGACTATTTTTCTTAGTTAAACAATTTCTAGTGAAAAACCGGTAGGCGGAAAAAATCACCCTGGAAAAAATCACCACGGAAAAAATCACCACGGTAAAAATCGCCACGGTAAAAATCACCAACGGAAAAAAGCACCATCGGTAAAAATCGCCACGGTAAAAATCACCAACGGAAAAAAGCACCATCGGTAAAAATCACCACGGTAAAAATCACCACGGTAAAAATCACCACGGTAAAAATCACCCCCGGAAAAAAGCACCATCAGTGAAAAGCTCCCTGATAAAAAAAAAGGGGGGGGGGCTTCAAGTTCAGATGGGAAAATACCACACATCACATTTATGAATAACACGTCTTTAAATAAGCCAATTATAATTTCGGGTAAAGCACGTGCTAACCACGTGTATTTACTAACCACATGTACAAGGGACAATCAGAGAATTAGATACTTCATATATTCTAATACAGCAAATCTTGTGTGTGGGTGTAGGAGGGGGAGGGGGGTGTATATATATATATATATATATATATATATATATATATATATATATATATATATATATATATATATATATATATATATATATATATATATGCAAAAATTATTTTAAAAACGGCCCTAACGATTTTGACGAAATTTTGTATCCTACAGTTTTGAGGTACCAGGAAACGATTGGGCTGGGTCACATGTTTGAGAAAATTCGATTAGTGGGTCATTTTGGGGTCACTACGGGTCAAACTAATTTTATCTAAAAAATAGTTCAAAGGATTTTGACTAAACATTGTATCTTACCATTTTCGGGCACGAGAAGACTATTGGGCTGAGTCACAAGTTCGAGAACTTTCGATTATTGGATCATTTTGGGTCAACGAGGGTCACGTTAATTTTATCTAACAAACGGCTCTGACGATTTTGACGAAATTTTGTATCCTACAGTTTTGAGGCACCAGAAAACCATTGGGCTGAGTCACATGTTTGAGAAAATTCGATTAGTGGGTCAATTTGGGTAGTCATGAATCAGTCATGCTAATTGTATCTAAAAAACAGTTCAAACGATTTTGACTAAACTTTGTATCCTACCATTTTCGGGCACGAGAAGACTATTGGGCTGAGTCACATGTTCGAGAACTTCCGATTAATGTATCATTTTGGGTCAACGCGGGTCAAGTTAATTTTATCTAAAAAACGGCTCTGACGATTTTGATTAAATTTTGTATCTTACGAGTTTCGGGCACGGGAAGACTATTGGACTAGGTCACATGTTCGAGAAAATTCGATTAGTGGGTCATTTTGGGTCACCATGAGTCAGGGTCAACCTAATTGTATCTAAAAAACGGTTCAAACGGTTTTTACTAAACTTTGTATCCTACCATTTTCGGGCACGAGAAGACTGTTGGGGTAGGTCACATGTTCGAGAAATTTCGATTAGTGTGTCGTTTGGTCCTGGGTCATTATGGGTCAAGCTATTTTCATCTTAAAAACGGAGGATTTGAACTAAATGTAGTATTTTACAGTTTTAGGGAAAGAGGAGACTATTGGGCTAGGTCACATGTTCGAGAAAATTCAATTAATGGGTCACCATGAGTCAGGGTCAAGCTAAGTGTATCTAAAAAACGGTTCAAACGATTTTGACTAAACTTTGTATCCTACCATTTTCGGGCACGAGAAGACTATTGGGCTGGGTCACATGTTCGAGAACTTTCGATTAGTGTGTCATTTTGGGTCAACGCGGGTCAAGTTAATTTTATCTAAAAAAGGGGATATATATTAAGGGGATATAATAAAGGGGATAGTTATTCAGGAGTTGATAGCTGATTCCTGATTAGTGGACACACCTATATATCAATCCTTATCTTTTTTCCAATCCGATTTTAGTTGTATAATGAAAACTAACAAAGAAAGAACTTTTCGGGTAAAAAGGAAGACACGGTTTTTACCTCCTCCCCAACAGTGGACACCTTTTTTTATCAGATACTTTTCCAATCTACAAAAATTCTACAAATATTGCTTAAATCGAAACCTTCCGTATTATAGAAATTCATACCAAAATTACAGAATTTTATAAACATCAAGAAATACTAGGTCACAAGTTCAAACCGTGTTTGTAATAAATAACGGGTAGGGAAAAAATTAGAAATTGATATCAAAATTGCAGAATTTTATAAACATCAAGAAATGCTAGCTCTCAAGTACATACAGTGCTTGTAATAAAAAGCATTTCATGTTGCAATGTTATCTACATTTTGTTTTAAAAATTTAAATCTTAGTATCTATGATATTGCAATCATAAATTTATTGTAGATGTATTTAACTCTGATTTGGAAACGTTCTTTATGCCAGACGGCACCATATCACTTAAAAAAAAAAAAAAAAAAAAAAAAAAAAACCATTTAAAATTTTTTTTTGCTGTATATAATCGTAGATTTTCTGTCATAAAAGAAGTGAATTTTACTTTTTGTAAATAACGGTTTGATAGCATTTCTCGTAAAAAGTGTTCCAGTAAAGGATTGATTTTTTCCCGGTTACAATCCAACCGATCAGATAGAAAAATTAAAATGTTTAACACTTGCCAACATATGAGATGTAATCTTCCCAACTGAGCAAAAAATCCAGGCCAGGATTCGAACCCGGGATCCCTTGGTTGAAGCTGGCAATGCTATACCAACTGAGCAATCCCGGACGAATATGGCTGAACTAATTCAACCAGTTAACTTTAATGATCATTGTATGTAGTCTGATATCTGAATCAGCACAACAACCCAATTTCAGCACAACAAATTTCTGAGTCAGCACAACAACAATAAAAATTAATCTACTTTCCAACATAGTTGGAAAGTGTTGAAAGCAGGGCTGGCAAGTTTCTGCCGGGGTGGTTAAAACCAGTGGTTATAACCGGTTAAAACCGGCATGGCAGAAACCAGTTTCTGCCAGTAAGTGGCAAAAACTGGCAGAAACTAAGAAATAATAATAATAATAACTTTAACTGCAATGATTCATAATTCACACATGTATTTGATATGTAAACAATTAAATTAAAAATTAAAAGATTATGAATGTTATTCAGAGTAGCAAAAAGCTTCAAAATGATTATATAAATATATTTTGTTTATATAATACTAATTTTCTTTTACTTGAAAAACAGAAATTTTTATAATGGTAATCTGATGCTGTACAAGTTTAACTATTAATATTATTATTTACAGTTAAATTTCTATTTAAAAAAAAAAAGGAAAAATTACAAAAATTCTACAATATTTTAACAAATCACTGTTCAGAGAATTTTTAAATAAATAATATAATGCAATAACTTAAAGACTATCTACTATATGGAATATGGTTATATATATATATGGTTGGAACATTTTCAACTAACAGTCTTAAATTTAAAAAAAAAAAAAAAAGTCAGATTTGTTCCTTTGAATACTGTATTTAAATGAAATGTTTTTAAATCCATGGGATTACAATATCCACATATAACTACAGCTCCAAGTAAAAAAATTAGAATAATAGAAAAAAAGGAATTATGAAAAAAGGTTTTTTATGTATCGCTTATACAAAAAGTAATACAGGATAAAACTTAATATTGTAAGAATCTACATGGTTTGTAGAATCTTTTAGCATTAAAATTAAAGAAAATAATACAAAAATTAAAATAATTATTCACACTTGGAAAAAATCAAAATATTAGAATAACCATTTACCTGGTTCAAAATATTAGAGTAATGCATTGTAAATAATATGTATTTTTTTTAAAAAAGGAAAAAATAGTTATTCTTTAATATTTTGTAGCATCACCTTTGCATTTTATAACAGTACGAACTCGCTTTGCAAAGCTAGCTACAAGTGGTTCACAATGTTTTCTGCCCAGACATGACCACGCCGACTTTATGCTGGAAAGAATCTCAACTTTGTTTTTTGGTGCAACATCTATTGCGCCAAAAATTCTTATTTTATGCAACCTTCTGTATTTATCAATGTAAGATTGATAAACACAAATGTATTATTATATAACCAATCAGAAAAATTCATAAGTATTCTAATTTTTTGAACCACCTATTTTAGTATTCTAATATTTTGAATAATGAAAATAATTTTAGAAAAACAAAATATTCACTCAAAATTTAATATTTTACAGTTTTAATTTTTCTTTAATAACATGCAAATGTATTAAAACATCCACCACTGTTCTTTTTCAATTGTATTACAGTGAAATAAAGCTAAATGCAATTCCAAATACAAATGAAATTAATTATTCTAATTTTTTTATTTGGAACTGTATAACATTTCTATGAGAAAGATTTTTTACAGTTATTATTAAATTATTATGTTAAATTACAGATAAGTATTTTGAGTAAGTATTGATTATTTTTCTTTTCTTTTCAGTGTTTAATTAAAAATAAGTATGAGATATAGTTTTCTATTTCGAATTTTAAACTGAGATTTTAAATACTCTAATAATTCTTTATATATAAAATTACACAACCATATTATAACAAAAATTTTATCTGTTACATTACACATTTTTTCTAATACAAATTTATTTATTTTAAATTAAAATTATCCACAGTATTTTATTTGTTATTTATCCTGAATAAAATGTACTTAAGTAATTTAATACTACTAAAAAAATCTCAAATTATGTCACGAAATGTGTTTATGCCAGTTGTTTGCTGTTTCTGCCTGTTAAAACCGGTTATAACCACTTTCTGCCACTGGCACGGCAGAAACCACTTTCTGCCGGCAAAAACCCAGCACTGGTTGAAAGTGCATATACGTCACACTTAGGTTGATTCTTTTCAGTAGCCAGTTACTGGCTAGTGAGAATAATTTCTTTAGTAGCCGTTTTTTAGATAAAATTAGCTTGACCCACAGTGACCATAAATCGACCCACTAATCGAATTTTCTCGGACATGTGACCTAGCGCAATGATTTTCTCGTGTCCGAAACTAGTAAGATACAAAATTTAATCAAAATCGTTAGAGCCGTTTTTTAGATAAAATTAACTTAACCCGCGTTGACCCAAAATGACCCACTAATCGAAAGTTTTCGAACATGTGACTCAGCCCAATGGTTTTCTGGTGCCTCAAAACTGTAGGATACAAAATTTCGTCAAAATCGTTAGAGCCGTTTTTAAAATAAAATTTGCATGTATATACCCCCCCCCCCCACACACACACACAAGATTTGATCTCGTATTAGAATATATGATGTATATAATACTCTGATTGTTCCTAGTACACGTGGTTAGCACGTGCTTTACCCATTGACTAGTAATATAAAAACTATATATTTATATTTCTAGTCAATGGCTTTACCCGAAATTATAATTGGCGTATTCAAAGACATGTTATTCATAAATGCGTGTCATTTTCCCCTCTTAACTTGAAGCCCTCCCCTCTTTTTTCTTTTATCAGGGCCCTTTTTACCGATGGTGCTTTTATCCGGGGGTGATTTTTACCGTGGTGATTTTTACCGTGGTGATTTTTACCGATGGTGCTTTTTTCCGTTGGTGATTTTTTCCGGGGTGATTTTTTCCGTGGTGATTTTTTCCAGGGTGATTTTTTCCGGGATTCGAAAAATCTTATCTTATTTTACCTATCTAATTTTTAATATTTACAGAAAAAACCATTTCTCTTATTTAAAGTGTGTATATCTATTTTCTCAAAATTTATATATGTATATTTTTTTCTCAAACTTTATATATGTATATTTTTTTCTCAAACTTTATGTCTATTTTTATCAAGACTTAACTTACACATGACTATTTTTCTTAGCTAAACAATTTCTATGATTGCTTTTAAGAATTCTTAAGTGAAAAATCCTATATTTTAGCGAATTTTTAATAATTAAAAATATTTACAACAACAGTAACAGTAAAACAAAGGTTGTTATTTTTAATAATTTAAATTGTTGTTTTAGTCAAAAGTATTAATTTTAACTAAATTACTTTTTCCTTTATGAATGTTTCATGATTTTTAGGAACAATTTGAAAATGCTCAACTATTTGGTGAAGAAGATTTTGATGCGTACATAATGAGGTAAAAAATAATTTTTTTTTAGTTTAAAAGAAAAAAAATTCTAATTCGTTTAAAACTAGTCTAAAAAAAATTATTCCCATCATAGATAAACGCAAATGAAGATGGTATATGAAACTGGTACATGAAATAGTACCACACCCCCATTTAGAAGTGATTCAACCTGACCTCGTAGAAGCTGAACCTGATCCTGTCCTTATGCAGGGAATACATCACTGTGTAGAGGATATCGTAAAAATCCCAATGCCGGATATGGTAAAAAAAAAATATTAAAAAATTAAATCATTAAAATATTAAAAATTTAAAACATTAAAAAAATAACTTTTTTTTTATATAGGAGTGTTCCTGTTGTTTAGAAGCAAGGACAGATTTTTTGTCTCTGTGACCATGCATTCCATAAAAAATGTATAAAGGCATGGGGTGCAACCCACTGTAAATTTTGCATATGCGGGGAAAGGTTAGTCGATCAATCTATGGAAAATCATATATACCCTCCACCTGAAACTCAAGTGTGCGATCTATGTAAAAGGACACAACCAGCTTCAACCGTAAGAACCATCGGGTGTAAACATAAATTTCACATAAACTGCTTGTGGTTTTGGTATATTAGAAAATTATTCAACTGCCCAATGTGCCAAAATTCTTATAGCAAACCGGCACAGCGGATGACAAGTAGCACATCAAGCGGCGATTGTAGTACCCTCTGTAAAAAAAAAAAAAAAAAATCACTCAAGTCGATGCATGGATGAAGGACGCACGTGGTTAGGGATATGTCATCTTAATTATTTTAAAACTTGTTCTTATTTTTTTTAATTTGTTAAACACTAGGTCTGTTACTTTAAAAATTTGTTCTCTAAATGTTTGCGATAAAAATCTTCGTTTAAACTTTCGAAAAAGGAATGGTTATAATGACATGTACATTGCTTATTCAGGTTTTGTGAAAATTCCTTCACATTAAAATTAAGCAGTGCACTATCTCTTGTCCAATTATATTTTTGAAGAAGAGAATATCTCACACATTCATGATCCGCTTGAATTTCATCTCCAATAGAACATCGATAACATTCAAACATGCGAGAAACAGAGACTTTCACCTCATCATCAAAACATGTTATGAAGTAATCTAAAGTCTCTTTGTTTGTGATGTGCGAACATTTACATGTACGTAAGTTTTCTTACACATAAACAGGAATCATCAGTATTAAAACAGTCGCAATTAAATAAGCAGTAATCGAATCACCATTTTTCTCAAGTTTACGAAATTGTGCTTTTGTCATCGTTATAGAATTAGGTTTAAAACAAAACTCAGTCTTTTGTTTTTGATAGCTGTTGTAAAATACAGGATTCTGGTTTCACAAACGGCGTCATCAGGTCATTGTTAGACACAAAGATATCTTTTTCACAAACAAAATGAAATTTATCCATTTTTAATCTAAATTGATCAAAAGTTGCAAGTGATAATTTAATTCCTTCGTGAATAGGAAAAAGTTCACCGCCACTAAATTCCTAAGTCATAAATTTCTCAATGTGAACATACAACTCACAATTCTGTTTCATTCTAACATGAACAATTGTTCGATCTTCCAAGTCACGTTTTGAAGGTGATACGCCCAAGTTCCAATGTGCAGGAGAAAAAACATCAAAATATTTAAATGTACGACTAAAATTGGTTATATCCGAAATTTCATAGTTTAAAGTGCTTCCAGGTAAAAACCGTGTAGATGGGCATAGCATAGCATTCATTTTTCTTACAATCAAATTCAAACAGGTAAATATGACTCACTCTGGTAAGCGTGCAGCAAACTGGAAGTAGTGGCAAACAAGTTCAGGCAAGTCTGGGCAAGCAGAAGAGTCACAAGCTGATAACACGTTTCTAAAATCGAACACACCGAAGGTAGAATACACTCAGATTACAAGAGAAAGTGAAAAGTCAACTTGTGCTATTCAGTTTTATACTCTTCGTTAACAGGATGTGACCTCATAGCTACGATAGAAAAATAACGTGATGTTAACAACCTCTCAGCATTAAAAGCACATATCAAGACTTGTTTATTTGAAGAATTCACAATGAAAAGACTCCTATAAAAAATTTTCAGGTAAGTCCAGTTTTAATTATTAATTCTCTTTTCTCATGTTTAAATTAACATTTTATCAAAGTTATTCAAAAAAAAATGTAACATTAGTAAAAACAGTGTAAGTTGAAAAAAACATACAACACTTTTAAAATAATCAAATAAGTTTATTTTTCATTTAAAATAACACACATCAAATAAGCCTGTCATATACGTATACAATCACGTATACAATTCTATCACGTATACAATTCTAATTTCAAAATTTTTCGTAATGTCCAATTAAACACTCGTTCTGTGAAATTTTCAAAGCCGTTGTACAATTTTAAAAAGGCATTCTCAACATGCACTTGTATGTTTTGGTCTGTTAATTCCAGTTCACTTTTGGAAATAAAAAAGGGAGTCGCATTCTCTAAGTCTGCATCCTGTGTTTCACGATAGACATCCACTTTAATAGCTGCATACCATTTTATTGACTTTTTCATTTGTAATTGGTAATTTAATTCGTTTAAAACATCCGACCGAACACTTTGAAAAAACGAACGAAAGTCTTTTTGATTCATCTCATTGGACGTGATGATAGTTTTAGTAAAGATGTTTCGCACATCATGTTGTCTTTTAAAATGCTTCACTTTTTCGAATAATAAATCTTTGAAATGAGGTGACTTCTTCACATTAGGTAAAACTTTATGAAAAGTATCACAATGTTGTAATAAATCCGATTCACAATTAAATATTTCACACCACTTTGCACATGAATATTGTTTTCCTGAAATGTGAGTTTTCTTAAGTTTCAATAAGTCTATCATTCTTGAAAACAGTTCTTTGCAATCACTACACTTGAACTGTTTAGGTAATTTATGAATCTTTCCGTGAATATGTAAATCACTCTTTCGCGAAAAAACTTCAGCACACACCTCACAGCGAAAAGACTTTTCCTTTATATGACTTTTCATGTGAAACACTAAGTTAACTTTTCGAGGAAATGTTTTGTTACAGAACTTGCAGAAATAGGGTAACTGTTTAACTGCTTTAGGTGAACCAGTTTTATCCGCTATAGAAGATTACGTCGCGCATTCCATATCAACTTTAAAACTTAAACAAAAAGTCACAACATTCACAAACTGCTATAAAACACCAAACACTTTTTTCATAAAATAACATTCTCACGATTCAAAATGCTAGCATTTTATTGGTTAAAAAAGTCACATGATTAAATTAAACACGCGCACGATCAGGTGATTTTTTTCACAAATAGCTTACAACACCTCTCAATGATATAGTCCCATGGCTTGATCATTAAACCCACCGACAATGATCAAGCCATGGGACTATTTTAGTCCCGGGTTCGAATCTCACAGATAACTTCTTTTCAAACTTTTTTTTTTCACACTTCCTTTTCCCACCAGTAGAGGGCGACACCCTTTTTCCCTTACCTCCTTTAGGCCCGACACATTTCATGCATTTCGTAAAATGGATCTAAAATAAATATGGGTAATTACTCTCTACGTGGCAACTAATTGCGAAATTTGGCTATCTTAAAAAAAGTCTCCACAAAGTCGCACTTAAAGAGGCTACTTTACTCAGACGAAAACACCCGCTCGCTAATGTTAATCCTATGGAGGAAATAATTTACGCATTTCAATATTTTTAAATGATTTTTGTTTCATTGGATAGTTGAAGTCAATCTCTATGCACTATCTTATCTTATCTTAAAATCTTATCTTATTTTACCGAATTTTTAATATTTACAGTAAAACTATTTCTATTATTTAAAGTGTGCATAACTATTTTCTCAAAATTTAATATATTTTCTCAAACCTTATGTCTATTTTTAGAAATACTTATGTCTATTTTTCCTTTATACTTGTATTGTTGAAAGTTATGTATGTCTATTTTCTCGAGATTTAAAGTGCTATGCTATTTGTATAATTGCTTTTAATAATTTTTATTTTACCGAATTTTTAATATTTACAGTAAAACTATTTCTATTATTTAAAGTGTGCATAACTATTTTCTCAAAATTTATGTCTATTTTTATCAAGACTTAACTTAGTTAATCAATTTCTAGTGAAAAATCTTATCTTATTTTATCGAATTTTTAATATTTACAGTAAAACTATTTCTATTATTTAAAGTGTGCATAACTATTTTCTCAAAATTTAATATATTTTCTCAAACATTGTTTTTTTTTAGAAATACTTAACGTCTATTTTTCCTTTATACTTGTGTTTTTGAAAGTTATTTGTCTATTTTCTCGAGATTTAAAGTGCTATGCTATTTGTATAATTGCTTTTAATAATTTTTATTTTACCGAATTTTTAATATTTACAGTAAAACTATTTCTATTATTTAAAGTGTGCAGAACTATTTTCTCAAAATTTAATATATTTTCTCAATCCTTATGTCCATTTTTAAAAATACTTACCATGTCTATTTTTCCTTTATACTTGTATTTTTGAAAGTTATGTATGTCTATTAAAAAAAAAAACTTATTTTTATAAGTTATGTACATTTATTTTCTCAAAACTTAACTTACTTTTATTAGTTATTAGTTATATTATACATTTATTTTCTTATACTAAAATTTTCAGATAGTTAAAATTATTTAGAATAATTATTCTTTTAAAACCATTTGTATACAAATAGTTAAAGCTTTACTTAATAAAAAAAAAATGTATTAGTTTAAATTATTCCACTTATTTTTAAGTATTAAAATTATTATTCGAAATAAAAGTATAAATTTTTATTTAAAAATGTTTTGTTTTATAATTTTTATTTATAAATGTTTTGTTTTATAATTTTTAGGAAGATTTCGAAAACGCACAACAATTTGGTGCGGAATATTATAAGGTATATATTAATAACATTAAAAAATTCTGACTTAATTTTAACCTTATTATAACCTAATTAAAAAAAAAATCTTATTTATTTTAGATGAATGAAAATCAGAATCATGGTATTGAGGATAATGATGATGAAATACAAATTATTAATGAAATAATCCCTCATCCACATCTGGAGGAAATAAGACAAAATAGGGCGCAGCCAGACCCGTTATTGTTGCAGGCTGTTAGACAGTTTGTAAATGATAACAGAATAAGACCTAATCCAAATCAGGTAAAAAAAAAAAAAAAAAAAAAAAAAAAAACTTTCATTTCTCTAAAAAAAACTTTCATTTCTCGAAAAAAAAAATTAATTCTTTTTTAGATATGTACGTGTAGCTTGGGGACAGTGGTGTAGATTGGCAATCACCTTGTGGCCACAGTTTTCATGTAGACTGCATCATTTCGTGGGGAAGTAAACATGTAAAGAGATGTTCATTTAACGGGTGTGGTGGAAGATTCGTGAACGACGAAATCATTAATCACATTTACCCCTCACCAACTATCGAAATATGCAATTACTGCAAACGGACACAACCACAGTCACAAATACGGTCATTCGGATGCGGACACAAATTTCACATAAATTGTGTTTGGTTCACCCAAATCAGGCCAAAATTTACATGTACAAACTGTAGAACTATGTTCACACCAATTGGTATTGTGTAAAAATTTAAATTTGAAAATTAAATATTTTTTTTAAATTTTATATTTCTACTTTATTTTTAATACAAAACTATCACATAATTTTATAGGTATTATTTTTTCCTTTACAGGTATTATTTTTTCCTTTACAGGTATTATTTTTTCCTTTACAGGTATTATTTTTCTTTTACAGGTATTATTTTTTCTTTTACAGATATTATTTTTCTTTTACAGATATTATTTTTATAGCAGGATTCCTACCACTCAACTCCACTCGACTGAAAGCACTGTTGGCATTCTGTTACTAAAAAAAATTAAGCACTGTTGACATTCTGTTACTTTAAAAAATTACGTGCATTTTAATTTTAATTTTCTTAAATCTCAGTTCACCTATAGGTCGGCACAATCCTTTCATCTCCCTTTATTTTCCAGCAAAAAAATTAAGCCCCCCTACCCTTTAAGCTCACCTCTTCTAGAAGACCCCATAAAATAAGCCCTCCCCTACTTCGTTATCCGGTTAAACTTCCTGTCTTACTTCCCGTCCCTTATCTTATTACACTTCCGCTCCCACTCCCAGGATCACTTCCGGTTCCACTTCCGCTCCCGCCTACGCCACCACAATCATTGATCCTGCTGAGGGCTAACTCTCCTTTTCCTACTACTCCAGTGCATTTATAAATTACTCGCCAAACAACAATGAAAAGTTTTATTCCTGTTAAGATTCGCACCATGTGAAGTAATTTTAACAAGTTATAAACATAATTTTTTAACAGAAGATAGCATAGTAAGTTGTACCTTCGTATTACCTTAATTGTATGCCTTCATTAGTACATGCGACATGATTTTTATTCATTAAAAAATATCCATTTTGATGGGGTTAATCATTGTTGTGTATGTACAATAACCACGTTTATCTTTTTTCATGCCAATTATATACTCATTTTTCAGTTAAACGACTATGAAGATGCAGAACGAAAAAATTTAGATTGTGCTAAACGGATAAAAACAAGCCTGATTGCACAAGGCATGAAACCAATTTTTCTTCAAATTCTTCTAGTGTGGAGTCCAACAGATGCAGTTACGCCTGACACTATTGTTACATTTCTCTCTAAATTTAATAGAAACATCGAGATTCGAAAACAGTGGGATCAAGTACCCGGCATGATTGATTCTCCTTCAGTCTTCGGTAGTGTTATGGCGACATTTTTATCGTGTGGAAAGATGTACACAGCTGCCAAAGAGTTGTCTGTTTCATTCAAGTAAGTTATTTTACTTATGCATCTTACGGTGATCGGTTATATAATTGTAGATCACGAAAGAAATATCTATAAAATGCATTGCATAGTTGTCAAGTATAATCAACAACTAGGTCAATTTTGAATAAAGTTTTTACAAGGTTTTTAATTAACTTGTTTTGCATATTTGTATGGTTGAAATCTTGCCACTTACGATTAAGCTATTGACTTGAAATTTGGCATACTTATAAATTTTGCATGACAATACAATTTATTGGCCAGTTCCGCGCATTAAAACACCACAAAACGTTGCCCCAAAAGCTTGCATTTTCCCATAGAAATAATATTTCGGTTGTATAATTTTAATTGAAAAAATATTTTCATTGTTACAATTCTCATGCATTTTCACCACATTGCTGACCGCATCATTATCACGTCAGCATTGCGCGGCGCACATTTTTGTGCTTTATAATATAGGTTCAATTTTAGGAAGTTTCACTTCTAATGTACGTTTATTGTATCCATTGTTCCAACTCTCATACGCTTAAAACTGTATATTCATGTCCGCTAGCATCAAATTCCCTCAAAGTTTGACTACACTAGGCAAAATATCACAAAAAAAAAAAAAAAAAAAAAAAAAAAATTCGTCATAAATAAAGTTAACTTGGCTATAACCGACTAATTTAGCAAAATTTTCATTCAAATTTAGTATTGACGAAAACTGTGAAAACATCTCATTTTAGCTTTGTGTCTTCGAGTAAAATTAGCTAAAATCTTAAAACCAAGAAATAGGGAAGTTATCACCTTTTTCCCGGTACAGGCCGGAAGGATTTTTTCCAGCTGAAAGCGGGATTTTTTTTTTCCCCATTTACTCGTCATTTTTTTCTTTCATCAGATTTTTTAACAAGCTTTTTGGATTTCTTGCTAAATATCCCGGGCAAAATTTTGTCAAAAAAAAAAAATTCTTTATTGGCAAGAAATTATTCTATATTATTAAATAAGACCAAAAAAATAAATATATAAATAATAAAAAATAAATATATTCTTGTATATGACATGTGACAAAAAATGAAAGCTTGGGGTGATCAGAAAACATTGAACATATGAATACAAATCAATGAACAAGAGTTACAACAACCAACTGATCGTACAATTTAATGTTCTGTTCACATTAGTTTGGCCCAGCCATACTCAACCTTTTTTTCTCGCGGGCCGCATTGCACTTAAAAAAGGGTAATTAAAATAGAGTAATTAATATAATAAGATAACATAAGTAGTATAACAAAGCAATATAACAAATTTAATAATACAAAAAGTTTAACATCACTATTTCCAAACAATAAACTTCGTGGTAGATTTCATTGCAAATGTTGTAGAAATAGGCCGCAAATTTTGTCGTTTGGAAATAGTGGTGTAAAAATATTTTGGTGCTATTTTTTTCTTCGACTAACATTTAACCCTAAAAAGCTATATTTTCTATATAAGAAGTATAAAACGTAATCATATAACAATGCCGAATTCCCATGTTCTAAAGAAAAAAAAAATTAGAGGATATTCTCCAATATCAGTTTTGAGCAAAATCTTTATTGTTTTTATTTATTGTAGAACTATATAGTGCAAATTTAATTAATTTGGAATAACGCTTGATGTGTATTGAAGATTGGGAAATGTATACACCACTGTAGCACAAATGTAGAACTATATATATAATATATATAAAAAACTTTTGACTAAAAAAATGCATTTAAGATGTTTTAAGATAATTTTTAATTAATTATAAATAACAGGACAGATTTTGTCTTCCCATGAAAATAATTAAAGCAACACTGAAGATCTTAAATACTTTTTATGCACATCTCAATTAATTTTATAAATATAGTTTGATGATTATGTGTCTAGGGACGCACATCAATAGTAGCCGGGCCACATGCGGGCCGGGGGTCGCAGGTTGAGTATGGCTGGTTTGGACGATTCATAAACAAATTTGTTAATAAAATACCAAGTAACCTCATACAAAAATTTGCATCTCGCAAATCAACTAACTGTGCAGTTTAATGTTTTCCGAGCTTCCATAGCTTTCATTTTTTGTCATATGTCACATCCTGAAATATTTTTCTTACTCTGGTTGAAAAAAAAATTTTTTTTACTTTTTAGTGCACTTTAAATTAAATAAAAACTGAGTTTTCCTTTTCTTATATATATATATATATATATATATATATATATATATGGATTTATTTCCCTATAAAAATAAATATAAATTGCTTTTGTCATTATTATTAAATAATTATTCAATTAAATAATCTACAAAAGTGGATGATATAATATTTTGCTCATTAATTAATTGAGAAAAGAGACTTTAGTAACGAATGAGCAAAATATTTGAGTAAAACTATTTTAATTTAAATTTTGTTTGTAAATATATAATTTACGTAGAAGTTATTATTCGGAATTTTTTTTATTTACATTTATTTTTTAAAAGCTAACCCTATGCGTGGTTTTTCGCATTTATATCAAAGGTTAGTAATCTTAATTTTGAAAATTAAGTATAAGTCTTAATTAAGTATATATAATAAATAAAGTATAATAAATTAAGTAATAAGTATAATAAGTATAATAAATTAAGTGTAAGTCTGTTCTCTACCACAATTATTAAAATCATAAGTTACATGGCGCAATGATTTTAATTTATTAATTATTTAATAAATAAAGATCTTATATATACAGTCAAACCCCGATTTAGTGCCATCTCGAAATAGCGCCAATTCCGTTTAACCGCCAATTGCGTCTATGAACAAATCTGCCAAATAGGAATTTCAATGTAATGTATCCGTTAAAGCGCCAACTCGATATACCGCCAAAAAAAAATGTCTAGAAATTACTGTATTTTCTTTGCATATCTTTCTTTTTTAAATTTTTTGTTAGAATTTCAAAGGACACTTCCTTTTCATGTGTCTAGATGTTTTCAAGCTCAATTCAAACTTTATTGAATAGCAAAGAATTTATATTGTTCTCAACACCTGCCAAAATGCACCTGCTATCCATTCTACTTGTCATTGGGAGAAGAAAAATAACGCGCACTGAGTGCCGAGCAAGTAAAACTTCTGATTCAGACTGGCGAGTCACGTGATCCGATCCGCTTCTGGAGCGGGGAGAAAACAAGGCATGACACGCCATTGGCTGAAAGGGTCTCTCCTCTCTCAGGTGAGAACAATGTAAAAAATAACTTCTCCCTGTACTTTATGTCGATTTCTTAGAAAGAAAACGGTGTGCAGTGCAAAATCTCTCATTCAAAATTTTGGTCGGACGTTGATTGAAACATCGAAGAATTCACCAGCTAAATCTGTAAAATATCTCTTTATTTTAACTCATTATGGCGAAAAGAGCAGTTTTATCAATTTCAGAAAAGCGGGAAATTTGTGAATATAAAGAAAGAAATGTGAATGTATCGCAGCAACACATCTCCAATCATTTTTCTACACTCTGGAAAAAGCCTGTTAGCAGGCGCTGCATCGGAGACATTTTGATGAATACAGAAAATTGGATTAACACCAACGAACTGCAATCATCTGTAAAAAGACTGAAAACAGCGAAACATGAAGACTTAGAGGATGCCCTTTGCACATGGATACAACAAATGAGTGCTAAAAATGCCACTATCAACGGAGATGTCATCAGAGAGCAGGCAAAAGTTCTTGGCCAGCAAATGAATATTACAGATTTCGAATACAGTAGTGGCTGGTTGAACAGATTTAAAAAGCGACGAGGATTCTCTCAGTACATACGAAGTGGTGAAACTGCAGGTGTTGATGAAGATATTGTGTCAAATGGTCGCAAAACACTGAGTGTGCTGATTTTAGAATATAAACAAGAGGACGTTTACAATATGGATGAAAGTGGCCTTTTTTACCGCTTGCAGCCAGATAAAACAATTTCGAGTGGGCCTGCTAAAGGATTAAAAAAAAAAAAAAAAAGATCGTGTGTCTCTTGTGTTCTGTACGAATAGTGATGGATCTGATAAAAGAACTATGACAGTGATTGGAAAATCAGCTAAGCCACGATGTTTTAAAAATTTTAATCCTGCTCTTTATGTAGATTATGAGAATAATAACAAAGCGTGGATAACTTCAGCATTATTTCAAAAATGGTTAGCGAATTTCAACATAGAAATGAAAAGAAGCAAACGCCATATTTTATTGATTTTGGATAATGCCCCTTGTCACAAAGCATATCCAATGAGTAATATCCGCATTGAATTTTTACCTCCTGACTGTACTGGATTTTTGCAACCTTTGGATGCTGGTATAATAAACCCATTCAAAGCTCATTATCGAAAGTATCACGTCCGCCAGATCATTGAAAAAATCAGTAAAGATGATTTTTCTCCAATCCTTTTACATGATGCTATTCGCATGATAAAAAAAGCATGGGATGAAATTTCATCAAAAACTATTGTTAACTGCTGGAAACATACTGGATTGATTAAACCTGAAGGATCTACTAAAACACAAAACAGTACATCACTTCAAGAACTACAAGACGAAATACACAAATTAACAGAAATTGAGCATCCTCTATCGGCAATTGAGTACATTAATATAGACAAAAGTGTTTCAACATTTGAAGATTTGACAATCGAAGAAATTGTTGCCAATCAAAATGAAAATGAAAATTCATCTGACAGCGAAGCTGAAGAAGCTGAAACGCCGCATGTTACATCTGATGAAGTTAAAAATTGCATTGGGAAAATAAGAATTTTCTTAGAAAAACATGCAACTGATAAAAAAATGATGAACAATCTTTTAGTTGTAGAAAAGATATTGAAAAAATCAATATTGAAAGGAAAACCCAAACTAGCATATTAAAATATTTTCCTGTAAAAGATAATTAAAGTAAAATAATTCAGTGTGATATTTAATGTATGTGTGTGCCTGTTATGTGCATAATTATCTACTTTATCTAAAATTGACTATATAAAGAGGTAAGTGCATGTTAATTTCATACATTAATTGGATAATTTTGAATCATGTAGCATTAATTATATTATGTATATTAATTATATTATATTAATTTATACTATTATAATATACTATATACCATTGGATAATTTAATAAAAAGGCATTACTGATATTTATTTTTATAATAATAATAATATTAGTATAATAGTATGAAAATTAATTTTTATTGTATTTTAATTCGATATACCGCCAAACTCGTTATAGCGCCAAAAATTTCTTGAACGGATAATGGCGGTATAACGAGGTTTGACTTATATATATAAATATTTAAGATCTCATATATATGCTTAAGATCTTGTATACATATATTTATATAGAGAGACTTAATGTTATTTTTTCTTATTACATGGAAAAAGGTATTAATGTGCGCTTTTTTGAAAATTCTACTTACATTTTCTCTTTTCCATTTCTTTTTTTCAACCTGACACGATTGTATACAATCACATGTTTCAAAATGCGCACATGAAACCTGAACAACAACAACAATAATAATAATTGTTATTATTATTTACTGATACTATTATTATTATTATACTCAGAAAAGAGTGAAACGTTAAGAGAAGTAACGTGAAAAGTGAGACAATAATAATAATTGTTATTATTTACTGATACTATTATTATTATTATACTCAGAAAAGAGTGAAACGTTAAGAGAAGAAGTAACGTGAAAAGTGAGACAATAATGATAATTACATTTTGTGGCACGGTGGTATCAATCACTACCTTTTTTTCTTCTTACTCGGTGACCCTTAAGTGAATTTCAAAGATGACAAAGCTGTAGATAAATATAAATTTTATGAAATAAAAGTTGAAATTGATAAGTATTTTTATAAATCCCCCCTCACACACACACACAATTGTTAAAATTGAAAATGATGCGCAGAAGTTCTTTATAATTCGACTCCATCTTCCATAAATTACATATTTTAAAATGATGCTGTAATATAATGAAGCTGTGGCATGACTTTTTAAAATTATAATTGGATTTTTTCCCCTTTATTGTTGTTATCGCTGTTAATTCATCTATATTATTCTTTTCAGGCATCTGAAATTTATTTCTGCAAAGAGATTGCTAAGTTTTATATTTCACGCAGAAGCCTGTCATTCAGAGTGCGGTTTTAAAACCTGTGAAGTGATCGTTCGTGGGAGGCGCAGAATCATTAAAGAACATAAAGAAAAGTTGAAGGACATTTTATCAGAATTTGGAATTATAAAAAATATAAGTTTTTCTGAAATTTTTCAAAGTTTAGGGCCGAATGTCATCTGCACGTTGGAGTACTCTTTTGTCACCTATGCGTATTTTGCTAAATTATACATAGATAGGACATATTTACCAGAGCCACTCAAAGGGAAGATATTTATCGAGATTAAAAACATCGGCTATTTAAAAGAAGTCATGAGGAAGGTGAACGGAAAGCTAATTGAACACTTTGAGAAGAACCAAATTTTTGACTTTTAAGTTTCATTGTTCTCTTAGCTAAAAGATGGTCAATTAAATCTGAGGTTATTTATTCTCTAATGAAATATGTAATGTACAAAGTAATTATGATAAAATCTTTGTAATCAGCTTGATTCTGATAATATTTTTGTTGTACAGTATTGTAAATAAATGTAATATATTTCTTTTATTAATGTCTTAAGAGGTTTTTATTTTATTATTTATTATTATCATTATTATTATTAGTAGTAGTAGTACACTGCAAAAAAAAAGTTAATTTTACAGTATATGCGCGGTAGCGTATTACTGCTTATTTTACTGTTTATTACTGTTAATTTTAGGGTATAATGTTGGCAGCTGGGATGTCAGTATTATATTGTAAAATCAACCCTTTTTTTTTGCAGTGTAACAGTAGTAGGAACAAGTAATATTGAGCTTTTATATAAAGGAATGTGTTTAACTGAAAATAATAGAAAAAAAATTATCAAGAAATTGTACATATTGAACGATATGATATTTTATAAAACTTGTTGGCTTTCTCTGCATCATAATTTATCTCTTAGACACAAAATATGTTTATTAAAAGTTTAGAAGACAATAGCTTTATTTTTTTTTCAAATCTATAAATTTTCTTTTTTAATAATATCCAAATATCTGTGTACATCCAGATATATCACAGTAGAAAAATCAATATTGGGGTAATATTTTCGAAGTAAAATCAATATACAATTAAGTTTGGATAAGTTAAAACCCAAGAGAGAACCCATTCAATCTATTTAAAAAGTATTCTCATTTAACCGGTTTACTCAGTTATCCGGAGTCAGCAATTGCTTGTCTCACGAACAGAGGTTCTCAAATAATATAGATTCAAGCTGTATCCCCTTTCTTCAATCACAAGTTTCTGGTGCCTCTAAATTCCCGTATCGGTTTAATATCAGTTACGGAGGTCATTAATGTGGTCGTCTCAGTTAAAGAGATAATTATTGTTTAGAGGAAAAGAAATCATAAAGATATTTGGCATTATCATTAAAAGAGTTTTTCTCGTGTAAAAATGCAGGGACCGAAGAATTAGTCCCAGTAATAGAGGTTTCTTACTTATCAAGGTTCGACTGTATAACCAATAATGGTATTTCCTGGTAAGTATTTCTGTCTGTCAGTATTAAATTATGATTTTTGCTTTCTAGAATTCAATCGCATTTGAAAAGACATGACTTTTTATAAAAGGAAACACATCATATAGAAATTATAAAGGAAAATATCCGAGATGAAATACTTAAAAGAGTTATTTTTTAAAGACGTGTAAGAAGTTGGTGGGTAATTAAAAAGTCAGATTTTCATTATTTTTGTCAGAGTGTCTATAAATATTATGTTCATTAATAAAGAAATTTAAATAAGTTGATTCTAGAAACTCATTTTCATATTTTCAGGTAAAATATAATTTTTAGAAAATTCTAACAGGCATGTATCCAGGCACCCTTTTTTAACAATGCGATTTTTTCGCAAATATTCACAATCTAACTTTCATTTCTATTTGCATCAAAATTTATCATATTCTTATTCACGTGGAAAGAAACTGATCAATGTCAAAAGATTTTCTAAAAATACATCATTTTTTAATAAATTAAAATGTGATAAAACACATATATACTGCTAAATAATGTATTACGTTAAAATACATAAAATTACATTAATGTAATTGTGTTTTTAATGTAATTTTATGTCTTTTAACGTAATATATCATTTAGCAGTATATATGTGGCTTTAACACATTTTTATTTATTAAAATTGTATATGGTGTAAGAGTCCAAGACATTTTAATAAGACAGTATATTTTTTATTATTATTCTGGAAGATTCATGAGAAATAGCAGCCTGACCATGATTGCTATGTTCCAAAAATCGATTCAAAACTCAAACTTTCACAGTATTTTTTGTTAATTAAAGATAAGAGAAAAAATTCTATTTATATATATATATATATATAATGGGAATATAATAAGAGATATAATAGTATACAGGCTGTTCTTTCTCATATTTGACCAATAGCTAATTTCTAAACTGTTAGTATTACAGATGTAGGTCCGGTTGCAAAACAGTTTCACACATTGTTCTCCATCGCATTACATGAAAATTCATTTTCGTTAGAATATAAAAAAAGTTACGAAATTTAAACTTTTGTACAGTTCATGGCTCTTAAAAGTTATATATAGAAAAACATTCTCCGTACTCTAATAAGTACAAATAAATAAGTACAATAAATTTTGCCTTATATGTAATCTTAAACAATAATTTACTGTGCCGTTTTACATACAGTAAACAAATGAAAATTGAATCACTGGGGATAAAGAAAAGTTCCATTTTAGACAGATTTCCGTCTCAGCAAGTATAATTGTATGGTGTTCCTTCCTTCGGGACCAAGAAAATATTCCGTTTATGACAGGGTTCTGTTATAGACCGATACCATTTTCACAGGTTTTACTTTAAAATACTAGGAGGAGTATATGTAACTATATATCGACCTCCCCCCCCCCCCCGCCAATCATCACCACCCCAAAAAGATTATCTGGATCCGCCCCTACTCGGTCTAAGGCAGAAACTGTGTAATACGGAAATATGGCTAACGCAAAAAAAAAAAAAAAAAAAAGAAATCTTACAGAATGATTTTCAATACAGTAAACTTTATCTAAGACGAAATACAGTCTACGATGGAAAATTTTCTAGGTCTCAATCGATTCCGCATAAGACAGAGTTTACTGTATTAATTTGTCTTCTTGACTTACAAAAATATTTAATCAATAATATCAATTGGTGATTCTTTTACAGTACAATTAAATCAATCAGGTTAAGTAATTAATAAAAACTGTCAAAAGGACATTTCAAACAAAAATGATTAGCCTGAAGTTTTTGGCTGTCATTTTCTCTGTAAAAAAAAAAAAAAAAAAAAAAAAAAAAAAAAACTCCTTTGATATTTCTATGATTGTGGCATTTTCTTTTTAATTCGTATGTTATGTTATTCAATTTCAAAGCTGCATTTATATGTAAGATTTTTAACATTTAAATAAATATACATACATTTTGCTTTAATCTTTGTTCATTTATCAAAGAAACTGATTCATGTTAAAATATCAATTGATGGTTCTTTTACAGTTCAATTAAATCAATCAGATTAAGATGACATATTTTCTCTGCATGATTACCTACATAATTCTCTGCATGCACCATCTATCTGTATATGAGATTTCCTTTGTAGATAAAGTGGGTAGGGAACACATTGTTTCAGAAGGTTCATTTTCATCCAGATTTGATTTCCCCCCCCCCCAATGTATATATGGGCATGGAATGCATTCCTATTTT
Organism: Maratus michaelseni; assembly: GCA_963931845.1. Classification (NCBI taxonomy): domain Eukaryota; kingdom Metazoa; phylum Arthropoda; class Arachnida; order Araneae; family Salticidae; genus Maratus; species Maratus michaelseni. The sequence continues at coordinate 206,685,494 of OZ007588.1, forward strand.
TTAGGGTTTTTTTATCAGATTTTTTTATTATTATTGTTTTCAAACTCTTTTTAGATGACGTTTCTTTGTTATATAATTGACAATATTTTCTAAAGTATATGTTTAATTTCATTTTAAATGTCTTTTTTTTTTTTTTTTTTCATGAATCTCTTTAACATTTTATATACAAAAATAAGAACACAATTTACAAATATTCTGTCATTATACCTAAAGGAACATCATCTAAGAATATTAAACAGAAAAAAACTCTTAAAAACTTAAAATGAATGCATTGCATGCTCAAATGTTTAACTTTAGAGTGATGAATTTAAGAATCCTTAAAGAATCTGACTACCTCTATGACATACTTATATTTAAAATATAAGATTGTTTCACTTCTTTATATGAAGGTTTGATTAGTATTCAAACACAGTTTCATTATTTGTTTGTTTGATCAATAAATGCTATGCATATTTTTGTAATAACAGAAAAACTGAAAGCAGATGTTTAAATTGGCAAAACATGAAAAACTAATTCTAGATAATAAAAGTAATCCAATATGAAGCCTGAAACAAATGTATTTTTGAAATTTTATCTATTTTTGAAATTTAAAGAAACAGGAAAATGTGAATCTGGTGCATATGAAATGATTCGATGAATAGTTTTATGAAATCTCCTAATGATAAAACTAATCATGTTTTGATATTCTATTTTTCCCTTTAAAAAAATAAGCAATAAGAATAAAAGTAATAACAGGAAAACTAAAGGCATTTTACAGAAAATGGTTAATTTAAAAGAACAAAAACTTTGATTAAAGATCTCAACCTCATTTGCGGCGGTCTGAGTTTGAAAAAATCTTCAATTCTTCTTATTAAATAATATAAAAGTTTGATTAATTTTTTTTTATTTAAAAAATGAATTTGCTTAAGGATTACAAAGTGGACCCCGCCCCCCTTCAAACTGTATTTATTTTGCAATCTTTTAAACTCATATTAGTACTCATAAGTCACAGTTATAATAATAAATATTTTCAGACTTAAATCATACGGTCAAAGTAGAATTTATTCATTTTAGAAAAAGTTTGTTGTTTTTAGATACAAAATTAAAATATTGTTTCTTCATAATTTTATATTTTTTGGCTCATAAAAATTAGAGGTATATATACAGGGTGATTTTATATATATATATATATATATATATATATATATATATATATAAAACTATCCCGCTATATGAGCCTTTAACTATCATTCCGTTCACAGAAAGTTAATGAAATTTTTGTTTCAAGCATTTTGAGGTATGAGCTTAAGAATCATATGAAAAACAACGGTTAAATTCTAACATGGCAACACCTTTTTTCTATTGGAATGTGATCTTCATAGTGGAAAAACAAAAAAAAAAAAAAGCGTTGGAAAGGTACCTTTTGCACGAAAATCGCCGGTGCTAGACAGACTAAGAAGAAAAGGGAAAACAACCAATAAGGACAGAAAACAAAACATTTTGCTGTGTTTCACAAATTTTCCACTTCACACACGATGACACTTTGCATGCGGCAGATGTTGGATAGCACTGAACAATAAAATGTTTCTATCTGTTGCTTCTTTCTCCTTTATTGGTGGTTTTTACTTTTCTTCTTAGTCTGTCTAGCGCTGGCGATTTTCGTGCAACAGGTACCGTTCCAACTCTTTTTATGGTTTTTCACTATGAAGATCAGATTCCAATAAAAAAAAAGTAGGTGTTGCCATTTGAAATTTTTGAAATTTTGCCACTATAACCGTAACTTTCCTTGTTTAACTGTTGTTTTTCATATGATTTTCTTGATCGCATACCTCAAAATATTTTAAACCAAAATTTTATTTAGTTTCTGTGAACGGAATGATAGATAGGGCTCATACATCGGGATAGTTTTTTTTTATAATCACACTGTATATATATATAAAATTTAGTTTCAAGAAAAAGCACTCAATTGCATAATTTGCGGTTTTATATCAAGTAAAATTTTTATGGAAGTGTTTATGGTTCCATGTCTGCACGAGAACATTGGACTACCTCAAAAAAGGGCACAGTGGACAGCTCATTTATACTGACTTAATAGTGAAATTTTCAATAAAAAAACATAAGCAGTTGTCTCTTCCTTTCATTCAAACTTAAAACTACAGTCAATAAAATGGTATAGTACATTTTGTTGTATAATATATTTTTAAAAATATACTGTTATATTCTCCGCATTTTCAATATCTTGAAAAATATCGCAAATAATTCATGTTTAAAAATATATATATATATTTAGAAGGCTTTTTTCTTTCTATTCTATTTCTTCTTCTTCATTTTAAGAACATGAAAATATGCTGCTTAAACCATAAGTAGCTAAGTGTCTATAGCTTTACATATATATATATATATATATACAGAGAGAGAGAGAGAGAGAGAGAGAGAGAGAGAGAGAGTTAAAATGAAATCACTTGTGCGAAAATCACAAGAAAAAGTTACTGCAAAAATTTAACAAAATAAAATAAAAATTCAAATATGAAAAACTATTAATATCTGATGGAATCGTCAGAGGAGCTTCATAAGAATAACTTATATCAAAAATATGTTATTTCATCATTAATAATAAGCAGAATTAAGCCGAAAAATTACAATGTTATGTCCCTTATAACATATCAAATTACACCCAAGACATATTCAAACAAAAAGAAAATAAAAAAATAGTACACACAACTCACCAGCTTTTGATTAATTTCTATTCAAAAATATGTGTCTGACATTATTAAAATGCAGTAAATAATTAAACAAAAACTTTAATGAAATTCCTGTGATTTTAAGATAACGTAATGATGTAGTACTGATCACCATATTTGCAAAGAATCTACTTTTATAATATTTTAGAAAACAGCATTAAGCAAATTTTTGCAGTCTGAATTCTGTAAATTAATAATACACTTCCTCAAAAAAAAAAAAAAAAAAAAAAAAAAAAATTGCTAATTTTATCGAAAAAAAAGATCTAAATGTTCAATTATAATTTGCATTCTACTATGCTGCCGGTTCCTGTAAATGTTGTTTTACCTTTCGTTGAATATGTATGCAGTCAAATGCGCAGAAATCTAAATGCCAAGTAGCTGTTATGCTGCGTTTACACTATGGCTTATCAGGCCTATCAGGTCTGCGTGGTCTGTCAGGTCCAGGTATAAGAGGGTTTAAGAATTCAGGCGTGAAAATATAAGACCTAACCAATCAGCGTGCTTCATAATTGTTTATTCCGCCATTTTAAAAAACGGACGAAGTTTGATGAAGCAGACGACAGATGAATATTTTGATGAAGATTTAAAATAAAAAAGGGATTTACAAACCAAAGGTATGTAATATTTTTCAGATATTTTTAATGTTTCTCTACATTGCTTCATAACTGTAGAAGTTTCTTTTATGTATTCGTAAATTACTATCTTCATGTATTTACGTACTACGCTACTAAAATTCATTTGTTCGCTATGTTACTTTTTATATTACCAAAGTCTTTATAAAGCTGTGTATTCATAAATTCTTTAAGTACTATCTTCCGGTATTTATATACTATGCTACCAGTTCATTTGTTAATTGTTAGTTACGTTACTTATTTCAAAACTCACCTTGTTTCATAGGCATGAATTAAAAAAAAAAATTGACAGTATATGAATAAAAATTAGAATAGTACGATCGTAATGCATAATGTACAGTAATGTCTTTTTTTGTGAGAAAATACTTTGATTTATTTCAGGTATTTATTTAATATTGTTACTGGCAATTTTTAACTTTATCTTAAAACTGGTACCAATAAATTTTTAGCCATATAATTCATTTTTAATTAACTTCTCAGTTTTCTCTTTTACTGTCATATAATTGACTGATCATTGATTTGCATTGTTATTCATCAGTTTTAAGTGTGTTAATTTTTTCAATGAATCCATCCTAATATATATCTAAAATATTGCAGAGATTTTAGATTGTATTTAGTTTCTTAGCCCTCTCCCCCACAAAAAAAAAAAAAAAAAAAAAAAAAAAAAAAAAAAAAAACTCAATCTAATATGGTAACTACACAAATATAAAATTTAACTTTTGTTAAAAGTAACAAACATGTTTTTAAGTAAACAGTTTTTACATTTACTTATTATTGCTAATTATTAAACCATTCCTTATTATTTTAAAAGTTTTATTACATGTTTATTTTTTGAAATTTTCTTTAATAATTAATCTGTAGTACATTACATGAATTTTTGTACCCCCCCCCCCTTTCACAACAAAGAATGGTTTCAGTTGGAAAACTTCATAATTTTTTTTCAGAAAAAGTTTTAAAACTTTCAAAATCTATGAACGGTGCAAGGGAGATTGTCTGGTGAATCTACTGGTGCAAGGAAATGTATATTTTATTGCTCTCAGGAGATCACTTATGTGTAGTTTTACAGTTTAGTAAGTCGCTATCATTTGTGATCTTCTGCAAGAAATTTGAATTCGGGCCTTGGACTTGTGCTATTTTTGCTTCCAAATTTGTCAAGCAGGAACTGCGGTAAATATAATGTCCATCAATAAAGTATATTAACTTGTATGATTGACTGTAATTGACTTATATGTAGTTTTTCAATGTATATTGAGTTTGTTACATAATAAAGAAGGATCTTTAAATATATTTTACATTGTTTATGTTGTTTGGTACTTTTATGTTAGCTGGGCACCAGTGATAGATATGCATGTATATATATCACTGGTGCCCTTTAACACATATATATATATATATATATATATATATCACTAGTATCTGGCTAACATAAAAGTAAAAATACTTGTTGTTTTTATCAGTTTATTATGATTATTATAATCTTTTCTTTAAATTACAGATTGCTTTTAATCGAACACTACTTTTCTCAATATCTATGCGAATACCTGTCAATTACTACAAGTTGATCTCACTTATGCATTTATAAATGGTGATCTTTTCAACAGGCATTTTGCATGATTATTTTTGAAGGCATGAATCTTCAGTAATATTTGTAAGTATGATGCTTGTAAGTAAGTCATTTTCTCAAAATTACATTGTTGTGTATTTATTAATGTTGTTTCATATAAAGTTATTTTTCCAACAAAATCAATCTGTATCAGAGAGAATCAGTTAAAGCTATGTCCATTCTCAATACAAAAATTGATTTTCATAATTTAATTCCTTTAATTTTTTAACTGAAGGTTTATTTGCTATTAGCTTTTTAATTTATAAAATGCTGTTAAATGATCAATCTAAAAACACAACTTGTAGTTAATTAATTTGTGTAGTTTTATGCAAGTGTGTAAGTTATGTTTTATATAAACTTGCGTAAGCACTTGTGTTTTATGTAAACACTAAATGTATAAGTGTTATGCTAGAGGATAGCAGTTACCCCTCGCCCCTCCCTTCAAGGAATCTGATATTTCAGAAAGTATCTATCAGACTAAAAAAAAAAAAAAAAAAAAAATCAAATTCAACAAAAACTAAAGTAACTTATCAGATAAGTTGAATATATAATTTATTTGAATTAATATTATTAATATTGAAATAATCTAAAATGTATTATCTATGATGCTATCAATGTTATAATTTGCTGTGCTTAATAATTATTAAGCTGCATATATAATAATTTATTTAATGTTTATTAATGTTGAAATGATCTAAAATATATTTTAACAATATTATGAAGGTTATAATTTGCTATGCTTAATAATTATTAAGCTGCATATTATAATAATTTATTAATGTTGAAATGATCCAAAATGTATTTTAACAATATTATCAAGGTTATAATTTGGTTTGTTTACTTACAGTTCTTTGAAGTGAGAGTAATTATTTATGTTAGTTTAACTAAATATTGAAGATAATATATTTTGACAGATTTGATGGAACATCATTAGGTTATATTTAAAAAAATAAATATTATGAAATATTCATTAGTATCTAGTTTTTAAATCAAATTTTGTTACCAATGATAGAAAATCTAGCGAAGTACATGTGTTTTGTAGATGAAGAATTTAATAATTGAAAATTTTATGCACTTTGCATTAATAATTATTTTTTCTTATTCTAGAATTCAAAAAACAACTAACTATATTGTTATGTACTAGTTTGTTTTCATAATTCTCTTTATTAATTAAATTGTTAATTTACTTTCTCCCTAAATCCATGAAAAAATAAGTTTACAAATTATGTAAAGCAATTAAACATTTAATTTGTTTTGCTTTAATACAGGCAGCTCAAAATTAATTCTTAAAACTGAAATTTAATTATTATTCTTCATAATTTATTTTACTCAAATTACTTTATTTACTCCAAGTGATTAACAAAAATGCAATTTTTGAAAACTGAAATTTAAACATTGTCAGGTGTGCGTTGCTATTGACCATCCCAAAACTACAGCAGTGAATGTTTTGAGATAATAAATGCAAATGTGTTTTTATATGTTTTCCGATATAAGTTTAACATTTTTTTTAATTGAATATTCAGGGAAGGGGAGAGCAAGCAGTGTTGAAATCAAGGGATGGCCCTTCAAATCTCCCCCCCTCCCCTGAAAGATTTGAGATTTTATGCTTTTAATGGTCAAAAAGTACAATTTCACCTCCAGAACTCTATAATGTCCCCTCGGAGCCACAGAAATCCCTCCTGGAGAAAAATGTCTAAATTCAACACTGAGGATAAATATTCTGATTTTTTATTTATTTATTGCATTGTGTTGTCATATTAGCCATACCTATTCCTCAAAAGATTGCTTTAAATGTTTTGTTATCTTTCATGTATACTAGAATAATAATAATAGTTTTCTTTTTTAAAGAAGATATTTAACATTGGATTTCCTTTAAACATGTCATTTTATAGACATGTGGAACCTTGAAAGTAGCATTTTCACATTTTTTCTGTAAAAAATAAAGATAATATTGTAGTAGCTTCCTATAAAATTGCTTGTTCAGATATAGCCCTATGTTTTATGCCCCCAATCTGGGGAAAAAATAAAGATTGTGCAGTAACCCCACTTCTTAATAACTATTTGATAACAAGAAATGTGTTTTTTTTTTTTAAGTTACTATTTCAGACATGATAAAAATTATATTCATTACTGAGGTGCACTATAAATTGCTCTCTTGAAATTGTGGTGTGCATTGCGTTTACTTATAGGGACACACAAAAGATATCGGTTACAGTACATATGTGATATTTACAGTCTGTGTGATAGGTGCATTTTCAACTTTGGTGTGCATTTTTAAGTTTAACTAAATTTTTTCATAGTACTTGTGTGTTTATAAACTCGGTTGTTCATATACAGAGCTACACAAGGGAATCCGTCAGTATTACAGACTATGGGAGTGAATTGCTTAAGGGAAGTTTTTATTTTTGTTACGCATTTTCCTGTTGAACTATATTTAGTAGACTAATAGAAGTTTGTGGAATATAAATAAGTTCATATACAGGGGTACGCAAAGAAAAATATTCATTGTCGTTTACGGTTGGTAATTGCTGCGAGTGAGTTTTAAGTTGCCTTTTAGCTTAATATGTGGTGTGTACAAAAATCTTCATATAACATATACAGGGCTATACTGCACTGTAAATAAAATATAGTAATATTTTTTTTCTTTTTATTGGAACTGGAGTTAAAACCACTTGTATTTCTGATATCTTCAAATACAAGGATATTCTTAGCAGTTTGAATGAAACATTTATTTTCATCTCGCTGATTAATTTATGTATTTATTTTAATAATAAACTGAAATTTCCATTTTTTTTCTTTCTTTTTAGAAAAAAAAAGCATGCCAGTGCTTGGTTTTGATGTTATTATTTATCATTTTTAAATTATAATAACTGAAAATTATTAATAACTTGTTTCTCCCATTAGATTAAAATACATTCTTGTTTCTGTAAAGTATCGTGCCATCATCATTAACGTCCAGACTGTTATCTATGTATTTTACTTCTGATATGTAGTATATCATTATATTCAGTAATAAATTTGTTATGTGATAATATTTATTATATAGAGCAATATTTTGTTTTATTTCTGTAACTTGTATTTTCAAATAAAGGAAATTTAATAAAAAATTTCTGTTATCATTTGACTGTAATTTTATTATAAATGATCTTTTCATGTATCTACTTGTGTTGTTTAAATAACAGAATGTATATTAAATAAGAAAATCCTCAAACCATTTTTTAATTTAAAAAAAAGAGTTACAAAGAGAGTTTATTTAAATTTTACTATTGAAGTCTTTATTTTATTTTAATATGTATATAATGCTTCATAACAATACCTTTTTAATAAACAAGGAAAATATTAAAACAATATTTTAAAAATTCTCTTAAAAAATTAAATAAACATTTGGAATTAAAATAAATGCAATTTTTAAAAGTATTTCTTTAAAAGAAAGTCTATATCATAATTTTAAAAAATCAAAAATTTTCACTTTTTAATGTTTCATGATATGTTACTTATTTAATATCATTATGAATCCATTCAAGTCAAAAATAAACTTGAATTATCAGTAGAAGTTTGTTTTATAATGCCATTATTTTTAAATTAGTCTTTGAATAAAAATCTTTATTATTTTTTTTATTCTTCAAACATGAAGGGTTTTCTTCATTCCAGAGTCGGTTTATTATCTCATTTATTTATATATATATAATTATAAATCAAATACTTAAAATGAAAGATAGCTTGAAAACAAATAGTTGACAATGAGCCACAAATTAGAAACAAATAATTGATCATAGGCAGAATGACTGCAAATGTATGTGTCTTAATTAGGGTTGGGAGTGTTCAGGAAACAAAAGAGTGCATAATGTTGAAATGCGATACGTAAGATATTATGTTTGAATAATTCTAAATTGGCCTTTTCGGTCTATTTATTAGATTATTCAATAAATACCTCTTTTAATGCAAGCACTGTATTTTATTATTTGTAGTGAATGTGATATTATTTTCAGCATACAATTGGAGTTTCACCATAATATGCTGAAGCATGTTTGGGTACAATTGCTAGTTTGTTAAATCAATAAAGAATTGCCATGTTTTCCTAAAACTTTTCTGCCATTATTAGCATTAAAACTAATACTAATATGCTTAAAATCGTCAGATATGTTATGTTGATATATATTTTTATTTTATCAAGAAAACTGGATGAAAAAGAAGATTGTAACAGCACAGCACACCTAAAAAATGTATGATGAAGTGATAGGTTAACCATATCTAGAATAATGACTACATTAATTTAAAATTCAGCGGATTACTATTTGCTTAAATAAACACCTTCATGAGATTAATAGCCAGATTTAATATTTTTGTTCCATGAATTAAACAAAACTAAATAATGATGTTTGTCAGCGGTATTTTTCACTGGAAGCAGAATTACTTAAATAATTAAAATGCTTGCAAGGGAATTCAGGAATTAAACTAATAAATTAGTGATTTGTTAGATTTACATTGTTTTATTTTATCGTAAAAAATAATAATTTCCTTTAACAGTAATAACAAAATGTAATGACAATTAATTCATAAGATGAATATTTTGAGCTTGTAAACACGGACGTTCTCAGAAGGACAAAAAAAAAGGGGGGGGGGACAATATTTTGAAACACATATGCTAAGGTGCAGAGAATAAACTTGGGGCCCAGGAATAAAGTTTCCTAGTGCCCCTACATATGTATTCGGATGAAAGAGGAAAATTTTAGAACATAAATATTAAATATATTATTTTTAAATTGTTATTTAATTTATGTGTTCAATGATTTTAATTAACTAATTTTGATTAGTATTTTTTAAATTAATTTCATTCTTAAATCAAATTAACATTTAATAAATAATTATACTATTTTTCATACATTTCCTATATTATACTATGAAATATACAATTTAAAAATAAATTTCATTAATACAGTATTGCAGTATACGTTGGGCCCCATTAACTGCTTTGTCAGGGCCCCACACAGCGTTGCACTGTCCCTGGGTGTGTATAAATTCTATATACAGTGCTGCATGAAAGAATTTTGCATACATTAGACTATATGGACAGACAACAATTGTTGAAAATAGATTTTTACTGAGTTATGTGCTTTTAAATTGTTCATTTAGATATCGTATTTCATAAAAACAAAATTTATTAATAATATTCTGTTAGTGTTATAAAGTGTTTATTTGTATGATCCTTATACCAATGGCGCAACCAGGATTCTCATCTGGGAGGGGTTCTGAACCATTGTTACTGATAAAATGAACAATTTTGTTGATAACAATACATGACACGTAAAAACTGCCGTAACGAAAATCACAATCAATCATAATATATTTAGCATGTATGTGTTTTAAAACACAGCATTTTCAGAGGGAAAAAAAGAGCAATAGCAATGAAATATGTATTACTTTACTGCTATTGCTCTTAACTTTTTATTTCATTAATTTTGTGTAGAATCCTATTATAAAGTCTTGAATGGTAAACATTTTATGCTTTCCTTTACTTTGGATTTTACACATCACATTAATTTTTTTTAACACAAGGGGTTTTCTATGCATTTTGTCAGTTTTTCAAATGCTCTGGAAGTTGATTTTAACACTGAAATCCCCCTCTTTTCACACAAAACTTTCTGACTGATGCAGGGACCGATTTACAAGTTTGGGAGTACCTTGGCACAGATACTTTGGGAAGGGGGGGGGGAGGGCTTGCACCGGTGTTTACAGTGGTTTTGAGTAAAAAAATATGTATCACTAATAGCGGTAATTATTAAGATAACCACTACTGACTTAAATGATTTAGTGATATTTAATAATTTTTTTGGGTACTTCTCTATTATACCGTCTACCACTTTTCATAATAAAAAACTATCGCCAAAGAAACGGAAGAACGTTGTCATTGGAATATCAAAATAAATAAAATATAAGAATTTACGGACACAATTGTTATTTTAATTAATGAAATAACTAATAAGTCAGTAAAACATAAGGAATAATACATGCAAATGTCAAATTAAAAACCACTTGATGACATAACAAACACGTATAATGCTTCTGACATCAAGTAAATGGGACTGCATTTTTGGCGTTTAATCTTAGAGTTGGCGATAGTTTTTTGTTATGAAAAGTGGTCGACGGGATAATAGAGAAGTACCTTTTTTTTATACATTTTCTTCTTAATTTTTTAGCAATAAAAGTTTTTATAACAGCTTCATAATCAATCTTTAGTGTTCTATCTCGCTAACGATTTTTCAAAATCGGTTCTGAAAGTGAAAGTATCTTACTAAAAAAACCTGTTAACAAAACCGAAAAAGTAAGAAATGGCCTTTGCATTGATTGACCTCAACTATCCAATAGAATTTTTTTTTTTTAAATAATGAAATGCAAGCAAGATATATATAAAAAAAAAATTCCCATAGAATTAATATTAGCGAGCGAGTGTTGTTGCGCAAGTGAAGTAGTTATTTTTAAATGAAAAAAGTAAACAGGTTTTTCCATATTAATTTTGTGTTTTTATCGTGAAAACTTCCAGATTTTGACCAATCATTGAAAAATCTTCAGTAGCATTTGGGGGGCCCTGGACCTGTGCCTCGAATGACCTGCTGTAAATCAGGCACTGGATTGATGTCACGACTAAAAGCATCTAGAAAATGGCATTTTTATGTAATCATTGAGGATTTAATTTTCCTGAATGAAAATGCAAGTTTCCATTTAAAAATAATGTTTTATCATCAGAAGAGGAAACTTCCCCTTCTGAAATTAACGTGCATTATCTATAAAGTAGAAACTTTATTTTCAAGCCATGAGAAATGGAATTCCACTAAATGTCATGTCATTTGGTTTCATTTTATTTTTTTCAATATTGTTAGGAAAATGGTATATTTTTCTGTTAGCATCAAAGAAAATCTGCATTATCACTTATAAAACTACAAACATATTATAATTAAGAAACCAAAAATAAGCTGCTATTGACATTTTATAAATGAAGAACTGTCTTTATGTTCAATTAATTTTTTATCGGGGGGGGGGGGGGAGCTGAACCCACCATTTAAGATTCTTTTTGAACACTTAAATTTAGAAAGAAAAACAAAACTAAATTTTGTTTTGAGGAAAAGGGTGATCAGAGCCCTTCAGCCAAAAAAAAAAAAAAAAAATGTTTCTTTTTGTCTTAGTGATTAATTATTTGACATTATTATTATTTCTTTTTTTGAAAATTATCAGAGAAAAATAAACTTTAGTTTATAAAATTTGAAAATTCAGATAACAGCAATTGCCTTGCTCCCATTGTGGGCACATGTGCATATAAAATGCTTTATTTCTATAAATTTACATGTAATCTAATAGACATTTTATTTACATGTAGACATACATTTCTGTAAATGTATGTCTATGCTAAGTTAGTGCTAATACTGATTAGAATGATTTTTTCTTTTAGTTCATATTTTTTATTTAAATCTTGATGGGAATTTTCTTATTTTGTATAATAAATTAAACCTTATTTAATTACTTTTGTCAGTATTATTTTGCAACAAACTGATCTCCATATATTTTTATTTTTACCAGGGAAAATAAAATGTGCACAGAAATTGTGAGACCCAGTACAGATACGGAATAGGGCTTCCGCATGCACTGTATATGGCTATATTTAATATGAAATTGGCTGCTCACTGAGCCTTTCTGAGCCTAATACAACAATATCTCTTGTATCTATATCCCCTGTGTATTTCCCAAACCTTTAATAATAATAACGAAAGAAGCACGTTAAAAAAAAATCACTTTTATTCGCGATTCAAACGGACTATAGGGGGAATTTTGGCGCTGTCCTGAGTCGGCAATCAAAGGACGACATAAGCTATTTGTATGTGTTTTTCTATTTGAAATATAAATCTTTTCTCAGTAATTTTATTACGTAAATTCGAAATATTTTGTCAAACAAAAAGAATTTTAAATTCAAACGTAATAATTATATCATAATAGTCAGTAATGAATAATAATAGTCAGTAAAATTACTGAAAAACAACTCGAAAGTTTAGCACTTTGCCTCTAAACAAGTGCCATGAAAGAGTGTTACTTGTATTACTGTAAAAACGGCTGTCATGTTGCTTTTTTTATCGGTAAGTTACCAATTAATTTTTTTCTGTAATTATATTGTGTGTGTCTTTATTTTGTCTGTGTTCTGTTCTTCTTCTTGTGTTTACGGCAAAATTTGCAATAATATTTCGTTAGATTAAAATTTTCAAATATGTCAGATTTAAATTAAGGCCCTAATCATAAACTGCCAAAAGGATTTGAAATTTCTTATATGCATCAATGAAACCTATACACGGATAGTTATCTTATATAATATCAGGTTATCTCTGTTTAATATGAAGCAAACTACTGTAGCTAATATAAATATTCTTAAAAGAAAAAAAAAATCTAAAGATGCATGTTTTTGGCCATTTAATGCTAGTTTGTTATTTGAGATTTAAAAATAATAAACTATGTTGTGTAGTGATTTAAAGTACTATACTGAGTAATTTTAGAATCTTCTGAATTTTGTTATTTATTTTACAAATATCTAAGAAAATTTAATTTTAGTCCCTCCTCCTCTCGCAAAAATAAAATAAATAAACATTGTTAGCATAAACATCTAAATTAGCTTTAGTCTGCATCTATCATATTGCTGATTTTTCTGTTTGTGTATGTTGCATCTTTAATTCTTAGAAATTTCTTATCTGCCTGATTTAACAATGTATATGATTAAATTTTATTTTAAATTAAGATTGCTTACAAAATCATAAATTGACATGATTGAAAATTCTGCAACCAAATAAAGACTCATTGTCAAAATCTTTTCAACACATATTATAGTGTAATATATAGGTTTACTGAGAATTTCTATCAAGATTTGTGCATATGTCTTTGCATATTCTGATGTTTATCATTTTTATAGCAACATACAAATTACATACTATCTATTAATTGGAAAAACAAGTTTTGTAACAAAATTTAGTCAATATTCTAATGATAATTTTGTAATACAATATGTTGTATTGTGTAGTTCTGTTGATTAAAAATTTATTCTTGTGTGATGATGCCTGAGCCCGAGAGATAGGTTAAAATTATCTGAAGATTACAGACAGTAGAGTAGTAAAGTAGTGTGAAAAAAAGTAATCCTCTGTAATTTATCTATGATTATGGTATAATTTTAATTATAGATTAGAAAATATTATTTGATATACTCATGAGTATTTAAAAATAATATATATATATATATATTTTTAAATAAATATACAAAATGTAAAAGTATTTTTTATGTTAAAGAGACCCTGAAATTATCATTATCTACTTCATTTAAGTATATTTGAGTATTATTATCAAACTGGAAATTTTATAAAATATTTATATCTTAAATTTTTGCTTCAACCAAGCATTTAAAATCTGAAATATATATATATTTTTTTTTTCTTTTTTTTTTTTTTTTTTTTTTTTTTTTGTAGAGCCAATTTTGTTGTTGACTTATTCTACCTGGATGACTCTAGACATCGGATCAGGTCCCAAAGGCACTAGATTAAAGGTTTTCATCTATTGATTTTCAAGTGAGAGATTCTGCATGCTAGCCTGTAGCATTGACAAGGAATTCCCATGAGTCATCCTCTGAAGTACTGATTGCATCTTCTGCTTTTCGTTTATGGGTACGGTGTATCAAAACAGCATCATTTTTCATTGGCACAGTGAATAAATATTGTCTGAAGTGTACTGATTTATTTGAATCTTACACGCAAGCAATATTTTTTCGACTATTGATGAAATCTATTCTGGCATGTAAAATAGGGGAAGCTCCATTCACCAGCAACTCATCTACAGCAGGATGAAAGTTTTGCCAAAAGTATGTATTTATCGCACTTTATTAATATTAACATTTTTAAGGTATTAAAAATTGTGGCAAAACTCGCGTGGTTTAGCCCTCGATGTCCTTTCTGAAATCTAGCTAACGTAGAATGTAAATATATATGTGCTTTCTTTTAATTCTAAATTATTTCGATTGTTATTTTTTAAATATATACTATGATGCTCAAACATAAAACTATAAATAGTCTAAGATTTGAAATGGCATTTACGAAACTGGGGTTCCTCCCTGACTTGAAATGGTAGACCATTTCAGAAATACCATTTTGGCACGATTTCAGAAAATACACCAAACCATAGGTGTAGAGTTTGGAAAATTATTGGTGGGGCTCATCTCTAATATACCTCTTTTGTACATATGCTTCTCTTTGCATATTGCTAAAATGGTTTTTATTAACAAAATAAATTTTATTTGGTGAATCCAGATTTTTTAAAATTAATTTTTATGACTCACCTTTTTAAAGCAATAATTTTGTATGCTATTATGTTTGATATTAAAAAGAGTTGTGAATTATTCATTTAAGAGGCATGTAAAGAAGAATAACCGCAATTATTGCAAAAAGTTCATTTATTTTTGCAAACTTTATATTAATTTTTATTTTGTTTTTTACATATGTATTTCACTTTACCTGAGAATTTTTCTACTAGTTAATACAATTCATGGAATTTTCTAATTAACTAAATTAGGCTTAAAAGGTAATATTATTGTTTGAGAATTTTCAGTTTTATTACAGAGATAATGAAATGTGCCAATTTTACTCCTGACATATCAATTCTTCAACAAAACTTCTTTAAATGTTTTTGAGAAAATGATGATTTTTATCTTAATTGTATGATTCCCTCCCGATATTGAGAAACGAGAAACATTAATCCTATAGCAATCTCAGCTCTAAAACTTTCGCGCCTGAGGTTGCGTGGCATCTATTGGACTCCATGCTGATTTTGTTTTAAAATTACGTTGTTTTTATTAAATTGTATTGTAATAAATAATAAGAAATGAAATTGCAATTTATTTTGATGCAAGATACATTTTATTATATGATTTTTTTTTTTCAAATAGTAAGCAAAGTTTAATATTTTAACAAAACAGTCATGCTGTGTCCATCAGATACACGCAACAGCTCTAGAATGAACCGCAATTAAAACAAAAAATTTCAATATCACTTTTTATAAAGTGCCCTTTTTTTGAAGCAGCACCCTGCCCTTTTTTATTCTGGGGGAAACACTACTCTGTATGTAATATAAATAAATTACCAATTTAATGTTGCTTTTCAAACTCACTTTTACCTAAATTGAACAGAATTGTATATAATTAAATAAATCACAATTGAATGTGCAATATATTATAAATATAAAACATTAAGACAATGTAAAAATCTGAATGTTCAGTCTCATTTATAACAATTAATACACTCGCTGTTATTTGGGGATAGCTTACAATAAAATCACATGAAAGTTGACTTTGAATAACATGTTCTTTCAAAATATCAATTACTTCTCCTATTTCATTTTATTTTAATATGACATTTTTGGCTACAAGAGTTCAAATGTTTAATCATTTTATTTTAACTAAAAAAGTAGCAGTGTTGAATTCAGGGAGTGGCCCAGGAGGATATTACCTCTGTCCCTGGAGGATTGAAATGTTCCTTCTGGAAAATTTGAGATTTTATGTTTTTAATTGTCAGAAAGTGCAATCCCCCCCCCCAGATCTCTATTATGCCCCCCAAAAAAATCCTACAGCATTTATCTTTATTACAAGACAAAATAAATAAAGGGAAGAAATAAAAATATATTATATATTTGCAGTAAGAAGGCACATTAAAATAAATTTCATAAAATATTAGAAAATCAAAAATTAAGCTTTTTTTTATATGTATACAAGGGGGTTCTGCCCCCTGCCCCCTTTGAGTACCAATCGCAGGACTTCTTTCTGTCTGTCTGATATATGTCTATCATCTGTCTACTGTTTCTCAGATTGTCTATACTCAATCAGCTGTCTGTTAGTCTGCTTTGTCTACTTATCTGCTGTATGACTGACTACTGTCTGCATGCTAACTATCTGTATGTATACTATTTACTGCCTGTCTATCTGACTGTAACAACATACTAAAAATACATTAACATCAGTATCCATAAACCATGAATTTAAAATATGTTCATTTCATATGTCTGTAATCTTTTGAGTGGCCCTGTAAAATAACTATAAATGCTACATACACCTTCTTCAACAAAAAAACCCCCATTACTTGATTGTAACAACATCATAAAATTTCATTACCATCAGCCTTCTACAAATCCTGCATTTAACATATATTTGCATTCTTTGTGCGGCCCTGTAGAATAACTATAAATGCTATATACACCCTCTTCAAAGAAAAACATGCTGTAGATAACTGTAACAGCATACTAAAATTTTATTAATGTCAGCAACCTGAAAATCTCACATTCAGCACATTTTTGTTTCATATATTCGTATTCTTTTATGAGGCCTCTAAAAAAACTATAAATGCTATATACACCTTCTTCCATTAAAAGATCCTGTAGGTGACTGTAACAATACACTTATATTTCATTACCATCAGGATTCTACAAATCCATCATTTAACATACATTCATTTTATATATCTACTGCCATGTGTAACTAACTATAAATGCTATAACCACCCACTTCTAGGAAAAACAAGTAGTAGGTGACTGTAAAATGACATATTAGAATTACATTACCACTCACATTCTACAAATCCTGCATTTGCAATAAATTCGCATTATTTAGTGTGGCCCTGTAAAATAACTATAAATGTTATATACACCCTCTTCTAGGAAAGACATGCAGTAGTTGACTGTGAAACATACTAAAATTTTATTACTGTCAGGATTCTTCAAATACCACATTTAATACATATTCGTTTTGTATTATTTTGTGCAGCCCTGTAAAATAATTATAAATGCTATATACACCCTCTTCGATAAAACACATACTGTAGTTGACTGTTACAACATACTAAAATTTCCTTACCCTCAGCATTCAACAAATCCTGCATTTAACATATATTTGTTTCCTATATTTGTATTCTTTTGTACAGCCCTGTAAAATAACTATAAATGCTATATACACATTCTTCGATAAAAGATATACTGTAGTTGACTGTAATAACATATAAAAATTTCATTACCCTCAGCATTCTACAAATCCCGCATTTAACATATATATTTGTATTCTTTTGTGCAGTCCTGTAAAATAACTATAAATGTTATAGCCATGCTCTTCAAAAAAAAAAAAAAAAAAAAAAAACATTCTGTAGGTGACTGTAACAACATACTAAAATTTCATTACTGTCTGCTTTCTACAAGTCCTGCATTTGACATATATTTGTATTCTTTTGTGTAGGCCTGTAAAAGAGCTATAAATGCTATATACTATACACCTTCGGTAAAACACATACTGTAGTTGACTTAAACAACATACTAAAATTTCATTACCGTCAGTATTCTACAAATCCCGCATTTAACATATATATTTATATTCTTTTGTGCAGTTCTATAAAATAACTATAAATGTTATACACACACTATTTGATGAAAAACGTGACTGTAACAACATAATAAAATTTCATTACCATCAGCATTACAAAAATCAAGCATTTAACATATATTTTTTTTATATATTCAGATTCTTTTGTGCGCCTCATAAAATAATTTTAATGCTATGTACACCCTCTTCGAGGAAGAACATACTGTAAGTGACTGTAACAACATACTAAAATTGCATTATGATCAGTATTCTACAAATCCCACAATTAACATATATTCGTTTAATCAGGATTTTATGAGCAGGGAAGACCAAGCTCTGTTCGGTCAAAATTAGCTTTAAGTTCAAATACCATAACCAAAATGATCCACTAATAAAATTTTCTCGAACATGTGACCAAGCCCAATTGTCTTCTCATGCCCGAAACCCGTAGAATATAAAATTTAGTCAAAATAGTCTTGGCTGTTTTTTAGATAAAATTAGCTTGACCCACTAATTGGATTTTCTCGAGCATTGTGACCTAGCTCAATGATTTTTTTCATGCCCAAAAACCATATACAAAATTTAATTCAAATCGTCTGAGCCATTTTTAAGATAAAAATAGCTTGACCCATCATGAACCACTAATCAAAATTCCTCGAACATGTGACCTAGCCCAATAGAGTCGGGGCAGGAGTCTCCCATTCTAATATGCTTCAAAGACAGAATTTCATAATTTTTAGCAGGAATCCTACCTTTCCATCATGAGTAACATTTTGTGCTACATTTAAAAGTATTCAGAAAACTGCTGTATTAGCTAAAACATTTTCAATTGACAATCTGATACTTTTTCCTTAATCCATGTAGCCAATCTCTTTAGCATGAATGAGGTTCTTTTCTGTCATATGAAGTGGCATGCACAATATATAGTTAAAAATAAATAAATAAAATTACAAGAAAAGTATACAATATATCCTTAAATGAAAAGCACATTTTATTTAAAATTTAAATTCATTACTTGTAGATTTTTACTAAAGAGAAAAAAATTCATTGAACTAAAACTTCCTAAATAGATTAAAATTGTGGAATCTTCAATTATCAGACTGCTGTATAATTTTTAGTTAATGCTTTTTAACAAACAGAAATTGTTGTCACTTTGTCAAAAATAATAATAATAATAATAATAATACATTGTATGCAAGCATACTCAGCCTTATCATATCATTGAAACAATGGAGAACCATTGATTGTAAAAAAAATTGTGGTGCTCAGAATAAGTATAAATATTCCAAGATTTGAAAAGGGCCACCGTTTCAAAAATTGGGGTTTCTCCCTGACTTTGAAATGGTTGTCCATTTCAGAAACACCCTGTATGTACGATTTCAAAAAACGCAACCAAATAATATAAAAATATACTTTTATTTTTATCGAATGGCACACAGCATCAAAGTGTCAAATGTGAAATCAGAGTAAAATTATAAAGGTAAATGTCGAATTAAAAATCACTTGATATAACAAACACGTGTAATGCTTCTGATGTTAAGTTAATGGGACTGCATTTCTGGCGTTAAATCCTATAGTTTTGTGATAGTTTTTTGTTAAGAAAAGTGGTCGACTGGAAAATAGAGAAGTACCGCCAATTATTTTTATACAGTCAACTCTGTGAATGTGAAATCCGTATACTTAGTGATAGTTTTGTGGATTATACATTTTTGCGATTTACAGATCATATCTTTGTTTACATTTTATTTTTTAAAGTTACACTATAAATTAGGAACAATTACACAAAAATTACAATAGAAAAGTAAAATATAATGCAAAATTGGTTTAATATATTTATTAACTAAGTTAATATAATGAAAAATGAGCTTTCATTCAATTCTGAATTACTTCTAAATCTTAATATTCATGAGCGTCATTAATAATTATAAAAATAATAGAGCATTGTTTTGTTTAAAGCACAAAAAAATCAATATTGTTATTTTTTTCTTATTTTTTTTTATGGATAGCAGGAACTTTGATAAACATTGATTTGTGGGCATTATTTAAGACTTAAAGTAGCAAAATTAGTCAAAACTGTTCAATTATTTTCCATACAAAATATTCGTTTATTGACAGCTGATCCATAAATGAGAAGAGTAACACTTGCACTGTAAAATGTTGTCTTTGATTGGTTGCTGTGAGGGTTCTTCTGTAACCAGTGAAAATGTTTTTATGTTAGGCATTGGATTACTACGATTTGTTGGGATTAATGACATCTAAGTACATCTGGTTTCACGGCTTCATTTTCTGAGTAGTGATCCGGGAGAGAATTCCCTAGTGCACGGCCACATTTCACTGAAAAAGGCTCTGTTCACTAGAGATGTCCTCCAGGCTATTGTCCTGAATTTTCTTAGAAATCCTCAATAGCTCTTTCCCTTTTTTCTATTTAATTTCTTTCTGTTTTCACGAAGTCAATGGAAAGTTGAGCACAGCACTTTTTGTTGTTGTTGTTTTGTCCTGAAGAATGGCCCATCTCCTGAAAATAAAGTAAAAAAGAAAATGTTAAAAAACTGTCATTAAATTTGTTGTAATAAAAAAAAAAAAATCACTATAAAAAAAGGTTTTTTATTTCTAATAAGATACAGAAAAATATCAAAAACTAAAAAGATGCATTGATTTTTATTAGATTTTAAAAACTGGAAGATGGATTTTTTTTCTTATTGAATGTTCATATGTAACATTCAAACAAATGCTCGTTTTCCTATTTACAACATCTCTCAGACTTTTAAAATATAATGTGAGCATAAACAAATGATGATCTTTTAAATTTTGTAAACAAGCAAAAATTACTGGATTTCTTTTAATAAATGTGTAAAATTTTTTTTTTAAATCATCATTTCATCACGAGTAAGATATTTACTTAGCAATGCTATAAATTAAGTATTTTACTAAATCGTTCATTGTTATCAAAATTTCATAGTCCTGAGGTTATTGCATTAAGCAACATCTACTGTATCTTAAACTCACTATCTTGTGAATATCTTCAGGGTGCTTTGTTTATGAAACAGCTACAGAACAGCCTTAAAAATATAATTCAAGAATAGCAATCTGTCATTGCTTGAAAATTTTTATAACACTTCAATAATGTCAAAACATGGAAAAAAAACTCTTTTCATAAAATATTTTTATATAGTATGTATTATTCAGACAATGTAGCAAATGGCTGAAATTAACGCTCTCACATAACCTACATTTTTAATTTTTAACTTTAGCATAGTTACACACATAACGTAAAATGCATATAAAAATCTAAACTATAATTCAAATAAAAATGAATATACATGTTAAATATTCAATAAACAATCCCCTCCCCCCCAACCCTACCAAAAAAGAAAACTTCACTGCCAGCAAAATATACGATGGATATTAATAATCAAAGTATACACTTTTAAAATTCTAAAAAATCTTCATAAAATAAAGATTATTAGTTAGAAAAGAATAAAGATTTCAAATTACTTGCATTTTCAACACAAAATAAATGTGATAGTTGAAAAAATTTTTTTAATTTAAACTTAACTTACAAGGTTTTTTTCTTAAACAGGAAAAAAAAAATTAAAATTGAGGGTAAAAGGAACCAAAATTTGTCAAATTTTAATTATAACAATAAGCATTGGATAATAAATATCAATGAAAGGTTGTCTAGATTAGTAAAGAAAAAAGATATTTTTTAAATGTATAAACATTCTTTCTCATTTTGAAACATGTATTATGCTTTAAATCGTATCTAGGAACAAACTTTTAATCTATAAATCTATTATATAATAAAAGCTCTTTTAATCTATAAATTAAATTCAGTTTAGAGATGAAAAATTAATCTTATGTAACACGACTAAATAAAGTTTATTGATTGACAGGCGACTGAACAAAATTAAGGTATTCACAGGTGCATATTTTAAAATGTCACAATATGTTATTAGAATAATGAAGTTTCTGATTAATATTTACATAAGAAAATGTTTAATTTTAATTTTTTTCATTATTATATTTCTTTAATTTGTGAAGTTTTATTATACAAGTATAACTAAAGGATTTTAGATGCAAACTATCGTATTTAAAAAAAAAAAAAAAAAAAACTTAATTGCAGAGTATATAGTTTATGTTTACCATACAGTTATTTGCTAGTGTTAGCATCACATATATACTGCATGAACTTTTAAATTTAAGCATTCCAAGACATCTGTATATTTTTCAATCAATCACTGCTTACATGTACTCTTTTGAAATAGTTTTATAAACATACAAACTTAAAACTACTAAAACGGGAAGCAAGAAACCGCCATCACCTAACCTAATTTAAAACTTTCACTGAATTAAAAAACATGCTCATAAAAATAAATATTATATGGAATGCCTTTTTTACAGGTTTTTGACCAGTGTTAAAACTATATAGTGCATCAAAATTCTGTCAAGCCTGATTTCGACATTTAAAAAATTAGAAGCATATTGTGTTCCAGCGACATGTTATTAATTTTTAATGTTAAAATAAATCTAACAAAGCAACACATAAAAGATATTCAATTTTCTTACCTAGTGGATAAAAATATGAAGGCTGGAAATGTTTGTCACAAACGACGATGCTTTTTGAAACTTTCTTGCCGATTTTGAACACTCGAATCCACTCTTCACGAAGGCGTACAGAGGATAAATATTTTTTCTTTGAAAATCAGTAGAAACTGGTTGTTGGATGTTCAGATCCACAAGAATTACAATGATACACAATATTGTAACTATTATACATTGAAAATGTAAATTACACACAAAATAAATTCAAGTTTTTAGCGATAAAACACAGCACATTTCCAATGTTATTTAATAGGCTTTCGAAATGTTTGACGACTCAGAAATAATTCTTCATAATCTCACCAGAGGGCGTATTCAAGTGCTGGAATCGCGAATATTATCTGTCTTCCGTTTTTTAAGTAAAAAAGAAATTAGCACAGGCATTAACCCACAAAATATTTGCATGTTCATTTCATTGCGAATGTAAACAAACAAACACTACCCCTCCCCCTCCATCCAAGCTGCAAAACTCACGCATGCGCAAAAATAAGTTTCTTCTCCTTACGCCAAATTCTTATGCCATAGTGTAAACGCAATTTTTTCTACTCTTGGAGCAGAAAGACCCAACAGACCTGAAAGACCATATAGTGTAAACGCAGCATTAGAGAACTGCTTATGACGGTTCACCGCTCACGTTCAACCAACGCCCCGCCCCCTACAGATATCTCTAAAGGGGCGTTGGTTCAACATGCTTTTTACTAGCGTGAGCACTTAAGGGACTTTCTAAACCTAAACGTACAGACTAGCAGTAACTGTCTTTCCAAATCAGAGAGTAATAAGAAAAAAAATCTAACAGTAATTATTTATAAAATAATTATATAAAGATGCACGTTTAAATTGTATAAAATTTAAATAAAACTGAGCAATTTTTAGGTATCGAACAGCGAATTTGGAAAGCTGTAAAAATTAAAAATGAAATAACAATAGAAATTAGACTGTACACGTGTTCATAGAGCTAGGAAAAAGCGAGGCAAAGTAAAACGAAAGCTAAAGCAAAAGTCCATATATCTAGAGAGCCAAAGATCTATATAATGTATAATATTTTCTTTGCAGTGTAACGTAGGGGGGATTGGGGGCTATTGTGGCATGTTTTAAATTTCATGCTGTAGAAAAAGAACTTCATAGATTGTTTTTTTCTGACAGATAATTATTTTAAACAGTTTTCTATAAATAGATTTTAAAGAAATCTTAGCCATAGCTTAATTATTGACAGAGAAATACCTTAATTTTTAAAATAAAATTTTGCCCCATAAGACTCCCTTCTTCGGGACTTAATAGGAGATATTAATTAAACATAAATATTTCCTAAATAGACGGATTCAGGAGTTATATCACCCCTATTATAAATTCACTGAACAAAATCTTACTTTATACACTAAATTTTCTTTCTAATTTTGTAAAACTTCTAAAAGAAAATTGATTGAGGTCTTTATTATTTTATAATGCTTTTCGGAAAGTTACTGTGCAGAAATTGTATTAATTTTAGCAGCTAAAAAATAATAAAGCACATTAAGCTTTTGATCACAAAATGTCGCTTTAACATAAATTTTAGATACAGTAACATAATATACAGGATGTTCCAAAAAGATTGAAATTTTAATTTTTACCTGTTGAAGATAAGTAGAAATATAAATTGCAAAAATGTTCAAAATAAAGTAGAAATTAAAATTATGTCAATGAAATAGTTCTGCCATTAATTATGTAAAAGTTACACTTTTTATTAACACTTTTCAAGATAGTTGAAAAGTATTTGTGATTTCGGTTTGTCTGTCTGTCTGCCGTCTGTATGTCCGTGCTCTAACTCACGTAAATACACTCGGATTATCATACAACTGATACATGTTACTGAAGTTTACGATGGTATGTTTGGTATTGAAAATTAAGTATGTAGCATTTATAGTTCATTTACAGGGATACTCAAAAGAATTCCGTTACATTACGGTCTACGGGAAAATTCGTTTGCGGTGTATTTTAATTATGTTACACTATTTCAAACATATTAAATTGGTATATACCACTGATACACACGCACTACAAGAGGCTTAACTATAGGATATGGTGGACGTAACATCGTGCATTTACATGTGCATTGAAAACACATGAAATAATTCGGTTACGGTACTCTCTACGAACACTGTTTGCTGGAAGTGCGTTTTGAGTTGTGGTACACATTTTTGAATTTAACTATTTATTTTACATATTACTTGGTGTGTATAAATGTTTTAGATCATATACACGGCAGCACAAAAGATGTCGAATACATTTCGATTCATTGACGGAAATTTCTGAATAGGAATTTTTAACTGTGCTATGCATTTCCTAACTGAACTAAATATTAGCATACTATGTAGTATATATAGAAGTCTATAGATCATATACAAGGCTGCACAAAAGAATGAGGATATTTTTCCGACTATTTGTATATATTAAAGCAACAAGCCAAAAATTTCAGCGCAAAATCGATCTTTCTGCGCATGCTTCAACTATTTTTGAACGTTGAATAAAGGGGGGGAGGGGGTAATAGAATTTTAAAAAATCAAGAGGGTTGGGAAAAGAAGAGCTCGCCTATTGCTTACTGCTCACAACCCTAGCGCTCCTTCTACGACTTCTACTTTTTCTACCCCTTCCCGGAGCGCCTTGGTCGTTATCGATGAGCTTTCTTCCACGTGCTTTGTTTTTCAGCGGGGTTTACAATTAGAACCCCATTGGTTGGCGTTCAATCGGAAAGGATGACGGAAACCACATTTCTTTATACTAGAAAAATTTCGCCCCTATTATTTATTTTTATATAGTGCATTTATAGATTTAAAAATTATGCATCTATACGTATTTTTCAGCGACGAATCCAATTATCTGATTTTCATAACGATGGTATAATTAGAAGCAGAAATATCATTTATTTTTTAATTAATTGATTCGCTTTTTTAACACATCCTTTCATAGCCGAAACGCCCCACTTTCACTCGAGATATTGAGACTACTCACCGAAAGATTGAAAATTTTTATATTGACAAATTTCGGAGCCCTATAATTTTTTATAAAATATCGGAATTTTTAATCTTAAAAGTATGAATCCTTATTCCATCATTATTAAGACTTTTTGGTAAAGTTTACCTTCGGATACTAAACGAAAAGTCATTCGGTCAAGTAGTTTAAACATTATGCAGATGAAAAATTTTAAACTCCTAACATGAAATTGATTTTAATCGTTGTAAAACAGATTGCAGTACGGTTAATTTTTCAAGCAGAACTCAAAAAACTATTTAGCGTATTGAGCTGTAATTTTGCATTCACTTATTTAAAGCTTCTAGAAATCGACTTCTATTAAAATTTGTATAAGATACAGCACACATTGTTTTCGAATATTGATAAAAATATAGTTGTTATGAAATTATAATATCCAAACGTTAATCAGTACATTGCACGATATTTACTGACGCATAACCTTGAAAAACCTATCTAGAAAACCATCTATCGGAATATGATGTCAAAATTAGGCATTAGTATTGAAATTTTTAAAGTTTGCCATATTTTCGATATGTAGACTAAGCATAATTTAAGTGTAGCATTCATTAGCACACGTTATTATTGATCACTTCGTACCAGTGTCAGTTTTATGCGATAATTTGTGGCAGATTTAGTAGAAGGTTCAAGGGTATCCCCTTTTTTTTCCCCGTGACTGTATAAAGATCTCAAACAAAACGTACTACCGTCAGATTTATTGGTGCTAATTGTTTCAGTCTCTCAACTTTTATCGTGATATTTAAGATAAATGATGATTTGCATAATATATATGTGTCCTGTTAACCGAGCGCCTGTGATATATATACACATATATATTTAAGTGTATATATATATATATATATATATATATATATATATATATATATATATATATATAACCATAAATGAAACATTACCATTACCATAACACCAACTAAAACTATGAAATAATGATTACGTATGTTGTAATTAATTGACAATGAAAGTATTCCCCAACACATGGAATATAGATACCTAAAACTTATTTAAAAGAAGAAGAAATTAAATTAAAAATTGAATAAATGAAATTGAATGAATGAAATGGAATTCGTGGAATTTAGACAGAATTATCAAGTCCAAAATGCCTAAATACCACAAATAAAATGAATGGTTTCATCATCATATTAGCCATAACATTGCTAAAGAATTATATATATTTAAGTGTATATATATGTATATATATATGTGTGTGTGTGTGCGAGTGTATATATCTATATATTCTAAGTGGAAAAACTTCAACAAATATTTTTCAATTCACTTGCTAATTTTCTTTATTTATTTATTTATTTATTTATTTTTTTTTTGAGGCGGGGGGAGGGGGACGACGATCTTTGAGGGCTATTTAATAAAACTAAAAATCGAATTTTCAGTAATATAAATATTTTATTTTAATAAAATAAAAAGGTTAAGAAATAAGTCATTTTTTCTGTATTTTTTACATAGTCATGACATATTTATTTTTTCTTCAACTAATTAACTTTTGGTACATCTGATTCTTATAGTTATAGCGTGCACTTCTAAGAAAATTATGCAAAATATATATATATATCAAAATGTTCAAAATTGCAGAAGTCTGGTTTATTTTTTTTTTTTTTTATTTTTTTTTTTTTTTAATAAAATTTTACAAATTGTATTACAAAAACTGCATTTTGATTGAATAAATCATTTTCCTTCATAAAAGCATTTAATAATATGTCAATATTACAAAATTAAAAGAAAAGAGTAGTTCAAAAAGTACAGGGTTTCCTTAACATGCAAAGAATTTCGCTTGATTTCACGAATATACATTTACAGATTTTTTTTTTTTTTTTAATGGGAACAGTATCCAACTAACATTTTTTTTTTTTTTTTTTTTTTTTTTTTTAATACCTTTTTCTCTTTCTCGGTTGTAACATCAGATAAGAGCTATAATTTGGCTGTAGCGACAAAGCATACTCAAAACACGAATTGTCTGCCTTAATTTTATCAATCAGTTTACATTTTAAATATAACTAACTGGAGTCAAATTCCATTAAAATGAGATCCGATAAAACGAAAATTCTGTTATAACGCAATATAAGCTTCAATTACAATTCTTAGTGATACATTTGTTAACGGAATATCACTCTATTATAACAAATTTCATTATAGTGAATAAATATATCGCTTGTAGTGGAATTTCGTTAACTGAAACTCGAATGTATCTTAGTAAACTTGAAAGTATTTCGAGTGTAAATTTTATTTTAAATGTATATTAATTTACTTATTTAAAATAATTGATTCATTTTTATAGCTGATATATATGAAATGATAATTACCTTGCTATTTTTGTGCGTCATATTTATTAAGAGAAACATATTTTTAAATTTAATGAAATAACATTAAAAATGAAAGAAATGTTATATAATTTTAGAGAATCGTGCAATCATAATAATTAAAATTCCCTATTAAAAAGTCACAATTAGTTATATTCACAAAACTTAAATGTTACACACTTTAAAAGAATATTTTAAATAAATTATTATATTAGTATTGAATTTTTTTTTTTTTTTTTAATATTTTATTATTTTTCTATTATTATCTTTTTTTTCTTTTTTTAACAAATCTACTATATACACTGGATTAGCTTTCTTATAAGCAGATGTTAGAGTTTTTAACTTATAATTACTATTAGTTAGTGGGAAAAAATATCTTCTTTCAACTTCGAATAACAACCTTATCTAAACAGTAGATTTCTCATTTTTACGCCTTTATAGTTTTGAAAACAATGTTTAAATAATTTAAAAGGAAATTAAATCAATAAACATATGTGTCTTAAACAGAAGCTACTACAATTTTAATACTGCATTATTAATATTGTAATATAAAATTTTCCATATTCAATTATAATAATGAAACAGACATAATAATTCTTCAAATTAAATTTAAAATCCAAGAATCCCAAGCTACTCAAAATTTTGGGGAATGGGAACGATAACCAGACATTATTGTGGTTTGACAGGTGTCAATTTCAAATCAAAGGTAATTGACAAATAGCGTTCCCAAAAGATTAATCCTTCTGGATTGCACTCGTAAAGGTACCCCCCTCCCCCCACCCCACCCCTTTGTTATCAGCAATTTTATTGGAGAATTGTTTTGTTTTCTAGAACAGTTACATGCTTACTTTGAAATATCCCATTAATCCAGTCTGTTGTGTGTTTAGTCTGTGGTGCGTTTACCGAGCTGTTCGCAAAAGTACAAATCTACATTTTCATTTTGCTCTTATAAAAGTGTGTATAGTGTTTAGTTGTGTTCGTTTCTTGAGGTGCTTCTAAGAAAAGAATTCATCGGAAAATAAAAAGTAAGATATCGTTTTTAGCGGCCTTCTTTTTTTCTTTTTAGTTATTGTATCCATGATATAAAATTGTTAATTCATATACAGGGTCAAATAATATTAAGGATCTTCATCAGCGTGATTTCAAATTTCACTCGCTAGTGTTATATCTATGGGCGTGTGATGCAATCGTATTTATAAAATATCTCCTCAGGAAATTAATATTTTTAACTTCTTTTTCTGTCTACTACGCTTAATGGATGTCTCTTTCTTTCTTAGTTATCAAAATATTTCTAAAATACAGACATAATTTGTAATTATATGTGTTAAAATCTTAACGACACTGAATAAGATTTTAACATAAAATTAAATATATATTTTCGAAATATTTTGACAAATAGGAAAAAAAAGGAGACATCCATCAAGAAGGATACACAGAAAAAAAAGGTTAAAAATATTAATTTGCTCAGGAGATATTTGGTAAATACGAATGCATCACACGGCCATATAGGTTAAACATTAGCGAGGGGAATTTGAAATCTCACTGATGAAGAACCTTAATGCTCTTAAATCGATACATTCTTCTATTGTATGTTTTATTAAGAAAACTTTTTATAATTTAAATTAATTAATTGAGTTGAAATAGGCGCAAAAGTCCTTTAACTGTAATTATAAAGTTAGTAAATGAAAGGCAAAGATGTGTCTTGTCAACAATTTAATAGTTGATGTTTATTAATTTGTGATATAATTATAATGTAAATCTTGTTATACTTAATTTTTCTTTTTAATGAAGTTTTATAATATTACCATAACTACACAAGTTTGATGCTATTAGTATGATTTTCGTCTATTATACGTTTTTAAATAAAACAAAAATCTTCTTAATAACATAATGAAATTTAATATTTGAGGTTGTAATAAATTACTATAATTGCCATATAATAATTAATTATTATAACACCGTAATTTTAAGGTGTTATTAAGAAGTTTTTTGTCTTTTTTTTTTATGTATCACATCAATTTGTGTAATTACTGTAATGTATACGTTTTTAATTAGCATCTTGATACTTGTCAAGGATTTTATATTTTTTCAAACTGTATAATATTTTTTTGTTTATAGATAACTAGCGAGCTACGCCCGCTACGCTGGTCAATTTCTTTTAACGAACCTTTAATCAAACAAAATATTGACATTTCATAAATAACTTTTATATTTATAGCGGCCCTCCCTCGCTTTGCTTCGGGTTAACCTTGAAAACCTTCATCTCTTTGTGTTTTCTGTAGACCTTTTTAATGTGTACAATAATTAGTACATTATTTTGATAAATCTTGTAGGGTTCAGCCTGCGTTTGCAATGTATAAGCGGAAAAAATGAAATTATTTACGACATCACATTAAAAACCTCAAAAATAACAGTATTTCTCCACTATTTAATGGATGTTATTATACATATAAACCTTCCTCTTGAATCACTCTATCTATTAAAAAAACCCGCATCAAAATCCGTTGCGTAGTTTTAAAGATTTAAGCGTACATAGGGATATAGGGACAGAAAAAGCGACTTTGTTTTATACTATGTAGTGATTTAAAACTGGATGTTTCTTTCTTTTCTTTTTTTTTTTTAATAAAGTTGCAAAATATTCTTTCCTATAAAATTTCTCAATGAATAACTAAATTGCAATAGTATTGAAAAGTTTTTTGTATGCTTTTTAATTTAAATACTATTAATTATTAAAATTTTATTTTAAAGCTTACTAATTAATTTCAAATGAAATCTATATATTTATGAATTTTAGAGCATCATACATTCAACATTTCATATAATTTGTTTTATTGAAATACATACATATTGTTATTTTCCGCCTGTTTAATGGTATTTATTTTAAGAAAATATTTTCCGTTATTTATAAGAATTCCAGGCACATCTCGAAATATTGTTTTATACCTGAATGTGTAAATAAATAGCTTATTAGAGTAAAAATTAGTTGTTGAACCAGTTACGATTTAGGTAACGACCAGCTAAGATTTAGGTAAACTGGGTTTCAGTTGTTTCACTTCAGTGGGTTCAGTTGTTACATATAGACACACACACACGTATATATACGTATATAATGATATCAATATAATAAACTTGGGGCTTAATATACATGGGCTTGTCCATGAACTTATATAATTAAAGTAAAGAAATCATGAGAAGGAATATAAAAATATTATAATACAAAACATTAAACAGCCATAATTATAACCACTGTTAATAACAAACTATTTGTAAATTAATAATACCCACTTAAAAAATGGACGTAGAAAATTGGCTGCTAAGTAATGCAAAATACATTACTGATTGGAACCCGAATCTTTTGAATTGGTACTGATGATGGAGCTTTAGTGGCTCCGAAACAGCTGTTTGCCAATTTATATATTTTTATTTGTGCTATTTCACCTTGTTCATTTATTTTTAATATAACGGCACAAAATTAAATCTACCTTTTTAGAGTTTTCTTCGTAAATTGTATACATTTTTAGAAGCGCTTGAAACAAATTTTCAGAGAGATTTTCTAATAATCGCAACCCACATCGAATTGTTTTCGTAAGCTTTAATTTGGTCACTCAGCGATGAATAATTCTATCATCTGATATTTCTTTAAATACAGTTAAAAAACAAAATAGATCAGCGGATACCGCTAAGTAGAAAATGATATTAGTGCATTATGATGATTAACAACTAAAATGAAATATATTTTAGAATAGGGTTTCTTCGACAGGCTGAAATATATTAGAAAATGGAAACATTAGTCTGAAAAAAAAATCATTAAATAAAAGTTCGTGTTCCTTATTTAGAATTTTATTTTATTTTTATTTATTTTTTCTAAATTTCATTAAATGGAGATTTTTACAAGAAAAAAGTCAAGTTCGTTAAACAGAAGATCTGCTATATTTTCTATGAGTTTCTGCTACTATTTGGGTTTGAGGATAACATAACCCTAATCCCCTCTCCTCTCTTTTTTTTTTTTTTTTTTTTTTTTTTTTTTTTTTTTTTTTTCGACAGTATTTTATGCCATATTTTTATTGTTAGAAAATACAAAAGTATTATTATTTTTTTAATGGATAAGGACTTATTTAAAAACGCTAAATTTCAAATAATACAGTATTCAATGTAATTTATTCTGTTTTTAACGATTTAAATCCAATTTATTATTTCAAAATGCAAGTACTTTTATTTTTATGCTGATTTAAATTATATTTGTACGGGTAACTGAAAGTGAAAATAAGAACTTTTGGTTAGTAGGCACTAGCTAGTAGATAGCCGTATTATTATTTTAGTATCCAATTTCTGGCCAGTAGTTTTTTTTTTTCCTTGGAAGACACCAGGAATATCTTAAAATAGTTTTTTCTTTTTTTTCAATCTAGTACTTGAAAATTATTTATAAATTTATAAAATAACAATAAGAGATGGCTTTTATGAATCAAAACTTAGTCCTTAAAAAAGTATTTTGAAAATTAATGCACAAATATTGCACAAATAAATTGTACATACTTTTGAGTTTTATTTTAATGGATTCATTTTCTTTCTTTCTTCTTTTATTTAAAAACAACTTTCTATACAGAAGCATACACTTAAGGAAACTTCTGTATATTAAATAGCTAACACTATTTATTAAAACGAAATCGGTTGATAAAAGTTTAATTGCCCACTAGCGACTGGTAAGAAATGTTTTTTGTATATTCAATTAATTTTATCATTTTAGAATTCATAGAATCTGATACCCTTTTTAAAAAAAAATTCACTTAAGGAAATTTTTATAGCAGATTTTAGTTTGTCTTTAATAACTTTCGCAAAACGAAATCCAGGGATGGGCAAGATTGTGGTATGTATGTGCCCGTAGTCCGTTGCCAGGATTTTATTTTTGTTTTAAATGGAGAATATAGCCATGGAATAAATTAAAACTGAGAATTTTTTGTTATAATCTCACGCGCAAAACAATTTATATATATATATCAACCTAAAAAGCAATATAGAAATGTAATAAATAAAAAACATTAAAAATCCATAAGTAAGCTTCTATCGACTTATTTGAAAATGCAATATTGAAATAATTTATCACCTCTAGCAGTTTACCCCCTGAACCTCCCATTTAAGATAATTATAATAATAAGTTTAAGATAAAATTAATAATTAATAAAGTTAAGATAGTTATAATAATTAATAAAAATATAGCAACCCTGTGAATTAAAAAAAAACTGCATCAAATACTGTAGCATTATATATTAAGCAATTAATAAAATTTCCCAATATTTTTTACCGAATTACTGTGTATGAAGGCCGTCAAAATGAGATAGGGATGTTCGGTATATATTTATGTTTTAAAGTTTTGAAGAAAAAATAAACGTCAAGGCTAAATTTAATGTTTTGTCTGATGAAATAATTAAGGGTAAAAAAAATTCTTAATGTCTTAGTGTTTGTAAAAGCTATTGTTTCCATTACTACAAAAATGCACTCCCTTCCACAATAGAAATTTACCCAAGAAAATTTCCTTGATATGCTGATGTACTTGTGACGCAAAACTATGAAAACAAATATTAATAGAATTTTTAAAGAAACAATATATAAAGTATTTGTAGCTGTTCATCACTTTTGATAAAATTATTGAATAATTCGTCAAGAATTTCTTTTGTTTACGTGTATGCTCTATTACCTATTAGAGAAAATCTTAAAATCTGTATAATGCTTTTTTTTTCGACGGCACTCTAAAATCATCTCATTAAGCTAAAAAATAATTATTAATGAAATTGCTTTATTTATTTATTTATTTTGGGGGGGGGGGGGGTATTTATCATTTTTAATAAAATTGTGACGTAATGAAACATGTTTGTTCTGAAATTCAAAATGACTAATTTCTCACACATTGCCGAATTCCTTTTTATTCGTAAACACATAAAATTCACTAAGGTGTTCTTGTAAAAAACTAAGAAATTGAGCTCATATTCCAGTTTTCGGAAATAATCTTTCAAAAATGCAGCCTTAGTCGAAGTTTTGAAATGATTTTTCAAGCACGACAATTAGGAAAATGTAATCAATTCGAGCCATTTGACAAGAGCCATTGCTTTATAAATCTCGTTGCAATGCACGTACTGAAAAAGGAAAAAAAAAAAATCTGATTCAAAACCACTTCAACAGCCATTCCTACATTTTCATTATCGTCCCTTTAAAAATGTGTCAGAAAATTTCGCGTTATTGTGTGAATTTTATATGTGTATTTGTTGCTTTCTAAATTTTTATTAGAATATTAAAAATGTTGGATTAAACAATGCTGATATATTAGAAATGTTTGCATTATACTTAAATCGTACATTTTTTTTCTTTCTCAGGTGAATTTGAAATGTCATCTGCTAAAAAGAATTTATTCGGCGACTGCGCAGACACCACCGAAAGTACTGTACAGCGAAAACTTTTGAGGGATTTTACATATCCCTTTTCTCGTGTGTTGTTTGTTTGGAGTCCATCTGCCCGAATTGATCCCGGTGTGGTCTCTACAATCTTGGGCAGTTATGACCATTTCGTGGACATTAACAACCACTGGGTTCAATCAAGTTCATCCTCGGCGCTGAAAGTCTGGAGTGGAGCGCTTGCCAAATTCAGCCATGAAAAGACTTCTAAACTTGCCGCTGACAGTATTCCAGAGAAATGTGGGTAAGTCTAACATTTTTATATTTTACAATATATAATATTATAATGTAATATGGCTAGTCTAATTTAATTAATGTATTTAACCACCTTGTGCACCTGGGCATCATATACCACGCTCCTAACGTAAGGGGACTCTTCACCGTTACAAACTTTTCCGTCTTCGATCGCGAAATCTTATATAAAATTTTGATTATGTGATTAATCATTATTTTATATGATATCGAATAATATATATATATATATATATATAATTATTCTTTTTATGACAGCAATTGATGTTGTTCTAATAATTCACCGCTACAATACGTTAATTTGACTCTGAACAACGATTATTGACATTTCACCAATTAGATGTGATGAACGCGAACTATTGGATTTATTTTTAAAAAATTGTAAAGGGAGGGAAAACATTATTTAAACTATCTCTTTTGGATTTCTAAATTGTTTTCTCAACTTATAATCATAATTTAATTAATATTAAACTATTACCTGATAAAAGAGTATTTTTAAAAACAATTATTACACTCTTTATTTTTTATTCATATTTTCTACTTTTTAGAGTTTAAAACATTCTGTTGCAGTTTTACAGACATTTAGCATATTTTGGCAAGAGTGGTTTGTCGCATAATTAACTCTATTGTTTTTGTAATTTGTAAACAGTTGTAACCATAAAGATTATTTGGAGATTTATCACCTTCGGCCGGCTATCGGAAAAAATGCCTTAACATTAAATTATTATTTTAAGTTCTGAAAATAAAATATTGTATTACCATCCTAAACACACATCGTTACACAATTTTTATACTTCTAGCATTTCAGGAAGTGGATGATAAACCGGTTACAAAACTACATTTTTACATACAATAATCTAGTTAAGTTAAATAAAACAGTGTAAATGGGGCTTTCAGCATCAGAAAGTGGGCGTCCGATGTCCTTAGTGTTTTTCTTTAAAACTGTCTCCGTAAATTTTAAATGTATACAAGGGTCGATCCAGGAAGAATATGCGGCCTATTTAGGGTTCTTTCACTAAAATATGTTTAATAAAACAAGCCTCTTAACAAAAATCAATTTAATAAAACGGGCCCCTTCACAAAAGTCTATTTAATAAAACAGGCACCTTCACAAAAATCAATTTAATAAAATGGGCCGCCTCACAAAAATCAATTTAATAAAATGGGCCCACTCAAATCAATTTAATAAAATGGGCCCTCCACAAAATTCTTTATAATAAAACAGGCTCCTTCACAAAATTCTATCCTATAAAAACTTACTAGCATTTATTATTTATTTATTATTTTGTAACATTTTAAAATGTGTAATTTGTAAAAAAAGAAAAAAAAAACACGTTCAACAGCTAGGAAAACTTTTTTCACAGGAATTTCTCACAAAAATATAGTAAATTTAAAAAAAATAACCTTTACTTTTCACAAAATGGGCCCAAGAAAATAAACTTGCATCGACCCCAGGTATACATATGTATATATAAGCTTTCTGTACAATTAATCCATTGAATATTGTATATATATAAACTGTGAATTTTGAAATTTCTACATGTCAATTAAAAAAAAAAAAAAAACTTAAAACTGTAACGATGACTTTGCGAAAAAAGACGAAAATATCAATTTTCCAATTTTTTGCTCAAAAGGAATTTGGACATTCTCAGTAAGTGCAGTAAAGATCTAATAATTAAAAATGTTTTAAAAAGGCTTTTTTTCTGAATCCATTTCTCTTTAAATTCATCAGCGTTGCAATCCTTAGATTCATTTTTCTTCGATTGTGTTTTTTCAATGTAGCAGTATAATCTAAATGTTTAAACTTCAAAACATACTTTTCAATTAACTCGTTATTATTTTTTTCTTTTTGTTTAATGATCATTAAGGAGCATTTCATAAAATTAGGGAACGGATTTTCAGTAACATAAATAGTTAATTTTAAAAAAATAAAATGCTAAGTAAATAGTTTTTTTTTCCCTGTATTTTTACGTATGTCATGACATTTTATTTATTTTTTCTTAAACTAATTTATTTTTTGGAAATCTTTTTTCTATCATTACAGAACATTCTTGTAAAAATAAGCAAGGGAAAAAGTTAAGAGTTGAGTAGTAAGAAAGTCTTTAAAATGTTTCTTTTAATTTTTTCAAAATAAAATAAATACGATTTTTCAAATTATGTCACAAGAATTTCATTGTTTCTTGATTAAATCATTTTTCTCCATAAAAACATTTGATAATATGTAAAAAATGTATTACAGAACAAGAAAATGAAAAAACTTCAAAGGGTACAGAATCATAAGGAGACATTTTTTAAAAATGCACCACATCGGCATAGGCAGTCTACTTTTTAATGGCGAACACCATATATCGATAACTATATTAGGTAATTAGTGATTATCTAGTTAAGTTTTTCTTTAGGTTAAAATAGGATTTCGCTATGGGGGGGTGCCCCCTTAATTTAGAAAAATCAGTGTTTTAAAATCAATTTTCGATCAATTTTATTTTTATTGACCCCTGTTAAGACCTTATATGTAGTATAAATGATTTTTTTTTCTGCAGAATTTAGAATAACATTTTAATTATACCAATTTAGAGAATGATTCATTAAAAATAATTCTTGAATGAGAGGGAGGGTGTTAACTATATACGCAATTAATGTGTATTATGAATACTCCTTGAAATGTGCACAATAAAATTATGGAAATTTAAACGTTTTATGACGAGAAGCTATATTACAACCACATGCCATTATCATTATTATTCTTATAATTTGACTATTGTTTCCCATTTACAAAATTTACACTACATAGTTCCCCAAACGTTTTTTTTTTTTTTTGTTACAATTATTTAAAATAATGATTTTCGACTTATTTAACTTCAAAATTTTGCGTATTCAGAAAATAGTGATAACCAAAAAATCGTAATAGCTGGCCGGTATGTGTTACATTCAAAATTTTGATTTCATATACATTATTTCCACATCCATATGTCCATAGAGAATATTTCAAAGCTGAATTATATAAACTAAATGTTATTCTACAATTATTATTATTTCAATTCATTACCTTTCAGCGCGCTCTTAAAATTCATTATTTTGCACTTTTAATGAAAAATACACTTTTATAACTTTTGGCAAAAAAAAATTATTAACTATGTTAGAAATTACTGTAATTCCAATTGTTATTTTGGTTGTTTTTCTATCTTATTTCTATTCTGATTTTTATAAATTTTATAAAATAATGCAACTTGTTCTCCTATTTGTGCACTATCAATATCGTTACTTAGTTTTATTCTTTGTCTATTTCAGGCTTCTCAAAGTCTTACCTTTCAAGGAAATTATGGACATCCTGATAGAAGCCGAATCTCATTACCCGAAAATCTCCAACAATGATAATTCAACAAGAATCATTTTTAAAGCAAGTTTCCCTTTAGAAGAAGAACAAGTTCCTATATTTAAAAGAGTAGTGAAAGAATTCGGAAAGCCGAAAAAGATCAAACTGTACGAAGAAAGAGACCGCCACGGTGTGATTGCTGAAGTGAAGTTTTCTTCGCAATTTCAAGCTTATGCAGCTAAAATTGCAATGGACGGACTTTTGTTTAAAGGTTCAGGATTCCTTTCAACATATATTGTTATTACTAAATCTGGTAAAAAATTCGAGCAGTTTGTGCAAAACCACTTTAGGTGTATTCCAGATAATCGTTCATAGAACAACAGATCTTGAAGTCACTTGAATATAAACAGGCTTTAAATATTGATTTCACTGTCAAACAATATTATGTGATATTTAGTGTGTTGTGATATATATATATTCGCAAGAAATTCGACTAGTTTGTGAGAAACTGATTTAGGTTAATCGCAGATGATGGTAATTGTAATCGTTCACAAGATCAAGAAAACATTAAATTAGAATGGATACAAACAGATTTTGAAAAATGAATTCTATGAAAAAAGCATGTTTAGTAATTTTTAATTATGGTATTCCCATTATTTATTTCTCGTGTGTTGTGTTACAATATTGATTTCTCTGTTTTAAGAAGTGCGA
The DNA here is from genome assembly GCA_963931845.1 of Maratus michaelseni. Classification (NCBI taxonomy): domain Eukaryota; kingdom Metazoa; phylum Arthropoda; class Arachnida; order Araneae; family Salticidae; genus Maratus; species Maratus michaelseni. Next base: position 206,724,514 of record OZ007588.1, read on the forward strand.
TTATTGGATGAATTGTGGTGATTTTATTGTTTAATTGTTCGTGCAATTTTTAATTAATAGTGATGTTTTCCTTGTGGCATTTCTCGTGTCTTGTGTTATACTTTTATTTTTTTTGCTTCAAGAAGTGTAATATTTTTCTCTGAATTGTGCTAATTTTATTATGTATTTTTTCACATTTTGTTCTGTTATTAAGTTTTTAATACCTGATTTTAGGTATTTTTTTTTTAATTTTTATGATGAAATAAATAAATATTTTTTTTTATTTTTGAATTGTTTGTTCATTTATTTAAACAAATAATACCATTCATACTAAATACCAATTGATGAGTTTGTCTTACTTTATTTAGAAGAATCTTATTCAAATGGAAATTCTTTTCTTTAAAGGGAACTTGGTACTTTTTAATCTTTTTAAAGTAGCTGGAGCTCACTACCAGTACTTCTTTGATTTTAGTGGTCCCTTAAATTTTGGTTTGAATTCGCCAGAGCTTATAAATACTGTACTGCGAAGCCCACCGGAACAGTGCTGTATGTTGTGTTTTGCTAGTTGATACAAAGAAATCCTTAGCGTACAGGATTTTATAAAAAGTCCCCACTCTTGATTTTATTGTTTTTGCTCTGTTCATTTTTTATATTAGGTTATACATATATATATATGAATATAGCCAAAATATATAAAAGAATTTTTTTTGCAAAAGACAAAATTTGTTAAAATTTTGCAAATTATGTATGAAATATAAAGGGAACGAGGGGAACACACTACTGTTATTATTACTGCAGAATATTAGAGCTCCGCTATTTTTTTTTTTTTTTTTCGAAATTAAGTCCCGATTTTATTACAAAAATAGACAATTCTGTTGGTAGAATTTGAAAAATTATTAATATTATTATTTTTATTTTACTAAATTTAAATACATAAAAAAATTATTCTTTAAATGTCTATTTTTTATTTATACTGTTCTTAAAGGTGCTATCTATAACTTTAAGGATTAGATTTCCTATAAAACTTAACTAGTTTGAGAGAAAAAATAAAATGCCATGCTACATGTAAAAAAGAACTTACCATTTTTATTTTTTTAAAAATAAGATTTTTATATTATTACAAGTATCATCGTTGATTTTACAAAATGCATCCTAAGATACGTTCATAAATACAAATGTAATTAATTGATATATATATATAATGAACACTCGGCATTTTGAGGACACTTGTATATGAAAAAAGCACAAATTGTGAAACATGAATTTCAAGAAATTAACTCTTCACTGAAAAAAAAAATTGTTGATTTTACGGTATAATACTAGTATAATACGGTATAATGCGGTATAATAGTGGGATGCTAGTATTATACCATAAAATTAGCAGTAATAAACAGTAAAATAAGCAGCTGCTAGTATTTTACCGTAAAATCAATTTTTTTTTTTTTTTTTTTTTTTTTTTTTTATTTAAAGAGACATGGATGCAATAAAATGTCACTTTCATATATTTTGAATTTTCGGTTTTTTACGAAAGTTTGTCAGAATATACTAATACATTTAGAATATGTCAGAATATGTCTAATTACTTTTCAAGCAAAATATTGGAAAATCAATATTTTCGTCATTTATTGGAATTTGTTAGAGTGATCTCCTTTAAGGGTGTATTCAAATCCAAACTGCTTATTTTGAGACACATTGATAAATTCATTTTTGCTCTAAAATGCATCCAATTGGTAGGTTCTCTTATTCAGAAACTTTGTAATGTCCGTATTGTCTCGATTTTTTGATAAAAGCAGAATATATTTCAAAAACTGCTGTCAAAGTGGACATTTTGAACCGAATTTCCCGAAGCGATAGCGCTGGAAACAAAAGAAAATGATCGTACTCTGAAAATAATTGTCTGTAAATCAATTTCTAATTAATTGAACGAAAAATAAAAACATGGGGCCCTTGTAAATCTCTTCATAAATCACGCCGCCAAGTTTCATTGTTACTTTTAAAAATGAGTCTGAAAATGTGTCTCAAATTTTTGCGTTGTTGAGCGTGAAAAAATATTTTTTTTAATACAGCCTTAAAGTAAAAAAAATATATATATTTAAAGAATTTTGTTGAATCTTAGCTGTTTGTAATGATCAATTTCTATTAAAAATATTAAATTTGGTGATATCCTTTTTATTTTTCAAATCATATTATTATGTAATGTGTTGCATTTTTTAATACGTAATATTTAAAACGTAAGTTAATAAGGCTCTTCATCAGTGAGATTACAAATTCCCCTTGCTAATGTTAAACCTATATGGCTGTGTAATGCATTCGTATTTACAAAATATATCCTCAGTAAATAATTATTTTAAACTTTTTTTTCTGTGTACTCTTCTTGAAGGCTGTCTCCCTTTTTTTTAGTTGTCAAAATATTTCTAAAATATATGCTTAATTTTATGTGAAGTGTTAAAAACTTACTCAGTTTTGTTAAGATTTAAAGACTTGAAATTATAAATTTAGTATATATTTTAGAAATATTTTGATAAGTAAGAAAGAAAGAAGACATCCTTTAAGAATAGTACACAGAAAAAAGATGTTAAAAATAATTAATTACTAAGGAGGTATTTTAAAAATACGTATGCATCATACTCCCAAATTTAACATTGGGAATTTGAAATCTCACAAATAAAAAAACCGTGCGTTCTTTTTATTTATTTATTTATTTTATTTTTTTCTAAATTGACATACAAGAAGAAAATTTTGAAATAGTCGGCAGTTGTAGTCCAATGAGACTCGAAAAAGAATAAAAAGAAGGGAAAATTAGATGAAAAAGGAATCCGGTCTATGAAACCGGCATATTTTATGTGAGTAATTATTTCCAAAAATCTTTCAATAATCGAAGTATAAAAGTACTATTTTTTATGAAAGAAAATAAAAAGGTGGAAACCTTTTTTGTAACTTATTTGAGGAAAAGTAAGTACTTAAAAATATAACACTAATGCATAAGATTTTCAAAACATTCAAGCATATTTTGAATAACTTAAGACATATAAATATATTTCCACCAGAAGGTTTGTTTAATAAAATGTAATGTATTAAGCATGTATTTAACTTTTTTTTATTACATAAAATTTCTGGTTCAAAATATGCTTATTTGCTTTTGACACTAAGATAAATATCCTTTCTCTTAATATGTTAATATTATATATCACATTCAAATTTTCAGAAATAAATTATTTTCAAGCTCATATAAGTGAAATATAATTTTTAAAGCTAATTTTTCTGAACCACCATTGGGTGTTTGAATGTAGTAATTTAAGGCTATTCTCAAATCTAAACTGGCTACTTTCTGATACAATCGCTTTTCTAATGCCATAGCCCGGGGATGTTCGTCATGAGACAGAAAACGGTAATAAATCAGGATGTAACAGATTTATAGAAAAATGAAAATCACTATTCAATTCCAACTAGTTTCAACAGTCATAACTGCCAATTTCATCCTTTTACATTTAAAATTAAGTCCGTGAATGTGTCAGAAAGTTTCACGATGCGGAGCAAGGATTTTTATTTTTAAGAATCAACTTAAACCTCCACAGAGCATGCTTAAGAGGCTATTAACTCACGGGAAAACACCCGTTCACTAATGTTAATCCAATGGAAGACATTTTAAAAAATATCTCATTTGCATTTCAATATTTTAAAATGATTTTTTTTTTCTTTTGCGTTGGATAGCTAAAGTGGCCGTTTTTTACTTTTTTGGTTTTGTTTACAAGCTTTTTTTTTTATTAAGAAACTTTCCCTTTCTGCACCGGTTTCGAAAGCAAAATCATCCTCATAAAAAAAAAAACCTACAAACAAAATCGAAAAAAAAAAAAAAAAAAAAAAAAAAAAAAAAAAAAAAAAAAAAACTTTTGTAGAGCCATTCAATTGCTCAAATTGTCAACCATTCAATGAAAAAAAAATCAAATGAAAACGAGATATTTAAAAAAAATTCTCCTATAGGATCAACATTAGTGAGCGGGTGCTTTCGATTGAGGGAAGTAGCCCCTTAACCTTTGAAGTTAGGGGGGAAACAGTATAATTTAAGAGAACTCTTTCGTTCAAGAAGAGTTATTCTAAATCATAAGCGGTAGCCAGCTTTTTGAGGTGGAAAGTGGAGGGGTGCCCAGATTTTTAAATGGAACTTGTTGCCTACAAAAATTCTCCCACATATATACAGTAAAACCTGTTAAGATGAAATCGCAATGAACATAAGAAAAATTCTGTTTTAAATTGGTTTTCATCTTATTATTACTATTATTTATTACTATTATTAGTTTAAAGCAGAAATTTTGATATAGACAGGTTCTTTTTTCTCGTGTCTTACTGTATACAATGTAGATATATATATATATATATGTGTGTGTGTGCCTGTTAATTGCCGAGGGCTAAGGAACTCTATCGCACGTAGAGGTCTGTGAATTTGGTTCAGCATAGACGAAGACAGGTTCCAGTGCAGTGAAACTCAAGCTCAGATTCTGTATTTACTTTATTAATTTTTATATATGCATATATATATATATATATAGAGAGAGAGAGAGAGAGAGCGGAACGATTTGTGCATTTACCCGATCTCCCACGTTCGCAAGCGATTTTGATCTCTTTTCTTTCTTTCTTTCTTTTTCTCCTGCGATTTTTATAAAAGCAATTTAAATTCAATTCAAACTTTTGCCCGGTATAGTAAATTTTGTCTTCTTTTCAATAAATTTTATTCGAAATTCGTACAGCAATTTTTGACTTTTTCGCGATTTTTTTAAGTTTTTAATTAGTTGAAAATGAGAAATTTGTTTTATATGAACCAATTTCTATTTGTTACCTTATCTATCCAATCATATATTTTTAACCCCTGTATAGAGCAAGTCCTTCCAGAATAGATAAAAAAATATTCAAAAAATAGGAATTACTTTTAAAAAAACTAATTATTAAAGAAAGTAAGATCATTGAGTGGGCTCTCTGAAACCCAACGAAGAAGGAGAGAAAAAAGTTCTAGCGTTGATTTCTTTATCGCCAAAAACCTTTACTATGACAACAACCCTAACCTCCCGGTAGGCGAAATTTTAAAATGGAGGGCGAAAACCACAGTCAGGTTAAATCCAGCCACCTCATTGGCTATGTGGTTGTCTGGTTCTCAGAGAGCAATAGAGCACGGGCAAGGTTACAAATAAACTGTAATTTTCACTGTTTGGGTGGCTTCGCTGTTCTTCATTTGTTAGCATTTAAATCCATAGCAATTTTCTCAATATAATGTCTTTTTTTTATCCTACCATAATTATTTTCAGCAAAAAACAGCCTTATTTGACTATTTTACATCTTTTTCTGATACTTCCCTCCCTTCTTTGCCCACCAGCCTGTAAAATATCTTAAAATCTTTATTTTTATTTTCCATAGCATAAAATTTCTGCTTTATTTATTGCTTTCTACTGATAATAAATCAATAATCAATCATTTAAATCCCTCCTCTCGCGAAAATTTATGCTTCCCCGTTTTGCACCGCCTCCCCATCGTACGGAGTTTCATATTTTTAAAATTCTTTATTTTTAAAAAAAATATGCCCTTTTCGATTCTCACTAATAACAATAAATTAATAATAATCTAAATTAGCCCCATCCCCAAACTCCCAAATTTACACTTCCTCCTTTGCCTCTCCCCAGCGTACAAAGAAGTTTAAATTATTTTAAATCTTTGATTTTATATAAAAAAGTCTTTTGTCCTGTTTGTTGCTCTCCAGTAACAAAATACATCATATAAATTATCTTCCTACCCCTGAAATTTCTACTTCCACCTTACCCCCCCCCCCCTCTCCAATCAAGGCCCGCTTAAGACTTAGAAGTAGGGGAAGCCCGACTTCACACAGCCCCCCCCCCCCTATTAACCCCCAACTACTTTATTATTTACTAAATTTCTTTTTGTATGATTCAACAATTTTAAATTTTACCATCAAAATTTCGAGTAAACAACACTTTTAACATTAAACTAACACTAACTACCTATATACTACACATGAATAAGTATTTTATTATATACATAATTATACATAACGAATTAATTTTGGTAATGAATTTACAAATATGGAACTAAAGGTGTGAATATTTGAACTTCAAAATATATTTTATGCTTTACAAATTGCAGCATTTGTTAATGTTAAGTATTGAAAATATTTGAAGTAAATTTCTGCTTAGCTGCAACACAATTTTGCTTCTACTTTTATTTATATTTTATAAACAGAAATTTGATATAAGTGAATGCTAGTTACTTTTCCCTATATTTAAAAAAACTATTCTTCATATTTTATATAATTTCTCCAATCTTTATAAATATAAACAAAATATAATTATACAGATTAAATTTTATGTTATTTTTAGCACGTTACAGTCTTGAAATTAAAATGTAAAACATAAAAAAAATTAAAATAAGTTGCATTTAATCACTGATTTTATACCATTAATTATATGAAACAGGAAAAAAAAGTACAAATGTGTCAGTGTCAGCATTTTTCTGTCAGAGGGAAAATTTAGTAGCTATAAGTATGATTTTCCTGTTATATGAATTTATTTTTCTATTAATATTGTTTAATTAAATTTATGGTTATATATTTCCTTATGAATAAAAAAAAAAATCCAGGTACCTGCGTATTATCAGGGTCAAGAGATAGATCGCCAAAAATGGTTGACAATTGCCAATCCTGTTTATCATACCCACTCACGCTCATAATAATCTGACATATATTTTTTAAATGCATAACATTGTAAAAATGGTAAATAACATTAATTTAGTAAAATTAATAAATGGTGAAGAATATAATAAATAAGAAAGAATAAGGAATATAATAAATGGCAATTAATATAACATTAATTTGTTACACGTTTACTAAATGCATAGCAGGTTGGCATAGAGAACGAAATGAGCATACTTAAGCTTCAATACTTTATTAAATAACTTACTCCCAATTTACTACAAGATAAATTGCAGAAAGCTCAAATATTATATGATATTCCTTCAGTAGAATTTAATGTTTATGTGTTTTAGCTAAAATTCATTAAGATACAACTAAATATAAATATATTGCTTGAAGGTGCGTAAAAACATACATAAAAACATTTAAAAGCACATTAAAGTCCCTTTAAAAATTCCAAAACGTTTTCAACCGAAACTCGGTCATCATCAGTGGAAAAACTTAAAAGTTAAACTGAAAGTTTTTCCACTGATGATGAAGGACTTTAATGTGCTTTTAAATGTTTTTATGTATGTTTTTACGCACCTTCAAGCAATATATTTACATTTAGTTGTATCTGAATGAATTTTTAGCTATTAAACAAGGTGAATTTTCACTGAAATTTTTTTAACTTTTATTGCATTTTATTTATCTGTTTCATTAGCGTGAGGTATGCCGGATTTTCATTATAGGGAGAGGGGGGAGGGGGCGAGGAATGAATATGACCCACCTTCAGCCGCAAGCGCAAAAGAAGTTCTGTAAGAAAACAAAATCAATAATGTTTTTAAAAGTATTACCTAATTTTAAGAAGCTCAGTAAAAAAATAATAAAAAATCCGTCAAATTTGTTGGGAAATGAATTAATCATGAAAATTCATTTATAATTTTATTTTAAAGAAAACATTGTAGCTGAAAACGTATAAGGTTAACTTTTTCTCCCTCATAAAATAAGTATGAAAGTAAAAAAAGTTTTTTCTTAAACACTCTTTTATAAGCATTGAATGTTTATCTTAAAAATCACGCAAATTTCATGACTCCAGTTCATATTGTCCCAAAACTTGTTTTCACACCGCATAGTTATAATTTAATTAATTATCAAACTACTAATCGATAAAAACTTTTTTTTTAAATCACGTTCTTTTATTTTTTATTTGCATTATATTTTTTTAGATTTACAGGGTGCGGCAAAAACACGATCATCAAGATTTTTTGCAATAAAAACAAATTTTACTACCGAAGAGAAATAAAAAATAACCACAGTTATAAAATGTTCAATTGGTTTCAAAATGGCCTCTTTGTGCACGTTTGCAGACCTGCAAATGTTTACTAAAATGTTTGGCCGCGACACGCACCTCGTCCGGCGACAATCGATCCCATTCCCGGCGCAGCGATTTCTTCAGAGACTCCAAACTTTTGTGGGGCTTAGCACAGGCCCTAGTCTGTAAAATGGACCATATGCTGTAGTCCATCGGATTCAGATCTGCTGAGTAACACGACCATTTTGCAGACGAGATATGAAGTCCGGAAAATGGCTTCTGCATCAGTCCTGAGTCGCTTTCGGCTTGTGAACCGGAATTGAGTCCAGTTGGAACGTCCAATTTGCATGCTTGAAGTGCTGCTAGGCTTATGGAAGTACCAAGGTTTCCAAAGTGTCGCGTCGGTACACTTCTTGATTGATTTTGACTCCTTGGTCCACGGAAACGAGAGGCGTCTTGCCACTAGCGCAAATTCCGCCCCAAACAATCACGAACTGAGAAATTTTCCGGTGTTCGACAACGGCCGAGTTGCCGAGGGCCTAGGCGGACCAGCTTCTGTCGTTTTGGTGATTGTGGGCTTGTTCGACGGTGAACAAATTCTTATCCGTGAAGAGCATGCAGTCCCAGTCGAGAGGTGGGTATCAACGAAGAAGTCGGTTGCATCTTTCGTGTCGTACGCGCTTGTTATCGCCGGTGAGGAGTTGAACTTTTTGCAGCTTGTATGGAGTTAAATGGAGATCCTCTTTGGCTATTTGCGAACTGATCTGTCACTGATTACAATATCATGGAGGATTTTTCACCTCGAGACCCTCGAACTTCGCCTAAGCCGCTTTCGAACCAGCTTTCGGTTGTTGTCGGTTCTGACGGTGTGCTTTCTGCCGCTTCCTGTTCGGCGGCCACCATAGCTCAGTTCCTTGTATCGTTTGATTGTCCGGGGAGACAGTGGCCCGGTCGATGTCGAGAGTTCGAGCGATCTCACAGTTGCGCTTTTTCAGGCTATGTAACGCCAAAATTTGCGTACGTTGGTTGGGCATATGAAATTAACACATAAATAAAAACATTAAAAATTATGCATTTAGACATACTAGTACAGAAACACATGGGCTATGCAATTAAAAAAACATTGCATCTGCCCAAAGGCCCCGTCGAAATTCGACGTTAAAGAAAAGTTTTAAAATGTTTACATTAAAAGTTTTAAAATGTCATATTTAATCATTGTTTGTTTCAAATCCATATCTTCTAAAACGCATCCATTGTTTTAAGCTAATCAATTTTTATGTAAAGATGAAGAATTTTTTTTAACAATAAAAAATCAATCTGCAGATGAGGGAGATTTTTAATGTTTTCAAGTGTAATTTATTTGTATGGTTTCTTCGGTTCCTTTACATAATCAGGATGATTATTCCTTTTCCATAACAGTCGGGGATCTGTTCCCTCTTATATAGTTAAATATCCAATGGATCTTTAAAAAATAATAAAATACAGTTCCTAGCATATTCTGATGCAACATATACATCAACGAATTCAACATATCAATTTTATGTTAATCACAAACTAAAAATAGTTTTTTTTTTTTTTTATTTATTTGGCAAATTTTAGTTTAGCGCCAACATGCTATCTTATAGATAATCTGATTTATCAGGGTTTTATTATTTTTTTTTTCACTTTTCATGATGGTTAGGGAAATCTATTTTCAATTGTGGCAACTTTTCCAGGGGCTATTTTACATTATTAAAGCAAACTGATGGTCATTGTTGAGATAGAATTAAAAAATATTTCATGCTTGAAAATTATTTAAAAAGTCGCTAAATTAAGCGGCAGTTTTCAAATAAATTTCAATCGAAAGCTAATTTTTTTTCTAATTGATGATGTAAGAATTGAAGTTGTAAAATATAGTAAACTAGTCGTTGGGGGCCACCGTAATACTTACCCATCATGGATATGCATAATATAAAGTATGAAAATAAAACTTTCTTAAACTATTTCTAAAATGCATTGCAATTCGAATAAAATCGTGGCTTGATGACGTCATAAACTTTAAATGCTCTATGACTGAATTGCGTAAAAGAAACATCCTTATAACTCCAAAATTGATAATCCTATTAACTAACGGTTTACTGCAACGTATTAAGCGTCTCATTTCCAATTAAAATATGTCTTTGAATTGAAATTTGAATGAAATACAGGGTCATGAAAAATCGAAGAGTGTGGAAAATTTGATTACAAATATCTCGGCCACTCATTATTCGATCGACTTAATTGTTTATGCAAAATTTATGCTTTTTATTGTCTTTTATATTCACTCCTTAAAATAAACAATTTCGAAAATTTTTATATTTTTTTTATCAGATCGAATATTTCGAGAGTCCGAAAAAAATTGTTCCGGATAATCGAGGTTACTGAAATTCAATAATCTTCTTCCCATTATTACATACTAAGTATACACCAAATTTCAAGTCTCTATCTCAATTTGTTCGGGAGATAGAGCGTTTACAGACACACACACAGACAAACAGACACATACACAGACAGACGGACGGCAAATTTTTTTTTTCTAAAAATATGTTTTTCGGAATATCCAGTGTCTGAAACGTGTAAATCCGTCAATTTTTTTTTTTTTTTTTCGATTTCCAATTCGATTACAAAACTTACCCTATACTACGTATGATGGGTAAGTAAAAATAGTAAAAAATTAAAATTTGTAGTATTTAAAAGTTATGTAAGCGCGATGAAAGCTAAAGCGATGGCGCTGTTTGTTGTCACAACCGTTGTACATTTCTAAAAATTGCCACCGTGTTTTGGCTGGGGTCCAAAAGTAGACTACCATTTTTTGACATGGAAAGAGAAATTCACAGTGAAAGAAATAGGACTTTGCCGCTAATAAGGAACTGTAACAAACCTACCAAAATAATTCCTATAAAATATTAGCCTTAGATTGTTTATTCTAGCTAAAAAATACAATCAAATACAATCATTATTTCAAGCCTTTTTTTTTTTTTTTTTTTTTAACCATAACACTATTTTTAATAATTTTAATTTTCCTGAAATCCTTTACTTTTTGTGATTTTTTTTTTATTAAAAAATGAAATCTTTTAACCTATAATTTAAAAAAAGTAATTGGTAACATATAATCAAGGTATGCAATCAAGATGAAGCAACCAATAAAGGCTCCAGTTCTAACCTTTAAAATTAAAAATCAGTTAAAATTACGTCATGTCGACACAATCATATAAATTTTTCTAGTTTTATCAATGTTAAAATGCATTTCAAGCTAAGCATAACGTCATTTTCACCGGCGCAAACTTTTCACAAGTACTCTGTATACGTTACTTTTATGCTTAAACACCATGTATACAAATAAAAATATATTTTGTATTTAATTGTGATGAAAAAATGGCATCAACAAAGTTATAATGCATAATGATAAAATAAACCCAATGGACAATATTTCCATGACGTCACAATAAATATGAATTTTTATTCGCTTATAAAAATAAAGTGCACGCGGATAAATATTTTTACCGAAATTTAACTTGCAAATTAAAAAATTCGGCCTAAAAATCACGTGCTTTTAATATTTATTATTTCTTTCTCTTTTATATTCGCAACCACAGAGTTTCTCTTACTCTGTGCCTCGCAACAGTGGGTTTTTTTTATAATCCCCCTGTATATATATATATATAAACTTTAGTCTCTAGAAAAGGCACTCACTTGAATATTTTGCGGTTTTATATCAAATAACATTTTTTGGAAGTGTTTCTTGTTCCATGTCTGCACGAGGACACTGGACTACCTCAAAAAGGGGCACAGTGGAGAACTCATTTACACTGACTTAATAGGGAAATTTTCAATAAAAAAACATAAACAGTTACAACAATGATTTCTACTTTTATTTAAACTTAAAACTACAGTCAATAAAATGGTATAGTACATTTTGTTGTATAATATATATATATATATATATATATATATATATATATATATATATATATATATATATATATATATATATATATATATATATATATATATATATATATATATATATATATATATATATATTGCAAATTACTGTTATATTCTGCGCATTTTCAATATCTTGAAAAATATCGCAAATAATTCATATTTATAAAAAAATATTTAGAAGGCAATTTTCTTACTTTTCTATTTCTTCTTCTTCCTTTTAAGAACATGAAAATATGTTGCTTAAACCATAAATAGCTAAGTGTGTATAGCTGTATAGTATATATATATATATATATATACAGAGAGAGAGAGAGAGAGAGAGAGTTAAAAGGAAATCACTTGTGTGAAAATCACAAAAAAAGTTGCTGCAAAAATTAAACACAATAAAATAAAAATTCAAATATGAAAATCTATTATATATCTTATGGAATCATCAGAGGAGCTTCATAAGAATAACTTATAGCAAAGATATGTTATTTCGTCGAATATTATCAGCATTAAGCCAAAAAATGACAATGTTATCCCCCTTATAACATATCAAATTACACCCAAGAAATAATCCCCAATCAAATTACATCTCAATATCTAAAAATTCCAAAAAAATAATACACACAACTTACCCGCTTTTGATTAATTCCTATTCAAAAATCTGTGTCTGACATACTATTAAAATGCAGTTAATCATTTAAAAAAACTTTAGTAAAATTCCTGTGATTCTAATATAACATAATGATGTAGTACTGATCACCATATTTGCAAAGAATCTACTTTTATAATATTTTAGAAAACAGCACTAAACAAATTTTTGCAGTCTGAATTCTGTAAATAGATAATGCACTTCCTCAAAAAAATAAAAAAATAAAAAAAAACATTGCTAACTCATCAAAAAAAAAAAAAAAAAAGAAAGAAAGAAAGAAAAAACTAAATGTTCAATTACAATTTGTATTTGTATTTTTTTTTTTTTTTTCAAATTACATACCAAAGAACTTCATTCTTCTATGCCGCCGGTTCCTGTAAAAGTTGTTTTACCTTTCGTTGAGTATGTATGCAGTCAAATGCGCAGATATTTAAATGCCAAGTAGTTGTTAGGGAACTGCTTATGTTTGTTCACCGCTCACGTTCCACACGCTTTTTACGAGCGTGAGCACTTCAAGGGACTTTCTAAACCTAAACGTACAGACTAACAGTAACTGCCTTTCCAAATCATAGGGAACAATAAGAAAATAGGTCTAACAGTAATTATTTATAAAATAACTATATAAAGATGCACCTTTAAATTGTATAAAATTTGAATAAAACTAAGCAATTTTCAGGTATCGGAGAGCAAATTTAAAACGCTGTAAACATTTAAAATGAAAGAACAACAGAAATTAGACTGAAAACGTGTTCATACAGCTAGGAAAAAGCGAGGCAAAGTGAAACGAAAGCCAAAGGAAAATCCATATAGCTAGAGAACCAAAGATCTATATAATGTATAATATTTATTTTCACTGTAACGTAGGGGGACTGGGGCATATTCGGGCATGTTTTAAATTTCATGCTGTAGAAAAAGAACTTCGCAGATTTTTTTTTTTTTTTTTTTTCTGGCAGACAGTTATTTTAAACAGTTTTCTATAAATAGATTTTTAAAAAATGTTAGCCACAGCTAAATTATTAAAAGAAATAGCCTTAATTTGTAAAATAAAATTTTATCCCATTAGACCCCCGACTTCAGGACCTAATGGGAGACATTAATTAAACATAAATATTTCCTAAATAGATGAATTCGAGAGTTATATCACCGCTATTATAAATTCAATGAACAAAATCTTACTTTATACACTAAATTTTCTTTCTAATTTTGTAAAACTTCTAAAGGATAATTGATTGAGGTTTTTATTATCTTATAATGCTTTTACGGAAAGCTACATTGGTGAAATGGTATTAATTTTAACAACTATAAAATAATAAAGCACATAGAGCTTTTGATCGCAAAATGTCGCTTTAACATAAATTTTACATACAGTAACATAACATAGAGGGCGTTCCAAAAAGATTGAAATTTTAATTTTTACCTGTTGAAAATAAGTAGAAATATAAATTGCAAAAATGTTCAAAATAAAGTAGAAATTAGAATTATGTTAATGAAATAGTTCTGCCATTAATTATGTAAAAGTTACACTTTTTATTAAAACTTTTAGTGTTTATGATTTCGGTTTGTCTGTCTGTCTGCCGTCTGTATGTCCGTGCTCTAACTCACGCAAATAAACTCGGATTATCATACAATTGATGCATGTTATTAAAGTTTACGATGGTATGTTTGGTATTGAAAATTAAGTATGTAGCATTTATAGTTCATTTACAGGGATACTCAAAAGAATTCCGTTACATTACGGTCTACGGGAAAATTCATTTGTGGTGTATTTTAATGATGTTACACTATTTCAAACATATTAAATTGATATATACCACTGATATGCACTACAAGAGGCTTAACTATAGGATATGGTGGACGTAACATCGTGCATTTACATGTGCATTGAAAACACATAAAAGAATTCAGTTACGGTACTCTCTATGAACAATGTTTGCTGGAAGTACGTTTTGAGTTGTGATACACATTTTTAAATTTAACTATTTATTTTACATATTACTTGGTGTGTATATATGTTTTAGATCATATACACGGCAGCACAAAAGATGTCGAATACATATCGGTTCATTGACGGAAATTTCTGAACAGGAATTTTTAACTGTGCAATGCATTTCCTAACTGAATTAAATATTAGCATGCTATGTAGTATATATAGAAATCTATAGATCATATACAGGGCTTCACAAAACAATGAGGATATTTTTCCGACTATTCGTATATATTAAAGCAACAAGCCAAAAATTTCAGCGCAAAATCGATCTGTCTGCGCATGCTTCAACTTTTTTTGGACGTTGAAAAAAAGGGGTAATAGAATTTAAAAAATCAAGAGGGTTAGGAAAAGAAGAGCTCGCCTATTGCTTACTGCTCCCAAACTTAGCGCTCCTTCTATGAAATCTACTTTTTCTACCCCTTCCCGGAGCGCCTTTATCGTGATCCATGAGCCCTCTTCCACGTGCTTTGTTTGATAGCGGGGATTATAATTAGATATCCCCATTGGTTGGCGTTCAATCGCAAAGGATGACGGACGGGGGGGGGGGGGGGGCGATCTTTAAGGGCTATTTAATAAAAGTAAAAATCGGATTTTCAGTAATATAAATATTTTATTTTAATAAAATAAAAAGGTTAAGAAATTAGTCATTTTTTCTGTATTTTTTACATAGTCATGACATACATTTATTTTTTCTTCAACTAATTAACTTTTGGTAAATCTGATTCTTATAGTTATAGCGAGCACTTCTAGGAAAAATATGCAAAAAAAAAAAAAAAAAAATATATATATATATATATATATATATATATATATATATATATATATATTTTTTTTTTTTTTTTTTTGCATATTTTTCCTGCATATTTTGCATATATATATATATATATATATATATATATATTTTTTTTTTTTTTTTTTTTTTTTTTTTTTTTAATGGGAAGAATATGCAACTAACATTTTTTTTTTTTTTTTTAAATCCACTCTTCTCTTTCTCGGTTGTAACATCAGATAAGAGCTATAATTTAGCTGTAGCGACAAAGCATACTCAAAACACGAATTGTCTGCCTTAATTTTATCATTCAGTTTACATTTTAAATAAAACTAACTGGAGTCAAATTCCATTAAAATGAGATCCGATAAAACGAAAATTCTGTTATAACGCAATATAAGCTTTATTTAGAATTCTTGGTGATACATTTGTTAACGGAATGTCACTCTATTATAACAAACTTCATTATAGTGAATAAATATATTGCTTGTAGTGGAATTTCGGCAACTGAAACTCGAATGTATCTTAGTATACTTGAAAGTATTTCGAGTGTAAATTTTATTTTAAATGTATATTAATTTACTTATTTAAAATACTTGATTCATTTTTCTAGCTGATATATATGAAATGATAATTACCGTGCTATTTTTGTGCGTCATCTTTATTAAGAGAAACATATTTTTAAATTTAATGAAATAACATTAAAAATGAAAGAAATGTTATATAATTTTAGAGAATCGTGCACTCATAATAATTAAAATTTCCTATTAAAAAGTCACAATTGGTTATATTCACAAAACTTAAATGTTAAACACTTTAAAAGAATATTTTAAATTAATTATTATATTAGTATTGAATTTTTATTAAAAAAATATATATATTATATTATTTTTCTATTATTTTCTTTTTTTTTCTTTTTTTTAACAAATCTAATATATACACTGGATTAGCATTCTTATAAGCAGATGTAAGAGTTTTTAACTTATAATTACTATTAGTTAGTGGGGAAAAAATATCTTTATTCAACTTCGAATAACAACCTTATCTAAACAGTAGATTTCTCATTTTTACGCCTTTATAGTTTTGAAAACAATGTCTAATTAATTTAAAAGAAAAATAAATAAATAAACATATATGTCTTAAACAGAAGCTACTGCAATTTTAGTACTGCATTATTAATATTGTAATGTAAGATTTTCCATATTCAATTATAATAATGAAACAGACATAAGAATTCTTCAAATTAAATTAAAAATCCAAGAAACCCACGCTACTCAAAATTTTGGGGGAATTGGAACGATAACCAGACATTATTGTGGTTTGACAGGTGTCAATTTCAAATCAAAGGTAATTGACAAATATCGTTCCGAAAAGATTAATCCTTGTCGATTGCAGACGTAAAGGTACCCCCCCTCCCCCCACCCCACCCCCTTTGTTATCAGCAATTTTATTGGAGAATTGTGTTGTTTTCTAGAACAGTTACATGCTTACTTTGAAATATCCCATTAATCCAGTCTGTTGTGTGTTTAGTCTGTGGTGCGTTTACCGAGCTGTTCGCAAAAGTACAAATCTACATTTTCATTTTGCCCTTATAAAAGTGTGTATAGTGTTTAGTTGTTTTCGTTTCTTGAGGTGCTTCTAAGAAAAGAATTCATCGGAAAATAAAAAGTAAGATATCGTTTTTAGCGGCCTTCTTTTTTTCTTTTTAGTTATTGTATCCATGATATAAAATTGTTAATTCATATACACGGTCAAATAATATTAAGGATCTTCATCAGCGTGATTTCAAATTTCACTTGCTAATGTTATACCTATGGGCGTGTGATGCAATCGTATTTATAAAATATCTCCTCAGGAAATTAATATTTTTAACTTCTTTTTTCTGTCTACTACTCTTAAAGGATGTCTCTGTCTTTCTTAGTTGTCAAAATATTTCTAAAATACAGACATAATTTGTAATTATATGTGTTAAAATCTTAACGACACTGATAAGATTTTAACATAAAATTAAATATATATTTTCGAAATATTTTGACAACTAGAAAAAAAAGGAGACATCCTTCAAGAAGGTTTACACAGAAAAAAAAATAAATATATTAATTTACTCAGGAGATATTATGTAAATACGAATGCATCACACGGCCATATAGGTTTAACATTAGCGAGCGGAATTTTAAATCTCACTGATGAAGAACCTTAATGCTCTTAAATTGAAACATTCTTCTATTGTATGTTTTATTAAGAAAACTTTTTATAATTTAAATTAATTAATTAGGTTGAAATAGGCGCAAAAGTCCTTTAACTGTAATTATAAAATTGGTAAATGAAAGGCATAGATGTGTATCAACAATTTAATAGTTGATGTTTATTAATTTGTGCTATAATTATAATGTAAATCTTGTTATACTTAAAGTTTTTTTTATGAAGTGTTATAATATTACCATAACTACACAAGTTTGATGCTATTAGTATGATTTTCGTCTATTATACGTTTTTAAATAAAACAAAAATCTTCTTAATAACATAATGAAATTTAATATTTGAGGTAGTAATGAAATACTATAATTGCCATATAATAATTAATTATTATAACACCGTAATTTTAATGTGTTATTAAGAAGTTGTTTGTCTTTTTTTTTTTATGTATCACACCAGTTTGTTTAATAGTGTAATGTATTTTTTTTTTAATAAAGTTGCAAAGTATTTTTTTCCTATTAAATTCATCATTGAATAACTAAATTGCAATGGTATTGGAAAAATTTTTCTATGGTTTGTAATTTAAATATTTGCTAATTAATTTTAATTGAAATATATAAATTTATGAATTTTACAGCATCATATATTCAACACTTCAAATATTTTATTTTATTCAAATACCTACATATTGTTATTTTCCACCAGTTTTATGGTATTTATTTTAAGAAAATATTTTCCGTTATTTATTACTATTCTTAGCACAAGTCAAAATATTGTTTTATACCTATGTGTAAATAAATAGCTTAGAGTAAAAATTAGTTGTTGAATCAGCTACAGGGTTAAGATTATGTAAACTGTGTTTCAGTTGTTTCAATTCAGTGGGTTCAGTTGTTATATATATACTAGGGGGCCTACCCCCTGCGAGCTACGCTCGCCAACCCCCGCTCAGACTTCGAGGCCTCTAAAAACATGACAGCGTGCTTTATTTTTAAAATATTGGTAAATCTATAATTCGGTTGCCATGCTTTTAACATTTTAATGGGACATTTTTCGATTATCATGGCCTCATACACAGCTGTTGCGACAACTGACGACTGTTTTCGGGATTGATAAGTAAAATCAATTACTACTTGAAAACCAGCTTGTATAAAAGGTTCAAATTATGTTAGGTATGTTAGGTTTAAATTGTGACTACCTCTTGGACTTTTATAACAACAATTTCTATTCTATTCTTCCTTTGCGTTTAAGGATGAGAAAAATTCCATCTGCTTGTGAATAACATTAAGAACCACGGTATTGAAAAGTACTATGTTATAGACATTTTCAGTAACAGGTTTTAATTTTCTCTCTATTTTAGTGCACCATCATGCATATTTTCATGTTATTTTAAATATGTAAATTATTTATTTTAATTAATATGTATATACGAATTTTCTAATAATTATTTATCATACAAAATTAATTAAATATTTTGTGCATGCATGCCTGCATTTATTCGGCATCAATTGATGAGATATTTAAACAAATTTGCTATCCGCGGTAATTTTACACCATGTTCTGTCACTTGAATATTGTCCATAAGAAAATCGGGTACTTTTCCATTATAGGATCCTTTGTTTTTAGGTTTGGCGTAATTCGAGCTTCAAAAAGGGATAGATTCGTTAATATACATAGATTTGTTGCCAAAAGTTATGAAAATAAACCCAATGAACTTTTGGTGCTTTTCTATTATAGGGGTCTTGACGCTTTTTTAAAAAGCTTGGCGGAAAAAACCAAGCAGGATATTTTATTCTTCCGTTCAGTTGGGCAATTATTATTATATATATTAGTTTCAAATATCCGAATTAATGATTTTATAAATTCGTTTAGCTAAATTTTACAAAAAAATAACAAAATGATATCAATAAATAATAATTACTATTAATTCCTTTTCCTCCCTTTCTTTTGCGTTTACCTAAATGACGTCATTTGGACGAATTTATTCAAAATATTTTCAGTTTATAAATTAAATTAAATACTGACAGACGATTGAATCCTGACTATAGAAATGTGATTTTTTTTTTTTTTCAAATTTTCCTGAAAAACATAATTTAATCACAATCTTATCTTCATTATCGATTGAAATAAAAGATAAATTCAATTTCAATTTGAAAATGACGAATAAAAAGAAATCAATAATCCCTATCGGGATCCTTTTCAATTTTTTTCCCTTTTTTGTCACAAAAAAACTGAGTAATTAGTTGCCATCATTACAGAAATGTCATTAAAATTAGAAAAAAATTAATATCTCGAAAACTAATTCCAATTTCAAAATTCTATTACCAGTTTTGACATCCGCGGATTTTTATGAACAATTGGTATTAATTTCACCATCAAGCGTTTAATATTTTATTAAAAATAGCCTTGAAACATAATCAGTCGTTTAATCAGTCGTTTCATAAAATCGTTTCATAAATTCGTTTCATAAAATCGTTTCACAAATTCGTTTCATTAGGATTTTATATATATAGGGTAGATATATATATATATAATGATATCAATATCAATATAATAAATTTGGGGCTTAATAAGATGTCCATGAACCTATATAATTAAACTAAAGTAAATCGTGAGAAGAAATTTTCAAATATTATAATACAAAACATTAAACAGCCATATTAATAACAACTATTAGTAACAAACTATTTGTAAATTAATAATACCCACTTAAAAAAAAAAATTGAAAATTGGCTGCTAATTAATGCAAAATGCATTATTGTTCTACACTTACCTTATATATCTATACTTTTATCTAATATGAAAAATATTCTTTCTTGACCTTATACCTAAACACAAATTGAAAATTATAATATATTATAAACAACTCAAACTTCTATTTAATGGATATCATGGTTTCACAAAAAAAAAAGGCTTTGTGTAGAAATTTCGTTAAATGAAAATTCAATCTGATATCTTTTTCAAAATAGAAAATTACATATCTTTCTTAAATCTATTTTAATTGCTACATTTTAAAGGGGCAATTGACAGGGTTTATATACTTTTTAGGCATACTAATTAAGGTTTTTCGTAATATAAAAAAGGAAGCTTAACTATCAAAACTTACCCGTTAAGTTAACCCGTAATCTGATTTTGGACATTATTTTGAAATATAAAAAAAAATGAGGGTTTTTTTGTAAATTATATACATTTTTTGAAGTGCTTGAAACAGATTTTCTAAGAATCGCAACCCACATCGAATTGTTTTCATAAGCTTTAATTTTGTCACTCACAGAGGAATAATTCTATCATTTGATATTTCTTTAAATACAGTTAAAAAGCAAAATAAATCAGCGGATAGCGCTAAGTAGAAAATTATATTGGTGCATAATGATGATTAACAGTTAAAATGAAAGAAATTTTAGAATAGGGTTTCTTCGATAGGCTGAAATATATTAGAAAATGGAAACATTACTCAGAAAAAAAAATCATTAAATAAAAGTTCGTGTTCGTTATTTAGAGACTTTTTACTGCGTTATTTTTTTTTTCAAAATTCCATTAAATAGAGATTTTTACAAGAAAAAAGACAAATTCGTTAAACAGAAAATCTCCTATATTTTCTATGAGTTTCTGCTATTTGGTTTCAGAGTAACATAACCGAGATCCCCCCTCCTCTTTTTTTTCTTTTCCCCCACCGTATTCTATGCCATACTCTTATTGTTAAAAATTACAACGGTATTTTTTTTTTTTTTTTTTAATGGATAAGGACTTATTTATAAACGCTAAATTTAAAATAATACAGTATTCGATGCAATTTATTCTGTTTTTAACAATGTAAATCCAATTTGTTATTTCAAAATGTACATAGCTTTATTTTTATGTTGATTTAAATTATATTTGTACGGGTAACTGAAGGTGAAAATAAGAAATTTTGGTTAGTAGCCACTAGCTAGTAGATAGTCGTATTATTATTTTAGTATCCAATTTCTGCCCAGTAGTTGTTTTTTTTTCTTGGAAGACATAATGAATATTTTCATTGGAAGGCGAAACGTACATAACTAGCATTTGAAAACTGAAAAAGCAATGTATAGAAATTTCTTAAAATAGTTTTTTTTTATTATCTAGTACTTAAAGAAAATTATTAGTACATTTGTAAAATAACAATAAAAGCTGGCTTTTATGAATCCAAACTTAGTCCTTACTCAAAACTTAGTCCTTAAAAGTATTTTGAAAGTTAATGAACAAATATTGCACAAATAAATTGTACAAACTTTTGAATTTTATTTTAATTGATTCATTTTATTTATTTCTTCTTTTATTTAAAAACAATTTTATATACATAAGCATACACTTAAGTTAACTTCTGTATATTAAATTTATTTAACAATAGAAGAAGTAGCTAACAATATTTATTGAAACGAAATCGGTTGGTAAAAAGGAGACTATTATTTGGCCGGTTGAGTAAATGCTTTTAATCGCCGTATTTCAAAGTTTAATTGCCCACTGGCAACTGGGGAGAAGTTTTTTTTTTTTTTTCATTATATTCAATCAATTTTATCATTTTAGAATTCATAGAATCTGAGACCTTTTTTTTAAAGAGTCACTTAGGGAAATTTTTATAGCAGATTTTTGTTTGTCTTTAATGACATATCTACAGATGCTCGCAAAACAACATCCAGGGAGAGGAAAGATTTTGGAGTGCATGTGCCTGTAGTCCGGTGCCAGGATTTTATTTTTGTTTTAAATGAATAATATAAACATGGAATAAGTTAAAACTGATAATTTTTTGTCATAATCTCTCACACAAAACAATTTTTAAATATATCAACCTAAAGAGCAATATAGAAATGTAATAAATAAAAATATTAAAAATCCATAAGTAAGCTTCTATCGACTTATTTGAAAATAAAATATTGAAATAACTTATCACCTTTTTCGTCTTACAGTTTACCCCCTGAATCTCCCGTTTAAGGTAATTATAATAACAAGTTTAATATAATTATAATAATTAATAAAAAAATAGTATCCCTGTGCAATTAGAAAGAAAACTGCATCAAATACTGTAGCGTTTTAGATTTAGCAAGTAATAAAATATCCCTATTTTTTGACCGCATTACTGTGTATGAAGAGATAGGGAATGAGATAGGGATGTTCGACATATATTTGTGTTTTAAAGAGAAGTTAAACCTCTACAAGGCTAAAATTTATATTTTGTCTGCTGAAATATTTAAGGGTAAAAACATTCTTAATGTCTTAGTCTTTGTAAAGCATTTCATTTTGTAGTTTTCATTACTACAAAAATGCACTCCCTAACACAATAGAAATTTACCCAAGAAAATTTCCTTTATATGCTGATGAACTTGTGACGCGAAACTATAAAAATAAATATGAATAGAATTTTTAAAGAAAAAAATATATAAAGTATTTTTAGCTGTTGAACACTTTTGATAAAATTATTGAATAATTAGTCAAGACTTTCTTTTGTTTAAGTGTATGCTCTATTACGTATTAGAGAAAATCTTAAAATCTGTATAATGCTTTTTTTTTCGACGGCACTCTAAAATCATCCCATTAAGCTAAAAAATAATTATCAATGGAATTGCTTTATTTTTATTTATTTATTTATTTATTTATATTTATTTTTTATTTTATTTTTATTTATTTATTTATTTATTTATATTTATTTTTTATTTTATTTTTATTTATTTATTTATTTATTTATATTTATTTTTTATTTTATTTTTATTTATTTATTTATTTTTCTTTTTTTTTGGGGGGGGGGGGCGGGGGTATCGTTTTTAATAAAATTGTGACGTAATGAAACCTGTTTGTTCTAAAATTCAAAATGACTAATTTCTCACACATTGCCGAATTTCTTTTTATTCGTAAACACATAAAATTTGCTAAGGTGTTCTTGTAAAAAAACTAAGAAATGGAGTTCATATTCCAGTTTTCAGAAATAATCTTTCAAATATGCAGTCGAAGTTTTTAACTGATTTTTCAAGCATGAAAATTAGGAAAATGTAATCAATTCGAGCCATTTGACGAGAGCCATTGCTTATAAATCTCGTTGCAATGCACGTATTGAAAAAGGAAAAAAAAATCTCTTTCAAAATCCCTTCAACAGCCATTCCTACATTTTCATTATCGTCCTTTTAAAAATGTGTCAGAAGATTTCGCTTTATTGTGTGAAATTTATATGTGTATTTGTTGCTTTCTAAATTTTTATTAGAATATTAAAAATGTTGGATTAAACAATGCTGATATATTAGAAATGTTTGCATTATACTCAAATCGTGCTTTTTTTTTTCTTTCTCAGGTGAATTTGAAATGTCCTCTGCTAAAAAGAATTTATTCGGCGGCTGCGCAGACACCACCGAAAGTACTGTACAGCGAAAACTTTTGAGGGATTTTACGTATCCCTTTTCTCGTGTGTTGTTTGTTTGGAGTCCATCTGCCCGAGTTGATCCCGGTGTGGTCTCTACAATCTT
Source organism: Maratus michaelseni (assembly GCA_963931845.1). Lineage (NCBI taxonomy): Eukaryota > Metazoa > Arthropoda > Arachnida > Araneae > Salticidae > Maratus > Maratus michaelseni. Next base: position 206,748,500 of record OZ007588.1, read on the forward strand.
GGGCAGTTATGACCGTTCCGTGGGCATTAACAGCCACTGGGTTCAATCAAGTTCATCTTCATCGCTGAAAGTGTGGAGTGGAGCACTTGCCACATTCAGCCATGAAAAGACTTCTAAACTTGCCGCTGACAGTATTCCAGAGAAATGTGGGTAAGTCTAACATTTTTATATTTTATAATATATAATATTATAATGTAATATGGCTAGTCTCATTTAATTAATGTATTTAACCACCTTGTGCACCTGGGCATCATATACCACGCTCCTAACGTAAGGGGACGCTTCACCGATACAAACTTTTCCGTCTTCGATCGCGAAATCATATAAAATTTTGATTAGGTGATTAATCATTATCTTATATGATATCGAATAATATATATATATAATTATTCTTTTATGACAACAATTGATGTTGTTCCAATAATTCTCCGCTACAATACGTTAATTTGACTCTGAACAACGATTATTGACATTTCACCAATTTGATGTGATGAACGCGAACTATTGGATTTATTTTTTAAAAATTGTAAAGGGGTGAAAAACATTACTTAAACTATCTCTTTTGGATTTCTAAATTGTTTTCTCAACTTATAATCATAATTTAATTAATATTAAACTATTAACTGATAAAGGAGTATTTTTAAAAACAATTATTACACTCTTTATTTTTTATTCATATTTTCTACTTTTTAGTGTTCTATTGTTGCAGTTTTACAGACATTTAGCATATTTTGGCAAGAGCGGTTTGTCGCATAATTAACTCCATTGTTTTTGTAATTTGTAAACAGTTGTAACCATAAAGATTATTTGGAGATTATCACCTTCGGCCGGCTACGGGAAAAAATGCCTTAACATTAAATTATTATTTTAAGTTCTGAAAATAAAATATTGTATTGCCATCCTAAACAAAAATCGTTACACAATTGTTATACTTCTAGCATTTCAGGAAGTAGATGATAAACCGGTTACAAAATTTCATTTTTACATACAATAACCTAGTTAAGTTAAATAAAACAGTGTAAATGGGGCTTTCAGCATCAGATAGTGGGCGTCCGATGCCTTTAGTGTTTTTCTTTAAAACTGTCTCCGTAAATATTAAATGTATACAAGGGTCGATCCAGGGAGAATTTTTTGGCTATTTAGGGTCCTTTCACTAAAATATGTTTAATAAAACAGGCCTCTTAACAAAAATCAATTTAATAAAACGGGCCCCTTCACAAGAGTCTATTTAATAAAACAGGGCCCTTCACAAAAATCAATTTAATAAAATGGGCCTCCTCACAAAAATCAATTTAATAAAATGGGCCCACTCACAAAAATCAATTTAATAAAATGGACCCTTCACAAAATTGTTTATAATAAAACAGGTCCCTTCACAAAATTCTATTCCATAAAAACTCACTAGCATTTACTATTTATTTATTATTTTGTGACATTTAAAAATGTGTAATTTGTAAAAAAAAAAAAAAAAAAAAAAAAAAAAACACGTTCACCAGCTAGGAAAACTTTAGCAGAAGCATTTAAAAAAGCTTTTGTTAATAAATGTTTAGTTTGGATTTGAGTAACTGGATTTCAACATTCATTGCAAAATGTAATTTCTCACAAAAATATAGTAAATTTCACAAAAATAACCTTTACTTTTCACAAAATGGGCCCCAAGAAAAGAAACTTGCATCGACCCCAGGTATACATATGTATATATAAACTTTCTGTACAATTAATCCATTGAATATTGTATATATATAAACTGTGAATTTTGAAATTTCTACATGTTAATTTTTTTTTTTAAATACTTAAAACTGTACCGTTGACTTTGCGAAAAAAGGCGACAATATCAATTCTCCAAGCAGTATAATCTAAATGTTTAAACTTCAACACATACTTTTCAATTAACTCGTTATTATTTTTTTTTCTTTTTGTTTAATGATCATTAAGAAGCATTTCATAAAATTAGGGAACGGATTTTCAGTTACATAAATAGCTAATTTTTAAAAAATAAAAATGTAAGTAAATAGTCTTTTTTTATTTTTCCTGTATTTTTACGTATGTCATGACATTTTATTTATTTTTTCTTAAACTAATTTATTTTTTGGAAATCTTTTTTCGATCATTACAGAACATTCTTGTAAAAATAAGAAAGGAAAAAAGTTAGAGTTGAGTAGTAAGGAACTCTTTAAAATTGTTCTTTTAATTTTTTCAAAATAAAATAAATACGATTTTTCAAATTATATAACAAGAATTTCATTGTTTCTTGTTTAAATCATTTTTCTCAATAAAAACATTTTATAATATGTAAAAAATGTATTACAGAACAAGAAAATGAAAAAACTTCAAAGGGTACGGAATCATAAGGAGAAATTTTTTAAAAACGCACCACAACAGCATCGGTAGTCTACTTTTTAATGGCGAACACCATATATCGATAACTATATTAGGTAATTAGTGATTATCTAGTTAAGTTTTTCTTTAGGTTAAAATAGGATTTCGTCATCGGGGGGGGGGGGGGGTGCCCCTTTAATTAAGAAAAATCAGTGTTTTAAAATCAATTTTCGATCAATTTTATTTTTATTGACACCTGTTAAGACCTTATATGTAGTATAAATGATTTTTTTTTCTGCAGAATCTAGAATAACATCTTAATTATACCAATTTAAAGAATGATTCTTTAAAAATAATTCGTGAATGAGAGGGAGGGTGTTAACTATATACGCAATTAATTTGTATTATGAATACTCCTTGAAATGCGTACAATAAAATTATGGAAATTTAAACGTTTTATGAGGAGAAGCTATATTACAACCACATGCCATTATCATTATTATTCTTATAATTTGACTATTGTTTCCCATTTACAAAATTTACACTACATAGTTCCCCAAACGTTTTTTTTTTTTTTTGTTACAATTATTTAAAATAATGATTTTCGACTTATTTAACTTCAAAATTTTGCGTATTCAGAAAATAGTGATAACCAAAAAATCGTAATAGCTGGCCGGTATGTGTTACATTCAAAATTTTGATTTCATATACATTATTTCCACATCCATATGTCCATAGAGAATATTTCAAAGCTGAATTATATAAACTAAATGTTATTCTACAATTATTATTATTTCAATTCATTACCTTTCAGCGCGCTCTTAAAATTCATTATTTTGCACTTTTAATGAAAAATACACTTTTATAACTTTTGGCAAAAAAAAATTATTAACTATGTTAGAAATTACTGTAATTCCAATTGTTATTTTGGTTGTTTTTCTATCTTATATCTATTCTGATTTTTATAAATTTTATAAAATAATGCAACTTGTTCTCCTATTTGTGCACTATCAATATCGTTACTTAGTTTTATTCTTTGTCTATTTCAGGCTTCTCAAAGTCTTACCTTTCAAGGAAATTATGGACATCCTGATAGAAGCCGAATCTCATTACCCGAAAATCTCCAACAATGATAATTCAACAAGAATCATTTTTAAAGCAAGTTTCCCTTTAGAAGAAGAACAAGTTCCTATATTTAAAAGAGTAGTGAAAGAATTCGGAAAGCCGAAAAAGATCAAACTGTACGAAGAAAGAGACCGCCACGGTGTGATTGCTGAAGTGAAGTTTTCTTCGCAATTTCAAGCTTATGCAGCTAAAATTGCAATGGACGGACTTTTGTTTAAAGGTTCAGGATTCCTTTCAACATATATTGTTATTACTAAATCTGGTAAAAAATTCGAGCAGTTTGTGCAAAACCACTTTAAGTGTATTCCAGATAATCGTTCATAGAACAACAGATCTTGAAGTAACTTGAATATAAACAGGCTTTAAATATTGATTTCACTGTCAAACAATATTATGTGATATTTAGTGTGTTGTGATATATATATATATATATATATATATATATAATACTTAATCGGCTATCTACTTAACCTTATTGACTAAAACCGGCAAGAAATTCGACTAGTTTGTGAGAAACTGATTTAGGTTAATCGCAGATGATGGTAATTGTAATCGTTCACAAGATCAAGAAAACAGTAAATTAGAATGGATACAAACAGTTTTTGAAAAATGAATTCTATGAAAAAAGCATGATTAGCGATTTTTAATTATGGTATTCCCATTATTTATTTCTCGTGTGTTGTGTTACAATATTGATTTCTCTGTTTTAAGAAGTGCGATTATTGAACAAATTGTGGTGATTTTATTGTTTAATTGTTCGTGCAATTTTTAATTAATACTGATGTTTCCCTTGAGGCATTTCTCGTGTTTTGTGTTACACTTTTAATTTTTTTGCTTCAAGAAGTGTAATATTTTTCTCTGAATTATGCTAATTTTATTATTTATTTTTTCACATTTTGTTCTGTTATTAAATTTTTAATGCCTGATTTTAGGTATTTTTTTAATTTTTATGATGAAATAAATAAATATATTTTTTTATTTTTGCTAATTGTTTGTTCATTTATTTAAACAAATAATACCATTCATACTAAATACCAATTGATGAGTTTGTCTTACTTTATTTAGAAGAATCTTATTCAAATGGAAATTCTTTTCTTTAAAGGGAACTTGGTACTTTTTAATCTTTTTAAAGTAGCTGGAGCTCACTACCAGTACTTCTTTGATTTTAGTGGTCCCTTAAATTTTGGTTTGAATTCGCCAGAGCTTATAAATACTGTACTGCGAAGCCCACCGGAATAGTGCTGTGTTGTGTTTTGCTAGTTAATACAAAGAAATCCTTAGCGTACAGGATTTTATAAAAAATCCCCACTCCTGATTTTATTGTTTTTGCTCTGTTCATTTTTTATATTAGGTTACACATATATATATGAATATAGCCAAAATATATAAAATAATTTCTTTTTCAAAAGACAAAATTTCTTAAAATTTTTCAAATTATGTATGAAATATAAAGGGAACGAGGGGAACACACTACTGTTATTATTACTGCAGAATATTAGAGCTCCGCTATTTTTTTTTTTTTTTTTCGAAATTAAGTCCCGATTTTATTACAAAAATAGACAATTCTGTTGGTTGAATTTGAAAAATTATTAATATTATTATTTTTATTTTACTAAATTTAAATACGTAAAAAAAATTATTCTTTAAATGTCTATTTTTTATTTATACTGTTCTTAAAGGTGCTATCTATAACTTTAAGGATTAGATTTCCTATAAAAATTAACTAGTTTGAGAGAAAAAATAAAATGCCCTGCTACATGTAAAAAAGAACGTACCATTTTTATTTTTTAAAAATAAGATTTTTATATTATTACAAGTATCATCCTTGATTTTACAAAATGCATCCTAAGAGACGTTCATAAATACAAATGTAATCAATTGAGATATATATAATGAACACTCGGCATTTTGAGGACACTTGTATATGAAAAAAAGCACAAATTGTGAAAGATGAATTTCAAGAAATTAACTCTTCACTGAAAAAAAAATGTTGATTTTATGGTATAATACTAGCAGCTGGGATGCTAGTATTATACCGTAAAATTAACAGTAATAAACAGTAAAATAAGCCGCTGCTAGTATTTTACCGTAAAATCAACTTTTTTTTTTTTTTTTTTTTTTTTTTTGTCAGTGTTATTTATCTAAAGAGACATGGATGCAATAAAATGTCACTTTCATATATTTTGAATTTTTGGTTTTTACAAAAGTTTTTCAGAATATACTAATACATTTAGAATATGTCAGAATATGTCTAATTACATTTCAAGCAAAATATTGGAAAATCAATATTTTCGTCATTTATTGGAATTTGTTAGAGTGGTCTCCTTTAAGGGTGTATTCAAATCCAAACTGCTTATTTTGTGACACATTGATAAATTCATTTTTGCTCTAAAATGCATCCAATTGGTAGGTTCTCTTATTCAGAAACTTTATAATGTCCGTATTGGCTCGATTTTTTGATAAAAGCAGAATATATTTCAAAAAATGCTGTCAAAGTGGACATTTTGAACCAAATTTCCCGAAGCGATAGCGCTAGAAACAAAAGAAAATGATTGTACTCTGAAAATAATTGTCTGTAAATCAATTTCTAATCAATTGAACGAAAAACAAAAACATGGGGCCCTTGTAAATCTCTTCATAAATCACGCCGCCAAGTTTCATGTTGTTACTTTTAAAAATGAGTCTGAAAATGTGTCTCAAATTTTTGAGTTGTTGAGCGTGAAAAAAAAATTCTTTTTAATACCGCCTTAAAGTAATATATATATATATATATTTAAGGAATTTTGTTGAATCTTAGCTGTTTGTAATGATCAATTTCTCTTAAAAAATTTAAATTTTGTGATATCCTTTCTATTTTTCAAATCATATTATTATGTAATGTGTTGCATTTTTTAATACGTAATATTTAAAACGTAAGTTAATAAATTAATAAGGCTCTTCATCAGTAAGATTTCAAATTCCCCTTGCTAATGTTAAACCTATATGGCTGTATAATGCATTCGTATTTACAAAATATATCCTCAGTAAATAATTATTTTTAACTTTTTTCTGTGTACTCTTCTTGAAGGATGTCTCCCATTTTTTTAGTTGTCAAAATATTTCTAAAATATATACTTAATTTTATGTGAAGTGTTAAAAACTTACTCAGTTTTGTTAAGATTTAAAGACTTGAAATTATAAATTTAGTATATGTTTTAGAAATATTTTGATAACTAATAAAGAAAGAAGACATCCTTTAACAATTGTACACAGAAAAAAGATGTTAAAATTAATTATTTACTAAGGAGGTATTTTAAAAATACGAATGCATCATACTTCCAAATTTAACATTATGAATTTTGAAATCTCACAAATAAAAAAACCTTAAGTTCTTTTTTATTATTATTTATTTATTTTATTTTTTTCTTAATTGACATACAAGAAGAGAATTTTGAAATAGTCGGCAGTTGTAGTCCAATGAGACTCGAAAAAGAATAAAAAGAAGGGGAAAATTAGATGAAAAAGAAATCCGGTCTATGAAACCGGCATATTTTATGTGAGTAATTATTTCCAAAAATCTTTCAATAATCGAAGTATAAAAGTACTATTTTTTATGCAGGAAAATAAAAAGGTGGAAAACTTTTTTGTAATTTATTTGAGGAAAAGTCAGTACTTAAAAATACATATGTGATGCATAAGATTTTCAAAACGTTGAAGCACATATTGAATAACTTAAGTCATAAGAATATTTTTCCACCAGAAGGTTTGTTTAATAAAATGTAATGTATTAAGCATGTATTTAACTTTTGTTTATTACATAAAATTTCTGGTTCAAAATATGCTTATTTGCTTTTGACACTAAGATAAATATCCTTTCACTTAATATGTTAATATCATATATCACATTCAAATTTTCAGAAATAAATTATTTTCAAGCTCATATAAGTGAAATATAAATTTTAAAGCTAATTTTTCTGAACCACCATTGGGTGTTTGGATGTAGTAGCTTAAGGCTATTCTCAAATCTAAACTGGCTGCTTTCTGATACAATCGCTTTTCTAATGCCACAGCCCGGGGATGTTCGTCATGAGACAGAAAACGGTTATAAATCAGGATGTAACAGATTTATAGAAAAATGAAAATCAGTATTCAATTCCAACTAGTTTCAACAGTCATAACTTCCAATTTCATCCTTTTACATTTAAAAATAAGTCCGTGAATGTGTCAGAAAGTTTCACGATGCGGAGCAAGGATTTTTATTTTTAAGAATCACTTTAAACCTCCACAGGGCATGTTTGAGAGGCTATTAACTCACGGGAAAACACCCGTTCACTAATCTTAATCCAATGGAAGACTTTTTTAAAAATATCTCATTTGCATTTCAATATTTTAAAATGATTTTTTTTCTTTTGCATTGGATAGCTAAAGTGGCCGTTTATTACTTTTTTGGTTTTGTTTACAAGCTTTTTTTTTATTAAGAAACTTTCCCTTTCTGCACCGGTTTCGAAAGCGAAATCATCCTCATAAAAAAAAAAACCCCTACAAACAAAATCGAAAAAAAAACCTTTGTAGAGATTGACCTCAACCATTCAATGAAAAAAAAAATCAAATGAAAACGAGATATTTTAAAAAAATTCTCCCATAGGATCAACATTAGTGAGCGGGTGCTTTCGAGTGAGGGAAATAGTCCCTTAACCTTTGAAGTTAGGGGGGAAACACTATAATTTAAGAGAACTCTTTCGTTCAAGAAGAGTTATTCTAAATCATAAGCGGTAGCCAGCTTATTGAGGGGAAAGTGGAGGGGTGCCCAGATTTTTAAATGGAACTTGTTGCCTACAGAAATTCTCCCACATATATACAGTAAAACCTGTTAAGATGAAATCGCAATGAACATAAGAAAAATTCTGTTTTAAATTGGTTTTCATCTTATTATTATTATTATTTATTACTATTATTAGTTTAAAGCAGAAATTTTGATATAGACAGGTTCTTTTTTCTCGGGTCTTACTGTATACAATGTAGATATATATATATATATATATGTGTGTGTGTGCCTGTTAATTGCCGAGGGCTAAGGAACTCTATCGCACGTAGAGGTCTGTGAATTTGATTCCGCATAGACGAAGACATGTTCCAGTGCAGTGAAACTCAAGCTCAGATTCTGTATTTACTTTATTAATTTTATATATGCATATATATATATATATATATATATATATATATATATTGAGCGGAACGATTTGTGCATTTACCCGATCTCCCACGTTCGCAAGCGATTTTGATCTCTTTTCTTTCTTTCTTTCTTTTTCTCCTGCGATTTTTATAAAAGCAATTTAAATTCAATTCAAACTTTTGCCCGATATAGTAAATTTTGTCTTCTTTTCAATAAATTTTATTTGAAATTCGTACAGCAATTTTTGACTTTTTCGCGATTTTTTTAAGTTTTTAATTAGTTGAAAATGAGAAATTTGTTTTATATGAACATATTTGTTACCTTATTTATCCAATCATATATTTTTAACCCATGTATAGAGCAAGTCTTTCCAGAATAGATAAAAAAAATTCAAAAAATAGGAATTACTTTTAAAAAAACTACTTATTAAAGAAAGTAAGATCATTGAGTGGGATCTCTGAAACCCAACGAAGAAGGAGAGAAAAAAGTTCTAGCGTTGATTTCTTTATCGCCAAAAACCTTTACTATGACAACAACCCTAACCTCCGGCAGGCGAAATTTTAAAATGGAGGGCGAAATCCTCAGTCATGTTAAATCCAGCCACCTCCTTGGCTATGTGGCTGTCTGGTTTTCAGAGAGCAATAGAGCACGGGCACGGTTACAAATAAACTGTAATTTTCACTATTTGGGTGGCTTCGCTGTTCTTCATTTGTTAGCATTTAAATACATAGCAATTTTCTCAATGTCTTTTTTTTATTCTACCATAATTATTTTCAGCAAAAAACTGTCTTGTTTGACTATTTTACATCTTTTTCTGATACTTTCCTCCCTTCTTTACCCTGCAGCCTGTAAAATAACTTAAAATCTTTATTTATTTTTTTTATTTCCACAGCATAAAATTTCTGCTTTATTTATTGCTTTCTACTGATAATAAATCAATAATCAATCATGTAAATCCCTCCTCTCGCCAAAATTTATGCTTCCCCCTTTTGCACCGCCTCCCCATCGTACGGAGTTTCATATTTTTAAAATTCTTTATTTAAAAAAAATTATGCCCTTTTCGATTCTCACTAATAACAATAAATTAATAATAATCTAAATTAGCCCCATCCCCAACCTCCCAAATTTACACTTCCTCCTTTGCCTCTCCCCAACGTACAAAGAAGTTTAAATTATTTTAAATCTTTGATTTTATATAAAAAAGTCTTTTGTCCAGTTTGTTGCTCTCCAGTATCAAAATAAATCATATAAATTATCTTCCTACCCCTGAAATTTCTACTTCCACCCCCCCCCCCTCCAATCAAGGCCCGTTTAAGACTTAGAAGTAGGGGAAGCCCGACTTCACACAGCCCCCCCCCCTATTAACCCCCAACTGCTTTATTATTTACTAAATTCATTTTTGTATGATTCAACAATTTTAAATTTTACCATCAAAATTTCGAGTAAACAACACTTTTAACATTAAATTAACACTAACTACCTATATACTACACATGAAAAAGTATTTTATTATTTACATAATTATACATAACGAATTAATTTTGGTAATGAATTTACAAATATGGAACTAAAGGTGTGAATGTTTGAACTTCAAAATATATTTTATGCTTTACAAATTGCAGCATTTGTTAATGTTAAGTATTGAAAATATTTGAAGTAAATTTCTGCTTAGCTGCAACACAATTTTGCTTCTACTTTTATTTATATTTTATAAACAGAAATTTGATATAAATGAATGCTAATTACTTTTCCCTATATTTAAAACAACTATTCTTCATATTTTATATAATTTCTCCAATCTTTATAAATATAAACAAAATATAATTATACAGATTAAATTTTATGTTATTTTTAGCACGTTACAGTCCTGAAATTAAAATGTAAAACATAAGAAAAATAAAAATAAGTTACATTTAATCACTGATCAATTATATCAACAGGAAAAAAAAGTACAAAAGTGTCAGTGTCAGCATTTGTCTGTCTGAGGGAAAATTTAGTAGCTATAAGTATGATATTCCTGTTATATGAATTTATTTTTCTATTAATATTGTTTAATTAAATTTATGGTTATATTTTTCCTTATGAATAAAAAAAAATTCCGGGTACCTGCGTACTATCAGGGTCAAGAGATAGATCGCCAAAAAGGGTTGACAATTGCCAATCCTGTTTATCATACCCACTCACGCTCATAATAATCTGACATATATTTTTTAAATTCATAACATTGTAAAAATGGTAAATAACGTTAATTTAGTAAAATTAATAAATGGTGAAGAATATAATAAATAAGAAAGAATAAGGAATATAATAAATGGCAATTAATATAACACTAGCCGCCACTGGCGACCAGTTTGGTCTCCCTTTAATGTATGTTAAACATTGCAACACGTTACATTTATTCATAATTTAATTTTCCCTTAATCCTTCGCCAAATCGGAAGATTCTAATAGACAAATCATGAACTTTTGCGATCATGGTAGCATTTCGCATATTTTTTGGGCACAAATGTCACATACGCACGTTGGCGCGATTCCCCCCCCCCCCTCCCCCGCCAATTTGGCGAAAACTTTGTTATGGAAATTGTTGTTTATTTGCTTTTATTTTTTATTTTAATTCTATAAATTATTTTTGATATGTATATCAATATTTATTTACATCAAACTATCATTTATTTATTTTTATTCTTTTTTTTAATTATGAGTATTTTTGTTAGCCGGGAGCAGATGATAATTCGCCAAATATCGTTCCCATCACCGTCATTCATACTACAATTAATTTAATTTTAAATTATAAACCTGTCACTCATTTCATTTAAAATACTTAACTTTAATCTAAAATGCTTATATTACATAAATTTAAAATACTTCACACTTTTTATTTAAAAGAGAAAATAAATAAATAAATAAGAAATAATATCATAAATCAAAACATTTGATTTCAAAATCAAAGTATCATTTCTAATTTGTACACGCGATAAATAAAAGCTGTATTAGCGATTTTAAAAATGCTAAAAATCTGATTCATTAAATATTATTACATGAGTTCAATTTACGTCAAGAAAAGGTCCGAAAGTTGAGTTGTATAGCACATAATTATGGTAAACTTTGATTGTCTCACTGGTGCGAATTATTTTTTTGACGCGAGGCAGCGGTCCAAAAATTCATTCGCGGAGAACTTGCTTTGCGAATGATTACCTCCATGATTTAATATTTTAAATGTTCACGACGAATCAATCTTTTTTTTGTTTACTTTTATGAATAGAGAATTTGAACTGCGAATCTTTCGACTGAAGTTATTGCAGAATATATACATAATTGAACGCAAGTCATCTCTCAAATATTAATTTATTTTGAACGATCTTTCTTAAAATGTAACTTTTATGCAGTTTATTCGAAAAAATAATTTTGAATAAAAATGGCCGCTTGGCATATGAAAAAGTGAAACGGCCATCCCGGAACTGTTGATGACAGTCACATGACTTACGCTTTTATTTTAGAAGACTAGCCGCCACTGGCGACCAGTTTAGTCTCCCTTAAATGTATGTTAAACATTGCAACACGTTACATTTATTCATAATTTAATTTTCCCTTAATCCTTCGCCAAATCGGAAGATTCTAATAGACAAATCATGAACTTTTGCGATCATGGTAGCATTTCGCATATTTTTTGGGCACAAATGTCACATACGCACGTTGGCGCGATTCCCCCCCCCCCCCTCCCCCGCCAATTTGGCGAAAACTTTGTTATGGAAATTGTTGTTTATTTACTTTTATTTTTTATTTTAATTCTATAAATTATTTTTGATATGTATATCAATATTTATTTACAACAAACTATCATTTATTTATTTTTATTCTTTTTCTTAATTATGAGTATTTTTGTTAGCCGGGAGCAGATGATAATTCGCCAAATATCGTTCCCATCACCGTCATTCATACTACAATTAATTTAATTTTAAATTATAAACCTGTCACTCATTTCATTTAAAATACTTAACTTTAATCTAAAATGCTTATATTACATAAATTTAAAATACTTCACACTTTTCATTTAAAAGAGAAAATAAATAAATAAATAAGAAATAATATCATAAATCAAAACATTTGATTTCAAAATCAAAGTATCATTTCTAATTTGTACACGCGATAAATAAAAGCTGTATTAGCGATTTTAAAAATGCTAAAAATCTGATTCATTAAATATTATTACATGAGTTCAATTTACGTCAAGAAAAGGTCCGAAAGTTGAGTTGTATAGCACATAATTATGGTAAACTTTGATTGTCTCACTGGTGCGAATTATTTTTTTGACGCGAGGCAGCGGTCCAAAAATTCATTCGCGGAGAACTTGCTTTGCGAATGATTACCTCCATGATTTAATATTTTAAATGTTCACGACGAATCAATCTTTTTTTTGTTTACTTTTATGAATAGAGAATTTGAACTGCGAATCTTTCGACTGAAGTTATTGCAGAATATATACATAATTGAACGCAAGTCATCTCTCAAATATTAATTTATTTTGAACGATCTTTCTTAAAATGTAACTTTTATGCAGTTTATTCGAAAAAATAATTTTGAATAAAAATGGCCGCTTGGCATATGAAAAAGCGATGCGGCATCCCGGAACTGTTGAGGACAGTCACATGACTTACAGTTTTATTATAGAGATAATAAAAAAGTAAATTACGTCACAGTTTTCAAAAAAATTGCATTTAAAAGTAGATTTTTTCCCTATATAACGGTGTTAAAATTGATAATGTGCGATGTTTAGAAATTTTAAAAGAAGTGCAGTAGCAAAAATCGCAAAACCGAAATTTCATCGTCAAGTGTTGCCATTCGCAAATTGACGTCAGCGTTATGCACGGACACGTTTGTCCTTTATAATATATATATATATATATATAGAGAGAGAGAGAGGGAGAGATAGATAGATAGATAGATAGATAGATAGATAGATAGATAGATAGATTAGCTGCAAGACCATTTGACACCTGAATTTGAAATTGCCTCTACTTTTGCTTTCATCCTCGTGTATATCATCCTCGTCCTCGTTATAAAAGGAAAAGATGCATTCGTCGTATTTTGCAAATCGTTCATAATGAAATTAAATCATTAGTGTCATTAGACCTGAAAATAGATTTTTCCAAAATATTTTTTTTTCCATACTAGGGGGCTCTGCCCCCTGCTCGCCTGCTCGCTACGCTCACCAACCCCTGTTCTGATTTCACAACCTCTTAAAACCTGGTAATGTATCCTGTTTTAAAAGGATGATGATGACGATATCACGAACGGCGACTTTCTTCTGTAATCTGGTTATAATGCTTTTTCATGTAACTGGTTATAATGCTTTTTCATTTAATTCATCTTTTTAATTTTTAATATTCATGTGTAAACCCGATTTTTATCACGTAATTTTCTTTTTTTTTTTTTTCCTGCTCACTCACCAAATTATACAAATTGACATAATTTTTATTTTAAACTAGCCGCCACTGGCGACCAGTTTGGTCTCCCTTAAATGTATGTTAAACATTGCAACACGTTACATTTATTCATAATTTAATTTTCCCTTAATCCTTCGCCAAATCGGAAGATTCTAATAGACAAATCATGAACTTTTGCGATCATGGTAGCATTTCGCATATTTTTTGGGCACAAATGTCACATACGCACGTTGGCGCGATTCCCCCCCCCCCTCCCCCACCAATTTGGCGAAAACTTTGTTATGGAAATTGTTGTTTATTTACTTTTATTTTTTATTTTAATTCTATAAATTATTTTTGATATGTATATCAATATTTATTTACAACAAACTATCATTTATTTATTTTTATTCTTTTTTTTTAATTATGAGTATTTTTGTTAGCCGGGAGCAGATGATAATTCGCCAAATATCGTTCCCATCACCGTCATTCATACTACAATTAATTTAATTTTAAATTATAAACCTGTCACTCATTTCATTTAAAATACTTAACTTTAATCTAAAATGCTTATATTACATAAATTTAAAATACTTCACACTTTTCATTTAAAAGAGAAAATAAATAAATAAATAAGAAATAATATCATAAATCAAAACATTTGATTTCAAAATCAAAGTATCATTTCTAATTTGTACACGCGATAAATAAAAGCTGTATTAGCGATTTTAAAAATGCTAAAAATCTGATTCATTAAATATTATTACATGAGTTCAATTTACGTCAAGAAAAGGTCCGAAAGTTGAGTTGTATAGCACATAATTATGGTAAACTTTGATTGTCTCACTGGTGCGAATTATTTTTTTGACGCGAGGCAGCGGTCCAAAAATTCATTCGCGGAGAACTTGCTTTGCGAATGATTACCTCCATGATTTAATATTTTAAATGTTCACTACGAATCAATCTTTTTTTTTTTGTTTACTTTTATGAATAGAGAATTTGAACTGCGAATCTTTCGACTGAAGTTATTGCAGAATATATACATAATTGAACGCAAGTCATCTCTCAAATATTTATTTATTTTGAACGATCTTTCTTAAAATGTAACTTTTATGCAGTTTATTCGAAAAAATAATTTTGAATAAAAATGGCCGCTTGGCATATGAAAAAGCGATGCGGCATCCCGGAACTGTTGAGGACAGTCACATGACTTACAGTTTTATTATAGAGATGAGTTCAATTTACGTCAAGAAAAGGTCAGAAAGTTGAGTTGTATAGCACATAATTATGGTAAACTTTGATTGTCTCACTGGTGCGAATTATTTTTTTGACGCGAGGCGGCGGTCCAAAAATTCATTCGCGGAGAACTTGCTTTGCGAATGATTACCTCCATGATTTAATATTTTAAATGTTCACGACGAATCAATCTTTTTTTTGTTTACTTTTATGAATAGAGAATTTGAACTGCGAATCTTTCGACTGAAGTTATTGCAGAATATATACATAATTGAACGCAAGTCATCTCTCAAATATTAATTTATTTTGAACGATCTTTCTTAAAATGTAACTTTTATGCAGTTTATTCGAAAATATAATTTTGAATAAAAATGGCCGCTTGGCATATGAAAAAGCGATGCGGCATACCGGAACTGTTGAGGACAGTCACATGACTTACAGTTTTATTATAGAGATTAATTTCGTACACGTTTACTAAATGCATAGCAGGTTGGCATAGACAACGAAATGAGCATACTTAAACTTCAATACTTTATTAAATAACTGACTCCCAATTTACTACAAGATAAATTGCAGAAAGCTCAAATATTATATGACATTCCTTCAGTAGAATTTAATGTTTCAGCATTAATCGTAAGGTTTATCTGTTTTATTAGCGTGTGATATGCCGGATTTTCATTATAGGGAGGGGGGGGGGCGAGGAATGTATATGACCTACACTGTAAAAAAAAATCAGGAACGTTCCTGGAAAATAATGGGCAGCTAATGTGCCTAATTTATACCAGTAACATTTCTGGCAAAAAATAGAAAACTTTTATAAGAATTCAGAAAAGTTAATATTAAAAGTCAGTAACTTTCCTGGAATTATAGTGGTAAGGTTTCTCAATTCTTCAGAAAGGTTCCAGGTTTAAGTCGGTAACCTTCCTGGAAAAAAGCATGAACATACTAAAATCTTCCCAGTAAAATCCAGTAACCTTCCTGGAATAAATCAGCAATCTTCCAAAAACAATTTAGTTATGTTCACTTCCTGTCATTTTCCTGATAAAAACCAGGAACATTCTTTAAGAATTTAGAAAAGTCCCGCAGAAAGCCAGTAATAGTACTTGAAAATATAAGGAAACAGCCTGTATATTTCAGGGATGTTTCTGATACAGCAATGTGATTTTTGTTGATATGTAGCTCACAATTTTATTAGCTTAAAAGTTTTGCAAAGTAATTTTTGTGGGTTTTAAGAATATTTTAAAATATTTAACATAAAAAGTATTTTTAAAATTTTAATATTTATCTTATAAACATATTTGTTTAATTATAACATCAAAATCTGTAATTTTTTTTTATGTCATTGTATTTAAATTTTTTCTTACAAAATATAGTTTGATGTTAAAAATAAACTTGTTTTTAAGATAAATATATGTTGTTTCATCTAAAAATTGTATAATGTTTTCTTTTTTAAGTTAAATATTTTGAAAATTCATGAAATGCATTAAAAATTAGTTTATGGATTCAGAGATTATATGTATGTCTTAAATTGGGCCAATTTTTTTTTTATAATTCCAAACACAGAAAAAAAAAGATAGATAAAAACCGAAAAAAAATATGCAACCTGTTTAACTTTATTTTTAAACAGAAATTTTGCTAAAATATACACAAATTTAGGTTCAGTCTTAGTATAATAAATTCACAAAGATTGCAGATAGAAACATTAACTAATTTTATAAAACTATTCTGCCCAATTTAAAAAAGTACGTTTTTAACTTTTTGAGATAGACCACTGTAAAGTATCTTTTTAATCACTGCTTACAGTGAGAACAACATATTTATTTTCTTATATATAACTCGTTTAAATACAGGTTATCTTAAAATGCTCAAACAATGTTGTTCTTTCGTGGTTTTTTTTTTTTTTTTCGAAAAAATTAATCTTTTGAAGATTAAAATTTAATTTCTTTTAAAAAGCAGGCATTCTTCAAATATACAAACATAGTAATATTTTTCATATATGAGTAAATGTACATTTTAAAATATATTATAATCCTTGCAATATAAGTTTAACTCTCTTTTTTTCAGATTGTCGGGGTGATTTTTAATAGGACAGAAAAAGTATTTTATACACTTACATTCTTTTGCTCTCAATGTATGCATCAAATTATAAAAGTAATAATAATAATAATAATAATTATTAATATTATTATAATTATTATTATTATTATTATTATTATTATCATTATTATTATTATTATTATTTTACACTCCCATTTAAGGATTTTATTTGGTACAAAAAGTTACATAAACAACTTTAAAAGTCAGAAGCATGAAAAAAAAAATAATACTTTTAAACAGTTTGTAATGTTTACTAATTTTAGATTGTAGAAATCAAAAGCTTGTAGATTAAAGGGGGAAAAAACCACAGAATTGTGAAAAAAAATTTCCATTAATTACTGATTAAAAATATTTTAATTATATTAAATTACGTACGTACCTTTTTTTGTTATCCAACTCTTTTTCTGGGGAATCGTAAGAAGGTTATAATCCAAGAACCAAGAACAATTAATGAAATAAAGCTAAAAAGCGACCGAGTGACAATGGAGAAATATATAAAACACCTCGCAAAGCCAACTCAGTTACCATTTGACTAATTATTGCATGAAATTAGGTTTAAATTATATTTTAAAATATTTTCGCTAGCCAAAAGAACGTACGTCTACCGGCTTGTAGTTGATTGAATAAAATGGAAGGTTTTTGACCAGGTGTCCAGTATGGCAGCTGTTTTATTCATTGTTCATCTTCCGCAGATGATTAGATTACCGCCTCACTTCCGCAAAACATTTTCCGGAAAGTTTTCATTTCCTAAGATATCTCTTTCAATAATATATTTTTTTTAACTCAAGGCTGCTGTAAGCTTTGGTACAAGGGAGCCAAGATGGCGGAGCGCGAAGCTAATAGCAGAGACGTTGCCACGTAAAAAAAAGCTTAATTCCTGAATTCAGGAAACTATATGCGAAAGAAACTGGTTTTTCTCAGGAATCTGATAGAAACTTATGAAAATACGGAAAGTTCCTGGAAATAATTAGTGAGGTTACAGAATTTTCTTACAGTGTACCTTCAGCCGCAAGGGCAAAAAAAGTTCTGTAAGAAAACAAAATGAATAATGTTTTTAAAAGTATTACCTAATTTTATGAAGCTCAGTAAAAAAATAATAAAAAAATCCGTCAAATTTGTTGGGAAATGAATTAATCATGAAAATTCATTTATAATTTTATTTTAAAGAAAGCCATTGTAGCTGAAAACGTATACGGTTCCTCTTTTTCTTCCTCATAAAATAAGTATGAAAGTAAAAAAAGTTTTTTCTTAAACACTCTTTTATAAGCATTAAATGTTTATCTTAAAAATCACGCCTAATTTCATGACTGCAGTTCATATTGTCCCAAAACTTGTTTTCACACCGCATAGTTATAATTTAATTAATTATCAAACTACTAATAGATAAAAACTTTTTTTTTAAATCACGTTCTTTTATTTTTTATTTACATTATATTTTTTTAGATTTACAGGGTGCGGCAAAAGCACGATCATCAAGCTTTTTTGCAATAAAAAGAAATTTTACTAACGAAAAACAATAAAAAACAACCACAGTTATAAAATGTTCAATTGGTTTCAAAATGGCCTCCTTGTGCGCGTTTGCAGACCTGCAAATGCTTACTAAAATGTTTGGCCGCAGCACGCACCTCCTCCGGCGACAATCGATCCCATTCCCGGCGCAGAGATTTCTTCAGAGACTCCAAACTTTTGTGGGGCTTTGCACAGGCCCTGGTCTGCAAAATGAACCATATGCTGTAGTCCATCGGATTCAGACGAGATGAAGTCCGGAAAATGGCTTCTGCACCAGTCCTGAGTCGCTTTCGGCTTGTGAACCGGAATTGAGTCCTGTTGGAACGTCCAATTTGCATGCTTTAAGTACTGCTAGGCCCATGGAAGTACCAAGGTTTCCAAAATGTCACGTCGGTACACTTCTTGATTGATTTTGACTCCTTGGTCCACGGAAACGAGGGGAGTCTTGCCACTGGCGCAAATTCCGCCCCAAACCATCACGGACTGGGGAATTTTCCGGTGTTCGACAACGGCCGAGTTGCCGAGGGCCTTGGCGGACCAGCTTCTGTCGTTTTGGTGATTGTGGGCTTGTTCGACGGTGAACAAATTCTTATCCATGAAGAGCATGCGGTCCCAGTCGAGAGGTGGGTGCCGACGAAGAAGTCGGTTGCATCTTTCGAGTCGTACGCGCTTGTTATCGCCGGTGAGAAGTTGAACTTTTTGCAGCTTGTATGGAGTTAAATGGAGATCCTCTTTGGCTATTTGCCGAACTGATCTGTCGCTGATTACAATATCATGGGCGATTTTTCGCATCGAGACCCTCGAATTTCGCCTAAGCCGCTCTCGAACCAGCTTTCGCTTGTTGTCGGTTCTGGCAGTGTGCTTTCTGCCGCTTCCTGTTCGGCGGCCACCATCGCTCAGTTCCTTGTATCGTTTGATTGTTCAGGAAACAGTGGCCGGGTCGATGCCGAGAGTTCGAGCGATCTCACAGTTGCGCTTTTTCAGGCTATGTAACGCCAAAATTTGTGTACGTTGGTTGGGCATCTGAAAATAACATCTATATATTTAAAACGCTAAGCGATTTCTTTCGACAATCCGTTAGAACAAACTACTACTTCAAATTACACCATTCTTTTTTTAAATGAAAGATATTAGGACACAGATTTGTTATCGTGCATTCGTTTGTTCGAAAATTTAATTAATTAGCTATAATTTTCAATTAAACATTTACTTCTGCTTATGACGTCATAAAGTTGACAACTCCCACTTTTGAGGGCATAGAGTTTTTTCCCTGAACTCTGTGGTTCGCCAATCTTTTGACGTTAACTAATATCAACTAGGTAATATTTTAACATTGTAGTATAAAATCTTTTAAAAAAAAACAAAAAAAAACTTAATTAGCTAGATTATAATCATAATAAAATATCTAAACGTAAACATAACAATATGAATAACAAATCTCACGTAAAATGTTGCAATTTAAATTATTCCAATTGAAACAAGATTTGCAGAGTTATCCTTGACGCCCATCTAACATAAAAGTACCTATTTTATTTTATTTATTTACACACATATTCAAATTTATTATAAAACACCAGGTTGCCATACAAAGCAAAAATCGTCATTTAGGCGCCAAAAAATAACCCAGGTGCGTCTGCGATATCTGTACTGATTTAATCAAAATTATTTTGATTGCACCGCATATTGCAAAATTAATTAAATCCATGATTATTGTTTCTTTCTCAGATTAAAAATAAGAAAATTGGTACTTCTCTATTATCCCGTTGACCACTTTTCATAACAAAAAACTATCGCCAAACTGTAATGCCAAGAAAACGGGAGAACGTTGCCATTGGTGTATCAAAATAAATAAATAAATAAAATTCATGAATTTAAGGACACAATTGTTATTTTAATTAATGAAATAACTAATAAATCAGTGAAACATAATGAAAAATAGACGCAAATCTCGAATTAAAAACCGCTTGATGACGTAACAAACACGTATAATGCTTCTGAAATCAAGTAAATCGGACTGTATTTTTGGCGTTTAATTTTACAGTTTGGCGATAATTTTTTGTTATGAAAAGTGGTCGACCGGATAATAGAAAAGTACCAGAAAATTTAATGTTTAACGAAATTCAATTATTTAATCGATCGCAAATTTTGGTTCTTTTCCGTTATACCGACACCATGCCATACATGTAAATATATGCTTGGCGACAATGGTGTCCGTATAATGGAAAAGTACTCAATTTTTTCTTAGTTCGGGCTATACCAAAAACAAACATTTTACAGGTAACAAAAAAATCACCGAAAATGGCTGCTTCATCAGCTGTTATGACAGAAAAGTTGGATAAAATCTAATAACCTGAATTTTACAACGTTTATGCGAAACACCACAGAGAACACACGTTTAGAAGGAGCTGTAAAGAAAATGCTCATTAATTTTTTTATCAGGGAAATTGGCCTAATAGAAGATAACACGAAAAATGCTAAGCAGATTAAATTTTTAGCAGAGCAACTAGAAAAATTTAATACTAGAAATCAGAATAAAGATCAAATTACACAGGAAGTATTAAAGACAGGATAAGAGACTGCAAAGAAGAAAATGATAGATATCAAACATGGAATGATAATTTGGCTTTCTGTGCAAAAATTCCTTGAATACCTTCAATAATATAATGCATGAAAAAGTAAACAACTAAGTGATTCAGCAAATCATAAAAATATGTATTTCTTAATATAATTATAAAATACAGAAAAATATTCTGGTACTATAAAAATTATTCATTATCCCGTCGAAATTCCGTGCATTATCCCGTCGTCCGATTAAGAAAAAAAAACTATATGCAAATTAGGTACTTTTCGGTTAGCCGGGGGAATATGTGCCTTATTTAATATGTTCTTTTATTGACTGAACTAGGGGGCCTACTCCCTGCGAGCTACGCTCGCCAACCCCCGCTCAGACTTTCGAGGCCTCTAAAAACATGACAGCGTGCTTTATTTTAAAAATATTGGTAAATCTGTAATTGGGTTGCCATGCTTTTAAAGTTTTAATGGGTCATTTTTTGATTATCATGGCCTCATACACAGCTGTTACGACAACTGACGACTGTTTTCGGTATTGATAAGTAAAATCAATTACAACTTGAAAATCAATTTGTATAAAATGGTTAGGTTTAAATTGTGGCTACCTCTCGGACTTTTATAACAACGATCTGTATTCTATTCTTCCTTTGCGTTTAAGGATGAGAAAAATTCCATCTGCTTGTGAATAACATTAAGAACCACGGTATTGAAAAGTGCTATGTTATAGACATTTTCAGTAACAGGTTTTAATTTTCTCTCTATTTTAGTGCACCATCATGCATATTTTCATGTTATTTTAAATATGTAAATTATTTATTTTAATTAATATGTATATACGAATTTTCTAATAATTATTTATCGTACAAAATTAATTAAATATTTTGTGCATTTATTCGGCATCAATTGATGAGATATTTAAACAAATTTGCTATCCGCGATAATTTTACACCATGTTATGTAAGAAAATCGGGTACTTTTCCAGTATAGGATCATTTGCTTTTAGTTTTGGCGGAATTCGAGCTTCAAAAAGGGATAGATTCGTTAATATACATAGATTTGTTGCCAAAAGTTATGAAAACAAACCCAATGAACTTTTGGTGCTTTTCTATTATAGGGGTCATGACGCTTTTTTAAAAAGCTTGGCAGAAAAAACCAAGCAGGATATTTTATTCTCCTTCCGTTCAGTTGGGCAATTATTATTTTATATATTCGTTTCAAATATCCGAATTAATGATTTTATAAATTCGTTTAATTAAATTTTGCAAAAAAATAACAAAATGATATCAATAAATAATAATTACTATTAATTCCTTTTCTCCCCTTTCTTTTTAGTTTACATAAATGACGTCATTTGGACAAATTTATTCAAAATATTTTTAGTTTATAAATTAAATTAAATGCTGACAGACGGTTGAATCCTGACGATAGAAATGTGATTTTTTTTTTTCAAATTTTCCTGAAAAACATAATTTAATCACAATCTTGTCTTCATTATCGATTGAAATAAAAGATAAATTCAATTTCAATTTGAAAATGACGAATAAAAAGAAATCAATAATCCCTATCGGGATCCTTTTCAATTTTTTTCCCTTTTTTTGTCACAAAAAAAAACTGAGTAATTAGTTGCCATCATTACAGAAATGTCATTAAAATTAGAAAAAAAATTAATATCTCGAAAACTAAATCCAATTTCAAAATTCTATTACCAGTTTTGACATCCGCGGATTTTTATGGACAATTGGTATTAATTTTACCATCAAGCGTTTAATATTTTATTAAAAATAGCCCTGAAACATAATCAGTTGTTTAATCAGTCGTTTCATAAAATCGTTTCATAAATTCGTTTCATAAAATCGTTTCACAAATTCGTTTCATTAGGATTTTATATATATAGGGTAGATATGAGATGAACGTAGGGATATGCTATTTGTATGATATTTCATAGGTTCAGGAAATTTTCTTTCTTGCCGTGGGGAATAGGGCGGTAATGTCAAACTGATTTCCATTTTGTTTACGGATTGTTTGTTTGGAGTTTGCATCGGAAATAATAACGTAATTCACTGGGGGAATTTTTTTTAAAATAAAATATTTGAAAGATTGTTTCATAAGCACCCCTACTTATGTAATAAAGAAGCTTATTTTACTAATATTGCTATTGTAATTTTTTCCGTCAAGTTTTGACGGGTACCATCTAGTATAAATAAAAACATTAAAAATTATGCATTTAGACATACTAGTACAGAAACACATGGGCTATGCAATTAAAAAAAAACTAAAATCAAACAGGTTCAAACAATTGTGTTAGAACAACAGAAACATTAATGATCTTTTTTTTTTTTTTTTTTTTTTTTTTTGCCGCACCCTGTAGTGTTTAAAATATTTCATTGCTGCAGTTTCACAGCCAGTTGACCTATTTTAGCAAGCGTTGTTTGGCGCATAATTAACACCATTGTTGTTGCAACTCGGATACATAGTTGTAACCAAAAAGAATACTTGGCGATTTATCATCTGTGACCGGCTCAAGGAAAAATGCCTGCAAATTATTTTATAATTAAGTTCTAAAAAATTTTATATGTTGTATTGTCATCAGACGCACACACTTGTGTACACAATTTTTATAATTCTAGCCTCTAAAGAAGAGAATGGAAAATCCATTTCAAAATTTCATCTTTACGTACAAAAGTTAAGTTAAACAAAAGAGTGTAAAGATCTATTGTAATCATGGAATAACAAGATAACCAGTTCATTCATAATTATAAGCAGCTTTTGATAATTATATTATCCTATCCTAATAATATTATAAATCTGATTGTGTGCAAATGTTAGGCTGAAACCAGCGTCAAAATGAAGCATTTAATTATCCTGTATCTTTGCATATAAGTTGATTATAACCCTCAAATGAATATAGGCTGGTTTTTGTTTATTTTATATCAATATTTTTCTTAAAAATTAAAAATTTCATTATTTTCATACAGAATAAATGGACATTTTTTCGTATATTTTAAAATGGTTGGTTGGTTTGGTTGGTTTGGTTGGTTTGGCCCAAAGGGCCCGGTTTTGCAGCTTTTTTTAAAATGGTTAAATTTATTTTAACGTTGCTAATACTTTATCGTTGCCAATATAAAATAAACCTTAGTAATAATTTTTAATCAACAATTTATTTTCAAGTGAAAATTTTCCACGTGAAAAATGAAAAGGAAATGAATTATTTAAGAATTAAACAGAATATGAAATGATGTCATATTAGACATAAAACGTGCGTTTTCAAATATTTGATAATAATACAAAGTGCGTAAATACGAGTAAGTATGGAAAGCAAGCGAATATGATGTCATATATAGAAAAATAAAACAGATTTGTTTTGATGTTGAAATAAAATGATCTTGGGTTATCAAATTATTTGTGATTAATTTCTCTTTTTTTCTTTTCTTTTTCACATGAAAGGAATTATTTTAAATGTACGTAATATATGTATTTTAAATGTATGTGTTGTAAATTAAAGTTATGTGTTTTAAATGAAATGAGTGAAAGATTTATATTTTTAATGAATTATCAAGTGAAATGTTTTACTAAATTAATGCATTTATTCTTTTTTTAATGTTACGTGAACGAAGTCACGGGTAACAGCTAGTCTTATTATATTTTCTTTAAATTTTTACTTTTGTCACAGATTTAGATACGGGCCGCTAGCTTTCCACTGCACCCACCTGCAGCCAATGCCTATTAATGTTATTCGGAAAATATAGCCTTTATACAATTACCATCAGATTCATAATAAGAAAATCTGCGATATTATGATATGGCGTAACGCATCCTATATATTAAAACGGAAAGGGATTTTCGTCAATTTCCAGTTTTCACACGAAAATGACACATTTACGCATGCGTAAAATTAAATCTAAAACCTAACCAGTTTTAGAGTACGCTCAAACGAAAAAAGGGTGGCCGGGTGGTATAAGGTGTGATGTTTCTCTGTTCGGATCATCGTGTCAGTTCGATACCCACTCCGGACAGAATAACTTTTCTTATTTTATTGGCAATAATTCATTTTAATAATGCCATATTTAATTCAGGAGGAAAAGTTATATGATTTGTATTTTCTTTATTCGAATGCATTATAATTAAGTAAAAATTAACACCCAAGAATATTTTGTTTTAATTACTAAATTTATATTAAAAGTATATAAATTAAAAGAACGTGCATGTAATTATCGATTAAATAAATTGAACAATTTTTATTATATTTGGTATGACCAATATCAAGATGTAATATACATAATAAGATAAGTATGTGATTGTTTTTCATAAAAAAGGAAAAATAGAAGGAGTGAAAAAAAAAAAAGAAGGAAAAATATTCATACAGGAACTCTAAATTATTTTGATATCCATGATTTAACAATTAAACAATGTGTGAAAATGTTAGCTGCAAACAGCAAAGTTTAAATTCATGATTTTAGAATCAGACTGATAAAAATTAATTTAATGAAAAATTTTAAAAGTCGTGTAGTTAAAAAAAAAAAAAAAAAAAAAAAAAAAAAAAATCAGACATACTAAATATTGTTTTTTTTTTTCAAAATATTGGGACCATGGTAAATAAAATTTAACAACTGAAAATATTAATTTTAATTACTTATTTTATATTATAAATATTTAAATTAAAAGGTCGTGTAATTAAAATAAAATTAGAAAATATTAAATATTGATATAAATATATTAATTTAAAGAATTAGTAAGTAAAAATAAATCATTCAATTAATATTTTTAGTTAAATTCTTGCTACATTAATTCAAGTACTAGATGGAACCCGTCAAAGATTGACGGGAAAAAAATACTATAACAATATCAGTAAAATAAGCTTCTTTATTACATAAGAAAGAGTGCGTATGAAACAGTCTTTCAAATATTTTATTTTAAAAGTTTTTTTCACCAGTGAAATACAGTACTATTTCCGATGCAAGCTCCAAACAAACAATTCGTAAACAACTATGTAATGTAAGTCTGTTTGACAAAAGCAGGGAAGACCGAGCTATGCTCGGTCAAAATTAGCTTTGAGTTCAAATATCATGACTCATGACCAAAATGACCCACTAATCAAATTTTTTCGAACATGTGACCAACCCCAATTGTCTTCTCGTACCCGAAACCCGTAGGATATAAAATTTAGTCAAAATAGTCTGAGCCGTTTTCTACTATATATATAAAACACAAACGGAAATTTCGTTCCGTTCCTTTATAACTCGAGTTCCGCTGAATGGATTTTGATGAAACGTGTACTATTCGATAGATAATTTTTCAGGGAAGGTTTTAGTATATAACACAACGTTCTACGCACATTAGTTATTGAATTATGATAGAAAGTTCTGGTATTTTGGCCGAAAAGGTTACCATTGCTAATTTTTTGGCGATCATTATTCTTGCAGAAAGAATTGAAAAGGCTAAACATCTAAAGAAAAATAAAAAAATAAATAAATAAAAGAAAAGTAAAATAAAGAAAAATTAAAGAAAAAACTGTTGCTAATTTTATTTAAAAAATGAAAGAAAGAAAGAAAGAGAAAGAAAAACAGTTTTGATGAGAGATAATATTATAAAACGAAAATATTTAACTTAAACATGATTGGGAAAGTTCGTAATGCTTAAAAAATTATTCAATGGGAAGATTTCTATTGAAACAATATTTGGCGAGTTATCTTTTGTTTTTGGCGATTTTGATTCTACATTTGACCCTAAACAATTTGATTTTAAGCCTAAAGGTGTTTTTTTTTTTTTTTTTTTTTTTGCAGAAAGAATTGAAATGGCTATATATCTCGAAAAATAAAAGAAAAAACTGTTACTAATTTTATTTAAAAAAAAGAAAGAAATAGAAAGAAAAGAAAAACAGTTTTGATGAGAGATAATATTATAAAACGAAAATATTTAATTTAAACATGATTGAGAAAGTTCGTAATGCTTAAAAAATTATTCAATGTGCAAGACTGATATTGAAACAATTTTGGCCGATTTATCTTTTGTTTTGGGCCGATTTATCTTTTTTTTTTTTTTTTTGGCGATTTTGATTCTACTTTTGTCCCCAAACAATTTGATTTTCAGCCAAAATGTTTTTTTTTTCAAGTGTACGACAGCATTTTTGGAGTTTTTTTTTTTTTTTTTTTTTTTTGTGGTGAGAGGGGGGGGGGGGGTACTTTTCGATTAGCCTGGCGCCAGTGATATATATATATATAATATACACACACATATATATACACATATATCTACAAATATACATATATATACATACATATATATATACACTTATATCTACGCACACACACATATATATATATATATATATATATATATATGTATGTATGAATATATATATATAGATATGTATATACATATATATTTATTTATGTACATATATCACTGGCGCCCGGCTAACCGAAAAGTACCCTTTTTTTTTTGTTCAAATGTAAATTATATTAATAGCAATATACTTCTAATTACTTCTACCTTATGAAGTTTCGTTCCGGCTGCTTATAAATTGAGTGCTGCTGAATGGATTTTCATAGAGCTTGAACTGTTAGATGTATAATTTTTCAGGGAAGGTTTTATTGTATAACATATCTATCTACTTTGGTTAGTTATGGGGGAAAGTTCTATAATCAAGTGAACCCGATTATGAAAGGTTAGCCTTTTTAAAAAGTTCTACTGGACGAATTTTGATGAGAATTGTATTGTTAGTTAGATGCTATTTCAGGAATGGTTTTAGTGTACTACATATTGTTCTACGTTGCTTAGTCAAACAGTTATGTGTGAAGGTTATATAGTCAGGTGAACCCGATTCCGAAAGATTAGCCTTTCCGAAAGATTTTACCGGGCGTATTTTTTCGACTTGCATTGTTAAGTATATATTTTTTAAGGATGGTTTTAGTATATTTCATATCGTTCTATGTTAGTTTTAGAAATATATAGAAAAGTTCTGTTATCAGATGAACCCGATTATCAAAGATTAGCATTTATAAAAACTTCTGCTGGATGGATTTTTTTAGTTAATTAGTTTGCATTGTTAGTTCGATAATTTTTAGTGATGGTTTTAGTATATTGCATATAGTTTTATCGTTCTTTACCAAACCCTAACTGTAAATGAACAAATAAAAGAATTGGTCTATAACAGCTAAAATTTTGACTACACATCAGAAAATATAATAGCGCAATGGCGTCATTTTTCAGTAATGTGGAAGGATATTCCAGATAAATATACAGATTGCTTTCAAATACAAGGTCAAATTAAACGATATATTTCGTTTGATTAAAGGTTCATTTGTAGAAACCGACCAGCGCAGCGGGCGTAGCTTGCTAGTATAAGATAAAATTAGCTTGACCCATAGTAACCCAAAATGTCCCACTAATCGGATTTTCCCGAGCATGTGACCTAGCCCAATGATTTTCTCGTGCCCAAAAAACGTAGGATACAAAATTTAGTACAGATCGTCCGAGCCATTTTTAAGATAAAAATAGCTTGACCCATAATGACCCATGACCAAATGACCCACTATTCGAAATTTCTCGAACATGTGACCTAGCCCAACAGTCTACTCGTTCCCTAAAACTGTAGGATACTAAATTTAGTCCAAATCCTATGAGCCGTTTTTAAGATAAAAATAGTTTGACCCATAATTACCCATGACCAAAATGACCCACTAATCGAATTTTCTCGAACAAATGACCTTTGGATTCTTCTCGTGCCCGAAAACCATAGGATGCAAAATTTAGTCTAAATAGTCTGAGCCGATTTTTAGATAAAAATAGCTTGACCCACAGTGACCCACAGTGACCCAAAAAATACCCACTAATCGGATTTTCTAGTATATCCCTACTTTCATCTCATATTTAGTAAATAAAAGAACGTAGTAAATAAAGCACACATTCCCCCGCCCCCCTGTGATAATGCAACCGAATGACCTCCTATGGGCATGTGCATTGCATCTGCCCAAATGCACCGTCGAAATTCGACGTTAAAGAAAAGTTTTAAAATGCCATCTTTAATCATTGTTCGTTTCAAATCCATATCTTCTAAAACGCATCCATTGTTTTAAGCTAATCAATTTTTATGTAAAGATGAAGAATTTTTTTACAATAAAAAATCAATCGGCAGATGAGGGAGATTTTTAATGTTTTCAAGTGTAATTTATTTGTATGGTTTCTTCGGTTCCTTTACATAATCAGGATGATTATTCTTTTTCCATCACAGTCGGGGATCTTTTCCCTCTTATACAGTTAAATATCCAATGTATCTTGAAAAAATAATAAAATACAGTTCTTAGCATATTCTGATGCAACATATATACATCAACGAATTCAACATATCAATTTTATTTTAATCATAAACTAAAAATAGTTTTTTTTTGGCAGATTTTAATTTAGCGCCAAAATGCTCTATCTTATGAATAATTTATCAGGTTTTTATTATTGTTTTTTTTTCACTTTTCATGATGGTTAGGGAAATCTATTTTCAAATGTGGCAACTTTCCCAGAGGCTATTTTACATTATTAAAGCAAACTGATGGTCATTGTTGAGATAGAGTTAAAAAATATTTCATGCTTAAAAATTATTTAAAAAGTCGTTAAATTAAGTGGCAGTTTTCGAATAAATTTCAATCGAAAGCTATTTTTTTCTAATTGTTGATGTAAGAATTAAAATTGTAAAATATAGTAACAAATAGTTGAAAATTGAAATTTGTAGTATTTAAAAGTGATGTAAGCGCGATGAAAGCTAAAGCGATAGCGCTATTTGTTGTCACAACCGTTATAAATTTCTAAAAATTT
This sequence comes from Maratus michaelseni, assembly GCA_963931845.1. Taxonomy (NCBI): domain Eukaryota; kingdom Metazoa; phylum Arthropoda; class Arachnida; order Araneae; family Salticidae; genus Maratus; species Maratus michaelseni. The sequence goes on from OZ007588.1 coordinate 206,778,736, forward strand.
CCACTGTGTTTTGGCTGGCGTCCAAAAGTAGACTACCATTTTTTGACATCGAAAGAGAAATTCACAGTGAAAGAAATATGACTTTGCCGCTAATAAGGAACTGTTAAATGAACTTATAGCAAACCTACCAAAATAATTCATATAAAATATTAGCCTTACATTGTTTATTCTATCTAAAAATACAATCATTATTTCAACGGGTTTTTTTTCTCTTTTTTTCTTTTTTTTTTTACCATAACATTATTTTTAATCATTTTAATTTACCTGAAACCCTTTACTTTTGTAAATTTTTTATTAAAAAATGAAATCTTCTAACCTATAATTCAAAAAAAGTAATTGGTAACATGTAATCAAGGTATGCAATTAAGATGAAGCAACCAATAAAGGCTCCAGTTCTAATCTTTTAAATTAAAAATTGAAAAATCAGTTAAAAATACGTCATGTTGACACGATCATATCAATTTTTCTTTTTTCTTTTATCAATGTTAAAATGCATTTCAAGCTAAGCATAACGTCATTTTCACCGGCGCAAACTTTTCACACGTACTTTGTATACGTTACTTTTATGCTTAAACACCATGTATACAAATAAAAATATATTTTGTATTTAATTGTAATGAAAAAATGGCATCAACAAAGTTATAATGCATAATGATAAAATAAACCCAATGGACAATATTTCCGTGACGTTACAATAAATATGAATTTTTATTCGCTTATAAAAATAAAGTGCACGCGGATAAATATTTTTACTGAAATTTAACTTGAAAATTAAAAAATTCGGCCTAAAAATCACGTGCTTTTAATATTTATTATTTATTTCTCTTTTATCTTCGCACCTCAGAGTTTATCTTACTCTGTGCCTAGCAACAGTGGGCGTTATCCGATTGCAAACTTCATGACGTCAGACGCAGAAGTAAAAGTTTAATTTAAAATTACGGCTAATTAATTAAATTTTCGAACAAACGAATGTACGATAACAAATCTGTGTCCAAATATCTATCATTAAAAAAAATGATGATGTAATTTGATGCAGTAGTTTGTTCTCACGAACGTTTAGCGTTAGAAAGAAAACGTTTAGCGTTTTAAATATATAGATAACTAGCAGGCTTAGCCCGCTACGCTGGTCGGTTTCTCCAAACGAAATATACCCGTGAATTTGATCATCTCGTGTTTTAAAGTAATATGCACATTTACCTTGATTGTTCTTCGCAATGCTGTAAAACGAAATAGACGCCATTGCTGTGTTATATTTTCCATTTTTGCACAAAATTTGGCTATTAAAGACCAACTTCTTTATTTAATCATTTACAGTGTGATTTGCTAAAGAACTATGTAACAATATGCAATATACTAAAATTACCCCTGGAAAATTATTAATGCAAGTTCAATAGAAATCCATTCTTTTCACGGGTTCAACTGATTATAGAAATTCACCCTCTAATTCTATAATTAGACAACGTTGAACTATTATACGATAATCGTTACAAAAATATGCATTATCTCATGAACAATAGGACTTAGAAGAATGAAACTTTATACCATTCGATTCAGCATACAAAATCCATTAAAATATGTTATAATTGTCACTTAACTATAATGCCCGATTTTTAAGATATTTTTTTTTAAGTTTGTTAATTTTTTTACCCCCCTCCCCCCTTAGGGGCGGAGTTTTTGAAAATCCCGTCTTAGTGCGCCTCTACATACTAAGAAGTATTTTTTCCTCCAAGTTTCGTGTTTGTAGGTTTAGTAGTTTGGGCTGCGCGTTGATCATCTACCCAGTCAGGACTTTCATTTATATATATAGATTATAGTTGCCAACCTCCCGATTTTTTGAATACCAGTAAAATAATACAAAATTTTTCGCTTTATTAAATAGCAGAAATTGCACGATTACATAAAACAAATATTTTTTCATAAAAATACTGGTATGAAAAAAATCGGGAGGTTGGCAACTATGAGATAGGATGTAAATTGCTGGGCTGATAACACAGTGTATCATCTTATATCTATAGGATTATTAGCGAATCATTCTAAACTTTTTTAACAGTTTGGTACTGAGAATTATAAATTTTTAAAACTAATATTAAAGGGTTAAAGACTTCTTTATAATAGTTATTTAAGTTGATCGAGATATTTATTTATTATTTATTCTGTTAAAATGATACATTTTATTTGGAAGTTGGTTGGAGCTCGGTGAGCGAGTAGGTTTTCCCAGCTCTGACTGTTATTCAACAAACTTGGGTTGTGTTAGTTTATTAGCGGTGGTGCGTTAAAGTTGGTTAATTTGTGGTAATTCAAAGAAGTATTTGGACATATTTATTTGTAATTTGGTGGCGCAGAAAATTCATTGACATAGAGTCCTCTATTGCGAGAAGGTCTCAGGATACCTTCGACAGCTATGGCGGGGTCCGAGATCAAAATTAAAGCTAGTCCTGTTTTAGAAAGAGATGACTATTGGGAATTCAAGCGCTCGAATACGCCATCTGGTGGAGAAACGATATAAGTTCTCGCTTCAGGAAAATCCCTTGCAAGCCCATTGTATTACATGCATTTTTAATTTGTTCATAATGATTATTTTTTTGCACAATTTCAGATTTCATGTGATATTTGTGTTCTGTGATATATGACAAGGTAAAAATTATACAAATTTCAAATTTGAATAGCTAACACTTTCAAATGCATTTACAATAAATAATGATTTCAATGGCACTTTAGCATTAGTTAAAGGGACAATTTCCCTGTAGCAGCGGCTGCGATCAGCGCCTCTATAGGCCGTTTTAAGTCCCAATAAAAAATACAATTGGAATGATGGTAGAGAAGCAGACGAACAAATTGATATCATTCCCGAACTCAAAAAGTATGTAATTATTACAGAATGTCAACAAGGAAGTTTTCAAAAGTTAAACCCAATCCAAGTGAAACACGAAATAAAGAAGACCTTTGAAAGACACAGCGAGATGGATATACGATATACATTTTTCGATATACGAGAAACAATAAAATCCTTATAACGACGAAAAGTTATGAATGTGCTCAGGAAATAATAAGTAGAAAAAAATTATTTGACAGACAGGTCAATCATAGCCTAATGAAAGAAAACATCACCACAAGATTTTTAATCTTCAGAATGGATGTAGACATAACGCTTAAAGAAATCCAGGAAGAACTAGAAGAAGAAAATGAACATTTTAGATTAGAAGAAAGATTTTGAAGATTAGAAGAAAGATTTGAAGAAAATGAACATTTTAGATTAGAAGAATCTTCACTAAACACAGCGAGATAGACATTTTTCGTTACACGCGAAATAACAAAATCCTTATAACTACGAAAAGTTATGAATTGTTATCCAAAATGCCAAGAGATTTTTGACAAGACACGAGGGACGAATGGTTCCCACGGGAATGGTGCTTATTACCATTTACGGCCATAAACTACCGGAATATGTTAAAATGTTTTATTTTCAGGCAGAAAATCAGATTGTTTATAGATCGACCTAGGCGCTGTAATGTTTGCCAAAGTTTTACGCACGGGACGAACAAATGTCCAAACGAGAAAAAATGTAAACGCTGCGGTAAATCTCACCCAGAAATAACATGCAAGGAAACAGAAGTACGATGTGAAAATTGTGGAAAACAACATGAGGCAGACAATATAGAATGTGAAGTCAGAAAAAAGAAACAGAAATTTTAAAAATTAAATGCGAAAATCACATAACTTTAGCAGAAGCACGTAGACAAGTCAACTCCAGGCTAGCAAACAGCTACGCGGCAAAGACGAAACAACATGTGGAAAAAGAAAATATGGAAGGTAATCTTCATAAATTGGCTCTTGTTATAGAAGATAAGTTTTAAAAAATTATGGACTTTATAATGCATTTTTGGGAAGTATTGGATAACCTGCAGCAGAAATCTGAAGCTAAAAAAGAAAATGTACCAGAAGAAAATACGAAAGAAGCAACTGGAAAAAATAAAGTTGCTAACAGAGATGTCATGACCGAATTATATAACTGCTTGAGAAATAAGAAATTAAAAATGGGTGAGCAAAGTCAGCATAGTGGACAGTCTCAGACGCATATATCTTTGGATAGTGAGGAAATGATAACGGATTCGGGAGATGTATAAAGCTGTTGGATCTGTGGTGACGCTGGTTTTTGTTGTATGGTAATTATGATTTTGCGGACTGTTTGTTTTCTGGTGGTTTTTTATAAAGGCTTTTTTGGGTAAGTGGTTGTTGTTAGATTTCTTTTATTTTTGATTTTTTTCTGGTTATTATTAAACTTGTTTTGTCGGTTTGTGTTTAATGGAGAATTTTATGATACAATGGAATATTAGAGGCATTAGGGCCAACTTACCCTGGCTTCGTACTAGGATATTTCGCAAGAGTGTGGTCTGGGCGTTTCAAGAGTCACTGCTCAAGGATAATCACAAATTATTTTTTAGGGATAGGAACATTTTTCGTGCTGACAGGACAGGAAATTTATCGAGGGGGGGAGGTGGTTTGGTTTTAGCAGTTCACAAGCAGGTTCCAGTTACAATCATTAATTTGCCGACTATTGACCGGGATCATGAGGCTCAAGGGATAAAAATTTGGTATAAAAAACGTTGGACTGCCATTATAAATATTTACGCACCTAAAGGCTTTGTGGCTACTAATTGGTTGGATAACATCAAAGATATGATAGGTGATAGCTAATTAATTGTTGGTGATTTCAATATTAATTTCCTCAACTGGCAGACTAATCCGGAAGGTCATAAAATGGTTAATCTAGTGAACTGGATAAATCTTAATGATGTTGTGCTTATGAATACGGACCAGGTTAGGAGATATAATGGCGGAGGTAGTGGTTCTCTACTAGATTTGAGTATGGTTTCGAGTAAGTTAGCAGGTGAGTTCAATGTGGTAGTTCATTCAGATCCGATGGGCTCTGATCACTATCCCATTGAGATTCAAGTATCGAACAGCGGTTATGAGGTCTGGAGAGAAATTTTGACACTGGTTAATTGGGATAGTGTAGGCTAGGCGGTGGCTGCTTTTGGTGAACATGAATATGATGACGATTTGGATAAGTATGGACAAAGACTATTACCCAGATTATAGAAAATTGTACGGAACGGTTTCCAATTAATAGTGGGAATATTCCGCCGTGGTGGGGGATGGTGACTCGTCGGCTGTTGGCTTTAAAACGGTACTATTATCGGAAAGCGGTTCGGCTGTGCCAGCTAGACTTATGGTGTAAATACAAGTTGTACAATGCCAAACTAAGAAAAGAAATTAAAAAGGACAATACAAAATTTTGGGATACTATGGCCAGGAAGGCTGGAAGGGAGCCAAAAATTTTCAAAATAATTCGTGGGATTAATAAAAAAAAATGAAGGGAGGTGATCACGGATTTCTGATTCCCGAATTGTCCGCCAGACGCAACTTCCCAAGTGAATGCACTATCAATAATTTTTCAAAACAGTCCGGTTGTACAATGTATTCCAATCGACTTCTCGGGGAATGATGGAATGGAACTAAAATTCACCATGGAGCAGCTACAAAATACAATCAGAAAGGGCAAATCAACGACTCCTGGTATTGACGGAATAAAGATGAGCTTTTTAAAAAAAAAAACTGAACATTAGGACGCTGACACAACTCCTGGAGATGTATAACGCAATTTTGGAGAAAAAGAATATCCCAGAGGTTCGGAAAGATGTTATTATGCTTCCTATCAAGAAAGCGGGCAAAAATAGGAATGACGTACGGGGGTATAGACCTATTGCGCTAACGGTCACTAGCAAAAAGATTTTCGAAAAAATGATCCTGGAAACTTTACATAATTGGAGCATGGAAAAGAAGATTTTCCACAGGAATCGTTACGGGTTTATCCCATTTAGAGATTGTGAGGCTGCGGCTTACAAAATTTAAAGGGATATCAATAGGGCAAGGCAATCAAAGCGGAAAGGTTTTTTGGTGGCATTAGACAATGTCTGGTGGGATGGATTGCTATTCAAATTAAAAAAGCTGGGACTTGGGGCTGATCTCTGTGTAATTATTCGAAATCTGGTTCAAGAGTTAAGGATTCGGGTGAAATGGAGGGATTTGCTGTCAGTTCCGTTCAAGTATCACAGAGGTCTTTTACAGGGAAGTCCTCTTTCACCTTTTCTGTTTGCAATTTACTTAGCGGGCATTTTTGAAATTTTCGATTCATGTATACATTGTGTAGTGTATGCTGATGGCATTTTCCTTTATAGTTTCCATGATAACGTGGTTTGGTTAAAAGGAGTCTTACAGGAGAATATCGCCAGGATCATTCAACGGCTACAGGCTTGGAATCTAGAGGTTAATCCGAACAAATGTCATATCATTAAGATTGGTAGGTGGAGAGAGGTAGAGGATGATAATTTTCAGGTTAGAGGTCAGGAGGTAGGTTTTTCTGGTTCCCTTAGAGTTTTAGGGGTTTATTTCAATCGCCAAGGGAACTTAAAGGACATATTGCTATGTTAAGGGGAAAATCTTGCGAACGGCTGAATATGATTAAAGTTATTGCAGGAATGAGATGGGGTACTGATACCAAACACTTATTATGGATAACAAGAAGTATGATGGGGTCTCTGTTAGATGGGAATCCTTGGTTTCTAACGCATGCTAAAAAAAGGGAAGGTCGGCAACTCCAGGTGATCCCCAATATGGCTTTATGGTGGGCTAGTTGCTTGCCTAAGTGGTGCCCAATCCCGGTTTTATTACAGGAAAGTGGGGTGTGTAGGTGTGGACTGAGGATTGAGTATCTTGCTACCAAAAGGACTATCTCGGAAGTGAAATACCAGGATCACACAGATATTCTTTCGAAAGACTTACTCTACAGAGAACTAAATACTCTCAGTAGCTATGGCAGGGATATTAATGAATTGATGAATTATAAGTGGGGGGCGAGAACCAGTGATCATTGTCGGATAATTGTCAATACATGGGCGTTCCAAACTAAAGAATTTCCGGATGAGGTGATCAAGAATTCCTTCTATAATTTTGCTCAGATGTATAAAAATATGGCCAGATTTATTGCAACTGATGCTACAAAAGATACTCATAGTACAACAATTGGGATGGTTAATCAGAAGACAGGTAGTCAGTTGGCCTTTCAGATTCCTCATATCAATACGATTTTTACGGCTGAAGCTATAGCTTTATTGGTAGCAATTAAGTTTTACACGGTGGACAGGGGAGATTATCGCGCGTATTCTGATCAAACGCTTTTCGCTCACAACTCCCTTTCGTCCGCAAATTTACGAATGACGGCTAGATTCGCGAGTCAGATCAAACATGCGGAAGGTTTCTCTCTCGTAGAGCGCTCGCAAATGAGAGCGTCACGTGGTCAATATTTGCGGACGGTTAGAAGTAGCCGTAAGGCGTTCGTAAGAGGAAAATCAAATATGGCGGCCAACATAGCGAAGCGATAGAAAACCATGTTAGGCTTGCTATTCCAGTTTTGTTTATACTTTAAATAATGCCGTTTACGGCTAATAAATATTACACTTTATGAATTACTCATAAATAGTTTTAGAAACAAACAAATAGCTAGGGGATATTCTTTAAAATACAGGTATGTGAAATGTTTTTAAGTGTTATTATGTTATCTTATATGTTGTATTATGATGAATATTATAGCTTAACGCTATTTCTAGAACTTTTATAAAACCTTCATAAGAGTCATTATTAAGATAAGACATGTTATTAGAATCTTGGTGTTGACAGAGTGTAGACTTTCTCGACAGAGTTTCTCGTGTGAAGTGCTGCGCGTCCATTGAAAAATAAGTGTTTACCTTTATAAAATTACTACAGTTTCTAATAATTTAATAAGATAAAGATTTTTGTCAATTTTCGTTACGAATCAGCAAGAATTAGATTTGATGATGCATAATAATAAAAGATTGACACATAAATTGTTGAATTTAAGAAAATAATTTAACTTTCTTATTTTTCTGAAGTAAACAAATTGTTTGTAAGCAACATAGGCGTAACTAGTGGGGGGGCCGGGTGGGCCGTGCCCACCCCAGGTAGTTCCAGTGCCCACCCCAGAATTTCAAGTTCACGTGAAAATTTTATGACTGCGATATGGTCAAAATTTTAATTTTCAAATATTTGAATGATTATACCAATAAATTATACTATATATTTCTAATTTGAGAACTAATGTAACGAAAACGGCGCGCACGCATATGTAAATGTGTGTGTGTGAGGTATAAAAGAAGCAACAGACAAAGAAAATCCTATTACTCTTCTACAATCTTTGCAACAATTATATGACCCGGAGTCTATAGGGTTCCAAAAGGAACAAAGTGAAATATTATCTGAAAGCTCTAAATCTGAACGAGAGTTTTCTTTTTTTGTCACGAGGTGATGGGGGAAAAAATCAGTTCCAGATGTCCAGTTCCATATTCTTTCAACTAAGTCATCTGCTGTGGTGAGAGCTGATGAGAGAGAGAAGGCGATAGTGAGGGGCACAGGTGCCCGAACGATTTTTTTTCTTACAAAATAATGACCAATTTAAACAAGTTGGAAATTGTACGTCAAACGTTACAAACGAGGTGCGTTCGTACGCACGTTTTAGAATTAAATTCATGATATCCCGTGCGTAGAACGGGTTAAACAGCTAGTTAAGTATATATTTTATGACACTGTTCATACAAATATCTTAACTAGTTATATAAATATTCAGATATATATGTATCAGCTAGTTATATAAATATTCAGATCTTGGTGATTTTTAATTCTGTGAAATGAATTATATCGTCTGCAGATTAATTTCTGTAATAAAATAAGTATCTCGGTCGCTTGACGATTTAACATCCATCGGAAGCTCATATAACAAAAAAGCACCGATTTAAAAAAAAAATCAAATTTCTTAATAAATATTTTTATTAATATCTCCTAAAGTTTTGATTCGATTTTGATAAAATTTGAAATGTCTCGACAAATTTATGCAAAGATAATATATTTCAAATTGCAAACCATTTGGTTGGGTAGTTTTTGCGTTGTTATATGCGGACAGACAGACAGACGGACGGACAGACAGACAGACGGACGGACAGACGGACGGACCAAACGACGACTATAGGTGCTACGTATTTATATAATTACGAACGCACCTAAAAACAGGATGTAATTGGCAAATTACTGATCAATTAATTGTCTTGTCTGAGTGATGAGATACGACAAAAGTCGTAAATGAGAACATCATCGCGGGGGGCTTACCCTTTACTTTGAGGGTTAAGGTAGGGCGAATTTTTTGCAATTTGCCTGCGGCTGTAAGCGTGTGGGATCTGTAGTTTTGGAATTTTTTGTTTGTATTGCTGCATGTTGCTTCATGGATCGAGGCTCTTTGCTTCATGTTTCTGAATGTACTTTTTGTGAGTAAATTTTTCCTTATCAATCTTTGATATTCTGAATAAATAGAAGGGCTTAGTGAAATAAGATGTTACGTAACAAAAATAAAATTCTGAGACAATTTAAATGAAAGCTTTTAGTTGCAATTTTTGTTTTATTTTTGTTCTTGTACCTTATATTTAGTAAGTTAACGAGTAGTACTAAGCTCTCTCAGAAAAACTTAGCAATATTTAATTTTATAATATAAAAATTATTAATAATATTTAAGTTATTTTTATTAAAATATTAACTTTTAATAAATAATATATCAGATTTTAAAGATTAATTAAAATATAGGTATTTTACCTTTACCATATGACATATTATCTCATAACACTCTCATCGAAAAAATAAACTGTATTTTGAGAAAATGTAACATAACAGGTTCTTGCTCCAACCTCTTTAATTAATGTCATTTATTATTTAAAAAAAAAAAAACTATTTGGTAAAGACATAAATTTATTTTTGAAATTGTCAAATTTAAGCTTATTTTTTTTTCTTCAAAATTTTAGAAAAATCCTGTATGTTTGCAACTTCTAAAAATGATCGCCCGCTGTGGTGCATTTAAAAATTTCATTGATAAATCAAAAGGAGCAATATTTTTTTTTTGCCGAGTTGCCAATTGAATAGAATTTTTTTTCTTACTGACTTACTGTTTCTTTCTGACAAATAACACTATATAACAGTAAAATTTTCCTTCTATGTCCTTAAAAAATTCTTTTCAATTTTGGAATATTTATTTTAAAATAAAGGAGCTCTTATAAATTTATTTTAATTTAGAGAAGGAATTATGGAATTTAACGTTTCATTAATTAATAATTTTTAAGATCATCCTCTTCTTAAAAAAAAACAACTGAAAGCTTTTTAGCTCACAGGCTATCAAAGCCTGACAGCTTATGTGCCCGCCGGTTCTGTATGTACGTATGTATGTATGTCTGTATGTACGTAACGCGATAATTCTTGATATAACTAACCGTTTTACTTTAAATTTTGTTTATAGGTTCCTTGTAATAAGGCGCTTCCCTGATTAGTTTTGGAGGTTCATTGGTTAAGCATAAACGGGGGAAATGGGGGACTAACCCCCCATAATTTAGATAAATAGGTTTTTCATGCAGAATTATCCCATTTTCTACAAATTTTGTATATAGGTTCATTTTGATAATGCGCTTCTGTCAATAGTTTTGGGGGTTCATTGGTTAAGTATAAAGGGGGAAAAGGGGCTAACCCTTCACCATAATTTAGATAAATGAGTTTTTATGCAGAATTATTCGATTTTCAAATTTTGTATATAGGTTCATTGTGATAATGCGCTTCTCTGAAGAGTTTTGGGGGTTCATTGGTTAAGTATAAAGGGGGAAAGGGGGGGGCTAATCCCCCCTTAATATAGATAAATGGGTTTTTCATGCAGAATTATCCGATTTTCTTCAAATTTTGTATACAGGTTAATGGTGATAAAGCGTTTTCCTGATTGGTTTTGGGGATTCATTATTTAAGTATAAAGGGGGTAACGGAGGGCTGCCCCCCCCCCTTAATTTAGATAACTGCGATTTTCATACAGAAATATGCGATTTTCTTAAAATTTTGTATATAGGTTCATTGTGATAAGGCGCTTTCCTGATTAGTTTAGGGAGTTCTTTGGTTAAGTATAAAGAGGGTAAAGGGGGGGGGGGGGCTTATCCTCCCCACTTAATTCAGATGAATGTGTTTTTCATGGAGAATTATCCGATTTTCTTCAAATTTTGTATATAGGCTCATTGTGGTAAGGAGCTTCCCTGGTTAGTCTTGGGGTTCATTGGTTAAGTATAAAAGGGATACGGGGGGGGGGTAATTCCCCTTAATTTAGATAAATGGGTTTTTCATGCAGAATTATCCGATTTGCTTCAAATTTAGTATATATGTTCATTGTAATAAAGGTCTTCCCTGATTAGGTTTGGGGGTTCAATTGTTAACTATAAGGGGGTGGGGGAACGGGGGGGTGATCCCCCTTAATATATTGTCGATTTCTTTATTTTTCGAGGGGCTTATTTCAAATTCTTTGAAATAAGTGTATAATATACAATTAGTGTGAATAGCCTGTGAGTTCAATGCCCTCAGTTTAACTGGGCAGTTTTTTTTTTTATTTATTTTATTTTTGTGTGTAAAGTTTACTTGTAAAATAACTCATTGTTGTACTCATTCCTCAAAACACAAGTATTTGTGTTAAATATGGTGTACAATTTACTTTAAAGTTTATTTTTGAATACTTTTAAATCTTAAAATACATTAATATTAGGCCTACCGAATTTTCAGCATCTGGTTTGCAGATGTCGAATATTCGCTATTGGATCAAAATCACTAATCGATGCATCTATATAAGCACCTTTCAAATGTGATACAAATAATTTTGAAGAATACTTTTGTTTTCCCATGAAAAAAAGGTAAAACTTAAGCTTTTTTATTTATTTATTTTGGGCGAAAATTATTTCAGGTAAAAATGTTTTCCATGTGAGTTCTCTTTAATCAAATCTCTTTCTGCTGAATTCTGATAGAGCTAATTAAATTTAAAATCAATCCACTACTATAGAAATCATCGTAGTTTTAAAATTATAATGTACTATTAAAATTTAAGAATATATATATATATATATATATATATATATATATATATATATATATATATATATATATATATATATATATATATATTAAACTTTAAAATACTTCTGATTTCTTTTTTTTTTCAAGATTTTATACACTATTTTATGTGATATGTCAACTTTTGAAAGGACTATAACTTATACAGTATCGAATTTAAAAATTGTGTTCTTATAAACATATTTTGCACATGTTAAAAATTGAGGATTTTATGCAATAAAACAGTGGAGTATCCACTGAATTTTAAATAAAAAACGCATCGTTTTCAGTAACGGTTTCGAAGATTAAAAAAAAAAAAAAAAAAAAAAAAACTTAAGAAAAAGTAAAATGCGGTCTATGTAGAGATTGACCGTAACTATCCAATGCAAAAAATAAAATAGAAAATCATTTTAAAAATATGAAAATGCAAACGAAATATTGGATGTTTTCGCGTAAGTGAAGTAGCTCCCCACCCCCCAATCCCCTTAAGAGCTCAATCATACATCCTCCCTTTTCATTTAAAATAAACGATTTATGTGAATACTGTAAATTAAAGGCGAGTCAAATTGAAGTCATATTTTAATTTTTCTTGTCAGAATCTCCGGCTGACGTATCATTTTTACTGCAGTTAAAGGAAACATTAATTGTCTTTTGCTTATTTAAATGTATTCGTCCCTCAAAATAAAAACTAATCTTTTCCTTCCACTCCTCAAAATATTCTTTTTCACATTCTTACATTTCTTAAATTTTTTAAACAAATTTAGAGTTTACATTAATGATTTCAAGAAAAATTTTCTCTAATTTTCCCGTTTATTCATTCTTAAAATAAATAGATTCAGTTTACTTTACCTGCATAAAATTACAGTGATCGGAAAACTTCTACATTTTAGACAGGTTTCAGTTGTATACATTTTTCAGACATGTATAAATTATATCTATATGGTATTCGTTCTATCGGAACCACGAAATTTTTCTCAAGACAGTTTTCTGTAATAGACACAATTCAACATTTTGCTGTTGGAGAAGTGGAATTCGGTAAGAATCAAAACATTCATTTTTTTTAAAATGAATTTTGGGGAAGTGATAGTTTAAGTGCTGTGTTTAAAACCGGGACATTAAAGAGATGTATTGGGACACCCAGACATTATGCGTAAAATTGGGTCTCTCTCGGAACTTCTAGTCATCTTAAAAATTTCAATGGCACAATGAATAGCAGTGGTGCCGACTTATATGAGCCCGTGGGGCTTTAGCGTCGAGCCCGCCCAATAATTTGCTCCCCTGACCCACCTAATTTCCCTTGTTTTATTTCACTACGTATTTATTTAAATTTTTAAATCTCTGAAACAAAATTTCATTTTCTATTAGTGGACAACAAATAAGAGTGAAATATGCCAGCCCAGGATATCGTCGGGATAGCTCAGTAGGGAGAGCGTTGGTACGGCAAACCAAAGTACCCAGGTTCGAGTCCTGGGCGTTAGTCCTGTGTGCCTTGGATATAATTTACTTAGTTAAATATACTTTCCTCTGTTCATTATGAAAATTTCATTTTGTTGACGTTGAAAAATAGCATTGACATCCGTAACAGAGACATCAAGAGCACTAAATGTTCTTCAGTACACATATAATTATTAAATTTCTCTCAACAGTTCAATTTCCTATATACTTGATCAGCAGTATTGTTGTCGTACGTAAACCAAAAGGCAAATGCTAGAATCATGTGAACTTTAATGACTATGCTATTGAGAAAGAGAATGTATACGGAGCATTTAAAAAAAAAGATTCTAAAATGTATACGGCGAGTAACTTCGTATGCCCTCCACTATACCCCTTTTGATCAGTGAGTATAAATCAGTGAGTGAACATTATCTATATTTTAGTGTCCTAATCCTGATAATTATAAAGCTCATAAATGACTGAAATGCTTTGCTTCTTGTGTTTTTAATTTGTATTGATATTTATGATATTATAGTAAATATTAACGTTATTATGCAAAAGAATTCACGAATAACATAAGCAAATAATAAAACGTGCCGTGCTATTTTGCTTAAAAAATTTGGGCCCATACAATATATTTCAAAAGTTGGCTCCATTGATCAATGGCATTCCTAAATAATAACCTTGATAATAAGTTGTTTCTAATTTTAAGTCAAAATTTTCATTAAATTAACGAGTTTGGTCTCAATGCAGTTTTTTTTAATATTCTTGTACGCATCAGTGGCGCAGCCAAAATTCTGCTCAATGGGGAGGAGAGGTTTGAATTGTTGATAATGGTGGTCGCTGGTTACTTGAATCACCGGCTAATCGAATCAGTTTAGCTAATGAAGTAATAATCATTTTTTTCCCTCGAAGAGTAGAATCAATAGTTACGTTGACCATAATTCATTTCAGCAACGTTTACTTATATAAGAGTTAGAAAACATAAAATGCACCAATGAAATAACAAAAAACTGTTAGATTAATATAGTGTTTGAAAAATGAGGAGGCAAACTTAAGAAATGGAAGGGAATAGTACAGCAAACAATTTTTTGTACAGAAAATCAGGAATCTATTTTTAAATCAGAAATACATAGGATTTCATTCCAAGACAATCCCGAATTCTTGTTCTTAACTTTAGTAATAATAAAGCAATTTTAGCAAAATTTCCAATAGACTTTATTTTGCGTCAGATGTAAAATAACACGAGAAGAGGTAGAATTTATTATAATCCGCGTCCAAACAATGCCAAACTAAGTATTCCATATTTTAGGATGTAGTTGACATTAAACGCGGTATCGTTGACTGAATTACTGACTGTGCACTTCCAGCACTTTATTTGACATCTAATTTCGTATACAGTGTACTGAAAATTTCGTTAAAATATCTTCATTATTATTAAAGCTCTCTAAAAATACTTGGATTCGACTTGACTTCCTATATCCTATATTTTTCTCACTAAATAAATGGATCGCGACCTGGTTTCCTATACAAAAATCTTTAATTGTAATGTGCTCTACCACCTTTTACAGATTGTCCTACTTTTTTTTTTTAAACACATTGTTTATGTGTTAAGTATGTGTGCTTTCTAAATATTATTTGTTTTTAACTTTTTTCATGATTTTGGAGAATATTTATCTATTAAAACACACATAAATAACGCCTGCATTCAAGTCTAAACATACACACAAATATTATACACACATACAAACTATAAATACAATAAACCCAACAAGTGTGAAAAATTAGCCAGAGCCAAGAATCGAACCTAGGACCACAGCAGACAAGACTCATGCTCTAACCACTGAGCTATACCCCGGCCACCTGGGTCTGCAATTTATTAGTGAGAAATTGCAGACCCAGGTATTGGCCGGGGTAGCTCAGTGGTTAGAGCATGAGTCTTGTATGCTGTGGTCCTAGGTTCGATTCCTGGCTCTGGCTAATTTTTCACAATTGTTGGGTTTATTGTATTTGTAGTTTGTATGTGTGTATAATGTTTGCGTGTATGAATGTTTATCTATATTTAGTTTTCTGTTAGAAACACCTATGCAGAATGAAAGATAGGTTGTACCTGCCTTCGGCCGTGGAAAAAAAAGAAAATACATTATAATAACATTTTTGAAAAAAGAGGGTACTTTTTAACTTTCTCTGCCCCTTCCTGAAAGTAGGGGCGAAAGGATCTACTTATATATACTTTTATTTAAATAAAATACGTTATAGCTAAAACTCTAAAATATATTCCAGTTTTTACTTCTTATCTGATTTAAACACGACTGTAATTTTGTCCACATGAAAAACAATATGTCATAATTTTGATAATATAGAGGCAGCATTATTTAAGATTTAATAAGTGTAGATCAATGTATAACTAATTTATTACTTATTAATTTCAGTTAAAGCATAATTAGCATAAGTTTGTGTGTAATTATAGTAAATTTTATAAATTCTATGAAAATGCTTCATATTTAACGCTTTTCTTTTGAAAACCTTGCTCATAGGCATGTATCTGTAAGTCAAAGTCAATAAAATTGCAATCAGTGCTTCTTTCCTCCGGGGAACGCGTGGCCTGAAGAACATTTCGAGCTACCTTACTAGCTAATGAACTACACTCTTTAAATATATAGCCCCCACCCCCCACACCTCAGGAACAAATTGTTCGAATGAAACACTACAATAATCTGTTCAATCAAAAACACATTTTACATTTATATATCTTTATAGCGCATTTTCTTAATTCTTACTTTGTCAAAGATTTTTACCTGCATCACTCACATACCTTGGTCTTAGAAATAACTGATAGCAAAACACAAAAGAAGATGCACATGCAGAGGTCTGTTTGGGCTCGGTCCTGGCCCGAAACCGGACCAACCCACGGGCCAGTCTCCGGCCTATTTTCATTCATGGCGATCGGACCGGGCCTGGCTTCCTTTTTTCCAGGCCGGGCTGAAACTGGAATTCATTCTTCCTAAAGTTCTAGACGAGTTGAAATTTTCGGGTCCTGTTTTTATCAAGCCCATATGAAAATAATTGGTCCTGCCTATCCTGACATGACCCATGCAAAAATCAGTAAAATTTCGATCGGCCCAACAATTTTTGCAAAAAATGCATATATTTTTAAATCGTCATTGTTCTATATTAAAACTTTCAATTTATTGTTTTTAAAGAATAGTTCATTTTCTAGGCAATTAAAATTAAAGTACAATAAAGCGTGTGAAAAAAAAACTGCCCATGACAGAATCCTGTTTCAAACGGAAAAATGTATTTATCCATGCAAAATGAACATAATAATACGTGAGAAAAGAATGTAATATATTTACAACCGACAATGTATGCTAAGAAGGTAACTTTCCTATAACGGATATTTCTGTTCTCCTACGTGATTCCGTCTTAGATATTTTTACTATACTAAAGAATATTCAGGTTTTTAAGTCTCCAAGCCATGGTGGATTAAAGTTATTAATAACAACTGAGTCATTTGCATACAAATCGAGATCCCAGTAACAAAATAAATATCTCAGCACAAAGCGTTTTTTAAAAAACGAAGAATGCAACAAACATGAAAAGAAAAACTAAAATAAATATTTTTGTCAGAACTCCTCGTAGAAGACAATTTTTAACCATACCAGTGTAAAAATATGTTTTTGTTGAAATTCAGGCGAGCTGGGAAGGGATAATTACGTTTTTGTATGAGCCAGGCCGGGCTCGGGCCGAGGTTCTAGCTTTTATACTGGGTCGAGCCAATAAACTATGTGCATGGCCCGGACCGGATTCAAGTCTAACTTTTAGCTTTTTTTTTGTGCCTTGCCGGCCTAATATACATACATATATTTTTTACGATCCGGATCGAACTTTTAACTTTTATACCCGGCTGAGGGGCAAAAAAATTTCTACAAGTCGGGTCGCGCTCGAACCTAGAAATTTCTCCGGTGCAGACCTTAACAGAAAGTCTCAAACCGAGAAAAACCTATAAACATATATTTTATGTTTTTTTTTCCTCCTGGAAATTGATGTCTATTATCCTTTTGAACATGGAGCAAAGACAGAAATTCAATTTAAAAACTATCCACTGTATAATACTCAAAGCGTATGACGGTCGAAATAATGATTCTTTTACTGTAAGATGTCTGAAATATGTAATTGCTACCCTTTTTCAAAACAAATGACAGTTTTCACTTAACCAGTGCATCTAAGATCTAATATACGCTTCCACAGTTTAAATATAATATTCGCGATCTAATTGAATCACTTTGTTGAATATAATTTGATTCAATAAAGCTGCGAATTTCAAACAAACTAAAAAAACTTAATATTAACTTTAGTTTCGATTCATAAAAGCGTCTAATTTGCTTAACTAGTGATTCATATAAGCGGCAATTATAATATTTTTTTAACTCTGGAAGGGGTTTTACCCCCCCCCCCCTTGGGCTGTGCCACTGGACGCATACACACATACAAAGGACTTATGAAGTTGGGGGCCTGTGCCCACCCCACAAAATAGCTCTAGTTACGCCTATGGTAAGCAACTATATAATTTCCAAGTTTTATCAATTGTTGATTTTATTAACATGCAGCGAATTAATTTGTTCAGTATTTGATGTTAATTTAGAAGCAATTTTTAAATTCACACATAAAAATTAATATAAACTTGACAAAATATAAATTTGTATGGATACTTTTATTAATTAAATACTGCTTATTTTCGATATTTTCTTTTTTTTTAGAGCTTGTCTCTAATCATAAAATGAAGAACTAAAAATATCTCTCATTACATAGTATAAATTATTAACAAAATGAATAAATCATAATTCTTGAAACTATAATTTTGAGATTTATAAACATGCCTTATCTTAAAAAATGTTTTGTGAGTTCCCAGTATAATACAACATGTTAATAATAATAATAACACATTCAAAACATTTTACATTGTGGCTGATTGAGAGTATGTAAGAATGTATGATTGAGTATTGAGTTATGTGAAAGTAATTAATTCACATTTAATTCTCAAAGATTATTTCTTCAGCTTTAAAAAAAAATAATAATTAATGAATCTCTCTGCACTACACCTAACTCAAATTAATAATAATAGTAATGATGATAATAAATATTAATGAGTTTGCAGATAACAAAAGTGTATTATTTTCAAGCTGAAAATTTTTTTAATTATAATTTATGCCTGGAAGTTATAATTTAACAATGTTTATTTTTTATTTAAAAAATTTTTTCTTTTTTTTTTTAACGCCTTAGTGTATAATAAATTTCTCAAATATATTAATTTACACACGAGATTATCAACTTTTAACTTTGTATAAATTTCAACAGTGCAAATGAAATATTGGTGAGGTATTGCATTGATTCTTACATAGTAGTTATATGTCTCTCTATATTAAAAAAAAGTAACCACCGCTGCCGCCGCTGTCAATTAAGATTTTGTGCCTTGAAGTCTTTCTGGACTAATATCTAGAAAACTATTGCATGTAAAATTTTAAAAATTGGTAGTTTTATAAAGAAATGTTCGATAAACACGCTGAAGCAAACAGTTTTTAAATCGAAGAATTATTTTAAGAGATATTTAAAATCAAAGTTCGTCAAAACAGTTTTTTGAAAAAAGTTTTATAGGAACGAAAACTATCCGCAGGAATTTAACCATAATTTGTAAGGATATAGTTGACAAGTTTGCGGAGTGCAGACTGCAATCACTTTTTTAATTTGAGTAATTTTTTCAGGTTATATTTCAATTTTTTATTCAAAATTGTCATTATTTTAACGAAGATTTATTTCATATTTCATAAATTCCATTATTTGAACCGTTGCCAATTTTTTATTCAAAATTTTCATTATTTTGACGAAGATTTATTTCATATTTCATAAATTCCATTATTTGAACCGTTGCCAATTTGTAAAATAGCGCACGTAATAAGATTCCCTTTCAATTAAGAAATGTATTTACACGAGACTATTAAAAACAGAAATAAAACTTTAAAATAATATTTAAATGATCACGTGTTAAAAGCAATAAATGTAGAAAATGACGTAATAAAAATATACTTGCGCGTGAATATTAAAAAGAGAAATACGAGTAACTAGGGAAATTTACGTCACATTTAAAATGATCAAATAACAATATTTCCAAACAATTTCAATTAATAATTATATTTTCATGAGAGATCAATTTATTTCGACATATCTTTTACCTATTATTGCAAATTTTTTAAACAGCGTAAATAATAATATTTCCTTTCCAATGTCAAAATTCTTCTATTTGTTTATTTGGTGTTACAATTTAACGATATATATATATATATATATATATATTTATGAAAATTGATTGACGGGGTAATGGAGAAGTATCAAAAGACAAATAAGCGTTGAATTAAAAATTCCCCGATGAAAAAACTAACTCGTGTAACGTAACGCATCTGATGTCAACTGAAAGTGACGCGATGCCACAATTATGCACGTTTGGCGTTAAATCATATATTTTGGTGACAGTTACAGTTGTAATCTGTTTCAACAGCGACCTTAAAATCTGTCAGTGAAAGGAAAATGAATGGAAACCCTGTTACAGCAGATCGCCACTGGTTGTTCAATTATAATACAATCTTCCGTAATCGTTTTAGAGATGATCAAATCAGAGTGTTTTTAAATCACGCGGTGTCAGAACGGGGGTTGGCGAGCGCAGCTCGTAGGGGGCAGAGCCCCCTAGTAATTTAAAAAAAAAAAAAAAAAAAAAAAAAAAAAGAGTTTGTAAAATGTTTTTCTATTTTCAATATCATATACAGTTTGTTTAAATTCTGAACTTTTCAAGCCAAATAAATACATTGAAAAAGATACCAATTAAAAGACATTGATAAATATATTATCATGAAATTTAATGTTTAACAATTCTTCACATTATGCCAAAATGGCACAAAAGAACAGACCTTTTTTCAAAATGTACCCTTTCATTTGCATAAAATCATTATAAATGATATAAAATAAAATTGTTTAATATAAATAAAAATATCCGTTTCAATATTCTACTATATTATCAAAAATCCCCCCCCCCCCACCACAAATATCTAAACATAAATATGTAAAAGTTAACAAGTGAGAAAAACAGGGCAATAATAACACATTCTGCTGCTATTATTACTCATTTCTCTATCATTCGTTTGGCACTGAAGAAGAAGCTCCTATTATGAAGCCTTGAAACAAGTGCAAGATAAAATTTCTGTGTATATTTGTGCTTTTCTTTGCATTGGTTTTTGCAGATCAGGTATTTATCTTTGCACAGTTTTTTCATATGTATCTCAATTTGTAAGTACTCTGGATATAGAAGTTTTGAACCCTTAACCCCCCCCCCCCCCCCCAATAGCAGGGCAGAAATATATATATATTTATATAAAATACCTCTTTGAATCAAAAATTAACTTTCAAATTCGTACAAAAAATTATCGAATTATATAGTTAAAATGAAATTAAACGTATAAAAATCAAAGGAAAAAATAATACAAAAATTATATATATATATTGTTATATTTATGTATCCTGCATCGAGAACCGTTTTAAAGTGGTTCTCAAATGACCTGCCCCACAATGCGAAATTTTCTGACTTGTTTTGAAATAAGAAGGTATAAAATTAGCAGCCTCACTGTTGGAGCGATTTGTAATCGAAATGAGTTTTCCATTTTTTTAGCTAAATAAATTACTTATCGAGTTAAAAGTTATAGTTGTCACAGCCGGTTTTTTCTGTTTTCTGGCGCTGTCGCACCGGAATTTCGGTTCAGAACACCAAATTTGATAGTATTTTCTGAAACATCTTTTGCCTTTATCAAAAAATGGAAAACGCTATTCGATTTCATGGTTTCTGAATAAGAACATCTGCCAATTTCATGCTTTTCTGAACAAAAATGAATTTAAAAAATGTGTCAAAAAGTAGCTCCTTTGGATTTGAGAACAGCTTTAAGGCATTTTAGGGCCCTGTGCCCGATTGCTTTTTTGGAAGTCCCAATGTATACTGGTTTACCTAATTGTCACTTTTTAAAAAATATAATATTGTGTGAAAATATACCATAATGGAAAACCAGACGCTTTAAAACTAAGGTATTGTTGACTTACACGCAAAGGGTTAACCTTTGATAGATAATATTTAATTAATAAATTTTTAATTGATAGGAAAATACGGGATATGTTCACGAAAATAACCTCAAGGAGTAACATATATATATGAGCTTGTTGTTACAGTTCTCCTTAAATTGTATTTTATTTATTTATTTATTTTTTTTTTTTTTCAATTTAAAAGCATACAATGAAATATTATTCAAGAGTCAGCTAATTCAAAGCGACTTATTGAGTGCGAGCCCTGGACACGGGCCCAATCACCCACCGTTAAGACAGAACTGAATATATGAAAAAATATATATATATTGCAAAAATTATTCAAAACATCCATTTCTGTCCCTTTAAAAGCTGTAGATGCATTCTCATTGGTTACTACAGACTGATCTTCGATTAAAACTCGATTCTCTTATCTACAAATCTTACGTGACGTCAGCAGTTACGGAGAAGGGAGAATGTTTGACTGGAATCGCGGCCACCAGTGCTTTTCCCTCTTCTCTCGTAAACCCCCCCTTTTGCGGATCGGCTCCCGCAACTTTACGAGCGTTTGGTCTGAATACGCGCGTATATGTTTTTTACGGACGCTAAAAGCGTTCTAATGGCACTACAAAATGTAAACCGAAAATCAGTGGCTATCATTACACAGCTGAGAGATGAGATTAACAGGAAAAGGAATGATCAGTATCGAGGCTAACGAAAAAGGAAGGCTACCGCGGTGCTTTACGCGTATCTTTTTTTACAGACCGCGGGAGTCACGTGATGCTCGAATGCACCAATGCAAGTGTACGAAAAGAGCATCACGTCACTCTAGCAGTCTGTAAAAAAAGATAAGTGGAATGCACCGCGGTAGCCCGTCTTTTTCGTTAGCCTCGATCAGTATAAGATGACTTTCATTTGGGTACCTGGGCACAAAGGGATTGAGATAAATGGATGTGCGGATAATCTGTCTAGGAAGGGACCTTTCAGTAATGTTCGCATTCCGTGGTTTTCAGCTGAAGATTGGATGATGGAAGTGAGGAACAAAAAACAGAAAGAATCTGATTGGGGTTGGGAGCAATATCGAAAAAACAGTACTGGTCGTAGTTGGGATTATGTTAGCATTGGGCATCCGCATCAGTCATTACAGAGAAAAAGTGGAGTTATCTTTGCTAGGTTTTTAACGAAGACAATTCTAACCCAGGCCCGGCGTAAGAGGTTTCTTGGAAGTGGGGTAGCGACGTGTAACCTTTGTGGATTGAAAGATCAAACTGAGGAGGATCTGGTGTTGTAAGAGGTTTTCGGGGCTTCGGGACATAGTGTTTCGAAAGTTACGATCGAAGGTATCGAAGAATACCTCGTACGAGACTATTTTTGGAGCGACTGGGCGTAAAGAAGGAGAACATCTACTAGTTTTGCTATATCAGTTGTTGGATGAGATCTATATACATTGTCCGAGTTGGATTGACGGCGCTGGGTAGGCTGGATGTCAGGTCTAGTTTTGAGCTTTGGCGTCTGCTGGTAACAGGGTTTTGTTATTTCGGATTGTTTCACCTCTTGTAGGAGTCTGGTACTTGCGGAGTATGACAGCTGTATAGGAATAAAAAGCTGCTCACCGGACCCATGGGCCAAACCAACAACAACAACAACAATACATTTTATTTTGTTTCTAGTGATATTTTTACCTTTTTGTATTTTGTTTAAATGTGTAATGTTCCGTTCAAACTTCATTTCAAATTAAACAATTATTATAACTTTATTAGCTCAATTATTGATCAAAAATGCATTTACGAAATGCTAATATTAAAAAAAATAAACAATTTATATCAGAAAATAGTTGCTTTAATCAGAAAAGAAAAAAAATGCATGGAATTCTTTAAAACATTACAATTCTCTAAATTGCTCAAAAAGTATTTTTTTTAAATGCTTGTTTTTAAAAATCAAAACACATTGAAAAATACTTTGATAATTTGTGCATAAGAGTTTCAGAAATTCTAATTCAAATCCAAAATATATAGAGAGTGACTCACTAGTAGTGTTGAATTTAAATACTTTTCCCCGGGTGGGATTTCTGTGGCTCCGGGAGGTGGGGGGGGGGGTTGCACCTTTTAACCATTAAAAGCATAAAATCATACATTTTCTGAGGGGAGGCCATTCCAATTAACGCTGCTCTTTAAGAACACCTCTAAGAAATTTCTTTATTTTAAAAAAATTAATAGCTACAATTAAATTCCAGTTTTTTTAATTACCATAATAATCTATCAGTAGCGTATTTAGAAATATCATATTGGGGGGGGGGGATAGAGAGATAAAGTAAAACTTGCTAAGATGGAGTTGCAAGGGATCGAGGAAAATTCTGTTTAAAACAAGTTTTTTATTATTGCAGGTACTCACGGGAGAAGCTAAGGGGGCTGAAGCCCCTCCCAGACTCCGAGATTATACTAACGACTTAAAGTTTCCTAAAATTATGAAAGATTAACTTTTAAAATAAGGCTATTAGAAATTGCAACAAAAGAGATTTCCCCTCCAACAAAGTATTCTAATGCCTTCCTTTTGTGTAACTGAATTGTCTCTACGTCACAGATTAATCTGTGCTCCACTGGCCCCGGTGCATGTAAATCCGTTGTGGGTGTAAAGTCCTCCAAGTTACCCGTGAATTACACCTCTGGGTGTGCCTAGTCTGGTGAAGGTCTCGTCACCAGATCAAAGTTCTAAATTACGAGACCAACTCGAGTAGCGATGACATGACGTATGGATGCGCGATGCAGCGAGGAAATAGTAAATATCCCAGCATCTCACATCTGTCCGGCATGACTTCGCTACACTGCGCAGTGCTGAACCACCTCATCAAAAATCAATTAGCAACCGGCCAACTAAGAAAAAGCAATTAAAGAAACAAGACGCACAGAAGCCACGTCGGTCTATAGATTTAACAAACACATCTTCGCCAAGAGGAGAGCAGGCGAATCCTCGCCCCGTTGCCAGGTGTCAACCGCGACCTACGTTATACCCGGCCGGTGCATGACGTTTAAAACGTTACATGGAGTGGATCATTTTTTTTCACGGCGATTGGTGCAAAGCGGCGCGCCCACCGTTTTGCATCAATCGCCGTGTAAAAATGATCCACTCCATGTGACGTTTTAAACGTCATGCACCGGCCGTGTATGACGTAGGTCGCGTGTCAACCGAGGCTAACGAAAAAGTAAGGCTACCGCGGTGTTTTATGCGTATCTTTTTTTTACAGACTGCGGGAGTCACGTGATGCTCGAATGCACCAATGCAGGCGTACGAAAAGAGCATCACGTCATTCTAGCGGTCTGTAAAAAACGATAAGTGGAAGGCACCACGGTAGCCTGTCTTTTTCGTTAGCCTCGGTGTCAACTCGTTAAGCTAGGCAAAAGCCCGGCAGGCGGGGGCCTGGTCATAGATTAATACACAAGATAGGACACTATCATAGGGCGTAATTGTAACGCAATGACGAACGCAGCGCCTATAGTGACAAGGGGGAAGAAACGTCTCATACACGGAATATTTTTCCTTCTGGACGTCTATCTTATCATCATCTTTCTTTTTTTTGAAATGCTACATGTTTACATTTTCAACTTTGTAGAAAAATCGAAAGTTTTAAAATTCCGAATTGTATGCAGACATGATTTTACATGAAATATTTTAACATCTTTAACCATACTAAAAAAGTTCCGAAAAGAACCGTTGTTTCAATAATAATAAAATAAAAAATAAAATGAAGTCCTTTAAAAAGAAACTTAACACACCTGCGAGCGTCCAATTTGAAGAGAATCGTCTGCCTTGGCGACAATTCTCGATCCACTAGACTTCTGTTCTAGCGTACTTCTGAGGTTCAGCAGAACTATCTGATTGGCTTGTCGTATTGTCAATCAAACTAATAAGTAACAACCCCACACGTGGTCACATTTGCTGACGGACGGAGCAAGACCCGTGTTCTGTTGAAGTAGAAAAGAAAGCAGCACGTTTTTTCTTTTGCGTTTGAACTTAACGTTTTTATTTCTTTTAGGACTTTTTTTTGCACTCAGTATCAGTTTGGTTTTATCATTTAATATCAATAAATCATTAATAAGTATACTTCTTATTATTTTCTAGTAACTGATGCGCTGTATTTATCAAATAATTCAATTTTATCATATTGCACATTGAAAAAAATGTGATATTTGAGCTATTAATACGATAAAATGAGAAAACTATATTTCAATATGTGGTTAAAATCACATTTCAATAAATAATAGATAACAATATTTTATTTTTATTCCTGGAACTGTTTTTCAGTTTTCTGGAAAACGTAATTTTTTGAGTTGACACTCTTCAAATAAGCGTGCAATATGTAAAAAAAAAAAAAAAAAAAAAACTATTATCAGTAAATCAAGCTAAGGGGGCACGAAAAATTGAAAGTGCTCTGGGCACAAAAACTTGCTAGTCCGGCCCTGATCCCAATGTAATGCTAAATGACCTCAAACTGATTTTGCCTTTGAATTACACTGTTTTGCTTTAATTTTTATAAATTTGCTTGGGTCAAGGTAAAATTTTTATGCTACGGAGATGTATTATACTGCAATCCATGTTTGCCCTGGATGAAAAAAAAAAAAAGATAGTTTCAGCCCTGTATGAAAGGAAAGGCAGAAACTATACATGATAGAATCCTTAATTAGCAATAAGGAAGTATTATGTAATCATAAGCATAAAATTATAGAAGAAAGTTTTGGTGTTTTTATGTTAGCCTGCACACATTTCACCAACAGCAGCTTTTATTTTTTGCATATGAAAATATTAAATTTGAAATAATGCTTTGATGTAGAAATAAAATCGTTTTGTTTGTGATATTATCCTTTTTTTGTGTGTGTATTTTAAATGAAATGAATGAAAAGTTTATGTTTTAAATGAAATGAATAGAATACAAATGATGGTGATGGGAACAATATTTAGCAATTTATTATCTGTGCCTGGCTAACATAAAAGTACCCAAGTTTCTTTTAAAAAGAGGTAACATTCAACATACAAAACATACGTATATTTCAAAAGAATTTTATTTGTTATCTAAATAGAATTATTTATCAGTCATTTTCAAATTAACTACCATTTTAGGATTACTATCACACAGATAATTTGGTTTAAATTCCAAAAATGGTTACGTGTTATTGATTTCTGATAAGTTAATACTCAGTAGGAAAGTGATATTTTATAAGTTTCTCAAAGTTACATTTAAAAAAAAAAGGTTAATAACTGGTGATTTTAATTGATATTATTTTTAAAAAAAATTATGTTTAATGTTTTTTCAAAATAATTTTGACCAAGAAAAATGTTATTCTAAGGAAGATAGTGCAAGGTCTAATGATCCTATAGTAAAAAATATCTAATTGACAAAAAGTTATTATAACTGAATTCATAATTAAAAATATAGCTAATACCCCTGAGAGGTAATAAAAATACTTACCATTTTAATAAGAGCTTTTCAATAAATAAAAATTAAAGTAGTAATTTAGTTTACATTAATATTACTATTTTTCCACACTTTGTTTACGCTAAATAAGGAACAATAAAGTTTTCTCTACCTTTATTTTCAACTACAGATATAAAAAGTTTTGTAAAATAATTATAATAATACTCATGAGATGTATAAAGACTAAAGAGCAGACATTAATATTAAATTTTAAACTATTATATAAATATATATTAGAAGAAATTTTTGTATTCTTGTATATTTAAACTAGTCTAGTTAAAAATATTTATAACTTTGTTAAATCAGGATGTTAAATTTCGGTAATTTGGTAACTACAATAATCTAACACTCAATCACTTAAGTACATATAAACACGTAAATGAATACATTTTATAATACATATATATGTTATGTTATACCCATGTCAAAAGGTTTTTTTTTTTTTTAATGTAATTATGTGTTTTAAGGTTAAAGTATTAAACAGGCAGTTATTTTGGAAATCTCCCATTACTAAAATAGATTGAAATGACTTTTATTCTTTGAAAATTTACATGAAAACAGGCATGTTAAATCACTGTTTAATGTTATTAAATAATATGCAAATAATACACAGATGCTTAGAATTATTCATTAGAAATAAATATAATGGACATAAAACTCAATGCTTATTAAACCTGAAATTGCTTTATTCAGCTCTCTGCCCTTTCTTTAAATGTGGTAATCAATTCATAAAGTTTCACAATCAATTTATTAAATCGAGTTCGGCTAGCAGATGTACACTTTCAAAGCAGAAGAAGAAATTACAGTTCTGCTTTCAAAAGAGACAACAGCTGGCCAATTAATTCAGAAATTCAATTAAAAGAAAAGTCCGTATTTCCTTTTATACAATACGTCTTAGAAAAGAATCACTTCAATTCGCGAAACACATGGCAGCTATGTAACTGAAAAATAACTGCAAATGATAACTCTTCTTTTAATCAACTGATAATAGTAAATGATGATTCTTCTTTTATTCAGCTTATAATATTAAATATTCCTCTTTAATAGCGCAACGAAATAATTGAAAACAGAGCTTAAATCTACTTTTTTAAATATCCATATCGTCACAAAACAAACTTGTCATTCCCCTCAGAGCGAGACTTGTAAACAAGTAGGAGGTTCCATTTCCATCCAGCGATAGCCGTGATTGGCTCAGAAGTACGCTAGAAGTCTAGTGGATCGAGAATTGTCGCTCTGCCGCGAAGCGAAAAGAATAGATATCAAAAGCATAGAGATTAAACAGATTTCATATACATGGGTAAATTTCGGAAGCTTGTTAGTTTTTCTCCCTTGTCACTAGTGATGCTATTATTGCTGCCATTACAGATTTTGCTGTAACTGTCTTATCTTTTATGTTAATCTAAGGGGCCTGGTCAGCGATCTAAAAAAAAAAAAAATCTGTTCTTTACGCCCCCAAGTACAAAGATAAACCCCATCGCCATCAGTCAAACAAATGTGGGGAGGTATTAAAATATTTGAAAGCTGCTGAGAGGAGAGATAAACCTGCCAAAGCGTTTATTGGAATAACCACTCCCAGAATTCCCAGCCGGTTTTGTATTTCATGCTACTTCTAGTAAGTTCCTTGTTCCATGCTTAAACGCATGCGCATTTTTCCATTGAAAGAGATTCTATGACGCCGACTCGTTCAGTCGAATCGTTCCCAAATAACTCAAGTTGATTCTTTTGAATTTGGTGATTTCGTTTGTTCCTGTTTGTTGTGTTTACAAGATTCTCTTACTAACAAACGTGATTAATCCTAACCTTGGCAGGTATTTATTTCTGTTTATTATTAATATTCGGTTCATCTCAATTAATAAATATAAATCATTAAGGTGAAAACTGCTCTCTTACAGTTTTATTATTTTCTTCTTTTAGACTTATAGTTAATTATTCCAATCGCCACGATAAATAAATATTTAACTTTATTCCAATCCTCTTTTACAATCCCTTCTTTCAGTTTTCACACTTGGGAAATTCAGCATTTGCTTTTTGTATATAATCAGCTTAACGATATAAAGTTTACCCTAAAATACCGCGAAATTATTTTATTTAGAAAAAATAAAATAAAAGTACTATTTAAATACTTCCTTCAAATCTGTGTAAATCCATTAATTAAATTAATGTATCATCAATAATTTATGTAATTATTTTATGATCTTTGGAATATATTCGTTGATATTCGAATTATTTTGATTTTTTACATTTCATGTGATAGGGTAAACATGTCGATAATCAATACTCTTAACCCTAAAACGCCGACCCTCGTGTTCCCCTCTTTATTACTGTAATAATTACTCACAATACAAAGCTGCCATTCCAAAAATTATTTGAAATAGTTGCTTTAGTAAATTTCAAAGGTGGTCAGTGTTTAGATCATGATAGCTAGTGATTTTCCTTTTACAAATTTTCCGTAACCTTCCCTTGGAAATGATAAGTTTTCCTGACAACAGCAATACAACATTTCAAAAAAAAAAAAAAAAATTTCAAATGATTTTATCAATTATACAATTAAATTACAACAGCAATAATCTACTGTCTTTTTTTCAAAATAAATGAGCATGTTTATTAAGTTTTGCTAGTGTTTGGATTTGGACACCGGGATTTAGATACTTTGATACAGGGTAGATTTTTATGAGACTTGTCTGAGTAGAATTAAGGGTGCTTTTCACTATTTTTTTTTTCTTTTTTTAAGGCATTGTGCCCTTAAAGGCTAAGCGGGAATGTTATTTTTTGTATAAATCTCAGAATATATGAAAAGTACATGTATTATATTTATTATAGACGGGTCATTCCATGTCAATTCAACCAAGCCATGACACCCACCGACACGGATTTTGATGAAACTTGGTGAGTTTAGTCCTTTTATATAGAAAAGTATCCACATAAATTTTTTCTTCTCAATCTGGTTTAGTTTTCATTTTACAGCCAATCGAAATTTTGAATGTTTGGTATTTTCCAAATTCTGATGATTCTGCTCTTTGATTGAAAATAATTTATATTTCATTTATTTTTCAGTCAATTTTTATGAAAATTTAGAGTAATATTAATGAAAGCATGAGGATTCCAGAAAAAAATATGAAAAAATTCAAATAATATTTTAAAAATAGAAAAAAAATAATTTTCGTGATTTTTTTTCTAAAAGTGGATAATACGTTAAAGTCAATATCAACCAAAGGGAATATAATAACCAAAAAAATTCTTTTTTCCTAATGATACTAAAAGTGTGTTCTGTCATTAAAAAAAATAAAATTGATGGCTTTTTCATTTCTTTATATTTTTATCTTAAAAATATATCTGCTTCATTTTTTTTAATTTTATTTATTATTTTTTGTTTGTTTATTTTCCCACATTATTACTAAATAAATGAATGTATTTAAAAATATAAATATCCTAAAAACTTACTCATAAAATGCTTTTAATTTTTATTTTAATTACAAAAATGCTATTCCATACAGAATCCATCACACAGCAGCCTATTCAAAAGGGTTCTCTTGTAATCTTTCTTCCAGCTTATAAAATGTTCTCTCCTATTTCAGAAGTGAGACAAATCCCCTTTTTCTACACAAATCATAATTCAGTAAAAAGGGTATTCCCCTTTATACTTAGGGGATTCCCCTTTCTCTTTCTACTCTATTGGTTGAAGGCATTGCTCAGTGGTCAGTTAGTCTGATAATATCAGGGCTGTCTTATGCTTTTTCAGTGTGCATCCAGATATTCTGTGTGTTTGGAGCTGCTTATGTTTATGTGTTTTGGTAAGAAAAATGGAGGATAAGTGTAGCGTGGGAGAGTTAACATTAACTGATTGTCACAAATTTAGTTATGGAACACAAAAAGCTATAGAAAATGTTAATGATTTGTCTGAAGATGAACAAATTCTTCTAAAGCTAAGAACTGAATCCGAACAAGAATTGCATACTATTTGTCTGCATCACAAAAGTATATTTCTAAAAAAGTTTGAATATCTACAAAAACTATGTTGTGATCCTATCAAAAGACATAATAAACCTATTAAAAAAGCATTACGTGTAATAAATGTTCAACAGAGTGAAATCATAATGTCAAAAGGATACAAAATCAAACCAGGACAGAAACTCTGCTCATCCTGTAGAAATCTTTTGTTGAAAAGTGAAACTAGTACAACTGCAAGTAATGATGAAAAGGAATGTTTAAGCCAAGATGATAGTGATGAAAAGGAGGCTTTAAGTCATGATAGTGATGATATAGGATTACCACCCAAAGAATTTTCTGAATTAGAAAAGAAAGAAACATTAAACCTGTTAAATGCATCTTTTACAGAAGCTGGTTCTTCCCCTCTAAAATTGCATGCTCTCAGTGAACACAGTAAAAAGCATTATGGAAAAAGAAAATTGGAACAGTTGCAAGAAAATGTGAAACAGAAAATTGAAAAAGTACTTGAAGTAGAACTGCCAATGGGAGAAAGTGAATCAGAAGCAACTATACAACAAAAAGCAGCTGATATGGATAAACTTACCGAAATTATGAAAAATCAATTACAATTGACATCGAAGAAAAAAAAAATCAAATATTAACAATTCCTGCTTCTCTTATGTGGACAAGAAAGAAAATGAAAGAAACATTTAATGTATCTGATTATTCAATTCGACAAGCTAAAAAACTTGTCAAAGAAAATGGTTTTCTGGCTGAACCAAGTCCTAAATGTGGAAAAAAATTAAACCCAGAAACAGTTATTTTAGTTAGAAATTTTTATGAAAGCGATGACCATTCAAGAGTTTTGCCTGGAATGAAAGACATCGTGAGTGTGGGAAGAAAGCAATATGAGAGAAAACGTTTGATCCTGGCTAACTTGAAAGAGCTTTACTCGAATTTTAAGTGTGCTTATCCTGATGTTAAAGTGGGATTTTCAAAATTTTGCTTTTTACGACCAAAATGGTGTGTTTTGGCAGGTGCTAGTGGTACCCATTCAGTCTGTGTATGTACAATACACCAAAATGTAATACTGCTTATTCATGCTCCAGAGATTAAAGAACAATATAAAGATCTAATAAAGTTATTATTATGTGAAGAACCTAAAAGGGAATGTTACCTGAGACATTGCAATGAATGTCCATCAAATCAAAACCTTATAAGTTTTTTAGAAGAAAAATTTGGAGATTATGATGAAAATGACACTATTGAGTATAAACAATGGATTTCTACTGATAGGACAGAAATGATAAGTTGCTCATCCAAAATTTATGCCTTTATTGAAGATTTGACAACAAAATTAGAAAAACTAATTCCTCACTCGTTCATTGCCAAGTCCCAATCTTCATATTTTAAAAGCCTTAAAGAAAGTTCTTCTACAGATATTGCCACTGTTTCATTGGACTTCAGTGAAAATTATTCCTTTACAATACAGGATGAAGCTCAGGGGTACCATTGGACATCTGCTTCGTGTACTGTCCATCCTGTAATAATACACTGCAGAAATGCTGATGGTGAAAAAGTAGTGTCATCACACTGTGTGATATCAGATGATTTAAAACATGATGTTTCCATGGTGTATGGAATTCAAAAAATTATTGTTGAATTCATAAAACAAAACTACTCGCTTATCAAAGAAATTCACTATTTCAGTGACGGTTGTGCAGGTCAGTACAAAAACAAATTCAATTTCATGAATCTTTGTCTACATGAAAAAGACTTTAACATAAAAGGCCAATGGTCATTTTTCGCCACTAGTCATGGCAAAACTGAATGTGATGGGATTGGAGGAACGGTGAAAAGATTAGCTAGAAAAGAAAGTCTCCAAAGACCTTTAGAAAAACAAATAACAACGCCAAGTGATTTTTATCATTTTTGTAAGGATAATATTGTGAAAATAAATTTTTCTTTTATTTCAAAAGACTCTGTAGACTTAATTCGATCTAATCTTGAAGATCGTTTTAAAGATGTTGCAACAATTCCAGGGACAAGAAGTTTCCACAATTTTAAGCCACTAGACAGTACAGGTACTGTGGAGGCTAGAAGAATCAGCAGTGACGACAAAAACAGTTTAACTTACAAATTGAAAGACAAATGCACGACATATGTGACAGTAAATGAGCTACACATCTCATGCTATGTTGCTTGTATATATGATAATTTTTGGTATTTTGGGATTGTTACAGACATCAATGAAGATGAAGGGGATGCTATAATTAAATTTTTGCATCCCCAAGGACCCTCACCATCATTTTATTGGCCAAAGCGAGAAGATACCTGCCCCGTGCCAATTCCACATCTGCTTGCTGTTATAGACCCTCCAGCAACATCAACTGGAAGAGTCTATCAATTTCCTACAGACTGCATGAAGATGATCCAAGAAAGGATGAGTAAGATTAAAGAACTTAAATAGTATTATAGGAAAACATCCAAAGGAAATTAATAGCCAAAAATTTCTGTTATGGTAAGTTTTAGTTTAATTTTATGTATTGTATATATAAGCATTTTCTATTTGTCAAATCTATCTTTTAAACTGGAATCTATAAAGGTTAATAAAATAGTAATCATCATATTACATAAAAGAAGTTGGAAAAAAAAATTAAGTTGAATCAATATTTCAGAGAAAAAAAGTAAATAAAAAAATATTTTGTAAATAATAGAAATAATAAGGCGATCTGATAGAGGCTCAATGTTTAATAAAATAATACATTAAAAATTGTGTTTGCAACTCATTTTTCCAGCAAATAATATACAGCTATGTAAACAAATTGGATAATGAACATTTTTCAAAAATTGTATTTAATTAAAAATATATATATAAAGAAATGAAAAAGCCATTAATTTTATTTTTTTAAATGACAGAACACACTTCTAAGATCATTAGAAAAAAAGAATTTTTTTGGTTATTATATTCCCTTTGGTTGATATTGACTTTAACGTATTATCCACTTTCAGAAAAAAAATCACGAAAATTATTTTTCTTCTATTTTTTAAATATTACTTGGAATTTTTTAATATTTTTTTCTGGAATCCTCATGCTTTAATTAATATTACTTTAAATTTTTATAAAAATTGACTGAAAAATAAATGAAATATAAATTATTTTCAATCAAAGAGCAGAATCGTCTGAATTTGGAAAACATCAAAAATTCAAAATTTCGATTGGCTGTAAAATGAAAACTAAACCAGATTGAGAAGAAAAAAATTAGGTGGATACTTTTCTATATAAAAGGACTAAACTCACCAAGTTTTATCAAAATCCGTGTCGGTGGGTGTCAAAGTGTCATTTTTTTGGTTGAATTGACATGGAATGACCCAGACATAAAAGAAAACTAGATGGAACCCGTCAAAACGTGACGGAAAAAAATACTATAACAATATCAGTAAAATAAGCTTCTTTATTATTTAAGTAGGGCTTCGTATGAAACAGTCTTTCAAATATTTTATTTTAAAAAATCCCCCGCCCCAGTGAAATGCTATTTCCGATGCAAACTCCAAATGAACACTCCGTAAACAAATGTGTAATGCAAATCAGTTTGACATTACCACCATATTCCCCACGACAAAGAAAAAAAAAAAAGGTCATGGACCTATGAAGTATTATACAAATAGTCCTATCATAAAGTACCATACAAATTTCCTACTTTCATCTCATATTCAGTAAATAAAAGAACATAGCATAAGCATCCCCCCCCCCCCCCCCTGTGATAATGCAATCGAATGAGCTCCTATGCGCATATGTATTGCATCTGCCCAAAGGCACCGTTGAAATTCGACGTTAAAAAAAGTTTTAAAATGTTTAAATTAAAAGTTTTAAAATGTCCTCTTTAATCATTGTTCGTTTCAAATCCATATCTTCTAAAACGCATCCATTGATTTAAGCTAATCAATTTTTATGTAAAAATGAAGAATTTTTGTTAAAAATAATAAATTAAGGTACTTTTCGGTTAGCCGGGCGCCAGTGAAATGTATATATCTATATATACATATCTATGTATACATACACACATATATGTATGTGTATATATATGTATATGGTGCGAGTGAAGGGTTCTCCACTGCTTGGCGCACTTTCAAAAATTCGCCAAATTGGCGCGTTTTTGCGTGTTGTCTCCTGGAGTGGCAACCTCCAGAAGACAACACGCAAAAGCGCGCAAATTGAAATGGCGACAATCAAAATAAAGCAAAAATACTTACTTTAAAACATTTAAAAGCAAAATAATGTCAAAATAACGTTTTTAAAAACACAGATTTTGTGTTTAAAAAAAATTTATTGTGCGGAGTATTCCAAAAAACACGCAAATTGAAATTGCGAGAATCAAAATAAAAGCAAAAATACATAATTTAAATCATTGAACAGCAAAATAACAAGAAAATTAAGTCTTGAAAAACATACATTTTATGAAAAATAAAAGAAAAAACCAATGATCTCACTTACCTAGAAAGCTTTAAAAATAACGATAATATTTTTCTATAGAATTTGGAGGGGAAGGGGGGGTGTCAATTTTTTTTTTACTTTTTTGTCAGGGGGGCTCTGCCCCCCTGAACCCCCCGGTAATCATATTGCATAAAACAAGGATAAATTTCAAATAACATTGAAAAATGGTCAAAAGACAAAAGAAAATAACACACATTTACTTACAAAACAAACTGTTTTTTTTAAATTAGGAAACGTAAATTAAGAGGTTTTTTAAGAATCTTATACAGCTTTGATAGCAAATAATCATTTTTTACTGTTAAACATAACTAAATTACTAAATTCAAACTAAATTGCATTCAAAGCAACTGCTATACGGACAAAAGTTATATCGCCTACTGTAGAATAAAAAACAAACTTTTTAATTTAAAAATATTTAATAAATGAGCATTTTTAAAGAAGTATACTAGAGACATATCACATTTAAATTAAAACGAAAGTTTTAATTATAAAGATCAATCGCGTTTTTAAAATGCTCCCGCGAGAGAACGGAATTCAAATTCTAAAAAGGACGCTGCTAACGAACAATTCTAAAAATTTCTTCCAGAAAGTTCCTCTTTTCGTCCAATGAAACAGGCGAAAGCAAAAGATCGAATTGAGCATGCGCGAAAACAAGATACTCTTGGAGCATTTATCGATCAAACGAAAAGAAATCTCCACGGGAGGAATGACGAGGGTTGCAAGACTCAGTCCGCTATCGCGCGTGCGCTAGCACGCCAACAGAAACTGACGCCAAGCAGTGGTGGATAATTCACTTTACCCATGTATATATACATACATGCATATATAAATGTGTGTATGTATAGATATATGTATATATATGTATACATAGATATATAAATTTCACTGGCGCCCGGCTAACCGAAAAGTACCTAAATTAATATGCAGATGAGGGAGAATTTTAATGTTTTCAATTGTAATTTATTTGTATGGTTTCTTCTATCCCTTTACATAATCAGGATGATTATTCCTTTTCCATCACAGTCGGTCTCTTATACAGTTAAATATCCAATGGATCTTTAAAAAAATAAAAAATAACAGTTCCTAGCATATTCTGATTCAACATATACATCAACGAATTCAACATATCAATTTTATGTTAATCATAAACTAAAAATAGTTTTTTTTTTCTTTTGACAGATTTTATATTAGCGCCAAAATACTCTATCTTATGGATAATCTGATCTTATGATTTATCAGGTTTTTATTATTATTATTTTTTTTCACTTTTCATGAAGGTTAGGGATACCTATTTTCAATTGTTGCAACTTTCCAAAGGGCATTTTTACATTATTAAAACAAACGGATGGTCATTGTTGAGATAGAATTGAAAAATATTTCATGCTTGAAAATTATTTAAAAATTCGTTAAATTAAGCGGCAGATTTCAAATAAATTTCAATCGAAAGCTATTTTTTTTTCTAATTGAGGATGTAAGAATTGAAATTGTAAAATGTAGTAAAAAAAATAAATTTTTAGTATTTAGAAGTGATGTAAGCGCGATGAAATCTAAAGCGATAGTGCCGTTTGTTGTCACAATCGTTATACATTTCTAAATATTGCCACTGTGTTTTGGTTGGCGTCTAAAAGTAGACTACCATTTTTTGACATCGAAAGAAAAATTCGCAGTGAAAGAAATAAGACTTTGCCGCTAATAAGGAACTGTTGAATGAACTTATAACAAACCTACCAAAATAATTCCTATAAAATATTAGCCTTACATTGTTTATTCTAGCTAAAAGTTCAAGTTTCAAGTTTTTTTTTTCCTGAAATTCTTTACTTTTGTGAATTTTTTTATTAAAAAAGAAAATCTTAATAATTTAAATCCTATAATTCCTATAACTTAATCCTATAATTTAAAAAAAGTAATTGGTAACATGTAATCAAGGTATGCAATCAAGATGAAGCAACCAATAAAGGCTCCAGTTCTAATCTTTAAAATTGAAATATCAGTTAAAATTACGTCATGTCGACACAATCATATAAATTTTTCTTTTTAGTTTTATCAATGTTAAAATGCATTTCAAGCTAAGCATAACGTCATTTTCACCGGTACAAACTTTTCACACGTACATTTATGCTTAAGCACCATGCATACAAATTAAAATATATTTTGCATTTAATTGTAACGAAAAAAAATGGCATCAACAAAGTTATAATGCTTAATGATAAAATGAACCCAATGGACAATATTTCCGTGACGTCACAGTAAATATGAATTTTTATTTGCTTATAAAACACACGGATAAATATTTTTACCGAAGTATTTAAACATTTTAACTATATTTTAACTTACAAATTAAAAAATTCGGCTTAAAAGTCACGTGCTTTTAATATTTAATATTTATTTTTTATGCTCGCAATCATTGAGTTCAGAAAATAAACTCTGTACGTCGCAACAGTGGGCGTTAATCCGATTGCCGACTTTATGACGTCATAAGCAGAAGTAAAATTTTAATTTAAGATTACGACTAATTAATTAAATTTTCGAACAAACGAATGTATGATAACAAATCTGTGACCAAATATCTTTCATTTAAAAAAAGAATGATGTAATTTGATGTAGTAGTTTGTTCTCACGGATTGTCGAAACAAAACGCTTAGCATTTTAAATATATAGATATAAAGTTTGGGAATACACAGAAATAAATGCATTGATCTGCACCATTAAGAGAAAGAATATTTTTAACCTTTTGTTTGGGATGAGAGCAAGTATCTAACTGCTTACAACAACTCAATGGAGTGAAATGTTGCTCAAGTTATCATAGATTCACGATATACGTATGAGTAGGGACTGATTTACAAATTCGGGGGCCATGGGCACAGATGCATATTGCGCCCTTTTATTGCCCTTTTTAACATTTTCACTCAGGAATGCCACTTTTCTATCAAACAGCAGATTTCTACTTTTTGTAAGATTTTTCATCAATTCTGTGATATTTAGGGTAAACTGGTGTACATTGGAACACCCCTAATATTTTATTTATTTAAAAAAAATTAAGCTTCTCTTCTATCCCAATCATGGAACTAAGAATAATAATCAGAAGTAAGATAAGGCGTGTTTATGCAGTATTTTCCCTGCTCACTGTGTGCCACAGGATTTTTTATTTTCGCTGACTTCCAAAACTAATTCAAAGCAGGGGGATAGCATGGAGTTACTTATCGCTTGCTTGGCCCCCTTTTCCCCTCAATATTTTCTTATTTATTTTAACGTTTGATCAATTGCTTTGGTTTTGCTATGGTCGTTGATACGAAGGATATATCCAAGGGTTGGAACAGAAACATAATGCAATCTATTTAAAGCTTTGTTTTTAAAGTTACGTATATTTTCTATTTGCTATGGGGGGGGGGGGTTATGTTTTTTTTTTAAATACCAATAAAATAATAATTATTAGAAAACGATTAAATGTATTATAAATTATGTGAAATTATAGAAATGAATTTGACTTAATTGTAATGAATATTTGGCTGTATATGTGAGTGATTCTCAAAATATGAGAACACTAAATGTTAACTTTAATAAATTTTAAAAATCATGAAAAAAAAAATTAATCCATTATTTTACAAGTTTATAATATTGTTGTGAGCTCGGGGTTCGAAAGGACTGATGCCAATATATAAGGACAATAAAAAGGCTTTATTCACTATAAACAGTGCAATACGATCACAAATATCTTCTGAAAATTACAAGATATTCAGTAATCTTCAAATCCAATAAAAGCGCAGCAAAATTTCACACAGAAACAATGCGTTCAATACGACGTATCAACGACAAAATCAATCTGAGTAACACAGTTCTCAATGCAAAGCCTCTCGTATGAATTCAATCGCAGTTGACAGACAACTAACTGAACTGAACTGATGGAGGTCCTTATATAGGTTTCAGAGATCTTTCCAGATTATTCCAGAGCCTTCAGATGCTAGAAATTACCAGAAAGTGCTTTAACTTTCGATAGAGAACCCAAGCAAGAAAGGATCCCAATGTATAGGTATAAGGGGGGTGTGGTTGCACAAAAAGTCGCCAAATCCGTCGCCAACTTGGCGACATTTGGCGATATATCGCCAAATTTGGCGACAAAAATAAGTCGCCAAAACCATCGCCAACTTGGCGATAAACCCATTCCTTGGCGATATTTCAATAGACTTCCATTATAAAGATGAGGGTGTAAGGTTGTTTTCCTTGCAAACCATCTGAGGCCTTTAGCATTGAGTTACATGATGCTCAATAGGAAATACATTAATAATACTGCAATTTTCACAATAATCAAATAAAATAAATTTAAACAAATGGAATATTTACAGATATATACAAAATTCATAACAATATAGTATATGTTCATTTAAAGACAGGAAATTGCATTAAAATTAATAATTAAAGTATTTAATTATGGTACCTGTAGGTGACAGATTTTGAACATCGGTTACACGTTTTGGACATTGGATGAACTGTAGGTTACATAATTTTGACTTTTCCATACTTTAATGTGAATAAAAAAAAAAAAATGCAATTGACTTATTTTTGAATTCAAATTACAAAATTTTATTAAGCACTTTGAAAAAAAATGTTGAATTAGACAATTTTTGTTTACACACATTAAAAAATATATATGTTTTTCTTTTAACTTTTAGTGAAAGATTTGACATTACTTTCAAATTACAATTCAATACTAAAATTAATCTGCAATAGGAACATTTTTATTATGTGAAAATTTCTTTACTCTTAGCATTTGAAACACTATGCCATATACCATAGGAGCCAACTTTGGTCCCATAGCTGTGTCTGCGACAAGGGCAGATTTGAGGGGGTTGGGAAACACACGATTTGCCGAGGTAGACAGTGAGCGAAGCGAGCCCAATGAATTAGGGGGTCTGGGGGCAGCGTTTTGAGCTCCCCCAGCGGGGTCCGGGGTCGAGCCCCGGGAGCTGATGCAATTTGAGCATTTTAATGCAAATTCAGAACATTTTAGACCACTTACCACTTTTAGATAACTTTTTCATTAACCCTGCTTTTGGTTCGAGTCGATTTCAGACTGAGTGTAGATTCCTGCAAATTGGGTTCAAGTTAACCCGATTTTTCAAAAATTAGTTCAGTATATTGTTTCAGATTAAAAACTTTACCTGTATTAACAAGCATAGAACTTTGTGTGTGTGCTGTTTTCGAAAGGAATGCTGCAGCTTTTCTGTGACTATTTCACAAAATTCACTTTTTTTTCTTGGGCCTTCGACGAAATTCGTATTTTTTTAGTGTTCCTTTGACAAAATTTGTCGTTTTTTCTAGATCCTTCGACGAAATTAGTTGAAGGATCAATTCAAAGGATTTGTCAAAGAATTTTTGCGAAATCCTTCGACGAAATTTGTCGTTTTTCCGAGTCCTTCGACAAAATTTGCCATTTTTGAGAGATCCTTCTACAAAATTTGCCGTTTTTGCGAGATCCTACGACGAAATTTGTCGTTTTTGCGAGTCCTTCGATGAAATTTGCCGTTTTTGAGAGATCCTTCGACAAAATTTGCAGTTTTTGCGAGATGCTTCGGCGAAATTTGCCGTTTTTGCAAGATCTTTCGACGAAATTTGCCGTTTTTGCGAGATCTTTCGACGAAATTGGCCATTTTTTTGAGATCCTTTGACGAAATTTGCCGTTTTTGCGAGATCCTTCAACGAAATTTGCCATTTTTGCGAGATCTTTCGACGAAATTTACCGTTTTTGCGAGATACTTCGACGAAATTTGCCGTTTTTGTGAGATACCTCAACAAAATTTGCCGTTTTTGAGACATACTTCGACGAAATTTGCCGTTTTTTGAGAGATACTTCGACGAAGTTTGCCGTTTTTGCGAGATCCTTCAACGAAATTTGCTGTTTTTGCGAGATCTTTCGACGAAATTTGCCGTTTTTGCAATATCCTTCAACGAAATTTGCCGTTTTTGCGAGATCTTTCGACAAAATTTGCCGTTTTTGATAAATACTTCGACGAAATTTGCCGTTTTTGCGAGATCTTTCAACAAAATTTGCCGTTTTTGAGAGATACTTCGACGAAATTGGCTATTTTTTCGAGATACTTCGACGAAATTTGCCGTTTTTGCAAGATACTTCGACGAAATTTGCCGTTTTTGAGAGATACTTCGACAAAATTTGCCGTTTTTGCGAAATACTTCGACGAAATTTGCCGTTTTTGCGAGATCTTTCGACGATATTTGCCGTTTTTGCGAGATCTTTCGACGAAATTGGCTATTTTTTCGAGATACTTCGACGAAATTTGCCGTTTTTGCGAGATCTTTCGACAAAATTCGTCGTTTTTGCGAGATCTTTCGACGAAATTTGCCGTTTTTGAGAGATACTTCGACAAAATTTGCCGTTTTTGCGAGATACTTCGACGAAATTTGCCGTTTTTGCGAGATCTTTCGACGATATTTGCCGTTTTTGCGAGATCTTTCGACGATATTTGCCGTTTTTGCGAGATCTTTCGACGAAATTGGCTATTTTTTCGAGATACTTCGACGAAATTTGCCGTTTTTGCGAGATCTTTCGACAAAATTCGCCGTTTTTGCGAGATCTTTCGACAAAGTTTGCGGTTTTTGCGAGATGTTTCGACAAAATCTGCCGTATTTGCGAGATCTTTCGACAAAGTTTGCCGTTCTTGCGAGATCTTTCGACGAAATTAGCCGTGTTTGCAAGATACTTCGACGAAATTTGCTGTTTTTGCAAGATACTTCGACGAAATTTGCCGTTTTTGCGAGATCTTTCGACAAAATTTGCCGTTTTTGCGAGATACTTCAACGAAATTTGCCGTTTTTGCTAGATACTTCGACGAAATTTGCCGTTTTTGCTAGATACTTCGACGAAATTTGCCGTTTTTGCGAGATACTTCGACGAAATTTACCGTTTTTGCGAGATACTTCGACGAAATTAGCCGTTTTTGCGAAATCTTTCGACAAAGTTTGCCGTTTTTGCGAGATCATTCGACAAAGTTTGTCGTTTTTGCGAGATACTTCGACGAAATTTGCAGTTTTTGCTACATACTTCGACAAAATTTGCCGTTTTTGCGAGATACTTCGACGTTTTTGCGAGACACTTCGACGAAATGTGCCGCTTTTTAGTGATTCTTCGACGAAATTTGCAGTTTTTGCTACATACTTCGACGAAATTTGCCGTTTTTGCGAGATCTTTCGACAAAATTTGCCGTTTTTGAGAGATACTTCGACGAAATTTACTGTTTTTGCGAGATACTTCGACGAAATTCGACGTTTTTGCGAGACACTTCGACGAAATGTGCCGCTTTTTGGTGATTCTTCGACGAAATTTGTCGCGATCCTTCGGCAGAATTGGCTGTTTTTTCACGATCCTACGATGAAATTTACCGTTTCTTGATATTTTAAATACATTTTACAGGGTCTGCCGAGATATTGCAAGGTCTGCAGATACTTTTCAGGGTCTGCACCGCAGACCCAGAAGTCGGCGCCACTGCCATATACTCAAATCACAGGTGTGTTGGGTAGCCGATTTTCATATACAAATCGTTAATTATTTTTATTGCGTGTATTTTATAAATAAAATACTGACATCATTATTCAGTTTAAACTTAATCAGATTTATTTTTATCGAACAAACTTTTAAGATGCAAAACAAAAACTAAAACTTTAGAGTGTTGCCAAATTTTAAAAGCTAAATGACATAAAATTGTAAATTAGATAAAAATAATACAATGAGCTAAACATAATACAATGTACTTATAAAGACTATAAATTATGCCAGAACAGTATTCCCCTCCCAGTAACAAAGTTACTGTACAATCTATACAATACAATGAAATATATACAGAAAAAAGTAAATTACAAAATTAATCGCGAAATCGCACAGGAAGTTTGATCGTTCGTCCCGTACGTGAATGTTTTTCAGGAAGTTTTTGAACTTGAGGAGGTAAATCCTGTTTAGGTTTCGCAGATTGTTTTGCTCTTGTTGGGTTTTTTGTAGGAAGGTCTGATGTTTGCAAGAAATACGCCTAATCTATCAATAGACACAGTAACAGTTTTGTCTTTGATTTTGAGTGTGAAATATTTTTCATTTCTGTCGACG
Organism: Maratus michaelseni; assembly: GCA_963931845.1. NCBI lineage: Eukaryota > Metazoa > Arthropoda > Arachnida > Araneae > Salticidae > Maratus > Maratus michaelseni. The sequence continues at coordinate 206,822,302 of OZ007588.1, forward strand.
ACTTGAAAGGGACCTTCGTAGTATGGGGGTTCCAGTTGCTTTTTAACTCTGTCCTTGCGAATAAACACATGTGACGTGGTTTTTAAATCTTTTGGAACAAATATTTTTTGAACATATTTTTTTGACACAGTTCTTGGTGCAACTTCTTCCATTACTTGTTGAAGTTGTTTTGCAAAAGTATCAGGTGTTGTTTGAGTTGTACTTTCGTGGAAAAATTCTCCAGGTAATCGTATGTTTTGTCCATAGACCATCTGGGCAATGGTGTATTCTGAATCTTCCTGCATGGCAGTGCGTAGACCAAGAAGAACAGTTGGCAGTGTTTCACTCCAGGCCAGGCTATTGTGTGCCATTAGTGCGGTCTTTAAAGATCTGTGAAGCCGTTCGACTTTTCCATTGGATTGGGGGTGATAGGCAGTCGTGGGCTGCAATTTTATTCCACATATTTTCGACAGGGCGTTCAACAACTCTGATCTAAACTGTGCACCACGATCCGTGACGAGTCGGCATGGGGTTCTAAATCTAGAAATCCAATTACCGTAAAATGCTTTGGCAACTGTTTCGGCTGAAATGTTGTTCAGTGGAACTACTTCCATCCAGCTAGTATACCGGTCGATGCAGGTTAGGCAGTAAATATTTCCGTTCGATGGTGGTAAAGGTCCTATAAGGTCAACATGGATGTCACTGAACCTTTCCGATGGCGGTTGAAATTCACCGAAACCTGATTTGGTGTGCCAATTAATTTTGCTTTTTTGGCAAGCCATGCAAGATCGGGTCCATAGCTGTACATCTTTTCGAATACTTGGCCAGATGAATTTTGATGTCAGGAGTTTCACAGATGATTTGATTCCAGGATGGGATACTCCATGCATTTGATGGAAAATTTTCATGCGATGGGATTCAGGAATGTATGGTCTAATATTACTTGTTGAGGTTTCACACCACAAAGACTTTCCAGAAGGTAGCGGATATTGTTTGAAGTTCAGGGAAGTTGTGGTTGCCTTTAAAGTTTGGAATTCTTCATCTTGATCTTGTTCATCTGCTATGTTATCATAATCGATTAAAGAAATTTCTTCTACTCTAGACAGGGTATCTGCGATGATGTTGTCTTGACCTTTAATGTGTTGGATGTCAGTTGAAAATTGTGAAATATAGTGTAAGTGCCGAAGTTGGCGAGGAGATGCTTATTCAGGCTATTGTAGGAATGCAAAGGTTAAGGGTTTGTGGTCTGTATATATCGTGAATTTTCTTCCTTCTAGTAAATGCTTGAAGTGTTTAATGGAGAGGTAAATACCAAGTAATTCTCTATCGTAAGTACTGTAATTCTTTTGTGCATCATTTAGTTTCTTAGAATAAAATGCGATAGGTTTCCATCCATTATCTTCATACTGTTCAATTACTGCTCCAATCGCCGAATCTGAAGCGTCCGTACATAGTGACAGAGGTAGTTCAGACTTTGGAAATGATAAGAGTGCAGTATTGACTAAATCATCTTTGCACTGTTGAAACTGTTCTTTCGCTTCATCTGTCCAAGGAATTTTTCGTCTATCTTTCTTTTTTGCTCCTTTGAGGTAATCATGTAAGAGAGATTGATGTTTTGAAGCGTTCTTTAAATATCGACGATAAAAGTTAATCATGCCTAGGAATGTTCTAAGTTCATGAATAGTTGTTGGAAGTTTGTAGTTAACGATGGCTTGAACTTTGTCAGATTGGGTGTTTCAAAGTAATTCCAACAGTACATTCAGAAATGACAACAAAAATATTTATTTAAAAATATTTTGATATATTTTCTCAACTTGTTTAAATAAGATAAATCATAATTTTTACTACATTATTCAAAATAATAATAAAAAATTTTAAATATTTAATCTATCCCCTTAAAAGAAATGTCCAAAATGGCTAAGGATCACGACGGCCGCCATCTTATTTTGATCGTACATGATTGTTGACATGTGGTTAAGAAAGTTTTTGCTTTTCCATTAAGTTAATATGACGTATTTCGCCGAAAAAGCACTTTACAAGAAATAAGACTATATTTTATTATATTTCTGATATTTTAGGACAGTGGGGCTTAATAAACATAAATTAAATAACGGAAAAATCGGAATGGCTATCATTACATGATTGTTGACGTGTGGTTAACAAAGTTTTTGCTTTCCCTTAAGTTAATATGACGTATTTTGCTGAAAAAGCACTTAATTTCAAGAAATAAAACTATATTTTATTATATTTCTGATATTTTAGGACAGTGGTTTATTAAACATAAATTAAATTGCAGAAAAAATCAGAATGGCGATCGTTACATGTTTTTGACATCATTTTGTAAGCAATAAACAAGAAATTTACCACTATTAAAATGTCAAAACTATAAAAAAAACTTTTTAAAATTAATTTTAAGAACAAATAAATAATTATTAATAGTACTTACCGATATTTCTGTTCATCCAACTTTTCAAAATTAATATTGTTATATAGATCATTACAGTTGGACAAAATATACATCAATACATTTATTCCTTGTTAATTCTACAAAATAACCCTCATTACTGCCATTTATTGCATGAAAATATAAACAATATGTCCTTTTTAAAAATGTATGTATTTTTTCTTCTTTAAACTCGAAAATAAACCATACAATGATTTTTTGTTTTCTCAGTTAACATTATGGATGTCCAAAAGTGACTATTTATAGTTATTTATATTAAAAAATAACAATATTTATAATAAAGTTTTAAAATAAATGATGTGTATTTTTGTTTTTGACAACACCAAGAACCTTTTTTTAAAAACAGAATCCAATTAAAGAAAATTAAGCATCTCCTGTATTAGATCAAAAATAAAATCTGTGCTTTGCTCTCACCGTTTGAGAATCACCCATGTGCAATCATGGACGCAATAAAGGCAAAAATGAGGGTGTGGAGGTAGAGGTGGTGAATCTCTCCTTCCCCTGATTTTAGAATTTATAGAGTTAAAATCCCTTTTTTCTGATAATTTTGAAAAAAAAAAAAGTAAAATTTATTCTTTACAATTGATTAAATAATTAAACAGTAGGAGAAAATATATTTTTTTTTGGTTAAATGGAGTTAAAAAAGTAATGCTGCAATCAATACTAGCTTGTTATCAAACTGAATGCGTTTAGTTTAATTCATGGAAAGTAGCTAAATTATTAAAATTCATATTAGAAATATGTTTTAAAAATTTAGTCAGTTAAGACATTTTTAGTATATTATGTTACGGTCAATATGATTTATCCGGTCATTATTAATAATAACCGGTTATTATTAATAATGACCGGATTAATCATATTGACCGTAACATATATACACACTTAATAAGAAAACTAGCTGGCTTCGCCCGCTAGCAGGCCCCTAATTTACATCAGTGCCTCGAACCTTGTTAAACCTCGAAACGAACGAACCTCCGGCTTGCGTCCTCCTCGAACCAAGCGATCCTCCGACTCGGGTCCCCGCTGCCTTTGGCACCGGATAATTCCTTAATTTGCAAATAGAATAGTATAAACCTCTAACCGAATGAACCTTCAACTCGGATCCCCGCTGCCTTCGGCACCGTACACCGGTCGTGCTACGCTCACACCGGATAATCCCTTAATTTGCACATCGAATAGTATAAACCTCTAATCGAACGAATCTCCGACCCGTGTCCCCGCTGCCTTCGGCACCGTATACCAGTTGTGCTATACTCGCACCGGATAATTCCTTAGTTCCCCCTTCCATCGCCGGGGGGGTGCAATCTGTTCATACGATCATAACTGAAATCATTAAGACTTTCGATGTCGAGTCGAATGAGCCATACACCGTCGTGTTCATGCCCATAGAACCAGAGATAGGAAAGTGCCCCCTGATGTTGATAATACGAACTAAAATTGGTAAACTCTATTGATGTCGAGTCGAATGAGCGAAACCGCGTCGTGATGGTACCCATAGAACCTGTTTTAGCTGAAAAATCCTTTAGTTGCACATTCTACCACCAGGGGCGCAATCTGTTCTATACGAACATAACCGAAATCTTTGAGGCTGTCGATATTGAGTCGAACGAGCCATATCTCGTCGTGATCGGGCCCTTAGAACCAGAGAAAGGAAAGTGCCCCCCTTGTGCTGAAACATCTTTCAGTTACACCTTCCACCGCCAGGAGGCACAATCTGTTCTATACCAACATAACCAAAATCGGTAAAGCTATTGAAATCCAGCCAAATCCTGTCGTAATCGGGCCCATAGAACTCGATTTATGGAAGCGCCCCTGGTGGTGAAACTTGGAACTAAAATATGTAAGCGCTATCGATATTGAGTCGAATGAGGCAAACCGCGTTGTGATCGGACCCATACGCCGGGAGATAATTTAAAAAGAAATAGCATATTCCTTAGCTTTTTCTTTTTTTTTCCCCTATATATAAATTGGAATTTTGCTATAATAAGAAAATATGCGCCGAATTTGAAAATTTTTTGAATCCCTGAAATGTCAGTTCACACTAAGCAAGGGTGCATATTTTTCAGATTCGAAAATCCGATATTTAAAAAAAAAATTATATAGCCCATAGAAACTGGAATCATTTTAAAATGCATCTTTTTTTCAATTTATCTCTTTGGTAGAAAGGCGTCCAAATGTCTCATGAGAACACCTGCAAATATTTTGCTTATGTCCAGTTGGAATAGAAATAAATTCATTTTCTGTTTCATTAATGAGTTTTAATTGATATCTTTAAAAGTTACAGGTCGATTTTTATGAATTTTTTTTTTTGTTGAATTTTTTTTTACACATGTTTGCAAATTTTCATGGACGTAGAGTATCTATTTCCACTTGTTTCAAAAAGCGAGTGGAGCGATTTGGCCTCGTATATGTGTCAACCCCACAACGTTTACGGCAACCTTCTTTCCTGTCTGGGTCAATATTGGAAGTCTGGTCAGTTTTTGACCGAAATAAAGAAAAGTTACGGTCCGAATTTGAAAAAATTCGATTTTTTTGGAACGACAAAAATCGGCTGCATGTGTACCCCGATTTTCGGATTGATACATCTGGTAGATTTTTTTTAATTCGATGATGTGTCAAAAAGAAACAATTTGGAGACAAAGCATGTTTCTGTATCACTGAACAGAATAGCTGCTTGAGTGCTGATTTTTCAACCAATACAGTACTGTGCTGCAATCTGGAAGAATTTATTGGCACTTTCTTTTCTGTCCACAGACGTGATCTATTGCTATGGTTACAGACATTAAACTTTCAATTAAATAAATATGAATCTTAAGTTTAATTTTAAAGTTTTGGGAGAAGTTTTCTAAATGTGTTCTTAATCCAAAATATAGTCTAAACAGTTAATTTCTTCTTTGATGTATGAAATATAAACCTGGAAACAAACAAAACAGTAAGTGGTTATAGTCCACGGATGTGACAAATCACATTCTGTGGACAAACTTAAACAAAAAATAAAAATTTTTTCTAAACTTGCAACTTCTATATACTCTATCAATTCTTCTATATACTCTATCAGTTTTAGTTACTTAAATTACTTTTTTAAACCTTACTCTTTACAATAAAAACCAAAAACACAAATTCCTGATTTTTCTGAGAATGACCCAGGTATAAAAAGCATTTCATTTAAGAATGATAAATCTAATATAATTTGCAATTTAATAATTTCCTTTAAGTAATCAAATTATTTATTATTTTATATAAAATAAGAATATCAAGTATAGTAAGAAAGCAACTTCTGCTAGTAAAAGAATAAATAGCCAGTACCTGATTTTCGCAATAATAAATTTATAGCAAATTGGAGCTAAAGAAGAATGACATCTGCTCAACAGCTAATTGTAAAATAATGTATATAAGAGAAAAAGAATTAATGTGTATAAAAATATTAAGCAGAGCAAGTGAGTATCTTCAGTAGAGGTTTTATTTTATTTTATTTTTTTAACTTTTAAACTCATGTACACCAAACAAAGAAATTAGTTAGCAATTTAAGGATTAAATACTACTTAAAAAAAAAAAAAAAAAAACCACTGAATGGTAATAACATTGCTATTTAATATTTTGAGAATGTCAGATATAATTGGCTATTTTTATATTTATTCTGTATGTGTGTATGAATGGCTGTAACTCATTTTCATATTTTTTTCAGCATACATGTGTGTAAGTTTAGATTTAGATGATTAACAGTAATTTTTCAAAGTAGAAATGCAAAACAAGTTAAGTTGCAAATAATATTTGTTTGTTTTGTTATTTGTGCTACGAACTAATGAAATTATTTATTTCTTCTTATTTGCAGTTTTTATTAATTCTGTAATTACTGTTATCCCTAAGCTATCTTTTAAAGGGTGCAGCACACTGCCTTTTTTTTAATTGGCAAAAAATACACTTTTTAAAATTTTATTTTAATAGTGAAATTCACTTTTAGTTGTACCCAGAGAGTTCTTGTACAAAACTTCCCTGTACCACAGTATTTCTAAATCTGTGTGTTCAAGACTTTGAAAAAAAAAAAAAAAATCAACTTTATTTAGAAAAGCAGGAGTTTATTAAATCATCTTTGTAATTTAATTAGATTTTTCAATTTGTAATTTCTAATATCATTAAAAATTAATGTCACTTTATTTATCATATTATAAAATTATGTACTTTTTTCCTCTTAAATATATTGTTATTAAACACATTCATTACTAATGTCATATATTATAATACGAGCAAATCTTGTGTGTGTGTATATATATATATATATATATGCAAATTTTATTTTAAAAATGGCTCTAACGATTTTGACGAAATTTTGTACCTTACCGTTTTGGGGCACCAGAAAACCATTCGGCTAGGTCACTTATTCGAGAAATTTCAATTAGTGGGTCACCATGGGTCAGGGTCAAGCTAATTGTATCTAAAAAAGGTTAAAACGATTTTGACTAATTTTTGTATTCTACCATTTTTGGGCACAAGAAGACTATTGTGCTGGGTCACATGTTCGAGAACTTTCGATTAGTGGGTCATTTTTGAGTCAACACGGGTCAAGTTAATTTTATTTAAAAAACGGCTCTAACAATTTTGATTAAATTTTGTATCCCACGAGTTTCAGGCAGGAGAAAATCATTGAGATAGGTCATAGGTCACATGCCCAAGAAAATTCGATTAGTGGGTCATTTTTGGGTCACTTTGGCTCAAGCTAATCTTATCTAAAAAATGGCTCAGACTATTTAGACTAAATTTTGCATCCTATGGTTTTCGGGCACGAGAAGGCTGTTGGGCTAGGTCACATGTTTGAGAAATTTTGGTCATGGGTCATTAAGGGTCAAGCTATTTTTATCTTAAAAACGGTTCAGACGATTTGAACTAAATTTAGTATCCTACAGTTTTATGGAATGAGAAGACTATTGGGCCAGGTCACATGTTCGAAAAATTTCGATTACTGGGTCATTTTAGTCATGGGTCATTAAGACTGAAGCTATTTTTAATCTTAAAAATGGCTCAGACAATTTGAACTAAATTTTGTATTCTATGGTTTTTGAACACAAGAAAATCATTAGGCTAGGTCACATGCTTGAGAAAATCCTATTAGTGGGTCATTTTGGGGTCACTGTGGGTCAAGCTAATTTTATCTAAAAAATGGCTCAGACTATTGTGACTAAATTTTTTATCCTACGGGTTTCGGGCACGGGAAGACAATTGGACTTTGTCACATGTTCGAGAAAATTTTATTAGTAGGTAATTTTGATTATGTATCATTATGGGTCAAGCTATTTTTATAAAATAAAAGGCATTATCGTAATAATGCAGAGCGAAAAATATATCGAGTTGAACTCAAAGCTAAATTTTGGTCGAGCATAGCTCAGTCTTCCCTGCTCGTATTTCCTTATGAACTAACGCCCTTTTCTACTGAACTAGTGCCCTTTTTGGGAACTAGCATCTTGCCACTTTTTCTTTCTAGAATGAATATACTACATTATTATCATTTTAGTAATTAAAGCATAAATATGTACTGTAAAAGCACTTATTTTCGTGAGCCCGTCGTAATCGCGAAAATTTAAGCCTCACGAAATATTTTTTTTTTTTTTGCCTCAAATAATAATAAAAAATCAGAAATTTTTCACTTATCCAAAATTTAATGATTACAGTTACTTAAATAAGAAATAAGTACAAAAATTTCTTGAATACTTACAACTATTTCTTGAATAAAAACAATAATACAACTAATAGAATGCAGCTCATTCACTTATATATTTATACCAGCTTCTTCGAAGCTGTTCAAAATTATCTCATGCTCGGCTTGAACACCGTTAAATGTGCGTACAAGCCAAGAAGCGTGAATCGGTTTTAGTCGTGATATTCGCAGGTCTACAGCTTATTTTTCCTCTAGAAATTTAAGTTCATTAGAATACCACTCAATAAACTCATTCTTGAGCAAACGCTTGAACTCGCCATTTACAGTTAAGTCCAAATGCTGAAGCTCTCCTGTGCAGGAAGCGGGCACAAAAACTGCAATAATATTCCTCTTCTACAGTTCAGCCAGAAAAAGAGGATCTTGGTGTGCCTTAAAAACGTCGAACAATGCTACACCAGGTTGTTCTGGAACTAGCCTGAGAAGCTCTCTCTGCTTGTCGTAATAAGGTACAAGAATATTCTCGATGTATCGAATCATTGTGTCAGTATTGCTTCAGTGCGAATCGGTGTGCCACACATCCCAGTCCGTTGAAAATGAAAACTTTGGATGGCAATTTGTTGTTTTTCTAGCGTACAACAATTGTGGTGGAAGTAGGTTTCCAGAAAGGGAACATGCTAACAAAAGAGTCATCTCTCTTTTATCTTCCATGCCGATTATGGACACTTGTTTTGAACCACGTTCTTCCAATGTGTATTCAGATGTAGGTACAAACTTTGCGTTTGTCTGATCGAAGTTAACGAACTTCTCAGGGGAAACAACATTTTGTTTGTGTTGTGTGCCCACGTGTTGTTTTTAGAGCGATGGGGAGAGGGGGGGGGACGAACTTTTCGGACGAAAGGAAGTTTCTTAAAATGCCTTATGCAAAAGGGGTTCGATTTAAATAGTTTCGGGATTTTTCAATTTTTGGTCTGTTCATATGAAATTCGCGAAATTTTCATCTCGCGAAATCATCGACATCTTCGTTTTCGCGAAAATTACGGCTCGCGAAAATAAGTGCTTTTACAGTATATTATTTTCTTAATTAGAGAGTTGATTATTTAATAATTATTAGAGTTTAATCTAGGAAAAAGAGATTTGTAGCTTTTTGGCTAATTGCAGCCAATAACTTTTAACCAAATAGAAATAGCTTTAGCCAAGAAAAAAAAACTTTTATTTATACAAAATTTCTATATAAATGAGTATTATTTTTAACTATACAATATACAACAAACAGTACACCACTCTGTAAGATTGACCCTCTGGAGATTTGGCTATACATCACACATCAAATGCTTTTTTAAATAGAAATTCTTTTCAAACTTCCCCTTCCAAATTAATCATAATTAAGTTACTTAAATTTTTAATTGTCAGTCTATTTCTCAAGTCAGTTTCTGTTATATTCACGAGACTCAATTCCCCTTTCACAATCTGCTGTAGACAACAGAATTGTTGCTATAAATTCATACAAAGAAGTCGCATTGGGAAACATGTCAGTAATGCCATTTTTATGGGGAAAAAGGAATACAATTAACTGATTTCACTTCTTTACCCCTTATAGTCAGAACCTGCCTAAACAACTTCCATTCATGAACCGTTTTGGTTTCCTTTCCTAAGTTGAGATCATCAACGAAAAATAAACAAACTCTTGTAATTTCCTCAATACGTCTAATACAAATGATATCACACTATTTGTAAGATGCTTGCACAGGGAGGACGAGACAAATTTTGAAGTAAGTTGCCAGGATAGAAGCAATGTGAGATTTTTTTTTTTTTTTTTTTTTTTTTTTAATGCGGCAGCAGCAGGTTTACGAAATGCAGAACAACAAAATGGAAATGATATATATATTTTTTTGGCTGACGCTATTTGGCGAATCCACTAGACTAAATGCTTATTTGGCTAGTGCTAAATTAAACCCTAATTATTAATTTTAAGCAGTATTAACAATTTAATAATTTATAATTTCTATAATTACTAACTAAGAATTATAATTTTATTAATTAAAGCATGAAAACAGATAATGTTACTAGATGGTCAATTGTTTTGGAAGGCTGAAATTCTTGGTAGCTATTCTATATTTTAAAGCAGGTGGAAAAAAATCTGATTTAAATAAAATAAATCTGATTTTAATAATAAAAATCCGATTTATTTTATTTAAAAAATAAAAAAATCTGATTTTCTTAATTAAAAAAACAGTCCTGATTTTTTTTTACACCCTACTTCCAATACTTTGATCTGTCACATTCTTTGAAGGCACACAACATAATCATTTAAATAAATAAAAATGAAATTAAAAGGCAAAGAGAGAGTTTGACAGTCACAATATGATATGACAATGACATAAGTGATCGTTCGAGGCGAGGGATAGACATGTCTAGTATTTTTAAGTTTTCAGATACATCCTTGGGACACAGAAAAATTTGTGCTAAGGCAATGTCTTTTTCTCTCGCTAATGTTAATCATATGGGGGAATTATTTTAAGATATCTCATTCACATTTTAATATTTTTAAATGATTTTTTTTCATTGGATAGTTGAGGTCGATCTCTATACAGGCCCTTTTGATTTTGGTTGAAATTTTTTTTTTATTGAGGATACTTTCACTTTCGAAAACTTTTCCGAAAGTTAATGTATTTTAATAAATAAAAAACTTGTAATCAAAATCGAAAAAGTAGAAAAGGGCCTGCATAGAGATTGACCTCTCAGCTATCCAATGCGTGAAAAATCATTTAAAAATATGGAAATGTGAATGAGATATCTTAAAATATTTCACCCATAGGATTAACATTAGCGAGTGGGTGTTTTCGTGTGAGTGAAGTACCCTCTTAATAATTGAAAACAGAGAGGAATATTGGAGGCACGAGCTTCTCTAAGCATTTTTCTCCATTTTTTGAATGAATTCCACATTCTTTGTTGGCTGCTCTAATTGCATCTTTGTTTTCAAAATGCCTTTTAAAATTGTAACAGGAATTTAAATAATTGATATATATTTTTAAAAAAAAATCATAGGAGAAAAGTAATTTTTGCAATATTAGTGCAAAGTTGTCCAAGTTAAACTTCCTGAAACCATGAGATTTATAATATTTCTTTATGGACTGAAAATAAATTGTCAAACACTAAAGACAGAAAAAAGTTTTGAGAAGTTAATGCAACTAAAAAAAAAAAAAAAGGTCTCCTTTTGAATGGTTAGGGCTTGAGCCCCACCCCCATCCTTTTTTTAATGCCTCTGTGTATGGAGAAAAGGCATATAATTCAGCAGATTTCTGTAGAATTTTTTTTGACAAATACTTCTGTTCGTAAACAATTTCTAATTCTTTACAATTTAATATTAACATATTTCAAGTGGTAGGAGTGGCATGAAATAAAATTTTACTGCCCTAGTATGCAGTATTTAGTAAAGATTGCAGCTCATTGGCCTTGGGGTATTTTGGAGTCAGGAGAAAGAAATGATTGGATTCCAGACCTTTTATGAAACATTAAGATGATGAGTTGAAAGAATGTGTTTGTGAGTATAGGGGAAACATTTTCAGGAATTTTTCAAGGAATGACAAAGAAGGTGGTTGACAGATAATTTTTTGATTTTTTTTTTTTTTTTCCTGTGGTCAGTGACAGTGGCAACTGTTAATTTTGCTTTTTACCACTATATATGTGTAGTTAATAACACCAATCTTAAAACAAAGTTTATTTGATTTTTGTTATCTTTTATTGTTTTAGGCATGGAAAATACAGTTGAAAAATCTCCGAAAGGAGCTCTTCCTTATGGTTGGTCGGTGCATGTCTCCAAGAAATATCCAAATACAGTGTATTACTTTAACTCTGTAACCGGTGCTACAACATGGGAATTACCAAAATTAGATCCACCAAGAGTTATGCCTTCTGACAAAGTATGTTATTATTATTTTTATTATTCTAAATTAAATTTTTTCATTGGATTCGTTTCCCTTTGTACACTTAGTAAGATTTCTTTATTCCTGGCTGTTGTAAAACTGGTATAATTTAGCTGTGATTACATTTAGAGGTTGTGAAAGAATAAGTGAAAGAAAATTTTCTGGTACTTTTCCATTATAGGGGCCTTGGCAAGATAGAGAAAATGGCCTTGGCGAGAGAAGGAAATTTTTCATGCATATTTTCTGGCAACCTAGTCATTGTTTCATATATACAAGCAATTTCAGGAGGTCGGGGCAAGATAGTGCCAGGCCACATTTTTGGTGAAATAAGTCTAACACTCTAATCTGTTGCTTAATATTTTAAATTATAATATCCTACATATAATTTTTCTAACTTGGTGGCAGCATATATCCCAGGTTTCGTTTTTGCCCCAGACGTTTATGCCGCCAATGAAGTTAGCTAATTTACAAAGAACGTAGTTGTAATATCATTAAAATAATGCCATTTTGTTACTCAGAATATCTTAAATGTTACTAAGACATTGGCGAAAAAACTTTGTTATATATACAGTGGAACTTCCCTTTAACGAAGCTTTCTACTTAACGAAATTTTCTGCAGAACTTTGACTTTGAACATCATTAGCATATAAATTAATCTCCATACTATGAAAAATATATTCTATATAACAAAGTTTATTTCACTTTTGTACTTGTATAGAATTCAAACTAAAAATTTGCTGTTGCGAAGGATATGCGAATTTATTTTAGCAGGATTGTAGAAAATGAACGCTTTTAAATAATTTTCATTCTGCCTGATGCTAAATAAAACAATTTTTTTTTCACACTAAGAAAAACACTTGTTATCATTACTCCCCCACACCGAGACTCTAGCGCTGACAGTTGGGGGAAGTCAAAATCCCTTTTTTACATTCAATGATATAGAAGATGCAGTGATGCAATGGCGTCAGATTCATTAAAGCAAAAAATATCAATTAGAGTCGGACAGTTACAATTCCGTCATTCCATTGTTGATAGACAACTGAATTAAAGAGTAGCTTTGTACATCCACAACAATGGGCTTCAAAATGCAAATTGAAGAACATCAAAGTTATTTGTGTTCCTGTCAATACAACTTCTAAACTTCAGCCATTAGTCTAAGGAATAATAAAAAATCTTGAAGTACATTATCGAAAAAGACAACGTAGTGAAAACATTAGTTTGAGAACCTGTGTATCAGAGTTGATGAAATCTTGGGAATGTGACGTGATTTCCTCGAACCTACACAATTGTTTTGTAAAACACGGCTTCATAATTGAAACTGAATTAAATGCTTCTGTATCCAACACCTGTTTGTCATATCTGAAGGAAAAATTTTATGACTTTAGGTTTATTTCTATTTAATGAATTTTCTTCATAGCGAAATTTTTAAGTGTAACGATGAGACTTCGTTAAATGGAAGTTTCACTGTATATTGATTTGAGTATTTGATCAAATTTTCAAATTGAAATATCTCAGAAGTTCAAAAATGTGGCTTGGCATTCTCTTGCCTCAAGCGCTTCAATTGTTTTAAATATTTATGTTATTTAATATAAAGAAGCCATTTATCTATCCTAATAATATTATAAATCTGATTGTGCGCAAATGTTAGGCTGAAGCCAGCGTCAAAATGGAGCCTTTAATGATCCTGTATTTTTGCATACAGATTGATTATAACCCTCATTTGAACATAGGCTGGTTTTTGTTTATTTTATTCAAATATTTTTCTTAATAATTCAAAATTTCGTTTTTTCATAGAGAGTAAATGGACATTTTTTTCGTATAATATTTTAACATGGTAAAATTTACTTTACCATTGCTAATACTTTATCGTTGCCAAAACTAATTCAAATTCCGGAATAATAATTTTTAGTCAACAATTTAGTTTCAATTGAAAAATGTTCACGTGAAAAATAAAAATTAAATAAAAAAATTAAAGAATTAAAAAGAAGATTAAATAATATTATTAGAAATAAAACGTACTTTTTTTAGTTTTTGATAATAATACAAGGTTTCAATATGAGTAACCATAGGAAACAGGCGAATATGACGCCATACATAAAAAATAAAGCGGATATCTTTGATTGGTGAAATAAAATGATCTTGGGTTTTTTTTTCTTCGCTTTTTTCTTTTGTATGGTAATAATTCTTGGCGTTTTACCGTCTGCGCAGGGCTAATATAACTATAACATATTTTTTATTTAAATTTTAAAAAATACCATATCGAAAATGATGTCATGGATAGCGAGAAATATTTATTTTCATTCTTAAAACTAAAAGAAATAACTTGATTACCTAAAAAAAAATGACGAATGTTAATAGTTCCACTTTTGTTGATAAAAACTGAAGATTTAATATTATTTCGTTAAAGCAACATAATTTCCCCTATGCCAGTACTGAAATTAATTGCCTGGAAAAGAAAATTAACAAGAATTATGTCATTAAAAAGGGATTTCTCTGCGGGAAAAAGAGGCGTCATATTTGAAATAAAACGGGAATTTTCCAATGTGTTTTAAAATGAGTGTGAATCAATTCCTTACATTAATAATACAAGGATCAGTAAGTATAGAAAGTAGATGAGTTACACGCCATATTTATAATGAAAAATTTAAATGTTTTTTTTTATCTATACTGATTATTAAGCATGAATATCCGTTATATACATATGAGAATTTTCAGCTAAAAATCGCATCATAATTTTAAGAAAAGGAAAATGAACACGAATCTATGTTTGTATTTCACAACTACTCCTCACTGTAAAAAATTGCTGCAGTAAAATTACTGCAGCAGAGATTCCAGGCAATGTCCATAAGAAAACCGGTTTTGTGACTAGATAAACGAGCTTTGTTATTAGATAAACGGTTTTTGCCCATAAAAACATGACATTTACTGAAATGGACCGTTTACCTTGAAAAGGGGACATTTCCCGTAAAATTACGGCAGCAATTCACGGAGATTGCCCGTGAATTTACAATTTTCATTTACAGTGCCAGAATATCGAACGCAACGTGATTTACTTTATACCGGTTATCATTGATCCGAGGATGTTACACAAACTGTCAGAATTTAAAAAATTAAATTAGATGCCAAGATTTTTTTTTCTTTTTTGTTAATTTTAACGAAGTTTCTCTAAAAACGGAAAGTAAATTACTCCATATTTGTGTATAAAAAAGGGAGAAATAAAATAGATCTGTATATTTTTTATACCATTTTCTCATTAAAACTGAAAAACAGAATTGATCTTCACTTTGAATAGATGGTGAAAACAAAATCTTGATTTCAGTAAATTATCCGAAAAATAAAAACATATTTTCACATATTCAAACTTCATGAATCAATTTATTCTGGAGAACAAAAATTGCCTGTCAACATACTGTCATTTAGAAAATAAGATTTGTTTCAGCTATACATTAAACCAAGGAGGCAGAACTGAATTTAAAGAAAAAGCATGTACTATTTCCAATTAATGTTTTTTTGAAGGATGGCTGTTAAAACGTTTCACAAAGGCGTTAAAAGTAAAATTGTTTATCAGGTAAAATTGACATTTGTTTTTACCCAATTCGTCTATTTCCACGATTTTATTTGGCCCTCCTTTTTGCATTGGTTGCAATTTTATTTTCGCGATTATTTGGCACAAAATTTCACTTTTTAAAGACTGAGTTATGTCAAGGTCCCTATAACAAAAAAATACCGTATTGTCGCCTATGAAATGTGATAAATAGTTAGTTAATTTTAACGTTTTTAATTATCAGGAGTGAAATATTTTCTTAATTAATGTATTTATTCTTCTTTTAATGTTGCGTGAACGAAGTCACGGGTAACAGCTAGTTTTTACATACAAAAAGAAGTACATCTACTATAGCATGAAGTACTTAGCATGAACACATCAATTTTTTTTTTAAACTTAACATATATTTATTATATGTATAACAACCCCAGTTGATAAATTAGTAGGTATTAGGTGCAATATATTCACAATTCTTACTATACTTAATGTAGTGTGGCACTGACTTCAAAAAGTAATTGATTACTTTTTATATCTATGCATTCGTAAATCTGAATTAAATCATAAGTCTGTAAATTCATGTCTTGTACAAAATATTCTCTCGAAAATCCATGTTTGGTGGGTATTAAATTGTACATTTTAGTGCAATGAGTATGCAGGCTTGAGATTTGTCTCATAAGCCGGCAAGTTTATGTGATAAAATGGGCTAGTCACAGTGGTTTTTATTAAAGTAGTTGTTGTTGAAGTTTAAAATGCTTTAAGCATTCTAGTCAGAGTTGTTATGTTGTTGATGTTGTAGTTTTAGAGTTTATATTTTGTTTTACTAATCCTTTCCCTTTCAGGATCCACTGCAAGAGGGAACGTGACTACCTCAATAGGTTTCTCACACCCCTCGAGTTGTGGTAAACCAAGAGCCATTGTGGTAGCTCGACATATGACCTAACGACCGACTCCCCCTATGGGGTTTCGCGAACGAAGTCGTCGGGGGGTTCCATGGCAGTTCATCAAGGTTTCGTCCCTGCGGAAGTTTCCTCCGAGATGTGGGGTTACTGCTGCATCGACCTTGGTAAAATGACCTGGGGGTCCGCAGTGGGGAGCGGCCCCAGGCCGATCGCAGCGCCGGGGCGAGACAAAGCCCCTGGTGTGTTATAAGCCCTTCAGAGGCTTGGGCGCGATGGTCGTTTCCGTGACGCCGGCTACCCCCGTGGGTGGCTCAGGCTAGTTTTTTTTTATCATTTTTTTACCGCCACATGATATCGGATTTGTGGTTAAAGGATAACATTTTGAAATTAGAGAATTTTAAAGAATTATTTATACTTTTTAGGACTTTTTTTAAGACCATTAATATTTTTTTTGTAAAAGTTTATTTTATATACAGGGTGATTCATAAAAGATGGGCAGAACTTTAAGGGGTTATAGTACACTTAAAGACAAATAATATTAAATAGGAGACTAAGGGTCCCAGACGTATTCCCAAGGAGATAGGGGGCATTAAAGTTTAGGGTCCGAAATTTCAAATGATTATAAAACATGGAAAAATTGGTCGATTCGTTTGCGGTTTTTGCAAAAAATTTTCTTTATGCCAGTATTTTCTTGAAATAAAATTTTAAAGTTCAATTTCAAAAAATGCCGATAGGGGGCGCTTTAGACTTTGGAGTAACAAACAACTATTTTTTAACGTTATTTTTTGTATTTCTTTAAATGATTTCGAAAGCTTAGACTTAAACTTAAATTTTGATCTAAAAATCTGAGTCCTAACGAGTAGTTAAGTAGCGTAAACTGAAATTTGAAATTTGAAACCCTTCTCCCCCCAGAACAAAAATCAGTTATTCCCGATCTTTGTGTCGTAGATTAGGCTCTAACTACTGCCGCATTTTGCTAAAATTATTCTTTATGTCAGTATTTTCTTGAAAATAAATTTTAAAGAAAATTTTCAAAAAATTCCGATAGAGGGCGCTTTAGACTTTGGAGTAACGAACAACTATTTTATACCGTTATTTTTTGTGTCTCATTAAATGCTTTCTAAAGCTTAGACTTAAACTTAAATTTTCAGCTCAAAATCTGAATCGCTGAGCGTGGTTCAGTAGCGAGGGGAGAGGGTTCAAATTTCAACTTCTGAACATAGTTCAGTTTGCACTACTTAACCATGCCCAACGATTCTGTGCTGTGATACGAGGCAAAAATACAACTTTCGTCAAGGACTGCATAGTCGGAATTCACTCATAAAGGCACTGGCACAGTTGGAAACGTCGCTCATGCAAACGTTAAAGCTCCATTCCTGACGCTAGTCACCGGGTGAAGAAGGAAACAGAAAGTATGCAAATGTCAAATGGGGAAGAAGAAGAACACGTATGCAAAATTTCGACACGATTCAGGCATAAAAACCACTGAACGGTGAGTCAAGTGTAAGTCGCTGTAGTAATGAATCGGAAGATGGTGCCCTTCACGAATAAGGAAAAGGCTGAGATGCATTTAATTTACGGAGCGGCAGATGGAAATGGTGCAGAGGCACAACGAATGTACGGAGAGCGATTTCCTAACAGGCGGTTGCCTAACCGCAAAACTTTCGAGCGCTTGCACAGACAGTTGTGTGAGACGGGATCATTTCTCGCTTCCCGGTCGAATGCAGGTCGTGCAAAAAAGGACGAATCAGTAGTTGTTGCAGAAGCCATTCTGGATGTAGTAGCGGCGCAGCCAAGTACAAGTACACGAACAGTGGCTAGCCAGGTGGATACCTCACAGTCCACGACTTGGAGGGTACTGAAGGATGAACATTTGCTCCCGTTTCATGTGCAACGAGTCCAGAAACTGTCTCCAGGGGATTATCCAAATCGTATTGAATTCGCCCGCTGGTTTCTGCAGCAGAACGCGCTAAATCCACATTTTGGACGAACTGTGCTTTTCACCGATGAATGTACCTTCACACGTGAAGGTACATTTAACACACACAATGCACATGTATGGGCGGATGTCAATCCACATGCTACGTATCCACATGCTCATCAGAGACGCTTTTCCATCAATGTTTGGGCAGGAATCCTCGGAGACCACCTAATCGGACCGTACCTTCTTCCTGAACGCCTCAACGGTAAAACATACCTCACATTTCTGCAACATGTGCTGCCAGACCTGTTAAACGTTGTTCCTCCACGCATCCGGCGGGTCATGTGGTTCCAGCACGATGGAGCGCCAGCCCATTACGTACGAGACGTCCGCAACTATCTGGACATCACATTTCCGAACAGATGGATTGGTCGAGGTGGTCCTGTTGCTTGGCCTGCTCGCTCGCCAGATCTTTCACCCCTCGATTTCTTTTTTTGGGGACGATTGAAGGCTCTTATGTATGAGACACCCATTGAATACCCCGAGGAACTGGTCGCCAGACTTTCCGCCGCTGTAGGGGAAGTGCTCGAAAAGCCTGATGTTTTCGCGAATGTTCGCCGTTCCATTCGTCGCCGTTGTTCTGCGTGCATAACCTCTGGTGGTCACAATTTTGAACATTTATTGTGATTACATGTTAATAAATATGCTTTGGTAACATAATCCTAATTTGTGTCTTTTTACCTCGTATCACAGCACACAATGTGTGGACATGGTAAACTGAACTGTGCTCAGGAGTAGAAATTTCAAACCCCTCTCCCCAGAAACTTAACCACGTCTAACGATTCAGATTTTGGGCTGAAAATTTAAGTCTAAGCTTTAGAAAGCATTTAATGAGACACAAAAAATAACGGTATAAAATAGTTGTTCGTTACTCCAAAGTCTAAAGCGCCCTCTATCGGAATTTTTTGAAAATTTTCTTTAAAATTTATTTTCAAGAAAATACTGACATAAAGAATAATTTTAGCAAAATGCGGCAGTAGTTAGAGCCTAATCTACGACACAAAGATCGGGAATAACTGATTTTTGTTCTGGGGGGAGAAGGGTTTCAAATTTCAAATTTCAGTTTACGCTACTTAACTACTCGTTAGGACTCAGATTTTTAGATCAAAATTTAAGTTTAAGTCTAAGCTTTCAAAATCATTTAAAGAAATACAAAAAATAACGTTAAAAAATAGTTGTTTGTTACTCCAAAGTCTAAAGCGCCCCCTATCGGCATTTTTTGAAATTGAACTTTAAAATTTTATTTCAAGAAAATACTGGCATAAAGAAAATTTTTTGCAAAAACCGCAAACGAATCGACCAATTTTTCCATGTTTTATAATCATTTGAAATTTCGGACCCTAAACTTTAATGCCCCCTATCTCCTTGGGAATACGTCTGGGACCCTTAGTCTCCTATTTAATATTATTTGTCTTTAAGTGTACTATAACCCCTTAAAGTTCTGCCCATCTTTTATGAATCACCCTGTATATTTCTGCCATAAATATTGCATTAATAGAATTAAATTAATAAAAAACACCCCATGAAAGTAGATATTAAACAAAGTTACTCACAGACCAAGAAATTTATATCACACAATGCAAAACCAGCAAACTGACACATCATTTGAATTGATCACATGATATCGCATAAAACAATGACCACGGCTACAGTTTATTTAAAAAGTTGAGTCATTAATAGGTGAAAGAAAACTATCAAATGTATTAGACATAAATTATTAGAAGTAGGCACACAGTAAACAATGCAAAAAAAACAAAACATATTTAATGAATACAAAGAATAATAAATATTAGCAAATGGATTTGCTTATTCATAGTCCATTTTTGTCCCATTTTCTCAATTAAAACAAGTATAGAATACTGAAAAAAAAATTAAATTAAATTAAAAGAAATAAATATATTAAAATTATATATATTGGGTTGTTCAGAAAGTTATTTTCGTTTGGGGAAAACCAGTTCGTACTGGAAAATTCTGCCCATCAATTATTAGACATTAGATATCGGAATTAATGTCTAATAATTAAATGATAGAATTTTCCGGTATGAACCAACTTTCCCAAATAGAAAGAAGTTTCTGAACAACCCAACATATACACATATATATATATATTCTAGGCCTGTGAAAATATTGTCACAATGATTATCTACGTTAGTTTCTTAGCATATTTAATTTTCGTACTTCTTGTATTCTTGGTGTTCGATATGTTCTTTCTGTTTCTACTTCCTCCCATCTGTTTTTACAATCTTTCATAAAAATGAATTGCTTCATATTCTATAAATAATAACTGGTATCAAAAGATAAATCTTAATTATATTTTGTCAAACATGTTTAGAGGCACTTTAAATCACTTTTCATGTTAAAATTTATTGTAAAGCATTTTTTTTTTAAATTTTACAGCTTGCTTGAACCAATGGTTACTTTTGGAGCACACTAAAATTAGTGATGATGAGGGGGGGGGGGGAAACATAATAGAAATATATGCCTTTTTAAAATTGTTAAATATAACAAACTGCTTCTTAAACAAAAAAAACAAAACCAATAAAATAAATAAAAGATTTATAATCTCTATATTTAAAAAATACAAGTCTTTCTTTCTTTCTTTCTTTTTTTTTTTAAAACTAAAAACTGCTTAATTGTATATGAGTCAGCACTTGCTATTTTAGACTCTAAGAAAATATTTTTTTTTAATTTGAGTATATACAACATCAAGAGACAAAAAGACTCTAAAATACAAATGACATCATTTTAAAAAGAAAGCATCCATTTAAAAACTTGAAAGTGCAACATTTTTCTATAATTGCATCAAAACAACATCATCTTCAGAGGTTTTTCATTCAACCTCTAAACAAAAGGGGCCAAATTTTCAATGGGAGAAAAGGCTTTCACCTGCGAAAATGACACCATTTTTAAAAGGTGTTTGACTGAAAAACGTATATTTTCATTCACGAAATGCAGCGTACTGTCTAAGTGGCATAATCATAATTTACATTAGGTTTTCATTTTTCCTACCACGACATTAAGCCCAAAGTATTCTTAAACACACATCTCCTGTACACTACAAAGGGGTTTAATCGCAGTATACATATCTTTTCAAAATTAATTTTCGAGAAATGTATGAATTGCAACCTATATATATATATTTTAACCAGTTGTCTGTCCAATTTTTTTTCACAGGGTCCTGTTTTTGTGAAATTGTGAACAGCTTTTTATATTTGTGAAAAATCTAATCATAATTTTGTGAATTTGAAATGGTCGTTATATTCAGGTTCTTGTTTATGCATTTTTAAGAAGATATATGGATATAAAATACATATTTTTTCTTTATAGGGGAGACCGGGGTACAATGGACCACTTTTGTAAATTTTGACTGTTTACTCTCAAAATACTGGTTTTTTGTGTTTGAAAAAATGTGTGCATATTATGTATATATTAGGGTTTAAGTTGCACTCACTCAAAATCAATAATTATGTTTACTTTTTTTACTATATTTTTTTAAATAGCAAGTGACAAAGTGGACCATTGTCCCCAAGGTCAGGGTACAATGGTCCGCAGCATGGGGCTCAATGGACCACAAGTAAATTAAGAAAAAAAAAACATTTATGTAGTACATTCTTTAATGACACAAACATAGAATGTATTATACTTGTTTATTGGTGGCTTCAGTTCAAACATATAAGATTAATAAATATTAAAGTTAGCAAATACTAAAACACCTTTGTGTCGCTGAAGGTATGCTGTTTTCTTGTAAATATGTAGAGTTCGGCAAACTCATTGCAATATCTTGAACATTTACAAGAGATTCATCAACAAGATCAGGTAAAATGAACACATTTTGATTAGGTTTTCACTGCATGAATATGACAAAACATAATCATAATCCTGTTACCAAACCATCCCAAAAAAAAAAAAAAAAAAAAGGCACTGTTTTATTTTATTTAACACCTATAATTTATCTACACTAATATAATAGATACAGACTAATAGGTATATTAATTTTTTAATCTACTTGTTTAATATAATTGCAGGTTTGTAAAAATATAGAAATTTAAAATTAACTGAATGTTTATAAAAAGTAAAGAAACCATAAATAAATAAATGAATAAGTGAAATACTTAAAAAATGTAAACTACATGAATCATGGTTAAATTACTCACTAAAAATAAAACAATTTATTAATCTTAATTTCATATATAATGCCCAGATACAGAACTGAGGTGCAATGGACCA
Source organism: Maratus michaelseni (assembly GCA_963931845.1). Lineage (NCBI taxonomy): Eukaryota > Metazoa > Arthropoda > Arachnida > Araneae > Salticidae > Maratus > Maratus michaelseni. Next base: position 206,844,969 of record OZ007588.1, read on the forward strand.
TGGTCCATTGTACCCCAGTTTTGGGTGGTCCATTGTTCCCCATATGGAAGTTTGACAGAAAAAAGTAAAAAAAAAAAATAACAAATTTTATATTAAATTATTTTAGCTACATTTAATATAAGAATAGATTATCTTAGCTTTTAATTGTGCTCAGCAATGTCTTTCAAATCATAATTCTTATAATGAAGAAAAGAAGACGTGTTTCGCTGAAAACATTTACTTCTACGTGTCACAAACCATCTTTCTAGAATAGATATTTATTTGTGAAGTTCTAACTTCAATGTGGCAATTTAGTTATGGAATATTACACAGAAACAACCAATTGCTGAATTATTTACATTGTTTTAAGTGTAAATTCTGTAATTTGGTTGCAAGCAGATTTTGAAATATTCATGTATGAAAAATATTTTAAAACCATAAAAAATCATTAAATTGAGATACAGTTTTCAAACAAACTGTATTTGAAAGTACATATCCCCCCCCCCCCCCCCTGTTCGACGGCGTCAAATTGAAGTTTTACGATGTTTAGAAGCTTAAAAAAAATGCAGTAAAAGCGAAATTTATTGGTCAGGTCGTTGCCGCCTTCAATATGACAGGCGTTACTCACGGACATGATTTTGCTTTATAATATAGATATTTTATTCTAATTCGTATCTTAGGAACGAATTCTCTCTCTCTCTCTTTTTTTTCCTCCCGTGTTTTTTAGGTGCGTTCGTAATTATATAAATACGTAGCACCCTAGCACCTATAGTCGTCATCTGGTCCGTCCGTCTGTTTGCATAGTATAACAGCGCAAAAACTACCCAACCAAATGGTTTGAAATTTAAGATATATTATCTTTGCAGAATTTTGTCGAGACATTTCAAATGTTATGAAAATCGAATCAAAACTTTAGACGATATAATAAAAATATTTATTAAGAAATTTGATTTTTTTTTTTTTTTTTTTTTTTTTTTTTTTTTTTAATTGGTGTTTTTTTGGTATAGGAGCTTCCAAGGTTTAATCGTCAAGCGACCGAGATACTTATATTATTACAGAAATTAATCTGCAGACGATATAATTCATTTCACAGAATTAAAACTCATCAAGATCTGAATATTATAACTAGCTATAGTACCAACGCACCTCGTTTGTCACGTTTGACGTACAATTTCCAACTTGTTTCTTTTTTCTTTCTTTCTTTTCAGCTGCTGAACAACCGTGTGCAAGTGTTTTTATAGCTGATAATGCATATCAGGAATATTTTGATACATTTGTGCTAATTTGTTTATATTCATAACATTAAATAATAATAATAATTTCAGGAAGATTTGATATTCATGTGGTAGACTGTTTTGCTAAAAGATATAATAATAAGGCAGCTGGAAGGAAGAGAATTCCGATTAAAGGAAGAGAATTCCGATTAAAGGAAGTACTTATTGGATATTTAGCTGAACCAAAAATATGTGTTAAAAAAAGCAATTTAAAGTGTACGGGTATTTTGTGGTCTCGAGTATGAGAAATACATCTCAATAAGAGATGCGCAAGTGAGTTTATGCTTAAAATAACAAAAGATTTGGTTACGCTGTGTGTTTCTATACAAGCTTTATTAATTCGTCTGCTAATTTTAAATCCCCCTCCCCTTTTTTTTTATTGTAGAACTGGTTGATCCGCCCAGCGTTGCACGGGCCCGTTAGAATGATCTTAAATATACCTAAAATCAGCGTTGAATGATTTTATATATTGAAACGAAAATCTTTCCAAACGAAACTAATGTTTGGGGGGGGGGGGGGGGGCACTGCCACCGCCAACGTACAGCCTCAAATTAGTGTCAGTTTATATTTTTAAACGAAAATGCATCCAAACGAACCTAGAGTTGGACCCCCCACTGCCTTCGGTAGCTGCACGCTCCGGTCTTTTTGTAAACGAATTTTTAATTTGTATAATTTTATATTTATTAAATGAAAATCTTTCCGAACGAACTAAGCTGGGTGGACAGAGGCATATTTCACGCTAGGAGCCGTTATGTTTACAAGGAAAAAACTTATATAGTGAGTTGGAACTTTACTAAATGCTTTTGAGGCATTATACTACACATCTTAAAAATAATTAAAAACATAAAGAACTTGCCTATTTTTTGTTCTACTTTTCCAGAAATATCGAAAAAAACCGTGAATAAATCCTTTCTTAGAGGTGTTTAAATCCATGTGATTTAACGCCAAACTCTGAGATAATCCAAACGTTTTTGTATAGTGTTAATAAAGTAAATGTTTTATCCATTTGAAGTTCTGTAAAACCCTTTTATACGTTGAATGAAACTGAGGTTCAGGAGATAGCGAACAATTCTGAAGAATTGAAAATACAGAGACGAACGAAAATTGTTTGTTTCTGTAGAGCCGGTACAAGGATACTTGGCGCTCCTCGGCAAATAAATTCATGCGCCCTATACCAATATCTACTTAAATATTCACACGCGTGCCCAAATATATATATATATATATATATAACATTTCACAGAAAAAAAAACACTAAATACTTTAATTGCAGAAAAAAAAAGTGTTTTCAATCATTTTTATTAATTTGTATTTTAAATATCAATGGCGAAGAGCAGTTTTATTTTATGGCCAAGCAAGCGCCCCATTGTTCCTGCACTCCTAGGTAGGCGGTCACCTAGGTTCGCCTAGTTGTAAAACTGGCCCTTTGGCTCTATATTTGATATCTTTGATAATTATTTCAATCTGAGTCAATGTTTAGAAATTTACTTTATTTCTTTTATCTGCCCTTGTGTCTCCTTTTCTTCCAACCCTCCTTCGTAATGACAATGATGATTTACAGCTCTTCTTTCCCTTTCAAATCGGTCTCGGTCCCAGACTTACGAAAGAAAATTATTCCGCACACGCGTGCCAGGGTAACTTTTTTAAAAAAAATTTTATTTATTATTATTCTTTTTTTAACAATAGGGATTTTGTACATTTGTTAAACAAATGTTTAGAAATTTAATTTGCTTCAATAAATTACAGATAAATTCTTTATCTGTATTGCATGGATTTCGGTGGTAGTGTTATGTCCGATTATGTGTGCGATACGATATGGGGATGGAGGAGGGGGGATTTTTCTGAGGGAACCTAACCCATATTTACGAAAGTTCGAAGAAAATCAACGGAAAACGCCAAACGGTTAAGCCGACAAGCGCGATATGGGTTCCAACTCAGCACTTCCATCTACCAGCCTTGAGAATAGAAGCTGGATGGATTTCGAAAAAAAAAAAAAAAAAAAAAAAAAAAAACTACCAATATTTTACGTTTCCCCCCCCCCCCCCCTTTTTTTAATTACCTTATTACTTTAGAATTAAAACAAGTTGGAAATTGTACGTCAAACGTGACAAACGAGGTGCGTTCGTACTATAGCTAGTTATACAGTGTCTCACAAAAGTGATGGGACACTTGTGCTTTATAAAAAGAAACTGCAATAAAATAAATAAACAAACATGTGCAAAAATTTTTTGGGTGTGTTTCATATTTAAAGTTAGTAACAATTATTACATAACATACATTTTGTCAAAATATTAAAATATTAATTTAGTAAAAATACAATTGTTCAGAACGGAGCAAAAAATGGCTCACATAAGTGATGGGACACTTACTTTTCCATCAAATATTTATCCACAAATTTTACTTTTTAAAAGGTTTTAATATTTTGTTGGATTTCCTTTTACTTTTAAAACATGATTTAATCTTTTTGGGATGGATTCGACTATTTTTTTTGTGATTTCTGGAGTGATTTTACCCCATTCTTCTTGAAGCACCGATTTTAGTTGTTGTTTTGAAGAAATGGTGTGTTTGCGAATTCTTGATTCCAATTCTTGCCAAATATTCTCTATGGGATTTAAGTCTGGAGATTGTGGTGGTGTTTTTATTATTTCAGGACAGTTATATAGCAGCCAGAGTCTAACGTTCAGAGCAGTGTGCTTGGGGTCATTGTCCTGGTAGAATTTAAAATCGTTATGAAGGTTCAATTTTCGTGCTGAAGATTTCAAATTTTGCTTTAAAATATCAATATACTTGTACTGATCCATTATACTGTCAATAAAAACAAAATTACCAACTCCAGCGGACGACATACACCCCCATACCATAACTCCTCCTCCACCATGTTTTACTGTTGGTACCAAGTTCTGTTTGCGAAGTTCTTCCCTGGGTTTTCTCCACACCAAGATTCTACCGTCAGAACCAAATATATTAAATTTACTCTCATCAGCAAATATAACTTTATTCCAGTAATCAGAATTCTTATTTATGTTGGATTTTGCGAAAGCTAGTCTGAGTTTTCTATTCTTTTCACTTACGAAGAATTTTTTCCTGGCTACTCTACCGTGATATCCAGCAGATCGAATTACCCTTCTAATAGTTTCAGGATTAACAATTATTCCATATAATGCTTGTAAATCAGCAGCAACTTTTGAAGCACTAATTCTTGGATTTTTTTTAATATTTCGAACAATAATTCGCTTTATTCCATTGGATAGCTTTGATGGTCAGCCAGGTCTTCTTTTATCCTGAATCATATGATTCTTTTTATATCGTTTAATGATATTGAAAACTGTTGAACGACTCAAGTTAACTGTTTCAGCAGTTTTTCTAATAGATTTTCCACGTTCAATATGCAAATTAATAACTAATTTTCGAATTTCAGGCGAAGTTTCTTTTCGTTTAGCATTCATGACTACACAGAGCTAAAAAACACAAAAATTCCAAAACAAACTGGAGAGAAATACTGCAGACGATTTTATAAATTATTGCCAATTGCTTTTAAGTAAAAATAAAACCCCAAAAAATATTTTTATTGCTTATTTCAGGCGATTTTTGTTGCATATATAATGGTGTCCCATCACTTATGTGAGCTATTTTTTGCTCCGTTCTAAACATTTGTATTTTTATTAAATTAATATTTTAATATTTTGACAAAATGTATGTTATGTAATAATCTTTACTAAATTTAAGTATGAAACACACCCACAAAAAAAATGTATACATGTTTTTTTAATTTATTTGATTAGTTTCCTTTTGTAAAGCACAAGTGTCCCATCACTTATGTGAGACACTGTATAAATATTCAGATCTTGGTGATTTTTAATTCTGTGAAATGAATTTTATCGTCTGCAGATTAATTTCTGTAATAAAATAAGTATCTCGGCTGCTTGACGATTAAACCTCAGAAGCTCCTATAACAAGATAGCACCGATTTTTTTAAAAACCAATTTAAATTTCTTAGTAAATATTTTTATTAATTTCTTCTAAAGTTTTGATTCGATTTTCATAAAATTAAAAATGTCTCGACAAAATTCTGCAAAGATAATATATCTTAAATTTCAAACCATTTGATTGGGTAGTTTTTGCGCTGTTACATGCGGACAGACGGACGACGACTAAGGTGCTACGTATTTATATAACTACGAACGCACCTAAAAATGAAAGGATTTCTTTTATTTAGCTCCATTTCTGAACAATCACGTCTAATAATTGAAATGACACAACTGGCAGAAATTCTAGAAAATTCTCAAACACATCTAAACAAACGAGCGTTACGTTCTATCACTTGACATCCCAATTACATAAGCAATCTTCTCGTGACGTCATAATGAGTAAAATGGCGGCGCGAACGTTTGTATTTCAAAACTTCAAAGTCGTCTGCATTTTCATATAATAAATTATCATCGTCCCATTAACATTTTGGAAGCAGGCAAACGTGAAAACTGTTTTTGTTTGTCTCGGTAATGTCTAATGCAAAAATAAAAAAATGCTTGTTAGTATGTGAACCAAAGTTATTAAATTTAGCGCTTAAATGTCATGTGGTATAGTAAAAGTAGTAAAACATGGCAAGTCTTGAAAAGTGTACAGGTAAGAAAAAATGTTCTTTAAACATTTGTTAAAGATACCTATTTAAAAAAAAAAGGCTTCAGAATTTTATTAAAGGTTTACTCTACATTACAGCAGTTAAAATGATATTTTGATATGTGTGTTTGCAGGGTCACTCCAATATCTTTGAGTTTTCTTACATCAATTCTGATTTTTAGAAGTTTGAAATTAACGCCGAAAAGCCTATGGTACGCCATCATACGTACAGCGAACTTTTCCAGCTTACTTTTCTTCATAAGCTCTCTTAAATTTAAAATAATGGAAAATAAATTAAAGAAACAAGGCCATTTTAGCTTCATCAGCTGCAACTAATAGATTTACTGTTGTTCAAAAGTGTTCAGCTGACGGTTTCAATCGGTGTTTTTAAACTAAGATAAAAAGAAAGGTTGGAAAGTTTTAAATGTTTTTTTTAGGGTTCCTTACTGAAAAAGTAAAAACGGAACCATTATAAGATACTTCTGTGTGTGTCTGTCCGTGTGTCAGAGCCCTTTTTCTCGTAAACTATGGGACGTGGAAAGTTCAAACTTGGAAAAATTATAAAGCCTTTACCCACATATTTTCAGCCATTCACAAATATGTTTAGGGAAAATTTATGGGGCTAATTAAGTTACTTGAAAAAAGTTTTTTTATATATCGTGTAAATGATTTCGTAATACTGAACTCAAAAATATATTTGTTTTAATTTTAGGTATATTTTCAGAGATATCGTCGAAAATGCACTGCAAAAGTATGTCCCCCCTCTATTTCCGAATCTACTGAAACTAAAAATATGAAAAAAAAAAAAAAATAAAGGTGGTAGAAGTTTATTTAAACCTTGCAGTAAAACTATCGAGATTTTCATAGGTAAAATAGTTTTAGAGAAAAACTCATGTTTCCATTACACACGAACTTGACTTTTCGGGTGGTAAGCAGGGGAGTTGACGAGCGCTCGAGGTATCTATCGACGCAGAATCATCCAAGGATATTTGATAATGATTTTCGGAAAAAAAAAATGTCAGTAATTAGCCGAGATATTAATTAAATTACTTAAAAAATATTTTTAAAAAATATATATATCGTGTAGGATATCGTTCGAAAGATCTCACATCGAACTCAAAAATACATTTGTTTTAATTTTAGGTATTATAGGGTAGATGTGCCAGTAATGGACCTCCTTCCAGTAATGGGCCACTTTCAAAGTTTTTGATTTATAAAAAAAATAACCAATAAAAATTTAGCCTTTTATATATTTTTTCATAATTTCTCCTTGCTTGTTTTATAATCTAGGTTATTGTTGACACTCTTAATCAAACCATATTTAATTAATTTTAATTATATATGATAATATATAATTATAGTTGTCTATTATATATAGTTGTCTATAATTATAATTATAATTTAATTATAGATGATATATATATAATTATATATAATATTAATTATATAATTTAATTTTAATATCAGGAAGCAGAAAATAATGTTCCACAGATTTTCTGTGAAAATCTTAATGAACATGCTAAGAGCTGGCTTCACTTAATTCATATATTTTTTATTTTCTTGAAAAAATTGCATGTTTTTGTTTAGACAATAATAGAAAACTTTGAATTTTACATACCAATGGCAATTTATAAAATTTCATTTATTTTTCAGGTTTTACGACCATGGTCCATTACTGGAATGTTTAATTAGTCAATTTACAGTAATGGACACCCCATGTGGACATAAACTAAAAAAGCAATTTCAGTAATGTTCATAGTGCATATATATATATTTTTTATTTAACTGAAAAGCTAAGTAATCAAATATAATTTTTTAATTCCACTTACCAGAATGTAATATTATATATTTTTTATATAAATAGCTGTTTTTATTAATTTCACGTAATTAATAATTTTTTTTAAAGATTGTTATCAAATTATTTTTTTGTAAGCCGTACCTTGCATATTTTATAATGCGGCAATCAACACCCATCAGGAAGCAGAGAATAATCTTTAAGGGCATGGGAAAATAAGGGGCTCATGGGGTTCAAACTCTCCACATTTAAAAAAAAAAAGACAATTTTTTAAATCTCACAAGTTCTTAAAAATCTATTATTTTTTGTCTTAAATGTTTCATTATTCATCTTTGACAGAAGAACTACATGCATAAAAAATCCCTATAATATTAAATTTATAGTAGCAATGAAAGTAGTAAATCTGCAGATCAAGGGGCTCAAATGTTAGTTCTGATATTTTATTTTGAAATAATTTTATTTAGTATTTAAAAAAAACTTCAACCTACACTTTCATTTATTTGATATATTTTATACAAATTGCTAAAAGTAGTTTTAGGGAGTTTAACTGTTAAGAATAAAAAGAAATATGATTCCATGCACTGGTACGCCAAGACTCTTTAAAAAATCTTTTTTTTTCTAACCCATAAACCCCCTCAATGACTTAATAATTTGGTAAATATAATTCTTTGAAATTTAGTATTTTTAACTTTCTATCTAAAATAATTAAAATATTGATCTTGTGATAATGACAATAATTAATTTAAACAGTGAATTAGTCTCATAAATATTTTATTAATTATTGATATCCTAATTGTTAAATTTATTTGAAAATGACTATTTTATTTCATTACTATGCTTTCATTAAATTTTGGTTTTAAATACACTCATAAAATCAATTATCTATTATTTTTTGTGGGGTGTCCATTACTGGAACAGAGAGAGTCCCATTACTGGAAGAGAGGGTGTCCATTACTGGAATTTTGGGTGTTTTGATATATTTCTGTTATTTACAATTAAATTTTGATTCGAATTGGGAAATGAGACTATGAGATTGATTAAATAATGTTGATAGATTAATATAATATTTAAAAAAGTGGACTATAATAATTATAACCATTAATTAAAAAATAATTTTTAAAGAAATTCCTTAAGGGTGTCCATTAGGGTGGAACGAAAATAATGGTTAATTATTTTTTTTTTCTGTTAGAAATTTGCTATAGTCGGCAAAAGTTGCCTTTTGGGGTTAGAATGACGAATATAAAATTTTGTTGCTGTACTAAAATATTTTCAGGTGCCGCAAAGGGCTTCAAAAATGACTTTTCTATGAAAAAACGATAAAAATTGCCTTTTTTAAAAAAAAGTTCTTTTCTTGATTATTAACATAATATACATATATTTTGTAAACAGAATATTCAAAATATGATACTTTTGCAGAAAACTTTCACATTCTATGTATTACGACTTTTTAGATGCCATTACAGAAAGAATTATTTTGTATAATTTAAAGATTTTCACTATATTAATTTTTATTAATTTTACAGTAACATATTCTTATAGTACTACATTGAAATGAAAGAAATGCAATCTTTAATTATCGTATCTTAGTTAAACAAATCACACTTATTTAGAAAAACTTTAAAAGAGTGAAACCTCTGATTAACGGACACCTATGAGACCAAAAAAAAAGTCTGAAAAAATGAGGTGACTGCAGGAGATTGGTTGTTAGTTATAAATAGCAACTTCTAACGGAGATTGAGTTACACATTTCTAAAAAATATATTTGGTCCATACTTAAATTATCCATAAATTTTAGCAACGGAATGTTATTTTCAATAGGTGAAAACTCAGTCACTGGAATTTCATAACATTGTTTCATTATTTTCAATACAAATTCATTTGGATTTTTAGTTTTTCCATCTAAGACTGAAAATAGATGACGAACGGGTAGTTCATTTGCATGAAACAGACAAATCAAGCACTGCAGTGGCTTTCATAATTCTTTTTCCAATAAAGCAATTGCAGCATTATTCAATCCAGTGTTCGAGGCAGTTCCATCATATCCAATTGCAGTAATGTTTAAGTATTGGTTGTTGCCATTTAAAAATGTCATTATGTTGTCTTTTATACCTTTTTCAGTGCCAGAAATCGGTTTTACGTGTCTTGAAAGTTTTGATCCAAGTTCTGGAACAAGTGATATATGTTCTTCGATAACAGTTATTTTGTAATACTTAGTTCCTTCCTTCTCTTGCACAATAGTCTTGTCTTTTCTTACATAAAAAAAAAAAAAAACTTTCCGTCGCTAGTTTTACAGTTTCCTCTACATATCTTTTTCGGTTCTTTATTTGTTCTCATCTAATTTTCATTCTGTCAATACATTTTTGTCATATACTTCTTTCTTCATCACTTATCAGACCAATATCTTGCAGAGCGGCGCTTGGAATTGTTGCAGTAATTTTGTCTGATACTCAAGTTCGATTGCAAGTAGAAGCCACAAATCACAATTTCATGCGCATTTGACTATGATTTTGATTACTTGAGGTTTCAGAGACACTGACCGCAGAGGCAATAAAGAAATTTGGATAGTATAGTGTTCTCTTCTGAACTTTGTTCTGTTTCTACCTCATTGTATACTATTTATGTTTCATTATTTTTGTAATTAAAATGTATTACGCAGTAAGTTTACCATGTTTTCTGAATAAAAAGATTTAAAACTGATTTAAAAGACAACTTATGAAAATTATAGCCTATTGAAAAAAATATTAAACATAATTGCGAAATTTTCCAAAATTTTAATGAAAACCTAAAGTTTGCCCTTCTTGCGGCACCTCTAAACATAATCCAATTACGCTGATATTTAATTTCCGTCTTTATTTTGATCAAAAGCAACTTTTGAAAACTATAGCATATTGAAATTATTATTATTATTTTTTTTTACATAACTGCGAAAATTGTCAATTTTAATAAAAACCTAAAGTTTACCCTTCTTGTGGCACCTGAAAACATAATCCAATTACGCTAATATTTAATTTCCGTCTTTATTTTGATCAAAGGCAACTTTTGAAAACTATAGCATTTTGAAATTTAAAAAAAAGTTTTTTCGTTCCACCCTAGTGTCCATTACTGGCACATCTACCCTATTTTCAGAGATATCGTCGAAAGTACGAGAAAAATATGCCCTCCCCCTCCTATTTCCGAATCTACTGAAACTAAATTATGAAAGAATTAGGGGTTGTAGGAGTTTATTAATTAATAAATAGTAATTAATAAATTCAATGTATGGAACTCCTTGAGCGCGAGTTATACTCACACTTGACCAATTTATTTATTTATTTATTTAATTAGTGTATGTAGTGAATATTATTATCAGTGCAGTACCTAGGATTTTGTTTGAAATGGGAGGGGGGGGGGGGGTTAAGCATCTATAACTTTATGTGGGGTTAAGAAAATGGGCTAAATTATGGCTTCATGTTTGGAGAGAAAGGGGAGCAAATAAAAAAAAATCATTCGATCTAATGTTTATATTCCTAGAAAATATCTTACCAAAATTTTATCTTCTAAAACCTTGATTGATTTCAAGATACATTTTTGCAGCCGCCCCTCCCCATCCAGGCCGACAGTGGTGGCTGAATTACAAAAAAAAAGTTTTCCTTATATTCTGATACTCTGCATCTAATAAGATTTCATCGCTGAGGCCACAATGAGTTTTAGATACATTTTTGTGCGATCTCCCCCCCCCCCCCCCCGAATTGAAAAAAAAATCTTTATCTGGTGTTATATATTCAGAATCTGTTTCTTGTAAAGCTTTATCAGTAAAGCCTTCATAGATTTTATGTCTTTCCTCCCTCTTAGGAGGGTAAGGAAGCAAATTAAAAACTTTTAGTGATCACTTTTTAGTGAGAATGATTATCGTCACCAGAGTTGTATAATATAGATGCACGCGCGCACGGCGTGCGTGGAAAATTTCTGCAAAATTCAGAATTTTGCAGAAAATTTTTTTAAAAATTAAAAAAAAAAAATTTTAATTTTTAAAAAAAATTTCTGCAAAATTCTGAATTTTGCAGAAATTTTCTGTACGATTTATTTACTGTTTGCACACAATTCAAAATTTAAAGATGCAAAACATTGTTGTGACATTACAGACGCTTGCGAAGAGGTCAAAATATTAAGGATTGGGTTGTTTCTAAATACATTGACAAAATAATTGATAATAATTCAGCTCTTCCTATCATGGATTTTTAGTTTTATTATTATTTTTAACCAAAATAATTATTCTTTAATTAATGTTAATTAATTTTAAATGGTAATTATTTTAAACTACTGTTTTTAATTTATATCGTCAAAATAATACAACACGTAATTTTATTAAACATTAAATTAATTTGCAGAAAGTTTTTGACTCAATATTTATGTGCGCAGAAAGTTTTTGGTTTTATACAAGTCTGATCGTCACGTCACTCTTTTGTGAGGCCAGCATCTTCATCGTTTCTCCGTTCTCCCTGGTAGGCTTAAGCATATGAAGCAGCACTTTGCACTTTATGTGCATTCTCTCTGACACCATTCAGTCATTTGATTTATGCATGCGCTCGTGCTGTGTTTGCCGTATCTCTGAGTTGATGATTTCTGGCTGTGTTGTAGTGGGTAGCTGCCTGGGTACTCGGCCAGCTACCTGCCCGGGCTGGGTTAAGAAAAAACAGGTTTTTTACAACCATAAGGGTTGTAGTAGGTAGCTGCCCGGGTACCCAGCTGGGCTGGGTTAAAAAAAAATAAACTGGGTTCTTTACAACCCTGGTTTCTGGTTACGGTTTGGTTTCGCTTTCTCCATAATGGAGGTATGGCTTTTCCTGCTGAAGCGTATTAATGTTCATCTTTTTATTCTAAATTAATTTGATTTGTTTATAAGTTATTTCTTCATCATTTAATTAACAAATCCCTTCAGAAAATTCTGTTCATATACTTTTAGAAACCCCAGTTCATTCGTATATATACGGATGCAATGAATTTTTCAGTCAGAAGAAGCCAAAATTCAACTTGATGATGTAATGTGATTTCTGTCTTATTTTTTGACGCAAGTTTTGCTATTTTCCAATTAATATGCTAAAATTGAAATCATTTTATTCATTTCTTAAGATCTAGTGAAATGATATAAATTTAGCAATATATGGCAGTATGTTTTTTTTTTTTTTTTTTTTTTTTTTTCATTTAAATGTTAAAGAAGTTGCCAAGCCAATTAAAATTCTTCAGTATTTTACAAGTTTTTATTTCATCATATGCCATCCTTCAAAAACTCAAAGCTGTTTTATGAAATCTTAAATAAGATTTTTATTCCTTTTAAAATGGAGTGCAGTGATCAAGAAAGAGAATAATTATAAACCTTTCCTCTTTTCATTCATGGATTAATAAAAAAGATTTCTTCCACAATTTTCTTGTTTCAACCTTCAGGTTACTGTGTTCCATCTTTAAAGTAAGATGAATTATTTATTTAATGTTGTACTTTATCTTCATGCTACAAAGTAACTTTAGACCATAAAAACCTCAACATGGTTGCATTTAGGGTCATCGCTTCTGATGTTCTCAAAAATACTTCACAATGCAATTACTGGTTAAAAATAAATATTTCTCACAACTGCAATCCTTCTGTTCTCCCACCAATTCAAATTTAAATTCATGTCATACCCCCTTCCCCCAATGGAGCAAGGATGCCGAATTTCAAAAAATAGTCTCAATCTTGTGTTTATATTTTAAGGTTAACCATCTGGATTACTATCAGACTTATCTAATGTGTTATTTGTGAATGAAACTAAGTTTCTTTTTTATATAAAAAACTAGCTGACCCACCCGGCATTGATTCGAGCCTGTGTAATAAACTTAAATCTCTTAAAAAACGAAACTCTGACTAGGGTCTCTGATGGCTTTGGCACCATATATCGGGCATGCTTATACACTCCGGAAAATCTTTTATTTCCCCTTTCCACCGCCAGGGGAGCAATCTGTTCTAAACAAACCTCTTTCCAAACGAACCTCTGAGACAGGTCCCCACTGCCTACGGCACTGTATAGTAGGCTTGCTACAAAATTGAGCTGGTTTGGAGAAGATAGGAACATTATTAGATGAGTTATTGAAATTAGGGACAGTTAGAGAAAATAACTTTGAGGGAGGTGCTGTGGGGGGGGGGGGATGTTCAAGTGTCCTTCAGCAAATGACTAATTAGGAGGATCCCTATGCATCTTTAAAAATTTGTTCATTTGGTTGAGCTAGGAACTTAATTACAAATTTGGCTTAAACTATTATTCAGACATGGTAACTGCTACTCATAAATTTACTTTAATGTTATATTAAAGGTTGATTATTAAGTTAAATATGATGTTTGGAATCAGAAAGATAGTTGCTGAGTTATGGAAACGGGACATAGTTAGAAAAAAAACCTTGAAGGAGAGGATGTTCAAGTACCCTTCAGCAAATAACTAAATAGGAGGACCACTATGCATCTTTGAAAATTCGTTCATTTGGTTAAGTTAGGAACTTAATTAGAAATTCATCTTAGACTGTTATTCGGAAATAGTGGTACCCGCTACTCATAAATATATTTTAATGTTGTAGAGATTGATTATTAAGTTAAATATGATGTTTGGAATTAGTTGTGTTGAAATCAGAAAGTTGTGCTGAAATCGCAAAATTAGTTGCCGAGATATGAAAATAGAGCACAGTTAGAGAAAAAAGTCTTGAGGTAGGGTTCGGGGGGATGTTTAAGTGCCCTTCAGAAAATGACAAATTAGGAGAACCACTATGCATTTTTAAAGATTGAAGCATTTGGTTAAGATAGAAACATAATTTGAAGTTTGGCATAGACTATTATTTGGAAATACTGGTAACTGCTATCTAGAAATGCCGCAGGAAGGTGCACGGTCAAGTGCTCAACAACAAATCACTAACTTTCACTGTTGGTATTCATCAACTGAATACTGGCTGTGTACTTTTATTGGGAACATAAATTTAATTTTTACAAAAACTGTTGTTCTAAAATAACGGTATTCTCTATATAAAACAGCAATTAAACGCTACGGGTGAAGCTAAAAATGTTAAATTTGTTAAATGTAATTAATTCTGTTGAAATCCGAGCAGTAGATTTGGATAAGGAGGGTAATTAATGAAAAAGCTGCCGCCAGGTGGCACATGGTCAAGTAAAGTAAATGTGATATTTAATAAAAAGTTTTCCCCCACCCCTCCCCATCCCTGCAAATATAACAAATAATCTATTAAATAAAAGTTTTCTGTATTAATAATCTCTATCATACTAATATATGTCATGTAAAAAAAGAACCCCTTAAACTCGGCTAGTTATCATTCATTAAATCGATAAAATCCTTTAAAATTAAGTTTTTTGCATTTGGCAACAGTTAATAATTAAGTTGATTGTCTACATGTCATATAATCTCTGATCCATCGATTTTAAACACTCGCCTCACAAATTATTTATTTAATGACTTCTGTGGAGACCTTATACAACCAACCAACAAAAGATAAAAATGCTTATTGTTGATGAGATCTCTTTGTGGATTTTAATTAATATTTCGGTAAATAATAAAAATATTAAAATTTTGAGTCTCAGGTGCATCAGGAGAGACCTTGGACTATCCACACCTCAATTTCCAGTCCAGGTGCGCTAGATTTTCCTAGCCATCACAGACAAGCAGACACATACACAGAGCGAAACTTTCTTTTATTAGTATAGACATATGTACAATATATATATATATATATATACACGATTAATGTAAAATTCGCAAAATTCTTCAATTGAACTTAGAGTTTAATCTAGGAAAAAAAGATTTGTAGTTTTTTGGCTAATTGCAGCCAATAATTGTTAGCCAAATAAAAATAGGTTTAGCCAAGAAAAAAAACTTTTATTTATACAAAATTTCTATATAAATGAGTTTTATGGGTGCAAGACCTTCAGTCTCAGGACTGATTTCAGTCTTGGAGTGATTTTTGATTGATAGTAAATTCTACTTAAATAGCAATTTTTTTATCAAGAACTTTTTATTACTTTCAGTTATTGCAACCATGGCCAAACTCGATCTTTCTCCTTCCCCTTACAAGGGGAAGGAGAAAGGTCAAGTTAGACCATGTTGTAGCAGATTAATTTTAGGTAGTTTTCAATACAAAAAAGTATAAAGCTACCTATTGCAGCCGTTCGGAGGAAAGCAGTTCCAGAAAATTTCGATATATTTTCACCGATCATGACCCCCAGACCCCAAAACCACCCTCCGTTCAAATGTTGATTTATATATATCGATATATCCATATATATATATATATATATATATATCTGACCTATGTCATACAATAACGCTCGTATTTATAAATCAATTTTGATGAAACTAATTGTGTGTATTAAGCTAACCAATGTCTCGACCGAGTTCGTTGGCCAGCTTGGTCTGCCATTTTGTTTCAAGATGGCGGCCATTTAAAAATTTAAAACTAAAATAAATATACACAAAAGTTAAAAATTCAAATTTATTTTTTAATTACGTGTTAGGCCTTGATACAAGGATTCCAGAGCATTTTTTGGTTTACCTCTATCTTAAAAAATGGCTGAGATAGAGCAGTTTGAAATTCTAGGGTGGCTGACATTTTGAAACATAGCACATTAATGCGATTACTCGCAAATTATTTTCTTTCATTGTTGTAATAATTTTCCCAATCATACGCATAAAACTATATATTCATATCCGTTAGCGCCAAAATTTGTGATAAAATTTGCGAAATTTGGCAAAATATTGCCAAATTTGGTGACCAAAATAAGTCTTCATAAATGAAGCCAATTTGGCGAATTTCTTATTCAAATTCAGTATTAACGAATCTTTTGTAAACTTTTCTTTGCATTTTAACCTGCTGTTTTCGTGTAACATTAGCTAAAAATTTTAAAACGAAGATATAGGAAAGCTACCTTCTCCTCCCGGTACAGGCCGGAAGGACTTTTTAACCATAATGCAAGACATAGAAATTTTCTAACTCATTTTCATTTGATAATTCCGAATACTCTAAAAACTTTTCAGTCTTGGCCTGGATGGACTTCTTGCTTATTTTTAATTATGCAATATGCAAACAGTACATCACTCTGTAAGATTGACCCTTCAAGATTTGGCCATACATCACACATCAAATGCTTTTTTAAATAGAAATTCTTTTTAAACTTCCCCTTCCAAATTAATCATCATTAAGTTACTTAAATTTTTGATCAGTCTATTTCTCAAGTCAGTTTTTGTTATATTCACGAGACTCAATCTCCTTTTACAATCTGCTGTAGACAACAGAATTGTTGCTACAAATTCATACAAAGAAGTCACATTGGGAAACATGTCAGTAATGCCATTTTTATGGAAAAAAGAATACAATCAGCTGGTTTCGTTTCTTCACCCTTTGTAGCCAAAACCTGCCTGAACTTCCATTCAAGAACCGTTTTGGTTTCATTTCCTAAGTTGGGATCATCAACAAAAAATAAACAAACTCTTTTAATTTCCTCAATACTTGTTTAATGCAAATGATGTAAGATGATTGCACAGAGAAGACGAGACAAATTTTGAAGTGAGTTGCCAGGACAGAAGTGGTTTGAGATTTTTTTCATGCAGCAGCAGCAGGTTTACAAAAGGCAAGAACAACAAAATGGAAATGATATATATATTTTTGGCTGTTGCTATTTGGCGAATCCACTATATGCTTTGGGGGCAAAAGGTGCTTTCAGTTAGCTTTTTGGCTATTTGGTTAGCTCTAGATTAAACCCTAGAACTAATTTTACTTTTATTAAAATACTAAGCATTTATTAGTAAATTTATATTTGAAATGGTATTGCAAATCTCTAAATATTCAGGGTTTTTTATCCGTGGGGTTCTTGTCCATGGGGTTTTTGTCCTGGTCTCCTTGTCTCCAAAATAGGCACTAGTTCAGTAGAAAAGGGCATTATTTCAAGCAGAATTATGTTAAAACAGATAAAATACTTATTGAAAATATACTTAAAAGGTGCTGAAATGAGACAGACATAAGTATAAGATATTATAACATACTTTAATCCCGAGATCTTTCGAACACACACATTCATTTTCAAGGGGAAACATTGACTAACAATAAATAGAAGTGTCACTTCCACTGTGGTGTTACATAATGGATTTTGAACAAGGTACAGGGGTGTATGAAAGGTCCGTGCTTTCAGGCACTGGAGTCTGATATTTTCAAAATATTGAACCATATCTCAAGTATGTTGTAAGATAAATCATCAATACATGTGCTATTTCTTTTACACAAAATTAATTTCTAATGATCCTCTTCTGATTTTAGCAGTATTCATTGTAGGTGATTCTTTTCACTACAGTTATTATTAACCTGTACTTCAAGGTGGTAGCACTAACAATAACTGTGAGGAAAAATAAGTGCTTGTTAAATTTTAAGGTTGATTTGTGTCTTTTAAAAAGGAATAACTCCTTGTTGATATTTAAAACACCCATCCTGAAAAGATTAAATAGAATCCTAAAAACTGGTTTTAAATTAGCATTTTGCTATAACAGTACATTTTCAAGAATAATTTTTTTTTTTTTTTTTTTTTTTTTTTTTTTTTTTTTTTGCACTTGAATTATTGTACATATTTATGCATGTAAGAATGCAGGTCATTAGCTTATAAAATGAATCATTAAATTCATCATCATATACATTCATCATCATATACAAATGTGGTAATATTTCTTTTATTTTCTCTTAATATATGCATATTTTTAATTTTACAAGTCCTTTCTGTGGAAAGTTTTTTTTTAAAAAATCTATATTTATATTAATGTATTCATACTTTTATTACATATTTTTAAAAATTTATAACAGGACGAAGGAGCTGTTGACATGTATCATCAAAATAATAGAAAAGACTCTTTGAGCATCAAATCTCCTGAATGTTGCTCTCCTGAAATAAGAGACGACAATATAGAGAAGTCTGCAGTTCCTCCCACTGCAGTTGTAGCCCCCGTTGTCCACAAATCCAAAATAAAGAATTCTCCAGCTCAAGCATCAGAGAAAAGAGTCACCTTTAAGCGAAAAAGCGATTCTCTGTTGCAAAATTCTCATGAGGTTGAAACTAAACGTGCCTCAAATAAATCGCCACTTGAGAAAAAGAAAAAGAAACATGTTTCACCTTTAAATAAACCTCCTACAGAAGAAGTATCTGATGGTAAGATATTCTAGATGTTGTAGATATTTGTTTATTATTTTAATGTATGAAATTGATTGATTTCCGATTATTGTAAAATTATTTGCCCATTATATCCAAATAGACAGAAGATTCATTTAATATCTGTAGACATCATTCAAAAGGAAAAAAAAATCAAGTAAAACTAAGGTAGCAGTCTGAACTTAAATGGTTATCTACAAAACCTGTTTATACATTACTTCTTTATATATAGAAAAAGGTGTGTGCATGTATGTCAGTTAGTTGGTTGTATTGTGCACTGTACATGGAGGTTTAAAAATTTGGAATTTATGCACCTGAAAGTGATTTATTTTTAAATATTTAGATTGGATTTATCTAATGTTTTATGTAGCTTTAATTGTTTTTTTTTTTGTTGTTTTTTTGGGTAACATACATTTTAATTTTTGAAAAACAAACATTGTTTAAGCAGTAAAAAGCAAAAAGCTTAGTGTCTTTTAATCTTAAAAACAGTTTCTTAATCTCTGTGACACTTTTTTAAAAGATCATGTTTTTAAGTATTTGTTTGTTGCGAAAGCTGAGATTTTTTAATTATCAGATTTCAAAAACTATTTATCATTTACTTCTGAATTTTTCAGACAATTTCAAATAATTATTTTCCTCTCTTTCAAAATTATAATAGCAAAAAAAAAAGCTTATTTTTAAAATATTTTTTTAAAATCTGAAACAATATTTATGCCTGTTACTGAACTACAGTAGATAACCTAACCTAACAATGTAGATAATTAAATATCATTGCTGATATGAACATATATTTAAGAAGTATGTTTAATAAATCGAGATAATTGAGATTTGGTAATACTGTTGAACAATTCGTTAATCTTTTCAGAAGTTTTAAATATTTCTTTCTTTTAAAACTAGAATGTTGTAAAAGTAGGATATTTTCTTTTTATGCTTAACTTTCTAATTATCTGAAGACAATTATCATTGCATTCAGAGCTACTGCAAGAGTATTGTAAGGCATGCCTCGGCACTAGGGCTGGGCGATATATCGATGCATCAGCAAATATCGATATTTATAACATATCATCACAATCTATTTCAATCTTCCTTAAATATCGATATATCGGCTCTTGTTATATTAATTCATTAGTCAACACTTTTTCTTATTCTCCAATTAATCCTAGAGTGTGAAAAACGAAACTACCAAAAAAGGGGTAATTTTTCCCCTTTATCTCCCCTTCTCCCATATCTCCATTTGCTGGTGTGCTTTTGAAGTGATATAGAAACGAATAGCATTTTTCATTTTTCAATAAATGTATTGCATTTTTTAAGTTATAAGCGAGTCTTATAATGACCATTTTTGGGCTGTCGCGTTACAAAAATCAGTTCAAAATGTTTACTATGACAGTCTTTTCTGCCAGATCCTTTACTTTATTGAAAAATGGAAAACGCTTTGATTTCACCGTTTTTTAATAAGTGCACCTTCCAATTTCGTACGTCTAAGCTTAAGATTGACTTCACGAATGTGTCAGAAAGTTGAGAGACTAGATTTGAAAACTGCCTTAACAATATATTATATATATTTGCCGTAACAATATATTATATATATTTATTTCCTGAATTTATAAAATATGATATATTTGTAAATCTTCTGCATCCCCCCCCCCCCCCCCCCCAAAAAAAAAAAAAAAAAAAACTTAGAACCACGGTTATCATATATATTATTTCTCCTGTCAACATCCCTTTTTCTCAGAAAATATGAAATGCAGAACGGCGAATGAGATACCATATGAAAGGATTTGGAACAGGCTTCTGACATAGCACACTTAACATTTCGTTAAAACATGTTTTTGATTAAAATTTGCTGAAAATTAAAAATTAAATCGGCATTGTTTTCATGAAAGAAATGAAATGTTTTCTTCAACTTATTGTTGCCACAAAAATAAAATACCACATTATATGATACTCAGCAATTATTATAAAAAACACCGCACAGGTTTATTTTATATTTATGATTAAAAAGCGAAATTGAAATTGAAATGTTTAGATTTATATTTCTATGTTCCATGTTTTTCCCGAAGCGGAAGACGTCATCCTCTAATGCAGTTAAAATACGATTGTTAATTTTTTGTCTCGCGCGTGCATTTTGCAATCTTGGATCAATTTTTACTATAACATTGATGGAATAAATTAGATGATATTGTGGCTTAACTAAAAACTAAATGTTGTTTGCAGATATTTTTATCCTTACTTTTTCTTTAGAAGTTTAAACCTGCATCTAAGAAATATTACATATTGATAAAAAATTGTACTTCTCTATTATCCCCTCGACCAATTTTCATAACAAAAAACTATCGCCAAATAAACGGGAGAACGTTGCCATTGGAATTTCAAAATAATTAAATAAATAAAATATAAGAATTTAAGGACACAGTTGTTATTTTAATGAATGAAATAACTAATAAATCAGTAAAACATAATGAAAAATACACGCAAATGTCGAGTTAAAAACCACTTGATGGCATAACAAACATGTATAATGCTTCTGACATCAAGTAAATGGGACTGCATTTTTGGCGTTTAATCTTACAGTTTGGCGATAGTTTTTAGTTATGAAAAGTGGTCGACAGGATAATAGAGACGTACCTAAAAAATATTAGATTTCAGTGCGAAATCCTTGCACGGGCCCTCTGGTTATTAATAATGACCGTATTAATCATATTGACCGTAACATATATATATATATTTCTAAAATATATTTTATTTCCAATTTTTCTGCCCC
This sequence comes from Maratus michaelseni, assembly GCA_963931845.1. Lineage (NCBI taxonomy): Eukaryota > Metazoa > Arthropoda > Arachnida > Araneae > Salticidae > Maratus > Maratus michaelseni. The sequence goes on from OZ007588.1 coordinate 206,866,586, forward strand.
CGCCCCCTCCAAAAAAAAAGAAATATATATATATATATATGGAATTTCTAAAATGTAGTATATTTCTATATTTTCTGAGGGGGGGGGGGGGGGGGAATTACCTTAACTTGAATAGCTTAAGACTTCTGGCATTTTTAAAATTCCATAAATAAATAACATCGCATTCCTAGTCAGTTGGCTTTATAATCTTAAATAATCAGGTATGTGCACTGAAAGGCAAATGTTATATTCATATCACAATTGTAAATATAATCGCAATAGCATCAAAAAGCGAAGAAATCGATAAACCGATGCGGCCATTCGCTGGGTCTCACTCACTGCACTCGCCAATACCATGATGTGGAATTTAATGAATCGATAATTAAATTAGAGGTCTGCACAGGCGCCCGGGTCTAATATTTTTACACAGGCTCGGACCGGGCCTAGTCATCACTTTTTCCAGACCGGGCTGGGCCAAACTCCTTTTTTCCGGAGCAAGCTGGGCCTGGACTTCATTCTTCCTAGAGGTTTGTACAGGCCGAAATTTTGAGGCCATACAAAAATCAGTAAAATAAGGCCCGGCACAACAATTTTTGCAAAAAATGCATAGATTTTTAAATGGCCATTATTCTACAATTTTTTTTAAAAGAATAGTACATACATTTCTAGGCAAAAAAAAAAAAAAAAGTATAGTAAGACCTGTCTATGATGGAAACCTGTCTTAAACAAAAAAAATGTCTTGATCCTTGCAAAAAAAAAAAAGAATACAGCAGATTATTATTATTATTAAAAATTGTTATTATTATTTTTCTTTATTATTATTATTAATTTGTTTTATTATTATTATTATTAATTTGTTATTATTCCATAAATTGTTAATAACATGCACTTTTTTCATCTTCGTTTTTAGAGCCTTTTCTCTATCTAGTTATTCTGCCATTTCTACACTCCAGTTAGGACCCTGTCCGGGGCCCCTTGCACTTTTTGTGCACCATGTTTTTCATCCCCCCCCCTCTAATTGTGTCACTATCTCAGTGCATGGCTTTAAAGTTGAGTCTTAAACTCCTCTCCCTGGGCTACCACCCTCATATTTTTATCGGGTCCCTACGTCCTTAGGGCTCTTTTTAAGCGTTCTTTAAAAAATTACTCCAATGATTAATTTATATCCTATGCTTAATTTCGACTAATTGAAGATCTAAAGTGCTAAATACTAGGACCTTTTAAGATGTTTTCCTCTTAGGGCCCTGCTCAAAACTATCAGTTGGCCCCTTTCGGGCCCCCTACTATAGATCTTTTAAAAATCGTCCGATTCACTAGCTTTTTTTTTTCGAACAACTTCTTAGGACTTCCAGTTACTACATGACAAACAAAAAAAATTTTCTGACAAGACGCAGGCCCCTTTAAGTTTTTGTGCATTAAATTGTTAATAATTTGTCCCCTTTTTATCTGATCTTCTTTGTTTTGGGGGCCCCTTTCTCCATTTAATTATTCCCTCATTTCTATATTCCAGTTAAGACCTTGGCCACCTGGGGCCCGGTACAGGGCCCCTTGAAGCTTTTGTTCCCTAAATTGTTAATAACTTGCCCCTTTTAATTCGATCTTCGTTTTTGGGGCCTTTTTTCTATTTAGTTATTTCTACATTCCAGTTAGGGCCCTGAACCTCTGGGGCCCAGGCCGAGTTCCCTGAAATTTTTGTGCGCTATGCATTTTTCATCCCCTTAATTGTGTCACCCTCTCAATGCATAACTATAAAGTTGAGTCTTGTATTCCTCTCGCTGGGACACCACCCTCATATTTTTATTGGGGCCCTAGGCCCTTTTTAAGCATATCTTTAAAATTTTATTCTAATGATTAATTTATACTCTATGCTTAATTTAGACTAATTGAAGATCTAAAGTGCTAAGTATTAGGACATTTTAAGATGTCTTCCTCTAAAGGCCCTGCTCAAAACTATTAGTTGGCTCCTTTTGGGCCCCCTACTGTAGCTCCCTTAAAAATCTTTCGATTCACTAGCGTTTTTTTTCTCCCCCTAACAACTTCTTAGGACTTCCAGTTACTATTTGAAAGTCCAAAACAAAAAAAAAATTGCTACCTCAGCTACCTTTTTGAATATCTCCTTCTTGGGCCCCTTGGTGCGCTCGTTGACATAACCGTTCAGAACTTTCCGTGGTTTTCTTCGAACCTTGCCGTAAATACGGGTTAGGATCCCTTAGAAAGACCCCCACGGAGGACACTCCTCCTAGGGCCTATATCCCTCGTGTAGATAATCGGCCGTCATAAATCAACCAACCATCTTCGGGCCCTTGGTAAAGTTTCTTTAACAAAAAAACATCATTCAAACTTGAGTTCTGTTTAAGGTTATTATCATGGGCCCGGGCAACACCAGGCAGATCAGCTAGTAAACAAATAATAAAATAAAAAGAGTATGGAATTCGCATAGTTTCCTTTTATTACTAGTACAGGCTGACGGAACGTTGATGCGGCATCTTTGGCTCTTTGCGTTCTTTTCTCACTAAAAACACAACTCAAGGTCATCCGATACTTCTTGCAGGTTCTTAGCAGGGGCGAAGGGTTCAGAGAAAGGGTTTAGAATTTTTTTAAAATATACTATAAATTTTTATCAGTAATTTTATTACTTTGATCAGCTTCATGCATAATTTGATATTTTACTATTTTGTTCCCATGTCACAATATCGATATATCGGAATATCATGATATAAAGATGCCGATTTATCATGATATTTAATTCCAGACATCGCCCAGCCCTACTCGGTACCAGGTGCTAAACCAAATAGAAGTTTCATCGGTGTCATCAAATGACTTTTTCGTATCATCATAATAATTTAAAAAAAACTATGAAATTTAAAAACATGAAAACTAGTAGTTTTATAGAAAAAATTAGGATAAACATGCTGAAGCAGACAGTTTTTAAATCAAAGAATTATTTTAAGTACTATTTAATGTTGAAATTGGTCAGTTCAGTTAAGTTTTATAAAAGGTCATTCCATGTCAATTCAACCAGGCCTTGTAACCCGACCGTACTACCCTTACCTTGATATGAACCTATGAAATTTTTTTCACTACTAGATATCATAGTGTTTGAGACATAAGGAGTTGGATTTGTATTTTTAGACTGAAGTTCCATTTTCAAAAAATTGTTTTTCTGTTGTTGAACAAACAATTTTTTCTGTCAAAAAATTGTTTGTTCTAAAATCCCAATGAGCTTAAAAATGTTACAACAAGTTTGTCAAAATATGCAGTTTCTAATATATATATATATATATAAATAATTTGTAATTTTTAGAGCCCAAAAAATTAAATTAAAATTTAAAGTTTTGGTTATTTTTCTCTTTTTTTCATTTTGCAAAAAGGCTTTCCACAAATTGGCAAATGAAAATTCCAATTTATTTTTGTTTTTAATAACAGTTTACCCTTTGGGCTTTCTAGTTATAAAATAAAACTGGTGTCTTTTGCCATATGCGCTAATGGCACCTGGTGCATGTAAAATCCGTTGTGAGTGCAAAGTTCTCCAAGTTCTCTAGAAATTATACCTCTGGAAGTGCCTAGTCAGAGGAAGGTCTCGCCACCAAAACTAAATTATGAGACCACCTCACGTCAAGCAAATCCACTTTAAGTAACTGGCCAACATAGAACCAAGGCAAAGTAACATCATGAACTGGCAAAGAAAGAAAACTGTAACAAACCACTAAAGATCACTGCAGCAGTGGCAATAAGGCTTTTGACAGGTGGATCACAGTGGTATATTTCTATACATACTTTCATAATAATAGTATACATCAATATTAATTAAATCTCTAAAAGTACATTAAATAAAATTGCTCAATAACTTGAGGGGAAAAAAAACGGAATTTGTTAAAAATTGTATGCAGACTTTTAAAAAATTAAATACGCCAGAATAAAGATTACATTTAGAACACTGAAATTCAAAAATATAACTGGCTTATATATAAATATGGAATAAATAATATATGTTTGAAATATTACTTACTTTTAAGATTTTTTCTTTCAGGCGAATATCACCCCGCACCCAGGTACTAACTCGTCAAGCTAGGCATTCAAGCCCATCAGATAGGGACTCGGTCAGCGGTTATATATATAGGCGATTCCACCGCTACGTGTGTAACTTTTAAAGAGTTTTTTGCAAATTGAGACAAATTTGGAAGTGAAATTATTTAGATGATTAGTTTTACTTTTTTTTGTTGCTATTACAGGACACATACAGAATCATTTTTGTAGTGACAGCGTTAGTCTAAAGGAATAACAATTAAAAAAAAAAATAGTAAAGTTGTTGTTATGTGTGTGATTTTTCTGAGTCACACATGTAACAGCGACTTTACTATTTAAAAAAAAAATTGTTATTACTTTAGACTAAAGGTGTCACTACAAAAATTAATCTGTATGTGTCCTATAATAGCAATAAAAAAAGTAAAACGTTATCTAAATAATTTTTCTCAATTTGCAAAAAAAAAAACTCCTTAAAAGTCACACACGTAACGGTGGAATCGCCCATATATATAAAGGAAACTGGTGTCTTTCACATTGCTTGTGTAAAAATTTTGTCCTATTTCTTGATGTTGTACCTAACAAGAGATAAAAATACCTAACTTTGCTTATTTGGTACTGAAATAATTACTGCACATTTTAAATCCTAATCCTAATAATATTATAAATCTGATTGTGTGCAAATGTTAGGCTGAAGCCAGCGTCAAAATGGAGCATTTAATGATCCTGTATCTTTGCATATAGGTTAATTATAAACCTCAAATGAACATTGGCTGGTGTTTGTTTATTTTATTCAAATATATTTCTTAATAATTCAAAATTTCGTTATTTTCATAGTGAATAAATGGACATTTTTTCGTATAATATTTTAAAATTGTTAAATTTACTTTACCGTTGCTAATACTTTATCGTTGCCAAAACTAATTCAAATCCCGGAATAATAATTTTTACTCAACAATTTAGTTTCAATTGAAAAATCTTCACGTGAAAAAAGAAAATTGTGAAAAATCACATGAAATTACAAAAATTAAATAATTAAAAAGAAGATTAAATAATATTATTAGAAATAAAACGTACTTTTTTTAGTTTTTGATAATAATACAAGGTTTTAATATGCGTAACCACAAGAAACAGGAGAATATGACGTCATTCATCGAAAATAAAGCGGATATGCTTTGATTGGTGAAATAAAATGATCTTGGGTTTTTTCTTCATTTTTTTTTTCTTTTTTTTTTCTTTTGTATGGTAACAATACTTAGCGTTTTACCGTCTGTGCGCGGCTAATATAACTATGCCGTATTTTTTATTTAAATTTTAAAAAAGTAAAAAGAAGTTTCAAAAGAAAATGGTTAGAAAATGTCAATAATATGCTCGGCAAAATTATCCATGTCGAAAATGATGTCATGGATAGCGGGAAATAGTTATTTACATTCTTAAAACTAAAAGAAATAACTCGATTACCTAAAAAAAATGATGAATGTTAATAGTTCCACTTTTTTTTAATAAAACCTAAAGATTTAATATTATTTCGTTAAAGTAACATAATTTCCCCTATGCCAGTATTGAAATTAATTGCCTAGAAAAGAAAATTAACAAGAATTTTGTCATTAAAAAGGAATTTCTCTGGGGAAAACGAGACATCATATTTGAAATAAAACGGGAATTTTCCAATATGTTTTAAAATGAGTGTGAATCAATTCCTTACATTAATAATACAATGATCAGTAAGTATAGAAAGTAGATGAGTTTTACGCCATATTTATAACGAAAAAATTAAATGTTTTGTTATCTATACTGATTATTAAACACGAGTATCCGTTATATGCAGATGAGAGTTTTCTGCTAAAAATCACATCATAATTTTAAGAAAAGGAAAATGAACACGAATCATATTAAAATCTGACAGTGTGTTTGTATTTCGCAACTACTCCTAGACTATCCTTAATACCGGTTATCATTGATCCGAGGATGTCACACAAACTCTCAGAATTTAAAAAAATAAATTAGATGCCAAGATTTTTTTTTTTTTTTTTTTTTTTTTTTTTTTTTTGTAAATTTTAATGAAGTTTATCTAAAAACGGAAAGTAAATTACTCCATATTTGTGTATAAAAAATGAGAAATAAAACAGATCAGTATATTTTTTACACCATTTTCTCATTAAAACTGAAAAACAGAATTTATTTTCACTTTGAATAGAGGGTGAAAACAAAATCATGATTTCAGTAAATTATTCGAAAAATAAAAACATATTTTCACCAGGGTATAAAAAAATCATGATTTTTTTAAAAAAATCAAAAAAATCTGATTTTTTTGATTTAAATCAGATTTTTTTGATTTAAATCGGATTTTTTTTATTTAAATTAACTAACAACATTATTTTAAACTTTAAAGTCTATAGCATGCCATTTTCAATTGTTTTATAAATACAATTAAGATACTTAGATTAAAATAGTATTTTAAAATATTTTGTTACATAAATTTTTATACTTCTGTATAATGATGATTACATCACTTACCTTAAGAGCTGTCAATAAGATGTGTTAATACCATTCAAGATACCATCCACTCACCAAAACAAACTCCATCATGACACATTATTTTAAATATGTTACAATATGTAAAATTTATATATTAGTACAATATGTAAAAAGATTATTGTTTAACCAGTGACAAATGCAAAATTAAACCCAGAATAAACATCCATCCAATGTAGTACTAATGAATCCTTTGTTCGATATAACTAAATGTTTAAAGGTCAAAATAAAATTAAAAATATAATTTTATAATTAGTCATGGTATAAATGTATAATCAGTGTTAACTAAAATAATAATAAACTAAGTTCTTTTAAACTTTTTTTATAATAAAAATTCCTCATTCTGACATTTTGAAGAAAAAATGGACTATTCCCATCATTTCTTTACCACATTGTTTGCATTTAGCTTTTACTCCTTTACCTGAAACTGTTTCAATCTCTGTAAAATAGAGCCATATGAGATCCTTTTTCCTACCAGCCATTTTCTTTTCTAAAAAATCCAATTTGCCTTATACTATTGTCGCAAATACATACATAGCGACTTTCGATAGCTTAAAACTACCCGTTTTAATACTTTCGTCATTTTTAAAACAATAGAAAATAATACTTTAATACGTGAAAAACATTCCTTTTAAAAAACATAACGAATATCTTTTTATTATCTCACTTCCGTGCCGACAAAACATTCTACAAAACTATTTCTACAACAACAACATTTTTTCACACAGCTTGGAAAAATACAGTTACAAAAACAAAAAACATCTTGCTCACACAGCTTAGAAATTTACATCTACAAAAACAAAAACATATTTCTCACACAGCTTAGAAAGATACATTTATGCAAACATCGCCTGTTAGTAGGAGCCAAGAATACGTTTAATTCAATTGGATTCGCGACAATCTCCCACCTTGAGTTTTCAACAGGAAAACTCAACAATATGCACAACAAAATTCAAAATAAAACAAAATATGTGTAACATTATACTTACATTACATGGCCAAAGTATAGATATTCTTAATCCTAATTTTCAAAGACAAATTATACAAATTTCTGCAAAAATTCAAACAAAAATTAAACATATTATTACAAATTCAAATTAACACTAGGAAATGAGATCTACTAAAAAATAAGGAAAAAAGTTTGAAAAGTTCAGTGTTCAAAAAAATAGTCTTATGACTGAAAACGTTTTTGGAACAGCCACTGTTCTACCACTTCTTGTTCGTAATATTGGTTCTAAAGAGTTTTCTTTTGGAATCTCTAGATTATACAGTTTTTGTATTGGTCTTAAAAGTTCACCATTTTCAGTTTTTACCCGAGCAACTCTCGGGTGACCATCTTTTCCAGAAATTAGTTCTTGCACACGAGCTAAAGTCCAATACGTACGTTTCTTATCAGACTCTACGAGAAGGACATCACCAACGGTCAGTTGCTTGGCATTCTTTTGCAGGGAATTTTGTTGGCGTAACTGCCCTAAATACTCAATACGGAATCGTCTTCTAAGATGTTCTCGAACTTGTTGTCTATACTTTGCTCTTCTGTTTAATTCTTGTGCGTCAATTGCATCAAAAACTATCACATCTGAAGATCTTATTTCTTGAAGAAACATTGATGGTGTTAAAGGTGCTAGATCATCCACATCTTCTGATACATACGTGAGTGGTCTAGCATTTACAACTTGTTCGCAGTCACAAAGAATTGTGATAAGCTCTTCATAGGATAATGAGGCTCTACCTAGTACTTTCCTCAAGATGCGTTTCACCATTTGTATCAACCTCTCCCACCAACCACCCCACCAGGCAGCAGTAGGCGGATTAAATTTCCAACGAATCTTTTGTACAGCTGCTGCAGCTGAGATCTGTTCCCAATCGATGTCTGAAAAAGCTCTATCTGCACCGACAAAATTTTTACCATTATCAGAATAAACGGTCGTCGGTCTTCCTCTTCTCACTATAAAGCGCCTAAAAGATTGGAGGAAGGTATCTGTTGCTAATGACGTCACTAATTCTAAATGTATGGCCCTGTACACTGCACAAGTGTACAACACAATCCATACCTTTTTTCTATTTTTCAAATATAAGGGCCCAGCTAAATCTACTCCAGTTATTTGGAATACTGCCGCATCTTGAACTCTTTCTGCTGGCAATGCAATAGGTTCTGACTCTGTCTTCTGTGCACTAAATATTTTACAACGCACGCATTTCTGAACTACTGCTCGAATGGTTTTCCTGGCTTTCAGAATCCAGTAGTCTTCTCGTATAGATGTCATCAAAAGAGCCACTCCTGCATGTAATAGCTCTTGGTGTTTCCAGGAGATCAATCGATGGACTACAGGATGGTCAGACGGCAAAAGAATTGGGTACTTAAAATTCACAGTATCTTCTCGATAGATGACTTGAGTTTTTACTCTGATGATACCATCTTCATCACGGATTGGTCTTAGGCTACGAATTTTCTCATTATTCTTTTCATCAAAGCTGTCTTTCTGGATCAAAATCATTAATTTTCTTTCAGCTTGTTCTATTTCTAAACATGTAAGATCAGATACTTCTTTTAAATTCGGTTTTCTTGAATTACTTATGAATCTTAGAATCCATGCAATCAATCTTATTATTTTCTTGTATGATGAAAATCGTCGATAATACCAATCATTAGGTTTCGTGTTCTTGTTTAATGCTGAAATGACACTTTTCCGTTTCTCAGTATTAATAACTTCTTCATCTGGTGATTCGACACTTTGAGGCCAAGTAAATTCTGGCTCAGTCAGCCAGGCTGGTCCCTCCCACCATTTTAGCTGCAAGAACTGTTCAATGGAACAACCTCTGGAAGGAAGATCAGCCGGATTAAATTTTCCTGAAATATGTCGCCACTGATCTTTCTGTGACAAAGATCTGATTTCTTCTACACGATTCAAGACAAATGTTCCCCATCTATCATCTCGCTTTATCCAGCTTAAAGCTGTGGTTGAATCACACCAATAACAGATCTTCAAATTTGGAATTCTTAAATCAGCAATGACACGACTACCCAACCTGGCTCCAATGCAGCATGATAAAAGCTCTAACCGCGGTATAGTTAGGTTCTTAAGAGGAGCTACTCTTGCGCGTGCTTGTATAAAACTCACCAAAATTTCATTTTTCTTCTTTACTCTCAGAAAAATACAAGTAGCATATGCGTGTTTACTTCCGTCACAAAATATGTGAAGGCTTACATCATTTTCAAAATTATCTAGATTCATCCAGCGCTCAAGTTCGATGTCAGAAATTAATTTTATTCCCTGCACCCACTTCAAAAATTGTTTAGCTAAATTCTCTGGAATTAATTCATCCCACTTTAATTTCAACTTCCAGCATTCTTGTAGAATAAGTTTAGGGAGCAAAGTCACGGGTGAGGCAAATCCCAAAGGATCAAAAACCTTCTGAGCCAATGAAAGTAGAGCTCGTTTTGTAGGAATAATTTGCTCTTCCTCAATAGGGCTGATTTTGCAAGATAGGGTATCGTTTTCTAGATCCCAGTTTAAGCCTAGTACTGGTATTATGTTAACTGTTGAAGTTTCAGACATAATTTGAATTGGATAATTTGACAGCCATCCCCTTAAATTGAATTTCGCGGAGGACAGTAACATTCTCGATTCAATTATGAACTTGTTTAACTCTTCAGTTGTGTTGAAACTACAAACACAATTATCTACATACAAAGATTCATTCAAAGTTTCTGCTGTAGAAACAAAATTGTCAGGTGTACTTTCCAGATGGTGTTTCAGAGTAGCCGCTAGTAAAAAAGGGCTGCAATTGATTCCGAAAACTACACGTTTATGTCTGTAAATTATATTATCCTTCCATAAAAACCGTAGATAGTCTCTATCACTTTCTGTAATACCTATCTGTAAGAATGCCTTTTCTATATCAGATACTGCACCAACAGGAAATTTCCGAAAACGATGCAATATTGTCGGAATCATTTCAATCATATTTAATCCTTTATCTAGACAATCATTTAATGAAGGAAAACCTTTCACATGAGCCGAAGCATCAAAAACCGGCCTTACTTTAGTAGTTTCACTCGATTCTTTAAATACAGGCCTGTGTGGCAAATAATGTATTTTGGATTTTTTATTATCGACCACCCTTTCAATTATTCCTGCATTTAACCATGTATCAAATACTTCATTATAAACTTCAGTTTTATTCAAATTTGATAACCTTTTCTTCGTTGCAGCAAGCCGTTTTTCGGCCAATTCTCTATTACTAGAGGTAAGCGGGCATTATCTAGTACCCAAGGCAATGCTACTTCATACCTCCCATCTGAATCTATTCTTATGTTTCTTTTAAAATGTTGCATAGTTTCTTCATGAATTTCATTTTTAGTTTTAGATTCCACCGGATCAGTTATACCAAGAATATCTAGCTTCCATAAGTCAGCAACGGAACTTTCGTTCCAAAGAGACGAAATAACCATAAGAGAATCATTTGTTTCAGATTTAATGCCTGGAATTTTCCCCATGAGAGTCCACCCCAAATGGGTCTTTACAGCAACCGGACCACTTTTTAAAACTTTAATATTTCCGGTGAGTAATTTTCCCGCCACATCGGAACCAATTAACAATTTAATTTCGTTTTCGGTTTTATATACATTGTTTTCAACATCCGAAATCTTAATACCATATTTATTTAATTCTTTTAACCAAGGTCCATTTGGCACCTTTTTTATATTAGAACAAATAACAGGAACATCTAAAACATGCATATCACATTTATAACTATTATCAATACTACTTAAATGAATTCTATATTTGTTGTGGTTTGTCTCATTTGTTTCAACACCACCAAATAATTTATGAATTAATTTAACTTCATCAATACTTTTATAATTCAAATACTTAATTACATCTTCTGATAAATATGAACGCTCTGAGCCCGTATCTATGACTCCCCGTACAATTTTTTCTTTGCCATCGTGCTTTACACGTACATGCAAAGTTTGTAATAACACTGATGGGTCGGAACCTTGAGTAGTCAAAACATTATCACTACTCCCTGACTCATGTTTACGACTTTCTAATGCCGTATTACTCTCTTCATTACAAACATTTTGACACATTACAGCAAAATGCCTTTTACCACAATTTAAACATTTAATCTTCGATTTACAGTGACGTGAAATATGATTTTTCTTAAGACAGACAAAACAAGCCCCCTTTTTCAAAATTATACTTCGTTTATCTTCAAAAGAAAGCGAATTAGCTTTAAAACATTTTTCTGATAAGTGACACTTGTCACAAAATATACATGTTTCCTCATATTTCTTAATTAAATGTTTATCCTTAGATTTATCACTTACAAATAAATCAGTAGCAGTTGGCACAGAATTATATTCAACATTTTTAAATCTAGTAAAATTCTTAGATTTATCAAAACCAAAACTAGTACGCGCCAATAAAATACGTTCTTCAGACAACACTTCATTTTTTAAGAAATTAAGTATAGAATTTAATTCACTCTTACCTTGATCAGACTTCTCACGATCCCGTTCCCAAATTCGGAGAACATCATGAGGTAAACACGATTCCACCAACGGGAATAAAATGCTAGCGTATTTATCCTCTGTGACCCCAAGAGATTCCAACGATCTAAGTTTGGTTTCTAGGTTGTCATATAACGACGACAAATTACACTCTCTTTTCGATGTATTATTATTACACAATACCAGCTGCAGCAGATCGCGAACATAAATTTGTATCAGAGTGTCTTCTCTTCCGAATCTTTCTTTAAGATGTTGAATTACTTTAGCATAATTTTCAGCCGATATAGGATAACTTTTCACAATTTGAGACGCTTTCGATTTCGGAGTAATTGCTTGCATCAGATATACGAACTTCGAGTGATCGTCTAACACAGTGTCTTCGTGAATTTTCTTGAAGGTATTCCAAAATGTTAGCCACGATCTTGAGTCCCCATCAAACGGCTGCAAACTAATTTCAGGTAATCTAAGGGTGCGGGATCCCATTCTTTCGTTTTCTATCGAATTAGATAAAAGAGGCTGATGTTCGACGGTAGGCTTAACAAAAAAATGTCTTACACTTTGCTTCACTGTTATTAATTTTTCATGGTATTCCTCGCATGCCTCGAACTCTTTTACATAATCTTTTTCTGGAGACCCATTCGCCAACATAAAATTTAATATTTCGTCATCTGTGGAACGTAATCTTGATGCTTTGTCTACTAATTGATCTAAAAGCTCTTCTATTAGATTAACATCTGGGCTTGACTGGTTAATAGCTTCGTTTAAAGCATTTAAAGTCTTCGTAAATGCGCTTCTAAGGGGTGTTCTTTTTATTTTTAACGCATCCATACTTGAACAGTTTTCCACTTAAAAAATATTACTTCCTATGTCCTTCTGTTCGGGCGCCAAATTGTCGCAAATACATACATAGCGACTTTCGATAGCTTAAAACTACCCGTTTTAATACTTTCGTCATTTTTAAAACAATAGAAAATAATACTTTAATACGTGAAAAACATTCCTTTTAAAAAACATAACGAATATCTTTTTATTATCTCACTTCCGTGCCGACAAAACATTCTACAAAACTATTTCTACAACAACAACATTTTTTCACACAGCTTGGAAAAATACAGTTACAAAAACAAAAAACATCTTGCTCACACAGCTTAGAAATTTACATCTACAAAAACAAAAACATATTTCTCACACAGCTTAGAAAGATACATTTATGCAAACATCGCCTGTTAGTAGGAGCCAAGAATACGTTTAATTCAATTGGATTCGCGACAACTATACCAAATTTTGCTATCTACAGTTCACTAACTTTAAGCAAAAAGCTTATAGTTGTGATAGTTGATTCAAGTACTATTTCACATCAAGTGTGGATGCAAAACAGGTTTGTAACTAACCCCTATTGGTCAGTGGACAAAAGAAATTCTTCCTTGTTATCTATTTACTCTGGTATGGGTTACCTTTGTTGACCCATTCAATGAAGTCCATTATCTCTCCAGGTGTCTACAAAGAAAAGTAACCATAGGATTTCTATTGAAAATGAGATCACTCTTGGAGTGCATTGAGAATATATACTTTTATATTTTGCTTGTTTTGTTTGATTTAAATAAACATGTACTCCTTTCAAGATTTTTTTAAATTTTAGAGTATAGTTAAAAATTACTTAAAAAAAAAATTGTGTGATTTAAATCAATGATTTTTTTTTAAATCAAGTGATTTAAATCATGATTAAAATCAAGCTGATTTAAATCGGCGTACCCTGATTTTCACATATTCAAACTTCATGAATCAATTTATTCTGGAGAACAAAAATTGTCTGTCAACATATTGTCATTTAGAACACAAGATTTGTTTCAGTTATACATTAAACCAAGGAGCATGAATTGAATTTAAAGAAAAGCATATACTATTTCCAATTAATGTTTTTTTGAAGGATGGCTGTTAAAACGTTTCACAAAGGCGTTAAAAGTAAAATTGTTTATCAGGTAAAATTGACATTTGTTTTTACCCAATTCGCCTATTTCCACGATTTTATTTGGCCCTTCTTTTTGCATTGGTTGCAATTTAATTTTCGCGATTATTTGGCACAAAATTTCACTTTTTAAAGACTGAGTTATATCAAGGTCCCTATAACAAAAAATACCGTATTGTCTCCTATGAAGTGTGATAAATAGTTAGTTAATTATTAACGTTTTTAATTATCGGGAGTGAAATATTTTGCTTAATTAATGTATTTATTCTTCTTTTAATGTTGCGTGAACGAAGTCACGGGTAACAGCTAGTTTTAATTAAATTTATAAATGATTTTCAGTTATTTAATAAATCGGAGCCCTTAAAATCACACTGATTTATTTATTGTTTATTACAGTAGAAAATTTGTAATGTATAGTCTCTGTACAAATCACGCATTATCTGGAATTGAATTGTTTTCAATTTTATCAGAAATGTTTGTTTTCTAACAGTACATTCATCATCGAATACAATGGTATATTTCTATAAATACTTTCATAATAATAGTATACATCAATATTAATTAAATCTGTAAAAGTACATTAAATAAAATTGCTCATTAACTTGTAAAAAAAAAAAAAAAAAAAAAAAAGAAAGAAAAAAAAATTGCAAGCAGACTTAAAAAAAAATTAAATAGGCAGAGTAAAGATTACATTTAGAACACTGAAATTCAAAAATATAACTGGCCTATATATAAATATGGAATAAATAATATACTTTTGAAATATTACTTACTTTTTAAGATTTTTTTCTTTATCCAATGTAAATAACATTCTGAACCTTGTAATATTTATTTCAATTTATCCTCAAAATCTACCACATCTCCAAACATATTAACATAACAAAACATCAGTAGAATTTCCAAATCAGAGTCTTTTCCCCCTCCCCATTTATATTTTTTCTCATCCCAGTCACATTCATTGAAAATTGTTCATATTATATCAGTGTAGTTTGATCTTTTTAAATTTGTTATATTAGGCCGGTTGGCCTGCTCAATTTTTTTATTGGACTGGCTGGCTCTTTAAATTTTTATTATCAGTCCACCCCAGCTCGTTTATTTTTTTATTGGCCTGACTTGTTATAAAAATTGTCTTTATTCAGCTGGCAAAGTCGAAGCCCATGCAGACCTCTACCCCTGATATCTAAAAAGCTGTAAGAATCTAGGAAGGAAAAAATGTCATAGATTCATATCAAGTTAGGGTAGTATGTACACAAAGTTTCCTCAAAATCCCTGTCGGTCATATTACAAACCATAAAAAAAATTGGTTGAATTGACATGGAATGACCATAGGATCAAAAACTATGCATAGCAATTTAACCATCTTTTGCAAGCATATACAAGACTAGATTGCATTGTGTAGTGTCTAATCATTTTTTAAACTTGTCTAATTTTTTGAATAGCAATCCGACTACAGAAGATCGCCAGTGGTCGCAATAATATCATTCAATCTTCTGTAATCATGTAATCTTTTTAAAACAGCAAATTAGCATGCTTTTAGAGCCTGCAGGGTCTGGACGAGGGTTCGCGAGCGTAGCCTTTTAATATTACAAAAAATACCTTCATTTTGCATTAATTTTCAATATGTCATTTTAAAGTATCAGGTACACAAAATAATAAATCATTATTTGCTTTTAGGTTTTTCAGAAACTAACCCTTTATGCTTCAACAGTACTTTAAAGAACCAGTTGATTAATATTGTTATAAAAATTATTTGATTAAAAAATTATCAAAGAGCATGCTTCTGGATAAACATTAATTACTTCACTCCATCGTCGATTGATAGCATTTGTAGTCATGTGAAGCAAAAAATGTTTGAGAAGGATTTTTCCCCACCAGTATAAATATTTCTCATTTTACTATAATTATTTTTAAAACAATAAACTGATTGGTAAATAATTCACACAAGTAGTAATTTTCCCATCTGAGCAAAAATGTGTCCAGTCTGAAACTCAAATCCAGAACAATTTTTTTCTGTTATTATTATTATTATTATTTCTTTGAATGTTATTGCTAATTATCTTATTAAGTTCGATAAAATCAGAATTCAGTCTCTCTTTTAACAGCTATTGAATATGGCTATCAATAAAAGTGCAACAAATTCGTCTATGTTGACAACAGAATTCTAAAATTCTTCTTATATAGACTAATGATATAATTTAAATTTAACCATTAATCTTTGAAGCTAAACAGATCTCTAAAGTATCTTTAAAGAATTAAAATTAGTAGATTTTTAACATTCTGTTGTTTTAATTGATATGCTAATTAGTCTGGTTACCATGTGCAAAATTGGTGGGAAGGGTTTACTGAATTAATCAGTGTATTCGTTACACTATTAGTCATGCACAATTGGTTAAAACTTCTATTATGTAAAAAATCTTGTTCAGTCTGTAAAAAATAAAAAATTGTTAAAGTGTTTGATTAAATTATATTGAAAGATTCTAATTTTTATAATGAATGTTATAAAAAGAATGCAATTATTATTATTATTAATTTGGCTTTGCTTTTCTCAACTTGTTGCAATATTTTAAATAAGTTTTGAGTTAATGTTTTTACTTATAGTTTCGTTAGATAGAATGCAAAGTCCATCTGTTGAGAAAATGTCTGAAGATGAAATGTGTAATAATACCCTTCTACAATCAGTAAATGAAAGTTCAATAACTGATATTGAAATGCGTGATGTAAGTATATATATTTAAAGTTTGACATTGCATAAAGTTTAACTTTAGTTTTATAAAACTAAAGTAATCTTTTGTATAACTTAGGTATCTTCTGAGTTGCTTGATGATTTGACTGAAAAAAAGGAAACTGTATTCGATATTACTGCTGTAAGTTTTTTTTTTCTTTATTTATAACCTGCTATAAACTAATTATATTAAAATACTAAATTACTTATTTAAAAAATAATGCAAATTTCAATATTCTGATGTTTTTATTCATGGCACCCTTTATGGATAAGAATTTTCCCATAGCATCCTAGTATTACACAGTTTGCACTAGCAATTTATGTAATATTTTAAAGGGGCAACAACACTTGCAAAACCTTTAGAAAAGCAGCTGATATTGAAGTACTTTTTTCTCAGGAATTACGGAAGTGATTTTAATAACTTTTTAGAAATAGTTTTGGCAGTAGCTAAAATATAAATTGATCATTTGGCAAAAAATATAAATAAAAAAATACATTTGTTACACATTTTTAATTCTAAGATTTTTTTTTTTTTTTAAATAATGTTCCTTCTTCCTTAAAAGAATTTATTTTTCAGAAAACAAAAACAATTAAATATAGCTGATTATAATTAAAAAACAAAATGAAATTGCACTTCTGCAGTCCCCTTCACACATGATTTTTCTTTCTTGTTTAACATATTGCCAATTTCTGTCATTTTGTTTTCTTGTATTGTCTGCATATGTTACTTTTCTTTTTTTATTTACATTACATACAGTGTTAATAAGATTATGATAACTGAATAACGTTTCTGCTAGAGATTGATATAACACGACAGCTTGGCTTTACATAAGTAGATTACACTTTTAAGAATTTTAATTAGTCACAAATAATAAAGTGCAGTTGATTTAAACATTACAGGATTTTTTATTTTAATTATTTTCAAAATAAAATAAACTTTCATTCATAGTTCATTGTTTGTGTATAAGTTATTTGTTAGATAGCTTTATTCTAAACAAAAAATACCTTATTTATTTATTTATTTTTTTTTTTCGTTGACTAAGCATTTGGCAAAATCTGCACAGAAAATACCCAACATTAGTTTGTGATATCTGCACGGGATTCTAACAGCATCAGAAGAGCATGGAATCTCACAGGATTGCAATCCCCTATGTATTAACAAATTTTTTGTTGTAAAATTGATTGTAAAAAAGATTGTGATTTTTTTTATATATTTTTTTTTATCATCACTATTAACTCTTTCTAACTCAATAACTTCGATTTGAAAATTATTTATTCAGATGTTAGAAAACCTCATTTTAAGCATGTAAAAAATAACAACAAAACAAAAGAACAAAAATAAAAAAAGTATTGACTTAAAGGTGCTTTTTTCACATCTGCAACAAACAGAAAATTATATTTCTCAGAAATATTGTCAATTTTCTAATACAAATTTGTAAAGCATATGAACTTACCTTTGTAATCTTTGGATGTATAAAGCCTTTCTAATTTTACAAAATTTATGAAGTTCATTTTAGCAATAACAATGTGAAACTGCTCAAATGATAAATAAAACTTATGAAAATTCATCTCAGTATCGCCTTCTGTTGAGAATTCTATGAGCAAGTTATATTAACTGCGGTATTGGAAGATAGCAACAATAAATAAAATCGTCATCTATTGGTTAAAAATAGAAATAAGATAAAAATAATATTAAAATTTTGTTTCTTAAAATAAGTAAAAGCACCTGGTAGACCGAACCTCACCTCACTTGGTAGTTTTTTCAACATTCATGCTGCATTTGAGTAAAGTAAAAATTTTATTATTTATTTCTACATAAAAATATAATTTCTAGTTTCTAAAAGTTATAATAACCAATGCTGTCAATTCATTTTATGTGATGTTTTGTATATATATTATTCTTTATCCAATTTCTCCATGTTATAGAGATAATAGTTATGATTTTTACAAAAATATATTTATGCAGTTGTAAAATATCAAATTGTTTTATTGTTGAGGTATTCCAACACTTTTTTCCATACGGCATTATGGGTGTGACGAGGACTTTCTGTAAGCAGAAACACTAACTGGTTTGGCTTCTGAACCCTGAAAACAACAAAGTAGGGAATTCCATTCCATATATAAAAACATAAAAAGATATATATATATATATATATATATGGCACTTTACAGAAAACAACAAAGATGGATTCAGTTTAGTCAGATGTGTTTTTTGAGTTCTGAAGATGCTATTATCAAAAGACTCAGAATATGCTCTCAACTGTAGAATTAGCCATAATTTAATGGAATTGCTAGAGTATATTACAGGGTCTCAAAATAATTTCACTCAATCACTTCTGAAATATGATGCGAGAAATTAAAAAAAGGAAACGGCATGCAAATGACAAAAGAATAAAGCCTTGTCAAACTGCTCTTTACAGTGCCAGAAAAAGCTGATTACAGAAAACTCACTGTTTGTATGACCTACGAAGCATTCTCAGTTGTTAGTTACACTCAATTCTAATTCAAAGCATCATAGATAATGAATGTTGGTAAATCAGCTTCGCAAAATATAATATTGATAAATGTGTTCAAGCTTTCACATACTCACAATTTTACCCAAAAAATTCAGTCAGCCAAAAAAAAAAAAAAAGAAAAACACCCCATACATTTCAATTGCCAATTTTTTCCACAAAAAAAAACAGAAATAACCATTCGACTGGAAATTATGTTTTCTTTCAATTTATGTTTTAAAAAAACAAGTTTATAGATTTGGCAGAAAACTTTTCTTGGATCAAAATTACTAGCAGCTTTTTAATCAAGTAATACATGCTGTATTACACCAGTAGTCGAAGGCCCCAATTACAAGAAAGTAACAATATATATATATTTTTTAATTGCGTAAAAAATAAGGTTGTTTCATTTTACAAACATTTGAATTTAAAGGACAATTTATTATTCACATTATAAAAGAATATTTTTCAGAATCATGTTTAGTGGTATTTTTTTATGTTAATTCCATTTCTTTGTCATTTACCTGCAAAACACTGTCATTTTATCTGCAAAATTTTAAGCTCAGCCGTTTTTAACTTGATTGTGAATGACAGTATATCAGCATCATTATTAAGATTTTTTAAAGTATCACAACTAACTTTGCTGAAATTGATACTTATCTAATTATTTTCTCATGTTCAAATCAGTATATAAATATTGTTTTATATTGCCTGTCTGTATGATATAGATCCATAATATAATAAATTTTTACACTTAATTTATTTTATTTTCTTATGTTGCATAAACTGTGCTAATTTCATGGAGCTAAAGTGTCAATGTTTCATATTTTTTCTCATTTCTATTGATTTTTACCAGAGTATTTCTATAATCTGAGATACTATTTTGCTGAAAGATTTAATTAAAATTTTATAAATTTGTAGCAGGAATCAATATACAGTTATGTTTTAATGTTTATTTTCAGTGTTATTACATTGTGGTTGATACTAATGTACTTATCAGGGAATTGGATTTAATTAATGAGCTTAAGGACACTCCATTAGATGGTAAGAATGCAAGTTTTTAATTTTATTTATCAATTATTTGAAAAGCTACTTTGAATTAATGAACTTTTATTTGAATTTTAGGTTGTGGTCCTCCACATATATTTATTCCATGGGTCGTTATTGAAGAGCTTGACAAATTAAAAAGCCAGAAATTACTCAAGGTACTTTTAGATATTCTAGTGACTACTATATTTATTTTATTATGTTTAATATAATTATTCATATAGTTTTTTTTAAGAGCTTTCTGACTGGCTGTCTCTGAGATCAATACAACTCTGTCAAAATACTGTGACCCAAAATTATGGGGGTGGGGAGCGTTATTGCAACTGTGATACCAAGTGATTTCTTTACTGCCGGTGATCTGTGGCAATAAATTTCTGCAGCTTATGTACATTTTCAACCTTTTGTATTTGGTACAATTTACAGAGGTTGGTACAATTACTCCGGTGGCAGAGATGTGCCAATGCATTCCATAGAAGTAAAAAAACTAGGTCACTCTCTCTTTATCCAAATGGATGAAACATTATTTTGATCACACAGTTATTATCGCAGTTTTTAGATTCACCAAAGGACTAAATCACCTGTAGGAGCACCAACCGTGAGGCAGAGGTGATAAAATCTCCTGCAGAAGTTCCCTACCAACATACAGCAAAACCTCCCCCGGAACGGGCCTGGAATAAACGAACAATTAATGAACCATGTTCACAGAGCTATTGTAAATGCATACTGAATACACCAATGCAGAAAAAGAAAATAAAAAGCAATAAATTAACAGGATTTAAGGACCAGAGTATAACCACAAGTCCATTAACATATACTAACTATAAATTTATAAATAAAAACAACTTTAAAGACCATTAAAGTTACAAAGGTCTAACTAGCCTATAATAAAACTAACTAAAACTAATGAAATTTTAACAATACAGTAAGTAATACAGGTCCTTAAATATCAAAGAAAATTACATAAATAAATGTCTTTTATAGAACTGCACACTGAGACAGCAACACAAGTAATGCAGAGTAGCAGAGTCGGTACCAGTTCTCATACCAAAATGTTAATTCTGGAAACCACAACACACACTTAAGGCACAAGTCAAAAACTGTATCCAGGAAGTCAGAATTTTTATTAACATATATTCGAAGTTACCAGAAATTAGTAAATTGATAAAACTCAATTATAGGTTCTTAATACACAATAATAGAGCAATACCATATTCCATCACCACAGCAATGTATCCTCTAAAATAATTGTTCTGATGATAGATAACATAAACTGCCAATGAAGGGATCAACATATTTAAAAACCCTGATACCAAGTCTACCAATTTTTTACTATATCTGAAAATTCTGTCATATTCTCTTTCTGTTTTTATATAAAATGGAACAAGCCAACCAACTGATCATAGGGAAGAATGCTTGAAACACTTTTCTAAAAACATGAAACACTTTGTAAAAAAAACACTAATTTCGTCAAATGATCATGGTAAAAAATCGGGAGTTTCATCAAAGATCGCGGTTTTAAAAAACACGAATTTTATAAAAGGATTGTGGTTTAAAAAAAAAAAAAAAGAAGGGTAAATTAAAATCTATTAACATAACATATTTACTTTTAATTTGGAGCTGCTACAAATCATAATTAATCTGTTACAAAACTGTAAGTAACCCACTGCAAAACTGCAATTTACTTCACCAAAACTGATATTTCACCTGCTCCAAACATATTATAAAAATGGATTTTTGATTTTCCACCCCAGTAAAACTAGAAATAAGTTGCGATCTAACAAGAGTGATGATACTTTGGAACAAGTATTGATGGCAAAATTAAGCCTTCAAGTATATTGTTATGAACAAAATTTTGAAAGTTCTTTTCTAAAAAATGCTAAATCTTGCACAACTATTAGTAATTGCTCATAATTGAAATAAAATAAATTAAAAATAAAAAACCTAGTGACTAATCTTGGTGTATGAAATATGCAAATAATATAGCAGTGTTTTTCTTTTTCTCAAGTATTAATTGCCACTGCTAAATTTTTTGCATTTGGGGGAGGGGGGGAGGGCAAAATGTCGAAAAAAAAAAGTCTCCTGATTTCTAAACAAAAATCTCTTGATTTTTTACTTTGAGTGGTTGGCAAGTCTGACTAGGTTGCATAAACAGTGAATGACTGCTAGAGTAAAAGAACTTTGCCTATCATTTTCAACGTCTTGTTTTGCACCAGGATTGGCTCTGGTCACTCTATAGTTATCTGTAGTTTTTCTGCATGTTTGATGCAATATAGTTTTTGTGATTCTCTAAATTAAACCCTGCAACAAGAATTTATTATTTATTTATTTTATTTTTTTCAAGAATTTATATATTAACAATTAATGACTACATAAAGTTAGTAAGATAGATGGTCAGGAAAAGAATAATTTTAGATTTGCATGACTGCATAAGACTATCAAAATAACGGGAAAAGATAATGAAGAATTTGTTCCTGTAATAAATTCGTAGGTTAAGGATGATTAATCATTTAAACTATATTAGATATTCACATTTTTTACAAGCTACAAAAGCAAGATCTTGGCTAATACGTGAGCAAAACATTTGTTCATTTCTATGTGATTTTCGGCAAAAAGTAGGGTGGAATTAGGAAAGAAATCCCATTCTTTTCAAACACTTTTCTTTCTCAGTGATAATATTTCTGTTACAACTGTATGTCAAAATATAGTAATTTAACAGTTTTACCAGACAGAATTTGATCCTTCAAAGAGAACCTTCCTCCCCACACAGCCAAGAAAATGCAAAGAAATGTCCTCAGGGAAAGAAAGAAAGAAGGGAGATATTGTAAAGACGTTTCAAATACCACCCCTTTGTAAGATTTGCAACTGAGCCATGAAAAGGCAGGAAATAGTAGAAAACCTTTATTTGTTTCTTTCTTTAGATCCAGACTGTGAGCCATACTAACCAGAGTTTTTATGTCTCTTATTGTATTGAAAATGAAAAAGATATGTGAAATCAATTGCTCAAATATTGAAGTGACTACTGCAATGCTACCCAACTTTTTCTGGGAAAAAGGGAAGTGATCAGTTGCATTACTTAACGTGTTATTCATGTTCTTTGGAATTACTAGTTCTTTAGAGGCTGTGACTTCAGTACTCTGATTTTGTCTAAAGAGAAGACTGTTCTAAAGAAATATTACACTCACAAATGTAAGAATGGGTATCTTATGTTTACTTTATGGTATTAATTTAATTTAGCATTCAGATTATAAGAGCAATTCATACTAGTAATTTGTGTGTTTTTGTAAATATTTTTATTATATGCATGGGTATTGTATAAGTAATTGTTAATACAAAGACTTTTATAATTCCCTTTTAGGTAGATTTCGTAAGAAATACTACCTATTACATTCTCACCTAAGTTGGAAATTTTGAAAAATTTTTGCAGATCTACGCCGATCATGACTCCCAGAACCCAAAACCACCCCCAGTTCAAAACTTTATATATCTATCTATCTATCTATCTATGTCGCTTTTTTCTGACCACGATAACTGGAAAAATTCTGCATAAATCTCTTCCAAACTGATACATAAAATCAAGGGTCATAAAATCTCGGTCAAGTTCGTTAATGGGCAAAATCGAACCAGGGGGGGGGGGAAATGGGGGGGGCTTTTTGTGAAAACAGAAAAACCCTCATAATTTCTTTATTTTTATACGTATCGAATCCGTTTAAAGTTATTATTACTTCTAGGAAAAGGGCCGAAAAATTATGTATGACAGATTTTTGATATAATTAAAAATGGCCCCAAGGGGGGGAAAAAAGGGGGGTTTTAGAAGAAAAAAAATCATAGCTTCGTCAATTCACAAGATATCAAATCCGCGTAAATTTATTATTAATCCTCTTAGTATTATCTAAAACTTTTATATTGACAAGTTTTTTATAGGACCAACCGTTATAGCAAAAAAAAATTAAAAACAAAAAAATCCCTGCCGGCTCCGCCTGCAAACAAGTTATTTTTCGATGTAGGCAGTTCCAACTCCCGCTTCTTTTCGAAACTGATACATAAAATCAAGGGGCATAAAATCTCGGTCAAGTTCGTTAATGGGCAAAATCGAACCAAGGGGGGGGGGGGGACTTTTTGTGAAAACAGAAAAAAAACCATAATTTCTTAATTATGATACGTATCGAATCCGTTTGAAGTTATTATTACTTCTAGAAGAAGGGCTGAAAATTTATGTATGACAGATTTTTGATATAATTAAAAATTGCCTTAAGGGGGTGGGGGGAGGGAGGTTTTTGAAGAAAAAAATTCATAACTTCGTCAATTCCCAATCTTTCAAATCCGCTTAAATTTATTATAAATCATCTTAGTAT
Source organism: Maratus michaelseni (assembly GCA_963931845.1). Taxonomy (NCBI): domain Eukaryota; kingdom Metazoa; phylum Arthropoda; class Arachnida; order Araneae; family Salticidae; genus Maratus; species Maratus michaelseni. The sequence goes on from OZ007588.1 coordinate 206,891,223, forward strand.
TATCTAAAACTTTTATATTGGCATGTTTTTTATAGGACCAACTCTTATAGAAAAAAAAAAAAAATCTTTCCTGGGTCCGCCTGCAAACAAGTTTGGTTTCGAAGTAGGCGGTTCCAACTGCAGCATCATCACAAAAAGGTCATTTCTTCCGCAATTCCCGACAAACAGGCGCCCCACGGTCTGCGTCTTTGAAATCTACCTGTGCCTGTAGGCCGAGCCGTCAGGGATTTTTTTTCTCGTATTAACTGAGTTCAACTGTATTTTGAAATTGATTCATTATTTTAACTTATGATAATATTTTAGGTTAGTGGAAGTGCTGGTGAAGCTATCCGGTTTCTTAATTCTGTGTTGGGTAAACATCCCAGATTCCATGGTCAATCACCAGCTGAGGTAAATCATCTTCCTTTCTTATTTATCAATTTTGTCTTTAAGTTAAATGCATAAACTTTTATGATATTTTTTTTGGTCCTTGATGTCAGAACAGTTTATATCTGAAAAATATATAATCAAAAGTTATTAGTAGAAGTTCTTTGCCATAAACATTGCCATGTAGTACAGTCATGGAAAAAAAAGATCACCTCTTACTAATTTTGTGGTAAATAACAGTTTAAAAAAATTATAAGTACCTGAAAATTTGGAATAATGTCTAGTAATTAATATTATAATTATATATAAACTATGCTTCAAAAGTTGTGTACAAATTAAAAATTGTACCAATTTTCATTTTTTAAATGATTATTGTCACTTTCAACATTTTATTTGAGTTACTTTGATCAAATCAGCTGAAAAAAGTATAGGCACTTTTTCTTAAGTCTTCATAGAGGTAGAAGGGGCCAAATTTTGAGGTTGCTAATATTAAATCCATGTAACAATCTTTAATTTATATCTTTCCAAAAAAGTATCTGGTTGAAAAGTTTCTCCAGTTATGAGAAATATTGAATGAACATTGAATAGGCCTTTATTTTGATTCTTAAAATTCATATAAAAAAAAAAAAAACTATGAGTTATGATCTATATTAATTTTTATGTGAAAAGAAGGGACTGCATAAACTTTTATGATATTTTTTTTGGTCCTTGATGTCAGAACAGTTTATATCTGAAAAATATATAATCAAAAGTTATTAGTAGAAGTTCTTTGCCATAAACATTGCCATGTAGTACAGTCATGGAAAAAAAAGATCACCTCTTACTAATTTTGTGGTAAATAACAGTTTAAAAAAATTATAAGTACCTGAAAATTTGGAATAATGTCTAGTAATTAATATTATAATTATATATAAACTATGCTTCAAAAGTTGTGTACAAATTAAAAATTGTACCAATTTTCATTTTTTAAATGATTATTGTCACTTTCAACATTTTATTTGACTTACTTTGATCAAATCAGCTGAAAAAAGTATAGGCACTTTTTCTTAAGTCTTCATAGAGGTAGAAGGGGCCAAATTTTGAGGTTGCTAATATTAAATCCATGTAACAATCTTTAATTTATATCTTTCCAAAAAAGTATCTGGTTGAAAAGTTTCTCCAGTTATGAGAAATATTGAATGAACATTGAATAGGCCTTTATTTTGATTCTTAAAATTCATATAAAAAAAAAAACTATGAGTTATGATCTATATTAATTTTTATGTGAAAAGAATCAGCATTGTCAAAAACATGGTTATGTTCTTTTTAGGTTCATTCCTATCATTAGTTTTTGAGATATAGAAAGATTTTACTTTTTGATAATAGAAGGGAATTGTCTCCCATTGAGTTGAAGTATCGTGGCCTGTCTCTTTCATTGACTATGATTTTCCCCTGTAAGATCTTAATTTTATTTTTCTAAATTTATAGATAAGCCCCTAATGCATTTTCTTTTATAACTCTGTGAAGATTTAAGATAAAGTGCATAAACGACTATGTACTTTACTGGGCTGCTTAGATCCAAGGAACTCAAAGTGTCAAAAGTGGGTGTTACTATTTTAAAAATGAAAGTTGGTGCAATTTTTTATCTGTAGACAACCCCCAAAACATAATTAGTAGACGTTATTCCAAGCTGATTAGTACCTATATCTTTTTTATAAGATTACTTGCATTAGAGTTAGTAGGAGATGATCGTGATTTTTTTCCAGGACCATACATTCAGCAGACATGTACAGCACACACACACACAAAAAAATAATATGCAATCCATAATTTAGTTCTAATTGCCAAAAAAAAAGTAGCATTTTGGTTTGTAAAAACTTATTTATTAAATTTTTCTTCTTTCTTCTTCTCATATAGGGTCACATCTACATTTAAAATTCAATCCTATGCTCAAAGATTGAATAGCAACACCATAATTTTAACATGCACTAGCAAAGCCAGCAGCTTTGCATGTGTGGTTTTAGAAATATGTCAAATGATATTGGTGTATCTATTTACATGAAATTGAGTTAACATTGAATTGTACTGTTACTGATAATTTAAATGTCAGTAATTAAGTCACATTCTAGTGTAACATTATTCAGGTATTGGTATAAACATTTTATTAAATACCTAAATTAAAAGAGAAAATCCCTATTCCAACCAAACTGCATCCACTTCCTAGAGAAAAACAGATAAAATGTAGCCTGTTTATGAACTCAGTCCTCCACCTAGCTTACAATTAAGTAATTTTTAAAATCAGTTTGGTAGTTTCTGAAATCACCTACAAAAGTACAAATGTTTCTTCTTTTTAGCATAGCTAGAATTATAAAAGTCCAAATATTGCTAAATAGCTAGTTGAAAAAATATTGATCTAATATATTTATATTCATATATATATATATATATACTTCATTTTATATGACAAAAGGCAAAATATGAAGTTATCCTATCTGAATTCATTTTATTTATTACTATTATTTTAATGAGTTATAGCAATTATTGGTACTTGTGTTTTGCATTTCTCAGAAAAGTGATGCGAATCTTGGTGAGATTGTATTAGAGTTAGGGCTGACAAGAAATTGATTTTTTGAAAATTTGAATTAAAAGTAAAAACAATGTTAATGTGCATTTATATCTTAGAAGTTATCTCTATGCCAAATTTGAAAGATCTGACAGTAGCAGAGAAATCATAGTGAAAATATAATTATAGTATATTTTCCACCCATTTGAAATTAGATTTATTTTAAAACTTTTCTTTGGGAGCATTTGTGGTGTAAATTAATTATTGCTTCAGATGAAGGTGTAGTTATATATTATTAAATAGTAATGAAGTTCTTTATTTTAAATATTGCGTTGTATTCGCTAGACCCCTTAACGTTCTTTTTGGTCAAAGCAGTGGTAAAAAAATAAAAGGAAAAGAAACTTCTTACTTGAATGGTGTCTGCTGTACACAAAATGAAGAGGAGCCTTTTTTTTTTAAGAATATAAATCAAATATCTTTATTCATTCTTTTTGGAAGAGAAGAAAGAGGCCTTCACCCGTTGGTCACCTTATTTTAATAATTATGTTGGCTGATAAAGATGATCTTTTCCACTCGAAGAATTGATTTTTAAAATTAAAATGCAGCATCAATCCAAATTTTAAAGATGAGAATTTCAATTAAACCCTTTGCGCGCCATCAAAAAAATAAATTCAGACAGGGGAAACATCATCGTAGAATTTCGCCGGACTCCGCAGACATCGCTGCAGCAGGCAGGCAGGCTTGGCCCGCAATCTTTTGAAACGAAAACTACATTATGGCAGGTTCATCAACAAAACAGATTCTTATTTAAAATTAACGAAATTTTTAATTTATAGTAAGAAACGGGGACACCAAAAGTATCCGGACGACAAGATTTAAATCTATTAGAGAATTTTAAAAAATAGCTAATATCTTAATTAACAAATCCGAACAATTCATTTAAAAACATTTATTTTAACTTGCGCCAGCAATCGGAAAGTAACCACGCCCCCAAAAGATAAGCCTCCTTTTACAGCTACCTAATGCGTACGTCACAAGAGGGAGCGAGATAGCAGCTCGATGACGTCATCACAATACGAGCAGAACGGAGAGGGAGCACATCGGTGAAGAGAGCAAGGAAAACGCCGATTAATGCCCGATGTAAAACACTCGCGTAAAAATAAATACGGAATTGAATCCAAATAATATCGACGTGAAAGGCCGAAAGAAATAAAAATATAACATGATTTAAACATTGTGAGATTTCATATCACAGCATTATGGAATAAAATTAATGTCAAATTTAAATCCTCAATAGTTTTAGAGTAATCATGATTTTAGAATGCTTGTTCATCATTTCACCCTTTTAAATTTCTAATAACTGTTCTTAGCCAGCATTTACATCTTAAAAGTAATTACCATGTCAATTTTCTCGTTTCCAAACCCAACAGTTTCTAAGAAATCTTAATTTTTGAACATTTAAAAAAAAAAATCTTGATCACCCCCTGCGAGACAGTAATCCCGAGATAAAAAAAATTTCTATGTTTAACCCCTTCGGGACCGACGGCTTTTACACAAATTTTATTCGGTTGGCACCACTTTTAAAAAAAAAGCTATCTTTACTTAAACTATCACAAAAATGTTCTTATTAGAGAAAGCAAATATTACTTTTAGTTTTTACTGGTGCCTAAAACAAATTATGTGTGCTCTTTTTGAGGTTTCATATATGATACCATGGTCCCGAATGGGTTAAGCAGAGATATTAATCATTATAATTCAGAAAGAAGTGTTGAGATCATTACGGTAGTTTCAGTGTAACAGTGATTTTATAAATTTTTATGCTCATTTCACTCTTTCAAGTTAAAAAAAAAAAATCTAACATTTATACTTTAAAAGTATTCAACATGTGTGCTTTCAAGTTTACAGGTACAACAGTTTTTAAAAAAATTTAATTTTAGAATGTTCTTCCTTGGCATTTTCATTCTGTGCATTAAATATATAAAAAAAAACGAGTTCCTTTGCAGGAGGGTTAACAGGTAAAGTTAAGATATTCTTTTTTTGAAAAAAATTATTGCACTTCTGCTCCTTCTTAAAACTTTTATAACAAATTAGTGAAGGATTTTGGCATATACAATTGAATATTGTAAGATGCATGTCCATTATTAAGTTGTGATGGTCATAAGAGTTTCTCTTGATTTGAGGAATTTTTACCAAATCTATTTCCTGATTTATATCCTTAAAAATGTATTAAGAAATTGGAATATAATTAATACTATTAAGCATTATGATTGAATTAATTATTATTGTACTTAAAAAACACATTTTTCATAAATATTAAGTTATCTCTTAAAAAGTATCTGATTTGTTATAGCACAACTATTATATAATTTGAATATATAATTCAGTTGTTCTTCTGCATGTATTCTCGTTCTTTAAAGAAATTTATCACTAAAAGTAAAATAATTTTGCCTGATACACATAAAAAAAATTAACATTACGTTACATTTGTGTTACATTTGCAGTTATTTTTTTATGTTTATTTTAAGTGATATTTAGTTGGTTTTAGAATTTTTTTTTTCCTATATTGTTTGCAAACAATTTAGCCTTACTTTCAGTAAATAATATATAATCTAAGTATAAATGTAATAAGTCACATTAGTTTCTGTCTGCAATTAAATATTTTATTTTTTAATATAATCAGCTTGTAGTTAGATACACTTTTTTACAGTTTATGCTCTTGCAAAAGTAATGTAGCTCTTTGCATTCTAGGATATTTAATATAGTTATGCTATTTAAATAGCCTAATTTAGTTGTGTATGGAATATCACTCCAACAGACTCACTGGAATGCAAAGGGTTAAAGATTATATAAAATAATTTTTCTTTTTTCTTCTTGTTTGCTTTTATATTATTTAATTTCAATGGAACTTTTTCCCAATCTAATATAGGCTGAAGCTTGGTCAAAGACATACAGTAAAAATAATGATGATAAGATCATGGAATGCTGCATGGGCCTCAGTAACCAAAGTGAGCTTTTAATATATTCTTATATTTATATCAACTACTGTAACTAATTCCATTTTAACAGAGTTCATTCTCTAGGAGTTTGTGTGGAGCAGGACGATGTATGCCTCATTGTCCTAGACCCCCATATTACTGAGAAAGCTTACCAAATTAAATACAAAGCAAATACCTGTTCTTTAAATTCCATTCTTTATTTCAAACGAGAGCCAGATACTGTTAAGATAATAAAAAGAAGAAAGAAATGTGCCCTCCTCTACTGGAGAAGATGGAAACTAAAATGAAGTGAATTAGTTATAGGTACTAAGGTGAAAGTTACCTGAAAATCTGATAATTAGAAGACAAGAAAACTAAGAAATATAGTACAAAGTCTCAAATTCGGACGTCCAAAATTTGGAATTCCCAGAAATGTACACGTTTTTTCAACCAGTGTTTTTTGAAACCGAATTCCTTTTTCTAATTCCAAAAATCTCTGCAAAATGAAAAAAAAAAAAAAAAAATTGGAAATACTAAAAAATTTGTGGTATGAATTCTGAATAAACTTTATTGAAAAGAGGACAATATTTACTATATTGGACTAAAAGATTAAAACCTTTTACTAATGTGGAAAAATCACAGCAAAAAAAAAAAGAAAAAGAAAGAAAATGCTAAAAATTAAAATTTGCAGAAGACAAAATTTACTATAGTGGGCTAAAACATTTTAATTGGAATTTTTTCACAAATGACAGATTACTACTGGCCGCAAAACATGAAAAAATGTTAAAAATCATGGAGGATAAAAATTTCTTAAAACTTATCATAATTTAAAAAGATTAAAATTTACTACTAAGCTAAAAGTTTTAAACTGAATTCCTTTTACGAATGTAAAAAAAAAATCGCTGCGAAACTGGAAAGAACGCTAAAATCATATTGAAAATCACATAGCAGATTGCTAAATATTCAAAAACTCAGTTAAACTACAGTTTATTTATCTATGTTTTGGTATACATGAAAACACAGATATATTTCTAAACAAGCAATATAATGAGGGGCTATTTTTGCACATAACATTTATACATAATCATATACTGCATAAATTTATTTACTACTAACTGACCCACCCAGCATTGCCCAGGTCCGTCGAAAAATAGCACAAAACACAAAAAAACTCTAAAAATCACAATAAGAAAATCACGCAAAATTTAAAAATAGCTGCATAAATTCCCTAAAAATTTCACTGACTGAAAAGAGAACAAAATTTGCTATATTGGGCTAGAAGATTGAAACTGGATTCTTTTTACTAATGTGGAAAATTCTCAGAAAATCACACACACACACACACACACACAAAATACCCCACTAAAATATCAAAAATTAAAGAGGATAAAAATTTATTATTATATTGGGCTTAAAAGTTAACAGGATTTCTTTTACAAATATTGAAAAAGGCAAAAAAAAAAAAAAAAAAAAAAAAATCATGAAAAATTTTAAAAATCGCTGTATGAAGTCCGAATAAACTTTATTGAATAGAGGACAACATTTAATATATTGCGCTAAAAAAGGTCTTGCTAAAAATTTAAAAATTGCAGAAGACAAAATTTACTATAGTGGATTAAAACATTGTAGTCAGAATTCTTTCATAAATGACCAAAAATTCTGCAAAAGATGCTAAAAATTGCAGAGGATAAAAATTACTATATTAGGCTAAAAGTTTGAAACTGAATTCCCTTTACAAATGTAAAAAAATCTCCACAAAACACAAAAAAACTAAAAATTTGCAAGAAATTCAAAAATCGCTGTATGAATTCCAAATAAACATTATTTAAAAGAAGTCAACATTTACTATAATGGGATAAGAGATTGAAAGCGGATTCCTTTTACTAATATGAAAATTCGCCACAAAATTAAAAAAAAAAATTGCATAAAAAATTAAATTAAAATTGTTGTAATTGTAATGTTTTTTTCCTTAAAAAAAAAAAAAAAAATTCCTCTATTAAAATATTTGTTTTAGTATTACCTTTTTCAGTATTAAAAGGCCTTACTGATGAAAATGTTTTGCAGATAGAAAGAGGGGTGAGAGGGGTAAATTAGGATTTTTTTTTTTTGACAAATAAACTGCAGATGATCCAAAATTCAGGAAAGTTCGGAATCGTTGAAGTTTTGAAAATTCCAGATCTTGGACTTAGTACTGCACTGTATGTATAGTACCAAAAGTGCCATATGGTAGTGATGGGCAAAAATCTGCTAGAGTTTAGAAAAGCTGTCCAAATGAAACAAAAAATTAGGGAAAGATAGGGAATAGGTTCAGGAGTCTAAAAAGGTAAAAACCCAGAATAGAAAAACAATATAAAGGAAGAAAGAGGGGCAAAAGCAATTACTATCTCACAAACTAAGACGCCTATCGAAAAAATAAGAGCAGATTTAAGGACGATGACCTAATGTTACTAGTTTGGGACACTTCACAAGCAGCAGATTGGAGTGAAGGATAAAGATGGTGTTAAAATATATATAAGGTAAGCAGGAGCAAAGAGGGAATAAAGTAGGGTGGAAAAGAAGAGAGGGGGGGGGGGGGAAATCGCCACAAAATGCATAAAAACAGTAAAAATCGCATAAAAATTTTAAAATCGCAGAAGACAAAATTTGCTTTATTGGGCTAAAAGATTGAAACCAGGTTCCTTTTAAGAATGTTAATTAAATATCATTAAACATTCATGAAAAATTCAAAAATCGCTGTACGGATTCCAAATAAACTTTTTTTTAAATTTGTAAATACATTATACATAAAAACACTAGATAAATTTGTAATAATTCGTGAATGTATCCCTTTATTCCTCCAAAGTGTCCTTTTATAGCAAAATGCACACCTGCCCTTGATCCTAGAATGAACTCTAATTTTAATATCTTATATAGCCTCTCTTTGATTTCATTTTAATATATCTTGTATATTTTTTTTCCTTCTGAGAGAATCTACGGGAGAGATTTCCAAATTAAACAGGTTTGCAGGCCACAAATGATTATATAAATTTATAGGTGACCACATCAGCAGTGATGATGTAGTAAAATTTTTTATGAATATTACATTTAATCAGGTAAAAAAAAATGCATAATTTTAATTTAATATTCATTGAACATGTGACTAATCCTTTAGAATTAAACACTAGTTTTTTAGAGAAAGAGTTTAATTTAATTATTTATAATGCTCTGTGGATCCCAAAAATAGGCATTGCAGGCTGCTAGTTGGAAACCCCCCTATCTACTGTTCGTTAATTTTATAATCATGTGCAATTATTTTTATACATTTGATAAAGAAAATTTTAAAATTGTATGGTGTAAATTACTCAACTGTTATTTTTTTTTTCTGCAACTATAATTTGATGCGTGGATAAAAAAAAGAAAAGTTTGGATTAGAAATTCCCACCTGCATAATTTTATTCTGCACATCTTTTCCCCTTTTTAATTTACGTGTGTAATGTACTGAAAATGTTTAATATTTTTCTATAAGCTGCAATAGCTGTCACTTTTACAATGATAAGATATTCAACCCATTAAACTTTTCTCCTCTTTTGATTCAGAATTTTTAAAGTTTGATATTCTACAAAATTTGAAAATTAGTTGTATTTGCAAAAAAAAAATTAAAGATAAGCGCATAATTTTCATGTTTTAGACGTGATACGTACAATTTCACTATTACTTTTCACCGTAACTGCCCAGTTTCTCAAAAAAGGGTTGCCCAATGGGATCATTGATTTGCTCTAAATTTTGTAAGTTTGATGCAGGAGACATAGTAGTGTAAAATATCCTTAAAATAATACACTAAATCTCACAAAAACAAGAAAAATAAATTGAATCTTGGAATTCTACTTTGAGTACACTTGTAGCCATCATTTCTTTTTGATATTTTTCTTCTTTGTTTACATGCATAATTTGATTATCTTTTATTATTTTCAAATAAACATTTTGAAGAGTTAACCCAAATAAAAATGGGATTTTTTTTTATCTATTTCTCTACTCTAGTGTAGCAGACCAATTAACAAAAATGAAAGATAAGTGTAACATTCAGGGGTTGAAAATCTGCCAAAATCTATACATCTACTTTATTTTGCCATACTAATAAATTGATCTTCATGGTCAACATATCTGACTTGTAATCAGATTTCTAAGAATTCTGTCCTCATTTATTCTTTTTGTTTCAGATTTTTATTTTTAGGTGCGTTCGTAATTATATAAATACGTAGCACCTATAGTCGTCGTTTGGTCCGTCCGTCTGTCCGTCCGTCTGTCTGTCTGTCCGTCCGTCTGTCTGTCTGTCCGCATATAACAACGCAAAAACTACCCAACCAAATGGTTTGCAATTTGAAATATATTATCTTTGCATAAATTTGTCGAGACATTTCAAATTTTATCAAAATCGAATCAAAACTTTAGGAGATATTAAAAAAAATATTTATTAAGAAATTTGATTTTTTTTTTAAATCGGTGCTTTTTTGTTATATGAGCTTCCGATGGATGTTAAATCGTCAAGCGACCGAGATACTTATTTTATTACAGAAATTAATATGCAGACGATATAATTCATTTCACAGAATTAAAAATCATCAAGATCTGAATATTTATATAACTAGCTGATACATATATATCTGAATATTTATATAACTAGTTAAGATATTTGTATGAACAGTGTCATAAAATATATACTTAACTAGCTGATTAACCCGTTCTACGCACGGGATATCATGAATTTAATTCTAAAACGTGCGTACGAACGCACCTCGTTTGTAACGTTTGACGTACAATTTCCAACTTGTTGTCTTTAATGTTATGTTATCTTAAATTAGGTACTGAATGTTTTATATTTTTCATCATAAATTGAACTTGTCAATGAACTTAAATTTTTCATATCTGATATTTTTTATGAGATTTTAAAAAAACAAATTATTATTTGAATATTTAAATACAAGAGTAATACCATTTTAAAATTCTGTTACATCTTTTTAATTAGCAGAATTAATTTATTAACATACAATTTTCTTTAAATTGAATTTGATTCTTTACTTGTTAATCATGTTGTTATGATTACATTTTCCAGTAAGTACAACCAAAATAGCAATATATCATAAAAATATAGGACATACTTTGAAGAACATAAATTAATGTAAAAGATAAATTGCAACATATGAAAAACATGATACATGTACAGCATTTTCACAGTACTTTCAGTAAATAATATATTACATTAAGATCCTACAATATTTCATTTATCTTGGGAGGAAACCCCATATATTTAATCATCTTCAGAAAAGTAGATTTGTTGATAAATAAAAAGTGATTTCTTATATCTTTTACAGTTTATTTTTATAGTATCTTCTTTCTTTCACACTGATGATTTCCAACATTCTTATGATATATCTTGCATTTTCAAAACTAATTCCCAGTTAGATGTTTACTGTAAAATCCTTTTTAAAAGAATATTTGGTGAAATTATTAACTGTGCATATGGCTTCCAAAAACTACACAAACTTGATAATATTGCAATCAAATTTAATATTAAGAGATGTTGTAATAGTTTTTAAATTGAATTTTATGAGTGTTTATTATCATACTTAAAGAATTTTAATTTGATAAGTGATGTTAGATATCAAAATTAAATTTTATTCTTTTTACAATGGTGAACATAAGAAGACTAATTAAAAAATATTAAATAATAAAAAAAAGAAACAAAACTCTAAAATAAAATAACAAGTATGGATAAAATTCTTGCTAATCTGGTCACATATTTGGTATACTGACTATTGAGCGACTGTGCTTAGTTTGTTAGTGTACCAAACAGTATAAGTAGATCAGATTTGAAAAAAAAAATTGTCTTTGTTCTTATCTTCATTATTATCAAATAATGTACACCAGTTTGTAACCAGATCCCAACAAATTATTTTCACATTATGTACTTAATGCAACTAGTACCAAGATATATCATATGAATGTTGAAAATCATCAGTATAGAGGAAAGAAGATACTATAAAAATAAACTGTAAAAATAAATCACTTTTTATTTATCAACAAATACCAGCACCTACTTTTCCGAAGATGATTAAATATGTGGGGTTTGTTTCCAAACTTAGAGATAAATGAAATATTGTAGAATCTTAATGTAATATATCATTTACTAAAAGCATTGTGAAAATATTGCACATGTATCATGTTTTTCATATGTTGTAATTTATCTTTTACATTTATGTTCCTTAAGGTATAATGTCATATATTTTTATGACATATTGCTATTTTGGTTAAATAATATATATATATATTTACCTCAAAAAATATTAGATATGAAAATTTTAAGTTCATTGACATGTTCAATTTATGATAAAAAATATAAAGCATTCATTTTGAAATATTTTTCTTTCAAAAATCAAATTACTACATGAAATTACCATATGGCTGCTATATTTAATTGATATAGCAGCCAATTTTGATTTTGATTTTAAATGACTACCTGCACAAAATAAAAACAAACATCTTAAAAAAGATAGTTTTATAAATATTGTGCTCTTTCAAAATATGTTTTATTGCTACTAGCATGTAGACTCACCCCAATCTATTAATATTTTTGATGACAAGTTAAAAACATATTTTAATATTTATTTATTTTTATTTTTTTCAGTGCCTGCTGAAAAAGTCATACTTTTGACTAATGATAAGAATTTGGTCAACAAAGCCATAATTTGCAATATTAATGTCCATAATTTTGAGAGTATGATAGAGAAAGTTAAGCCTGATACAACATTTAATTGTAAGTACTATATTTTTTGCTTGCTTACTTATTAATATCAAAATCATTACATTCAGAATTAACTCTAAATTTATCTATAAGGCCCAAAAGTTACCTGACAACTAAGAATGAATTTGGTACATTAAGCATGTCTACTACAGACATGAAAATCTACAGAGATAGTTGATAGAGGGTTAAAGAGAAGGAAAAAATTACTTTTTCTATTATTGACGTTTTGGTCAGAAAAGAAAGTGTCATTTTTTATAAATGCTGCAATTGTGCTGCCATCTACCTTTATTCTCAGGATTTGCAGAATAAATGTTGAAATTTCATTTATAGAACTTAGAGAATTTCTTTTTGTCTATTATCTATGATATTTTTATTACAAAAAAAAAAAAGAGATATAATATTTTTTTAACAGAGAAAAGAGACTATTTGTTGACTATTAAAGAAAACTTTGTGTATTTATTATAAATCTATTTTAAAATAAGATTTTGTAATAGTTTTTTTAATCAAATATTATTAATTTATTATTATTTTGACCAGCATAGAATCAGCTTCACAAGTTTGTCTACCTCTTTCATTAAGGTTATGCCTGTCTATAATGAAAACCTGTATAAAACTAAATATGATTATCTTAGAATCAGGCTTTGATCAAAAGTTTGATCCAAACTTTATTTTCATTTGAAGTTATGAGATAGACAGGAGAAGAACATCTAGTATGAAAATAAATGTTAGTGGCAGCCCTGATAATTTTTTTTTTAATTGAGCCATATAAAAAAATTAATTTTGTATTTTAATACATATACAGCTTCTTGGAAAACAAGCGTCATATCTAAATCTTATATTTTATTTCAATACATTTTATAATTGGAAATATGTTTTATCATCTATGGTTTAAGAAATAATTTCTATAACGTCTGTTTTGAATCATCCAGTATAAGTATGTTAAATATTATTAATCTAAGTTTTGAAGCTTTGATTGGGTATGTAAGTGTATGAATGTAAGCCTTATTTTTTATATTCAAATTCAATGTACATTACCTAATTTTACAGATTTGTTAAAATTATGATTGCTTTTGTGGTTACGTTTAAATAGGTAAATGTATTACACTCCCCTCCCATCAACTAAAAAAAAAAAAAAAAAAAAAAAGCACTATTGTACATTTGTCATGAGAATAATCTCCATTATGTTGTATTTATATATTATTTAATTATTTTCTTATTCCTTTAATTAATTAATTTTTATAAAATACGATCTTCTTCATATGGTGCTATTCTAATATGCACTCTACTGAGAACATATTTTTTGTTCCACTTACAAAAACATTTACATTCGAAGCAACCAACAAATATTTAGCACTGTATTAGTGCAAGCAAATTGACAAAGTTTGGAGACTTTTTTCATTGAAGAAGCAAAAGAAGAATTTACAATAGAAAAAGTTATTTATTACATGTATGCATGTTTATACAAATGTAGGTTAGGTTTTATTTAATTTTTAGTATAAAAAATTAATCAGTTCACCTTCTATGTTTTTTTCTTCTGGTGTAAATTTCAATGTTTCAGATTTAAAAATAGATTTAAATTTCAAGCAGTTGTTTTTTTATCTAACTATTTCTATTTGATATTGGCACTATGTATGTTTAATTTTCCCTCCTCCACTCCCCCCCCCTTTTTTTTCCTTCCTTGACTGTTTTACCGCTTTGCCTACAGTTTTCTCTATTTAAACTTACTTTTCAATGAAAATCATATCACACATTGGAGTATTGATTGTTGAAATATGGAAATTGACACTCCTGTATTACATGATTTTACAAATGTTTACCTTTTCTTTTAATCTAGTTAATATGATAAAATTCTAGATCAGGTGTTCCCAAACTTTTAAACCGACATACCACTAAATCGAAGTTCATACTTCCGCGCACTATCATATATCAAACGTAATGTTAATAAAGGAAAATTTTTGTAAGTGGAACTTCTCATATTTTGTTCGACTTCAAATCACCATTTTAAATAACTTTACTGTATTAAAAACCAATTTCCATGAAATAGAAATAAACTTACACATTTGGTACAGAAGAAGAAAAAAATTTCAATTGACAGACTTAAATAAATAATGAATTATATTTCAAATAAAACTTCAATACTGAAATAACCAGTACACACACACATACAAAAAAAAATGTTTTAACTCCTCCTATTTGAACAAGCTACTCTTACTTTAACGGATTCAGACTTTACCTTCAGATTATACAATTTAAAAAACATGTTTAAAACAGTTTTTCTGTTAATTAACTGTTTCATTGATTAATTTTTAAATTAGGCCTTTATTTACAAATTTTAATTTTTTTCCCGTATAAATGTAATAATTACATGTATTTAATTCTGGAAAACTGGTTGTATCATAAGCAGCGTGTGCAGATTTCAGGCAGTTTGCTATAACAAACATTTCTAGTAACAACAACAAAAAAAGCCTTTACAGTCTCCAATTTTCATTCGAAAATTTAAAAAGTGATAAATTCATGCCGTTTTTGAGTTTATAATATTATGCAGGTATTTCATTTGTGTACCAGCATCGTACTTTCGCATACCAGTCGCCAGAGCTTTGCGTACCAGTAGTGGTACGCGTACCATAGTTTGGGAACCCCTGTTCTAGATGACTATCAAATTGGTAAATCATTTTCTCAAATGACATATTGAAAGTACATACTTTATTGCTAATTTTCTTGTCCCTCAAAAAAAAAAGGGGGTGGGGGGTGGTGGTGAGGTTATTCTATTGTAAATAAGCTATAAACTAACTTATATTAACTTTATTTATGTTTTTAAAATTTATATTTCTAGTAGTTCTTTTCTTTTAACACTTTCTAATTTCAGATCTGAATAATTTCACACTTAGTTCTATTTACACTGGAATGCACATGACAGGTGCGATTTTATAGACTCTTTATGTCAAATACACTGGCCTCCAAGAGTTAGGGTATAAACAGATTTTTTTTTTTTTGCTTAATTTATAAACAAATGAATATCAAAACATGAAATTTCATACATAAGTGCCTCATACTTTAAGGGCAAATATGGTCAAATACATTTTGCATCCTGATACAATAATCAAAATCATAAACAAGTTGTGATCTGTGCAGGTTTGCATTATCATTTGTAAAATGTAGCCTGGGGGCAGCTGCCTAGAAAATTAAACATTGAGCTTCAGGAATTTCATTCACTGTGCAGTCACGGTAATCAAATATAGAATACGGCCTACATTTCATACAGTATATGTATCTTAGATACAACAAGCCATGTCCTTTTCATTATTCAGTTGAGATTCAGTACACAAACTAATTTGCAATGAATCTACATCTGAACAGAGCATATTACATACTATCATCCACAAACTTACAGAATGATCCTTTTGGTGGTCATGGAACCTTTGTTTTGGGTGGCATTATGTTGAACAGCTGAATTACTAGTGCACATCTTGGTAAGGATACTGTGACTACACACCAGTATAAAGTCTGAATCTGATATGAAACTTTTTGAGATAGTTGTTAGTCCAGAATTCATTTTATGGGTGATAATGTGAGGCCAGGTAGAGCACAATTTTTCAATGATTTTCTTAGGTGATAGGAATATTTCTCATGTGAATAGCTTGCAACATGGCTGGATCATAATCTTATGATTTGGAATGCTCTAAAAACATCTCATGACATGATATCAACCTCCTCCCAGGACCCCCGAGGATTTAAAAACTACACTTTTAAGATGAGTATGATTTGTTGCCAAAAGCTGTGATCAATCACCTCACTAACAGTATAAAGGCCTGTGTTATGACTTGTATAGTTGTGCAGGGCATTCACACTATATTAGCCAGCCTGTTTTGGGGATTGATACATCATGTTTTAACCTTTCTGATAAAGTGTGATTTTAATCTAACCTTTTTAATCTACATGACAAAAGTTTTACTTTCTTTTCATCTTGTTATGAAAAGAAAGTAGAGGTTTTTGTCTTGTTGTGTTGTGGTATGATTTGTCATAGTGTGTGGCCCGAATGTAACCAGATTTCCTGTTTTTATATTAATTTGTTTAAAAAAAAAAAAAAAAAAAAAACCTTCGTATTTTAGTATTTGGAGGCCTGTGTATTAGAGAATATTGGAACATTTGTTTAAAGTAGCAATATGAAAATAATGAATTGGAACTAATTCAGCCTTACAAGTTTGTACCTGCCTGTATTTTTCCATTTCTTGAAAATAATTTTTACATTTGTTGTAACTAAAAATATTTTTCATGAAAATATTTTTTATAAATATTTTTAATGAAATTAGAAATAAATTTAATGAAATGATTTTATTAAATGGTTAAAATGAAGGAATATGGAAAATATTTTACAGGGCTCCCAAATGGTCCCCTTTTCCCTCCCTAATGTCCCCTTTTTAGAAAAAGGTCCCCTTTTATGCATTTTAGTTCCTTTTTTATGACTGGAAAAAATTTGCTAATGTGGAAAAAATTGCCCCAAAATGCAAAAAACTTTAAAAATTGCTAAAAGGTAAAAAATCGCAGAGGACAAAATTTATTATAATGGGCTAAAACATTGTAACTAGAATTCTTTTAAGAATGTCAAAAAATTGCCATGGAATGTAGAAAAACATAAAAAAATGCATTGGAAATCTCATTAAAAATTAAAAAATCTACAAGACAAAATTTACTATCATAAAATCGCCGCAAAACTCAAAAATATTCAAATTGCATAAAAAATTAGCCAAAAATCAAAAATTGCTGCACAAATTCCGAATAAGTTTTATTGAAAGGAGGACAAAATTTATTAAACTGGGCTAAAAGGTTGAAACTGGATTCTTTTTTAGAATGTCAAAAAATCACTACAAAACGTGAAAAAAATCTAAAAGTCACGTAAATTGCACAAATTAAAAAATTGCTGCACGAATTCCGAATAAACTTTATTAAAAAGAGGACAACATTTACTAAATTGGACTTTAAAAAATGAAACCAGATTCCTTTTACTACTCTGCAAAAAATCCCTGCAAAAATTTTAAAAATCGCACAAGAAAAATTTATTATAGTTAACAATTTAACTGGAATTCTTTCACAGATGTCAAAAAATCGCCGCAGAACTTAGGGGAAAAAAAAGTGGAACATCTAAAATTTGTCTACTTATACACACATAAATATGACTAATCATAGCTAGCTTTCTTCACAAATTGGCCTAGGTTTAACTTTTGTTTCACAAACCCTCCATTTTTAGGCAGATTTCGTAAGAAATATTACATTCTCCCTATTACATTCTCCCCTAAGTTGGAATTTTTTAAAATTTTTTGCAGATCTACGCCGATTATGACTCCCAGAACCCAAAACCACCCCCAGTTCAAAACTTTATATATCTATCTATCTATGTAACTTTTTTATGGACACGATAACTCCCATAATTCTGCACAAATCTCTTCCAAAGTGATACATAAAATCAAGGAACATAAAATCTCGGTCAAGTTCGTTAATTGGAAAAATCAAACCAAGGGGGCGAAAATGGGGGGGGGGGGGGGGGGGGGGCTTTTTGTGAAAACAGAAAAAAAAACCCATAATTTCTTAATTATGATACATATCGAATCTGTTTAAAATTATTATTACTTCTAGGAAAAGGGCCAAAAAATTATGTATGACAAATTTTTGATATTATTAAAAATGGCGGGGGGGGGGGGTGTTTAGAAGAAAAAAAAATCATAACTTCGTCAATTCAAAAGCTATCAAATCCGCTTAAATTTATTATAAATCCTCTTAATATTATCTAAAACTTTTATATTGACAAGTTTTTTTATAGGACCAACCCTTATAGCAAAAAAAAAAAAAAAAAAATTAAAAACAATCCCTGCTGGCTCTGCCCGGAAACAAGTTTGGTTTCGAAGTGGGCGTTTCCAAAATGCTGCATCATGATAAAAAGGTCTTTTATTCTGTAATTCCCAACAAACAAGCGCCCCACGGTCTGCGTCTTCGAAATCTACTGTACCTGTAAGCCGAGCCATCAGGGATTTTTTTTTGTAGGTGCTGGGTCAATACTAATTGTTTTTCACATACCACTATACAGCTATTTGCATACTCCTAGGAGTTGTGCTTGATGCTATTGGATTAATGATTTAATCACATAATAATGGAAAAATTCAGATTAAAAAAAAATAATTGTGAAAATGATATATTTTTTTCTATTCAAAAATGTGTATTTTTAATTTTATTTTTTTGTATTTTATTAGGGGGCTCTGCCCCCTACGAGCTACGCTCGCCAACCCCCATTCTGACACCACAAACTGTAAAAACACTCCGATTTGATCAACCTTAAAACGATTGCGGAAGATTGAATTGTAATTACACGACCTGCTGTAATTGGCTGCTATAATTGGCCTTGTGTAATCGGCTGTTCGCTGTAATATCTGCTATAATCGGGTTTCCATTCATTTTCCTTTGACCAAGGGATTTTAAAGCCAAATCAACTGCTGTCGAGACAGCTAACAACTGTTGATAAAATAAGGTTAATTAAACATTTGAAAATCAACTCGTGCAAAATGGTTAAGTAAGCAATGTCATGGCATCGGGAAATTTTATAACGATGCTATAGAAAATTGGGTATTACTCCATTATCCCGACTACTACTTTCTATAAAAGAAAAGAACTGTCGCCAAAATATAGGATTTAAAGCCAAAAGTGCATATCTGTAGCGTCGCATTCAATTGATACCAGATGCGTTACGCGTGGTAGTTATGTCATCGAGTGATCTTTAATTCAACGTTTATCTGTATTTTTAATTATATTTTACCAATTTATTAGTTATTTCGTTGATTTAAACGTAATTATTAAACGTAAAAATATAGCTTTTAATTGAAGGGAAATATTATTAATTACACTGTTTTAAAATTTGCAATAATAGATAAAATATTTTGTCGAAATAAATTAATCTTACTCTACTTAATGCTTTGAAAATACGGAATAATTTAATTATTTATCTTTTTAATATTCACGCGCAAGTATATTTTTTATTCCGTTATTTTCTACATTTATTGCTTTTAACATGTGATAATTTAATTATTTTTTTAAAGTTTTATTTCTGTTTTTAATAGTCACATGTTAATACATTTCTTAATTGAAAGGGAATATTATTACGTGTGCTATTTTACAAATTGGCAACGATTCAAATAATGGAATTTATGAAATATGAAATAAATCTTCGTCAAAATAATGAAAATTTTGAATAAAAAATTTAAATATAACCTCAAAAATTGAGTCAAATTGAAAAAATAATTGCAGTCTGCACACCCCAACCTTGTCAACTATATCCTTACAAATTATGTTTAAATTCCTGTGCATAGTTTTCGTTTCTATAAAACTTTTATAAGAAAACTGTTTTGACCAACTTTGATTTTAAATATCTCTTAAAATAATTCTTCGATTTAAAAACTGTCTACTTCAGCGTGTTTATCGAACATTTCTTTATAAAACCACCAATTTTTAAATTTTTATCTGCAATAGTTTTCTGGATATTAGTTCAGAAAGACTTCAAGGCACAAAATCTTAATTGACAGCGGCGGCCGCGGCGGTGGTTACTTTTTTTTAATATAGAGAGATTATTGTTCTTTTTTTTAACCTTTCTATTAATTTAAAACTGGGGTTTTTCTTTTAAGATTTCAATCTTTATACATGTAGTAAACAATATATCATGCTTATTAATAGTTTTAATCTTAAACTATTTTTTGTAAAGAAAGACATATTTTAACTGAATTGAATAAATGGAGTGAAATTTGTGTTTTTGTAAAATTTCAGGTGAAGAGATGAAGTCTGCAAGAAAGAGAAAAAGAGATAAAGTATGTATCATCAAAACTGCTATGCAGAAAACAGTTTTCCTTTTGTTTATTTTTGTACTAATTTATATAATCCTTTTTATTTATTTTTCTCAGGAAAGTGAAGTTCAAAAAGAATCAAATGAATCTCTAATTAGAAATGAAGAAAGAGTCTTACATAGCAAACGTGATAAGTATAAACGTGTAAGTTATCTCTATGTATTGACATGTTATAGATTATTTTTCCTACAAAACTTGTAAATTTAAATAGTAAAACTCAGTTATTTTAAAGCCTTTGAGAAAAGTGCGGTTACGTAAGGAAATGTAGATAAAAGCTTTAACCCTTTCAGGAGCAAGTAGTTGTGTTTCTCTAATTCGCACCAGAATTTTTGAAAAAATATATTTGAAAATTAGGAAATGCAATTTCACAGCTTTTTTTCATTAATGCTATAAAAGTAAAAATTTATTAATAGACCAAAATTTGATTAAATTTAAGTGGTATATAAAATATATCTTACTGTCTCTCAAAGGGTTAAGTGCATTTGCTTCAAGTTCTGTTTCTATAAAAAGAATTTTTTTTTTAAAAAAGGTACTTGTTTATTTTTTTTTTTGACTGACAGTAAATGAAATCTGCTCCCATATAATGTATTTGTGGTACTGCATATGACATGAAATGTACAACATATTCCATTTTTATCTGTTTTTCTGGATAAGCCTGTTTAGTTTTTGTAATGAAGGATATAAATTAACTGCTTCTTCTCTGTTTTTCTCTTACATTTTGACAAAAAATGATAAAGATTTTGCCCTTCCAATCTGTGAAACATGATACAGTGAAATATTTGAGAGATTATGAGATTCTGCAAACAAAAAAAGTGCATTTAATAATGGCTGACATAAGATTTGATCTAAAAACAGATAACCAATGGCAATCCAATATGAAAAGATGTGAGAAGCTAATCTATACTAATAAACGAAGAGTGTCTGTGTGTGTGCGATGGATGGCAAAATCTACCATATGTATAAGTCTGAAAATTTGGGTGAGGATAGCCAAAACAGGTCCTGATGCACCTGAGGATCAGTTTTTTTCGTTTTTTGATAATTAACTGAAATATTAATTAAAAACTCATCAAAAACCCATTCTTTTTTGTGAAAACTAGCAACCTATTTAAAGCTGAGACCGTCCTTTCTTCAATGGTGCAATCAGTTTTGAAAAAATACTTATTTTTACGCCTTTCGAAAAAATTTGCAATTGCAGGTCACTTTGTGCCTAAAAAGACCATATTTTTTCTATGTTAAAAGTGACTAAACATCAGTATTTCCACCACTTTTTAGAGCATCTCCACAGACCAGATGTACATCATCTACAAAAATTCCAAAATGTTCAGACAAGTAGAAGTATTTTTAAAAAATAAATAAAATTAAAATTTTTTTTATGAAAACACTAAAACACCGATTGTTTTGGCATGGCTTTTTCAGCTTCATCTTATATTTTCACCACTAAATATACATATTTTTTCGCGAAATTTTAAAGAGGTCTTGGAAACAGCTATATTAACCAATTGAAATTTCAGAAAGTTTGGACAATAAGAACTTTTTTTTTTGCTATATTAAAGGACCCAACGCATAAACAAACAAAAAAATAGTGAGAAGAAGAAAATATATTTCTTTTGCAACTAGGTATCTCACACACACATACTTTATTACAAAATTTATACATGGGCTGCAAAATCATTACATTTATAACCAATAAAAATTTCAAAAAGTTCAGCCAACAAGAACTATTTTTTTTTTAAAAACTATGAAACAACCCAACATTAAAAATGCTTTTACCACTAATATCAATATTTTTTTGTGAATTTTTCATTTAAAAATATAAATTCATACAAAATTGAGTTCAAAATATAAAATTATTGAGGTTTATTTAAGGTTATCATCACAGACTCGGGCAATGTTGGATAAGTTAGCTGGTCTATTAATAAAGAATGTGGCTCGACAACTTCTAAATTGCATTTGTAACTGCACTAAGGTTTATTTTATAGTTAGGTCAAAAAATTAACACCCTTTAAATGATAAAAAGAACATTATGTCATGACTAAATAAAGAGCAACCTCTTTCTTTAAACTTTCATCATTATTTGAGTTAAACCAATTTGTTTGGTGGCAGATTTTGTTTAAAATCTTAAAATCTATTTGAAACCTTTAAAAAATTTGCTTCTCAAAAATTAATCTGGATTACATAAAACCAAGGAAACACCTTATGAGTATGTGTTGATGTCATATTTACGTTATTTGTGATAAGTCACTCTGGTGATGAATTATTTTAATATTGTTGGGTTTTTATGACCAATAGTAAAGTAAACATGTACCCCCCCCCCCCTCCCCCTCCCTTAGCCAAAATAATACTAGCATTACAATGGGAAATGCTAAAATATTCTCTACTTTTATTTATTTTCTTTCTTTTAGCTTGTATTAGAGAATATAAACATTTAATGAACTTGTTTAACTTGAATTAATGCTGCTTTTAACTTTTATTTTATTACACTAGCTTTTATACTTTTCTTGTGAAGTTCCATATCTTAAATAATTTTTTCTATGCTATTTTTTATTAAAAAGTTTAAAAACTGTCATTTTACTTTAGTTTTTACACTTATTGTATTTTACAATATAATTTTTGTTGAATTTTTAAAAAAAAAACACTATTGTTTCTAAATTGTCATTTTCTTATTCTATTTTTTTATTGATCTTTGCTCTTTAAATTCCTTTTAACTGTTAAAACCACTAACTTAAAATGTTATGATTTAAAATTTTAATCTTATTTTATTCAGTATTTTAATATTTAACTTTAATTTATTCATCCATTTAATTCAACTCATTAAAATTCATTTAAATTAATTAAGCTAAGTTTCATCTTTGCATTTTAAATCAAACATTCTTTTTAAATTGTTTACTTTTGGTGAGAGTATAATTTAATTTCAGAATCTTTCCATTACATATGTTTTAGGATATTCATTTCAAATTTAATTTACATTTTATTCACTTTGCAATATTAATTAAACTTCATTTCAAATTATCTAAAATAAAAATATTTCTGACTTACTTTTTCTAACTTTTAAATAATATACAGTCTAAAACAATTATTCTAAAATATAGTGTATTTCCTTTTTAATATTTGTTAAAAAATGGTTAATTGCTAATTTTATTCCTTTCAGAAAGTTCAAATTCATTTATTTTAATTCATGCAAAATCTTTCAGAATGGCGAAACTTTTCCAAATATCATTTCAAAATTTCTAAGTCCAATAATCATTTTTCAAAATTCCTTAAATTAAATATTTTTACTTTCAAAACATATCTGGTGGAAAAAACTTTTAATTTTATTTAGATTGCTAAAATTTCATTTATTTTCATCCATTAGTTTGGCAGTTATCGATTTTTAATTACTTTCGTTTATTTTGATTTGAAGTTCGTCGAGATTTGCTAGGAGACGCCATTGACACAATTTCGGATGACTTCAAGTAAACAAGAACCTTTTTTCCCGTGGAATTTGAACAAGGTCGTTTTGACAGCACTCCAAGGTCGCGATCGAATGTTCTAAATACTATTTAATGCTGTTGCTAGGGGTAAACGTGTCAGTGAGAGTTCTGGCTGTAACTTTGACTACGGTCTGTTGGGGCTTGTTCAGTGACTTTCAGACGGTTCGGATTTTTTGATTGGTTGTTTCGTAACCGTCAGAAAGTTCTGCCTGAGTGGGAAACTGGGAAGACTTTTTCAGTTCCTAAAAAAACTTTGGATGATGTAGCGTAGGCTAGATCTTGCTCTTCGGAGCGTAAGCCAATTTTGGTATGCGGTGAGAATGAAGAAAGTCATACATCTAAATATATTGCTATTTATAATTAATTCTTCCTTCTGTTCAAGTTCAACCAACTAATGAGAGGAATGCTACCCTGGTTGTTATTGGCGATTTTTCAAGGAAAGTATACTCCCTCTAATTTATAATAACTTACTTTGGGCGTCACAGTTAACTACAGAAACTTGGATTCTTTCGCAGAGCTGAGTGATCCTGATATTTTATATCTTTCTAACAGATGGTTACTACTTCATAATGTTTGACATTCTTTCTGCAATTTAAATTCTTGACATACGGTTGAAGCATCTATAAAAGAGTGCTGAAATATTTCTACTTTATAATGATTTACATTCTATCAGCAATTTAGAATCTCAACATACGGTTGAAACATCTTTATAAGAGTGCTGTAATAATTTATTGTCCTCATTGTAATACACCTGTTGGTGGCCAAGAAATCATCATCTAGTAATTCTTAAACATTAAATTCCAAAGCTCTACATTTAACACACAATGAACAAATTGAACTAATACAACGAGATTATCATTATGACAAACCCATCTTATTACTTGCAAGTTGAGCACTGAACAGAATCAATATAACTATCAATTAACATCATGATATTTTCTCAATCTATTACAACGTTTGTGAATGATGTATATTTTGTTAAAAAGAGTAACGAATTAAATGATAATAATATAACAGAATATAATTTCGCATTTATGTATATTTCAATAACAAAATAATTTATATCGATATAACATCTTATAAAAGCAAATATATCGGTTGTAAAAAGTGTATAAAAGAAATTTTCAAGTTGATATTTATACTTTATTTACGTGAGTGCTCTATGTGAATAAACAAGAATTTACTTTGATCTTGGTGAGTTTGTCTTTTTTCTATCAGTTATATCTGTGTATTTCAGCTTTTATTGAAGTTATGGAATAAGTTCTATTTTATATATTATTAAAGAATATTTTAATGTAAGTATTAACTTTAATATTTCTCAGATGTATTTAACGTAATCCTAAACTTTAAATTTTATGACTTCGCTTCATGTACTACCACTATAGTTTACGCCTATAATGGTGTTTGGGGAAAGTGTTGAATATATGTTTTGTCTAAATTTTTAGGTTTTCAGAATCACTCTGGTGCGAGTCGCTGGTGATTCACCCTTTTTTAATTTTTCCTTATATATTCATCACGATCCCCAGATACCGTTATATAGCTCTTAAGTATTTTATTTTTTTATGAGATGGAAAATAAATGATTAATTATTATTATTTTTTATCTCATTTATCATAATTTTTTTTTAGGAAATCCATAATATAATGTCAAATGCTCGTCAATTACTTAAAGACGTTTTGCATAAATTTTTGTCCAAAGAGATGTTTGAAGCATATGGAGATGTTTGGTGAGTGTAAAATGGACTTAATTTTTTTAACAGAAAGTTTTATTATTTTCCATGAATGATTATTATTTCTATGATTTTATGAAAAAAAAAGTCTTTATTTATGTAAAATACAAGTCATACTTGTCAGCTTTTATGTTTATGTCTAAAATTTATATCTGTTGGTCATTTTTTGCACCTTTACACTCAAGATACTCATTTTTGCTTATTTTACACATTACAAGCTCTGTTTTTCTTCACTTAAATTATTAATTACTTTTTAACTGCTTTTAAAAATGATAAATGCTAATTTTAAGAGATATGTAGTATTGTTAAAGGAATGAGTATAATACCACAGGAAATCTTTTAAATTTCATTATATATAAAAAAAAAAATCATGTTTTGAATAAGTTTTTGCTCAAACTTTCTTCTAAATCCAAAGTGAAAACACTATCTTAGATGTCTTTAAAATAAGCTTCTTAATGAGTGTTTTAGTGATTTGCATACAGTGAAATATGTTTAACATGAAAAATCGGTTAACACAAAATGATATAGCGATCTGGACAGTATACTATGCAATTTAATACATTTTTTTTTTCTTTTAACACAAAACAAAAATCATTTTGCACACACAAAAAAAAAATTGCTTTCGATCTTCAGCGGCATGTTTGCTAACTGTAGAATTTATTTATGAAATTGTTTAACTTCTGGGAATCAGTTCCTCTTCCTTCACAGCCTTTTTTTTCCCCCAGTGGTCATCATCCATCAGGGCTCTCTCCTTCCCCTAATAAATAGAATCCTTATCTGTACCAAAGAATCACTGATTGTGTGAACCCAGTTTCGTTGTGCTTTTCTTGCACAAAGAAAGGAATGTCAGGAATTTGCTGATAAGAAATCCCACACATTTCAGGTTAATGCATTTAGTACTGCTCTTCAGTTCATTTACAAAGTCGGTTAGTTTGAGTTGAAATTGGTGAATTTTGTGTTAAAACCATTGAATTTTGGGTGAAAATCAGTCAATTTTGTGTTTTTTTGTAAATTAGATTATGTTTTATGAGCACAATGGTTGCGAAATCAGTACGAAAACAAACCACTATTTTGTTTCAAATGAAGATGAAGCTGCTTAATGCAGTTAATGAAAAACGCAGGACGAAAACAGAAATCTGCAAAGAGTTTGGCATTGCCAATTTTACTTTATCAACGATAATAAAAAACAAGGATCACATTACGTTAATGTTTGAGCCAGAGAGAAAACATACAGGAACTGCTAAGCATGAAGATTTAGAGGCAGCTTTGCTTATTTGGTTCAAACAAGCTAGATCTCAGAATCCTCCTATATTAGGTCCTTTATTGCTGGAAAAAGCAAATGAACTGGCAAAACAAATGCGTATCAAATTTTCTGCAAATCCAGGCTGGTTAGAACATTTCAAGAAAAGGAATGGTATTGTGTTAAAAAATGTTTGTGGTGAAGCTAATACTGTTTTACCAACTATGACCGTAGAATGGTTGCAATTTACATTGTCCTCAATACTTGAAGAATATGACCTAAAAGATGTCTTCAACGCCGATGAAACTGGCTTATTTTACCTCTAAAATAAGCCAATAAAACTTTATCATTTAAAGGACAGTCGCGTTCAGGAGGAAATTCTCTAAATTTTGAGTTTACAGTATTGGTTGGATGCAATTCGGATGGATCTGAAAAACTACCCTTTTTTGTCATTGGTAAAAGTTTAAAACCGTAATGTTTTAAAAATGTAAGAACATTATTAGATGAATATATGGAAACAAAAAAACATGGATGGTGGTCACTATTTGATTGGCTTATCAATTTGGATAAGCGACTTTTATGAGAAAAGTGTAAAGTCGCACTTATTATTGATAACTGTCCAGCACACCTCTATATTGAATTAAAAGCTATAAAGCTTGTATTTTTGCTTCCAAATACTACAAGTGTTTTACAACCATGTAATCAAGGCATTGTACAAAATTTGAATTTAAATTATCAAAAGCAATTGCTTCGACAATATTTAGTCACAATCGAAGTAAAAGAAAATTTCTCCATTAATTTATTGGATGCATTACATATGTTGCACTCAACATGGAATTTAGTGAAGCCTACGACAATTGAAAATTGTTTTTGCCATGTCGGATTCTTCAAAGTAGCAAATTCTTTAGCACCCCCAAAAATCAGCCGATATTCAGACTGAGTCAACATTTAATGAAATGTTTGAGAAAGTCTCAAGATTACTAGACTGTCCTACAATATCATTTAAATGAATAGGTTGCAGTCGATGATGATGTGTCTACATCACTGATTCTGACAGACAAAGAGATTTTGGAGATCGTTCATAATCCAAATGATTCAAAGTTCTATGGATTCCACCTATGTAGATTCCGATGACGAATCTTACAACGGAATCAGCGATGTAGTTCCTGTCCCCTCTACTTCAGAAATGCAGAAAATGATTAAAAGTGTGTGCAGTTATTTAGATGCATATTCAAATGGAGAGATGAATAAAACAATGGATGATCTCGAACAATTTGTTGACAATGTGGTGCTGAAAAAGACACTTCAAAAAAAGATATCTGATTTTTTCCCGAAAAGACAGTAATTTTTTTACTTGCTTTTTCTCTTAATGGATGCAACCTACTAGTACTTTAACAGGAAATCGAAATAAAATTTGACGATATCAGAAATATTAGTGAGTTTTGTTCTTTTTTTACAAATCTTTTAGCAAGAAATTCTTTTAACACGAAAAAAAATTTGGTCCCCTCAATTTCGTGTTAAACGTATTTCACTGTACTTCCCTTCTCACTTCTTTAATAAATGCAATAGATGTCAATACAGTAAGTGCAATGATGGCTTTTGTATATATTTTCCATATCAAAATACTCTTATAATGGTCATCAGTGTATTATTTAACAATATTAACCTGTTATATGCTATAAAAAACCATAAATTTCCTTTTAAATGTTACTAAAACAATTGTTACATGTACCTTTTTTATATAAAAAAAAGCTCATGCATTATTTTATATATTGCCATTTTCAAAAGTTGGCAAGTTTGGTAATATCTTTTAATTATTAAGGAGAGATTTTAAATGAAGTTCAGTGAACTCCTGTTAGTATAGCCTTCCAAGGGCTGCCATTTTTCATTTGCATTAAAAAATGTAAATATTTTAATGATTTAAAAATAATTCCTTGTATTGAATTCATTAAATTCATATTTCAAAATAAATATGTTACCGCTTTATGCTAAATGATGTGTTTTCTTTAATTTAGTAATTTTAGTAAAAATGGAAATTAATGACAATATTACATACTCATTGATAATATTAATAATACAAATGAACCAATTACTCAGGATGAACAAAATATGCAAATAAATTGTTCAACTTACATAATTTAACTCTTTAAAGTATTATGTCAGTTTTCTTTGTGATAGTTAAACAAGGGATTTTTTTAACACATCATTTTACAATTTTGTGATACACTTAAAAATTTGCTTTGTTAAATCGGATTTTGATTGGTAATAATATTGGCAAATGGCCAGCAACATTATTTGAACCTATCACATTGCCGAAAGTGGGATCAATGTTATCTTTCATTTCAGTAGTGTCACTAACAATTTCTTGATCGCTCAATAGAATATGTGTTACCAAAGTTGCTTTTTGAAAAGTATAAATGCTCAGAATTGGTGTCTTTCAATTCTTTTCAGCTAATTTGTGAAATATTTGTTTGCATTATCTGATGAGTAGTATGCAGTAAGCAATGTCCTTAACATTAATTGTGAATACAAAATGATGGGGAACACTAAGTTGTCCTCATTAAATGGATATAAGTCTTAAGAAAGGCATATTAATGAGAATTCCATGTATTGATGTTTAATAAAAATACACTGAGCTCCATAATAGAATAGAGTGCCTAACCAATCAATTTTCTGCCGCAACCGCATCACACTTTCAATGCATACAAGCAATAAATCCTGCACTTTTCTTAATATTACAGGCCATTTTTTCAAACTTTTCTGCATACTTTTTAAAATTTTTGCTTATTTCTACATTTTTTTCATATTTCCATGAGTAATATTTAACCAATTTTTCATTTTTTTCTGTTGAACTTACATAAAATTTCATTTTTAACTAACATCAAATTAAATATTTGCAATGAATTTATTTAAAGGAAATCTGTAGTTTTTTTTTCATTAAATAATATTTATCAGTGAAAATTGTAGCAGCTTCATAATAATTTTAAAAGATAATCCAATTTGAAAATATCTATCCCATACTACCCTATGGGAGGAAATCTGTGTTTTGCCAAAAATTTTCCTCTGAAACTCCATGGCATTGGATTCATGGAGAGACTGCTGAATTCAATATACAGTGGACGCTCGTTAATTCGAACTAATCCAAAAGCCCCCAAAAACTTGTATTGGAATTAATGTTAAAAATAACTCATTAATTCGAACTAATTTTTATCACTTCGGTTAATTCGAACTAAAAATTTGACAAAAAAAATTCTTTTTTCTCATTTAACGGAGAAAAAAGTACGCTGTATTTATTATTTTTTGTGTCAAAATCATCTGTATTTCTTTTCCAAGCGCTCCACCCGCGGTAGCTAGAAACTTAAACTAAAAACACTCGAACATACTTTTCCTTTAATATGTGATAACGTTACTTTTTCTGATTATGTAAGGATAGATGAAGACGTAGAAGTCTGTGGAAAACTGAGCGATGATGACATAATAAAAACTATCCGAGAAGATGAAAAAACAGAGTCCTTTTCGGATTCAGAAGAGAATTCAGAGATTGTTAACCGTCTTAATGACCAATAATGGACTCTATAAAAACTCTGAAAGCATTTATTCAGATGGAACCTTCCTCTGAAAATGAATTGAAATGTTTACTTTAAATCGGGAAGCATGCTGAAAAATATAGGCATAATAAACAAAACCTAACATCCATTTTACAGTTTTTCCCAAAAGTGTAATTGATATTTTTAATTAAAGTTTTCTTTCTACTGCGTACCTACTGCTTCATTTTATGATTAAGGTAAGTCTTTTAATGTGTTTAATTTTAAATAGCATAGTATAATATATTTTCTGGAGTTATACATGCTATGAGATTTTTCTTCTTCAGTGATGCCCTTTTTAAGTTACATTTTCTCTTAACATCAGATAATTCTAACTTATTTCTGAGAACCTTTGAGTTCGAATTAACGAGCATCCACTGTATCAGAATAGGGAGTTAGTTCTTCGTACTGTTCTGGAGCTCAGTGTAAAAATAAGAAGGTTCTTGAAATATCCAACCAATTTAAACAGTAATTTTAAAAGTCTTAATTTTATAATTCTTATTTTAGCTAAATTTTTAATAGAAATGATCCTTTTATCTTTATTCTAATTAAAATTAAATTAAAAATTTTACTTTTGAGTTTTGGTAATTTTTGTAATTTTACTTTATATTAGAGTTTTTTTTATAATGATTCTATTTTGTCTTATATTAGGGTTAACTTTCCTATAGAAAAAAAACTATTAAAAGGCGTCCTGGAAGGCATCTTGAAGTAAGTTGTTCTTTTTATAATCTTTTTATTATTATTATTATTTTTTTTTTTTTTATTTAGCTATAATTATTTTTCACGTTCATATGTGTAGTCATAAATACTTGTGGTAAGTTTCTATCCAAACACATTTGAAGTTTTCAGTTGCTAAAACTCTACAATGTCATGTAAGATGTATGTTAAATCATAAAAATTAAATTTGGCGTATTAACCACTTTTTTATTCATTACTAGTTTTTGTCTGTGTCTCCAATGCAGATCAGACATTTTTTTTTTCTTTTAAATGTTCAATTTAGTAAAATCATTATTTTTTTTTAATAAGCTAAATATTATGTTTTTAATTTGCCAACTATAGTGAATGTATCTAATTTTATTGATTGTATTCATTTTATCATGCTCTGTTAAAAAAACTAGATTGATTTATTATCACTAAACTATAGCTTTGTATTTGTTTTTTCTTTAGGTATTGGAGATCAGTTTTTTATGAATTCTTTACTGAAAGGGACAAAAGGAACATTGAATTGCTTCTTGAAAAAGTTAAACGCCCTGAAGGTAAACTTTCTCTTTTATATGTACAGCGAAACCTCGCTTTACAGCTACCTCTCAAAATCAAACCCTCATTTTACTGATAATTTTCCGGCTCCCCCAACCACTGTATGTAAGATTATTGAGATTCTTTCTCTAAAATGACATCCCTTTTAAATAGACTATTTTTGCAGTGCAACCACTTTCTGTTTCATCAAGGTTTCATTGTATCTGGATTTTAACACTATTTCTACCAGTGTCAAATGACACCTTTTTAAAGTTTAGATTTTTGTTTATTTTACTTGTCATTTTAAAAATTAATAAATACAGTCTAATCTTGTTAGCACGTTACTCTCAGATCCACTTAAAAATGGCTTATTTAGCAGAGGGACTTCTTAAACGGAGTTTCTATTAAATGTAAAATAAAATTACAACTGAAATACAAAGGATGTGAATTATCACTTTACTAAACAGCGTACAACCATTAGAGTGAAAAAATGTCCAGACCGGGGTTCAATCCTGGATCCCTTGGTATTGCGCACCAAGTGCTTTACCAATTAAGCCATCCAGACGACATCCAGTGGCTTAATTGGTAAAGCACTTGGTGCGCTATACCAAGGGATCCGGGATCGAACTCCGATCTAGACATTTTTTCACTCTAATGGTTGTACGCTGTTTAGTAAAGTGATAATTCACATCCTTTGTATTTCATTAATTTACAGCGTAATTTCAGCTCTGCTGAAAAATTAATTAGTGTATAAAAATTACAACTGTTTATATAATAAGTATACCCTGTATATATATAAATAAATTTATATTCATTAATATTAAGAATGTTTTTGTTCTAATGATTTGGATTAATACCTACGGTGGACAATATCATATTAACTTCTAATATAATGTATACTTTTCTACAGTGTTAATATAATATGTTTTAATTTTTATTAAACGTTCTATCCTTACAACTTATATTAAGTGTTTATAATTTTTTTAAACTTTGTATGAAGAAACATTGTATGTGACTAATTCATTTCAATATTTAATTAATATTAATTTAAATTCTTTGTATCTTAATTCAAATATTTAGTATTTTATTTTAATTTATGTGTTGTTGCATTTTTGCACAGTTATTTAATCGTTTTTGTCATTTAATGGTACATATTTTTATGTTGCTTTTAATTATTAAGTTTTCCATCTTACTACTTATTTTTAACATAGAATTATTCATTAATACATCCATTACTTTATTGTAATTCGATATTCGATTTATTAGTAAATTTCATTTATTTATTATTTAACTAATTGCTATCATTTAAGATAGTAATTTGGTTTAATTATTAAACATTAATTTCCATCCAATACTTTCTATTCAGATTATATTCACTTTTACCAATAGATGGCAGCACTAATGTTCCTGTTTGCTTTGCAATTTTCATATTATTCTAATATTATTTATGGCAACATTGTAAAGCATTTTATATTTCTAAAATTGGCAACATGTAATGATTTTTTTTTTTTTTTTTGCAATTCATTCCCTAGTTATGTTGTGTTTCATGCTGGTTCTTGTGGAGCACAGGTATCTTTTTTAATCATTATGGATTTTATACTTTCTGACTCTATTTAATGATTTCTCTGTATATTTTAAGTTTGGCTTCTTTCCTTTTTAATATTGCATTTTATTTTTTATTTTATCACAGGTTTGCTTCATTGTTTATGAGATGTAGTCCCAAAATCATATTCTTTAGCAATGTATGGCTAATATGATGATGAAATATCTCATTTCATTTTATTTGTGGTCTTTAGGCATTTGGGACTTGATAATTCTGTCTAAATTCCACAAATTTCATTTCATTTATTCAATTTTTAATTTAATTTCTTATTCTTTTAATATGTTTTTGTTTCCATATTCAGTGTGCTGGGGAATCTTTCATTGTCATCTAATTATTACATACTTAATTATTATTTCATTGTATCAGTTAGTGTTATGATAATGTTTCATTTATGGTTATATATATATACACACATATATATATACATACCATATAATAAGTAAGATTAACTAAATTACATTATAAATTATATAAATTAGTAGAATAAGAATTAGAATTCATAAAATAGATGACAAATTAAGGAAAGTATAGTAAGTGTGTTAAGTATTAATAATTGTGTGTTAATATGATAATTGAACAATTCAATATGCACCCATTTGTTGTTGCCTTACCAAAGAAAACACCTATTTTCATTTGATGTCCAGTTTTCTGAAATCAAAATTTTTCTTTCTAAGGAATATAGCATATTATATTCGCTATCTGCAGTGTTATTCAAAAACAGAATATAGCAACAGTTCATCTTTTTCCTTCGCAACAATCTGTTTGAGAGGTTCTTCTTCATGATTGGTGTCAGATTCTTGCTGGCCCACTCTTTGCTTTCAAAACATCAGCTACATTTTCAGGTATTGTTGCATGTCGAGGATTTGTTGATATGTCAGCCAAACTTTATAAGAAAAGGGCTGTCATCTGGAATGTTGCTAAACTTAGTCATGCACAACAAAAACAAAGTGTTTTGGAGATAACCTTTACAAAGAAGTTCAACCGTGTTTGCCTATCCCACTCATATAAACAACGTCTCAAGTGAAGTGGTTGAAAAAATGGTGATGCAATAAACAGAGTACAGTATGTGAAAAAGTGTATCAGAATGGTCGAAACTTCTGAAACATGACATATGCGGAGTGGTGTTTTATCCAGGTGACATACTAATGATGTTTGACTGTATTAAAATAAGTCTTTGATGTATTAAAATGATTTCTGATTTTTGTTATCAGTAATATTTTAAAAATAAGTTCTAAAAAGTGAAAAGTATTTATACTTTATTTGAGGATGCAAGTTTCAAAAATCGCCTTATCCATAAAATCAAATTCTGGGAAATTGCGAAAAACCTCTAACTTCATTCATTGGTTTTCAGTGTAAGCAAACATTTCACAATGCCAGAAATACATGCTAAAACTAGTTTTTTTGCTGATTGTAATGCAGGTTTACCAATAGAATAGATTGATAAAGAAAACATGATTTTTTAATATTTTAGAAAAGGTGAGTTTTGAAGCTCATGTCCTCATTTAACATGTAGAGAAATATTCTAAAAAAAGTCATGTATATAGTAATAGTATTTTTTAACTTTTTTATGTTATTCAGCATTGGATAAACATACATGTGCTAAAATTGTAAATATGTATATATAGTTATGAAATATTCTAAAATTTATTGATGGATTGTGTTTGAAGTCCTACATTCAGTGCAACAAAGTATTAAAATTAACTGTAAAATTGGGTTAAATGCAAATTAATCTGCAAATGATGACTTTCTCCCAATCCCTAACTCTGGTGAAGCCAAGGAAAAGACATAATGATGTCTGAAAAAAAAGCCACCTTGCTAATATATTTTATATTTTGATTAGTTTTAAATTTGTGCACCATAATATATATAGTTACATAGTAATTTAATGACAATATTTTATATTTCTCTTTAGGTTTTCTTGGTGACAAGGATGAATGTCTTGTGATACTGTCGGCTGTTGAAGACCTCTTTCGTCAAATAAAACGAAGACAGCCAAAACTAAATGTTCCTGTTGAATTAATTCAAGAGTATCGTGTTGCTTGTGTCAATGCATACAATATGTATTCTGAAGCTGAAAGGTAAGGACATGATGATTTTGAAATACAGATTAATATTTGAAAAACAGGGTTAAATATTGTCTCTTTATTTGTTTTACCTTTATTATGCATAAAAATGTCTACTATCTGATGTTTTAAAGATTTTAACACTGCATGAAGAATACAAATTTTAATTTTAAAATATGATAATTTTTTGTGAAACTGGTATTTTATTTTTATTATATGAATGAAGGATAAAGTATATGGCTTTTTCAAAGTTTCTGTTATATGCTTATTAATTTCAAGTGCAATAAAACCCCCATAACAGACACCTCTTTTTAGAAAACACCTTTTCAATCCCCAGCACAAATATTATTTGCATATTTTTACCTCTGAATAGTAGACATCTCTGAATAATGGACAAATATGGTGTTCCCGAGGTGCCTGTTGTTCAGAAGTTGTTACTGTATTTGAATTTTTTACTTTCTTCTATCTTTACAAGAAGAAAGTATTGGATTCATAAAAATTTTTTACTTCTGGTTTTTGACGGATTTATATGTTTTAGAAGATCCTGAATACGATTTGACCGTTTTTAGAAAATGTCTTTCTGTGACTCTCTCTGTCTGTCTGTATGTGACAAACATTTTGTGGGTGCTCTATCTCAAGAACTAATGCACGAAATGTAATGACTTTATATTCGGTTAGTCCCTAATATAAATTGGTGCTGATTAGTTTTTGGTAAAAATCGTCTAACTGCAATGCTGCATTTTTCGCGATTTCCACAAAAGCTCTATATCAAGAACTAATGCACTTATTTTCATCAAACTTCAGATTCAGTTTGACCTTGACATAAATAGACACTGTTTACGTTTTGGTGTAGATATCCCAACAGGTAGCGCTGCTATACTACTTTTTTCATGATTTTCACGATAACTATAGCTCAAGAACTAATGCAAGGAATTTCATCAAACTTCAGATTCTGTTAAACCTTGACATAAATAGATGCTGATTACATTTTGGTGTAAATAACCCAACAGGTGGCACTGCTATGCTACTTTTTTCATTATTATCATGATAACTATAGCTCAAGAACTAATGCATGGATTTTCATCACACTTCAGATTCAGTTAGACGTTGACATAAGTTGTTGTTGATTAGGTTTTGGTCTCTCAACAGGTGGTGCTGCTATGCTATATTTTGCAGAATTTACATGGTTTTAGCAATAGTCATATCTCAAAAACTAATACACGGAATTTAATAAAATTTTAGATTAAGTTAGACCTTGATATAAATTGGTGCTGATTCTTTTTAGTGTATGCAAAACTTGTGTGAGATTGAAGAAAGTTTTGAGATTGGCACACCCGACTAGTTTTTTCTTGAAACCTTAAGGAAAAATATCAATATAGGTGTACCCCCCCTCTTCCCCTCCTCAATGATAATAAAACAATTAAGCAAATATCTTAGCATTGTATATAATATTGTAAAAAAATCCGATCCCCATGCATATAAAATTGTGATTTTAAAATTTACATATTTTAGTTTTAAAATTAGAATTGGATTTTAATATAAGATTTAATGGAAATGTATTATTTTAAATTTAAAAGCACAATAACATTCTACTTTTTAGTTGGTTTATCTAGTGAAATTGTTGCAAAGAAAATATTTCAGTGTAATATAGAAATATTTAAGCAAAAATTTAAATAATACATGAATTAGCATGAATAAATACTTTATTATTTTAATGACCATTCAATCCATTTTGCAATCGTGAAATAACCAATTACATTGAACACACACATATGAATATGTAAAGATAAAACCTTTTAAAATACAAAATTTAAATTAAATTCCCAAATTTTTTTCTAATTTTAAAATTTAATTAGGAATACCACTTTTCTGCATAAAGGTGTAATTTTACTTTTTTATAAATTTCTCGATTTTCTTTTTTAAAAATAAAATTTGCTATTTCCGCTTTTTTATATAAAATCCACAATTCCTGCTTTTTATATAAAATCCACGATTTCACTTTTTTTAAATATCAAATCTGTGATTTCTGAGGATTCTCCTGCATAATTCCTCAATATTTGCTTTTATTTCTATTGCCCATAATTAAAAAAATATATGCATTAAATGACATGATTTCCTGAGTTTCATATCACTACCCTGTATGGTTTGCTACACAGCAGCGTATTTTCCCGGAGATGTGCGGGATTCACGAGGGATGAAATTCTACTCTCCATCTTGCCTATAATAAGGGATGCCATTTTTCCGCTTTTTTCCTTTTTTAAATCAATCAGCTATTTTTGCGGAATTGAAAAAAAAAAAAAAAATTGTTGGTGTGCACTGGGGAAAAAAAACAGAGAATTGCATCAAACAATTCAAGAATAAAATCACAAAATTTGGTCAATTACTCGCAGAAAAAATCGTGTCTTTCTTCAAACAGTCGCAGCTACACAGCAGCACATTTTCCCGGAGATGTGCAGGAGTCACGAGGGATGAAATTCTACTCTCCATCTTGCCTATAATAGGGGATACCACTTTTCCGCTTTGCTTTCCTTTTTAAAATCAATCAGCAATTTTTGCGGAATTGTAAAAAAAAAAAAAATGTGTTGATGTGCATTGGAAAAAAAAACGAGAATTGCATCAAACAATTCAAAAATAAAATCACAAAATTTGGTCAATCACTCGAGGAAAAAATCGTGACTTTCTTCAAACAGTCGCAGAAAAAATCTTAAATTTCATCAGTCGGTCACAAAAAAAAAAAAAAAAAAAAAAAAAAAAAGTCAATTGCAGAAATAGATTGCGAATTTTGTTAAACTATCGTAGAATCAAATTGAGAATTTTTTCAGACGATCACGGAATAAAACCCCCTAATTTTGTCAATTGCTCGAAAATAATCACAAATTTTGTCAATCCATCTTGGAAAAAATCGTAAATTTCATCATTGGTCGCAAAAAAAAAGAAATCCTCTAATTTCATCAAACAATTACAGAAATTTATTGTAAATTTCGTCAAGCATTCACGGAATAAAAGCACAAATTTCGTCAAAATATTGCGAAAAAAAAAAAAAATCAAGAATTTGTCAAAGGATCGGAGAATAAATTTGCGAATTTCGTCAACAGGTTATGTAAAAAAATTCTAAATTTTTCATAGTCAGTCGCGGAAAAGAAATTGTAAATTTCAATCAGTTATGGTTTTCTGTACATACAAAAATGATAGTTAACTATTTAATATTCGTATTATTTGCTCTTGATTAAGATATATGAAACCACTTCTACATTTGGATGAAATAATGTTGTAGTATAAAACTGTTTATGTTGACAGGTAGTTGTTTTATTCAACTCAACTATGAAATTGTAATATATTTATTACAGAAAATAATATAAAATATTTTAACATTAGAAATTTGTTAATGTATTTATTTTATATTCAATACAATATTGTTCACAAAATTCACACACAAATGTTGTGAAAAATGTCATAAATTTGACTTTCACATGTAATTTCCTCCATTTCATTATTTTCTGAGTGCCATCCCTGAATCTAATGCTCTAAACTTAATTTGCTTCTGATAGTTTTTTTCCCTCAGCCGAGCAGATATTACTTCCAAACTTCAAATTCTAACTAACTTTAAGAAGAAAATTGATGATGTAAGAACTCTGTTTTCTGTGGTCAGATCAGCAAGATCTATTCACGGGAGTTCTGCTTGGAAAGTTCAGATATCAATCAAAAGTTCCTAAGCCTATATAAATATATATGAAAGGATAAGAAAAGTGTCTTTTTAAAGTTGTCATTTTAAAATTCAATTTTCCAATTTCTTTCTCTAACTTTTAAATCCAATATTTAAAACTTATTTGCCCCTGTTAAGATCTTGATTAATGTTTGTGATGTTAATTTTTCAAAATATATGTTGATTGTCATGTTTACAGTAGATGATCATTCAAAGCTGTAAAATAAAATTAACTAATTAATTATGTTTAGACTATAAATTCAAATTAATGTCAAAATAATAAATTGAGGATTACATTTAGAACATAAATAAATTCTAATCAGTTTTCCTAAATATGACATGTTATTAGGTACAGATCATAAAATCAAATTAACTAATTATGTTTAGACTATAAAATCAAATTAATGTTCAAATAAGAAATCAGGATTACATTTAGATTGCAACTTCTAATAAATTTTCTTCAGTATGACAGTTATTAGGAGGTTCAGATCGTAAAGTCAAATTAACTGGTTTTGTTTAGGCTATAAATTCAAATTAATGTCAAAATAAGAGATTGATGATTACATTTAGATCATAAATTAATTAATGTCAAATTTTGAAATGATTGTTGGGGTCACAATAGGGTTGGGACAAACCCTATTGATGACATACGACCACATCAATTAAGATCATTATCCAATTAGAAGTAAGTAGCTTCCCTTTTTTACTCTTTCGCCCCCTATTGGGAAAAAATAGTCTTTAGTAAAAATGGACTGCACAAGCAAAAGAGTGCTTTTTTTTAAATAAAATAACTATCTAATAATCACTATGCCACTCTGAACCAGTCTTGAAAAGGATACTGTAATGAAAAAAGAATAAAGTCTAGTCCCCAAACAAACTGATGTTTTGTCAATGCCTTGACTACACGCCATTAATAACTGTGTGGAGATGAGATAAAAAGGAATGGAACCCAATATTCGGTCATATATAGACATTTCCAAATCTCTTAATACTTTTCTCAGCATTTCAAATGCATTTTCACATTACAGTGCACTCCTGATTATCTGCGTTAATTACCGGGAAGAGTTGCACGGACAATAGAAACACACAGACAATCCGAAAACTCCTTTTTATTAAAGAAAAAATCAACATCAGTACAAATCTTGCTTTTTTGGAACACATGGCACCTGAAATAGGTATACCTTCTGCTCTTTTTTGACTAAACCACTGTAGTAGAGCAGAATCTAGATCTTTGTATATTGACGTTTTCAGACTTTTCTGTTTTGAAAGTGCAGATTTGTCATCGCAATCTCTTATGAAGGTAATGAGTTTTTCTTTGTTCTTTTTTTATATCACGTACAGTTTGTACTCCAATTTGATAATCCTTTGCTAATTTGCTAGCTGATACCCCATTATCAACTTTTTGAAGGATTTCTAATTTTTGTTTAACATTTAAACTCGTTTTTGTTTCACACCAATCATTTTTACCATTAAAAAATTTCACGCTGCTAACTGACAGTAAACAAGACACAAAAACGAAAGGAACACATGCGAAAGTGAGAAAGGACAGCTATAAGGCTATTGTTCAAACAACATTCCAATACTTCCCATCCCCTTCAACTCTATCCTATCAAAGAGGTTCCAGAGCATTCGATTTTACCTCTACGCACTTCACAATACTATCACCTAAGCCAGACAAGATTCTAATTCACATCAAAATTGATTTTACATGCATGAAAAGCGTAAAAATGTTTCTTTTTATTTATTTATTTATTATTTTTTTTTTGAGTCCAGAATGAGCATGGATAATCGAGTATACTGTATTTAATTTAATTTTCTTTCTTAAATATATATATTAAGAACTTATTTTATTTCATTCTAGTGAGCTTAGATTAGTTGAAGACAAGAGTGTACGTGAGGTATTAGATGATAATTGGACTGCAATAAACCAGTTATGGTAAGGATTGTTATTTTCAGTTTTATAGCTTTTTATCATTTCACTTTTATTAGTAATATAATTTTGTACAACATTGATCATTCCTTTTTATTGTATTATCTTAAATTGCTTTAATTTTTGTAATTGAATTGCTTTTGACTTTTTGAAAAAATTTCCTTTGTAAGGAGAAATATATGTATAGTCTGCCAACATGAATTTGGCTGATAAGTACTGCAAATTCAGATTAATTTATTCATTAATTAGGGTGACAATCAGCACTAGCAACTAGCAGAGAATATATGTAATTGTTAATAAATAATGTATTTTTCTTACCATTTGTGTCTGTTATCACCTTTTGCTTTAGCATTTCAAACTCTTTCAAGGTCATTAGCCAAGTTATTGTGGAAGACAATAGAACAGATTGACAAGCAATGTTCTACAACTTCCACTCTTCCTCCCCTTCTTTGATTTCATATCAAGAAATGTCTCAAAATATTGGTTGTTTATGGAATTAATTTTTTATTAATGAATAATGATGCCTTATCTATACTAATAAAAGAAAGGGTGCATTTTGGTTAGACGGGCACCAGTGATATATGTACATATATAAATACATATGTACATATATAAATACA
This sequence comes from Maratus michaelseni, assembly GCA_963931845.1. Taxonomy (NCBI): domain Eukaryota; kingdom Metazoa; phylum Arthropoda; class Arachnida; order Araneae; family Salticidae; genus Maratus; species Maratus michaelseni. The sequence continues at coordinate 206,932,942 of OZ007588.1, forward strand.
TATGTACATATATAAATACATATGTATATATGTACATACATATATGTATATATATGGGTATGCATATATATATGTATACGTAGATTAGTGTATATGTACATGTACATATATCACTGGCACCTGGCTAACCGAAAAGTACCAAAGAAAGTTTCACTTCATGTGTGTGTGTGTGTGTCTGTCTGCGATGACTAGTGAAATTTAGCGCACCTAGAAGTCTGAAAATTTCGGTGAGGATAGTCTAAAACCTGTCCTAGTGCACATGGGAATCAGAATTTTAATATTTTGAAAATTAATTGAAATATTAATTAAAAACTCATCAAATGCTCATCTCTTTCTTTGTCAGTCGTTAGTGCATACCCAGAATCCAGTTTACAGCAGCAAACGAGAATGAAGAGCCATTTGAATGAAGAATATGTTTATTTCACAATTCTGTTTTAACTTCTGTCGACTAAACTATTTGGTTTATTTCAAAACGAAAAACATATTCTGAAAGATCACATTTTTACCTCTCAAATGCCGCAATCGATTTGGGGAAAAAAAAAAAAAAAAAAAAAGATGTTAATCCTTTGAAAAGCATTTTTGAAAAAGGGTCGTTTTCCCGGGTGAATGTTTTCCCCCTTACGACAGCGCCTCTTGAGCGCAATTTTGGAGGTACTAAGAAACCAAAAATATGCTATAAAAGCTGAAATCTTCTAATAAATGGTATAATTAGTTTTAAAAATTCGAATTTTAACCCTTTCAAAAGTATCAGCGAATTCAGGTCATTTCGTGCCTTACAAGATGATTTTTTTTTTTACACTAAAAATTACTAAATGTTCGTATTTCGACACAATCTTTTTAGAGTATCTCGGTAAATCAGATTTAAATCACAAATCCTACAACATTTTCGAAATCTTCAGACGAGAAGAAATATTTAAAAAATATATAATATCTGAGAAATTTTCGGTAAAAACCCGTAATAAGGGGGTGTTTCTGCACAGTCAAGCTCGGCTTCGGGTAACGTTTTCACTATTTAATGTGCATATATATTCACATAATTGTATCGAGGACACGGAAACAGTTATATTTATAAAAAACTCAAATTTTAGAGAGTTCGGATGACGAAAATTGTTTTTTTTTTATGTTAACGGACCTGATGTGAAAACTAAAAGAAGCAAGAATGAAAACATATTTATTTTACAACTAGATAACAATATTTCTGTTTTAATTTTTACATGAGCTGTAAAACCATTATATTCATAACCATTAAAAATTTCAAAGGATTTGGACAACAAAAGCTATTTTTTTTAAAACTGTGAAATGACTCTACGTAAAGAAAACAAGAAAATGTTTTCTTACATGTACTTTTATCACTAATTATCAGTACTTTTTTGCGATTTTGTCATTAAAAATATAAATTCATACAAAATTAGATTAAAGATATAAAATAATACAAATTTGGGGTTTATTTAAGTTTTATCACGGTCCCAGGCACTGACGGGTGGGTCAACTAGTTATGAAATAAAACAAATAAATAAATAAACAAACAATAATGTATTATATGAATCAAGTAATATAATAAAAGTTTTAAAAATAAGTTCCCAGCATTTTATCTTCTTCCTCTTTCTTTATTTTTCATGTTTTAGGCAGTTAGGAGGAGACTGTAGTTATGAAAATATTGTTTTATATATATTTTTAATAAATTAAGTCTGTTATTTATTTATTTTTTTATTGTTGCTGATAGTTTGATCAAGATCAATGTACTTATTTTTTAATATTTAGTTGAAGTGCACAAAATTGTGTAACTTCGTTGATCGTGAAAATATATTTGTTCGTTTATTTTTTGCATGTAATTTTTAAAAATATATATTTATCTCTGAAAGCAATTAAAGCTCTACAATTATAGATTTTAATATCTTTTTCCCCCCCTCTTTATAGTGGAATGATAATGGATCACTATAGAATACCTCATGATTTTGAATATTATGAGCCAGATGCTAAATACCCTGACATGGAAATAAAGCGTCTTATGGTGATTGTATTACCAGCTGTTCAGAAAATGAAAAGACTGATGTGCCAGTAAGTGTTATTTTTATGCTCAGTTTTTGTTGTATTCTAGTTTATTAACTTATTTAAAAAATAAAATATAAATTATTGAGTTCAACTGTACATCAAATTCTGTTTTACATAATAGGTTCATTCCTTAAGAATGCATTTAAAAATTACGTTTCCCCCCTCCCCCTCCCATCAAAAAAAAAATTAACAAATTACAATAACCATTGTGAAAATGTTCCAAAAGCTTAAGAAAAAGCACTTTTGTGTATGATTATGCCAAGGTTGCAGTTATAATTTCAGCAAGATCATCACAAAGCTTATATATACATCATATATATATATTCCAAACACTCCTATGTGTGCCATATACGTCTTTATACACATTATTTACATCTTATATGTTGTATATACATCATATATGCATCATACATGACTATAACTTGGCCGCATACGTCAAGAAATGTTATATATATATATCATATATTGTGCTGTCCTCTAAAAAAAACAAAGTGTGAAATGTTTCCTAAAAAAAACCCACCGTAGTATTTTATCAAATATTTTCACTGAAGTCAATTTTTGGTTTTGCCCTGTTTCTATACACCATTTGCAACAGTAAAAACATTTGATAATGCCTAAGGAGTGTTTATTTAGTTTTAAAAGAATTTATTCTAATAATGCAGAATTTTGGCAAAACATGAGCTTCATTTTCACATATTTGCTTGTTATAATACGTTATTTTACAATGATGTACATCAATTTTGAAATGTTTTTATGTTAAACCATTAAAATGTGAATAAAATGTTACATTTGCAGCTGATTATGTCATGATGTAGTGCTCGGCTGACGACCTTTGAAAATGGAGCTAAAAAAAACCCATGGTGGAATTAAAAAAAACCTAAAAATTTTTTCAATAAATAAATGATAAAATATACATTTAAAAAAAAAAAAAGACATTTATTTTTAAGGAACATAATTAAATTATGCAAATTTAATGCATATTGAAGGCACTTTTAAGGTTTTTTTTTAGTATGTCATAAAAAAAAAAAAAAAATCCATGTTTGCAAAATCAAAACCCATCAATCTTTTTTACACACAGATACCCTTCACCTGTATATTACACATTATTTTGATGTTTTCAAACTTTTATTTATTTTATTTTATTCACTCTTTTACCTTTTTAATGCAAAATATTTTACTTAAGGTAAGAATAACTAATATAGATGCATAGCTGCTAATTTGTACTATTTATTTTCTAAGCATACAGATGAACTCTAAGTTTGTGCAGTTTTGTGCAAAACACAGTAATTGAATTGCAAAATATCATTTTGTCTTTCGTATAAAAGGTAAAACTTGAAATCTGATGCATTCCCCCTTATGTAATTTAAAATATACCACAGAAGAAAATCGTAATACAATTCAGGAAGGAAGTGGCAGCAATTTAATCAGCAAATTTTCTTTCAAGAACACCCTTTCTGTTTCATCGATGAACTTCATTATCTTTGCTTTATCATCTGAGAAGGTAAAGCCAAGGTTGTAATTTTGATCAGTTAAAACTCATTTTAACCAGGATTGTGGTCAAAACTGGTTTTAACCATTTAAAGGTGGTCAAATTTGCTTCAACCACTCAAAAGTAATTGAAACTCTATTAAAAAGACATTTGACATTTTTGGATTTCATAATGCACCTAGTGAATTGTGCAAACTCTTCAGCAATAAAGATAATTTTCAAAGTTTGATCTGAGTTAGCCTTAATACAGAAAAAGTCGTTACTTGATAAGTTACACATGTTGTATTAAATTTATTTTAATAAAATAAATTTTAATCTCTTTTTCCAAATCAAAATGAGTCTTAATTATTGATGATCAAAACATATTTTGACCAGGAAAGTTAAATCTGTTATTTTCTATGTTTAAACCAATACAACCCTGGGACTAATAATATTAGGTAGACCAACTAGGACTAATAATATTAGGTAAAAGGCAAAATTGGGATATTTCGTTAGTGGCCAGTGGTAGCAGTTTTATAAGTGGCCACTAACTTTAAACTAGTAGCCACTTTTTTATTTAAAAGTGTTAAACAGTAAACTTTTGTTAAAATTTTTATTAGTATTAATCTAAAATTAAATAGCCCAAATAAATATGTTAATATAAACATATTGCAACCAGCAAAAGTAGAATCCTTAATAAAATGCAAGAAAATTTTACTCTCTCCTTGTGGGAAAAGTGCCATAAGGTGGCCACTGGCAGATGTATTTAGTAAAGGAAATAGAAATTTATTTGGTGCCAAATATGTGCTAAAGGTTCAGGTATGATAGTATGACTTGATACTTGCTGCCCCTAGAGTTACTGCATCAATGGTAGGAAAAAGTAAAAGTATTAAAAATCTGCACATTCAAAAATGTTGAAGAAATGTGACTAGTAAAATAAGATTTTGTGTGACAATGTTGGCAGATGTTCTGGAAACAGCACGAATCCATTCCTTGTATTACCTAAGTACTCAATATTTTTTAATATTAATTAGATACATTTTTTTTCTAGATTGACACTGATCAATTTAATAAAACACAAACTACAGCTCGTACAAGATGTAAGGAAAGAATAAAGATGAGTGTTTCAGTTATTACACAAAAAGAAATAGATGAAGTGTTAAAATCACACTAATTTTCAAGCACTAAAAATCATTGTTATCACTCTTCGCTGCATTCAAAAACAAGCATTGATAATGAAAGTACTACTACTACTAGTGAAGATGGCAGTCAGGAAAGTAATAAATCTTTATGGAGCTCAGATTTATCAGATATGCATAATACAGAAGAAGTCGCAATTTTGAACACCGCAAGTGATATTACCGATAATGAAGACAATGATTTATTCTGTTCTGTACAAGAAGCTGAGAAGTTACAATGTGGCCAGTAGGTGATTATTAAATAAGATGATTTAAAGTTTCGTGTTATTATTACTGAAGAAGTAAATGATGATCGTCGAATAAATTGCTTAATGCCGACAAAAATTAAGAATACTCAAATTTGAATCTAATCACTATATTATTCAGAACAAAAGAAACCAAAATGTGGCTATTACTAATGCTTCTCCCTTAATAAACTCTCGGAGATTTTACAAATGCTATTTAATAATTTTCTTCTTAAATTTACTGAAGATGTATGCAAAGAAATGTGAAAAGTCTGGAGCGAATTTACAAATAATTATACTTTGCATTTTGCATTTGAAATACCTTCAATTTACAAAATGATGAAATATTTAATATTTTTTTGCAGAATTGTGATTTAAAAATAAATAATAATGAAAAAAAATATATTTTGCTGTCAAATAATTTTATTTCCAAGTATTTTTACATGTGGGTTTTTTTTAGGTAACATGAGTTTTTTTTTGGGAAAAAGTGGGTTTTTTTTTTTCAATTTTTTGCTTAATTGGCTGTCATTTTGTAACATACTGATAGAATGAAAAATGCTCAGCATTAAAATCTTAGTCAGAACAAGCCGTGAAAATATAGCTATGTTTAATTTTTTTTTATTCCTTATTAGACTTTATATAAAGATAAATTCAAAAAATGTTTTTTTTTTTTTTTTAGAGGGCAGCACAATATTATTATAGTATCATACATGCTTTATAATTAGGCGATAAATCTTGGTCGCTTGGCAATTCATCCTTGGGGGCTGCTATAACACAAAAGTACCAAATTTGCAATATATTAATGAAATCAGAAACAAAATATAACATGAAAGTACCAAATTTGCAATATATTAATGAAAACAGAAACAAAAATATTTCATCCTTGAGGGCTGCTATGATACCGAAAATACTAAATTTCTACTTTATTTTTCATGTCTGATAATTTGCATCTATCCTTTTTGTAACTTTAACATTTTTGTAACAATTTTATGCATTTCTATTGCCTATTCAAAGAAAAATTCTTCTAAAGTTACAGAATTTCGTTAAAAACACTTTAAAAAAATAAAGTGACAACGTCAATAAAGTCAAGAGGTCCATTCTTGACTGAAAACAACAACCATTTTCCAAACATAAAATGCCAACAAAATGTAATACAATAAACCATATGAAAATTCTTGTAATTTAACCTTTCTTGCATGCTGCACATTTATGTTATAAAGATTATATATGTAATAAATATAAATTATACAGGGTGCCACAAAAAGATTGAAACATGCTTTAAGTTTTTACCTGTTGAAGATACTTAGCCAATGTAAATTGCAAAAGTGTTCAAAATATGGTAAGAATGAAGATTATGTGGATGAAATAGTCCTGCCATCAATTTTTAAAAAGTTACCCTTTTTAACGCTTTCCAACATAGTTGAAAAGTGTCTATGAATTTAGTTTGTCTGTCTGTCTGTCCGTTCATATTCTAACTCATGTAAATATACTCCGATTTTCATGTAATTGATACATGTCAGTGAGGTGGACTACAAGATGTTTACTATAGAATATGGTGAGCATAGCATTCATCGTTCATTTACAGGGACACACAAAATAATTTGGTTACCGACTGTCTGTTAACAATGATCGCTGGAAGTTCATTTTAGAATTTAAATATAATTTTTATCTATAACTTGGTGTGTTTAAATTCTACAGATCATATGCAGGGCAGCACAAAAAATCTGTAGTACATTTCCATTTATTGATGGATATTGCTAAATGGGTATTTTCAACTGTGCTAAGCTTTTCCTAGTTCAACTAAATTTTAGCATAGTATGTAATATATATGCAAATCTATAGATCACATACAGAGCTACACAAAAGACTATTGATGGAAATTGCAAAAATTGGATTTTCCAAATTGTTTACTTAGACATCCTCTTTCACCTTATTAAATGGTGAAGTTTTGTAAAGTGATCGCTTCAAGTATTCGGGAAGTGATGGAAAGTGTTTCATAATCTATGCTTGATGCCCAATTTTTCTTACTTGACAACTTTTTATACAGTTCCTGAGTCCTATGTGTTAGTTATATTTAGAAAAATTTCCTTCATGCTCTTACAAGTAAACCGTAAAGATTCCATTCTTCTATGACCTTTGAATTTGAGTTATGATACTTTGAATTTTGTGAAATTTTGAAGACAACTAGGTATTAATATTTTTCACAAAATTTTTATGCAAGTTTCAAAATTGTTATATTTATAACCGATAAAAAATTCAAATAATTTGGACTATAAGAACTTTTTTTAAAAAAATTATGAAATGACCCCTAGGTGAAAAAACAAGAAAATGTGTTTTTATGAGTGCTTTTACCACTAAATATCAAAATTTTTTTCATGAATCTTTTATTTAAAAATATAAATTCATACAAAATTGGTTTAAAGATTTAAAATCATACAAATTTAGGTTTATTTAAAATATTTTCATAGGCCCAGGCAATGCCAGGTGGGTCAGCTAGTGAAAAATAAACTGGCTTCCAAATATGCCAGTTGGTATATTTTGTGAGAGTGGTTTGAGAGATATTGTTTTTTGTGACAACCCTTTATTGTTATCCATATTAAGTTTAAACCACATTATTCTTAGTATGCTCATGTTTGACATGAAATACAGAATTATATGAAATTTTTATGTGTTTTGTAAAAAAAAAAAAAAAAAAAAAAAAAAAAAACATGATATGGGTACTATTTTTAAAATACAAAGTAGCACTGTGTACCTTAACAACATATTAAAAAATCTCTTGGTGTTTGGAGAAATTTTATGGAAGTTAGCACTAGGGATGCACCGAATAGTGATTTTGTTCGAATACCGAATATTCGGCAGAAAGGTAAGCCGAATACTTTCATATTTCAGAATTTAAAGGTATTAAAAGGTTAAATTTTAAAACAATTTTACGTAATGTTTAAGACGGATACTTCCATTTTGAAAAACAAACCTTTTTACAAGTAAACTACACTAAAAAAAAATATGCTTTGAGTTATCATTTAAGAAAAGAATGTTTTAAACTTTTTTTAATTATTAAAATTTTAAATGTCATGGCTTCTTCTGTGAATTAAGAAAAAATAATAAGATTTTTTTTATTCTAAAATAAATATTTTAAAATCAAAGAGAAATTTTAAAGAAATTGGAATTAAAATTTTAGAGTCATATATTGATTATTTGTCAAGAAAGGACTAAAATAAATAAATACAATCTATTCAAATGGTGGCAACTGAGCAAGAATAATGTTCCTGTTCCTTTTGATTTAGCAAGGAAGTTTTTAAATGCACCAAATAGCAGTGTCTGGGGTGGGTGATAATTTTGAGAAATTGTACACATACAGGTTGTTCCTAAAATCTTGTAACAAACTTTCAGGAGAGAATGAGTCAATGTTTGTCAAGACAAACATTTTTTGAACAAAAATTAACATCTCAATGCACTTATTCCATCAAAAATACAATAATTCAATCAAATATAGGGTGTGTCACTAGGCGTTGAAACTGAATTTTTGTTAACAATTTTATTAATAATGAAGATATTTTAGGGAAATTTGCATCATTAATTTTGCTTGTATAAAATGTGATATCATTGGAAATGATCTAATTTTCGCCAGTGACACAGTATAAGTACTGTCAGCTGCATTCTCAATAAAGGAATGTCTAACTCAGTGTTGCTTATATATGAATGGTGGCCATGTTCAGCACTTCTCATCATGGTATCATATTTCACAGAAATCAAAGTAACTCGGTTGAAAATATGATTACAATATCTTCATTATTGTTAAAGTAACAAACGAAAATACAAGTTTGACCTGGAGTGAGATATATTGTATTTTTGACTGAATAAGTGGATTGTGATCCTCGTTTTCTGGACAAAACTTTTCTGTCTTCATGTCTATTATTACTACTGATCCTGAAAGATTTTTCCATTTTGTTTAGAAACACTCTGTTTGTGAAAAAGCAAGAATCCGGATTATTTAATAGACAATGTTCAGGAACTTGCATTTGAACATCATCAAGTCCTATGAAGGTCATCATTATTGGTTAATTTTCTTACATAACACCTTTCAAACAGCAAATAAATAATGTAAAAGCAGTCTCTGTTAAATATAATTCTATTTCTAATTACTCTGAATATTTTTATTAATTGACAATTAAAAGTAGAAGTGGTGTAAAGTTTTTATGAATATTTTAAAAAGTTTTTTAAGTATTCGGCCAAGTCAAATATTCGGCCTAACCGAATATTCAGTAGTAGTGCCAAATAGGCCGAATACCGAATATATACCGTGCATCCCTAGTTAGAACCTTGATAGACAAAAAAAGATAGGCAGTCAAATTTACTAATTTTTGGGTGTTGATGAAATTAAGGTACCATCAAATTGCACCGGTTCCAACAACAACAAAGAAATAATAGTAATTATCTAAATTGGAGAAACCAAAATATATGCAAACGAATTGTATAACCTCTTTTGTTTAAATCTTAAATTTCAAATGTTAAAAATAGTTATAAAAATGTCATATTTTTATGTATTTTTTTATATTTCTCTATTGCAGAATTTTCAATGGGGTGAAAAATGCTCAGCCTGTGAAATCCCAAGTCAAAAAACTAGCTAGTTCTTTGCTAGAATTTATTCCGTCTTTACACTTACCTGTAAGTTAAAATTCTATATTCATAATTTTTATTTAAATCTAATGTTTGATTCTATACATTCCTTATTGCTATTGATTGAAGAGAAAAATTGATGGAATATAACTTTTTTTTACTTTTTCAACTACAGTAAAACCTCCATAACAAACACTTCTGTATAACAGTCACTTTTATTTGGCAAACACTTTTAATTGCAAGACCTATATTATTTACATGCTTTTACCCCAGAATAGCAGACAAATTCTGTGATTCTGAAGTGTTTATTATTTAGAGGTTTTACTATATTTTGAAGATAAACAACAATATATATATAAACATGTAGAAAATAGGATTTCACTGCTTTTGAAGAAAGAGAATTGCATGACAATAAAAAAAGCAAAATAAAAATCGATCATGTTCCTCTCTAAATATGAGTTGCATAAAAATCACAATAATTTTGAACCAATTGTTTAGAAGTGTAATTAATTCTTCATAAAGTAGAGCAACATTTATTATTATTAGAATTATATTAGTCAGTGATTGACTGTTTACCTGCTTCATTACAACTCACCTAGAACTTATAAAGTACAATTCTATGATACAATTATTCAATTATTTTTCAGTGATTCTAATATTTCTATGCTGAATAATACAATTTGGATTTTTCTAGCTTTCTTATATTTTCTATTTACATAGGGGAAAAAAAAAATATATACACACATACAGGGTAAATCAAAAAATGATAGCCCTGATTACAAATTACAGTAACTTCGTTGTAAACAATGATCGGTAGAAACGCTTTAAGCATGTCATAGAAAGAAGCTCAAAGTTTTATTTGCATACTTTATAACTGTTTCATAATGTGGCTCCTTTAAGTCATACACAAAACATCCATGAAATCGACCAATCAATCAATCCATTTTGTGCCAGGTATTGTGAATTATGTTTGTATAGACACTCATGTCAGTGCATTTTCTAAGTGCACTTTCAGTTGGATCACTTTTATAGGCAAAGAAGGGATATCTCCATATCCAGGAATCATACACAGTGCATTCACAATGTCTGGTGAAAAATGGGCTATAACTTTGATATTTTATTTTCTGTGTGACTAAAAAATGCCACATAGAACAGCTATGAAGTGCGCAAACAAAACGTTCTCCCTTTTCTATAATGTACTTAAGGCGTTTCTTCCAATTGTGTTTTACAATTAAGTTTTTGTCATTTGTAATCAGGGCAATCATTTTGACTTACCCTATGTATAATATATATGTATTTATTAAATATATTTATTTAAACATTTTGTGTGCTGAAAAAAGTTTATTTTAAAATTAATTTGTGTAAAATATTTGTCAGCGATCAATTATCAATTTGTCAATTATCTTGGCATTTATTCTTATACGTAAACCGTGACAACTTTGCCAATTTTTTTTCCTACCCATCTTTTGCTTACTTATAATGTTCAATAACGCTTCAAAATCATCTTAAACCACAAGTCTTGAGCTCTAAATATGTGGTAACATGTTAACTTAAGTAAGCATTTCTTTTTTGTGCATAAAACTGTATTAGCAAAGTTACCTGGCACAACAAAAATAAAGAAACACAGGGAAATTGAATTTTATAATTCAAATAATGTATTTAAATCATGACATATACATTTCAATAAAAAAGAAAAAGAAGAAAAAAATTCGAACATTCTTCTCAGAAAATGAAATTTTTCCTTTTTTCTATATATGGAGGTTCAACAATATACACAACATCAGCTACGTTGATGGACACCTCATCCAGAACAGTAAGAAAATGGAAACTCCACCCATTGTCTTTCGTTCTAAGGTATGACACCTCAGAGTCTTCATGTCTGTAATAATGGGTGATTTTTGCAGCATAATGTTCTACGCCTCTGTTCGCCAAGAACTTGACGATCACAAACATCCTAACCTTCAATTGTATGAAGTTCTTACCATCTTGTGCTAACTTGATGTCTTCAGTCATTGATGATTGTTCATCATCCTAAGGAACAATGTCCTGCACTAACTCTTCACTGGGTTCTTCAGGTTGTTTGTGTTCTGCATCTTGTTCGGGTTCTGCTTCTTCCTCTGGTTCTACATCTTACTTGGATTCTGGTTCAGATTGTCATGCAGGGAAAATGTGCAATACGATTTATCAAAAAATATGAAAGAATTTAGGGAAATGACAAAATTCTAGATTGGCAAAGTTGTCCTACTCTTCCCAAGATTCCTGGTGCAACTTTGCCAACTAATGTTATCAACTATAAAAATAACATTAGATCAAGTTCCAAAAGCGATTCTGAAAGCTTATTATATACTTTATCAGACAAAATAGGTAGTTATTACTTATGTTTGGATTAAAAAGGTGAAATGGAACACTTTTTTTAGATGTCCAAAATCGCCTGTTATCCAGTTACAAAATATTTTCACTGATAATAGCCATAAAACAACTAATAAGACAGAAAACATGCAGGAATAGTGTCACACAATGTCTTCTTTGTGAAATGAAAACACTAGCACCTATTTTAATTCAGAGCATCAAAAAACATATTTTTCAAAAAGTGGCAAAGTTGTCCTGGTTGACGATATTTTACAAATAAAAAGCTGTAGAAACCATTTTATTTCAAAAGAAAAAAAAATATATGTATTCTGTGAAAATGTTTTATCACCATGCTCTTTCTTTTCTTCTTCCTTTTTCTTGATTGCATATGCAGAATCTTCAAATTTTTTGGTGGTGGTGGGGAGGGGGAAGTTATTATATGTGAGAGAGGAAAATGAGTTTTTTTTTTTTTTATCTCCTTGTCTTTTATTTTTTTATGTTCTCTATTAAATTTTTGCTTTTTAATTGTTTCATTTTATTATCTTTAGGTATAGCATGAGAGATTTATCCTATCTTCTCCCCTATTCTTTTCTACTCCTTGACAACTATAATTTTATTATTTATTTTTCTTTTTTTAGTGTGTATGTGAGAAAGAGAAAGATAGTGATATATTAAGCATTGCCTTTGATTTTACTTTTTATTTACTATGTATTTGAAATTTTTATTTTCAGTATGAAAAAAAACCTTATACATTTTTCAATACACCAGCTTTAGAAAAGTGGTTTAGCTCTCTTCAAAACAGGTAATTTTGAATAAATATTTCTGTCATTTTGAATTTATTACTATTTTATTAGCATAATTCCATTTCAATTAAAAACGTAGTACATAGTATAAATAATTAAACTTTTCTCCCCAAAGAGTTATGATTTTCGGCAACTGGTCATTAATTTTTGTCTCCACAAGGATAAGGAAATTTTTACTAACGATATTTTCATCAATATCCCACCAATAGTGTTACAATGTTCAGTCCTTCTATATTTACAACATAATCAATCGTCAACATTTATGTTATTTATTAAATTCTAAAAGTTGGAAATAAAATACATAGCTGATAACTAACTCTACAGAATTTTTTAAAGACTATCAAATTTTGAGACAGTCTCTTGAATTATTTAAACTTTTCAAAGGTATTCTTAAAAGTTCCTTACTACGTTCATAAAAAAATATTCATGATTATTATATTTAATCAAAGGGAGAAATGTAGAAGGGTAAAAGTGCTTATCAGTCATAAAAGTATGAAAGTTGTGAACTTCGTTAATGAGTCACCAAATCTTTATGATTTTCGGCAACTGGTCATGGATTTTTCTCTCCGTAAGGATAAGGAAATTTTTACTAATTATATTTCCATCAATATCCCACCAATAGTGTTACAATGTTCAGTCCTTTTCTATTCGCAACATGATTGTCAGCATTTATATTATTTATTAAATTCTAAAAGGTAAAATAAAATCATACCATAATTTATGTTAACTTCTATAACCACCTGTTTCAGGGTTCCTACGCGACTGGAAAATATGGAAAACAGGGAATTGTCAGGGAAAATGACAAGTGCTCAAAAAGTCAGGGAAAATTGCATTTTTTCCCTAAAACCTGGAAAAGTCAGGGATTAAATATATATATATATATATATTATGTGCTATCATGTGTCAAGATTCTTCCGAGTTCCGAATTCAGTCTGCAAAAAATTCAGTTTTTTTACTTAGCAAGTAGTATTTTTGCTACATTCATATTTTTAACATAATCATGTTTTTGCCATACAAATTTGTTGCTAAATAGGTGATACTTCTGCGAAAGAAATATTGAGCCATGTTATAAGGTTGTTAGGATGAGATATCAGGAATATTTAAATAAGAAAAAGAAAGAAAATTATAAAACAAGCAAAATAGCTGTAGCTAAAATTAAATTGTTAAAAGACAAAAGAAAGTTACATAACAAACTGTTTCTGAAAGAACACAACCAAATGACATGGTAGTAGAAATGTCAAAAAAATATTTGAATGGTTGATATGTGAAATCTAATTATATCAATAAAATGTTACTTTGAATCCATCCAAATTGTATATTTTTAATTGTTTTTCATTTTTTATATTTTAAACATCAAAAAATGGATTTTTAGTTTCAATTTTATAGATTACTTTTATTTTCACAGGTATATTTAATCATTAAGATCTAGAATTGCTAATCGTATTTCTAAAAATGTCGTGAATTGAGGGCATGGAATTGTAGAAAAAATGGTCTGGAAAAAACCTGGAAAAGTCAGGGAATATTGTTATTCAAATAGAGTATGAACCCTGTGTTTGTGTTCAGCCTTGTATTAATGTTAATTTCCCTGATGTAATTTGCAGTGAAGGGAAGAAAAATCCCTATGGTACAGCAACATTTGCCTTTTTATGTGTTCCCTCTTACTTGAAATTTTATTATGGTACTGTTAATTTATCATGTTTTGTTGTGTAATATTCTGTACTCAAAATTGTCATAATTTTTATTCTCCAAGGTTGGCAACTATATTTTTATGAATCGCTTAATAAATTTCAGAAACGAGTTACCAAAGTTAATGTTCAGAAGTTAATGTTAGTCATTAAATTATAGTTCTTTTAAAGCTTCAGTAATTAATCTTCATTGGTTTTACATCCTTGTTTATTTACATCTTATTCAGAAATTCAAAACTATTTTTAAAGTTAGCATGGTTTTTAATGAAACATTTTATTCCAGAATTGTAGACTCATCTCCTTTCATGATGCTAGTCCTATCCTAATCCTAATCCTAATAATATTATAAATCTGATTGTGTGCAAATGTTAGGCTGAAGCCAGCGTCAAAATGGAGCATTTAATGATCTTGCCTCTTTGCATATGTGTTGATTATAACCCTCAAATGAACATAGGCTGGTTTTTGTTAATTTTATTCATATATTTTTCTTAATAATTCAAAATTTCGTTATTTTCATAAAGAATAAATGGACATTTTTTCATATAATATTTTAAAATGGTTAAATTTACTTTAGCGTTGCTAATACTTTATCGTTGCCAAAACTAATTCAAAACCCGGAATAATAATTTTTACTCAACAATTTAGTTTCAATTGAAAAATTTTCACATGGAAAATTAAAATGAAATAAAAAAATTATAGAATTAAAAAGAAGATTAAATAATATTATTAGAAATAAAATATATTTTTTTTTTAGTTTTTGATAATAATACAAGGTTTTAATATGCGTAACCATAGGAAACAGGCAAATATGACGTCATTCATCGAAAATAAAGCGGATATGCTTTGATTTGTGAAATAAAATGATCTTGGGTTTTTTCTTTTTTTTTTTTTTTTTTTTTTGTATGGTAAAAATACTTGGCGTTTTACCGTCTGCGCATGGCTAATATAACTATACCGTATTTTTTATTTAAATTTTTAAAAAGTAAAAAGAAGTTTCAAAAGAAAATGGTTAGCAAATGTCAATAATTTGCTCCTCAAAATTATCCATGTCGAAATTGATGTCATGGATAGCGAGAAATAGTTACTTTCATTCTTAAAACTAAAAGAAATAACTCGGTTACCTAAAAAATTTGACTAATGCAGGGCTCCCAAATGGTCCCCCTTTTCCCCCTAAAGTCCCCTTTTTAGAAAAAGGTCCCCTTTAGTCCCCTTTTATGTGTTTTGGTCCCCTTAGTCCCCTTTTCATGACTGGAAAAAAATTTGCTAATGTGGAAAAAATTTCGCAAAATGCAAAAAACTTTAAAAATTGTTGAAAATTAAAAAATTGTACAAAGTTTATTATAACGGGCTCAAACATTGTAATCAGAATTCTTTCACGAATGTCAAAAAATTGCCATGGAATGCAGAGAAACATAAAAGAATACATTGAAAATCTCATTAGAAATCACTAAAAATTCAAAAATCTACAAGAATAAATCTACTGTCATAAAATCACTGCAAAACTCAAATTGCATACAAAATTAGCCAAAAGTCAAAAATCGCTGCATGAATTCTAAATAAATTGTATTGAAAGAAGGACAAAATTTATTAAACTGGGCAAAAGATTGAAACTGGATTCGCCCTAAGCAGAATATGCTTAAAAGTGCGACATACATCGCAGAACAACAGGCTTCTCTGCAGAACATTTAAAATTCTCAATTTCAACGAAATTCGTCATTCAGTTGTTATATAAAAAAAAGGTGTGAAATTTGTCAGACTAGCATTGTAAAAAAATCACGAAATTCTTTAATCGTTCAAGTAAAAAGTATTGTGAAATTCATCAATCGGTCGCGGGGGAAAAAATTGCAAAATTAAACAGTCGATTGTGAAATTCTTCAGCGGGTTGCAGAAAAAAAATGTGAAATTCATCGATCACTTGTGGAAAATAAACTGCGATTTTCAATAATCAGTCGCAAGAAAAAGCGACAAAATTTGTCAATCGGTTGACGGAAAATATCTCAAAATTCACCAATTTGTCGTGGGTAAAGATACGCAAAATTCGGCAGTGGATCATCAGAAAAATTCTTCAATTCATCACGAGCAAAAAATTTTGAAATTTGTCACCTGAATGAGAGGAAATAGTGTGAAATTCGTCGGTAGATCGAGGGGGAAATCGCGAAATTCTTCAATCAGTCGTGGGGAAAAAACGTAAATATCATCGATTGGTCGTGAGAAAAAATCGTGAAAATCATCAGTTGATTGTGAAAAAAAAATCATGAAATTCTTTAATCAGTTTCAGAAAAATTGCATAATTTGTAGATCAGTTGTATAAAAAACCCACGATTTTTGCTAATCAGTAGCGAAAAAAGTCTGCAAAATTTGCCAATCAGTAAAAGAAAAATATCTTGATTCGCCAACCAGTCGCGGGTAAAATCGCAGGATATTCTGCAGTGGATTGTCAGAAATATTCCCGAAATTCTACAATCAGTCGCAATAAAAAATTTCGTCAATTGGTCGTGAGGAAAAAGCATGAAATTCACCAGTCAATCGAGTGAAAAATCTCAAAAATGTTTTCTAAATTTGTCTCTAGATCGGGAGAGAAATTGCAAAATTCTTCAATCAGTCGCATGTGTAAAACACATAAAAAAACGTGAAATTCGTCGATCGGTCCCGAGAAAAGATAGCAAAAGTCATTAATCCATCAAAAGAAATCTCAAAAATATTACAAAATTTGTTAATCGTTCTCGAAAAAAGATTGCAGTCAGGAAAACTTTTGCAAAATTTGTCAATCAGTTGTTGGAAAATATCACAAAATTCGTCTGTCGGTCACGGGAAAATTCTACCGATTAATGGGGACTTCAAACAAACCAGTTTAACAAAAGATGCTTTTTGAACAGGATGCAATAGTGCCTCTTTCAAAAACTGTATTCCTCTTTTAAAAAATTCCCGCCCAGTGCCCCTTTCGTTCTAGAGCCAATACTATATTTGTTACTTACATGCAGATCTTCTTCCTCCAACAAATGATACTCATAACCTGTTAGATAATATTCAGTAATGAAAGAAGAGCTCATGGGCCTCCACATTGACATAATTCTGTTAGAAAACTTCTTGGACTTATAACTAACTATGCATGGATCAAATTTCCAAAGACATTTCTTCCATAAAAGTGATATAACAAAATATGTCATTTCTAAAATTATTGACAGAACTGAAAATCCTTTGTTAATGCAATGGTTTTCAAAATAAATCCTACAGCAAAATGTTTCTTTTGTGTGTGTGTGTGTCTTTTTGTAAAGATAATCAATTAACATATTTTCTGAGGTACTTTTAAAAAAATTGCATATTTAGGAAAACTTGGTGCAGTATTTTTAGACATGTAGTCCCTTTTCAGTCGCCTTTTTTATTATAAATGATCCCCCGAAGTCCCCTTTTTTTTAGTATAAATGGTCCCCCAAAGTCCCCTTTTTAAATAAAAATGGTCCACTTTCCCCCTTTTGGAGGGCTAAAATGTGTTGGGAGCCCTGCTAATGTTAGTAGTTCCATTTTTGTTGATAAAAAAGATTTAAATATTATTTTGTTAAAGTAACATAATTTCCTATATACCAGTATTGAAATTAATTGCCTGGAAAAGAAAATTAACAAGAATTATGTCATTAAAAAGGGATTTCTCTGGGGAAAAAGTGACGTCATATTTGAAATAGAACGGGAATTTTCCAATATGTTTTAAAATGAGCGTGAATCAATTCCTTACATTAATAATACAAGGATCAGTAAGTATAGAAAGTAGATGAGTTTCACGCCATATTTATAACGAAAAATTTAAATGTTTTGTTATCTATACTGATTATTAAGCATGAGTATCCGTTATATACTGATAAGAGTTTTCTGCTAAAACTCGCATCATAATTTTAAGAAAAGGAAAATGAACACGAATCTATCATATTAACATCTGACCGTGTGTTATCTAAAAATGGAAAGTAAATTACTCCATACTTGTGCATAAAAAAGGAGAAATAAAACAGATCAGTATATTTTTTACGCCATTTTCTCATTAAAACTGAAAAACAGAATTTATTTTCACTTTGAGTAGATGGTAAAAACAAAATCTTGATTTCAGTAAAATTATCTGAAAAATAAAAACATATTTTCACATATTCAAACTTCATGAATTAATTTATTCTGGAGAACAAAAATTGCCTGTCAACAGACTGTCATTTAGAAAATAATATTTGTTTCAGCTATACATTAAACCAAGGAGGCAGAATTGAATTTAAAGAAAAAAAGCATATACTATTTCCAATTAATGTTTTTTTGAAGGATGGCTGTTAAAACGTTTCACAAAGGCATTAAAATTGTTTATCAGGTAAAATTGACATTTGTTTTTACCCAATCCGTCTATTTCCACTATTTTATTTGGCCCTCCTTTTTGCATTGGTTGTAATTTCATTTTTGCGATTATTTGGCACAAAATTTCACTTTTTTAAGACTGAGTTAAGTCAAGGTCCCTATAGCAAAAAATACTGCATTGTCTCCTATGAAATATGATAAATAGTTAGTTAATTATTAACGTTTTTAACTATCGGGAGTGAAATATTTTGCTTAATTAATGTATTTATTCTTCTTTTAATGTTGCGTGAACGAAGTCACGGGTAACAGCTAGTATTAGAATGAAAGGCTGCAGAACTTTTAATAATAAAGATTATGTTACTTATTCTCATTTGAAGTAATTTATGTTTTATAGAAAATATTTGAAGGTATTTAAATGTTTCATTATCAAATTAAATTGTGTTACTGTTACTCAAATCGTCAAAACTTGTTTTAATGATGAAAGACATAAAAGAAAAAAAATCTGTATAGAGAGCCATTTAAAAAAAATAATAAAAATTACTATGCTATAATAGTTTTAACACTTTTATAGAATTTTTTACATGTAAAATCTTGTAAAACACCAGAAAGTAAAAGAAAAAGACAACAGTAATTTTAAAGAGAAAAACAGAATTACCACATTAGTGTATAATACATTCACAAATCACCAACAGTGGTCAAATATTAGTTTATCAATTTATTTACAGGAAACTGACTGTAGTCATTTTAATGTAGATAATTACAAAAAAGATAATATTCAGATTAAATTATTTTTAGAATAGGAAAGCAATATTGCTAATTTAAATATAACAGAATGAAAAATTAAACTGATAATTCCTAAAAATAATGAGGAACAGGAAAATTTTAACTTAAAAAATAGAAAGCAAATAAAAGTGTAATGAAATTGTCTTTATGGAAACTTAAATTGTTACTGCTAATACTAATAATATGAAAGAGATTTTAGATATTTACTCTGAAATTAAAATATTCCCTAGCTGCGTAGCAACCCAGAGTGTTACATTTAAATTGAATGAGTTCTTTCGATGTTTGAGAGAAAAAGAAATCGTTTTATTGTACATTTGAAAAACATTTATAATACTTTTGTTACTGTATATACTCATGTATAAATCAATCCTTTTACTTTGGTTGAAAAAAAAATCAGATAAAACCAAAAACTTGCATACAAATTGATCCCCCCCCTCCCCCCCCCCCCCCCCCACACACACACACACACTTTCAGAGGAAAAAAATAAAAAACTCATATGTCTATTCTTTCACCTTTTCATAATTGCTGTCAGAAAATAAAATAACAGAAGTAAAAATTTATGCATAAATTAATCTTGTAAAAGAGAAAGCAAAATATAAATATACATAAAATAATATATTCAATTAACATAAAAATATCATCTTCCAAACCTGTGTCAGGTTCACCAAACAGTTTAACAGACTCTGGTGTCATCGGCTCGTCATCACATTTACTGCCGGTGTCATCAATGTGTGTTTTTTGTAAATCACTTTCATTGTCAGTTACAAGAAATGAATCTTTCATTACCTGTGCTGCAAGTTCCTTGTTGATGGAACATTTTTCAAATGACATGATAATGTTTTTTGTTGGTATAGTGGTCTTGTGCATTTTTCATCCATTGCACAGTCAATCTAATAACTGGCTTATTAAGATTTCTACATTCGAATTCAGATGACAAATTTGAGCTGATCCAGTTAGCCTAATATTTTCAAACACTGTTGTTCAACAGTTTGAAGAAGAAGGCCCAGTGGCAGATCTATCTTCGAATGTCTGCAACGCTAATAATGTTTTCAAAAAATAGTCTGCAATACGCAATATATCATATAACATATAAATCTGTTCTTGCTGCTGTTGTAGTTGTAGTGTTAATTAATTAAGGCATCAGCATTTATCTGCCTTTCTGAGTAAAAAAAATATCTGAAATTCACAGTAAATATTCTGAAAGGTTACAGCAGAAGGGGGAGGGGAAAATCCCCTCTCAGCTATAATTTTTCTTGTTGCAGGTTGGATTAACTCTGCTTTTGATTCCAGTCGATTTCAGGCTGAGTGTAGATTCTTGCAAATTGGGTTCGGGTTAACCCGATTTTTCAAAAGTTAGTTCAGTATATTGTTTCAGATTAAAAACTATATCTGTATTAATAAGCATAGAACTTTGTGTGTCTGCTGTTTTCTAAAGGAATGCTGCATCTTTTCCGGGACTATTTCACAAAATTCACGTTTTTTTCGTGAACCTTTGATGAAATTAGCGTTTCTTTTTTCCCCTGCGATCCTTTGGCAAAATTCACAGGGTTTTTTTTTTTTTGTGGCCCTTCGACGAAATTCGCACTTTTTCCGTGATCCTTTGACAAAATTTATGTTTTCTCTGTGACCCTTTGATAAAATTCGCATTTTTTTTTTTACGATCCTTCAACAAAACTCATGTTTTTTTTTTTTTTTACAGTCTTTTGACGAAAATCAAGTTTTTCCGCAGCCCTTTGATGAAATTTGCATTTTTATTGCAATCTGTCGACAAAATTAGCCATTTTCCCAGATCCTTTGATGAATTTCATGATTTTTCTTTGTCCTTTGGACAAAATTCACGTTTTTTCCGTGATCCTTCGGCGAAATTTGCCGTTTTTTCAAGATCATTCGACGAAATTTGCCGTTTTTTCGAAATCATTCGGCGAGATTTGCCATTTTTTCGAGATCCTTCGACGAGATTTGCTGTTTTTTCGAGTTCCTTCGACGAAATTTTCAGTTTTTTTTTCGAGATCCTTTGACGAAATTTACCATTTTTTGGCGATCTGACGACGAAATTTGCCGTTTTTTCGCGATCTGTTGGCAGAATTCCCCGTTTTTTTGCGATCCGATGATGAAATTGACTGTTTTACCGTGATCCTTCGATGAAATTGACAGTTTTTTCTACAATCTTTCGGCGAAGTTGGCGTTTTTTCCGTAGCCCTTCAGCAAAATTTGCATTTTTCCACGATCCTTCAAAGAAACTCATGTTTTTTTGACGGCCTTTTGACGAAATTCACGTTTTTTCACAGTCTTTAGACTAAATTTTTGTTTTTTCGCGATCTGTCACAAAATTAGCCATTTTTCGCGAACTTTAAACGAATTTTGCGCTTTTTTCGTGATTCTTCGACGTTTTATTCGCGATCCTTCGACGAAGTTTGTCGTTTTTTCGCGTAATATACGTGTTACGGCACGTCCGCAGCATCACTGCATGTTTTTAGTCTGCAGTTGCCCTAAAAAGTCTGCGACGCCTGTCGCGTACATTCTGCCACGGGGGAAGAAGTTTGTCGTTTTTTCGCGTAATATACGTGCTACGGCACGTCCGCAGCATCACTGCATGTTTTTAGTCTGCAGTAAAAGTCTGCGACGCCCGTCGCGTATATTCTGCCACGGGGGAAGAAGGCATCTAAAGTTTCAAGCAATGATGCCAAACTCTCAAGACTTTTTACTGCATCACTAAAGTGAAGAGCAAATAAATCTCTCAACAAAAGCTGAATGGATTTTTTTTACCAAAGTTGCACATGGACTTTTGTTCCATATATTATTCAGTCAAATTTTAGCATTTTATTGTTCATCAAAACTTTTTTTTATAGGCACAAACAATATTGGAACCCAGTACTTTTTGGAAGAATGTTTTGTTTAAAATTTGTTACTGAAGGAGAAGATTTTGGTAAAGGCAAAAGTTGAAATTCTTAGCTTTCGGCATTAAAAGACATACAATTATGTTTTATCTCAATATCTTTTCTTTATTGTACCTAATATCTTTTAACATTTGTGTTCTTAAGCAGTTTCATTTATATTTCGATTGGTTGCATTAAGGAAAAGAAGTATTTCAAATATGAGATTTCTTGGTCTCACGTGTAAGTTGGTCCCCTTCCCCCTCAGCATCTTGTGCCATTTTTTTTTCCCTAAATTTCTCGATTTACATGCGAGTATATACAGTAAATAATAAATTTCAAGTAAGAAATCATGTTTTATTGTATACTAAAATTTTCTCAATAAAAATACACGCTTTTACTAACATGTTTATCAAAAGATTTTGTTTCAGGTCTGGTGGATTTGAAATGGCATCATTTTGCAATTACATCATTTTTGTCCAGTTAAATACAAAGAGCTTAATTTGGTTTTACCTCCTTAGTTGAATGCAAAATTAAAATACACTACAATGAAATGTTTTCCAGATTTGTTGGTAGATGATTTTTTTGTCCAGTAGAATAAACTGATTCATGAAGTGTGAATATATGAAAAGATGTTTTTATTTCTTTGCCTTTTTTTTTGAGTAATATAATTTTATCAAGATGTATTTTTTTTCATTATTTATTCAAGTTGAAAGTAATTTTTCTTTTCAATTTTAATGAGGACTAAAAATATAATGGTCCATATTATTTCCTTTTTTCTTGCTCACAGAATAATAGAACAAAATATTCATTTTTAAAGCAGACCTGTTGCATTAATTATCAACAGTTTAACTTCAGTCTAAACTTTAAAAAAAATTAATGAAAAATAGGATTAATAGAGCAATGATTTAATATACAATAGAATACTGATATAAAGGATTTTTTTTTCTAATTTAATCACAAAGAATCCCTTAACCGTTTCCACTCTTTAATTATTTAACACTTTAAAATTAATGTTTTGAAAGACAAAGAAGGATTGCCATTTTGTTACCATTATTTCTATACTATATCTTCATAGTATTTTCCTTGCAAATGTTATAGAAATATACTATGAAGGTTTTATTTATTTATTTTTTTTTTTAAATTGGTTGTAGCAAAGCTTAATTCTGAAATAGCAGTAGCAATAAGCATTTTCAAGTTACACTTGACAATGGAGTGGAAAGGGTTAATAATAAGATCCTCCCTCTAATTAATCAACAAGTCCATTCTTTGTTCTGAACATAGTTTGCCCTGATAGCAACTGCCACACTAGTGTCTATGTATTGTTACTACAGTACCATGATTGTCATCAAGAAGGAATTGGAAAGGCCCATTGCCCCTTCCTGGATTTTGAAATTTATTTAACTAAATAGTCTTTATCTCTGTTGATTTTTTTGGGGAAAAAATTTAAATTTATTTTTTTCCAAGTGACTCAAAAATTCAAACTAATCAAAATTAAGAAAGAGAAACAAATGTACCTGTGATCTGTAGCCTAGACTTGAGAGATATTTTTCAACTGCATCAAAACACTGTTTCTGAAATTGATCATCAAGCCGAAAGTTCGAAGATTTCTCAGTTTTTGAATTGACAATAATTTTCAAAACTTTCTTAAACTCACATTTTTTAAAATAGAGAAAATAAACATGAAAGTAGCAAAATTAAATATTTATCTTGAGAGGCATGCATCCTCTCTGATTTATCAGAAAGGCCGTATGCAAGCCTCTCTTTTTTATTATTATTTTTTTTTCATTCTTATGTTTAAAAATTATTTTATCCTTTAAGAACATGTACAGTTTGTTGTACTATAAGAACACAGATGGGATCCTCTGTACACCAATGCTTTTTAAAGCTAAAATATTAACTTTTAATGATATTCTTGTTTAATGCAATGTCTAGTTCTAAGTATAAATGTAATAAACACCAAAATGGGGAAAAAAAAAAAAAAAAAAAAAAAAAAAACTAATTTAATTAGAATTAATATAACCAAATACTACAATGAATTTGGTGCAACAATTTGCAGCATTACAAATTTGAAACAAAAACAAATTAAGAAATTCAAAATTAAAATCAATCACTTTGAAAAATTATTGAAATTTTTTTAACAATTATGGCAACTCTCACAGATGTGCTTGGTTAATTTATGTGAAGCATGTAAAACTGGTACATTCTTCTGACATATTTTTATTTAGTATTTTTTCACTAAAAATAATTAAAGAGAGCAGAAAAGTTTTTAACCTTCAACTTAAAACACTAAAGGGTTTTTCTTTGGGTTGAAGGTAAGTAAGACACAAATGTTAATCATCTGATAATTCTGGAATTCACAACTGTTATTACACAAAGTAGTGTGCACGTGCACAGTATGCCGGCTTGTTCTTTAAATGTTAAATGGGGCTTCAAGAAGGAAAACAGCGAAAATAGTTTAAATTCTTCTATTTTGAATAAAAGTCAGCAAAAACATTTTTTGAACACAGATGGTCTTTGACTTTTGAACAAAGTTGGTTTCTGAAATACGTTCAAAAGTTGAGGACTGCATGTAAATATCCATTAATTTTTTTTTTTTTTTTTTTTTTTGATTCATTAGACATTATTTCTTTTGATAAAACAACTCTTATTAGATTTTTATACATTCAAATATCAAACTCAGATTATAAATATTGAAATAATTTTTTATATATATTTTATTGATTCCTGTGGTTGGAATTGGTTTAAAAATTATTACAATAACAAGAAAATTGGAACTCTCTTTCATTCTTTTTTTCTTCTTCATGAAATTATCAAGAGATAGATGAACTTTCTGCAGCACCAAAACTTTTTTTTTTTCATTTATCCATAAAGAGTTCTACCATATGTTGTGTCTTTTTCTGTTGTCTTTTGTATATGAAATGTACAGTCTTTATGTAATTACATTCTTGCATTTTGCAACAATTTTTCATGATAAAATTTTCATTCATATTCTTGATTTTTAAAGTTTTAACGTTGAATTGTCAAATCCTTCACTATGTATTTCAATCATTATCTTGCAGTTTAATGAAGTCTTTATTTGAAAAGGTTTTGAAAGCATTTTTTTTTTCAATACTCAGTAATAAATATCTATCGTTTAAATATAATACAAAATGTGTGCGATATAGTAAACTGTTCGAAACTCGAATGTGAGAAAGTCAAGAACTGCCTTTATTTAAATATTTTTCTATTGCTAAAATTCTGTATTGTTTTTTATGTTGATATGTTTAAAAATTGTCTTGTATTTTCCGGACAGAAAATTCTTAGTTTAGCCTATTTTATTTTTATCTTCTTCATTTTAAAAATCATTGGTTTAAGAGAATTTAGAAAGCAGTTGCCTTTTTTGAAAACCGGGGCTTCCCTGGTCTTTTAACTTGGCCACCAATTTCTGAAATAGCATTTTTTGGCATGGTTTTAAAATAATCATCAGGCTTCCGTTGCAGACCACAGGTGATCTGTTCTAAAATCTTGTATTTCTCTGGAAATAATTAAAGAGAGCTTTTGATCTGCTGTTACCCATGTACTGTGCAGTGTTGATTTTAATTATTTAATTTTTAAAGGAAAAATACATGTTATTTTTAACTTTTTTATTTTTACAGAGAAAAGATTGAAAGAGGTATCATACAGATAGAGAAATTTCTTTCAAAGTTAGATGAAGCATATCTTGCTATTGTACGCCCTTCTTCAAACCTAAGTCTAGATCTTTCATGATTGACTGTTATTTTTAATTCATATTAAGGACTATAAATATGTTTTTACAAACTGTAAATATATTTTTATCTGTATTATCATCTTGACTGTGAACTTGCATTTTGATGTTTTTCTAAACTTAGCCTTTGGTGGATCTAATCTTAATATATATATATATATATATATGGATTTTGAATTTAGCTGTACTGCATTATTAGACTCGGAGTGAAAATATTAAGAAATGGTTTGATTAACACAATTTCTGTCAGCTTTCTAAAATTTCTAAACCTAGTGTTTGTTTTTTGAAATTTGCAATATCTTCTCAAGATTTTTTTTTTCTAAACTGTTAAAAAATTTTTGAAATTTGCAATATCTTCTCAAGATTTTTTTTTTCTAAACTGTTAAAAAATTTGTATTTTATTTGATTGATCTCTTGTATTGTTTAATCCTAAAATTGTTATACATTTAACTTGATTACAAATTTACTATTGTTATGGATCTTTAAGTTAATAGGTGTGTAAGAACATATTGCTAAAATGCTAGAAAATTTGATTTGTTTTTAATGCTAAATGTAATAAATTCAGTTTGAGACCCAAAATATTACTGAGGTCATGAAATGTATGGGTCTATCGACTATTCTTTGTATATATTCTTGTCCTAGCTTTTTTTGATAAAAAAAGTTTTAAATCTATTAATTGTTTTTATTTATCCAAAGAATAGCTAGAGAATGGTAGAATATTAATCTCTGTTTTAGCAGTGCAATATTTTGAGATTATTGTTAATACAGTAGAGCGCCAATTATCCGAATTCCAATTAACCAAACTTTCCAATTATCCAAACATCCCTTCTTTTTTTTTTTTTTTTTTCCCTCAAAAAATTTTTTTTGGGGGGATGGCCTGTGAATTTGCAAACATTTTTCAGATCAAGGAAAATGAAAATGAATGTTTTGAAAATTATCCAGAACCGTCACATAAATCAGCCTTTGAATGTCTCGAAACTGCTATGAAATGGTTGTAATTACATGAGAATGCTAACCTTATTCAACTTTTGTATTTAACAATAATTTGTGATATGGCAGCAATGAAAGAAATATCGTCATTAAAGGAATAATAAAAAAAAAAGCTTTTTTGCTTAAATTTCAAATTTTGCATTTCAGAAAATGATTAAAAAGACAAAACTTGCCAATAGTTGCCAGTCCTAAGGTTAAAATGGGAAGGAAAATTATGTACGTACAAAATAAATTTCTTTAAATTTACCTTTCCAATATTAAATTTTTAAAACATATATTTGTTTCATTAAAAAAAACTGCTACTTGTAAAAAAGGCACTGTAACCATTTTAGCATAGTCAGGAACATCCCAAAAATTGCCTGTCCAATTATTGGAACTAGCGCCAGTCCCGATAGGTTCGAATAATTGGCGCTCTACTGTGTATATATATATATATATATATATTTTTTTTTTTTTCATTTTAACATTGGTGATAAATTTACTATGCCATACAAATTTCTGAAATCAATATCTTAAAACAAATATTAAGCAAAATTGGCTTAAAAACAAAAGAAGGTGCACTGCTGGTGTTTCTAAAACTTCATTTAAACTTGCCAAATAAAATTTTAATTGATTATTTATTTATATTTATTAATGTGTTATACTGTGTGTCCTAAAATAGACTGACTGATTTTAAAATTCAATGACTTGCAAATGGTTATGAATATTAAAATTTTTTATTGCAGGAGGGTTATGTAAGATGTCGAGTTTTTTTTACTGTGATACCTAATTTTAGTTTGAATTACCAGCAATAGATGACACTGTAAGCAATAGACATCCAATTGAGGCAGAAGCAGAAGTCACCCAGCATTGATGCGAAGGAAGGAGGTTAAATATACGGAGTGGATCTCATTCACCGATTCAATCTTGTTCTTAGGGCTCCACTCCATATATTTAACCTCCTTCCTCCGCATCAATGCTGAGTGATTTCAGTTTTGGCCTCTATTGTGCTCCTATTGCTTTCAGCACTTGTAATGCTGCTATTTGAAACTAAAACTGGAAATCTCAGTAAGAAGTCTTCTGACATCATACATAACTCTCCTACAACATTTATATATATATATATATATATATGTCACCATTTACAAGTAATTTAATTTTAAAATAAGACATTTCATTTTAGGACACCTGGTGTGTGTGCTTATATATATATATATATATATATATATTTGAAACATAAGAAACTGTATATATATATATATAATGTGTGTGTGCAAATATACAAGTCAAGTTTGTCTTTTGTGCAGTGAATAGTTGATTGACCCATACATGTTATCTTTCTGGTAAATTTTTATTTTAATTGCTTTAACAAAATAAATAAAAGATTTTTAATAATTATTTTTAATAATTTAAAAGATTAGTTAATTACAATAAATATAAATTTTTAATATAGTATTAAAGAAAATGCAATCAGTTACTTATCTATTAATTAGTTAAATAAATCGATAATGTTTACAAAACAATGCTAGTTTGATATTCAAATGAATTTTTTCTGCTGTTAATTTTTATTCATCAGATTTGATATCTGTTTGTCCTAAAAGTTATTCTTATATTATTAGAAAATTAATAATCTGATTTTTACAATTTAAACATTTTTATAGGAATTATTTTTTGGATCAATACATTCTTTTTTTTTTTTTTTTTTCATATGGGTCTCTAACTGATGCATTTACTGTTGCAGATTTGTTTGATAATAAATAAATACAATTGAACATCAATTGTTCACATTAACTGGAAAATTGATAATACAATAATCAGTTTTTTATTTATCCCCCCCCCCTTTTAAAATAAGCCTTGTAGGCAGGGCTTGAAATTCTTTTTTTTTTTAGGTGAGGAGTCTTCTCATCAACATTTGTAAATGATGGGGAGTAGAACATTGTTTGGGAGGGAGAGAAAATTACCCTTACCCGCTGCATTTATTTTAAAATGTTATTTACATGGTGGCCATGATTAAAGTAGGGTGTTTAGAGTTCAAGTATAAATAATGTAATGGTACAAATGCAGACCTATTTAGATCATACCTATTTTGTTTTTTCATATATATACCTATTTTGACCATGGGAATGAACAAAATATATATAATGTACATTTTTGACAGCAGGGGCAAAAGGGGTGGTGCAGGCTGCTTTTGGGCAGTAAAATAGGCATAAAAACTTTACGTGATTGACTAACATTTAATGAAGTTTTTATGTCTATTTTTCTGTAAAGAATCAGCCTGCAGCGTCACTTTTACTGCTTGTGCTGAAAATGTGAACTGTTTTTTTCCTCTATAAATCAGTTTCCCATTATCTAAATACTTAGTATATGAAATGGTGTTTTGTTGCACCAGTACATTCTTTATAATTGAGTTCTAAACACCTATACTTTAATAATGGTTACCCTGTAAATCAACAAGAAATATTAACACTTGACAAAGTATCATTGAAAGAATGTATGTCAACAGTCCAGAAAATTTTAACCAAATGTTATGTGCCCTTAATAATTCAGTTTCATTCAATTTTGGGGGTTTGCATTTTAAAGTATTCATTCATTGCATCATTTCTCCCATTTGACTATTGTTCCAGAAAAGCAAGTTTTATAAAAATTAGAGTAATTGTTTGAATAGGAGACTTACAGTAGACCATATACAATATTACCTTGCATGGAATTTCAAAATTTTAGATGAGAATCCCACCATCCCATCCTGAATTCCAGGCCCTGTGTAGTATTTATATTATAAGTATAATAAAATTTCCTTTTGTGCTTCTGTGATGATAAACAAAAGTTTTGTAATAGATTTTTTTTTTTTAAATTACGGTGACAGTGCAGTACTTTTATGTTCCAAAGAAATTTATTCACATCTGCAGGACTCCTGTTTTGTGACTAAAAATATTAACAACAATGAAACACACACATGGAAAATATGTTGCCCAGCTTGCTAAATAATAATAAATATATATTAAAAGGGCTGCGGTAAGATTTTCAAAATGCTAGCCAGTAAATTAGCCAAATTAAAATATTTTTAGCCAAACTTATTTATAAATAGCCGAAAGTATATAATACATTTTTTATCATTAACTCTTTCAGCCCTGACTTTATTGAATAAGTAAAAAAGCATTTTCTCACTGCATTACATTTGCTGTGTGTCCAAAAATTGTGTCCAAAAATTGTGCCCATTTTTATCTTTTTATTTTTTTTTAGTTATACTCTATCCAAAAATAAATGTAATACATTAAAGCATGGCTGCCAACTGTTCCAATTTTTCCATACCACTGAAATTTAATACAAATTTTTGCCTTTAATCGTCGAAATGCTGTGGTTTTAATTGATTCATAAAAAAAAATTTATTAAATTTTTGTAGTATCCAAAAATCGGAAGAATTGATAATTCTGCCTTAAAGTAAAGATTAAAATTAAACTGTCGCCAACTAAAAAAACCCAAAAAACTGCTGATTAACTTTGAACTCAGTACCATTTTATTATTGTTACTTTTGTGGGCATAGCATACATATTTTGAAATTACAAACTTTTTTTAAAAATCATCCGCATTTCAAAACATGATTACAAGAACGGAAAGCTCCCGATAAATTATTCGCCAGTCTTTTCGCCATAATAATCTTTTATTCGTCAATTTCATGATGTATTCGTATTTGGCGCATAGGCGAATGACAAGCGCAGCCCCTGATTAAACTAAAATATATAATATAAAAGAAACTTCAATAACGCTAAATATCTATTCAAAATAACACGCATATAGAATAACTTGTTATAGTTTTGTGTAACTGTAAACTATTTAGAAAACCAATCATCTGGGTGACCAGTGTTCTACAATATTTTTTCTCAAATTAATAACTTTTTATTATGCGTTTTTTATTACTTTTTATTAAAGTGATTGTTGAAGTTTCTTTAGAATTCTTTTGAAGGTTCTTTAGATTTCTGATTTAAAAGAAAATTCATCTAAGTTCCCCACACATTGGCCCTTCCAGCACATAAATCTTAAAATCCTTAAAACTTTTTTTTTCCCTGCTCTGTTTGTTACCGTCTTGTAACAATAATAATAATAATAATAAAACTTTAATTTTTTTCTGTTTTGTTTGGTACTTTGTACTAACAAAAAATAAATGTCAATCATCTAAATTACCACACCCCAAATTTTCATTTCCCCCATTGCTCTCAACTCACAAAATTTAAAATCTTTAAAATTTTTTAATCTTTTTTGTTTTCTCCTTTCTATTAGTTTATTGTAGTAATAGTAAGTCAAAAATCAATGATTTAAATTCTTCTCCTCCCTTCCCCCTTTCCTCTCCCAAAATAACTGTTTCTTCCCATTTGCCTCTCAGAAAAAAAAATAAAAGTAGAATTTCTATATATAAAACAGGCAAAAAGAAAAAGAAAAAGAAAACTTTTTTTTTCCCTTGCTGTCTTTTTCTTTTTCTTTCCAGTTTGATTGTTTCCATTACTGAATTCTGTGCCTTGGTAGAAAAAGAGCCAATGTCCAAAATCATAATTTTTGGTCTAAATCCCTAAATCATTTCACAATAGTCATAGGTAATTAGAAGGAAAAAAATTCCAGTCTTCTCCCTTTAATATTTTCTGTAATAATCGTCATTATCTAATAATCATTTTTTTTTCTATATCCACAAAGCACTAATCATAACTATAACAAAAATAAATAAGTAATGTCTTACCTTTAATTTATTTTGCAAAGAAATTATTTTTTCAGTTAATAATTCAAAGAATATATATATATGGAACATTAAATCAGTGTCTTGTCAAAAGTAAATATTTCTCTACCAAGTTTATTCATCACAGAAACAATTTTGAGCCTTTCTTTTGTCAAACAAATCTGCAGAATTTTTACTACTGATACTCACTCTTCTTCTCTACTCTCTTCTCTCACTCTTCACTCTACTGATACTCACTGATCTTCACTCACATGAAAACACCCGCTCACTTATGTTAATCCTATTGGACAGTTTTTTTTAAATATCTTGTTTGCATTTTGATATTTTTAAATGTTTTTTTGCATTGGATAGCTGAGGTCGGTCTTTATGATTGCCACTTTTTACTTTTTCATTTTTGTTTGTAGGTTTTTGTTAGGATACTTTCACTTTCGGAACTGGTTTCAAAAGTGAAAATATCCCCACAAAAAAAAAAAAAAAAAGTTGAAAAAGTAAAAAAGCAACGTTTGTAAAAATCAACCTCAGCTATCCAATAATAAGAAAGAAATTTTAAATCCTTTAAAAATGTTGAAATACAAGCAAGATATTTTAAAAAACTGTCCCATAGGATTAACATTAGCAAGCGGGTGTTTTTGCATGAGTGAAGTAACCTCTTAACAAGATTTGAGTTTCAGTATAGAAAAGATGTGTGATGTTAATTAGGAAAGGAAAATAAGCATATTAAATAACTCTTAGAATTTTTCTTTGCATCTGTTGGTACATTTTTTTTTCTATGTTATTGTTATTATTTAAAATTACAAAGGATGCTAAGATCAGCAGTCTCTAGAGTTATAAAAGTTAAAAAGACTTTAGCAAAATACGGTTTCTTTGTCGCCAGTTGGGAACTCTTGTGTGAACATGGGAAATGAAGAAATAGAGAAATTGAAAAACAGGATAACTGATTATCAAATATAATTATAAAAATTTAGTTTCCAGCATCAGAAAGGTTCGACTAATAGATACTGATGTACTACATTTTCAAAAATTAATTTCCTAAATTTTAAGTAATTTTAAAATTGAAATAAATTTTAAAATTTTTACTTGAGCAAAAATTTTTAATTTTATCATTTTTTTATATATACTTACTTTATGTAAACATTTTTTTTTTTTTTTTTTTTTTTTTTTTAATGTAGTACATATTAGAAATTTTCTTTTTAGTTGTCGAAACCAAATTTTGAAAAATATATTAGATAACATTTTTTAAATTTAAATTTCTCCCAAAGGTTAACTTGAGTTTTCTTGGTTCGTGAGGGATCAATAAAGGAATCTTTTAAGTAGTGCCTTCAGTATTTATATCAGTATGCAATTAACTCTTTAGTCAAAACTCATATGATAAACAGTTAATTAAAAATTCACAAAAAGAAATTGTGATATAAATTACAGTTACCAAATATGTCTGTAAAATTTTTTAAAAAGTTCTATTAACCTCTTTGGGACCAGTGAAACATATATGCATTTTCAGAAGATGCTTAAAACACTTTTTTAAGTACCACTTATTTTGTATAGTAATCTTTTCCCTATTTCACTGATTCCATTAGATGAAGATTACTATATGAAAATAACGGTATTTCGTTTACAGAATGCTGGTCCTGAAAGGGTTATGATGGGCATATGTGTGTGATACTACTAGTACTGAATAATATGCATACACTAGTGTCAGAGTGCAGCTAAAGAATTTATGTAGCATGGCAGATTATTATTTTTTTTCTTCCACTTTTTTATCTGTTATGTTGCGTGTTATATTTTGTATTTAGAATTTATTTTGTGATATCAGTAATACAAATGTAGGATAAAAGTGTACATTTTGTATTGTTAGTGAAGTATTGTAAATAAATTGATATGAAAACATGTGATATTTTTAATGCTACATAATGTGAATTGACCTTTTAGCCAAACTCATTTTCTTATTGTATTCTTTAAATTATTGTAGATATTTTATTTTGAATTTGAGTCTCTGCTATGAGGGATAAATGTAAACATATTGGTTGTTTTAAATTTTTTTAAATGAAAGATCATACACATTTTAAATGATGCCAATATTGATGTTAATTTTCCTTCCACAGAAGGGGAAGGAAAAAAGCATAAAATTCTTCTCTTACGTCTCCTTTTCTTTTTCCTTATTGTAAATAGTCATAAAGATAAATTTTCTTTTCTACAAATTATGCATAAAATATTTTTAGGCTATCTCAAAATATATCAATCTTTTGATTTCTTACTATAACATCTAATACAAATTATTGTGCATAAAATATTATCGGTCTTTTGATTTCTTACTATAACATCTAATACAAATTATTGTACATAAAATATTTTTAGGTTATCTTAATATTAAGTTATATTCAACCTTTTGGATTTCTTACAAAGGGACTTTTGTAAAACGGAAGTACATTATTAAGTTTTCATGTATTATTCCAGTCTACTTTATTCTAGAATTTCTTATTAGCAATACTTCACTCAACAAAGTTATTTTAATAATTCTTTTTGCTATTTTTTCTATTTTCACTCATACCACTAAGAAATAAGTGTTGTTATTTTGAGTTAGATTGATAATTAAAAAAAATATTGTTTAAGTAAAAAAAAATTTTGTCAATCATTGTTGGTGATTTGATACCAAATGAAGACAGTGCACAAACTGCCATTATTAAGTTTCAAATGTTTGTCAAAGGTGCTATTTTTGTAAACATTTCATTCTGTACATGTCTTAAAGAATATTGTTTGTTCATATAATGTATGTTTTCATTTGTAAAAAAGAGCAAGCACCATTATTGTTCATCATCTATGATTGTATAATCTTGTATAATACTGTTTGATTGTATTTGTAATGTTATAAATATTTTTAAACAAATTCACTTGTAGTCCTCTGTTTGTATTTATTAACAAACAAATATTTAAAAACATTTATGTTATTAAGAGGTATTATCTATATTATAATACGATAAGTCATGTGGCTGTCATAAACAGATACTGGCTGATTTTTCACATGCAAGGTGGCCATTTTTACTCAAAATTATTTTTTTGAATAAAACTTCAAAGAAGTTATAATTTCAGAAAGATAGTTAAAAAGAAAAAAACAATGTTTGACAGATGAGTTATATTCAAATATGAATATATTCTGAGAGAATTTCAGTTGAAATTAGGTTGACAGCCCACTATCTCATTTAATTGAAGTAAACACAAGAGATTTATTCTTTGTAAATGATAGAAATGTTAAATGATGGAGGTAATCATTCGCAAAGCAAGTTTTCCAGCATTGAATTTTGCAGCGTTGTCTGGTGTAAAATAAAATAATTCGTGCCTGTAAGTAATCAAAGCATAGTTCGAGGTCTGTCTGATAACTATCCGACCTTGAATCTTCCCGCGTTGCAGTAGTGAT
Organism: Maratus michaelseni; assembly: GCA_963931845.1. Taxonomy (NCBI): domain Eukaryota; kingdom Metazoa; phylum Arthropoda; class Arachnida; order Araneae; family Salticidae; genus Maratus; species Maratus michaelseni. Next base: position 206,968,170 of record OZ007588.1, read on the forward strand.
TCTGAGGCGGCGACACTGTGCCCAGTGGAAGGAGACAGGTTAATGCGCATACTTGGATTTTTTCCCACGCATTCCAGTGAGCCTGCTGTTGTCGGCTGGCTGCCAAATGAGGTGCTGTCATAACGTGTTCATCGGATTTTGATTTCTCTCAAGATGACAGTGAGTTGAGCAAAGGTACTGCATCAAATTTTGTCAAAAGCTTTGTGATTCTCAAAGCAAAACATTTTGGCAGTTGCATCATGACAATGCTCCAGCTCATTCATCACACCTGATTCAGACTTTCTTGGCAAAACATGGAATCTCAGTCGTTCGCCATCCCCCCTACTTTCCAGACATGGCTCCTTGCGACTTCTGAAATTGAAGGCACCATTGAAAGGATAATTGTTTTGAGAGTAGAGATGAGATATTGCAGAATGTGACAGCAGAGTTGAACACCCTTCCAAGAGTATTTTCGGCATGGAAGGAACGGTGGGCTAAATGTGTGGAAGAGCAAGGGGCCTACTTTGAAGGGGATTAGGGTAACAATCCTGTCAGGTAACTTACATATTTTTTCGGCCAAAGTTCAGATACTTTTCAGACCGACCTCGTATAAATTCTGGTAGGTGAAGTGCTATACAACTCTTTTTTTAGTTTTTTTCACTACCTTTTCTTGATGCAAGTTAAATGTAAGCAAATCCAACTCATGTAATAATAGTTGATGAATCAAATTTCAAAATGAATCATCAGTTAATTTGGTATTTATATATTATCCAAACCAGGAAGATAGATTACCAAAAATTGTTAATTGCCAATCGTGTTTACCCTTGTCAATGACCAATCTTGTTCAGAACAGTAATTTAACATACATTTATTAAATATATAAGATCATTAAAAATGGTAAATAATATAGAATCAAACTAAAATAATACAAAACAATAATTTAGTATACAATTAAACACATAACATCAGATTGACAGCTTTTAACTAAGATACTTATGATTGTAGTTTTATTTTTGGCTGTGTGTTATATCTGTCAGAATGAATATGAGATACATATACTCTAATCACATACTATATCTATGAATCTCTATCTCTATAAAACAGTACATGTCTGTCTGCCTGCCTGCGGATTTCACCGTAATTATAACACCTAGGACTCTGAAATTTTTGTCATGTGTAGATGCTGTCACCGGAAAGTGCACCTCGGTGCCGAATTTTTAAATTTTAATTTAGATTAAAAAAAAAATATATATGCATATGGAATTTCGGGTTTGAGGCTATTTTAATGAGAGATCCAGGGAAGCAACAGAGCTTAGTGGAAGCAGCAGCAAACGTGCATATGACATTCTGGTTTGAGGCTATTTATAACTCTCAGCCAATGAGAACAGGTGAAAGAGCTGTCGATAGCGACATAGCGACAACATTCCCTGTTTGGCCCCCTATTTATTTCCACAATTCCTTGACAAAATTGGTTTTCTTTTTTTTTTGCGGTCATTTCATGAATTTTGTGATTTTTCCTCAACTGACAAGTTTTGCGATTTATTAACTGAGACAATTTGCCGAGTTCTATCACAGGGGTTTAGGCCTTATTTCCCCCCCCCCCCCCCTTGCCAATAAATAAATACTCAAAAATTTAATGTAAGATGTATGTTTTCATCAAAACTATTTAATTTGTAAATATGAGGTAAAAAATAAATCCTAATGGACTCCTAATTGCCCAAGAACTCAAATTATTATCTGAATGTTTTCATTTTATAGAAAGTAAATTTCAAGAAAATCATTTGATTCTTGGGCGACTAAAAATTAAACAAACTGACTAAAAATACAGTCAAAAACAGTAATAGGAAGAAAGATTGTAAATAACAATGAATAAATACTCAAAAATTTTGTGGAAGATTTATGTTTTTATCAAAATAAAATAACGTACCAAATGAAATAGCTTCTATTATTTTTAAAAAGGAAATAAAAATAAGTAAATGATAGTTTGATATAAATAAATATTGATACACATTATTATTAGCATTGCAGACACATGAAGATAGTTCTGTCACAGGGGTTTAGGCCTATTTCAATTAAGCGAAAATTTTCAGTATTTAATGTTATTTACAAAAAAGTAAATAAACAACGGGTTCCATATAACATGTAAATATTGATGTCATAATTAATTAGCACTACAACAGTAGCAATAATAGATTTATATGATATATACATTGCGTATTTCAGACCATTTTTGAAATATTAGCGTTGCAGATACATAAAGATATACTTTCTGTTCAGTGAAGTGTAAGATGAAATAGGCCTAAACCCCAGTGACAGAACTAACTAACAGGAACTTAATATGATATATATTGCATATTTCAAACTATTTTTGAAATATTATTAGCGTTGCAGACACACGAAGATAGTTCTGTCACGCCTATTTCATGTTACACTTCATTGAACAGAAAGTAAATAAACTAACTAACGGGAATTTTGGTTAGTTTAGTTTAATTTCTCAATATAAAAAAGTTTCAAATGTAAAACTGTTGCTTCCTCTTGCTAGCCAAGCTAAGCTCTGAGCAGGCAATGTTGTCGCTATCGACAGCTCTTTCGCCTGTTCTCATTGGCAGAGAGTTGTAAATAGCCTCAAACCAGAATGTCATATGCACGTTTGCCGTCGCTTCGCTTGATCTCTCATTCGCTGGCTGTTTTATTGCTGGGGATTGGCGGAGAGCATGAAATAGCCTCGAACCCAGAATTCCATATGCACATTTTAATTTTTTTTTTAAAAATCTAAATTAAAATTTAAAAATCCGGCTGCTAGGTGCACTTTCCGGTGGCAGCATCTACACATGACAATAATTTCAGAGTCCTAGGTGTTATAATTGGTGATATCCGCGGGCAGGCAGACAGACATCTGCTATTTTATATATATAGAGAGATTGAGTTCCAAAGGAACGATACCTGTAGTTAGCAATGGCAAATTTTTTTTAAATGCCTAAAAGAAAGACTTTTGGTTTATGGCTAAAACATAAAATAAATATTGGCTTCTAAACGCAATTGCCTTTCTTTTAGCCAGTCCTAAGCCTGGATAAAAGCTTGAAGGAGAAAATAATGCCATTTGGCTTTTCATAAAAAAATTCTGAGAAATTCCAGGTTTGCTTACAGTAACATATGGGATTGTGCATGGCAAACCCAGTGTATGCTGTCTATGGCAGTGGGGCCTCTAACATTACTTTCGTTTAAAATTAAAAAATCATTCAACCCTGATTTCAGGTACGTTTAAGGTTGTTGACACGAGCAACGCCAGGCGGGTAAAAGCTAGTATAGTATAATATAATATACATATCTATATTATATTATACAATTATATATAAATGCTTCTGTAATTGTCTGTAATATTTCTACTACATAATATTAACTATAGAGTTACAATATACAAAGAAAAAAAATGGAAAGGTTACTCTAATTATTGTTGGTACGGTATATTTACCTGGCACTAATAATACATAAGTACCGCTGATTTTTAAAAATTCTAGAAGGAGAGCTTTAGGTGTTCTGAAAACTCCTGAACAGTATCAAGAAAGAAGTTTGAAAAGAAAACAATGAGATAGTGTCTATGAGAAAGTTGTTGAATTCCACACCAAGGGAAGAAAATGGTCAAAATGGGAATGTGATTTCCATTAAATTGCTTCCAAAAGTTCTATGTTTCACCAAACCATTCTCAATAAAATATGTCAATTAATTTAGCTATATATAATCTTAATAGTCTTAATACTCTTAGCTATATATAATCTTAATAGTTACCAATTAATATGCAGCCCAATTATGACACATTATCCAAAAAGCTTAGATGAGAATGACATCATCCATAATCGAGTTTACAGCCAAGGTTAGCGTGAAACAAAAAAGATATTCGTAAAGGGCTTCACAAAAAACATTTCATTGCACCAAATTGTATTAGCTAAAATATGCCAATTGGCAGTGGACCCAATTATGGAAGATTACTTAATAGGTTTAAGAATCTCTGCATTAGCGAACGTATTGCAACTGATAAGCAAATGGACATGAAGCATAAAAGCCTAAGTAAGTGAGTTAAGTGGTTTTCGTCAAGGAAGATGAAATGCATAACAGCAAAACATATGAAATGCTGCCATGATTGCAAAGAGTTATTGATTTCTTTATCAGAATCTTCCATTCCATTTTCACAATCTTTTTTATCAGAATCTTCCAATTCACAATCTTCCAATTTCTTTATCAGAATCTTCCAATTTCTTTATCAGAATCTTCCAATTTTTTTATCACAATCTTCCAATTTTGTAAATTAAATTCCAAATAAAAGGAACATGTAGTAATGCTTAGCATATATTTAAAAGAGATCAAACTGGTCACCAAAGGTAGCTACTTTATATAAGATTATCAATGTGATTGCTACAAATATTTAATCATTTTTGCAGAACTTTTCTGTATAAATGTTTAAATTTCATATTATTACACTCATGCCTGTTCTAACTGAATGCGCCTTTGGTTAGTGTTCACTATAGAAAAATAAAAACAGGGCGCTAGTTACTAAAAAGGCATCTAATAAAGTATAACATTTAAATATATAAAAATATATAACAATTTAAGTTTGTTATTGAATAATATTTCTTTCTTTTCTATTTAATAGTTACCTAGCAACTATTTCATGCTATATCAAGGAAAAGAAAAACCATTAAAAATCTATTCTGTACTTCAATATTTAAAGTCAAAGTAAATAGACCAAAAACTCCAGTGACACCAAGTACATTATACCAAATACATGGGATCTGATAAGACAATACATCATTACATGCATTATCACCTCTTCAAAATTTCTAGGGACTCTCTGATTATGCAACTGTTATACTGTGAACCATGTGAAATTATTTTAGCCTTACTGAAAAATACATCAATTACTTTAGCTTGATTTAATCTGGATGAAGCGGTGGATAATTTGCCTTTTTTTATGTCAGCTGTATGTTCCTTAATTAAGGAACAAAGAGACACTTATGCTAATAAAATCTAAGTGTATAAGCACCCATAGATATAATGAAATCCTACAATAGCACACATATTTGAAATTTAGAATGTAAAATGAATGATAAATTCATACAATAATTTTTTTTTCTTAATTTTCTTTAAGAACATAATTGTGCGAAGTTGTGTTTAACATGGCAATTCTTAAAAGTTACATTTCCTGAATTTCCATGAAATCTTATGGGTTTATGAGTCGCATATAATGTAAATGTAAACAAATTAAATTGTGCATATATTTGAAATATTGTGTAAAGTGGGATTAAAATAAGCAAGTTGGAAATTATACATCAAACGTGACAAATGAGGTGTGTTCGTACTATATCTAGTTTTATAAATATTCAGATCTTGGTGCAATAGCTCTTGCACTCTTATGCAAAAATGCATGAATACAAAATTTATTTTATGTGCAGATTTTCATATTATAGATATTAATTTTATTTTATGAAATTAAGTTTCAATACACTTTTACAAACAATTAATTACAATTCTGTTACATTAAAATTATACTATGCACAAATATCCAATACAAGACAATGTAAAAAAATCATAGTTTTTATTTCACTGAAAAAATGAACAATTTTAGTATACAAATTTGATTTTTAAATTCAGTAATACGGAAACAATACGACTATATCTTAAGTATGATGTAATCATCATGGCAACCTAGAATCATGGGATATCATTGAATTAATTACATATGATAGTATTTAATAGAATGAAGAAGACTTTTATTAATATCTTTAAGTTTTGATTTGATTTTCATAAAATATGAAATGACTTGATAAAATTCTGGAATGATTATATGTATTAAATTTCAAACCATTCGGTTGGGTAGCTTTTGTGCTGTTATATGCGAACAGACAGACGGACCAGACGACGACTATAGGTGGTTCATATTTATATAATTACGAACGCAAATAAAAATGCAATTTGCACTGCTCACGTTGATGTGGGGATCTGCAGATTTAATAGTCAATAGAAAAAGTCATCTTATCATACATGAAAGTAAAAACCTTTCTTTAAACTGAGCTACATTAAAAATCCGAGTAGGTTATCATTAGTATTATAAAAATGCTCCCCTCTCTCCCCCTCCTTTTACAAAAGAAAATTTAATCTTTTCCATTTCCTGTAGGATGCTGTAAGAAAACTTCCCCATTTAATGTGAAAAATAATATCTAAAAAAACAATTTGGTAAATTCATAACACATTTAAAACCCCAATTTCAGCAATTACCATCCATAGTAAGAAACATATTCAAATTCTTTTGGGAAGCCCTGTATATGATCTATAGATTTGTATATACACTGCATAGTATGTTAAAATTAAGTTCAGTCAAAAAACGCATGACACAGTTGAAAATTCCCTTTCAGGAATTTCCTCCAATAAATGGAAATGTACTCTAATTCTTATGTGAAAATTCAAATTTCAGCATTTATCATCAATAGTCTTTTGTGAAGCCCTGTTTGTGATGCATAGATTTGTATATATATTACCAGTAGCGTAGCTAAGGGGGGGGGGGGCAAGGGGGGCGTCCGCCCCGGGCGCCGCTGCTAAGGGGCGCCGAATCGAGAGAAGTTTTTAATCTAAATTATTTCACATATTTTCACAATAAATAAAAATTGTTGACCTTTTTTTTGTGTGTATATGTATGTGTATTATTTTTTTTCTTTAGTGAAAATATTTTATTGTATCCAAATAATGAAAGAGAAAGCTTCTGTAAATGTTTGTAGGGATGACTTAACACACTTTGTTCCTTACATGATTACGTACCTGAAAGGGGGTACAGAATGATTAAATGGGTCGGGGGCGTCAAATTGAGAGATGCTTTAAACAGAAATTATCTCGCATATTTTGACAATAAATACGGGTTGTTGATCGTTTTGTGTGTGTGTAAAGAAATGCTTTGAAGAAATTCGGCAAAGGAGGGGGAGTGGAGAGATCCATTAAGTGGCAATCGTCGCTCCTCACTGTATCCAGCTTATAAAACAAAGGGCCATGAAGTTTCACATTTTGATATTAGAAAAGCATTTTTTTAGCAAACATTTCATCTAAATGTTTTCGGGACTTGTCTGAACCACTGCAAAATGCATTTAGTGGGAGGAACTGCAAGTATATATATTATTTCTTCTTTATTGTAAATTCCATTTTTACGTCGAAGTGGTATTGAGAAAAACAAAATAATAAAATGTAGCCGCCCTACCCTCACTTTTTTCCTTCTTAAAACGTATAAAAATCGTAGCAGGACTTTTCAGTCTTTCAAGTACGGCCAGTACAGATGGCTGCATGGAAATGGAGTAAAAACAAAAGTGCGTGATCTTTGGAGAAAAGTAGCAAAATGTCAAAAAAAAAAAAAAAAAAATTGAACTGAGAAAAAATTATTTAAAAAATTGCAACTCTGAATCATTTAAAGGGAAATACTTGGATGCAGTAAAAAACCCTTTTCACATATTTACAATCATCGGATCTTTAGGTAATTTCACCAGAATATACTACGGATGTCTAAATATATTTCTAAACAAAAAACTCGAAAATTGATATTTTTGGCATATTTTGCGAAGACGAGTACTTAGGTCCCTTAAAGAGGAAATGTGCATTTTTATATTTCAAAGATCGATTTTCTTCTTCTGTTATTTGAGTGACAGACAGTGTTGTTTTCATGATTAATCAGTCTTCTAATTCAAATTAATCAACAATAATAAAAGTAAAAAATACTTTTTTAAATTTCATTTTTATAAGCATTTTATATCTTAAAAATTACACTTTGCATGACTGGAATTCATGTAGTTCCAAAAACTTTTATGTTAAAATATGCTAATTTGGTATAGGATCCGACTATTGAAAATTCACGGATTTGATTTGCGCTTGGTAGAAAGTGCGAACTGGTGATTTTATTATTATATTTTTAATTATATTGTTTGCTCTATTATTTTTTTATTTTTTAAAAATCTTAAAGTTATGCAATAGAAAAAAAAATTAATTATCTATTCAGAATTTCAAAACTGTTTTCACAATGTATGTCTTAATATATTTAATGTGGATTTTATGACAAAAGAGGGTTTTCTGTTATTACACCTTTTATTTTTTGTTTATATTTTACAGTTTGTTTAAAATATTTCATTGTTCCATTTTCACGGCCAAATGGGATATTTTGGCAAGCTTGGTTTAGCACATAATTAAGTCGACTGTTTTTTTGTTTTGTTTTTTTAACTTGTAACAGTTGTAACCATAAAGATTATTTGGTAATTTATCGTCTGTGGCGGGCTAACGAAAAAATGCCTTAAAATTGCTTTAGTTTAAAATTAAGTTCTTAAATTATGAAAATAATGTATTGTCATAGGAAATATACCTACATACATAATTTTTATATTGTAGCCTATCAGGAAATTAGAAAAAATTAATTAGAAAATGTCATCTTTTCGTATAAAAACCAAGTTAAAGTTAGGTTAAATAAAAGAGTGTAATAAATAAAAAGAAATTAATGTATTATGAATGAAATCTTTATTTATTGAATTAAGACACAAGTATAAAGATGCATTCGAAAGGTAAAAATAATGGTAATCATAGATAATTTTATAATTAAAATGTGTTATTAGAATATTATTTCTTCAGAAATATTTTTTAAAATAGAAAAAACTTTATAAAATGAATAAAAATAAGAATTCATTAAAACTACCAGAATAACGGGCAGACAATATATCACACTTTTGGAGGTTTACTATATTGAAAATAAAATTCCTCGCTCGTTATATCCGGTATTTATTATAAGTTAAGCATGCTATTGCAGAGATCATCTGCATACGTTTTATGGCTAAGCTGCAATATTTTATTTTTATAGCCACAATATTATAAGTTTCGGGACACAACCAAAGTTACACCGTTACTTTTAAACAAGAAACTCATAAAGTTTGTAAATATTTTTTAGATTGTTTTTCCAACCAGGATTAACGATCACAAAAAAAAAAAAAAAAAAAAAAAAAAAAACCCAGCAAATAACGAAATTTCATCTGAATGGACAAATATATATATATATCCCTCTTTCTCTTTGGGATAATCAAAATAAATATTTTACGGTAATTAAAATTTGCAAACAGGGTGCACCGTTTTAAAATTTTAGGATTGATTATTAAATGGTTTTATGAAAGTTTTATTATTTAATAAAGCAAAAACGCAATTATTGGGATCATATTAATCTTGTGTAAAAATGTTTAATTGAAAATATTTTAATGAAAATTTTAAAACTACACTTTTTTTTTTACGATTTTTAACTTTTCGCAACATATTTTTTCATACTTTCCTTACAAATGACCAGATTTTCTAAAAGTTATTTACATAAAATGTCATTACAAATTTTAAAATAAAATAAAAATTACTTTTTACTTCATATTTTATTTTAGAAAATAAACTATTTGTATTACTGAAAATTCTATTTTTAAATTTATAAAATGCACCTTAAGGAGTATTCAAAAACAAAAACAGTGAGTCAGTTGAAAAATGAAAATTAAAAAAGTGTATATAAGTGTATGAAGCGGTATTTGGCAATAAAAGTAGGTCGCCTTCGCTATAGCTGTCTAAGTGTTCACCTAATTCAGGTTGGTTGGTTGATTGGGGTTTTATGGCACAAAGTCCCTTTAGGGACATGCTGCGTCAAAAAAAGGATTAAAATAAGAACATCTAATTGAAATGTAAAATCGATTTAAAACTTAGTCATAAAAACAAGATGAATGAAAATAACACAATTAAATAAAAAGAGTGATATGATGATAAATGTATAATTAAAATCTTTCAATGAAAATATAACACATGTAATAGAAATAAACACATGTTTTCACAATTAAAATATAAACAATCTTTAAACTAACAATTTGTAAAATGTTCAATAAACTAACAGTCGGTATAAAACTAACAGGAGAAAACTTGGGAACAAGGTGTATTTTTTGTCTTTTTCAAACTTAAAAAAAAAAAAATTCCTTTTTTTTTAAACAAAAGAACGAAAACAACGTTAGCAGAACAAAGAACAATGTGAACAAAAGTGTTAGTAAAACAATCAAACATGAACAAGAACAAAGAGGTATAACAAACTGAAAAGAGAAGATTAAAAAGTGTGAAACAAAGAGAAAAGGATAGACAACTAAAAAGAGCAGAAGACAGGAAAGGAGAAAGATCGCTCGGGAATCCGGGGTCGCGAAACCCGTAAATACCTAAAGAAGGTATTCCCCTGGGGGGCACCTAATTCAGTATTGACGAAAACTAGGAATCTTCTATAATCGGGCTCATGCAATTTAGCTTCGTGTGTACGAGAAAGATTGAATTCTGGAAAATTAAGAAGAGGGAACTATCTTTTCCTCTCGGTATAAGCCGGGAGGACTTTCTTTCGCCTTCAGGAAAAAAAAGTGGTTATTTTTTTAGGGGGGAGGGGAGCGCAAAGTTTGTTCTTGCCCCGGGCGCCAATAAGCGTAGCTACGCCACTGTATATTACATAGTATACTAAAATTTAGTTCAGTTAGAAAATGCATAGCACAGTTAAAAATACCCCTATCCATCAATAAATGGAAGTACTACAGATCATTTGTGCTGCCCTGTATGCGATCTGTCGAATTTAAACACACCAAGTAATACGCAACAAATTACTTAAATTTAAAAGCTCATACCACAACTGAAAATGCACTTCCAGAAATTATCGCTCATAGACAGTAATGTAACCAAATTATTTTGTGTGTCCCTGTAGTGTAAATGAACGATAAAATGCTATTTTGCATTTAATATACAGTGAAATTTCCATTTAACGAAGTCTCATCGTTACACTTAAAAACTTCGTTATGAAGAAAATTCGTTAAATAGAAATCTACTTAAATTCATGAAATTTTTCCTTCAGAAATGACAAACAGGTGTTGGAATCAGAAGCTTTTGATTCAGTTTCAATTATGAAGCCATCTTTTATAAAACAGTTGTGTACGATCGATGCAATCACGTCACATTTCCAAGCTTTGGCTCAAGCTTTCATCAGTTCTGATACACAGGTTCTCAAACTAATGTTTTCACTACATTGTCTTTTTTCTGTCTTTTTCGATAATGCACTTCAAGATTTTGTAATATTCCTTAGACCAGCGTTTCCCAACCTTTTTTCTTTCACGTACCCCTTGCTTAGGCTTTTAATTTCGGGGTACCCCCTATTTATATCATTAACACGCACCACCTCCATCTTCCCCCACATATTATTAGAATCTTCATCTCCCATGAATGAAAATCCATTTCAAGAATTATGCATTATTATATTTCCTATTCATTAAGGGAGCACTGTTGTTTCCAGTTTTATTTAAAGAATTAGGTTTATTAGTTATCAGAACAGGCCTTTTATAGCAGCTACGCCCAGGTTCTCTTGCATTTCTAAATAATCAGATTGTTTCGAATAACTTTTATTTCCCGTAATCATCAGGTTGAATTTCAATCACAGTTGCAGAACTCTTAAGATTCCGTATTTCAACGAGTTATCCATTTTAAACGGAAAACCAAACCATTCAAATAATAAGTAAACATTTCAAGTTAAATTCTAATTAAAGGGAAGGAAGCTTTCCAATTAATATCGTTAATGATATAACTCCGCCTATATAAAATAAGGGCCTGATTTTCAACATTTTTAAAATTAAAAATTAAAACCAACAGCTCTGGCGTAATTTAGGCGTTTAGTAATTATTATTAAAAAGAAACAATAAGAAAATACAGGTGGGAAAGGAATATTGTATAATGATCAATGGAAGTTTTCGCGAAGATTGGGGAAAATATATAAGTACTCATGCAATATGATTAGCAGTGGACGAAGCTAATGACGTTGAATTATCAATGAATTATTAGCATTTTGAGTGTAACATAGTTACAATGAGGTTAAACTTTGTAATCCAAAACTATCAACTTTCTCTATGTGTTTTTAGTTAAACCATTTTTGTGATTACCGCCATTACCGATATTATTTTTACGTACCCCCTGCAGGCCCGCCACGTACCCCCAGGGGTACGCGTTCCCCAGGTTGGGAACCGCTGCCTTAGACTAATGGCTGAAGTTTAGAATTTGTATTGGCAGGAACACAAATAACTCTGATGTTCTTCGATTTGTATTTTGAAGTACATTCATTTTTATGTACAAAACATCATCAGCAATGGAAGGTCAGAATAATAACTGTCTGACTCTAATTGATATTTTTTGCTTCAATGCATCTGACGCCATTGCGTCACTGCATCTTCAATATCATTGAATGTAAAAAGGGTATTTTGACTTCCCCCAACTGTCAGCGCTGGAGTCTCGCTGTGGGAGAGTAATGGAAACAAGTGTTTTTCTTAGTGTGAAAAAAAAAATTGTTTTATTTAGCACCAATCAGAATGGAAATTATTTAAATGTGTTAATTTTCTTACAATCCGCTGAAATAAAATAGCATTATCCGTCGCAACAACAACCTCTTAGTTTGAATTCTGTAAAAGTACAAAAGTGGAATAAACTTCGTTATATAGAATATATTTTTCGTAATATGGAGATTAAATTATATGCTAATGGTGTTCAATGTCAAAGTTCTGGGGAAAATTTCGTTAAGTAGAAAACTTCATTAAATAGGGACTTCGTTAAAGGGAAGTTCCACTGTATGTGCAAAATAACATTTACATATGTTAATATGCAAATGTTATGCATATTCTACAGTAAGCTTGTAGTGCACTTTAGAGGTTTGCACGAGACAGGCTGGCAAGAGCAAGATAAAGACATTTTCGGGCCGGACCGATAAAAAAATCAAACTGGCCTGCCGGGCCTATAAAAAAAATTTAAGTGGGTCGACTGGCCAATGTAACAAATTTAAAAGACTGTGACTAAGCCGACAAAATACGAACAATTTTCAATGGACCTGATTAAGTCAAGGATTATTTATAAATGTGCTACAAGATCCGATCTTAGTTTGTCAACATCAATAAAATTTTTTTATCCTGTCTAGCGTAGAGATCTGCATCGGACAGTTACATCGTGTATAGATCTGGGATAATATTTTCTCAGCAGACTCAGGCCGGACTCCGCCTTAAATTTCTTTTCTGCATTCTCGGGGGCCGGGCCGGATATGGCCTTAATTTTTCGGAGAACGTGTAAGGCAGGCAAATTAATTAAAAATAATAGTGATAATAAACTTTTGCTAATGGAATATTTGGAAATACACTTTAATAAACAGAGAAATCTTTCAAATTTGATGCTTTTAACTATGTTTTTTCTTTTATTTTGAACTACATTATTTTTCGATGAGTCTTTATTTAAATTTTAATATCTGAGAGCTTTCCGTTCGTATTCACAATCTACCTCAACTGCTGTTCAAACACAGTAGCCGCTGTCGACCGTTCAAAAGATATTCACCATTAACCTGATTGCAGCCGAAGTCCAATCAGATTAAAAGTGAATATAATTGAAGCGTTTGACTGAGCTATTCGCAATAAATTGGGATTTGAGATAGATGGTTAATACGAGCGTAAGTGATCATTAATGTTGCTATTCTGCATTATATGACTTGCGGACATGTAGTCTGGAATATACTGTGAAATTTTCACATATACATATGTAAGCATTATTCTTTAAAAAAATCTTAATTGTGTGTTAAGAAAAATCGGAATTTTTTGTAAAAATTGAGTCGGGCAGAGCCTAGTTTTTATGAGTTTTTGCACGGGCTGGGCCAGGCCGTAAACTGCGAAAATATAAACGTGACAAGATAGCTTTCGTTTGGGACAGCCTGAAAATTATGGCCCGTGTAGACTTCTAGTGCACCTCAGTGATGCATATAACTTTGAATACGTTTGAAATAGAGTTATATCATTAACATACATTGTAAATGATTTTCCCCCATAGATCATAATATAATGGAATTCTTCTGGGTGTCCCTGTAAACAAACTATAAACGCTGACACTTCATTTTCAATACTGAACATGCCATAATACACCTCAATAATATATATTAATTACATGGCAATCCAAGTATATTTACGTGAGTTAGACCTGACAGATGGCCAGACAAACCGAATCCATAAACACTTTTCAACTATGTTTGAAACAGGCTATCAAAGCCTGAGAGCTAATGTGCCCACAGGTTCTGTATGTACGTAGCGCGATAACTCTTGATAGAAATATCGGATTTGCCTCAAATTTTATATATAGGTTCATTCTGATACAGCGCTTCCCTGATTAGTTTTGGAGGTTCATTGGTTAAACATAAAGGGGGGAACGGGAGCTAATCCCCCTTAATTTAGATAAATGCGTTTTCTTGCAGAATTATCCGATTTGCTTCAAATTTTGTATATAGGTTCATTGTGATAAGGCGCTTCCCTGATTAATTTTGGGGGTTCATTGGTTAAGTATAAAGGGGCAACGGGGGGGCCAACACCCCTTAATTTATTGTCGAATTCTTTATTTTTCAAGGAGCATTATTCTTTGAAATAAGAGTATAACATACAATTAGGGTGAATAGCTTGTGAGCTCATGCCCCCAGTTTAACTGGGCACTTTTCTTTATTAACATTTCCCAACAGAGTTGAAAAGTGTTTATGAATTCGGTTTGTCTGTCTGCTGTCTGTCCGCTTTCTAACTCTCGTAAATATACTCCGATTGCCATGAAATTTTTATATGTTATTGAGGTTTAGTATAGAGTGTTCGGTATTGAAAATGAAGTGTGTAGCCTTTATAGTTCGTTTACAGGGACACACAAAATAATTCCGTTACATTGTGGTCTATGAGGAAAAATCTTTTGCGGTGCATTTTATTGATGTTATGATATTTCAAACATAATGCGATTGATATGCATCACTGAGATGGACTACGATATGCTTTCTGAGGACTATAGAATAAGTAACATTTACAGTTAGTTTACAGGGACGCACAAACGAATTCCATTACATTAAGATCTTTGGAGAAAATTCTTTTGCGGTGCTTCTTAATAATGTTATGATACTTCAAACATATAATGAAATCACTTAAGTTCACTACAACATGTTTTCTATAGATTATTGAGTGCATAGCATTTGCCGTTCCTTTACAGATAAACACACACACACACACACAAAAAAAAAAAAAATGGTGACAGGACTGATTAAGATCGATAATATTGATCGAAGTGCATTTTCTGCTGTGGTACGCATTTTTTAAAACTTATCTAATTTTAAGTCCACATTAGGTGGCGTGTACAAATTCGATAGATCGCATACAGAGCTACATGAAAAAATTCACACACGTTACTGGATATGGGCAGCAATTGCTGAAAGTGGATTTTTATTGAGTAATGTGTTTTTTAGTTGCTTATTTAGATATCTCTTTTTATTCTAGGAAAAAATGAAATTTCTTAATAATTTTGACAGGTGTTAGTGCTAGAAAGTGTTTCATAATCTATTCCTGATGCATGATTTTACGTTTCTTTTTTTATGCAGCAATGTTAATTTGCCTTTTTTGTGTCATGATCTTTAAATACGAGGGAAAGTCATTAAGTAACTCACAAAAGATAATTAAATAATAGCTTACAATGATATTCACTTCCAAACTAATTTTATTTCCCAACATATTCTCCACCAATATTTATGCACTTATATCACCGTTTTATCAGTGCCCCAACACCAGCTGCATAAGATTATTTGGGTTGCTGTCTCATCCACATTAAGACTTCAAGTTGAACCTTTTCATCATCGACTGGCCAATGTAACAAATTTAAAAGACTGTGACTAAGCCGACAAAATACGAACAATTTTCAATGGACCTGATTAAGTCAAGGATTATTTATAAATGTGCTACAAGATCCGATCTTAGTTTGTCAACATCAATAAAATTTTTTTATCCTGTCTAGCGTAGAGATCTGCATCGGACAGTTACATCGTGTATAGATCTGGGATAATATTTTCTCAGCAGACTCAGGCCGGACTCCGCCTTAAATTTCTTTTCTGCATTCTCGGGGGCCGGGCCGGATATGGCCTTAATTTTTCGGAGAACGTGTAAGGCAGGCAAATTAATTAAAAATAATAGTGATAATAAACTTTTGCTAATGGAATATTTGGAAATACACTTTAATAAACAGAGAAATCTTTCAAATTTGATGCTTTTAACTATGTTTTTTCTTTTATTTTGAACTACATTATTTTTCGATGAGTCTTTATTTAAATTTTAATATCTGAGAGCTTTCCGTTCGTATTCACAATCTACCTCAACTGCTGTTCAAACACAGTAGCCGCTGTCGACCGTTCAAAAGATATTCACCATTAACCTGATTGCAGCCGAAGTCCAATCAGATTAAAAGTGAATATAATTGAAGCGTTTGACTGAGCTATTCGCAATAAATTGGGATTTGAGATAGATGGTTAATACGAGCGTAAGTGATCATTAATGTTGCTATTCTGCATTATATGACTTGCGGACATGTAGTCTGGAATATACTGTGAAATTTTCACATATACATATGTAAGCATTATTCTTTAAAAAAATCTTAATTGTGTGTTAAGAAAAATCGGAATTTTTTGTAAAAATTGAGTCGGGCAGAGCCTAGTTTTTATGAGTTTTTGCACGGGCTGGGCCAGGCCGTAAACTGCGAAAATATAAACGTGACAAGATAGCTTTCGTTTGGGACAGCCTGAAAATTATGGCCCGTGTAGACTTCTAGTGCACCTCAGTGATGCATATAACTTTGAATACGTTTGAAATAGAGTTATATCATTAACATACATTGTAAATGATTTTCCCCCATAGATCATAATATAATGGAATTCTTCTGGGTGTCCCTGTAAACAAACTATAAACGCTGACACTTCATTTTCAATACTGAACATGCCATAATACACCTCAATAATATATATTAATTACATGGCAATCCAAGTATATTTACGTGAGTTAGACCTGACAGATGGCCAGACAAACCGAATCCATAAACACTTTTCAACTATGTTTGAAACAGGCTATCAAAGCCTGAGAGCTAATGTGCCCACAGGTTCTGTATGTACGTAGCGCGATAACTCTTGATAGAAATATCGGATTTGCCTCAAATTTTATATATAGGTTCATTCTGATACAGCGCTTCCCTGATTAGTTTTGGAGGTTCATTGGTTAAACATAAAGGGGGGAACGGGAGCTAATCCCCCTTAATTTAGATAAATGCGTTTTCTTGCAGAATTATCCGATTTGCTTCAAATTTTGTATATAGGTTCATTGTGATAAGGCGCTTCCCTGATTAATTTTGGGGGTTCATTGGTTAAGTATAAAGGGGCAACGGGGGGGCCAACACCCCTTAATTTATTGTCGAATTCTTTATTTTTCAAGGAGCATTATTCTTTGAAATAAGAGTATAACATACAATTAGGGTGAATAGCTTGTGAGCTCATGCCCCCAGTTTAACTGGGCACTTTTCTTTATTAACATTTCCCAACAGAGTTGAAAAGTGTTTATGAATTCGGTTTGTCTGTCTGCTGTCTGTCCGCTTTCTAACTCTCGTAAATATACTCCGATTGCCATGAAATTTTTATATGTTATTGAGGTTTAGTATAGAGTGTTCGGTATTGAAAATGAAGTGTGTAGCCTTTATAGTTCGTTTACAGGGACACACAAAATAATTCCGTTACATTGTGGTCTATGAGGAAAAATCTTTTGCGGTGCATTTTATTGATGTTATGATATTTCAAACATAATGCGATTGATATGCATCACTGAGATGGACTACGATATGCTTTCTGAGGACTATAGAATAAGTAACATTTACAGTTAGTTTACAGGGACGCACAAACGAATTCCATTACATTAAGATCTTTGGAGAAAATTCTTTTGCGGTGCTTCTTAATAATGTTATGATACTTCAAACATATAATGAAATCACTTAAGTTCACTACAACATGTTTTCTATAGATTATTGAGTGCATAGCATTTGCCGTTCCTTTACAGATAAACACACACACACACACACAAAAAAAAAAAAAATGGTGACAGGACTGATTAAGATCGATAATATTGATCGAAGTGCATTTTCTGCTGTGGTACGCATTTTTTAAAACTTATCTAATTTTAAGTCCACATTAGGTGGCGTGTACAAATTCGATAGATCGCATACAGAGCTACATGAAAAAATTCACACACGTTACTGGATATGGGCAGCAATTGCTGAAAGTGGATTTTTATTGAGTAATGTGTTTTTTAGTTGCTTATTTAGATATCTCTTTTTATTCTAGGAAAAAATGAAATTTCTTAATAATTTTGACAGGTGTTAGTGCTAGAAAGTGTTTCATAATCTATTCCTGATGCATGATTTTACGTTTCTTTTTTTATGCAGCAATGTTAATTTGCCTTTTTTGTGTCATGATCTTTAAATACGAGGGAAAGTCATTAAGTAACTCACAAAAGATAATTAAATAATAGCTTACAATGATATTCACTTCCAAACTAATTTTATTTCCCAACATATTCTCCACCAATATTTATGCACTTATATCACCGTTTTATCAGTGCCCCAACACCAGCTGCATAAGATTATTTGGGTTGCTGTCTCATCCACATTAAGACTTCAAGTTGAACCTTTTCATCATCGACTGGCCAATGTAACAAATTTAAAAGACTGTGACTAAGCCGACAAAATACGAACAATTTTCAATGGACCTGATTAAGTCAAGGATTATTTATAAATGTGCTACAAGATCCGATCTTAGTTTGTCAACATCAATAAAATTTTTTTATCCTGTCTAGCGTAGAGATCTGCATCGGACAGTTACATCGTGTATAGATCTGGGATAATATTTTCTCAGCAGACTCAGGCAGGACTCCGCCTTAAATTTCTTTTCTGCATTCTCGGGGGCCGGGCCGGATATGGCCTTAATTTTTCGGAGAACGTGTAAGGCAGGCAAATTAATTAAAAATAATAGTGATAATAAACTTTTGCTAATGGAATATTTGGAAATACACTTTAATAAACAGAGAAATCTTTCAAATTTGATGCTTTTAACTATGTTTTTTCTTTTATTTTGAACTACATTATTTTTCGATGAGTCTTTATTTAAATTTTAATATCTGAGAGCTTTCCGTTCGTATTCACAATCTACCTCAACTGCTGTTCAAACACAGTAGCCGCTGTCGACCGTTCAAAAGATATTCACCATTAACCTGATTGCAGCCGAAGTCCAATCAGATTAAAAGTGAATATAATTGAAGCGTTTGACTGAGCTATTCGCAATAAACTGGGATTTGAGATAGATGGTTAATACGAGCGTAAGTGATCATTAATGTTGCTATTCTGCATTATATGACTTGCGGACATGTAGTCTGGAATATACTGTGAAATTTTCACATATACATATGTAAGCATTATTCTTTAAAAAAATCTTAATTCTGTGTTAAGAAAAATCGGAATTTTTTGTAAAAATTGAGTCGGGCAGAGCCTAGTTTTTATGAGTTTTTGCACGGGCTGGGCCAGGCCGTAAACTGCGAAAATATAAACGTGACAAGATAGCTTTCGTTTGGGACAGCCTGAAAATTATGGCCCGTGTAGACTTCTAGTGCACCTCAGTGATGCATATAACTTTGAATACGTTTGAAATAGAGTTATATCATTAACATACATTGTAAATGATTTTCCCCCATAGATCATAATATAATGGAATTCTTCTGGGTGTCCCTGTAAACAAACTATAAACGCTGACACTTCATTTTCAATACTGAACATGCCATAATACACCTCAATAATATATATTAATTACATGGCAATCCAAGTATATTTACGTGAGTTAGACCTGACAGATGGCCAGACAAACCGAATCCATAAACACTTTTCAACTATGTTTGAAACAGGCTATCAAAGCCTGAGAGCTAATGTGCCCACAGGTTCTGTATGTACGTAGCGCGATAACTCTTGATAGAAATATCGGATTTGCCTCAAATTTTATATATAGGTTCATTCTGATACAGCGCTTCCCTGATTAGTTTTGGAGGTTCATTGGTTAAACATAAAGGGGGGAACGGGAGCTAATCCCCCTTAATTTAGATAAATGCGTTTTCTTGCAGAATTATCCGATTTGCTTCAAATTTTGTATATAGGTTCATTGTGATAAGGCGCTTCCCTGATTAATTTTGGGGGTTCATTGGTTAAGTATAAAGGGGCAACGGGGGGGCCAACACCCCTTAATTTATTGTCGAATTCTTTATTTTTCAAGGAGCATTATTCTTTGAAATAAGAGTATAACATACAATTAGGGTGAATAGCTTGTGAGCTCATGCCCCCAGTTTAACTGGGCACTTTTCTTTATTAACATTTCCCAACAGAGTTGAAAAGTGTTTATGAATTCGGTTTGTCTGTCTGCTGTCTGTCCGCTTTCTAACTCTCGTAAATATACTCCGATTGCCATGAAATTTTTATATGTTATTGAGGTTTAGTATAGAGTGTTCGGTATTGAAAATGAAGTGTGTAGCCTTTATAGTTCGTTTACAGGGACACACAAAATAATTCCGTTACATTGTGGTCTATGAGGAAAAATCTTTTGCGGTGCATTTTATTGATGTTATGATATTTCAAACATAATGCGATTGATATGCATCACTGAGATGGACTACGATATGCTTTCTAAGGACTATAGAATAAGTAACATTTACAGTTAGTTTACAGGGACGCACAAACAAATTCCATTACATTAAGATCTTTGGAGAAAATTCTTTTGCGGTGCTTCTTAATAATGTTATGATACTTCAAACATATAATGAAATCACTTAAGTTCACTACAACATGTTTTCTATAGATTATTGAGTGCATAGCATTTGCCGTTCCTTTACAGATAAACACACACACACACACACAAAAAAAAAAAAAATGGTGACAGGACTGATTAAGATCGATAATATTGATCGAAGTGCATTTTCTGCTGTGGTACGCATTTTTTAAAACTTATCTAATTTTAAGTCCACATTAGGTGGCGTGTACAAATTCGATAGATCGCATACAGAGCTACATGAAAAAATTCACACACGTTACTGGATATGGGCAGCAATTGCTGAAAGTGGATTTTTATTGAGTAATGTGTTTTTTAGTTGCTTATTTAGATATCTCTTTTTATTCTAGGAAAAAATGAAATTTCTTAATAATTTTGACAGGTGTTAGTGCTAGAAAGTGTTTCATAATCTATTCCTGATGCATGATTTTACGTTTCTTTTTTTATGCAGCAATGTTAATTTGCCTTTTTTGTGTCATGATCTTTAAATACGAGGGAAAGTCATTAAGTAACTCACAAAAGATAATTAAATAATAGCTTACAATGATATTCACTTCCAAACTAATTTTATTTCCCAACATATTCTCCACCAATATTTATGCACTTATATCACCGTTTTATCAGTGCCCCAACACCAGCTGCATAAGATTATTTGGGTTGCTGTCTCATCCACATTAAGACTTCAAGTTGAACCTTTTCATCATCTGTGACCATCATCTTGCTTCCAAGAGGGTTTTTTAGTGGACTAAATAGATGAAAATCGCTTGGGGCTAAGTCGAAGCTGTATGGTGGATGTTGAAGATGCAAGATAAAGAAAAGGTTCAACTTGAAGTCCTAATGTGGCAGAGACAGCAAAACCAAAGAATATTATGTTCATGTAATGTTACACATACAAGAATGTTATGTTTCATTGTAAGTTATTATTTAATTATCTTTTGTGACTTACTTACTAACTTACCGTCGTAACATTTATGAATGAAAATCACTTCATGAATGTGTCAGAAACTAAGTTGGATTTGAAAACAGGCATCTATAAAACGCGAAAAATCCCTTTTTCCCCATATAGTTTTAGGAATGAATGTCTCCTTAAACATTACATCATTTTGTGAGGTGGCAGTATTTCGCCTTTTCGAGATTAGGGCTTCAATCTAAGTATCGACGTATTAAAAATATTGTAAATTGCAGCATTTTACAAAATCTTGTCGTTTAAAGATTTGCGAAACTAAACTCAGGCTGGGAGAATACTTCCTTCAGTAACAAATAACATTATAAACTTTCATTTTATCATAAAACTAAAAAAAAAATCCCTGACGGCTCGGCCTACAGGCACAGGTAGATTTCGAAGACGCAGACCGTGGGGCGCCTGTTTGTCGGGAATTGCGGAAGAAATGACCTTTTTGCGATAATGCTGCAGTTGGAACCGCCTACTTCGAAACCAAACTTGTTTGCAGGCGGAGCCAGCAAGGAATTTTTTTTTGCTATAAGAGTTGGTCCTATAAAAACATGTCAATATAAAAGTTTTAGATAATATTAAGAGGATTTATAATAAATTTAAGCGGATTTGAAATCTTGGGAATTGACGAAGTTATGAATTTTTTTCTTCTAAAACCTCCCTTCTCCCCCCCTTAAGGCAATTTTTAATTATATCAAAAATCTGTCATACATAAATTTTCGGCCCTTCTTCTAGAAGTAATAATAACTTCAAACGGATTCGATACGTATCATAATTAAGAAATTATGGGTTTTTTTCTGTTTTCACAAAAAGTCCCCCCCCCCCCTCCTTGGTTTGATTTTGCCCATTAACGAACTTGACCGAGATTTTATGCCCCGTGATTTTATGTATCAGTTTCGAAAAGATTCGGGAGTTGGAACCGCCTACTTCGAAAAATAACTTGTTTGCAGGCGGAGCCGGCATGGATTTTTTTGTTTTTAATTTTTTTTTTTGCTATAACGGTTGGTTCTATAAAAAACTTGTCAATATAAAAGTTTTAGATAATATTAAGAGGATTTATAATAAATTTAAGCGGATTTGAAATCTTGGGAATTGACAAAGTTATGAATTTTTTTTTTCTACAACCGCCCTTCCCCCCTTAAGGCAATTTTTAATTATATCAAAAATCTGTCATACATAAGTTTTTGGCCCTGTTCCTGGAAGCAATAATAACTTTAAACGGATTCGATACGTATCATAATTAAGAAATTATGGGGTTTTTTTCTGTTTTCACAACCCCCCCCCCCCCCTTGGTTCGATTTTGCCCATTAACGAACTTGACCGAGATTTTATGTATCAGTTTCGAAAAGATGCGGGAGTTGGAACCGCCTACTTCGAAAAAGAACTTATTTGCAGGCGGAGCCGGCAGGGATTTTTTTGTTTTTAATTTTTTTTGCTATAACGGTTGGTCCTATAAAAAACTTGTCAATATAAAAGTTTTAGATAATACTAAGAGGATTAATAATAAATTTACGCGGATTTGATATCTTGTGAATTGACGAAGCTATGATTTTTTTCTTCTAAAACCCCCCTTTTTCCCCCCCTTGGGCCCATTTTTAATTATATCAAAAATCTGTCATACGTAAATTTTCGGCCCTTTTCCTAGAAGTAATAATAACTTTAAACGGATTCGATACGTATAATAATAAAGATATTATGAGGGTTTTTCTGTTTTCACAAAAAGCCCCCCCATTCCCCCCCCCCTTGGTTCGATTTTGCCCATTAACGAACTTGACCGAGATTTTATGACCCTTGATTTTATGTATCAGTTTGGAAGAGATTTATGCAGAATTTTTCCAGTTATCGTGGTCAGAAAAAAGTGACATAGATAGATAGATAGATAGATAGATAAAGTTTTGAACTGGGGGTGGTTTTGGGTTCTGAGAGTCATGATCGGCGTAGATCTGCAAAAATTTTTCAAAATTTCCAACTTAGGTGAGAATGTAATAGGTAGTATTTCTTACGAAATCTACCTAAAAAATGCTATGACTGCGACACAGTGATGTAAAATTTCACTGGTCTTAGGTTCTGCGCTAGTGCTGAGACATATAGCGCGATTAGCTACGCCGAAATTTCGTTTAAGGTCTTCTTTTTGATTATTGAAAAGGAATGCTTAAAAAAACTAGTATTTAAATAAAATCATATATTAAAAATTAATTATTCGTTTTGGAGTAGCCACTTGGAAAATTATTGTTTCATTGAGAAATTCTTCTGCCGTAATACCAATTTTTATTTATTTATTGATCAAACTTTAATTTTGTTGTTGGAAATTAGCCGGAGACCAAGGCTGAACTATTTATATTGTTTTAAGGGCAAATGGGTTATTGTTATTTCGTAATGAAACCTGCACGCGATGCGGATAGATTAAAAAAATTCATGCTTGAAAATTATTTAAAAACCCCCAATAAATGAGTAAATTGCGATACAATTTTCAAACGAATTGCATTTGAAAGTATATATATTTTTTTATCTCTACTACGCTGTAAAAATTGAAAATGTGCCATGTTTTGAAGTTTAAAAAATTGCAGTAGCGGAAATTGCAAAACCGAAATATAATCGCCAGGTGTTGCCAATATAAAGAAATAACCCTTGAAAATTATTTTAAAAGCCATAATAAATAAGTCAATTAAGATACAGTTTTAAAACAAATTGCATTTGAAAGTATATTTTTCCCTCTATAACGGTGTAAAAATTGAAAATGTGCGATGCTTAGAAATTAAAAAAATTGCAGTAGCAAAAATCGGAAAACAGAAATTTCATCTTGAAGTGTTGCCATTCGCAAAATGACGTCAGCGTTACGCACGGACACGTTTGTCTTTTATAATATAGATTATTTTAAAAGCCATAATAAATAAGTCAATTAAGATACAGTTTTAAAACAAATTGCATTTGAAAGTATATTTTTCCCCTCTATAACGGTGTAAAAATTGAAAATGTGCGATGTTTAGAAATTAAAAAAATTGCAGTAGCAAAAATCGGAAAACAGAAATTTCATCTTGAAGTGTTGCCATTCGCAAAATGACGTCAGCGTTACGCACGGACACGTTTGTCCTTTATAATATAGATTATTTTAAAAGCTATAATAAATAAGTCAATTAAGATACAGTTTTAAAACAAATTGCATTTGAAAGTATATTTTTCCCTCTATAACGGTGTAAAAATTGAAAATGTGCGATGCTTAGAAATTAAAAAAATTGCAGTAGCAAAAATCGGAAAACAGAAATTTCATCTTGAAGTGTTGCCATTCGCAAAATGACGTCAGCGTTACGCACGGACACGTTTGTCTTTTATAATATAGATTATTTTAAAAGCCATAATAAATAAGTCAATTAAGATACAGTTTTAAAACAAATTGCATTTGAAAGTATATTTTTCCCCTCTATAACGGTGTAAAAATTGAAAATGTGCGATGTTTAGAAATTAAAAAAATTGCAGTAGCAAAAATCGGAAAACAGAAATTTCATCTTGAAGTGTTGCCATTCGCAAAATGACGTCAGCGTTACGCACGGACACGTTTGTCCTTTATAATATAGATTATTTTAAAAGCTATAATAAATAAGTCAATTAAGATACAGTTTTAAAACAAATTGCATTTGAAAGTATATTTTTCCCTCTATAACGGTGTAAAAATTGAAAATGTGCGATGCTTAGAAATTAAAAAAATTGCAGTAGCAAAAATCGGAAAACAGAAATTTCATCTTGAAGTGTTGCCATTCGCAAAATGACGTCAGCGTTACGCACGGACACGTTTGTCCTTTATAATATAGATAGTGCAGCCAGTTAATAGCAACGCTGTCATCGCTTGAATGAATTTTTTGTGACCGGAACTCTTTCTCAGCTAATATTAAGAAAACTATTGCAGCTAAAAATAGGAAAATTGGTAGTATTATAGAGAAATATTCGATAAACACGATGAAGTAGAAAGTTTTTAAATCGAAGAATTATTTTAAGAGCTATTTAATGTTGAAGTCGGTCAAAATAGTTCCGTTAAAAAGGTTTTATAGGAACAAAAACTATGCGTAGTAATTTAACCATATTTTGCAAGGATGTACTTGACAAGCTTGTGGTATGCAGTGGGCAATTATTATTTTTTTTAATTTGATTAATTTTTTGGAGTTTCTTTTCAATTTTTTATTCAAATTTTCATTATTTCAATAGAGTTTATTTCATATTTAGAAAATATCATATTTTAAATTGTTACCAAATTGTAAAACAGCGCAAAGAATAATATTTCCTTTCACTTTAAAAATGTATTTACACGTGTTAAAAGCGGGAAATGGGGGAAATTACACGTCTTAAAAAATCTATTTACTCGTGGATATTTAAAAAAGAAAGAAAACCTTAAAATAAATCATTATTCGAGAAACGCATCTCATGGTGTAAATTACGTCACATATTAAAACGATAAATTTAAAACGAATTTCTTTTGAACAATATTCATGTGACGTCACTGTGGGATGGCGTAAAAATAGCGCGGCTTGCTAGTTTGTTTATATTTTCATCACTTGATGAAGCATAAATACAGAACATGCAAATGCATGCATAAAATACTTCTGATTTATTTGTACGAATTACTATTCGATAAATACATATTAGAATGTTCGTATATACTTACTAATTAAAATAAACAATTTGCATTTTAAAAATAACATGAAAATACGCACGAAGGTACATTAAAATAGAGAAAAGTATTCATGCATAAGCTATCCCTGTTCTTGAAAATATCTAAAACTTGATATAAACATAAGCATAAATTTTCTATACACAGTGCTTTTCAAAATTTTTTCGTACAAATGTTCATATTTTCTAAAACATTCAATATATTTATATTTTAATTCTAGTATAATGTACTTTTCGTTTATTTTTGTTCACACAAATTTAACAAAAACTTTTCTTCTTTAAGTGTCAACACAATTTTGATTAACATGTATATTTTATTTATTAAGAAATTCTGCAGTAATAGTATTAGTAATTGCGATTGGATACATCCATGGATTTTTAAAATATTCCTTTTAGTCATACTTAAAAAAATAATTATTAGTCCTTGGACTTGGTTTTTTATTTAGAAGTTATTTTGCGATAATGCTAATAGTACGGTCGGCTAACAGATGATAAGGGATGCTTAGGATTTCTTTAAAATCCCTTTTACGAACCTTACGTAAGGCTTGCTTAAAAAGTAAATAAATAAATAAATACATTTTATGAAAATATATTATTTATTTAATTAGCCACTTGTGAAAGTACATTTATTTACTGAGAAATCTTTCTGCCGTAATAGTGGGGTTAGAGTAAGGGATTTCTTTAATATTTAATACCCTCTTTTGGAATCTTGAGTAAGGTGTGCTTTAAAAAATATATATATATATTTAAATTCAGTCATACGTATATATTTTTAAAGTAATTATTTACTGAACTATTAATTATGAAATAATTATTTATTTATTTGAAAAATTTAAGATCAATAAAGTTTAATATTTTTCGCGCTGTCGTTACATTAAACAGACTGAATATTTCAAGCTACTCATTACCAATTTTTCGCAGTTTCGAAGAAATGTTTAAAAAAAAAAAAAACTCCAATTATAATTATCTATTTTCGGTGCCTACATAAGTGGGGTACAATGCACACAGATTCCCAAAAAAGACTAAAAGACTTTCAACATTTTGATGAAAGAGAAAAATTAGCTTCTCGAAAAGTTTTGTACCCTTGCCCGTATTTAGTGTTGCACTTATAATGGGCCCAAAACGAGACTTGACACAACGAAAACATTTGAGGGGGTCTAGGCAAGAAAGTGCCAAGCCACATTTTTGGTGAAATAAATCGAACACTGTAATCTGTTGCTTAATATTGTAAATTATAATATCCAATGCATATTTTTTTTTGTAATGTCACTTGGTGGCAACATATGTGACAGGTTTCGTTTTTGCCCCACATGAAGATAGCTAATTTACAAAAAAAGTAATAGTAATATTAAAATAATGCCATATTGTTATTCAGAATATCTCAAAAGTTACTAAGACACTGGCGAAAAACTAAGTTATATATCTTGATTTGAGTATTTCATCAATTTTTCACATTGGAATATCTCAGAAGTTCAAAAATGTGGCTTGGCATACTCTCTTGCCCCGACCCCCCTCATTTTACCATTGGAAAAATATAGCGCCCATTAAAGTGTCTTTTGAACTCGAGAGAATGCGTCCCTGCCGATTTTCCCCCTTGATAAAATCAAATGCTTTAAAATAAAAAAATTCTTGGACGAAAACGACTATTTCACGTATGACTCATAGTTGTTTTATAGAAGCGTTATCTAAAGCTCTGTTGTTTGAAAGCTTCAGAAGTTTTGTCATATATTTCAAAGGAATATTCACTATGTCATTTACTAGTGGTCATAAGATAAACATTGCCCAGTTAATCTTATCTTTATACCTTAGATTGACATTATCTCCATACATATTTAACGAGTACCTTTCTAGCTCAAATAGTGAAATATATGGACCTTGTATTGTTATATTACTTTTTAACTTTTCTAAAATCATTTTGTTGGATTTTTGTGTTTTTACTCGTCAATACTTTTCTGTATAGTGTGTGTTGATGTTTCCTTCTCTATTTCAAGGTAAGCTCCTTATGCGTTAATTTCCACGAAAAAAAAAAAAAAAATCTTTCATCTTCATTAAAAAGTGGAAATGTGTTTTCAAGTAATAATTAAATTTATTGTTAAAGTAAATTTATTGTTAAAGTAAATTTATTGTAAAAGTCAGTTAAGTAAATAGAAATATATTTAAGTAAATGATGGAATATATTAAGTTTTCAAAAAATGTAAATAAAACATGTCTTTTTTTTTTCTTTTTTTAGTGATAGGGTATAACTATTGTTTTGAATTACAGAAAAAACGGCCTTATATTTATAAAAGTACATCGATTTTTTTTATATATCATAAATATAGCGATAGAGTATATTTTCATAAGACATTACGGTTATGCAAGATTCTCTAACTTAAAGTATTTTTATTAAGTTTTCGTGAATTGGGATTACGGAAAATTTCTTAATTGGTAGATTTCTCATTACCAACAGCGTGGTCACATTATATTCATTTGTTAAAAAGTGTTATTAATTATATTATTTCGTAATGTATGTATCGTATGTATTATAATATAAATATGAAAGTAAAGTGTAAGTTAATATTTAAGTATGTAGGTAACCTATTAACTCTCTCATGGATAAATTATTTTTGCAAAGGATGAAAAACATATTTTGCATTTAAAATGAATTATTATGAACAAATAAGGTTAAATTTTTAAAAATATTATGTTTCTTACAAAATTTACAAAACATCTCTTTTTATTAAATTTTCGTGAATCGGGATTATGGAAAATTTCTCTATTGGTAGCTCATTAGCGACAGTGTGGTCACATTAAATTCATTTGTTGAAAAGTATTATTATTTATATTAGTATATGTAATGTATGATATAAATGTGTTATTATTTATATTTTGCGTAGTGTATGTATCGTATGTATTATAAGTATGAAAGTAAAGTGTAAGTTAATATTTAAATATGTAACATCTCTTTTTATTAAATTTTCGGGAATCGGAATTATGGAAAATTTATCAGTTGGTAGATTTCTCATTAGCGACAGTATGGTCACATTAAATTCATTTGTTGAAAAAATATTATTATTTATATTATATGTAATGTATAAATCCGTAATCCCAATTCACGAAAAGTTAATAAAAATACATTTAAATTAGAGAATCTTGCATAACCATAATGTCCTACGAAAATATACTCTATCGCTATATATATGATATATAAAAAAATCGATGTACATGGACTATGTATTGTACGTACGAAAATAAATGTATAAGTTAAGATTTGAGTATGGAGGTAACATATTAACTCTCTCATGCAGATATTATTTTTAAATGGATGAAAACATATCTTGACTTTAAAACTTAATTTAAAATGAATTATTATGAATAAATAAAGTTGAATTTTTAAAAATATCATGTTTCTTACAAAATTTACAAAACAACCCTTTTTATTAAGTTTTTGTGAATCGGGATTATGAAAAATTTCTCAATTGGTAGATTTCTCATTAGCGACAGTGTGGTCCCATTTACATTCATTTGTCGAAATTTTTTTATTATTTATATTTTATGTAATGTATGTAATCGTATGTATTGTAAGTATAGGAAAGTAATGTGTAAGTTAAGATTTAAATATGGAGGTAACGTATTAACTCTCTCATGCATGAGTTATTTTTAAACGGATGAAAAACATGGTTTGCATTTAAAATAAATTTAAAAAGAATTATTATGAATAAATAAAGTTGAATTTTTAAAAATATCATGTTTCTTACAAAATTTACAACGCTTACAAGAACTAAAAATTATTATTAAGAGTTATTAAATAGTTTTTTTTGTCATATTTTAAACGTTAGACACCTTACCACTAAGTTAAAAAAAAATTAATGTTTGTATTTAGTTCCAAGAGGAGGAATTCTTTGAGAATTTCTTTTTTAGTGTAAAAGAGAAAGAAAATTCCTAAAAGTAAATTCCCCCCACTGAATATTCGAAAAGGAAATGGTTCTATTATCTGTTTGATGTATTTCTCAATTATTATTGAAATTTATATGTTAAACAGGAATAAAAAATAAAATTTGCACAGTTCGTTGTGGGGGGGGGGGGGGTTATCAACACATCATCATATGAGGTTTACCCTGAGATGGTTATTTATGGAGTATTAAATGTGGAGATAAAAAATATTGGTAAAAAGGTAATTAAAAAATTAAAGAAATATATGTATATGAGCCGTTGGATTTTAAAGTGGTTAATGTTAATTTTATTATATTGTTAGATATGTAATGTTTGCATTTGTATGGGTTCGTGTGAATTCAATATGCAATAATAGTTTTTACTATTGCTAAGTGCTACTATTTTAACACTTAAAAAAAGCGAAAAATTACTAGATGCTATGATTATGGAAGAAGATTGCCCAATTTAAATGTATAGTTATTAATTTTCTTCCGTTCGTGATTTAAAAAAAATTCAAACTAGTTCACGAGCAATGAATTAAGATTTTAAATGTGTGATTGTATTTAAAAAATATCTTTCTTTTTGGTATTTAAATTGATTATTGATTTTTTTAAAGTTTTTTATTTTATAAGATATATTTTACATGCCACTCGATAAAACGAGAAAGAACCTCGATCGTGGAAAAGGAACGAAAGATATTTACAAAAATATTGTCAATTGAAAACATAGAAAAACTGCCTCACCTGCAACTGCAGATTTTACTTTTGCACCAGCAACAGGTGGAGAGGGGAGTGGGGGGGGGGGGGGGGGGGTGAGATATACATTTTAAACGAAAATTACAAAAAAAATATATATATATATTTATTAGCTTTAGGTTTTAGCCACTGTGGTGCACAAATATAGACAGACAATAAAACAGTTATTTTATTTACAACTTTACTACTTTAGTTACTTCTTTTTTCATCCTTAAGTTTATAAACATTCTAAGCACTGTAAAAAATATATATATATATTCCCACCCCCCCTTAAGTCCTGTTACATGAAATACTTACTAATAAACTACTAATCTTTAATAATATAACATAATATAATAATATAATCTAATATACTACTAATAATAACTATAATTTACTAATGCTAAAACACCGATCGTGGAAAATTGAAAACGAAGGAAAAATTGTAAAGATATTGTCAATTGAAAATATTGAAAAACTGCCTCACCTGCAAATTTTATTATTGCAGCAGCAAGAGGAAGGCGGGGGGGGGGGGGGGGCGATTTCTTTTAAACGAAGAAAAAACAAACAATTATTAGGTCTTAGCCAGTGTTGTGCACAAATATAGATAGCTAATAAAGCAGTTATTTTATTTACTACTTTCGTTACTTCTTCTTCTTTTTTTTTTTTTTTTTTTTTTTTTTTATCCTTAACTTGCTACTGTAAAAACTGCAGAGCAAGAAGGGGAACGTATTTCTCATAGACGAAAATTAAAAATGTATACGTATATTAGTCTTAATGAATTTGTAACTGTGATGGATAAATACAGACAGCCAATAAATCAGTTATTTTATTGTCTATTTTACTACTTTAATTACTTTTTTTTTTTTTTTGCTGTTACATGAAATACTAACTGCTAATGCTAAAACCTCAATCGTGGAAAATAAAAAAAAAACAAAAAACAAAAAAAAAACGAAGGGAAATTACAAAGATATTGACAATTGAAAACATTGAAAAACTGCCTCATCTGAAGATTTGATTTTTGCAACAGTCAGACAAGAGGAGAGGGAAGGATATATTTTTAAACAAAAATTAAAAAATAATAATATTTGACCTAGGTCTTAGCCTCTGTGGTGCAGAAATAAGGACAGACAAAAAAGCAGTTATTTTATTGACTACTTTGCTACTTTGGTTACTTCTTTTGTGTACGGCCAAAACTTACTGAATTACGATGCTTTGAATTTTATGAATTTTAAGCGTTTTCTGGCACTAAAAACGGAAAAACACATTTTTCGTGCCAGGAAACTCTTAAAATTCCTAAACTTCAAAGTATCATGACTCGATTAGTTTTAGTCGAAGAAGAATGGAGTTTTTATTGTTTTTACTTGTTAGAGGGTGGAGGATGTTTTTATGCAAATAACATAAGAGACAGAGACTGCATAAAAATGTAACTTTTGAAAAAACGAATATTTTGACGTAAATGTGATTTTAAGATGAAAACGACATCTGAAACATTTTTGCAATTAAAACTATACCTTTAAAATTAATGGTTTAGGAATCAGCTTTTGGACAACGATAAGTATATACCAGTTGACCCGTGCGAGGGTTTCGCACAGCAGTCTAATATATTTTTTAGATGCAGGTTTAAACTTCTAAAGAAAAATTAAGGATAAAAATATCTGCAAACAATATTAGTCAAGCCAGAATGTATTCTCACTTATTCCCTCAAAGTTACAGTAAAAACTGATTGAAGATAGCAAAAAGTACGCGTGGGAAAAAATTAACTGTTGTATTTTAACTGCATCATAGAAGATGACGTCATCCTTTTCTTAAAAAACATGAAACAAGGAAAAATAAATTGAATGCATTTAAAATTCATTTTAATCTAATATAACAAAGCATACGTTTTATTTTACACATGAAATACCACTGCTTCGATCGATCGATGGTGTATTTTTCTTCTAAATATTTCAATTTTGTTTTTTAACCATAAATATAAAATAAACCCGTGAAGAGAAATCACACTTTATCTTTTTTGTACTATTTATTTTTTTATAATCATTGTTGATAATCATAAATGCGGTATTTTATTTTTGTGGCAACACTAATTTGAGGAAAACCTTTCATTTAATTTATGAAAAAAATGCCGATTTAATTTTTAATTAACAGCAATTTTTAATCAAAAAACATGTTATAACGAAATGTGAGTGAATGTGTGTGTGGTGTCAGAAGCCGCTTCAAAAACCTTTCGAACGATACCTTATTTGTTGTTGTGCGTTTCATAAATTCATAGAAAAAGGGATGTTGACAATAGAAATAATATATATGATGATGATTAGATATCATTCTCTACAAATGCAAGCATTTCCCACTAAACTACTTTTTTTTCCCTTTTTCAAATTGATGCGCGGTATTACTTTTGCTTTTTTGCAATTTCCGATCATGTTACTTGTTAATTTTAAGGTATATTTTTTTATCCAATTTTATTTAAAGAACCAAACAAATATCACATTGCCACCGGTATTTTTAAGAAATTTTTGTTTATTTAAAATTCAAAGATTTTGCATCACCCTTTTTTCCGACATTGTTCTTTGTTGTTTTACAGCGTGTGCAGTATTTATTTTATTTCATTTATGTCTAAAAGACATTCGGGTGATTATTACAGAAAGAATGCTGAAAAAAGAGAAGATGAGGCTTCACAGCTTGTTGTTATCTTGGCTGTTATACAGCACCAGTAAAAATTCATTATATCATATTCAATGTAAATTATTTCCAAGCATGTTTCCTGAGCATAAATTGTCATTTTTAGCAAAAGAAGAAGGGTTTACTCAGTGGAAAAAACCTAGTGAGAGAATTCCCGAGCACGAAAATTCTTTGTTTCATAAAAGAAACTTTTGTTCATGGAAAACGCTCGAAAATTCACTTTCTGAAGTTGGTGGTATTGATAAAGATTTTCAAAATAAAATTTTGGAAGCGGAGACTCATTGGAAATCCGTTCTGTATGAAGGGGAAGGCCGGTCAAAGTGGTCACCCTAAGGTTTGGTGACTTTTTGTTTCCCCTTAAAATACATATACATAACTGACAATTTGCATTGAACTAGAGTGACTACTTAGAAGTGTAAGGGTATTTATAGTTTTTACGAAATAATAATGCGGAAGCAAGAATTTGGTTTTTTTTTTTCAAAAAAGGTCAAGGACTTCTAGGTTGGGCAAAGTGGTCACTCCATGTCCACTCTGCCCTATAGGTGTAAAAAGATTGAAAACACTATTTAAATGATTAGAACATTTTTATTGTCATAACAAATTGTATGAAATATAATGAAAGATTGAAAATGGTATGAAAATCCAATAAGAGTTGACAAACGCACAGAAATAATTATAAATCGGACTCAAACACTGCATTTTTCGCAAATGAACTCCACGTCATTTTCTTCGCGAAGTGAACAGGCCTCATGAGCCGAGAGGTGACAAACATTGCACCTGATCCAACCTTCATAACTTGATCCAATCAACAGCCACTACCCTGACCACTTTACCCGTTTGGGAGACATGACAGAAAATACGTTCTACAGTTGAAAATAATGAACAGTCAGCGACCACTCACTCACCAATGTGAAGCTGAAAACATGCTCTTTCTTTACATATGCAATAAATAATTGCAAGTACAACAGGTTATTAATAATTGTATGTAATATAAGTCACTTACCTTAGATCACAAACTTCAAAACTGGAAAACTCGCTCTAAAATTATAAAGTATGGAACCACATTGTTCAACGATTGATTGTCTAGTTACTCACTGTCATCAAACGAAATAGTTTGACCACAAACCACACAATGCTAGCGCTCGGGTGACGCCATTATATTGGGTGACCACTTTACCCGGCTTTCCCCTGATAATCAGTTCATGCGATCAAAGAAGCAATCACCCATGCCCACCTAAGAGGTCTCGGGGAACTCGACGTTTTCACAGACTCGAGATCGGCGCTCCAAGCGCTTCACGGACTTGTGCCTCAGCACAGGGCCATTGCCGAGATTAGGGACTTGATTAAAACCACAGGAATTGAGGTGCATTCATTTGCATTGTGTCCGGGCCCATGTTAGTCACATCTTTAACGAAAGGGCGGACAAATTGGCAAAAGAAGCCACCGCATGACAGTCTGTTGACGTGGTGATTCCAGTCACGCACCGCCAAGCCAAAAAAGAACTCTTTGGACGTGCCTTGTCCAAGTGGCAAGAGAGATGGGATCAATCTGGGACCAGCCGCAAGGCTTGTGAAGCTTTCCCACGCGTCGGCACTCGCCGACTGCAGGGCGATTTCTACATTAACCAGATCTTCACGGGACACGGCACCTTCGGTGATCACCAGGCTCGTTTCTTTTACCACGACTCTACATGTTTTTGTGGAATCGAGGTAGGTAACATTAGCCATGAGCTATATCGGTCCGTGCTCTGGAGGTCTGTGCGGGAAAAGTACTTTCCTCGCGACTTCCGGACGCGTGCGCCACGCGATCTCTGCCTGGACGGCTATGCCAGAAAGGGAGTTCGGCTGATTATTCACCGACTCCTAATGCGTACGTTGGATCGGAACCTAGGTCACCGAAAACAGGCCGCAATAACCGAGCTCTTCGCAGTCAAAGACCGCATTTGAACGCAATGCCAATCGCCGGTGGTCCCCGCGGTGCAGGAGGTAGAGGTAATGGTGCATAAAAAGTTCGCAGGCTTGAGACTTGTCTCGTAAGACGGCTCTATAAGTGGATCACGTGAAAATCTCGATTTCTCTAATCCTAAATGTGGGAATTTCTTAAATATAATTGAGCTAGTATCACATTATCATGCAGATCTTTGCGATCATATTAACCGTCATACGAGGTCAAGTTAGTTACTTTTCACATGGCATTCAAAATGAATTTCTAGAGATTATTGCTGCGAAAATAAGTGATATAATTTTTAGTGACATCAAAGAAGCAAAATACTTCTCCATCATGTTCGAATCTACTCCTGATGTAAGCCATTTAGATCAAATGTCACAGGTTATTAGATATGTAAAGATGAGTGACAATGGTTTTGAAATAATCGAAAGTTTTATTGACTTCTTCAATGTCAGCCAGAAAACTGGAGAAGCCCTTACTGAACTCATTTTACAGAAATTAGAAAATGGTGGTCTAGATATAAATAACTGTAGGGGCCAATCCTACGACAATGGCTCCAATATGTCCGGAAAGTATAAAGAACCAAACCCGAATATTGCAAGTAAATAATTTAGCATTTTTTGTTCCTTGTCTTGCTCATACCCTCAATCTTGTTGGTGTAAATGCTGCCAAAAATTTATCAGAAGCTGAGACTTTTTTTGGTATCTTAAATTGCCTTTACAAATATTTTAGTGTCTCAACTAGTAGATAGGACATTCTAAGAAAACATGTTCCTCTTTCACTAAAATTACAAAGTACTACTCAGTGGTCATCAAAACGTGAAGCTGTAACAGCAATTCATAAACATATTGGAAAGATCATAAATGTTCTAAAGGAATTACAAACTGACCCATTAGCAGCTCCTGAAACAAAAACAGAAGCTTCTTCACTACTCTTTAATATTACCAAATTTGAATTCATAGTGATGACATGCTTCTGGCATAAAGTGCTGACTTAACTCATATAGTGAATAAACTTTTTCAAAGGGACGACATGACGATTCACAGGTCTGTAAAACACTTAAATGATCTCATTAAAATTTTAGATTCAGAAAGGGAAGTATTGCAAGTAATGCAATACAGGATGCAAATGGTATTGCTACTGACATTGGTATTGAGGCAAAATTTAGGGAAACGAGGAAGACAAAAAATAAGAGGTTTATTGATGAGCTTTGTGAAGATGAAAGTTGTGCTATTTCTGATGAGGAGAAATTCACACTAAAGATCGTTGAAGTAGTGGACAGAATCCTAACTGAATTAAGAAACAGATTTGAAGCTATTCAAAATATCAATGGCATGTTTAGTTTTCTTCATGGAAGGCATTTCCTAAAAATGTCAAAAGAATTACAAACGCAAGCTGAGCAGTTGGCAAATATGTATAAAAACGATATAGATAAAGAAGGAACTTCTTCTGGAAGTCGAAAGGTTTAAATATCATACACTGGAGTTAGACCAAAAGATGAAGTCAAGTTCGGCTATTGAACTACTAAGAATGACAAATTTATATGGACTTTAGGATGCTTATCCAAATCTAACTACTTGTCTAAAAATATTCATACCACTACCTGTATCCGTCGTTTCTTATGAAAGAAGTTTCAGTAAATTAAAATTGATTAAAAGATATCTAAGAAATTTAACAAAGGAACAACGATTATCCAATCTATGTATAATAATTTTGAAAATGAGATAGCTTGCAAATTACCTTATAACAGCATAATAAAAACTTTTGCATCAAAGAAAGCTCGCAAAGTAAATCATTAATAGGTGTTGTAGATGTTAAAACCGGTATATTTTCTGTAATTTTTGTATTATGTAATATTGTACTTTTTATATAGAAAAAATGCATTGTAAAAATACAGATTTTGAGCATTGATTATTAATATTACTTTCTTAAGCAATTGTTTACGCATATTTTATTCTGATATTCTTGGGAGCAGGGGTGGGGTGCAAATCTACAAGCTTGCCCCGGCTAAAATTTAGTCTAGATCCGTCTCTGCCGATCCCCCCCAAACCACCCTCAGTCCAAATGTTGTTTTATATTTATATTTATACCCCATTTTTATGTCATGCGATGGCTTTCGTAAATTTATGAACATATTTGGACATGACAGGAGCATATGTACAGGACTTACCAGGTCTCGACCGAGTTCGTCGGCTAGCTTCAACCGCCATCTTTTTTCAAAATGGCGGCCACTTAAAGATTTCAAATTAAAAAAAAAAAAAAAGAAAAAAAAAAAAAGAAAAAAGAAATCCAAAAAATTTTGGATTTTAAGTGTATGAAGATTCTTAAACATTTTTTGTTCTACCTCTATCTTAAAAAATGGCAGTTTGAAATTCTAGGGTGGCTGATTTTCCCATAATCAGGATGCATTTATACGCTTTAGAAAACGCGGTTTTCCCCAATTTTACTTTAGTTGTTGTAACCGTTGTTGCTTCTCTTATAAGCTTAAAACTTCATAGTCGTATCCGCCAGTGTCAAATTCTCGTTAATATCACCAAATTTGATCAATAATAGGTCGCCATAAATGAAGACAACAAGGCGATAGCTGACTAATTTTTCGAAATTCCCGTTCAAATTCAGTATTGTCGAAAGTTGGGAATCGTCTATAATCTGGTTACACGTATTTTACCTTTGTGTGCTTGAGTGTTTGAGTAAAATTAGCTGAATTTTTAAAATAAAAAATAGGGAAGCTACCTTTTCTTCCCGGCACAGGTCGGAAGGACCTTTTCTTCTTTTCATTTTTGCAATAATAATTCTTCCATAAAAAAATAGGGGTACGTCAAGCACGCGTATTTCTTCAAGGGGTACGTGAAGCATGGATATATAAGAGCAATTTACGTAGTATTATTTTTATATATTATGTATCCACTAGTACATACATGCTACGTGAAGCTAATTCCATCTGGGGGCAAAGGGGTTAAGATAATTTTTTTTTTTTTTTTTTTTTTTTTTTTTTTTTTAAATGTTGAACTACTTATAGTGTTAATCTTGAATAAATGATTTATTAAGATGTTTCGAGAAACATAAGTATGCATATATGAGGGAAAGCATGTAAAATAATTTACATAGAATTTTAAAACTGTTCTTTTGTCGTAAATGTGCATCTGTCGCAATGAGCCAATTATCTTTTAGATAAATTTTGAGATCTAAGAAGTTGATAAAGTTGTTGATAAGAGAAATGTCAGCTTATTCCAAACTATTAGGATATGTAACAGTTTGTTAATCTTGAATTATTTTTTATTATAAAAAAAAAAGGAAACATTCCTAAATAACAGTATATATTTTCACAGATATTTAGATGACATTATATTAATTTATAATGTTATATATATATTAGTTTATTATTATTTCCACGTTGAGGAAACAATTTAGAAATCCTAAATAGATAGCTTAAATAATGCTTTTTTGTTCTTTCCTGTTGCCGTATCTTAATAAAGAAACAGAAAAAAAAATTATAATTTTTAAAGTAAATTCACTAGTTGACGCCTCAGTCAAAGCGGCGAATTTTCAATAATCAGGACTCACACCAAATTAACGTATTGTAGTGGAATTTGTTTGGAACTATATGATATATTTCATGAAATTAGACGTGATTTTTAAGATAAATATTGAATGCGTCTAAAAGAGTGGTTTTTTTTAAAAACTATTTTTACTTTTATTTATTTTATATCAATTAGTTTTGTTATAAAAATTTAAAAATAGATTTTTTTCCTCAATAAAAAATAGTAGTCGGATGTGCCAATCCCAAAACTCTCTTCTATCTCACACAGGTTTCGCATACACTAAAAAGAATCAGCACCAATTTATATCAAGGTCTAATTGAAACTAAAGTTTTATTAAATTCCGTGCATTAGTTCTTGCGATATGACTATTGCTAAAATTGTGTAAATCCTGCAAAATGTAGCATAGCAGTGCCACCTGTTGGGAGATTTAGACAAAAACCTAATCAACAACAATTTGTGTCAACGTCTAACTGAATCTGAAGTTTGATGAAAATCCGCGCATTAGTTCTTGAGATATAGTTATCGTGATAATAATGAAAAAAGTAGCATAGCAGCGCCACCTGTTGGGATATTTACACCAAAACGTAAGTAGCATCTATTTATGTCAAGGTCTAACAGAATATGAAGTTTGATGAAATTCTGTGCATTAGTTCTTGAAATATAGCTATCGTAAAAATTATGAAAAAAGTGGTATAGCAGCACCACCTGTTGGGATATCTACACCAAAACGTAATCAGCGTCTATTTATTTCAAGGTCTAAATGAATCTGAAGTTTGATGAAAATAAGTGCATTAGTTCTTGAGATAGAGCTATTGCGGAAATCGCGAAAAACGAGCATAGCAGCGCCACCTATTGGGTGATTTTCACCAAAAATTAATCAGCACCAATTTATATCAGGTTCGTGCATTAGGTCTTGAGATAGAACTTTCACAAAATTTTTGTCACATACAGTCAGACAGACAGAGTCACAGACTCGCAAACAGACATTTTCTAAAAACAGTCAAATTGTGTTCAGCAGCTTCTAAAACGTATAAATCCGTCGAAAACCGAAAGTCGTCGAAAATTTTCATGAATTCAATACTTTCTTCTTGTAAAAATAGAAGAAAGTAAAAATGAGATTTAAATGTTGAGAGTTCCTTAATTCGAGTGTTATTTTTACCATCCGTCTTCATTAGTTATTTTCGAAATATATAAATAGTTACTTTATTTTACAGTATCATGTGTATATTTTTGTAAAAAATAATAAATATTTCTTTTTCTCTTTACAGTGGAGTACTTGGATTGTATTAACTTAAATATGTTTTGTGGTTTAGATGTTTTATTCGAAAGTCTTGGTTTCGTATCTATTGGAGTAAGTTGATGAATTCAAATTTTGTGTTGTTATTCAAATCGTTTTCATGTATGATAATTAAAATATTTAACTAATCAGGGCGCCCTTTCTTATCGTTGACCAATAGCTAATTCTTAAACTGTTAGGTACAGTTCCAATTACAAACTATTAGTCGTTGGGGGCCACCGTAATACTTACCCATCATGGATATGCATAATATAAAATAATGAAAATAAAACATGTGTAAACTATTTATAAAATGCATTGCAATTCAAATAAAAACGTGGCTTGATGACTTCATCAACTTTAAATGCTCTATTACTGAATTGCGTAAAAGAAACATCCTTATAACTCCCGAAAATGACAATCATATTAACTAACAGTTTACTGCGATGGATTGAGCGTCTCATTTCCAATTAAAATATATCTTTGAATTGAAATTTGGATGAAATACAGGGTCAGGAAAAATCGAAGAATGTGGAAAATAGGATTAAAAATATCTCGGCAACTCATTACCCGATCGACTTCATTCTTTATGCAAAATTTATGTTTTTTTATTGTCTTTTATATTCACTCCTAAAAATAAACAATTTCGAAAATTTTTATATACTTTTTATCAGAACGAATATTTCGAGAGTCCAAAAAAAAAAAAAAAAAAAAAAAAAAAAAATAGTTCCGGATAATCGAGGTTACTGAAATTCAGTAAGCTTCTTATTATTATTACATACTAAGAACATACCAAATTTCAAGTCTCTATCTCAATAGAGCGTTTACAGACACACAGACAGACGGACAGCATTTTTTTTTTTTTTCAAAAAATATGTTTTTCGGAATCTCCAGTGTCTGAAACGTGTAAATCCATCATTTTTTTTTTCGATTTTTAAAACGATATTAGACTTATCCTATACTACGTATGATGGGTAAGTAAAATGTTTCAAATGCTGTTTTTCCTCATATGAAAATCCATTTATGTCAAAATAATTATTTTTTTAAAAGTACAAAATTAAAATTTTTATACGGTATCTGGGTTTAGAAAACCGTTTCCCCATGTTCTAACAAGCAAAACAATAAATGTTCCAATTTTCTACGATCAAAACTTGCCAAATTACAGTATTTTGAATTTTTTGAATTTTCTGTATTTTCTGGCACTAAAAATGAAAAAAACGCTGAAAATTAATAAATTATCCTAAATCGGTAATTTTGGTCCCAGAAGGATGGAATTTTTACTGTTTTAAGTGTTACAGCACAGAGAAAGTTGTCTAAATCTGACCAGGTACTGCATAAAAATTTTAATTTCGTAACGCTTTAAAAAATAACCATTTTGACGTAAATTGTTTTTAATTATGATTGAGAACAACATTTGAAACATTTTCTAATCGGAACTATGCCTCTAAAACTAACGGCTTAGGAATCAGCTAGTGGTCAATAACAAGAAGGGACACCCTGTATATTGAAATACACACATTAATGCATAATTATGTGCACTCTTTATATTTATAGATGTGACATTTAAATTGTAATTTATTAAATTTTTTATTCTATAAATCACTTATGAAATAGTATATGTGAAATCCCATTAAGTATGACGATTGAAACAAAAATGCAGAAGCCTCCCATTTTGTCGCAATACCTTATATCGGTAATTGGAATGTAAAGGGATGTCCAACCCGCGGCCCAAATGCTACAAGAGGATGCGAGCGTGAATTTATTATTGAAAGAATGCATTCATTGTACCTATAGTGTAACACAGATCGATCAGACGAAATTTTGATTTAATAAATGGGTTGCCTAATTTTCTACACAAAAACTGTTTTTTGTAATATGTTCTACCACTTCTTTTGTAAACTTGGTACGTAAGTTTTTAAGGTTACGAAAGGGGCAACATTGACATTGCAACTTTTCACGCCAGTCTCCTCGCAGAGTTATAATAACCAAAACTTGTTATATTACTGAGATTCAAATAGGTTTAATTATGATGAAAATTTGACACTTACCTACAACGAAAAAACAAATCGTACGAGAAAAAAAAATCTAACTAATGCATTTTGTACGTGAAATCACGAAATGAAGACAGTATTCGATGGTGATGCGAAGTTTGACCAACTACCTGTCGCATCAAAAAGAGTATTAGTAAGGAACATGAGTTCTCTCTCTCTCTCCAATCATTTAGACCAGGGGTTCCCAAACTATGGTACTCGTAACTCGTACAAGTACTGGTATTCGAAGCTCTTGCTACTGGTATGTGAAAGGAAATACAGCATGTTATTATGAAATCAAAAACGGCTTAAGTTTATCACCCAGGAAATTTTCGAACGCTATTTTCATTTTTTTTTTCTTACTAGATTTTAGCACAACATATCTATGTGGATGTACTTTTTCTTCAATTCTTTATATCAAAAACAAATACAGGAAAGAACTAAACATCGAATTTGACTTACGATTAAAGCTAACTAATATTGAACCAGACATGAGGAAGCTTTATACAGCAAGCTCACTCTTCTCATTAAACATACTAGGGAATTACTCTAATAAAGCTACTATGTATGAATCAGTAGGCCAATATAACATTGTATTTTGATATGGTATGTATTATTAAAATGTCATGATGATAATACCTTTCTTTTATTGTTAATATAAAGCAGTCAAGCAAAGTACCAGTAATGTAATCATGCATTTTGAAGTACAGTAAAACATGCTAAGACGGAATCATAAAAGACCTAGGCAATATTCCGTTTTAGTCAAGTTCTGTTTCTGCAGTGTTTTTTTTTTTTTTTTTTTTTTTTTTTTTTTTAAATTAGCTTTATGTTTGTTACCTATTGCTACACGGAAGTATGAACTTCGATTTAGTGGTACGCCTGTCTAAAAGTTTGAGAACCCCTGATCTAGACTGATCTTTGGACGTTATCATAGAAAACATTAAGGAAGGATCTACCATATATTCAGATTCTTGGAAAGGCTATTGCGCCACAAAACTAGAAGACTGGGGATTTCAAAATTGAAAAGTAAACTACACATATCTTCTTGTAGATCCCGAAAGTGGGGTACACGCAAAAATAATTAAACATTTGTGGTAGAGGCATACCTAGGATTTAATTTCGGGGAGGTGTTGATTTAAGCATGGAAATCTTCGCAGATTTGCGATGAGCCTTTCATTTGTTATAAATAGAAATCATATATAGAAATCATATTTAATACAGCATCAATCAACACAGAGCTGTGTCGTACTTAAAATAAAAATATTTTCTTTTTATAAAAAATTTCAATTAAAAAAAAATTTCCTTGTTAAAGTACCTTTTAAATACACCAAAAAGTAAATTCAGATTCTTATGGGTGCAACTGTACCCCTTTTTGATTCTTTTTCCAGTATATTCCCATAAGATTTTGATCAAATGTGACTAATTTACTTACAAGATATAAGTACTTTAAGAGGACTCGGTACTCTTCATTTTGCAAAACGAAGAAAATATCAATTTTCTAATTTTTTTTTAAAGATGAATTTAGACATTCATAGTATATTCGAACGAAGTTTCGTAAAGATCCGATAGTTCAAAATATACAAAAAGAGTCTTTCTACTGCATCCATTTTCCTTTAAATGATTCAGATTTGCAAATTTATTTTTCCTTGTTTGTGTTTTTTCAGCATATCATCATAATGCTAAAATTTTAACTCATATTTTTCGATAGACTCGATATTTTTAATGGACGATCCTTTTGGTGCATTTTGTTAAAGAATCGTATTTTCAATAAAGTTTTTTTAAATATAAATGTTAAGTAAATAATCATTTTTACTGTATTTTTACAAATGTCATGTTTTTTTCATAAACTAATTAACTTTTCAGAAATCTGGTCCTTACAGTTAGTTATAAAGCATACTTGCCATAAAAAATTTTGAAAAAAAAAATTGCAAATGTTTTAAATTGAAAGAGAAATTTTTTTAAATGTGCTTAAATCTCTTTAAAAATTAAATTATTAATTTTTTTTTTCATAAGAATTAATTTTTTCTTCATTAATTAATTTTTCTTCATAAAAGAATTTATAATAAT
Source organism: Maratus michaelseni (assembly GCA_963931845.1). Lineage (NCBI taxonomy): Eukaryota > Metazoa > Arthropoda > Arachnida > Araneae > Salticidae > Maratus > Maratus michaelseni. The sequence continues at coordinate 207,012,705 of OZ007588.1, forward strand.
ATGTCAAAAAGGTATTATAAAATACTTAAATTAAAAAAAAAATATTTCAAACAGTACCGATTCTCTTTAAAATAACATATAAATTATGAAACAAGTTAAACCTCATAATTTATTCCAGATTTAATCTATAAAAGTCTGAAATTACTGAATTAACGAACAGCAGCTCAGTGATTAGTACATTGTGCTATTATACTACTGGTCTCAGGTTCGCCTCCGGACTTGTGCAAGGTTAACTCAACAATGAGGTCAAACGATTTTTGAGAACTAAACATTAGTTACTTTTTTTTAGAAGAAAGAGATTCAGCAGTGCAATTAGAAAAATAATAAAATCAAGCTATCGCGAAAAAAAACCTAAATGTTATTTAAAAAAACCCTAGCTTTTTATTTTTAAGGAAGAAGATGATGTTACATTCTTGAGAAGTGTGATAAAAATATATATACATAATAACAACATGTATGAATAAAAATAATTTCATATTTTTTTTCCCACTCACCATTCAATAGTTGAAAATTTTGACACAATTACTATCGTTTTCATTTCTACATGGATAACATTTTCAAGCATATTTATTGAGGTGCTAAAAGAGAAAAAAAAATTCTAATAAAGGGTCGCTTACTTTTAATTATAGTCTATTGTTAATGTAATCTCTGATGAAAATTATTGTAATTGTGTCAAAATTTCAACTGTAGAATGGTAGTGATGGTTGGAGGTATCATTTTTATCCCAACGTTACATGTATTTAGATATTTTTAATCACATTTCTCAAGAAAATAACATCATCTTTATTTAAAAACAAAATATCACTTAAAGAAAAAAGATTATAATTCTAGATTTTTCAGACACGAAAAACTAGTCATTATGAAGCAATAGATTATAATTAAAAATACGTTACACATTATTTAAAAAAAAAAAAAAAAAAAAAAAAAAAAAAAAAAAAGGTTTTCATTTCTATTTTTGTGTTACATTTCCAGTTAACAAATGTCGCTGCTATCGAAGTTTATCTATAATGTCTTCGAATCTTAATTTTTTTAGCATTACTGGAACTAGGGCATCCAACCGGGACCTCCGAGATATTCCGGGCTTTCCGGGATAGAGAATATAGGTGAAAACCACAATTTATTTTTTTTTAAATTGAAAACTCTAATATATTTTTTACATTTAATAATATTTTTTAGATTCCCCCCCCCCCCCTTAACAACACCAACGGGTATTTTTATATGAAATATGTCAATTATATATTAAAATAAAATTTTGAAATTTATTAAAAACAGTAATTTTGTATCGGCCTCGTGCCAGAAGTTAATAGCCGAAGAAATCGCTAAAAATTTCGTTATCTACAGCATTTGTTTTAAAATTCCAATAATTTCAGCGGTTTTAAGCGCTTATTTCGATTATATGTTAAATTTGTGTTTTATTTATATTATTTTGTTTATGAATGAAGTTTTAATTTCGTTATCGAATATTAGCTGGAAGCAAATGCTGAACTTTTTATATTGTTTAAAGTGCAAACGGATTAATATGTTGTAATCCCCTGCAAGCGGGAGATACAGATTTTTTAAAAAATCATGCTTGAAATTTAATTTAAATACTTAATAAATCAGTCAATTAAGATACAATTTATAAACACATTGAATTTGAGAGTAGATTTTTATCAGCTATATAACGGTGTAAAAATTGAAAATGCACGATGTTCATAAATTAAAAAAATTGCAGTAGCAAAAAATCGCAAGACCGAAATTTCATCGTCAAGTGTTGCCATTCGCAAAATGACGTCAGCATTACGCACGGACAGGTTTGTCCTTTATAATATAGATAGATAGATAGCCTATTGCCACACTATTTGTTCTCGATGCTGTAGATTGCTGTAGCTTAGCACTTCTGCAAGCGATTAGTTACGCATTTAAGTTGGCGAATGGTTATCGAAAAATCAATATTTCAGGGCTTATAATAAAGATATTTTTACATGTAAGACTTCGATTTCATATTAAATCGAAGAAGCTCTACACTTTTGTAATTAACTTTTTTTTTTCTTTTGCTATATCTCATAGTTGTCAGCGTCGATAACCCAGTGTTGAATTCAGACACTTTTCTCCAGGAGGGATTTCTATGGTTCCGGGGGTGGGGCATTATTGAGTTCCGTGAGGGAAATGCACTTTTCGACCATTAAAAACATAAAATCTCAAATCTTCCGGGAGGGGGGGGGGGATTTCCCCTTCAAGAGTTACTTCAGGTTAAAAAGGTTTTCCTATGCAACCTGTTTATGTAATATTTTGGTGCATTTGGTAATTTGAATATAACTTTTGTTATTTATTTTAGGCGTGCAGAAGAAGGAGATCCTCGAGTCATTCATCAATCGAGATGACAAATTTAAAAAAAGATGTCAGAATTGTAAAGAGAACAACATGGAAAGGGCCTCCACCAAAATTACCTCGAAGTCTTGAGATAAGACAAGACTTAATTTTGAAGTCAATTAGGTTGGACTACACCAGAATAATTTTCATTTGGAGTTGTTTTAGTGAATTTCCGATAGAATTTGCTGTTCATACGCTTTCTAATTATGGTGTTGTAACTAATGTCCAGTATCGAAGACCTGCTTCTGATGAATGCAATGGATTAAATATGCGATGCGGGGCATTGGTGGAATTCGCAAGGAGGACAGATGCTGAGAAAGCTTCTAAAAAATTTCCATGTTCAAATACGTAAGTATGAATAACTTCTGCAAAAAGCGTTAAATATTTTCAGGTAATCTTATTATTAGGTAGATTTTGTAAAAAATACTACACCTATTACATTCTCCCCTATGTTGGAATTTCTGGAAAATTTTTGCATATCTACGCCGATTATGACTCCCAGAACCCGAAATCACCTCCAGTTCAAAACTTTATCTATCTATCTATCTACGATATCACTTTTTTATGGACACGATAACTTCAATAATTCTGCACAAATCTCTACCAAACTGATACATAAAATCAAGGAGCATAAAATCTCGGTCAAGTTCGTTAATGGAAAAAACCAAACCAGGGGGGGGGGGGGCTTTTTGTGAAAACAGAAAAAAAACCATAACTTCTTAATTATGATACATATCGAATCCGTTTAAAGTTATTATTACTTCTAGGAAAAGGGCCGAAAATTTATGTATGACAGATTTTTGATATCATTAAAAATGGCCTTAAGGAGGGGAAAAAAAGGGGTTTCAGAATAAAAAAAATTCATAATTTCGTCAATCCACAAGATACAAATCCGCTTAAATTTATTATAATTCCTCTTAATATTGTTTACAACTTTTACATTGCCAAGTTTTTTATAGGACCAACCCTTACAGCAAAAAAAAAATAATAAAAAAAAATAATAATAAAAATAAATAAATAAATAAAAAATCTCTGCCGACTCGGTCCACAGACACAGGTAGATTTTGAAGTGGGCGGTCCCAACTGCCGCATCATGGCAAAAAGGTAATTTATTCTGCAATTCTCAATAAACAGGCGCCCCACGATCTGCGTCTTCGAAATCTACCTGTGCCTGTAGGCCGAGCCGTCAGGGATTTTGTTTAAAGGAAATATTATTAATAATAGAGAGTTATTAAAAAAATACTGTAATAAATCCATGTTACACATGAACGACAAGAATCGTTATAATAATAATAATAATAATAATAATAATAATAATAATGTCGGATTATCAAAAAATAACTTTGTAATATTATCTCGTCCACATGCTAGATTTGCTTTAATGTGTAATTTTTATGTTGGTTTTTAATGTGTAATTTATATCTGGCATTTTAAAGTACACAAATATTATTTGTTTCCTAAGATCAGGAAATTTTTAGGCTTCTTAAAATACAGAAGGAAGTTAAATTGCGTAGAAAGCAGGCTTAACGAAAGTGAAAATATTCTACCATCCAATGTGGCTGATAAGTCTGATTTTCTGTCAACCAAATACAAAAACTTACCTACCATAAAAAAAAAAAAAAAAAACATAAATCAATGGGGAAGAACACGTTTAGTAAAACTGTTTTCATGATGTAAATTTCTTTTTTAAAAAAGTGAATTGATCAAAGTATACTTAATATATACTCCTATGTATTATTTCTGTTGTCCTTATCCCTTTTTCTAAGCAAATAAGAAACGCAGAACGATAAATGAAATACCATATGAAAGGATTTTGAAGCGGCTTGTGACATAGTACACTCACATTTCGTTAAAACAAATATTTTGATTAAAAATTAAATCGACGTTGTTGTCATAAATGAAATGAAAGGTTTTCCCCAATTAGTGTTGCCACAAAAATAAAATACCGCAGCAATGATTATTATTATTTTTTATGTTCAATAAAGACAAAGTGAGACATAGTTGCTGCAAGGGGTTTATTTTATATTCATGATTAAAAAGCAAATTTTAAATTTAAATGCTCAATTTATTTTTCTTTATCCTGTTTTTTTTTTTTCTTTCGAAACAGATGTTATCACCCTCTAATGCAGTTAAAATACGATTTTTTTTTTCGTTTGCTATCTTCTGTCAGTTTTTACTGTAATTTTGGTGGAATAAATAAGATGATAAGATGGCTTGACAAATGTTGTTTGCAGATATCTTTTGTTCTTAATCTATTTTAGACGTTTAAACCTGCATCTAAAAAAATATCAGATATTGCTAAAAAATATTAGACTGCAGTACGAAATCTTCGCACGGATCCACTGATAAAATTTAATTTAATTTGCAGTGTATTTGAAATAAAATCATCTGTTATATACGTAGAGCACCTAATTTTAGCATCACAACTTTTTGTCATCTTAATTCCATTGCATTTCCTGGTTCATACTGGTGAATAGAGCTTCCATTACAGATGATCATCATACGATCACTTAATGCATCTCACTGGAGCTAACAAGGAAGGTCTCCATAAGCGCATATTCAGAAAATTTTGAAAAAATTACAGAATATTCTTCTCATGAGGATATATACGTTTATAAAAAAATTTCTTGCGGAACAACGATATAACGTCCGTAAAAAAATTATGAAAATTTCGTGTTTTGTTGATTTATCGCTGGGTTGGCGACACAATGAAATTTTTAAAATGTGCATTTACGATAAATACGCTTTAAGGAAAAACGTTTTCTACTTTTTATACTGAACTAGTTTAACAAGTTTAACTTAAATAAATAAACTTTTATAACTACACTTTTGTCATGTACATTTATATGTACATTTAAAGAAAATTAACGATCGTATGCTACGGTTTATAACAAAATTTAAATTGATTAAAAATACTTCAAACTAAAAATTAATTGTCCGATTCTGAGCACTGTCAATCTGACTTCGATATTGTTAGTGCCGGAGACAACAAGAAAAAAGTATTGTTGCCATGGAAACAATGACTTATTCAATGTCGAAATGTATAATGAGAGGGTTCTTAATCCAAGGTTTACTGTTAAAATACACTTAAAACTTATCCATCCAGCGACACCGTGTAAAATTAAATAACTTCAGCAATACTTAATTTGTATTTATATTATATAAGCTTATAGAAAAAATTATAAACTATTTAATCGTTGAAATTTAAATTCATAAAGTACTATGCATTTCAACACTCATCTAATCAGGCATTTTCAAATCCATTAAAGTCGCTTGCGATTTGCTTGTCAAATCGTGTCTTTTTGCGCCAAATACTCCAAAGTATTTTATTTTTTTACACATTTTCTACTAGGATTCCGCAGCTAAATTTCACTGATCCTTTATTACGTACATGAGTAGCTTCATTAGCATTTTTTTCAAAATATTCTGAGTATGCGCTTTAAGGAGACCTTCCTTGTAAGTGTGAAATGCGATTCGTGCATTGACATCTCATACAAATAGACGCCGGATCAGCAACCCTTTTTTGAAGAAAACATGTCCCTTCCTACCAGCAGGTGCTGGTGGGAGAATATTTTGCCAAACAGGTTTTTTTTTCTCGCCAAACTGTCACTGGAATTCCACCGACTGTTTCTTTTATTACGAGAACGGAAACAAAAAGTTGCCAAGAAAGGGATTACCGCCAGAAAGCGGCACCCTTTCGCCGTTATTTGGCGATGAAAGGTGAAAGATGTTTTCTTCAACTCTCTCGGGAGAGAAGAAAGGGATCCGGTGTCCATTTATATTAGAAGTCAATGGATTCGTGTACGAAAATCCATGTTGATATGGAGCTGCACTGATAGAGATTGCAAATATAAACTCCGCCAGTTTCATAATATTCAGGAAGCATTCTGAATGACGGTTATTCTTGAAAATAAGGATTCAAAAATGTTATTTTTTTTTTCTAAGTACACTATAAGGAAATTGTGTAATTTTAATCTTGACTATCTCCTGTTCCCTTTTCCTCATTATTCAAATTTTCTTCAAGGAAAAGAAAAACACATTAAAACTTTCTTGATGCCTTCATACTCACTGATAAAAAACATCTAATTGGAGCGAACAGTTTTTGTCTCCTGGATATTTTAGAAATTTGTCCATGAATAGATCATTCGCCAAAATGGTTGGTATGGGTAAAATTTTACCAGTCATATTTAGATTTCTACTCGCCATTTGGCGAGTGGCGAATGTCATATTTATCTAGCAAAAAACAGTTTAAAAATTTTCTCAAATTATCTTTATTTTTTACGTCAATTTAATTCTCATGATGGAAAAGCTTTGGAATGTTCTTATATACAGTCGAACCTCGTTAACGCGAACACTCAAGAGGAAACTTTTTTTGTTCGTGTTAAGAGTAGTTCGTGTTATCCGAACTTAAATACATTACATACAAGTGAACGGGGCAATCGGAAACAGTTCGTGCTAAAAGTAATTCGCGTTAAGAGTGTTCGTGTTAACGAGGTTTGACTGTATCAATACTGAAGGTGAGTAGTCGAAGGGGTAGAATTAAGTGCCATATAGGGATGCAACAAAAACAGTCAAACATGATATTTTTACACTGCACAACCCTTTGGTTGAATGAAAAAAGGTGAATTTTTCATTCTAATTTCTAATGTATTTATTTTATTTTATTATTATTTTTTAAATTCATGTGGCGCTGTTATAGTCAGGTTGATGTGCATCGCCTGGCAAACTTTTGACTTGCCATGTTTTGACGGCGATGTTCGGACGGGCAATATTTAGACGAGCGACGTTTTTGTTGAAGCTGTTTTGACATAGAACACAAAAACGACATTTTTTAATTTTAAAAGAGGAAAATTTGTTTTAAATTATCTTACTAAAAGTATACGAATGTCTTTATAAGTGTATTTAAAACATGAAGTTTTGTGACTGTTCTGAAGACGTTGTTATTTTTGTCCACTTTAGGTGGGCAAAAATAACAACGTCTTAAGAACAAACATTTCAGAAAGCATTTTTTTTTTCGTGTTTGTTGCTTGCAAGACAAAAAATTGTTTTTCGGGGGAGGGGGAATCTTATACATTTCAAACTACAATGTCTTTCTTTTAAATGAAAATATATAAGTGGCTCTTTTTCAACTTTATTCTATCTGTGTTGAGGGGGGGGGGGGGGGGTGAAGGGCTCACACTCTTGAATCACTCCTCTAACTACGATAATCAGCTTGATAAACGGGTTTATGTAGTGTTAGCATGGTAGAAATTTAACTACAAGCATTTAGATGAATTTTTAAAGATTACTAATATAGAAATGAAGCATAACAGGTTTAATAGCATCATAAGATGTTTCGAACTCAAATCGGAAACAAAATGCGAACTGTAAAAAAAAGAGTTCATGGAAACGGGTCCCTCATTTTTAAAAATAATAATTATTTGTTTTTATTTTTTAGGAATTTAAAACTGGTGTTACTATCATCGCTAATTCATCATATTGCCAATTTCGAAGTTTTCTATCCCAGATCGGAAACTGCAACCAAGATCTCCATTAAACAAAAAGGATTTTTAGAAGCAAACGATGTTAAAAAGCTTCACGAAAAACTCCATACTTACGGTGCTATAAGGTTTCTGATGTTTGAAAACTACCCAGAAAAAACTGAATCAGTTTGTGAGGTGAAATATTTTAGCTTGACTCATGCATTTCTTGCTATGATTATGACAAACGGAGCAGCTGTCTCCGAGAATGTCCTTTCTTGTGAAATGCATAGAAAAGGAAAACAAGACAACATTTTACGAGCTGTTAAACTGTACGAAACTGTGGTTTTAGGAAATAACTTCCCGCCGATAAAGAAAATAAAATGTTAATATTAAATGTAAGGGCAATCTTTGTACCCAGGGCAACTTTTTGTTTAACGCATACTAAATAATAATCACTTTTAAAACTGTTAAATTAATGTGCACGCACGTTTATAGTAGTTGCTTCTTATTAGAAGTATCGTACATGTATTTAAAATTGAAAATTATGTCAAATAGAGTCTCATGTTCCTGAAACAATGCAAATGGCCCTAGGTACAGGAACACTAATGTACCTAGGGCTGCTGCAAGGCCATTCCCATAAATTTTGAATTTATACTCCGTAATAAACAAGAAATCTACATTAAAATTTTATTAAACAGACAACATCAAATAACACATGTGTAAAAAATCCATTGGGTTAAAATATATTTAAAATTGTATTATTTTTTCTAATATAGAAGAAGAACTCATAAATTAACATATCACTAATCCACCATATAGGAACTATTTAAATAAATAAATCCCCCCCCCCCCTCCATAAAATTCTAGCGTGCAAGTTTTATACATGAAACAAAAATACTTTTTTCATGAGTTATTCTACATTACAATTTGAAATTTTAGTTAGTTCCATTGATCTAGGTACAACATTGGGTGACTTCAAACGAAATGGGCTCTATTTAAAATTCCAGTGGATAGGTGATATATTCTATATCGTATTTAGCATTTCAGTTAACAATTAAAACTATATGAACTGGGAAGACCAAGCTATGCTCAGTCAAAATTAGCTTTGAGTTCAAATATCATGACCCATGACCAAAATGAAACACTAATCAAATTTTCTCGAACATGTGACCAAGCCCAATTGTCTTCTCGTGCCCAAAAACTGTAGGATACAAAATTTAGTTCAAATCGTCTGAGCCGTTTTTTATATAAAATTAGCTTGACCCACAGTGATCCAAAAAGACCCACTAATCAAATTTTCTCGGACATGTGACCTAGCTTAATGATTTTCTCGTGCCCGAAACGCGTAGGATACAAAATTTAATCAAAATCGTTAGAACCGTTTTTCAGATAAAATTAACTTGACCCGCGTTGACCCAAAAATGTCGCACTAATCGAAAGTTCTCGAACATGTGACCCAGCCCAATAGTCTTCTCGTCCCTGAAAATGGTTGGATACAAAATTTAGTCAAAAACGTTTGAACCGTTTTTTAGATACAATTAGCCTGACCCTGACCCATGGTGACCCAAAATGACCCACTAATCGAATTTTCTCGAACATGTGACCTAGCCCAATGGTTTTCTGGTGCCTCAAAACTGTAGGATACAAAATTTCGTCAAAATCATTAGAGCCGTTTTCAAGATAAAATTTGCATATGTATATATATATAACCAAACACACACACACACAAGATTTGCTGGTATTATTAGAATATATGATTTTGTAGTTAGAAGAAAAATATATTTCTTACCTTTGTAAAATAATAAAACAATTTCAGGTGTAATTTGTACTTTTATGTTTTCAAAATAGTTTTCCATCTTTAATTTCTCAGAACATCTTTCTTCCAATATTCAAAATGACTGTTACAATATAAAAAAAATTTGTTGCTACTCATTCAGATGAATAAGAAAACTTAGATCCAAATATTATTTTAAAACAAGAACGAAAAATCATGCGTCAAGCATAGATTATGTAACACTTTCCAACGCTTCCAAAATAATTTTACGAATCATACACTTTAATAAGCTAAAAGATAACATCTAAGTAATCCGAATACTTTTATTCAGCCCTGTATAGGATCTATAGATTTGTATATATACTACATAGGATGCTAAATTTTAGTTCAGTTAGGAAACACGTAGCACAGTTTAAAATTCTCCGTCTGGAGTTAAATAATACGGAAATGTGTTCCCGAACTTTTGTGCTTCCCTGTATAGGATCTACAGAATTTATACACACCACGTAATATACAAAAAGCGATTTAAAATTAAAATCGCGTTCAGTAACTTAAAACGCACTTCCAGGAATTATTGTTAACATACAGTAGAGAATTCTTTTGTGTGTCCCTGTAAATGAACGATGACTGCTATACACACAATATTCTGTAGTAAGTCTCTTGTAATGAACCTTATATAAATTTCAATGCGTTTAAAATAGGGAAACATTATTTAAATAAACCGCAGACGATTTTTCTCCATAGACGTAATGTAACGGAATTCTTTTGACTGTCCCTGTAAAGTAAGTATAAGTGCTATGCACACCCTATTCCATATTAAGCTTCTTCTAATGCACCTTAGTGATATATATAAATTTCAGTGCGTTTAAAATAGTGAAACATTATTTAAATAAACCGCAAATGATTTTTCCCCATAGACCGCAATGTAACGGAATTCTTTTGAGTGTCCCTGTAAAAAAACTGTAAGTGCTACACACTTCCATTGAAATAGGGAACATGCTATAGATCACGATTATAACATATAAAAATTGCAAGGCAATCCGAGCATATTTACGGGAGTTAGAGCACGGACAGACGGCAGACGGCAGACGGCCAGACGGCCAGACGGCCAGACGGCCAGACAAACCGAAGTCATAAACACTTTTCAACTAGGTTGGAAAGTGTTAAAAAGGCAGTGGCACTAAGTACAGGATGCCCTACGTACAAAAATTTTCCCTATATTTTTACTCTCTGTAATTAATTTATTGTGTAAATAAATCTTATATGTTATCTTTATGTTCATGTTTATTTACATATCATATTTAACAATTTCAGAATGATAATTAACAGTGGATTTCTTATAATTCTAGTGAGGGACCTCATGTACAGAATACAAATATGTAATATGACATGCATCTTTTAACGCTTTCCAACATAGTTAGAAAAAGTGTTTATGAGTTCGGTTTGTCTGTTTGTTTCTCTGCCCGTATGCTTTCACGCTGCATATCCCTAAAGGAATTTTGTGCTATTAAACCTTATACAACCAACCAACCGTCTGTCTGTACTCTAATTTTCGTAAATATACTTTTAGAGATCACGAAATTCATATGTGTTGTTGAAGTTTTCTATTGATTGTTTCCTATAGAATATGGAACATGTAGCATTTGTAGTTCGTTTACAGGGACCTTCAAAAGAATTCGGATAGATTGTGTCTATAGGCGATAATTGTTTGAAATGCATTTGAATGATGTGACACTGCTTCAAACATTATGAAATCGATAGGCATTATTGATTTACACCATAGCATGTTTCCTATGGAAAATTATGTGCGTAGCATGTATCGCTTATTTACACCCAAAATTCTATTACATTACTGTCTGTATAAGTACTGATTGTTTGAAGCACGCCCGTTTTAACGATACTATGTTATGTACAACAACGAAATTTATATTGTTAATGAGGTGAATAATAGCATTTTCGTCATGCATGTTCATATACATAGTACATGGTAATTTAGTATTCTTTTACAGAGCCGTACAAAAGGATTCAGATAAATTTTATAGCTTTTGCTCGAAATTGCAAGAAACGCGTATTCATTTGCGTCATGTGTTTTCAAACTGAACTAAATTTTAGCATAATATGTAGTGCATATAACTTCTAAAAATTATATACACAGCTGAAGAAAGTACAAAAGAATTTGAATACATTATCTATCATCTATGGTTGGCTAAAAGTGTGTTTTCAACTCTATTACGAATTTTTCAGTTAAATTAAATTTTAGTACACTATGGAGTGTGTACTAATGTAAATAAATTCATATACAGAACTGCATATAAGAATTTGGATACCTTGCCTTCTATGGTTGATAACTGCCAGAAATGCGTCTTGCAGCTAAATGAAATTTTAGTATGCATGGTGTATATAAAAATCTATGTGGTGTGTATAAAAATATATAGATGAAATACCGAGGGGCACAAAAGATTTCGAATAGATTTCGATTACAGTAAAGAGGCACTTCTGAAAATAGGTTTTCAACTGTATTATATGTTTTCTAAATTGTTTATTTAGATATTTCCCATCACTATATAAAAACTTGTCGTTGGGGGCCACCGTAATACTTACCCATCATAGATATGCATAATATAAAATATGACAATAAAATATGTGTAAACTATTTAGAAAATGCATTGCAATTCGAATAAAATCGTGCCTTGATGACGTCATAAACTTTAAATGCTCTATTACTCCAAAATTGATAATCATATTAACTAACAGTTTACTGCGTCGGATTAAGCGTCTCATTTTCAATTGAAATATATCTTTGAATTGAAATTTGAATGAAATACAGGGTCAGGAAAAATCGAAGAATGTGGAAAATATGATTACAAATATCTCGGCAACTAATTATCCGACCGACTTCATTTTTTATGCAAAATTTATGTTTTTTTACTGTCTTTTATATTCCTGCCTTAAAATAAACAATTTCGAAAATTTTTATATACCTTTTATCAGAACGAATATTTCGAAAGTCTGAAAAAAAATGGTTCCGGATAATCGAAGTTACTGAAATTCAATAAGCTTCTTCCCATTATTACATGCTAAGTACACACGTAATTTCAAGTCTCTATCTCGATTTGTTCGGGAGATAGAGCGTTTACAGACAGACAGACGGACGGCAATTTTTTTTTTCTAAAAATATGTTTTTCGGAATCTCCAGTGTCTGAAACGTGTAAATCCGTCAAACATTTTTTTTCGATTTTCCAAACGATTACAAGACTTACCATACACTAGAGGTCTGCACGGGCCGAAATTTCCAGGCCCGGGCCCGATACAAAAATTAAAAGTTCGGCCCGAGCCCGGCCCGGTCCGAACAAAAAAAATATTAGCCCGGCCCGGCCCGATTTAAAAGTTAAGAGTTCGGCCCGAGCCCGGACCGGCCCGGAAAAAAGTTTAAATCTCGGCCCGAGTAAATTTCTACAAAACATAATTTTTAAGTCGATTTGGTTAAAAACTTGCCTTGTAGGAGGAGATCTAACTTAAAATTTCTATCTTAGCTTTTTTTTTTCATGTTTATAATCTTCATTTTTATAGAGGTGCCGCAAGCTGGAATGTTTATTTTTTTAATAAATCTCTATTTGTTGTATGTATGTATTTAAGTTATCATCAATATATATACATATTCCATTTATTGAAGTGTTAAAAATCAGAAAAATGCTATACAGTAAAATCTTCTAAGATGGAATTGCATAGGGAAGAAAAAAATGAGTTAGACAATTTGCCTTCTTATCAGGTGTAAATGTATTATATACTCTTTTCTTACGTATTAGTATATTCATTTTTAATGGATCAACACATTTTTCAATTTATGACAGGATTCCGTCATAAGCAGGTTCTTTTTTACACGTTTTGATATATTTTAATTTAGCCATATTTTAATAAGTGTATAAATCTACTATTCTTTAAAAAGAATAAATTTTAATGTTTAATTATAAAATAATGGCGATTTAAAAATGTATGCATGTTTTGCAAAGATTGTTATGCCAGATCGTATTTTACTGACCTTCGAACGGACCAGGCACGCCAAGACAATGATTTTCATACGGGTCAAAACCAGGACTAAAAATTTTGAGGCGTGAAGACTAGGAAAAATGAAACCAGTCTCGGCTCTGTACGGAAAAAATAATTTAAGGCACGGCCTTATCCTTCAGGAAAAAAGTAAGACCCGGCCCGAGCCTTCAGAAAAAATATGGCTCGGGCCCGGCCCGGCCCGAGTGCCGTGAAGAAAAATAGGCCCGAGCCCGGCCCGCGGGTTGGGCTGAGTACGGGCTTCGGGCCTTGGCCCGGCCCGTGCAGATCTCTACCTTACACTACGTATGATGGGTAAGTAATATGAAGTTTTATAACAACATTCTTGCAGTGTAGTAAAATGTTTAATAATGTATGTGGGCAGTAGTCAGAAAAACTACTTTTATTTTGCTATAACTTAACTCGAACTATATAGAACTTTATTAAAAATATAGTTAACTACAACTACGACTACTTGTTTTAAAAAGTACCGATTGCAAATTTGTTTTCAAAAGGAGTTGCTACTTCGCAGCTTTCAGATTTTGTCAATAGGTTTCAATCTATACACTCGAAATTCAGGACACGGATTAATTAAGAAAAAGGTCCCTCGTTATATCCAGGGCCCGATTAAGGTTGTCTGTATCCCAAGACCCAGCAGCTTTTCAAGGGCCTCCTCAACTCAAAACAATAGTTAGATTTTTTTTCGGGAGTATTTCCGGAAAATTTCCTTCATTTTATAAAAGTGCGCTTGAAATTCAGGTTAACTTAAATTTTCTTTTGCTGTTTGATGTTATAATACCTTAAATATACCTACATTTTAAATATTTCATAAGAAATAATTTTAATAAAAATATTTTGCCTACAGCATGATACCTAATTTAAACTGTTTTCAGAGAACGGATAGGTACTGGCGAGATAACTTATAGATACGAGATACTATTACATTTTTTCTAGGAGATTTAATAATTTTTTTTTCTAAATCATTTTTCTCACACTGAAAAAAAAAATGAAGTACTGAAAAATGAGTAAATTGTTGTACTCATATTGAATTGAGTAGGGGCATAGGAAAGAGGGGGACTCGGGGGGCTCAAGCCCCTACCCCTTGGACTCAAGTCTTTTTCTTAGTCTGATTATATAGTGACTGCTTTAATCGAAAGTTCTATCAACGCTTTCAGTCTCAAGAGCCTCTCCGGAAACAACATTCTCTCCACTGAGACAATTAAAAAACGTATCTTAGGAACCCTATGCTAATTCTCGGAGTGGCATTGATGAACATCCATCGAGAAATACAAGTAGATGCCGAATTCATTTTGAACGCAATGTCAGCGAACATTGAGTTATGCCGCCGAAATTTTGTAAGGGCTTTAATTTCTTCCCTTTTTTAAGTACTATTAATGAAATATTTATTTTGTACTCTGCTAATGCGTTTCACACAATTGTAAAATTTAATTTATTCACTATTGTTTACTTTAAAATAATGCGAATACGCATTTTTAATTATGAATTGGATTGATTATTAATTAATCTACATAATTACTTATTAATGAGACGCTTTATCATTAATTGATTTTCCCAATTTTGCAGTTATTTTGAGCCTACTGGGTTATGTTATAAACTATTTAAGCACCCCCCCCCCCCCCCACCGCTTATACACACACACACACACCCGCCCCATAATTTTTAAATTGCTACGCTACAAGAATTGAGTATGTTTGGATAAAAAATGAACACCCCCCCCCTCCACCCTTTCTCAATTTTGAAACATCACATATTATCAAACGAAACGATAATTTTGTACTTTGTAATGGTTTATTTCATTCATGGCGGCATAAAAGATTTTCATTAATAGGAAACAATGTAATATATCCTAGAAATCAGGAATTAATATTACATTTTTATTCCTCAAAAGAAACTATATATCTTGCGCCTCCTTTATAATGCGTGAGTTTACATTGCTTTGTTGTTATGAGGCTTCATACATTCGTACGCGATCTGTCCGGTCTGTGCGCTGAGTAACATGAATTTGTTTGTAAAAGAAAATTAGAAGAATGGGATTTTCAAGATTTCGCCCGCAATTTTGAAAGTAAGTGCTCTCTGTAAAATTTTTCAATACTTTTTTTCGTTGTTGTTATTTTATGTATTCAACTGTACCTTCTGTAAATATTAAATTATGCATCGTATTTTAAAATAATTTAAAAGATGCTTGAAAGCAATGCTCTTGTCATAAAATATTTGATTTGGGTATCTTGATAATATATTTGCTGTTATTCCTAAATGAACAATCAATTAAATGTTTCTTGTTAGGTGCGTTCGTAATTATATCAATACGTAGCACCTATAGTCGTCGTTTGGTCCGTCCGTCTGTCCGTCCGTCTGTCTGTCTGTCTGTCTGTCCGTCCGTCCATCTGTCTGTCTGTCTGTCCGCATATAACAACGCAAAAACTACCCAACCAAATGGTTTGCAATTTAAAATATATTATCTTTGCAGAATTTTGTCGAGACATTTCAAATTTTATTAAAATCGAATCAAAACTTTAGGAGATATTAATAAAAATATTTATTAAGAAATTTGATTTTTTTTTTTTAAATCGGTGCTTTTTTGTTATAGGAGCTTCCGAAGTTTAATCGTCAAGCGACCGAGATACTTATTTTATGACAGAAATTAATCTGCAGACGATATAATTCGTTTCACAGAATTAAAAATCATCAAGATCTGAACATTTATATAACTAGCTGATACATATATATCTGAATATTTATATAACTAGTTAAGATATTTGTATGAACAGTGTCATAAAATATATACTTAACTAGCTGTTTAACCCGTTCTACGCACGGGATATCATGAATTTAATTCTAAAACGTGCGTACGAACGCACCTCGTTTGTAACGTTTGACGTACAATTTCCAACTTGTTAATAATTTTGAGTAGGAAATAAATGTCAGTACGTTTTTACTTTAATCTGTAATAACCACTGTTCGACGCAGAGTTCCCTTGACAAGATTTTTTCCCCCATTTAACTTATTTTAGTTTTGAAAGTGTTTTATTAAATGTCTTTTAGCGCATGTTTTTACTTAAATTTTGGTTTCCTACGTGTTGCTAATCGGCCATTTTGGACGCCATCTTGTTTTACCTCATATTTTTATGACCAATAAGCATTGCTTTCAAGAATTTTTAAATTATTTTAAAATATTGTGCATACAAATAATATAATAAAATCACTTGTCAACGTTAAATCAAAGTTGTAATTACTGCTTAAAGAGATAACTTTAAATAAAAATAAACTTTCCGGTGTTTATGAAACCCCATTCACCAGACAGATGGAACATTACAATACTATATAGGAATGACAAACAGAAAATTTGAAACGAGAATAAAAGTACATATGGCAGATATAAAATATGACAGAAATACAGCTTTGGCTATAGACTACATGGAATAGAGTCTTTGCAGATTGATTTCAAGAATAGTAAAATAATTTTTCCATCAAGAGTTTATTTCCTATCTATTAACCGTGAATCAACAGAAATATATTTGCGAAACGAGAACACATGCAATGAATCAGCCTCTTTTGAATTACCTAAAATTTGGCACGCAATGATTAAAAAATCAATAAAATAATAATTTTCACGTTTCTAGTTTGCCCAATTTAAGCACCAGCTTACATTATACATGTGATCTCGTGATTTGTGTTTATCATTTTCAAAAACTTTGCAAAAATAGTTTATTTATCATTTTGATCTTGAAGAAGTCACCGTTAGAGCGCATGAAACATGTCATCTTTATATTAAAAGGTATTTTTAAGCTTTTTGTGTAATATTTTTATCACTTTAAGCAGTAATTACATCTTTAACTTAATATTGTGCATAATTTAATATTTATGTACTGCTAATTACATAAAATAAGAAAAAAAAATATTGAATATTTAACAGAGAGCACACAGAGTTCATATTTGAACACATCCATGAGATCAAAAATGAGTACATTTTGATCTTGAAGAAGTCACCGTTAGAGCGCATGAAACATGTCATCTTTATATTAAAAGGTATTTTTAAGCTTTTTGTGTAATGTTTTTATCACTTTAAGCAGTAATTACATCTTTAACTTAATATTGTGCATAATTTAATATTTACGTACTGCTAATTACATAAAATAAGAAAAAAAAATATTGAATATTTAACAGAGAGCACACAGAGTTCATATTTGAACACATCCATGAGATCAAAAATGAGTACATAACGGTTCATATTTGAATACATCCATGGAATCAAAAATGAGTACATGTATTTCTCAATTTTGAGTTCGGGCCCCGTTTACGGTGGGCCTAATCATCCTGTGCGGTAACCAAACCCTGGTAATTTTCCATTGCTGCTGGTATACAATCAAATAAATGCGATATAAATCAGGGCATCAAAAAATTAAGATAACATGCAGAAAAATGCTTTGTGTGTTAGCCTCCAAAATGTTAGTTTATATACGTATTACAATTTTCTTAGCGAAATTAAGAAAGATGCGTAATACAATAAACATTTATACACAGCTACATAAAAACTACAGTTTAACTACGTTTCTTTATTTTTCCTTTATTTTTTCTTGGTATACACGAAACTACAGTTCTGACAATCCACAATCTGAACAAGCTATAACGAGAGGTTGCTACTAAACATAACATGTTCATGCATAACCATGCACTACATAAATTTTATTTACTACTAGCTGGCTTCGCCCTGTAGGGGGCCCCTAATTACATCGGGGCCTCAAATTCATATGAAAATTTTTCCTATAAACGAACCTCGATTCGAATAAATTTCTCCAAAAAAACAAACTTTGAATATGATAAACTTCGAATCGAACGAAACTCCGGCTCGGATCTCCGCTGCCTACAACACCGTATACTGGAAGCGATGCGCACGCGCCGGAAAATCTTTAAGTTCCACCTTCTACCACCAGAGGGAGCATTCTGTTCTAAACGAACCTCCACACGTGTCCCCGCTGCCTACGGCACCGTATAGCAGGCGAGCTGCACTGAAAAATCACTTAGTTTCATCTTCCACCACCAGTTGACGCCCTCTGTTTTAAACAAACATCTTTCCGAACGAAACTCCGGCACGTGTCTCCGCTACCTACGGCACCGTATAGCAGGCGTACTGCGCACGCGCTACAAAATCTTTTAGTTCCACTTTCCACCGCCTAGAAGCGCACTCTGTTCTAAACAAACCTCTTTCCGAACGATACTCCGGCACCATATAGCAGGCATGCTGAGCACGCAGTGCAAAATCTTTAGTTCCACTTTCCACCACTAGGGGGTGCATTCTGTTCTAAACAAACTCTTTGACAAATGACTAATTAAGACTACTGAAGTACTTTGTCAAAAATTGGGATAGTCATCTGTGCCAGGAACTTAATTTAAAGATTTTCAGAAATTACTGTTCGAAAATATTGGTAAAGCCAAGTCAGGAATTTACTTTAAGACTGTGAGAGGTGATAACTTCGATGTCAAGGTGATTATTGAAATGTCAATTTCCTGTCTCCCTCCCTTTCTAATGTCTGTGAAATGAAGATACGATTAAACGTTGAATAAATTTCTTTTTCCAGAAATAAATCAGCTTTCTGATAAAATAAAAAGCTACTTGTCGATTTTTTCTAATTTTCGATTTTCTGAAATAGAAAATATTTTTGCGCACATATACAAATTTTCAAATCCCTACCTGAAATAAGTTTTAATAGTTTGAATATACCGTATAATGTTTGACTGGAGTTTTTAATTATTTCTTCCATTGTTGATTTTCTTTTTTTTTTTCCCCTTTCGTATCAGAAAGTAAATGGATAGGCAGACTCGAGAAGCGGAAGTAAATTCAATACGATATTTCGAACAGGTGTACTTTTGAAATAAGAAAAAATAATTTTTCATTTTCAGTAATGAGTTTTTAATTAATGTTTCAGCAAATTATGAATAGATTTTTATGAAAATTTCGGATTTAGAAATTTTTTTCATGTTTATTTATCAAATCGATAAGTGTAATAGTTTTCTTGATTTGAATATATCCAAAAATCTCTGACTCTTGTTTTTACCTAGCGACCCTAACTTATCGTAATCTGTTTTCCGTCTGGGTCAATTTGAATCACGACTGGTCAGTTTTTGGCCAAAAATAAGAAAAGCTACCGTCCAGTTTTTACAAAATTTGCATTTTCGGAATAAAAAAAAAAATGAAATAACGTAAATGCTATGAGTTTCGAATCAAAACCCCGTGTATGTGAATATTTCTTAATTTAAAGGTAAGATAATAATTTATTTAATAAATAATTTTTAATTCATACAGTACATAAAGCTTTTTTTTTTCTTTTTCTTTTTCTTTTTTTTTTTTTTCAGATATTTACTTAAAGTTTCATATCCTATACATTATAAAACAAAACATTGTGTTTCCTCCATCCGTAACATATCCCCCATAGATCCTTCATTACAATATAATTAAGGAAATAACCCCTAAATCTCTAGAAGAAAAATTAAGTACCAAGTATTGAGAAGACTATACGACCACCTAAATAAATTTTAAAAGAGGGGGAAGCATGAATTATAAATATTAATATATTTTTTTTTTCTTAAGTTTTATCGAAATTTTCATCCTTAGAAATTAACGTTTTCATAGTACTTATGCATTACGCCTGATTTTCGTCTTCGTTAAAAATTATTATAACAATGCAAACGACGATCAATTAGCGACAATGGAGAAGGGAAAACCCTCAAACTGAGAGGCTTATACTTAAGCGATATCGAGTTAAAGGGTAGTAAAGGCAGAGGGTAGATAAGCTTTACTTAAAATGCAAGTCGTATTGAGATAAGATTACAAGGAAGGAATACAAGTTGATATAAAGGAAAAAACATTTGACTTCATTGCATTTCCAGTGCTATATTAAAAATAACTTTAAAAAAAATTGCTTGTTTCATTTCTTTTATCCATATATATTTATAAGTTTTCTACAATATTGCAATAAATTCTAAAGCAACAGGAAGGGAGAATTTTATTTCAAGAACAGACATTATTTAAAAGGCTGTAATTTGATTAGATTGATTTATCACAGTAAAAATCAACATTTCATTCACAAAATCACATCATAATTACGATGATAGAATTAATATTTTTCTTTTCTTTTTTTGTGCATGTGTTTAGAATACATAGGATAAAAAAAATAGTTATTTGAGGCGAATGGTTGAAGTTAGCTTGGATTGTTTAGGTTCGAATTAGGAAATTCCCAAACTGATCTGGTTCTCGTTCTTTTCTTTCTTTCTTTCTTTTTTTCTTTTTTTCTTCTTTTAACTTAGTAAAAATGATAGCATTTTTTAGCTTGAACTTTTTCCTGACATCTTTAATAGCCAATCTGCAGCAGTGTTATTTCATTCTGCAGCAGTGCCCATTAAAATTTTAAAGAATACTTCATAAAAATCGATATCATTATTTAACAATAACTATCAATATTTCCGTAATTAAGTTTATTTATACAAATTTGTATAATTTATTTTTTAAAACATGTTTGTTTATTTTAATTATAATTAGTTAGTAAAAGGTTCCTTCATTAAAATCATCCCCCCCCCTCCCCCCACACATCCTAATCTTGGATGTCGGTAAGTCAGATATCAGATTCCCCTCGCCAATGTTAATCCCATGGTCGTGGAATACATTCGTATTTAAAAAATTTCTCAACAAATATTTGAAATTTTTAACTTTTTTTTTCTGTATACACTTCTTAAAGAATGTCTCTTTCCTTTTTTTTGCTTGGCAAAATATTTCTAAAATATATATTTAATTTTATTTGGAGTGTTAAAACCTTAATCACAGCTTGTTAGCCTCGCTGCGATTTTAACGCATAAAATGTTAAATTAAGCATATATTTTAGAAGTATTTTTAATAAGAAATAATACGAAAAAAAAAAAAACTTTCCATGCCCATAGCATTGGAGGTTAGGAATTGGAGATCTGACTGATCAACACAGGCCCGGACTGGCCCCTTTGGAGGCCCTCGGCTAGAGGCTGAAAAGGGGCCCCTCACCGAGAATTTTAGAGGGACTAGAATGTTAGAACATTTAATTTTTGAAAATTAGGCTTACATGCCTAAAATCCACAATTAATTATTTTGTCACTTGGAAAATAGTTGAGTAAAAAAGTAAGTTTTTTCTGATGTAGTTTACTTACTTTCAGAATAAATAGTTTTATATACCGTACCTAAACTAGTTCCATTTTAGAAAAAAAAAGTATACCAATTAATTACGAGTGGCTTATTAATTAAAATGAGGGTGAGAAATATTTTTTTAGTTTTAGGCAATTAAATCACATTGTTGAAGCCATAATGATCTAAATCCTACTGTAATACCTAAGTAAATATTAATAAATTAAATGTAAAAAAAAAGTTTTTTAAAAAAAAACATGTTTTCATTAAAATTTACAAAAAAGTTAACTTATATTATAAAGCTCAAATGTGTGCTTTGCTCAATGGGGACGTTATAATGATGCAGGCAACAATGTGGTTAAAATGTATGAATCTTGCAACAATGGAGCTATTTTTTTATTCAATTCCTACTATTAGCTCACACCCTCTGTATATTTATATATTTTGTTCAAATTTTCAAGCGTTAATAAAATACTTTTTATTCTTCCACTCAACTTCAAATACATTTTCTCAAACTTGTAGTGGATGACACTGGATGTTATTGCAGTTTTTTTCAAATATTAATTCATTCATTAAATTTAATTAATTAATTTTAGTTTTATATTTCATTTCTGTTCAAAAGTATAGACTCACTCCATATTTATAGTCTCATTCGACCAAGCGCCGCCTGATCTTCGTCCGTGAACAGCCCCATTATTTTTTTACGCATGAAGGTTTCGCTAGGGTACTTAATTGTGAAGTTTGGTAATTTTTGAAATTCAATATTTTAAAAACGGCATAATCATTAGATTTGAAATTTATATCAAGAAAAATACAATTTTTTACCTTTCAAACGCAGTTTGTCTAACAATTTTCTGACAAATACTTTTTGAGCTATTAATTTTTGGTATTTTGGCTATTTATTTTTTATTTAATTTTTAATACATTTCAAAAATGTCTCTTATATAAGATATTTAGCAGGATATAAATTTAGGAATAAATACCGTCAGTGGCGAAGCGTGTAGATCGTTGCAAAAAAATTCTTTTTAATCTAACTAGGAATTGACTTTAATTTTTTTTATATTACTTGTTTCAACTAATATTACATAAACGTAACGTTTTTTCTATAGGGAAGATGCAAGTTTTAGGCCGATGTTGCCCCTCCCCTTCCCCCCCCCTTAGGGATCAAAGTTTAAAACATCGATCTCCAATTCATATATTGCCCTCAGGAACACATATATATTCTAAATTTTAAAGCTCTATGTCAACAGAAAATGGATGAAAAATGAGTAACAAGATTTGTACCACATACACACAGAAATGTAAGTTAAAAGAAAGCATGTAAAAATGGCCACAACGGTAATAAAAAACCTATTGGAAAAAATACAATGCTCTCTTTAATTTTTATTGTAGTGTTACAACTTTAACATAGATTTTATAACAAAAAGAAAAATGGTTTTACAATACCTTGGTACAGATACAGTGAACTAAGAAAGGTTATGTGATTGTGAATGGCTGTTTATTAACAGCTTTTGGGGCAGTTCTTCACTGGTCCTTACTACTTCATCTAAAATAGCATCTTTATTTAAGTTATAAAATAAGTTTCTTTTTACATTCATAAAAAGAAGATTAAACATAAGGTCTCGACTTAAAGTAGATCTAAGTCGATTCTTAACTATTTTAAGTTTAAACAAGAAAGAAAAATCATGTGTCAAGCATAGATTATGTAACACTTTCCAACGCTTCCAAAATAATTTTACAAATCATTACTGTTTAATAAGCTGACAGATAACATCTAAGTAAACAATTAGGAAAACGCATAACATATTTAAAGACATAATTTCAGGAATTTCCAACGTATACAATATTCGGAAAAATATCAGCCCTGTATAGGATCTATAGATTTGTATATATACTACATAGGATGCTAAATTTTAGTTCAGTTAAGAAACGCGTAGCACAGTTTAAATTCTCCTTCTGGAGTTTCTATCAATAAACGGAAATGTGTTCACGAACTTTTGCGCTTCTCTGTATAGGATCTACAAAATTTATACACACCACGTAATAAACAAAAAGTGAGTTAAAATTTAAAATCGCGTTCAGTAACTTAAAACGCAATTCCAGGAATTTTTGTTAAGAGACAGTAGAGAATTCTTTTGTGTGTCCTTGTAAATGAACGTTGACTGCTATATACACAATATTCTGTAGTAAGCCTCTTTTAATGCACCTTAGTGATATATATAAATTTCAATGCGTTTAAAATAGTGAAACATTATTTAAAAAAACAATGGCACTCCGGGAGTGCCGACAGAAGTGAAAACTTGAACAATTACGTGTGTATTTTTTGAACCGTCAGGAAACGTTTTATTGCGCAGGAAATACTTTTAAATGAAGTGTTTTTTTTTATTCATTATTATAAACTACTACTACAAAAATTATATTACAATTTTCATTTAATGCACTATTGTACATAAAAAATAATGCATATTATTTTACATACAAAAATTGCAATCTATTGCTTAAAACGTAAATTTACAAATAAATGAAATATAAAATTTAATTAATTGGTATTCTTTGAAATGAATACCAATGAAACTTATGAATTTTCATCCACAATTTAAACAACACTCAATACATTCATCATTTCTTCCATGAGATTTAGTTTCATATCTTTTGTAATAACATTTATCTGCAAAATAGGGTTCCCGCTTCCTATCACTCCAAAAATGACTTATTTGCTGCCTGTCTTGTTTATGGTATTCGTGAACATTATGCTTTTTTCTATCTTCATACTGCGCGTATTGTTTGCGGTATCTATAATTTCTATCAATATCAACAAACTTTTCTTTTCTATAAAATGATTTCACTTCATTTCCGTATCGGTAACCACGTTTCTTAAAACTTTCGTGAAATATTTCATTATTTTCATTTTTTTTATATTACTTCCGTCGATTTTTCTCGTGCTCGTTAAATTATAATATTTTCCGTGTTTTGTTATTTCATTTTCATCTTTTGATTTGGTCTCGCGAGTTGAGTCACTTTTATCTGTTTTCACCGCGCGTGCTAAATTTATCTTGAAATAATTTTCTGAATTATTTTTATTCATAATACCAATCATTTCGCTTTCTGCACGTGAACTATTTCCTTTTGATACTTTCGCTTCATTGTATGAATTGGCAACATATACAGTGATGTCGGTAACAGTGTCGCGAATTCAGTGTTTTTTTCCCATCTCAAAAATGCCCAACGCGCCTAAAGAAGTTTTCACTTCAATAAACCGCAGACGATTTTTCTCCATAGACGTAATGTAACGGAATCCTTTTGACTGTCCCTGTAAATTAACTATAAGTGCTATGCACACCCTATTCCATATTAAGCTTCTTGTAATACACCTTAGTGATATATATCAGTTACAATGTGTTTACAATTGTGTAACATCATTAAAATAAACCGCAGATTTTTTCCCCATAGACCGTAATGTAACGAAATTCTTTTGAGTGTCCCTGTAAAAAAACTATAAGTGCTACACACTTCAGTTGAAATAGGGAACGTGCAGATAACGACAATAACATATAAAAATTACAAGGCAATCCGAGCATATTTACGGGAGTTAGAACGCGGACAGACGGCAGACGGCCAGACAAAACCGAAGTCATAAACACTTTTCAACTAGGTTGGAAAGTATTAAAAACAACCTTTCACAGGTGACTTGTGTACAAGGTTTGGTTAGTACAAACTTGTAAGCTACATACAGGTTGGTAAACATTCCAGTTTGTGAGAGTTCAAAAAGAACAGAAAATGTGCATGTTAAACACTGAAATCGTTGTTTCTTGTTACAGCAGTAACCATAAAGATTTTCGTCTTCTTCAAAGTCAGATCATTATCATATTCACAGATTTCTTCGGCTCCATTCAGATTGTCTTGTTTTCTTTCAATGTTAGTTTTTTTCAGGCATTGTAAAACTTTCGTTCTGATCTTCAATCTGTTTCAGCTCTATCAATAACTGACTTCTTCCAAATTTAGAAAGTTTAGAAATGCTACAAAGGACTTCCGTAGGAAAACTATCAAGTATTACGATTTCATTAAATTTATTTGGGTCTAACCAGGAACAATCTTCAACAATTTAATTGCTTGGACTAAATATTTCTTCGGTACTTGTCCTACCACAATCTAAAACACTGAAAAATACCAGTTTTATATTTGCGCAGTTGATTTTCCAGGAGCTTCGTCTATTGAGTTTTAACCGGGCATTATCTTTTTCTTAGAAGTTATTTTTTTCCTTGAAATCTAATTCTACTTCTACATCAATACTGTTATCTTCTAATTTGGTATTAATTGTACTTGCATAATATTTTGTTTTTGAATACAGAGCCTGGACGTGTTTATCACTTCTTTTATAACTTACTTTTTGAAACAGCTTCTCTACAAAGGTCCAGGCTAATGGCTTTTTAGTTAATGGTTTTACTTTGTAAATATTTTGAAATAGGAAGTGTAACAAGAAGTAAATCTAATAAAACAATAGACATAAATAGGGTTTCAAATTTGGACCATTGCTTGATCAAATTTCTTGCCATGAATTTAGATTTGCAGTCAAAACTTCCATTTGATATTTATTTTAAAACGGTAATAAAATTGAATAGTTTTCCTGTGTTTACACTTTCCTCACTTCTTAAAAGTCTCTCATCGATAATCGAAGAAAGAGCTTTATGTTTGCTGAATCACCTTGTGGCTCTTATTTTTTGCATCTGTACAGTTTTTCATATGCAATATGTTTTCTTTTTGTTTCGTTCTCCCATATGGCCATTTTTTTTTGTAAAACGAGCTTAGAAAAACAGCAGATTCTTCCACCAATCCAAATAAATTTTCTGCTTGGAGCAAAGTTACTATTAAATCCGCTACTACCGAGTTCAGTACGTGTTCCAGTGAGTGTAAATAAGATCTTCGTTTTCCTTTTCGAACAGATCTTGTAGACCGTTATGACAGCCTTTCATATTGTTAGCACCATCAAATGAACAAACAATAATATTTGATGTTACAATGCCACGATTGGCTAATTCTGATATTATAGACTCTCACAAAGACAATCCACGTGAATCATCGACTACTGTTATTTTTAAAAGTCTTTCATATGTATTTTCTTGGAGGACATAGCGCACGCAAATTGCCAACTGGTCCATAACAGCTAGATCTTGAGTACTATTTACCCTCACACTGAATATGCTATCATGGAGGTCTTTTAAAATAATATTACAGCCCATCGAACCAATTACTTTAAGTAGTTTGTTAACAAAAATGTCAACGAGGACGAGGAACCTAGTCCAGTCGGTCTTTCAGTTAACTTTCCTGTGGCTTTTCTTCTGTTCATTATTTTCAGTCTGTGCTTTTTGCTGTCTTCAATACACTTTCTGACATGAATTTGTAAAATCACATCAAGATTTGCAGCCAACATGACCAGTTCAAGAAAATTACCATGATTATCTGTAGAGTCAAGCGTATAAGCCCTTCTACTGTATCCCCTCTGTACGCAATGCCTTATTTTCCAACAAACAAAACTATATCAATTTAATGTTGAACAACCAATCTTCTGGCATAGATAAGATTCCGTTTTATCAGGTTTTACTATACATATTGAGTAAGCAAAATGTATTTTTTTAAAACTCATACAATATTTCAAATGGCACATCAATATGTACACAATTTTTCTGGCTTGAAAGATTAATTTTTCATCCTCCTTTCACTTCATTTTTCAAGTTCATTACAATAAGCAATAAAGTTTTGGAAGAATTTTTTAGTACTGTTATTTAAATTAACTAGCTGGTTTGCGCTCGCTTACGGGCCCCTTATTACATCGGGGCCTAGAATTCATACGAACCTCGTAAAAAACTGCCCTAATACTTTTTTAACATCAGGCAGCGCTGCAAAGCAAATTTTTAAGCGACATTTTAAAAAAGGGACAAACTACGTATTTTACAACATAAATTTAAAGTAATTTGGACATTCTACGTCGTTTCGATCTTTTTAACTGCCCTGCTATATCAGAGTAAACATTTCCTCACTCAAATTCCGATTTCACAACTGTATAAAACTGTAATAAATTTCGATCAATAAAAAACCATCTTTTATTTTATTTCATAACTAAATTGTAACTATTAATTGCATTAATATGACTGGTCTTTTTTTTTCTCATTACAAAGTTACTTGTTAAAATTCAAATTTTAATCTGCATTGATATAACTAATTACATGCTGTACCGCAGTATTGCATAATACTCCTTATATTTTATTTATATTTGATATGAAATATTCATTTTATTTACAATGCAAGCAAAATTGATAAAATGCAGAACAAAGTACAATTTCAACAAATAGTTTATTTGTTTATGTTAACTGTCGATAGCTGGCGCCAATATAATAATTATATAACTTAAAATTAAAAAGTGTTTCTCAAATTATATCCTGATTTTTTTAAACATGCCTAAAGAAACCTGTAATAAATTTTGATTATTTAAAATAATCTTTTATTACATAAGTTAATTGAAACTATTAATTGCATTAATATGACTGATTTTTTTTTAATTCTCATTAAATTACAAATTTATTTTACCTACAAAGTTCATGGTATGTTAAAACACAAAATTTTATTTACATTGATATAATTTATTTATGTAGTGCACGGCGTTATATATTCCTTATTTCTGATTACATTTTATAAGAAATATTAATTTTATTTTCATTGGCTTCACAAAAGAAAACTTCTGTGTTTATATTAATTAACGATAGATGGCGCCAAAGTAATATTTAGAAACGAAGAGTAATTGAATTATGGAAGATCTAAAATCCGCTGTCTTGATTGATTCAGTCCTGAGATAAGGGCCTGTCAAACGAATTTCACCTGGAGTTATCTCACTCAAGTATACATTTTTTAACGATATTTCTAAGACGGGAAATTTTATAAGATTTATTCGAAAAACTAGTTTTGATTAAAAATGGCCACCATGCATATGAAAGCGAAGCGTTGGTGACAATGATTTGAACTTTTATTATAATGATTTTAGGGGCAAAAGCAAAACATAGCCAAGATATAGAAACACGGGCTTGGCAACTCAAAATACAGAATATGTGAAAATTACTTATGAGTTAATAAACTAATTCGACTTACCTTACTTAAATATTTAATCTATCATTATTGTCCCTTAAAGGCTGACTTTGAGACTGAGAAGTAGAATTAGTTAACCAAGTATTAAAACTTTTTTTTTCAACGCCTAAAAATTTTCTCTGTTTTGATTCCTGTTCGTAGCGCCATTTTGCTACAGTTTGGTACACACGTTTCATGTTCACACAACTGTGACACTGCACTAGCTACAACAATACTACATTTTTGGGACCCCTTCGGGGCCCCCTTGGGCCGGGGGCCGTCGGCAATCGCCGACCAGCCGACCTGGCCAGTCCGGGCTTGGATCAACACCCCTAAGTTTTTAGCGAAGAGTTAGTGAATGCAGCCTCTTTTTTACATAGACCTACAGTTTAAATATTTCTCCCTAGATGGCAGCATCAAACTTTTAACTTCTCTTGCTGGCATACTATAAATTTTTTTGTCGAAATTACGATGCACATTTTTTAAAGAAATCGATTTAAATTGAGATATTAAAAAATCTTTTATTCCAGCTATTTTCAGTGGAATTTTTTTGTTCCTTCCTCCCCTTCTCTTTCATTTATTTCGTATCTATTTTCAACTGACAGATTTGTTAATTTAATACATTGAATTTCAGTTGAGCAATCCACATTATTTTCAGAACTTAAAATTAAAATAAGTTTATAATAATATATAAAAATATTTTTGTAAATGACGTATTTAAAAATACATTTTGAGATGATAAATTATAATTAAAGCACTTCTGTATCTTCTGACGATATTCATGGCTTCTTACATTGCCATTCAAATAATTTTTTAATATACTTTTTGAGTATTTTCAAAGTAAAACAGTTTTTTAGTTTTACTGTTTCAAAAAAGCTTACGTATTTCATTTTAAATTTAAGTAGTTATTTTTTAATATTTAAAAATACTCATGTAGCGTTCTAAATGATAAGGCTAATAAAATATTAAACGAAGTTTTCTATATATAGTGCTGCCATCTTGTGATGACAATACAATTGTAATTCTGTGAGTGGCTACCGTGTTTCCCTGCAAATAAGACCTAATCGGAAATTAAGCCATAACATGCTTTTTTTAGAATTCTTCTTCTTCTTTTTTTTTTCAGTACAGATACAAGAGTGTGATTTAGTAGCAATTTTAAAATTATGAGAGGCTCTGAACTAGTCATTTTAAATCCATTGGGGTAGTAAAAGTGGGGGGGGGGGATTTTGGGGTTAAAAACCCTCCCAGAGCATTCAAAAACATATAAAATGCATACAAAACCTCTTGTAATAAGATAGAAATATGATGTATAAAAACAAAAGTAAAAAATGCGTAAACAGCTTAAAATTCTTACCATTCAACAATTCAACTGTTTTGAAGCTTCATAATAGGAGCCTCTATTTCAACACAAAATTAAAGAAAGAAAAAGTTCGGAGCAATAGCAGCAAAGTAATACGTATGTTACTTCTACTGCTCTTATTATTTCTCTATTTTTAGGTGCGTTCGTAATTATATAAATACGTAGCACCTGCAGGCGTCGTCTGGTCCGCCCGTCTCGTCTATCCGCATATAACAACGCAAAAACTACCCAATCAAATGGCTTGAAATTTAATATATATAATCCTTTCAGAATTTTGTCGAGTCATTTCAAATTTTATGAAAATCGAATCAAAATTTAATAAAAGAAAACTGCCCAGTTAAACTGACGGCATTGAGCTCACAGGCTATTCACACTAACTGTAAATTATATTCTTATTTCAAAGAATTTGAAATAAGCCCTCGAAAAATGAAGAAATCGACAATATATTAAGAGGGGGGAACCGTCCCCCGTTTCTCCTTCTTATAATTAACCAATGAACCCATAAAACTAATCAGAGAAGCGCCTTACCACAATGAACCTATATACAAAATTTGAAAAAATAGGATAATTCTGCATGAAAAATCCATTTATCTAAATTAAGGGGGGGGGGGTTAGCCCCCCGTCCCCCCTTTATACTTAACCAAAGAACACCCAAAACTAATCAGAGAAGCGCCTTATCACAATGAACATATATATAAAATTTGAAGAAAATCGGATAATTCTGCTTAAAAAACCCATTTATCTATATCAAGAGGGGTTAGTCCCCCCCGTTCCCCCCTTTATACTTTACCAGTGAACCCCCAAAACTAATCAGGGAAGTGCCTTACCACAATGAGCCTATATACAAAATTTGGAGTAAATTGTTAATTCTGCATGAAAAACCCATTTATCAAAATTAAGGGGGGGGGGGGTAGCCCCCGTTTCTCTCCTTTACACTTCACCAATGAACCCCCAAAACTAATCAGGAAAGCCCCTTACCACAATAAGCCCATATAGAAAGTTTGAAGAAAATCGGATAACTCTGCATGAAAAAAATCATTTATCTAAAATAAGGGGGGAGGATTAACCCCCCCCGTTACCCCCTTTATACTTAACTTATGAACCCCCAAAACTAATCAGGAAAGAACCTTATCACAATGAACCTATATACAAAATTTGAAGAAAATCGGATAACTCTGCATGAAAAAAATAATTTATCTAAAATAAGGGGGGAGGATTAACCCCCCCCGTTACCCCCTTTATACTTAACCTATGAACCCCCAAAACTAATCAGGAAAGAACCTTATCACAATGAACCTATATACAAAATTTGAAGAAAATTGGATAATTCTGCATGAAAAAACCATTTATCCAAATTAAGGGGGGTTAGCCCCCCGTTCCCCCCCCTTTATAGTTAACAAATCAATCCCCAAAACTAATCAGGGAAGCGCCTTATCACAAGGAACCTATAAACAAAAGTGGAAGAAAATCGGATAACTCTGCATGAAAAATTCATTTATCTAAATTAAGAGGGAGGATTCCCCCCCCCCGTTAGCCCCTTTATACTTAATCTATGAACCCCCAAAACTAATCAGGAAAGAACCTTATCACAATGAACCTATATACAAAATTTGAAGAAAATTGAACAATTCTGCATGAAAAAACCATTTATCTTAATTAAGGCGGGTTAGGCCCCCCGTTCCCCCCTTTATAGTTAAACAATCAATCCCCAAAACTAATCAGGGAAGCGCCTTATCATAAGGAACCTATAAACAAAATTGGAAGCAAAACGGTTATTTCTGTCAAGAGTTATCGCGTTACGTACGTACATACGTACATACATACATACATACAGAACGGGCGGGCACAGAAGCTCTCAGGCTTTGATAGCCTGTGAGCTAAAAAAATATTAATAAAAGTTTTCTTCATTCTATTAAATCCTATCATGCGCAATTAATTCAATGGTATCCCATGATAGGTAATGATTCTAGGTTGCCATGGTGATTACGTCCTATTTAAGATGCAGTTATATTATTTCCGTATTACTGAATTTAAAAACCGAATTTGTATACTAAAATTGTTTAACTATAGCAATCCTATAATCTACCGACGGTTTTTTGAATAGATGTTTCCGGAGAAATAGATATTAAATGGAAAAATAGTCTAAAATATGGATTTCAAGCTCGGAAATTTTCAAAGATAGCTTAAGTTTCCCATTGGAATTTTCAGTAAATGTCAACAAAAGATAAAATATTGCCAACTTAAAATGTACTTATTTTTTTACGGAAATTAACCATATCATAATAACAGACGATATAATTCATGTCACTGAAATAATAACGATGATTTTTTTTTACACCGTCTTGTATTGGATATTTGTGCATAGTATAATTTTAATATAATAGAATTGTAATTATTTGTTTATAAAAGTATATTGAAACTTAATTTCATAAAATAAAATTTATTTCTATAATATAAAAATCTGCACATAAAATATCTGTACTATGAAAATCTGCACATAAAATAAATTTTGTATTCATGCATTTTTGCATAAGAGTGCAGCATCTATTGCACCAAGATCTCAATATTTATAAAACTAGTTATAGCACGAACGCACCTCTTTTGTTACGTTTGACGTACAATTTCCAAATTGTTTTTCTTTGAAGAATATGCTTTTTTATGAAACTTTTAAACACACAAATGATAAATTTATTATGGTTGTTTGTGCTTTTCATTACTTCTGTTTTTATGTGTCACGTATTTACTAAACTCTACTTTATGGACATATAACACAATAAAATTGTTCATTTTATGTGTACCAATGGTTCAAAACCCCTCCTAAATGAGAACCCTGCCGGCGTCATTAACCCCTTAATCGTCGCGCCCTTTAAGTGTAGGCTACTTTTTCAAAATTTAGATTGCTTGATTACCACCAGTTTTTTTACGTAGAAATGTTCGTTTGATTTAATAGACAAATAAAGTAATGCAAGAATAAATCTAATAACACTATTTTAAAAAACTGGTGGGAATCAAACAACCTGATTATAACAGGCGTAACCTACGTTGCCCGTGAATGTCTCGGGCACGACGATTAAGGGGTTAAACCCGATTCCTGAAAAAGACGGTAAATCTGATCAGTCCAAAATTTCAATTGTCCGATTTTTCGGAGAGTTTGTTTATTTAATCTTAACATTTTTGTATAAGAAATTTAAATGTATACTATTTTATAACTTTATCATAATGGTATATAAAGTAAAAGAAATAAACAACTTAAATGTGTGATTTTTTCAGATTTTTTAAAATGTCTTTTACTAGAATTTTTAAGCGCTGGGTCAATTATATTTCCCTCTTGAGTTTAAACGTGCGAAAAATGAAAAAAAAAAAAGCGTTTTAGGGATTTGGTTAAATAAATTGAACAATTTTATCGATAATTAATAAAATATTTAATAGAATAATTATCGCTCAAACTAGTTACTAATCCAATTATCATGAAATTAATATTTTAATTATTTTAAATTGTATATTTAAAATACTGATTTTCAGACAATTACGATAATTGAATTAATAAGACAAGGGCAAGTACGGGGGTTAAAAATTATGCAGTGTGCATGTAATCGTAATTCCGGATACAATTCATAGAAAATAGTCTTTTCTATCATATTCTGCTGAAACTTCTTGGAATCTTATTTACAGTAATACCAGTGGCGAAGTCCTGGAAACAAAAAGTGGGGGACGCTTATAATTCTGAACATAGTCTTACACTCGTTACTACTAATGAAACTTCACTTGATTTGAAATTTTCCTTTTCATTTTTAATTATATATAAAACTAATAGAGAAATTAAATTAAAGTAAATTAAATTAAATTTTCTTTACCTGTAGGTCGTCAAATAGCTTAGCATAAAATAATAATAATAATAAAAAAAAATATCGGACTCTTAAAACATGATTGAAAATATTTGGCATGGAGTTTTAGAAATCAGCAATACCAATTCGGTCAACGGATTTTTCCTAGAAATTCGAATTATAATTATTTTAGTACATTAAATTCTCAACTGTCTGAATTTAAGGTATCTCTATTGGTATTAGAAATAAAAAAAATTGCAATGTGAATATGTTTGTTCGTAAAAATATAATTTAACTGAAGTTTTTTATTTAAACCAACGATAAAATTTATGTTTAATTGGAATTTTCGGAATCTATATTTGGATAATTCTAAGTTGGCATTTCACAAATTTCAGATATACTGTATTTATGAGTATATTTGACAAAATAATAAAATTTGATACGTTACCGCCTTTAAATGTATGTAAGCTCTGTACTATATAATGTTTGCACATGTTAATTTTTTGTATCAACTTAATGGTGTTCTGTATACACTTTATGATTATCTATCTTAATAGGAGATTAGGTTAGATTTGTTGTAAGAACTTGTTTAATGTATTTTGAAATTCAAAGGTATTACAATTATATATATATATATATATATATATATATATATATATATATATATATATATATATATATATATATATATACATTTTTAATTATTTGTGTTAAAAGTTATTTTATTTTCAACATACATTGGACCTAACTTTTATTAACAAAAACTTATTTATAGAATTTTTTACTTTACAATATAATTTTTTTAAGGTTGTCTCAGTTATCGTTATATCCGTATATCCGGGTCACGCCCAGCACAAATTAGTCTGGATGTTTTAACTTTCTAGACATCCTGTGGGTTTGCTCGGTCTGCTGCCAAATTTGTTAAACGAATTGGAAAAGTACCAAACGATTTGTGAATACTTAAATAATATTACTTTATATTTTTGGTATGAAATAATTTAAGTATTATGTTCGGGCATTAAAAATAAATAAATAAATAAATAAATAATAATAAGAAGAAGGCTTAATTGTAATAGGAATATTATTAATTTCACTTTGGAGTGGGCTGTGCGATGTTGTTGCTGGCACATCCTCTGACAATACGCCAGCTGACGGCTAGTTTCGTTATCTGTACCGCCTAAACTATCATATTTACAGAGATTCATTCGGAAACAAACATGAAAATGGAATTGAATCGAAATTCTTAATTTTTGAAAGAACGGAAAGAGAAATCCAATCAAATTATTTTATTTTAATTTAACCGGAGCAATAACCGGAACAGAAAACATTATGTTGCGAGGCTCTAGAATTTTTTTTTTTTCGGATCTCTTAAAATTCTGTATTAGAAAGTTGTACTGTATCTGTTTATAACAAACTACCGTCAACTTGTTTAGCGGATAGGTCGATGGCTGCTATTTCAGTGGCATCGTGTTCCAATCCCAACTCAGGAATAAATGCTGAGAGTGAGTCGCATTTCCATGCTAGAAAAAAGTCCCGGTCTGTTTAACCCTCGTGTGCAATAGATGACTCTAGCATACCAAATCAGCGAAACAATCAACAACTAGTATTAAATTACAATCTTAATTATTCTTAAGGTGATACAAAACACAAATATATTGAAAGAAAAATAACATTTTTCTTTTATAGTTTAAAAAAACTCTAGAGCTAATAGAACAAAATTACACAAACCACATGTAAATATGAGAATTAGATCAAAATATATAATGCTTTTTTTACTATACTACCTGCGGTTGACGCTCCTTCTTCCAGAATTTTACTATCTTTATCTCAGAATGCATCCTTTAAAGATTTGTCAGATTTAAACTGATATATATAAATCTATACAAACTTAAAGAATTTTATACAATGTTTTTAGTTAGATATTGCTTAAATTTTCTTCGGGGTTTTTAGTTTTGAATGAAAAATTTAAAAATATCTTCCTCGTTGTAAAAAAAAGAACTCATAAAGAAACTAAGGTTTGAAATTATTATTATTATTATTATTAATTTTACATTTGAAAAAGAATATATAAATATATTACATTCCAAGAAAAAGATGAACAAAAAAATATTAATAAATAAAAAAGAAAAATTTTGAGTCCAGTTCCATCTTAATTTTTAATTGTTAACATAAATATGAACAAACTAATTTATTGTTAATTAATAAGAAAATAAATATCTCCCGTTAGGGTTGGTTGGTTGATTATTTGTTACGGCCGATTATCTGCACTAGGGATATAGACCGACGGGGGGGGGGGGGGTGATGCCCTCCGTGGGGGTCTTTCTAAGGGATCCTAACCCGTATTTTCGCAAGGTTCGAAGAAAACTACGGGAAACTCCGAACGGTTAGGTCGACGAGCGCGACAGGTTTTTGAACCCAGCACCTCCCGTCTATCAGCTTTGAGAGCAGACCCTCTCAGCCACAGGTGGGGCCTCCCGTCAGGGTAATTTAGGTATAAAAATCTCATGTTCGTAACTTTAAAGTTTTCAAATGCTTACAAACGATAAGAGATAGGATTTCTTATTTCTTTCGGTTTTATCTAAGTAATATGTTTCTCCTAGAACAAAACTATACAAGTGTTAAATTTATTGACCTTTATATTATCTCAAAACAAATAAAAAATTTAACTATACTGATGTTAACTCGTGGGTGGGGGAATTTGGGTATAATAACAAAGAAATTGTGTTTTATATAACTGCGCTTAAATTACCCTTCTAAAGGTACATTTAGGCAAGTTGAGTATTAAAGAAGACATTTTAGAGATTTATTCACCCATTTTGAGTCCAGTTCC
Source organism: Maratus michaelseni (assembly GCA_963931845.1). NCBI lineage: Eukaryota > Metazoa > Arthropoda > Arachnida > Araneae > Salticidae > Maratus > Maratus michaelseni. The sequence continues at coordinate 207,049,627 of OZ007588.1, forward strand.
ATCTTAATTTATAATTGTTAACATAAATATGAATAAACTAATTTACTATTAATTAATAAGAAAATAAATATATGTGTGCATTTCAGGATTTTTTTTAACTAAGCAATTCCCAACTTATATCAGAAATTCTGAAAACATTTGCTTTATTTAATGACAGACGTTTCGCGATTACATGAAGTAAATATTCTTCTTTCGGAATTTTCTGTATGGGTTCGGAATTTCAGAATAGTAATAAAAATAATCCTGAAATGCACGTATACGCCAATGATGCAAATGGGTTAATAAACATTTATTAGACATAGGTATATCTAGAACAAGAAGCATCCACTGATTGCTGCAGCATGCACTGATATTATATGATTCTCGATGTCTTCTACAACCATTGTGAGATCATTCCGACCATACCTTATTTTCCTTACATACGTGGAAAGCGTGTTTGGAGAAGAACAACTTGATTAGTTTATAGGTTTGGTTCTAGAATTAGACCATTTTCTCAACATTTTAAAAATTACACTTATATAGGGGAAAGTGGCCTAAAATGATCCTAATGGGCAAAACGATCCACATATGTTTTCTTCCAGACAGGTCGTGCTATCTACAGGGTAACACATAAATTAGTTGTGATAAGTGAAGAAGAAGCAATGGCGGTATTCAAGCGATCGTAGTATTACGCGTCTGAATAGAATTCTTTAAAAAATGAGTTTTATAACATCTGCGATAAGGTAAACACTAACTTTTATATTTATTTAGATATACAGTCTTTCATGTACAGAAATATGACTTGGGTTACTTAATGGAGTATGGTTTTAGATGTGAATTACACTTATGTATTGTCATAATTACTTTTATATCCTTTATTTTCCGATAAAAAACAATTTACAATTATTTTTAAATGAAGGATCATTTTGCCCTTTGGCGAGGGTAAAATGATCCTTTGGACACTTTTTAAAAAATCAATTTTTGCATTACTCAATTTGGGTTTAAAATATTATTAAAATATGTTTATCATGCAAAATATAGTGTAAAACAAAGGGCCAAAGTTTTATTTAAACTTTTATGTTATTTTACACAAGTTTTTCCTTTAAGGGGATCATTTTAGGTCACCTTTTCCTACTAACCACTGTGTTTTAATAATAAATAAAAGTAATGGAAATATACCTGAGTTAGAAAGCTGTAGGTCAGATGGTTTTATAAGAGCTGATCCGGTTTTAAAGTTGATGCTTCTGCTCACAGACCTTCTATAATATACCAGTCAATTTTTATTTTATTTTATTTATTTGCTAGCTGACCCGCCCGGCGTTGCCCGAGCCCTTGTAATAAACTTAAATCTCTTAAAAAACGGAACTCTGGCCACGGTCTACGATGGCTTCGGAACCGTATACCCGGCATGCTCGTACGCTCTAGAAAATCTTTTATTTCCCCCTACCACAGCCAGGGGAGCATTCTGTTCTAAACAAACCTCTTTCCGAACGAACTTCTGAGACAGGTCCCCGCTGCCTACGTTACTGTATAGTAGGCGCACTACAAAATGAAGCTGGTTTCGAGAAGATTGGAACATTATTAGCCCAGTTATTGCAATAAGGCACAGTTAAAGAAAATAACCTTGAGTGAGGTGCCGAGGGAAGGGGATGTTCGAGTGTCCTTCAGAAAATGACTAATTAGGAGGCCCACTATGCATGCATAAAAATTCGTTCGTTTTGTTAAGCTAGGATCTTAATTACAAAGTTGGCTTAAACTCTTATTTGTAAATAGTGGTAACCGCTACTCATAAATTTAATTTAATGTTATAAAGGGTGACTATTAAGTTAAATATAATGTTTGGAATCACTTGCGTTGAAATCGGAAAGATAGTTGCTGATATATAGAAACGGGGCATAGTTAGAGAAAAACCTTGAAGGAGGGGCCGGGGGGGAGGGTTGTTCAAGTACCCTTCAGCAAATGACTAATTAAGAGGAGCACTATGCATCTTTCGAAATTCGTTCGTTTGCTTAAGCTAGGAACTTAATTACAAATTTAGCTTACCGAAGTATTCGGAAATAGTGGTAACCGCTACTCATAAATTTAGTTTAATGTTATAAAGAGTGACTATTAAGTTAATTATAATGTTTGGAATCACTTGCGTTGAAATCGGAAAGATAGTTGCTGAGATATGGAAACGGAGCATAGTTAGAGAAAAAACCTTGAAGGAGGTCCCCCCGGGGGGGGGATGTTCAAGTGCCCTTCAGCAAATGACTAATTAGGAGGATCACTATGCATCTTTCAAAATTCGTTCGTTTCCTTAAGCTTTGAATTTAATTACAAATTTGGCTTAAACTGTTATTCGTAAATAGTGGTAACCGCTACTCATAAATTTAGTTTAATGTTATAAAGGGTGACTATTAAATTAATTATAATGTTTGAAATCACTTGCGTTGAAATCGGAAAGATAGTTGCTGAGATATGGAAACGGAGCAGAGTTAGAGAAAAAACCTTGAAGGACGGGCCGGGAGGGGGGCGGGGGTTGTTCAAGTGGCCTTCAGCAAATAACTAATTAGGAGGATCACAATACATCTTTAATGATTGATTGATTTGGTTAAGCTGGAACTTAATTTGAAATTTGGCTTACACTATTATTCGGAAATTCTGGTAACTGCTTTCTAGAAATACACCTTGAAGCTTAAATGTACTTAGACCCTTGCCCCTCTTCAATCCCGCAAATATAAAAAAGAATCTGTTAAATAAAGTTTTCTGTATTAACAATCTCCATCATAATAATAAATGCCATTAAAAAAAAAAACTTAAACCCGACTAATTGTCATGAAGAAAAATGTGCCTGGAAAATATTTCAATCAGTGGGACGTATGTGTAATTTGTCATGTACAGGTGGCGCGACAATTGCATGGCTCCTCTACGCTGATAACTTCAATCCATATTGACACTATTTAGTTAGAAATCCTTATTTATGCATCGCTACTCTGGTTTATTTAATTACTTCTGTGAAGAATAGATGCAACCAACCAGTGAACCAACCAACCCAAGAGAATAAAAGCGTATTTTTAATGAGAGTTTTTTGTGCATTTTAATTAATATTTCAGAAAGTAATTAAAATATTAAAATTCTGATGCTCAGGTACACCAGGAGAGGGTTTGGACTACCTAAATCTAAATTTACAGACTTCTAGGTGGGATAAATTTTCCTAGCCATCGCCAACAGACACACACACACACACAGACACACACACAGAGTGAAACTTTCTTTTATTAGTATAGATTTATTTTTAACGGAGCGTATCATTGGTTATGTAAAACTTTTTCACACTGAAACAATGAGAAACGTATTATAAACATATGGTATAAATTAAATTATTCTAAAAAAATAATATTAAATTTTATAAAACAAATTTGCAATTTTTACTTAAATTAAGCCACTATACCCAAATCCCGACAGGGAATATCGGAGAAATATAAATTACATATACGGGATCCTGTATAGATAAATTTATGAATAGTTTATACTGACGACTATTAAGGTTATCTAAAACCTTTTTACACTGAAACAATGAGAAACGTGGTATAAACATATAGTATAAATTAAGTAATTCTAAAAAATATATAATATTAGGTTTCATAAAACAAAATTGCAATTTATACTTAAATTACCCCTATTATACCCAAATCCCGACAGGGTATATCGGAGAAACATAAATTATATATACGCTCCTGCATAGATAAATTTATGAATAGTTTATACTGAAGACCATTAAATCCGTGATTGTCAAGGGATTCCTGCACATATTGTTTGTCGCTTCTATGAACATGAATCTGTTTAAATGTTATTCTACTAAACCCACCTGTCTACTGTTATATTTAATTAGGAACTCGAGGAATTTAAAATCTATTAATCGTTAGTTTAGATCACGTTAGGTCGAATATAGATGAGGTTTTTTGTTTTATGTTCCCATTTTGTATTCAAAGGAGCTGATTTCTAAATGAGACACTTTTTTTCTAACGGCTTCACGCTCAGTTTGTTTTAAGTTATTTGAACTTTAGAAATATTCCTCTGTTTGATTGGTCAAATGGGTCTCCTAGAAATGTACAATCGATGTCATGAAATATTTATAAGGGTAATAATTGCAACTCAAATTATGTAATATAATAAAAATGTGGTGTAGTGTAACAACAAGTAATTTTTGAACAAATAAGAAAACCGACTTCAATTAATTGTTTCATAAGTTATTACACTGATTTTTTTTTTGTTGCATACCAGTTGGAGTATTTTAGTGAGAATGGTTTGGCACAGAGTGCTTTTTGTGGTAACCCATTATTGCTAACGAATTCCAATAACTACAGACTTTTACACTACAGACTCTCAATAACTAACGATAATTCAATTCCTTTCGTACTTATTTTCCCCACTTGAAGAGTACCTGGAAAATTAAAGTCCTCCGTTATGTAATTAAAATCTAGAATAGGGGGTCTAAAACCTGGAAAATCTAGAACCTGGTCCTTAAACACTGTAACAGTCTCATTTTTAAGACTAAACAGTTTATTTTAGTAGCTAAAAATATCTTTAACGGGTTAATTTTATGATTCTTTCTAAAATTGGGAGTGTATTTTGTAAAACAATATTTTGTATAGTTTACGATATATGATAGTTTTGCTAAATACTTGCGCATGCCCAAGAAGAAAGACTAATAAAGTCGACTAAAAAAAAAAAAAAATTACCCGATCGCATGACTGACGACGGAAACTGGTAAATGGCTAAAGGGCTAAAGTTTAGATGTTCGGTACAGGGCCTGATTATCCAAAAGGCACGTAAAGCACATGCTTCCACTCTAAACTTTAAAAAGAGTCCAAAATGACTGTTAAGAGAGCCCTCTAATTCCCATTTTCATTTTTTTTTCTTACATTGTCATTTTAATTTCTTTGGAAAAGAAAGTTTGTTTAATCTAAGAAGAAATCCACGCACTACTTCACGAAACTTATTTTAACAGGAAAATATGAATGTCATCAATAGGATGTTGTTTAATCATTAGTATCTTGATGTGCCTGTTAGAAACTACCCGAGAAATTGAGCATACAGCTATATGTACTAAATATATCTGATGTATATACAAGGAACATAAAAAAGCTGTTTAATAAAATATATGTGACATCGGCTAAGCTACTTTCGGGAATAATATTAGTATCGTTGGTGAGTTTTCATGAATAGACAATTAAGAAAACTTTTGCCAAATGAAAGGAGCCCTCAAAATAATACAATGCTTCCTTTAGATTTAGAGCTTATTCGGGCCCTGGTGCGATAAGTATTTTTGCGATGTTAAGGGAATGGAGTACTAAAACTTCGATTTCCTAAATCACTTCAAATATGCTTTGGCGTAAGGAAAAATACACATAATAAAGCTGCTGTAAATTTTCATAGATTTTGGATTATTGATTTTGATGTAATTGGCACAAACGTTTAAAAAAGTTTATGTGAGAACGTCCTTGTGCAAAAGAGGTTGGAATCACAGCCTGTTAACATTATCCAGAGAATGGCTCATGATGAGGTAAAAACTTTTTTGCGTTAGGAAGCTTGTTTCTCTTTTTATTTTACGATTAATGATATTTTTAAATTTCTCTACTATGGGAAACTTATATTTTTGATATATTTAGACGTATTTATTTTCATACGTTCTAAAATTTTGAAGCAAATACCTACCATTGCAAAGATATTTAATCTACACAATACTAAAGCCTACCAAATCTCAAACGGATAGGGCGAAAGATTCTGCACCGAGTGCAATAAATAATTAAAGATGGTATATTTTGAGACAAACATATTTGAATTTAAACAACGAGTATTGACATTGAATATTTACTTCCTGCTTCAAAAACCACCAACTTTTTGCAGTTCTTCACTTAATTTTGGATTTATCTTTTTCCCTTCTTTACTCTTCTGCTCCTGCTTCTTTCGCTTATTTTTTAAGAAAAGCAAATCATAACAGGGTGTCCCAAAAATGTTGAAACACACTTAATTTTTTTACGTATTGGAAATAAGTAGGTAATGAAAATTGCAAAAGTGTTCAAAATAAAGTGGTAAACAAGATTACATTAATGAAATAGCGCTGTCATTAATTTTTAAAATGTTATACATTGTAAATACTATGCGCTTCGCCCTCCAATGACAACAATGACTAGACAACATTAGTCATTTAGGAGGTTTTTCTTTTTGCTCCAACAAAATCATTATAAAAATCTGCATACTTGTATCTTAAAAATTAACCGAATTATAATGAGTAAAAAAGCTTACCTACACTACTTTTTCGAACCACTTGAAATCTGATTTCATGAATGAAAATAGGGACCAAATGCAAATTTACAATCGCGTTCTTCAGATCGCAAATGTGTTAACAAGTGTATAAAAGTTGCATTACAAATACATTTAAATAAAGCATTTTTCAAACAGAGATCACTTAATGAGATAAATGAAGTTTTCAGCCCCAAAAACATAAAACTAATAATAATAAAAATAATTTACAAAGCATTCTCAAAAAGTTTTCTCTGAACTCCAGTACATAGGCCATACATAGGTACATACTCCAGTACAGCCCATCGAACGATGATTTTGTAAATATTTTAAAGTTCTTCGCTGCTAATATTGCTTCAAGTATCGATTTTATCAATTGTTTAAGGTCAACTGCCCAATATGTATTATCGTCTATGTTTTCTCTTTCTTCCAATAGCTCACCGATTTACTTATTTAGTTTGATATACGAAGTTAATTCACAAAGATTAATTTTCAATTAAGAATAACTTATTCAATTTTAAAGATACATATGGGCAATTGACCAATTTTGGTCTGAGGGGCCAGATAAAAATTTAAAAAGAGTAACCTTTTTAAATTAAGGCAAGATGAAATAATTAAAGTATTCTTATTTACCACCTTATTTTAAACAATTTTCAATTTACATTGCCTACTTATCTCCAATAGGTAAAAAGTTAAAGCGCGTTTCAATCTTTTCTGGATAACTTGATATTACTAGCGACGATAACAAATGCATATGGTTTTTCTGCAAAACTTCCAGAGCCACAAATGAAATATATATAGATACAAACGTTTATGACTTTTATAGGATCTGTGCTCAGACTTGATAGCCTCCCCCATGTGTATAAACTTTTAGAAACAATCACAAATGAATATTTTTAACACCATAAACAAAACTTAATTATTGTTTACAGCATATAAAAATATAGGTACTTTTTCGACTATAAGGGCCTTCGCGTTTTTTTAAACAGCTTGGCGGAATTCGGGCATCAGAAAGGGAGATTTCTTGGCCAAATAATGTAAACTGCTATGAACACAAACTATATGCTATGAATATAAACATTTTATATATATATCCTAATAATATTATAAATCTCATTGTGTGCAAATGTTAGGCTGAAGCCAGCGTCAAAATGGAGCATTTAATGATCCTGTATCTTTGCATATAGGTTAATTATAACCCTCAAATGAACATAGGGTGGTTTTTGTTTATTTTATTCAAATATTTTTCTTAGTAATTCAAAATTTCGTTATTTTCATAGAGAATAAATGGACATTTTTTCGTATAATATTTTAATATGGTTAAATTTACTTTACCGTTGCTAATAATTTATCGTTGCCAAAACTAATTCAAAACCCGGAATAATAATTTTTAATCAACAATTTGGTTACAATTGAAAAATTTTCACGTGAAAAATGAAAATGAAATAAAAAAATTAAAGAATTAAAAAGATTAAATATTATTATTAGAAATAAAATGTACTTTTTTAGTTTTTGATAATAATATAAGGTTTCAATATGCGTAACCATAGGAAACAGGCGAATATGACGTGATACATCTAAAATAAAGCGGATATGCTTTGACTAGGTGAAATAAAACGATCTTGGGTTTTTTCTTCACTTTTCTTTTTCTTTTGTATGGTAACAATACTTTGCGTTTTACCGTCTGCGCACGGCTAATATAACTATGCCGTATTTTTTAATTTATTTTTTTAAAGTAAAAAGAAGTTTCAATAGAAAATGGCTAGCAAATGTCAATAATATTCTTCGCAAGATTATCCATGTCGAAAATGATGTCATGGATAGCGAGAAATAGTTTGTTTCATTCTTAAAACTAAAAGAAATAACTCGATTACCTAAAAAAAAATGACGAATGTTAACAGTTCCATTTTTGTTGATAAAACCTAAAGATTTAATATTATTTGGTTAAAGTAACATAATTTCCCCTATGCCAGTATTGAAATTAATTGCCCGGAAAAGAAAATTAACAAGAATTAAGTTATTAAAAAGGGATTTCTCTGGGGAAAAAGAAACGTCATATTTGTATTAAAACGGGAATTTTCCTTTAAGTTTTAAAATGAGTGTGAATCAACTCCTTACATTAATAATACGAGGATCAGTAAGTATAGAAAATAGATAAGTTTCACGCCATATTTATGACGAAAAATTTAAATGTTTTTTTTTTTTTTTTTTTTTTTTTTAAATCTATACTGATTATTAAGCATGAGTATCCGTTATATACAGATGAGTTTCCTCCTAAAAATCACATCATACGAATCTATTATATTAAAATCTGACCGTGTGTTTGTATTTCGAAACTATTGCTAGACTATTGAACGCGACGCGATTTACTTAATATCGGTTATCATTGATCCGAGGATCTCACACAAACTCTCAGAATTTAAAAAATTAAATTAGATGCCAAGATTTTTTTTGTAATTTTAACGAGGTTTTTTAAAAACTGAAAGTAAATTACTCCATATTTGTGTATAAAAAAGGAGAAATAAAACAGATTAGTATATTTTTTAAACCATTTTCTCATTAAAACGGAAAAACAGAATTTATTTTCATTTTGAATAGATGGTGAAAACAAAATCTTGATTTCAGTAAATTATCCGAAAAATAAAAATATATTTTCACATATTCAAACTTCATGAATCAATTTATTCTGGAGAACAAAAATATCCTGTCAGCATACTGTCATTTAGAAAACAAGATTTGTTTCAGCTATGCATTAAACCAATGAGGCGGAATTGAATTTAAAGAAAAAACATGTACTATTTCCAATTAATGTTTTTTTAAGGATGGCTGTTAAAACGTTTCACAAAGGCGTTAAAAGTAAAATTGTTTATCAGTTAAAATTGACATTTGTTTTTACCCAATTCGTCTGTTGCCACGATTGTATTTGGGCCTCCTTTTTGCATTGGTTGCAATTTAATTTTCGCGATTATTTGGTACAAAATTTCACTTTTTTAAGACTGAGTTATGTCAAGGTCCCTATAGCAACCGTATATATATATATACCGTATTGTCTTCTATGAAATGTGATAAATAGTTAGTTAATTATTAACGTTTTTAATTATCGGGAGTGAAATATTTTGCTTAATTAATGTATTTATTCTTATTTTAATGTTGCGTGAACGAAGTCACGAGTAACAGCTAGTATATATATATATATATATATATATATATATATATATATATATATATATATATATATATATATATATATATATATATATATATATATATATTATTGTTGAGTTTTATCTACAATTTACTTCTCGTTGCACATCAAAATAGATAAATAGCTTCTTTATAGTAAATAAATTGTATAAATATTGAAAAAATTGCTTGTGCATATGAAATAATGAATAGGTTGCCTCTCTATCTAGCCAAGGCCCCTATACTGGAAAAGTACCAAAATGTATTTCATTTACAGTTCTCTTAAAAAAGTCTGAGGGAAATAATAATAATAATAATAATAATAATAATAATAAAAACAGAATGCCGGTTTAACGTATAATAGTACAGTAAACAGAGTAAAGCAGAGGCAGGATGCGTTCGTAACCGGCGAACGAAGTAACGAAACCGGCTTCTAATATGTATTAATAACCTAAAATATGTATTAATAATTCTAAACCAGCTTTCTAATATGTATTAAAACATAGAACATTTACAAAAGTAAATTAGCCCTCTGAAACTAAAATAAAACGAAAAGCACGTAAATGTCTCTAGGATACGTAGAAGTCGATCATAGTGATTACAAAGGTAATCGCAACATGATTGGACAGTATTGAACAATATGATTGGACTGTTAAGTTTCAATTGGCTTAATAGCTAAAAAAAACCCCATAAAAAAAAGCCTAGAATTTTGGAGAAAAAATCAATTTTACGATCTAACATTCACATTATTACTATTTTACAACATAAAAAAGTTATAATGTAAATTATGAAACTCTAATGCATTTTTTAAATCTGTATCAACAGAATTTGGGTCTTCTAAATTTAGAGGTGCTGGGACCATGCCTCGTGTGCCCATGTCTTGATCTAACTCTGGATACAAATCAAACATCAACCTGCCTAGATTTTTCGTTTTCAGCTAAAACTTCAAATGTATGTTTTAAAAACTAATATAAAAACATTAATCTTTTTTAAGTGAGGTTTTTATCAGCAGAAAAACAACGAACATTTGGTGTTTGTAATTGTTAGAAATTGATGTTCCCTCAAAATTAAGCAAGCATTTTTAAAGAAAAGAATAAAACCGATTTTCTTACCTTATGGCACTACACTGTTAAAAATTGGCAGCAAACTGTCCAGTCATTCGACCGTTTTTATGAAAAACGGTTACATAACCGTAATTTAACTCTATTCTGACCATAGTATTGCCCATATTATGGTCAGAATACAGTTAAATTAAGGTTATGTAACCGTTTTCTTTAAAAACGGTCGAATGACTAGACAGTTTGCTGCATATTTTTAACTGTGTAATATTTACTTATTGCACGCCAGTTGGTGTATTTTAGTGAGGAGGATTTAGCACAATAAAGTATTTGTGGTAACACTTTATTGTTATTCGCATTTAATTTAAATCTCATTGTTTTGACGCGCAGTAGACGATCATATATTAAAGTTTTTGACGTGTCTCAGTCAAAATATTGTGAACGATACGGCGACTATTTTAAAAACATAAAACTCATTAACAACATTTTGGAATTCTGTGGCAATTATCCCATTTTTATGAAAATTACCGCCTAAAATGTAAAAAAAAAAAAAAAAAAAAAAGGGCAAGCACAAAAACATGTTTTTTTTTTTTTTATTCTCATGAAATTCATAATAGGATTACCACCTAAACGAGTCATTTCCAAGAGATAAAGAACTATCAAAATCAGAGTATCCAATCAAAAAATATGCAATGGACATGCATTTTTTTTTTAAAATTACAAACAAATTATATAACCTCCTTTGTCAGAAGCCAGTTAAAAAGAAAAAAAATAGAATTACTGATTTTTAATTATTTCAAACATATATTAAAACATATCATTCAAACATATATTTCAAACATAAATATTATGAAAATTTACCTTACTTGAAAATATAATGAATAATTAATTAAATTTATTAATAAAATAATCAGAATTATAACAAATAAATCAATATTTAAGAATAAAAATTATCCAAATATTATTTAAAAGCTTTGAATTATTAATTTAAATTTTACACTTACTTTTTATTGCTATATAATTGACTGCTATACACTGAAAAAAATTGGTGATTTTACCTTATAATACTAACCGTTTAATACACCAGCTGTCAGTATTATACTGTAAAATTAACAGCAATAAACGGTAAAATAAGCAGTAATACACTACCGTGCATGCGCGGCAGTGTATTACTGCTTATTTTACTGTTTATTACTGTAAAATCAACAAATTTTTTTGCAGTGTATAATTGTTATATAATAATTGTTATATACTAATGTTGCAAACCCATTTCTATAGGACTCTATAATTCCATAAATACCATATAATATTACTTTAAAAAAGAGTAAATTAATTTATTGGGACATCAGTGGAAGGTCAAGGAAGTTATACTTTTAACGTAAGTACGAACATTGCAATATGTTAAAAATGGCTGACACTTCTGATCTAGTACAAAGCTAGATCTTAATCTTAACAAGAATGAAAAATCATGCATCAGACATAGACTATGAAGCATTTTCCACCACTATCAGAATGAAATATACAATCAAATGAGATATCTAAATTAAAAAAATAATAAAAAGCACGTAAAACAGTTAAAAAGCAAATTTCAGCAATTGATGACCGATAGTCTATGCAAATTCTTTTGCTACAGTCCTGTATATGATATATAGATTTTTAAATTCTTATTTTAATACTTTGAAATTTTTCCAGAGAAAATTTCCCACGCCTTGCATTCATAATATTCAAATTTTAATTGCTTAATAGGCGTATAGCCAACATAGTGAAAAAGCACCCAAGCCGGGACTCGAACCCGGGTCATCGGATTATCACAGATTATCACATTCCATCAGATTATCCCATCAGATTATCACATTTCATCTTGTGCTGCGTTTGTAGCCTTGCCAACATGTTATTGTGAAAAAGTTCCAGGCTGAGTATCGTTTCCAAGGGGTTCAGTTGGTTGAACGTCAGCGCGATAATCTGATGACCCGGGTTCGAGTCCCGGCTTGGGTGCTTTTTCACTATGTTGGCTATACGCCTATTAAGCAATTAAAATTTGAATTTTATGGATTTTTATACAGATCAAATAGTGAAACTGCAGTTTAAATCAGCTGGATAATGCATCAAGCTAAAAAAAAAAAAAACTTTTCAGGGATTTACCATCCATAGATGACAATGTATTCATATCCTTTTGTGCAGCCGTGTAACATAAACGTATTTATATTGTTGTATACTAACACCATATGATACCGTAAAATTTGGATGAACTAAAAAACGCGTAAATAATTTTGAAATTGTACCTCATGAATTCCGTCCATAAAAATTTATTCGAATTTTGTTTTGGATAAATCCTTACCTGTCGAAGTTATACGCGTAATGCAATTAAAAATGCACTTTTAGCAATTATCGTCCATAGACGATAATACAACACATTTATTTTACATCACATTTATTTTGCGCAGTCCTGTATACGAATTTATTTTTATTCTACATGCATCTCTTAGTATATACTGAAATATAGTTCAGGTGTACAATGCATAATACAGTTTAAAAAAAAATAGGCAATTCACGCGTATAGATGGTAATACTTACACATTCTTTCGTGCAGCTTTGTATATGATCTATAGAATTTATACACACCACGTATATATTAAAATTTAGTTAAGTTTAAAAATGCATACAACAGCTGAAAACGTACTTCCAGCAATTATCACTTACTAGGGAATCCGACCCAGTCTTCCCGGGTTACTGAATACAGGTGAAAACGATTCTTTTAATTGAAAACTCTGACAGATCTTTTACGTTTAATATGTTTTTTTAGATTGTCCACTAACAATATCAATATTGGCCTCCTGCCAGGAGTTAATTAATAGCAGAAGAAATCGCCAAAAATCGCTATAGACAGCAGCTTTTTTGAGTCTGATAATTTCAATGGTTTAAATACGTAGTTCGATTACATATCTTTTATTTATATATATTTCTTTTATTTATTGATGAAAGTTTAATTTTCTCTATGAAATATAAGGTAAAGATAGGAGAGTCTGTGCACAATTCAATAGAATAATAATACAAATCTAAATATTAATTTTTTGTTAAACTAGCCATGAATAATTTTGACTTCATTTATTTTTTATGCATTTCCATTGCTATTTTGTTGTTATGCTGTAATTTAACAGAACAGTTGTAATAAAACCAAGAAAGCTATTTTGCACAATCTGTCCTTACAGGGTTGGTGTGATTGCGCACATGGGTAGGAGAGATTGTTATTAATAATAACTACAATTAAATTGTTAACAATAATAATTACACATATGACATTGTTGTAAGGTTTTTATGAAGACATATTGTTGTATTAGGAGTGAATATTTCAACCTAATGATTAAAGAATCCGAAAAAGGAAAGAACTTTAAGAACAATTAAAGAATTTTAATTAAAGAAAAAAATTAAAAATCAGAAAAAGCAAGGCTAAAAAAAAATTACAAAATAACACTAAGTTACATGATAACACGTTTAACTTAAAAAATTAGTCCATTTTCGTTTCCGCAGTTTCCATGTTTTCTCGTTTGCTGACCGTCGTCGTCCACGATCGATGCACTTATTGTTGTAAATAGTGCAGCTTTTGTGTGACTATCTACCCCAAATAATGCATTAAATCCAGTCATTGATCGAAGTTGTATCCTGGTACATTTCTCGACATGCAGTGTACTCATTCTCATTGCCCTTCGTTTTCTTTTCTTCAGTTTTTTTTATCGCACTTTTTCTGGAAGCATCTTATTTTCAGCTGTTTATTTTTTTTTTGTAGCTGCTTTCTTCTTAAATCTTTTTTCATGTATATTTTGTGGATCGGTAACATCCGTTACACCCTGTTTTCTTTTTGATTTCGATGGCATTAAACTACTTTGAACAGTAGGAGAAAGCTTTTCCAAAACTTTCGTACGTGTCTTTCTAAGAGTAACATTGGATTCCTCAGAAGTTAATGGTTAACAAATGCATGTAGCTGCTGCAATGGGATGCGAGGATAGGCCTAGAATATGAGGAGTTTGGGTTTCAGTGTTTGCAACGAGTACTGTTGTTGAAATGGATTGGTGTGGATTCTGGTGGTATAACTCAACGGTTTCAGGGACAGTTGGATTCATGCCTTGATCACAACCTTAGCAAATATGCGTGTTCTAGAATCACTTCAATATTTAAAGGTAAATTTCAGGTTTCGATAATTATGTGTTTTTCGAAAATTATTTCAAAATTGATTCAGTCATATGTTTCACATGTAATTTGCAATTTATGCATATTTGCCAATAAGCTGCGTAATCTCTTCTAGCACGGAAACTAATGGGAAATATGCGCCATCTCTCCTAAGTAGCAGATACGCCAACTCTCCAATTTTGGTAGGAGAGATTGCGCAGTCTTTTATTTACACATGGCAGCTTCTAAAACTAACCATTGGTGTTCGCACCATTCGTCTTGGTTAGTAGCTTATGAGAAATCGTTTAAGTTACAAATATTTTGTACTACTGACATTCTATAGAAATTCTGACAAATAGTAATGAAAATTCAAGCACTTAACTTGGGAAAATAAAACAAATAGCAATGGTTTATCCTAGACGCTTGAAACAATCAACGTGCACTTTCAAGTAGACACTCCAGTACTGCTGTTGTATAACTACCTTGAGTCTCAGCTCGCATACTCTACCCCTTCCCCCTTAAACTCTTTGTGCGCAATCTCTCCTGGCTTTACCTTAAGCCGGAAACAAATACTGCACTATTTATTATTAATTTAAGTGAAGACTGATTTTTCTTTCAAAGTCGTCTGCCAGCAACAGAGATACATTATTTTTAAAGTCAGCCTTGAAAATTATTTTAAAAACCTTAAAAAATGAGTAAATTGCAATACATTTTTCAAACAAATAACGATACAGTTTTCAACCAAATTGCATTCGAAAGTAGATTTTTTCCCTATATAACGGCGTAAAAATTGAAAATGCGCGGTGTTTAGAAATTAAAAAAATTGCAGTAGCAAAAATCGCAAAACCTAAATTTTATCGTTAAGTGTTGGCATTTGCAAAATGAAGTCAGTGCTGCGCACGGACACGTTTCTCCTTTATAATATAGATAGTTATTAGTACAAACACTTTTGTGTGTTTCATTAATCGTATGATAAGTGCTACAGACTCATTAATGCACGGAAAGCACGGTAGTGTATTTCAGTATTGCATATTAATATTATTATGCTTTATTTAGCGTTACCGTTTCTGCGTCTCTAAACGAACTGTAAATGATATGCACTCTATAATCTATACAAACATATTGTAGTATACCTCAGTGATGCACATCAATTTAATGATGTTTTAGGTATCGTAACATTATTAAAAGACACCACAAATGATTTTCCCCATAGACCAGGGCATGAAATTTCAGTTGAAAAGGTACTAGTCAGCCTAAAATTTTTGCTCGCCACTATTTTACATTCATTCTGACAGCAACGTCGGCCATCACACTTGCCCTGAAGATGAACTATTTATGACAAACTGAATTTAAATTAATCAGTGTTAGAAGGAGCTGTCAAATTCAGAATATTTTACATCATGAAAAATGTGAACAATTTTTAAAATGTTAAAAATTTGGGAGAAAGCGAACAATTTTTAGCGTGTTTCAAGCAGCTGCTCTAAGGTGGCGAAACCTGATGCACTTCGCGCAGGAGTGAAGAACGATCAGATTCGGCATTGGAAGCAAAGAAAAAAAAAAAAAAAAAAAAAGCGGCTTGGACGCTTGGCATAGCTTTCTTGGTTTTATTACAACTGTTCTGTTAAATTACAGCATAACAACAAAATAGCAATGGAAATGCATAAAAAATAAATGAAGTCAAAATTATTCATGGCTAGTTTAACAAAAAATTAATATTTAGATTTTTATTATTATTCTATTGAATTGTCTATTGAATCGCAGTGTGAAAGCCGGGAACGAATGCAAACGGGGGAAGTTCGTTGCTCCGCAGGAGAGAAATGTAAGTGGATGACGCCGCATTTTTTCTTCTTTTGGAAGATAAATGCCGTCGCTTGATTTTAAAACACTTCCGATTGTCGCTGGCTTGCGGCACGATATTCTGAGCGTATACAGTTTGATTTGAAACACAAGATTTCAAAAGACGAAACTTGCTCGCCAATGGTGAGCTGGCGACCAGAAATTTCACGCCCTGCCATAGACCATAATGTAACGGAATTCTTTCGTGTGTCCCTGAAAACGAATTGTAACTACTAGATATTTCATCTTCAATAGCGAATGTGCCATAGTAAACCTTAATAACATATATTAATTGCATAGCAATACGAGTATATTTACGAGAGTTTAGGAGACGCACAGACAAACGGACAGTCAGATAGATGGCGAGACAAGCCGGAATTATAAATACTTTTTAACTATGTTGAAAAGTGTTAAAAAGAATGTTAAATGAAGATTTCACTAACATTTTAAAAATTTTCTTCATATCGGTTAACAAAGAAAAAAAAACTTATTTGTAATTTTATCGAAGGTTTTTTTTTTTAATTTTGGCGCTTTAAAGATGTATAAATAATTTCTTTTAACAAAAAAGGCATAATTTTTCTTTGTTTAATTGAACTTAAAATGCAAAATGAATTCTAGGAACAGGAAGCTAATAATTTTAACTTTATTAAAGAAAGATATTTTAAATTAATTTTAAGTGTTTAAAAATGTATATAATGGTAATAATACATTTCTTTGATGTTCATTTTTTAAAAAACTTTATTTTACCTTTCTACTGTAAACGAATAAGACGATCTTCGAGTTAACTCATAAAAGCATCAGTTGTTTTTTCTTTTTACGTTAAATCTTTAAAGGAAACACGTGACCAAAATTTCCATGTATAATAATACTTAATATTCTTGTTGTGCATTTGTTTACTTGAAATTATATGTAATTTTCATTTCACGAAAGATTTTTTTTTTTTTTTTAAATATGTAAATTTTCTGAAAATATTTTTAAGCATTTTGGAAATTAGCTTTCATAATTTCATTCATTATTCCGAAGTACTATTCAAATATTTTCGCTCATTTTAAATTTAATTATACCTAAATAAGCGTCTAATCCCTTTTTTAATTTTGTTTGCTAGGATTTCAATAATTAACTAAAGAACAAACTGCAGGATGAACGAAAAGCGATGCAGCTGCGAAATTTCCTGGTTGGTGCATAATCCTGAAAAATATTCTCGAACATTTGAAATTCAATTATCTCGGTTTGGAAACAGCTTTGGAGTTTCTGACATGTATCGCTGGAATTTATAAGCTCTGCATAGTTTGTAGCTGTTTAAATATTTTAGGATTTTAGTAATATACATAATTTCTACCAAATATGTTTATGATATTTGTGCAATTAGTATTTTTCTTGGGAGGTGTAAGATACAACCGATACATACTTTTTGTTGAGTTTGGCGAATCGTTTATTAAAATGACACACTGTAATACGGAAACCAAAAATTTGCATTTCTTGCTCTCTTTAAATGTTTATCTGCAGAACAGCGTATTCAAAGCATAACACCGGAATATAACCTCATTTGTTTCAGCTAGTGGTTCAGCCGATGGTAAGAAAAGAATTACTATAAGAAAACAGTATTACTTTAAGGATAGTAAATACACTTTATCTTATTTTACTGTTTATTACTGTTAATTTTACGGTATAATACTGGCAGCTGGAGTGTCAGTATTATACTGTAAAATCAACACTTCTTTTTGCAGTGTAGTTTAATCGCATTTATTATGTAACTATATTTAAATGTTGGTTTTTTCTCCGTTTATCTCTCTTAATTTCACTAAGAAAATTCTAATATGTGTACATTCTGGATACAAACACGAAACATTTTCTTGTACCTTATTATTTTTATTTTTTTAATGCCCTCGGTTATATCGCATTTATTTTATTGTATTCCAACAGACAAAATATAACGAAATGTTACTGTATTCTTTAATCCCTGTTCTCAATTTCGAGTATAAGTTATATCCTTTAACAAAATCTGAAAATAGCAAAGTATTGACTGCTTTTGAAAAGTATTTTATACTCGCTACTTTAAAAAAAAAATGTAGTTATAATTGTAGTTAACTACATTTTTAATAAATTTACATAGTTGTAAAAGTACGTGTTGTAGTTCGTACGATAAAAAAATAGTTTCCTCGACCACTTATTTCAGCCCTCCTTTCTTGAACGCCTTTCAGCTTTGTGTTACGTCCAAAATTCTCGCTGGATAGATGTTCTGGTGTTTCGTAGAGTATCTTTATAAGAGCAGTGACGCACGCACAGAGCGAATGGTCAGATTCGAAGTTTTTGTTCAAAAAACTACTTGTAATTTCAGATAATCAGGTTGAATTTCGGCTATTTTTGTGTTCTCCGGATTGTATTAAGATGTTTTGATTTATTTTCTGATAGAAGTTTTCATCAGTGAGTTATGAGTGTCCAATATTTTCTAAATACACTGGTGTACAAAATTAAGAGAATTTGCATTTTTTGTCGAATTTCAGGAAAAGAACTGAACTGAAATGTTAAACCACTGCTTCGGAAGAAAGATGAAAATTTTATTTGTCGAATACGTAAGCGTAAACGGATGTGTGGGAGGAGATAGTAGAGGTAGAGACTTTATAAGCGTGCGTGGTAAAATCCGCATTTCGTTCGCTCGCACACCTCGGCTAATTTCTGTTTTTTTTTTTTTTTTTTTTTTGCAGCAATCGATTGAATTCCAATTCAAACAGTCAAAATGAGTAACCATCGACGTTTATATGATGGAATGAGTTGGCGAATCGTGGGGAGGTTAGAAGCAGGCCAGTCTCAAGTCCAGATTTGTATAGTGTTCGATATAACACCCAGCGTCATGTCCAACTTATGGAAACAGTTTCAGGATACCGGATTCATCGATAGAAAGCCTGGACAAGATCGTCCAAGATCCACGACGGCCAATAATGATCGTTATTTGTCAATTACAGCGAGGCGTAACAGGCATACTACAGCTTTTCATCTCTCTCGTGACCTCTATACGGCCACAGGAAACCGAGTTTCAAGAGTTACTGTATCCAAGAAGCTTCATGAGAGAGGCCTGTTAGCAAGAAGACTTGTTGTTTGTGTCCCGCTTACTTCTGCAAACAGGAGAGTCCGTTTAGCATGGTGCAAAGATCATAGAGATGCAGGGATCAATAAGCAGCCGTCCTCTTCACTTATGAGTCCCGGTTCAGCCTAACAACTGATTCTTGCAAACTTTTCATATGGAGAGAATCAGGGACCCGCTACCTTCCCTCCAACGTCCGAGAAATTGACCATTATGGCAGAAGAGATTTGATGGTTTGCGCAGGCATCATGTTAGACGGTCGCGCAGACCTCCATGTCTTTGAAAAAGGCACTGTGACTTCTGTGAGGTATAGAGAGATGAGATCTTGGTGCCTTATGTTCGCCTTTTCAGAGGTTCAATTGGCCCTGATTTCATTTTAATGGACGACAACGCCCGGCCACATAGAGCTCATCTGGTCGACGATTTTATGGAAACTGAAGATATTCGCCGGATGGATTGGCCAGCCAGATCTCCAGACTTCAGCCCTATAAATCATGTTTGGGACGCTCTGCGGAGGGCACTTGCAAAGATCAAACTTTTGTAACAAAATTCTTAAAATGTTGGTACGTGTTTCATTATCTATGTGTGATGTATTTTATTACTTTCTTGTATATACTTCAAAAAGTCATTAAGACACAGAAACCGGTTATTACATTATTTGAATTACCTTATGCAGTATTTGGTGAATCTTTTTGTGCTATAAATGTTGTTGTATATACTTAAGTTGTATAGCGCCAAGTCTCATCTCATTTTTTCAACACTTCCAATTTGTAATCAAGATTTTGCGGAAAACTTTCACCCCGTTGAAATGACGTCATGTTTAACGAAAAACACACATTTGATGCATTGTATTGTAATTGTATTCTTTCATTCCAATTTTCATTTTATGCGTTTTAAGATTAAAGATTCTGTTATTTTAATCCCATCACTGATGATAAACATATGATAATTTGTTATGCAACATTTTGCACTTTTTCGTTAACGTAAAAAATGGCAAAACTCTGAAAATTTGTGGCGGCTCCGAGGTGTCAGTCTCAGTTGCCCACCTCTATATTCGGCTTTGCCTGAAGTACGGCCGAGATAATTTTTTTCCATGCAAATGTGGCCCGAAGAAGTAAAAAGATTGAACACTCCTGCTCTAAGTAATTCAATATTTTAATTTAACTTACTTGATTTCATTGCAGTTTAAATATATTTTTCAGTAAATTTCATATATGTTGTGTGCTAATGTTCTGTAATCGGGTCTAGAGCCCAGATTGGCGTCAAATAGGATCATTTAGGATATCATTAAACGAACGCAAAAAAGAAACCATACTTGCTAAAATACGCCTTTTGGTTCCATAATCGTTTATTAATCGTTAATTTCAGATTAGTGCTCCTGATGTACAAACTTTTTAAAATATGTCACTCATGACGTTTGACCGAATGCTACTTAAACCGGTATGTGATATTTGGACAATCTTTTAGTGCTCTAAATGTTGTTGTATATACTTAAGTTGTATAGCGTCAAGTCTCATATCAAATACTTCCAATTTGTAATCAAGATTTTGTGGAAAAATTCAACCGGTTGAAATGACGTCATGTTAGCGCAATACAAGCATTTGATGCAATGTACTGTAATTGTATTGAATGTATTGTTGTATTGAATATTTGTTCATTCCATTTTTCATTTGATATGTTTTAAGATTAAAGGTTTGAATTTAATAACGATCCCAACAATAAGATAAAAAATCTATATTCAGGCAATTACTAATTTTTTACTATATACATAAATCATTGGTACTGGAGAAAAGGAAATGAGTAGAAATTACGTAAATTTATCATCATTATAACTTATTGAAGTGTTATTAATTCAAATTTACATTTCGTTTTAACATTTAAAAAAAAAGGATGAAATTTTATAAA
The DNA here is from genome assembly GCA_963931845.1 of Maratus michaelseni. Lineage (NCBI taxonomy): Eukaryota > Metazoa > Arthropoda > Arachnida > Araneae > Salticidae > Maratus > Maratus michaelseni. Next base: position 207,071,122 of record OZ007588.1, read on the forward strand.
TAAATATGACGTCAGTTTCGAATTTTTAAACATTTTTTTTTGTGCCAATAGCGTACGATATGGTTCAGCACCTGTTCCCATCAGAACACGGAAGTTCAAGCAGCATCGGGCGTGGTCAGTGTTTTGGAGGGTGACTCCAGTGCACTGGCAGCCATTCTGTTGCGCCATATCGATGCTACAGACTGGGACGTAAAATTCATGGTTAGGGATGTCCTCTTGCTTGGAGGTCAGTAGGTGGGAGAAGTAGAGTTGCAAAAATCCGGCTTATTTCCAATAGACCCGGTTTATTCCTAAAAAACCTGGTTTATTCCCAGGTTTAAACCGGGTTTTTTCTAGCCTTTGCAACTCTAGAGAGAAGGGAACTGAGGCGGGAGTATCCCCCCTTCCGGTTAGGATAAAAATTGTGGGGACATTGCTTAGGAAGTCCAACCTCTTTTGAGGCTCTGGTACCCTTCTTACAGGAAATGTGCTACGAAACTTTCCTGGACACGCCAAATTAAAAAAAAAAATCGTATTTTAATGATTATTTTAAATCATTAAAATACGATTGTTAACATTTTTTTAATTTTTAAAAAGTGTTATTAGAATTTTGGGATTATTTTAAAATTTATAATTGATTAGCAACGCCTTCGTAACTTTGAAAATTTATCGGAGAAAACGAGATTGACAGACAAAATTAACTGAAAAAATATATTTTATTACGTATTTAGAAAATTCAGATCTGATCAGATGCCACTTCCAATAATATTCGTTTTGAAAAATATTCCCATTCAACTTATAAGACAGTTGTGTTCCAGTTCAGCCAATCATTAAATTTTGGGAAAGTGAGAATATTACTTACACAAGAAAACAATTTCCGTTACAATTAGCTTTTGCTATTACAATTCATAAATCTCAAGGGAACCACGATGCCTAAATTTACCCTCTGGATTAAGCTGTTGTAGAAATTGGTGATTGGGAAACTTCAGTTGGTTTACATATGTTGCATCATCAAGAGTGAACACTTTTCAAAGTTTAGCATTCAATAGAAAATGTTCTTATAATAGATTTGACAGTATTAAAAAATCCCACATGTTAGACTGTCGAAAATGAGAAGAAATTCGAATACAAATTTTTATGCCTGTTAATATTAAAATATCGATTGATCTTTATAATTATTATTAGTAATTTAATTAAAGAGGACAATTACTTTTTGATTATTTTTTGTGTAATATTTTGCATTACATGATATAAGTATATAGATAATAAAACAATATATTTATATAATGGATGTGTGTGTGTGTGGAGAGGGGATTAGAGATACCGCTCATTAATTTTTTTTCTTTATACTTTCATGTTGGAAAAACTGTTCTTTGCATAAACATTTTTTTTATTTTTGAATATAAAATATCTTTCTTTGAATAAAGATTTTTTTAGTGTGTAGAAAATACCGCTCCTTCCCCCTTTTTTTTCGTGAGATAAAAACCACTCCTACCATAATTATTATTTTTTATATAAAAATAATTTCGAAGAAGACTTAAAAATTAGAATTCCTCAAACAACATTCGATATACATAGACCCAGACATCAATGGAAATATGCAAGTGTACTGAGAATTGGAAAAAAAAATAGTGTTACCGTAAGATGTATTCTAAACAGAAGGAAAAAAAACTGTGCAACTGGCAATTGAAAAGGTTTTGCTTAAGTAAATTAAAGTACATGCAAGTTTTATGTAATCAAATTGCATTATCAAATAAGTTTTAAATCAAATAAGTTTTAAATCAAATTATGTAATAAAAAAAATAACCTAATAGTAAGAAAAGCTAACATAAAACAACCCAAAAGAATTGCAATAATGTAGAATTAAAATTAAAATTGACTTTTCAATGTTTCTTGATTGCTACTTATTAAATTACCTCACACGTTTATGGTAATGAAAGTTCATGAAAATTAGATAAACTTTTTCTAACAATAATACACGAAAAACAATACAGTATCTTAATACATTATTACACTGAAAAAAAAAAGGTTGATTTTACGGTATAATATTGGCAGCTAAATGTCAGTATTATACCGTAAAATCAACATTTATTTATTTATTTTTTTGTAGTGTAGTTTGTCTATGTGTATTAGGTTTATGAGAATGTTGGCTATGGATCTATTGCAGTTTTTTTTTTCTTAGTCGATGTATGTTTCGATTAGTGCGGTAATATCACATTATTAATTAACCTCACTAATCGAGGGAAATCTGTACTTTATTAAAGTGAGATACTTTAAATTAATTTTAAATATTTAAAAAGGTACATATAATGCTAATACATTTCTTTGATTTTGATTTTTTTCTACTTTTTACGATAAATAAATAATTTGATCTTCAAGAAAACTCTTAAATCATCAATTTTCTATTTTCACTGTACATTGAACCTTTAAAATTCACACCTGATGAGAATTTCAATATGTAAGAATACTTATTATTCTTGTTGTACACTCTGTTACTACAAATTACATTTTTTTAGGGTTCCGCACTTAAAAAGTATAAACGGAACCCTTATAAGATCATTCATCTGTTTGTCCATCTGTCAGAGCCCGTTTTTTGGTAGACTATGGAACGTGGAAAGTTCAAACTTGGGAGACTTATAAAGGCTATTGACCTGAATATTTATAGATTATTAGCCATTCGCAAATATATTTAGGATAAATTTAGGGAGCTAATAAGGTTACTTGAAAAAAAAAAAATCTTTTAGTATCTCGTGTGAAAGATCTCGTAACAGCGAACTCAAAAATATATTTGTTTTGATTTTAGTTATTCTATTTTCAGAGATATTGTCGACAATGCATGGCAAAAATATGTCCCCCTCCCCTTCTATTTCCGAATCTACTGAAACTAAATTTATGAAAAAATTAGGGGTTGTAGGAGTTTATTTAAACATTGGAGGAAAACTATAGCGATTATCCTAGGTCCAATAGTCTTTGAGAAAATCGCATTTTCCGTTACACACAAACTTTACTATGGGGGCGATCAGCGGGATTTTTCTTTGTCGAGATAATTAAAAATCTATTTAGAAAAACTCGGTATGGACAAAGCAGACATTGCAACTTTGCGAACTCCTTTCAAAGCGCGCGAAGAAATTCGAATTTCATATGATAAATTATATATTAAAATTACTACTCAGATTAATGTTACCAATTTTTGTCAGTAACATTTTATTTTTATTCACATAGTATAACATATTAGTGAAACTTCAACTAAGTAAATTTGTAAAGAGAAAAATTATCTTAAGATGGAAATGAGATTATGTCATGCATTAAGATTATGTTTCAATTAATATTTATTCAATTTTTGTTTTAAAATTCATCTATACAGAAAGGTAATTTATATATGAACGCAAATCTGCTAATACCGAATCTGAAAGAAATAGAGAAAAATTACAATATTCATAAGTTTCCGTCTTAGCAGGTACAGCCTCTTTTATGGAATTTTATTTCTCCGGGAACAGGGTATTTTTAAGATAATATTTCGTTATACACGAATCCCGATTTCACATGTTTCATTGTGCTACAATTACTACAAACTTTCTCAAGGAAAGAAGACTTTCAGATCCTATAACAGAAGGGCCTAAAAATAATAAAAAAAAGTCCTTCCGGCCTGTACCGGGAGGAAAGGGTAGTTTTCATAGTCCATAGTCCATGTTTTTAAAAAAATCAACTCATTTTACTCAAACACCTAAGATAAATTGCTTGGAAACCGGTTATAGAAGATTCAATCCCTGTCTTCGTTAATACTGAATTTGAATGCAAATTTCTGCATGAGAGTTACAGCATAACAAAAATTAGATTGTTTCAAAATGTCAGCCAACCTAGAATTTCAAACTGCCATATCTCTGCTATTTTTTAAGATATAGCAAAAAAAAAAAAAAAAAAAAAAAAAAAATTTCCAGAATTCTTGTATCACGTTCTAACACTTAACACAAACAATTTGTTACATTTATAAATTTTTTAAACATGTTTTTGAATTTAAAAAAATTAAAAAATTTTTCACTGTCCGCTATTTTGAAACAAGATGGCGGATGAATCTGGCCAATGAACTCGTTTGAGACCTTGGTATGTTCTGTATACATGATCAGTCACATTCATATTGGTTCATGAATACGAGAGTTACAGCATAACAAATATCAGATTGTTTCAAAATCTCAGCCACCTAAGAATTTCAAACTGCCATATCTCAGCCATTTTTTAAAATATAGCAAAAACAAAAATGTTCCAGAATCCTTATATCACGTTCTAACACTTAAAAGAAACAATTTTTTCAATTTATGAAATTTTTGTGCATGTTTTTGAATTTAAAAAAAATTAAAAATAGGTAGCCATTTTGAAACAAGATGGCGGATGAAGCTGGCCAACGAACTCGGTCGAGACCTTAGTATGTTCTATACACATGCTCAGTTACATCCAAATCGATTCATAAATAAGAGAGTTACAGCATGACATATGTCAGATATATATATATATATGGATGTATATAAATCAACATTTGAACGGAGGGTGGTTTGGGGGGGGTCTGGGGGTCATGATCGGTGAAAATATACCAAAATGTTTTGGAATTGCTTTCCCCCGAACGGCTGCAATAGGTAGCTTTTTGTGTTGAAAGCTACCTAAAACCCCACGAATAAATACAGTAACTACCTATACTGACGGCTCTCCTAATAAAAGCCTCAACAAAGGTGTGGTACTGGTATTCTCTTTAATAATTCAGATGGATTCAAAACACTGCACAAAGTTAAAACGGGTTTAATAGCATTTAATTTCACTAGAAAATAATTAGCTATTAATAGGGCTCTTTCTTTTTATTTGACTAACCTTGTTATGAGTTCAACAGAAGGACTAGTTATCCCATCTGACTCAAAATTAACCTTAGATGTGATAAAATATGGGAAACTAACATAATCTGCACCATAAATGACTTACATAAACAAATGAATTGCAAAGGAAAATTCTTCATCTTTCACTGGATAAATGCACATGTAAACACTGAGGACAATGAATGTACTAATTCACTGGCCAAGGAAGTACAAATCTCAATTCTGTCTTCTCCTACTATCGCACTAGCAGATGCAAATGTAGTGGCCCAGTGCAAATTTTTTACTGAGCTCCGAAAGAAATAATTTATTATAGATTTTTAAGTTCTCCAGAAAAACAGCATCTGCAATAGCAAGACTTACAAGGAGACCGCCAAACATGATGCGCACAGATTTTGATGATTTTAAAGTATGTTGTAGGGATCATACCCCTAACTATTCAGGTCAAAGGTTTCCTTCAAATGGGCTTTATTTTTCGAGAAATTTCGTTTTAAAGTTAAGCATGCATTTCAAATGCCATTACTTCGCGAGCTTGGAAAAGGTCTCAGTGGTTCCGTGGTAGCGTTCGCGATTTGAGAGCCGCAGATGGGTGTTCTGTCCTCTCCTGTCACTTTTACCTTTTTTAACAAATTTTATATATTTGTCGCGTTATAAGTTGTATGCAGAATTATGAACTCTGCATCTTTGAACTTTTTGATATTTTCCTAATAAATTCCATTTACATTTTCGAATATTTCGTAAAAATTTACGTTTTTTTTTTTTTTTTTATGTACAGTTTTGAAATTAATATTTCTATTGACGAAATTCCAAACTAACTAATTCCAAAAACATATCTTGAAAGGAATAATAAAATATTAAAGCAATAACGATTATATCCAAGTTTTAGCCAGTTATATATACATATTTTTTATGTTATTTAAATACATTTACCTGTAAAGTTCAAACTCACCGTCATTTTTGATTTGCACAAATAAAAAATAATGTATTACAATTAATTTTTTTTCAGTCTAACAAGTCGATGCCATACAGAAAAATTCAACTAGAAATGAAAAATCGTTTGTAAATTACAATACATATAAAAAATATCTGAAAAAAAAAATCGTCTGCAACGACTTTTACGGTAATATCAGAATAACTAAAATTTTCTTTTTATCAATTTCGTTTCGCTTCCTTTGCAGACAAATATCACGTTTGAAATAATTTCTTTTTCAAATTTAATGCATTTTTAAATATATTTATTACAATTTAAGTCTTTAAAGAATATATAATATGCTAATTTATACATTCTTGCAATATTGTTAAAACAATTATTTAAAAGCGATTTTTAATGCGAAATTTGTTTAGAATATTTTTGCGATAGGTATAACACAATTAGTTCCATATTTAATAAACTAAAAATGTCGATGTCGGTGATGATAAATATTTTAGTATTTCAGCAGTTAACATATTTCAATATATTTAGAACAAATCAAATATTAAAAGGATATATTATTTTGTTAATTTTTTTCTTAATCATTTAATTTCTTTTTAAATAGAAAATGTAAATTAAAAAAAAATGTATTATTTCATAAATACAATAAATAAATAAGTAAATATACATAAATGTAAACAATAATCATTTTAAAAAGACGAGATATCAAGACATAAATTAGTTTGGATTTTCGTCAGCAGAAATATTCGAATAAAAATTGCGCAAAAACTATAAATTTTCACGCAATATTCGAAAATGCAAATGGAATTTATTAGGAAAATATCAAAAAGTTCAAAGATGCAGAATTCATAATTCTGCATACAACTTATAACGCGACTAATATATAAAATTTGTTAAAAAAAAAGGTAAAAGTCACAGAAGAGGACAGAACACCCATCCGCGGATCTCAAATCGCGAAAGCTACCACGGCACCACGGAGACCATGTCTAGGATCGCGAAGTAATGGCATTTGAAATGCATGCTGAACTTTAACACGAAATTTCTCGAAAACTAAAGCCCATTTGAAGGAAACCTTTGACCTGAATAGTTAGGGGTATGATCCCTACAACATACTTTAAAATCATCAAAATCTGTGCGGATCATGTTTGGCGGTCTCCTTGTTAGAATTTTTTTAAAAAGGTATGAAAACCCATTCTGACGGCACAAGATCCTATATTAATTGCAAAAACTCTCTCAACTAGCTCCAAAGCATATTTGTAACTGTTTAGATATCGCAGGACACTTTTTTAAATTTTTCAGTTACCACCCCAGAACTTCTCTATAGCTCATAAGCATCTGATTTTGCAGCTGCTGTTGTCCAGGTTTTAAAAGTTATTTGGTTTCTTTTTTCTCCTGCGTAATACATGGAGACGACGTCAATATTGTGTTACGAAAATGTGTTTTAGGTGTTTTTTCTTAAGGTCTTATTCAAACATTATCAATACTCTTTTGTTGTGGAAAAGCAAAATCGATATCAAACAGTTCGGAGTTCCCAATCATGTTTCGCCGTAATTTATAAGCCCTGCACATTTCATACATTGTCAGAAAAACTCGTCTTTATACACTAAACTATTCCTCATTTTCAATAAATAATTTCCGTACTCCTAGAAAACATGTTTTTTCCGTGAATGCTTCCTGAAAGTTTGAAGAAGATAGGGAAATTCCGTTTATTCCCTGCACGCATGCGTATTGCACGCAAGCGCATTTATTTAAACATAAAAAACTGAAAATTAAATAAATTAAAATTTTGAATTTATTAAAAAATAAAAAAATAGTGCTTTTGAATTAAAAAATGTAACAATTAACTTTCCCATTTATTTAAAATTATTTGCAATTTATTTTTTTAAAATTAAAGAAATATTCTCACTTAAAATGTATTCTAAGCAAACAGATTAAAATTTATATATGTAATAGTTAAATTAAATTAAGAAAAAATCGATTTTACTCAAAAAAGCAACAAACAAAATTAATGCTTTCGAATTTAAAAAAAGTAACAAATAATTTTCTCATTCATTTAAAATTATTCACAATTTTTTTTTAAGTTATAAAAAAAACACACTGAAATTATATTCTAAACGAATACATTCAAAAAATAGATAATGGTTGAAAATAAATCGATTTTACTCAAAAATGCAAACATTTTTTCTCGAATTTAATTAAAAATATAATATTCATATTTTACATTTAACAATCAAATTAAGAATATATATCATTCATATTTTTATCCTCCATTAATACTAAAATGTTAAAACCCCAACCATCATCTCATAACGACGAAATCTCCCCGCAATTAACTTCAAAATTGTCAGGTTTCTGAACCCCAAATTATTCAAGTCCTATGCAGCCATTTGAAGAAAACCCGTTTCATAGTTTCAAACTCTTATTCTAGCAACCGCTCGTTGGTTTTACTGGTAAGACACTTGACTCAAGGTACTGAGGCCCCTTGATCGACACCAAGGTCAGCCAAAATATATTTTTGAAATATATCAAGTAATAATTACTTCCGTAGTTGTACATAGATGGCGGCACAAAGAGTTTTTAAAACTGAAGTTCATCAAATAACGGAAAATTTCCCCCCTGTAACAGAGAAAAAATAAAGAGACATTCTTCAAATAACGGAAATATTCCGACAGCAGTTCTGCTAGGAATATTTCTGTGATTTGAAGGAAGTATTTCTGAAAGTGTGGCTATTTCAAAAAGTTTAGGAATTTTGTAATTATATATATTCCTGTTATCCAAGCAAATTTGTGATATTTGCTCATTTAATATTGTTTTCTTGCAAGATAGATCACGAAAGAACTGTGTTTATTCGTTGATGTATATGTTGCATCAAAATATGCTAGGAATTGTATTTTATTATTTTTGTAAAGATCCATTGGGTATTTCACTGTATAAGAGGGCAAAGATCCCTGAATGTGGAAAAGGAGTAATCCTCCTGATTATGGAGAGGGGCTGAAGAAACCATACAAATAAATTACACTTGAAAATATTAAAAATATGTCTCATTATTTAAGTCCCAAGCCGCCATATGAAGAAACTCGTATCATCGTTTCAAATTCTTATTCTAAAAAGCGCTGGTTGGTCTTACTGGTAAGGCACTTGACTCAAGGCGCTGAGAGCCCTTGATCGACCCCAAGGTCAGCCAAAAGATATTCTTGAAATATATCAAGTAATAATCACTTCTGTAGTTGTCCATAGATGACGGCACAAAGAGAGATGTAGTTTTTTTAAAACCGACGTTTTTCAAATAACGCAAAATGTCTCTCCTGTAACAGAGATAAAATAAAGAGACATTCTTCAGATAACGGAAACATTCCTAGAGTAGTTCTGTCAGGAATATTTCCGTGATTTGAAGAAAGTATTTCTGAGAGTGTAGCTGTTTAAAAAAGTTTAGGAATTTTGTTATATATATATATATATATATATATATATATATATTATCCTAATACAATCGGAAGAAAGATTTTTAACTATAATGCATTTTCAAAAAATACATCTGATGCTAGTACTTTTCAGTGTAAATGCAATGACCCCACTCTAAAAAAATTCATTAATAATGATCATGGACATATAATCACTGGTAATCTTAATATTGTGAATGATTATAAACTACAAAAACTAATGGGTTATGGTACTAAATATAGACTTCCTTCTAAATTTAATGTAAATTCTATTATAAAACAGTTTACATACGATATAGACATTTTTATTTATAAAATTTCAATCTCATATAGTAAACCTATTGAATATTTTAATCAATGGAAAATACTTGTTATTGAAAAATTAAGTTCGTCTTTAAAACATAATTTATCGCATATGGTTAAAATTAACACAAAACATATGTTCCAGCAAATTACTAAATTACAAAAAAAAACTATGTAATAACATATATTGACAAATCTCCTAATAATTATGCAATCATATGTAAAGCTTATTATCACCAACTACTTACATCCTGTATTTATACTAACAATTCTTTTAAAAAACTAATGAAAATGTAATTGTAAACAATCGTAAAATTCACAGTTATTATAAATTATTAAATATCACTTCTACTAACTTTAATTATCCTTATTTAGTTCTTATACCCAAATTTCATAAAAATCCAATTAAATTTAGGACTGTAACTACAGGATGCAATACATATAATAATATAGCCAATAAACATCTATTAAAAATTCTCAATCAAATTTATACACTGACAACATCCACTGATAATACACATTGTATAAAAAATAGCTATCAACTAGTCAATATTTTGAAAAATCTTAAATGTGTTAACAATATAATGACATATGATTTCAAAGATCTATTTAATAATATAGATTTATTAGATCTACATAATATTATAAATGCATTATTTAATAAGTATCATCATTCACTTAATTTACCAATTCATATAGATACAGCTTATTTTAAAACTTTAACAAATTTCATTATATATAATAATTATATAATGCATGATAACACGTTATATTTACAGAAAGTCGGTATACCACAAGGGGGATGTACATCTAGTATACTTTCAGACTTATACTTGTATCATTATGAACGTACTTTTATTAACAGTAATATACATTTATATCGTTATATTGATGACATAATTTTAATTGCCACTGATCACACTAATATTTCTATATTTCCAGTTGATTATCCTACTAATTTAGAATTAACGGAAAACCTCCTTTCTAACAATACTATTAACTTTTTAGATCTTAAAATTACACTTAAAGAAAACAAAACAATAATTGATCTATTTGACAAACGTAAAGAATTTAAATTTAAAGTTAATTCATTTACTAATTTTAAATCATGTCTACATAATTCTGTATATCGTAATATACTCCTTAATCATATTTATAGATTAAAAAATTTATGTTCTTCTCAACTAATTAACAAAAATATTAAAAAACTTATCTATGATGCATTACAACATGGTTTTCCAAAAAAAATTCATATATTCTTTAATATATAGTTAGTTCTTATATGATCTTTACAACCAAATTAACACATGCGTTAAAATGTATAAAAAAAATCATATAATCTTATTAAAAAAATATTATAACAGGACGGTTGGGTGGGTAGACGTTGGATTGAGGAGGTGTGTGGCGGAGTTGTATGGAAAAATACGCATGGTTAATTTATATTATTAATAAAAAAAATGGGGGCATTTTGATTTACACAATTGTTTGATATTACACATTTTATAATGGACTGCGATGTGATTTTTTTATATGTATATTAATTTAGTTAAATGTACATATTCATTATTGAATTTATTTAAATAAATTTATATTCATTAATATTAAGAATGTTTTTGTTCTAATGATTTGGATTAATACCTACGGTGGACAATATCATATTAACTTCTAATATAATGTATACTTTTCTACAGTGTTAATATAATATGTTTTAATTTTTATTAAACGTTCTACCCTTACAACTTATATTAAGTGTTTATAATTTTTTTTAACTTTGTATGAAGAAACATTGTATGTGACTAATTCATTTCAATATTTAATTAATATTAATTTAAATTCTTTGTATCTTAATTAAAATTTTTAGTATTTTATTTTAATTTAATTTATGTGTTGTTGCATTTTTGCACAGTTATTTAATCGTTTTTGTCATTTAATGGTACATATTTTATGTTGCTTTAATTATTAATTTTTCCATCTTACTACTTATTTTTAACATAGAATTATTCATTAATACATCCATTACTTTATTGTAATTCGATATTCTATTTATTAGTTAATTTCATTTATTTATTATTTAACTAATTGCTATCATTTAAGATAGTAATTTGGTTTAATTATTAAACATTAATTTCCATCCAATACTTTCTATTCAGATTATATTCACTTTTACCAATAGATGGCAGCACTAATGTTCCTGTTTGCTTTGCAATTTTCATATTATTCTAATATTATTTATGGCAACATTGTAAAGCATTTTATATTTCTAAAATTGGCAACATGTAATTTTTTTCTTTTTTTGCAATTCATTCCCTAGTTATGTTGTGTTTCATGATGGTTCTTGTGGAGCACAGGTACCTTTTTAATCATTTTGGATTTTATACTTTCTGACTCTATTTAATGATTTCTCTGTATATTTTAAGTTTGGCTTCTTTCCTTTTTAATCTTGTATTTTATTTTTTATTTTATCACAGGTTTGCTTCATTGTTTATGAGATGTAGTCCCAAAATCATATTCTTTAGCAATGTATGGCTAATATGATGATGAAACATCTCATTTCATTTTATTTGTGGTATTTAGGCATTTGGGACTTGATAATTCTGTCTAAATTCCACAAATTTCATTTCATTCATTTAATTCCATTTATTCAATTTTTAATTTAATTTCTTATTCTTTTAATATGTTTTTGTTTCCATATTCAGTGTGCTGGGGAATCATTAATTGTCATCTAATTATTACATACTTAATTATTATTTCATTGTATCAGTTGGTGTTATGATAATGTTTCATTTATGGTTATATATATATATATATATATATATATATATATATATATGTTAACCAAGTAAATTTGTGATATTTGTGATATTCGCTCATTTAATATTTTGTTTTTGCAAGATAGGTCTCGAAAGAGCTGAGTTAATTCTTCGTTGATGCATCAGAATATGCTAGGAATTGCATTTTATTATTTTTATAAAGATCCATTGGGTATTTCACTGTATAAGAGAGAAAAGATCCCTGAATGTGGAAAAGGAATAATAATCCTGATTATGGAAAGGGGCCGAAGAAACCATACAAAAAACTACCCTTGAAAAGATTAAAAATATGTCTCATCTGCAGATTGTATATTATTATTGTAAAAAAGAATTCCCATCTTTACATAAAAATTGATTAGCTTAAAACAATGGATGAATTTTAAAAGATATGGATTTGGAACAAATAATAATTAAAGATGACATTCTAAAACTTTTATTTAAACATTTAAAAAAATAATAACGTCGAATTTCGACGGTGCCTTTAGGCAGATGCACATGCGGATAGGCACATGCGGATAGGAGCTCATTCGGTTGCATTATCACAGGAGGAGAGACGTGTGCTTTATTTACTATGTTCCTTTATTTACTGAATATGACATAGACGTAGGAATATACTATTTGTATGATACTTTACAGGTCCATGAAATTTTCTTTATTGCAGTGGTGAATATGGCGGTGTTGTCGAACTGCTTTGCAGTACACAGATGTTTATGGATTGTTTGTTTGGAGTTTGCATTGAAAATAGTTCTGTATTTCACTGGGGGGTGGGAAACTTTTAAAATAAATTTTTTGAAACACTGTTTTATACTCTCATCATCTAAAATAATAAAGCTTATTTTACTGATATTGTTATAGATTTTTTTTTTCGTCAAGTTTTGACGTGTTCCAACTAGTTTTCTATAAAAACGGTTAAGTGACTGGACAGTTTGCTGCGAAATTTTAACAGTCTAGATAGCCGTTTCACATGATAAAATATTAATCGGATTAATTGTGTTACCAATTTTTTGATATCAGAGATATGTTATTTTTATCAATGGCATAGCATATCAGAAAAACTTCGACAAAGTAAATTTGTAAAAGAGAAGATTATATCAAGATTATTATAATATGTCAAAATTATTATAACATACATGTATGTGATATATGTTTTAAAATTGATTAATTTTATTTTCGAAATTTATCTGTAGAGAAAGACAAAATAATTAATATTTATTTGGAATAAAACTTTGACTTGTTATAATTGTATAAGTACTCCCTCTTAATAAAAAATACATTAGAATTTAAAGAACTTTAATTCAGTTTCATTTCTAATGGGTATTTGCTGTAAAAAAGAATAAATGCAAGAGATCAAATACTTTAAATACATTAAATTAAGATGCGTCAAAACAATTAAATATTTAAAAAGACGTACATGATGCTAATACATTTCTTAAAAGTTCCTTAAAAAAAAAAAAAAAACTTTCTTTTTTAATAAACGAATAAGGGCATGTTAAATCTTACAGTCAGAGTTTTATTTCCACTTTGCATATAATCTTTATAGGAAACACGTGATCAAAATTTCCGACTTACACGTTTGAGTTCGTGATTCAGGTGTACTTATAATAATATTATTTATAATAATATTTATAATATATTAATATTATTTATTAAATATGATTATAGTAATAATAATATTTAATATTCTCGTTGTACACTTTGTTATTTGAAATTTTAATTTTATAAAAGTTAAAAAAAAATATATTTTAAAGCCTCTTTGAAAATCCACTTTCATAATTTTATTCATTATTACATTATATTCAAACATGTTCACTCATTTAAAATTTAATTATGCCTAAATAAGCATCTAATCCTTTTTTTAAATTTTGTTTTCTAGTATTTAAATAAATAACTAAAGAACAAACTGCGAAGATGAGCGAAAAGACGACGCAGCTGTGAAATTTCCGGGACGGAGTATAATCTTGAAAAATATACTTTGAATATTTGAAATTGAATTAGTTCAGCTTGGAAACAGCTTCGGAATTTCCGATCATGTATCGACTATATGTTCCTGAACATTCGTAAAGCTGTTTAAATATTTTAGGAATTTTGTGCGAAGTAAAATTACGATATTTGTGTGATTAACATTTTTCTCTTGCCAAATATAGGTCTTGAAATAGCATTATTATTATTAAACATTTCACTTATTTCAGCATTTCTGTAATTCTTTCTTGTAGACATTTACATTTGATATAAAGATTGTTGTTTGATATAATAAATTATATCTAAATAATTATAATGAAATAAATTTCACCAATTAACATCAGAGATAAGCTATTTTTATTCATGACATCGCACGTCTGTAGAAGTTGAAATAATTGAGTATTGATAAAGGAGAATATTATCTTCAGAAGAGTGTAAGTCGTTAGATCAATGTTAAGATGAGTATATATTTTAGGAAATTTGTAATATACATAATTTTTACGAAGTATATTTGTGACGTTTCTCTAATTAATATTTTCCTCACGCAAGACAGGCCTTGAAAAATAATATTATTTTACAAAGTCACTTCTAGATATCTGCATATTTTAGAAACACTTTCTTGAAATTTGTTTTTCATGACATGGATCGTTATTTTCTATTATAAACTACATCCAGAAATTACTAATCATATTAATTTTAATCAGTTAATATCAGTGATATGTCATTTTTAATCATGCGGTTCAACATATTAGTAGAACTTCAATACATTTGTAAGGAGAAAGATTATCTTAAGATGACGATGAGTTTAACATGCATAATGATTATGACTTTAGATTAATTTTTGACACAATTATTCAAATTGGTAAACATCTCATATGATTATGACTTTGTTGTAATATTTATTAAATTTTAGTTTTTTTAATTTATCTGAGGAGAAAGATAATATAATATATTCATTTCTAGAATAAAACTTTGGTTTATTATAATTTTATAAATACTCCCTTTTAATAATAAAAAAAGGGTCTAGAATATATCGAACTTTAAAGTTAGAGTTAATAGGTATTTGATGAAAAAAAATGAATCAAGAGTTCAAATACTTTGACAATATGAAAACAAGATACATTAAACATAGCTCCCAATCTTCAATTGCAACCTGAATAGCTAACAACTTTCCGTTTTTTTTCAAGTTAGATAAATATATTTTGATCCAGAAATTTGTTGAATAAAATGTGCCTAATTTCTATGGGGAACTAATTTTTTTTTAATCTTCTAATTAAAATTTCTGGTTCACTCTTAAAATCTGCCTTTTTAACACTTTCCAACATAGTTGAAAAAAAAATGTATCAAGAGTTCAAATATTTTGACAATATGAAAACAAGACACATTAAACATAGCTCACAATCGTCAATTGCAACCTGAATAGCTAACAACTTTCCGTTTTTTTCAAGTTAGATAAATATATTTTGATCCAGAAATTTGTTGAATAAAATGTGCCTAATTTCTATGGGGAACTAATTTTTTTTATCTTCTAATTAAAATTTCTGGTTCACTCTTAAAATCTGCCTTTTTAACACTTTTCAACATAGTTGAAAGTGTTTATGAATTCGGTTTGTCTGTCTGCCGTCTGCCGTTTGTCGTACTCTAACTCGC
This sequence comes from Maratus michaelseni, assembly GCA_963931845.1. NCBI lineage: Eukaryota > Metazoa > Arthropoda > Arachnida > Araneae > Salticidae > Maratus > Maratus michaelseni. The sequence continues at coordinate 207,087,050 of OZ007588.1, forward strand.
GTAAATATATTCCGATTGTAATGCGACTGATATATGTTATTGATGTTTACTATAGCTTGTTCGATATTAAAAATGAAGTATGTAGCATTTATAGTTCCTTTACAGGGACACTCAAAAGAATTCTGTTACATTACGATCTAGAGAGAAAAATCGTTTGTGGTGGGTGCACTTTAAAAATGTTACACTATTTCAAACATACTGAAAGTGATATATATCACTGAGGTGTGTGATGATGTACTGCATGATGCTATAGCCTCCCGAGACCCCGCGTCCATCCTATTGGACATTTTTATTTTTCGTATAAAATAATTAATTTCAGTTGGAACTTGTAAAACTTACTATCCATTATAATCGATAGTCTAGTGATGCTATCTGAATACCAAAAGAGTAAAAAAAAAAAAAAAAAAAAAAAAAACGCAGCAAAATGTGCATTTTAATCATTTGAAAATGGCGGCGAACAGTGAAAGATTGTTGAAGGTTTTAACTCAAATTTCATATATTTTTTAAAAGTATTTTGATATTAATGCAGCATATATCTATTTTAAATGTTGTATTAATGGAATTAAATGGTAGTTTAAGTAATTCAGTGAATATTTTGGGGAATAAATATACCTTTTTATTGATGTCCATTACATTGGACGTTGGGTCTTTATCAGTTATTTACATTCATATTAGGATATTTTTGAATACTGAAGGTAAAGATTGTTTTTTACTCAAAATTCCATACTTTATTGAAAAATAAGCAAATACAGAAGTAGATAATATACATTTCTCTTCGTAATTAAATAATTAATTAAATATTGTCCTAGAAGTGTATAATTATTTTGACAAAATGCTTGTTCCAAATTAGTACATTGTTTAATTTTTGATTTCAGTGAAACGTCTTTTTTTGCAATATTTAATAAAAAAAGAGATTTACAAATAAGCTTTTCTTTTAATATGTTTTTTTTCTTAATCGTTGCAAGATTTTTGTATTTTTTTTTGTTAGTATGTTGATTCTAATTAAATTGATTAACTTAATCAAATTAAAATAACCAAATCCAAATAAAAATATAATTAAAGATAGCATTATAAGATTATAAATAATCTAATTTTTATTTCTTTTAAATATTTACATGGCATTCAATTGCCAATTGTGGTAGCTGTGCCACTAATTATTATCATTATGCTAGGAAACAAAAGGTGTTGTTGAGATAGATTTAAAACAAAATTCTAATTGAAAATTATTTAAAAGGTCAGTAAACCGACCTACACTTTTTCTACTTCATGATGTAAAAATTGAAATTATGTTATGCTTAGAATGTATGGATGAGTAATAAAAACACATTTCTGACGGCAGAAAAGTTTGCAATGAAAGAAATAAGACTTTGTTGCTAGCAGGTCTGATTTTTGAGGACTATATTTTTTTAGAGATATTTAGAAACTAGCGTTATTTAAATCTAGAGAAAGTTATTGATACAATTTTAGAAGCAATAAATAAATTGTGACGTGTCAGAGCTTGACATTAGTGATGAACGTAAGAAGTAAGAAAATAACAAAGAAATTGGATTCATGGAAATTCATCCCTTTATTATACTTCAAAGTGCTTAGTACGAATCAGCTTTAGAGGAAATAGAAGTTGAGTTATTCAAGTCATGACGAAAACTCAAGCCCTATCACTTCTCTACCTAGCAACTACGCACAAACGCAAAAGATCGGACAAAAGTAAGTTTACTCAGTTCTAAAAAGAGTATCCAACAGTTACCTAAAATAATGGGCAAATAAAATGCATTGTGAGGCAAAATTAAATTTTATTAAAAAAAAGCTAAATTTGTGTACATGAAATGCAACTTGTATATCTGTTTAACTACCAAAAATAATTGCTTTGCAGAAGCACATTCATAAAATACTGAATTTTAAGTTCGTCTTTTTTTTTTTTTTTTTTTTTTTTTTTTTTGTGTGTGTGTGTGTGTGTGTGTGTGTGTAATGAATTTTTAATAATGAAAATTATTATTATTTAGTGTCTAATGAAATTTTGTGTCATTATTTTTTGTCCAATATTAAGAATTTTCCATTCAGATTCATGTATGTCATTAATATGTTTTTCACAAGACGAAGACCCAATGTCCATTTTATTGGACATGCTAAAAAACTATATATCCTAATAATATTATAAATCTGATTGTGCGCAAATGTTAGGCTGAAGCCAGCGTCAAAATGGAGCATTTAATGATCCTGTATCTTTGCATATAGGCTGATTATAACCCTCATATGAGCATAGGCTGGTTTTTGTTTATTTTATTCAACTATTTTTCTTAATAATTCAAAATTTCGTTATTTTCATTGAGAATAAATGGACATTTTTTCGTATAGCATTTTAAAATGGTTAAATTTACTTTACCGTTGCTAATACTTTATCGTTGCCAAAACTAATTCAAAACCCGAAAAAATAATTTTTACTCAACAATTTAGTTTCAATTGAAAAATTTTCACGGGAAAAATGAAAATGAAATTTATTTAATTCTTTAATTTTTTTATTAAAGAATTAAGAAGAAGATTAAATAATATTATTAGAAATAAAACGTACTTTTTTTAGTTTTTGATAATAATACAAGGTTTCAATCTGCGTAACCATAGGAAACAGGCGAATATGACATCATTTATCGAAAATAAAGCGGATATGCTTTGATTGGTAGAATAAAATGATCTTGGGGTTTTTCTTCACTTTTTTTTTCTTTTTTTTTTTCTTTTGTATGGTAACAATACTTGCCGTTTTACCGTCTGCTCACGGCTAATATAACTATACCGTATTTTTTATTTAAATTTTAAAAAAGTAAAAGAAGTTTCAAAAGAAAATGGTTAGCAAATGTCAATAATATGCTCCTCAAAATTATCCATATCGTAAATGATGTCATGGATAGCGAGAAATAGTGATTTTTCATTCTTAAAACTAAAAGAAATAACTCGATTACCTAAAAAAAAATTACAAATGTTAATAGTTCCATTTTTGTTGATAAAACCTAAAGATTTAATATTATTTCGTTAAAGTAACATAATTTTCCCTATGCCAGTATTGAAATTAATTGCCTGGAAAAGAAAATTAACAAGAATTATGTCATTAAAAAGGGATTTCTCTGGGGGAAAAGGAAACGTCATATTTGAAATAAAACGGGAATTTTCCAATATGTTTTAAAATGAGTGTGAATCAATTCCTTACATTAATAATACAAGGATCAATAAGTATAGAAAGTAGATGAGTTTCACGCCATATATATAACGAAAAATTTAAATGTTTTGTTATCTATACTGATTATAGCATGATTATCCGTTATTTCGTTCCGCATGAGTATCCGAGTTTTCTTCAAAAAATCACATCATAATTTTAAGAAAAGGAAAATGAACATGAATCTATTATATTAAAATCTGACCGTGTGTTTGTATTTCGCAACTACTCCTAGACTATCGAACGCAACGCGATTTACTACCGGTTAATTTACTACCGGTTTAGCGAATACCGGTTATAATTGATCCGAGGATGTCACACAAATGCCATTTTTTTTAACGAAGTTTCTCTAAAAACGGAAAGTAACTTACTCCATATTTGTGTATAAAAAAGGAGAAATAAAACAGATCAGTATATTTTTTACACCATTTTCTCATTAAAACTGAAAAACAGAATTTATTTTCACTTTGAATAGATGGTGAAAACAAAATCTTGATTTCAGTAAATTATCCGAAAAATACAAACATATTTTCACATATTCAAACTTCATGAATCAATTTATTCTAGAGAACAAAAATTGCCTGCCAATATACTGTCATTTAGAAAACAAGATTTGTTTCAACTATATATTAAACCAAGGAGGCAGAATTGAATTTAAAGAAAAAACATATACTATTTCTAATTAATGTTTTTTTAAGGATGGCTGTTAAAACGTTTCACAAAGGCGTTAAAAGTAAAATTGTTTATCAGGTAAAATTGACATTTGTTTCACCCAATTCGTCTATTTCCACGATTTTATTTGGCCCTCCTTTTGCATTGTTTGCAATTTCATTTTCGCGATTATTTGGCACAAAATTTCATTTTTTTAAGACTGAGTTATGTCAAGGTCCCTATAATAATAAATACCGTATTGTCTCCTATGAAATGTGATAAATAGTTAGTTAATTATTAACGTTTTTAATTATTGGGAGTAAAATATTTTGCTTAATTAATGTATTTATTCTTCTTTTAATGTTGCGTGAACGAAGTCACGTTTAACAGCTAGTATGTATATATATTAAATAAATGAACATATTTATTGATTTCTAGTCTCAAAAGGGCCAATAATCTGAATTATGGTAAAATTTGCGCGAAAAATACGAGATTGAGTCTCAAGAGGATATAATAAGATGTGCAGGGCATTTATTGTTCATTTACAGGGAGGCAATTACAGTACTGTCTATCAATAATAATTGAATAATAATGGCTAGAAGTGCATTTTCAGTTGTGGTACGCGTTTTTAAATTTAACTCATTTTATGAATATTACTTGGTGTATATAAATTCTATAAATCCTATACAGGGCTGCATAAAAGATCTCGGGTATATTTTCATTTATTGGAGAAATTTGCTGTAGGGAAATTTTCAACTGCGTTTTCTAACTGAAGTAAATTTTAGAATACTATGTAGTATGTACACAAATCTATAGATCCTATATAGGACTGCACAAAAGAATTCGGATACTTTTCAGACTATTAACAGTAATTACTGGAATTGGGTTTTCAAATGTGTTATGCGTTTTCGAAATTGATTACTTAGACATCATATTTCACCATAATATACTGTGAAGATTTATTATAGTATTCTGAATAGGTTGTAAATTTTTCTATAATCTATGCTTGACGCATGATTGTTCTTTCTTTTATTACTTTTCATCATACGTAGCATAGGATCTTGTAATCGTTTTGAAAATCGAAAAAAAATTTTTTGACTGATTTACACGTTTTAGACACTGGAGATTCCGAAAAACATATTTTTAGAAAAAAAAAAATTGTCGTCCGCCTGTGTGGCAGAAAACGATTTATCTCCCGAACAAATTGACATAGAGACTTGAAATTTGGTATGTACTTATTATGTAACATTGGGAATAAGCTTATCGAATTTCAGTAACCTCGATTATTCGTAACTATTTTTTTTGTGGAACTCTCGAAACATTGGTTCTGATAAAAGGTATATGAAAATTTTCGAAATTGTTTATTTTAAGGAGTGAATATAAAAGACAATAAAAAAACATAGATTTTGCATAAAGAACAAAGTCAATCGGATAATTAGTTGCCGAGATATTTGTGATCCTATTTACCACACTCTTCGATTTTTCATGACCCCGCATTTCATTCAAATTCCAATTCAAAGATGTATTTTAATTGTAAATGAGACGCTTAATCCGATTCAGTAAACCGTTAGTTAATATGATTATCAATTTTGGAGTTATAAGGATGTTTCTTTTACGCAATTCAGTAATGCAGCATTTAAAGTTTAGGACGCCATCAAGTCACGATTTTATTCGAATTGCAATGCATTTTATAAATAGTTTACACATGTTTTACTTTCATATTTTACATTATGCATATCGATGATAGGTAAGTATTACGGTGACCCCCAACGACTAGTTTTCAATTTACATTTACTGAAGACTCCATACTTCAGTTCAGCACCTGCGCACTCCACACTACTGTGGTTTGGGATTTCGTAACTACTTATAACTTTGTTGGCAATAATTTATTGATAAAAAGAATTAACAAATGATTCCTATATGAAATTTAATGAGGATTCGAACTGTGAAATTAATTTTTATATCCGATTTATTTTTGTTAATGAAAAATGGAAAGTACTGAAAAAAAATCTTAAAAACTCTTAAAAAAGACTCTGACATTTGAAATTTTGGTCACTGCACTAGTTTGGAGCTCACTGGTTAAAGCAACTCCGTGGCCAAAATATCAATATGTAATAATACTTAATATTCTTGTTGTGCACTTCGTAACTTGAATTTCGCAGAGTTTTAATTATAAAAATCCTCTACACATATATATATATATGTAATAAAACTTTTGTGAATAATAAACATTAAATAACATAAAAAAACGACAAAATACGAACCGATAATTATAATACAATACAAAGACATACATCGAAAAATGTAAGATTCTGAAAATTAAATATGTGGAAAAAAATTATGAAGGAATGTTGAGAAATATAAGAAAAAAAAAATCCAATTTGCGGAATTTAAAAATATTACAAGAAGTAGATAAAAATTTATATTGTGAAACACTTTATCAAGGGTAATATTCCACAAATATAATAATTGGTTATTGATTTCTGTTTGAGTAAATAAGCCTGAATTTTATTTAATTTACTCAAATTGTTCGATCAGCAACGCTGCATCATGTAAAGAAAATTAAATAAAAATGGAAGATATTGAAAAACTAAACAAAATAGGTGCAAAAACAATTAATTAGGGAACATTATGAAAGATACATAAAAAAAATTACTGAAAAAATGAAAGACAAAAGAAGCAAAATGAACCCACTTAATAAACTATTTCAACAAATTAACATCCACTGTAATCAAGAGCACATGTCCAAGCGAAAGTACATATCCATGAGTACACTTATCAGTTAAAGTTACAATGAATTAAAATTCAACGATTTTAACAAATTGAAAAGTAAATCTAATAGATCAATAAAATATTTTTATATTATTTAAAAACTAAAGATAATAATAATAATAATAATAATAATAATAATAATATATATTTTTCTGAAAACGTTTTCATGCCTTCAAATCTACTTTCATAATTGTATTCATTATTCCGAAGTACTATTCAAATTTTCTCACTCATTTTAAATTTAACTGCACTAAAATAAGCGTATAATCCTTTTTTAATTTTGCTTACTAGGATTTCAATGATTAACTAAAGAACAAAGTGTGAGATGAATGAAAAGAGATGCAACTGCGAAATTTCATGATTTGTGTATAATCATGAAAAATATTCATGAATATTTGAAACTAAATTGGCCGAATTTGGAAAAAAGCTTCGAAATTTCTGATCATGTATCATTGGAATTCATAAACCCCGCTCATTTTAAAGCTGTTTAAATATTCTAGGAATTTTGCAATACCCATATCCTTTATCATGTAAATTTGTAATATTTGTGTATTTAATATTTTTCTTTTGAAAAAATGTTTCAAAGGATTGGTAAATATTAAACAATGTCAACTGTACATATTTGCACTTATTAATAATCTTTACTTGAAGAAATTTTCAATTCATATCATAAATCGTTATGTATTCTTTGATATAAAAATTATATGTAAGCATAACTAATAATATTAATGTTATCAGTTTATAGCAGATATATCTTATTTTTATTCATTGCATAACATAATGGTAGAACTTCAATTATAAATTTGAAACTACTTCATAAATTTGAAAAGATTATCTTTAGACTAGTGAAAAAATTACTGGTGTAATAAGCTAAATAAGTCGTAATATTTATTAAAGTTTTGTTTAAAAAATTATCTTAATAGCAAGATAAGATGTATAAATTAGCCTATGACATATTGTCCAAAATCTTATAAGTGTGATTTCTCAATTCCCAGTATATATCTCGGCATTTCTTTGCAATATAAATTCTCATTTAATGTTAAGATGTTTCTCTGTGATTTTTCCACAATATTATGTTACTTCTACTGTAAAAATCTGCTTTTTTTCTTTAAATCTTTAAAATTGAATTTAAATATCTCAAAAGTCATTACCGTCCTCTGTCCTCAACCCATAACTTGATAGTTAAAACCATCAAAAAACAATAATTATTAAAAAATTTAGAAAAACCAATACATTTCTTATAAATATTAATCTCATGAAGCATAATAATATAATTTTTATATGAGTGAAACGTGTAATATTTTTTTGTTAAGTTTAAAGTTGTGTCCCTCACTTTTTTGGTTACTACTGTCCCGGTGTATGAATATCCTCATATTTACACCAGATGGCAGTATGTCGTCATTTTCAGTATTGTTTCCTGTAAGGAAGCTCAGGTTGTTCTTAAAAATTTGCCATTCCTTGCTGTTTGTTCATAAAAAAGATTTCTTGGATTGAAAAAATAAAAATGTAGAAAAGGTTAAGCCTACCTTTATTAACCGGCACTACTGTACCTATTGTTAATTTAAATATTGCTAATTATAGATTAACCAATATCTAGCCATTTAATAGTAGGTTTGATATGTCTCTGAATATACAGCATACAAAATTCCAAAAATGTTCTTTTTAAAGTAAAATGGCAAAATTGCAAAAAATGTCACTACTGTCCCTTACAATTTGTGTTTTGACTGATAAAAACTGCCATATCATATTTATTTTTCAATACAGTTTGCACCCATCTACAAATTATTATTCTGCAATATATCAGTGACTATTAAAAATTAAAATTAAGCATATATGAGACTTTAAAAAAATCAGATATCAGCAGAAAATCAGCAGCCAAAAATCACACTTATCTGCCCATATATACATTTGGAAAATTTTTTTGTCTTTTACTATAATTGCTTGAATAATTTCTTAAAAAACAAACAAATAAACCTGTAATTTTTTTAAGTTTAATTGGGTTTTAAATCTAATTAACTTTTGGTGTAAAAATGCTTGAAGAAAGAGGGTAATAATTAACTTCATTTAAGAAAGATATTTTAAGTACAATTTAAATACTTAAAAATGTACAAAATGTAAAGTACATAATGCTGTGATTAAAAAGTATCCGTTGTTTCATTTAAAATATATGTGTAGTAGATATCAACTTTTATCAAACATTTTTACGACTTCTATAAACATCTGGCAATAGTCAGGAATTTAATTCATTTTATTGTTTGAAAATAAATTTGTTTTTAATGAGATAAGAATTTTCACTCTGTTGATTTTCCGAAACGGCGAATGTTATGAAGCAAAGAACATGCATTAAATTTTAATTTCGCAATGGAATTTCGGCTACAAAAGCATTTGAAATGTTATAAAAAGCTTGTAAAGACAACTGTTTATAAAAAAACAACAGTATTTGATTGGTATGAAAAGTTTAAAGATGGTGGAGAATTCGCCGCTTAAAAATCAAGGTAATGTTGACTGTTTTCTCTGATTGTCATGATTTCGTGTATTATAAATTCCTATCAACTAGCCAGGCAGGAAATAAAAATTATTATTTTAGTGTTTTGTGCCGTTTGCGTGAAGCAATTCGACGAAAACAACCTGAAATGTGGCGTGCAAACTCATAGGTTTTGCACCAGATAATGTACCTTCTCACAGTGTAATTATTATTCGTGAGTTTTTAACGAAACATAAAAAAAATACGGCTCCACAAGCTCCGTATTCACCTGATATGGCACCGTGTGATTTTTTTATTTCCACGGTTGAAATTGAGTCTTCGGGGTCACGCTTTTGACCATCGATAAAATAAAATTATCTACGAACTCTGAAGGGGTTGACAAAAACGACTTTAAGGCGTATTTTGATGATTGGAAAAAATGTTGGCAGAAGTGCATTCCAGTCGGATGAGAAATGCAATAAATTTTGACCAATAAATGGATACCTTTTGTTTTTTGCCTCCATTTCGGGGGTACTTTTTGATCCTTGGTATTCGTTTTATAATTGTATTTTTCTGCTCTCCAATAAACAAATAAGGAGATCTTCGATTTAACTCATTTCACTTTACATTCCGGGTACTTTTTGATCCTTGGTGTTCATTTTCTAATTGGAGTTTTCTTCTCCCCAATAAACAAATAAGGAGATCTTCGATTTAACTCATTTCACTTTACATTTCGGGTACTTTTTGATCCTTGGTGTTCATTTTCTAATTGGAGTTTTCTTCTCCCCAATAAACAAATAAGGAGATCTTCGATTTAACTCTTTTCACTTTACATTCCGGGTACTTTTTGATCCTTGGTATTCGTTTTATAATTGTATTTTTCTGCTCTCCAATAAACAAATAAGGAGATCTTCTATTTAACTCATTTCACTTTACATTCCGGGTACCTTTTGATCCTTGGTGTTCATTTTCTAATTGGAGTTTTCTTCTCCCCAATAAACAAATAAGGAGATTTTCGATTTAACTCTTTTCACTTTACATTCCTTCTTTAAAGGTAAAATTAGCCAAAATGTCTATGCATAATGTAGTAAAACTTGTTCAAAGTGGAATCGCAAGGAACCAATATATTTTACCGAACAATTTCCGGATTATAAAAAGTGATATACGAAGCTGAAAATCTAAAGAAATGATACTTCTTAACTTATATTGCATTATAATACTACATTGAGATTGTATTGCATTATAATATTACATTAGATTGTATTATATTGAACAGTATTACAAAATGTACTATAATAATTATAACAGTGTATAATATTATGCTACATAGTAATAAAATAAATAAATTTCAGTAATTTTAATATTATAAAATTGGAGAGTCTCATTGTTGACATTCTTGCAATAATGCACGTTGTAATATATTGTATGTTTACTTGTCATAACTTTATTATCGTTACACTACACCACTACTATACACTTACAAAGCAAGACACAAATTAGCAAAGCCTCTTTCAAAATATCCAACAATGGAGGTTTTCTTACACCTTTTTGTGCTTGTCTTTTTGAACAGAGTCCTTTGCAGAATAGAAGTGTTAATTTTTGCCATTTGTATGCCAATATTCTGCACTGACTTAAAGTTTTGTCTATGGCCACATTAGCTGTTTTTGGATGCTTGAAATCAACGTAAAATACCCCAAAGAAAATGGGTTGTATGCAAATAACCTGGAACAACTAGACACAACTACATATCCCGTTGATTTTAGAGGAGTGAGGATCATTTCAAGATTGATAGAAAAAGAAATGCGTTCGGATCCAAATGTGTGGTCCACGGATGATCCAATAGATGGAGTAGTCAGAAATAAAGTCACTTGAAGCCTTTTCTATCCCCGTCCAGCGTCCGTCATATTTAGCCGCGTCTTGCACTGGGAACTGCTGATTGGACTGCTATCGGCGAAAGTCAAATATGGCGGACGCAGGAGAGGGGGAAATAATTCGTTTCCGGATTCAAAGCTTTCCACAGTGGAAGATTGATATGTCTACTCCTCTTTTTTCATAGCTCCATGGCGTGGCCACACTTGCATCCAATTTAGATGCAGGATTTATTTTTTGACTATTAGCATCTTTTTTTTCTTGTATTAGTTGTCTTGTTGTAGATCGGGATTACATTAAAAAAAATTGAGATAGCAGACTGGAGAATTATATATTTTATTACGATTCTGCATTATGCACGTGGTTTTTACGAATTCTTTAATTATTAATTTCTGTTTCCGAGTTAGACAGATTTCGTATTATGCAAAACAAATTAACAATATATTTCCTATTTTCTCGGCGGGCGCATTAAATTAGTTCAAATTCAACAAGTTTTCGCCTTATCTGCCTTCAGATTAGGGCAAGTTTTACTGTAATACTTAATATTCTTTTTGTGCGCTTCGTTACTTAAAATTCTGCGAAATTTAATTTAACAAGTTTTTATTTTTTAAATATAAATTTTCAGAAATCTTTTTTAAGATTTCTAAAAAAGAGCTTTTTTTTTAATTTAACCTTGATTTTATTTATTATTCCAAAGTATTATTCAAACATTTTCGCTCATTTTAAATATAATTATTCCTAAATGAGCGTATAAAACTTTTTTAATTTTGCTTACTAGGATTTCAATAATTAATTAAAGAACGAACTGCAGGATGAACAGAAAGAGATGCAGCTGTGAAATTTCCCAGTCGATGTATAAATCCTGAAAAATATTCTTGCATATTTGGAATGGAATTAGCTAAGTTTGGAAACAGATTCGGAGTTTCCGTCCATGTACCACTGGCAATTATAAGCTCTGTGTACATTTCAGAAGCTGTTTAAATATTTTAGAAATTTTTAAATACACATATCCTTTACGAAGTAAATTTTTGATTTTTGTGTGATATACATTTTTTTTCATGCTAAGCAGTTCTTGGAATAACGGCATTATTAAATATTTCAGTTGTAGATATTTGAGCATTTCCGTAATTCTTTCTTGGTAAAAATTACATTTCATGTCAAAGATTGTTGTTTGATAAGATAAATTGTATCTAACAATTTCTAATGAGATTAATTTCAGCAGTTTATATTATTAGAGATGAGCTATTTTTTATTCAGGACTTAGCACGTCAGTAAAATTTAAACTAATTAAATTGTAGATAGCTTCCATTACAAAAAGTAAAAAGCTACCTATTGCAGCCGTACGAAGAAGAGCAATTCCAGAATATTTTGGTATATTTTCAACGATCATGACTCCCAGACCCCAAAACAACACTTCGTCCAAATGTTGGCTTATATATTAATATAGTATCTATATATCTATATCTATCTATATAATATATATACACTCGTGTCCAAAAGTAAAGCATAATTGCTGTTTACGTTAAAATTTAAGAAATTGTGCATCAGAATTGAAAGAATCATGGTATGCGGGTATAAAAAAGGTTATAGGTGAATAAATCAGTGAAACACAAGGGTAATATTGATTTTTATTATCGAAATAACAAGCTTGCAATCAAAATGAGGAAATACGTAATTTAAAATTGAGCGAAAAAGAATTATTTAAATAAGAAATGCTACAGTTTAATAAGGTTTGTGGTTGCCCCTGACAGCCACGCATGTCACACACCGATTTCCCATACTTTCGATGAGAGAATTGATGAGCTGTGTACTCAGATAATTCCAAGCCTGATGGAGAACACTTTTCAATTATGGAACGAAGCTTGGTGGGTGCTGACAGACTGCAAGTTGTCTCCCGAGCATATTCCACACATGCTCTATTGGATTAAGATCAGGAGACATAGTAGGCTAGTGCCTACGCTGGATATCTTCAGTTTCAAGGAAATTATTGACGATGGCTGCACTGTGAAGACGTGCATTATCATCCATGAATATGAATCCAGGACCAACAGCACCTCGAAACAGGCGAACTTAAGGCTCAAGGATATCTCTGTATCTTACAGCAGTAACAGACCCCATGTCGAAGATGTGGAGATCTGTGTGGTCATCCAGCATTTACCTGCCCACACCATGACCCCCCTGAACGAAAATGATGTCTTCCCATTATGTTTCTCGGGTGAAATCGAGTTCCACTTTTTCTTCAGATCTTTATACAACGAGAATCGGTTTGCAGACTAAGTCTAGACTTGTCACTGAACATAACATTGTCCCATTGTGCTTGACTCCACTGCTGGTGTTCCAAACTCCACTGAAAGCGGTCGCGTTTATGTGCAAACGAGAGAGGAATGCAAACTGTTAGTCATCTGGCATACAGACCAATTTGGTTAAGTTTCCTGTAAACAGTTTGTCTCGAAATTCTTACTCCTGTGGCGGCTATCAGATCTGAAGCTAGTTGTCTGGCAGAACGATCATGTTGACGTCACGCACTTACTGTCAGATTGTTTTGCCGAACGCTTGTCATTCTTGGTCGGCCTGTTGCTGGTCGTCGAGTAACATCTGTAGCACTTTGAAACCTCTGCCACAGGCTGGAGACTACACATTGAGGGCCATTCAGAATTCGAGACACTTCGGTTTGGGATCGTCCACTTTCAAGTATTCCAATAATTCTCCATTTTACAAACCTATCCAGGTGGTGCTTTTGCGACATTTTCACACTGCAAATAAAGGAGTCTTAAAATAAGACAAAAAAAGACTAAAGGTATTGTTATTAATTATTTATGTTTGATAGTTTAAATAGCAGGAAAGTTTTCTAGATCTGTAGGATGGGGGGGGGGGGGGGGGCATAATGATTACATTCAATAAACAAAAATCTTTAAATAGATGCAGAAAATATAACTAAAATTGTTGGAAAACAATATATATATATATATATATATATATATATATATATATATATTCATGATTTAAATTAGTAGGTATTTTCAAATACAAATAAATGAATATACAAAGTCCTGTAAGGACTGATCTGAATAATAAATTACATTGTTTAAAGGTTAGATAAACAAATAAAATCTACCTTTGTTATAAATTTTTGAAAAATATTTTTTTTCTGTAGGTAAATGACTAAAATGTTTGTCCGTGATATACATGACCAAAAAATGAAATTTGTACCTTACATATGTATGACAGAATTGATTGTATAATAATGATATTAAAACAGTGATATGAGTCAACAAAAAGATAATACTTAGTGCCCAAAGTCTTTAAAATATGTCCCAGGTTAACATAAGAAGAAAAAAAAGATAAACAGTACATGGAGAAGGGGGGGGGGTGTAGGAACACCCATATTGCAAGAATTTTTAGCTGTAAAAATACTGTGTTTTTTTTCTTTTACAGTGTAAAAATGCTCATAAATATGTTAGTTTTGGATATTGATCAGGAAAAAATATTTTTTGAAAGTACTTAAAGAAGATTGTAACTTTTATAAAATAATTTTAATTCCTAAAAGGACAGGATATAAATATCCTGGCAGATTGGGTCCTTTCAAAAGAATAATGTGCTGCTACAGATATGTAAGAATCAAAATATACTCATTTAAAATTGTAATTTTGTAAAAAAATTCTATGCTTAATTAGTAATGGTCTCATCATTAAAATTTAATATAAAAGGTTAACAGTATTTTAAAAACATACTTGGAAACATTGCACATGGCTTGCTGCAATACAACATAAATTATGACAGAACAATGCAGACTGTTGTAGTAGTCTTCCATAATTGGCAACCACTTATTTTGCTTTGTAGCTTGATTGTAAGTCTAAGTTTTAGCCTGATGTCAATCAGTCAGTGTAAATAAAAGAAAAAAATCATATAAAATGTTTCGAGTGTCTTAAAAGTGGCAGCATTTTAGATGTTTCAAATGTCTAAAAAAGGGCGGCTTTTTAAGACATTTGAAGTGTTTTAAAAATGGCGTCTTTTTTAAGACATTTCAAGTGTTTTAAAAATGGTGGCGTTTTAAGATGTTTCCAATGTCTTAACTTCAGATGCAAAAAAGTGTCTTAAAAAGTAAGACACTTTTTTTTTCACTTAAAATGTGGCCATCCATTTAAGACACTTTTTAAACTGAATTTAAGACGTTTGCGTTTACAGTGCATACTTTTTTATATTTACCAACGCTTCGTACCACAACAACTGCAATAAAACTGACAGAACTGGGCACGCCGCTTCTGGCCGTTGTATCCCAGTTCTAATGTGCGCCGGTGCTATGCGCATGTCGACGTACACTGAAAGGTTTTGCGTATGCACAATTTTTTACCTTCATCTTATGATACCCCACAATTGATTTCAAACTATTTTATCAGTATTTTCTCATATTTTTTCGCATTTTACAAATTATGCTTAAGTTTTGGACACGAGTGTATATATATATAATTTTTGTTATGCATTAGCACTCATATTTTTGAACAGATTTGGATGTTGCTAAGCCTCTCTATAGGAATTATCAAGGTCTCGACCGAGTTCGTTGGCCAACTGCATCTGTCATCTTGTTTCAAAAGAGCGGCCACTTAAATATTTCAAATTAAAAAAGATGTATACAAAAATTAGAAATCCTAAAAGTTTTTCAGTTAAATGTTCGTCTTCGATACAAGGATTATGAAGCATTTTTGTTTCGCCACTATCTTAAAAAATGGCTGAGATATAGCAGTTTGAATTTCTAGGGTGGCTGACATTTTGAAACAAGACAGCCGAATTCCATAAACATGTCAATTTATTAGTTTTAATGAACGTGGTTAGTCTCATATTTTCTTTCATTGTTGTAATTGTAATCATTGTTCCAACTTCTTTATGCTGAAAATTATGTATTGATATCCTCACAGTATTGACAAAAACTGGGAATGAATTTCTATAATCGTGTTTCGCGCACTTTAGCTTCATGTGTTTAAGTAAAATCAGCTGAATTCTTAGAACCAAGGAATAGGAAAGCTACCCTTTTCTTCGGTGCAGGTCGGAAGGACTTTTTAAAGAGGACTATGTATAATAATAATTATATACATATTTCTGCAAACAACTTTGGATTATTATAAAAGCATAAATATTTCCCATTTCCTTTAAATAAAAAAAAGACTTCTGAACAGCGGTACTCAATACGCGGCCCGCCGTCCGCATGCAGCACTCGAGCTCATTTCATGTGGCATGCCACAACAAGTTGGGCATATGATTAAAAAATATATGTAAATATATACAAATAAATATATTTTGTAAAATATACTTTTTTAAGACCCTGATACAATAATAATACAATAATAAGCTTTCTATAATTCTTTTTGAATTAATAATACTCATACTAGAGTAGAAGTAGATTGCAATCTGGTCTATAGAGGATCATCTTTCCTTCAGAAACCTCCTCTGTTAGCTAATAAACCTTATCTACTATACATTTAATAATAAAATGTTAACATTGTTTAAAATTAACGTTATTGCTATATAATACTTACACTATATGGACATATGACTGAAAAAACGTAAGCTCGTTTCTTTATCAGAGTTAGGCTGTTGCAGAAATTTTAGTGGGTACTACTGATCTAGATTTTATCTATTTAACTCTTTCAACGCCATGACACACAAATATGTGTGTCAAAAATATTTTCCGGGCACCGTACCGTGCATATGTGCAATCAATATTTTCATTGAAGACAATTTATTGCTATGAAACTGAACTGTTGATATTTTATTATCATATATTTAAAGAAAAAGAACCCCGTGGCCCGAATCACGTTTAGTGATTCCAGTTTGGTGTTTAACGTAAAAAAATAACTGAAAATTGATAATTTTGAATAAAAAAATTATAAAATTAGCATTTTTTCTAAAATTAATAAACATCTCCGCGATTGGGAACTGTGAAACGCCTCGATAAGCACTGAAAACCACTTTGTCTGTTAAAAAAGCCACTTCGTCCCAATCTGTGATGCTCAATGTATTAATTGGTTTTATATTTAAAAGGAATTTGCTGTAAAAAGCTAAAAGCCAAAGGCAATAATAGTAACTTTATCAACGTAAGATATTTCAACTTTATTTTAAATGCTTTGAAATATCTATTATGCTAACATATTTCTTTGGCGTTTATTTTTAACTGTATTCTTTCTTCCTCCCATAACTGCATAAGGTGATATACGAGGATATACGAGTTAACCCCCCCCCCCCCCTCTATAATGTCACCAATTTTCTTTTGTCACTTTCCTTTGAATCTTTAAAGGAAACTCGCGTCCAGAAATTATTTCAATGTATAATAATACTTCTTGTGCATTTCGTTACTTGATATTCTGTGGAATTTTAATTTTACAAAAGTTTTTTTTATATAAATTCACTGAAAACATTTTAAAGGCTTCTTGAAATCTCCTTTTATTACGTTATTCATTATTCCGAAGAACTATTAAACTTTCTCCCTCGTTTTAAATTTAATAATACCTAAATAGGCGTCTAATCTCTTTTTTGAATTTTACTTGGTAGGGTATCAATAATTAACTAAAGAACAAACTCTGAGATGAGTGAAAGGCGATGCAGCTGCGAAATTTCCCGGACGGTGTATAATCCTGAAAAATATTCTCGAATATTTGAAAATGAATTAGCTGAATTTGGAAACAGAATTTGGAGTTTCCGATCATGTAAAGTTAGACTTTTAAAAACATTGCACATATCAAAGCTGATTAAATATTTTAAGAATTTTATAATAAACTATCTTTTACAAAATAATTTTGTAATATTTGTGTGACTGAAAAATTTTCTTGTCTAATAGATTTTGAAACAACGGTATTATTAAACAATGTAACTTGTATATATTTGCATATTCTAATTCTTGAAGAAATTTGTTTCGTATCATACGTAATTGTTTATTGTTTGATATCTATACTAATAAAAGAAAGTTTCGCTCTGTCTCTCTGTGTGTGTCTGCCGGCGATGACTAGCGAAATCTACCGCACGCAGAAGTCTAAAAATTTGGATGAGAGTAGTCCAAGGCAGGTGCTGATGATGTACCTGAGGCTTTGCTTTTCTGCCCGAGAAGGACTGCTCTGACTGGGAAACCATGTCTGTAGAGCACAGATGTCCCTCCCGGTCCTCTTTATTGAGGTATTTAAAAAAGGAAAAAGAAAAAAAGAGAATACATAATTCATCCGAAGCTGAGCCCGCCGGTAAGCACGACAGAGGGGGGGGGGGGTGGTAATGTATATAATGGAAACAATATTTGTAAAAAAAAACACTATTACAAAGGAATGGCACTGCCGGAGCAGACAAAGCTCCGACAATGGGCAGTGGATAAGGGGAACCCGAGTGGCTGACTGAGTGATGAATTAATATAGGAAAGTGAAAATGAAAGTTAAAGATGTTTTTAAGCTTTAAAAAGCAGGACGCGATAAAATATTAACCAGCCAACCGTCTGGTGTAGAATATTACAGGACATGAGACATATCATGTTACAGGTAGCATAATTGAATAATACTAGGTAGAACACAATGATAAATATGATGATTTAAAGCACAATGAGGAAATAAAACTTAGATGCATAGAATATCATCACGAGATGAAAATACGATGTTATGAATTTGATCAATGGCGATCTTGATTCGACGAGTAGATCTATGAAATTTTATACTATAGATGAAGATAAAATACGCATATTCTATACAAATTACAGGCAGTTACTTTTCTTTGTGTACATATATACATTGATGAGAAAAACAAAGACGATGAAAAGAGTACATAATTATGTACAGTTAAAACAATTAGCAGGTCTAAAACCCACTTTGAGTCATAAGAGGTCTCGGGGGAGGAACCAGATTGGAACTGTAATTGTAATCATTAGACGATGAAACTTGTTGATCATAATTTGGCCAGAATTGCTACGAAATATAATATATTGATGAGATGAAGCTTCTTGGAGGAAATGAGCTATTGGTAAATGTTGAAGGATAAATTAGAAAATGATGAGTAGGATTTATTGGATAAGGTGCAGACTTGAGATTTATAGGGTAAAGTGAACCGAGCCTTGCTCTTTCTCTATCTAGAGTTTGCAGATTGCGCAAGTAGATTAAGATTTATGATCTATTTGAAATTCAGTATTTTGACTAGCATTGTACGATTTGCAATAAGGAATTTGAGAACATTAACCGGGAGAGTGATCACTTCTACATGAAACACAGATTGCATTATTCATAAAGCGTTTCTCCAAATGACCAAGCTGTTGGCATTTAAAACATGTTAATGCAGTTGTAAATGGACGGAGTCTACATCGTTTCAGTTCAACAAAAACACCATCATCTGCTGTAATACTTTTCATAAGAGAAGGGGACAGCAGCAAGATCCAGTTATTATATGTTCCTTTGAAGATCTTTTACGGAAGACTATAATTTCACCATTTTTGTGGTGATACAACATGGATATTGTGGCAGTAATGTTATCAGCTGTCACGTAGTTTGGAGTATTTAGAAGGATTGCTTTTGAAGTGATATTGTCTTTTAAGGGGCTACTTCACTCAGTTGAAAGATCAAAATAGCCTAAAAAAGTAATAGCGTTGCCATCTGTAAGGCGTATCCCGTGACTAAGATTGACACTTTTAAGGTCCAATGATATTTACTAAGATTGCGATTGACAAACAGAAAGATCATACCACAGCGTAAAACAAGACGCTCTTTGCCTCAGGCGAATAGAATAGGGGACAGTGATATCCCACCGCGAGAAAAGTGATTAGTAAACAGGAGATAGGTTTCCAATTTCACTTTCTCAGATGGGCTCAAGTCTAAACTTTATTTTTTAACACATTCTTAAAATCAATTATATATTTTTTTAAATGCACGAAATTATTTACAGATATTCAGATGCTTTTTTTTTCCTCCTATGAAGGCAAAACATCATTTGGAAAACGATATCAAAGATGGTGTTTTGTATTGATTTTATACACAACAGGAAAAAGTTGTCTTCGAGTAGCCATTCTTTTATAATTCAAATTATATTAAAATAAAAATGTAAAAAAACGATATTCGATTCCAAAGTGATTGAGTAATAATGTCAGCAAAGTTCCTACGTAAGAATTTATCGGAAAGATTCACGCTGTTGAGCGGGTCTCTATTCTTCATTTTTAACACTTTCCAACATAGTTGAAAAGCGTTTATGAATTCGGTTTGTCTGTCTCTCTGTCCGTGCTCTAACTCACGTAAATATACTCAGATTGTCCCGCAATTGACATATGTTATTGATGTTCACAATGGCATGTTCGACATTGAAAATGAAGTGTGTCGCGCTTATAGTTACTTTAAAGGGACACTCAAAAGAGTTCCGTTATATTACGGTCTATAGGGGAAAATCATTTGCGGATTATTTAAATGGTGTTATACTATTTCAAATAAATTGAAATTGGTGTATATCACTGAGAGTTGCATTACATGGGACTTTCTTACTATAGAATACTGTGTGCATGCCATTCATTGTTCATTTACAGGGACACACAAAAGAATTATGTTAAAGTTCTGTTTGTTAACAATAATTGCTGGAAGTGCGTAATTTTTGTCTATTACTTGGTGTGTATAAATTCTACAGATCATATACAAGACAGCCAGCACAAAATATCTCAAGCACATTTCCGTTTATTGACGGAAATTTCAGAAGGGGGATTTTAAACTGCGTTATGTGTTTACGAACTAAACAAAATTTTATCATTCTATCATATATATTCTAATACGAGGAAATATTGTGTGTGGTTATATATATCATCATCATCATCATCATCATCATCAACCGTTTTCAATCCACTGCTGGATGTAGGTCTCCCCCAGATTTTTCCATTGTTGCCTGTCTAGTGCTTTAGTCATCCAATTAACACCGGCCACTTTTCTGATTTCGTCACTCCATCTTACTTGAGGTCGTCTTCTTGGTCGTTTTACATCTCTGGGATACCACTGTAGGGTGTTTGTGCTTCATATATTGTCTTGTCTTCTTGCAATGTGCCCAGCCCATTTCCATTTTAGCCGTTTAATTCTCTCGATGATGTCAAAAACTTTCGTCTGACTTCTTATCCATGTTATTCTCTTTTGGTCTCTTCTGGTTATGCCTAGCATACATCTTTCCATACTTCGCTGTGTTGTTTGTAATCTTTGTACCATCCGTTTTGTTAGTGTCCAAGTTTCTGCTCCATAAGTTAGTGCAGGCAAAACACATTGGTTAAACACCTTTCTTTTCAAACAAAGAGGCATGTTACTCTTCAGAATAATATTGTTCTTCCCAAAAGCACTCCATCCATTTCTTATTCTTCTATTGATTTCATTCATGATACTGTTGTCTGATGATATTTCTTGTCCAAGGTACACATAACTTTCAACATCTTTAATCTCAGTGTTGTTGTAGACGATTTTCTTTTTTGATGCAAATGAATTGAACATCACCTTAGTCTTTTCCAAATTTATTTTTAATCCCACATTAATGCTAGCTTCTGCCAAATCTTTTAGCATATTTTGCAATTCTTCAGGGCTATTACTGAAAATTAAAATGTCATCAGCAAACCGGAGATGGCTTAAATATTCCCCATTTATTCTAATCCCTTTGTTTTCCCAATCCAGCTTCTTGAAAATACTTTCTAAGACAGCAGTAAAAAGCTTAGGCGAAATGGTGTCTCCCTGTCTTACTCCTCTTCCAAGCTTGATCTTCGCTTTTCCTTTGTCCAAACGGATGGTGGCTGTTGCTTTCTTGTAGATCTTCTTTATGATATTGATATAAGGTTTGTCTATACCAATGTCCTCCAGAGAAGTAATTACTGCAGATGTGTAGACCGAATCAAATGCTTTTTCATAATCAATAAAGGCAAGGCAGAGAGGTAAATTATATTCTTTATGTTTTTCTATAACTTCCCTTACTGTTTGAATATGATTCATTGTGCTAAATCCACTTCGAAATCCTGCTTGTTCTCTAGGTTGAGCTGAGTCCAGAGCTGATTCAAGTCTTGTCGTTAAAACTTTGGTGAAAATTTTATAAATCACTGACAGTAAGCTGATTGGACGGTAGTTTTTAATGTTTTCTTTTTCTCCTTTCTTATAAAGTAACACCATCACAGCATTATTCCAATCTTCTGGTACATCTGATTTCTCGAGACATTTGGAAAACAGTATGGCTAGCATTTTTGCAAATTCTTCTCCTGCTTCTTTGATAAGGTCAATTGTAATTCCATCTTCGCCAGGGCATTTACCTTTTTTCATGCCTCTAATGGCTTGTACAACTTCATCTGTCATCACTGGGATTATCTCTTCAGTTTCTGTTATGTTTACTAGTGGATCACGTAGGTTGATTTCCCTTTGATCTTCACATTTATATAGATCGTTATAGAATTTTTCGACAATGTGTATTATTTCATTATTGATTTTGGTGATTGTTCCATCTGCTCTCTTCAGTGCAAAAATACCTTTTCTTCCAACACACAGTTTGCGCTTAGCTGATTTTAAACTTTTGTTATCTTCTAGAACTTTTTTGACAAGATCACAGTTAAATTTTCTGATATCTTCTGTAACACATTTTCTTACCGTTTTACATAATTCTGCATATTCAACTCTTGATTTAAGATAGTTTTTCTTCATTTTAAATACTCTGCGTTTCTTCATCAATCTTCTTGTTTCTTCTGTTATTTTCTTTGTTTGCTTTACTTGTACTTCACCAGCTATCGTCCTTGCAATTTCTTGTAGAGTATTTGTTATTATATATATATATATATATCTATCTATATATATATATATATGCAAATTTTATTTCAAAAACGGCTCTAACGATTTTGACGAAATTTTGTATCCTACCATTTTGGGGCACCAGAAACCCATTGGGCTAGGTCACATGTTCGAGAAAATTCAATTAGTGGGTCATTTTGGGTCACCATGGGTCAGGGTCAAGTAAATTGTATTTAAAAAACGGCTCAGACTATTTTGACTAAATTTTTTATATCCTGCGGGTTTCGGGCACGAGAAGAGAATTGGCTAGGTCACATGTTCGGGACAATTTTATTAGTGGGTCATGTTGGTCTTGGTTCATGATATTTAAACTCAAAGCTAATTTTTACCGAGCATAGCTCGGTCTTCCCTGCTCGTGCATTATATATACAAATCTATTTATCATATACAGGAATGCACGGAAGAATTCGGATATTTTTTTAATGTTGTTGGTAATTCCTGAAATTCCTTAAGATATATACTAGGATTATAATATTTAAATGTGTATTTAGTATCTTATTTTGCTGTTGAATGAAAACCGCCATGACCGTGCATGAAAAGGTAAGCGAGAAATATACACTAAATGCTAAAACAAATTAAGGTAGTATTTGGATTTGAATTCGGCTCGAAATTCTCTCTCTCTCTCTCTCTCTCTCTCTCTCTCCCCCCGCCCCATGCGAAATGAATGCCGGATTTTCATCCTGAAAATAATTAAATAAAAGAATGGATATCTGATGATCAATATAACGGTTGCATTTTTAATGACTTAAAACAACTAAATTAAGAAAAAAATATCTGAAAAAATTTCAATTACAAAACTTTATAATTTATAAAACTTTAATTATAAAACTTTATACATCATAAAAGAAGTTACTTTTTGGTTTTTGCTCTTGCATTTGCAGCATGGGACTTAGCCTGAATAAGGATTAATTCGTACAAAATGTTTTACGCGTTCCATACTATTACAGTACATTTGAAACTCTTCCAATAATTATTTTTTAAATTATTATAATTACGTTAATTTTAATATAACTGGTTAAAACTACTTGTATTCAATTATTGTCCAATTAAAAGAGATATCATGTATTAGCAATTAGTAATCCATCGTTAGAATTCAGATGAAAGTTTAGGTAAAAAATGTCATAATATACGTAATTCTCTCTCAAGTACAAAAATATTCTTTAAAACTTTGTAAAGCGCATTTCTGAGTTTTAAATTAGTGTAAAAAGTCGAAACTTCACAATATTTATATTTTAGTGTACTGTACAGTACAAACTTTAAATATTTATGGAAGAAGCATTAATATAATTCAGTAATTCGTTAATTCAGTAAGAAATCATGTAACAAATGCTATAAAACAGTATTAGAGAGAATTAAAAATAAAAATGTACTTATTCCCCGTATATCTATTCATTTTTAATAACACTAGCCTTTTTTTCCCCTTGCTGAGAGTAATTAGATAAATGTAAATTTCAGAACATTTCTTTAAAAAATATTAGACTTCATGAAAAAAAAAAAAAGAAAATAATAATAATAATAAGATACTTAAAACATATTTTTTCAATCCTAAATTTATTATGATATCTAACAATATTTTTTTTCACGATTAAATGGCTAGTAAAACACATTTTCTGAATTTAGCATTCAACATAATTTCAGGAAGGAATTTCTAAAACATACTGGCTGTCGAAATGAAATGTACTGCTTGTCCTATCTGTGACTTGTTTACAACGATTTAGCCAAAGGCAATATTAACAGAAAACTCTAAGGGTCTTTCTTATTCTACTCTTCTTACCACTACGACTTCCGTTTATACTCCCCGTTGAGTGTCCCCCAGAAAAAAAGGCGGAAACTTGTAGGGGCGGATCTTTTACCCTTTTCGGCTGGTTTAAAAAAGATAGTACCATTTTTTTTAGAACTGTAGCATAGATTTAAAAATTTTTAAAAGCAAAATAAAGAGCATTTTTTGAAAGCTAAATAATCATGCTACGATTGTGTCGTTACCAAATTTTAAAATATCAAACAGATTTTTCGCGATAAGACACTAAACATGAATCTTTAATAATCCTAAAATAACGCACTTATGACATTAAAAAAAAATGAAATAAAATTTGAAAGGAGCGGGCATAATTTAAATGTACAGGTTTTGAAAGCTACAAAAATTACTAAATTCGAGCAAATTGTGAAAAGATGACACTTCTAAATTTCTTCCATTGAAATAACATTAGCTGCTCTATCTGGGAGAGTCAGTGAAGTAGCCTCTTAATGAAAGCGAGTTTTTCATTTAAAAACTGATTTTGGTTTCGGTCTTGGATGAGATTATTCGTATCACTTTCAGTTCGACATATTACTTTAATTCTAGATCTTAAAATTTTTATGTAGATGATTATCGCTAAAGACTCTATAGTTTTGAGATGTGATGAGCTTATAAATGTCATTCCGAAATATTTGGTTAACTCGAGAACCGACCATCATTGTGTTATTGTTTCTGGAATTGACTGAAGGTATCTTCTCTGGTTGTGATTGATCCTGTAAGTCTTCGACTGAGGCTAATTTTTCTTTTATTTCTCTTAATTAATTGAATTTACTATATGGGCTAATTTCTTATCCAACAAGGAATGTACTGCTATTAATGGGAATTCAACCTCATTGACTGTTAATTGAAGTTGTTGATGTTGTTAATGCACTAAAATTAGTTCTTCCTGTATAACTTGAGATCTTTTTTGAAGTGAAACATTTTCCTCTAAAAGTTGACTATTCTTTTGATTAAGGGATTGTATTTCTAAATTAAACTCAAATTGTGCTTGCTTGTATTTTTCTTTTAATTTGTTGTATAATTCAATAATTTAGACTAGTTTTCTCTTTTTCATTATTTTTATTTAATAGATTTTAAATTTTTTGCTGTGACTCTTTTTCGGAATCGACATGAGTTTCTATCTTTGTCTTCTGGGTTTCCAGAACTGACCGTAGTTCATCTAGTCCCGTCTGTAAAAGTTTGTTTTCTTCAAGAACAGTATCATACTTTTGATTCATTTTATTAATTTCTTTTTGACTTAAGAATAGTTCTTGTTGTAAAGTTAGGAATTTTGCGTCTTTAAATTTCTGAATTAATTGGGAATTTTTTAGATCTGTAAGTTTTTGCTTGAGTGATTCGACTTCTAATTCAGGAACAGTTTGAGTAAACTTCGAATTTTTATTTTCATCTTTAAGGTCCTTTGGAGATTTATCATTTTTGTTTTTTTCATCTGTTAATTTTTTAAGTTTATGTTTGAGGAATTGAACTTCCTTTTCTTCTTCTGATTGTAGAAGTGTAATTTTTTCAGTTAATGCAGTGTATTAGTTGCTTAATTCTGTAAAATATTTTTCCTTCATATTCCTTTCTTCCTCATTTATGTTTAATTTTTGATTGAATTATTCTTTAATTTGATGGATTTCTTTCTCGAGATTTTTATTGGTTTTATTAAATTGTTTCATTTTCTTTTCGTTTTTCATGTTATCTTCCATGAGTTTTTTAAGTTTTAATTTAGTTGATTGAGGTTCTGTTTTGAGAGCTGCATCTTCTATTGTAATGCTCCTATATGGGGATTGACAAACTTCTTGTAAATGTTTTTTCTTTTCTTTCAGTTTGGAAGTTAAGTTCTCAAAAGTAGAATTCAGGAAGATTTTGTACTTCAAAGCTTCATAAGCAGATACTTTTGTAAGGCGATTGTAGAGAGCCGAAATCTGTATGAGGAGCTAACCCACAGACTATGAGGGAGCTAATCCACTTGCTATTTCTTGGCAGAATTCAACCGGAGGGTCTACCCTAACTTTCGAAATTTGAGTAGGAATAAGAGTTTTGATGTTAGATTTAATAATTGGAAATTTTAAGTTATAATTTGTATCAGAAGCATTAATTGAGGAAATTATAGTTAAAATATTTGCTGATGCATTGGAGATCTCCTCAAATCATTGTCAAACGAGGAGTTCATATTATTCAAATGATTTTGATTGATCATAGAGGAAGGACAAAAAGAATATTTTTTTATGAAGGGTTTGAGATGTACCAGGTGTCAAAAGTCTATCGTCATACTCGTCTATTGAAGAACTCGTAATATTTGGTTCCACCCCATCACAAACATGTTCTCTAACATGCCCAGTAACAAATTTACATCTTGATTCATATTGCATATAATCGGAGTTGACGATTGTTATATTTTTTGCGTCTACCTTCAGATAAGAATTTTTTGCGCCTCTCTACAGGTAAGGTCTAACTTAGTATAGAATCATCTAATGAGGAAAGTTGACCACCACGTTGCAGAGCAAGATACAAAGCCTCATTAACAGAATATAACTTTCTGCCAGAAACAGGCGTAGATTCTGACATGATTAGACTTAATAAGAGATAGTACTTTTTTTTTTATAAGAAGTGATAATAATATAATTTATATACAATAATAAAAATATCATGAATCAGAGGAGTCAAATAACAAACGAAGGGGGCAGTAAAAATTGGTTAGAGGAAGCAGTGTATCTATAAGACAAAGATGAAACTGACCTGTGTGCAAATACCCGAGACCTACATCAATGAAAGAAAGGTTGGTAAGTACACTCTTAAAAAAATCCGTGAAAATACAAGAGATTTTCCGTAAAAATTTACGGAGAATTTTCATTTTTCCAAAACAACAGTACAATTTCCGTAAATGACATTAGTTCCGTAAAGGAGATTTCAAATACGTAGATATGCAGGAAGTTTTCCGTAAATTTGATGGATTTTTTTCAAAACAGTACAATGTCCGTATTTCCCCATTTCCGGAAATAACGTTCTGAGGTTTGTATACAGATATCGTCTTGTTTGAAATGCGAATTAAGATTGTTGTATTTACTAGGGTCCAGGGTCTTCTAGGATCCAGGCCTGGACCAGTCCTACCCGTGGGCCTATTTTCTGTCATTAGACTCGGGCCAATCCTGGAGCTCATTCTAACCGGGCCCGTGTCTGGACGGTAATTTTTTGTGAAAATAATAATGATATTTTTTATTTTTTAGTGAAATCTTTAGAAATTTACTTTATTTATATAAATTACAGAATTTTTTTTGTTTTAAATCTACTTTTTTTTTCTTTATTGTGCTTCAAATTATGAATTTTTTCACTGACATTTTAAAATTTCATTTTAATTTTATTAACGTGAGGCAATATTAGGTTATTAAAGGTTTCGTAAAATAATATCTTTGCAAATTATTGGTATTGAACAAAACTGATTTGTCTTATAAATTTGTGAATTAACCTAAAATTTATTATTTTATAAATTATAATTTTAGAAAGTTTATATTTTTTCTTTAAATTTATAAAAATAATTAATGATTTTTCTTTACTTTTATAAAAATGAAGTTTATAATTTTATAAAGTTTATAATATATTTAGTTAGTTTATAATTTTATAAAGTTTATAATATATTTAGTTAGTTTATAATTTTATAAAGTTTATAATATATTTAGTTAGTTTATAAATTTATAAATTAAACTAAATTAATTTAGACTAAATTAATTAATTCAAATTTAAACATACCTATCCCAAAATCATTAATTTCAAAATTTTCGCTAAAAATCTATTTTTTTTTGTTTAAATATTTTTAAGGTTTCATAAAATAATATTTTTACAAATTATCGGTATGTAGGTGTTAAACTAAGCTGATTTGTCTTATAAATTTGTGAATTAAACTAAAATTTATTATTTTATAAATTATAATTTTACGAAGTTCATATTTTTTTCTTTAAATTTATAAAAAATAATTAATAACTTTTTGTTTACTTTTATAAAAACGAAGTTTATAATTTTATAAAGTTTATAATTTATTTCGTTAGTTTATAATTTTATAAATTAAACTAAATTAATTTAAACTAAATTATCAAGTCCAAATTTAAACTTACCTATCCTAAGGTCATTAATTTCAAAATTTTCTCTAAAAATCTATTTTTTTTTGTTTTGATTTTTTAAAATTATTCAGTTTAACAGAATCGTACATAAAAGCTCTCAGTACAGATTAAATATAATAATTTAATTTATTATAAAATTGTTTATTCACATAAGTTTTTAAAATAAGAGATAAAGAAAATTTACTTTAATAGCATGTAATAAATACGTCTACTTAAGATAATTATTGTTTTTAGAATTGATAAATAGATCAACAGACAAATAATTTTAAAAAGTATATGTACTATTGCAAAAAAGAAGCAATTATTAGTCTTAATACAATGTTTTACGCATATAATACATAAAAAGTTAAAATTTATCCGTTATAAAGCATCAAATAATAAAGCAAGATATTAAAAATTATGAAAATAAGATATTAAAAAATCCATCTAACTATAAAACCTTTAAGTTTTTGCATCATTAAAAGCATGTAAAATAAATAACAACATTTGAGTGAACGAAGTGTCCGGTATTAGCGTAATGGTACAGCCCACCAGTTTACTACACAGAAGTTTCCGCGTTCGAACACCTTCGTGGCAAGTGTTGGTTATTTACTGAAAACTCGCACAGAAATGAAAGAAAAAAAATAAAAAGTGTTATAAGATGTTCCTTGAGAAATTTTTTTTTTGGTCCTATAAAATTTATTTTAACGATATAAAAATATCTAAAAAATACGGAAGATATCTGTTAAAAAACGGAAATTTAAAAACGGATATTTCAGAAATCACGGAAAATTTCCTGGAATTAACGGAATTTTTTTCCGTTAAAATACGGAAATAGTACTGGCGTCTCGATTGCCAGTACAATTTCCGTTTTTTTCAGGAAATTTTTTTTACAGTGTAAACCTAAGGATAGTAAAAAGCAAAAACCAGTGGACAGTAAATGGCTAAAGAAAACAAATGGCCTAAAATTGAACTAACTGAAAATAAATGAAAAGGAGACTATCAGAGAATGGGAGATAGATCTGATGCTGAAAGGTTAAATCGAAGAGAAAGGAGCCCGATAAGCAGGTGACACTGAAGAGTAGCATTGTTTAGTTAAATAATGAAATTTTGACAAAGGGGGGGGGGGACATTGAAGTACTAATAATGACTCCCTCCCCCCCTCTCTCTATATATAAAGTAAGGTAGGGAGGGATAAATAGGAGGAGTAAGGATCTAAGGAGGAATAAATAACAACTGATGTACCTGAGGATTTTGTATTCAGATATTTAATTTTTTGATAATTAAACGAAATATTAATTATAACCAAAACGAACGTTCATAAAAAAACCCATACATTTTCGAGCGCGCGCGTGCCTGCACAGTTAAGATACTTCTACAAATCTCTCAGCACAGAAGAAAGGAAAGACCGAGCGTTTTTATTTTTTTTGGTCGTTTTTATAAACGTGCGTTGGTCAAACAGTTTGAAATACGGACAAACTAAGAACATATTCTTAAATTACATACCTTTTAGTTTCGAACGTCGCAAACTGCATTAAAAAATACGAATTTTAACTCTTTCAAAAACATTTTTGAAAGAAGTCCGATTTCGTGATTTTTTCCCACTTTTTAAATCTCACATCGTATCGGGCTTAATTTTAAAGATACAGAAAAACAAAAAATACCCATTTAATTCGAATACTTTCTTCTCTACGACGGGACAATTCGTTTTCAAAAATACGAATATTGATCTTTGCAAAAAATTCGTGACTGGAAGACACTTCGCGCCTCCCTAAGACATTCTTTTTTTCTTCACTAAAATAACTAAATATCGGTTCTTTAACACAGTCTTTTTACACGTTCTTTGTACACTTGATTTTCATCACGTATAAAAATCTCGAAACATTCGGAAGATTAAAAGTAACCAAAAAAAAAAAAAAAAAAAAAAAATCTGCAAAATTTTCGCTCAGAACGTCAAAACGCGGGTGGTTTTTGCTTATGTTTTTATAACTAAATATCCATATTTTTGTACGAAAATTCTACACAGTCTTTCAAAACATGATATTTATAACTCGTAGCAATTTCAAAGCTTACACACTATAAAAACTATTTTGTTTCTAATATTAATCGATTTGACGCGAAGAAAACGTGAGATGAAAACAAAGCCTTTCTACAGCTAAATATCAATATATTTTCACGAAATTTTAACATGGACTTCAAAACGATTATATTCATTACCGATAACCATTTCAAAGAATTTGGACAGTAAGAACTATTTTTTAAAAACAATTAAATGACCCGAATGAAAAAAAAAAAAAAAAAAAACTTTCATATAAGCATTTTTACCACAGGCTTTGAAGCCATTATATTTATGGCTCATAATAATTTCAAAGAGTGTGGACAATAAGAACTTTTTTTTTTTTTTTTTTTTTTTTTTTTTTTTTTTTTAATATTAGATCATCCTATCAAAAAAATAAAATCTGCACACTTTAAACTTCTAAAACCGCTATTTTTGTTTTGTTGAAATACAGGAAAACATATAAAACCCACTTAAAGAGTGTACATTTTTCTTTAAAACGACGCATTCGATTTAAAAAGAAATTTAAATATTGCAGGGCTCCCGGTATGGGATTCGTTTGGAAAGGTTTTCATTTAAAAGTATATTTTTTTTTACAAAATCGAGTTATAGATATAAAGTCATACAAATTTGAGATTTATTTAAGATAAATATCACGGACCCGGGTAACGCCGGACGAGTAATCCAGTGATATCTAAACATTACTAACGAGATATACATGTATTTTACGAACTAAATTTTTCATATTTGCTCAATTAATATTTTTTCACTTCAAGATAAATCTTGAAATAACTCTATAATTAAACAATGTCATTTGTAGCATATTTTAACAACTTTGTCTTGAAAAAAAATTTGCATTTTATACCATAGATTGTTGTTTGATATGAAAAATTGTATCCAAAAATTAGTAGTCAGAATTTACTTATCGGTTTGTATAAGATATATGTTATTTTTATTTATGTGATAATGATAACTTATTAGGAGTACTTCAACTAATTAAATTAGGTATATTATCTTAGGATGACCTTAAACATATACATTTATTCATAAGTTGTAATATTTATTAAATAAAATAAAAAGTACAAGTAAAAAAAAATTAAAATTAAAAACGAAGGAATTACAAAATGAATTTTGGTGCTTCCTTTTATGATCTAAATTTGATCATTTTTCATTTGAAATCGTAAGTTAGCTATAATTTTATACAAATTGTTTCTTGAATAAAATTTATCTTACTATAATTGAATAAATAATTTGTTTCATCATAAAAAAAACCTCTAGAATTTTTTAACTATAATTAAGTTTTAAATGTAAAATGCATCCCATGTAAAAAAGAAAGAAGCAAGATGGTGCTAATTTTATTACACTAATATAGTTCAAGTTAAGTTTAATGTTCTTAAAAAAAAAAAAATGTGCAATGCCTAATGTATTTATTTGATGCTAATTTTTAACTGTCTTCCTCTATCTTTCGATAAACGAATAAGACAATATTCCAGTTAACTCATAAAATGAAAATTTTTTTCGCTTTACATTGAATGGTTAAAGAAAACATGTGACCAAAATTTCCATCTACAATAATGAATATTCTTGCTGTACACTTCATTACTTGAAATTCTGTGGAATTTTAATTTTACAAAAGTATTTTTCATTATTTTTTTTAAAATATAAATTTACTGAAAATATATTAAAGTCTTTTGAAAATTCATTCTTCTAATTTTATTCATTATTCCGAAGTACTATTCAAATATTCTCGCTCATTTTAAACTTAATTATGCTCAAATAAGCGTCTAATTCCTTTTTTAATCTTGCTTGCTTGTATTTAAAAAATAACTAAAGAACAAATTATGAGATGAGCTAAGGATGATGCAGCTGTGAAATTTCCCGGTCTAAGTATAATATTGAAAAATAGTCTCGAATATTTGAAATTGAATTAACTGAGTTTGGAAACAAAATTAGGAATTTCCGATCATGTATCGTTGGAAATTATAAGCGCTAATATCCACTTTTGACACTTTATTTGGATTTCTTGTATCCACTCATTTTGGAAAAAGTATATAGTTTATGTATATTTAAAAAAATCATCATAGAATTCTTTCCGGTGATTTTTTTAGTCCTGGAAAGCTCCAAAATTTCATAAAATTCAAAATGTCATAACTCGATAAGTTTTGGTCGTAGAATAATGGATTTTTACTGTTTAACCTATCAGAGTATGGATAAAATGTTCTAAATGTAACATAGGACTCAGGGACAGTATAAAAAAATTAATTTCGTATTTTAATATGCATAGTTCCTTGCAAAATAAATGCCGTATCCAAAAGCTGTACTTGATTTGTATACTTATTGTGATTGTAATTATCTTCGTACTAGCGGAGCTTCCCCCGCTACGCTGGTCGTTTTATTCCAAACGAACCTCGAATTAAACGAACTTAGGATTAGACGCCCCACAGTCTTCGGATCCGGTCTCTGAAAATCGCCGCAAAACTCGAATTTAAATAAAAAACAAAACCTTCCTGTCAAATCTTTTAAAAAAGCTTAGTTTTCATCGCAATGGTCATGTTACGTCTCCCTCCCTTTCCTTCCCATCTTCAATTAATTCTATTTAGTAAGAAAATTTCATTTAGAATCCTGCAGAAAGTGCATCAACGTATTTTTAAAAACTGTGATTGTTGATTTATTCACCCCCTTTTTTTGTATTAATATGGAAATGTATGATCTGTAAATAGTGAGTATTTATAGCTATATATGTCTTGCCCACTCTTGCTGACTCTTGTCTTGCCAACTCTATCCAAAAGAAATATTTTTGCCATTAGAATTAATTTAGAAGATATTTTAAATATCTTGGGTTTCTTTAGCGCATTTTTGAAAGTCAACTGTTGCACGGTCAAACGAAATGAGTCATTTGTATCGTTCTCAATATGTCCACCTTTTTTGTCCGAAGGGTGAAGTGTTTCTCTTCAACGAAAATCTTCAACGAAATCTAAAAGAAAAGCCGCCATTACAAACAAAACGACAGTTTTTCTTTCCATCCGAAGTGGGGAGAATGACGA
Organism: Maratus michaelseni; assembly: GCA_963931845.1. Classification (NCBI taxonomy): domain Eukaryota; kingdom Metazoa; phylum Arthropoda; class Arachnida; order Araneae; family Salticidae; genus Maratus; species Maratus michaelseni. Next base: position 207,120,771 of record OZ007588.1, read on the forward strand.
ATGGGGATTCTCATTGTGTGGGTTTGAACAGTGTTTCGTAAACTTGAATCAGTTTCCTTGCAGTTACCAATTCCCTTTTGTTCAGCCCGCTCTCAAAAAAAGCACGTGGAGGAATGAAGATCAAGGCTTGTGCTCTCTCCGGGAAGGGGATAATGAGCATGGAATTAAGAATAAATTAGAAGACGTATTTCCTAGTGGTAGGGTTGCGAGCAGTAAGCCAATAGCGCGAACTGTTCTTTCTCCAGCACGCTTTAGAGCTACACGTTTTTGTTTCTTCTTAATTTTATTTTCTTTATTCACCGTTCAAAAAAAGTTGACACATGCGCTTGTTGCTTTAATATATAAGGATTATCAGCGGTTTTAGAGATAATCTTCATAACTTTTATTTTGAATCACACCCGACATATTAACATAATATATATAAATTGTTTGGCTACTTTCTAATATTTTGTTTTCTGTGGCAGGAGAAGGCCCCTTTAGACGTCAAAAGTTGAATTTATCCATATATCGAAAACTAATGATAGGTATGAAGTCTAAATTCACATAGCCATGTTTTTGAAAAAATTATATTCTTTTTATGCAAAAAGGGTGTAGGTCAGAATTTATAATGTTTTAATGTGAATTTATTAATCTTATTTACAAATACATATATTTTGGTGAACTACAACAAGATTATGTTTTGGTCTGTTTATTATATCCTTCTATATATATAAAAAAAGTAATGGTTTGGAAATTGACCAATGAAAATCTGCGTAGATACCGCGAAACGTATTTAATTGGTCAGAGCTTTCTGACTTTTCTTAGGGGGAATTAACATGAAAGTAGAGAATTTAGATAGGATGGGCGCTATTAGGGGGGTTACCAAGGGGAAGGAACCCGGGTCTGTCGCCAAGTTTGGCGCCAACTTGGCGCTATTTCCAGTATTTCGCCAATTTTCCATAGACTCCCATTGAAATCCAATAGCGTTTACTCGCTTGCAAAAAATCAACAAATTGAGATATTGCAATGCAACAAAAATTAATATTAGCTTATGAATAGAGCTTAATTGAACTATTTACATTATTTTTAAGCACAAACATAATTTTTTTTTCTTTCACAAATAATTGAGGTGATAGGCTGGATATGTTTGGTGATGGATGAAGCTGATTTTTATAATAAATTTAGGTTTCATTTAAATTACAACAACAATTACGAAGTGGAATCTGAAAATTGAATGTATAGAAAATAAGGGATCGCGAGGCGTTCCAGAATGGAAACGCGAAGCGATTACGTCTGGGGTTGGCTAGGGCGCGATTACGCGGGGGATTGGTGAGCGTAGCGAGCATGGGGGCCGAGCCCCCTTAGTCTCATAAAAAAAAATACTCTCAATCGGAGGTTTTTTTGGGGAGATAAAGTTTGTCATAATTGTTTAACATTAGGATTCTCAAATGTTGAGCCCTTTAAACTCCAATGAATATTTAAGAAAAAATGCATAAACTACATACTTTTCTGGAATTATTTGATCCAAGGAAGTCAAATAAAGTATCAGAAATGGGTGTTAAGATTTAAAAAATGAAAGTGGATAGACAATAGTAGCATGTAGTAGACGGCTCCCGAAGCATAATTTATTCATACTATAACTTAGAAGACATTAGTCCCAGCCGATTGGTAATTATAATTATTTTTATAAGATTATTTGGAATGGATCACATTTTTCTTCAGGTCCATTTCATAAAAAAAAAAGATACACCCGGCTTTGTTCCATTTTACAATAAAACACAACAAAGGTGTTATTAGAATGGGAATATTGTCTTCTTTTCAAATATAAGAGTGTTATTAGGTAGCTTTCAATATAAAAAAGTATAAAGCGACCTATTGGAGCCGTTCGGAGGAAAGCAATTCCGGAAAATTTCGATATAATTTCACCGATCATGACACCCGAACCCACCATCCGTTCAAATGTTGATATATATATATATATATATATATACTAGCTAACCCGCCCGGCGTTGCACGGGCCAAAAGTATTAATAATCTGTTCTATACGAAACTTAAACCAAACCCCGTCGTAATCGGGTCCATAGAACCAGATATACTCCTATAGTTCCACTTTCCACCGCCAGGGGGCGCAGTTTGTTCTGGAAGAGGCCTTTTCAGAACACTTGACCCAACAAAATTTCCTAGTAGAATTGAAATTTTACTACGGGTAAACATTGCCAAAATAGCGGAAATCGCGAAAGTGGGTTACGTAATCGATAAGTTTCTAAAGGGTTAATGTAGATATTTTTTAAAAACCAACCGTGCATTTTGAAGAAAATGAACGTGTCTATGATCTGGAGTCTACTGTTTGTCCGTACTTGCATTTCCCGAGTCGATGCCGATTTTTAAATCTGGACCAAAAAAAGGAAATTCGCGTGAGTGAGTTTTGGAAAGGATTATTTTTCGGAGGGTTAAAATTATTTTTTTTTTCAAAACGGATACCAGATTTTAAAAAACAAAAGGATATAGATTAAGCACGGTATTTTTAGTTTTTCGTATCTTGTTTATAAACGCCAATTCGGATTTTTAAAGATAGGAGAAATAGTTAAAAAAGCGAAAGTGACTTACGGTTAAAAAAGTTTTCGAAAGGGTTAACGTGATTTATTTTTTAAACTAAAGGTTTCTACCAAAACCCGATAGAGCGTAGATGTCTTTAGGTGTGTTTGCTTTTTGTTTGGTTATTTTAGAAAGCCGATGCCAGATTTAATATATAGCAGAAAATCGGAATTCGCAAAAGACAGTCCTGCGCACGAATTTTTTTTGAAGGGTTAATATTCGTATTTTTCAAAAACAAATACAGATGTCGAAAAAAGAATAAATGTAGATATTGTCTGGTATTTTTAGTTTTCCGTACCTGTCTCTGAATCGCCGATGCGAATTTTTAAAAATTGCCAAAATCGCAAAAATCGCAAAACAGCATACAGAAAATATACTCTTTCGAAGAGTTAATTTTTGCATTTTTTAAAACCAAAGGTGGCTTTAAAAAAGACAAAGACAGTTCTTTAATTTGGTGACCTTCTTTTTTCCGTATCTTTTGTATTCCGGTAGATGCAAGGCTCGGAAAACGGGAGAAAATAAAAAACATGAATTCGATGCTTTTTGATTATTTTTTTTGAAAGGGTTAAATGTAAAAATTTTTCAAACCAACCAGATCGTTTGAGACGTAAAAGTATGTTCTTTTAGAATATGTAGACGGTTTTTCCGTATTTTTAGCCGTTTGTCCATAGCGAACTTAGAAATACTTAAAAAAAAAAGGGAATGTCTTCTGCTTTCTTTCTTGTGTTCCGGAAGATACGGAAATTGGTTTCTACACATGCGCCAGCTTGCTTCAGAATAATGACTTTTTTATTTGTGATCTTTGATCAGTTTTTAATTGATAACTACTTTAATTTTCAAAATATTAAAATTCTGACGTAATGGTGCACCAGGAGAGGGTTTGGACTACCTAAATCTAAATTTGCAGCCTTCTAGGTGGGCTAGATTTTCCTAGCCATCGCCAACAGACACACACACAGATTTGTGATCTTTGATCAGTTTTTAATTGATAACTACTTTAATTTTCAAAATATTAAAATTCTGACGTAATGGTGCACCAGGAGAGGGTTTGGACTACCTAAATCTAAATTTGCAGCCTTCTAGGTGGGCTAGATTTTCCTAGCCATCGCCAACAGACACACACACAGAGCGAAACTTTCTTTTATTAGTATAAGATATATATATATATATATAAGCAGTAACCATCACATCACAAACAAAACAGCTATATATTCGTGTGAACAGCGCCAGAAGCTGCATATTGTAAACACAAATTCAATATAATCCAGCAAAAACATGATTTTGGCCTGAACTAGCACCACCCCCTCACCAGAAACAAGACAACACAAGAAAACACTGTAGAAAATATATGTAAAAATAAACAGAAACAAGCTGCGGCCTCATCAGCAGTGGGTAAATTCAAAGGCAGCCAAGCATCCGAATAAAAGGATTAACAATTAGTGGCAGTGGGTTTCGGCCAGAGCGCTGCGTAGCAAAAAATTCAAAATGTACAGAAACATATTTGAATACTACTTAACAGACGCACCCCCCACCGTACCCTACGCCACAATATAAGCGAATGCTGTACCAATATCACAATACTGAATCACCATAGTTGAAACAAATGTCTCTTCGAAAATACACACAACCAATTCAGCCACGTTGCCACAACTAAAAAAGTAAAACACGATAAACAAATCAAATCCGTTATTCAGTAACACAATCCAGATTTGTTCCACGTCGGATGCCAACAAACACAGCCATCATCATAACACCGTCCTTTTCAGGCTTTAGGAATTACGAGTCATTTACTGTTGAATGTAAGCAATCTATCAATAATGGAGGCAGTCTGCAAAATCTGAATATTTTTTGATAAATTTTAGAGGGATATTGTTTTTATAATATAAATGACTGATAAAATAAAATAGTTCCTTATTAAACAGGTTTTTATTTGAACAAATTCTGTAAAAACGGTAAATTTGACCAATTATAATATTTATATATAAACGTTTGTGAATATTTGAAGACCAATGAATTAATTGATTCACAGTAAACGGAAAACTGGTACGTTTATCAAAAACTGAAATTTGTAAACCATTTTTAATCAAAATGTTTAGATCAAGATAATTAGCGAGCTTGTTATCATCATTAGTTTTCTTTAATATTAAAGAGTCAGGGTAAATTTCTTGAGAAATCACCCCAAAATCCTCATCGAAATTTAAAACAATTAAATCATCTATGTATCTGTATGCAATAAATCGAACATCAGCTGTATTGATATTATATTGAAACTCATAATAAAATAAAAATAAATTAGCGGCCGTAGATGAATAACTCGTACCCATCCCGATACCATTGATTTGAGAGTATATTTTGGAACCTGTATAAACATAATTGTTATAAAGACAGAAATGACATAATTTGAAAAATAAAGTAGAGTTAAAATCCATGACATCTAAAACCAACTCAGCTGTCTTTAAAAGTGCTTCCTTTAAGCTATTAATAGGGATATTTGTAAATAAATTTTCGAAATCATAAGTTTGGATGGAATGTATATTATCACTTTTTATTTTCCTTGCTATTTCATAACTATTCGAAATTATCCAAAAGCAGTTAGTATCTTTGTATTTGTATTTTAACATGTTTAAAACTTTTTTAAGCAGCTCTTCGAATTTCTTTTTGAAGTTATTACTAATACTATTGACACTACTGCATATAAACCTGTATTTAACCGGTATTTTATGAAATTTGGGGGAAATAAATAAAAATGGAAATGATAAGTTTTTATTGCAAGGAAAAGGAATTTTAGTTTGTTTAGAAAATGCCAGATGCTTTTTAATAAGTGTTTGTACTGAAGAGTTATACATTTTGTAGGTTAAACTATTATTCAGCTCTGCATTGAGCATTTCAGCATAATATTTTTTACAAGTAATTGCAAAATTGCCAGCAGCCTTATCGACTGGACAAAAAACAAAAATTTCTTTCAACTTTGTTATTTCATTTCTAATTTCCGCATTGAGATTATGATATGTATATGCTGAATTATTAATAAAACTATTTTGAAAAGATTTAAAATCATTTAAAATATGAAGTTTCCAATCAGTAAAAAGGGGGATTGGTTTATTATATTTGTAACTTAAATTTAAAATAAAAGTGTTCAATTCAGCTTTAAATATTTCCAATGATCTCTTTTGATTTAATATTTTATTAATACGATACTTAGTACCAAAATTCATTAAATTACGGAGGTATACGCTAGCAATAATGTTTAGATTTCCAGTTACAATGTGCTGACTATTGCTATCCAAGAAAGTTAAATTTTCATAATCTTTACAATGGCAATCTAAATTAAGGTAAGAGTCAAGATTTTGAGAGACATTTCTGTAATTAAAAAGCGTACTGCCTAACGTTTTAGTATATTTATAGGTTGAAATAATTGTAATATTTCTAAGTGGAAATATGCTATTATAATGAGAAATAATTTTACTCAACTGTAAATGATTAAAACTTTTCTGTTGAAATGTAGATACAAAATAAACTCTATCAGTGCTTGAAGGTTTGTATACGCCAACTTTGAACAGCAAAATATCAGTAACTAAATCTATAAAATGCGAATTAGCACATTTAAATCTTTTTAACTTATGCTGTAATTTTTTAAGAATTTTAAGTTTTAAACCAAATAAAATTGTTTTAAGTCCCTTGATATTATAACTATTGCTAAATACATTACAAAGATCCTGTAAAATAATAGAGGGGTTTATGTCAGAATATTTTCTCTGTAATAATTTATTATTGTGACTTCCACGTCTACCTCTATTATAAAGAAACGAAGGTATAAATACTGATGAAAAAAGACTATATATACATGTAGAATGTCCAGTTTGATAACTTAACTTTGTATTCAGTCCATACGGATATAAAGTTCTTAAACGAAGTATGTAAAAACTTTCACTCCTTAATCTGAAAGGATCATCTATAACTTGTTCTAAAACGTGAATTTTAACATTAATAAAGCCATGTATATGAAAGTGTCTAATTTCAAAAGATGAATTATGATCATCTTTACTAGATGAAGATCTAGGATTGTTCATTCTCATATGAAGCTCACCTGATGTTTCACCTACATATTTCTGATTACAAATGGTACAGGTTAAAAGGTATATGACATGTGTAATTTTTCAGAGCTGAAAATTTAAGTTAACCATACTATGAGTGTATGTATTAGCAGACAAATCTCCATTAGGTCAAGTTTTACACCTTTTATCATTACATTTTTCCAAAACCATAATTATTTTATTTGTTATTCGTAACATATTTATTAAAATTTTTATCGAGCGAATATACTCGTTGCAGAAACAAGACAAATAAATAAAAACAAGAAAAAACAAGAAAAAGTGAGAAAAACGAGCCAGTCCAAAACCAAAAAAATTAAAAGCAATTGCATTCAAATTTAGCGCTGAAAAAGCTGCACACAATTAAAATACAAAAATATAAGCAGTAACCATCACATCACAAACAAAACAGCTATATATTCGTGTGAACAGCGCCAGAAGCTGCATATTGGAACACACAAATTCAATATAATCCAGCAAAAATCATGATTTTGGCCTGAACTAGCACCACCCCCCTCACCAGAAACAAGACAACACAAGAAAACACTGTAGAAAATATATGTAAAAATAAACAGAAACAAGTTGTTTCTGGCGCTGTTCACACGAATATATAGCTGTTTTGTTTGTGATGTGATGTTTACTGCTTATATTTTTGTATTTTAATTGTGTGCAGCTTTTTTAGCGCTAACTTTGAATGAAATTGCTTTTAATTTTTTTGGTTTTGGACTGGCTCGTTTTTCTCACTTTTTCTTGTTTTTTCTTGTTTTTTTTTTATTTGTCTTGTTTCTGCAACGAGTATATTCGCTCGATAAAAATATTCATAAATATGTTACGAATAACAAATAAAATAATTATGGTTTTGGAAAAATGTAATGATAAAAGGTGTAAAACTTGACCTAATGGAGATTTGTCTGCTAATACATACACTCATAGTATGGTTAACTTAAATTTTCAGCTCTGAAAAATTACACATGTCATATACCTTTTAACCTGTACCATTTGTAATCAGAAATATGTAGGTGAAATATCAGGTGAGCTTCATATGAGAATGAACAATCACAGATCTTCGTCTAGTAAAGATGATCATATTTCGTCTTTTGAAATTAGACACTTTCATATACATGGCTTTATTAATGTTAAAATTCACGTTTTAGAACAAGTTATAGATGATCCTTTCAGATTAAGGAGTGAAAGTTTTTACATGCTTCGTTTAAGAACTTTATATCCGTATGGACTGAATACAAAGTTAAGTTATCAAACTGGACATTCTACATGTATATATAGTCTTTTTTCATCAGTATTTATTCTTCGTTTTCTTCGTATAAAATCCCATTTATTTCCATTTATTCTTCGTATTTATCCTTCGTTTCTTTATAATAGAGGTAGACGTGGAAGTCACAATAATAAATTATTACAGAGAAAATATTCTGACATAAACCCCTCTATTATATTACAGGATCTTTGTAATGTATTTAGCAATAGTTATAATATCAAGGAACTTAAAACCATTTTATTTGGTTTAAAACTTAAAATTCTTAAAAAATTACAGCATAAGTTACAGCATAAAAATTACAGCATAAAAATTACAGCATAAAAGCTTTAAATGTGCTAATTCGCATTTTATAGATTTAGTTACTGATATTTTGCTGTTCAAAGTTGGCGTATACAAACCTTCAAGCACTGATAGAGTTTATTTTGTATCTACATTTCAACAGAAAAGTTTTAATCATTTACAGTTGAGTAAAATTATTTCTCATTGTAATAGCATATTTCCACTTAGAAATATTACAATTATTTCAACCTATAAATATACTAAAACGTTAGGCAGTACGCTTTTTAATTACAGAAATGTCTCTCAAAATCTTGACTCTTACCTTAATTTAGATTGCCATTGTAAAGATTATGAAAATTTAACTTTCTTGGATAGCAATAGTCAGCACATTGTAACTGGAAATCTAAACATTATTGCTAGCGTATACCTCCGTAATTTAATGAATTTTGGTACTAAGTATCGTATTAATAAAATATTAAATCAAAAGAGATCATTGGAAATATTTAAAGCTGAATTGAACACTTTTATTTTAAATTTAAGTTACACAAATATAATAAACCAATCCCCCTTTTTACTGATTGGAAACTTCATATTTTAAATGATTTTAAATCTTTTCAAAATAGTTTTATTAATAATTCTGCATATACATATCATAATCTCAATGCGGAAATTAGAAATGAAATAACAAAGTTGAAAGAAATTTTTGTTTTTTGTCCAGTCGATAAGGCTGCTGGCAATTTTGCAATTACTTGTAAAAAATATTATGCTGAAATGCTCAATGCAGAGCTGAATAATAGTTTAACCTACAAAATGTATAACTCTTCAGTACAAACACTTATTAAAAAGCATCTGGCATTTTCTAAACAAACTAAAATTCCTTTTCCTTGCAATAAAAACTTATCATTTCCATTTTTATTTATTTCCCCCAAATTTCATAAAATACCGGTTAAATACAGGTTTATATGCAGTAGTGTCAATAGTATTAGTAATAACTTCAAAAAGAAATTCGAAGAGCTGCTTAAAAAAGTTTTAAACATGTTAAAATACAAATACAAAGATACTAACTGCTTTTGGATAATTTCGAATAGTTATGAAATAGCAAGGAAAATAAAAAGTGATAATATACATTCCATCCAAACTTATGATTTCGAAAATTTATTTACAAATATCCCTATTAATAGCTTAAAGGAAGCACTTTTAAAGACAGCTGAGTTGGTTTTAGATATCATGGATTTTAACTCTACTTTATTTTTCAAATTATGTCATTTCTGTCTTTATAACAATTATGTTTATACAGGTTCCAAAATATACTCTCAAATCAATGGTATCGGATGGGTACGAGTTATTCATCTACGGCCGCTAATTTATTTTTATTTTATTATGAGTTTCAATATAATATCAATACAGCTGATGTTCGATTTATTGCATACAGATACATAGATGATTTAATTGTTTTAAATTTCGATGGGGATTTTGGGGTGATTTCTCAAGAAATTTACCCTGACTCTTTAATATTAAAGAAAACTAATGATGATAACAAGCTCGATAATTATCTTGATCTAAAAATTTTGATTAAAAATGGTTTACAAATTTCAGTTTTTGATAAACGTACCAGTTTTCCGTTTACTGTGAATCAATTAATTCATTGGTCTTCAAATATTCACAAACGTATATATATAAATATTATAATTGGTCAAATTTACCGTTTTTACAGAATTTGTTCAAATAAAAACCTGTTTAATAAGGAACTATTTTATTTTATCAGTCATTTATATTATAAAAACAATATCCCTCTAAAATTTATCAAAAAATATTCAGATTTTGCAGACTGCCTCCATTATTGATAGATTGCTTACATTCAACAGTAAATGACTCGTAATTCCTAAAGCCTGAAAAGGACGGTTTTATGATGATGGCTGTGTTTGTTGGCATCCGACGTGGAACGAATCTGGATTGTGTACTGAATAACGGATTTGGTTTGTTTATCGTGTTTTACTTTTTTAGTTATGGCAACGTGGCTGAATTGGTTGTGTGTATTTTCGAAGAGACATTTGTTTCAACTATGGTGATTCAGTATTGTGATATTGGTACAGGTTTCGCTTATATTGTGGCGTAGGGTACGGTGAGGGGAGCGTCTGTTAAGTAGTATTCAAATATGTTTCTGTATATTTTGAATTTTTTGCTACGCAGCGCTCTGGCCGAAACCCACTGCCACTAATTGTTAATCTTTTTATTCGGATGCTTGGCTGCCTTTGAATTTACACACTGCTGATGAGGCCGCAGCTTGTTTCTGTTTATTTTTACATATATTTTCTACAGTGTTTTCTTGTGTTGTCTTGTTTCTGGTGAGGGGGGTGGTGCTAGTTCAGGCCAAAATCATGTTTTTGCTGGATTATATATATATATATATATATGATCTATGTCATACGATAACGCTCGTATTTATAAATTAATTTTGATGAAACTAATTGTGTGTATTCAGCTCACCAATGCCTCGACCGAGTTCGTTGGCCAGCTTGGTCCGCCATCTTGTTTCAAGATGGCGGTCACTGAAATTTTTAAAACTAAAATAAATATACAAAAAAGTTAAAAATTCAAATTTACTTTTTAATTAAGTGTTAGGCCTTGATACAAGGATTCCAGAGCATTTTTTGTTTTACCTCTATCTTAAAAAATGGCTGAGATAGAGCAGTTTGAAATTCTAGGGTGGCTGACATTTTGAAACAAGACAGCACATTACAAAATAACAACGATTAATTTATGAGCTTTAGTGAACGCGACTTCTCGCAAATTATTTTATTTCATTGTTGTAATCATTTTCCCAATCGTACGCATAAAACTATATATTCATATCCGTTAGCGACAAATTCTCGCCAAAGTTGGCGACATTTGGCGAAATATCGCCAAATTTGGCGACCACTTAAACTTTATCCTCGGGGCAGTAACCTTATTATCATCCAAATTTGACTGCTTCTAACTCTATGAAGATTTCAGAAAAATGCATAAATTATATATTTTTACTGAGCGACAGTCCAAGGAACTCAAATAAAATCTCAAAAGGGGATGTTAACATTCGAGAAAAATAAAAAGCTGGTACAATTTTTAATATATAGACGACTCCTTTGTGCAAAAAATGCATTCGTATTCGGAAAGAAGACATTATTGCGATTTTAATGGAAGTTTTAATGTGATTTTATTGCAAACAATCTGCAAATAAAGGGTAATGCATCATTTTGTATGAATGAGATAGTATTACATAGGTTGTAATATTTATTAAATTTTTGTTTCGAAATTTAGCTATAGAGACGGTATATTTATATATGGTATATTTATGTATATCTGGATTAAAAGCTTGAATTATAACGGCGTAAATACTTCTTTTAAACAAAAAAAGACTCGGGAATTTATCAAAGTTTAATTTAATTTAATTTATACTAATTTTAAATGCTTGAAAATATGTAGATGAAGATGGGGCACTTTTGTAGTTTTTATTTTTTTCTTCTAAAATTTACAAATTAGACTCTTTATTACTCTTATTATTAAATCTTATTATGGAAACGATAACAGGAGAAAGTCTCCTTAGACATCAAAAGTAAAATTTTTCTATATCTCGAAAACAAATGATAGGTATGAAGTGTAAATTCAGATAATCATGTGTTTGAATATTCGTATGTTTTTTTATGTAAAATTGAATGTATGTCATAATTCCTAATTTTTAAATATGAATTTATTAATAATTTTTATATATACAAATATGCTGTTGAAATTAAAAAATGCATAGATTATGCGGAAATTAAATCTTATTGTTATATCTTTCAAAGATTATTACTCCTTTTTTTGAATGAAAAAAATCCTGAATATACATTAGATCCTTATCTTCTATTGGTAATTTTCTCAAAGGATAAGTCATAATACTTAAAAAAAAAAGTATTTTTTAAAACTTAGAAACGTGCATCATTGTACATGGGGTACAATGGGTCATGTTTGACAAATGCTGTCGCTAAGGTTTTTTTTTTTTTTTATCTGGCGACCAAATTATTTAATCTGGCGCGTATCTTTTGTTTGTTTGTTAAAAAAAAAAAAAAAAAAAAAAAAAAAAAAAAAAAAAAACACTGTAGTGTTTTTTTTTTGTAGAAAAATTGAATTAAGAAAGAAGCACAAAAGAAAATTTTTCTCCCCCCATCCCTAATAGTGCGCGGCAAGCAAAGATATTCCTCTTCTCTCGCACTTTTAATGGAAGAATCAAGTTTAAAAGGCATTTTCCATCTCATGTACAGAAAAGGCCATTCTTTCCGCTTTAGCCAGCATGTCATGTAATTAGAATGTGTGTGTGTGTATGTGGGGGGGGGGGGGAGGTAAATAAAACAGTAAGAAATAGTGCTAATCTTGACTTTGTGGCACCTAAAATTGGATACAATACGAAAAAAAATGCACATCATAGATATAGATTTTTTTTTATAGCGCTAACCACCCGGGCATTTAAAGTATTCGGCAATGAGCATTTCCCGGACATGCCTGTTAGTTCAGCCTTTACAGTATTTCTTTCTTTCTTTTTTTTTTTTTGCAGATACTATATATAATTTTGATAAGTTTCATAAAAAAACTTAGTGTATATTATCTTTCTAAATTGTGTACTTTTCTAAACTATGTAACTAATAATTCTAAACTAGGCTTGTTATTATTTTTTGCTCAATTAGTTCATAAAATAAATTTTTGTTTTCTGAAAATCAAAGACGGCGGGGGAGGTAAATATTTTTTCTTGAGACTAGAATATTTTGCTGGTTACCAGATTTTATCAAATTTGCAAAGCTCTGGTCATGTATAATAAAAAGTAAATTACATTATTAATATAGATTTAAAAGGCAAAGTCGTTTATTAGAAACTTTTAGCCATATTTTTCAATGCACAGAACAAAACGGTTGACTTCACATTCATAAAAACACTTAAAATAATTTTTGTGCGCTATGACATTATATGCATAAATATACTTATAAAAATTTTACTTAGACATTTAATTTTAAATGAAAATTATTTATCATGCTTACAATATCTAAAAAGATAGTTTAAAATATTTTTTGGAACACGCCGATGACTACAATTACAGCACATTAAAAAAGTACACAATTAGGCTTCAGTACTTCCTAATCTTTTATGCCTTGCATACCCTTGAAGACTTACATGTGTCTGGTATAGTCCTACTTTTCTACGTGTCCGAATCATATATATATAAATAGAAACAACAATAGCAACAAAGGGATACAAATAAACATACTTTTATTTACATTTAGCACAGCTTTGTTTTAGATGTAGCAAGTTTTTTTTTTATGTAAAGCTTGCATTTGTTTACACTTGAATGTTTTTTTTTTTTTACATCTTTGGTTTTAATTAGCTGATGTACCATAATAAGTCATCTTTGTTGTTATATTGTGTTGTTATATTTTGACGTTTATATTGTTGTTATATTGTTGTTAGTGTGTTGTTATATTTTGACGAATCAATGAGATGAAAAATCTTGTGACTGACTCATTTAATTGCACGGATTCGTATGTTGGTTATTGTAAAGACACGTCCCGCATATATTCTAGAATATCTTCTTGTAGCCCCAAAGCGAACACGTATCACACCTTGCAAAACCCTGGGTTAATCTATTCATCGCTTAAATGGAATAGTTATTTTATTAAAAAAAGATAAAATAAGAAAGTAAATAACTTTCTAAAAACAATTTTCTAAGTTTAACATGAATTAATAGCCAATTTTATCAAGATATTAAAATTGTGTTAAAAACAAAAATAATGGGACTATTTTCCTTTTAAATATTTAACGAAAAAGATAAAAATATACTAGAACATTTTCTTAACCCTTTCAGGGGCACTGGTATGTTTATGAAACCACTTAAGTATAATTCCCAAACGCCACAGTGGCACCAGAATTTTGCTAAAATCTTTCCCATTTAATATGTATGTGAAATATAGCCTTTTTCATATTTCCAGATAAATGTTTTCGTAAATTCCGGTGCCAGTCATTTATTTCAACATTTTAGTACTGAAAGTACTTTGCCCCTGAAAGGGTTAACTGCAGTTTTAATTTTAAATGGAAAAAAGAAACAACGTTGCTGTAACTGTTTTCTATTGAAAATTTCATCATTAACTCAATATAAAAGAGTGGTCCACTGTGCCCCTTTTTGTGATGGTCCAATTTATACTATGTAGATATGCGATAAGAAAATGATCTAAAATATTTTATTTGATAATTTTGAATGTATTTACAATACACATTACATAAGTGCCTTATCTTTAAATTTCTGTTGTTTTTTAATTAATAAATTCTACTTCGATTATATTATTTAAGACTGAAAATATTCATTACTACACTGTCATTTATGAGCACTTGCTTATGAAGTAAAAAAAAAAAAAAAATAAAATAAATACATTTTGAAGGGGTGGTTCCTCAGAGTAACCATATCAGGTATATGGTTACTTTCAGGGTAACCCCCACTTTCACTGTACCCCTTTTCCCCCTATAAGGCTAATATATTTCTTGGATGTTGATATTTTAACTTTGTTCTACCTTTTCCGATAAACGAACGAGACGTTTATCGAAAGTTTAACGTCCTCTTCTTTAAATTGAATCTTTAAAGAAAAACACAAGCTTAATTAAATCTTAAAAAAAAAGAAAGAAAATAAAACACGTTTTTTTTTCTAAATTTTATTTTAATTTTATTTTTTTAAAGAAAACACATGACGAAAATTTACATATAGAATAATACAGTAGGTTCTTGTTATATCGCGCTTGTCGAGAGACAAGAAAAAAGCGCGATATAACCGTGGACAATAAAAATAAAATCAATAAAGATCATAAACTATAATAAATATATTGTAGTCGTCTCCAAAACATTAATTTATATGCAGACTACATTTTTCTGAATAATTAGTAACATAAAATTACATTTACCTGTTTTTATCTACATACATAATTACTTAAAAATTATGGTTTAGATAGAAAATTTCGTTACTTTTCTTTTGGGAAGACATAGGGCATAAAAGCGCGAATGAGTGATATATCGAGACGCGATATAACGAGGGGCTGCTGTACTTAATATTTTTGTTGTGCACTTCGTTACATGAAATTTTATAAAATTTTAATTTTACAAAATCCCTTTATTAAAACAAAAACGTCAATTATATCAAAGATAATAGTTAGGAAAAGTACTATTGTAATGGAAACTAAGTTTCTACTAGAAATCGAAAAATATCGGTAGCGATCGAAATAATACGATATATTTAAAAAAAAATTGATTATTTACAAATTACAAATAATAGTTGAATAAAACTTTGGATTATTACATTCTCATATTTAACTGAACTTGTTTTTTGTATGAAAAGCTGGAATTTTGTAATCGATTTTTAACACACTTCCTGATACGCTAGACTTATAAAAATTATGTACTAAGGTGTGTTTCTGAAGACGATGCAACATTTTAATATTTTTCGAATTTAATTATAAATTAATAAATTAATTTTAAGGCAATTTTCCGTTAGCCTGTCGCAGGTTATAAATCGCCAAATATTCTTTATGGTTACAATTTGTATACGAGTTGCAACAACAATGGATTTAATTATACGCCAAACCACGCTCGTCAAAAAATGCCAACTGGCTGTCAAGATGCAACAATGAACTATTTTAAACGCCAAAAAGTAGAAAATATAAATAAAAGTAAAGAGTGTAATATATATATTTCAAAAATTAGTAGGCACTTCTCCATTATCCCGTCCACCACTTTTCCAAAAAAAAAAAAAAAAAAAAAAAAAAAAAAAAATATCGCCAAACAGCAACGCTAAATAAAAAAAATGGAAGAATGTTGTCATTGGAATGTCAAAATAAATAAATAAATAAATAAAAATTCGGAAAAGCTCCATTCACCAAAGTGTCAACTATCAGTAAATTTAAACACAAAAAAATTACAATATATTAATGAAAATAGAAAAAAAAATCTTGGATATTCATTTATTTACATTTTTTTTAAAATTATCCTTCTCGGCTGGTGAATAAATGTTTGTGACGTCAGTTGAAATTGATCTATTGCACTTAACTATGCAACACAACATTTTTTCAATGCATTTTCTCTTTTAATATCCTGGCACACCCGTTTAAAGACGCAAATTGGGATTTTAATTAACGAAATAACTAAAATATCAGAAAAACAAAATGAAAAATACAGGTAAATGTCGAATTAAAAACCGCTTCATGACATAACAAACATGTTTAATGCTTCTGACGTCATATGAATGGGACTGCATTTTTGGCGTCAAATGTAATAGTTTGGCGATAGTTTTTTAATGAAAAGGGATCGACGAGATAATGGAGAAGTACCAATTAGTATTAATCTTTAACCAATTAGTAGTTTCATATTAATTAAATTATGATTATATGGTGAAAAATCATTTTAAAAATCCTAAAAGATAGTTTAAATAATGTTTTTTTCCCTTTCGAGTTGCTATATATTAAAGAAGAAACTGAGCAAAATTAAAAAAGTTTTTAAACAAATTCATTAGCTCGCGCTTTCTATCACGCTTAAAAAAAAAGCCATGGATTTTCCATTATCGGGTTCGGTGCCCACGCCAAATTAACATATTGTAACGGAAATTTTTTGGAAAAATCATGAATTGGAGCCATGAAATTAGGCATGATTTTCAGGATAAACATTGAATGTTTAAAAAAGAGTGTTTTTAAAAAAACAATTTTTACTTTTATGCTTCTTATAATTGCATATATACTTCTTTTTAACAACAAAGACTCTATAAAATTTATAGAAATTTAATTGCGTTTTATATATAAAATATATTGGATGTAAAAAGTTAAAAGCCAAAGGTAATAACTTTAAATTTATTAACTTGAAAAGTTTTAAAATTATTTTAAATACTTGAAAATATGTTTAATGCTAACATATTTCTTTGATGTACATTTTTAACGGTATTCTTTTTTCTCCGATAAACGAGTAAAGCAACCTTCTATTTAACTCATAAAACTTTTTTTTTTTTTTTTTTTTTTTTTTTTTAATTGAATCTTTAAAGGAAATACGTGACCAAAATTTCCATGTATAATAACATTTAATATTCTTGCTGTGCATTTCGCTACTTGATATTTTGTGAAATTTTAATTTTACAAAGTACTTCTTTTTTCTAAAGTATAAATTTACTGAAAATATTTTTAAACCTTCTAAAAATCCACTTTCATAATTTCATTCATTTTTCTAAAATACTATTCAAACATTCTCGCTCATTTTAAACTTAATAATACCTAAATAAGCGTCTAATCCCTTTCTTTTAAAAAAATTGCTAGCTAGGATTTCAATAATTAACTAAAGAACAAACTGCGGGATGAACGAAAGGCGATGCAGCTGCGAAATTTCCCGGAAGGTGTATAATCCTGAAAATTATTCTCGAATATTTGAAATTGAATTAGCTGAATTTGGAAACAGAATTCGCAGTTTCCGTTCATGTACTTTTATAAACCTTTCACACATCAAAGCTGTTGAAATATTTCAGGAATTTTGTAATAACCTATCCTTTACAAAATAAATTTGTAATATATATGTGATATCTTCTTCAAAAATAGGTCTTGAAATAGCGGTAATATTGAAGAATGCCATTTGTAGACATTAGCATATTCTAATCATTCTTTCTGGAAGAAATTTACGTTTCGTATTATCATTCAGTCGTTTATTGTTTGATATAACATATTGTATCTATAAATTGCAAACGAGATTAATTTTATCTGTTTATGTCAGAGATATATTATTTTATTCCTATCGCATAGCATATTAGTAGAACGTTTCGAAATTTGACAAAGAGAAAAATTATTTTATGAAAAGTGTAACATGCATTATGATGTGTGTATAACTAATGACATTAAATTTTTGTTTCAAAATTTATCTCTATAGGAAGAAAAGATAATGTATAAAACAAAGTGTTATAAAAGTGTATTTTTTCGTTTTCTTAGAGTATAATTTTAAAACTTATGAAAAAACCCCAAGAAAATTAGATAAAAAAAAAGATTGATATCAGAGGTAACAGCTCTGGATTATGCTCTTATTTTCACTTATTTTATTTATTATATGGTCTGCTACACAGCGGTACAAAGGAACTCTAAATAAAAACAGGATTCTTAAAGAGTTTACATGAAAATGAAAAAAAAAAAGTACAGCTTAACAAATTAACTCTCCCACGCCTCTAAGAAACCTTATATATATATTTTTTTTGAAATTCATATGTTGCATTGTATTGTTTTCACTAAAAAAGAGCAATAAAGATCAAAGACGATTACTGAAGAATGCCTACGTGGGGCGTAATGCCCACGTTTACTTCACATCTAGATGAGAACAGTCTATGGAGATGGCATCAGAAGATTCAAAAATATAAAAGTTCTCTCGCAGCAGGCTGCGGTGGAATGATGCAGATGTAGGAGCAATCTGGATGTGCGCTTTGATACTTTGATTGGAGTCGGAATGGTGAGCATAGGGGGGGGAGGGGGGGAAGGCCCCATCAGAGCCAGACAATTTTTCTAATTATCATAATTAATATTTTTTAATCTAAAAAATAATGCAAACAATTAGTTAATATAAGATTCAAATAATTAGTTTTTGAAGATGCAAAGATAATTAAGTATAAATACAATTAAGATGCAAAAAATAATATAATTTTTTTTCCTTTAAAATTGCAAAAGAGGTAAGAAGGAAAGTTAGCAGAACCCGATGCCAAAAGCAAGGCGGGAAGACGTCAATAGGAAAAATATAGGGTAGGAATATCAAATGGGAATAACAATGCAGGTACCAAAGTTTTATGAAATTGGAAAAGCACAACGAAGTGTTTAGGGTGGTTCCCTTCGCCTTCTTTTGGAAGGCGGAGCAAAGCCGTCATCTCTACACAAGATGGCAAGCGGTCTCTTCTTCCCTCTACTGGTATTTACAATGTAAGGTTGAATGGACCGCAACGCTTCGTTGGGTATTAAAAGTCGATCTCTGTGGAAATTTTGTGCAAGTTCTTTAATAACTTGCGAGATAGGCCTAATATTGAGATCAGCATGGGTGACGTCATTCCGGACAAACGTTGTCGCCTTGCAAATCCTACGTAACAAAGAGTTTTGAAAAATTTGAATTTTCTGCATCCGAGTTTCACAGACTGACCCCCAGATAACTGACCCGTAGGTCATGGTTGATCTGATGAAGGATTTATACAGTAACAATTATTTGAGAGTGACAGACGGCTGTGATAAGCCAGTAAAGATTTAAGGGATCCTTGAGCTTTGGTAGATTTGGCAATTACGTCTTGAATCTGTCTAGCCCAGGTTAATTTTGAATCTAGATAAATGCGTAGGTATTTATAACTGGCGACCCAGGGTATGAATTCACCATTTAGAGAGAGTTTAGCAATTGGGGTGATAGCTTTGTTTGAAAAGATCATGGCGGCACTTTTTGAAGCATTGACTTTGATGCGCCAATGTCTTAGCCAAATTTGAAGGGCCAAAATATAAGCTTGAAGATTAGTTAACACAGTGTCGAGTAACATGTTGCTTTGATTTGATTTGATAGCCTAAGAGGGACTGCTCAGACTAGTAGAAGTCTGTAGAGCATAGTGTCCCTCCCGGTCCCCTTTATTAAGGTCTTAAAAAAATAAAAAAAATTAAAAAAAATTACAAACTACAGCCGAAGCTGGACCCGCCGTTAAACGCGACAGGGAGCGGGATAGAATGTTTAAAACAAATACAAATACAAACTATGGTCAACGACCAGATCATATATAAGCTCGGCCCTGCTAGGGAAGGACCCTTTTCGCGACAGTTAGCAGGGACTGAATAGGAGTTGTGCATTGAGAGTGGCAGCTGACGGCTACTAGGTAAGGTTAGAGAGTTCTGTCAGAAAAATATAGATTTTAAGTAGCTTTCTGTTTAGGGTGTGCCTCTTTAGAATATTAGGAAGCCATTCCTTGGGAGGGATTGCAGGCTTCCTAATATGCCACTGTGCTGTTAACGGGCAGGTGAAATAATAATGGGGAGCCGACGCCTCTGCGCCACACTCGCAAAGGAATGTGTCTGCACATTTAAATTTGTAGAGGTATGTTCGAAAGGGACCGTGTCCCGTGAGAAATGCTGTTGTGTGTGCGGAGAGGTTGTAGTGTGTTATTGAGACTTTCGGTATTAAATTATATGTGTGTCGGCCTTTGCTGCTGTTATCCCAGATTGATTGCCATTCCGTGAGTATATTTGCTTTTAGTAAACGTTTTATGTATGTGGAAGGAATTGGAAGATGAATGTCAATGTGTGGTTTAGCTGTTGCTTCCTTTGCGAGTGCGTCCGCGATTTCATTACCTTGAACGGCCGTGTGCGCTGAAACGTGGCCAAGAGCTACTCTATTTAGAAGGGACTTTAACTTAAGTTTGATTTCTAAGATTAGCGGATGTTTGGTTCTATGGGCATAGATAGCCTGCAGACCAGAGAGACTGTCGCTATAAATTTGGACGAAGGGATGTGTGGTGTTTGTCTGGATCCAGTCCAGGGCTTTTAGGATGGCATAGAGTTCTGCCTGATAAACAGAATTGTGGTCATCTAGTCTACAGGCCCACTGATGGGTGACGGCATTCCTTTCCATGGCGCAGAATGCTGCTGCCACGCCGGTGACAGTTCCGGACCCGTCAGTGAAGAGAGTAATTCTAGAGGATGGGGAGAAGGAATTAAGATTGGTGTTTACTTGGAAGTGAGATGTCTCATCGGAGGGGTGTATCTGCCATCCTGGAACTTTGTATTGTATGTTGGTGTTTGGAAGGAATTCTCTTACAGTCGGTTCATGTTTAGGGTGGAGAATACGTCCCTTGGTGTATTCATATGCGACTATTGTGTCGATTGGTGGTATGCCAGTTATGGTATTTAATGCATCCGTGGAGATTGTTTTGTAGCCTCGTGAGATTTGTAAGAGAAACATTCGCTGTAGTGAGATCAACTTTGTTATTGCTTGTTTTGTTAAGTGTCCCCCCCATATGCTTACCCCGTATGTTATAATTTTCTGTACTATAGTGTGATACCATATTTTAAGCATGAAGTTGCTAATACCCCATGTTTTTGACGTCATTTTTAGTGAGTTGTGGTGAAAAATTATGAGTTTTATTTTAAGTTGATGTAGATGTGCTAGCCAATTTTGATGCTTATCGGTAGTTATGCCTAAAAGCTTGAGATATGGGACATGGTGGACGCTGGTCCCGTTGACGCGAATGATTGGGTTCCTGCCACGCAGAAGGCGTGGTTTTGCAAATGTCAGTGCTTGAGATTTGCCTGGTGAAAGTTGTAGGTGTAGGGATTCCAGTAACTGGCAGAACACAGGGAGAGCTGAAGCTGCCTCTTGCTCCAAATTCAAACGGATGCGGCCCGAAAAAATAAAGGTGAAGTCTTCCGCGAACGCGTAGAGGAGGAAACCTAGTTTGTCTAATTCTTTAAGGAATAAATTTGCTATTAGCAGCCAAAGAATGGGTCCGAGGCAAGAGCCTTGTGGGCAACCCTTTTCTAAATTGTGAATTGAGGTGCCTGCACCCCAGTTGATTAGAACGCTGCGCTGTGATAAGTAGGAGCGGATGACTCCAGCAATATTTCTCGGGCAGTTGAGTACTTGTAGTTGTCGTATAATGTCGCGCCATTCCACGTTGTCGAAAGCCCCCTTGTCATGATGGCAGTATCGTCAGCATAAAGTGCTAATTTGACGTCGGGAATACAACGAGGAATATCATTTATGTAGAGGTTGAACAGCCAAGGACTTAGAATACCCCCTTGAGGTACGCCTGCCTCAATAAATCGAGAGGTGGAGATTGTATTGTTGACTTTAACAGAGAAAGATCTATCTTTAAGGTATTTAAGGAATATTAGGATTAGTTGAGGCGGAGCCTTGAGCAGAATTAACTTATAAATAAGTCCTTAATGTCAGACCCGATCAAAGGCTTTAGCAATGTCTATGAATAAAACGCCGGTTTTATGGCTGTGGTATAGACAAACCATATCAAAAAAGTACATGTCACTTATGGGTGTGACACAAATTCAAGATCGCATCATAGCAGCAAAAATTAATCAAACATTCGAAATATTATAAACATCAATTCATTATTTAGTTAACTTTCAAATTTAGAAAAAAAAAGAGAGAGAAGAAGAAGAAGAGACTTACTGCTTTTAAGATATTCCCAAAAGGAAGACCAACTAAGTCCTTGCTTGTTTGGAGGAGTTACAAAATTTTGGAATGTTATAGTATCATATAAGAAAATCTGAGAGATGTGGGGACTTTTTTCTATGATTAGGTACTCTTCTGTGTCACAATAAAGGTGCCACGGTACATATTAACTTAATATATGAACCTAGAGGTTCTTTCAAAGACGTGTCACCTGGTGGTGACAATGAGCGGTGGCGGGTTAAAACAATTCGTACATCCCAAAACGTAAAACCATCGGGAACAGGACGTCAAAAATTTTCACGAAGTGAATACTTTTTTTTTTTTTTATGAATATAGAAAAATGTAGAAATACAGAAAATTTTAATCAATGTAACTCACTCAAAAATTGTTATGTTATTTCTTCTTTCTGGTCTACTTTATGTACAATCATCTACATATTATAAATTTGGTGACTTTTTTTCTTTTGTTTGGAGATTTTCTTGATGTTCCAGAACATCGACCGTCTTGTTTCCTTACCATTCTCACAGGCGCCGACTTTTTAAAATTTCGGAACTGGGGGGGGGGGAATCGCACAGTCGATCATGGAGGTCACAGGAACCAATCGAAGAGAAAGCAAACCTCCTATTATTATTTTATGTTTTCAAGGGAGACAACGCCCCTTATTAAAATCTCCATAAGGAATACGTGTCCCTTTGCCCCCCCCCCCCCCTTTCTTTTCTTCCGTAGCCGCATATGATCAATCTATGCACTGTCTTCAGTCAATTACTATGTCTTTTCTGTAACGTTAATAATAATTTAAGGTGGCTCTCAAGGAGGGAAAAAAAAAGAATTCGTTTTTATAAATAAAGCGCATGACATTTGAACGTATTATATTAAAGTGATGGGGCATCGAACAGTGTTTCTCATATTTCTCTCTCTCTATATATATAGTACATCTTGAGCTATAATTGATTCCTGCCTCCGACCCTGAGAACATACGAGAAGGAAAATTATTTTGCTATTATTTCAGAAACATTTGTATTGCAAAGCGGGAAAAATGAAAATTTTTAGAAAAAAAAAGAAATTCTTTTTAGGGAAAACAATAATAAAAAGGGAAATCTGATTATCTCATCATGTATTCTCGTTGTTTTGACCTCAGAAGTTACTTATCAGTCGAATCTCAAAGTATCTTTTTCGATATTAAACCCAAGAACTTGGAATTAGAGTCCTATGTCGGTCGAGTAAACCCGAACTGAACTCGACAAAAAAAATTTCTTCAAGAAATCCGACTCCAATATCGAAGAAATTTAATTAATATTTTAATGCAACTATGGAAAAATAGTCTAAAATCATATCTCTAATAACAATTTTTATCTTTTATGATGAAAAATAAACATATCTATGTACTCTTAATGTTCAACTATAGTTTTTTTTCATCTGAAAAAAAAAATAATCTACACTTTATTTTTTGAAAAATTGAATTAACCTAAACTCGATCCGCAAGAGTCATATTCCAACCCGAAACGAAGGCGAAACAATTAAAGTCATGCCAACCCGCAACGAAAAAATAGCCTCACGCCGACCCGACTCTGAAACGCCGATCTTGTCGGGTTAAAAAATGCACCGGGTTACCCGAACCGATCCAGGATTCTACATGTATTACTCCGACTCTACATCCACCTTTTTCAAATTTTTTATAAAAAAATTTAAAAAATTAACTTCAAGATTAGGGATGAATGAGTATTTGTAGAATTACTTTTCCTTCTGATCTCAAGAGGTTAAGGCGGTTCTCCAGAAAAAGAAAATGAAAAAAAATACTTTCCTTCGACTAAAAAAAGCGAAACACATCTATGAAGATATTGTTATATGTATAAACATGCAATTTGCTGGCATGATTATTAAATGATTTAGAATTGAATAACGTTTTAAATTTTTAGCCTTAGTAATTTAAATAGCGTTAATTTTTTGCCTTAATAAACATCTTGCGTTATAATTGACTGCTATCTCACGACGACCTTTTCCGGGATGTCGCGCCCTAAAAATCGACTTAAAAAGCCAATTTTGAGAGCATTTTCTTAAAAAGATACTTTGTCTTTTGGGTGCCTCTATCTGAGAGTGGCGACATAGGCACAGAGCGCATGCTCAGACTGTGCTTAGACAGACATGTTTGTCCAAACTATGGCAAACCTACGTTCCAGACTTGGCGATAGTCGCCTGGCCAAGTTCGATTATACGAGTGAGACAAATTAAGAAGCTAAGATGCTTGGCAATTCTCTTTCGTCCAGAATCGCCTCAACTAATAAAAATTTTTATCCCGAATGTCGCCGCTCTCATATCGAGGCACTCTACTTTGTCTTTATCGTAGAGTTGCAAAAATCCGGTTTATTTTCGGGTTTATTCCCAGGTTTATTCCCAAAAGACCTGGTTTATTCCCAAAAAATTCGGTTTATTCCCAAAAAACCCCGGTTTATTCCCAGGTTTAAACCGGGTTTTTTCTAGCCTTTGCAACTCTACTTTATCGTGAAAACGTGAAAATGCTATTAGCTTTCTTAGGGCGCGTTCACAGACCGCACCCCGAGTTACATAGGGTAACACATGGGTAACCCGAAGCGGTCAGAGCCGGAAATTACCCAGACTTCGTAACCCATATTACCTGGAGAATTTTGTTGGGTAAAGTGATCACGTGGTTGCGAAATCTGATTTGTTTGTTTGCTTTATAGCTAACTGCAACTGTTAACTGTCGTTCTTTATGACTCCTACTGTACACTTCAGTCGCTGTACATTTGATTGGCCTACCTTTAAAAGGACTATGAAAAAATTGATCAACGTCGCCAGGATGGTTCCTGCAATTTTCCTACGATCAAAATGTAATGGTAGATTGGTTGACGGAAGTGTTTGATTGTAAACGTGTTCATAACTTTACCCAAAAGCGTTCACAGCCGAATTCATAGCCAGTTCACTCCCCAATTATACGAGTAACACGCATTTCGGTCTCTGAACGCGCCCTTTGTTTCTGAGTACGAATGTTTGAATTTTTGTGCTTTTCAGAATAAAAAGGACTTTATGAACGTGTGAGAAAGTATCGAGTTTGGATTTGAGAACAAGATATTGTTACATGTACACCAAGTTTTATCATTCTATCTTTATTGGACTTATTTCATTAAAATTCCTAAATTTTGAATTTATTTTTATTATTATTATTTTTTAAGTAAGAAAATAGAACTTCCTCTTTAGAGGCAGATAATATATCAAAAATTTATTGACTTTCCTCATATTTTGGGGGAAAGGGAGAATAAAAAGGGAAAACGAAAGTCCATAAATCTGCATTCTAGATTTTTTTGTCAACTATTCGATTCAAAAAACCCTGCGTTTTATGCGTTTTTATGTTTATAGCTTCCCCAGGCAATCATAAACAGTATTTTTTATGTATCGCAGGACACGATTTTATTTTTCTTTTAATGAAGTCTGTCTCTGCGTACACATAATACGTTAATTATAACTGCGCAAGATGTTCATTTAATTTAGGGTTTTATGGGTACGAGTTGATATTAAAAAAGTCTCTCCGAGTCAGTAATGCTTAAAAAATGAATGAAGTAAAAAAAAAAAAGGTTTCATTAAGGCAACATTCTATAAAGACACCCTGCACATAAGTAATCATTAAATAAAAAGAATTGGGATAGATGATATTATTAAATGGGAAAAAATATGATCTATTCGATGATGTGAATTAGTTTATAAAGTATTAAATACACTTTTAAATAAGATACATATTGTTTTTTTTCTTTAAATTCAGTTGCGACGAAGTTATCAGAGAAAGAAATATATAAGAATAAAGAAATTTATTTGCGAAGTTAGCAAATTTCAATGCAAATTATACCACATCTTATAAAATTTCTATTCTTGGCCTAAAATGGGTTAAGGTCTAAAAAATCGTTTGACATCGTTTTATTCTTCATAATGTTCATTCATCATTTATATGTTCGTTTTCAGTATATAAATGGCACAAGTTGTTTAAAAATGGCAGTAAAGGATATGAAAAAAGATGATCCAGTACAGAAGGGCACACAAAAAAAGTGAAACTGCTTCACTGAAACAAAAATTGACCAAGTTCTCACTAATAATTTCTAGAATTTACAAGGTATTTTGTATGTAAATTTTTTCATGAATCTTGCATACATATAATGCTATACAGTAAACTTAATTTTTGAAGAAGATTAAAGTTGAACATCGGTCCTAAAAATGTTCTATTCCGATCCGAATGTTTATCTTCTCTGGAACAATACAAGACCCCACACAATAAGTGTAACAAAACAAAAATGTCATTGGACAACATTAGATTATCCAGATCATCATCCAGTGCGAACTTATCATTATCGATCTAGCATTTGTTTTGATCCCTTTAAAGAATTGTTAAGAGAGGAAAATTTTCCATTAAATAAATAACTCATTTTTTTTTTGTTTTTCAATCGGTTTCATACACACTCTAATTCTTTTTATTATACAAGAATAAATTAACTCTCATTATGTTGGAAAAAAGTGTCTAGATTTAAAAAAAAAAAAGCTATCTAGAAAAATAACTTTGGTAAAACTTACATAAATAATATTTTAAAAAGTCTCCTTTATATTTGATCCATCCTATTCATTAGAAACATGAACATCGATGTTAAATTATAATATTGTGTTAACATGAGTAGAGGCTCAAGATAGTCTCTGCATTTGTTGAATCGTGTTCGAGATTATATTGAGTGTAATACCAGGAAACTTTTCTACAACTTATTACAGTGCAGTGTAATTTATATATTATTATATACAGTGCAGTATAATTTATATATTATTATATACAGTGCACAGTGTAATTTTTATATTTATTTTATAATTTAGAAAACTTATTTCGTTTTTAAAGTCTATGCCTCTTAAAAGTTACACATTTCAATTTAAATTTATATAGATTGGAATTAAATGCATTTTTAACACGTAAAATATGAAAATTACAATATGATTTTCAATTTAAAACAACTTTTATTATCCCTTAAAAACACATACCTTCTAATTACCTTTGCCCGTAGTAATTTTCCTAAGACTTACTCTAGCTTCTTGGAATTAATTTTCTTTATTATCTCCCTTAAGAACAATATGTGATCAGATTTTGTTGCTTGTCCTAATGAGCGATTTAACTCTTGAATTTCTGGAAATATTTGTCTCTAGTTAAAGCATTCAGGGATTCTTTTCTTCTAAAATAGAAATGAAATGAGTTCATTAAATGAATTTATCTTTTATTGAGACCCACAAAGGACAGCCATATCTTTATATTTTCTTAATTATTTCTTGTTTAAGATCATTAAAATTTTTCCTTTGCTTTGTGCAACACGGAATATAAGTATTATTTTGACAATGTTTTTTATTATGTATTTTAAATGATTAAATGTTTTATAAGAAGAAATCCAATAGTTTCTTTCGTCTTCATACCATCTAATTTCCTGTCTAATATGTTCAAATAAGGCATGGACTACAAGGAAGGTCTCCTTAAAGAACATACTCAGAATATTTTGAAGAAAATGCCAATGAAACTACTCATGTATGTAAAATAGAATCAGTCAAATTTAGCTTCGGAATCCCAGTAGAAAATCTGTAAAAAGAATAAAATACTTTCGAGCACTTGACGGGGGGAAAAAAAACACAATTTGGCGAGCAACACTTTTTCCTCGCCAAATGCAAGCGATTTTAATGCATTTTAAAATTCCAGGTTAAATGAGCGTTTAAATGCTTTATGAATTTATAATTAAACGATTAAATAGTTTATTATTTTTACTATAAAGTTATATAATGTATCAGTACAAGTTGCATATTGTTGCAGTTATTTAATTTTACACGGTTTCGCCGGCTTGATAAGTTTTAACTGTATTTTAACAGTAACTGCCCGATTAAGAACGCTCTCATTATAAATTCGATATTGAATATGCCGTTGTTTCCATGACAACAATACTCTTTTCTTGTTTTCTCCGATACTAACAATATCAAAATCAATTACAAAGTTGTTGAGCATCACCCATTTATCACAAAAAATCTTGTTAATTCAGTCCATTATTGTATCTAACTTGGCTCGTCCAATATAACTGGATAACCTTTGTGATTGACACTGTAATCTTGACAGTTAATTTTCAATACAGTTGGGTCCCCTTACCGTATGGTCCTTCTGGGCATCGCTCTATGGGCTGGGGCCTTTCCGCATAGTAAAAAAAAACCTGCTGGGTTAGTTGAGCTCTCCCCGTAGGTAGGCCTCCCCGTCCGGGTTGACATTGATCTTGATTACTTAGACATCGTCTTTCATCTTATTAAACGGCGAAGTTTTGTTACAGCATTCTGAATTTGTTGGAAAGTGCTTCATAATCTTTTCTGCCGTATGATTTTTCTTTCTTTCTTTTCTGAATGTAATTTAGATTAGAATAAATTTATCCTTCTAAATTTCTAAGCTGGATTTAGTTCAATATTAGATCATGTTATATTTTACTTGACATTTAAAAAAATTACCAGGATTTTTGATTATGGTATCAATATTACTTTTTTAAACTTAGAAATATCATTATAGTACTTAAAAAGAACTGTTTTACATTTTTTTATTTCAGGAATCAAATTTGCAATAACCTGATTTCAATAAAATCTTACGCAATGTTTTATTAAATTGTTGCACCTAGATAATTTATTTAGCTTAGCAATATATTTTTACATGCTTTCCTTAAATTTTTAAATGCAAAACATATTAACGCCATTTCTAATAATTAAAATATGTCAATATATGTAAAGATTAAAAAAATATTTTAAATTAAATAAAAAATAAATTTAATCATCATTGCAAAAATAATATAAAATGAAAAAAAAAAAACCCAATGAATTCTTTTCTAATTTATAAATAAAGAAGCTTTTCCTAAGAAACCTTTCACTAATATCTTCCTAGGAGAGAGGAAATACAATTTCACGATAGCAAAATTGTGAACAAAACAAAATTATATCAGATTTTGTTTCATGGCACATTACCATTTTTGCAAGAAGTAGAAAGCATTTGAATTTACACAGCTTCAATAACTGAATTAAATTCTTTCCGCTATCGTCTTCACTATCACTGTTAAAAATCTGTAGCAAACTGTCCAGTCATTCATTCATGTTTATAAAGAGTTCTCATTGGTCAGAATAGAGATAAATTATGGCTATGTAATTATTTTTATAAAAGTGGTTAAATGGCAGGACAGTTTGTTGCAGATTTTCAACAATGTATTACAATAATTATGCTTGTCAATACGGTGGCATCATCGATAATTTTAAAAATAAATGGATCGTCAATTTTAATGAATTTTACAATGCTTTAAGGCTTATAAAAGCTGGGAAACTATAGCCATATAACAAAGAATATAACAAAGAAAGGGCCACAATTTTTGTTAAATCTTCGAAATATCTGTATGGCTCTTTAAATCCATTGCTTCGTACTTTAGGAAATTCTAACACTAAAATTTTGATTTGGCAATAATTATGCTTGTCAATACGGTGGTATCATCGATAATTTTATAAATAAATGGATCGTCAATTTTAATGAATTTTTACAATGCTTTAAGGCTTATAAAAACTTGGAAACTATAGTCATATAACAAAGAATATAACAAAGAAAGAGCCACAATTTTCGTTAAATCTTCGAAACATCTATATGGTTCTTTAAATCCAATGCTTCGTACTTTATGAAATTATAACACTAAAATTTTGATTTGGCAATAATTATGCTTGCCAATACGGTGGCATCATCGATAATTTTATAAATAAATGGATCGTCAATTTTAATGAATTTTTACAATGTTTTAATAAAGATTATAAAAGCTTGAACAAATTTAAAAGCTTGCAACATTTGGCCAAATTTTGTATTTTATTGTTTAATAGAATGAAAAAACAAACAACAACAACAAAAAAAATCTGAAGACATATTTGAAAAAAAAAAAGATAATTGCAATTGAAATAACTTTTATCATTGTAAGTTCCTCCGATGGATTTACTACTTCTGTTTTAGATTATCTTATTTTTTATTTGAAAAGTCACCAGATTTTACATTTGTAATATCAGCATTGCTTTTTTAAATCTTAAAAATGTCATTAGGAAACTTTTAAAATAATTCTTTTACAATTTTTATTTTAGCAACTGAAGCTTCAATTTCCTTACTTCGGTAAAACTTTACGCAAAATTACTTTTTTTGTCCCTAATTACTGTACCTTTATAATTTATTTAGTTTAGAAATATATATTTACTTGATTTCTTTTAGTTTTTTAAGTATAAAACATATTAAAAACTTTTTAAACAAATCAAATATATTAATACGTATGAAACTTTAAAAAAAATAGTTTAGATTAATTAAAAGTTAAATTTAACCATCATTAGAAAATAAAATTCTCCAATTCCTAGATAAAAATCTTCTCTTAAGAAATCTTTCACAAATATCTTTAAAGAGGGTGGAGGGAAGAATCTAAGTTAAAAATAAAAAATTAAAGGCCAAATGAAATGATATCAGAGTTTGTCTCGCGGTATATAATTTTTTTTTGTAAAAAGCATAAAACATCTGATTTATTTCCTCCCCCTTTTTTATTCCATCACCTGCATTTCTTTATCGAGGCGCAGTTTCTAGTCACTAGTTAGCTACTTTTTTAGTCACAATGACAGTTATGTAGTTACAATGTGCTAGTTATCTAGTCACAGTACATTAGTTATCTAATAACAATGTATAAGTTATCTAGTTGCAGTTATATCTTCTCAGCTACCGACAGTTGACTTCAGTAAAATCCTACAGAGATTTAGCCTCTGATTTTGATAGCATGTTTTTCAATAACTTTCAATTACTCTATTTTATTGCTGCACTTTTATACTTTATTTAACCTATCAATATATTTTTATATGATTTCCTTATTTTTTTAAATGCAAAAAATATTAAAGCCTTTTTAATAAGTAAAACATTATACTATGCGCAAAAACTTTGTAAACAATATTTTAGATTAAATAAACGTTAAATTGGACCATCATTAAAAAATAAAACTATGTAATTAATAAATAAAGAATTTTTCCTTAAGAAATCATTTACAAATATCTTCACAGGGTAGAAAACCCAACTTAACAATAACGAAATTAAAAACCGAGCATAACAGTATCAGAACTTGTCTCTTGGCATTTTAAAATTTCCATATGAATCACAAAACATTTTATTTATTTCCTTCCTTTGACTTACCCATCATACGTAGTATAAGGTAAGTCTTGTAATCGTTTTGAAAATTGAAAAAAATTTTTTGTTGATGGATTTGTACGTTTCAGACACTGGAGATTCCGAAAAACATATTTTTAAAAAAAAAATTTGTCGTCCGCTTGTCTGTGTGTCTGTAAACGCTCTATCTCCCGAACAAATTGAGATAGAGACTTAAAATTTGGTATGTACTTAGTATGTAATAATGGAAAGAAGCTTATTGAATTTCAGTAACTTCGATTATCCGGAACTATTTTTTCGGACTTTCGAAATATTCATTCTGATAAAAGGTACATAAAAATTTTTGAAATTGTTTATTTTGAGGAGTGAATATAAAAGACAATAAAAAAAACATAAATTTTGCATAAAGAATGAAGTCGATCGGATAATTAGTTGCCATAATCATATTTTCCACACTCTTCGATTTTTCATGATTCTGTATTTCATTCAAATTCCAATTCAAAGATATATTTTAATTAGAAATGAGACGTTTAATACGACGTAGTAAACCGTTACTTAATATGATTATCAATTTTGGAGTTATAAGGATGTTTCTTTTACGTAATTCAGTAATAGAGCATTTAAAGTTTATGACGTCACCAAGCCACGATTTTATTCGAATTGCAATGCATTTTCTAAATAGTTTACACGTGTTTTATTTTCATATTTTATATTATGCATATCCATGATGGGTAAGTATTACGGTGGCCCCCAACGACTAGTTTTCATATGCCGTCGTCTTCAATAGTTTATCTAGACATATTTTCTTGTCGTATGTTATGTAGTTATTTAGTCAAAAAATACTAGTTATTACTCATTTCTTTATGTAGACACAGCTTTTAGTATTTAGTAATAGCCCTATAGTTATGAAGTTATTTTGTCACAATATACTAGTTATCACGTTATATAGTTACAGTACGCTAGTTATCAAGTTATTTTGTCACAATATGGTAGTTATCAAGCTATTTTGTCAGAGTACACTAGTTATCAAGTTATTTTGTCACAGTATACTAGTTATCTAGTTATAGTATACCAGTTTCCTAGTCTACCTAGTTTATCGACATCTGACTTCAGTAAAATCATTACACAGATTTACTTTCTGATTTTGATATCATGATACAGGTATTAATATGCTGATTTTGATATCATGATCTACTTAAAATTATTTTTCCTAATTGTTGCACGTTTATAATATATTTAGCTTAGCAATATATTTTATTTTATTTTGTAAAATTTTTAAATGCAAAGCACATTAAATCTTCTTTAATAAAAACATTAATGTATGTACAAACAATTTAAAAAATAAAAAATAAAGGTTAACCATCATAAGGGGAAAAAACTCTCTAATGCCTAACTAAAAAAATCTTCCCTTAAGAAATCATTCACAAATGTGTTCACAAATATGTAGAAAACCTAATTTAACAATAAAAAAAATAATTAAAAATCAAACAAAATTATACCTGATCTTGTCTCGAGGCATATTAAAATTTTTGTAAGAAATATAAAACATTTGATTTTTTTCCCTCTTTT
The DNA here is from genome assembly GCA_963931845.1 of Maratus michaelseni. Taxonomy (NCBI): domain Eukaryota; kingdom Metazoa; phylum Arthropoda; class Arachnida; order Araneae; family Salticidae; genus Maratus; species Maratus michaelseni. Next base: position 207,153,959 of record OZ007588.1, read on the forward strand.
TTTTTTATACGCCGTCGTCTTCATTTCTTTATCTACACACAGTTTCTAGTCAAAAGTTATGTAGTTATTTAGTCACAATATGCTGGTTATCTAGTCACACTTATCTACCCACTATCTTTACTAGACTATCCTTACTAGACTATCTTTACTAGATTATCTTTACGTAAGTCAGGAAGGTTTCAATAAACTTAGATTAAATTCCACTTAGATTTCTCTTATTTTAATATTATGTTATTTGACTACTTTAAATTACGTTTCCTTAATTGCTGAATACTTCTAATTTATTTAGCTTATCAATATATATTTACACGATTTCTTGAAATTTGCAAATGCAAAACATGTGAAAGCATTTTACTAAATAAATCACGCTAATGTATGTATATAAAAAAAAAAGATTAAATAAAAGTTAAACTGAATCATCATTAGAAAATAAAACTAATTCTTAAATAAAGAATCTCCCCTTAAGAAATCATTCACAAATATGTTCACGACGGAGAAAACCAATTTAACAATAACAACATTAAAAACCAAACAAAATTATATCAAAACTTGTCTCGTGGCATATTAAAATTTTTGTAAGGAGCATAAAACATCTGATTTATTTCCTTCCTTTTTTTTCATATGCCGTCGTCTTCATTCCTTTATCTAGATACAGTTCTGTAATAAACATATTTAAAAAAACGAAACCATTATAAGTTTTGCCACAGTTTTTATGAAAAAGCATAAATTAAACCGAAAAATAATTAATAGTCAAATGCTTCCGAAGGCTTTAATTTAATTAAGAATAAATAATAAATGACAGTTGAAAACCGAAAAATGGGTTTTAGCTGTTCCGAAAAATTGAGTCATCAATTTAATGAAGGCAGAGGAGAAAAAAAAAACTTTAAGATAGCCTTGGGACATATTGAATTGGATTGAACAGAGGTTGTGTCAAAATAATAGCTAAATGTTAAGAAAGGCATTTCAAAGCGTACGCAATTTTTGTTTTTAAATCAAAGCTTTTCATTTATTTCTTTAATATAATCTAAGTTATAAATTATTTATAACGAAAATCTAAAAGAACTGTTTAAAAAACTTACCGATTGGGGTTTTAATTTAAATGTAATTATGGCAATTTCATAAGAGAAATTGCATTTATGAAATTTGTAATTTAAGATGCTTATCAAACTTTAAATTTTAATGATTAAATATTAATGAAATACATTTCATAACATGCACAACTTTTGTTTCTGAAACAGAACTTTATTTATTTTTTAATCAAATCTAATGAATAAATTACTGAAAAATAATATTTAAGTTTATTTAAAGAAGTTTTTTTTAATACTGATTCCTATGAGTTTATATTCAATAGTAATTATGATAATTTTTGTAGAAAAATTACATTTGTGAAACATGTAATTTAACATGTTATCAAATGTTAATAAATATTTAAACGATTGGAATGCTATTTTTCCCCCCTTCTGCAGTTTTTGTTTTAATTGACGTTCATTATGTACTTTTCATCGTAATGATTAAAGTTTTTGACAAGCAATGTTTGTTTAAGAAAATAATTGTAGCTAGTCTATTATTTTGCATTTAAATAGGTTTATTAACATGTTAACTGTCATCCGTACATTGATTCCTTCGAAACCTGGAGGCTACGACATGATCTAGATTAACGCGTATTTTATTCAAAATATGTACAAGAAAATTTTAGAAGACAAGAAATATTTAGAACAAGAAATATTCTACTTACTAAATCATGGAATGTATGATATTAAATAAAATAAAGATTATTATTAAAAGTTTCTGCTAGGAATTTTGGAAAAACTTATTACAACTCGCCGGATGTTGTATGGCGCATTCAAACAGAAATACATGCGACGACTTGCGTGTTGTATTGCAGTTAACGTGTTAATGGATGTCACAGGAATGTCAAAATATTAGTTTATTGTGATGTAAGACAACAAGTCTGCAAGTCAAGGGATTTTTGGAAAGAATATAATGAAACAATTTTTCCAAAGTTTACCAAGATATTTTTTGTTGAAGTTTCCTATCTAAGACTTGATTAATTTATATGTAAAACTGCAAACTGTTGCGACAATGACTTTATTCTTTTGGCATTTGCACGCCGTTTCACTTCTTTAAATTCTCGTATCATCATTAGTAGGTATGAGAAAATATTTTGTGACCCTTTAGTATGCTCTAGCAATTCTGTTAAATTATGCCTAATTGCATGGTTGAGAGCATGTTCGAGTATTTCAATAATAGAATCTTCAGAACTCAAAAAATACATTTGATACCAGTGCGGTAGTTCTAATTAATCCATCTTCACTGTTTTCTGTAAACTGCCACATATATCTCTTTTTACTTTTATATTAGTATACGAAATTTTCTACGTCGCTTTTTTCAAGGCTAAGATGTGGAACAGAATTATATCTACAGAAAATCCTTGTCACACTCATAATGTTACATGGAAATAAGTGTTGAATAATTCGACAATAAAAAAAATTGGCATTTTACAACTATGGAATTGTATATGAAAAATCATAACTGTTATCTCTATAACATGGAGGAATTGCATAGAGCATAATATATATACACAAAATGAACTGTGAACATTTGTTATTATTTATAACTTTTAGAAACTAGAAATGATATTTTTATGTAGAAATGAATAATAAAATTTTGTTTTTACTCAAATACAGCATGAATTAGGTCGAAGTGAATAATAAAATTTTGTTTTTACTCGAATACAGTATGAATGTTAAAAAAACTACCGAGGGAGGATCGGTCTCCCAAGTACTTGTAAATGTAAGACACCAAGTCTGCAAGATGAGGAATTTTGGAAAATGATAAAATGAAAGAGTCTTTTAAAGTTTATCAACATAATTTTTGGATGAAGTTTCCTATCTAAGACTTGATTTATTTATATGTAAAATTGCGAACTATTGCGACAAACCAATTTTAGATTCCTATTTTGGTCCTAGTAAGGACTAAGAAATTTTCGCCTAAAGAATCTGAGTTGAAAAATGTGATGTTTTTTAGTGGGTTTTTCAGTATTAGCAGATTTTTTTAGTAAAACATCTATTTAGTAGCTTGTATATTTAAGTTAACCCTTCTTATCATCATGTTGCAGGTATGAAACATATCCTTTTATGTATGTAACGTACATAGATATAATATTTTGAAAAATATTTCAAAATACAGTTTTAAACAATTATTCTTGCACCTAATACCTTTTTTGAATAATGCATATAATTTTTAGAATTCTCAAGAGATGATGGCACTATGTTTTTTTTTAAACCAAGGTCTTAATACACGATTTCTCTAAAACTCTATTTCATCGGTATACAGGGTGATTATAAAAAAAACTATCTCGATATATGACTCCTTAGCTATCACACCGTTCACAGAAACTGACTAAAATTTTGGTTTTAAGTATTTTGAGGTATGCGTTCAAGAATCGTATGAAAAAACAACAGTTAAACTCTAACAGTTACGGTTACAGTGACAAAATTTTGAAAATTTCAAATGGCAACACCTATTTTTTTTAATTGGAATGTGATCTTCATAGTGAAAAACCTTAAAAAGCGCTGGAACGGTACCTGTAGCACGAAAATTGCCGGCGCTAGACAGACTAAGAAGAAAAGTGAAAACAACGAATAAGGATAGAGAATCAACAGAAAACAAAACATTTTATTGTGTTTCACAAATTTTCCACGTCACACACGAAGGCACGTTGCATGCGGCAGATGGTGGATAGCACTGAATAATAAAAAATGTTTTACTTTCTGTTGCTTCTCTGTCCTTTATTCGTTGTTTTCACTTTTCTTCTTAGTCTCTCTAGCGCCGGCAATTTTCGTGTTACAGGTACCGTTTCAACGCTTTTTATGGTTTTTCACTATGAAGATCACATTCCAATAAAAAAAAATAGGTGTTGCCATTCGAAATTTTCAAAATTTTGTCACTGTAACAGTAAATGTTAGAGTTTGACTGTTGTTTTTCATATGATTCTTGAGCGCATACCTCAAAATACTTAAAACCAAAATTTCAGTCAGTTTCTGTGAACGGTGTGATAGTTAAGGACTCATATATCGGGATAGTTTTTTTATAATCACCCTGTATATGCCGAATGAAATGCAAACATGCAAGTACTTTTAAGCAATTAAATTCTGCTAAAAGTTGTAATGTACCAAACACTTTAAACATTGAAATTAAAGCACAAAAAATTTATGTTTTCGAGAGCAATAATTTAAAATTTCCGTTTAACAGACTAAGCATCCATGTGATCTTCTAAAAGTAGAACAGAGATATACTAACTCTGAAGTCTTAAAATACTCAATGGCAAAAAAAATAGTATTAGAAAAACTTCAGAAACATCCGGACTATACTTCAAAGAATCGACTCGTTTTAAAAGCAATAAATTAAAACTCTCTTCAAGAAGCGAAGTCTCCACGTGATTAAATGTAGAATACAGATATGCCATATAATGAGGTGATGTTTAAACAATATTAAAAACAAACTTCTTAAATATCGAGATAATATTCTTTAAAAAAGTGGCTATGTTTGAGAGAAATAATGAAAATTTCCTTCAAAGGACGGAAGTATCAATGTGATCGTCTATAGAAAGACAGCTATGCCTGCAATTGAGGTGTTAAAGCATTAATGGAAACAAACATTTTAAGCATCTAGATAATATGCTTTAAAAACGCTGCCTAGTTTCGAGACCGTCCCTATAACAGGCTAATGATTCATGGGATCATGAAAAAGTATGCCTATAACGAGGTGTTGAAGCATTCAACGGTAAAACACAATAGTAGAAATAATTTACTTAAATATACAGATAATATGGTTTAAAAACCTCACCTAGTTTCGACAGAATAACTTTAAAAGACTCTTATGAAGGCGAATCATCTATGTAATCTCTAAAAGTAGTAGCAAAGTGTTTGCCTAAAATAAGGTGCTAAAACATTAGATGGCAAAAAAAAAGCAGTAGACTCAATTTTTTTTAACACCCGGATTAAATGCTTAAAAAAAGACTAGTTTCGAATTTAATAACTAAAAAACACCCCTTCAGCAGCAATAAATTCGTATGATCTCCAAAACGAATGACAACCGAAGTATGCCCATTATGAGGTGTTAAAACACTCCGTGGCAAAAATCAGTAATAGAAACAAAAATCTTATACATACAGATAAAATGCTTTTCGAAAATGACTTGTTTCAAGAGTAATTATTTAAAAGCTTTTTTAACAGGCGAAGCATCCATGTGATCTCCATACAGTAGGCTACAGATATGAGTACAATAAGGTGTTAAAAAAACACTCAGTGGTTAAAAAAAAAAGAAAAACGGTAATAGAAATAAACTTACTAAACATTCCAGATAATATTCTTTGCAATTACTTTCAAGAGCAATTATCCCCCAAAAATAAACACAATAAAGTGTTAAAAACTGGGTAGCAAAAAATAGACAGATATGTGTTCTACTTTTTGCAGATCAGACGGACTCTTCGTCTAATGAAGGGAACTAATAACTTGTGTTTTTTCATACATATTACCTAGATGTTTATTTATTTATTTATTTTTACTACACCAACAAAGGATTTTGTTAGGCATTATACATTTTACCTTAAATAATAATCTATCTTCAACGAGAAACACCATTTTTTTGTATCATTTATCTACTTATGTACCAGTCTGCTTATTTAAGCTTTGTAACATCTATCATAAAAGTATTGTCATTTTTTTTACCACTTTGTTTTTTCTGTGTTTTACTAAGTAAAAAATTACTGTTTCTTCTTTTTATTTTCACCTGAAAAGAAAATAAAGGCTATATTTTGGTGTTTATAAAAAGTTCATGTCGTGTACAAAGTTGTTTCTCATTAATCTTTGCCTTTTTTTTAATATAGAAAGAAAGAAAACACAAGTACCATTTCTTTTCTATCGGAAGTTAATTGTCTCTCCATCGCAGATTTTCTAGTAAAGAATGCGAGTTGTGTGAATTTCGTTTCAGCATTGCACGGCCGCCGATTTTGACAATAAGGAAATTACACACATTATTTTTTCAGCAGAAAATAATACCAGGGAATATTTTTGGGTTTGAATTTATATCATGTAAGAGATTTCGATTATCTCTGTGTTGTAATGGGGTAATATAAAATGTTCACAATCAATTATGATGTCCCTAAATGGATTTATATTTTATTGTGTTGTATGCAGTTGTCAAGCCGTTAGATGATAAATGCGAGAGAAAAAACGTGGGTTTATTAATGAAGATTAAAAGTTAGTACATAAGTTGTTCTCTAAAAGGTACAGTATAAATACAATAATCCCTCAACATTCGCGAGTTTTAATTATTCGTGAATATGAAGATGCGAAAAACTTAACATTCGCGAGAATCTGACTTGATTATTCGCGTTTTTATTATTATTATTATCTCTTTCTTTTTCAGAATTTGTAGTGGTTAAAGATTGGCCACATGTGATAAATCGCCAAATTTTCTTTATGGTTCTAATTGTAAACGAGTTGAAAACTTGATGTGTCCCTTGTGTTTTCTTAGTATCTATTTACAAATCAATTTTTAGTTGTCAACTGAAAAAGGAACGAATGTTGTAGGAAAGCAAAATAATAACAGAAGAATACTCATTACAATTGGGATACTAGAAGTGAATCGGGTAACAACATCTTGAATCTATGAATTTAAAATGTGCAGGTTCTCGTAGAGATGGAACTGAAGCTGCACTTAGATGGAAAATGAAAGCATTTCTCAAGCATTTAGCTGAATTTAAGTATCGTATTTTAATATTGTATCGCATACTGACCCACTAATACATTATCATCTCTTTGCGAACAGAAAGAGTGTCGAAATTACTTTATACATAAACCTATGATTTTTTAGCTATAATTATTTATCCAGTCTGTTAATGTGAATTATCGTCAATAGATAAATTTCATATTTATGAATAATGTATGTAGATTCACCTTCTACATTATATGTTATGCATAACGTATTACTAATACATGTATCCTTTTGTTTTTTGAAATGCTATGCCATGCTAATTAAATTCTTGTAGAACGCAGCTCCTGTTTTAGTGCAAATATATAGACTCGACATTCGCGGATTTGACATTCGTGAGATTTTCCTCGAACGTAACCCTCGCGAATGTTAAGGCATTACTGCATATATATATATATACCTACAATAAATCGTCAAATCGTCAAAACACTCAATGATAAAACACTTAATAAAAAAAAAAAAATTCTTAAACATCCAGATAATATGCTTTAAAAAACTACTAGTTTGAGAGCAATAACATAAATAGTTTTTTCAGCAGATGAAGTATTTACATGATCTTAGAAAAAAAAAATGTATTGTATGCCTACAATAAGACGTTAAAACTCTCAGTGGGAAATCTCAGTAACTAGGACAAACTTCTTAAACATCACATCCATATATATAATATACAGGGATATTCTAAATGATAGATGCATTTTCAAAAAATTGTATTTATTAAAGTACAAATCCAAAATTAACAATCTTTATACCAATCATTTTTGAGGAAGTTTCAAAGTTTTTTTTAAGACATTATAAATGTTCAATGTGTCCACCGTTTGCTGCACGGCAAACATCTACGCGATAGCCAAACTCGTCCCACACACGAGAAAGCGTATCTGCTGTTACTGAGTGCACGGTTTTCAAAGCGGTGATGGTTCCAGAGGCAGCCGGTAGAGGTCGCGCGGTAATAGGCCGCGATTTCGTTTCACTGTCAGTTGTGAGTGAGATGGCTACTGTGGAGCACAAGGTTTTCTGCGTTCTTGAGTTCGCAAGAAGTGAGAAAACGGTGGACACATTGAACATTTATAAAGTCTTAAAAAAAACTTTGAAATTTCCTCTTTTCATTGGTATAAAGATTGTTCATTTTGGATTTGTACTTTAATAAATACAATTTTTTGAAAATGGGTCCGTCATTTAGAATGACCCTGTACTTTAACCCATTTTAGGCCGTGTGTCGTATAAGACTTATGACTTTGAATTTTTGTTTCTCCGTTGCATTGTTTTATTTGGATTGTATAATGATATCTGTTTTTTAAAGACATGTTGAGAAAAATGTCTTCATAAACTTTACAACACAATTCAATGTACAGGAATGCAACAAATAAAGCTTTGTTTTTCGGATTTACATAGGAGAATTTTCAAAAATTAATTTTGATTTGTTTAGATAGTAAAACATCAACCTTTAACGTTCCTAATCCAACAGTGGTTATCTAAAAGTGCAGAATATATAGATCGATTGAATACAAAAGTCCAGGATTTCATGGAACTAGTAAATAAATATATGGGGTCGTAGACGACCCTGTGAGCCATTCCCAATAATATTGTATATAATTCACGAAAATCTTGAATACACTCATAAAGACATGCCAAATAAAAAGGAACTAAGAATAAAAAATGAGTTTTTTATTACTTACCCAGCATACGTGTTTTTGACGGATTTACACGTTTTAGACACTGGAGATTCCAAAAACCATGCTTTTAGAAAGAAAAAAAATACAAAAAATTGCCGTCCGTTTGTATGTGTGTGTGTTTGTAACCGCTTTATCTCCCTAACAAAGTGAGATAGAGACTTGAAATTTGGTATGTACTTAGTATGTAATAAGGGGAAGAAGCTTATTGAATTTCAGTTACCTCGATTATCCAGAACTATTTTTTTCGGACTCTCAAAATATTCGTTCTGATAAAGGGTATAAAAAAAAAATTTCGAAATTGTTTATTTTAAGGAGTGAATATAAAAGACAATAAAAAAACATAAATTTTGCATAAAGAATGAAGTCGATCGGATAATGAGTTGCCGAGATATTTGTAATCCTATTTTCCACGCTCTTCGATTTTTCATGACCCTGTATTTCATTCAAATTTCAATTCAAACATATATTTTAATTGGAAATCAGACCCTTAATCCGACGCAGTAAACCGTTAGTTAATATGATTATCAATATTGGAGTTATAAGGATGTTTCTTTTATGCAATTCAGTAATAGAGCATTTAAAGTTTATGACGTCATCAAGCCACGATTTTGTTCAAATTGCAATGCATTTAATAAATACAGGGTGTTTAAAAAATGACCGGTATATTTGAAAAATCAATAAAAACTAAACGGGCAGCGATAGAAATACACTGTTTGTTGCAATATGCTTGGGACAACAGTAAATTTTCAGACAGACAAACTTTCGAAATTAGTTACAATTTTCAACAACAGATGGCGCTGCAGTCTGGAAAAATCTAAACCACGATATTTTCCACATATCCACCATGCGCAGCAATAATGTGGCGTAGTCTCTGAACGAAATTACCAGAAACCTTTGTAAACGTGTTAGGCTTCACATGCAGAAGAGATGTACTGCTTCAGTTGTTCAATTGTTACTGGATTGTGGCGGTACACCTGGTCTTTCAAGTATCCCCACAGAAAGAAGTCACAGGTTTACAAAGGTTTCTGGTAATTTCGTTCAGAGACTACGCCATATTATTGCTGCGCATGGTGGATATGTAGAAAATATCGTGGTTTAGATTTTTCCAGACTGCAGCGCCATCTGTTGTTGTAAACTGTAACTAATTTCGAAAGTTTGTCTGCCTGAAAATTTACTGTTGTCCCAAGCATATTATTGCAACAAACGGTGTATTTTTATCGCTGACCGTTTAGTTTTTATTGATTTTTCAAATATACCGGTCATTTTTGAAACGCCCTGTAGTTTACACATGTTTTATTTTCATATTTTATATTATGCATATCCATGATGGGTAAGTGTTACGGTGACTTCCCCTCCCCAACGACTAGTTTTTTTCTGTACTTGACTCAAAATAGGTTAAGAAAATATTGACTAGTTTGAAGGTCAAAAATTTCTTGACGTGGCTAAACATTCATGTGATTTAAAAAGTGATTACAATGTGACACTTACAATGAATTGTAGAAATACTGTGCGACAGAAAATAGATCTATGTTGTACCTTTAAGAGATAGTGTAGTTACGTTACCAGATTAATGGAATTAATACTTGATTTTTTTTTCCAAACATATTATTTAAATGCTTAACCCTTTGACTACAGATCGGGACATATACGTCCCAGTGGACTATTTTTTATTCTATTCGTACAACTTTTTGAAAAATAACCTTTGCCATACACTTATTATACACTATAGGATATGTTGAAAAGAAATCTACCACAAAGATTTTTTTTTTTAAATTGTGGAACTAATGTATATAAAAACTCGCCAGTCCTGGCTCGCTATCAAACAGTTATGAAGACTATTTCTTATTGTAACATAGAATTTTATGTGTTCAGCATTATGTATTTTTATGAAACAATATTTTCTGAATTTTTATCCATTTACGTACCTGTCTGCTTATTTAAGCTTTGTAATGTCTATCGTAACTGCATTGTCTTTTTTTTTCCTCTTGTTTTTTTTTTCAGTGTTTTACTAAGTAAAAAATTACTGTTTTTCCTTTTTATTTTTACCCACAAACAAAATAAAGGCTGTATTTTGATGTTTATAAAAAGTTCATGTCGTGTACAAAGTGTTTTTTTTTTTTTTACCATTAATCTATGCCTTTTTTAAATATTGACAGAAAGGAAACATAAGTAACATTTGAGGGGGGGGGGGGGCTCCGTGGCCGAGTGGTTAAGACACCATTCCGCTAATCGCTTGAGAGCGTAGGAGTCAGGTCGGCGGGTTCGACTCCCGCCAGCTCCATTGCACACACTTTGTGGAGATTCCGGATGTAACTCTCTGGTGTTCTAAATTTCCTTGTGGCTATCACGTCCCTGTATACTGACGATGACTTAGAAGCGAGCATTTGATGTCAAGCACACAAGTCAGATGTATGTTCTCAATAAAACAAACAAACAAACATTTGAGGGGGTTCGGGGCAAGTGAGTGCTAAGCCACATTTTTTGACCTTCTGAGATATATCAATTTGAAAATTAGATCAAATACTCAAATCAAAATATATAACATAAAGTTTTCTTGCCAATTTCTGAGTAACATTTGAGATTTTCTGATTAACAATATGGCATTACTTTAATGATATTACTTTAATGATATGCACTTTGTATCTGATAAAAAAGTTCTAGAAACGTCTGGGGCAAAAACGAAACCTGAGACATATGCTGCCACCTAATGACATTAGAAAAAAATAATATGTAGGATATTATAATTTACAATATTAAGCAACATATTACAGTGTCAGATTTATTTCACCCAAACAGAGGCTTGGCACTTTCTTGCCCCGACCCCCTCATTCCTTTTCTATCGAAAGTTAACTGTCTCTCTATTGAATAATTTCTAAGTATATGAACTGTGTGAATTCCGTTTCAGAAATGCATGGCCGATGACAATATGAAAATTATACACATTAATTTTTCTGCAGGAAATGGTATTTGAGAATATTTTTAGATTGAATTTATATCATGTAAGAGATTTCCATTATTTATATCTGTATTGTAATGTGGAAAAGTAAAGTGAACAGAATCAATTGTGATGTTACAAAATGGATTTTTGTTATTTTTTGGGTGGTAAAATTTGATTAGATTAAAAATGCATGAGAACAGCTGGATTGGATCGTATTTGTTAGTAAATTAGGTCGAATATTAAGTGGACAACAACAGTTGCAAATTTCCTCTGGAAAATAGCTGATATTGAAAAAAACTTTTTTTTCGAAAAGGTACTTCAATATCAGTAAAAAATTACTGTTTTTCCGTTTTATTTTTACGGGCGAAGAAAATAAAAGCTGTATTTTGATATCTATAAAAAAGTGCATGTCGTGTACAAAGTTTTTTTTCTTTTTTTTTTTTACCATTAATCCATGCTCTTTTTAAATATTGGCAGGAAGGAAATATAAGTAGCATTTCTTTTCTATCGAAAGTTAACTATCTCTTCATTGAGCAATTTCTAACTAAGTATATGATCTGTGTGAATTTTGTCTCAGAAATGCATGGCCGATTTTGACAATATGAAAAGTACACACATTAATTTTTCTGCAGGAAATGGTATTAGAGAATATTTTTAGATTGACTTTATATCATGTAAGAGATTTCGATTATTTATATCTGTGTTGTAATGAGGGAAAGTAAAGTGAACAGAATCAATTGTGATGTTCCAAAATGGACTTTTGTCCTTTTATGGGTGGTAAAATTCGACTAGATGAAAAATGCGAGAGAACAGCTGGATTGGATCGTACTTGTAATTAAATTAGATCGAATATTAAGTGATCAACAACAGTTGCAAATTTCTTCTAGAAAACAGCTGATATTGAAGTACCTTTTTTTTTTTTTCGAAAATATTGCAGCGATTTCAATTTTTTTTATCTGATTATTATTAGCTATACCAGGCAATACAACCCGAGGTAGCCGGGTTAAAGATGCTCGAAATGCTTTTCGGTGTACAGAACGTAGATGAAAGTCATTTTTAATTAAAAATTCTAATAGATTTTTTACATTTAGTATATTTTCTTAGATTCCCCCCCCCCCCCAACTACACCAAAAATAATTTTTGGTACTTTAGTATTAGCCGCATGCCGCATGCCAATATTTCACTGTTTATAACAACCTTTGTGATTCTGAGTATTTCAGCGTTTAAACGCGTAGCTCGATTACACATCTGCAAAATTCGTGTTTTATTTATTTACTTTTTTATTTATCTGTGACTTTCAAATTTCGTTTGGCAATTTAGTTATGGAATATCGCATGGAAACAAACAGATGCTGAATTAATTGCACTGTTTTAAGTGGGAACGAGTTAATCTGTAATTTTGTCCACACAGATAAAAAATAGTTATTTAAAAAAAAAAAAAATATATATTTTAAACCACAAAAAATCCGTAAGTTGAGATACAATTTTCAAACAAACTGCATCTGAAAGTAGATTTTTTTTCTATTTGACGGTATAAAAATTGAAATTGCGCGATTTTTAGAAGTTAAAAATATTACAGTAAAAAAGAAATGTATTGGTTCGGTCGTTTTCACCGTCAATATGACGCCAGTGTTACTCACAGACATGTTTCTGTTTTATAATATATATTTCGATCGTTTTGCTTTTTTGGAAAATAAATTACTTTTTAGTAAAGTTAATTTGAAAAAAAAAATTAAAATTAAAATAAAACCGTGGATTAATAGATCCGTAATTATTTAATTACTTATTTTATTTTTATTTTTATTCCTTGCCGAACGATCATATTATACGTAGTTTAGCTTCTTCCAAAACCACTTAAAAAAATATTGCAAACGCATCAGAAGTTCCCGAAAAAAGTACTTCAATATCAGCTGTTTTTCAGAGAATTATACAAGTGTCTTTGCTCCCTTTAACTTTGCTTGTCTGGATATATTTACCCTAAGGTGCTCAGTTCTACCCTTTTCCATAAATATTGAATTTCAAATTAATCAAATTTTAGATTTTGCTGAAATGCAAAACAAACAAGGTTGTTGTTCATCTGTTTGGTGACACCTACTGCCCTTAACAACTTATTGAGAATATAAAAAAGTGGTTTCTAAAATAATGACAGCAAATTGAAGCTGGATCAAAAGTCACTTAATTTTCCATTTTTATTCTGTTTAGATGTTGAAACTAAAAAAAAAAAAAAATAGGAGTTTGTGTTTTGAAAGATTGGCGCCAGCTCACGAATTCTCTTGAGGTGCCATCTGATAAATAAAATTGGAACTATTTTTAAAGATACTGTATGCAAAATTAACGCGATACCGTATAAACCAGTCTCTTATTTACTCTTTATAACAATTACAGTTATGAACTAAGTTATAGCATTTTTGCAATGCACTACACATACTTATACACGCATACACACACATGCACATATACACACATACACACATACACACATACGCACACACATACACAAGGTCTCCCAAATTAAATCAGACACATCCGAGAGGGCTACAGCGAAAATTATTCATCAAAAATCATAAAATTTGAGGAGTGCCGTAAGAAAATTATGGATTTTTTTTCTAGAGCAAAAAAATGTGGTTTCAAAAACCACCAACAGAGGACGTGTAATATCTTATATAGAATATATAACATGAACTACGCATTTTATTTCTTTAATGAGGACAAAATATATTGTCCAATAATATGGCCACAATTGACTGTGACTACTGTCTATTTGGAATCGTGATGTTCAAGGGTTGATTATAAGTATATACCGGAAGGCTATACATATGGCGTGTTCTACTATTTTTTAAAGATAGGATGGGTATGAAATTTGATAGGATCATAGTGGATAACATCTCGCTACAGTAAAAAATCCTATGATTCAAATCTGGATATTTTGGAGGCCAAACAGTGAAAAAATAACGTCTTGTGGTTCTGTCATCATTAAAGTAGCTCCCGAGCACTTGTTTTACACAATTGGATATTTCTGAAGGGGTATCATTTTGATTAAATACTATTATTCATACATATAAATTTTATCCACTACGGCTCTGTTTGTCTTCAGAGTGGTAATGGAGGAATTCTTATCTAAGGGTGAACAACGTGCCTGGTAACAGAACATTTTATAGGACCTGATGGGTTCAGCTATCTGAAAAAGAAATGGTCCCAAAATGAATGTTGTACTACAATCACACCATTACCGTACTGTAACTTCAAAAGAGTGTAACAAGGTTTGTAGACACTCAGATGGATTTCTAGCTATACCTTTTTAAAGAAAAATGGGCCACCTTTATCCAGAGAATGTTCCATGGTCATTTAATTTGGAGTTCACAGTGATCAAGGATCTCCCAACGGAAAGGCTTTTCACTAACTAAAATAATCAGTCAAGGGCCTGCAAAAATGGAAGTTTCCAGGGATGAAAGTGTATCATTTTTTAAGAACTCTGTGGACAGTGGAATTGGGTTGTTCTACAGTTTGTGATACCCTTTATAGATCGAACCATATCCGACCGGTATACACTATTCCATTCAACAAATTGAAACATGGTAGACGATTGTGCACAATAACTCATCTGTAGCTGCTTGGGTTTTTTGAGGTTTTCGGCAGCTTTGAATGTATAGCACAACTAATTTTTCTTAGGAGGCTTAAAAAAATTTCCATCATGTGAAACATTTTTGTCTAAACCGCACATTACTTTATTTATTTATTTAAGTTAAAAATGTGTCAAAAACTTTTTGGCCACCCTGTATATTGTGCTTATGTTGATAGTAATTTTGTCAGAAAGATAAATCAAATTAACGAACTCATTTGAAATAATTTTAAACTGTTTATATTTTTTATCCATTTGTTAAATATTCGCAATAGCCAGGACACGACTAGCAATTTTTTGTACCTAGGGCACTTTCAATTTTTCGTGCCCTTTTAGATTGGTTAATTTACTGATACTAGTTTTTTTTTACATATTGCACGCTTATTTGAAAAGTGCAGACTCAAAAAATTACGTTTTCCGGAAAATTAAAAAAACGGTTCCAGGAATAAAAATATTTTTTTTTCTACTATTTATTGAAATGTGCTTTTAACAATAGATTGAGATATAGTTTTGTCGTTTTATTGTATTAATATCTCAAATATCACATTTTTTTAGTTGTTTCAATTTTCGAGCAAATATGCAATATGATAAAATTGAATGACTTGATAAATATATACATCAATTACTAGAAAAGATTGAAAAGAATTATTTTTATTACTGATGTTATTGATATTAAATGATAAAACCAAACTGATACTCAATGCAAACAAAAGTCGTAAAATAAATAAAAATGTTGGCGCAATTATGATTTTTTTAATGGAAATTTAAATGAAATTATGAAAAATTTCGTGCCCCTCAGAAAGTTCGTGCCCAGGGCATGGGCCTGGCAATGGCAAATGATTAACTTTTATTTATATGGACATGATAATCATGAATATTAACAAAATAATAAGTGATAGTGAATTATTTTAGAATTAGTGTGTGGCATGAATGTATTCACGTATTACGAAATTCAAATAACGAATCAAGGATATAAATGATTTTTGATAACTGTTAATGACACAGAGTAAATACTTATTCACTTGAAAGATCAACTGTTCTTTGATAGTAGTACGACTTCAATGGAATCGGTGATTTCAAAAACTATGTAACGCAACATTTTTCGAAATGCGCTTTATTGTTGCAATATTTATCATTGAAGGTAAGTCCACATGTGACGACAAAAATTACATAAGTTTACGTATACGTAAATCTGTCGTTTACTGTAAAAATAATGCCAAGATATATTCTAATGGCTTGCAACAGAATAAGAAGTAATTGTGATCGAACACGATAATGAGTATGGCTACGTGACATAATGAATAGGTGCCACGGATTACAGATTTCAAATACCACTATTTTCGAACAGTAATCTTTGCATTATTTACTCGAAAACTTCAGCGATTTAATAAGATGAAAATTAACTGTTCGTAATCTGTAATATTTGGCCCCTAAGCACTTAATGCCAATCCTTAACCTTTAATTACTCGCGCTGATGTATTTGGTACACCGTTGGACGTTTCAAATTTAAGCATGGGCGTTACAAATGCGCATTTTACAAAAATATTGTCACATATGACAATGTTAATTTTTTAAATATAATGTTGTACTACATGGCCATTGTGTTTGGCTTAAAATTAATCATAAAACATTTACTTTTCCCCTAGCAATTTAGAAATATATGCTGTACAAAATACCACCACATACAAAGTTTTGCTGTAGGAATTAGTGCGAGTACTTAAGGAAGGTATTTTAATTTTAAAAGTTGAAATTTCCGATTTTGTTTTTTGAATTTTTTGTACCTTTAATATGTGTAGAAGCCGAAGTGTCCTAAAGGCATTTAGTGAAATTCCCGTTCACCATATAAGCGTTTTCCTTGTAAACATAACGGCTCTTAGCGTGAAATATGCCTCTGTCCACGCAGCTTCAAGGTCAGTTTTTTTTTGTGCTCTGCAGGTAAAAATTTTATTCTGATTATTAACACTCATGACAGTAATTGATACGAAATCCCAGTAGATGTTATTATTGACATAATTATGCTTGCATCTGAAAGCTTGCTCGGATTGCGAAAAAACTTGGTTGAAATCATTACGTATGTGGCCGTTTGCATTTTTAATGAAAGGTTTATTACGATTTTAAAAATCATGAATCTTCTCGGAATCAACATTGGCTTCTAAGCAAGTAATTTTGCAGTCAATGTCGAGAAGCTGAGCTGAGATTGAATCCACAGGCTAAAGAAGCAATTATTCAAAGCAGAGAGGTTCAAATGCTTCAGAGCAAGTTTTTCCAGGAAGAAGAAGGATTGCTTTATGGTCCTGGCATAGCTGATTAAGTGTAAGTAAAAATTAAATATATTTTTCTTTATACTTAAATTTATTTTCGCGTTTTTTTTCAAAATGACATTTTTTTTACCTGGCCAATAATTTTTCTCCGAAACCGTTCAACCAATCGATCTAGATATTGAAGGTTTGTAATCTAAATTGTTTTTAGTGGAACCTAAACCAAAAGTATTGTGAATATTGCAAAATTAATTATTTTTCAGGACGCCTTTAAATTTATAAAAATAATAGCAAAACATCGATTTTTTTTCAGTGTGAGTAGATTGCTAGTGGAGTGAGTGCATGTCATTGACCCCCGTCGAAAACTGGTTGAGTGGAAAATGCAGCGTTATTCTGTAAAGTTATGTGTGAAACTTAAGAAAATCGTGACAGAGACTTTTCGTATGATTTAAGAGGCCTACCAAGAAGAAGCCATGTCACGTGCAATGGTTTTTATGTGGCACAAGAGGTTCGAAAATGGCCGCGAGGACGTCGAAGACAATAACCGCACTGGGAGACCTTCAACAAGCCGAACTGATGAAAATCTGGTGAGATTGCGTGAACTATTAAACACGGACTGTCGTGTTAGTATTAGATTAATTGCCGATGACATCAGACACGATTGGAATGTTCACCAAGACAATGTGCCCTCTCACACGTCGCTCGCCGTCGCCGAAATTTTGGCTAAGTTTAACATGGCAATACTGCCGCAAGCCCCCTACAGCCTCGACCTCGCTCCCAGTGACTACTTTATTTTGTTCCCCCCAGATAAAGAAAGACGTGAAAGGGAAGCGATTCGATACGATTCCAGCGAACCAGGCAGCTTCAACGAGTTCCCGCGAAGACTTCCAGGGAACCTATGAACAATGGAAAAAACGCTGGCAGTGGTGTGTTGATGCCCAAGGGTCATATTTCGAAGAATTTTAGTTCGCTGTACAAAAATGTTTAATAAATTTTGTATTCTCAGATCAGTCGTGAAACTTTGTGAACACACCCTGTATATTTTAGATAAGCAGAAGCTGAGAAAAATTATCGACCAGCAGACGACGTACGCCACACACGTCCAGATGCGAGACACTTTGGGCGTAAAATGGCAGTGTTATTGATGAGAAAATTTATCTACTCAATATTTCAATATAGAACAAAAATTATGAGAAAAAAGCAAATTTGTTACTTTTTATTAAATTGGAGGAAAAAATTCATTAAAAACGTATAATAATATGTCGTCGGAAAGATAAAAAAAAAATTAATCCCAAAAAATGTTCTTAAAATATCTATCATCAGCGTATAGTACAGTTTTTATTGATTCATGAAAAATCTTAAATCTTAGAACTAATATAGTTTTAGAAATCACTGATTCTAGTCCTTTATATTGCGAGCTGTGTTGACATTTGATATTTCTGTACAAGAATGTTGTGTATAAATAAGATTAGGTGCTTCAATGAAGTCATGTGCATCATTAGAGATATTCAAAGATACATTTCATCATTAGAATGATTGATCCAAAGATGAAAGAAGAATGTGAAATGACATTACTACGATGTTGATGAACATCTGAAGAATGTAGTTGCTCAGTGAAATACAGTGAACTAAAATATGTAACGCATATACTGTTCTTTGACGCTTATTAACTGGAAAATTGACTAGTCAAAATTCATGAAAAATGAAGTGTAAAAATTGTAGGTATTTCATACATAATGGTAGGATCATAGATTATTTTTATTGGAAATTTCGAGATTTAACATAAAATATATATTAAAAGATGTGCTTATGAATAACTAAAAGAAAATTGAACAGAAGCTGAAATTGTACATGCAAACTAATTTAAAATATTTTTAGTACTATGGAAAATTATATTTAAATTCATGCATAATTTAATAATAAGTAATTAAATTCAAGCGATTGTTTTTTAAATCAAGGACAATAAATGACAGTACTTTTCCGAATGTTAATTTCAAAATTAATATTTTGTATCATGGATTTATGGAAATTATAAGACATTTAGAGCGTTTTAGAGAGAGCGATTTAGTACAACAGAATGTTTCCTTGTGAAACATTTTTTCGATGACGAATGCGACTAGACTAAGTTCACTACATCAGACCTACCTCTCTAACCTTTCAGCAAGTAGTGGCTTCTTATAATGCAAGTATCTCATCTAGTGACAAATAATGAAGGGATATATTATTTACATTGTTTAAAATATACGTCAATATTATCTCACAATAGCGAGACCTCTACACAATTCACTTACATCTCAGAGTGGTAGTCAGATTGGGCTTACGATACAGGTGCTTCATGCAATAAAATTACAATACAAAACAATTACATACATTGCTAAAAATGTTTTTTAAATCCAAAAATTTCAAAGATAACTTTTTCATAAATATATAAATACATGAAAACTTTCTTTTATTTAAGTAAGGTGTCACACAAAATATACATATAAAACAAATAAACCACTGACATGTTTCGATTTCATTCGCGATAAAAACCATTATCATAAGAATACAACATCGATCAAGACATTCGTCTTGTTCGATGTTGTATTCTTATGATAATGGTTTTTATCTCGAATGAAACCGAAACATGCCTTATCTTGATCGATGTTGCATTCTTATGATAATGGTTTTTATCTCGTATGAAACCGAAACATGACAGTGGTTTATTTGTTTTATATGTATATTTTGTGTGACACCTTACTTAAGTAAAAGAAAGTTTTTATGTATGTATAAATTACATACAATATAACTACAAACTGAAAATCTCAATTCAGCATTACACGTTTCTAAAAGAGCCTATTTCAAAAACTTTAATGGAGCTTATAATATAAAAGCATACGAATATAAATGATATTTGTTAGAGTATCCTCTATAAAACGGGAAAGAATTGAGCCCAACAAATGTGGACCTACGGAGAGAAGAGGTTATAACTTTAATCTATGCCCTGCCGAAGATAATCTACCGTGTGCCATAGTTTCGGCGTCTCTGATTTACACTTTTGTCAGTTTAATTAGTTTAAGTATATGTATATAATTTCTTATTTATTTTTCGACATGCCTTACATCCAAAAGTAATCACTAGTAGATAATTATAGAAGCGACATGCATTTTAATTTACAATTTAAACAATACACATTTTATAAATTAAATTTAAAAAAAATGTTTCTTCGTTTCAGGGCCAGAGTAGAAAAGTAATTTTGGTTCATTTCTGGTTTGAAGTCTTGGTTCGAGAATCAGCGTTTTTTTCTTTTTAACTCACTTTTCGTTGCGCAAAAAGACGAAAATTTTAAAACAATATATATTGTAAAGAATAAAAAAAAAAAAAAAAAAAAAAAAAATTCTTTATACAAAATCAAAACTAAAAAAATACAGATTTTACGCAAACAAAAGTATAAACACAAGTATAAAATTCCCAATTTATTTCCAAATTTAAACTAAACTACATATTTGAAAATTTATCTTCTTTTGTAAATTATAAGAATAATGATAGAATAAAGAAAAACACAACTGATTTTCTTCATTTGATAGTTACATTGAATTGTTCATATGCATTGATATAAATTACGTCTAGCAGAAAATTTTCATATTTTGCGTCATATTACGAAATTTATGTGATTTAAAATCATATTTAATGCAAAATACATCAAGAGATCTACATATTTTACAACTCAGTTGGTGATACATGATCTGCCTTACCTCATTTCTAATTCAAGCAAATAATTTCCCGTGGTTATCATAAAATTTTCTGCCGTCTCTGCGTTCAAGTTTTATTTTCTATGATTTTTATGTTATGGCCCTATTTAAATTTTATGTTTATTTCGAAAATGAATTATTCATACGCTGAGAAAATATTCTCAGTTAACTTAAACATATTTAAAAAGGGAATGTATTCCCTTTTTTTTTAAAAAAATAGGAGAATATGGAATTCGTACAAGAAGTAATAGTATAGTTTTATTACGTTTTAAATATATTAATGCAAAATATATCACTGAATTTAATTGATCGATTGCATGGAATGTTTTCAAAATTGTATTTTCTTTTAAACTCTAGATATTTTTTATGAAAATTTACTAGCGGTTTTTGGATTTAAAAAATTGTTACAAACTGAATGTCAATATGATTATGTACAACATTCTGCTAATATTGATCCTTAAGGGATCGAAATTACGCTTTAGACAGGTTTCTGTATTAATAGACACAATTATATTTCCCCTTGCAAAAGGAGATTTAACTAATTTAGTTAAAGCAACAACGACAACAACACATACAGTAAAATGTTTTCGATTCATTAAAAGAATATTTTTTTGACTAATTAATTAAGTTTTACTTTTAACACTTCAAAATCTGGATATAAAAGAAAGCTTTTTCTTTTCTTCTGTCTTTAATTCAATAGATACCCATGAGTTAGAAAACATATGCTATAATAATATTTCAAATTTTAATTACTTAAAATGCGTATAGCCAACATAGTGAAAAAGTATCCAAGCCGGGACTCGGGGGTTGGTGGCTCATGGAAAAATATTCCATCTTGTGCTGCGATTGTAGCCTTGCCAACATGTGATAGTGAGAAGTGCCAGGCTGGGTATCGTTCCAAGTGGTTCAGTTGCTACAACGTCAGTGCGCTATACTGATGTCCCGGTTTGGATACTTTTCCACTATGTTGGCTAAACGCCTTTTAAGCAATTAAAATTTGAAATATTATGAATGCAAAGGCGTGAGAAATTTTCTATGGAAAAATTTCCAAGTATTAAATAGATTTATATGCTATAATATTTAACAAAAAAGATATACACAATATTCAAATTCATGAAAAAAAATGTACTACGTTTTTCAAATGAATCATCTCTGTTCATCATTATTGTACCGGGTGAACTAAAAGTTCATTATCACTTTAAAAATTAATTTGAAAAAAAAAAAAAAGTGCAAACGAAAAATAATGCATACGATATAGATTATGAAACAATTTCCAACACTAACAGAATATTATTAAGAAATTTTATTTTTTCATACAATGAAATGAGATATCTAAATAAACAATTTATACCACACGTAATGCAGTAAAAATCCTGTTTCAACAATTGCTGTACGTATCAGTAATGTGTGCGTATTCTTTCGTTCAGACCTGTATACGATCGATAGAATTTAAAAAACACCACGTAACATACTAAAAGATAAGTTTTAAAAAGCATATCCCAACTGAAAACATACTTCCAGAAACTATAGATCATAGTCAGTTATGTAGCCCAATTCCTTTGTGTGTCTCTGTAAATGACGATAAATTCTATGCACCTCTTAATCTATAGAAAACATTTTGTAGTACACCTCAGTGATCCTTTTGGTATTGCATTAAGTTTGAAGTATCTTAACATTAATTAAGTGCACCGGGAACAAGTTTGCCGATAAATCATAAGGTAATGGAATTCTTTTCTGTGTCTCTGTAAACGAATTACAAATGTTACTTATTCTATACTCCTTTGAAAGCATGTTGTAGCCCACCTCAGTGGTGCATATGCATCTCATTATGTTGAAATATCGTAACATCATTAAAATGCACTGCAAACGATTTTTTTCTTAGACCATAACGTAACGGAATATTTCTGTGTGTCTCTGCAAACGAACTAACACTTCATTTTCAACACCGCTTATTCTATGGTAAGCATAAATAACATATAAAAAATACATGCAAATCCGAGCATATTTACGAGAGTTAGAGCATGGCCAGACCGACAGACAGCAGACAGAAAAACCGAAGTCATAAACATTTTTCAAATATGTTGGACGGTGATAAAAAATTGTGGTTTGCAAGAAGAGGATTAGAGAGGGATCGGTTTTATTTTAATAAAAAAGGTACTTTCAAAAGTCACCGATAGAGAGCGCAGACATGCGATGTATAAAGTAGATTTAAGAAACTCAGGCCGCTAGTAAAATACCTGGATGCATGTGAATTCTTGATTCGCTGTCAACAATATGCTATCAATATCAGATCAAGTAAGTTTTATTAAAATTTTATACGTGAATGGTGAATCAACATATGAAGCATGGCGGAACGACGCCAAACCTGAAAAGGACATATTTTAACTCAGAAGATAACGAGGCTTGTCAGATGCTGTCCTGTCATTTTTTAGGTGCGTTCGTAATTATATAAATACCTAGCACCTATTGTCGTCGTCTGGTCCGTCCGTCTGTCCGCCCATCTGTCTGTCCGTCCGTCCGCATATAACAATTCGCATTCAAATTCAAGATATATTATCTTTGCAGAATTTTGTCGAGAAATTTCAAATTTTAGGAAAATCGAATCAAAAGTTTACCAGATATTAATAAAAATATTTAATTATTAAGAAATTTGAATTAAAAAAATAATAATCGGTGCTTTCTTGTTATAGGAGCTTCCGAGATTTAATCGTCAAGCGACCGAGATACTCATTTTATGACAGAAATTAATCTGCAGACGATATAATTCATTTCACAGAATTAAAAATCATCAAGATCTGAATATTTATTATAACTAGCTACAGTACGAACGCACCTCATTTGTCACGTTTGATGTACAATTTCCAACTTGTTTTCGTTGTATTTCAGTGCAAGCTTCATTTTCACACATCTGCTTCATATTTCGGGTAAGCGCCCTCATTCGGTTACACTTGGAAATAAAACTTTTTATTTTACAAAATATCCGATTCTCCCTTGGTCCCATTCCTGTAAACTGTAATTTATTTTATCCTCATTTGTTGTTTTAAATTAATTTTTAACGTTGTAAAGATATTTTGACGCACCCGGAATGGGTTTAATTGAACATAATTGTAGAAAATGAAATTTGTTGAGTAATAATGCATGCACCTTTGGTCCGAATGCAGTCAAGTTATTTCCATATACTGTTGAAATAGTAAAAGTCTGTAATATGATAGGATATCTGTTTTTATCGTATTCTATACTTACAGAAAATCTTGAAAGAGCAGCACAGAGTAATCTGCAAAAAGCTACGTATTAAGCACAAGAGTGTATCAAAACGTTTTTGGCCTTGTCGGCCCACGACCCGTCATCAGTCAGTGATGACTCTACACACGTGGATCCCTTCCCTTGACGAGCGCTGTCGGAGATTTTGGCACATTGATAGGGGATGTTCCTTTTCCTCATGAGTCAGCAGTCGGTGGACCAACCTGGCAGTATTACTATGTTCAGGTTTCATTTTCCTTGTACGATTATTGTTAATTCTTTTGCAAACCCATTTTGAAAAATCCCGCTTTTGGCAATATTGCTAAAATATTTTTGTTTTTTGACACAATATTGTGTCAAAAAGCGGTGACCCTTTTCAATCAAAGTTTTTGACCGATATTCTGCATTTGAATTTTAAAAAAAGTTTTAGATTTATCTTTTATTCAAACATTTTAAAAGCAATTAATTAATTGCCAACAATTTATTCACTTAGTTATTTATGTAAATGTAAACAAAAAGCGCTATATGAAATTAATAACAAGCGCTTTTAAAACTAAGTTTATCAACGTTTCCGCACATCAAAAATGAAGATTAGTTTATTGTCATATCGCCCAGAGGGAACACGACGTTTGTAGCAGCAGGAAAATAATATGGATAGGGACCAGAGACAGTGGATGTACAAGTACAAGTGATTTAGACAGATATTTGCAATAACACCACGGTTTTTAGTTTCCCTTTTGGAAACTCGATAGAAGTAAATAATCACTCTAAGAATATCCAGAAACAGGCATGAGATGAAGTCCCTTTTATTTAAAAAAAGCCTGGAGAGAAGTAAATGTACGAAGCCAAGAATTGCGGCATAACATAGCTGACTGAATTGGCCGGATGGCCATCCATAATAATTGTTTTAGATGTGGTTAGCACAGAAGACAGAGGCGAAGTGATTAAAAACTCGGTGATAATTACCGCCACCAATTACAATTTTTACCCAATGGCGAGACTCAAATTCGCCAAGAGAAAAACCGTTTAATGTATTCCAATGGGGACGTTTTGAATATTTGACATAAAGAGGGGTGTCCAGCGATATACCTTTATCATAACCATTTTTGTGGGTAGCGCGGAAATTTTGAGCTGTAGCGAAAAATTGTTTATATTATAGCATAAGAATGCAACTGCCGAGGATAGATAATTTACATTTGTATGTTAGTTGTAATCGTTTTATTTTTCTGGATGTGGTAAAGGAGGCATCTGGATATAGACGGCGTATAACATAGTTTGAATAAAAGAATCGTGTATCATGGTTTTCGCCCAACTTACAAGTGTGTTACTGGCCGTTAATATCATATATTATTATTTATTTTGCCTTTCCGCAGTAATGAATTTGGACAGGAAAGAAAGGAAGTTTTGAAATAAAGTAGATGCATTAACATAGGATATCGCTTTTAACTTACTATTAAAATGGTATGAGTTTAGAATAAAAAAGAACAAAAATACACTTTACAAAATTAAATTAAAAATATATGTTTTCTACCAATTAAATTAAAATATATGGTTCTCTACCGTATTTATTCCCATACGATAGGAGTAATTTTATTCTTGAAGCATCATCATATTGTTTTATTTTGACAAATTAAATCCCCTGTTCAGTTTTCGGCAGAAAGAAAATGGAAGACAGAGACTCCCGAATTCTTTAAATGAACATTAATCAATGAACAACTCAATCAGCCTTCTCTATTTGCCTTAATTCCGTTCTCTATGGTCAAAAGTTACAGGAGGCAGATTGAGAAGTTTATCCAACGTACTAGCTAGACATTGCTCCATCTTTCTTCCACTTGTTTCACTCCCTTCAAAGTTCTTTATGTGAAAAACCTTTTGCTGATGAAGATGCTCTTATATGCTATTTAGATAACTTTTTGCTTGGATACCTGATTAGTTCTGCATAGACTTAATTTTGAAACATCTATAAAGATTATTTAAAGTACGGGAAAAAGACAAGAATGCTTTGAAATATAAAAGTAAAATCCGAATTTTTAGAGTTTTCTAAAACGTTGAGAAAAATTCTCAACACTTTCCGGAAAACCTATTATTTTAGTTTAATTCAAACTTTTAATCAGAGATGTTAAAAATATTTAATAAATTACATTTTCTTTTCTTCTTTATTTAAACCAAGACAAAACAATACAACAAACTAATAAAAAGCTCTTTTAAAACTAAATCGCGCTACATTTCAGTATATTCAAAATTATTATATTTTTATTCCTTTACGATACGAGTAATTTTATTTTTGAAGCATCCTCATATAGTGTTTTCTTGACAAATTAAATCCCTTGTTCAGTTTTCAATTGAGAGAAAGAAATGGTAAACAAAGGTATCCTTTTAACCAAGGCAATCTGCCTTAGGTAATGTAGCTAAAAAGGGGCAATGTTTAATAGACCAACAATCAGGGATGGCGAACCCATGGAACGCGTGCCATTAGTGCCACGCAAAAGAATACTTTTGGCACGGCGTTGACTCAGGTTCTAAAACAAAATAGAATAAAATTCAACAAAATACCGAATTTCAACAAGCTGAGCTTTCCTTATTTTTTTTTTCTGAAATTAGAGAAATTGAAATGAAACGTTGATTTCCAATATATTTCAATATGGGATCAATAATTTATCAAATTCATACCTACCAACCTTCCGAGTTTTTCTTTTTTCAAATCAAATCAAACCAGAAATTATATTAAATAATCGCATAGAAACAAGAAATATTTCATTAAATATTTTTTCTAATTCAAATTATATTTTTATAACTTGAAAACAACAACAACAACAACAAAACCTGAAGGTCGGCAGGTATGCAAATTCAGGGAAGATTTGGAGAATATCAAAAAGAGGAATCACCAGGCATTATAAGCAAAAAGGCCAAAGACTGAATTATAGCGATTTGAAGTGTGTACGAAATTTTCCATTTTGGTTATTTTCCTTTCTATACCTTTGACTGCGAGTCATTATTTTCGGAAATGAATGATATGAAAAACTCAAATAGAAACCTCTTGTTAGGTTATCCAATTCAGCTAACATTAAGTTAAAAATAATTAGATATAAACACGATATTAATTATTTGGCATCCAATATACAATAGCAGAAATCGCATTTACATTTTTATTACTTTCTAAAATAAAATTGTTACTATAATTATTGCAGTGTAATACCTACATGTTACCCATGTATTTTATGCAAACCTAATAAACTAAATTTCAAGTAAATTTGGTATACTATTTCTTATTTTTTTTTTTACGGAGGGAAAGGGGGGGGGGGGCGTGTTGGCACTTCATGGTCACGTAAAATCTTTTTTGAAAAAAAAATGGCACGCGAATGTGCAATTCGCCAACCCCATATGCTATCAGTGTTTTTAATTGATAGACTTAATTTTGACTTAAAAGCTTTTTATTTTATTTTATTCTTAACTTTAAATCAAAGATAGTAAAGAGTATTTGACAAATTATTAATAAATTCTTTACTTACTTATCTAAACTTAAACGAAAAATAATATATGAAACTAATAAGAAGCGCTTTTAAAACTAAATCGCGCAGCATTTCCGTAAATCCAAAATTATGACCAGTTTATTCCCATACGATAGGAGTAATTTTATTCTTGAAGTACCCTCATATTGTATTTTCTTGACAAATTAAATCCCTTGTTCAGTTTTCGATAGAAAGGAAAATGGAAAACAGAGAGTCCCGAATTCTTTTAAATGAACATTAATCAATAAACAACGAAAGCGGCCTTCTCTCTTTTCGCCTTAATTCCATTCTCTACGCTCCATCTAATTACAGCCGTCCAATAAGGCATGAAATATAAATGATTCCAGCTATCGATTGCTCTCTAGTTAGATTTTAACTTTTCTTGGATTACTCTGACTTCTGATGAGTAAATATGTATTCAAAAAGTATTGAACATGTTCAAGGGTCAGTGTTTGTCAAACTGTTAAATATTGAACATGTCTTATTTTCTTCCGTTGTGTGTTTGGTTATAGAGTTTAATTTACATTCACTTTGATTTAAAAGTTAATTTGGAAGTAGTCATACCCTTGAGCGGTGAAAGCAAAGTTTTGTCTTTCGCTTTTGCTAGTGAAAATGAAGAATATAAAATTTTAATTAGTACGCAATTTTAACGCTTTCATTTATTTTGTTTCTTTCTTAGTTTGTGTGTGAAGGACTAAAACAAACTCTCTCTCTTTCGTTTCTTGAAGAGTTTATATATTGTTATTAATATTATTTCAAGATTGAATTGTTTTAAGAATTGGTTTTATTGAAGTTTTTTTTTTTTTGTACTGCAACCAAATATCACGCCTAAATCGTCAAATTATAAAAATAGTATATTAAGAAAAAGCCTTGAAATTTTATTGGTTATTGGATTCGGTAGAAAACTAACTGTTAATACTTTCTTCAAATTGATTTAACGATCGAAATCACAATCACAAGCGCACAGCTGACAATAAATAAATAAATAAATAAATAAATAAGTAAAAAAATAAAGAATGGAAGTCGTATGTAGCCTTTGTTTTAAAAGATTGTGAAAATCAAGAAAAAGATTGTTTGAACCAAAGTTTTTTGTTTATGTTTTTTCTATTACTATTGTAGCTAATATTTCTTGAGGGACCGAATTCATATTTTACTTTTATACAAACTGTCTCAGTACGCCTATATTTTGTTATGCTGCATTTACGCTAAATACAAAGTTTCATCGTCCTCTCTTTAAAACAGAGGCGGCGCATCAGAGGAGAGTAGGAAGGCTAAACCTCCATTTCAAACTGTGTTAAAATAAACAAAGACTTCTATTCTAAATGAAATTTAATATGACAGTATAAAATAGTTTATCATAATAACCTATCAAAAGTCTGTGACAAATAACAGAATTGGGTATATTTCTTTTTCAAAGAGGATTGGTGGTAATGGGTTAGCCGCTGGTATCGCCGTTTAAAAGTGAACGAATTCGACAAGGGATTGGGGAGACGAGAAAACCATCGCGTGTCAATATGTTTGGAGGTATTTCAAGATGCCCAGCTTTCGGTTAGTACGAGAAACGGTAGGTAACTCCAGTGACGTTAAGCATACGGCTGTTCTTTAAAAGCATCAGGGCCGGCCTTCTCCATAAAAGACTGCCTGTGCAGAAACATTTTTGGAACCCTAATTTGTTTTAAAGATAACACAGATAGTCATTTAGTCTCATTGGGGTTTCTATAAGTTTCGGGCACGGGTTAAATTTTTTTTGGGACAGTAACTTTTTACTAAAAAAAAGAAGAAAAAAAAAGATTCTTCCGACTTGTTGGGGGAGGGGAGACTTTAAGTGAAGAGACCCGAATGCATTGCATCATCCGTACATTGCTTATAATCCAGCCTGAAAAATATTTTTATTCTGTTAAAAGAGTCAAAGTAAATATGTATCCATGCTTTTATTCAGATGTTATTCTTTAATAATTCCTAAAAAATGTTTTACTAACAAGTAAAATATATATTGCACAAATAAATATCATCTTATTTCCGTAACAGGTGCCTTCAAACTATAACTGCGAATACGGACACTACATTAGTGATCCGAGAAATGGGGGGGGGGGGGGGGGTGATATTGATTTCTGCCTCCACTGTTTTAAAATCAGCTTATATATGGATTAAAATGTGTTCCACAAACTTTGTCTTAAATATTGAGTGATATTGCTGCTAAAACTAATAAAATAATAATATAACAATTATGCGTTAACGAAAACAAAATCTGTAAATCTGTAACTATATATTTGACTTTCAGACATTTAGCATACCTGGAGTCAAAAGTAAATAATTGGATTACTATGACGTCTGATGAGCAACTATATATTCAAAAAATATTTTATATGTTCACGAGCCAATGTTAATCAAACTGTTAAATATTGAACATGTTTTATTTTCTTCCGCTGTGTTTGGTGGTTAATTTACATTCACTTTAATTTAAAAAGTAATTTGTAAGTGATCATACCCTTAAGCGTGGAAAACCAAGTTTTGCCTTTCACTTTCGGTCGTGAAAATGAAGAACATAGAATTTTGATGAGAATACAAATTTTATGACATTATTAATTTTGCTTATATCTTATCTTGTGTGTGAAAATCCATCAAACTGCATCAATCTTTTTCACTTTTTATGTTAAAGATTTTCATACATTAATTTCTTTTATGACTGGGATTTTTCTTATTTTAAAGAATTGGTTTATATAGCACAGCTTTTATATGCAATCACCCCGCATTACATTTAAGTCCAAAAATTGTAAAATCAGTATTTTTAAAAATTAGCTTGGGAATTTTATTGGTTATTGGGATTTAGTCGGAGTAAATATTTCATTCTAATTATTTTTAAAAAGTAAATCACAATATTCTGGATCATATTTTATGGTATGATGGTTAGAATTGCAAATTATTAACAATTAAAATTATGCTAATACTGGTTTCTTCCGATCCAATAATCTTTAACTAAAATAAATTTTAAAATAAACTCTAAAATTATTTTGCTTTGTTAATTATTTTTTTTATTATTGTATTCTACAAAGAAAATTCCAAGCATGGGGAAAAATGATATGAAAAATTTTAAATAGATTGTATGACTGTTTTGTTTATATATCAGTATAAAGGTTTTTAAGAAATATTGCTCCATTTCTAATTTATTTCATTTTCAGTAATATTTTACAGTAATGATAAACATGTAATTATAAAATTTTATTTTAGGGAAATAAAATGCGAGGAAAGGGAATAGTAGTAAAGTAAACTTGACCTTTGGCCGCCTAAACTGATGAAATTAATTGTAGAGGTTTTTGAGATGATATAGAAGAACAAATTTGATTCAAACTTACGCATATATGAGCAATTTTCTCCAGTTGCACTGTGTCACCTTGGTTACATTGTTAATATAGATTGGGCTAGTTAATATAAGTGTTGCTAATTTGGCAACAAAGAGATTAATTCTACCATTTTTCTTTATAGACATAAAAAAAAATTCATTTGGCATTTGGGCATTTTTTTGGCTGTTTTGCCATTCTTTAAAGAGTACTTAGCTGAATTTTTCCAGCTAAGTTTAAAGAACTTTTCAGTAGTATTTTATATCTAATATGTGAGGTTTATATTTTTTAATTTTTACATTTTTAGCAGAATATTGAAATGTGAGTCGGAAACATTGAATTGTAGGTTTTCAACCACACTTCTTTCATGTAAAGTGCATGTTTTGCATAAAAGCTGTTTGAATTATTAAACGTATTATTAATAGTTTCTACTGGCGCTATTATTCCCCCCCCCTTTATTTGATTATTAGATTTAATTATTAGATTTTCTATGAAGAAAACATGATTGGTTCTGGCTTTCTCAAATTTGGTTAAACTATACTATACCATTGCAATCAAAGTCTGACTTAACGATAGTAATAATAAAATAATTATAATAATAAAATAATTATATGCAACAAATAGTAATAAAATACATAATATCTGTAGATATATGTATCCAGTATTCATAAGTTTATTAATTTATTTTAGAGCCATTTTTAGCACTTTTGGTGAACATTTAGGCCCTTTTTTAGTATTTTTACTTACATAAATATTTAACCTCTTTTTAAGCCTTCATTGGAGCCAGTTTTAGATCTTTGTAAGTATTAAACATTTTCCGACAAATATCTTGCGGTGAAAAGAGACAGATGGGGGATTTAAATCAGTACGCACATTTGTCACACGAGCCAACAAAATAATACTTTTTTATATTTTTTTCTGCATCATTGTTAGTGAGTGTAAAGTTTTTTGAAATGCTGAATTAAAAAATATTAAGCTTTTCGTTCTATCACTTAAGACTTTCCACAAAGCGATGATGGATATCTAAGAAAGACATACAGAAGATCTAGCAGAATCAGAAAATCTCACAGAAACAATCCTCACAAATAAGCGGAATCTGACATTTTATTAATTTGTTATATTTGCCATGTTTGTCACTGAATAAAAATTCATTAGAATGCTTTTTCTTCATATCGAAGTGCAATATAAATGCAAACGTTTTTGAAATAAAAGGAGCTCTTGCAGCGCGGAAATTTCAGAAAAGTTGTTTCTTTCATCTTAATAGTTATCGGTTATAAAGATTTCTAAAAATAAGAATAATATTTATAGAATCGCGATACATTAAATTTTCGTAAACGTTTGTGTTATATCAAAAACATTAATGCCATTTTTTTTTACAATGTATTCATGTTGAATTTTCCAATGAACTTTTTAAAATAAAAATGTTTAATTAATACTATAAATATCAGTATTTTTTAATGTATTTTATTATAAAGATTAAAAAAGGAGCGTGTTATATCACAAAAGCTGATTTATAGCAAAAAATATAATAGTTTAAACGCTATTTTTCAGGATTTATTGAAGTAAAAATAGCAAAAATATAATATTCATTTCCCATTAATAATATAGCAGTTGTAACAATTTTTTACTGTTTTTCAATAATCGATTCCTAAATTTTAAAAGAGACAGTTACGGAAACTTTACGATATATTAAATATTTCATAATTTATGAGTTTTAAAGTTGTTAATTAAGTTTTGGAATTTTCAATAGCTATGGAATTTTATAGTTTCAGTTAACTATACTGATTTTCGTCAAAATGTGTATTTACGTATTTATAGTAACACATTTTCATAGTTGAGTTTTACTCTTTATGTATGATACATTAAATATTTCGTGATTTATTAGTTTTTAATTATTGTTAGTAATAGTTGAAAATTAAGTTTTCGTCATTTTCAATAGCTATTAATATTTACGGTTTCAGTTAATTACAAAAATTATAGTCAAAATGTTTATTTACGTATTTTTAGTTAAATATTTTCTGTTACATGGGAAAAGATATTTGGAGTTAAGTAATGAACGCATATTTTTTCCAGGGTTGGTTTTATTGTTTTTTTTTTTTTTTTTTTTTTTTTTTTTTTTTTTTTGATCTTATGAGATTTATTTATGGTTAACATTTCAAAACACTTTCATCTTCAGAATCTTCAAACGAATATTTTTATTTAATTTTGCTATCCCTTTTTAGGTGCGTTCGTAATTATATAAATACGTAGCACCTATAGTCATCGTTTGGTTCGTCCGTCTGTCCGTCCGTCTGTCTGTCTGTCTGCCCGCATATAACAACGCAAAAACTACCCAACCAAATGGTTTGCAATTTAAAATATATTATCTTTGCAGAATTTTGTCGAGACATTTCAAATTTTATTAAAATCGAATCAAAACTTTAGGAGATATTAATAAAAATATTTATTAAAAAATTTGATTTTTTTTTAAATCGGTGCTTTTTTGTTATAGGAGCTTCCGATGGATGTTAAATCGTCAAGCGACCGAGATACTTATTTTATGACAGAAATTAATCTGCAGACGATATAATTCATTTCACAGAATTAAAAATCATCAAGATCTGAATATTTATATAACTAGCTGATACATATATATCTGAATATTTATATAACTAGTTAAGATATTTGTATGAACAGTGTCATAAAATATATACTTAACTAGCTGTTTAACCCGTTCTACGCACGGGATATCATGAATTTAATTCTAAAACGTGCGTACGAACGCACCTCGTTTGTAACGTTTGACGTACAATTTCCAACTTGTTTATTTTTAGGAACAAACGGCTTTTTATTTTTAATATTTTACAAATACACAGTCAAATCTTATTAATGTGACCATTGCTTATTTTTAACGCAAGCGCTAATTACCTAATAAAATAAAGCACATGGCTTCTACAGATTTCTCACGTATAAAAAGTTTGTTGTAGGCACTGGGAAAACATTTCACTTGATGTTCTCAAGAATATTCGCTTTATGAGACATATGAAAAAGAATTATTATTGGATTTCGGATCAAGTGTGGCAGTATTTTAGAAACTATAAAGTTTCTGAACTGATCGCGTGTTGCTGTGTTTAAGGTGTACCGGCGATCACAAAATGGCCTATAAAAATATTCAACGTAAAAATTACGAAGCACCATAAATTAACAATGAAAGAGATGAACTGCATCGGCGCACAGTGGAGTATTTGACTCAAAAACCTGGCCAAAAATGCAAAAATTAAAATTTCGTCAACAATTGTAAAAATTACATTTTTTAATAGCTAACTAATTGGCGCGTCAATCTATGTCTATTTCAGGAACCTAAATTATATCCGGTGGCTTCTGGCAGCAGTTGAAGAGGAAGTTTTTTTGTGAGAAGACGTGGTTTTTTGTTGCTTTTTGGCATTGTTGTTATGTTTAAATATAATTTTTTTTGTGGCTGAATGAATTGTTGAACTGAAACTAAACAGGGCTTACCTGTTTAAAAAAAGTCAGAGGTTAGTGTTAAACTATGTTTTAATTTAAATAGTTTCGTTTTTTATATAATAAAAAAACATTAAATTTGTAAAAGGGTTATTTTTAAAGCGATTTTGGATCTAATTGAAACATATCGAAAGCTTTTTAAAAGTGTGTCTGGCTTTGTTGGACCATTTTTGAATTATAATCCTATTAGGTATAGTCTTGAGGGCCAATTTCCCCCCAAAAATCTTCTGCATATTGTTTCCATTCTTATATATATATTTTTTTCGGGATGACTATCTAAATGCTCTATTTTGCGGTCACAGAATTGAAGAGATAAGAACTATATTTTTACAGTCGTATTGCAGGTTTTTAGCTCACAGGATATTACCTCAGAGCTTTTGCACCTACAGATTCTGTGTGTATGTATGTACGTACGTATGTAGGCACGTACATACGCATGCAACTCAATATCTCTTGATAGAAATATCCGATAGCCTTGAAGTTGTATATACTTATTTATGGAAAAAAGGTTCCCTAATTAGTTTCGGGGGCTCATGGGTGAAACGTAAGGAGAGAAAGGAGGGAATTAAAGTCTCTGTTAAGAGATGATGGTAGTCCAGATAGAAGACAAGAAGAGAGTGATGAAGGAGATTAAGAACAGAGTTCTGAAGAATCATATTGAAACTGGTAATATGTTAAATACACTCAAAAACTAGCATATCTATACTGTATAGAATCCACTTTACTGAACCTATTATTAAATGTAACTTTATTAAATATAAATTAAATGTAATAATAATTATTAAAGTAATTTAAATGTAATAAGCATTATTAAATGTAAATAATAAGTTTAATACATAGTAAAATTAAATACATTTAATTAAACATTAATAGTAAATAAGACAAATCTATTAACAATTACTTTCCTTTTATAAACAGTAAATAGTTAAGGTTGCATGTCGCTCAACTTCCAAATTCCCTTCACTAATGTTGAGCCTACTGGCAAGAGATGTTTTCGTATTTTTAAAATATCTCCTTAGGAAATTAATATTTTTAACTTCTTTCTTCTTTGTACTTTTCTTAAAGGAAGTCTCTTTTTGTCTTAGTTGTCAAAATATATATAAAATGTATACTTATTTTCATATGAAGTGTTAAAATTTTATTTACACTTCGTCAGCTTTTAAGATATAAAATATTAAAATAAGCATAGGTTTTATAAATGTTTTGAGAACCAAGAAAAAGATAACATCTTTTAAGAAGAACACAAAGAAAAAATGAGTTACAAATATCAAATTATCGAAGATATATTTAAAATATACGAATGCATCACATGCCCATTAACTTATCATTAGCGAAGGGAATTCGATAGTCTAGTGAGTATAACAGCCTTAAGTAAACTTTGTACAATATATTTATTTTTCAAATAAATGCATACATTTATGTGAATATAATCTTAAACAAGTATATTTACTTATAGTAAATCAACAACAATGGTTTTTAACTTTATAACAATTGAAAAATAATTTTGGCCAGGATTTTGTGTCAAATACTACACGTGCAGCGGTGGGTTCGGGCTGATTAAAGTAATAAAGTGGAACAATTTGTTTCCCAAATAAACTGATGGAAGTACCAAACATTTACCAATTCAAGGACAGTTCAGCAAATCTTGCTGATTTTGGTGCTCTGCTGCAGACGGATGCTGAAGGAGACCAATTGCTAATGACTGGTCAACGACGGAAGAGACTGGAAGACTTCCAGTGAATGTCAAAGGTTGTTTTCTCCTAAGAATCATGTTTTTTGTTCTTTCGGACGGATGGACTTTGGTGCATAAGGCGAGAAACATCTGAGAACAAACAATCGCCAACTATTTGTGTATGAACGCAATCTTGTGGAAACAGTATTATCATCTGGGAATTTTTCCATTGTACTCTTTCCGTTTAAATATCAATGTGGATAGCATTATGGATCGAATTAAGTAGACAACAATCCTACCAGCTCACGTATACCCATACATGCAGATTCTTTTACCTTTGAAACGATGGCATCTTTCAGCACGACAAACAAAGGGGCTGTAAGTTTGTTAAAAATGTACTTGAGTGGTTGGAAGGATACTAAGAAAACTTTATTGTGCTTTCATTAAATCTCTTAGATTTAAATATCTGGAGCATTTATGGGACGATTTTTATCGGGCTGTTCATTCTATAGATTCTCCACGACGCATTCTCCAGTTGTCAATTGCACTGCTGTCATCATGGCTCTACGTCCCTGGGAACACTTTCCAGAATTTAATCAAGTCAGTATCAGCTCGTCTACATGTTAGCCGCGTTACATATCTTAGTTATTCTGACAATATTGACACGCGGTAGCATTAATATGACTCGATTGTGTAGTTGAACAGTGTTATGACTTCGATTCGTCTGTCTGTCCGTAAATGTATGCTCATCTGTTACTCCAAGCCCTAGCTTTCATAAATAAGCGTGAAAAACTGCAAAATTTATACTTTTTTTTAAAGATTGACCAGCATGTTTACTGCTTGAAATGGTGGGAGTTGCGTTTATCATTCCTGTACAAGAAACGTTCAGAAAGGAATTTGGTTGAATTATGCTCTTTGTAGATTTATGCAAGTTTATTTTTCAAGTACAGAGACTGAAGTGGTACGATCTGATTTAAAAAAAAATAATTTGATTGTTTGAAGGTCCTATCTAGATATAAAAATATCCTGTATGATAATTGGTCTGATATGCATAAACAAAAAAGTTATAGCTGATTGAATTTTTAGGTATTTTAGGGCTTTTATAAGTGCGCCGTACATTTTTTTCGCCGAAATCATCTTCTCTCTTTCTTTTTATAATCATGTGACTACGTTTGAATTCCTTCATTAAATATGTTGTTACTTAATGGCATCTTTAAATTCTTTTACATTATACCGGATGTCCACCCTTATCGTTCTACAAAAACTAATTACTAAATCGTTAGCTTTAGAGGTATAGTTCCATACATTTGCAAAAATGTTTTAGATTGTGTTCTTTATCATATTAAAATCCATTTACATCAAAATAATAGTTTTTGTAAAAATTACTAAATTTGAATATTTATACGGAATCTGAATGCTACGTATCTCGGGTTCTATTATTTAGAAATCTTTCTCTAAACTTCATGCTATTCTGCATTATAACTGGTCTTACAAATACTGGTCTTCTTCTAGGTTTGGTCTTACAAAAATGTAGCTTTTACTGTGTTACTTATTAGAGCACGGAGAAAGTTTTTCAAAACCTAATTTATAGAACCCAGGGACTGTATAAAAATTTACATTTCGTAACAAAAACACTATTATGATATAAATAGTTTTTAATATGATGAAGAACAGTATTTGAAATATTTTTGCAATTGAAATTATATCTCTAAATTAGCTATAGTGAGTAGCTAAGTATAGGAATTAGCTATTGGATACCCTGTATAGCGTAAAATATTTTAAAGATATCACTAATTACAAATTTTAATGAAGGAATACTAATGTAAAGTCATGTGACACGTTATAACAAAAGCGAGAAGATGATTTTAATGAAAAATGTACGGCTTACCTATAAATGCCTTAAAATACTAAACAAATCAATCACCTAAAACTTTTTTATGGATATCAGACGAAATTTCATATGGGATTTTTTATGCCTAGGTAGGACCTACAAACTGTCACAGTATGAAAGAAATCCGAGTGTACCACTTACCTAACTCACTTTAACTAACTGATCTTTGTGAGTTTACTATTATTTACCTCAAACTTATTTTACTGTGCTGATTTGCTGCATTTTGTAATAGGAATTCTGAACAGTGCATCGGGATTGTTCAATATTTGCCACATAAAGCGCATTCGTTCATCTTAAATCAATATGTTTAAGTTTTTTCTTTCACTGTATCTGAAGATGAAGATTTCGCATAATATATTTATAATGTTGGAAAGTGTTTTCGTGAAAGTATGATTTCACTGTTTTCATTATGAATAATGGAATACACATATTGTCTTCTAGATATTAAACGATTCAATTTTATTTCATAATCTTAGATATTGAACCGGCCGATATGATAATATAATCATTTGAAAGAGTGATTTGTCGTGTAGTAATAATTCTCACATATTACTGTTCTGCATTTCTGTTAAATGCTAAATTATTCATGATATTTCAGTAACCAACAATTTCTGTGCACAAAATATGTGTAAGGAGTTGAAAATTATCATTATTTACAAAGTCAGAGTTAAATGGAACATTGTTTAATGACTGTTAATATATTTCTATCACATCATACTAAACTGTTTTTCGTTAAAGTTGTAGAAACTTGCTATAAAAATTTGAATGACGAATTTAATTTTCAGAAATTTAACATTTTACGTGAATTGTTAAAAACGAATAACAAATGGGTCATGGAAAAGTTGTTAGTTGTTAGTAAAAGATTTTTATGCATTTTACAACAACGCGGATTCTTGTTTAATAAAGGTTTATATTTCGACTTTGCTACTTATAATGACGTCTTTAAAAGCAATTTTCTTGCGAGGAATGATCAAAAGCTTAGATTACATCAAGAAATTCATTAAAATCTTCCACATAAATATACAGTAAAATATTGAAGAAACATTTGCTGATGCAGTATAATGTTTAAAAAATTCAGAGTAA
Organism: Maratus michaelseni; assembly: GCA_963931845.1. Classification (NCBI taxonomy): domain Eukaryota; kingdom Metazoa; phylum Arthropoda; class Arachnida; order Araneae; family Salticidae; genus Maratus; species Maratus michaelseni. Next base: position 207,193,185 of record OZ007588.1, read on the forward strand.
TTTTGTAATCTCCTACGCCAGCCTTTTCCTTATTTTCAGAAACTTTTAAACGAAAATCCCATATTAAACCCTGGAAATAAATAGTTTTTTCAAATAAACTTTCCGAAATTGAGGCCATTTTATTCCATAAATGTTTTCATAAACCTCGGGAACCTATTGTTTTCTGAGATTTCTCATTCACTCTTCTTCAAATGGTTTCTAAAGGTAATGGGAGAGTTTCCAGAATCATATGCAACTATCATGTTTCAACAAATGTTTGTAATCATTCCTCTCCTACACTGCGAAGATTTCCTGGAAAGGTTTTTCGTGTAATACGTAAATAAAATTTTAATTTATTTTAACACAATCTATTACGTTAAGGAAAGTGGTAATGTGTTAATCATTAAACGATTTTGCGGCCAGATACGTTCTATAAATAATATAAAACAACTTTTATTTTAACACAGAAGAGGATTCAAAAATATATTTTCTTCAATTTTAAACTCAAAATAGAGCTTAGAAAATCAATAATAGAGTTCTTAAAGCAGAAAATTAATTAAGACATTACAGAAAACGAAATCTGAAAGTTGTCGAGTCGTCTGAGAAGCTTTGTTGTCATGAATACACACAAATAACTCTAGAAAGCCAGAAAGCATTCCCGACTTTGTGTGTGTTTGCCTCTAAAGTGAGTCGTAGAATAGATCAAGAAAAATCTTTTCAATAAGGTCCAAAAATTTTGAGAACTTCCTCTTCAAAGGGAATTCTTTCAATAAAGTTTTCCCGCATATCTATGATAAAAGCCTGAGTTCGGTTGAACTCATTTTTTTTTAAAATACTAAATGCATATTTGATAATACAAAGTACATCTTTTTAGAAAATTTTGTGTATCCAAGGTAGTATAATGATCGTTACATTAATTAATATTTCGATTCATTCTGTTATGTTTATGATTTTTATGCAATATATATTTATAAATGAGATTGTATGCATTGGCAAATTAATTCTACTGAATAACGGAAATTAAAATTACGAAAGTAGAAGCACGATGCTTTGTTTAATGAATAAAATTTAATAGTGAATATAATATTATTTCTCTATATATTTGTCAGAAGCTAATGGATCAATGGATAAGAACACCTTCCTCTGGAAAATTTAAAAATCTTTTACTAAGTCAAATAGTGAAGTAAAGTCCGTTTGATAAAAGTGAGAAGTTGTTTGAAGGATTTTGTAAATGACACAAAACAGGGTATTAAACTTGAAATAAAACACAAGAAACATTTCACTGGCGTAGTGGATATGGGGATTTAAGGATTAAAACTCCTGCCAGAACATTTATAAACAAGTCAGACGCATACAAATCTTATTTGTTAAATTGATCACATGGTGTGTAAAAATAATTCAAAGCAAAATCCCAAATAGTCTGAAAATAGCCATCATACAACCGTTTCAAGGCTTCACAACAAGATCTCCTTCTTCAGTACAAATTAATAGAACAGAGAGTAAGGAACAATAGCAGCAAAGTATGCATGTTACTGCTACTGCTGTGTTTCAAATTTTTTCCCTCTAAATTGAAGGAGGATTCTTAATATGAAACTTTAAACAGCTGAATGTTAAATTTATTTTGGCTGCTTGTGTTTTCATTACGTCGATTTTCAAACGTAACATCTTTACTAAAAACTACCTTATAAGCCTGTAAAAAACCCCCTTCATTTTATGAGTAATAATGATTTAAAACTCTTTTCAGTTGAAGATACTGGCTGCGTCCCTGATTGTTGTACGGTGTAGGATTGGCATTAATCGATTGCTTTTTTAGCTGATTGATTAATCGACTAAAAGTTCAATCATACGAAATTTAATCATGATGAATGTAATCATGGTTGAAATTGAAAAAAGTAATTACCCTTACAATTTTCTCATGATTAATTCAATCTGAAATAATTCAATCGCGATTACTTTAACCATTAATCTAATTACACAGACGGAAATTAAATATGGCCGCCATTTAACTTTCTTAAATTTGCTTTCATTGCTACGAGAGTATTATTAAGGGTCACTTTCCGATTTTCCTTATTGAAAATTATACAGGGTGACATAAAATTATCCAGATGCACCGAGGTCAAAAGGTGTAAATCATTTAAGAGAGAGGGGACAGTTCAACTACTTTATTAATCAATGTTTAGTACTTAATTGTTGATCGTCTAATATTTAGATAATGTTTTCTCTATGTTGTAAGAACCAACTATGATAGAGCAGGCGACGTCTACAAAAGTGACTATGTCATCGAGTTACGAGATGAGATTGTGATATAAGAAAAGATTATTAGGAATAAATGAAAGAATGACTTTTCTGCCTCGGCATATTTTGGTACGATATGAGCTGAACGGGGAGCCAATTGGTGATTTTGAAGGAACTATCATGTTATTAATTAACGGTAAGATTATTTAACATATCGTATATCTTGACTTTTACAATAAAATGTTTTTAATCTGCTTCTTTATATCTTTGTTCGATATGAGAAGAATGGAGCGCCAATTCGTTATTTTAACTGTACTATCACGTTTTCGTGTTATGGCATGAAACTTTAGCGTTCGATCTCCCTTGACAAAAAGCCTGCAAATGTTTCAATCTGCGTCGTGATATCTTTGGATGATACCAAAAGAACTCGTCGCAAATTCGTCATTTTGACGATACTTTCACGTACTTAGATTTCGAGATGAAATTGTTGTCAAATTAAAGCTTAAATAATGAATTTTTTAAATACTGTAGTCCAAATATCAGATAACGCCCATCTGCCCCTTTTTTTTCTTCAAAACTGCCAAAAAAGGGATAGCACAGAACATTCCATCAGAAAATTTAAAAGTAATTTTCGTTAACTTAAGCATACCAATCAGCGAACTCAATCAGAACTAGGGCTTTTAATGCATCAGACGACCTCAGTGACTTCGAGCTCACTCATTACTCACACATTAGTCCCGTTTTGCTCATATCATACCAGTGCTGCCAGCGAGCTACGTTTTTGTTAATCCAGTTTTCTTGATTACAACCATTTTTTTTGAGAAACTAAAATTCGCTTTATTTAATGACATATTAAATAAGTTGAAAACAAGGAGAATTATACAATTTCAAAAAAGTGGTACCAATCAAGCAATCTGAATAAAAAAAAGTGGCCGACTGGCAACAATGTATCATACCTGAACCAGCAATTTTTGCTTAAAGTCAACCCGGCATAAACCCAATGAATCACAGCCGAACACAACCCAAACTTGAAGTGACAGAAAATTAATCTACATTTAAAAAATATTATTGAAAAGTAGACTACAATTAAATCTCTAATGTCAATTCTGTCATTTTTGTATAAAAATGAGCACATATAGACTCATTATATTCAAATATACAGTTTGTTTCATTTGATAAATATTCAGGACAATCGGTCAATCCAAGCTCGACCTTAAAGAGTCAAAACCTAATCCGAATCGAATCAAACCCGAAATATTTAAAGTCAACCTTTCCCAAGCCGATCCCCGTGTCGGATCAGGTAAAATTTTGGTACCCGACCATATACAGGGATCTAGCTGCGAATCCAGGGGAATAAAACAGAAGAAACTTGAGAAAAAATAAAGAAAATAATAGGACCAAAGCCGGAACGAAACACGACGTTTTTAATCATTAATCATTAATTAGATTAACGAATTAGATTGAGAATTGATTTAATCATTAATCGGAGAGAGGGATTGAAATTAAATTAATCATTAATCATTATTCTATGAGTAGGAGTCATGATTAAACATCTAATCGTTAGTTTTTAGTAGTTAATCTAATTAAAATTTTGCACCACCTTGGTACGGTGTGCCTAATCAAAATGGAAATATATGAAGTTTGGAATTAAATTCCTTTTGGTAAAGCAACCCAGTGTATTTTAATTAATATTAATTGGTAAATGTTAAATAAAATATTACATTCAGCAAATAATGATTTCTTTTATATGAATCTGTAAATCTATGCATGAAAAGTTCATTATCAGTACAGAATAAACTACAATTTATTTTGACTGCCATGCAATTTGTTTTGACTGTCATATCACTTGTAAGTACAGATTCTATATACTTTAAAAATTGCAAACTTCATTAAAACTATTACTTTCTCAGTGGTTCACGTCTGTATTTCATGTTGAAGTGTTGACGATAGTATGAAGGCTTGATATTTTTCACTCCACACAGGGACGTAGGAAATTGAAAGACTCACATGACTCAAGCGCTCCCTATTAAAATGAAGACAATTTTTTTTGAAAATCACATGAACTATTCCAAAGATTGTACCTTTCTGTCTTAATGTTTGATAATTCATTTCTTAAAAATCAACTCTGTGCATAAAGTACTTCAAATGTTGATTACATTTTCAACTAGTAAATTTACGTATCAGGGGCCTCAACGATAGCTCTAAAAGTCACATTTTCATTAACACTTTCCAACATAGTTGAAAAGTGTTTATGAATTCGGGTTATCTGTTTGACCGTTCGTGCTCTAACTCGTATAAATGTAATCGGAATGACATGTAATTTTTATATCTTAATGCGATTCAGTATAGATTGTTCGCTATTGAAAAAGGATGTGCGAAGCATGTATAACTCGTTTACATGGATATACAAAAGAATTAAGTACGATATAGTCTATAGGGAAATAACGTATGCGGTGCAATTTATTTTAATTGCTTATGTAGATCTCCCATTTCATGTTATGAAAATATAAAATTTCTTAATCTGTTAGAGTCGGAAAGAGTTTCATCCTTGAAGCAGGATTTTTATTTCTAGTTTTAAACTCATTTTATTTAATATTTGAAACTTTGTTTCAGATTCCTTGATACTAATATTACTACGTAGATTCAGAAGATTTTCAAATTCTAACGCGGAATACAATTACATGCTCTTATAGTCTAGGGATGTTATTTCCTGAGAAAACGTTTTATTATATTAGGAGAGTAGGCTCTACCTCATCGAAGCCTTCGTTGTCTCATTTATTTAACAGTATAGAATTCGACATGTGAAAACTTCTATAAAAAATATTTATTCTATGATAATGGCAGTAATATTAGTTTGAACGGTTAACTATTTTTTTTACTAGTCAGGTTTCGCCCGTCGTTTTGATGGCTTTCGGATAAATGATAAACGCATTTGATTTCGTTTGAGTTAAATGCCGGCCCCCGTGCAAACGTCGGTCGTGACATAATTCTCTGCTTTTCAAATTCAGAAATTAATACGCAAAAAAATCAAGTTGAGCTGTCTAAAACTTCACTTCAAAAACTAAAACCAGACTTCGATGGCTCATAAGCAAATGACGTCAAAAGTCTTTTCTGATTTTATTCACTGCACGCGAACGAAGTGCGAATTAATTGTTCACCAAGGTTTTTGGAACGATAAAAAACAGATTCAATTGAATTATTTTTCAAGCGGTGTATTTATGTTAGGAATGAAACTTTGAATGCCGATAACTCCAAATATAAACGTTTTAGATGGTAACTCATCTCTCAAACATTAATTTTTTTTACGATTTTTGTAAAACTATAACTTTTATGCAATTTTATTCGAAAAAATTAATTTTAAGAAAAAATGGCCAACTGCATGTGAAACGCGAAGTGGTTAGCCTCGTATCTGTTTACAGCAGTCACGTGATTTACGCTATTATATACACTGGCCTCCAAAAGTTAAGGTACAACCAGTCTTTTGTGTCTAATTTGAAAACAAATGAAGATAACAACATGAAATTTAGAATAATTGTGCTTTAAACAGTTATTTATCGAATTTTACTTAGTTTTAACATCAAGCAAGATTTACAAATAAAAAATTGCATATTTTGTAAAGGTCCACTGTTTGATAAAAAAATAAATAGCAGTTTTTTGTGAAAAAAAATTAAATAAACGGATTTTAATACAGCATGTGTCCGGCCCTACTTGTAATGAATTTGTGGCATCAACTTTCCATACCGTCAATTAAGTTGTTGGACACTCTAAAGGGAAACAACTCCCATACATGGAACAACGCCTGTTTCAGCTCATTTAACGACTTGGGAAGAGGACTTGTGGTGGCCAACTGTCTGCTGAGATAGTCCCAAAGATGCGCTATAGGATCAAAGTCCGAAGATTGTTCTGGCTATTCCAAACCTTGTTCCTCCAGATATCCATCAACGACTCTAGCTCAATTCTATCGGGCATTATCAACCATTCACATTAATTCATTACCAATAGTACCACCATATGGTGTGACAAACGGAGCAAGGATCTTGTCTCAATATTTCACAGCAGTCAGAATTCTTCCATGGCACACATGGAAGTTATTGTGACCAAAAGAGAGATTCCAGACCAAACTATGATTCCACCTCCTCTATAACCGTGTCTTTAAACAATGTTACGTATGTAGAATCTGATGCCTTGATCTCTCCAGATCAGCACACGAACTGAATCACTTTCCAAAGCAAACCGGGACTCACCTGTGAAAAGCTCGGAAGCCCATTGGTGTGTGTTCCAGGTAACGTGCTCTCTTGGCCAACATAAACGGGTACGTCTGCGTTGTCGATTAAGAGAGCCACACACAACGGGTCATCTTGCATAGAGTTCTTAATTGGGAAGAGGTCTATGCATCGTAATTGCAGGTATTGTCATTCCTGTTGCCTTACAATGAAATGAAATGAGTTGAGCCACAGTAGTGATGTTCCTCCTTCGGGCCAAAAGAGCTAGAAAGCGATCTTGTACAGGGGTTGTAATCCATGAGCGGTCTGGAATAAGTCTTTTTGATACTGAATTTTTCGAATCAAATTGATCTCAGAGCCTTTGGACTACACTACGAGACACATTAAGACGTCCAGCAGCACCAGCTTGCGATAACCCCATTTCCGTCCATCAGATTGCCTGTCACGAATCAAGTAAACGACATCTCCTAGACATGGACAACACTATTTTAGTACCATTTATTCAAGATCATTAACCATAAAAAAATTTTCACACAAATTCCCAAAGTGGGATATTCGCAGTTCCTCCTGACTAACATATAAGTATCCAATACATTAGAATAATTGAGATACGTATAATTTTTTCATAAGATTTTATTGAAGTTACTTATGATAATTTATATAAACCGTATTTTTTACCTTTATTTTCATTCTTTTAATAGTGAGCGTCAAAAAACTGGTTGTACATTAACTTTTGGAGGCCAGTGTACATATATATATATGAATTTTTTATTAGTAATTATTAGTAATTGTTCAATTTATTTGAAAATGGCAACTTTAGCCCCTCCGATAATTTTTTTATTAATACGTTATTGACACACGACTTGCAGTTTTAAAACTGCATACCGTTTGAGAATCATAAAAATAATTTCCAGATCAAAATTTCATGAGTAATAGATCTTTAAACTTATATTTGTAAAACTGTTTGATTAGTTAATAAAAATGCTCAAATTAAAAATTTCAAAATTTTTGAGATGCATACTAATGTATTAATGCAATTAACTTAAAAAAAGTATTTTTCAGTGGTAAAATAATAAAAAGCAAAACTAAATGCTGAAAAAAATAAGAGGTTAACAATAAAAATAAGCTACATTTCAGAACAATGCGAAAATGTTTCAATGAAAATCGGGAAATGCGGATTGTACCTAAAGTGAAGTTTCATAGCAAAAATCTATCTTGGCCAAATTAGTTTTCTACCGATCATTTAATATATATATATAGGCATCGATACAGCTTCCAATCAGGAAACAATACTTATAGGAGTCAATCCGTCAAAACAGGATGTTTTTCTGTGACAGCTTCAATAACCGCAAAAAAAAGAAAAAGAAAAATCAATATCATTGATTGTGTGCAGGGAGTGTAGCTTTTTTTATATTTCATGTAGTCTTTTGTGTTATTTTGATGTAATAAATCAGAAGTGGCTATAGGTGGAATGGGTTATGTCTAGGATTTTTAGATTTTATAAGCATGGGATCTATTTTAAATTTGGATTCCACTTCAAACATTTTCTTCTCGTACAAAAAAGTAATAACGGTGGAAATGCATATTTACATATTTTTTTCCGTGTAAAAATAGCTGTGTAATAAAATTAAAAATACATTTAAAATCAGACATTTAATGAAACTGAAAAACAACACAAAAATATCACATAAAAAATCAATTACGGTAGAACGTTTCAAGCTTGATACAAGATTCTGATCAGTACAAATATCAATGGAAAACCAGAGCTCTTGGTTACACATGTTCACCTTCAAAATTACGCATTTAAAATATAAAATCACTAGGGCGTATATGTCACTGAATACCCCATATTCTGATGGAATTTGACATGCTTAATTTAGGGGAGATTTCTGTAATCTTGTAAACCAACCTTCTAGAAGAATTCTACTTTTAAAATTATTGCAGTTAGATTTAATTATTTTAATATTTTCGAAATCTTGGGTGTGGTCGGTATAATAAAATAAAATAATTAAATCTAACTGCAATAATTTTTTAAGATTAATTTTTCTGGAAGGTTGGTTTACAAGATTACAGAAATTTTTCTTAAATGAAGCATGTACAATTCCACCGGAATATTTGGTCATACTATGACATATGGGCCAAAATCTCATAAGTGTGATTTTTGGCTGCAGATTTTCTGCAGTTTTCTGATTTTTAAAAGTCTCATATTATGCTCAATTTGAATTTTTAATAACCACTGATGTAATGCAGAATAATAATTAGTAGATGGGCACAAACTTTATTGAAAAATAAATATGATATGGCAGCTTTTATCAGACAAAACACAAATTGTAAGGGACGGAAGTAAAATTTTTTTGCAATTTTGCCACTTTACACAAAAACGAACATTTTTGGAATGTTGTATGCACTATTTCCAAAGACATATAAAACCTACGATTAAATAGCTAGATATTGGTTAATCTATAAATAGCAATATTTAAATTAACAATGGAGACATTAGTATGGTTAATAAAGGTACGCTTACCTTTTCCCATTTTTTTCAATCCAGAAAATCTTTATGAACAAACAACATCCAATGGCAATTTTTTAGAACAACATGTTCCCCTACTGGAAACAATGCTGAGGATGACTGCATACTGTCATCTGATGGAAATATTAGGAATTCATACACCGGGATAGTAGTGACCAAAAAAGTGAGGAACACAACTTTAAACCCAACATAAACAAATATATTACTAATTCCACTCATATAAAACTTATATTATTATGCTCCATGAGATTCTTTTTATAATATATACATTGTTTTTTTGAAATTTTTAATAACTATTATTTTTTGATGATTTTAATGATCAAGTTACGGGTTGAGGACAGGGGACAGCAGTGGCTTTTGAGATATTTAAATTTCATTTTAAAGATTAAAAAACAGATTTTCACAGTAGAAGTAACATAATATTGTGGAACAATCACGGAGAAATATTTTAATATTAAATAAGAATTTATATTATAAAGAAATGCCGAGAAATATACTGGGGACTGAGAAATCACACTTATGAGATTTTGACCCATATACACTAATAAAAATTTTGTGATAGGCTGAACAAACATTTGGTGCTTCAGTAGCTGCAACCATAAGATGGTGAAACCTCATTCCAAAATTTTGGAGCTATGGATCAACCGGAGCTCCAAATATTGGAGCGAGATTTCACCATCTTATGTTTGCAGATACTGCAGCACCAAATGTTCGTTCAACCTACTACAAAATTTTTAACAGTATACTAACTGGTAATTTAATATATTAAATGCATAATTTTGAACCTTGAACATGTAAACAGTTTCGTTTTTCGATTGATATTTGTACTGATAAGGAGCTAGTAAAAAGCTTGAAGCGTCTACTGTAACTTATTTTATTGCGTATTAATGTAATGTTTTTTAGTTTTATTAAATATATTTTTAATTTTTAAATTCTGATTAAGACGTAATATGTTTCGTTATTTTAGATTTTAGCTGTATAATAGTTCGGGAAAATAATAAAATTATATTAGAGCAACGGTACAAAGGGTAAAGATTGTACCCGTTATGGATATTTTTATGTTTGAATAATAAAAAAAAGGCTTTGAAAGTCGCTCAGAGATTCGCGCCCTCGTGGGGTTGTTGATATAACTTTACAGCGTTAACGCTTCTAACTATAGATTTTTAGTTTTGGAGCCATTAATTTTGGTGCAATATGTTTTTAATTCAAACAATGCAACCATTCAGTCCTATTATCGTGATTTTTGTTAGTTTGGAATAAGGAAAGCCAATTTTGGTGTTTTTATTTGTACCTACATTGAAATTTTTGTGTACTTTTGGCTTTAACATGACTAAAATGGTTCTGATGAAGTCTTTTATTGTGTTTATTTTTGAATTTTGCATTGAATTTTTTTCTTACTGGTGTCCATTATGGGTATCATAAATTATCACCATAACCAGTGGTGGACAGTCCTGTCAAAAGCTGGAACTCTGGTGACAAGGGGTGATGTTGCGAACAATGTGCGATAGTCGGGCAAAGAACTGGATTGGAAGAACATATTTTAAGGTTAATGGATCAGAGTGCATTTTTTAATCTAATTTAAGCGCAGGTTTAATGCATTTTTGCGAAGGAATTCGACAATTTCGTCTCAAATAGCTCAGACTTTAATAGCGACAAGAGATGAAGATCAATGAAGAAAACTGTTGAAATGGTTCGAAGAGGTTCACAGCTAATTATCAGAAAAAGGCCTTCACTCGATATTTTCAGATTCAAGCAAATGTTATCGCCGACGAGACAGAATGTTTTCTAAATACTAAAACCAGAAATGTACTGTATTTAAAAGGGAAAACAACCCTTTTACTTAAGTTTACTATTTCCGAACAGTAATCTTCGCATTATTTAATCGCAGAAACATAAGACGAAACTTGCTATTCGGGAATGGAAGTAGCCGAATTCGAATGCAGTTCAAACACTGAAAACAAAATCGCCTATGACAGCCGTCATTTTTCGAGTCAGTCGAAGGCTTAGTATTTAGGAGATTGAGACTAGGCTAGGCCTTTTTAAGATTACGGCACAATGCTCTGATTCAGACATTACAATAAAATATTGTGATTAAAGCGTTGTTATTGAAATGTGCCATGTTACAAATTTTAATTGGTTAAATTTTTTTGACACTCCTTTTTTCCGCTTTAGATCAAAGTTTGTTAATTTGTTGTCAAAGTATTAACTCATTAATGCTAAAACAAATGCCTTTTGGTTAATAAAATTCCATGTATTTCCACATATTCCGTCTTTTATTTAACGTTTTCTGCAAGAATTCAAATGTCTCTGCTACTGAAACAGACAAGTGTGTCCACTACTGGATTTTGAATATCCACTATTGGCGCTGTGAGGATTATGTATGCCTTATTTTGCTCTAGTAGCACTCGCTTCTAAAAAAACAGAGAAAACGGAGGAGAACTTGGAACTGCGGCGACTATGAAAGTTGTCTGCTACGAGAATGACCGTGGCTCCTGCCGGTCATAATAAAACCAATTGAAATAATTATTCATGTTTATTATCTGAAAGCTGTTAGAAGTCTTTTGGCTGAGATCGGAAAAAATTTCAAACATTGTCCATGACTTAGATGTCCGAGTCTGCTCTTCAATGACTTTTTCAGCGAAACAAAGACGTGACGACAAGATGACAATCTGACGAAAGATGACGAGGTGACCTTGACCAGGTCGCGTATAATCATTTACAGATTCCCGTTCCTCGCGGAAACGTCTTACACTCGAGTGAATGACAGCGGTTCTTCCCGTACTCTACTTTCATCGTCTATACATTTCGCGAACTCCAACTCCTTCTGCCACTAAAAAACAAATAATACCAGTTTGCTCTTCTTTACACGCAAACGTTCCTAGGAAGCAGTACCAAAATTAAAAATCGACTGCCTACAGGATGACAGAAGTACGTTATATACGCTGTTTGGTGACCGACAGCGTATGTAACTTGCTTCTGCGCAACTACCTGGAACAAGTCTATTTCTGCAGTACGGGTTGCCTTCCTTACCTCCCTCTCTACCTCAACTCAACACAAAGTTGTTGCCACACTCATAAAAAAATAAACCATATTATAACCTTACTTATGGCATCTACCCCACCTAATCGTGTAGAATTGATCAGTAAAATACTGGACCCCAGAAATCATTCATATCATGCAGGTGTACATGAAATACCATTCTGTTCAAATAACAACGATCTCATGTATTATATAGGAATGACCAAGTGGAAATTTTACGATCGACTTAAAGAGCATAAGGGAGACATAAAATTTGTTAAACTGAACACAGCATTATCAAGACTTTGCTCCAATAACGAGATCAAATCAACTGATGGTAACCCCCTGATGATGGTCAAGTTTCATTGACTCGAAATTGTCGAGATATATTTATGACTAGCTTACCCGCCCGGCGTTGCCCGTGTCAACAACCTTAAATGTACCTGAAATCAGTGTTGAACATTTTTTTATTTTTAAACAAATCTAATGTTGGGGGCCCCGCTACCTTAGACAGCAAACACTGGGCGTGCCATACACACTCCCATATATTACCGTAAGTCGAGTCGAAAGAGCCATATCCCTTCATAATCCAGCCCATAGAACCAGAGATAGAAAAGCACCCCTGGTGGTGAAAATCGAAAAGCTCTATCTATGTAGAGTCGAATGAGCCATACCCCGTCGTGATCCAGCCTATAGAACCAGATATAGGAAAGCACCCCTTGTGGTGAAAATCCGAACTAAAATCAGTCAGCTCTATCGATGTCTAGTGGAAAGAGCCATACCCCATTGTGATCCAGCCCATAGAAACAGAGATAGGAAAGCACCCCTTGGTGGTGAAATTCAGAACTAAAATAGGTAAGCTCTATTGATGTTGTGTCGAATGAGCCAAACCGTGTCGTGATGTGACCCATAGAACCCGAGTTAGCTGCAAAATCCTTTAGTTACACCTTCCACCGCCAGGGGGCACAATATGTTCTATACGAACATAACTGAATTCATTAAGGTTATCGATGTCGAGTCGAATGAGGCATACCCCGTCATGATCCAGCCCATAGAACCAAAGATACGAAAGAGCCCCCTGTGGTGAAAATCCGAACTAAAATCAGTAAGCTCTATTGATGTCGGGTGGAAAGAGCCATACTGTAATGACTTAACGAACTCCAGTGATCCAAGGTGATGATTAACATCTAGCACTTTTTATTAGGCATCGTTGATACACAAGTTAAAATAAGATGAACAATTAAAAAACATTACACTCTGCCATCAAAACCCCAGCGTACAGAACCATCATATACTGTTCACGCGCACACATAATTTTCCGCCCACCATCGTCTGTTCAACTCTCTCTGCATCTCTCTTAGCTTAGCTCGGTTCACTTCTTTTTGACCTGCCAACTAACATCTCTTGCAGTTTCTTTGCATATCGAAAACTGTCCTTTCGATTCGATTACACGGAAGTCAACCTCCGAAGCTAGGCGACAAAACCATGGACAAAAACTGGACAACTCTAGGCCAGCAACTCACGAGCCAGGCTAGGCCATAGATTTCTTCGGCCGTTACACTGCTCTCATTGGCTGGCTGCTTCGTTGCCGAGGCGATTTCATGGGAGGAGCTTGAAATAGCCTCGAACCCAAAATTCCATATACACGTTTTAATTTAAAAAAAAATCTAAATTAAAATTTAAAAATCCGGCCGCGAGGTATACTATCCGGTGACAACATCTACACATGGCAAAAATTTCTGAGTCCTAGGTGTTATAATTACGGAAAAATCCGCGGGCAGGCAGGCAGACAGACACTTACTCTTTTATAGAGATAGAGATTTTACTATTGTAAGTAATTTATGTAATTTTTTGTGAATGTTAATATATTTACTTACACACTGACGAGATATTTTCATCCTTTATTCAAATTATAACCACTCTTTCGTTTTCATTTCACCTGCTCTTATAGAAATTTCTTTTTAGGCATATTTCTGCTAAAAAAGCGGATAAAAATGTTTACATAATGTTTTATAGCGGTTAAAAATGTTTATGTTTATATGTTTATATTTATATTAAATGTTTATATTTTCTTTGCTTTTCACGAGCAGGGAAAACCGACCTGTGCTCGGTCAAAATTAGCTTTGAGTTCAAATATCATGACCCATGACCAAAATGGCTCGCTAATCAAATTTTCTCGAACATGTGACGAAGCCCAATTGTCTTCTCGTTCCCGAAACCCGTAGGATATAAAATTTAGTCAAAATAGTCTGAGCCATTTTTTAGATACAATTAGTTTGACCCTGACCCATGATGACCCAAAATGACACACTAATCCGGTTTTCTCGAGCATGTGATCCAGCCCAATGATTTTCTCGTGCCCCAAAACCGCAGGATACAAAATTTAGTGCAAACCGTTTGAGTCTTTTTAAGATAAAAATAGCTTGACCCATAATGACCCATGACCAAAATGACCCACTAATCGAAATTTCTCGAACATCTGACCTAGCCCAGCAGTCTTCTCGTGCCCGAAAGCCATAGGATGCAAAATTTAGTCTAAATAGTCTGAGCCGTTTTTTAGATAAAATTAGCTTGACCCACAGTGACCCAAAATGACCCACTAATCGGATTGTCTCGGACATGTGACCTAGACCAATGATTTTCTCGTGCCCGAAACTCGTAGGATACAACATTTAATCAAAATCGTTTGAGCCGTTTTTTAGATAAAATTAACTTGACCCGCGTTGACAAAAAAATGATCCACTAATCGAAAGTTCTCGAACATGTGACCTAGCCCAATAGTCTTCTCGTGCCCGAAAATGGTAGGATACAAAATTTAGTCAAAATCGTTTGAACCGTTTTTTAGATACAGTTAGCTTGACCCTGACCCATGGTGACCCAAAATGACCCAGTAATCGAATTTGCTCTAACATGTGACTTAGCCCAATAGTTTTCTGGCGTCCCAAAACGGTAGGATACAAAATTTAGTCAAAATCGTTTGAACCGTGTTTTAGATACAATTAGCTTGATCCTGACCCATGGTGACCCAAAATGACCCTGTAATCAAATTTTCTCTAATATGTGACATAGCCCAATGGTTTTCTGGTGCCCCAAAACGGTAGAATACAAAATTTCGTCAAAATCGTTAGAACCGCTTTTAAGATAAAATTTGCATATATAACCACACACACAATATTTTCTCGTATTAGAATATATGATGGTACACACTTGATTTTTTACACTATTTTACTTAACTTATCTTGTTTTTTATATGTAGAGATGGAATTTTGGAATCGATGTTTAACTCACTTTCTGTTATGCACGAATTAAAAAAATTATGTGCACATTTGTACTTTCGATGACAATACAACATTTTAATATTTTTAGAACTTAATTATACATTAATAAATTAATTTTAAGGAGTTTTTCCGCTAGCTGGCCGCAGGTGATAAATCACCAAATAATTTTTATGGTTACAACTGTTTACGAGTTACGAAAACAAAAGAGTTAATTATGCGCTAAACCACTTCCACCAAAACATGCCAGCTGGTTGTGAAACTGCAACAACGAAATAATTTAAACACTATAAAGTAGAAAATATAAATGAAAAATAAAGAGTGTTATAATTGTTTTTTAAAAATACGTTTTAACCATTTAATAGTTTAATATTAATTAAATTATGATTATACGTTGATAAACTAATACAGAAATCCAGAATCGATTGTTTAAATAATGCTTTTGGTTTCTTTTCGCTTGCCATGTCTTAAAAAAAGAAAAAAAGAAAAAATATATAATTTTTTTAAAAATAAATTTAGTTAGTTCGCGATTTCTATCAAGCGTAAATGACAGTGATGAATTCTCAATATTCGGGGCCATCATCAAATTAATGCAACTGATTGTTTTTGGAACTACATGAATTGAGGTCATGAAATTAGGCTTGATTTTTAAGATAAAAATTAAATGTTTATAAACAAGTGTAAAAAAAAAAAAAAAAAAAAAAAAATTGAAGTATTTTTATATTATCGATTAAATTATTTTATTTGGTAGCAAAGGACAATAATGCTTTAATCATTGCGTCAGATGATTTAATGATCTCGGCTGGGAAGAGAAGAACAGTGCTACTATTTCTGCTTTTATGTTTGCCCACATGTGCGCCATAAGATGTCGTTTAAGAAGCTGACTACTGCATCGTTGATTCGGGAGGGGAAAGAAATTTCAAGACAAGATTTTGAAAAATATTGTTCAAGAAGTTTTGTCCTAAGTTGTAAAACTGCTCTAGGAATTGTAGGATCAAGGAGTAAAAAACGGAGCTAGTTCCTATTTTGGGAAATTTGGGATTACAGCGTTATCTTTTAGCTCAATATTTCATCACACTTCTATGTTTCACGGGACGCTTGAACATACAGCTTGTACGGCATATTCGCACCTATATATAAATTTACTAAAATATTTTAACACGTGAGTTATTTAAAAAATATATTAGATAAAGTATATCTTTTCTGATTTATTCTTCATTGCAGAAAGTACGTGCAATCACGATGAAATTTTAAAGCAAAACAATTTATTATATTTATAATAAAAACGATAAAATTTAACATTCTTTAACACTCGATTGCTATCCTAAAAAAAACTTACGTTATTGTTGTCGTTGTATCTGTCAGACCACATAACGTAATTTCCATATTTATTCTTTTATACAGCGATATTTCGAGGAAAGGTAGTAATTGACTTGAAATAAATGTATGTTCTGTCGCCTTTAATCATAGAAACTATTAAAAAAAAAAATATACCGAATTGGCGTCTCCAAAGACTTTTTGCTGCCAGAGAAAAAAAAAAAGTCATTGTATTTTACAGACACAAGGATATTAAGGATAGTAATTGAGTGTTAAGAATTTTATTTGTGGATGTTTATTTATCCGTTTACTATAGTCTTTGCTAGTTTGAACTTGAGGATAGGCCTACTTCTTTATATTTTCCTCCAAGGAATCTAGCCGAGTTCGATTTTTTGTCAGTAAGTGTTGTATGAAAAAGTTCATTTCTCATAAATACGACTTTGAGAATGAAACAAGTATTTCTATTACCTTTTTGTGCAATGTTTGAAAAATCATCTTTCAAAAATTACAAAAAAAAAAAAAAAAAAAAAAAAAGTTTTTGTGGCATTGCGGTGGAAAACCCCGTGTCAGCTTGAAAGGCCTGCTATCGTTTGGCAACTTTGGATCGAATAATAAATGAAAGTAATATTTTGAAAATGCAGTTCAAGATAAGTATAAAGGGGGAAGAACGACGAAAGTCTTTGGAAATAACGCATCTGAAGTTTGTTATAAAGAGGTAAGAACGATGCAAGTCGATGCTCATAAAAGAAGGAACGATGAATAACGGCATCTTACGGCATCTAAATAAGATCATAATTATAAGATCTAAATGTATGTGATTATCATTGTTTTTCTCACGACCGTTCATTTAACCTCTTCAGACCTGGGGTACACAAATGTGAACCTCTATTCTTTTTCTCATAAACAGCTAAACTGTTTGATTTTTTTTAACATTTTTACTTTACTTCTGTATAGCTGTTTTGTTTTCGCTTTGGAACAAAATCAATAAATGGCAGCACTGATGCTTATTTCCTGATAAAATAAATGTTATTTTCAAGTGAGTTTTCAAAATGCCTTCAAGACAGCGTGGCCAAGAAAGTAAGAAGTTTTCATAATTATTTAACTTAAACATTTTACAATAATAATAAAAAAAATCGAGCATTAGTAGATCATTCACTTGTTTAAAATCCCTCAACTTGTTATTACATGAATTTAGGCTAATAAATAAATTGATATTGTAAGGCGTCTAGTAATTTTAGATCCATATTTGTATATGAACCTAAATTACCAGTCTTCTAAAGTATCAATTTCAGAAAATTGGCTCTTTCTATCATCTGTGGTGACATTTTGTTTGTGAAAAAATAATGAATGTGTATTTGTAGTGTTATTTTACCTTCAGGTCTCAAGAGGTTAAATTTAAATTTGATTCTTGAACTTCTGAAAAATAAATTAGTAAAAAAAATATTATTAATATATTAATCCTTTTTTTAAGGAAATTTTTCCTAAAATAAAAGTAAAAATGTTTTGAATTAAGAAAATCTATATATATATATTTCTCTTACGTGGCGCGGAAATAAGGCTGAATTTCTTGCTTCTCGATTGGCAACAACCGTAGTTTCCAGAACTCAGGCCAATGAACAGACAGACTAGATTGGGTAAGATCAGCTCCGCCTCCAATATGGCGGCCATTGTGAGCGCAGTGAAACTCAAACTACCAATTATTAAATATAAAATAACATGTACGTAATCCAAAGCGTTTGAGATGATTCCTCATTTTAATTATGAGGAACATCGTTAATTGCAAATGAATTCTCAACTCTTATTTAGAATTTCTTTACGAATTTCACTCGCACGAAAATAGGAGAGAATAAAAATAACAACTGTATAGATTGCACCTGCTGCCATCTGTTGCTGTCTTGATGAAGTAAAAAATAATTTCTTTTGCAAAAATCTGCAATCAATTAAAACAGTAAAATGTCGAACGAAATTTAAACAATGATTGATGATATATATAAACTATCTTCCTATCACGTAGTGTTTTTAAAAATGAATTTAAGCCGTGCTGTACAATATTATAGGTGCAATGAGTTTTAAACTAATTGTGTTTCCACGATCCTTTTTTCATAGTATTTAAATAATTTATGCCCATTGGTAGCACCAACATAAATGTATTTTTAATTGTGTTTTCAACAAAATTTCAAATTACTTTTTTTTTACATTTAAAAAAAATGTCAATTTCATATTTTAAAATGATTTATGGTAGTACTCATTCCGACTAGAATTGCTGCAAAACAAAAAAGGGCGAGCGAGCGAAGCGAACAGGGACCGCGTAGCAGTCTTAATGTGAATTGCTTCGCAATTCACGAAGGTTGGCGAGCGTCAGCAAGTAGGAAGCTGAGCCCCCTAGTATATTTTATTAGCTTTAAATATATAATTATCTTTTCCTTTCTATATTATCGATTAAACTATCAGATTATTTTAATTAGTAGCAAACTACAACAGTGTCTTAATCTTTGCTTCAGATGATTTAATGATTCCAGTTGTGGGGAAAAGTTGTTTGAATAGAATGGGATGTAACAGTTTGCTCGTAAGATGCACCGTAAGATGCCGTTTGATTATAAAAAGCTGGCTACTTCATCACTGACAACAGAGGAGGAAGAAATCCGAAGTATAGATTTCTGAAAAAAAAAAAATTCTATTGTTCTAGATGTTTTGTCCTGAGTTGTAAAATTGTTAATGGGATTAAATTCTGTGTTGAACTGTTTTCGAAAACAACGATGAAGTTGGTATAGCAAAAGGAAAGCCCCTTTCATTAAAAAGGCAGATTTAATATAATACAAAATTGTACTAACTAATAATAATATTTCATAGTTAAATATTTGTTTATACTGAAAAAAAAATTATATTTTCTTTCCTTTAAATGCAATTTTGACTTTTCGTTTCATAAATAAAGATTAAATAATAAGATATTTTAGTTGATAGCAAAGGACAACAAAGCCTTAATCATTGTATCAGATGACTTAATGATCTCAGTAGGGGAGAGAAGAACAGGGTTACTATTTCTGTTTTCATGCTTGTCCATATCTGCGCACTATAAAATGCAATCTAATAAAGAAGTTGGATACTTCATCACTGACTTGAGAGGAGAAAGAAATTAGAAGTGTACATTAAGAAAAAGTGTGTATTATTCAAAAAGGTTTTGAATTGTAAAATTGATTTGGGAGTTGCATTCTGTGTTGAACTGCTTTCCAAAACCGATGAATTTGTAAGAAATATTTTTTAACGCCCCAGTTCCCATCCTCTCTTTTTTGCTCCATTATTCTTGTAACAAACAACAACAACAAAAAAAATCACCACTTGCAATTTCAGGTCCATTTATTGGCTTCTTGGAAATCTAAGGAAAATGTTGATAATTAATCAATACTTACTATTATAATCAGATGCTTCTTATTTAAACTCCAAAATCTCTTTGGCTTTTTGACTTTCGACACTTTTATGTTGCTGAAGTTTTGTGTTCACCATGACTTGCAAAAGGTGATTACTGGCCTTTTTTTTTTTTTTTTTTTTTTTTTTTTAAATCTTCAGTGTAATAGTTGTAGAAAACTTGTGCATGAAATTTGTCAAGGAATTATTACTCCAATGCCAATGCACACTGCAGTGTGCTGTACTATAATAACCTAATAAAAACAAGTAAACAAACAAAAAAAATTAAAATCACAATATATTTATCTTATTTTGAAGTTAAATAACTTAAGAGAATTGGAAACATTGAAAATTGCTTCGGTATGTGGAACCTAAGAGTTAAAATGGCAGATTTAATACGATACAAGGTTGTTTTTTTATTATTATAAATAATAGCAATATTTCATTGTTTATATATTTATCTATACTTTCAGATTAGAAATGCGATTTTAAATTTCACGCGTGGTATAGTGTATTTATAATCAGTTATAAAATTTTTCAGACTTTTTGAAGTCTATCAAGTTTATTAAAATTATTTTAGAGCATCATAAGAAATAACAGTTTGAATACCACGGTTGTAAATATTAAAAAAATATTAAAATGTGCTTTAATTTTTTACCTGTTAGAGATAAATAGGCAATGTAAATTGAAAAAGTGTTCACAATAAGATAGAAACTAAGATTATCTTGATGAAATAGTTCTGGCATTAATTTTTAAAAAGTTACATTTTAAATTTTTATACGGTCATTGGATCCTTTAAGTTATATTTAGAAAAAATTTCTCCTTACTTTAATATTAATTAAAAATAATAATACAAATTTCATTCTTATAGGACCAAAACACACCTCGGTATGATACTTTAAACTTTATGAAATTTCGAAGCCTTCCGACAGTAAAAAAATCTTCTGTAAGCTTTTAAACATCAAAATGCTCCAAAATGTCCTAAAATTCAAAGTATCATAACTCTATGAGTTTTGATCGTAGAAGAATGAAAATTTTACTGTTGTACGTTTCAGAACTAGGGGAGAATTTTTAAAAATATAACTCATAGTATCCAGACCCGTATAATAATTTAAAAAGAGTAACTTTTTGAAAATTAGCATCAGAACTATTTCATCAACATAACCTTAAACCTTGCTTTGTTTTGAACACTTTTGCAATTTACATTGCCTGCGTATCTCCGACAAGTAAGAAATTAAAGCGACTTTCATTCTCTTTAAGTAATTCTTAGCTGATTTCTTCTTCTTCTTCTTCTTTGTTACATTATCGACTATTTTTTATGAATGTAATGTTTTCATGGAAGGTGTGAATAATCCTAGATTATCTTCCACCACCCGTGGTTCTGTTATTCTATGGCATAACATGATATATTGATTCTTACTATTACTTAAACGGCTGAGAATTCTAAAGTAATAGAATTATACTTATTTCATTGGTATCGAGTTTGGGTTGTTTGCCATAATGAATGTTTAATATTGTTGGGACGATTTAAGCCGATGATCTAATCTGGTTATGATTTTCTTAAAATTATTCAACATGAAAGAAATAGAAGTACTGTTTAACTTGATAGTACACATATTATACATAAAACTACAGTAAATTGATTATAGATTAAATATCTCTGGGCAAGCTAATTTGGAAAATAAATTTATCTACAAATATTCATTAATAATTGCCTAATTTAAATTCCTTAATTTTTAGTGCTTCAAAAGAGAAAAAGCACGTTGTGTTAATTTTTTGAAAAGAGCTTGCCGTATGAGAAAAATTTTAATTAGCTAAAATTACCTTATATAAAATTTTTATCTATATCTATATGCAAATCTAATTATTATTAAGGAGGAAATATCATCACATAAAGGCTGAAGAACGAATACTTAGCTAATTAACATGAAATTTATTTACATATAAAAAAAACAAATATATACATTTAAGAGAAAATTAAAAGTAGTACAATCATCAACTGATTGGAATTTGGCTGCCATTTGTAGCCACAATGTAATTAACATTTTATAAAGTTTTAACATTACTAGTTTCACTATTTCATTAAAATACATAAATACGGACATCAGTAATCTTTGATGCCGTTTACAATTTAATTTTAAATTTTATCTTTCGAAAGTTTATATAATTCATTATATCAAATTCATCTTTAAATTTTGGATGCATAAATTCCTGAAATGAAATGCTGCCTTAGATATTATATTAATTATAATGGTGACACTTACTATGCATTATAATCTGACAAGTTAAGATGTTATACCTGTTAAATATGGGGGGATTGTAGGATTCATCTTAAAGAGCTTGAAGTACAGCTGGTCTTTTTGAATCACTATTTTTACCACTTCTCTAAAGATGAAGAATTTGAAGTTTTTTAACATAAAGAATTATTTATTTATAGTAGCGATTAAATGCTCTATTTATTTGAGATGGAGCATTACGCTCAAAATTTATTGTTGAAAAGGAAAATTCCATCTCTCTTTTTGTACTCTCTGCAAGTCAAAATAAATTATCATAGTTAACTTATCATCATTGAGAGTAGACTTCATCTAAGTGTTATTGTTAGAAGAATATTGTTAACTCAACTGTTGTTGTTAACTGAACTATTACTATCTATTGACTGTACTAACATCATCTGTTGACTGAATTATTACTATCTGTTGACTGTACTATCATCATCTGTTGACTGACTTGTTATTTTTTGATTTGCACAAGAATCACTTGTGCCTAATAGGCTACGCCCCTAATTTTTTTAATTTAGACTCGGACGAGCTCTCAGTAGCTAGCTTGAGTAGAATCAATTCAATCAGCATTGGCTAGAACAAAAACCTCAAAACTCCGCCTCTTGTAATGGTCTCACGAATCTTGTAATTCTCGTTCCCAGGGTTTGACATCTTTGGTAAGCTAACCATAAATATTCTTAAGTCCATCGTGAATTCAGTTGACATTTTCTTGTCAATTATACCTAACAGTTTTTGTGAATTTGTGACGAACTGTCGCGACAACAGTCATAAAAAAATGTTATTGAAACTAGTTACTTGTTTATAAAAAAACACATACTATAAAATATTAAATCATACAATACACACACAATAATAAAATAAATAACATATTCGCAAGAGTTTGTTTTTGCCATCATTTTGATAGGTCGCTTGTAGTTCTGTGTCAATTCTACGATTAAAAGTTAATAAAGTTTATTTTATATGGAGTTCTATAAATGAAATGATGGGATAAAGTCTGTCATTCCATCAAATATAAATGATAATATACAATGTTCTCATCAAACATGTGAATAACCCTAGAATATATTCTACTATCTATGGTTCTATTACTGTACTAAATAACATGATATATTTATTCTTAATGTTACTTACCTCAACGATAGACACAAATTCCTAATAATTCCACAAATATCGGTTTACACTTATTTCATAGGTATCTATTTTAGGTTTCATGCCATAATGAATGCTTAATTTAAATGAGAATATAAAGTGTTCTCGGGAAAGATGTGACTAACCCTAGAATATCTTACAGTCATTTGTGGCTGTATTGTTTAATTGAATAACGTGATATACTGAATCTTGCTATTATTTACTTATGACAACATGCATAAATTGCTAACAACTCTACAGTTATTGATTTACACTTATTTTAGTGGTATCTATTTTGGGTTTCACGTCATAGTGAATACTTAATATAAAGAGGAATATACAATGTTCTCATGAAATATGTGAATAATACTAGAATATTCTCCACTGGATCTATTACTCTATAATTATTTATATGAATTACTATGAATTATAAACATTATTTGTATCTTCTATCTTCTATATTAATAAAACAAAGAGTTTGTGAAATTGTCTGTCTCGCGTACACTCTCACGCAGTGATGGATAAGGCCAGCGCTACGACATTGGGCACGGAGAGCCTTAGAAGATATTTTTTCGAAACTCGATTTAGAAGTTTCGAAAATTAAGTTTTAAAAGATTTTTTACTGGATTCACTATTTGCTTATTTGTTTCTAAATATCGCATAATTTCAGTCTTTACAGCACAGAATAGAACAAAACATTTGCTTTAAGTTTATTTCAAAACTGAAACATAGTTTGCGGATTTTTAATTATTAATTAAAAAAATAATTTTTAATAAAAAAAATTAAACATGATTTTTTTTACTTTTAGTTTCTATAAATGTCAACCTGCAAGCGATTATTTTGTTTCTTTCCACTAAACAATTTTTTTTTAAATAATAAAGTTATGTTGGTTGTGTTTTTAACCTTGGGAAAATAAAAAACGCCAAACCATATGTGCGCCATCTTGGTTCTTCTTCTTAAAAAAAAAAAATAATTTTAGGATAAAATTAACTGGTTACTAAAAATTAATATTACGAATTACTTGATTTAAAAAGCAATCAAAATTAAGCAAAACAAAAAGTTGAAAATCATTTCTGATATGCGGTATTTCATCGGATGATGTCTAAGTAACCAACACTATTTCATAGATGATGCCTGAGGACTGGCAAACCTGGATTGGATGAGTTATATATCAGCTGATGAGTTATATATTTAGTTATATATCAGCTGACTTTTCAATGTGCACATACATTGTCTTTGTAAAATCATTGCAAACAATTTTATTTATGTTTATAGTTTTCAAAATGGTGCACTGATTTGGTTTACTCTTTTGTAAGGGTAACTATAAAAAGAATTCCTGAAACAGTTCTTAACACTTCGGACTTTCTAAAATATGAAGAATTATAAAAGAAATAGATTGTTGCTATTCATCGGAAGCAATATTTTCCAAAACAATGCAGGATTTTATTGCTGATTTTTGAGTTATGAAAGAATGATAATAACTAAATATATTTTAGCATGCATGATTAATCGAAATTTCTTTTAAAACTGCGTGAGAGGAAATGCTGTGAAAATTTAAAAATATCTGTAACAAGATATAAACATAGTTAACATTTCTTCCTGAAATTTAGTTGCAAAGATTAAAGTTTAACTAAAGTTAAATATGGATATTCATGTGTCGCTGATACAAGTTAAATTTTCTTACGATTTTTGTAAGATCAACAACAAAATTTATTACTAAAAAAAATTACTTTTTATGCTTCAAATACTCAAACTTGAATTTTCTTTTCCATATCATTTTTCTTTTGGTCATAAAATGCATATGATTTACATTCCAAATATACCGGGTATCTTACTGACTGTGTGGACTGACTGATTTTAAAATTCAATAGCTTCCAAACGGTGACAGATATTTAAAAAATTCTTGCAGGAGTGTAAGGTAAAATGTATGGATTTTTTTTTTTTTTTTTTTTTTTTTTTACTGTGATTCTTGAATTTAGTTCAAATTACCAGCAATCGATGGCACTGCGAGCGATAGGAGTGCAATCTAGGCCAAAATTAAAATCACCCAGCATTGATGTGAAGGAAGGAGGTTCAATACATGGAGTGGGTCTCATTCGCTAATACAATCTTGTTCTTAGAGCCCGATTCTAAATGAAATTTTATTGGCGAATGAGGCCCACTTCATGGATTGAACATTCTTCCTTCACATCAATGCTGGATGATTTCTGCTTTTGTCTCAATTGGATGTCTATTGCTCGCAGCGCTATCTATTTCTAATAATTCGAACTTAAATCAGGAATCGCAGTAAAAAAAAATTCCTGATATCATACATTACTCTCTTGCAAGAATTTTTTTAATATATGTCACCGTTTGGAAGTTATTGAATTTAAAAATCAGTCAGTTTATTTTAGGACACCTGGTATATCAATCTAATACTAAGTCAAACATTAGCTTGGGTTATGCTTCAGAGTTTGGCTAGTTTCAAATCAGTTTATAAACAGTTCATATTTTACTTTGAAGTAACAAACAACTTATTTCTTTAAATGTTAATTTCTTAAAATAGCAGACAAATTTCTTTTTAAAACGTTCGATCATTAGTAAAAAACTACGAAAGTTTCCGGAGTGGTGGTTGGATGTAATTGGCCCAACACTGGTGTTGATCGGCTGATCTGTTTTCACGTCAAAACTCAACTCTTAGGCATTATCTATAGCAGAGTGCTGAAGTAACACCGTTTAGAAGTGAACATTTATAAACAAACCTTCATTACAATAGTTTAGAAAAAAAGACAATGCTTCAGTTATAAGCACGAAAGTTCATGTTCGCATGAAGTTCAAAATCAGGGCTACCGATCGGCATTGCTACAAATCGCGACAAAATCATTTGACGAGAAAACGAAAGACTGAAACCGCCAAAAAGGAAGAGTTTTTATGTGCGTTTGTAATTATATAAATACGTAGCACCTATAGTCGTCGTCTGGTCCGTCCGTCTGTCCGCATATAACAGCACAAAAACTACACAACCGAATGGTTTGAAATTTTATATATATAATCGTTGCAGCATTTTGTCGAGACATTTAAAATTTTATGAAAATCAAATCAAAACTTAAAAAGATTTTAATAAAAGTTTTCTCCATTCTATTAAATCTTATCATACGTAATTAATTCAATGATATCCCATGATAGGTAATGATTCTAGGTTGCCATGATGATTACGTCCTATTTAAGATGAAGTCATATTATTTCCGTATTACTGAATTTAAAAACCGAATTTGTATACTAAAATTGTTTAATTACAGTAATTGTATAACCTACCGACAGATTTTTGGATAGATGTTTTCAGAGAAATAGATATTAAATAGAAAAAGCGTCTAAATATGGATTTCAAGTTCTGAAATTTTCAAAGCTAGTCTTAAAATTTCCATTGGAATTTTAAGAAAATGTCAACAAAAGATAAAATGTTGCCAACTTAAAATGTACTTATTTTATTACGGAAATTAATCATATCATAATAACAGATGATATAATTAATTTTTTCAGTGAAATAATAACTATGATTTTTTTTACATTGTCTTGTATTGGGTATTTGCGCATAGTATCATTTTAATATAACAGAATTGTAATTAATTGTTTGTAAAAGTGTATTAAAACATAATTTCGTAAAATAAAATTAATATCTATAATATGAAAATCTGCACATGAAATAAATTTTGTATTCCTACATTTTTGCATGAGAGTGCAACAGTTATTTCTCCAAGATCTGACTATTTATAAAACTAGGTATAGTCTGAATGCCCCTCATTTGTCACGTTTAACGTACAATTTTCAACTTGTTTTTTTCTTTCGGCGACACACTCAATAATGTTATTGTACAATTAAAATTTTTCTGTGTGACTCATTAATTGAGTTTTGATATTTTTCAGAACTCTTTCACATTTAAAAAAACATATGTATCTATTTGTTTTTATTTAGTTCACTAACATGCTAAACCGAATCTAGAGTTAAGAGTTTTTTTACAAAACGACTTGGAAATAAATTGGGCTAGAATTTTTTTTCTGAACATTGGAAAGCATCTATGTACACTTATAAGCGATAGTTCAATTTAAATCAATAACTATTAAAAAAAAAAGAAAAACAAAAAAGGGAAACAAATTGGAATAGATATTGAAAAGGAAAAAGAGGGTACGCTATTAGGGAGTTTAAAGAACGAATTTAGAATCAGTGTTTCACGATAAATCTATTACTCACATTATTTGAATTTGGCTAGTTTTTTTTTTTTTTTTTTAGTTCACAGGCTATCAAAGCCTGAGAGCTAATGTGCCCGCCGGTTCTGTGTGTACGTATGTACCTAACGGAATAATTCTTGAAAGAAATAACCGTTTTGCTGTTGCCCCACCAGTGGCTGAGAGGTTGTGCTCTCGAAGCTGGTAGACGGGAGGTGCTGGGTTCGATCCCAATCGCGCCCGTCGGCCTAATCGTTCGGAGTTTTCGTGGTTTTCTTCGAGCCGTGGATTTATCCATGCGTAAATACGGATTAGGTTCCCTTAGAAAGACCCCCACGAAGGGCACTCCCCCCGGGCCTATATCCCTAGTGTAGATAATTGGCCGTCAATAATCAACCCAACCCGTTTTGCTTCAAATTTTGTTTATAGGTTCATTGTGATAAGGTGCTTCCCTGATTAGTTTTGGGAGTAGATTGGTTAATTATAAGAGGGGAATGAGGGGATTATCCCCACTTATAATATACTGTCGATTTCTTTATTTTTCGATGGGCTTATTTCAAATTCTTTAAAATAAGAGCATAATATAGAATTGGTGTGAATAGCTTGTGAGCTCAATGCTCTCAGTTTAACTGGGCAGTTATCTTTTTATTCTAATGATTAGCCAAACTGCTAAGGTTAGTCAAAACTATGGATGTATAGCTAAATACAGATAAAACAATCTTTACTAATGCCGCACCCTCTATTATAGAATCCATATGCGATCAGGTATTGCTTCATTATTAGTCAAGAATTCGATGTTAAGCATGAAGGTCACCTCTCAGAATTGCATATTAATGAAGTACGGATCTTAAAAAAGTGAAACATTAAAAAGGCAAACACAGATAAAAAATTTATGGAAAAAATAGTTTTAAAAATCGGAAATTGTCACAATTTCTCTAAAAATTCACAGGTTTGAAACTTAAAAAATGGTACGTAAAATACTTATAATATTAGTTATGACGGAATGTTGGGTTAAAAGACGCGCAAAAATCACTATTTAGAAAATTCAGATTTGGCAAAATAAAGTTTTAGGTTCCAAAGGCTTGGCTCACAACGCTCTTTTTCAAAATTTTGAATTTTTAAAGATAAAAAAAAAAAGAAGAAAAATCAATTTTTTTTTCGCCTCAATGGGGGATACAATTGTATAAAGATATAAACAAAGCAACGGAATAACTTAAAACACCAATAAATAACAACGAAAACATTAATAGTGCAAAAAAAAAATATATATATATATTGAAAACTAGGAAAAATATATATATATATATTGAAAACTAGGTAAAAAATTGCCTCATATTTCCCCGTTTTGTGAAAAAACAAACACAAAAACATAGTTAAATATGCTGTGCTTTCGAAAATTTAAATTTTTAACATTTTATTTTACATATTTTTTGGAGTACCTTCACGTTTAGTCTGAGATTTGTTGCCTCTTTTTATTATAGTAAAAATATAATCGTTAAACTGTTGAATATAGCGGAAAATATATCTTTTAATATTAAGCACTAAACAGAAGAAGTTACGTTCGCCAATCTTAGACCATAAATCCCGCACTTATTACTTATCCATCATACGTAGTATAGGGTAAGTTTTGTAATCGTTTTAAAAATCGAAAAACTTTTTTTGACAGACTTACACGTTTCAGACACTGGAGATTCCAAAAAACATATTTTTATAAAAAAAAAATTGCCGTCCGTCTGTGTGTCTGTAAACGCTCTATCTCCCGAACAAATTGTGATAGAGACTTGAAATTTGGTTTGCAAATAGTATGTAATAATGGGAAGAAGCTTATTGAATTTCAGTAACCTCGATTATACGGAACTATTTTTTTTTTCGGACTCTTGAAATATTCGTTCTGATAAAAGGAATATAAAAATTTTCGAAATTGTTTATTTTAAGGAGTGAATATAAAAGACAATAAAAAACGTAAATTTTGCATAATGAATGAAGTCGATCGGATAATGAGTTGCCGAGATATTTGTAATCCTATTTTCCACACTCTTCGATTTTTCATGACCCTGTATTTCATTCAAATTTCAATTCAAAGATATATTTTAATTGGAAATGAGACACTTAATCCGACGCAATAAACCATTAGTTAATATAATTATCATTTTTGGAGTTATAAGGATGTTTCTTTTACGCAATTCAGTAAATAGAGCATTTAAAGTTTATGACGTCATCAAGCCACGTTTTTATTCGAATTGCAATGCATTTTATAAGTAGTTTACACATGTTTTATTTTCATATTTTATATTATACGTATCTATGATGGGTAAGTATTACGGTGGCTCCCAACGACTAGTTTTCTAATTTATCAGAATTTAGCCAAATTGGCATGTTAGCAAAAAATTAGTCTTCTTTTTGGTGATTTTATACCCGCATGCATGTATGCATGTGCAAATGCATGCGTGGGTGTAAGTATGTTTTCATACACACAAGTGCTGATAAATTTCCGTAATCGAGTTCAAATGGCATATTTTAGTGTGTGCATGGTTTGGCGACTAATTACTTCATTGTTAATAACACGGTATTAACCCCATTGTTGCCAGCCTCATTATGATGAGTGCGTTACTGACGCGCACGTTTGTGATTTCTTTGTTTCAAATCTCTAGCGAAATTTATAGAATAATGGTGTTTTTTCCCCCTATTCGATAAGAAAACTTTTTGCTTTTAACCTATCGAAAATTTAGATTTTGTGACAACATCCATATATTTTGGAAACTTCAGGAAAGAATTTGGCTAAAATTTTAAACTACTTTTTCCAGTTATACAGATTAATTGCAATTTAAATTTTAATATTCATTCAACTTTACCTACCTTAATGTCAGCACATGTGAATTACAAAAGGAGTGAAAATTGAGTTATTTTTTATCTCAATTGCCACTAAGTGATTGGTATGAAGGATAAAAATGCACATATTGTGCTAAACGTAACATAACTTTCACCACGGAAGTCTCTCGTCTTATTTAGATTTGAATTGTAAGATTTTTGTCTGACGATGAAAATTTACGGGGATGTAAACTGACTACGTATTAAGCATTTTAACCGGTTAAACTTACGTGATGTTAACAAGAAATGTAATTTCTATTATTGCTTTAGATTTTTATAAAATGTAGCGAAATGGTTTTCTCTAAACTTAAAGAGAGCGTGATAGAAAAAAAAATTACATTATAATAAAAATTACGAGACTTAAAGAAAAATGACTTATTTTCGAGCAGTTCTATGTAAAACGCTTCAAATTCATGTATAAAAATATACATTTTCTTTTAAAAATGACTGAGTTTCATTGACGGGTGTCATTTAGCTCCTTTAATAGTTCAACTGCTTGGTTTATTCATGACAATTGAAATAATTTTCTTCTGTGATGTGGGACTTTAATCTTAGTCTGAAATAAAAGTGAAAAGTGCATCTCCTTTAAACAATCATTGTAATACTTTTATTTTTAATTATTGATTAAACTGCCGATACACTTTTCCATATGTCATATTCCTCGATGGAAGCGTTGCGTCTTTCACGTTTAAGGTTGACATGTATTTTTTTTCTCATTCTCTCCGTGCGAAGAACGGGTTCAATGCTAGTATGATATGTTTACTCTTAATGTTACTTACTTTATGCATATGCTTAACTTTCTTATAGTTCTATAATTATCGGTTTTCACATCCCGTTAGCATTAAATTTGAGCTGCATGTCATAAGGAATGCTTAATATAAACGGACATATACAATGTTTTCATGAAAGCTGTGAATAATATTAGAATATATTTCGCCATTTATGGGTATATTATTGAATCGAATAACGCGATATATCGATTCTTGCTATTACTTACTTATGATGATATGCATAACCTGCTAAGAACTCTACAGTTATCGATTTATACTTATTCCAATGGTCTCGATTTTGGATTGCATGTTATAATGAATATTTAATATAAACGAGAATATACAATGTTCTCGTTAAATATGTGAATAATCCCGAAGTACCATCCACCATTTGTGGCTCTGTTACTCTGCTAAATAACATGATATTTATATTCCCAATATTACTTACTTTAACAATATGGATAAATTACTAATAATTCTATACTTTTCGATTTACATTTATTTCATAATATTGAATTTGAACTGCATGTCTTCTAGAAAACACTGTTAAACATTGTACCCAGCACAAATCCGAAAAATTCACTTGAAGTCAATCCGAAACACGATCCGAATCCAATGTACTTCAACTCGAACCCGACCCGAGATGCTGCTGTGTATTTTAACAAAATTATGGAAACATTGTCTATAACTATATCTCGAATATCAGTTTTATCCTTCATGTTGAAAACCGAACATGTATATACTCATTAATGTGGAAAAATACAGTATCTTTATCTTAAAAACTATTCTAGACTTTTTAAACAATATTTGCAACCCGAACCCGACACGCAACCCGAAATTAGTAGAGTCAATTCGACCCGCGAATCTGAAATTCAAAGAAAAAAATTAGAGTCAACCCGACCTCAGATCGGGTAAAATCGGGTTACCCAAGTCGATGCAGGACTGCGGATTATACTCTAAACAGAGGTCCAAATTTTATCAAACCAAGGTCGTAATGGATAAGTATAGCCAGTTTATGGATTAACATTTTATCAGTTTAATGTTCAACATTTTACTAATTCTCTGTTTACTAATTTACCGGTTCGTGGTTCAAACTACACAAGTATATATTTCAAACAAAGCACTACTAAATGATAGAACAAGTTTTCGTGCTCTTATAGTGGCAACATTTTTGGTGCTGTGTTTTGGAGAAATGTGTGGAATAACAACAACGTGTAACTTGGTGGTTACAAGGTGGTGAAGGGTGGTTAACAATGTGTAGAATCTTTAAGCTAGATTAAAGCATATGTTATTTATCTGATCTGTTTTACACTGAAATAGATCAAAGATTTGAATGCCAAGTGGTTCTGTAATCTCTAGTGGTGATGAATAGAAGTGTGTTGAAGGAAACAGGAAGTCGTCATGTCAAAGAACAACAGATTTAGTATAGATGCGTATAGTTTTACATCTATGTAAGATAATTAACTTGAGAAAATAGAATTAATAATGTGCATTTAAGCATCTTGAATGTGGAGACAAGTCATATGAAACAACGAATGCATGACGAAGGCTTCAACCAAGATTTTTTTTTTTTATCATGACCATATATACAGGGAGCTCCAAAAGGTGCTCCAAAATTTTCTTTACGAATTTGACCCACCACAAAACCTAAGCAAAATAAGATAGCGAAGTTTGGTTTAGTGTGCATGTAACAGAAACTCACAAAGTTTTATTTGTACTGAAAAAGCTCTTTGTTACAGACAGGAAAAGGCACTGTGTGTGGCCTGGTTCATAGAGATGAAATTGGATACACAAGTCCAAAAGAATTTCCGAGCAAAATACGTACGTGACCCACCATGCAAACCCTCAATACGCGAGTGGCAGAAGAAGTTTATAGAGACTGGTGATGTGCTGCATAAAAAGGGGCTAGTCTGCCAAGCACAAATAAAGAGGATACGGATATAGGTGAAAATTGGGAAATTTAGTTAGTAGCCAGTGGCCGGTAGACTCGGTTTCATTAGTGGCCACTTTTTAAAGTTAGTAGCCACTATTATGTTTCAAACTTTCTTGACACCTAGATAAATTATAATCTTTGTATATAAACATATTTTTCTATAAGAGTTTTATACCTATTGTATGAGTATGAGTGTATTTCAAATGATTAAACAGTTTCTTAAAGAAAAATAATCCAACTGGTGAGCATGTGGCAGGAGTCAAAATATTGAAAATACTGAAATGTCCTTAAAACCCGCTTGTATCCGGTGGAAAAAGGGATAAATTACTTGAAATGCATGTGGAGTCAAAGCTGATGAATATATTTTGCAGAATAAAACTGTATTTCTTGAAAAAATATTCCAACTAAAGAGAAAGCATATGAGAAAAGCCAAAATATTGAAAATACAGCTAAGTCATTGAAATCTGTTTGCATCTGGTAGGAAAAAGAATTAACCAGTTCTCTAATTAGATGTAATCAATGTAGAGATGCATATTTCCATGAAAAATGGTGTATTTCACTTGGCGATCGATAACAGATTTTTTAATCGTCACTTGGCGAGTGGCGATCTGGGTGGCGATCGATGGCTGATTTTTTAATCGCCACTTTTTAAACTTTAATCGCCACATGGCGAGTGGCGACCGCTAATTTTCACCTATAGATACGGAATGTGTTCGACTAAATTTCCAACGTAGCCCAACGTACAATTCGCACGGTCCATTCAAGTCCTTTCGAATGGTTTCCAGACAGTTGCTGTTACCACCGACAATAATACACAGGGTTCTGCACCAGCGCTTGCATTTAACTGCCTACAAAGTCCAATAGAGGTTCCAAGTTGTAAAGATAAAATTGGAACGCCATGTATACGTTGTGATATATATTCAATGAAAATTACAAGGTATTTTATTTGTGTTCTTTATATCTTTTTAAGCTTATCCAGAATTCATTTTCTTTGTTAATAGATAATGGCCCTGGAAGGTTTAAGATAAAAGACAGTATCTGTAAAGGTCAGAAACTCAGAAAAACAAATACCACAAACCAATAAAAATGATCCTAGTGGCAAACTAACATTGATTATATTGTTGCCCAATATTGCACCAGTGTTGCCTTCACCGGAAATACTTCCAATGAACTAACAATATTGTGTTTACTGCTGGCGATATTAAATCGGCCATACGACTACTGAAACCATTATGGACATGTATTTGTAAAGCAATTTGTTTACATTGGGGTCCAATTTTTCATTTATCGGAAATATTTCCAATAAAATAACAATACTGGTTAAATTTTGGCTTTACATTGAAAATATTTGCAGTAAAATGCCACTGTTGCAATAATATTGGCTTTACATTGAAAATATTTACTATAAAATGAC
The DNA here is from genome assembly GCA_963931845.1 of Maratus michaelseni. Classification (NCBI taxonomy): domain Eukaryota; kingdom Metazoa; phylum Arthropoda; class Arachnida; order Araneae; family Salticidae; genus Maratus; species Maratus michaelseni. The sequence continues at coordinate 207,227,758 of OZ007588.1, forward strand.
AATATTGCCGAAATATTGGCTTTACGGGGGAAATATTAGTAATGAATTTGCGAAATATTTGTTGCCAGTATTGGCGCAAAATTTAAACACCTCAATTTTAAGGCAATATTTCAGGTTAATATTAGTCAAGATAGCCAACAGTTGTAATAATAATTGGTACAATATTTATTTGCTAATAGTATAAAATTGTCGTCGTCAATGTAAAGGCAATATAAAGAGCGGAATAAACAGAAGTCAATACGCCCTAAAAAAAGAACACACCAAACACTTTTATGAGAAAAAAGCATGTTTTAATAAAGGCTGACCGTGATTCATTGAATACACAAAATAGACAAAATTCCTTTTTACAAATTAGTGTTTTCACTTTGTTCATTTCTCTAATTAAGATCTAAGAATTTCATAAATTTCTTGTTTACATTTATCTTTTGTTTCTTGTTATCATTTATATAAATCCATATTTGTAAATAAAAAATCTTAATTTACATATGTTTCTTTTTCTTTGTTTCACGGTGAAGAATTTTTTTACAAAAATTACATTAGAGATAAAATACATGTTTCTGTAAAACAAACAACAAATACTCACAAACGTTTCAGAACACAAAATTTAAAGAAGATACTTTTATAAAATCTCTAATCCAGTGAAATGAATTTAAGAAAAGAGTTTAAGAGTAACAAAGCTTTTCAAAAAATGTATTACAAAAATTTATGTAACAATAATATAGCACTGAATAATTAAACAAATTATAAATGTCCATTAAAACTTACACGTTGATATCATTCATATCTGTTTTTCTTACGATATATATTTATCTTTTTCCTTTTATAAGTATTATTTTTCATAAAAGATAATTAGAATTGCAAAAATCAATTAAAATGTACAAGATTAAATAAATGCTTTCATAGACAGTTATTTGAATTGGAAAAAAAGTATAATTTCACCGTTCGTTTATTATCATTTCTTGTAATAATATCAGTTCTGTGTTCTAATTAGGTTTGTTATACGTAATTCTTTCATATATTAATATGCGAAAATGAATAGCATTTTTTACATTTTTTGAAAATTTTAATGTTTTATTCCCCTGATAGTTTTAAAAGCGGTTCCCAGTAACTAAATAGCATTATTTTATTGAAAACAAAAACAAAACATGAATTATGCTTTTTTATGTGAATACGTTTTAATTATATAAATTATGTTATGTTTCTTTAAAGACTCTCATAAAGTCTATGATTTTTATATTGATTGAAATATGAGGCTAAAGGAATTTAATATGATGCCACAAATTTCCTTATTGATATTAAACTAAATAGTATTTAGCACTTTATTAAACATAAAAAATTACTAACATAGTAATAAAAAATATTAAAAACATTTAATTTGTAGAAATTTAAACTGTACAAATAAACATTTTACAGATACTGAAAACAACTTTAATTGAAATTAGATGTTTATTTTCGTATGAGCTTGTAAGTTTTTTTAATGTAAAATTAAACTACATACCACAAAAACAAAAGTGTAGAATAAAAGTATGAATGTATACATGAACAAATTTGATATATTTGTACTAATAAATCGTACACATGCATGTATAGCTATAGCAGTCACATGCAAAATCATATACAGATACATTAATATCGAAGTTTCGTGTTTATAATTATCTTGAACACATATAAATATGTATTTTATATGCATATCCAAGTGTGTTAAATATGGATGGAACAATTTATTTTAATGCATGTATGCACTACATGCATTTAATGAAGTGATTCAATGATTTATTTTCTGCTCAACTATTCTTGACTTGATTTCTAAAAGATCTTTAAAATGTACAAAATGTAAAACCTGTGATAAATTGAAAATGAAACACATTAAAAACTTTCGGTGGCTTTAATTCTACAGAAACTTTATAAAAGATATAAGGTGGTTTATAAAATAACTTTCCTTATTTAGAAACGCATGTAGTAGAAACTGATGACAGAATGAGATTACGTGCTACATTTAAACATGTAAAGGTACGGAATGATAAATTACGAAAAAAAAAAATTCAAAAGTCAATACCAAAGCCTAGTTGCATTATAGTCCTAGAAATTTAGAACTAGATGGCATATCTAGTTCGTATACTTTTGGCTATATCAGCAATAGTCGTGTTTCCCAACCTCATGTGACTTGATTTGATCAGTGGTCTAAAGACTGGCTCGATTGATAAGATCCTGTCGTCCAATCAAATAGCTTTAATACGTTGTTTTCCAACATCACATGGTTGTTGATGATGTTTCTAAAACCATTGCATCAACATACATCGTGTAAATTTAGATGCTCTAAGACTTTTTGTACAGCAAGGCATACTGCGCACAATTCAACAGTAATTCGAATTAATTAATAGATAGAATGTTTTCAACAACTTTACAAGAATGGTGCTTCTGTCATGCACGCACAAAACAATTTGCACAATTTGCAATTTTAATAGCAATTAATGCAAATATGAGACTGTTTTGGATTCTGTAAATAGCCACATTTTTCTTTTTGGTACTAAAATGTTTTATTTTACGAATTTATCTCCCTATACCTTCAAAAGTCCAAATATAAAATTCTATCTCATTCCATTTTAGCTATATATGCCTCCAAACAGGAAAAGTTTTTTTTTTTATAAACACCCTGTACATAAAATAGTGTCTACAAATTGTTGATTATCTATATTTAAATTTATGAGCACTTGATTTCAAATTAAAATTTATAAAATCATTAGCTGTTATCAATTTCTGAAAGAAAAATGATTCTTACAGAAATTAGAAATTGAGGAAAGTAGAATAAAATTAATAGATTTTTTGTCACAATTACGAAACTTATGAAGACTATACAACATCTAGATGCTTAAAAAATTCAAGAAAGTCATGTGCTGAAATGATATTGAGCTTGAGTGCATATATTTTCAAACATTTTCCAATTTTATGGATGTTTAGGAGGATTTTGTTGGGTATAATTTAAATATATAGTAAAGTGTATTAACTATTATTTACACATAAAAAATCTCTACACTCAGCAGAATTTGAGCATTTAGATTCTCAACAACAGTCCTTAAATATATTTAAAACTAGGAATAAAACAACCGTTATAGATTTTGTTAATAAATATTTAAAGCATAGCTTAAATTATTTTCTTCTTCCAGCAATTCTTTAATATTGTTTTAAGATTTCGAAATTCATTGCAAAATTTGATATTAAAGGATTTTTAAATAAAAAAGTGTACAATAATTTTATTCCCTATGCTTTATATCGCACATTATAAACTGACAATACATCGTATTATTAGTTTCTATTTTTTAAGGCAGCTTAAGATAAACTATAATTTGATTTTTGTTATGGTATAAACATGTAATTAAAGTAAATACATTTTTTTCACCACTTTTAGGTGGGTCACTAATACAAAAGATTTTCTGACATTAAATTTCTAAAGGTTCAAACTAAAAAAGTATATTCCTACTATGGAATCAAACACAAAATATTCTTTATTCATTTATAAATTGTCATCCAACTTAATCATACATGCTCTAATGCATGTTTCCTTCTAACTATTTGGATGAATGCGAGACATGAATTTTTTTTCTTTCTGTAATCCTGCCATTGAATATGAGTTTTGAGCGATAACCAGAACCCGGAGCTTGTTGCGATAATAAATATCTGAAATATGATCTAAAATTAGTATAAAAAATGCCTTTAAAAATAATCTTAAAAACTCTAAAAACGATGTTACACAATAGTTATCATTTGTCTTATGAATCTTTATATGAAACGAAACATAAGATGAATTTAATTTATGAGCAACAGTTAAGAAGACCCGATGAATCTTTTGTTACTCCTCTCTCTTGAAAATGCTGAAACTAGAACATGAAATCACTGTCTGTTGTAGAAAAGACACAATGCCGTGCAATGACGGTAAATGGACATTACTGGTAAAATAATGTTGTATACAAAATTTCAAACTTGTTTTGTCTTCTTGAATGGTTTGAGTTTTTTTTAGATTGTAAATACTATCCGGAAAAAATATCTTGATAAAAGGCCAAACTTGCAAAAGAATGTATTTAAAACTTTAGAAAGTAGTTTGGAAAAAAATACATATATACACCATAAAAAAAAAGCCATAAAAATTTAAAAGAATGCTGTAGAAAAGTAAAAATTTCAAAAATACAAACAATGTAAAAAGGATGAAAATGTTATTAAGATCCGGGCTCTGGTTATAATATTGTGTAATAAATATCCATAGTATTTATACTTATACAATAAATGTATTATACATCATATAAATGAAACATAAATGAGAATTTTTTTTATCTTTTTTATTTCCATGTTATTAAAGAGAATGTACAGAAATTTTTTTGTGATAAAATAAAAAAGACAGACAGGCGGAACTTTGTAAAGTCTTTAAAATAAGCCATTGAAGGTTTTTACCTTTTTAAGGTTGGCCTTAATGGGTTAATTTCCTGCATTTAAAATACACAAAAATAAATATTTTAGTGTAAAGATATAAAAATAATAATAATACATAAAGATTATAACTTTATAGAAGTTAAAGAAAACTTACAGAAAAGACTGTTAATGAAATAAAAAAAATATGGAAATAGTGATTATTTTAAAAATGATTATTTTAGAAAATCAGAATTCTAATTTGTTTGTATATTTTACATGCTTATTGAATGCATTGCATTTTGCAATTCATAGTAGTTTTAAAAACTAATAATAATAAAAATTTAAAAAGAAACCTTCACTTGAAAAAGAGAGTTGCTGAGTGTAGTCTATGTAAATAAATAAAATATCTTTCAATATACGCTGAAAGAATTGAGAAAAAATAGTTTAGGAACATGAATATAACAAACAACCATGTTTCAGAGCATAAAAAAATGATAAAAATGTTGATTTCTCTTCAAATGCGCATACCAAGAAAGATTTATGAAAAGTTGTGATTCATTTGTGTTGCTAAAATCTTACAGTGCAAAATGTGCAGATTTGTTCATTAAATTTTGTGAGCCTTGTGAGTATTAGAAATTTGTCTATGGACATCACACATTTACATAACATTTGAATCAATTAAATTAATATGCTTTCTTTTATACATAAGTACTTAGTGCGTCAGAAACGCATTATGTTTTTTTTTTCTTCGCCAGAAAATTGGCTAAATAAATCACAATGGTATCAAGCTTTCACTCTGTACAGGTTCGTAGCGAGTATATTCAGCACTTTAGAAGGTCCAAAGCTATATTTACAGTTGCTTTCCATAATATCTACGATATCGTTTTTCTTTGGATCTATTTAACACTTTTTCCTACTAAACAGTAACAACATAAATAAAGATACAGTATAAAATTCATTGCGTTGCCTAAAGTACAGGGTATGTCTATTCCTCATTTATAAATTCTATTCGTGAAAAATTATTGTACGTAAATCAAACAACCTAGCACAATGGTTTACGTTGATTTGAATATAAATTTAATATCATATGAAGGGTCAAGGGAGGAAAACAATGATTGTCGCAAATAGTTAGATGATGGTTATTCATTGATCTTTCTTTTGCGAGCTTCGACTTTCATCGTTCTTCCCCTTTATACCATTGTGAGCTTCGACTTGCATCGTTCTTCCCCTTTATACCAATATTTAATTGATTTTTTTACAAAGGAATTTCCTTGTTCTTTACTCTTTATATTTATCGTCTGCTGTGTTTTTCAAAGCATTACGTTCATTTTTGCCTTAATCGAAGGTTGCCAAATGATACATATGCCTTTCCAGCTAATAGATAACATTGTTATTTTCAAAGTTCGCAAAAGGCAGATTATCATCGTCTTTTCCTTTGACCCTTCATTTACAATTAAAAAAAAATGAAAGCTAATAAATCCCATAAATATGAAAAAAAAAAAAAAAAAAATGATGCTTTCAAAAGTTTATTTTGATATTTTGTTTGGAATAAGAACTTACAATAATACTGGGTTTTAACAAGTGTTAAAAGCGATATGTAAAACTTCAGCTACTAAAAAAATATGTAGCCTAAATTGATAAGTGTTGTTACATTTTATATACATTGCTACAAAATAACACAGTTAAGAGTGTTTCTATACATTTAAAATAATTTTCTCTAAATATTATATCTCGGATATATTAGCAACGTAATGAATTTTCTCACTCGTTAATAAATTATTAGCTTAATATATATTTTTTTAGCATTAGCTAACAAATCAGGAAGAAACAAATTGAAAATCAATTTCGTAATCATGAGCTTATCCGGAAAATAACTATTTTGATCCCTCGAAATGTTCTAAGATCACGCTTTAAAAATTCGACCGAATTTATATTTATTTTATAGTACCACACTGATATAAATAGAGAAAAATATAATTTATCAATCTACTCCATAGTGCAGTCAACACTTAATGTACAACAGTTAATCCAGATATTATTATTTTACAAAATAATCTCAAAACAATATGAAAACATAAAAAATAATGTACATGTACAATACATACAGTGCTCGAAAACGTAAATCAAACATTTGACAATCACAGCTGACGCATTAAGAACACACATGTACACACGCTTGAAAAGTTTTCGAAGTTCTTGGTTTCCGTACTTTGCTTTGTGCTGATTTGTGTGATACTTCATGCATATCACATGCTGGACAAATTTCGTCATCCCTGTATTACATTCTTATATGAAGCTGAAGAAAAGAAACTGTTTAAATTAAAATATAGGTTATGTAGGTTTTCTAATCTTAAAATTAAAAGAATTTTTTATTTTATTTTTTATTATCACATATGTTTTCACAAATGATATAATAATACTGATCAAATATTGAGTATTTTTTTTAAAAAGAAAGCTTTAATTATTTTTAATTTGAAATTATATTGTGAGATATAATTTAAATAATCAATTGTAAGCAGTACGAATGTAGAACAATGTTATATAATAAGGAAAATAAAACTTTTATTTTAAAGTATTGTTTTCAAAGATGTATTGGTTTTATATTTACTTTATTATTTTATCATATATTTTTATTATGTACCAAATTTTCTTGATATCTGAATTTCATCATATAAATAAAATTATGCTAAATTATATACATCTATAGAATTTTGGTTTTAGTAATTTACATGCTAAAGTACAAAATTAATTGCGCCTTTCTAGGGTATTTATAGACCTGTCAATTCAGTAACATTTTAATATTGTTGAGTACAAAGCCAAAAAATGTGAAATCTTTCTAAGTTATTTTTATAAATTGCTTAACGAAGATGTTTTAATTACCTATTAAGTTATCAAATGATGCGTTTTATGATAACTCACTTGACATAGATTTTTATAGTTTTTTATTCGTTTATATCATGTTATGATTTTATCGCTTTTAAAAGTTCTGAGCATATTTTTAACGTACCAGGACGAATTATTTTTTTAAAAGGTAAAATAAAACAAAACTGCGATTTGTGAATAGGATTGTTGTCTTTTTCTAAAGTTTCAAAGTTTTTTAAATATAAAGAAATATAAATCAGTTTTAAAGAAATTAATACATAAAACCACTGACACACTGACGTAAATATAATGTAATTCAATGGCATGTTGTATATAAAATTATCAATAATTTTACTCGGCTCTGTGAACTGACTATTTCTTCAGCTTCATACGTGAATACAATTCCAAACTTCCAGAAGTGCAACAGATAGATATTGTAACAAGTGTTCTACCTAATGTCCATACAAATGAAACATCTATCCGTAAAAGGTTGAAGCTCATGAGCATAAAGTTTGTGTGGTTCTGGATACTTCTCATTGTGAACCAGAAAAATTTCGACTGAGGTTAAGGCTTTAGCACCCATTGATTTTTCCCTTTATATCTATTTGGCCTCCGTTTACCACTGGCTTTCAACCAGTGCTTTACTAAAAATGCTCTGGTATGAAAAGCTAAAGAAGTTATCTTTAAAACATAAGACTCAAATGATGTTTCTCCTGCTTTTCTCGACATGTATATACAATGAACTCTGAGAAACTCAAGAATAAACAAACGAAAATTTCCAGGAAGATAGGAAGCAGGAACATATTTTAAAGTTTTCTAGTTTCACGTCATTTAGATAAACACAATAAAGTTTAAAAAACTATATACAAAAAATACTTATATACAAAGCAGAGCGCTTTCAATTTTAATCAACATAGAAAATTAAACAGATCTTAAGGGGGAAATATCACGTCAAGAAAAAAAATCGTTTTCTAAAAATCATGATCACATAGATATCGTCATTTTCTGTACAAAATAAAACAATATTTAAACAATAATTTTCATTCAGTTCAATGAAAACTAAATTTATCTCCTTTTTACAATATGAATCATAAAATGGCCGTCAAAGTTGAATAAAAAAATGAGTTTTTGTTTAACTAATCACCGACAACATTGAAAAATTCCATGATGTGTCTTTGATTAGACTTTTTTAAACAGCTGTGGGACAACAGCAAGAAACAATATGCAAGAAAATAATATATTTATAAAGTTCATGTATCTCAGTAACGGGAAAAAAATAAGATTTTCAACTGCGCTATGATGATAGCTGTTTCAGTTTAAAGTTAATAAATCAGAAAAAGAAACTTTTTTTTACATATGGCATGAACACATGAAATAAATAAATCTCTATAATAGAGATTACTGTGAATTAATTCTTCATTATTTTTAGAAATACTGCTTAAGATAACTGCGTTAGATTCATCCAGAGCATTTGAGAAGATAAAGCAGAGGTTAAAACTATTTCAGTCCATTGATGATCATTGACTAAATTAGAAAACATCGACCAGTTCTCCGGTAATTTCTTTAGAAATACAACACGATGAACATAATCGTATTATTCTAAACAATAAATAAGGGAGTCCTCTGCAACAATATCAAGTAACAGACGGATTGTTCCAACCTACAGTTCAATTTACACATGAGGGGCATAGCCGAGATTTTTTCTTTGCAAAAACAAATGGATTTCTCTGAAATTCGGCCGGTCGTGTTCGTTCCGTTGCCAACATTCTTTCATGAGATCATAGATTTCTTTAGGACATCCAGATGGCTGGGGAAGATACATTTGAAGTCCATCATTGTGGTAAAAATGGCTCACATTTTCGATGACTTTATCATCAACCATGTCAGCATAAGGTTGCTGCCTGGCAAAAGTTAGTATTTCCCACATGGTCACAGCAAATGCCCAAACGTCACTCTTGGTCGTGAATTTTCCCTATAAAAATAGTGAAATAGTTTTAGTTCACTGTAAAAAGTAATAAAGTAAAATATAAATTAAGAAGTACACGGCTTTTTTCTATTAAAAAAATTAGGAATATTCTGGGTTTGACTCAAGAAAATCACCATTTTGACGGTCTTATTTTGAGGGATTTCTGTCCAGAGTTCATTTAAATATGTTTGTTGTCAGCAAATTATACATATAACTTAACACATCACATAAATACCTACAATAGTTTAGAAGTTAATTTAATGGAAACTTCAGAATTTTCTTTTCTTTTCTCATAAAATTTACGAAATGTTTAAGGGAATACGTTCTTTCACGTACCCCCTCCCAAAAAGAAAAATTATTCTGAGTGTAGCTGCTTATAATAAAAAAATGACTATTAACCCTCTGAATGTGTAGCAAACGGGGAAAATTATAATTTTATTTCTGTAAAATGTTTTAATACGTTAGAGAGAATTTTATTCCTACATGATATAAAAAATGAATTACGTACATGAAGGTTAGTTTTAATATTTTAAAACTGCGTTGAATCCATAGAATTATATGAATTTAAATAATACATGTATTGCAGGTAAAACTAACCTCAATGAACGGATATACTCGGGCTGGAGAGTGAGAGGATTAATATTGAATTTGTAAAACTATTTTAGCTCGTTGTATGTCTTTAATACCATTACACGTAATTTTGAGTATTTTGAAAAACAAATACGAAAAAGGTATATTCTTTCTTTGTGGATTTTTTGTTACACATTTTTCATGAACAAAGTTCTATGTTTTACAGTGAAACTAAAAAACATTGTAGCTCCGTATACATACACTGTTTTATTATGCATTAAATATATTTTTTGCAAATTATTCTGAGAGAAGACGTGAATTTATAAATTTCCTTTTTTTAAATATTCTTACTATATTCGCATTATTTATTCCCTCTTTCATTATTACCATTCACATTTTACGACCCTAATGTTGCATACTTTCACCTTATACCACTCGTTTGTTGATATTAATGCAAATCTACAACATTGATTTTCGATTACACCGGGTATTTCGAAAAATATGGTTAATTATAAGAAAGTTTAGTTAATTTCGATTCTGTCTCTTCTTTGAGGCATATATCTGCAATTCAAATACAACCAACATTTGCTAAAGATCAATTGCAATTGTCTTTTTGCTCTTTTGTTAGTTTTGAAGTTTACATGTTTATCAAAAACTGCACAAAATTATGATATCATCCTATACTAAAACACAAAAGTGAATGGATTTTAAATGAGTAAATGTATATAAAGGAATTACCATTAATTTTCCTTATTCAGTTAGAATCAAACAATGATAACGAAATTTTCCAATCTATCAAAATATTTATATTTAAAGTAAAATTCCCCTTTTTTAATTAAAAAAGCAAAATTTGATATAATTGAGAGACCTTTTCAAATCCTTTCTCTTAGCAACACATGGTACAAAGCGTCTATTATCACAGAACCAACAACAGTGATACAATCGTCCCGGTGTCATTTTTAAAGATACCATCCCAGTATGCTCGGCACACATTTTTCAAATTAGATGATGCTGGAAATTAACTTCAAATCAGAAAATCACATCTAACGGCATACCTCTACAGTACAATACAGACAACATTTATTAATCTTTTGTAACATTTTCCTTTATTTTTCTTTTCTGCAAGCTTTCAAGTTTATACGCGCTACAAAAACTGCACAATATGATGGTACCATCTATATTAAAACACACAATTTAATGTTTTTAAAATGCACAAACTCTTGTATGGAAAAGTTACATTAAACGTTTTCTTGTTCAATCAGAATCCAACATTGATAACGGAATATTCCAATCAATCGAGATCTTTTTCAGGAAAGTGAATTCTCATTTCTCTAATTAAAAAAGCAAAACTTGATATATTTAAAATACTTCTTTCAAATCCTTTCCCTTAGCAGAACACGATACAATGCGTCTATTAACAGATCACCAACAACACTGATAGAACCGCATCGGTGTTATTCTTACAAATATCAGCCTATCATGCTCGACACTCATTTTTCAAATTTCAAAATCCTTCAAATCTTATGAAGTAAGTCACGTGCCTTACAATATTTCATACGTTTGACGATATTTCTATTAACTTTAATTTAGAAAATTATGTCGGAAAGCACGTTTCTACCTGCAAATTCAGACAAATATTTGTTAATTAAAACATGTGATTGTTTTTCCTTCTACAAGTTCAGAAATTCACTTGCATAACAAAACCAATATGATATTCTCTATATTAAAATAGAGAGCATAACGGCTTTTAAAATGCATAATCTTATATGAAGAAATCACATTTAATTTTTCCTTGTTCAAAACTTCAAGTCTGGATGCAACACATATAACAAAATTTTCCGGTCCATCAAAATGGTTTTTCCTCAAAATGAAATTTTTATTGTACAAATTAAAAAGCAAAATTTGATCAAATGGAAAGACCTTTCGCAAACCCTTTCCCTTAGTAGCACATGCTACAACGGAACGTGTCTATTAACAGATGACCAACAACACTGATAGAACCGCCACAGTAATACTCTTAAAGATATCAGCCCAGTATGCTCGACACACATTTTCAAACTGGATGATACTGGAAACTAATTGCAAATCAGAAAGTGATACACAAAAGCACATCACTACATTACAATACAGACACAATTTATTAATATTTTGTAATATTGCCCTTTTTTCTTTTGTAGGTTTTGAAACTTATATGCCCAGCAAAAACTACGTAATATTATGATACAATCTATACTAAAACACGCGTGTATGAACAGTTTATAATTTTTTCTTATTCAGCAGGTATCAAACACAGATAACAAATGTTCCAATCCGTCAAAATCTGTTTTTTCAAAGCGAAATTATCTTTTCTCAATTTAAAAAGCAAAACTTGATGTATTCACCTCTTGATGTAATCATACCTCTTGCATATACATTTAACAACACTGGTTATAAGACGTCTATTAACAGATGATCAACAACACTGATAGAACCAGGCCGGTGTCATTTTTCTAGACACCGGGTGCCTAGTATATTCGGCATTCTTTCAAATTTCAAAACCCAGTATTTAAAATTTTGTCAAGTAAACCACGTATTTTAGAAGCTTTAGGGGCTTCCTTAGATATGATGATAATTCAATTAACTTTAACTAAAAAGTTACGTCTGAAAGCATATCAATGTAGAGATCTACATTCCTATGTTGACAAAAGTTTATTAATTAAAATATCTGCTTTCTTCTCCTTCGGTAAGTTCGTAAGCTAACTTGCGACAAACGATACAAACGATATTACGATACTATCTATACTAAAATGCAGAACATAATGGCTTTTAAAACGCACACAATTTTTAAATAAATTGCATTTAATTTTCTCTTGTTCAAAGCCTGCAAGTCAGGATCAAACACAGATAACGAAATTTTCCAATCCATCAAAATCTTTTTTCCTCAAAGTGAAATTCTCTTTTCTCAAATGAAAAAGCAAAACTTGATGTAATTGAAAGACCTTGCAAATCCTTTCCCTTAGCAACACACGCTACAAGGCGTCTATTAACAGATGACCAACAACACTGATAGAACCGCCCCGGTGTCATTCTTACAGATATCAGCCTAGTGTGCTCGACATACATTTTTCAAATTGGATGATACTGGATCAATAGAATGATCCACGCTAGGTACACGCCTTTCATTACGATGAGTGCTACTATTCCATATGCTTTTTCTGTTCTTTTGCGGGTTCAGAGGAAAAAGTTATTGTTATTGGAAGTTATTATGTATAAAAAATGTGGGTAGTAATAGATTTTTGATTTAGAAATACATTAGTTATATAAAAGAGCACATTTTGAAAATAGGTAGAAATAGATTTTTTTTTCATTCAGACTATTTTTAGCCTTTCTGGAAGTGATATATGTGGGTTTGAGAAATTTTATTCGAATAAAATCTTTATTGTACATAAAACCCATTTTCTAACCATATAGCATTACATAAGTACATATCAAACGGAGCATTTGTTAAAGCTTTCATAAAAATATGTTTACAAATAATGGACAACCATTTATGATGAAAGCATTTTAAATGTAACTGTGGACAGTTTCATGTTTATGTGAGTTGTTGATATAAGCACTATATAAAAACATATTTAGAGGAAATTGGATAAAAACTGCTTAATACATTTAAAGTTTAGAGACCAGATAATGTATCGTTTAAAAGAAAAGAAATTTGCTACAATATTACTATATTACAGGATTTTCCTTTTTCTTTTTTTTGCTTTAAAAAAATCAACTACAGTAAGTGCAGGTGATGCTGCAAACGCGATCAAACTATATTATAAAATAATAATGATTATTCAGTATTACAACTTTTAATCACTATATGAAAAGTTGAACAAAATAGTACTACGATGCGAATGCAGTAATGGTATTTGGTTTTATTTTTAAAATTTTCTGTGAACTACTGAGAGAAATTCCGATATAAGAAGTTTTCCAGTATTTTCAGTATTAACAACAGAAAAATGAGAGTCAGATTTTTTATTTATGATGAATATAGATTAGACAGACACATTTATGTTTTAAAATTTCAAAATTTTCACTTTAATAATCAATGGTGAAATGTGCTGTATATGCATAGTTGAAAACTCTCCCAATTTTCGATTACCACTTTTCTCGTATAGAAATATTAACTTTACACAATCACATATTTTTGAGTTTAAAGAAGGCGAATATTTCTATTAATTTAATGATGATGTCAATGGATATTTTTCAATGGAATGAAGACAAAACGTATACCTTTCGTTATAAAATTAGCTGAAATAATAATAACTCGAATGATATTCATCACCAAAAGGAAAGCTTCAATAATTATTAAGAAATTAATCTAAAAATACATTAGCTTTATAGTTTCAACATATTAGAATAGTTGTTCTCATTATACAATATCTCTTGACAGTAAATTTAAATGTAAAAGTAAAATTTATTTTAAATGCTTTCTCAATATCATAAGCTTATTTCTCAAAAATTAGACTTTCTACTTAGATTCTTTCATTTATTTACTAATATTTAAGTTTTATATATTGGCTTATATATTGTTTTTTTAAAACAATTAGGTGATCCAATCCAGGTTACCCGGTTTAAAGATGCCCGTTATACTGTTCGGTACTGATGCCCGATATACTGTACAGAGAGAAGGTGGAAATTCTAATAGATTGTTTTATATACATTTAGTATATTTTGTTATATTGCCCACCAACTATACCAAAAAGCATTTTTGGTACTTTCGTATTAGTTGCATGCCCGCGGTTAACCTCGAAAGATTTCTGTATTTATAGCAACCTTTTTTATCTTAATTGTTTCAATGTTTAGGTGCGCAGTTCGATTAGATGTCTTCTAAATTCGAGTTTTATTGTTTTCTATCCGACAGTGTAAAAATTGAAATTGTGCGACGTTCAGAAATTAAACAAAACTGCGAAAAATCAGAAATGAATTGCTTCGATCATTGCCACCGTCGGTATGACATCAGTGTTAATGACGGACATGCTTTTTCTTTATAATATAGATTGTAGTGTTTGATTTTCGCATGAAGACTACACAAACATACTTATAACGGGTGTGTTATAACACTTATAACAGAGATGACCACCTCGGTCATCCCTGTTCATCTCCGTTATAACAGTAAAGTTAGCTAAAACAGAAATATTGAAAAACATTAGAAAACTTAAGGAGGCTATATCTTACCAGCAGAATACTTTCCCACGCCATCCATCTAATTGGTAACATGGCCCGTCCTTCTATCCTGTAGTAGTCTCCCGAGTACAGGTCTCGGCTCATGCCGAAATCTGCTATTTTGATGGTAAGGCCCCTGCCCACCAGACAGTTTCGAGTCGCTAGATCCCGATGAACAAAGTTCAAGGATTCCAGATACTTCATGCCGGATGCTATCTGAGTTGCCATAAAAATCAGGCTGCCATAGCTGTGAAAAAGAAAAGAAAAGAAAAAAAATGAGTTTATGAGAAAAATTGTCTTACAATTAGAGCCTTTTCAATTTGATAACTTATAAATAGATTAAAGCAGTGGTTCCCAACCTTTGTTTGGCCGCGCCCCACCAAAGCATCTCTAAAATGATGAAGCCCCCCCCCTTCCTCTATAACATATAATTTTTATAAAAATGTAAAAGAATGAACTCATGATAGAGTAAAAAGCATTTAACATTGATCCTGAAACGTACCGAAGATAATTGATGTATCAAATATTTCTTATAATCATCTAATACTACTCGTAATTTAAAGTATCGTTGGCACATCAAGGGTTAAGACAGTCAGTTTTAATCTCTTTGCAACGGTCGCCACATATGCGTGATGTATAGAGTGCCCAGAATCCTTGATTAGACCAATCAATAATTTTTAATACAACATTTTTGTCTTACTTAATTACATAATTTCTGCGATTAAATTATGCAACAATTTCTAATCAGAATAAAACATGATAACAGATTCTGTAAAAGAAGGCCGTCAAGTAATTGTTAAATATACATTTGAATAGTTTCATGCGTAAAATGGATTTTCATGTGACATATTGCAGTGCGACTCATTCAATAAATAGTCGAAAAAGTTGTTTAAAATTCTAAAATACTTATAAATCAGAAAAATTATAAAGAATTTTTAAATATATAAAAGCATTCAAATATCTTCAAAAGTTTTTCTATAATTATTCTGGTACAGCTGTATTTAAAATTTTTGAATGGACATTTTTTAAAAATTGAATAAAAAACTTACTTTTTTCATTTTGATTTTTAAATTTGAATGTGTAACTTTTATTTTCAGTCTACAACATTACTATTACAAAACAAATTCATAGGGTATGGGTTCACACAAATCTGGAATTGCCCCCCTGAAAAGTCAAATTGCCCCCCTGTGGGGCGTACGCCCCCCGTTGGGAACCACTGGATTAAAGTAATATGCTTTATAGGGTAAAAGAACACACGGTCTTTAAAATGTAATAATAAATATAGAAATGAAACAAATGGCATGTTTATAAGATAGATCATAGATTCTCTATACAGTGATTTAAAAAAGTACTTAATTTTTTTCGTCACTAGATGGTGTTTCGCCGTCAAAAACTGGAAAAATATTCCGATTAACATGTAAAGCTGGAACAAAGGTTAATTTAGGTTTTACTTTTTTTTTTTTTTTTTTTTTTTTTTAATAAGTTGAAACACGAAAGAAAGTAAAAAGATTTTGTTTTGAGTTTTAAGTGTTTGAACATTGTAACAGGTTAAACAATGCTTCATCATCTATTCACTAAAATTTTAACTATTTTTAAAATTACTGTATATAAAATTTATAAGCTACCTTATAAACATGTCACTTATGTCATCTTTATTGTAGCTAATGATAGTTCACATGTCCTTTTTGAGACACACTATATATAGATAAACAAGAATTTGTCTACTATCATCGGAGTGTAAGCAAGATTTCAGACTTGCTTCTGCTCCAATGATGACATCTAGGCATGTATTTTAGCTTAAAAGAGAATAATTATTGATTCCTTTAAAATTCGAAGATACTTTACTTATTTTTGTGGGTTTTTAAAAAGTTTTATATTATATGTACTAAATATATCTTTAAATAGAACAGTAATATCTCAGCTAACGAATATCTCTGTTAATGAAGATTTGTTTAGCTGTCTGGCAATGTGAATGAATGCTTTATTGGATGCGCGCGTTAACATAACACAACCAGGTTGTATTTCAAATGGACAGGAAATTACTTTTTAATTAATGAAGATTTTGACTGACGAATGTTATTACGGAACGAATTATCTTCGTTAGCCGAGGTATCAGTATACTTCACAACTTTTGCTATATGATATTAATCAATACTGAATGATATCTTTTATTTATATTAAGGATCACTTAAATTTGTAATAAATACGATTTCAACAGAAAATAGTATCTTCTATAAAACTGCATAACTTTAATATCTTTTGTATTTTTTGCCACTCAAAGGGAAAAAAATAATCTAACATAATTTGCTTTGAAGGGATTTTTTTTCAACAATAATGAAAGCTCATCTAATTCGAACTCAAAAATTTTCTTTGAACATATTGGTTTTAACAATTTTTCATCTCATAGAAGTGTTTCAAAAGTTTTATTTTTTCTTTCGATTGGGTAGAACTAACTTCATTCAGGTATATTTATCGGAAACCTATAATTCTGTGTTTGATTGATTGTATTTTATACGCATGCAATGACAATACGTTTGAAATAAATTACTCTGCACAATGTTCGTTAATATATATATATATATATATATAATATAAGGTCAAATTTTATTAACATGATGGATAAGCCCTGTAAGTTTCAAATGTAGACAACTTTTATACTCAGAATGCAAGGGTGTATATAAACTGAAATTTTCGATAAGTTTGAAATTAGATTAAGGAATAAAAGCACCTGAATGGCGTATTAAAAAGACAAATACATACATTATCAGTAATACCTAAAGGTCTTCGTTCAAAACGCAAATCATGACCAAACTAACATTTAATAGTTTTTCATTTTTATAACGCATCTAAATCTATTTTTTTTGTCTCTTGAAAGGACATTACAAAAAAAGGAATAAAGGAAAATTCTTGGTAGCTTGAAGAATTGCAAATATTTTGATGCCACTTTAAAATATTAATTATTTTATTTCACAGAAGCAGTTTTCCTGCAAAAATAAATTATGCAATAACCTATATTATAAAATAGCGCATACCACTTGACCATCCGATACGAATACGATGCTGACCGAATCAAATTTCAGAAGCAAGTCGGCCCTTTTTTCTCATAATTATGTTTTGGAAAAAACTGCCTTTTTAGAAAGACTGAAAAAAAAATTGATTTTTGAGATATGACTTATATTGAAATATGTATATACATTTTGAGATAACTTCAGTTGAAATTCGGTTGAACGCCCAATATTTCATTCTATCGAAGTAAACAACTAATTCATTCCTATATGAATGATAAAACTATTCAACTGGGCAGGTAATCATTCGCAAAGTATGTTCCCCCGTGATGAATTTTGTAGCGATCTCTGACGACGAAAATTAATTCACGCTTGTAAACCAATCAGAGTTTAGCATAATTCTATTAGGTAATAAACAACTCAACTCTCTAAAAGAGAACTTTACGTTATTTTCTTTAGTAAGTTAAATGTAAACAAATTCATTTTTATCAATAAGAAATCAAAAAGCTGTTTTATTTGTTCGGACATTGCAAACTGTACTTCATAAATGAATTTGGTAATTTTAAAAAGCATATGTAAACGGAGTATCCCCATTATTTTCGTTTATGTATTTATTGAATAAAGTTAGAGTACCTTTATATATCAGGTTAGCGAAATACGCAAAAGGCGTATGTTCAGATTGGTAGATTTTGTCGAAACTATGATAACTCGCATAGCAGAATTTTGCGATGCGCGCTTGGACGAGTTCGCTTAGTCAGACGAATAAACAAGCATCGCCTTGGCAGTAATGGCAAGCTCTTTAATCTGCTTTTGTTGAAATTCCTCTCGATCAATGAAATTTTACTACAAGGGTATATGTGTCGCTACTCTGTAATATAAAGGTACTCTAATTAAGATGAATTTAAAACTGATTCATGAAAATTAAAAATATCTACAGGAAATTATATATACACATTTTATACAATGAAAATACATTTATATAAAAAGAGTTTCTAAATGAAAAAAAAAATACGGAAGATTCAACAGCATTTATAAAAATGTTAAATGATTCAAAGAAATGTCGTACAATATGCATGAAAAGCAAAGAAAAAAAAAACCCGTACAATATTTATTTATAAAACTAGAAGTCAGAGAAGATTCTGAATTGAAATAAAATAATTCTCTACGATTTTTTTTTTTGGTTACGCCAACCTACCTGAGAAACTTATTCGAATTCGGCTTGAAAGGTGAGGTTAGAGTGTTTTCAGGCACATGCTTTTGCAAAAATTCATTGAGGTCTCCATTTTCCATGTACTCCACAATCATGTAATAGGGTTCTTCTTTGGTGCAGATTCCAAGAACATGAACGATATTGGGGTCCCGCAACCTTGATAATATCTTCACCTCTTTGTGAAAATCAGCCCTTGCCTGCTCAGATGCGTTTTTTCTTAGGGTTTTCACAGCCACTAATGTCTTACTTCCATAGCAAGGAACGTCCACAAGCTGTGGTATCCCCTCAGCCTCACACAAGTGAACCTTAAGAAGGCAGAGGCGAAGGATTAGTTTTTATTCCCATATTTGACAATTTATCCGCCATTTTATAAGTATAATTGCATTAATTTCAGTTAAACGGAAAGTCAGTGTGAGAACGGAAAGTTAATGCTAGCTTTAAAAAAAATAAGAAAGAAAATAGTATTAGGCAAACGGAAAAATCAATGTGAGAACGGAAAATTAATGTTAACTTAAAAAAAAGGGGGGAAAGCAATTAAAGCAAACGGAAAGTCGGTGTTAAAACGAAAAATTTTGTTAATGTAAAGGACATTAGGTATTAGGCTTGTTATTTAATATTTTGTAATAAAAAAATGATTAAACACCTAAACGTTACAAATTTAGTATAAAAATGTTGTGTCTAAAAATGTTGTAAAAAGAATTGATCTCATGGAAATTAAAATAACAAGAACGAAAAATCATGCGTCAAGCATAGATTATGTAGCACTTTCCAACGCTTCCAAAATAATTTTACAAATCATACCGTTTAATAAGCTAAAAGATAACTTCTAAGTAAACAATTTGGAAAACGCATAACATATTTAAAAACATAATTTCAGGAATTTCCAACATATACAATATTCGGAAAAATATCCGAATACTTTTATTCAGCCCTGTATAGGATATATAGAATTGTATATATACCACATAGGATGCTAAATTTTAGTTCAGTTAGGAAACGTGTAGCACATTTTAAAATTCTCCGTCTGGAGTTTGTCAATAAACAGAAATGTGTTCGCGAACTTTTGTGCTGCCCTGTATAGGATCTACAGAATTTATACACACCACGTAATAGACAAAAAGCAAGTTAACATTAAAATCGCGTTCAGTAACTTAAAACGCACTTCCAGGAATTATTGTTAACAGACAGTAGATAATTCTTTTGCGTGTCCCTGTAAATGAACGATGACTGCTATACACACAATATTCCGTAGTAAGTCTCTTGTAATGCACCTTAGTGATCTATATAAATTTCAATGCGTTTAAAATAGTGAAACATTATTTAAATAAACCGCAGACGATTTTTCTCCATAGACGTAATGTAACGGAATTATTTTTACTGTCCCTGTAAAGTAACTATAAGTGCTATGCACACCCTGTTCCATATTAAGCTTCTTCTAATGCACCTTAGTGATATATATAAATTTCAATGCGTTTAAAATAGTGAAACATTATTTAAATAAACAGCAAATGATTTTTCCCCATAGACCGCAATGTAACGGAATTCTTTTGAGTGTCCCTGTAAAAAAACTATAAGTGCTACACACTTCCGTTGAAATAGGGAACATGCTATAGATAACGATAATAACATATAAAAATTGCAGAGCAATCCGAGCATATTTACGGGAGTTAGAGCACGGACAGACGGCAGACGGCAGACGGCAGACGGCCAGACGGCCAGACGGCAGACGGCCAGACGGCAGACGGCCAGACGGCCAGACAAACCGAAGTCATAAGCACTTTTCAACTAGGTTGGAAAGTGCTAAAAATGATAGGTCATAAAAAGTTAAATTATTGAATTTTACGATATATTTATGTTTACTGCTAAATAAGAGATTTTTAAATAGTCCCTTGTTTCATTTCTAATCATTTCGGCGATATAATTAAACTTAAGGATCTCAGTACCTATTCTAAATTATTCACGTTTAATTAGTATTTTCCCTTTTCCAGAAAGAATAATAGTCTCTGATGAAATATTTATCTACAGTATTCCTCAATTATGTTTTAAAAAATCACTCTTTTATAACCGATTTATGTTTGGCTTTATACATTAAAAGGAAATAAAGCTCTTAAATAATAAATTTACTTCCAGATTAAGTCTTTTATGTAAGTATTTGACGTCAGATTTAAAATGGGAACAAAAACATCCAGACTCCATAAAGTAATTACAAAAAAAAGTAATCTAATCTGACTTCAGAAGTTTCCAGAAATGAAAAATATGTAAATAATATAGTAAAATTAAAAAAAAAAAATAAACAGTGCAAATACATGAATGAAGTGCAGAATATTCACAAAATTGTGAAAAGAACATACTATTATTGAGTATGTCGAACAGCTGGAGAGAGCTCTTCAGTTGTTATTCTCCTGAAATACTTTTCCTGGAAGGAAGTTTAAACTCCATAACACAAAATAAAGGCACTTCATATTTCTGTTATGAAGTCAATAATTCAAAAATGGTACACAAAATTTCAATACGACATTTCTTTGAAACACTTCACAATGAAATAAATTTTTAAATTCCATTGAAAACTGAAATGAGATTCCTTTTTTTTTTTCCAATTTTAAAAGAATATTTTTATTTCATAATTGGGAATGAATTATGATAAGTATTTATTCTATTACTTAAATAACTTATTTTATAAAATGGCGGATAAATGTCATATGGCTAATTGAAAAAAAAATTAATATGTTAATATGTTAGTATTATAAAACTTGAGGATTATAAAACATAAAAGACATAAATTTTATTACAAATACATAAAATTTTGACAAGAAATGCTATAAAAATAAAAGAGCTAAATTAGATAAATATAGATTTGATTCACGTTGAAAGGAAAGCTGACACAAATTTAATTATTTTATATTTATATTATATATCTATAAATTCCTATCTTATTCAGTGTTTTCTTTCATTTGTAACATATAAAGAAATAATAAATATTATTTGAAATAAAAGTATAATGTGCGATAGATACTTTTTGTTTTGTATGAGTTTCATTAAAGAAGCTTTAGTTAAAAAAAAAAAAAAAAAAATACTTCTTTCAATTACAAATCACTATGTGTATACACACACACACATATATATATATATAATACTTGTTTTCATTTATTTTAATAATTCCTATTTTTTAACTTCCCGACGCTAAGGAAAAAATAATACAGACATGTTATTTTTGTCAAATAAAATTTTTTTTTTTCTCCGAAATGTATTGAAAAATTATAGCCGTTTCTTATAGAGAAAAATCCTTATTAAAGGGAAAAGTACACTCAATATAAAAAACTAACGTCTTTCAACTAAATCTGTGTTACAAATTAATAAAATTATTTCTTTGTAATGAGTGTTTTTAGGAATATATTCAAAAGCTCACTAAAACATTTTGCATATTCAATCAAAATATCTATAAAAGTTAACAAAATCCATTTATTTGTTATTTGTTGAAAATCATTATTTTCGCAAAAGAATGTTACAAAATACTAAAATAAAATAAAATATATTCTTTATGTAATTTTTCTATGTATGTAATTTTGATTTGGCTGTAAATCCACAGCACGCCTGCACTCATGGATTATTATTTTTTTTAATTTATCGTCAGAAATAAAAGAAATAATTTTAAGTCAATTGTAATTTTTTTATAATATTTAGACGTATAAAAATCTATGACAGTTAAATAACCCATTCACATCAATCATCAGTAACTTATCCTATACTTTTCTCCCCTCCCCTCATATTTGAATAGCTGCCAACTTTTAAGCATTTTGTTATAGCTACTAGATCAACTATTGTAACAACTATATATCAATAGAAACTATATACAATTAGCGATGCAGTTCACAGCCTTGTCCAACAGATAAGAGTGAAATATGCCATCCAGGATATCGTCGGGATAGCTCAGTAGGGAGAGCATTGGTACGGCAAACCAAAGTACCCAGGTTCCAGTCCTGGTCCCGGCATATTTTCTCTCTGTTGAATAAAATCTCAACTATTATACTCCAACCATTGGATATAACTATATATCACTTTCATTATTGTATCCATCACCATATTTAATCGCAGAAATACTACGATTAAATAAGGTGAAGATTACTATTCTGAAATAGTGATAAGAATCTGATCTGAAATAGTGATACAGCGTAAAAGTTAGCAACTATGTATTTGCATTGAGGTTGATTTTCACTCTCAAATAAAGTTAATGTATCTGCCAACAAACAATGTTTACCTCTCCAAATTGTCCTTCTCCTAATTTTTCCATATAATGTAACCTATGCCTAGGTATTTCTCTCACTGGGCTATCATCTCTACTGAGCAAATCTACATTTGGTACCGCGTACACCGTGTTTCCACTCACGCCTTGTAGGTTGGGCATTTTGACGACGTCCGTAGCAGCGTAGTATCTTTCAGACGGAGGTTTCTGCAAAGGCTTGGGCAGTGTTTGTGGAAATGCTGGTTTAGTTGATGGAGTTGGGGGAGGGTGAAGGGGACCAATTGTATTGGAATTTGTACTTTTGGTTACATCTGGTACAGCATACTCACGTGATGTTGTAGACTCTGAAAATACATAGAGTAAATCATTACTTCGTACAAAAGTACGCAGTCTTCTATTAAAAATATATTTGAATTCTGATTTTAAATTCTTAAATAAACAAATAAATAAATAAATAGTATGTTGTAGACTCTGAAAATACATACAGTAAATCATTACTTCGTACAAAAGTATGCAGTATCCTGTTAAAAAAATATTTGAATTCTGATTTTAAATTCTTAATAAATAAATAAATAAAAAATAAACCTGCGTTTTGAATAAAGGCGGCGAACTTTTCTAGCTTATTTAGGGAACTCATCACCGATACAAGTTTTTCTCTCGACGACCACGAAATCTGATGTTAACTTATGGAGTAACTTAAATAGGCTATTACGCATTATTCAATTTAATTATCGAAATACAGTTTTTATCATCAACAAGCAGATGTTCAATACCGACGCACTGTACTTATGGTAAAATTATTTTTCTAAATTTTAAGTATTTTTAATAGCGCGATAAACTTTGAAAATTTTACTTGAGCAAAATTTTAATGACGAAAACCGTATTTCTATTATTATAGTAAGTAATGTGTAATCACCTATTTAAATTTCCCCATAGGTTAACATTGGATTTCGGAATCGGTAAGGAAAGGCGAAATGTCATCTTAAGGGTGTTGGTCAGTGAGATCTCCACTTCCCCTCTCTAATGTTTTAAACCTATGGACGTAGAATGCATTCTTATTTTTAAAATATCTCCCCCCCCCCCCCCCAAAAAAAAAAAAAAAAAAAAAAAATAACGTATTTTTTCAGTATGTATTTTATGTGTTAAAATCTGACGATCTGTGAGTAAGATTTCAACACTTCGAATAAAATTAAACATATATTTTAGAAATATTTTGTAAGATAAAAAAGAAAGGAACATCTTTTAAGAACATAACACAGTAAAAACATTAATTTTCTGAGGCGATATTTTAAAAATAAGAATGCATTTCACGTCCATAGATTTAATAAAAGCGAGAGGAATTTCAGATCTCACTGAACAACACCCTTAAAGCATCTATTTACAATGATTGCGAAAGTTTATACAGGGTGTCCATAAATGATTGTCCAGGTTTATTTACCTCATAACTTTTGATTTAAGAATATGACGTAAAATATTATTACATATTAGTAAATTAGAACTCAAAAAGTTTTTTTAATAACACAAACGAAGTTACATATGCGTAAAGTTTCAACGCAAAACTTTATTAATCAACTAATGATTCTAATAAAAAATAATTAATTAATATTAAAATTTTATCAAATTTATCAAAAAGTTATTAATGAATTATGAGTACAAATTTAGATATATAGATATTATATAATTCATTAATAGCTGCTTGATTTTATGAAATAAAAATTTAATATTAATTATTATTTGATTATAATCGTTATTTGATTAATAACGTTTCGACTTGAATCTTTACGCAACTGTAACTTTGTGTTATTAAAAAATGTTTTTGAGTTGTACTTTAGTAATGTGTACTGATATTTTTCGCTATGTTCTTAAATCAAAAGTTACGATGCAAGTAAACCCCGACAATAGCTTATGGGCAGTCTGTGTTTTATAAAACTAGAAAACAATCAAACATTTCTTTATGATTTACAAAATTATAAATTTAGTATGAAGTATTATATGTATATTTGCTTATAGCACTTAAAGGCTAAAATAGGAAATAATAGAAACGTCAATATTAATTTTTCTGAAGACAAACAGCAAATCAGACATTTGATTCAGTGACATGACGTTTCTCATATGGGGAACCGCGATATACAATAAATATACTGATAACATTATTAGGCGTTCTGAATTAAAGGAAATTAAGTCCATTTTTTCATTTCACCGAGTTTGAAATAAATTCTTGCTTTATATAAGTTCAAAAAATAAATCCGTAAATTGAAAGTTTTTTTTTTTCGGTAAAACATGAAAATTAAATTCATCTATCTAACTTAAAAATTACTTGAAATTCTCCATTCAACAGACGGAAATTCCTTCAAATAACTAATAAATCTCTTCCAACCATAGGAGTGTTCCGGCAACTTGAGGCCTATACTAGTATATTGAAAAGAGTCAACTAAATATTGCTGGTATAGTGATTTTCGTTGTCGCCCCAGTGATTTCAGTGTCGCCCCAGTGATTTCAGTGTCGCCACATACCTTACCTTTTTAAAGAATTTTTTTTAAATGCTTCTTTATGTTACTAAATGTGTGTTTTTAGCTATAAGAATTTAGCAAGAGTTAATATAATAGAATTCGAGATAAGTATATTGAAAAATAAAAGTTTAATATTGCTTCTATAGTGATTTTCGTTGTTGCCTCAAGGTTCGCCTCAGTGAATAGACTGTCTATTAATATCGTTCAGTTTTATATTTTTATTATTTAAAAGATTTATCTCCATTATATTAGAATCTAATAATAGATATTTATAAACTATTAGTAATTTATGAAAAGTACTTACCATTGCTATAAGTACCTGGATATGGTAATTTGAAATCTTGAGGTTCTTGATATAGCAACTTGTCTGGATCAGAATCATCCAAAATCACTGTATGCCCATATATAGTTCCATTGGACTGGCACGCCAAAGGAGAACACTGGGAATAAGTCAAACCCAAGTCCTTGAAATTGCATTAAAAATTTCTAATGAGTTAAAGATTAATACTAATAAAATGGGCTTTAATTTAGATACTTGTAAATTATAACAACCATTCTAACGCAAACATTAAATCACCAATCATGATTCATTTTGTTTCCATGCTTTGCGATCAGCAGTGGCGAAATTATGCTCATGATAGATCGCGGTAAAGCTGCATACTGTGACTCTACAATATTCCTGACTATACATATAAATAAAAACAGTGAGGTTTAGCAACTGTCTGAGCATTTCGATCCTCAGTATTTTCCACCTCACCCCCCCCCCCCCCCTGTAGTTATTCCAACTGGGGACCAAGCATAAATTGTTTTCACCAGTGGCTTTACAATTCCAAAATCATTAATACTACTATAATAATTACTATAATAATCCAAAATTATTATTAGTAGGTTACGTTAGCTATTTAAAATAAATTAAACAATTTTCGATCAAGATAACGAAATATCTATGAAAATAATTAATCGTTGAAGTTATTATTAATTAAATGATCACAGAATCATTATTTTAAATATTGTACAAAGTTTAGATACTTAATTCTATAGAGTTAAGATTAATAAAATTAATGAGACATCAAAGGTTCAGGGAAGAGGCAGAGCCCTTTTGAATAAATGAAAAGTTTTCAGAGAAAATAAATAGATCTGAAGTATCAATACATGTAGCCTCACAATTCACAAATATTAAATCTCCCAAAACTACTTACTAATGATAATATGAATGAAACAAACTGAGAGTGGAAAGTTACAAATGTTAAATAATATGAGTTGAAAATAAAAATGAGACTTGCAGAGTTCTCGTTGAAGATCTTGATCTATAGATTTACTAATTAGAAATGTAATGAATATTTATAATACGTCTTTATATCCTGAGTTTTTTTTTTTTTCAAAGATGAATTTTAAAACATTGAAGAAGGAAAATAATAATCTTTGGAATAGCTCATGTGATAGTAATAAGAAGAAAAAATGTCTTTATTTAAATGGTGAAGAATTGAACTCCATGAAACTTTACTCCCTATGCTCCTGGTATTCGTCTGTCATTTTGTTATAATAATATATCGTAAAGCATGGAAACAAAAGGGCAGATGATGCTTTGACTTATCATAGTTAAGCCGTATAGAAGAGGCCCACTATTATGCACAAGTATCTAAATTTGTTATTGAGAAGTAAAATCTCTTGATATTTGGCATTGTTTTCGTTGCTGTAATATCCTAATATGATATGTAAAATAAATTCTTTTGAATTTTTTTTCAATAAATTGAAATTATACTTTAATATAATAGGTAAACAGTTAATATCATTGCATTATGCAATAACATTGAAATACTCATTTACATCTATATTTAATTCAAAAGGAATTACCATTCAAATTCATTACACACAGAAAGAAAAAACAGCAAAGATTGCTATCAGTTTTATGAAGTATCTACAGCAATAAAGACAAAATATTACAGCAAGAAAATGTTAGCGAAATAGATCTCACTAATTTTTATGTGATTTTATTTGTTTTTCCTTAGAGTACATATTCGTTTTGCAGTCATTAATATATTTAATGGCGTTGTTATTTATTCACTATTCAAAGTATTTTACAAATATTATTATAATTTGGGAGAAATAATTAAATACTCTGTTTAAATAAAGAATCAGCAGTTTAAAAAAACTCACCTTCATATTGATAGTGACTCGATTATCTACAGGCTTTAGAATAGTATGAGGAGTTGTATGTTTTCTTCTCTTGTTTCTAGCGATGATAATGAAGATAACGATGATTAAAAGAAGAATTACAGCTGCTAAAACACCTATCACCAATCCCACGTACTGGTTAGTTAAAGCGTCTTCGCTCATAGCAGTACTCACTGCAAAACAAAAACATATAATAAATAAATACAAATAGAAAATAAATAAACATAAACACAAATGGAAAATAGCATATTTTGTACAAGCTTGTACAAACTGATCATCATCTACCATACTCTGCCCCTAATCATCGTACATGAATATAACTGGTACCAACGGATTAGTAATAATGTCTACTAATTAATGCTATACTTTAATTCATCTTAGGGGTCTACATATAGAAATTGTACCAAAATCGGAAACTTTAAATACTAATGCCTAATTTTGATTTATTTGGATTTTTCGATAAATTTTACCTTAGAATACCAAACGACAAGTCATTCGGTACAGTAGTTTAAGAATTATGTAAGTTTAAAGATTGGAACTAATAATGTTAAATTCATTTTTAATCGTTGCAAAACATAGATAGCAATATGGATAGTTTTTTTAAGCATATTAAGCATTTTCAAGCATTACTGAGTGGAATGAGCTGCAATTTTGGATTCGCATATTTGAAGCTTCTAGAAATCGATTTCTATTTTAAAAAAAATTCATAGGCTACAATTTCTATTGTTTTTGAAATTTTATAAAAAAAAGTATATATTTTGTAAATCTTCTTAAGTCTAGTTTAGCCAGAAATGTAATTTGTAAGAAAATTTCAAATTAGACTTATTAAATATAGTTGAATGGATTTGAGACAATTATATAAAAAAATTTTAAGATTTGTTGAAATGATAATTTAAAAATCACCAGGAATCTGTTTTACAGCCTTAAATATTCAAGGAATGCCATGAACTTTTGTGTGCCCCTGTAAACGAACTATAAGAGCAACATACTTCTTTAACGAATTTATTCATGATACTTGTAAGATCAATATACTGTCCTAGTTAGATTCGAATTTGTTCCGTATTTCGGGCGTTATCGTGATGACAAGTTTAGCATGGTTTATGCTTTTGTGTAAACAAAATGTGCCCCGTAAACTAGCTAAAAACTGTAAACCACATACTAAACCTTGCAAACAAAAACTATAAGAGTTGCATACTTGGTTAACGAAGTAGTCAAAGATACTTGCAAGACCAATACATTGTTCCAATTAGTTTCGAACGTCAATTAGTTTGGTACGTCATCATGATGACAAGGTTTGCATTATATATAGGTTCATAGATAGATAGATAGATAAAAGAAGTGATTGCAATAGGTCGCTTTCTAAAGAAATAAACCTAAAAGCCAGTTTTTAACATTTTGAGATGAACTATTGTAAAGTATTCTTTAATCATTGCATACGATGAGTATTTTGTACGGTTTGTTTTAAAATGCTCAGAAATTATATTTTTTATTTGTTTTTTTTTTCAAAAATTTAACAATCATATACTCCCTTAAATAAAACATAAAATACATTTTAATTCTGAAAAATATCGTTTTTTAAAAATTATAATGCTAAGCAAAGACATTTTTAATAGAAATTTAGAATTTTCATACATTTTAACTTTTCTCTGTTGGATAATTAAATTTAATTAAAAAGAAAAAGTTTTGTCATGTGATATTAAAATGAAAAACAAAAGGGACAATTTTCTAATTTAAAGTTTTCTCGCAACATTAAAAGATGCTGACAAGTTGTAAATTGCCAAGCAGCTGTCAAGGCAGCTAGCCATAATTTGAGTCAATTACACGAGGTGAAAATACAAGTGGTTTAAGCAAAACTTTTGTAATATGAGTGGTTGCTTTGTTGTATAACTCTTTCAAGCATTCTGAGAAATGTTTGCTTTTAACCTTGCTAATTTTAATCTGATTAAATGAAAACTAATTGCTTCCCTTAAAAGTATGTGTTAAGTTCTCTTAACAGATACTGCAGCTTATTTCGAGGAAGTGTGCTAACGTGACTTTTTAATTAAAATTACAGTTTTATTTACAATTAGAATTCAGAACAAAGATGTTGTGCAAGGGACAAAAGTATCACCAAAGTACTGGAAATGTCTAAACTGTTCTGTTTGAAATTATCACAAATTGAAATTTGAACAAGAAATATAACTTTAAAAAATTAAGTAGCACGTTTCTAATTCAAAATTTAATATAATACTAGAAAAAAAAAACACGCTAAAGCGAGTGTACCCTGAATACAGGCCCTGATGAGATATGGTCCTGAAAATATATGAATATTGCACTGCCATTGACAATGAACATGTGGCCGAAATTTGAGCAAAATCATTTTGTTAGATATGTGATTTCAATTAAACACACAAGAGAACCCTTTCGACACTGGAGTGTGCCCCTGATGAGCCACACCCCTGAAAATACATGAATATTGCACTGTCATCGACAACGAACTTGTGTACAAAATTTGAGCAAAATCAGTTCGTTAGATATGTGAACTTAATCAAAAGCATTAAAGAATGTTTTAGCCTCAGGAAACGATGAATGCCTTTGATGAGGTATATCCTTAAAAATACATAAATCCTTAAAATTACATTGTCATAGGCAATAAACTTGGGTGCAAAATTTGAGCAAAATCGGCCCGTGAGGTGTGTGATTTCAATCAAAACCGCAAAACAATGTTTTGACTCTGGAGCTTGTTCGCGATGAATGCCGTCCCTGAAAATATATTAAATTTTGCACTGTCATTGACAGTGAGTTCGTGTGCAAAATTTGAGTAAAATAATTTCGGTGAATTAATAACTTCAATCAAAAATGTAAACACTTTTTGCCTCAGTACCCCGTCTTTGATGAGGCATATCCCTGAAAATACATGAATATTGCATTGTTATCGACAATGAACTTGCGTGCAACATTAGATTATAATCGGTTCGACAGAATTGGGTAAAAAATCGATTGTAAGATTTGATCAAGACAGACAACAGAGTTAAACTAAAAGCGTGTAAACAAATTTATACTATACTCAGCATGAGTTGTAATTCTCAAACATAATATCTCTTGTTCATTTTTTAAAAAGGAATAATAAATGATTTGTAATATGCTTCACAGCTGCATTTTAATAATATTGAATTAACAATATATTTTATTTATTATTTTGAGCAAGTATTTGATGAAAAAATTCTAGAATTTCTTTTACTGCTGAACTAAAGTTGGTGAAATCGACTGAATTTTGAAACAAGTATACTATTTATAAATAACCGTGATATTTTGAGTTTCTGTCACATTATTACATCAATGACAACAAATGAACTCCTTCCTCTAAATTTCTATAGCAGAAAATGAAAAACCTTCCTTCCAATTTATATTTAATATGGTTTTACGACATAATAAATACGGAATCTTGGGATTGAAATTTAAATCGAAAATATTCCAATTACGAGGTATTTTTACAACTGAATATCTGATTATTTTAAATAAAACCTTATGAAATTTATTAAACGATGAGTTTAATATTTTTATTTTTCTTGATTATTCAAGATTTATGTCATTGACCTGTAATTCTGCTTTTTTTTGTGTCAATTTGGATTCTTTCTGTATTAACTAGTAAAAACACTTAAACTAAGATAGAAGCTTTTTTTTCTTTGAAAACATTTTTGTTTGGTTTTATCAGCTAAGCAGAAAAAAAATGAAAACTGGGTTATCTTTAATGCATCTAAAGATGTATAATATTTAGTTAAAGCATATTTTGTTTATTCTTGCAGATATGGGACATCACAGTACCATTTATTGTTGGAAATATAAACTATTTTTACAAATTTTGTTCACAAAATTTATCAGTTACCTTATGAACATGTCGCTTATTTGATCTTTATGTTTATTATAGTTAATTTTAAAGTTAAGACGTCATTTTTGGGTTACCTTCTGTCAGTCCGCTGAATCAGACTTATACAAAACCATTTCGTAGTAAAAGTCAATGAAAAACTCAATGGTATTTATGATCTTCCTATTCATTTAGAGTTTCATGAATAGTTATGAAATTCAAGTTGAAAATATTTACCGTGAAAGCATTTGAAATCAAATAAACCTATTTTTGTAAGCTAGTAATAGCAAGACTTTTGCAGAAATGTAAAAATGTACAAATGCACAAATGCACTTCTTTTATTTTTAAAACGAGTTCACATAAAATAGTCTTTTTGGAAGCAGAAAAAAAAAACTAACATGGATCGAATAATAGAGATCAATGATAAAATGATATGAGAAAAAATCAATAAAAATCGACTAAAAGTTTGGATCACTTTAAATCAATACCAGATAGTATCATTTATTTGTAGAAAATAACGTGCATCAAAGGAAAGGTTATAATTCGAAGTGATAGTGAAAATATCGATTATAAATAGAAATGAATTATTCAAATTTGAAATCAATGCTATTGAAAGATTAAACCAAAATAAAATCTTTCCGAAAAATAATTCAAGAAGCACAAGATAAATATATAACAATTTGCATCATGTCAATTATGAAAGAAAATTAAATTGTAGCAACAATCTTAATTAAAATTAAAAAAAAAATAAAGGCATTTGTATATCTTATACATGTAACTCGTTAATGCCTAAATAGGACAGCTGCATTTTGTCATCGTTTCCTATTAACATATCCAATTAAAATAAATCCCATTAACGCGTTTTATTGGGGGATTTAGGTGCACGTACGTGTATTCTAGCATTCCAACTCACTTCTTCATTTTGCTGGGAACCGTTATAATCTATTTTTTGGAGCATGAAAATTGTAATTATAACTGTCTATATTATAAGAGTAATGCTACTTTACGAAGCCAAAGATGAAAAGTGGAATTTCATGTTTTGATTTACACATCCGCCCAGCCTCCTATTTATAGGACAGTGCATATCTCTAATTCTACAAATGAATATGATACAAAACTTTTTTTTTTTTTTGAAGGGATTCTGAAAAAATTCTTTTTAAAATTTAAACTTTATAATAACTTGAGCTTTAACGGGTTAGGGTTTTATATTAAAGACTCCAAAACTTACCTATAGGTGGAGCAGCTGGAGGTTCTTCTTCTGTAAAATTCCCAACGGCAGGTACTGAAATAAAAAACCAAAGAGTTAGTTTAATATTTAAAATAATCTACAAAAACATTCAAAAATTTGCTTTTCCATACCAGTAGTAACACTATAAAAGTACCCAGAAAACAACACCATCTTTTGTCAAAAATTTCATCAAAAATCGTGTTTTTAAATATATCCAAATTTTTGCGAAAAATACCAAAAACTTGTAAAGAAGGAACTTCCAAGGACAGACGACAGATTTCTTTTTAGACAGGTTTCCGTCTCAGCATATACATTTTTTTACAATTATATTTCATACTTTTAGTCGGAAACGTGAAGTTTTTCGTTTAAAAGAGGATTTCGTCATAGACAAGTCCCTTTTTCCTAGTTTCTACTCTACTTAATTTATGGTAATAAGAAATTCTCAGAAAAATAATTAAATATAAAGCATAAAAAACGTTGGTAGAAAAATATAAAGACATTTAATTCATTAGTATCTGATATTCTAAATTCCCTGTTAGTAGCAAAAAGGCAATGAAGCGCAACAATTATCTATAACTTTAACTAACATCTACTCTTAAATATTACTCAACATTCTGATCATTATATTAATTAGGTTTTGAATTTTGATACATTAATTATGGATGAAAATTATTAATTACGGATTACTAAAAACTTCGGTTCAATTAGGAGGTATAATTAATGTAAGGTTATAGAAACTTATCGTTGGATATCCTCGCAATTTCCGGTAAAGTGTCTCGCAATATAGAGTAGAGATTAATCTAATTAAAATAAAATATAGTGGATAAATTTGCATCCAATATAATCTATCCCTCTATATATTTTTTGTTTACCAATAATTTACGTACAACTAAAATATGCACTCGTAAAAGAAATATATGCTACAATCTAAATGACAGGAATAAACTTTGAATTTCAGGAACAGAATACTCCTGGCTATAGCCACACATGCACACATACAAAATATTTTGTTCTTCAAAAAATATAAACACGCAATATTCGATGAAAAATTTCGTCAGAAATTTGAAGAAAACTATGCGTTTTTAATCAAGAACCGATGAATAGTTCGAGACTCATAAAAAGTTTTGCATGTGTTTTGAGATTGCGTTTCCTGCAATCAGTGTTGAATTCAAACCTTTCCTTCCGAAAATTAAATTATTAAACAAAGATAATAATAATAATAATCTTCCGGTAAAAAATGACTTTATGATATTAAGGGGGAGGGTAGGTCACTCTCTGACATCATCATTATTTTCTATTTTGGTCATTAAAATATATCCAGTAAACAATAGAAGTTATATAATCAGATTTCAAAGCAAAATGTACTTTAAAGAAAAATCATTAAGGGATCTTGTACTTTTTAAACGTGACGAAAATCCACAAAAACATTCAAAGTTTAAATTAATGCTCAAACGTTTTTATGTATAAACATGAAATTTTGACTATCGATTAAACAGACTGGGCTTTTTAATATAATACTTTAAGAAATTGACTAGCCTTTTACAACTTTTAAAGGATTTGTTCATTGTTGAAATTACATAGCTATTTTTTGTACTCCGTAAGCCATTACGCGCATGATATCTTGAGAACGTATGTATGGATTGATCTGAAATTTGATATAGGTAATAAGCACATATGTGTGTTTTAAAATTATCTACTTTTAAGCATTTACAGACGTAAGATTTTTAGTTATGCCTATTTTTATTCATTAAAAATGTAAAATTTTGAATCTTTTAATATATTTTTTACATGGTTAATAAAATAATTTTGATCTAAGAGTAGATCATTTTAAAAATACATATGTGCTTATTATCTATATAAAATTTCATAACAATCCATACATACGCTCTCAAGTTATCATGCGCGTAATGACTTACGGAGTAGAAAAAATAGCCATTTTAATTTCAACAATGCACAAATCCTGTAAAAGACTAGTCAGTTTAGTTTTTAATGATATTATATTAAAAAGTGTAACCTGTTAAATCAATAGTTAAAATTTCATGTTTATACATAAAACGTTTTTGTAGATACACTAATTCAAACTTAGAATGCTTTTGTTGATTCTCGGCAAGTTAAAAAGGTACAAGACCCTTAATAAATAATTTTTCAGATGTTAGTGATCAATAAAATATTACAATCTTGAATGTCGTTATCATATGATATGCACCTCCGATTCGAATCTTCCTTATATTGATGTGGTCACATTGCGCAGTAACAACTGAGGTACTTAGTAAAATCATTGTGAACAGAGAGAAATGGTTGATTATCAGTATTGACGACAACGGGGCATACTCAGATATTTTAAATTGAGTGATCTAAATTTAATAAAATTATCATCAAGATAAAATGAAACTAGGTGTGATAAGAGGAACATACAATGCATCAAAATATAAAAAATGTATTGTAAAAAACTCATTAAAATGTAAAATTGAGTAACTTGCTATTTAATGAATTCCCAGTCATTTTAAAGGAGCTGACAAGAATTAATTAATAAGATTAAATTAAAAGGGACCAATTATTTAATAGTGGTAGCCAAAAAAGTTATCGCGCAGATTCCTGAATCACATATGTGAGCATCATCAACTAAACCAAATATTATCAAATTCATTTAAGGCTTCGATGACAAGCAGAGGCACAAACGCTGAAAGGAGCATTGCTAAATATATTTATAATTTTATTTCCAAAATGAAAACAAAAAAATCTATATATATATTACGCTATCGTACATGGCACAGAAATCGAGATTATTTGTTAATTGTTTAATGGCAAAGTCTGAATGAAACGCATCTCATTGGTTATTGTGTAAAAGTCATTTGGCAGGATTTAGGCCGAGGTAAATTCTTCTTAGATTCACACGTTTTGGAATACAAAATTTGGCATGGATTTAGTTTAAATAAATTAAATTTGCAACATATTTATACAGGGTGTTTCACAAAGGACCCCTAACTTAAAAATCAATAACTAGGAAACGGTGATAGATAGAAACATGAAACCAGTGGTATGTTTATTTAAAAAATTGTAAGAATCTTATACATAAAGCTCAAACTTTAGTTAAAAATAGCACCGATAGTTTGCTCGCAGCGTTAAGAATCCTTCTAAAGGGAGTTCAGAAGCATAGAAAGACTAGCCGTTGAACATTTCGCCATCGAAATCTGACCGCTATTAGCGTATAGTGAAAATAATTCCGAAAGTGATGTATACCATGGAACGTGTGTTTATTGTGTTGGAGTACCACCGATTAAATCAGAGTCCTACTGTCACAAGGAGAAGTTTTCAAATGCGATTTCAAGTCGCAAAAGACCCAGATGGGAAAACAATTCGTGAGCTTTTCAAAAAATTTCAACAGACAGGCAACGTGGTCTATGCGTTAGTCGGAAATGTGGGTCGGACCCACTCCGTCGTTACTCCTGAAAATTCAACGACACTTGCTGCAGTTGTTGAGCGTAATCCGAATAAATCTGTCCACAGACTTGCAGCTGAATCCGGAATCAAGACATCCAGCACGTACAGAATCCTGCGGAAATCATTACACGTGTGTCCTTACAAGATTCAATGCCGGAACGCCATATCAGTTCAAGCTGAACGACAACGAGAGCATAACGAGATGATCGAGAAGATTGATTGTTCTGGATTCAATGTCTGCCGAATATGGTTTACGGATGAGACCCATTTTTATCTGGATGGTGTCGTTAACAGACACAATTAGCGATTTTGGGGTACAGAAAATCCACATTTGAGTCACGCATGACCATTCTATAGCCAAAAACTTACAGTTTGGGCTGCAATCTGTCGCAAAGGCATTATTGGGCCCTTTTTCTTGCGAGAAACGGTGACGACTGAGCGGTATATTTGGCATTTGAAACAATTTGTCGCCACTCAACAAGCGTTAGACAATCGACCTGGCACGATGTGGTTCATGCAAGATGGGGCTCGTCCGCATCGTACACAAGACGGTTTTGACTTTCTGGACGAATACTTCGACGATAGAGTTATTGCGTTGAACTATTCGACAGTGAAAGGAAAAGACATGGAGTGGCCTCCGTATTGACCCGACCTCACTCCCTTCGATTACTTTTTGTGCGGCACATTAAAGGAAATTGTTTACCGAAATAATCCTTTAACACTCGGCGAGCTCGAAGAGGCTATTTGTCAAGCTTGTGTGTCGATTTCCGATAACACACTACAGAGAGTCACTGGCAACTTCATTCTGCGTTTGCGACATGTCTGTTGTGTAAAAGTTGTACATATTGAATCACTTTTAATGTGATACGCCTATTTATCGCAGCGCCATCTATCGGCGCTATTTTTCACTAAATTTTGAGATTTATGTAAAAGATTCTTACGATTTTTTTAATAAACATACCACTGGTTTCATGTTTCTATCTATCACCGTTTTCGGGTTATTGATTTTTAAAGTTAGGGGTCCTTTGTGAAACACCCTGTAGATAGATATTAAAACAATGACTATACCATAATGACTTTTATCACTTTCATTCAAAATTAACGAATTTGTTGAGGAGATTCAAGCCACAGATTCGTTTGGAAATCTCTGTTGGGGTATGTGGCGCCATCTCTCGGACATTTTTTTCAAATACATGTTATTGAAAATAAGGAATTCGGTTTCAATAGCAAATTTTCAATAGCGACCTAATGTAGCAAATTTATTTCTCAACGATTTTTGAATTTTTAATGAGTGAAACGTGCAATTTCTGCCACGATTTTTCTTACAGAAATCGCGATTATTTGTTAATTGATTAATGGCAATAGTGAAGTTTTTCAAAGGCATCACATTAGCATTTCACAAAGCTTAATTAAGCCTCGATCTTATACCGATATGCTATTTAGGTTGAACCGTAAGAACTTCCCTGAACATTTCATTCTATAAAAGTAAGTGTAATAATTTCCCTTAACCGTTTCATTTTTTAAACGTAACTGTTATACTTTTAAAATTTTAGCTCTTATTTAATTTTTTGTTATATTTTTCAATGACAGTCTGCCGGGCAACGCCGGGCGGGTCAGCTACTAAGAATTATTTTGTAACAATATATATATATATATATTTGTTTCTATTACGCGTAAGCATTATTTTGTGTGTACTAACTCTGTAAACACGTAACAGCTGAAAGAAAATTTTTATAAATTGTTTTAGTTTTATGACAATTCTTTGGTCCGCGTACCGCGAATTGGGCAGTCGAAGGGAATGACTCGTATAATTTCTTTAGCCAAGGAGCACTTTTAATGGCTCTGCAAAAAGCTAACTTTTTACGCTTGAAAATGGCGTCGGTATGTCGGGATAATCAATTTGAAAACAGAAATGAACTCTTGAAACCAATCGAGTGAATTCTTTCTTTATTTTTTACCTTTAAAAATACTTAACAGAATATACGACCTAAATTTACTTGTTTGTTTGCAAGGGAAGAATGCAATCGGGATTTCCCCCCTCTTAAACTTTTGTTTTTCTTTTCAGCGTGCTTTAAAAATTCCTCCGAGACATCTTAATAATGCCTTAAGATTTAAAAGTTTGTACTTAAAACAACTATGTTGCTTCAATATTGATAATATTATTAGGTGCGTTCGTAATTATATAAATACGTAGCACCTATTGTCGTCGCTTGGTCCGTCCGTCCGTCTGTCTGTCCATCCGTCCGTCC
This sequence comes from Maratus michaelseni, assembly GCA_963931845.1. Classification (NCBI taxonomy): domain Eukaryota; kingdom Metazoa; phylum Arthropoda; class Arachnida; order Araneae; family Salticidae; genus Maratus; species Maratus michaelseni. Next base: position 207,266,649 of record OZ007588.1, read on the forward strand.
GTCCGCATATAACAACGCAAAAACTACCCAACCGAATGGTTTAAAATTTAAGATATATTATCTTTGCAGAATTTTGTCGAGACATTTCAAATTTTATTAAAATCGAATCAAAACTTTAGGAGATATTAATAAAAATATTTATTAAGAAATTTGAAATTTTTTTTTTAAATCGGTGCTTTTTTGTTATAGGAGCTTCGGAAGTTTCATCGTCAAGCGACCGAGATACTTATTTTATTACAGAAATTATTCTGCAGACGATATAATTCATTTCACAGAATTAAAAATCATCTAGATCTGAATATTTATATAAGTAGCTATAGTACGAACGCACCTCATTTGTCACGTTTGACGAACAATTTCCAACTTGTTTTTATTTTGCTGTACATAACTTACTCGTTGTTTCACATGAATCAAAAATCACTGTTACAAAATACAGTACAAGAACGTTAGGTGATTATTTTAGCAATGAATACATTACAGGATTATAAGGTTTATTAACCGATTGGTATGCTTATTGATTTCAACTGCCGGAAAAAAGGTCTTGTCATTTATAATAGAACGATTTCGAGTATTAAAAGAGACGATCGTTACGACTATTATTGTGTTGTAGGATTAGTATAATAGGAGATTCTTCATTAGTCGCTATTACTTTCAATTGTTGTAAAAATTGTTGTTTATTTTATGCATTGAAAATTATAGCATTTGAATAGCTATGTATGTTAAGATATTTATGTAAATGTGTAACAGTGACGTATGAAAGATTAAAAGTAAGGAATTTATGTACGAAAATGTGAATACAATACATTAAGAATTGATTACATTTGAATATGAACTTTGAATATGAATTCGAATTTGTAGATGAAAACAATATAAAGATTTTAAAAATATATATTTATTAGTTGTGTTTCTATATTCTATAGCCAGCCTGGAGCATAAATAAAATCTAATAATAAGGCAATTTTTATTATTTTTTCTTAATCAGAATTAAAATAAATTATTAAATTAAAATTTAAATTATTTCATTATTATTTTTTAATCGCTATAATTTTTATGTAGTGATGATGTTTTGTTATCCCAATATTTTTTAAATCTAAAGTAAATAGAGTACGGTAAATATAAATTATCTTAAATCACAGCAATTTATTTTTAAAGACTTTAATAATTCCCTTTTATCGTCATTGAGTAACTCTCACTTGGAGAGAAAACTCAATCATATAAAAATTAATCAACCTATTATTTTTTAATAACAACTCAAGTTAACTGGAATGTGTGTATTAAATGTGTTGCCTTAACCCTCAATCGGGCCGTTGCCAAGACTTAGTGAAGGCTGCCTCGGATATTGCTTAGTGTTTTACTTATTTAGAAGTTTATAAATGAAGTTTTTTAAAAATCCGATTTAGAATATTCTTTCTTTGTACTTCCTAATGAATATCACTAATCACTTTAAGAGCGTTAGAATTGAGTTAATCAGGTGCTAATGACAATTTTAAACAGGTTCACTGCGCCCAACCCCGGGAGCATTAGAGGTGTGCCTGTCGGAGAGTTAAATACAAAAAAAAAAAAAAAAAAAAAAAAGAAGAAGAAGAACGATTCTCTAATAAACTATAAGTACATCTTATAACAAGCAAAAAGTTTACACAGCTAATTAACACTGAAAATCTTTTTAAAATCATATCGATAAAATTTAATGAATAAATAACTTTAATATCCTAATTTATATGCTGCTTAGCATTGTTGGATATTATCATACATATAATGATTAAAAAAAATCCCAGCAATTATTCATAGACAATATTTAACAATAATTTCAAAAGTTTTCGAAAATTATTCGCAATCTCACTTTGTCGAATTTATCTAATACATCTCTTAATTGATTATTTTTATGCAAGAGAGGCATTTAAAAAATATAAAACTTAGAGATGGCAAAATGCAATTAAAATAATAATTCTTTATCTAACTGAATCGTATTTAAGTTTCAGAAGATGCTTTAGTACGCGAAAGAAAAAATCCTTTAACTGTTTCTATTACTTTGCTATTAATCTGTAGCTTTATTTTAAAACTCTCTTTATTCCATTCGATGACGACATGGAAAATAATTTGCCATTAAATAAGGTCATCAAGAAAAGAACACTTAACTCTAGAAACTATCCAAAAACCTCACATAGCCAAATATCGCTATGCATAGGAAAGACAACAAATCCCTTCAAACTAATGAGCAATTGAAGATGCTGCTACTATAAGGTTAGCTCATCTCTAATAAGAGATTTTGCACTGACTTTCCTGCGAAACCCTTATTAAATGGCATGCTCATTACGGCAAGCAAAAGTTTTACAGAAAACGACTGTTTAATTACGCAACTTGGAGATACGGCCCATTACCTAATGTGTTTCTAAATACGGCTGGATGCCTGGGTGGGAGGCATTTTTGACTAGCATGTTACGCTGATGGCCGAGTAAGACATTTGTGTTGTTTTGGTCGACACTGTATTTGCGGCGCCGTCATTTTAATTGATTCGTAATTATTTCACTGTCGCCAACGAGAATGGCCTTATATGAGGTACTACGATGAACCGGGAATTAAAGGGGGAAGGCTTACAAGTGGGTCTTTTAAAATTGAGACACGATGCTGACTGCACCATAGCAGAATTTTTAGTGAGGTAGTTTTCGGGACTCCAGTTTAAATGGGTCTTTAATGAACAATGCTTCAATTCGTTAAACTGAGGATATTCTGTGTTCGTTAAACGGAAATAGGGGGTGTTCATTTACCGATGTTTATAGTGTCATAATAATATAATTAATAATGCGATTGCCTAAAATGTAGAGAAATTCCGATTTTTTTTTTTTTTTTTTTTTTTTTTTTTTAGTGTGATGTTGTAATTTATACTATGAAATTATCAGGCTTTTTCATAATGAACACAGGAAAGAATTGGTTGAATTTTCCAATATTAGACCTCTATTATTTAATTGTCTTTTTTAACAAAGAAGATCTAACGGGGCAGTCAATATTTCACACTTAAAGCTACATTGTTCCGTTAACAGGTTTCCTCAATTTCGATCTCTAATGGAAGGTGAAATCTCTCTCCCACCTAGAAACTCAGCGAAGACTTTCGATACCACGGATTTATTGTGCATGTAGGTAGAAGACACTTTTTGAACGGTCGAGTATCGAACTGAAGTTTTTCGGCTCGAAACTCTATTCGACCACTGCAGATCCTTTTTTTTTCAACATTCGTTTTTGAAAATAGATACGCTCAATTACCTAATGTGTCTCTAAACACGGTTGGATACCTTGGTGGTACGCATTTTCTATTAGTGTGTTAGTTTTGACTTAGCTGATGGCCGAATATGACATTTATGGTGTTTTGATCGACACTGAATTTGCGTCGGTGTCAGTTTAATTGATTTTGTAATTATTTCATTGTCGTCAACGATTCTTTCCTCCTGTGCTTTAGGGATATTCCAGGCTTTAAACTCATTGGGTCAGTCGCCAAGAAAGGTGTCTCCTGTCTCTTCTCCTACCTTTTGTCGTCAACAAGAATGACCTTATATGAAAGGGAATTAAAGGGAAAGGCTCGGAGCTTTTAAAATTGACACACGATGCTGGCTGCACCATAACAGAATTTTTGGTAAGCTAATTTTCATGGTACTTCAATTTAAATGTGTTTTGTACGAACAATGCTTCTATTTGTTAAACCGAAGATATTCTGTGTTCTTTCAATGGAAACAGGGGCGTTTCATTCATTGGAGTTTATGAGTTGTTTGATTTGCATGAATTGTGGAAAAATTCCAAAATTTTATTGTAGGAAACCGTACCCCTCTGCCACCTAGCAACCATTCAGCGAGGATTTTCCATATCATAGATTTTTTTGTGCACGTATGTGCGCACTGTTTCAACGGCATATTGCCGTATCGAAGTTCTTCGTTTTCGAGATCGACACTCTAACAATTCAACAACTGTGCACCTCAAATTTTAACGAGGTACAGGTATACCAGAGCTGCGGCCCAATGCGTTATTCTTACCACTTTAGTGTTACTGTTTGAACTGATAAGAACAGACATAAAATAAAACATTATACGACCGTAAAAGCTTATTGTAATTCGTGCTATGCATAACATAACATTCGTATTTCATTACATTACGTGTATAATTGTTTAATAAGAAAAAAATTTTATCACACGTGAACCACAAGTCGTGATATACCCTAGCAATGACACTATCGATTATATCGTTTACAACGGGACATATTATTGCGCCAATATTGAATTCATTGTAGATGTTTCCAATGAAATATCAATATGTATTAAATACTGGTTTCACATTGAAAGTATTTGAAATGAAATGCTACGAATACAGATATATTGACTTTGCATTTGAAATTTTGGAAATGAAATGATGAACTATTTCTTGTCAATACTGGTGCAATATTAGTAAAAAGTAACACCCCAATGTTTGAGCAGTATTTCGTGAAAATACTGCCAATATTTGCCAAGTTATAGTCAATGCAAACAATACTGGCCCTATATTGATTTGTTACTAGGGCTAGAACCACCGTTAAAATATCACATTTACATAATAGTAACGCGGCCAAGCATGTTTCACGATTATTTATTAATATGAATCGCATCTCGTTGAGAGCACCTCAATCGCATCTCGTTTATGATCTCGTTATAAAAATGTCTTTCAGCATTTCAAAATAATAGGAATTATATAATTTAATTTGCTTCTCAAAAGCTCTAGCAATAAACATTTCTATTGTTTTTCGGTTTTAATTTTGTTCAAAACCTGGTTTTATCAATAAATGAAGAAATCTTGGCTATAATTCAGAAGAGAAAATGTGAAACATAATAACTATTTCAAAGGAAAAATATATTTAATTCTATTTAAACAATTGTTTTGGACATTTTAAATTCAGCAGCAAATGGTAATGAAGGAAAAAAGCATTATAATAACAATTTCCTGTGAGAATTGCTTTCTATGCAGTCTTAAAAAAATGATTAAGAAAAGTTGTAATATTCAGAATAAAATATTTTCTAGCATTCTAAATAGCTTCATTTTAAATAACAAAGACATTAAATAAAACCATAAAAAAATCTTTTCTTAGAAAGAGATAATAGCTATATATCAACATCTGCGATCGGCTGAATTTGAATATCTTGTAGAGAAGGTTTAATCGAATATTCTTATGAAAACTAAGGTAAGGACTTTGTGTGGGGAAGGATTTCTTCTTTTTTTCTGAAGCTAAGGATGTTTGAGTCACTTTATTCATACAAAAGAGGTATCGATTGAATATTCTATTAATGTATTGCTAAAAAATTTCGATGGAAATGAATGTTAAAAAATTATTCAAATGGTATATTGTGGTTGAGATTTATTCAGACTTTGAAAGTTATTAAATTTTTATTGAAGGAGATTCTTTACCGAATGCTGTTATTGATTGATTTATTTTCTAAAAAACACTTGAACAAATGGAATCTTAATTATTGTAGTTGTAAAAAGAAATTTTTGTATGAATGTAATGTGATTGTTTCTTTTGTTTAATAAAAAAAAGGAGTATTAACAATTAAAACAAAGATGGATTTTTTAATGCAAAAAAATTAACGTGAGATGCCATTTGTAAAGTGCGAAGAAATGCCATATTGCATTGATCCTTAAAATTAAGAAATAGCTTTAAGAAAATCTTTACAAACCTAACAGAACACTTAATTGATTTAACGTCACTATGCCGTTAAAAATGGTCACAGTTACAACGGTGACTTAAATGTGACCTATATTTTGTCACAGAATGATTCTCCAGCAACCATCATTTGGTGACTCTATTCTGAAGACCTATTTTAGTTTTTATCCAATTTAGTCACAAAATAAGATAGAGAATTATCAGTTTTAGTCCCACCACTCAGTTATTATCCAATTTTAGCGACAAAATCAATGTCACAGTGACTTAGATATGACTCGCCTTTCGCGTCACAAGGAAACAGTGAAGACAATAAGAGTTGCATTTTATTCATAGTGTACTTTCGTTGTGGTCGCATTGGAAAAACATTTCAAAGCGATGTATTCTGAGAAGTAATCAATCCTTGAAAGTTAGAGGTATGCAGGATAGCAGTTATGAAATAAAATTGTTATGAGAATAAAACAAGACTTATACACACCGAAATAACTTAGCATTTAATTGACATTACACATACAAAATTGTGCAAACTCCTTAGAATTTCCAAGGAATATGGCTCCCACAATTTCAGATTAGAAATTTTATACTTAATATTTAAATCGTATAATTTTTAATCGTCTTGTTTGATCACAGAATTTATTATTTTTTCTTCATTAAAATAAGACGAAAAATTATATTAAAAAATTATAGTAAACTGCAGGCATCTTCACATGCAAAATTTATACTTTTTTGCCATACTTGCGGAGTATTTCTGTCAGAAAATTAGAACTTCATAAAATTAAATCTATTTTATTTTAGTATCTAAAGATTCGAAAATAGGTAACCACCCTCACAAACAACTAAGGACGTACAAAGGCCTTATCTTACTTAATTAAATGCTTAAAAAAATTTTAATATTTCATATAACTCTTTTAATTCATTTGACTTGAACAAATTTCTTCATACTTATCGGTATATAATTACTTTCGAAATTAAAATTTTTGCTTCTGGCGATGGAAACCTCAGCTTAATCAAATTAATTAAAAATGCTTTCAATGTTTCAAAAAAGATAAAATTTATAAAATTTACAAACATAAAAGCTGATGGAGTTTCGTGTTCTTTCGATTTTTAATTAATCTGTTTTATAAACATGAATGGTATATTATCAGTTTCCTTTAATTTAATCAATATAAGAGTCAATACACTGTTAATCAAAAGATTTTAATGAAACATTGTTGGAAAAATATTACATTGTTCTTCAACATGACTTGATATCCAAAATTATTACTAAACGCTTCAAGGCTTTCTTTAAAACTTTTACATTTTGTAGTTGAAGCACAGTAATCTTAGATCACAAGAAGAAAGTAATTTGAAAAATTTCTAAAATGAAAATTAACTACAAAATTACATTAGAGCTTTTATTGGGGTATAATAAAATTTTGCCTGCTGTTCATTCAACTGATTACAAATGGTTCTAATTAGTTTGGAATTTTGAGATTACACATGTATATGGAATTCGTAATGATCAATAAAGTTGTTGTTTTATATATTTTTATCTTGTTGAAAACTGTATAATAATTGTTCATAAAGTGTTTATTTGTATTTTCAGATTTTTTCTTGCAATTCTGTAAAATATATATAAGAAAATCGAACTAATTGAAAGACACAAATTAAAATTTGAAAACAGAATGATATTGTAGGAAAATCAGGAGGAATATATAATTTGCGTAACCTCCTCAGTCCTGGAGACACTAAACAACACTTTTTAAAAATAATTCAAATGTTTCTAAATTTGTCGAAATTACTTGTCAAAAATCTTGTCAATAAATGGGAACATATTTATCAGCATTCATTTATCCAATGAAATATATGTTTGTAGCTGTTTTGCAGTCTTTTGAAAGTTGATTTTGTGTTCTCAAGTAACGTTAGTGTCTCAGGACTGAGGAGGTTATATGAAGGACAACAAAAAACAGCTTTTTGTTACTGTAATTGATTTTTTACAGTTTTATAAAATATCTCAAAATGAATACAATACAACGAAGCACTTCGAAGAGTTTTTTTTATTGAACGATCATGATTCAACATATTCAACCATGATTGACCCAGTCTTATTACAACGCGTTTCAACAGATGTGTTTATAAAAATGTTTTTAGAAATGTCATAAAAATGTCGTATATTGTAAATAGTAAGTGCCATCCTTAACTGCAATTAATAATATTACTGTTAAATGATAAAAGTTGGGAATAATCATAGAGGGATCAAGTCAAACAAAGACGACTAAGCAATTACTAAGTGATGTTTTCATCACTTTTGATCGCTAGTCTCGAAAACACGTCTGAGGTTTATTTATTTATTTATTCAATTTTTTCTTTCTTAGTAAACTTTCCGTCTTACGTAGTCTGCGAACGAGCTTTTCGTCTTGAATTCGGTATCTACGCAAGAGTTTCTACTCATGGCCACAGCTGGATTCGACCGTTATTAATGCGGAATGAACGATCGATTTCCGTTCGTTCCGGTAGAAACCTCCTCCTCAGCATAACACTCGGGTAACACTTAAAAAAAATAAAATAAAAAAAAGGCAAATGTGTACGGAAGGCGGTGTTACATCATAGGAACACTTGTTTCCTTTCGGAAAATCTTCTTTTTGTTATTCTTCGAAGAAAAATTCAAAGGTCCGAATTCTTTTACGATTTTCTTTCTTTCTTTTTTTTTATTATAAAAAAAGGGTGGAAACCCACACTATTTATTGATTAAAGAAGAAAAAAACTTTAAGTGGCTTTTGGGAATTTCTAAAACGCTAGGATTTGAGAAGGATAGGAAATTTCTGATTTGTTTGTTTCAAACAATTCCGCCGTTATTCTTGCAGGAAGATTGATTTTATAATAAGTGCTGCTTTGAATTTAGAACCCCCTTCAAAGAAAAACCTTGGCATTACGCATCTCCCAAAATGCATTAATTTCATCGCGGTATCTGTTATTATGTGGGCTCAATGTATCTTTTCCTTAAAGAATAAAAATACATTATGGAATGTACTTTTCTACTTAAAGGATATACTTCTTCAATTATCTTAAGTGATTTTACGGAAACAGATTTTTTACGTTTTTTTACCCACATGTTAGCTTTTAAAACGCATAGAAATTTTAAGAATAAAGGATACTGAAAAATTAAAAGTACCTGCAAAATATGAGTAGTTTGGACTAAAAGGCGAAGTGTTTTAACGAGCATTGCATATTATCTTTTTTCACTTCAAAGAGCTAGGAAAATCTACATAACTTTGAACATCAGTGTCTTGGTGAATAAGAGGTTAGAGTAATATTAATACTTACCTGACACTAGAATTTTTTTTAAGTTTATAGTCTAGTTAAAAAATTGCTTTTGAGCTAGATATGAAGATTCTCGCATCGAGAGTTTGTGGAAATTTTCATTTTATTTATTAATTTAATTTCCAAAATTGCATATGCGCTTAAACCCAGATGTTTTGAAATTTCTTACAGATAAACTAAGCGGGGACAGAAGGTTAATTTTTTTTCCAGCATTTCCGGAAACTCACATTAAAGTTCTTGAAAAAAGTTACAAAATTTTGAATTCCAAACTACTCATATTTTGCAGGTACTTTTAATTTTTTCAATGTATTTAGAAACATAGATATTTTTAAATTACTTAGATTTAACTAACTTTTTAAAAATTATTATTATTGAAAAGATTTGAAATACAAAACTTTTATGAAATTTTTTATTAGCCTTTAAGTCTAGAACGAGATATGAAGCTTCAAGAACTGAGAGCTTTTAACAATTTTCATTTAACCCCTTGATTACGGGCCAGGACTGATGATTAACGACAATTTTTATATTCAATCGTGCCACAGTTTACAAAAAATTTTCTTTCTGGTGATTTCCTTTGAAAATAACCTAGTATAAGTGTATGGCAGATATTATTTTTCAAAAGTGGGACGAATAGAATAAAAAAATATATAGTCTACTGGAACGTATATGTCTCGAAATGTAGCCAAAGAGTTAATTAATTCAATTTTCAAAGTTGCGTATGCGTTTAAATGCATATTTGAACTTTTTCAGAAAAATTATATAGGTGAAGAACTTAAAAAAAAAGTTCCATTATTTCCGCGACCTCATTCTGTATAATTGCAAAATATGTCATAAAACTTTATACAAATACGTATATTTAGGAATTACATAGGTTTAAAGGATGGTTTTTATGTTTTTACCGAAAAAGATTAGAACGAAAATTTCTTTTAATATTTTTTAAATACTTATAATCTAGTTAAAATGTTTTAAATTAGGTATCGTGATTTCGTTAATTTAAACTCAAAATTTCTGCCCACAATGACTGACAGTCGTAATATTCATGTATAACGCACACCCCAATTTTAAGAATAAATTTTGAAAGAAAAAAATACACGCGGCATACATAAAAAATACAGTCCTACAAAAACACCTTGCTGATTGAAATGGTTTAAAATTTTATCTTTTAAATATCAGTGATTTACCTATAATGCGAGTCGGAAATTCATGAGGTTATCTTATATTTCTTCTTTCTTTTCAATGGAAAATTTACTATGTTAAACATACTTTAATAATTATTTTTACAAAAAAAAAAATTGTGAAAAAATATATTTACAGAACTCTCATCCTGCTAAACTAAATATATTTAAGATATCGTCTCAAATCTGCATATAGTTTACAAATGAAATCAATAATTTATTTTTTATTTCATTTAAATTAATAATTGTATTTTTTCTTGAAAGTGCTACCATGATATATATATATATATATATATTATGTATATATATATTAAATACATGCACACACACACACACACACACACACACACACACACACACACACACATATATATATATATATATATATATATGTGACTGATTTCTGCCCGGTGTAAATGTTATTATCTTTATTGCCAGCAAACTACACATAACACTTCAGGAAAATAAAAAAAAATTACCTAAAATTTCTCTACGTTTTTGCGACTTTTTTAGCGCAATTATACAGTAATAAATGTTTTTTTTTTTTTTTTTTTTTTTTTTTTTGGTAAATGAAAGGGCATTTTTTGAAATTTTAAAAACAATTTTTTATTTGCAAATTGTTTGAAAAATGGTCCTCTGGTGGCCTTTGATACCGGGAACCGGGGTGTGCAAAAAATGAAGCGTTCTGCGGTACCAGATGAATATCGGAATCTGCTTATCTGTAACAAAAAAAAAAAAAAAAACCTTAAAATTTACGATATTTTGTAGTCATTCTCGGATGGGTTTATTAATTTTTCGATCTTGAAGAAAATGGAGGTCGTTCAAATTTTAAGTTGTCGATTTTAGACAAAAATTTTTGGATTTAAATCGCGCAAAAGAAAAAAATTACAATTCGAATATTGAAAAACGCGGATAATATTCCAAGGGTAATATTCAACTAATATAAGTAAAATGTACTTGATTTCTGTTTGAGTTAATAGCCATGAGCCAATTTTATTAACTCAAATTGCCCGATCAATTACAGAGTCAAATTAAAAGAAAATTGAATAAAAATGTACGAATATTGAGTAACTGAACATGATATGTGCAAAAATCAATGAATAGGAAGCATTATTTGATACAAAAACATATTAAATAAAGAATTGTTAAACAAAAAGAGAAATAGCAGTAAAACATACCGAACCAGTGACATTTTAGCTATCAAAAACCACGTTATCCATTACAAATGCGCGCTGCATATAACTGTTACATTGACAGTTAATAAAATAAACTTTTTTTTACAAATTTAAAAATAATTCATATACACCTATAAATTATTTTTATCTTTATTTCAAAGCAATATCCAATCTTAATAATGATGATAATAATAATGAAAGGAAATTTTTACAGCACAAAAAAAGGAGGAAATGGTACGATATTTAATGATAATCGAATATTGACTACTATATGTCAATGATATTTATAGCAGCTCCATCTATGAGGAAGAAAAAAGAAGATAGCTTTACAATTTATTAATTTGTAAAAAGCATATACTAATAAAAATATTTAATAAAGCAAATATATATATATATATATATATATATATATATATAAAAGTGTGTGTGTGTATGTATAGGTGTATAGGTGTTATATAATTTAAACAGAGTGAATGCGTGAAATGGGAAATTTTAAAATGCATGACTATATTTTTTTAGCCAGTTTATAGCGCATAAGCGAATATTTGAACGAATCAATACAAAATATTTTATTTTCATCATTGAATAAAACCTGTTTTGCAGTTTAAATAAAAAGAAATCGAAAGCTTAGCTCTTGCAAACAAGATATAACATGATATTCTTTCGGTCGTGGACTTTATTTGACGTAAAATAAATTTTACAGAAACAAGTTTACGCAGTTTTTAGTTATTTTTAAAATATTACATGCTCTCAAAATGTTCAAAGCAAGATGGCGCTGATGTCACAATGTTTTCACTGTCATTGGACACAGAAATAAAGTGCGGCAGTAATATCTTTTGACAGGTATTGCTTCTCAAAAACGGAGATCACAGAATCAAAACAATGTAATAAACTGACACCGATTTTTAAAAAGATTTATTTCTCTGTATAAGGTATAGCTTTAATGTCATCTGAGGTTTAGTTTGTTTTTAGGAAAGATATAAATATGCTTATATAAGCATGTAGAAGAAAATGGTATTATCTCGTTAAATATGTACGAGAAAATTTTATTCAAAGGAAATATCCTGAAGAGCATAATAATTTTAAAGATATAAACATATATCATGCATGTTTCAAGATTAGGTAGCAAGAATGTAAACATGCATAGCTCAGAAAATAGCATTATATGCTTTAAAAGACATATTTTCAGATCATTTTCTATGGATATTTTATTTATCAAAATATGAGAAGTTTCATGCAAGAGTAGTGTAATTCACTTATTTTGAAAATTTGAGTTAAATGCATGGAAGGTATATAGATATATCAATCTATATAAAGGAATACCGTTATAAATGGTAGTTCCACGAAATTTTCCTGTAAATAACAACCGAAAGCATTTTCCTCATCATTGTAGCACGTCCAGAAAATTCTCGTTTTTGAGTATTTAAGAAAATGTATCTTACACCACTCTTATATGAAACGACTCGTATATTAAACAGAAGATCTTGAAAATACAGCCGCTATTATAGCAGTGCATTGTTTTATAAACTGAATTAAAATAACTCGAATCACCTTGTGATGCATTCACATATTTTATTTCTTTTTGTTCATTTTAAAATGTTTCAAATTTAACATTTTCCGATTGTGATGGTGCTTGACCATCACAATGAGGAAATATTAAATTTGAAACATTTTAAAATGAAAAAAAGAAATAAAATATGTGACTGCATCACACACCTTGATACGTCTTTTTGAAAAATAAAGCAATCTCTCTATTACCCGAACTGAACTTTCCTTAACTCAAATTTTTAAATTCAACAAAATTTAAAGATTCCTATACTTGTATTAATGCGACGATGCTTTAACCGTCATTGAACACAGAAATTAAGTTAAAAAAAAAACCTTTGGACATGTATTGCTTCTCATAAACAGAGATCATAATAGAATCATTGTATTAAATTGACACTGATTTTTGAAAAGATTTATTTCTCTGTATAATATAAAATTTTAATGTCATCTTATACTTTTTTTTTTCGTGAAATATATAAATATACTTATAAAAGTACGTTGAAGATAATGATATTATATGGTTAAAAATGTACGAGAAATTTTTATTCAAAGAAAATATCCTGAAGAACATAATAAATTTAAACATCTAAACATATATCTCGTATGTTTGAAGATTAAATAGCAAGCATTTAAATATGCATAGTACAGAAAAAGTACTTTAAAAGACATATTTTCAAACCATTTTCTATAGATATTTTATTTAGGAAAACATATGAAACAGAAGATCTTGAAAATACGGCTGCAATTTTAATGGTGCAGTGTTTGATAGCCAGAATTGAAGCGTTTGATAACTCTAAACAATTTGATACGTCCAGTTGAAAAGAAGACCAACCCTCGATTATTCGAACTTATCTTTCCTTAACTCTTTTTTTTTTTTTTCAATATTCCTGTAAGTGTGCTGATGTCACGTTGTTTCCACTGTTGTTGAAAGCCGAAATAAAATTCCAAGAAACTCTTTTGGGGAGTATTGTTTCTTAATAGCAGAGATCATAGAACCAAAACAATGTAATAAACTGACAGTGATTTTCGAAAAGAATTTTCTTTCTGTGTATAAAGTACAACTTTAACGTCATCTGAAGTTTGTTTGTTTTCGTTAAATATATAAATATACTTACGTATGCATGTAGAAGATAATTATATGGTCTCCTTAAAATTGTATAAGGGATTTTTATTCAAAGGTAATATTTCGGAGAGCATGTTATTTTTAAATGTATGTCTTGCATGGTCAAACATTAAATATGTGTAGTTTGTTATAGTTTAATATTCAAAAAGAAACATTATGGGCCTTAAAATACATATAGTTAGTTTATTTTCCATAGATATTTTATCTTTTCAAGCCTTTTAGACAGAAGAGCGTATTCACTAAAAAGGATTTTTATTTCAGTCTCTTGTTAATCGATTTTCACCTGGGCTTTACTGTACTTCCAATTGACAAATAAAGCCATCCCTCGTTTGCTTGATTGGATTGACAGATTAACAATAAAAAATTTCAAAAACTTTTCTGGATATAGCAGAAACGTTTACAAAAATGCAATGTAACTTCATAATTACTCACGACTTCGGAACCATTTCCTTTATCTCCAAAAATAAATTGGAAAAGGATCAATCAGAAAACTAAAAAATAATAAGTTAGATGAACAGAAATATTTCTGAAATAAAACAGCTCCTTTACTGCTAGTAAATTCTGGAAAATATATATTTGTTTTACTTTTACTTCTAAAAAAATTTCTAAAGGAAAAGTTTTCAGAAAAGTGGTTAATTATGAAGTTACACTGAGTTTTCTTAAAATTTTATTCGATATCAGGAAGTTTTTAAATTTTTTTACAGCGTATGTTTTGTAGCTAAATGCCACCTCGATTAAAACCGGACAACAATGACAAATTTCATACCCAAAACATAAGCAAATCGTTATTTTAACGAAGTTATACAATAATATTTAATGTGATCTCATGAAAAATAAATATTACAGCTATTATTTTAAATAATAAGCTTCTTGAATTTACCTTTAAAAAAAAAAAAAAAAAAAAAAACGCAGCGTGCCGTCCAAGCATTTTTGCAAAAGGCGGAGGTCAGATAGACCAATAAATTACAAACCAAAGCCATAAATAAATAAATTTTGATTATGATAAAAACTATTTAAAATAATAATCTAAATGTTTCATACTTAAAAAATATAACTAGATCTTCCGATCCCCCCAACCCCCCTTTCTTATACAAGTAAACAAACTCCAAAAACAATTCTGGAATTTCAACATGTGTTTTACATATTTCTCCCCCTGTCATAAAAGTCTTGTAATAATTCATATTTCGCAGCCATTTGGAAATATTATTATTTTACTCCCACCCAGCTTTACATTGTTCCACTGACTTTGAAAATTAATGACGTAACTCGCCAAAGAATGTCGTCTGTTCATTTTTAAAGGGGAAAAAAAGGGCGAAAACATTTTACAACAAAAGAAGTTAGAATTCTTACACCAGATACTATTACTAAACTGCAATCAAAACTGTCAGAAGAGTAAAATATGTTATCCGAAATAAGAAAATTTTAAGCGCAGAAGTTTACTACACTGTGTAGAAATATAGCATGCTGCTTCGAATTTAGTTTATGCTTGAAAAATAAATATATTCTGAATATTTTTTTTTCTTTACTTGCAAAATTGAGTTGTCTTTTAAAACTTTCTAAACTTTAACTAAGACTTTAAATTATATTTTGACTTAAATCACGAGGGAAACACTGCAGTTGTTTAAAATGTTTACTTTAACTGAGATAAAATAAAGAAAAATTATATTAATGTTTCATCAGATATATGACTTCAAAAAGAGTGTTTCAAAAATATCGGACCAAATTTGAAATGAACTTAGAAAATCCAAATTAAAATTTTTTTCCAAAGAATATAAGTTTGGAAAAATGTATTCAGGTAATAGAGGGCGCTATATATATAATATCGTTCTTGTGGAATAAGGCGTCATACCCAATACCTATTTTTACCGCATATACATTATTGCACGAGTTTAAAAATTAATTATGCAATATGAGGACTAATGCCACTCTTGGTTGAAAGATGATGTCTATATCAATTTATAATTTAGTTTATGTTATGTAATGCAATATCCTCCATACACTCAACAACATACACTGATATATTTCGTGGATTTGAAAAAGAATTTGCGTCCAGAAATGCATCTCTTATGTAGCAAAAATGTCTGTTTCATTTTTTTTTTATTAGTATGTCATTTTTATGATTTTCAAAGTCTTTTCTTATTCGGTTTCCCAATGAATTCAATGGCTGACAGAAAGTTTCGAAATTATACCATGAAGCATATTTTTGCAATGCGTTCGGGACAGGATGCTTCACGTCACAATATTATCCAGTAATGAATCGAAAACTGTCGAACTAATGTTATCTTCTGATCCAAATAGTGTCTTTTGTCACTTAAACTCAGAATTTCCGGACAGGTATTTTTTTTATCCAATATTTAAAATTATTGATAACATTTGTTTACCATCATATAAAATTTAGGCAATCCTTTTAAAAACAATCTTTATATATAATGTGTATAAAATCTCAAATGTATTATAGTGTATTATAATATTATAGTGTAAAATGCTGGTATATGGATACCTGATAAAATCTTTTCAGGAAGCAGTGAATTGAATCAATACTAATTCAATCAATAATATAAATAAATATTCTTTTATAACAAAATACTCATACTTTAAAGATTTAAATTATTATGACGTTAGAAGAGTCGAAAAGTTAAAATATTATAAAATGAAAACAAAATAAAAGATCATAATTACAAATTCAGCCATAGTATCAACTTGTTCAGTACACCAGGATAATAATTTCGGCCTACTAGTTGGACATCTAATAGAATATTCAAAGTTGTTTATTTCTCAGAAATTGAATTACATACTTATTAAACGCTGCATAACTGTAATCAATTTAAAATTAGTTTATGTATATGTATTATTTAACTTAGTATTAAGCAGCTTTCAAATATTTGTTCACATTAAGTGATTTGATTTTGATATAATTAACAGACAAAATCATTACCATAGGATTAGTTTATACATGCATGCGATATTATCAGTAACGCGCAGTTATTAGAAGATATCCTAATTTAATATAACTGAGCAGTTCCAGGGAGTTAATTATCTTTAGAAAGGTTAAATAGTTATTATCTAGTACAACACATTTAATAAAGTGAAATATAAAGAATAATTAATTTGAAGAGAGTCAAAGCAATTATGTATTTAAGTATCATATTCAAAGTAAAGAACTGAATAGAATTGTCACTGCATTACCATGTATGAGTTTACCAAAGAAGTTATATACATTTGTTGTTAATTACTGAAAAAAACCCTAATGAATTTATTTTAATACAAATGCATAATTTCTTTATATTTCTTTTCTAGTAAAAGTTTTACACAGAAATATAATTTTGTTATCTTAAAAGCAAGCATTTTATGTGTTATTATTATTATTTTTTTAAACTTTAATACTAATGTGATAATATAAATACAGCGTGAATTATAAATCACTAACTTACTTTCAGTAAATAATATTTAGTGCTATCCAGTTGTTATTTGATTATTTTTGTACTGCTATGATCATTTTATTTTCTGATGTGGGCCAAATAGGACGTGGATTCTAGTTTACAGAGGATGGTAAACCATTACAAAGATATCAGCCAAAATCAGAAATAGAGCACGCTACTTCTCGATTAGTAATCAGCAACGGACTCACCATGAAAATAAACTTTGCATTTGTTGAACTTGCCATTATTAGGGCCGTAGTATGACTAGATATTACCTACAAAATAAAAAATAATAAAACCCCTACTCATCTTTTTACATTATACTCTGTTGAATTTATGAATATTCCTATATTCGGTAGAAGATATAAAATATTCATAAAATATGTAGTCTGATTTACATGGAAAAAATCTAGTCACATTCCTGCTTCTGTTTATATGATTGCAGATTGCAGTTTGTTCTATTGCAGATGTGAACCATAATAGTTTTTAGCCTAAAAATGGGCAATTCCTTTTTATCAAAATACTTACCCCTTCCCCTTTTATATAAAACAAATTCATGGTGTTTTTGAAAAGCAATAGGCTTTAAAGAACTTTTGTACTAGATTTCGCAACTTTTATTCCGATGAATTTGAATACAATAAACTTTGTTTTGTGCCTCGTTATATTAAGATTTCAATTGTTTCATCGCAAAAATGTTATATCTTTCGCAGAAAAAAAAAACTAAACAAAAATACAATAATATTAAAACTTATTAGAATTAAATGCATCTTCACTGATAAGGATCAGTTTGCATGTAAAAAAAAAAATAATAATAACTTTTGTAATTGATTATATATAAGAATTTTAATTGTATGTTCAAAGATATATTATATTTTTTGCACAAAAAGTAAAATAAAATACAATGCAATAAAAACTTACTTGATTTAAATACAACTTCACTGATAAGGATCCACTTCGACGCAAACATCAGCTCAACTTTTACATATTTACCGATTCTGTGGTACAGCGGAATGGTTACGTTCCTCGCATTTTCAAAATACACATCTGGCATGTAGGAGAAGTTGACTGGAGGTCCATTAAAATATTTTCCTCCTATGCTGAACCATATTCTTGCAGATGTGAACACTTGCACCTCTTTTGTGTGCATGTTGTTGCAGTAGAAATACGCATCGGAAAAATTTCTAACTTGATCGAATGTGAAAATTATCTCTATAGGTCGTGAAAAAGATGAATCGTTCTTCCAACCGACCCATTCATAACCTAGAAGAAAAAAAAAGTTATTTTTATTATGTAGTTTTTAAAGAAACAAATTTACACCAAATTATAGAAAGAAGCTTCTTCATATTTAAAAAGATCGTGTTAATAAACAGCTAGTTTTAAAAGGAATTACATTATAGTTCTCTGGCATCAGGTTAAGCCAGTATAAAATATAGAAAAAGAAAAAGGGGCCACGACAAGAGTAGGATACTATTATAATGATGATGAAATGGTCTTTATACAAAATATAATGTTTATTCGAGTATTTTTTGAAATTTTCCTATAATTTATTTGGCATGAAAATTAGGGGATGCAAAAAATACGAGAACTACTTTGGAATTCCTTAACATTGACAAAAACCATTGCTCCGCAAAATATTTGATACATTTATGTCATGCATTATACTGCTGTAGCCGATAAGTAGCAGATGTGAGATAATTAGTTTTGTACTGCATGTTGACTATGCAATCTAAATTCAAACAATGCTCACACAATTGTACAACGTCTGTCTGAGCCAAGTCAACGGAAAATTTATAACCCTGTTTATATAATAAAGGAAGCCAGTTTCATTTTGCTATAAATTAGAAACATTTATAATCCCCTAATTTTTGCAATAACTGAAATAGGTTTTTATTATATCATCGCGATTTTATTCTATTTTAACATGATTTACTATTTCATGAGACTTTTAGAAATCAGATTATATAATAAAGTAGGTGAATGCTTATAATTATCGCATGATCACATTTTCTAAGTTCATATCCTACGTTCATCGCGAAAGCACTATCTAACATTGAAGTCTATCGCTCAATCATGGACATTTTATATCAACGACATGTACTTATTCATGACGCACGTCTGATTCTATTTAACTTATAATTTAATCAAAATTTCATTTTACTGCAATATGAATTGCCGTTCTATATGGCATGCAGAAATAAAATGGTGTTTCATGAAGGAAATTATAAGATCGGTGTATGCTTTTAAACATCGTATGCTTGCTTTCACAAAATTCCTGTTTTACATTCATCTTGATATAATTATCTCACATAGACCCCTATCATTCTACCATCAGTTCATGGGACCCGAAGCCAACAAAAGGCCGTGACACTTTTACACATCTCTGCTATCACGTGATCAATATAGGCTTAGTTTCTACCAATTGTCGAACTGATTTTTATTCTACTTTAATCACAGGGCATCGGCATTCAATTATCACAACTTCTGTATATCCTAATGATGTATATGGACGACGCACCGGTAATACTATTTAACACTAATAATTTCATTACGATTTCATTTTATTCCAATAAGATGTATTGTTCCATATGGCAATTAGAAATTTGGTTATTTTTCACGAGTGGTAAAAATAAGTAGGAAAGATATTTACAATTATCACTTTTACAATATTAACTTTTCTACAACTTTCATGTTTACTTTATCACGATAGCACTATCTGAAAGAGACGTCCACAATATATTCATGGACATAAAAGTATCATAGCGATGTGTACTGATGACTAACGATGCTATTTAATTTTGAATAATTTCATCATCGTTTCATTTTATTACAACATTATTAAGAGCGCTTTCCCATTTACCAACAAATCACCGATAAATCGTACACGATTGTCGTTATCCAACATTGGTGAACGCAACATGCACTCATATACACTAAGCGCTTTTCCACCTACCGATTCGATGACGATTTTGTCGTCATAGTGTATATGAATGCGTTTTACGTGCAAACTATGTCGGATAACAACAATCGTGTGCGATTCATTGGTGTCGTGTAGATAAATCAAAAAGCGCTTTTAGTGTTACGGTATCTGGAAATCGGATGATATTGCACGCTTGGATAAATAAGATCGCTGCGTAGTTAGAATCATAGCATGCACACTTTTTCGTCTTACTTCATCATTACTGATGCACTATTTGATGCACCTATGCACTATCTCTATTTTTGATTCTTGGGAATTTTTTTAAAATCAAAACTTCGTTTATTGGTGATACAGTGGTGGTACTATTTATCTTTTAGGATGTGTTTACTGAGTAGACTCTTATTTATAAATTATATTACAGTAGTTATTAACCTCTAAATAAGTGTGTTTTATATATCATTTCATTCAATAGTTTTCAAAATATTTTTTTAGTATTAAATTACTTTAATAGTTTTTGAAACATGAAAATTTAAAACAGAAGTAACAGAAAATGGATTGTTAAATAAGCATTTTAAAAATCGCAAATGCTGGAGATCAAAATTTAATTTTTTTCTAAGTAAAATGAAATAATAAATCTTTATTTCTTCAGGACTGATTTTTATTCTTGAGCACTAGATTACTTGAAGAAACAATCTATGATCTTTTGTTTTATTAAAGATAAATGAAATGACTTAAAAAATGCTCCAAGTTTTTTTAAAGAGTTATTAGATGACATAATTAGTTTAAAATGAATAATTTTATAACAATTCCCTTTTTTTCAGCGAGAAATTTGAATTGATGAAAGTAATTTTGTTCAATAAAAGAAAACTATTTTCCATTAAATTAATGAATGTTTGTACGACTTTATTCAAATAAGAATTTCTTCTTGAATTGTTTTCTCAAGTAATTCTTTCGATTTCCTTTGTTTTTAGTGTCTTTATTATTGATTAATCGAGTTAATGAGACAAATTAATAATACACAGAAAGTTTTACGAATATTTAATTCGAAAAAAATATATATTTAAATGCTAAATTTTCGAATAATTAGTTAGGAATTTATGAATGACAAAAGTTTGTTATTCGGTACATTATTTGAATTTATCTGTTCTTGATTACATCTGGTAACACAGCACGGTGTTTTATAAAAAACTTCTTAAGTTTAAAATTCAATAATTCATTATAATCAATAAAATATATTCATTACCTAATACATAAATATAATGAAGAAATAAGTGACTCGTTTATGAGAAAGATCATAAATTTTATATATGTGTTAGTACATACTTTTACATATATCTAAATTTAAAGATAATTCAAACTTTCGTCAATAGATGGCGTTGCAGTTACTCATACTGTAAGAATGCTCAAATTAATGTGTAAAACTGCATTAAAGGTTTCTCAATTGTAGCATTCTTACAGTTTTAAACAGCGCAGTGCCATCTATTGATGAAAATGTGAACTATTTTTAAGATTACTGTATAGAGGACTTATGAAATACTTGACAAACATGTGACTTACTTTATGTTTTTATTTATTATAGTTATCGAAATAGTGAATTTAAAAGTTAGAGAGGCCTTACTGAATGTTCTCTAACTGTAACTAGATTTTTATAAAGTATTTTTGGTTAAAATTTACAAATCTGATTCCAGTAGGCTTCCATGAACATCAATTTATATAATATATAGATATATATTATATATATTATTATACTTATTATATATATATATATATATATATATATATATACATACACACTAGTGTGCAAAACTTAAGCAACAACCACAAAATGCTAATTTCTGAACATGCGAGTACTCAAAAGGAAATTCTATAAACAGTAAGTGTAGAAAATAAGTACTACCCTAATAGCAAAGACAGTCGATGTGAAGTCTTCTTGATATCACAAATGGTCACAATTGTCACAGTCACTACAATGAACAGAAATGTGATATCTTTTATTCGTCTCATTTTTACTCTCAGTTGTTCACTCCACTGAACAGTCACTATGACTGCTGCTTTTTGACGAGTCACCAAGTGACTTTACAATGAAGTCACCTTGTGACTCTCATGTGACTGTCATTTTGACACTCCATTGTAAAGTCATCATGATAGCTGTTCTGTGACGAGTTCCCAAGTGACAGAAATTGAAATCATCTGGTGACTTTTCAGTGTCGGTCACCGGAAAGTCACCATGTGACTTCATTGTGACATTATTTGGCGACTCATCACAATGCAATGTTCACAATGACTTCAAAGTTCAGTCTTCATCTGACAGTAACTTGAGAATCACAAGGTGACTTCATTGTAATGTCACCTGGTGACCCATCACAAAACGACAGACACAGTGACTTTTCAGTGTTAACAATCATTTGAGAGTAATAATGAGACGAGTGAAATATCCCATATTTTGATTCACCGTAGCGATTGTGACACTTGTAACGATATGTGACGTCAAGGTTACTTCACATCGACTGACTGTGCTGTTAGGGTAGTACCTCTTTTTTACACTTGCTCTTCATAGAATTTCCTTTTGAGTACTCACGTGTTCAGAAATTAGCATTTTGTGATTGTTGCTTAAGTTTTGCACACTAGTGTATATATATATTTGCAATTCATTCCCTCTGTTTAGTTATGCTCATATATCTAGTTCATGAAGTGCACCAATATCTTTTTTAATCCAATTGGATTTCGCACTTTATGATTAAATTTCAAGTTTTAATCTCTTTATTATGGGTAAGGTTTCTTTCCTTTTTAATATTGTATTTATTTTTTGATCTTTAAGATTTTTTCACAGGTTTTATTCATTGGTTATGAGTTGGTAGTCCCAAAATCATATTCTTTAGCAATGTTATGGCTAATATGATGATGAAACCACTCATTTTATTTGTGGTATTTAGGCATTTGGGACTTGATAATTCTGTCTAAATTCCACAAATTTCATTTCATTCATTCAATTTCATTCATTGAATTTTTAATTTAATTTCTTCTTCTTTTAAATAAGTTTTGGGTATCTATATTCAGAGTGTTGGGGAATACTTTCGTTGTCAACTAATTACTACATACTAAATCATATTTTCAGAGTTTAAGTTGGTGTTATGGTAATGTTTCATTAATGGTTATATATATATATATATATATATATATATATTTATATATATAATGCAATTTTAATTAATTTATTGGGGAAATGGCAATGTAATCAGTTATTTAAGAATTTTACAAAATTAAGTTCTTAACTGTATAGTAGATTTTATAATGAGATCGTGGCTTTATACAGAATTTTTTTTTTCTAGAGAAAAGAACAGGATTGAATTGAGAGTGTAGAAACATTTGAATGTATTTTTTACAATAATCGATATTTACTGTATCTTCTAATTTCTGAAAAGAAAAAAAATAAACTTGGCACGTTTATTATTGAAAAAGCATTTCGTTTGAAGTTTGAGTATATCATTCTGTAAAAATTGCACGTGATATATATATAACAATAGTATATATGTGTGCGTGTGTGTGTTTATAAAGGGAAAACTTATTTAAATGTAAACTTACTTAAAATTGCCAGAAATCCTTTAAAAAAGAGTTATATATATATATATATATATATATATATATATATATATATATATATATATATATATATATATATATATATATATATATTTAATGCAGTATATTGTTGGCATCTTGCAAACAATGGGTGTTTCATTTGGAGTCGAATTGATTTTCATTTAATTTTGTATTAACCATTTCGAGTAAATATCCATTTTCCAGTTTCTTCAGTACAGTTAAAACTACAGCCTTTTACTCTTCAAAGTGCTCTCAATTTTTTCAAAAACTAACTTATGTTAGCATTATCTAAGATTTATTAATTGATTTATGGAGAGACATCAATAAGATACAGAAACTTATACAAATACTATAAAAGTGAGGAAAAAGGGAAAACAGAATTAAATATATATACATTATACCTATATTTTTTTTTATGAACGATAAACTTTTGTTATTCAGTACATTATTTAAATTTATCAATTCTTGACCAGATCTGGTTATTGGCATCTTGAAAAAGATTTGAATAAGAAGTTTTTCATTTTGAATCAAATTGATTTTCAGCTTCTATAACATTTTATATTTTCACTTCGATTGAATTTCCATCTCGGAGTTCGGTGAGTACAGATAAAACTACAGTCTTCCACTCCTTGAAGCTCGTCCAGAATTCTTCTTCAAAACGGAAATTTGTAGACAGTGTCTTTTCGGGACAAATACTATATTGGCACCTGAATACCTCAGTTGCGGAAATGAATAAGGGTGTAAGAGGGGAAAAAAACGAAATAAAAGACCTTGATACTGTCATAAGTACTTCTCGACGTTGAAAAATAGGGGAGAAAGATGTAAGTTTCTCACCGTCACGTGCTGTTACAGCTCATTTAGTAGCTGTTCGATAGCTCGTTGTTACGAATCCCCCACTGGTAAATGGTGCAAGGTCCGTTGATTTGAAATCTAGAAAAGCATATGGATGCGTTTATAGATATTTGTCGAGTTTTGTAGATTTCTTCAGGCATTTTTTTTTTTTTTTTGAAGTAGCTTATCAAAAAATAAAGACCCTAATAAAAAAAGATAAAATATGTGAAAGAACCTCTAAGTAATCTAATGTTTTTATTTTTATTTATTTATTTATTTTTTTTAAATGACTCGATTTCTCGATTCCAAGTGAAATAATTTCAAAGGGGAAAAAATGTGAAAAGTATGAAGGGTGTAATAAAAACTGATGAACAAATTAAAACAATTCTAGAAGGTTGAATATAACATCAGTTTGTAGAAATATATTGCATCTAGTTGTCTTAAAAACTCACAGATAAGAACAATCATATCAAATTTAAGGAAAAACTGCTCTAATTAGCATTACAGAGTACAATATGAATAAAAGTTTATTTAAGAGATGATTATAGGCTATTGGGATGCTTTAATATCATATTCCACATTATATTCCTATACGCCTAATATTGCAACACAACATAGCATGGAAGCACTACTGCTTTCGTTTTCGTTTCTGTAACATTATTTAATTCGTAGGATGATTTGCATTCGTGTGACTTGAAATATAGTATAACAACTTGTAAATCATAGATATCAATAATCTCTATCATTCTTCTGTTTTAATTAAAAATCAGTAAATTTTGAGCTCGATTATCTCGGGAACTAATGATCGTAGCAATTTTCTATCTAAAAATAAGTTGAATAAGTAAAGAGTTATAAGTATAACAGGATTTACGCTATGATTACTCTAAACTGGAAGTAAAACAATATTTTGGTTGGAATAGGAATAGTAAGAAATATTCAGAACTAATTATTTTATATGAATAACGTTAGTGCTTAATATGTAACAAATGCAAACACCGAGACATAATACACTTCACTAATTGCTAAAACGTGTTAAATAAAACATAGCTGATGTAAATATCATACCACAACATAGTGAAAAACATAGCGTTTTTAAGTACAATAGAAAAATCTCAGCACTTGTAAGATTATATCAAGAAGAGGCCATCCAAGTAAATTTCAATGAAAGCAATATATAATATTCAATATGTAACGATGCAATATTATTTAACTTACAAAAGTATGGGTTGAAATACTCCATGGTTACGAGTATGGAAATAAACATCAAAGTAACTAAACAAAAACACTAAAGTAAAATAACGGGAGTAATCTGAAAGAGAACGTGAAAAACGTGAATGATTATAACATTTCAAATCATTGCATTATAGATCGTGCAAGTATAGAACATTCTCATTTGTCTTGAAAAAGTCTTCATTGAAGTCGAAACATGTAGACAGTTAATGTATATATAGTATATATTACCTTTTTTGGTTTTTAATTAAAGGAATTAATGGAATAACGTTTGTGCTAGTTGAACTAAATTGAGTTTCGAGTAATTAAAATAAGTACTGGAAGTATTATGGATCATATGTTCCCTTCCTACTGAAATATAATGGAATTTTTATCTTAAATTATATGTTATCTGGTACGGAATGACTGCACCATTTAAATCCGAGAATGCCACGCATTTAAGCGAATGAATCCTACGACTTACATAAAATTGAAAATAGATTATTTACAAGCCTTTATTGTAAGATATTCGAGGAAAGTTCATACTTATTAAAGTAACTGAGAATTTAAAATTTAATTAATACGAGGTAAAATTTTTATGTTCTGTTTAAATTTTTCAGATCCAAACAAAACAAGCTACACTACACAGTTTAATGAACTGCCTTACCTCTCCCCATGCCAGATAGGTTTTGCTTAAAGCTATCATCTCCCACTACTCCATCGGTCAATTGTCCAAGGCCTTCTTGAAGATAGCTGTCATCTTTCATCCCGTCGTAAGTTTTGTCCGACAGATCAATTTCGACTCCTCTTCTCTCTCCCTGAGGCATGGAGTAGGATATAAGCCCATCTACAAAGAACAAAAAAACAATCCTTAATTTCACAGAAATTAAAAAAGACGTACGGCTTCTTTTGTATCACATACAATTTGGTTAATAGTTTAATGAACAGAAGCAATTTTTTCTATGCCATACAATAAAATAAAGTAAAATATTGTTTTCATGGAGCATTTCAATTGTTTATTTGAATCGTTTTTTCAAGGGTTATTGTAATTGTCTTTTCAATTAAAATTCAGTGCATTGGAATCATAATAAAGCCATAAAAATAATTTATTTTAATTTATTTTGTTAACATTAAGTTATTATTTTTTATTCTTGATTTACTATAATAATCATTTTATTGTAATTTTACTGCTGTAGCATAACGACAATGATAATAATAACAATAATGATAGTCATTATTATTATAATTATTACTCAATGCAATTTTTTAGCATAGCTGAATTTCTTGAATTATCGTCTGTATAGGTGACATCTGTATGCTCTAGTAGAGAGAAAAGGAGAGGACAGGAAAAGATGGTGGCATCGTGGAGCTACCAGCAGTCTCACCACTGCAACCGTGTTACCACAGCCAGCTACACAGTGGAGTATTTGATGCAAAATCTTGGCCAAAAATGCAGAAATTAAAATTTTCTCAACAATTCTAAAGAGCATATTTTATAATAGCTGACAAGCTGGCTAACTGGTGCATCGATCTATGTGTATTTCAGGAGTTGTGAATCATATCCGGACATGGAAAAAAAATCATAAGAAAAAGAAATTCTTATAAAGTATTTTACAAGAAAAAATAATTTTTAAGTTTTTTTAAAAAAATATACATGTTGTAAAAAATTTTTCAACTATCACCAAAAATTCAAAGTTTTCAAAAAATATTTACAAGTTAACAAAAATATTTTTGAAAATTAACAGAAAAATGGATGAAAAAAAAATTCATTGTTTTCTAAAAATATATACAAATTAGAAAAAAAAATTAAAGTTTTCAAAAAATATTTACATGTTAACAAACAAATTTCAAAGTTTTCTAAATAATGTATATAAATTACTAAAGAAAGTTTTCTAAAAAATATTTACTTGTTAAAACATAATTAAAAAATTCTCTAAAAATGTTTACAAGTGAACAATAAGTTTAACTTACGTTTAGAAAAAGTTAAAAATACAGATAAACAACATCAAAAGTAGAGTACCTAGCAAAATAAGTGCATTACTTTTTAAAAACCCGTTTCATTACAGTTTCAGTTTAATAAATAAATACATCAATTTTACTGAATTTTTCAGCTATGTATCTGTCTGAAGCAAAATGAAGAATTGTTATAAAGATCTTTATAAGTACGTATTTCAAGTGAAACATAAATTTCTTTGAAATGCCGAACTCTAATTTTTAAAACATCATATTAAGACATAATATAGACAACATTTATTTTTTTTTCCACCTTTCTATATAAATTATAGTAAACATTTTCTTAAAATATAAACACATTCATCAAACAATTTATTTAGTTGAAATCTATCGCAATACATATCCTGAAGTTTATTTTTTCTTCTTTCTGTCAACCTAAACTATATTTTTGTACTAAAATGTGAGGTAAAAGAATTTGACATTCATATTTTAAATTAACCGCATTCAGATAGTTTTGTATTCATCTACAGAAAATGTAATTGAAGCTTATGCTACTTACATAAAGAAAAATATTTGCATTTTGAAAGGCTACTTTGAAAATGTAAATATGAGAACTATTAAGTAAAATAACTTATTTTAGATGAAAATGCAAAATTTTTCTTTTGAACCATGAAAGAAAAGCACTGGAAAACGCGCTTGTGCGAACCAAACACAATTTGTATTTTGAATGGTTTTAGGGAAGGCCATTTAATCGAATTCTTATTTGAAATACACGTTTTACTTTATTTATACTTAAAATCGATTTAGAAAATTGTGTTGTGAGAGGTAATAAATATGAAAATGACACGATCTTTGATGCTGCATCCATCACAAAATATAAAAAAAGATTTTTTTTTTTTGTCTTCCCTTCCTGCAAATTTTCGGTAGAGAGGGGGAAGCTCTGTCTTGGAAATGTATTACAACGGTGCTAGGAAAACTTTTCTTTCTACCAAATCCTTGGGAAAATCGCCAACTGAGGGAACTGGGGGAGTGAATATCCAGAAAAAGTATCGGCGCCCCTTTTGTATGAGTGGGTGGTGTCTCCTCAGAAAGTGATTGAGGACATCTCCTCAGAAAAAGGATGTGTTCACTGAAAATTGGGGTTTGCTTCTGTAGAAGATTCGCCTTTTCATTTTGCAATATAATGAAGGTGTGGGAGGCACTGCTGAATCATGTACGGAAAAAAAAAGAGAAAAAAGAAAGGTTCGCCAATCGTTTAAGAAAGGCGCCAATGGTGATTTGAAGCACAAAAGACGTGATCAGCGGTGGGATTGTTGGATTTTTTGGAGGAAAAACTGAGCAATTTGTTTCAAAAGAATGAAACGAAAGTGGTATTCGTTTGGTATAATATCAACAAATTCGATGTCTGGGGATATATTCTACTTCTGAATTACTTTTGTGGAGTTTTGCTGACATATATTACAAACCGCCATAAAATATCATTTTTGTAAGATTTGGCAGAAATGTTCGGAAAAATTATTGCGATTAGACTAAAACTCATATAACATAATTGTACTTTCTACCATTTACTAAAATATCTTTAGAATATAAAATATATCAGGTCAAAATAATAACCTAAAACATTTGTTTTGAAATTGGCTATTTAAATTTATACGTAAGTTAATAATGTTAGCTGCTAAAAATATATCAATACAATGCATTTTCATCAGTTTATATTTTTAACACAGCACATCATGCATGCATTATTAAATATTTATTTAATGTTCCAACCTTGTTTCTCGTCTTATTTTGAATGGTAGTTTGACGCACAGTTTAGCCTGAAGAAGGTCTGTCAATCGTTTAAGAAAGTCGACAGTAAAGGTAACAAAATTAGCGGTGGGTTGTAGAATTTTCGGAGAGAAAAACTGAGCAATTTGTTTAGAAAGCATGAAATAAAAGCGGTATTTATTTGGTATAATATTTACAAACAGGGTCTTCTGTGAAGCCAGGAAAGCCCAATATCATTTACGCCCCCCCCCTTATTTCGGAAAAAGTTTTCTATATCCTATATGTATGAAATCTCAGCAATGCTATAAATATTATAACTTGGAGTGGCTTGCTCGAGTTCAAATATGCTTCACTAAACAGCTGTTTTCTATGTTCACTGTATACACTATAGATAAAGAATATTTTTAGTATTACATAGTTGTAGTATGTTCAGTTTCCCATGTAGTTTCTAACCAACACATCGGGATGCCTATAGATCACATAAAATTTCCCTGCTAGAGTGCTAGTTAAGTTTCCTGAAATGGTGTATATTTCTTCTTACATTAGACAAACTTTCCCTTATAAAAAATAAATAAATAATATATATATATATACCTAAAAAAAAAATGTAAAAAAACTAAAAATGGAAATTAAACTCATTTTACATTCATTTTGGGGGCCCTCTAAATCAGGCCTTACCAACAAATTCGGTGTCTAGGGACATATTCTACTTTTGAATTACTTTTTACCATATATTGCGAACTGCCATAAAATGTCATTTTGGTAAGATTTGGTAAGATTCGGTGGAAAAGTACCTTAAATTTGCAGCAATTAGATCATTATTTGGGGAAGTTGATGCAGCTTAATTGTACTTCCTATCGTTTACTAAAATGTATTTAGCACAGAAAACAAATATATAAACGAAATATTAATGTAAAACATTTGTTTTTGCAATTGACAATTTGAAATTCTGCAAGAGTCCGGTAAGAGATTTAAGATTAAGATTCGGTGGAAAAGTACCTTAAATTTGCAGCAATTAGATCATTATTTGGGGAAGTTGATGCAGCTTAATTGTACTTCCTATCGTTTACTAAAATGTATTTAGCACAGAAAACAAATATATAAACGAAATATTAATGTAAAACATTTGTTTTTGCAATTGACAATTTGAAATTCTGCAAGAGTCAATAATATGAGGAGCTAAAAATTCTTCATTGCAGTTCATTTTCACCAACTCATGTTATTAACACTGCTAATATTATTAATTATTTATTTAATACTTCAAAGGCTTCTAATACGTCTTACTAATACGTCCTCTTTCTGTTCTTGTACAGAGGGTGTTTACACATAAGGTATCTGCAAGTAATATGGCCACCCTAAAATTATAATTTTTTAAACGGTAATAGTAACTGGTTTACAAAATATCAATTGAATAACAAAGCAGACCCTTTTTAGCACTAGAATAATATATTAAAAATTTAAACTAGTCAAAATTTGTACTTGTTTGTTTTAAAAAAAAGCGAGTTGATGAATGTAATATGGCCACATGCAGGTAATATGCCCATAGTTGAAGTAAGATGAAAAAAATATATCAAACGTTTAAAAAACAATAATTGTTACAAAACCAAATTTATTATTTGAAAATTTATAAAAATAATAAAAAACTATGAAAAAAATTTAAAAACAAATTTTGAAGCAATTATAAAATTTTTACGGTAAAAAATGTTTTTAATTTAATTTTAACCGCACATGTAGGGCAAACTTTTTTTTTTTGCATTTTTACTGATAAGTCCAACATTTTTCTCGTGCACATAATTACGACAAACAACACATAATCTCACATCTATAGCTTTTTCCACTTGCCTGGCCACATTGCCAACAAAAACCAATTTTATAAGAGTTCTCGTTATTCTGTCGACACACTCCGATATTGAAATTCGTTTATGCAGTTAAAACAGCACTATGCAATCTAAAATATCATGTATACAAATAATCATAAACACTTTTTTAAATTAAATAAATAACAAACCTACCAGAGACAAATTTATAACATGCCAACGTAACTAACAGCAAAACAACGATGTCTGCTCTCTCGTGCACGAAGTGCACTAAGATGCGGCATAAGCGGGGCTAAACCAACTGTTCTGACTTCCTTCGACTGAATTAAAGTGCCATTTTTTAAAATATTTCACTCAAACTATTAACAATATTACGAATTGGTCATATTAGTATCAGATACCTTATTGGGAACGATTTTGACAACAAAAATAAAATACATAAATTAAAACAATTATTTTTTAATAAGTTCTATCTGGTAGCCCTTGTTGTGGATTATCATATTGCAGCGGGATTTCCAAGATAGTAGAGTTTTAGGTAAAATTGGAAGTGGAATTGTGTTCCATTTCACCAACATACATTTTCAGAGTCAACTCAATGTAGTTTGTCGGTTTCGCAAGAGCTTGTTTTGATTGTCTAAATGCACAGTAATCCATTGGTAAAATAATATTGCCAATATTACCCAAGATTTAATTAAAATACATCCAATATTAGCCAATATAAATAAAAAATACAATCGGTATTTTACAATGCAAATAATATTAACCTAATATTATTATGTACCTAGGATTGCTTTTCTTAAATTTAAAACAAAAAATTGGAAATTT
This sequence comes from Maratus michaelseni, assembly GCA_963931845.1. Classification (NCBI taxonomy): domain Eukaryota; kingdom Metazoa; phylum Arthropoda; class Arachnida; order Araneae; family Salticidae; genus Maratus; species Maratus michaelseni. The sequence goes on from OZ007588.1 coordinate 207,298,979, forward strand.
TTCTGTAGAAATATTTATAAACATTCTTTAACCCTCTACCTATGTCGCTAGGTTTCTCTCCTCTAATTATAATTAGAATAATAATGAAATGAAGAATTATATATTTAAATGTGTATTCGAAACGAAAGCTAATTGAATTCGGCATTTACGCAAAAGTAGCAAATATTGCCCCAACTCAAATTACATTTGAATAGTCACAAATAGTGCAATTTTGAGATGATCGAATTGGGTTCGGTTAACACTAATAATAGATTAAAGAAAAGATGACTAATTTCTCTTTGAAAATTATCCATCGTAAAAAAATTTCTACTATAACATTTTTATGTAAACTATGTTCTTTAAATAACTATTTTTTATTAACAATAAAATAACAATAACAGTGTTGATGCTTTTACAAAAATTAAAGCTCGACTAATTATACAAATTAAGTTAATATTTGTCCGAAATAAAAACTGCCAATCTGTTAAATGTTTTGTTTTTACGATATGAAATGTTTATAAACAGATTAATGGCTAAAGATTAATGAGCAAATTAAAGGCCTTATTTATTAGTCACAAAATCAAATTCTCTAAACCTAAATTTTAATGATTTTTCCAAGAAAAAAAATTATTTTTTTTTGTCTAAAACAAGTATGCTCAGCTGATATTTTAAATATTTCCCTTTAACTTATTGAAATTGTCATTCTTTGCTAATAATAAAATAACAATATTGATATGTTTTCAAAAGTTAAAGTTTGGCCTATGATATAAATTATGTTAATATTTGTTTTAAAAAATTCCAATTTGTTCAATGTTTTGTTTTTAACAAATGAAAAATTTATGTGTAGAATATTTATTACATCTATTATATCTTTAAAAAGTACTTCTATTATATACATTTTTCTTTTTATCTGGACTGCTTCTTTAAATTACCGTTCATTACTAGGGATTAAATAACAATACTGATACATTTCCAAAAATTAAAATTCGATCAATCATAGAAATTATGTTAATATTTGTATGGGGAAAATATTGCTAATCTAAATGATTTTTGTTTTTAACAAATGAAATGTTTGTGTACAGAAAATTAATGGCTAAGAAAAAAAGCCTTGTTCTTCCGCCAGAAAATCAAAAAGTCCGTGAACGTAAATATTGCTTAAAGTGAATAAATAAATAAAATAAAGATATTTTTTAAAGTATGACAAATTGCTCTTTTAAAATTATTCACCGTAAAAGTAATATACATTACATTTTTAAACTAGTTTATGTTCTATAAATTATTTAAATTACTTCGCTTTATTAACAATAAAATAACCATATTTCTACTTTTAAAAATTTTAAATTTTATATATCAAATAAATTACATTGATATTGGTCTAAAAAAAAAAAAAAAAAAAAAAAAAAAGGTTGATCTGTAAAATAAGTGTATTTAACAGTTGAAATGTTTATGTGCAAATATTTATTACATCTACTATATTGTAATAAAGAATATCCATTATCATTTTTTTAAAAGTTATTTCTATTTTTTTAAATTGCCGTTTTTTTAGCGATTAAATAACAATATTTTCGCGTTTTTAAAAATTAAAGTTTTATCAATCTTACAAATTACGTTAATAATTTTTATGGAATAAAAAGTACCATTATGTTAAATGATTTGTTTTTAGCAGATGAGATGTTTATGTGCAGAAAATGAATGGCTAAAGAAAAGTTTTGTTCTTGAACTAGAAAATCAAATAGTCCATGAACGAGATATTGTTTGAATTTCTTTTATTGTTTTACAGATTTTTCTAGAGAAATATTTTTTTTCCCTAAAGAAAGTACAACTAATTGTCAATAATTCAATATTCTTTGAAAATTATACATCCTAATAATAATATGTATTATATATTTTTTAAGTCGTCTATGTTCTTTAACTTATTATTTTTTTCTAACTATAAAATAATAATATATTTAGACATTTCTAGAATTAAAGTTTGACCAGTCGTACAAATTACGCTAATATTTGTAAGAAAAAAAATGTCATTCATTTAATTGATGTTTTTAACAGATGAAATACATCGTAAAAATAATATTTATTATATATTTTTGTATGCTCTTTAAAATTTAAACTATCAGTCTTTACTAGAGACAAAATAATAATATTGACACTTTTCCAAAAATTAAACTTTGCTCAGCCATACAAATTAAGTTAATAAATTTGTTTTTCACATTATGAGTAATTGTTCTTTACAATTAACCACCATACAAATCATATTTATTATAATTTTAAGTGTAGTTGTTTTTATGTTACTTAACTTACTAATCTTTGCTAACGATAAAATAACAATATTGATACTTTTCCAAAAAATAAACTTTGATCGATCATAAATGACATTTGTTTGAAAAAAAAATCTGATTAATGATTTGTTTTGAACAGATGAAATGTGTATGTGCAAAAATTAACAGTCGAACAAGACCCCTATGTTCTTCCACCAGAAAGTCATATAGTCTATGGACGTAAACATTGCTTTAATGATTTTTCTAAAAAAAAAAATATTTCTTCTTAAAAAAGAATATATATATATATAGTTTCAATGGTTAAATTTTACTTAAAATTTTATATATATGACTAATTTCTTTTTGAAAATTATTTGTCCTAATCTATTATATTAAAAGCTGACTCTCCGTTTGGGTTTCACAACTACTCCTTCTAGAATATGGAACATTAGGCAACGAAATTAACATCAGTTCAACGTATAAATCCGAGAATGTTATATAAACTTATAGAATTTTAAAATTTGAATCCTTTTCCGATATATTATTTGTTTGTACTTTTTAATGACATTTCTGTTAAGGTGGCAACTAAATCACTCCATTTTTGTGGATAAAAGAGGAAAGAGGGGTAATAAAATGGAGTGTTATACTTTTAATGGTGTCATCTTCTCATTAAAATTGCAATGAGAAATTATTTTCAATGTAAATAGATGATGAAGAAAAAAAATAAAAACATATTTTCACCTATTAAAGCCTCATGAATCAATTTATTTTACAGAAACAAAAATAGTCTATCGATATATTGACATTTAGACATCGTAAATGTTTTCAGCTTTATATTCAACCAAGGAGGAAGATTTAAGCTCTTTGAATTTAGATGGACAATTATTGACAAGAATAGGAAATATATATATATATATATACTATTTTCAATTAATTCTTTTTGAAAGATGGAGGTTAAAACTTTACACAGGAACTAAAATTTTAATGGTTTATCGGGTAAAAACGACTCTTTTATTATAAAACATTTATTTTAATTAAAAAAACCTAAAATATTTTTTATAAGTTCCTGAAAGTGACGCCATTTTTATTCCACCAGCTTCGAAATTAGAAACCAAATCTTAAAACAACAATATATTCTAGACAAATAACGTTTTGCATCAAAATCACGTGACCTGCAAAATGTAATTTTCGCAATTTCTATTTAACCTGCATGGTGAATATGATTTCTTACGTGATATTTTCTTACTTAGTATTTAATAAAATTAATATTATGTATATATTTAAATGTATAATAATATTGGATTTCTCTTTACCTCAAGAAATCGAGAGATCTCATGCAATGCAAATGCAACATTTCGGGTTGCCACGCAGCTAGTAAAAATGTCATTGCATTTTTTTTTATGATAATCTGTAGAATTTTTGAAGTAGGCAATGTTTTTTAAATTATCTAAATTACCATTCTTTACTAACTGTAAAATAACAAAATTAATATTTTTCCAAAAATTAATGTTTGACCAATCATATAAATTACGATAACATTTATCAGAAAAGAAAATGTCAATATGTTAAATGATTTGTTTTTAACAGATGAAATAGTTATCTGCAGAATATCTATATTTTAAAATACAGATTTTTCTTGCCATCTATCCTTCGCTTTCTACTGAATCGAATTTAATGTATATATATATATATATATATATATATATATATATATATATATATATATATATATATATATATATATATATATATATTAACTGAAAGCTTTTCTTTTGTATTTGTAAATGCAATGCATTAAAATAGAAAAATAGAATAAAGTATATATTTAAACGTGAATAGATGGTGTTCAAGACCATCATAAAGCTCAGGGGCTCTAATAGTGATATGACATTTTTTAAAAGTAACCATCTATCAAAGTGACGTAATTTTCGCCGATTTTTCTTTCCATAATTAGAAATATTTGAGTTTGAGCCTTAATTAATTACTTAATCTTGATAAATTATCTTGATTCCAGGTCATTCACTAAATTATTTTGAAATAAACTACAGATTAGATAATTAAAGCTTAATTTTTCAATAATGTGAAAAGTTAAAATTGATAGAAATAATATCAAGGTAATTTTAGGTTAATATAATAATTGTTTTTGGAATTAGATAAGTTAAAGTAAGTCTGATTTTTTTAAATTGAAATTATTTTTTCAGCTTTATTAAAACGTTATATAACGGTTTCTTATTGAATGTTTTTATTCAGTCGAATTTCGGAGGGTGCCACCTCGTTTATTTATATCTGTTCTGTTGTAAAAAATATATTTTATCTATATCTAAAAGAATATGTATCCAATACTTATTTTTATCTAGTCTTTTTCCCTAAACCTATACAATTCTTTACTAGCGATTAAATAACAATATTGATACTTTTCCAAAATTAACGTTTAATCAATCATAGAAATTACGTTAATATTTGTCCGGAATAAAAAAAAATGCCAATCTGTTAAATGATTTGTTTTTAACAGATGAAATGTTTATGTGCAGAAAATTAATGGCTAAAGAAAAGCCTTGTTCTTCCGCCAGAAAATCAAATAGTCCGTGAACGTAAATATTGTTTTAATGTAACTATGAACCAACTATCCGGAAACTACTTTTGCCATTGATGGTTTCGAAGTGATGGCGCAGGGCCAATTTTTTGAGTGTTAGCCAATTCACGAAAAGCAGTCTAAATTTCATAAAAATAAAAAAAAAATAAAACTTAAATATTACCCAAATAATGGGAAAGATGTGAAATTTTTTTTTTTTTTTTTTTTTTCGTTGGATGAAAAATGAATCGAGATAAGCGAATGTGTTTCTTTGATAAGAGAATTTTTTAGAAAAATTATGTTATACTTTACTAGCTACTTTTCACAACATAAAATCAATATATTTCAGAAGAAAAAAATCAGCAGGAAATTTACAAAGTATAAAGTACCTGCCTCAAAGATGAGATATTTATGAAGATATTTTGTTGCAAGGGGAAATGCATGATTAATTCTCGTTTTGTGGTCTTTGAATATTATTACGTAAAATTTAAATTCAATCAAATTTTTCTGTAAGAATTTTTAGCATAGTCAAGTATCTTTTAAATAAGATTTATTACCTGATATATAAATACTTAGTAGATAGCTTAAATACGATACAATGTTGTGTACTTACTTATAAAAATATTGAAAAATCAATTTCAATACATGACTTTTAAAAAATCAAAATGCGATCAACATCAACAAATATATATATATATATATATATATTGCATTTAAATAATAATAAAGCTCATCAATCCAAACTTTTGTTAGATAATTTTCTAAATGCTATTTGCATTCGTTAAATTACATATTCAAAAACAGCTATTTTTTTTAAATTAAAATTTTAATCGAAGGGCAAGTAATTCCTATAAAATGTCATTAATATTATTCAATAAACTTTATATATTGAAATCTTTTCCAGGTAAAAAATTTTGTAATCATGTGATCGTTTAATCAAGGCTCTAAACATGATTTCGTAGTGTTTTATACGCTGTCAAACTAAATATGTGTTTAAGTTGAGATAATTTCATCGATTGTATTCATTGTTGCTGAGTTTTGCATTGAATTAAATATCAGTAAGATAAACCTTTCTTAATGAAAAGATGCCTTCATTAGAGGATTATAAAAATCCTTACTCATCATTTAATAATCCCTTCACCACTTATTAGGCGGGTGCATATCTCGCACGTTCCTTCAAGATTTCTTTTACTTTGTTCTGAGCGATACAAGTCGTGTGATTTTGTTGGAAATGTATACTTCAGAATGTCTTAAAAGGCAACTTGTTATTCATAATTATTTGATGGGTTATGCCGTTTGTGTCAATTAGGAAACAGCATATTATGCAATTGGAACAAGATAATGGAAAAGGGCCTTCTTGAGTTTTCTGTATCAGCAGAGTGAAATGCGATTCTTCTGTATAGAAACAATGAAGGTAAAATGTTCCAAATTCAATTCGAAATGCATTTGAAAATAGAACGATTTTAAAATATAGGAGCTATTTTTTAAATTTCTGTATCAGTACTCTGAAATCCATTTGTTGTACTTTAAAAAACGAAGAGGAAATCTCAGAAATTCAGGTCAAAACGAATTAAAAAGCTTAATGATTTTGAAGTATAAGAGGCTATTTTCAAAAATTTTGTGTGAACAGTCTGAAAGGTATTTATTTCTTCTGCTTCAGAAAACTGAAGAGAAAATGTCAGAAATTCAGATCAAAATATATATTAGAAAACAAGATGATTTTGAAGTATAGGAACTATTTTCAAAGTTTCTCTACTAGAAGTCAGTCAGAATTGTATTTGTTCTGCTTCGAAAAACCGAGAGGGAAAATCAGAAATTCAGGTCAAAATGAGTTAGAAAATGTAATGACTTTCAACATATAAAAGCTATTCATGATTTTTTTTTTGAAATCAGTAGCTTTAAATGCATTTCTTCCACAGCGAAAAATGATGTTGATAAGTCAGATATGAGTCAAAATTAATTTTAAAAACTATTTTAGGATTTTGACCTGTATTTACTACAAACTGAAATTCTCATGTAAAAACCTTTCTAAATTGTACAATTTTTTTTAATATTTAGATGCACTATAATTGTTTAAGCTTATGATAACTTAAATAACATTCTGAACCCCTATTATTATCGACGCGAAAGCTAGAAATGAAGTCTTACATTTATCAACTAATGGACACATCTGAATCACTAGATAACAGAAATTTATTCTAAATGAATGAATATGTAATGAAAAATAATTATGTCTTAAAATTTCATCTTTTAATAGGATTATATTTATAACAAACCAAAATCTTCATGGAAAAATACCTCCCTTCCAAAACGGTAACGTGATAATTAAAATGCCTGCAGATTATTAAATTACAAGCAGGTTACGCCCGCTTCGCTGGTCGATTTTTCCAAACGAATCTCGAATGCTTAAAATATCTTTTAGTTCCACTTTCCACTGGCAGGGGCCTCGTTCTGTTCTAAACAAACATCTTTCAGAACAAACCTCCAGAACTTATCCCCGCTACCTACGGAACCCCCACTGCCTACGGAAAACAATTTAGTTGCAACTTACACCGCCAGATATATATACCTTTAACATTAAAGAGATATTTAAATTACGACTGAACTACCTCCTCCCCTCAAAATTTAACCAGTGACATTTAGCATTAACAAATATCGGTAACTTTTGAAAAAGAAACAAAATAGCACTTTTTTTTTTTGGTTTAAGTTCGCACTTTATTTTCTTCCCTTTTCAGAAAGTATTTAGAGGGTTGGGGTTTGGAAACAGAATTTAATGAAAGACGAAGCCAATCTTTCGTCTCGGTTAGTTTTTTGCAAAAATTAAGAAAAATTACCGGCCAATATTTGCAAAAATTGGATTTTCGGATGCAGATTTTTTTTTTTTTTTTTTTTTTTTTTTTTTTTTTTTTTTTTACGTACGTGTGGTGAGTTTTAATTCGATACCTCAAATTCTTTTCTTAACATTCGCAAATTAGTGAAAATTAGCAAATTACATCGTCTAAAATTTCATATCGGAAGCATGTGTTTTATTTATTTTTTCGCTATTTTGAGATAAAAACCATAACATTTTCAGGAGATTTTTATTGAGTTTTTAATTAATATTATGGACCGATTTTTATGAAATTTGAAACGATGGATAGATAACAAAATTTACTATATTGGGATAAAAATTGAAGCCGCATTATTTTTATTACTGTAAAAAAATCGCCTCGTAATGTAAAAAAAAAATGCATAAAAAATTAAATTAAAAAAATCTAATCCGAAATTAGGCTTCAAGGGACAAAACTACATACATAGAGGTACCTCGCTTCCAAATTTTGTAGCTCTTCTTGCAACGGTTTCTTCAGAACACAGCTGACAGCTAGACACACATAAACTTTTTTCCTTATTATTTTAGATAAATGACTCAGTCTTAGTCACTCCACATCTCATAAGTGCAACACATTTCTATATTTTTATTCTTATGATAACATATTCTCTACTATATCAGCGCAGCTTTTATTTCTAGCCAATTCAGTATATTTCACAAATCTATGTGCATTCCAAACTCGATAACCACATGCGCCTGCCTGCAGCCAGGTGAACCTGGTTAGAAAAAAGTAAAGAAAAAATCGCTTCTGCCACTCCTTTCATAGCATAAAAAGCAAAATAGCATATTTCTTTGCTTATTTGTAGATCGCCAGCCATAAATATTTATGACCTTTAGAGAATTTGAATCGCATACATTTCACGAACGTAATCTACTTACCTATATACTTCTCGTATGCCAGCAAAATACATAATAATTCAAGAATTTCTTTCAGATATTTTCTTACAGTAGAAAATATAGTGAATGGTGAACATCTAGCAATGTGGAAAACCTTCTTTTTTAATTCACGAATAAAAATATTAAAAAAATATATTTTTATAAATTCTATTTAAAAATATAAATTATTTTGTCTGCCAGTTATTGTAATAGTGTTCTTTAAAGATTTTATGAGAATGTCAATTTAAAATTTTATGTCTAAGATGTAGGTATTTAATGTATAACAAATATCATGCATTTGTAAAAATAAAGATAATTTACATTATACATTTTCAACCTGAAAAAATAAATGCAGATTGTTATTAAGTTAACATGAAATTTTTTTCATTCTAAAGTTTAAATAAAGAATTAAAATATATTATGTTACAAATGAAAATGAAATAGAACTTTCAAATATTTAAAACAATCTTAATTATATATGTATGTATGAAAATATACTTATATATATATATATATACATACATATGTGTATGCGCGCGTGTGTGTTTATATTTTTATTATATTTTTTTATGACTGATATTGTATATTTAACATGAAAGCATTACATACAGAATAAAAACATACGAAAAACAATAATCCATTAGAAAAAAAGGTGGAAATGAAGAAATAGAAGGCGGATAGTTAGCCTAGTATTATTAACCCTTCGTCGGGTGCACCTCTGAGACTTCCGGTTTCGGGCGCAGTGCGTCTGAAAGGCACCTGTTAGAAACTGTCATTAGCACCTAGTTAATTGTATTCTAACGCTTTTAAAATGATTAATGACCTTCATCAAAACGTGCAAAGAGAGAATATTTAAAATCTGATTCAAAAAACCTCATTAGTACCAAAGCAAGTGAAACAAAAAATACTGAAATTTAATTCAGGCCTGAACTGACCTTCATTAGGAAGTACAATGAGAATATATTCGAAATCTAATTAAAAAAACCCTCAGTTATTAACTTCAGAGAAAGTAAAATAAAAAAATACTAAAATTTAAGTGAGGCCAGGCCTGTCAGGCCAGCTGCGCTCGACTAAGTATTAAGCGCCTAAAAATATCGCAAAGTATATACAGGCTAAAAATATCGTAGCAGGCATGTTTCTGTTGATCGAAACACACTTTGAAAAATTATGAAAACGTGTCCTAATACAGAAGTTATAGAAGAAACCTTTACGAAATTTCTAGCCTCCTTGTTACCCATGAATTTGAATTTTTTTTCCTTATATCGAGAAAACTTTATTGGAAATTGAAGAAATCAATAAGGAAAGGGCAACTGATGTCACTATGGTCAAAATGGTGATTTATGGTTGGTCAATTTTAATGCTTCCTCTTGTAGTTAAGAATTAAGGCGATCTCATCATGAATAATGACGAGTTTATATGACTGGCGCGTTTGCTAAAATATACTAAGTCAAAAACTGGTGGCTTGGTTGACGGAAAGATTTGTTTGTAAATCTGCTATATCCTTATAGGTTTCCAATATTAATAGAAATGCCTTTTACAAAAGTTATGGGCTAAAAAAGGATTTCTGTTTCAGAGATTTTTCCATAAACCTCGGAGTCCTACAGTTTTCTGAGATTTTTAGTTGGTATTTTTCAATTGGTTCTTAAAAATAAAGACAAGACAAAGACCTCTGATATCGTGAATAATGGCGATCCTAATAGTATAGCCAGTCGATCTGACACCAAAGTGACGTCACAAATGGTCACAACCGTCACAGTCACAACGTTGGCGAAAATGTGATATTCGCTGTATTATGACTCTATGATGACCGTCTGTTCGTGATTTCACTGTGAAGTCACCGTGATCTATTTTTGTTGCACGCGTTACAAGACGACTACAAAACAACACCACTTGCATCTCGTCACAAATAGGGATATATCGATGTCATGGTGACATCATAATGATTCATTTTCCACGTCACCTGACGGCAATGTGGGCTATAGAAATTGCATCTGTGTCACGATGCTTTTACATATTGGTCTTATTGGGATTACGATGCTATTTGGGAAGGTTACATTGAATTTTCGTAAACGTTTCTGCTATTTTATAGCAGTTTTCTGCACTTTTTTATTGTAGCCAAAACAACTAAAAAAATGCGATGTTTAGGTAAATGGATCCAGAGAAAGTGAGAGAGAAATCAGCAGATAAATAAACATTTTTTCTGTATATATGATTAAAAGTACATTTATTGTATAAAATTTAATTTAGTTTTTTCAACTTATACTATATATAAAAATTACACAAAAACAATAAAATATACTTCACACTACCCCCTTTTTAATTTTTTAGATTCAGTTTCAAGTACGGTTTTTAGTTTTAACAATACCGACTATTCACCATACATATACATGAATAAATAAATTTAAAAATTTTCTTCAACGCACGCTTACCCTACCGCTAAGAAAAGAAAGCATCAAAACATTCACCCCAGACTTATCTGACGATGTTTTTCAATATAAATATTTATATGTGACGATGAATTTGAATCGCATATGTTCTTCTAACAACACAACAACTAACACTTCCACTTTAAGCCGCTTTACAAAACACATGATTATTTAAGAACACAGCAGTATTTTTAGATAAGGGAAATGGAAAAATGTTGTGAGAAGAGAAGATATAGGCTGAAGAATATGTTATGATTTTGGATCAATGCTTAAAATATTTCTCTGTATAAAGTTGAAAACAGATTTTTTTTTTTTTTTTTTTTTTTTTTTTTTTTTTTAAGTTGCATAGCAATATTTTTTTTAAAAAGGTACATAAATATTTCTGCTTTTCTTTTTGATGTGTTAAAAATCCCCTATCTTTAACTTAGAAGAAAAATATAAATACATTGGCAGAATAATTAAAATGTAAAACGCATTCTGAATGCACTTTAAATATGACAGACTACTTACTGGAAAAGGGCAAAATAATATAAAAATATTATAAACTCTAGTTTAAGTTTAAGGAATATTTTATACATATTTTTAAATTAAATTTACTGTGTTATAAATATAATTGTGAACCAGCTCAATTTTTTCATTTATCTAAAAATTCATTTCAAGTGAACAAATACATAATATTTTGAAATGTAATGATTAAAACTAATACTTCTAACACATGAATGAAAAATTGAGAGATAGTGTAATTAAATTACAAATGTCTTAGTTCGATTCAGTAGTCAGTCAGTTTGGGACATTATACAGACAAACAAATTTATATATAACACGATATGCAATGATATTATGTATTACATGTTATATGCATGCTTTTATAAAATTGATGTTACAGTGTTTAATAAACCGAATGAATTTATCTTTATTAGAAGGCAATTCAAGGAATTAAACAGGTTACTTTTGTTAATTCGAGAATAAACGATAATTTTGAAACGTGATTTCTATCTAAATTTAATTTTAAATAAACAGAATTTATCTAACACTTTTAGTGAAAATGAAACACAAATAATGTACTTTAGATGACGGAAATACAATAAAAACAAGTGTCGTGTAGCAAAAACATTTAAACCAACTATAATTTAAAAACTTAAAAATCATTCCAATTCTTAGCACTTGCTAACTAGAGATTTTTATTGCATTGCTAAAGGTTGTGACCTTAAAAGTATATTTCATTAGAACGCCTTTAGAGAAAATAGAACAAAACTAGTATACTTTACGCTGACGAAAATAGACGGAAAAAACAATCTGGTTTTTAAATTATGTAAGGCCAATCTATTTTAAGGATTTAGAAAGGTAACGATTTTTCTCATTATTTGCTCACTAATTACTAATAAAATCACACATTAATACTAAAAACCACAATCTACAGTAGCTATACTCTTATATAAGTCAGTTATGTAACTCGTACAAAATATAATCTTTAAAATATAAATAAAAATGACTCTAATAATAAGTTTTTTATTAATGTTTTTTTATAATTTAAAGGCTTAAAAAAAATTCCAGTCTTCCCTAACTAGATACTTTTATTGAATTACTAAGGTCTTGCGATCATAAAAGGCTCCAGTTGACTTTGTTAAGGAATCTATACGTAAAAAGGAATTCAGCGATTTCTTGGTTTGGGAGAAATTCTCGACTGCAACTTGTTTCCCCTATCTCATTGTATTAACAGAAAAAAACCTATATAGTTTAGATCACCTTATTATAATGCTAGAACTATGAAAATTAAATAAATTTTAAACAAAAACATTGATACTGAATATAGTAGTTCTTTTTACTCGTCTTATTCTTTTATATAACAGTTATGTAACTTTCATATAACAGTTACGTAATATATATATATATATATATATATATCCTTATTTAAACATAAATAAAAAATATTTATTTTTTTTCTTTTAACCTTTTTATGGAAATATACAGAACATCTAATCTATTTAAAAATATATATAATAATAATAATAATAATAATAATAATAATAATAATAATAATGATTCCAGATTCCCGATTTGTTTTTGTAAAGAGCGTAATCTGAAAAAAAAAAATTAAAACATATTACACAAATCTAGTGTTACGAAAAAATCAAAATAATTATGCAAAAGAAAAAAAAAAAAACAGTTATGTAACTCACACAAAAGTAATCTATCAAGTATAAACAAAAAATAAGTATAAGACAGTTTTTTTTTTAAAGAATTATACGCATCATCTAATCTAGTTTTTAGTATCTTAGTATTCGCTCGCTAGAAATTCTTATGGAATTACTAAGGTCTTGCGACTTCAAAAGGTTCCAGCAGTTTTCTTAACGAATCTATACCTGAAAGAAATTCAGCGATTCCCCGGTTTAGTGAAGAATTATCGATTGTATCTTGCTTTGCCTGCCTCATTCGTTGCATTCAAGGAAAATCCTTTTCATATTTTAAATTAAATTCTGTTAACACTAAATATTATGAGAATTTAATGTTAAACCAAAGCACTGATATTGAAAGTACAATCCTCTTTAATTAACCCGTTCTTCTATTTAACATTTACGTAATATAGGTTGAAGAAATATCTCTAAAACATAAATGAAAAATTAGTTGAAATATTTTTTTTTAGGTTTTTCATAGGACTATACCGTGCACTGAATCTAGTTTTTATTTTAAATATTAGTGAAGTTTCGTGATTTAAAGATTTTACTTTGCAAAGAGCGAAATAAGTGAAGGTTAACACATATTCAACAAATGTATTGCTTTTAAAGACTAAAATCTGAAGTACCTTTATTCTTATATAATACATTTATGTAACTCACACGAAAATAATATTTTAAATAATAACTATAATACTGCGTTTTAATTTTTTATAGAAATACGTAGAATATATAATCTAGTTCTAAAAATATGTAAGGCAAATTTAATTTAACCCTTAACCCTTTCCGGCGCGGAGCAAGTCTGTTTTTAAAATGATGAAATTATGGACTGACACCAGAATTTACAAAAGAATTCATTAGAGAATAAAAACTTGCTTATTTTCCCGTACTTTATAAAAGGAAAAAAAATTAAATATTCTTGGTGCCGTTTGTAAGTTTTGGAATTAAAATTAGGTGTCTTTTTTTGTGGACACCGCCCGATAAAGGGTTAATTGCATAGTGATGTAAATTTCCATCACTTTTTATTTAACTTTTAATAAATAAATCAACTTCTTCGCCACCACTATATTTATATAGAAATATTAATCCAGTAAATTTCCCGTGAGCTATATTGCTGAACAAACTTAAAAATCTATCTTAAAATTTCTGGTGTCTAATATTTAATATATGTATAAAAAAACACAATTGTAAAAGAAAAACTCATGCAAAGAAGGGTTAAAGGCTTAATAAAGTAACGAAAATTCACTCTAGAAGTTTTTATAGAATTACTAAGGTCTTGCGACCATAAAAGGTTCCAGCAGTTTTCTTAAGGAATCTATACCTAAAAAGAAATTCTGCGATTCCCCGGTTTGGTGAAGAATTCTCCACTGTAACTTGTTTTCCCTGCCTCATCCGTTGTATTCAAGAAGAAGCCTCTTTAACACGGTGTGGTGAATAGGCTCTTCGGAAGTAGCACCTGTTCCCCGATCAACCAAATCCCACGCCGAGGGTAAGGGAAATTGTCTTATAGAACCTATCCCCAAGCGTCTTCGTAAATCACAGAACTTCCTTGAGGAAGAAGAGGGAGGAATTTCGAATTAATTGTTGACAAGAAGGGAAATAATTCGATGCTTGAAAGTGTTGATTGCATTCCTTTACTCTGATTAGATTCAGGACGAAAGATAAATTTATAATTTACACCCCCTACCTGATTTCGTAAATGAATGCGATGCAATCTGGAGAATTTCTTAAAACCGTTTAATAATTCAAGAAACAGATTTGTTTCGTTCATGAATTATGTATATCCGCTGCAGAGAACGTTGCAGATAAAATCAAAATATTTTTCACTATCTGCCTGAAATTAGTATGCAAGTGACTTGAAACAATAGTACAAAATTATTATTTAATGACGCGATGATGTAATTACGTTGTTATTTAGCTGCACTTAGCCGCTACAGCTGAGACCTATTAAATGTTATTTTCATTGATAGAAATTTATTTTTCTCTTTCTTCGCGAAATAACTATGGAAATGCCTTGAAACAATACTTACAAAATATTATATTATGATACGATTATAATACATTATGGTTAAGCTGCATTGGATCATTTATTTATTTATTTGTGGGGGAGGGGGCGTTAAAGTATAAAACAAAAGTTTGAAATAAACTTTAACATAAATCTCGTTTGTTACATAAAAAAAAGAATCACTATGGTTTTCTAAAATTATTACATTTTGCATTACATACATAGTTAAGCATGCATTACATGCATAGGTATATTACATTTTCCCTCAAATTTACAATACAAAAACAAAAAAATAAAATAGAATGTCAAAATATCGCAAAGCAAGCGCAAACACACACATATATACATACACATATAATAAAAAAAACTAACCTAAAAAATATTATTTTCCTCATATGAAAGCTTCATATTCTAATCTTTTATTTTAATGTTTATTTATTTTTCACAGTTGTAAATATGGTTTAGCATGCTGTAATATTCTAAGGAAAAACGCATTTAGCTTTTAATTAATAACTGAAGCAATTTAATAGGAATCGTTATACTCAAATATTCATACTATGTGTCACTTTTAACACCTTAATGAGATAAATATATAACAAGCAGTCAAAAATAGTAAGTTAAAGTAAATAATTCGTCTCTTATCAACGAACACGATACACTTTTTTATTTTCTTTCTAAGCTCATCATTTCTTTCTTTTATCGAATTCTAATAAAATTAAATCGATATAATTTTTAAGAATGCTCTTCATTTCTTATGCTGAAAGAAAAAAAATTATACGGCATTTTCATTTCCTTTTTTAGATTATAAGATGATTGAAAGAAAACTCATGAAATTCAGTTCTTTCCAAAGTTGATTATAAATACAGAGAAAGTATTCAATTTTTCATATTGCCGTATCTCTTTTAACATATTAACGAGGTAAATACATAACATACAACTAAAAATGTAATTATTAAAGTAAATAATTTGTTTCTTTTTAACTAACACTACTACACTTTTTATATCCTTTCTAAACTTATTATTTCTTTGTCTTATTGAAATATAATACAATCATATTAATGATACAGTTTTTAACATTGCCCATTATTTTATCATCATTGAAGTTTAAGGAATACTCTTTTCCTTATATGACATTTTCATTTTCTTTTCCAAGTTACGAGATTGTAAGAAAATCTCCGCAATTCAGCAGATTACTTTCCAAAGTTGATTATAAATACAGAGAAAGTACTCAAATGTTTATATTATTGCATCTCTTTTACCCCGTTAACGAAGTAAATACATAACCTACAACTAAAAATGTAAATTAAAGTAAATCATTTGTCTCTTTTCAACTAATATTACTACACTTTTTATTTCCTTTCTAAACTTATTATTTCTTTGTTTCATCGAAATATAATACAATCTTATTAATGTAGTTTTTAACATTGCCCATTATTTTACCATCATTGAAGCTTAAATAATACCTTTTTCCTTATATGAAATTTTCATTTTCTTTTCCAGATTACAAGATGATTGTAAGAAAACCTACGAAATTCAGCAGATTACTTTTCAAAGTGAATTATAAATACAGAGAGAAAGTGTAGGAGTTGAATTTTCTGAGCTGTAGAAAATTCTAGCCAGGGCGCAAATATTCACGAAACTTGGTAATGAAAGCCGATTTTCCTTCAGTTTCTCATCGATTTCATCACTGCTCGCCGAAATAAGAATTCAATCATTAATGAGTGCTGTAAATGGAAAAATTCTTTGCATCAGCTGGTTCATTTATTTCACTCGAAACGACGAAGAAAAGGGTATTAGATTTGATTTAGTGAGATCAGAAAGTTTTGATTATTATCGAAAATTACATTCCGTATAATGTTTATACATTATATAGAATGTTTATAAACAATGTGTGACCACATCTTTATTTGTTTCATTGTAACCGATTACAAAAAAAAAAAAAAAATAATAATGTTTCAATTAAATTTTATTTTAAAATATTAATCTCGAAATTTATTGTGTTGTCTTAAAAAAAAAAAAAAAAAAAAAAAAAAAAAAAAAAAAAACAAGTATTTTTTCAAATTATTTATATATAATGTTTAAAAAATAATGGGAAAAATAGGCTAAATTATTGCAGCTTCTTCTGACTACGATTTTAATGTTGAACATTTTAAATTTTATCACTATATTACAAAGTGGCAGCCATTTAAGCAATAATAATAATAATAATAATAATAATAATAATAATAATAATAATAATAATAATAATAATGATAATAATACTATTAATAATAATAATAATAATAATAATAATAATAATAATAATAATAATATTAATAATAAAACCTTTTCCAAAATATAACCCATGTTACAAATAAATAAATAAATAAATAAATAAATAAAACAATAAAAAAAAAATAGATAGCATTTTTTTTCATTAACATTTATAGTTGAATCAAAATTCCGCATAAAAATTTGTTTAAATTTCATTATATTTTTGATACTACTGAATGGTATCTTTGTGTATGAAAAAGGTGAACGAGTTTTATTTTTGCAAAAATCGGGTTTTTTAATGACATGCTGAAAAAAGAAATCTGAATTATTGAAATACACATTAAATTTGCATAACAAAACTATGTTTCTTAAAAGGGAAAATTTCTAAAATAAATTTTGTGTATTTTATCGTTCAATTAATTATTTTTTTACATGTGTTTTGTTTTTTTTAATTTCAGCATGTTTTTTTTGTTTTTTTAACTTCCGTTTTTAAAAGTTACCAGCTGAGCCCCACATTTCATAATCAGTCTAAAATTAGACATTTTATTCGCATTATTAATAACTTAACATAAAAACATTTAAAAACTGATGTACATCATTCTAACAAGGAAATCTGTGAAAATGATGTTCGTGTTTTGGCAGAATTCAGTATTTTTAGTTTAAATTATTTGCAAACTAAAATGCACTCCTTAGGTATTTTTTAAATATTTTTATTATTCTAAATGATGTATAGAAACAGAAATAAACAAAACACTGACTTCCGTGAAATATTTAAAAAAGTGTTATGGTGGGCTTGTTTTAGCAAACATTTATTCTTGCTTTTTTCTAGAGGACAGCACAATACACTTTAGTCTTTTTCCAACATTAAAATTACAGTGTGTTTTTCACACTGTAATTCACAATGTAAGGCTTCTGCATCCAGTTATGTTTTTTTTTTTTCATGTTCGCTAAGCGATCATACATGCGGTACAGTGATCGCCGCATTAAAGAATTTTGTGTATTTTTTGGGATACTAATACAAAGAGGTTGCTGCATCCAGTGATTTTTTTTCTTTTCATGTTCGCGAAGTGATCTTACACGTGGTATAGTGATCGCCGCATTAACGAATTTCGTGTATTTTTAGGATCGAAATACAACAAGGTTGCTGTATTCAGTGATTTTTTTTTTTTTTTTTTTGTTTTCATGTTTGCGAATCGATTATACATGCGGTACATTGATCGCCGCATAAACGAATTTCGTGTATTTTTGGGGATTATAATACAACGAAGTTGCTGCATCCAGTGATGTTTTTGTTTGGTTTTCATGTTCGTAAAGCGATCATATATGTGGTACAGTGACCGCCGCATTAACGAATTTCGTGTATTTTCTTTTTTCCAACTTTACATTGATTGTTATTGATTGTTAAACGTTTATTTAATTTTGCTGAAATCTGCTTATTAACGTTGTTTCTTACTGCTCATATTATTTTTTATATCTATTGTTTTAAATTCGTCAAATAGAATAATTATATTATATTTTAAATATAAATGCAATATCTACAAAAATAATAATAAACCCTATCTGTACCTATAACCCCTGCTAAAAAAGTAGATTATTCCCAGGCATGCGCAGTTGAAATCTCCCACTGTGTGCCACACATTTCATTTCTTTAATTAATTTTTAAACATTTTTAACAATGTTATGTATTTAATAATATTAAATTACTGTTTTGTACATGATTGGCAACGATAGAATGCTCCTTCACAACCATTTTTGGCGCTCTATCTCTTGACCCGGATAACACGTAAGTATAAATGGGTACTGCATTAAAGAAGAAGAAAATAAACAAGTAATATAAAAACAATTTTTTAAGTCAATTCCTACTTTTTAATCATAAATATATAAAATATAAACCCGTGCAGCATTAATGTCCCACGTTATCTTTATTGAACATTATTTTATAATCATCGTTGCGGAATTTTATTTTTTGTTGTCATCACAAATTTGAGATAAATCTTTCATTTCATTTATGAAACAATGGGAGAAGTTTTTTTCTCCCATGTAAAAATTAAAATTAATTAATTAAATTTACTGAATGAATTAATATTTGAAAAAACTGTATTAACTTCAATTGTCATCCAGTACAAGTTTTAAAAAATTTATTTGAACTTGAATGGATCAATAGAAAATATTTTATTAACGATTGAAAATTCCAACAAGATATATATATGGAGAGTGTGAGCTAATAGTAGGAATTTAAAAAAGGAATTTTGTTTAGTCTTTTGTTTGTGTGTGTGTGTGTGTAAAAAATTCACGAACAATACGGTTTTAACTTTTATAATATTGTTGATTTTTTAAATCTGCTTATGACATATTTCAAAATTACCGTCACACGAAAGATAAGTACTGTACGTAAAATTACACACAAATAAAAATAAAAAATCCGTACGTAAAAGTATAAAAATGCAGAAAACTAGCTAAATTTTACCTCTAGTTTAACAGAATTATTCAAGACTATTATATAAAACAAGTAGAAAATCAATTTTTACATTTGCAATAAAATATCTAATAACGTAAAATATGAGAATCCTAACATTTTCAGTTGCAATGTCTTTTAAAATAAAATGTTATTTTTTTTTTCTGAAATTCAGAATTATCATTATGAGAAGAAAATAAATTTTTTAAAATACCTTTTCTCGCGATAAAAAGAAACAGAGCATACTAATGTGAATATGTATATTCTATTTACATTTTCATCCAAAGCACTAAGAAAATAAAATACACTGATCTACATTTGTTTTGCAATCAATTCTTTCATAGCGTTGCCAATTTCTCAAGCTGCTTTTCATAATTATAATTCTTTTGTTCTATCCTCTTTATTATTTTAATCATAAAAGAAACGTAAAATTATTTCATGTAAATTCAACACAAGTTAAATTTACTAAAATATTTGCTCCATCTATGCGTGCATCGCGTTTGTTGTATTTCATTTGGACAATTCGAAAGTTAATTTCCCCAAAAGTTCTGAAATTTTCCCCAAATCAGTGGTTTTTTCCGAAAAATTCCCCAACTCAGTTTCTACTCAAAAAAGGAATTTTTTTATTTTTAATTTATCACTACAAAAAAAAATTAACTAATTTAAGCTCAAAAATTTTCCCCAAATCAAACCTTTTTTTCAAAAAATTCCCCATTTACAAAACATAAATATTAAAACTCTTACATATTAAAAATCTTACATTTTTACGCAGACAATCGGCGAAATTTACGATTTATACACACCCGATCGACAAAATTCGCGATTTATACGTACCTGATCGGTAAAATTCGCGATTTTTACGGGCCCGATCGGCAAAATTTGCGATTTTTACACGGCCGATCAGCAAAATTTGCGATTTTTACGCCGACGATCGGTGAAATTTACGATTTATACGCACCGATCGGCAAAATTCGTGATTTACACGTACCCGATCAGCAAAATTCACGATTTTTACGCGCCCAATCGGCAAAATTCGCGATTTTTACACGCCCAATCGGCAAAATTTACGATTTATACGCACCCAATGGGCGAAATTCGCGATGTCTACGCGTCCGATCGGCGAAATTTGGCAAAATTCGCGGTTTTTACGCACCCGATCGGCGAAATTCACGATTTTTTCGCATCCGATCGGCGAAATTGATCCGCGGGCCATCAGTAATCCGATTGCGGGCCACTTTTGGCCCGTGGGCCGCAGGTTGTGCATCTCTAAATTAAAGGAAGCACTTAAATAACGGTTGTTGAAATAGCATATAAAAGTCCACAGAAAAAACATTTCATTTAGATATTTAAAAAAATAAGTAACTTTAAAATAAAATCAAGGGTCGATCCAGACAGAAACTGGCTCTGTTTAGGGTCCCTTGACGAAATTCTATTTAATAAAAATAGCCCGTTCACAAAATTCCTTTTAATAAAACAGGCCCCTTTACAAAATTTCTCGTAATAAGAGACCTCTTTGTCACAAAATTCCATTTCATAAAAGCAACCTTTCCATTAATTATTCAAACTTTGCTAGAATTTGAAATATGCAATCTGAAAACAAAACAAGCTTCCCAGAAAACAAATTATCAGCAGGAGAACTTGAACTTACAGTTAATAAAGTATATAAACTTAATAAATCATAAATGTTTGGTTTTAATTAGAGTATTTTTTTTTGTTTCAAAATTGTAATTTTCATAAAAATATAATAATTTTCTGAAAAAAAAAAAAAAAAAAAATTAGTTCAGTATGGGAATATCCAAGGAAAAAAAAAGCATGCATCAACCCCTGCAAATTTAGAAAGATGCTCCTTTTTAATAAGATTTAAAAAAAAATAATAATAATATTTTACATTTTCACTTACCTTTAAATTCTGGTACGTTTTCCCAGTCTCTTTTATACTTGCGAACTGACATTTTTACTTTAATCTATTACTTTCTTTGGTAAAATTTCTTTTAACAGAAAATACAAATTAAAAACAACATTTATCCGATTATTTCCGATTGTTACTTCCGATTATTTTCTTTTTCCGAAATCAAAATGAAAATCAAGTTTCAGACAGATCAATTGTTCTCCGATGACCGATGACTCGTGAAACAAACAAAAAAAAAATCCCCAAGTTTTCCCCAGAAATGTTAATCGTCCCCAACAATTTCCCCACGAATTACTTTTCCCCAAAAAATTCCCCAGACGGTTCAAAATTCCCCAAAATGGGGAAAAATTCCCCAATCTGGCAACACTGAATGTTAATAG
This sequence comes from Maratus michaelseni, assembly GCA_963931845.1. NCBI lineage: Eukaryota > Metazoa > Arthropoda > Arachnida > Araneae > Salticidae > Maratus > Maratus michaelseni. Next base: position 207,321,132 of record OZ007588.1, read on the forward strand.
CCTCTTTTTAAAAGCATTCTTTTGTTTTGTTTTTTTCCTTACGATTTTATGAACACGACGAGGAAATTAGGAACGCAGACGATAAAACAAACAGCATCACGCAAACGAAACTGGCATATTTTTGTTACATTCACTTTATAGTTAGTAATCGCAGTGTCGTTGCTTTTCATGTAACACATTTTAAAAAACCAAAAAACTTAAACAAATACACTGCTTGCTACTATTAATCTAAGAAGATGCCACTAACGAACTGGAAGCTTTATACAGGTTGCGTGCATTCTTTAATACATTAAATAATTGGTTGGAAAGTTGCAGTCCAAGAATTTAAATTAGTTTTGCGTAGAATAACGTGTTAGAGAAATTGCAGATCGTTTGTTGTTTTTTTTTTTTAAATACGTAAATGTGCTTAATCCCACTTAAGAGCTGGGTTAATTTTTCACCGCCTGAATTGTGGAAAATTTATCTTATTTCAAGTTCGGTAATGCAAGTTCTCGAAGCCATTTCTCGAATGAAAAATTGCGAACATTTATAATTCTGAAATTAATTTATCATCTTTTTTGATCGATAATTGTGAGATACTAATTTCTAAGATTTAATGCAAGGCAACTTTTCAACACAGCATTTAAAAACATTGTGAATTAATTGCATCATGAATCATTAATAATATTTTAAATGAACACTAGATTAAATTCTTCGTATATTTCTATAAAAAAAAACTAACAAAACAGTCTCATAACAACTTTTTATTTATATTTAAAAGATTATTTTGTGTGGGTTACATAACTGCTTATATACTATATACATAAAAAAAGGCTGCTAAATTTTTTATTTTTAGTATCAATGCATTTGTTTAATACATTTTTAATCGTCACTGATGTTGCTCTTTACAAAATAAAACCGTTAATCATGAATCATTACTAATATTTAAAATAAATACAATATTAAATGCATTGCATATTTCTATAAAAAAAAATCAAAATAATTTTTTAAACTATTTTTAATTTGTGTTTTTAAAGATATTTTTGTCTACATTACGTAACTGTTAAATAGAAGAATTGAGCAATTAAATATTATTATTATTATTATTATTATTATTATTATTATTATTATTACCTGCATCAACACTCTTGTTTAACATTTATTTAATTCTTACTGTTTTTAGTGTTAATAGAATGTAATCTAACATTTGCACATAATATAATGTACTAAAATCTTATTTAAGTTAGTCCTTCAACTTAAAACAAAAGAGTAGCCATAATATTTGTAGATGATTACATCCCTGTTATTAAAACAGATTTATATATATATGTATTAGAAGCAAAATCTCTTAAACGATAACCTGAGATATAGGGTAAAGCTAGGAGAGTCTGCGCACAATTCAAAAGAATAGCAATAAAAAATCTAAATATTATTTTTTTGCTAAACAATCGATGAATAATTTTTACTTCATTTGTTTTTTATGCATTTCCATTGCTATTTTGTTGTTATGTTGCAATTTAATAGAAGAGTTGTAATAAAACCAAGAAAGTTATTTTGCGCAATCTCTCCTTACAGGGTTGGTGTGATTGCGCACTTGGGTAGGAGAGATTGTTACTAATAATAACTACAATTAAATTGTTAAGAATAATAATTACACATAAATGACATTGCTGTAAGGTTTTTGTGAACAAATTTTATTGTATTGGGAGTGAATATTTCAACCTAATGCTTAAAGAATCAGAAAAAGGAAACAATTTTAAAAACGATTAAAAAATTTTAATTAAAGGGAAAAAAATAAAGAATCAGAAAAAGCAAGTCCAGAGAGATTACAAAATGAAATTATGTAACTTAATAACACGTTTAACTTAAAATTAGTCCATTTTCATTTTTCATTTTTTTATGCAAATTTACCAATAAGCTGCGTAATCTCTCATAGCATAGAAACTAATGGGAACAATGCGCCAACTCTCCTAAGTAGCAGATGCGCAAACTCTCCAATTTCGGTAGGAGAGATTGTGCGGCCTTTTACTTAAACATGGCCGCTACTAAAACAAACCGTTTATGTTCACATTGTTAGTCTAGATTAGTAGCTTATGAGAAATCGTTTAAGTTAAAAATATTTTGTACTATTGACATTGTATAGAAATTCTGATGAATAGCTATGAAAATTCAAGCACTTACTTTGGGAAAACAAAACAAAATAGCAATACTTTATCATAGATGCTCAGAGCAATCAACGTGCACTTTCAAGTACACACTCCACTACTGTTGTTGTACAACTACCTGGAGTCGCTGCGCTCTCACTCTACTCCTTCCCCCCGAACCTCTATGTGCGCAATCTCTCCGACCGCGCCATCTCTCCTGGCTTTACCTTATATAATATATAAATATATAAAGATAACGTATATAAAAATAAGATATATAAAACCAAGATTATTTTTCTTAATTTCTGTAATCATTTTATTGCTACTAGTTATATTTTTTTAGAAAACAGAAAATTAAAAAACTTCTTTCCAAATTCTCTAAAAAAAAATGATTCTCTTGTTTCATTTTAAAAATAAGGTTGAAAATTTCTTTTCAAGGAGTAAAAATTTATGTAGCAACATCTGAGCTATCAGATTTTAAAATAAAGGTAATTTAATTGAATAAGAGCAAACTCATGACTAAAATCTAGTAAGAAGTTATTTACTGACTAATTAAAAACTAAATTATATTGAAAGTAAAATAGGTTACTTACTTTAGACTACAATTTTTTGAATAATAACGATTTTGTATTGCATAACTTTGTTGGGAGAAAAGAGTAATTCTAACATTTTTCAAGGATGAATCCTTTTAATTGGGCGATATATTTTTTTAAAGGAAAATATTTCTTTGTTTGTAATAAGAACAAACATTTTATAAATTAGATTTCAATAAAGCAAAGCTAATAGAATAAGTACTTCTTAATTGCATCGGGTTCGCATTATATTGTATTTCGATTTAATGAAGTTCTTTTTCAACGGACGACTGTAATGAAACAAAAACTGGTCTATGACACACTCAGACACACGAAGCTTTTATTGATAATTTATAAACATTGCTTACTGTTAAATTTACTAAATAATTATAATGTTATTCTGTACGCACTGTTAGAAGGGTAGAATTTGTCCTTTCACGTCAGTTAGTCAGAATCTCATTGGAAAAATCTTCATTTGTTTATACTACTTTCTGAAATAAAGTTTACGTAAGAATTTATTAAATTTGAAACCTAGTTCTCATTAGTGAGGTTCTTTGATTATAAAAGTTTTACGGAATTTCTAAAAATTGATAAACTGCAGTAGTTTTATGTTACAATTAGAAGAGATTTCTAACTTCATACGTTTATCAAAAATTGTTTATTAGCAGAAGAGTGGTGCATTTATTTCCGCCGTTTACATAATAACTAAAATTTATGTGATAACATATATGGACTAAATCGTTCGAATTTTTAAAATTTTGACTTCTCTTCTATGTAGCTGAATACTTTTGTTTAAAAATAACACCAATCAATTTCAGTACTTTATAAATTATATGTTGTTTCCATAAGTAAGCCAGTTTTTATTGTTATTTAATTTCGATACGTTACATTAAAAATGTTTGAAGCTTTGTAGGTTATTAATTTATGTAAGCCATTGAATTTCATGTGAGAATACGGGTTATTGATAATTAAATTAATATTTGAGAGAGACTCACCTATAGTGTGTTTCATAACGCATGCCATAACTTTAAAATTCAATAATTAGTTAGTTATAATAAATTTAAAGATGAAATAAGTGAAATGTTTGTCAGGTGATCATAAGTTTTGTATACAGTAATTTTTTAGTTAGTTCAAATTTTTGTCAATAGATGGCGGTATGATATCTGAAAGTATCAAAATGATAAAACTAACGTATAAATGTGCATCAAAGATATATCAGTGTTTACTGTGTCTAATAAGAATAATATCTTACTTTTTGTATTTGGTAATTTATTTCTTGTTTTGTTTTTAGTTTTTCATTTTGTAGATTGTATTTTTATTTATTGTATGTATTATATTATTATTATTATTATTATTATTATTATTATTACTAAACTTTTCTTTCTTTTTTTTTTGTATAAAACATGTTATTCTCTGCCCTCCAATCATGAATGTCATTCGGCTGATGAGCTCTGTATAGGTTACACTAAGAAGATCTGGTAATATATATTTAATATATATATGTACTGTGATTATTTAAGCAAAATTTATATACAAGGCCATCTGATGCTGTGGATTGGCTGCCTTGAAATTTCTTTTGCTTATAATAATAAAAAAATTCTAAGCCATAAAACCACTTATTGGTCGGTGCCTGCGCAGTTGATTTATTGACTTATTAACTAATGAAGTATGAAAAAAGTTTGTATTTTGAAGTTAATTTGAGCATTTTTACACTTTGCGACAGCGCAGTGACATCTAGTGACAAAAAGTATGCTATTTTTAAATTATTCTATACAAAATTTTTTAACTACGTGATAAGCATGTCATATTTATATTTATTATGGTTAATTAATTATTGAATTTTAAAGTTTGGGAAGCATTTATGAAAAAAGCTATATGTGAACCTAAAAAAGACACCCAAAACAATCAGTTTCATAAAAAAATGTTTTTCTGTGATCTACGGCGTCATATATTTGTAAAAACTATGAAAGAATATTCATAGTATTATCCTAACATCAGAGTGAAAGAAGATAACCACAAAATAGGGTAGACCTTTTCAAGGATGACTACTTCTAGAATAAATATGCAAGTGAATATACAGGATGGCTGTAATTAAAGTATAGGAACTCAATTATAAAGAATATATTGGTGCAAACGTAACACTATTTCGTATAAATACTATTTAGGCCATGTGAAATTGATTTGTGAAGAAAAATCTCTTCACACTTTCGGCACCAAGAGCAAAAGTGGCGCTGCAGGCTGATTTTTGGCAATAAAATAGGCATAAAAACTAAAATGTTACTCCATTAAATGTTATTCAATAACACAAAAATTTTCTTTAAAAAAAGTTTTTATGCTATTTTACTGCCAAATATCAGGCTGCAGTACCAGTTTTGCCCCTGTTGCCGAAAACGTAAACTATTTTTTTCTCCTTGTAAAATCGGTTTCCCATGGTCTAAATAGTAGGTATATAAAATGGTGTTGCGTTTGAACAAATGCATTATTTATAAAATAGGCATAAAAGCTAAAATGTTACTCCATTAAATGTTAGTCAATAACATAAAAAGATTCTTAAAAAAAAAAGTTTTTATGCTATTTTACTGCCAAAAATCAGGCTGCAGCACCAGTTTTGCCTCCGTTGCCGAAAACGTAAACTATTTTTTTCTCCTTATAAAATCGGTTTCCCACGGTCTAAATAGTAGGTATATAAAATGGTGTTGCGTTTGAACAAATGCATTATTCATAATTGAATTCTAAACACCTATTCTTTAATTATGGCCTACGTTAATTTTAAAGGGCCTTCCAAAACCGGTTTCATGAACCCTGAATATAAAATATGATTCTGGCCAAGGGCTGTGCTATTAATCATAAAGTTCTCATGGAAAACAGTAGCATTCTACAAACAAAATTCTAATTCTGAGATGTTTCCACTAAAAAAAATAAAATAAAATAGAAGATAAAATAAAAAATAAGTAAACTGCGTTTCCAGAAAAACATGCATATCTACAGTTTTGTATTTATACATTCTCTTTTTTCACCGTCCCCCTTCAAAACCCTTCTGCTAGATTCTCACGTTTAAATTTAGAACCCCAAAGAAAAGACGGAAGGTTTAATTTACTTCCAGAAATCAGTTCGGTGCTCTCTCTCTTTTAAAGTTCTAAAGAGCTCCCATTAAGAAAAATATGCTTCACTTGTTGTACTTTATTTATTTTTCTTGATTAATGTGAAGGTTTAAGAAATAGGTTTCCTTTGAAGAAAATTTTTTAGTTAATAACTCATATACTTTCGTGTAGTATTATTGAGATTGCAGTATTTTCTTAAAGCGAAATGCTTCTATTTTGTTTTTGTATGTATTTAATAGGTTTCTGGAAGCTTTAATTTTGTTTAATTGATAACTAAATACATGCTATTCAAGAAAATGAATCTTAAATATTTTTTGAATATTTTATTTTTCTTAGTGATTAAAGTATTTTTTCTTTCTTTTCTTTTCTTTTCTTTTTTCTTTTCTTTCTTTCTTTCTTTCTTTTTTTTAAATTTAATCTGACGCGTTTTAAAATGAAACAGTGTTTTTGTAGCTCCAGTGAATTTCAAAACAAAAGACAAGAGATGAGTAGAAATTAAGCCTTTTAATAAATTTGATGAGTAAATTATGCATTTAAACTGATGCGGTAGATAAGAAAATTATTTGAAGATTTTTCATGAATGTTTAAGTAAGAAAAATGAAAATATATTTATTTAATGGTAGAAAGAAAAAATATATGTGCAATTTAAAATCGTTTATTTAATATTAGGAGAAGTAAATTATTATTTGAAATTATCAATGTTTCATGAATTTTAGGTGAAATAAAATGACAAGATATGAAAAACAAAAGCATCTTTGAATCTATTGTGGGTCATTTAATTAACTTTGATATAATTTTTTGATTGATTAATGTGATTATTTATGAAATAATATATCTTTTTAAAAAAAATCAATGCCACGGACAGAATGGTAACCAAAAATGAGATTTCTCTATCTCGTGACATTATGACTCTTAAAGAGTATAATTTGGTAACTTCAACGTGAAGTGCCTAATTTTCTACGCATTTGCAATTCGTCGCAAAATGTAACATATTGGCGTCACAGTGACTTAGTTACGATTAATCGTTTATGTACCTGACGGCCATGACGACAATAAAAATGGTACTTTCGTTATGGTTCCTCCACATTTTGGTTATATTGTGATCACTGTATATATGAGTGACCACACATAACGTTCATACATATTTATTTTCTTTCTCCTACCTTTACAAGAAAGTATTGGATTCGTATATTCCAGTTTTCGACTGAGTTATACATTTTAGAAGGTCCTGAACACGATTTGACTGTTTTTAGAAAATGTCTGTCCGTAAGTCTGTGTGTCTGTATGTGACACAAACTTTGTGGGCGCTCTATCTCAAGAACTAATGCACGGATTTTTTTCCAACTTCACATTCTGTTAGACCTTGACATAAATTGATGCTGATTGGATTTTGGTGTAAATTACCCAACAGGTGGCGCTGCTATGTTACATTTTTCACGATTTCCGCGATAGCTATATTTGAAGATCTGATACATGGAATTTCATTAAAACTTTATATTCTGTCAGATATTAAGATAAATAAAGGTCTGGGTGAAAATCGACCAATAGCGAACTCGGCAACTTCTATACCGTGTTTACTCCGATTTCTCCGACAGTAATACCTTAAGAATGCCCGAAATTTCATTAAACCTCATATTTTATTAGAATTTGGCATAAAAAAATCCTTATTAGGTTTGGGTGTATACCGCCCTACATGTGTCGCTGCTATATGCTCTGTTTTTCACAATTTCCGCGATAGCTATATCTCCAGAACGAATAGATTGTCATTTAATTTTGCAGACGATTTGGTTTGTCAGAAGAAAGTTTTGTGATAGCCACAGCATACTAGTTTTTTTTTTTTTTTTTTTTTTTTTTAAATCATTTTAAATGATATTCTATTTTTTGTATTGACTGGAATACCTAAGTACAGATGGTATTTCTTTCAGCATTCGCAAACCCAGAATAATAAGATAGCACGCAAAATACTTTATGACTTACCTCTCCAGGCACACCCGTAAACTTCTACTCTCATGCACACAGTCCGGAGATGAACACTGTACGGAATGAACCTGATCTTGGAAGCAATGATGATGGGATTCAACTTCCGCTGTACCACTGAATAGGTATTTGTATTCCCTTTTATGATCTGAAACACAAGAAGAAAAGTCTTCTCAAAATGCTAATCTAAATAGTATTCTACAGAAAGTTCTGAATATGGTAAAATGATAGACTGAAATAAAACAGATACAGATGTCGCAGACACACCGAGGTTTCCTTTTGGCGCAATTATGGTGATTTTTTGCCTGGCGTGGTAACCCGGCGATTTTGGCCGGTAGATCAGATAGTGCGCATTAATAAAAGTCCTCTGATATTAAAATCTGAGTCAGTTGTATTCTTGACAATGTGTGTGTTTTATAATAAATTAAATATTGTGTGTGTTTTATAATAAAATAATTTGCGTGTGTTTATAATAAAATAAATGTGTGTGTTTTATACGCTAACATGCTAACATGTATAACTTTTAAGCTAACATGCTGTTTTCGCAGGCTAAGTATTCGAAAGTATGTATTCGAGTATGTATTCGAAAACGGGATTTTCTCGCCAAAATGGCCCAAAAACAAAAATCGCGCCAACCCCGGCGCGTTTGCGACAAATGTTCCCTAAAATATTACTAGTGTGTTTCTGGTAATGTTTCTGTAATATTTTTTTGTAGCTAACCAGTAAGATTGAGTAAAAAATCTTGAAATCCAGGAAAAAAAAGAAAGAAAAAAAAACGCTAAGTGGTGCAAAATTTTGAAAAGTTAGTATCGTATTATGACTGCCAAAATTACCACATTTCAGACAAAGCTATTCAATCATATCTGCCATTCTACTTTTTAAAAAGTATACAATTTTTATAATCTGAAGGGTTTCGCTATCAGAAAGTTTTATATCAAAGCAAACATTTAAATTGTTTTTTACTAAAATTAAAAATTTTGAAAATAATGCATTCGATACATAGCTTAACTGAATAGAGAAATTTATACCCTCTTTCAAAAAGTAATTCAATTCTTTAAAAATAGAAATATCATAAAAAAATCTATACGGAGACAAATGATAACAAACAAATGATAACAAAAGTTTAGGCAAAAATACTGTACCAAAAACAGTAGTAAATGAAACTTACAGTAAAATTAAAATATTAAAAATAGAAACGTATAAAAGTATCACTTTTCGTAAGATAGAGACTTTTCAAGTATCTTAGTAACATAACATCTAACATAAATAAGGTCATATTTTCTTGTCAAATTCATTTATTTGACGTATGCAGAAAAAAATTAATTAATGAAATCAATATGTATATTACAGCACAGAGTACGTTTTAAATTGATTTTTTACGCGATTCATACTGTATTTAAAAAAAAAAAAAATCTTCAATATTTGATAGTTTATAATAGTTTAAAACTTTAATACGAATTTGCAAAATCCATATTTAATATTGAAATTCGTAACAGAATAACTATTTTAATACATCGAATGTATTCTAATTGGTCAATATGAAATCAGGTCAGAACAGTGCATCCATGCATAATTAAAATTGATTTTACCATGTTTGGAAAATTTCAAATGGTCACCTCAGTCAGTCCCCATTAGAATTCTGTGCAGATCGGTTTATACCCGACCAGCACCCTACTCACTTCAACCAAATATCGATCCAAAACCGAAATGTTTAAATCCGAACCCGAAGGGAAAGAAAATTAATCAATATATTTATCCAATTATATAAAAGTAGCCTATATTTATATCTCTAATATACAGTTTATCTTTTATGTAGAAAAATGAAGATACATACAATCATCAATGTTCAAATATATAGTTTTTTGAATCTGAAAAATATTTAAGACTTTCTTTTGAAAAATCGAATCAACCCGACCCCGACCCACAAGATTCAAAACCCAACCCGAAACCGAAATAATGAAGGTCAACCCGATCCGAAATTGACCCGCAATTAAAAAAAATAGCGTCAACCCGGTCTGAACCGCAAGTCGGGTTGGGTTCAGATAAAATCGGGTTACCCGACTCGATACAGGACTCTAGTCCCCATCACTTACAACTATAATAATTAGATACCAAATGTTCATCTGCCGTATAGCTGAAATAGTATTTTCCATCTTTCACATATCTAACATCATAAGCTAGCAGAACTGTGCAGAATTCAGTGATTACAAACTGTCTCAGAGTTAATCTTCACCGTCAATAATGAAGATATTTTAACGAAATTTTCGCCAGTCTTAACTTTGCTTTGTGAGAAATGTGACCTCATGGGAAGTACGTGAAGTGAATTATAATTTGCATTTCGACAGTACATATAGCGCATTGACACTGTATGTACTGACGTTTCAATTTAAATTGTGTAACGCCTAACTTAATCTTGTTTGGAAACAAGTTGTAACGATATCAAGAATTTTTCTTGATGCAGTCCCATTTCACAGAAAACAAAGCAAGTGTCCTGAAAATATTGTTGCAATATATTCATTATAAATAAAGTTATGAACAAAAATCCAGGTTCTGGTTGAATTGAGGCACCATGTATTTTTTACTTAATAAGTGGATGGCGACTCTGGCTTCCTGTATAAAATTTTTTCGTATTGTTGCATATCATATCTTATTCTATTGGAATAGTTTACGAACACCCTGTATTTCCCCAAAAAGCTTAATCAATAAAAAACGACATTTATATTATGCTACGGAGTATCTTTTAAACTGCTTTTTACCACTAAAATACATACATATGCATACTGTATTGAAAGCATAAATCAGAATTCCTTTTATTTCAATGTTTGATAGTTTATAATAGTTTGAAACTTTAATGCGACTTTGCAAAGTCCGCGTTTAGTAGTGAATTCCACAACAAACTAACTATTTTGCTATAACAAATATATCCTAACTGGGTATTGTGAAATCAGGTTAGAAGAACAGTGCATCCATGCATAATGGAAAATGATTTTACCGTGTTTGGAAAATTTTGAATGGTCACTTCACTCTGTCCCCATCAGTTACAACTCCAATAATTAGATACCGAATGCTCATCTACCGTGTAGCTGAAATAGCAGTTCTGCAGCTTTCTCATCCAACATAAGCTAGCAGAAACTATATTGAATTCAATGATTGCAAACTGCCTCAAAGCTGATTCACACTTATGCGTATTGGTTTTACAAGGGCTCTCTTTTTAGGTTATAACAAAACGGTTTTAGTTTTCCGTCGAATACTATCAGTATATTTTCAAAACATTTTAATTTCTTACAAAGTAAAAGAGAGAAAAATTTTACAATCGTTTCAATACTAGACTGTACAATTTTCATTTAATAATTATTTCTGGCAGTTTCTTTTGCAGAAAGTTCTTTTTTTTCTGTCTGAAACTGTTTTAGAAATTAAAATGTACGCTTTTTACTCGCAAAAATTTATCTCGGCTAAGTAAAATTTTTGTAGTTGAATATCTATAAAATTAGAATAGAAGTCCAACAAATTAAAAACCTAATCATTTTTTTTTTCCAAAATGCATTAAAACACCAGTTCAAGATATGAAAAACGCAAAAAGTGCATAAAATCTTGAAAAACAATAATAAAAATGCTTACATTTTGTGTGTGTGTATGCATATATCTTAATATAACACCTTTTAGCCAATTTGCCGTTAATTTATTAAAATTACTTTTTTCTTCTGTATTCTTTTATTTTGTTCTAAGGACAGTAAAACTTGCTTAAACGGATTAGCAGTTGACAGAAAAAATATTTCACATCAGAAAGTTTTCCGTCTTAGCAGGTACTGCGTTTTTAGTAATCGTATTGTATTCTTTTCCCTGGCACCACCATTTTTTCCAATTAATCAGGATTCCGTTATAGACAAATTTCGTTTTCAGAGGTTTTGTTTAACAAGAATACACACTGCGGAAAATAATATATCCACTAATTTTTATCTAAGTTACCGTTTTTCTAAAGTGTTTTTGTTTATCGTGGTAATTTAACACTTTATATGCTAATTAACTAATCTTGAAATATTCAAACATAAACTAATAAATCTAAGGAAAGACATGAATCAATATCCTGGTCCGTATGTTTTTATCTTTAAAAATACATTTTATTTACAGTTCTATTTACCCATGAAAAACTGAAAAAACAGATCTATGTTTCCTGGTTGTGTTTATAAATCTTCAGAATGCAACTATGATATACATGATATTGAGTAACTGCTAGAAAAAAAAATGGGTGACTTCTATCCCAGATAACCACAAAAATACATCCAGCAACTGAAATAAAAAACAATGAAAACTGTTTTTCCATTTCCTAAAGATATTTTTTTTTATTCACGGATAAAATAGACCTTTCTTATCCTTCATCCCTCCTCTCAAAGTCTCCTTCATTCCCTCTAGATGGTAGATCTAAAGAAGCAAAGCCCCCGGTCTCCCTATGGGACATGGGGCCAATTTCGGATCTTAATGGTCCTCGGAATTGTTGGCGATCTGTGGACCCACGGTGGGCTGCAGAAGAAGAAAGAAAATGAGACCTGGGGCGCGGTAATGGTGAGGGACTATATGCAAATAGATGCTTTTATTGAAAAAAAAAAAGGTGAGTTTCTATGGTCAGTGATGATGAAGAACCGTTATGAGATGTGACAGCTCAAAATGACTTTTTCCAATGATTTCTAGCATTATTTATTTATATATTTTTTAAAATCTTTTCTTAACTCATTGTCGACGGGAGACGTGAATTCACATCTTTTGGGCACTGTAATTCCGCCAACGGGCGATGCTTTTGTATTTTGTGTGTTACATTATTTTTCAAAAAACATACATAATATTCGTATTTTTACAATTAGAGTACTATCCATATAAATATTTCTATTAGGAACAATACCATTATCACATACATTCATTTATAATATAAACACGAACAGTAACAAAATATTTTTGTTAACCCCTTCGGCCCTGACGTCCTACTAATAGGACACATCTTTTATTGAGTATTATTTAGTCTTAAACATTATTTTTATTAATTCCAGCACCTAATAGTGATAGTATGAATCTCTACATTTCCTATTATGACTTCACTTATGTTTAGCATTTAGTAATATTAATAATAATAATAATTTTCATAATTATTAGCAAGCCGTTGGCATTTCTTTTAATTAAAATATACGTTTTTACTCTTTAAATTAAAATTTGGGATCCTTTTCTGAATTGGTAATTTGTGATAAAAGATAAAAAATATTACTAAATTTTTATGCTTGTTTAATTTAGTTGTAATACGACATTTTCGACACATCAAAAATTCTTCCTTAGACTATTGTTATATGAAAAACACGCAAAATAACTACATTTGTGAGGTTTTGGTAAAGAACGCATTCGTTAACTTTCATTAAACCCTAACTTCTGTGATTCCGATAGCTATATTTAATTTTGTTAGCATAACAGTAATTTTTTCCCAAAATTGAAAAAAAAAAATCAGGGCCGAAGGGGTTAAATATTGTAACATGCAAGATTAACGTCAATAGGCAGGGCTTCCTGGCGGGAGACGTGAATTCACATCTTTGTTGATTTGCAACTGTTATTATTATTTTTTTTTTTTATGCTTACAACTGCAAAATCAAGCTGCGATTTAGTTCTCGTAACTCAAAGGGTCAAGTAAACATTTAGAATGGTCATTTTAAAAAGAAAAGAATAAGCTTTTCCAAGTTTCTTAATTCAATGGCTATATGGAAATAGCCATCACGCATATTTCTATAGCATATGCCTTCGCAAGGTTTTTTTTTTTTTATAAAACTCCAGTACCGAATATGAGGTAAACATATTCTGTGCGTACCAAAACTTAAAAGGAAATATTTATAAAGCAACTTTATAGCATCTTTTGAAAACAAAAGTACAAATTTGAGTTACATTTAATTATCTTTCATGAATTTTAAATGAAATAAAATGACAAGATATGAAAAACAAAAACATCTTCGAATCTATTGTGGGTTATTTAATTAACTTTAAGATTGTTTTTTGATTGTTTAATGTGCTTGTTTATGGAATAATAAGTACTTGATATGCTCTTTTTAAAAAAATCGATAGTTTTATAAAATAATACAACTGTTTTTGAAGAGAAAAAAAAATTAGTTTGCAAATAATGTTGTAAGTAAAGAAATTTTAAGATTAACAAAAGAAAGAATTAACAAACATTCAATGTAATATTTTACATTATACATGGTAAACTCGGAACAAGGGCTCTCAAATTTTGAATATCATCTTAAAATATGTAAGGAAATTTCATTTTATATTTCTGTAGTATAATATATTTTTTTCTCTATTTACAAAACTAGTAGTTACAACTATAGTTTATTTTCTCTCTTATGGTGTTTTAATCAAAATAATTTTCTGGTTTCATAAATAAATAGTATTCAAAGATGCCGTATGAGCCAGTAAAAGGATTTTGTGAAACAAATGGATACCCCCCCCCCTCCCCCCGCTATGGCGTCTGTGCCCAGTGTCCCCAAATTTCTAAATCAGAGCTTGAAAACATTCGTGATATTTTAATATAAGCATATGATGTCGATTCTACTGTAACATTAGGAACTGAAATGTAATATTTTCTTTTTTTAGAAATAAAACCAATATTTTCTAAATATGAATTGTGAAGAATCAGCTGTTGAATGAGACACATAAATTTTACAATGATTCAAAGAAATGATATCATTTGTTATCCAGCTGAGGCAATTCTTCATTTTTTTTTTCATTTCCGACTTTGCTTTCTTTTTTTCCCCCAGTTTCATATGAACGTATAAAAGAGACCTAAGTACAGTCCCACAATACCTTAGTGAAATGTGAAAGCCACGTGCATCGCCATGAAGATAGATTATTTTAAACTTTTCCGTGACAGAAATGGTCTCAAGGAGCACGATACGCCGTCTTGCGTTGCTTTTAACGAAAAAAAAAAATATGTATATATATTTGCAAGAAATATATAAAATAACCCCAAGGAAATACACACTTATCTTGGCTTCAGTTCAGAGTTTTCACTTTTCTCCCTTTGCCCATCTCTGGCGAAATCCACGAGAAAACAAAATTTTAGAAAACAAAATCCCATGTCTATACGTCTCTAGAACCATGTGGAAAAGGATTTTACATTTTATTTTTTTTCCTTCTCTACGTTGGCGTAGATTTGTTACTCGTCTGTTAGTAGAGGTGACGCTTGAAATCTCCAGAGTTTTGCTCCGGAGTATTCCGGAAAAAATTCGTCTCCAGAAAAAAAGATAAGTTTTATAATTTAAAATTCCTCAACCTTGCGGAATTGCTTTGTTTATTTTCTGAATGAAAAATGAAGTTTTTTTCCAGTTTAGTTGCATACCGGGAGTAATTAAATATAATTTATTTTCGTTATTTTATACACATGTTCTGTAATAATTAGTGAAAATAAATTACAAGAAATGTCGTTTCACAAAAGTTCTTGGGGGGGGGGGGGGAATAGAAGTTAAAGGAAGAAAACTGTATTTTTTTAAAGTATGTTTTGTCACCGCATTAATGTCAATGTATTAATGGGAAACATATTAGTACATAAGTAAACAAAACTAGAACACCAAAAAATCGTAAAATATTACATACAAGATGCAGTAGCATTCAGCGCGGTACGCTCATGACGATGCTATCGAAACCGGTATGCAATATTTGATGAGTTTTTTGGTGCTCTAAAGGTTGTTTTATTTATTATTGCTGTATAACATCACGTATCACCTCGATTTCTATATTCGCTAATTTTAAAGAATAGCAAAAATGAAAGAAAATTTTTTTGTTTTTGTGATTTTTGTGCCATAATTAAAATGCACGTGTTTGAAGTACAAGCGAAACTATTCGGAATATTTTTAGAAGATTTTGATATTTATACTGTTTAGAGCAGCCATACTCAACCTGCGGCACGCGGGCTGCATGTGGCCCGGAGACATTTTATTTGCGGCCTGAGACACATAATCATTAATCCATGTATAAAAAGAATTGAGGTGTGCATAAAAGGTATTTAAGACTATAGACTTTAAGATATTTAAGACCCCAATATATTT
This sequence comes from Maratus michaelseni, assembly GCA_963931845.1. NCBI lineage: Eukaryota > Metazoa > Arthropoda > Arachnida > Araneae > Salticidae > Maratus > Maratus michaelseni. The sequence continues at coordinate 207,336,974 of OZ007588.1, forward strand.
TCATGGGAAGACAAAATCTGTCCTATTAATTATAATTGATTTAAAACTGTGTTAATAATCTTAAATGCTATATTTTTAGTCACAAGTTATTTTTACATGCAGTCTTATTTGTGCTATAATGTTTTATACATTTCTTAAATCTTCAACACTAATCAAACATTGTTCCAAATTAATTAGATTTGCACAATATATTTCTACAATTAAAAGAAAATAGTTTTTGAATTGAGCAAAAGATTGGTTTATTAGAGAAAATCTCGCGATTTTTTTTGTTTAGAACTTGACAATTTTGCATTGTTATATTATAACGTTTTATACTTATTATACAGCTATTACTGCATTTTAGTGTTGAACGTTTGTCTCATCAAAAATTGGCACCAAACATTTTTTACACCAATATTTCCATACAACGAATTTTACGGCTCATTTCTATAAAATGTTTAATAGAAATCTACCACGAAGTTTATTGTTTGGAAATGGTGGTGTTAATTTTTTTTTTTTTTTTTTTTTTTTTTGGTAACATTTCTTCCGCGACAAACTGTTAACCCTACTGATGTTTTATTGCTTTGTTATTTTACTTTTGTTAGATATTATTTTAATTACCCCTATTTTATCCTTTGTTAAGAGTGTTGCGGCCCGCCTAACGTCGCAAACATGTGCTTGCGCCCCGCGAGAAAAAAAAGTTGAGTACGGCTGGTTTAGAGCATGCAGAAACAAGCTCTGCAATAATAAAAATAATAGTTATTTTTTTTCCAATAGGTGACGCTGTATACCATTAAAATAAACAAAAAAAAAAAAAAGAAAAATACAGAATTTCCTACGAGCTAACTTTTAAAACTTTTTTATCACAAATTCCGCAAGATTCTAGCTTAAGGTTTTAGACATGAACAGCCTTGTGAGCACTAAAATTTTTGCCAAAAAAAAGTCGCGCTCTGTTAATAAAGTTTTTTAATTATGGTAGTAATGATAATTTAGTTATGTTAGTTATGGTAAAATGGTAGTAATTATAGCACTGAACGTTAAATTTCAAAATTTCATTAACAAAATAAATAAATTTAAATGCAAAGATGAAATATGACATGTTAAATCAAATGCCTCTCAGTTTTTTATCCTTCACTATAGCTCTTCTCGAGTTACAGAACGTATTGGAAAGGCTCTAATAGATTTTTTTTACATTTAATATATTGTTTCAGTGGTTAAAGCGCGTAGTTCAATTACATGTGTATTAATTTGTGCTTTTATATAATTTTATTTGTTTATTTATTTTTTGATGAAGTTTTAATTTCTTTATGGAAAATTAGGAAGAAAAAATGATGAATTATTTATATATTTTTTTAAAGTGCAAACTGGTTAATCTTTCTTAATCGGGATGCAGGCGGACGCGATGCAGATAGATTTTAAAAAATCATGCTTGGAAATGATTTTAAAACCATAAGAAATTTAGTAAATTGAAATGCAGTTTTCAAATAAATTGAATTTAAAATAAATTGTATTTGAAAGAACATTTCCCTCCTTTTCGACGGTTTAAAGACTGATATTGTACATAGTTTAGAAGTTAAAAGAAATTGCAGGAATAGGAAAATTTATTAGTCAAGTGTTTGTCATCGTCGATATGACGTCAGCGTTACTCACAGACATGTTTTTGCTTTATAATATAGATTCTGCTTAGCTATTGAAATGGGGTAAATGTTTGAATTTTTAAGTTTTAAAGTAACTTTGAAACCTATATTTCAGGTTCAGATACTGCAGCATCATCTATTGACTAAAATTTGAATTATTTTCAAAATTTCTGCATACAAAATTTTTGAGCTATCTTTTAAACATTTTTTCTTATTTAATATGCCTGAACTATTGTAACTGTCTTTTTTTTTAGGGTTTCGTTCATCTCACGAAACCCTATTACCTCCGCTTCGTTGTCTGTCCGTCACAGAGCCATTTTCAAAAAGTATGTAACTTACAGAATTGAAACTTAGTGTATAAATCTGAATAGCAGCTGTGAAGAGCTCAAAATATTAAAATTTGAAAAATTTGCATTATTTTAATAAATAGAGATAAAAACCCAAAATCCTAACAGCCTTTTCCTATTAAATTGAAACATTTTTCGTTATAGCAGATGCCAAAGATTTAAAATCGACAATGAAATTCTTTCTACAATAATTAATTTTCTATGAGACGATTTTCACGTGAAAAATGAAAATGAAATAAAAAGTTTCACCCATTGAAAAAAAGATAAATATGAAATAAAATTGATTGACGTCATAGTCGTAATAAAACGGAAAATGTCTAAGATTTCTCAATAATACAAGGTGTATGAGTATGTGTAAGTGGACAAAGCAGATTAATATCACGTCATTAGAGAATTAAAAAGAAAATCTGACGTCATATAGGAAGTTTAATTACTAATTTTTCAAATGTTGTTGTTGTTGTTGTTGGCGTGTCATAGAAAGTGCCCAGGCACTTCTCTGACAGAAGGGGTGCCAGAGCCTCAAGAGAGGTTGGACTTCTAGAGCTGGTCTCTCAATTTTGAACCAATTCCAGATGGGAGACCTGCACCTGGATTAATTTTTTAAATGTTTGAGAATAATACAAAGCGAGTATCAATATAAATAATAGAGAATAGTAAATATATGAGTTTGAGAAACATATTGAATCGTGATAAAAATCCGATTATGGAAATATTCGCATATTTTAACATTTTGAAGGTGTACAATTTGTTTAATTTTGAAATTATTTTTTTAAATATCGCATTTAGTCCGTATGACGGATATTATTATGACAGAATATAATAGCGGGCTTGGACCGCTATCTGGCTGGTTTAGATATTCGAAAAAAGGAAAATGTTTACTTTAAAAAAAACATGACTTTTTTTTTGTTGTTATTGCTAAATGAAATTTGTTTGAATTTATTAAAGAAAAGATAAAGTGTTTTGAAAGGAATATTAAACGAAACCCTTTGAGCGATCTTCGATCACATTTACCCACTTTTTTCTTTTGTCAAGGTCTCAATTCCTATACGTAATAGTATTTTTTGCTAAACCTTTCTAACATTTATAAGATACATAATTGGGAAAAAAAACTCATGAGTTTGCATTTCTAAGAAAAAGTGTTGAGAGGATATACTAATATATTAATTTCCAATCTTTTTGCAAACTTGCAGTATATTTTTGAGGGTCGAATCTAGATTCTATTTCTCTATCTATGCGACATTTATCAAGACAACGTGGAAAAAAAGAAGCCTCTTCTAGAAGGCGTTACGACGAACTTTTTTCTTGCAGACATTGAGATAATGAATTTTTTAGTTGCAAACGGAGAAGCTAAAAGAATTCCTTGCCTTTGGCAAAAAAGTTTAGACGTAATATTTGTCAATATCTTATATGACGGTGACTTCTTTTTTTTCTTAGTAAATGGGTGCCGACGAGGAATGATATGATAGGTATATATGAGCCCTGTGTGTAATCTTGATGCGAGCTTATGGTTAAATATTAATCCAGGAGGAGAAAATGTGGTCTTATAAATGATCTCTTACTTTCATAATAAGAAACCGTATCTCTTTTATTATAATTTTTATCTCATTAAAAACTGGGGTATGCATTTCATTATAGTCATTGATTTTAGTCGGAAATAATTGTACATAGATGATAACATAATAGATTAAAATGTTTCTGAAAATAATATTTGAAGTTAAAAAATCGTGCGTCAAGCATATAGCTTATGAAACACTTTCGAACACATCCAGAAAATTGTACCGAAATTTAAGTGTTAAATAAGGTGAACGAATATATGTAAGTAAACAGTTTAGAAAACGCATAAAACATTTTAAAATCTAGTTTTAAGAATTATTTTCCGTAGTCCAAAAAGTAGTCGAATTATTTTGTGCAGCCTTGTATATGATCTATAGATTTGCATATGTACTACATACAGAGGTGCCAAGTTCTGACTAATCTTTAATTTAACCCAGGTTTAATACGTTTCAAACCTGGACTTTTTTAAAGAAATTAAATTAAACATATTCTATGTAGAAATCTGAAATTAACTAAATAAAAATTGGTCAAATAATTTTTCTGGTTCGAAAAGTTGTTAAAGCGGGTCAAATTAATCCACATATTACGGACGATTAGTGAGAGCTTGGCACCTCTGACTATATAGCATGCTGACATTTAGTTAGACAATTCACTTTTAGCAATTTTCACCGATAGATGGAAATACACTGGAATTCGTTTGTACTACTCCGTATATTATCTAAAGACCTTTGTACACACCACATAGTAGGCTAAAATTTAATTCAGGTAAAAATGCATAACACAACATAAAACGCACTTCCAGCAATTACCAACCGTAAACGGCAATGTATCTTTTTTTGCGTAGCCCTGTATACGAACTTATTTATATTCCACAAATTTCTATTAGTATACTAAATATAGTTCAGCAGGAAAATGCACAACACAATTAAAAACTACCCTTAAGTAATTCGCTCCCATAGTCAGAAATACTAACGAATTACTTTGTGTATCCCTGTATTTGATCAATCGAATTTATACACATCACATACTATGGAAACATTTAGTTAAACTTAAAAACGCAAACGAAAGTTGAAAACACACTTTCAGCAACTATCGCTCATAGACAGTACTATAACCAAACTCTTTTGAGTGTCCCTGTATAATTTATAGTGCACCCCTGTAATGCATATAAATTTCATTGTGTTTTAAATAGTGTAACGTCATTAAGGCTGCTCTCAAATATAAAGGGCTACTTTCAGACATAATTTTTAATTAATTTTTGTTCGGAAAGGCATGAAATTGACAAGTGTTATTATTCAGAAACTGTATAATCGAAACACGTTACCCATTTTTTGGTAAAGGCAGAAAATCTTTCAGAAAACACTGTCAAAGTAGGCGTTTTAAACCGAATTCCCGATGCTTCAGCGCCAGAAAGGAGAAAAAACGTGTTGTCACGTGACACGAATCGCTTATAACTCGATAAGTAATTTATTTATAAAAATAATGGAAAACTCATTTCGATTCCAAATCTCTTCCATAGTCAGGGCCTACCAATTTTATGTTTTGCGTTTAAAAATGTGTCAGAAAATGTGTCAGAAAGTTTCGCGTTGTTGAGAAAGACATTTGAGAACCACCTTAAAATATACTGTAAATGATTTTTCCTCCATAGACTATTATGTAACGGAATTATTTGTGTGACTCTGTAAATGAATAACAAACACTTAACACCCATATTCTACAGGAAGCATGTTTAAATGCACTTTATAAAGGTATATTAATTTCATTATGTTTGAAATGGTGTAACATCATCAAAATGCACTTGAAACGATTTTTTCCCATTCACCGTAATGTTGCGGAATACTTTTGACTGCCCCTGTAAACGAACGCTAAATGCAGCACACTTCATTTTCAATAGCTACCGTGCTATAGTAAACGTCAATAGCATATAAAAACTTCAGGGCAATCCGAATATATTTACGAGAGTTTGAGCACAGAGACAAACCAAAGTTATAAACACTTTTCAACTATGTTGGAAAGTGTTAAAAAGAAGAAATGCCTTCTTTTCTTTGGTTAAATTTACCAAACAATGTTTTTGATTATGAATAAAATTAATGAAATGAGCAAAAAGGAAAAAAAAAATACATATCTTGCATTGATTATGTTACACTAGCATCCAGTTCACGATGCACATAATTAAAACATATTATTGTAGAAATTAATATTAATTAATAAATACTTTTTAAAAGTAATTTATAGAGGGAGTAATCAGTATATGATTTAAAGGCATTCTGCTCTCATATTTTTATTATAAGTAGAAAGTCAAAGAATATTTTTTGATATTATAAATAAGAGGATAAATTTATACAAAATGTCCAAATAAGCTTATTTATCTATCTTTACTGATATATTTTTAAAGTATGCGTTTAAATAATCATACGATGTTATAACAGTATAGTATATTGCAAGATATATTTAATTAATAAAAAAATGTAAGCAACTATTTTTTTTTTAATTTATTGAAATTCATATGATAGCATAGATTCCGTCATGTTTATAGGAAAAATCTAACAATATAGATTTGCACTAATTTTATTTTAATCAATTTCTGTTATTTTATTATAAATGAAATACACTATTTTTAATTACTAAAAATAATTTATTTCGAAATTAAAATCGCTAATTTAAATATGAATAATCTTATTAACATATCTAAATAAGGAACACGAAACAGAATCATTCAAGCAAATAATTCTATTTATGTTACCATCCTCTCATCAAATAAACGCAGTACTCAAGTACATTTTATTTGTTGATATCAGAAAACTGGAGGCATATTCACGATTTAAATAATTACGTATAAAGAAGTAAAGATATCCTTATGATTCTATAAAAAACTTTTTAAGAGTTAGAACAAATATTAAATACTCAAACGTAAACAAATATATATAAATATTTACAAAATAAACGCTTTTGTATAAGGAATAATATTTTTTAATACGAAAACACGGATGATTTAATACTATAGGGGCGTACAGAAGAAATGTATTTAAATGAAAAGTCACAGAAACTTACAACATTCTTTTAAATGAAATAGAAAATTTTGTTTTAGTTAAATAGATTGAAAATACTCAGTCACCATGAACAATTCTAAAGTAAATACAGAGAAGGTTAGATATATGTAGGTAGATGTTAATTTAAATATTTTCTATAGGAAGCCAATCTCCTCAAACAAAGACTTAAATTAATATGGATGAATATACATGTAAGTAAGTCATATTTTGTTAGAAAGAAGTAATGAGAACTAATTCGATGACAAAATTATACAGCATAGTCTTTTCAACACTTTCCAACATAATTGAAAAGTATTTAGGAATTCGGTTTGTCTCTCTGTCCGTGCTCTAACTCGCGTAAATACACTAGGATTTCCATGCAATTGATATATATTATTGGGGTTCACTATGACGTGCTGGATAATTAAAATAAAGTGCGTAGCATTTATCATTCGTTTACAAGGACACTCAAAAGTGTTCCGTTACGTTACGATCTATGGGAAAAAATTGTTTATGATATATTTTAGTGATGTTACACTGTTTCAAAAATATTGAAATTGTTATATATATATCACTGAGCTGCACTACAAGACACTTATTATCGAATAGGGTATGCACAGTACTCATCGTTCATTTACAGGGGTACACAAAAGAATTCGGTTACAGTACAGTCTATGAACAATAATTGCTGAAAGGGCGAATTGTCGAAAGGGAATTTTCAAGTGTGCTATGCGTTTCCTAAAAGAAATAATGTTTAGCATACTATGAAGTGTATCGACAAATGTATGGGGCATATACAGGGCTGCATATTTTTCCGACAACTGATGGAAATTGATGAAGAGTTTTCAAATGTGTTATGAGTTTTGTAATTTGTTTATTTAGCCATCTTCTTTCATCCTATTAAACTGTGACATGGGCGGTAAAGGCTGAAAAAATTTTCAAATATATTTTGCGTTATATAGCTGTATTTATTTTTAGCGAACCATATGTGGAGTGTAACAAATCTATACACTGAAAAAAAAGTGTTGATTTTATAGTATAATACTGGCATCCCAACTGCTAGTATTATACCTTAAAATTAACGGTAATAAACTGTAATACGCTTCCGCGCATGCGCGGTAGAGTATTACTGCTTATTTTACTGTTTATTACTGTTAATTTTACGGTATAATACTGGCAGCTGGGGGTGCTAGTATTATACTATAAAATCAACACTTTTTTTTTTTTTTTTTTCCAGTGTAGAATACGGCTTCTCAAAGAATTCGAATAAATTTTTTTATCAACTATACTAACAATAACTGCTGAAATTGGATTTTGAACTGTGTTATGCGTTTTCTAATTTGTTTATTTAGGTATCTTCTTTATCTTACGAAATAGTGAAGTTATGTTACATAGTTTTCTGAATGTGTTGGAAAGTGTTTCATAATCTATGCATGAAAGCATGACTTTTCGTTCTTGTTTAGATAACGGATCAGTTCTCAGATAAAAAAAAGAATGTAGAAATTATAAATTTTTAAATAAATCTGGTTTAAAATAAAATGCATGTAATATGTATATATAATGTTTCTGATATAATTCTATAAATCTATGCTAAAAGTTAAATTGATATTTCGTAATACCTTCTGTCTCGACATGTTTGTTTATCCAGTACATAGTTTAAATTTTATGCAAACATTTTTTACTTAAAAGACTTTGAGAATGCCACCATTATTGAGAATACTAGTCGGTTTGTTTATTAAAAGATTTTTTTAAACCTTTATATTTACCTAATCACCTTTTTTATTTGAATGATAATAAGTAATTTTTTCTGATTTAATTCTATAAATCTAGTTTGTCGAAAAATTACAAAAGTTTAAACTGGATAAACATAATTAAGCCGAATGTGACATTTTAAAAGTATTTTCCCGACTTTTAAAAGCTCTAAGTACTCAATTTTGAAATATACAAATGCTCAATTTTTGAGTGTATACTTGCGTTTAATAACTTTGCTGTTTACATTACTGTTTACATAGAACATTTAGAAATGCGTCCCTGAAAAATCATTACGACACAAGAAATGTAAATCAATTGAGCCACATAGTCACATATTATTTCAATACATCGGCAATAAGATACAGTTCGTTAAGTTTGAACAACTAAAGTTTTATTTTTCAGACTACACGGTTAAAATTTTCCTGCACTGTTCATGCACATTTATTTAAAAAAAAATTAATTATATAATATGCAAAATGAAGAAATACAAAAATATATTTATATTAATCGACCAGATTACTTTACGTGCGTATAATTATTTATATTTTAGTATATCATACACTCGTTTATGATACTATTGCATTAAAAAAAAGAATATTTGTTAACAGTGTAGCACATAATCAAAAATCATTTCAGTCCTGCAATTTTTTTTTTTCAATTGAGGTTCGAAAGTCCTTCAGTTTATTACTGATGATAATCATATATAAGATGTTTCGAAACTGAACAATTTAAATTCCAGTAACAGTTTACCTATACCTCAGCAGTGAAGTTGCAGACGTCACCGTTGAAGCAAGTAAATTAAAATCTTAATGATATTATCAATGTCGTAAGGAAGACTATCTTGAATACAATGAATTCACAAGATTCTAACAATTTTACCTTCACCTATACTAGATGATTCAAATGAAAAATTCCATCTTATTTTAATTGTATATTTTAGTTATAAGCACATTTAACAACACTAATTGAATTCATTTAGATTACTAAAACTTAAAAGAACCTGTCTAAAGGTATTCTTAAATTAATTCAACTGCTACTCAACTCTCTGTTTAAATACATTTGGCAAGCCAGGTGCCATTTCATTTAAATTTGACCATGCATTTAAGATTAACTGAATTCTCTTGGAAGTTTGGAATTTTGTTTGAAAATTAATACAATTAGGATAGAAAAATTGAAATGAAAGACAATATTAAAAGTACACTAAGTACAAAAAAAGCAACAAAAATAAAATAGCCTAAAACTTTTCTTCAAAAAAACAAATTTGTAAATTTGACAGCACAAAATTTTATGTATTTCTAATTAAACACTTGAAGAATACAAATAATGCCTTTTGTATTGATAGATACTAAGTACGACAGGTTTTACGTCTATTTCCAGAAAAGGCTAACTGATATCCTGACTGAAAAACCCCAGATTGATAATTATCTATTGGTGTTTTTTACTCATTTGAAAGCAGTTATTAAACGGTGGGAACTTTCTCGTGAAAAACTGAAAAAAAAAAGTAGATGCTTCTAATGGTTTATAATATTTGAGAGTAAGCAAAAATAAATATATGTCTTCATTAATAATAAGTTTATTTTGAAAGATACAAATTTAAAATTAATACATAATTTTCATAAATAAAATAATATAAAAAATAAACATCATAATAAATTTTGAAAAAATTGCTTTTCTACATAATTTTTTTTATGAAAAGAAATGTAATAACAAAACAATAACAGAACAAAATTGCTTTTATTGGCTTTATATTAATTATATATTTTGATTAATATTAGCATTAAATACTCGCTCAAGTGTAGTTTGTTTACATTGTGCCAATATTGTACCAGTATTTGGAGGAAATGTTTCGCTATTTCGCTATTTCTGCAATATTAGCGTTTCATTTCAAATATTTCCAATATAGAGCCAATATTTCTGTAACAGTGGCATTTATTTTCAAACATTTCCAATACAAAGACAATATCGTTGAAAACTTTTCCAATGAAGGTACAATATTTGGACCCAATAAAAGTGACTTTTGTTTGCTAATAGAGAATTTAAAAATTAGACGAATAAAATTCGTATGTTTTGGCCAGCATAAATACGCTCTTATATATATATATATATATATATAACCATAAATGAAACATTATCATAACACCAACTTAAACCATGAAATAATTAAGTATGAAATAATTAGTTGACAATGAAAGATTCCCCAACACACTTAATATGGAATCAAAAAACATTGAAAGAATAAGAAATTAAATAAAAATTGAATCAATGGAATTAAATGAATTAAATGAAATGAAATTTGTGGAATTTAGACAGAATTATCAAGTCCCAATTGCCTAAATACCACAAATAAAATGAGATGTTTCATCTTCATATTAGCCAAACATTGCTAAAAAATATGATATATATATATATATATTTACTTTTCTTCTATATGCATAAGAAGAAAGTATTCGAATCATGACAGTTTTGGAAGTTCGTTTTTTGATGAATTTACATGTTTTGGGATGTCTTAAGCACGATTTGGCTATTTTTTGGAAAATGTCTGTCTGCCTGTTTGTCTGTCTATCTGTCTCTTAGTCTGTGTGTAACACAAATTTTAATGGCCACTGTATATCAAAAACTAATACACGGAATTTAATCAAACAACATATTCAGTTACACCTTTAGACCTTTACACAAACTGACGTTGATTAGGTTTGAATTTATATCACGCAACAGGTGGCGCTTATGTGTTGTGTATTCCGCGATTTTCGCGGTAAATATATTAAAAGAACTAATGCACGGAATTTCATCAAACTATATATACTCTGTTAGATCTTGACATAAAAAAATGCTGATTCAATTTTGACTTTGATCACGCAACAGGGGGCGCTACTGTCCTATGCTTCGGGAAAGATTTCTAATCAGGTCCACAATCAATTGATGCAATTTAGTGCGCGGGGTTTGAAGTATTATTAATTTCTTTCTTCTTACTAACATGCACTTTTAACCACATTGTTACAAGAATCACTCATTTTTTACGACAACTTTTGGTTGTGGACCCGATTATGAAATATTAGCCCTATGTTTTTTCAGATGAACATCTTAACTGTATCTTGTTTTCTATTGTTAGAAATGCATAAAACTTTATATTTGAGTTTAATGATTGAACTTATAGACTAGCAATTAAATCTTTTTTAATGTAAATAAATAAAACTGAATGGATGCATGGTAGCCTTAAATTTTAGCGAAAACACATTATGATACAAGATGCTTAAAGATACAGCTAAAAAATTTACTCAGAACAAATTTAGCAACATCATTAAAAGAGAAAAAAAAACTAAGACTGTCCATTTTATCTTACGAGTTTCAAAATAACAAAATTTTATTAATTCTTATTTAGAAGCTTCTCACCATATTAACGAAACAGTACAATTAGAGAAACTAATTTTCTTATATTTCTTTCTAAATAACCAATTTAAGTTTTTTTTTCTTTAGGTACTTCACGAAAATGTCCAATAGTTAAGAAAAACAATACTGGCAAAATAAAGAGCGAAACGAACACAAAGACTGTGTTTAATGGCGTTTGTGTTCATACCAAATGCTCGTGGATGTCCCCAGTGTACAATTGGAGGAAGGGGTCCTTCACAATTGTGCTTTTAACGTTAAGGTACGGCTAGAAAATGAGCAAAAGAAATTGATACTTGAGAATCCGATCCCAAGGAGACTAAGTATGTTGCCTAGTTAGAGAATTTTTCTTTGTTTTTTTTCCATCTGTCTCTAGTTTTTCAGGCGCATTTTTTGAAAATGTTTAGTTTTTATATTATTCGTACGAATCGAGATAAATAAATATATATAGATATTAGGAAGACAATTTATTTTGCAGATTTTTTAGAAAAATTCTAACACACGTTTATATATTAAACTGTTCTAAACAACAACAACAACAAACTGATGAACATGGTTTATTTTATTATACTTTTTTGTAATAATTAAGTAAACATATCAGATTATAAACTTAATATCGTTTTGTGATTTTTCATGAAGTTTTAAAATTGATGTGCTGGATTATTCAAAATATATGGATGTTTTGGTCAAACTTAGAATACGTTTATGTATAAGAGTACGAAGAGTACAATTTGACTGGTCGACAGGATTATCGGATTTGGCGAGTGTACTACTGTCGACAAACTAGTGTTTGTTTATCCATCTATGCAAATTCGTCAAAGCAAGTATCGTCAAGTTCTGCAATATAGCTTACCAAAGTTTCGAAAAAAACTTTCAATCAGACCGTGTGTCCTTCTCGTGTTCTCTTACAGAATGTGAGCTACTATTCTCTTGCAAAAGTTCTTTAGTCAAAACTATAATGCAGATATTAACACATTGACAATCCTAAAATTTAAAACACTTACATATTCATTATAAAAGAACTGTATTATGTGTTATAATAAAATTTAAAAAATGTATAAAGATTAAAAGCTTGTCATATTGAACAGATTATTTAGTCAACTTGTAAAGCAGGTAAATATTTATCTGTTAGACTTTTCAGCATTTCAAAATACTGGGAAACATTCATTTTATAATAATTTTTTTTGGTAGTGAAATATGTAAGCATAACGACATCAGAAACTTTTGGCCAAGCTCTAATATCAGTTTCCTTTTATCTGTTGGAGCTCTCTGTACTTCAGGATGCTGCCATTAATATTCATTTTACTACACTGTTATTACATTGTAAGTAAATATATGGAAAATACAAAATCTTAATTCATTCTTTTTTATTTTATTTTTACTAAACTGCAACATCCGTAAGAGTTTAGCTATTAAAATAGTCTGAACTTAATGAAAAAAGGGAATTTTTTTTATTTTACCATAGTGTTATTTCAGCAACAACAATTAACCAATATGCATAATATTATGTGAAAAAAAAATTAGTTTAAAAACTTTTTTTGTTAGCTAGTAAACCTTTTTTTCTAAAATGGCTGGACTAAGAAAATAAATGCATTGATGCTTTTAAAAAGATATAAATTATTTTTAAACAGCTTGAAAGACAGTTAATGATAAAAAAAAAAAAAGACTGAGCAATATATTTGTCAGCAAGCCTAAAAAACATTCTATGATTCTTTTTTTATTATCAAATAAAAACTGATAAATTTTTATGCAGGATTAAACTTGCTGCAATAAGAAAAAGTTATGCTAAAAAACGAAGCTAGTGAAGTATTTTATTAAAGAATGACATTAGCTGATGTACATTCTGAGCAAAAACAGACTCCTTATTATTTTTTTTAACTCCTTTTTGAGAATTCAAAATCGTGCCAATTATTTTTTTCTGTTTGTTTTCTATTTATTCTGTTTGTTTACACTTAAAGCAATTTTAGTTTTTTTTAAAGAAATTTTTGTATTTCTTCATTTGTTTATGATGAAAGGATAGTACCTAATACTTATGCTAGTAAGAAATTCTGAATGACAATTAAAAAGTAAAGTTTATATACATTTAATTTATAAAAGTTTTAGATCAATTTCTTTGTTTAAGAGAGCCGTTATACAGGATTTCTAACACATTATACAGGGAAGTGGATAATATAGATATGAACCATATGCACAGAAAAAAACATGACCAGAAACCGGACTTTTAAAGTTGTTGTGTACGAAACGACTGTTGCTACTGGCACAAACTGCATGGCAAGAAAAGGTTTCGCAGCAAGAAACGTTTTCGTGGTAACGAAACGTTTTCGTGGCAAGAAACGTTTTCGTGGAAAGAACCATTTCCCCAAAACTCAAGTTATCATTGGCAATGCTCGACATTTCAGCTAACTCAGCAAAATACGAACAGTCAGAAATTTAAGCACTTCTTATGAAACCATATACTAGGTTATAAGGCTTTTGTACAGTTATATTTCACCACATAAATCGCTTTACACTGTTTTCTGTATTATGTTATTGATGTGTCTTTGTGTCTCTTCTGTCTCCTGCGGGATGTTTTCGGTCAAGCTTTTCGATAAGAATATGATTCACGCCTATGTTCTTTATCTCCTCGCAAAGTTTTCAAGTGGAGTTTTAAGACACCCTGTGCAGTTTAAAAAAATTATCTCTAAAATAATATAATTTTGCACTCAATATTACAACCAGGTGCATAAAGAAATCTTGATGTAACGAATTTTTTCTGTAGAACAAAATAGATTTTTTTTGCATTTCGTACCTTTACCAGAAACTCCATCGAATTTCACTACGTAAAATACACAATAATTTTAGAATTTTCGAAGCACGCAGAATAATATTAATTTAAAAAACTATTGAGTGACAACAAATGTCAGTATTGTGAACTTTAAACTATAACGTGTAGAGATATAATGGCAGATGATAACACAGATGACTCGAGATATCAGAGCAAATATACGATATAGGTTTTCTTAATGAGCATGAATATTCGATATAACAACCATTTTAAGGAAGAAGCTTGATATAACGAATTTTTTCTGTAAATCAAAATGTATTTTTTCTTTTCGTACCTCACCAGAAAGTCCACCGCATTTCACTCAAAAGGAATAGAATGACTGTGCTGCAATTATTCCAGAACTGTCAAAGCACACAGTATGAAGCTGACTTCTAACGATCAAGTGAAAACAGGTGATAGAGACGGTGGACGTTAAATGTTTATTTTTATAAACGAAATGACATATTACAACACACATGTCTTAATGAAGCAGGCCTAATATGAAATAGGCTTTTTTAATGAGCATGAACATTTAATATAACAACCATGTTTAGGAGGAATTCTGATATAACGAATTCCTCCTGTAGAACATAATAAGTTTTTTGCATTTATACCTCACCTGAAAGTCCATCAGATTTTACACATGAAGAACATAATGAATATGACAGAATTATTCTAGAAGTGACAAAGCACACAAGATGAAACGAATTCCAAACGATCAATTTACTATACATGATAATAATTATGAACGTTAAACAATTACGTGTCCAAACCAAATGACTTATTACAACACTGATGTCTTAACGAAGAAGATTAAATACAAAATAGGCTTTCTTAATAAGTACAAACATTCGATATGACAAACGTATTTAGGAAGAAATCTTGATATAATGAATTTTTCCTATAGAACAAAATGATATTTTTCAGTTCGTACTTCACCAGAAAATCTATTCGATTTCACTTATGAATAATAGTATGAATGTGACACAAATATTCTAGAACTGCCAAAGCACGCGGAATGAGACCATCTTAAAAAGATCTAGGAAGATAGATGGTAGTGACTATGAACGTTAAACGATTATGTGTATAGACAAAATGACATGTGACAACACAAATGTCTTAATGAATGTAGGACAAATGTGAAACAGACTTTCTTAATGAACATGAGCACGTCAAACACTGCAAAGATCTCCAATCTCTGCCACCGTAAAAGAAATCTCGGGTATACTCAAAACATTTTGGGATATTTTCAAAAGTCAAGAGGGTGTGAATCACCAATTTCAAGAACATCTACAATTTAAAAAATGCTTTCTTTAAAAAAATACAAGGTACATAAGACATCATTAGCTTCTTTTTTCACCAATGAAACTTTTAAATTGAATGGAATAAATTGAATTCTACTTTATATTTAAATCTCTAATAGCTATTTCAAGATGTCTCGTAACATTTTTAATTTTTTACTAATGCACTTAATGAAAAAGCCCAATATTTTTGTAAAGTATGTGTTTGATGCATGTAAGGAAGTTTTAGGAGAAATGGAAAATTTTAAAGTGGATATTAGCAATTATGTGATACAGCGATCATTTGATATAATGCCACCAAACGAAGATTCAGAAAAAGACGTTATGACGACAAGCGTACATTCATTATTATAATAAAATATAACTAATCTACAAGCCAAAACTACTTGACAGATTTTGAAATTCTATTTTTTTTAAATGAAGCAACTGGCGTACGAAAGTTTGGTTTGGACGAAAATACTTCTCATAATAAAATTCTGTTTAAGCAAAAATTTAGTTAAAAAAATTTAGATGGTGTCATACCTTCAAAGATGCAAAAAAGTATTAAAAACTCAAACAGTAACAGACCAGATTCAAAACGAAATCAAGCAGTTACAAATTTTGTTAAATCTGTTGAAATATTTCAACTTGTGCGCTTTTTGTAGCTCGAATCACAACTAAAGAGTACTCAATTTTATCCCATACGTTGAAATATAGTAGTAGATTGTACAAAAATGGCATGTAATTGTTTATCTTGAGTTTCTGATATTTGTTTGCACATTTAAACATATAGTGCCATCTATAAGAAATTTATAGAACTGTTTTTTCCTTTTTATTAAACCACACATTCTACGCCAGTTATTTTATTCTTTATACAATTTAAAATGTGTTAGGGAACTTTGTCCCAACCTGTATATTAATTTCTATTGCATATTGTTTCTTAAATTCAAGCCATATTCAGCGATTGATCATATTTTTTTAAACAATGTTTTGAAATATTTTTTTCTAATAATTAAATGATTATCTAAACGACATAAATGCGATAAAAAGGTCTGCTTATTATATTAAAATTTCGGAAATCGCGTTACAATTAAATGCCATATCATTCAGTGATCCTATGATTTCTCTGAATTGGAGTATATCATTAACCAGACATGATTTCGCATTTGTCAAAGGAATTTCATTACATGTAATATCAGTTATTAATTCATGAAATTACATTATACGCATTACATTAATTAATGTAATGCCGATTAACGCAATAGCCTGTCTAATGTCGTACATTCTCAATGCTCCAAATCAACTGGCTTCCATATTAATAAATTCCGGTTAATGTGATACACGTTCTAAAATAGGATCGATTATAAAAATATTATTAACTGAAATTTTCCTTCTGACACGGAATTTCAGATTTTTTTTTTTAATGTGTATTTACAAAGTTATTCATTTATTATTTCATAAAGATGAAATCAAGGAATTATAATAATGCTTCAGTAATGATAATGCCTGAGT
Organism: Maratus michaelseni; assembly: GCA_963931845.1. Taxonomy (NCBI): domain Eukaryota; kingdom Metazoa; phylum Arthropoda; class Arachnida; order Araneae; family Salticidae; genus Maratus; species Maratus michaelseni. Next base: position 207,354,251 of record OZ007588.1, read on the forward strand.
CAGCAAAATTGCAAAGATTGTACGAGTTTTTTTCTTTTCTTTCTTTAAAACGAAACTAAATGTGGATTCTCATTTAACTTATAAACTGAAAAACAACTATACGATAATTTTTTTACACTTATAGAGAAATAGCATAAAACATCAGATAAAACATTTTCAAGAACAAAAATCTATAAGTACCTATTTAATATATTTTTCTTCCAGAGAATTAAAAGAGGTACGTTTGAAAATGAATAAATCCGCCTTTTCAAATTTAACGAGTCAGAATTTCAGTGTGTTAAATATTTTCTTATTTAATAATTTAATGGTTTATATAAATTAAAATATTACAGATTGAATTTTAGGGAATCATAACTTAATATATTGAACAGAAATTTTTTCTGTGCAGTATTTTGTAACTGAGAAATACTGTTTTCATTAAATTATTTCCAGTATGTTATATTTTAGTAATTTTGATATTTTATTTTAAAAGTGAGAAAATTGGTCTTTCTTGTAATTTAATATTCCGTTTACTATAATAATAATTCCCAACAAGTTAAAATAATTTATCTTGGTAAAGAAACCTATTAAAATGAGAGGGTTGATTTGGTATTGTATTCGATACTGTAACTGATGCAGTGAAGGTTATATTTCACTAAGTAATAATTCATACTACGGGTAATTTCGAAGAAAATGCCAGAAGAATAAAGCAGAAAGAAATGTATCAAACATCGTTCATAAAACTTTTCGATAATCCAATTATTAAACGTATACAAATAAGAATTATTCATATTTTATTACAAGTAAATCATTTTCTTTTGATATTTTTATTTTCTTTCTTCCTTTCTATTTTTTTTTCTATTGTTATTTTCATGATGAACAAAACATGATAAAAGTATAAAACAATATTTCGATATTCCCGCCACTGTCTCCGCAATCAATAAATTCAGGCACATGCCGTTTACATATTACACAATGAATACACTTAATATTCACCCCCTCGATCACTTGACGAGAAAAATATCGTACACCCGCCCAACCTGGGTACTCCTGATATTTTTTCCGCCAACGCATCACTTCTTAAAAGCAGGGAATGTTTCATAGATAAGTCCTGTAAACGTGCCCTAACTACGCCATCGCTTGTCCACGTAAAACGATTCTGCCGCCTGAAAATTAATCGATATCGTACACTTCCATTTTTATTCCGCCTGGCAATTTTTAAAGAACGGGTGCTTTAGAACTTTTCTTTTCTTAGTCGTCCAAGTACTGATGAAAAGGGCGTGATCGTGATTTGAGGAAGAGGCTGAAAGCTTTTGTTTCTGATATATTAAAGGATGCGTTCAAATAGATGCGTTTCCTTTAGAGGAAAATATTTTTCTTTGTCCAAAACTGGTGACGAGCCATTAAAAGTTACTCGAGGCCCTTGAGGAGCGAACAAATGGGGAGATAAAAAGAAATTGCGGTTATTGAATAAAGTATATTTTTACATTAAACTATTTATAGCGTCGGTTGACACAATTTTATTCAAGTCAGTGTCATCAAAATCACCACTGAAGGCCAAGTATGTGAAACCTTTGGGCACCATGGGAAAAAACAGGAATACAAAGGAAGTCTTAGCGAAGTGTATTCTTAACAGTATTATTTCACACTAAATCAAAGGCACTTAAAAAAAAATGTAATTTTATAATGTAACATATTAAGGAATATTTTTGAACAGTGTAACAATGTTCATTTTGATTTGAATGAAGTAGTAAAATTACTTCTTAAAAACAAAGCTTAAGAGGTTTTTGTTTATAACTAAAAAGTATATTTAAAGACATAAGACAAATGAAGAAATAATCTTGCACTAGCCCTAGACTATTAATTAAGAGACTTTTTTCTGAATTTATAAGAATGTGCAAGATAATTATCAAAAATAAATGAAAAAGATTTATTTGATAGTAATATGTATCTATCAGGGACGTAACCAGTTTTTTCTTATAGAAAAACTTGCCTTATGTAGTCGCGCGATTACACAGGACGAGTTTTTCTATAAGAAATTGGTACTTTCGCTGAAAATTCCAGGAGTCCGTACGAACCCTCAATAAAGAGATAGATAGACAGACAGACAGGTTGAGAGACGGATAGAGAGACGAGTAGACATACGGGTCGAGAGAGAGAAGGGTAGATAGACGGGTGAAGAGGCGGGTAAAAGAGACGCGTAGAAGAGATGGGTAGAGAGACAGGTAGTATATGTATATACAGATATATATATATATATATATATATATATATATAATGTTTTAATAAGATTTATATTCAATCACTGTAAATTAAATAGTATTTGTAAACATTGCATAATATTACCTGCTTTAAATAAGCATATAAATAACCCTTTTCTCGGGTCTTTACAGAAAAATCTGTATTTATCTTGTCGTTATCGAACGTTTAAAATGCTTTTTTCACGGATTATTTATCTTTAAAGGTACTTTAAGCATAACTTTTTTGTGTTGCCATTGCTTTTGAAAATTATATAAGCATGAAATTTATTACAGCTCTAAAAGACCATAATTATTTCTACTTTCCTCATGACATTTCAACCATCATGCTCAAATAGCGAAAAAATAAACGAAAATAACCATTTCACCATTGAAGACCTGACATTTATTTCGTCAATGTTCATGTTACTACAGTTAAGTTTTCAAACCGATATCTGCATTTAAAACCGAACATCCCAGACTCCCATGTTAACAAATTTAGATTTTAATAGTGACTACTTTATGCAACGCTGGTGACATTTTCGGTAGCCACAAATGGCGATTTTGAAAGCATTTAACGCACTCTGTGGAGCCGCTTGTATTTATAATACCCAGCGCCATATTAAGCAAGGAATATGGGTAATTGCGTTCAGTTTTGCGTGCTAGGTATTTAAGTCACATTTTATGCGCATTTATGTTTGCTTGATGGAACCAAATGGTAGTGGGTGATTATGTAAATCTGTTCTCGAATGCGTTTAATTCATATTTTCTTCTAAGATAAGGAAATATTGGACGTTATGGAAAAATTGCATATTTAGCTTTGCACAAAGTATTCCAAAAACATTAAAAATATGTTGTATGTTCAATATACTGCTGCTACGGCTGTAATCGACAAAATAATTTAGGTGTTTTCTAAGTTCTACTAGCGCTTAAAATATGAATTTTGTTTAATGGTTTGTAAACATATGCGAATGTAATAACGTTAAATGTATACATTTTGAATGTAGCATTATTATTGTTATTTAACCTTGCTTTTTATTCTTCTGAAGAACATTTTAATGTTGTAAAATAAATAGTGCGATTTTATTCTTTGCCAATGTGAAAGATAGTATAATTGGATTTTAAAATATAAAAACTAATAATTTTATTTTATTAAATACGTGGAATTTGTATTTTTACACTTAACTAAATTGACACAACGCTCTGCTTTTTTTTAATGAATGAATTTAGAATACCATATATTGTAATGTGTTTTATTTATTCAATTTTCATTTTTTTTCTACAACACATTCACAATGAAGATTAAATTAATCTCCGTTTTTGTAATATTTCTATTGACTCATAAATATAATTTTTAATCAATGCTAGTGTATTTAATATAAAAAAAAAGCCAATCACTTTTATAATTTTGAAATAATATAAACCTTTTAACCAACCAATTATTGGTTAAACTTTTTATTATAAAGCTTTTATCCAACTAAAATAATTCAAATTTAAATTATTAAAATCAGTTAAGTTTAAAAAGTTTAAGTTGAACGATGAAAAATCATTGAATATCAAATAAATTAACTTAAATGTTATGCTTTTCTTTCTATCTTTTTAACTATGAAAAAAAAAATTATTTAAATGTATAAAAGTGTTTTATTTTATATTATTTTATTTTGTTTTATTTATTTATATATTTTGTTTTATTTATTTATATATTTTGTTTTATTTATTTATATATTTTGTTTTACTTTATTTATTTTGATAAGCAGATTCTACAAGAAGATTTCCACTTGATTTTCCAAGTGTTCAAATCAGAACTCCGACATTTAGATACTATTTCACAGGGGATAAATTTAAACTATTTTTCAATTTAAAAAGTTACCGAGACTGTTTAATTAACCAGATATTTACTCCAAAATAAAATGAAAACTTCAATTAATAGTTGTACATTTCTAATTAGAGACAACATCATTGCAATTATTTCACAATGAAGTCTCGTTTAACTTCATAAAATCCGATTATTTCACCCATCTTATCTTATTTAATTGAATTATTTCGTTGATTTGAAATAACTAATAAACTTTGGGCAAATACTTTAGAATAAACAGAATAAATCTGAGATACTTTCAGCTCACATTGTATCAAACTTACAGAATGAATCTGCTAATTTTCCTCCTAACAAAGTGTTTGCTAAAGATTAAACTAATCTCATTTTAATTAAAATGCGTATAGTAAGAGTATTATCTTTTAATCTCAACATATATTCATTCAAAAATGTAAATCAGTTAATTTTGTTATATGTGTCTTCAATAACTTAATATATATGCCTAAGCATTATTTAAAATATTGATTACTGTACATGATAGTAACAATGACAGAGAATTATAATTGAAAAAAAAAAATAGAGCCTCTAATTTTGTATTAATCGATGTTATATTAAAACTCTTTTCATTTAAAAATGTTGGAAGTACAGTAGCTTGCATGATATCGCACTTCGTTACATAACTTATTCGAATATTACATTCTTGTTCTGTGTTTTGAAAGAAATAAAAATAATAAAAGCTCTATCTATCTCTTGAGAGTTGGGTCATTTTAAATGTATCTCTAAATGCATTTGTACCTAAATTTCAACCACTTATTTTTAAAATTTATTTTTTATAATTAACTTTTATACGCGTAGGTCCTACACTGCACCATATAAATGAAGAAAGAAAATACATTAATCAATAGGCCAATGTATACATATTTAAAATTTTAAATTCCCTTTTGGGCAATAACACACTGATACTCTTTTATAAATATTTTATCATCTCATTCAAATCAAATTCAAAATAGCCATTGTTATATCGTTTAAAAATATTTTTAATAAAATTACATAAAATCATTAAATTATAGTAAATCATAGTATCATTAAATATAGTAAAATAACGCTGTTTAAGTATTACATAAAATAAATGTAGGTAAGATCTTCGTATTCCTGTTTTTTTTTTTCAGCGGTGTTTAAAGGTTTAATATACTTGACTTTCAATGGTGATTTTGATAACATTAGCTTGAATAAAATTGTATGAACCGACGCTATGAAATGTTTAATGTACAAATATACTTTATTCAACAACCGCAATAATATATCTATAAAGTTTGGAGCATATATTGCTAAAATATACGTTTCATAATCCTTATTATTACAGTTAAAAAAAAAAAAAAAACCTCCGTATCCTCTCCCACATAAGGAAATACGTAAAAAGAGAATTTCCTATTTCACAGATTTAATGTGCACTTTTATGAATTGTACGCAATAATTTCAACAACTGAAATTGGAACATGTCTTCCTTGCATTCAAATTAATGAGCTTCGATCATTTGTCTGTTGCGGATGCCAGCTTGAAAACTATCAAAAGATACAAGATTTCTCCATAAAGTGTCTGATTTATCCAAAAATACACTAATTAATATACAAGAATCATCTTGAAAGCTGATGCTGTACTAGTTCTATTTGTAGATTTAATATAACACGATCAAGAGAATTATCTATAGAAAACATGCTATATTTATAAAAATAGAGACGCACGTTTTGTACCGAAATAATTGTATCATTTCGCTACTACTGTACAAAATTACATCGTGATCAAAATGCTACTCTATTGTCATTGCAGCCTCGTGGCATGGAAGATGAACTGCATCTATGTCACTGTGACGTCGACGTGCTTCATTTTCATTTTGTGATGAATTGCAAATGACTAAAACATCGATCACAATAACTTCAAGGTAGAGCTACGAAATGACTGTCATCTAACAGCCACAATAGGACGAATTAAAGAAACAACATTTCGGGGACTATTTGTAACTATTTGTGTCCTACCAAGTAGCTATAGAATTAAGGACTAAATGAAAGAAAAAAGCATTGTGTGAGATCATTTAATACTCAGGTGTTAAAATTATAAAAATACATTTTATGTATATCTTATTTTCGTTAATAATTATGCTCTGTAAGTCGAAAATTTCTAGCTGTAATTACTGTAACCTAAATATAAGCCCAAAGTTCACTATCCTCTATTGATCCTACATTGTATCATTTCGCTACTACTGTACAAAATTACATCGTGATCAAAATGCTACTCTATTGTCATTGCAGCCTCGTGGCATGGAAGATGAACTGCATCTATGTCACTGTGACGTCGACGTGCTTCATTTTCATTTTGTGATGAATTGCAAATGACTAAAACATCGATCACAATAACTTCAAGGTAGAGCTACGAAATGGCTGTCATCTAACAGCCACAATAGGACGAATTAAAGAAACAACATTTCGGGGACTATTTGTAACTATTTGTGTCCTACCAAGTAGCTATAGAATTAAGGACTAAATGAAAGAAAAAAGCATTGTGTGAGAGCATTTAATACTCAGGTGTTAAAATTATAAAAATACATTTTATGTATATCTTATTTTCGTTAATAATTATGCTCTGTAAGTCGAAAATTTCTAGCTGTAATTACTGTAACCTAAATATAAGCCCAAGGTTCACTATCCTCTATTGATCATATATTATCTACATGATCAATACAGGGTTTATCATAATAACTTCACATTTGCAAAAAAAAAAAACCTCTCAGACGGTTTTAATAGTTGCAATTAAGTTCTGTAAATGTATTAAACTAAATATATAACAAACATAAAATATAGTGAATTTACTAAAGAGTTATTATTTTTTCTTAATCAAACACGCTATTACACAAGTACGCACTAGCAATACTATTTATTATTACTTCATAAATAAACATGTTGTGAAAGTTTTAGAACATCAGGAACTCTCCTCAGAAACTAAACCACAAGTTATTTCCTTAAGTTTATTAAAATCAACATAATTACGCAGGTTTAATTTTCACTGCAATTACGAGATCCGCAAAAAGGCACCCTAAGGCATTCTACAATTCACGGAATCGTATCTGAAAACTTATGCATTAAAATTTTAATCTTTACAGACAAACTCGTTAGCCGCCAGCGATATAATTTTGAAAAGTCTCTTTTTGTGGTTCTCAAGTGTTTTTGAATGCACAAATAAAATTAAATGACAGAGAGCACATATGACATAATTTATTATGCTTCCAATTAAACTAAATATTTTAATAATATTCCCGATAATATTATTCACCACGAACACGCAAAAATATTTAAAAACATTTTGAATTTAGCTTTAGTAAAACAAGTAAATATAAAAGAACAAATATCAACGTTAATTTTATTAGATCGTCAATTTGTTTCTAGGATTACATTTTTATTCATTTAAAAGAGTTTATTAGTCATAATGTATCTTTTGTGGTTCTCAAGTATTCTTAAAAGTATAAATAAAATGAAAAGACAAAGAATACATATGACATGATTTATTATGTTTCCAATTAAACTCAATATTTTAATTATATTCCTGATAATAGTCTTTACATGCACACATGAAAATATTTTAAAAATATTTGGATTTTAGCTTTAGTAAAATAAAGAAAGATTTTCTAATAATCATGAACGTTAATTTTATAAAATCGCCAATCTGTTTCGACTGCTATATTTTTATTTATTTGTAGTCATAATGTCTCTTTTGTGCTTCTCAAGTGTTCTTGAAGGTGCAAATAAAATGAAATGAAAGAACTAATAAAATTAAGTGAAAAGAACACATATGACAGGATTGATGATGTTACAATTAAACTCAATATTTTAATCAGATTATTGATAATATTATTTACATACACACAAAAATACTCACGAATATTTCGATTTTAGCTTTAGTAAGGCAAACAAAAATGAATTACTAAATATCAACATTGATTTCATCAGATTGACAATCTATTTCTAATGTTAAATTTTTATTTGTTTTAGTCATAATGCCTCTTTTGTGTTTCTTAAGTGTTCTTGAAGGCACAAATAAATTAAATGACAAAGAACATATATGATGAATGCATGATATGATTTATTATGATTACACATGATATGACGAACACATATGATATGATTTATTATGTATCCAATTAAACTCATTATTTTAATTATATTTCGAATTATATTCTTTACATGTACACACAAAAATGTTGGATCTCAGCTTTAAAATAACAACGAAAGATAAGACAACAAATATCAACGTTGATTTTATGAGATCGGCAATCTATTTCAAGTGTTATATTTTTATTCGTTTTATTCATTCTGCTCAGTTTCTTTAAAAGTTTTACCTGCGATTATTTTAAAGAATAATTTTCTCTCGCGAATGTAATACATAATGGACATATGATATTCCAACATATTTATGTATATATGTGTGTGTAAGTAGAAAAGAAGAGAAACTGCTGCAGAAACTCAAACTTTAGCAACATCCTTTTATATATACAGAATGTTCTATAAAGGATTCGCTAACTTTAAAATTGAGTAATTCATTGACTATAGTAAATATAAATATGAAATTAGTATCATGCTCATAAATTTTGTACAGAGTAACTTTAAAAATATTTAAAATATTTGTCAATAGATGGCACTGCAAACTATAACAATTCTTATATTAACTTCAAAATTTCAAAACATACACCGTTTTATAGCATTTCAATAGTTAAATAGACTTTTTTTAAATGGAAGCGTGATCTCTTCTAACGATGAAAATGTAGGATAAAGTAAACATGATGTTTTGAGTCAGTAGTTGAATCGCTAAAATCTTATAGCCTCATTTATATTACACTATTTTTTATTTTTAGTCCACCTGCTTGTCTATTGGTTAGGGCGTTGGCTGCAGGACAAAGTGTGCCTGGTTCAAATCCCGATTCAGGGATGTGATGTTTGTAGTGGATAGGATTCTACTTTAAACGGAGGTCCCGGTCTGTTTAGCAATCGTGTGCAAAGATGACAGTAGTGTACCCAGCAAACCAATCAGTAAAACCATTAGTTTTACTTGAGAATATGATTATAGGTTAGATTTTGTGAATAAATTGGAATATTCTTCTGCAAAAATGTTTATTAATTCTTCGAAATGGAATATATAATATGCAGAATAAATTACACTTTTAATTAAAGTTTAACAAAATCTTCGTTAATTTATACAGATCATTGATCTTCAGATGGATTTAGCTTTATTTGAATTTTACCAACCTCTTTACCATCTCGCTTTTTACCTTAATTTGACATTTTTATTTCCGTAACCATTCTTATCTCGCTCGTTATGGTCGTATAAGAATATTACTTCAAAAATAATAAACTAAAAAAAACATAAAACCTTTTAGGTTAATTGCCATCCTTATGAACTTGGCTTTTTAAATTATTAAGAACTGCCGTTGTCCAAGTTTCTAATTTTCAAAAGATTTAAATTCTAAGGTACATTTCTCAGATTTATATGCTATATCGAAAATAGAAAATAAAAAACTTCGTAAACTACTTACAAAGAGTGTAAAAAGTTATATGAAAAGCCAATTTTATTTATTTATTTATTTAATTTTGCTGATCCATAGTTGTACGACTTTGCACTAATTCTAAATTTCTAAATTTTTCTTCGACTTGTACAATTACGCACGACTTGTACAAACCCAAAATTAAAAGAATAAATACAATATTTAAACGTAATTATGCGAATATATATATATATATATATATATATATATAATATGTTTGAAATCAAATAATAGCTTACAAGTTCGTATAAAAAAATATTAACCTAATCTCTTTTTTAAAGATGACATGTAATAATATTTTACATTAATCGCTATAATAATATATATTTGTATATATAGAAAACACCTTAATAAATAAAACCTAGCAGGAAATCTCAATGTTATATACCTTTAAAGTATAATGGGAAGTACCGTCAATAATGTTCTGTAGCCTCAAATGCTAAAATACCCGCACACACACAAAGCACAAAAAGGTTGAGCAAAGAACAAAATCCATTTACTAAACTCTTCCGTTAGATCAATACCAAATAATTTACTCTCCTAAAAGCTTGTTTGAAATCAAAGTAGCGACGAATTTAGAAGTAATCTTCCAATTGCCTGAGTAGACCGATGGCAAAACATCAATTGCGAAACTGATTGTACATCTCTCAAGCTAAAACTCGATTCAAACGAGAAAATTTGAATAAAAACATGAGACTACTTCATTTTTTTCGGCCAAAATCTTAATACTTTGGTAGAATTCTATCTATTTGAGTAGAATAGAAAGATACGTATTATACGATTTAAACTGATTTAAATCCAACATTTATTTGGTTTTAAAATGTAGGCAATGCACTTATGTAAGCGGCGGGAGAAAAAGGATTTCTAAATCTGGTCCATTTATCAGATTAGATATAACTTAGATAGTAATGTAGAAAATAGTTATTTCTCTTTTTTGAAACATTAAGTTAATAAGGAGATTTACCTTATAACCTAAACTGAATATTGAATATATATTAATCTCTTGATACATATTTCGAAATACATTTAGTCTGAAACGGTTTAAAAGATAGCAATATCGAACAAGTATATTTCTAAGTTTTAAAAAGTAGTTGGGACTGACTAGTAAAATTCTTTAGAATAATTATTAGGGTTTATCAATTGTATTTTCGTTTTTTGAATACTTATATACCAAAAGCATGTACACTGTAAGGAAAAAACGGCAAAAATTTCAGCATAATTTGCTGTAAATTTATTCACCCAAATTGCCAGCATTTTTTGCTGTAAAATTTAATATGATTATAGTCGTATTTGCAGTAACATTAGCATGTTTAAAGAACATTTTGCTGCAAAATTCCATACAGAATGTAATTTAACGCATATTTTGCTGTCAATTTACAGTAAAATATGCTGGAAATTTGGGTGCATAAACTTACAACAAATTTTACTGTAATTTCTGCCGTTTATTCCTACAGTGTAGATGGCACTTGCTCACCACTATTGTTTAATATAAAATGTCATATAAGAGTATATATGTACCTCTGTATTCTATTATCATATAGAATTCTTTCTTTTAATTTTAGGTCATATAATGGGAAAACGAATATTAAGATTTTATACATCTTAAGACGTTATTTCAAAATAGGCCATAAAGTCACCAAATCTGTTCTCAAAAGTCGTGTAGTTGCAAGCCAGAATAAGATTAGTGTCCGAGCAGCTGAAAACTTGATTAATTTTTTTTTTTTTTTTTTTTTTTTTTTTTTTTTTTTTAACAAAGGAAACCTCAACCTTCAAATCAAACTCAGAAGTGGCAGGCCATCAGTTATGAATCTTGAGGAGTTGAAAGGGAAAGTAGAGAACAATCGAACCTCTAGATTCTGATAAAGTTCGGACAGTTTAAGAACACCATATGTCGAGCTTTACACAAGCTTTAAAACTTTACAGCTTGATACACCTAATATTTTATGGTAATCAATAACATTTTTCCAATACTCTTCTCTTGTGTTAAACAAGTGCAGTTGAGTCCACTTAACATACTACTATTTTTTCAAAGAGAAATTATTAGGTTCTTTTCCATTATACAGACCTTGGCGAAATAGAGAAAATGGCCTTGGCGAGTGAAGGAAATGTGGCAAGATGTTTTCTGGCCACCTATTCACTGTTTTATGTACACAAGCAATTTTTTCAATGTGTATACAATTTATTTAATATACAGAAGACATTTATCTATTTTTATATACAAACCAGGAGTAATTTGTATATAAAAAACAATAATAAATATAGATAAATAAAGTGTTTATGTATATATATATACAGGGTGATTCATAAAAGATGGGCAGAACTTTAAGGGGTTATAGTACACTTAAAGACAAATAATATTAAATAGGAGACTAAGGGTCCCAGACGTATTCCCAAGGAGATAGGGGGCATTAAAGTTTAGGGTCCGAAATTTCAAATGATTATAAAACATGGAAAAATTGGTCGATTCGTTTGCGGTTTTTGCAAAAAATTTTCTTTATGCCAGTATTTTCTTGAAATAAAATTTTAAAGTTCAATTTCAAAAAATGCCGATAGGGGGCGCTTTAGACTTTGGAGTAACAAACAACTATTTTTTAACGTTATTTTTTGTATTTCTTTAAATGATTTCGAAAGCTTAGACTTAAACTTAAATTTTGATCTAAAAATCTGAGTCCTAACGAGTAGTTAAGTAGCGTAAACTGAAATTTGAAATTTGAAACCCTTCTCCCCCCAGAACAAAAATCAGTTATTCCCGATCTTTGTGTCGTAGATTAGGCTCTAACTACTGCCGCGTTTTGCTAAAATTATTCTTTATGTCAGTATTTTCTTGAAAATAAATTTTAAAGAAAATTTTCAAAAAATTCCGATAGAGGGCGCTTTAGACTTTGGAGTAACGAACAACTATTTTATACCGTTATTTTTTGTGTCTCATTAAATGCTTTCTAAAGCTTAGACTTAAAATTTCAGCCCAAAATCTGAATCGTTAGACGTGGTTAAGTTTCTGGGGAGAGGGGTTTGAAATTTCTACTCCTGAGCACAGTTCAGTTTACCATGTCCACACATTGTGTGCTGGGATACGAGGTAAAAAGACACAAATTAGGATTATGTTACCAAAGCATATTTATTAACATGTAATCACAATAAATGTTCAAAATTGTGACCACCAGAGGTTATGCACGCAGAACAACGGCGACGAATGGAACGGCGAACATTCGCGAAAACATCAGGCTTTTCGAGCACTTCCCCTACAGCGGCGGAAAGTCTGGCGACCAGTTCCTCGGGGGATTCAATGGGTGTCTCATACATAAGAGCCTTCAATCGTCCCCAAAAAAAGAAATCGAGGGGTGAAAGATCTGGCGAGCGAGCAGGCCAAGCAACAGGACCACCTCGACCAATCCATCTGTTCGGAAATGTGATGTCCAGATAGTTGCGGACGTCTCGTACGTAATGGGCTGGCGCTCCATCGTGCTGGAACCACATGACCCGCCGGATGCGTGGAGGAACAACGTTTAACAGGTCTGGCAGCACATGTTGCAGAAATGTGAGGTATGTTTTACCGTTGAGGCGTTCAGGAAGAAGGTACGGTCCGATTAGGTGGTCTCCGAGGATTCCTGCCCAAACATTGATGGAAAAGCGTCTCTGATGAGCATGTGGATACGTAGCATGTGGATTGACATCCGCCCATACATGTGCATTGTGTGTGTTAAATGTACCTTCACGTGTGAAGGTACATTCATCGGTGAAAAGCACAGTTCGTCCAAAATGTGGATTTAGCGCGTTCTGCTGCAGAAACCAGCGGGCGAATTCAATACGATTTGGATAATCCCCTGGAGACAGTTTCTGGACTCGTTGCACATGAAACGGGAGCAAATGTTCATCCTTCAGTACCCTCCAAGTCGTGGACTGTGAGGTATCCACCTGGCTAGCCACTGTTCGTGTACTTGTACTTGGCTGCGCCGCTACTACATCCAGAATGGCTTCTGCAACAACTACTGATTCGTCCTTTTTTGCACGACCTGCATTCGACCGGGAAGCGAGAAATGATCCCGTCTCACACAACTGTCTGTGCAAGCGCTCGAAAGTTTTGCGGTTAGGCAACCGCCTGTTAGGAAATCGCTCTCCGTACATTCGTTGTGCCTCTGCACCATTTCCATCTGCCGCTCCGTAAATTAAATGCATCTCAGCCTTTTCCTTATTCGTGAAGGGCACCATCTTCCGATTCATTACTACAGCGACTTACACTTGACTCACCGTTCAGTGGTTTTTATGCCTGAATCGTGTCGAAATTTTGCATACGTGTTCTTCTTCTTCCCCATTTGACATTTGCATACTTTCTGTTTCCTTCTTCACCCGGTGACTAGCGTCAGGAATGGAGCTTTAACGTTTGCATGAGCGACGTTTCCAACTGTGCCAGTGCCTTTATGAGTGAATTCCGACTATGCAGTCCTTGACGAAAGTTGTATTTTTGCCTCGTATCACAGCACAGAATCGTTGGGCATGGTTAAGTAGTGCAAACTGAACTATGTTCAGAAGTTGAAATTTGAACCCCCTCCCCTCGCTACTGAACCACGCTCAGCGATTCAGATTTTGAGCTGAAAATTTAAGTTTAAGTCTAAGCTTTAGAAAGCATTTAATGAGACACAAAAAATAACGGTATAAAATAGTTGTTCGTTACTCCAAAGTCTAAAGCGCCCTCTATCGGAATTTTTTGAAAATTTTCTTTAAAATTTATTTTCAAGAAAATACTGACATAAAGAATAATTTTAGCAAAACGCGGCAGTAGTTAGAGCCTAATCTACGACACAAAGATCGGGAATAACTGATTTTTGTTCTGGGGGGAGAAGGGTTTCAAATTTCAAATTTCAGTTTACGCTACTTAACTACTCGTTAGGACTCAGATTTTTAGATCAAAATTTAAGTTTAAGTCTAAGCTTTCGAAATCATTTAAAGAAATACAAAAAATAACGTTAAAAAATAGTTGTTTGTTACTCCAAAGTCTAAAGCGCCCCCTATCGGCATTTTTTGAAATTGAACTTTAAAATTTTATTTCAAGAAAATACTGGCATAAAGAAAATTTTTTGCAAAAACCGCAAACGAATCGACCAATTTTTCCATGTTTTATAATCATTTGAAATTTCGGACCCTAAACTTTAATGCCCCCTATCTCCTTGGGAATACGTCTGGGACCCTTAGTCTCCTATTTAATATTATTTGTCTTTAAGTGTACTATAACCCCTTAAAGTTCTGCCCATCTTTTATGAATCACCCTGTATATATATACAAACAAGCATAAAAATTGATCAGGTTTATATAATTTTGGTAACTAATATCACTTTCTGATGCCCGAATCGCGCCAAGCCTTAAAAAAAATGTCAAGGACCTTATTGTGTATAATTACCAATTATTCTATAAAGCACAATAATACACTATACTAAAAATTCCGTAAAAATACGGAAATTTTATTGACAACCGATTGTCAGTACAATTTTCGTATTTTTATAGATTTTTTTAACAATGTACATCAACTGGAATCGCTTATTACACTTTTTAACAATAATGCATTTTTCATATATAAAATTATTTAAGTAGTTCAATAGACACTTTATTTTTACAATAAAATGTTATAGTAAAGAAAAACACTTTACAATTACAACGATGAAAAATTCAAATAGCACCGTTTTACTTATTTTTATCTAATAAACTACAAAATAAAGGAGCATTGACACAGTAAAAGTAAAAAGCAATTTAGTTTATAATATCGAAACACGTCTGGCTTAAATTTTGAAAATATAAATAAATAAAAAAGATTATTAAGCAATTAATGATTTTTGTTGCAAAATAAGTCACAAAATGTTTGACAAAATATTTTATGCAATTTGGAATGATCAGAATTCTTATAACTCTCCCTACATCAATAACACTATCATTTTGAGATAAAAAGCGATGAGTATAATTTTTGTTTTATTTAGCAAAAATCCTTTTTAGATTTAAAAGTTCCTAAATTTTCTTATTAAAGGGGTCGTTAAATAGTCATACGACATTCGATAGTTCTTTAATTAATGAATAACTTGTTAAACATATTAAGTTAATCTGCTTTATCAATTTTCAGCACGACATTTTTCTTAACCACAGGCTATGTAACAGATACCGTCAAAGAAAATAATTTTATCTCCGCATGTGTTACCCGTTTGAAAGATGTGGTGAAATCTAATATCAAAACTAAGAATTAAAATATGAAAGAAGATATGATTTAAATAAAAAGAAATCACATACAAAGAACTGGTATTGGTGCAGATGAAATAGTCTATCAGAATTTCCTTTTTGTCTATACTTGGTAAAAACCAGCAACCAGTTGAGATAATAATTCTATCACAAAATGAATAGTGGGATAGGTATTTTATCTCGTTTTCGCTTTCAGGTCTCTTTCACGCTTCACAAAAATCATGGTTTAGAATACTATCTTTTGTTGTCGAAATTCCATTTTACAAAATTTTCCGATCAAAGAATTTTTTGATGAACTTCAACTTTGAGTGGCTTTCACGTGCAAATAAGTCTCTGTTTACGACTTAAAAATCAATAGCCTAAAGAAAATTTTTCGCATTTTCCTCCTTTTTTCTTTTTTTTTTCTTTCTTTCTTTTCATTATTTTTCTTTGTGTTGTTATACTTTTGAAACCGATAAAATATGGTTTTAAATTATTTCTGTCGTAGGATTTTATTTTTGTTTTTGTAATTTTTATTTTTTTAATTCTTCGATATTTAAATTTTTTTACTCTTTACCTTATTTCTCATAGTTCATAAAAGGAGGATAGTTTATAAAAATGGTATATCCGTACGTTTTCACGTACGGAAAATGTGAAAACGCCTTTTGTTTTTGCTATATGTACCCCTGCCAGTTTGGAAATATTTATATATATGCAGCAAATGTATCAATGAATCGATAAAAAGAATCTATATTACTATTGCACATTTACAACGCAAGAATGAATGTCGAAAATACTTTTTTTTCAGTAATTCAATATTCTAGTATAATGACAGCGGACGGAGCATCGTTTCAAGTTTGTGGTACAAACCCGCCTACAATTTTGTAAGTTTCTTTAATGCTTATAATATAAATATCCATTTTTAATAGTTGCGTGAGATAAACACAGCTTACAATGTAAGCTAAAATATTTTAATGTGTCAACACGTGTTCCATAATCATACTTTACATTTTATTGTCATGAAAACATAAGTAATTAAAAAATAAATCTTAAAATATTTTCTGGATGCGCTTGGATTTTCTATAGTTTTGAAAACAATTTACAAACAGAAAATTATAACATTTTTGTTTTTATATTCAAATCATTTTATTTTGTCCACTAAATATATTTTAGAATTTTATGTCTTTATTATTTTTAAACATAAGTTGAAAAGTTATCTCATCTCAGTCCATTATATTCAACGGCAAATTACAAAGTAATTGCTTTCTAAATGGCATTTATCTACCCAACTGTTGTAATTTTTAAAACAGATTCAATTTCAATAAATTATGGAACATGTAATAAACAAATTAGCTAAAGTTACCTCGGGTAATTTAGAAATATTGATTAAATAAATTCTAAAGAACAACGCAGAAATTATATAAAGTAGGAAAAATAAATAAATAAAAAGGTATTTTTCGTATTTATTTGTTGTTTACACTAAACTGAAGTAGAGGTTTTTGTGATAAAAGTTTCAAGTGAAGCATTCTATATTAACATTATAATTTATTTACAACCTAAAATAAATTTATAAAAAATGATCCCGAATTGCATTAGAACAATATACCTAATGACAAACAAGAAATGCCCTGCATTTATCTTAAGTGAGGTACATGAGAACAGATACCTAGCTTTTTATCACACTGATACGAAAGATAAAACTAACTCTCTTACAAGATAGCTTAACCACTAAGCTGTAAGCATTGACTATTATTTACGGAGAAACCACAGAAAGTTAAGACAATTACGTCTTTTATCCTCTAGGGAAGACAAAAAAAAAAAGAGTTTATTTTAGCCATTCTGATTGCTATAAAAAAGAGGTAAACAAGTTTAAAATATTCTCTTTACAACACAAATACTGATCATAAATTATTTTACATTCTGAAAAAAAAAGAGTAATTTAAAGAAATTTCAGGGTTTTCTTTGGTCGACTGGCGTATATATTGTAGCAACATATATGTATAAATTTAAAAAGGATGCATCAGTGTCAATTTCGATAATTTTCTTATTTTTTTAGAAAAGTCTTCTTATGTCATAACAGCTAGTTAAAATAATCATAAGAAACTTTAAAAATACACAGAAATTAATAAAACTCAAAACTAAAGTAGAAAAAATGAGATAAATAGGAATGTGGCCAAGAGGTAATGGTAATTTAAATGGTTCTAGGATTAAGTCCAAAATATTCCAAAACAAACAGTGAATACAAAGACAAACTGCATCATATATCTGTATCTATGTATATATCTATATCTGTAAATTGATTTATGTATAGGGTATTCGGAAACTGCTTTTAAAAATAAGAAGAATGACAGTACCAATCCAGATTAACAATTTATGTATTAGAAAACCAGTGTGTTATTCAGTCAAAAATACAGTGTATCTTACTCTAACAAGGAGAGTGCCAAGCTTGGTAATCACGGATTTTGATTATTTTTATATATGATGTAGGGTAGAAGTCCTTTAGTCTCAGGTTCAATGGATTTTATACAACGCTCCTTAGTTCTCGAGAAATGGGGGGGGGGGGGTCTAATATTATAACATAACTTAAATACTTACTTTGTAACGCAATAACTGCGTTGGTTATAGCTCATTCGGTATGACGTCTGCTCGTTGTTCCGATGGCCCGGGTTCGATGCCGGAGCGCGCAACGTTTGTTTTTCTCTTTTTTTATATATAAATATACTTGTAATTATAATTTAATAATCTCAATAAAAAAATTTGTTAACATAATTAAATTTTTGATTTTTAAACCATTATTAAACATTTCTCATTTAAGGAGCATTATACAAATTGGATCTATTATTGACTAGTAAAAATTCAAAAATCGTTCCAAACTCAGCATATTTACTATCGAATTATAGAATTTTTCTCTCATCGCAATAGAAAACGAAGATATTTCAGATACAGGATTATTTGTTAAAAATCCATTGTTTTTCAATAAAATTTTACAGTGCTTCAACGCATTTGTGACATCACTTTTCTAATTTTCATCGAATCCCGACACTTCAGATTGATCTTCTTGTGAACTGCAGCTTGCTTCTTCCATTTTTATACGATTATAAGCTGTTATACAATGATACGCACTTGTGCGATAAAGATTGAAAACAAAAACACCACTTAACTGCACCAAACTAAAAAAAAGAAATAACCAAAGTCTCTTGTGGCGCTCTCTAGTTACAATAAAATAAAACTTTTTTATGTTGTAATTTATTTCTTATGCTAAATTTTAATATAAGTATGCTTTTTACTTTAAAATCAGAGTAGTATTATCATCGCATTGATTTTAAAACGTTTCGTTATGGCAATTTATAAATGATGTTTCTAAACAATCACGAATTGACACAATTGTTCAATATCGTTGCATTGATAAAGTATTTATGGAATACATTTTAAAAATGATTTTAAAAAAATCAAAAATGCTAAATTAAAATTTAATCAATTATGTTAACAATTTTTTTTGAGATTATTAAATTATAATTACAAGTATATTTATAAACAAAAATGAGAAAAACAAATGTAGCGCGTTGCGGCATCGAACCCGGGCCCTCGGAACAACGAGCAGACGCCACACCAACTGAGCTACGGCCACCGCAACTAGTCCGTTGCAAAGTAAGTATTTAAGTTGTGTTATAATATTAGACCTCCCATTTCTCGAGAACTAAGGAGCGTTGTATAAAATCCATTGAACCTGAGACTAAGGGGCTTCTACCCTACAACATATATACAAATAATCAAAATCTGTGATTACCAAGCTTGGCACTCTCCTTGTAAGTCATACTCGATTATCGATCATATCTTTACCAGTAAATAAGATTTTTCTACAGATTTAGTTTACTCTCTGTGAAATGTGGTGAGATGGCGAGAAGTACTGAAAATTACCATCATTTGCATCCTAACATGAAGCTAGACGCTCCTTTATTTGGAATACCTGACAGTACATATTGTGTCGCTCGCCGAATTACAGTTCTCTTCCAGAACTTACAACTATGTAATTACACTTCTTACAAAGCAAAATCAGTCTGTTGAAAATCTCGTTAAAATATATTCATTATTGTTAAAGTTATTAATGAAACTCATCATTCAGCTTCGAGTGAGACATCCTGTATTTTTGGCTGAATAAGATTATACAATAGTTTTAGTATACAGTAGTTGTAGTTTGCTTTCCAGTTACATTATAGAAGAGATAGAGCAATCGTCATAGCGAACAAATGAATTAAAAAGTGGTTTTTGTTTATTAATAAAATGCATATATATGGATCTATACCATAAAGATGATTGCGACTCTCGTTTCCTATACGTAAATTGTTCATTTTGATAGATACTATTACTCCTTTTATTTTGTAAAAGTGATTTGCTATATATTTATGTAAAAATAATATTTCAGGGCTTCTAATATATTTGTTTTTACAAGTATGGCGTCATTTCAAAATTTATCAAGAACGCTCTCCACTTTTTTTTTCGCGATCTCTGTTAGTTTTCGAAGTGGAATCGTTAACCTCCAAATTTATCCACTAGAGGGCGCTGCAATCACTCTCAATAGCACATGGACGTTTTACTATAGGCAAACACTATAGGTAGGCCACAATTCTAGCTTTATCCGTTCAAGGGTTGTTTTAGGATAAAGAGACTTTCCTATGCACTGTGTCTAAATTCATGACAAGATTCCACAAAATAAAACTACAATGTTTTTCTTATTCAAAATGAGTTTTTTTTTTATAATAGCAATTAACATTTTAATCAAAATAAATGAAAGATTAATATAGACGAAAAAAAAATTCTATTAACTGCTACATAAAGATCGTTTTAAAACAAATTTAAAAAGTATCTATGCGCTTGTTTTGAAGGATTAAAATTAATTAATGAAAATAGTCAGCGCAAACGAACAAGAACGCTGCTATTTTAATTGACAAGTGCTTTAATTGGAAGAAATATATGTTAAGTACCATATTTCAGCTCTAAAGAGCACTGGAAATTAGTTAAAATTTTCTGTACGCCTCTTGAAAATGACGGTATGATGGAGCTAAATATAGATGAATCAGCTATCTCAATCCTCCCTTTCAGTATAATTTATATGATGGCCTAAAAATGGATTTTTATTTGAGGCTTTCGGCGAAATTTCAAATATAGGGAATATGTGGAAGACAAAATAAAATAAAATTGCCTTGTTGAAAATTCAAAAGTTAGGAATTTACATTTTACCTTTTTCTCAATATTTTTCTTTCCAAATTTAGAATAAAATTTACATTCTGATTTATGTTTTCAAACAACAAGCTCCGCAATTATTTAGCTTTGAAAGGTTCACATTCCACAAATTTATTTACCATTTTCTAAATTTATATAGTGTATACACTATTTACACAGTGTAACATGAATTCAGAACAAAGGTTTCAATGTATTTCCATAAAGTACTAATCTTTATAAATGTAAAAATTATGGCTTTTCTTAGTTGCCTTTTGAAGCTGAGATAAAAAGAAAAATTGAATACATTCTTTTGAAAAGATCTTGATTTCTTAGTTGTGTATTCTTCTAGAAACGCCTGCCGAATGGAACGAATGTATCAATTTATTCAGATTATTCGTAAATTGTTTCAACAAAATAAGATGGGTGATCTATAATAATAAAGACAGATGTTTGTGTGTGTCTGTATGCTGTGTTCTGAAAATAGATAACAAATTTTGCTGGAAAGGTACCTGCATGTCTGAAGTTATGCAACTTAAAACAAGTTTTTGAAATTTTTTATTCGATTTTTTTAATTTAATTTTTATGCAATTTTTCGCGTTTTTTTCGCGTTTTCCGGCGATTTTTCCAAATTAGCAAATAGAAACCGATTTCAATCTTTTAGCACAAAATAGTAAATTTTGTCATATTTTCAATAAAGTTTAATCGGAATTCGTAGAGCATTTTTGAAATTTTCGCGCATTTTGAGCTTTTTTTGCGTTTTACGGCGGTTTTTCCACATTAGTAAAAGCAATCCGATTTCAATCTTTTAGCCCAGTATAATAAATTTTGTTCTATTTTAAATAAAGTTTATTCGGAATTTGTATAGCAATTTTTGAATTTTTCGCGATTCTTCATGCTATTTTTAGCATTTTGCGATGATTTTTGGACATTTGTAAAAGGAATCCGGTTTCAATTATTTTATCCAATATAGTAAATTTTGCCCACTGCGATTTTTGAATTTTCGCCGAAATTTTTATGCAATTTTTAGCAGTTTTCGCGTTTTGCGGCGATTTTTTGACATTTTTTTTTAAACGGAACACATTATCCAGGGAATTTTGCTACTGCCATGATTAAATCTACGTTGGAAGAATGCCAAATCGGTTCCTCGAGCAATATGAACGACGATACTTAAAATTTGAATTTAACCTAGGTTGAAATAATTTAAGATTCGCTTGACTCGAGACCGATTTTTGACTAGATAAGTAAATTTCGACTTCGTTTCGAATGCAAAAATTGTTCGTCTTGATGAATAACATCACAGATTTTATTTTGTTGAAAGAGTTTCAGAACACTCTGTATTTAGAGTGAGTACACCAGTAACTGACCAGCGAAAAATAAAAACTGCAGAAAACTAGAATTAATGGGTGTATATTCTAATTTTGTTTGCTACAAAATGTAACATGCAGAAAAATGTCTTGTTATAAGATATAGTTATAACTAAAGATATACATGAATGTTAGCGTGTAACAATTAGAAATATATCCAACTTTCTATTTCTATTAGTTTGTGAATTGTTCTGTTTTCCTGACTTTTACATCACCCAGTGTACATGTCTTTTAGTAGGAGTTGTTAACAAACAGACAACAGAAAAATTTCCAGGGAATTCACCTTTAAAATAAAAAAAATAACAACTTTTTTTCCCTTAAAAATTTTACAAATTAAGAAATTTGGGATGTTAAATTGTATTAGTTTTCTCACATATAAATATTTAACTGCATTATAATACCAATAGATAGCACCAGTTTTCATATAAATTTTTTTCTTTCTTTCTGTTTTCTTTTCTTTCTATTTTTTTCTTTTCTTTTCTTTTTTTTTTCTTTTGTACGGAAAATATTCACCTACTTTTCTTAGAATATATACCTTATCGATCAATGGTAATATAAATTGAAGATCATTTCAATTTATTTAATCGAAAATTACGTGTCAAAGCTTTTAATTTAAAATTGTAAGTACAAATTCTATCATTTTTCCTCCGGAAATAAAATATAATTTATATCATTGAACTGGGTTATCAGAACACTAACAGTATCAAAGAAACATCTTATGCTAGGAGCAGGGTTCAAACCCAGGTTGCCTTTGGATAACCAGAACTCCTCTTTCTGACGCTTTAGACCACTCGGTCATCTCACAGAAGAACTTCAAAACTGGTTTTCCACTCCATTTAGCGGCAGAAAAGTACCATAAAATGATCATTGCGCATGCTGAGATCAGTCGAAATCGGTCTTAAACCTCAGCTTTACGTTTTATTATATGGATTTTTTGCTTTAAATTTTTACGCTCAAAAAGTAACATTTTCTGTAGAATGATTCATATCGAAAGCACGCGAATTTGAGTCAACCGTCAGCAATGTGTTAATTAATGAAAATATTATAAATAAATGACTATTGTTTTAACCCCTTCGCGACGAGCATCCATTACAGAATTTTTAATTTTTTACCACCGGTTTTTCAAAACAGAATTTTTCGCCTAATTGAATCGCAGAAATGCTGTCATTAAATAAAGCAAAGCTTACAATAAAAAGATACTGGTGGGAATAATCGAGGATTCTGAACATTTTTGCGTCACGTATACGTGTCGCTCGTCCCCAAGGGGTTAACAAATTAACAAATCTCACGCATTATTAAACACGCCAAAATGTCCTAAAAACGATTGCTTGACGTAATATACAAAGAAATTCATTCACTAGCAATGGTCTTTAAAATATACAATTCTTATTCCCCAACGCTTCGCCTGAAAACACTCAACTACAATGGGTCTATAGTACATTAATAGGTAACAACACCAGGGCCATTTCGATCACCAGCACACAAAGATAAATCTTCCGAAAATACTGGCTCCGTTCGCAATAACACTTGATCGATACCCATCGAATATTGCGAGACTGTATATGGGCAATTTTATCTACAACGAACATAAATAAAAGCTCTTCTAGATATCGCTCTCCACACAAGTGATATGGATCGATTGGTTCAAGCGTAAAACCGTTTATAAATTTTAGAGTACTTGAAAATTGCCTCACTACAATAGGCTATTCTTCCTTTTTTTTTCCTTTTTCTTTTTTTTAAAGAATATCTATCACGGCCACACCTTTTCACTTTACCGCATCTGAAGCAGAACGTTTTCATTTTATGCAAAACTTCAAATACATAGTAGAAATTAGAACTTAATGTTTCCCACAATTTACGTCAAAATATGCAACTACAGGGTTTCGAAATTAAACATTCTGAACTCAGAGGGCTACATAAAGCGCCATAGTTTCATAAAGACAAAAAAATATATGGGTAGATAAGTATTGATTTTTGCCTACCTCCCCCCCACCTACCTCTCCACTATAGGGTAATTTGTTTTCTAAGATGTTTCGGCTGCTTTAATGTAATTTAGGATCTGATTGATTTTTTGTTTCGAGATTATTTAAACGTGTTTTACGAGTTCAGAAACAGGTTTATTTAGGAAATTTTCATTATTTTAACTATATCAATTTGATTTTTTTTATCGACACGAAGTGCTCATAGCACCATCTTAGTTTTTATATGTGTTAATAAATATCTGAAACATAAAGTAAAAATACGTCAAAATTACGATGGCGTTATGAGCGTTTCATATCGAACAAAAAATATCAAATCAATATAATTGAAAATCATTAAAATTTCTTAATTAATCCTTCGTTTTTTATCTTTTATAACATATTTAAATAATTTTCAAACAAAAATAAATTAGACAGGCAGTGCATACAGATTATATTAAAGCAATCAAAACAGCTTGAAAATTGATCCTACTGGGGACCAAAAATCAATGCTTATATGCCCGTCTTCTTTGGACAACAGATATTTCAGATCTTGGTTCAAGGTTTATTTTCTTTTTAAATGTACAAAAAATACTATTTAAGCTCTTATACAGTCGGAATTTTCAGATCACAGTAGCGAAGGATTCGTTTTTGTGGGAGAATATCTTTACTAATAAGAATTTTATATATATCAAGGTCAGTATTATAGATCGGCAAATTTCAAGCTTCGGCAATGCAGTGCCTGTCTTTTTCTTTTATCGGATCCATTATTTACTTAGGGTGCATAGCGGCACCGGATTTGAAACTCTTACCAATATGCAAACTCGGATCGGGATTCAAACTCAATGTCTCTTAACTAATTGACAGCGCTCTAACCACTAAATAAGCAAACAAACCACTTCCTACGGACGTGTATATCAAAGGCTAAAGGCCTATATAGAGCAGATATGGTCTATGCCCAATCTATTTTTATTCCTTTTTATTAACAAAGAGCAATTAATATGTATTTTTTTCACGACATATAGTTAAAATAAGATATAACTTTTCACTAAATAGCCCTGATGTTTACATTCACCATCTACCTCAACTGCCGTTTAATCTCGAAAAGCTTGGTGAAACGATCAAATTGTAATCGCCATTAACTTGAATGAACTTCGGCAGCGATCAGGTCTAATCAGTTTAATGGTGAATACCATTTGAGTGTTCAACCAAGGTTTTCCAATTTAGACGGCAGTTGAAGTAGATGGTGAATACGAGCGTGAAAGTTTGTTGTTGCTTTTTTCCCTGTGGCATAAAAATAACGTTACTTATAGCTTAGCGAATTATAATATCAATACTAAACAACTAAACAAAAAACAAAAATATTTGCATCATAAATATATATTTTATTTAGACTCTTAATTACATTTCCAAGCGCCAAAATGATCATCGAATCAGAAAGAAAATACACTGATTGCATAAAGCTTGAGACATAAAAATGATATTATTTATTACGAAAAATTTAGCGAGTTATAATATCAGTACTAACAACCTAACAAAAAACAAAATATCTTGTCACAAATATATTTTACTTAATGCTTTTTTCTCCTATAAATGTTATCGTTTAGCAAATAACCGATGTCTGTCGAAGTGGGACACTTATCATCGACAGGGTACTTATCTGAGAGCAAAAGAGATAAAAATACCCTGATACTACACGAGGATAGCCAATGGTCAAGAAATAAGTGTCCAGATTATAGCAATAACTTGAAAGAAGATGAAGGATATGTATTAGTGGCGATGATTTTCCCGACATCTTTAATATTAATATTCGGATGTGATAATAATTCCTGATAGGAGGAAGAATATCCAGATGCTACATGTATAGCTAATATCGTCGAACACTTGTTTTATTTAAAACATTATGCTTTAGATGTTTAATGAAAAATAATATGTTGTAAAACAAAATGTTACTACAAATAATATACTTCATTTAAATGAATGAGTTACGCATTTCTTTTTTAATGTATAATTTTGTTATAACATTTATGTATTAACTTATATATTTTAATTTAAAGATAATTGCTGCGTAATGGAAAATTAGCCAAAGTGATTTGAACTTTGCACTGGTGCAAAACATTTTACTTGTTTTTACACTAAACTATATTTTAGCGTTCATTTTTTAAAAATGCTATAGCCAGGTAGGGTACCATACGTCTTCTGATTTTTGTGAACGATGTTTCGATTTTATTTAGTTATTTGTTTACACAAATTTACTACTATAGAAACTCACTCATAAAATTTTGCGTTAATAAGCTGAAACAATCGCATTTATGACCGCAGAATTTGAAATTTTCAAAGTATGGAAGGAATTTTGTGCTTTGTGTTAGAGGTAAGAGGTTAAGACATAAGAAATAATGCATTAATTAACTTTTATGATGTCTTAAATAGTATTTAAGGTTAAGAAACCAATGACAGTAAAATCGTGAATATATATATATATAAAAAAAAAAAACAGAAAGAAAAACCATAAATAAGTAGATGAAATTTAGCAAAAATTTAAAAACAGATTTTAATTCTTCATAAATCATTGATCTCTTCAGAACAAATGGGGCAAAAAAAGAAAAAAAAGAAAATAAACGAACAAAACAGCAGCAGCAACATACTATACAAACTAGTACACTAAGTAGCCAAAATATTAGAAGCACACCTAAATAAAAGTAAGATTCTTCCGTGCGCGCCACGTACACTGATGCGCTAAATCGGATTGGCTGATAAAAAATTTCTGACTGGACAGAAGGACCAGTGAATATAGCAATTTGCCTATTTAGGAAGCAAAACAGGGGATTTAAGAGACTTTGAATGCAGCATAATTGTAGGCTTCAAGCTGAAACTACTATTTTATTTATTTATTTAT
Source organism: Maratus michaelseni (assembly GCA_963931845.1). NCBI lineage: Eukaryota > Metazoa > Arthropoda > Arachnida > Araneae > Salticidae > Maratus > Maratus michaelseni. The sequence goes on from OZ007588.1 coordinate 207,381,503, forward strand.
TTATTTATTATTATTATTATTATTATTATTATTATTATTATTATTATTATTATTATTATTATTATTATTATTTGCTTTTCTCATATCCTTAAGTCTAGAGTTTTCAAACAATGACAGCTATACCAATAACTTTGAGCAAAAAGCAGAATAGTTGGCGGAAATCACTTGTGAATTAAAGAGGTGTGCCAAACATATGCAGCAACAGTAGAGCTACAATGCAACCCATTGCAGCGCATCACAATTCAGGACCACCCTAAAGCCTATCCTTACCCTTACGCTCTAGAAGACCTTTAAACACAATACAATAACAAGGTTCACAACAATATTAGTGTTGTGTAGCAGGGTGTTTATAACATTTTGGCCACTCAGTGTACCTATTCACTAGAGAAACCATATTTTAATGTTTGATCTAATTCAATAGTTTTGTGTTTCACATTACTTCTCTCTATTTCCATAAATAGCTAACGAAATTCCATCCATAATTGTATTGTTTTCATTTGGAAATTCAATGATAATACAAACATAGTTTATGAATCAAATAAGCAAGGCTTAGAGGACATATATATGTGTGTTGATATCTGTTAACCCTTTCCGGCACAGTGGTCCATCTCCGGGCACACCTGATTTTAATTCCAAACTTGCATACGACACCAAGAATATTTTAATAAAATTTTGTTTCTATAATGAAAGCTTAAAATAAGGAGTTCATATTTTCTAAAAAAGTCGATTGTAAATTCCGGTGTCAGTCAACAATTTCTAATTTTACGAACAGTCTTTGTCTGTGCCGGAAAGGGTTAAATAAATATATGTATTACTTTCTATTATCATAATACATGCGTTATTTTCCTCGTATCAAGCAATTAATCCATTATTCCCATATTATTAGCATTTTTTAAGTTGAAGATGTAATTATTTCTTCTAAAACAACTAAATATATAGAGATGAATAATAAGAAAGAAAACAATCATGTATTAATGCTTGGCAGTCGATTTTAATAAAATTAAACTATCTTTGAAATTTTTTTTAAAAAAAGTTTAAAAAAAAGTCTTTTGAGTTTTTTTTGTTTTATTTTATTTATTTTTATTTATTTTTACAATTTTTATTTTTAAGAACAGTTAAATTAATGTCTAAGAGGAGATGAGCTAAAAATATCCTATTGTTTCATCTTTTTACTTTTAATTGTATCAGAATTTAACACGAAAAAAAAGTTGTAAAAATTTATTTTCCTTAAAAACGTTGTTTTTAAAAATGTTTGTTCAAATTTATTCATTTTTATATACAAACTATTGAAACATATTGAGATGTATAATAAGAGCAATAGGCTTGCCTGTTAAAACATTGTGATTCTTAATATATTCAATTCAAAAGTTTCAATTCATAATGAATTCTTTTAATAATAATAAAAAAAATTTAAATTAAAATTTTTATTTTAAAACTTCCATTTTGTTTTAATATAAATATCTAAAAAGTGCCTTATTATCGTTCACGCAAATAAAAATACTACATCTAAACGAAATCCCTAAAATTTTCATCCCGAAAATTGTTTGATATTTCAGGGAATTAAATCCACCAAACATTCCTTCCCCCCGCTCTTTATAAATACCGTTAGTTGCAAAGAACTTTGCATATATCCCAATATCTCTAAACTAAATTCCTCGAAAATTGAAATACTTAGCAACGTATATCCGTATCCATGTTTGGATTCCCTTTAAGGAGTTCTCCATGGCTATTCTAAACCTTCTTCAATAAGCCAAATTGCCGCGATATGTGATTGGTTGAGCGTGGTAAATAATTAAATCCACCGTCTCTCTCACGAATAGGAAATGAAATTAACACGAATTTCTATTAGCACTAATTGCAGCTCGTAGCGAAGTAGAGTTTATGTGGACTTTCTTAGGCACATTATATTAGGATGAACGTTTTCTCCCGATAAAGACACTGAAACTTTGCTGCGATATTTAATTTTGTACGGAATTCTCGTGTGTTTCCGTTAAACGTTAAGAATAAAAGCTAAAATAAAATTTATAAAGATGATATCGTAGTAACAAAAACAATATTGGACCAATAATGTTTGTATTGGATGTATATCCTAGCCAATATAGGCAATATTGATATGAAATATTCCGCTAATATTGATGTGATTAGACTTTTACTGATATTGCACCAATATCAGCAACAAATATTTCGCCATTTTATTCCAATATTTTAAAAAAGCAGATATTTCTCGCATATTGGTGGTTCATTGCAAATATTTCCAATGTGAAACATATGGTTGAGCGTGGTAAATAATTAAATCTACCGTCTCTCCCTCGAATAGGAAATGGGATTAACACGAATTTCTATTAGCACTAATTGCAGCTCGTAACGAAGTTAAGTTTAATGTGGACTTTTTCAGGCACATTATATGTAAAAGTAGACTAACACACATTTTTACATTTTTCTGCTTCTGTCACACAATTATGTATTTGACATATATTTGAAGAGCAAAAATGTATTGTCCAATATCCATTATTATCGATAGCCCTTTTTTGCTCTGTGAATACATCATCAAATTAATTAGTTATGTGACAAAAAATAGCAAAACACGGTATGACTTTAATCTTCCACTAAACAAAGTGGCATTTTCTCACGCCTCAATGTCTATTGGTTTCTGAGATTTCGAAAGGCAAAGGAACACTTTCGGATTCTTGGATAACTCTGAAGAGGTTATGTTATAATTTCGTAAACCGTGTTAAATTTCGCAATAATTTCGGAAACATTTGTCTTTTTTACAGTGCAGGTTTATATCTCTTAAATCTACTTGCAAACAATAAAACTGTTAAAGAATATTTCTTCCGTTTAGCATTGATGAAAAATCCATCAATCTCGATCGTGAAAATTTGACCAACGGCTGCTAATGTATAGCTATTCTCGGTAAGAGAGGGGGGCAGTAATCCGCTGTCCCCTTAGGAGAATAGTCTGTCTACACCACTGTGCACTTTTTTTTTTTTTTTTTTTTTTTTTTTTTTTTTTTTTTTTTTTACGACTACAGCACAGACTATATGTCTTCAATGAAAGCAATTGTAAACATCCATTACGTGGTATTACGACAAACGCTGTTATGGATGGTTGAGTATTAATGCACTGAAATAGTCGATTATATTGTCGGCATTCGATAGAGCATCGTGGTAATAGACTTTACCAACTATAGGCAAGTGCGTCTGTATAGTTGAAATCTAGAAGCTATCGATATAAGTGTGGCAATGCTCTGCATCAGAGTTGCCAAGTCTCTGGCTTTTTGCACACCAGTAATTTTTTAGAGAAAATGTTATTCTTTTAAATCGCAAAATGCTCCGATTAAATGAAACAACATTTTCTGTACTAAATTACTGGTATCCAAAAAGCCGGAGACTTGGCAGGTCTACTCTGCATACTTCTAATTCATATGATAATTTTTTGTGTTGGATCAGGGCCAGATCAACTCTATGTGAGATCCGGGGGACACAGGCCATGTTGTGACCTCTTTCTCAATAAAAGTGCATTATAAACTTGACAAACAGCTTTATGAGCAATTTTAAATTTTAAACCATAAGCTTTATGAAAAAGGACTATATTATGTATTCTATAAAAATGCATTAAAAAATTATGGGAATTTAAAATCTTCTGCACTATATGCAATTTAGAGAGAGTGAAACTCAAATTCTAAGGGATTGAATGAAATATTTTTTATGTAATATCCGATCTTATCGGAATTTCCAACGGAGACAAAATGCATTTTGTGCCCCCCAAAATGTTGGTCCGGGGCACATGCCCCTGTGATAATCAGGCCCTGCCTAGATCTGCCGTAAACTCCATAACGATTATGAACACTTTGTTAGAAGGTCTGGCAACAGCATCGTTTGGCAGTGTTACGCTCTTACCCTCAGGCCCGCCATCAGGTCCATTAGTAAAAACACTTTGTTCCTCTGAAGGAATTATATACCTATAGATTCAATAAAGTGTCTTCAACTTCCTCAAATGTGTGTTTTTCTTTCATTGCAACGAATACTATCACAGAGTCTGTCCGAATTAATACAGTCCACATGAATGAATTTTATAAGCGTGTTGATTAGCGCGTTTTCGGCGTGCCTAATACTCATGTATGTTCATTGGAGGTACATTTTTTCTCATATCGATCGATATCTTGGTTAGACATACTATTTGTATATGTCAAGCTTAAACATGAGTGACTGATTTTTCTAACTAACAAAATTCTCTTCTATTTCTACACAGTTTATTATAATCAAAACTTAAGAGAAAAACTTAAGTTTCTATACAGAATTTTTAATTTGTTGCACAATGGCTATTTTGAGGAACTAAAAGCTACATTTGTTCCATATAAGGGAAATAAATTTAAATCTAAATTCCTGTTACTACTATTTCGTTTGCTTTGAAATGAAAAACGAAAAAAAAAAAACTGTTTTACAGTTGAAACGAATTGACTTTCAAAAATAAAATATTTTTCTCAGAAATACTATGCTTTGAATTTTGAATAAATTGTTCTACTTTGAAAACTTTAAAAGTTTACATTGTAAATACACTGCAATTTTTTTTTTTTTTTTTACGGTATAAAACTGGCAGCTATACCATAAAATTAACAGTAATAAACAGTAAACTAAGCAGTAATACATTGCCGCGCATGCGCGGTAGCATATTACGGCTTGTTATTGCAGCTGGGATGCCAGTATTGATTCGTAAAAATAATTTTTTTTCTTTTTTTTTCTTTTTTCTTTCTTTTTCTTTTTCTTCTTTTTCTTTTCTTTTCTTTTCTTTTTTTTTCAGTGTAAAAATCATTTTTTAGTACATGATTTTTTTAAAAACATTTATTTTGTGATCTGTTACGATCAATATACACATGGATGAAAAAGGGGGGGAGGCATTGCCCCTCCCTAGATACTGAAACTTAATTAACTAATTTTTTTTTCTGATGATTTTGGAAAATAAAATAAAATTTATTCTTTCAAAATTACTGAAATTAATAAAACGCTAAGAGAAACTAAGAATTTTATAAGCTGGTTTTTGTTAATAATTTCATACGCTTATTCTAAGAGTTGTACAAGTTTGTTATACAATTGTCATTCGCAGTAAAAGTGTTAAACCACATAATTTTTACCAACTTTTAAACTGACCTATATTTTTAGCAAATAAAGTACGAACATTATTGGGTGTAAGAGGTCTGTCTGCCAACCCGAAATAGAATTTCCTCAACAATGAGTAAAAACAAACTAACGTCATAAATTTGTTGCTTTAAAAACTGATTACAGTACATCCAATATAAAGATGTCTCCACAAATAATAAGTTTAAAGCCTCAAAAGAAAATATGGACTGTCTCTTCATCATTCATTATTTGCATCATAAAAGTCATCAGAAAGAATTTCCCGCGTTCAGCCACCCACTCAATTTCTCAATTTTTCCCTTTAACTTTGATCTTCCCAGCTAGCAATGGATAGTTTTATGCTTCTTTTAACTCGGCTTGTTGAAGAAGTTAGAATAAATCAACTTAGTTTTATTGCATTGGGTCTTCTGCCTTTCATTTTATGTGCAGAGCGACGTTTTTCTTCGTGGCGTTTGTTTATTCGGTGTTCTAAAGAACGACGGAGCAAAGCGCCATTAAATATTAACAGTCAGTGTCATATATCATGCTGATAAATCTCAAAACGGGATGTGCCTTAAGCGATTGTAGTTGGACATATTTTTTTTTCCCCCTCGAAAAACTTATTTTTTAATTTCAGCTGAGCTGTTTGGAGCAAGAAATCAAAATCATAAAGAAATATTTCATGACGCATACTTTCGAAGTTGTTGCAACTAGTGGTAAACTTGTTGATTTAGATAAGAAATACGAATAAGAATCTAGTTTAAAGTTTTCGTACTCAGAAGGCTTTTTCTTTTGAAATTCTTTACTTTTGGTTCTAGTTTTCATGGAGTATTTCCTGTGATCAATTTTGCTAATATGTATATTCAGGCAAGAAATAAAATAAATAATTACCTTCGATGTATATACTTTGAAAGATACATCTTTTCAAGTAAAGTATTAGAACCAGTTACACTGTGAAATGTATTTTGAGATAAACGAAATAAGTCTCAGCAATTGATATCGTGAAATTTAGATATTAAAATTTTGTTGTTTTAAGTTTATGTTGATAAAATTATTTTCTAAATGTCTGAATTATCTTAAGCAATTAAAGTGACTGGACATTTTTTTCGAACTTATATTTTTTTGTCTTTCACTAGACTATAAAGTTTCAATCACACGTATTACCGTACGATTTGAAATATATACTATTGCCTCTCGCTTGCTGGGAGCTGCACTTTCGCGCTGCAAGTAGGGTTGTTTTAAAGACTGAGCGGAACCGCAAATGTAAGCAATGAGCGGAACATTTGGTGAATAATCGGTGCTAAATACTTAAAAAAGTAATGCAAAGGACAAGAACTGAAAACAACTACTTTTAGAATGCTACTGATTAGTGAAATTCGAGCTGATATCTATCGTAGGCGAAACAAATATAAATAAATTCGTCATTTCCGAAGTTACGAGAGCTCAACTATTACACGGTGTGTTTTCGATCGTTTTTATCTTGAAAAGCCTGTTTATGTGGAAACATCTGATATTTTCTATGCTAGGATAGTACGTGTGATTGCAGCTTTACGTATCTTTTGCGCTGGAAGTAGGATATTTTCAAAACTGAATGGGATCTGCTAATGTAATCAACACACGGAACATTTGGCGAGTAATCACTGCTAAGTGTTTTAAAAAGTAGTATAAAGCTCGAGAACTGAGAACAACTATTTTTAGATCGTTCTGATTGTGGAATTCGAGCTGATATTTATCGTAAGAGATACAGACAGTGATAAGTTCATCGTAGTTGTGAGAGGTAAACTATATCACACGGTGTATTTTCGATCGTTTTACTCTTCAAAAACTGTTTTATGTCAAAATATTTGATATTGTCTATGATAGGAGGCACTTTCCACAATAGCCCTATCTCAAGAACTAATGCACTTATCTTCATCAAACTTCAGATTCAGTTAGACCTTGACATAAATAGACGCTGATTACATTTGGTGCAGATATCCCAACAAGTGACGCCGCTATATTACTTTTTCATTATTTTTACGATAGCTATATCTCAAGAACTAATTCACGGAATTTCACCAAACTTCAGATTCTGTTAGACCTTAACATAAATAGATGCTGCTTACGTTTTGGTGTAAATATCCTAACAGGTGGCGCTGCTATGCTACTTTTTTCATTATTATCAGGATAAATATATCTGAAGAACTAATGCACGGATTTTCATCAAATTTCAGATTCAGTTAGACGTTCACATAAGTTGTTGTTGATTAGGTTTTGGTCTAAATCTCCCGACAAGTGGCGCTGCTATGCTGCAATTTGCAGGATTTACACGATTTTAACAAAAGTCATATCTCAAGAACTAATGCACGGAATTTAATAAAATTTTAGATTCAGTTAGACCTTGATATAAATTGGTGCTGATTCTTTTTAGTGTATGCGAAACCTGTGTGAGATAGAAGAAAGTTTTGGGATTGGCACATCAGACTAGTTTAATTTGTGTTGAGCTGTTTTGAGCAAGATTATATATATATATAAATCATAACTCATGCTTTTGAAGTTATGGCAACTTTAGGTAAACTTGTTGATTTAGACTAGAAGTAGGAATTCTGTTTAAAATTTTCGCACTCAGAATACTTTTTTACTTTTAGCATTCTTTTGTACCGGTCCCTGTTTTAATGAAACATTTGCTGTGGCTATTTCTAAAATTACATATAGGGAAATCAATAAAATTCCGGTATGATTGTTGACAGATGCAATTACAGTATTTAAAAAGCTGTATTTTCAAATATACTTTGAGATAAACGAAATAAATTTATTTATTTTATATTGTGAAATTTAAGAGATTAAAATTTTTAGGGTACTACTGTCATCTTCTGCACACGAGAGACAAACCGACCCACTACAAACATTCATGCCTGAATCGGGATTCGAACTCGGCACCTCTCGACTAGTAGCAAGGCAACACTAGATACCGGGCTTGCTCATTCACTCTCAAAACGTCACAAATGGTGGCTGACCGCGACCAGCGATTGGTCCAAAGCAACGCGCCCATCGTTTTGTGCCAATCGCTGTATGTCTTTCCTCCTAGTCAGCCACCTTTTGTGACGTCATCATAATGAATGAGCAAGCCCGGTATGTAGTGTAGCCCTGCTAGTAGCTAGAGCCCTAATCACTAGACAAGCAAATGAACTCTTATACGATATTTTATGAAATATAAATTGTTTGATTAACTTATTACTAGTAATATTGCATGTTCTTTCTGTCAAAAAGCTTTTATGTCTTGCTCCAGAATTACGCAGGAAATCTGCATTTTTCACAAGTGCTGTTTTTATATTGTTCTAGAAATAATTTTATTATTTAGAGTTATCATACAATTAATATGTGTAATACTTAATATAATATGTTTTAATAAATAATCAGTTACTGCATTCTGTCAAATGAGCTTCTGCCAATTGACATCCCTGAAATATTCGAAGTTAATAATAATGTAATACTATTACAGAGTGTGTGAAAAGTTTTTATCCGTATTATCTCTTATTATTTTACTTCTGTTCTTTTTTCTCTCCCTATTGTCGTCTTCTTGTTGTAATGATTAATAAAAATCAGAAAAGTAATCACTCTTAAAGACATCGAAAATTTAAAATAATAATAATAATAATAATAATGAGACTACTTCATTAATACATTTTATTCTAAACGAAAATAAACATCAAAGGAAAAAGTAAATATTTGTTTTCATTTTTCACATAAGTGGTACCTCTGATTTAAGACATCATAAAACATAGAAAAAAAAAATATCTAAAGAAGTGTAATTAGGGTTCTCTCACTGCTTCGATCTGCTCACGTTGCAAGCCCCATCTCAAATTGAAAGCTCGGAATCCCGTAGCGACTCATTACTGTCGGCTTCTCTGATCGGAAATCCCCGCAGTACAGCCGGAATAAAACAAGAAATCGGATACCGCTTAAAGAAGGAGAATAAAAAAATTATCGAAAACTTTCATAAACGAAACTAACGGTGGGTTACATGGCGCCATCTATAGGCGATCCTTAGTACGAGACATATTTTTTAGGTGGAAGAAAGGAGTGCAGTTTCATCGTGTAGTGTAGTGGAGCATCATTTATTCGTTTTTCTTATGCTTAATGCGTTTTCGAACTTAGGTCACAGTTACTTTTTATGCATTGTATTAGCAAAATGTTTCCTTTATGTAGGCAATTTTTTTAATGTGATTTAGACGTTTTATACTAAGATTTGGGAACCCGAAATAATTTTTTTTTAAACCTAGAATAAGAAATTACATTATGATTCCAATTATCTTCTCTTCACTCTTCTAGTCTCTAATTATTATTATTATTATTATTATTATTATTATTATTATTATTATTATTATTGCTAGTTGTAAATTGTATACACTAATATAAATTTTTTCACATGTAATATATTTTTCTAGATTGGCTACTAACAACATTTAAAAGCATTTCTGTATAAAAAATATCAATTATGTATTCAAATAGATTTCTGAATTTTATTAAAAGCGATACTTTCGTATTAGCCGCATCCCATAAATTAATAGTCAAAGAAATCATCAAGGATTTTGCTATTTACAGCAGTCTTTCGAGTTCTGTTTATTGCAGTGTTTAAACAAGTAGTTCGGACACATATCTGTTAAAGTTGTATTTTATTTATATTATTTTATTTATTTATTTATTAATGAAGTGTTAATTTCGTTATAGAATACTAGCCGGAATCTAACGCTAAGAATTATTTATATTGTTTTAAGTGCAAACGGGTTTGTCTCCCTTAAACAAGCTCCACGATTTAAAAAAAAAAAAAAATCACGCTTGAAAATTATTTTAAAAATTCATAAAAAAAAATCAGCAAATTGAAGTATAGTTTTCAAACACGTTGCATTTGAAAGTACATTTTAATTTTTTATTCGTCGGTGTAAAAATTTAAATTATTCGATATTTAAAAGAAATTAAAATTGCGTAAAAAAGGAAATGGATTGCTGAAATCGTTGCCACCTTCAATATGACATAAGTGTTACTCACGAAAAATTTTGTTTCTTTATAATATAGATTTTATTCACCAAGATGTTTTGGAAGTAAAGGTTGGGGAAAATTGTGGATGAGGTTTCTACAGTGGCGTTTCAATTCAATTATTCTAAGATGGGTTACGGATGACTATAAACATTTGTAGTCATTTTCAAATAAATTGAACAATGAGTATTATCAATAGTTAATAAAATATTAGTGAGAATAATTAGCAGTTCAAACATTAATGTTTTTAGACGATTTTAAAATACTGAATTGCAGAGAATTGCGATCATGAATTTAATGAGGCAGGGAAGGGCAGGGTTCAGGGAAGTAAAGTTATCAAGCAGGGTTCAGAGACGGGGCGAGGGAGGACAGAGCCTCTCACAAATAAAAAGTATCTGATATGATTAAAAAAATATTTTAAAATAATCTTGGAGAATCAGGTCATGCAATCATGCTTCCCGTTAGAATTAATTCATAAGAATTAAATCTTTTGAAACTACTTGAAGTCTACACTAATACTAATGAATAAAATGAAACTGCGGTTTTAAAGTTTCAAATCATTACTAATAAAAGAAAGTTTCGCTTTGTGTCTGTGCGTCGGCGATGGCTAGTGCAATCTAGCGCACCTAGAAGTCTGAAAATTTCAGTAAGGATTGTCTAAGGCATGTCCTGCACCTGAGGTTCAAATTTTTAATATTTCGATATTTAGCTAAGATATTACTTAAAAACTCATCTTTTTTTTTTTTTTTTTTTTTTTTTTTTTTTTCAAGGCGGCAAAATTGTTTGTGGATGCCCAGAACTGGATTTACGCAGCGGAAGGAAATAACAAACCGGATGTTTTTTTTTTTTTTTTTTTTTTTTTTTTTTTTTTTTTTTTGTGTGTGTTATTTCATAGTTTTAAATCGACTTAGATCAAACAAACCACTCGGTACAGTTAAAATTCGAAGACGTATTCAGAAAGATCGTACTCTTACGTCTCAAATGCCGCAGTCAATTCGAAATTATATTGTTATAACCCTTTGAAAAAAAAAATCCAAAAAGGGTCATTTTTCCGAAGAACGATTTCCCCCCCTTCGGCAACAATTTTAATAAATAATATAGAAAATATAAATAAAATATAAAAAATGCAATAATGGTTCTTAAAAAATACTCTTTAATCATTTAAAAGTTTAATATTAATTAAATTATTATCATACGTTGATAAACAATTTAGAAATCCCGGATAGATAGTTTAAATAATGCTTCTTTTTCTTTCCTGTTGCCATATATTAAAAAGAAAAACATTGTAATTTTTTAAAAATAAATTAATTTAGATCGCGCAGCGCATATACAATCAAAGCGGCGAATTTTCTACCTGAATCGCAGTCATGAAATTAGGCGTAATTTTAAGATAAATATTAAATGCTTATAAAAGCGTGCTTTTTTTTTGTTTTTTTAATTCAAAAATGAATTATCAAAGATTGAAGGCAGACAATAATGGTGTTTGGAATAGCTATTGTGACTTTGACTGAGAAGGATTTGAGTCCTATGAGCCCCTCACTTTACTGAACCTTTATTATTTTTTTTTGTGTTTCAAATTTGATGCTGTCTTCACTGATTTGTATGAATCATTTTTTCACACACACAAAAAAATAAATAAATAAATAAAATAAAAATAATAATACAACTAAAAGAACTATAAGCACGTTTTATAAAAAAAAAGTTTTAAAATTGTCTGTATCTATTGTTTTGTAAGGCATGTGCTGGAATATTTGATTTGAGGGAATGTTTTTCAAATTACGGTCAATTCTTTAAATGATCGTCTTGAAAATGTGCCAAAAATCTTATAATAATTCTACAACCAACTCTAATATCTTTATTTGGTGATGCGCTCTTAAAATTCTAGTGCGTGCAATATACTGAAGCATGTAGTTTATTAGGTAGTTAGTTTTAAGACAAAAAGTTTAAAAATTTTTCCTGTCACATTCTTTAAATTTTAGAAAAACTTCTATAAAATTCAATGTGTAATTAAAAATTTTTTATAGTGTAATCGGGAATTATTTGAAAATGTTCCTTCTAAATCCATAAAGTTTACTGATATGAAATTCAGAAATGTTATAAATTCAATATGTACTTTAAAGTTTTTGTAGTGTAATAGGGAATTATTTGAAAATGTTCCTTCTAAATCCATAAAGTTTACTCATATGAAATCCAGAAATGTTATTACTGCGTTTGTATAGTTTCTTTCTTTTATTTTATTTTCATTCCTTTTTGTTTAATATTCTAAAATTTAGTCTAATATCTTCGGTTTTGTTTCCTTTGAATTATTAAGAACATTTGAAAAATATCATATAATTAAAAAAAAAGTGCGCGCAAAGTGTAAAAAATATGTAGCCTTTTCTCTTTATACATCCGGTATTCATCAGTAGTTTGACACCTAATCAACGAGGCACTGATTGGTGGTGGTCAACTGACATCAATGGTACAAAGCCCTGGTCTCACAGCAACTGAATTTTTGCTATGGAGATGGTAGGAATACGTATAGTATATTGAACAAAATGAAAGATTTTGGGGAAATAGTGAAACACTGTCTGCAGTTTATTCACACTGCTCAAAAGGATAAAATATATTGAGATTTTGGAAAGACATTGCAAATGAGGAAGAATTTTGATTGTTGATACATTACCCGCAGACGTGGTACGCTATAAAGAAAAAGTACCACATGAAAGGAAAAAAAAATACATCTTATTCAGACTTTTGGTATGAATCGAAAATACACAATTTGTACATATCAGGAAAACGAATAAAGAAGTGCGATTTTCTTAAAGAAAATCACCTTTAACAGGATATGTGGTATCTTCTGACGAGCAGCAACGTTGAACACCTGTGAGGTATGAATTCAATTATGATATTAACAAAGGAAATTGTATTATGATATTAGGGTGTTCTGTCACATTCTTTCAGAAGAGCTCTTTCCAGCTTTTAAACCATTTCTAGGGGGCGATATTATGACCGGATCTTGTCTGAATAGACTGTTCCAAATATGCTCTATTACAGTAATTGTCCAAAGACTATGCTGACCAAAACCATCGTCACTGAACAAACAAGTCGACGATCAGTCGAGCACGATGTGGCAGTAATTTTCGTCCATCTCCAATTTCTACTCCATAAGGGACTACAAAATGTGCAAGAAATTCATCACCTATATCACTGAGTTGTCGGACATCATTTTTAATAATGTGGCGATCAGTGTGACCATTAATGAAGAAACCGGCAGACCACCACTCCACTTCTTCCAATTTTGGCACTTTTTTCGCAAAAATGCAGAATTGTTTTAAGTCCCACGTTCCCTTCATATGAGTCTATTGGTAGAATTAGAGTTGCAAAAATCCGGTTTATTCCCAGGTTTATTTCCAATAGACCCGGTTTATTCCCAGGTTTATTTCCAAAAGACCTGGTTTATTCCCAAAACACAAAGTTTATTCCTGGTTTAAACCGGGTTTTTTCTAGCTTTTGCAACTCTAATTAGAATGGAAAACTTTTGAAAATTGTGTTTATACGAATTTTTAACGCTAATAAATTTGAATTGTTCTACTTTGCAATGTAAAACTTGTTCAATTAAGACCAATAAAGTGATTAAACATTTCTATTAGATGTTGTTTTTTTCTCACCCTGTATTATTTGTAGAAGCATTCAAATTTAAAAATATTACAAAGTTTCAGTTAAATATGCATTTGAATATAATGCGATGAAATGCATATACCGTACAATACTAGATTTATAGTAGTACTATTTTATTTTTTCCCGAACATGACAGCTGTGCAGTTATTTTTACGAACAAATTTCAGAATGCTAGTCACGATTTCTACAAAGTTAACGCTACAACAGAGCGAGAAAACATTTTTCTTCATTGATATTCAAACGTTTCAAAACTGGATAAATTTCCGAAGATTCTTAAATATTCCACAACTTTACACATTTTTCAACATGAAATAGTTACTCCAGGATATCTGTTCCACATTTAGAAATCCACACGTATCTCCGTTACTCCCAAGCATCCACGCTGGAAAGTCTCGAAACGCAATAAAAATAACAACACAAAAAAAGTAAAATCAAGTCCCTCCGTGATTAGCTTGGAAAACCGAAATTCTACGAAATCTGAGCAAAACACGCCTTATAACGATTCATCATACTCAGAACACATGCCTATAAAAATAACGACACGTGCGACGCTGAAAGTTTTAGGACACGTGAGTGACGGTGTTGTGACATCCCCTGCAAAAGGAACTTTTCCTTCCACTTACATTCCGGAATTCCGCTTTTTAAAGAAATGTGAAAGAGGAAAAAAATTAAAGAGAAGATTTAGCGCATGAAAAATAAGCAAGTCATTCGTCATTTCTGATGAGAGTATTTAAAAATCACAGGAAATTAGATTAGTTTTTTCTGTTCGTAGATTGTCTCGAGATTGACGTATTTATCAAACATTTTCTTTCTTGGAGCTAATTTTGATTGAAAGCTGAGGTGTTACTGTGTCTATAACCGTCGATTTACCGAAAAAATTAAAGCATTGTATCTTTTAAGGGGAAATAGTGATTTTAAAGATTGTAATGATATTGATTTAGTTGTTGCCAAACATTTTCTTTTGTGAAGGTAATTTTGTTTGAAGGCTGTCGTTTTACCATGAATATATAACGTATACATTAATAATAACGTAAACATTTAAAGCGTTAAGTACTTTAAATAATAATAGATAGTAGAGATTCTACTGTTTTGAAGTAATTTTGCGCATGTATTATGTTGATATTTTACTTTAACATATCAGTTAATTTATTGGAGTTCATGTTGATATCCGTAAGAATTGGAGATGTTTGTTGCAGGAGAAATTTTCATTCCACTTACATTTCGGAATTTCGCTTATTAAGAAATGTGAAAGAGAAAAAAAAATCAAAGAGAAGATTTCGCGAATGGAAAATAAGCAAGTCATTCGTCATTTCTGATGAGGGTATTTAAAATTATCAGGAAATTAGATTCTTTTTTTTTTTCTTCTGTCAGTAGATTGTCTTGAGATTGACGTATTTATCAAACATTTTCTTTCACGAAGCTAATTTTGATTGAAAGTTACGGTGTTACTGTGTATATAACCATCGTTTTACCGAAAAAATTAAAGTATGATATATTTTAAAGAAAACTAGTGATTTTATTGATTGTCGTATTGATGTAGTTGTCGTTGGCAAACATTTTCTTTTGTTAAGGTAATTTTGATTGAAGGCTGATGTTTTACCATGAATATAAACTTCTTTTTAGGTAAACATTTAAAGCGTTAAATGGTTTAAATGCTGGTAGGTACTAGGGATTCTACTGTCTTGGAGTTTTGTATTACTTTGGTATTTTACTTGAACATGTAGTTAGTTTCTCCGAGTTCATGTTGATATCCATAGAATTTCAGAGGTTGGTTGCAGGAGGAACTTTCATTCCATTTCGGAATTCCGCCTTATAAAGAAATATGAAAGAGGGAAAAAAATCAAAGAGAAGATTTGGCGAATGGAAAATAAGCATGTCATTCGTCATTTCTGTTTAGAATATTTAAAAGTATCAGAAAATCAGATTCTTTTTTTTTTTCTGTCAGTAGATTGTCTTGAGATTAATGAATTTATCAAACATTTTCTTTCGCGAAGCTAATCTTGATTGGAAGCTTTGGTGTTACTGTGTGTGTAACCGTCGTTTTACCGAAAATATTAAATCATGTTGTATTTTAAAGAAAAACTAGTGATTTTATTGAATGTTAATGATACTGATGTAATTGTCGTTGTTACATACACACACGTAAACTTTTTTTTTGTGATGGGAATTTGATTGAAGGCTGTTGTTTTACCATGAATATAAACTTCTATTTACGTTCATTCGTTATTACTAATGAGTGTATTTACAAATCTCAGCAAATTAGCTTATTTTTTATTCTGCCAGTAGATTGTCTCAAGATTGACGTATTTATAAAACATTTTGATTTCGTGAAGCTAATTTTGATTGAAAGGTACGGTGTTACTATTTATATAACGATCGTTTTGTCTAAAAAATGCAAAGCATTACATATTTTAAAGAAAATAAATAATTCCATTACCTTGAAGTAAAGTTTGAGAGATCTGTGTGTTTGATATTTTATTTTAAAATATCGATTAGCTTCTCCGTGTTTAATGATAATATTGGTAGAATTGCATAAGTTGTAATTAATTGATTATCAAGTAAATGAAAATCAGACTGTAGAACACAGATACTTGTAACGTTTACAATTCAGCATTCATCATAATCAGATATAAGATTGATAGAAAATGCTATAAGTTCAATCTAATTTTTAAGTAATTTCTAAATCTTTGAAATATTTTAAAGCAAAAATACCGACGTAAACTCGTTTCCTTTATGTTATCGCTATACTTACTATACAACGATAACATAAAAAAAGTAACAAAAAAAAAAAGAGTTTACAAATGAGTTTGCCTGTTTCCATACTTTTTTAAATAGTTTTCCTGATATTCTTTTCTTAATTTTTCCTACAAATCGTTTTAACTTTTTTAACTTTAAAGATCTCCAATTCAATAAGATTAGAAGAACTCGGTTTTAAGGAAATGAGGAATTTTCTTTAATCAAAACTAGATTCACCCGTTTTTACCTGAACCCCGTGCCGTCCGCGGTTTGGGTCCAAGTCAAGGCTAATTTTTTTCGTTCCGGGTTCTGGGTTGGGTTGAACCGAATTTTCAAGAAGTACAGAATATTTATAAAATAGTTGTATATTTGAATATTAATGAGTATATCTATTTTCATTTTTCAACATAAAGTATAAAATTGATACTAGAGATTTAATTACATACTACTTTTCCATAACTGTATTGAAATATGGATTAATTTTCTTCCCTTTTGCATTCAGTTTGTGTTCGAGTTTGGATTGAAGTGTGTCGGGTTTGGGTTGGAGTATGTCGGATTCAGGTCGTTTTTCGGAGTGATTTTAAATTCAATTTTCCGATTCTTGTCGATTTATCCTCGATCCGCGCAAGACTGTAATCCAAACCAAACAGTTTCAATGTAAATAAAAAAGATTACAAGCAAATAATAAAATACATACCTCTTGACCCAGTGCATTTTTGTACCTTATCCACTTCGATAAGCCAGGTCGCCAATATTCCAACATATACTCCTCTGCATATTCAAGGCCCTGTCCGTTTCCGAACCGACCTTGGGTTGCGACGTCCGTTATTATATGGAGTGTATTTAAATTAATTTCAAGGTATTCAATCACATCTTGCGAAATTTGTTGCGCGGGACACCAAGCACCACTGTTCATTTCTTTGTTTAACCTGCAAAATGCAAAAAATTGATTGTTATTATTATTATTACTATTAATTGATAGATCTGCATACAGTAAAATGGCTCCTAAATATCTTCAGACATCTCCATATACTTTCTATTACATATACCAATGATTAAAGCCAACCATACCTTTCGCAAAATCTCGCATTACTCTTAAGAACTGGCGAGAAATTGTTGACTTATGCGTCTGATGAATTGTTTATAAAAAAATGTATGCATTTATTTTGGCACAAAGAAAATACTCATTTATGAAAAGGTATCCAAAAAACATTACAGGGAAATTTTGTGATAAACGATTAGTTTAGCTCATGAAACTGTTTTTCATCTCTGAGGAAAAAGCTTCAGAATGGGTAATGCATAAATCAAGAACTTACTGTGCAAGAAATTCTAAATATTGCATGTAAAGATGAAAGGGATACAATCAGAAAATAGTTTATGTTAGGCTCATTATCTGAGTAATGACAATGAAAAATGTAAAATTAATATTATTTCACAAGCGAACTTATCTAAGCAAATATAGACAAATTTTGTAATGTGGGTTGCTATTAGTTTGGACAAAAACATCAAATCTGACCATGGAACCAGTATGTCTGTCGCTACATCTGTTATAAAGGTCGAGGTGAGTACATTCCTTAGAATTTCTAAAGTGTATAGCCAGACTTACCGATTAGAAATCTTCGCAGTATGTAATCGCAGTTTTTTTTTTTTTTTTGCGATTAAATGAGGCGAATAATTATATTTTAAAAAGGTGTACACAAAAGTAAGGCCGATATGCAACCTGAAAGGTACTGTAGGCACATGCAATTTCTTTTTCAGGGAAAGCTTTTGAAAAATAAATAACTGCATTTTTTTAATTGCGTGACACGATGATGATACATATTTTTAATTTTCTGTTTATACGGTTGTTTTCACATACTCAGTTTATAAACCGTTATTATTATTATTATTATAACACATTGACATTATGTGGCAACATGTCTTTGGATCGATTTAATTTGTAAAACCTTCTAGCATACATTATTTTATTTATAAGAGAGAGAGAGAGAGATTTTACATCTGTTCCATTTTCAAAAATTTAATTAAAAACAGTAATAAGTACTAAAGCCAGAAATAAAAATGTAAGATTTATAGTAAAATAACATTAACTCTAGTAAAAGAAAAGACAATAACAAAACTACAATAAAATACTCATAAATAACCTTAGAAAGTTTCAGACCATAGCACAGAAGATGCAATAGCTATTCATCACTGACACACAAGGAAATGAGCTACGTTCCTACTGTCGTTACTGCACGCATATCAATTCTAGACACACTAAATACGGACTTCATGGTCATTGTTGATTTATGAATTGGCCATTGAAGCGTGGCAGCACCATTTAGGATTTAGATGATGCAGTTTAGTATTTCTGTTCAGGAATAACGTTCTAGTATTCATAAAATGTTGTTGCTATTAAGTATAAAATTTCGTGATTCTTTCTATTTGCAAAATTTTCCGATGTGAAAGGATTTGACCATAAATTTTAATTAAAAACCTTAAATATTAAAAAAAAAAAAAAAACAGTTAAATTTTAGTTTACAGTTTTTTTTTCTAAATTCACCATGTAGAGAGTTCAAATGTTGTTTAAAAGTAAGAATTATGCAGTTAGTTATTCCTTGTATGAATATAATTTTTATTCATATGTAGAAAAAACGAGTTGTACAAAATTAAAAAGATCGAATGTTCAGTTACCTATGCAGTTAAAATAGTTATTTATGAAGCTGGATATTAGAAAAAGAAACTGTACAATTATGAATCTAAAAATTTGCAATTAGAAGATATAAAATACAACATACATCTATTTTATACAACATATTTGTATATTATATACAACTATTATTTGTTTTGAACTGAATTGCGCAGCAAATTTTACGAAATCAGTTCATAAAAATTAAATTTAGTGTTAGCCCATTTCTGCTATAAATAACACTGCTAATCCTGAAGAAGAAAAAGATATTTCAATTCATAAGCTAGTCTTGTAGCAAACCAATATGTGTTATAATGGTTATTAAGAAAACTCAGTATTTGCGGTAATACTATGTTCATTAGAAATACGTACAATGAAACATCAATATTAGTTAAATATTGACTTTACGTTGTAATTATTCACAAATAACATGGCAAAGTATTTCTTACCAATATTGCACCAATATTGACAAAATGTATGAACCCTAATCTTGAGACAATATTTCATGTAAAAATTCTATAATTGGTATAATATTGGTAAAATGCAAGTACGCCAATATTGGTATAATATTGGTAAAATGCAAGTACACCAATGTTGGGGCAATATTTTATGTTAATAATGTGAATATTGGCCAAGATATAATGAAGATATAGCCAATACAGACAATATTGGCGCTATATTATTCTGACATCATGGAATGAATTATGAGATTGGAAAAACTATCTTATTTTGCACAAGCTAAGTTCATAAAAACCTACAGAAAATCGAATAAGATACAACAAATTACTGCCAAAAAATTATCTATTTGAAAAAAATGTCAGAATAATCATTCTCTCGTTTGATTTATATAAACCATGTGGGTTAATGCACTAATATTTAACAATGAAAGGGTTTTTGTTGAGATGTTAAATATTGAACTTTTTGCTCAATAAAGAAAGAATCCATTAAAAATTTCTCGTATACGGTTTTCCAAAAACATTCCGAACAACATATTTTATGTGTTACAACCAAAAGAAAAGTGCCATATTCTTGGATGAAAATGCGTTTATCTCCTTTTATTTGTTAATATTTTATATCAAGTTGTAAATTGTTGAAGTAGAATTTTTTAGGGGGGTGGCATATAAAAAACATACGTTTTGTTATCCGATCAATCATGTAGTGCTACATAAAAACGTATTTGTGGTGTATTAAAACTCTTCTTTTGATAAGAAATTTTCTTTGTGTCATGAAAAGCATTGAAAACATGATTTATTTGTCTGCTGGAAGCGTTTGGAAGATAGAGTTTTTTGCTTCGTTGCGTTAAGCTTGTGAGATGCGTCAAATATATTTTTATATTTAAACTACAAAAGCACATAGCTGAATTTCTTTTATTACAGCTTCTCACTGTTTTATGTAAGCATTAAAAATTCAGTCATTCTCTTTTATAGCTACTGAATGCTTTTTAAAAACATTTGTTAGAAAAACGCTATTATTGATGGAAAAAAGGAATATTATGTCCTATATTATTTGAAACATGATACATTTGAATATTCATGCAACTGTTATGAAAAGTATGGTATCTTAAAATCTGCAGTTTAAGGAATTTCACAGATGAAATAATTTTAACAAATATTATGTAGTGTATGTATCAAATTCAAAAATATAAAATAATACTTAGCAATGTTTTTTTTTTCACATTTACAAAATATTTGAATTATTTTACAATGTTTACACATGAAAATCATTTTAACCATAGAATTTACAAAAGTATGATGTATGTACAGGAGTTATAAATTATCTCTGTTGTTTGATGCTTCAAGTATATTTTTAGATTTAAACTGCAAATCGCTCAATTTCTTTTATTACAGCTGCGTACTGTAACATTAAAAATTCATTCATTTTTTTTATAGCTTTTGAATGCTTTTAAAATCGTTTGTTAGAAAATGCCATTATTGACAAAAAAAGGACAGTTATGTTCCTGTCATGTCTGAAGCATGTTCTATTTGAATATTTGTGGAACTATTATGAAAAGCAAGGAATCACAAACGATCTATTTAAATAGGGAAATTTGACAGTTCAAATGGTTTAACGAATGCCTATGTATGGAATCAAAAGTAGAAAATTACAATTAGCAATATTAAAAATGTCTCGTTTAAAAAGATTCAAAATATTTTATAATGTTTAAGCAGCAATTTTATTTTATGGGTACATAAATTATAAAATTATTCCTTTGCAGGAGTTTTAATTAAATACTATCTATTGTAGTATCATGCCATTTATGTACAATTTATTTATAAGAGTAAAATTTACTTTTTATATGTCAGGGAAATGTCTTTTGAAAGTAAAAAAACTTTGTATGACCATAAAAAATTAATTCAATAGACACTAAAACTCTATTCCGGATCATATATAGTTTATGAAGATTGATTCGGATCAATTTTATATGATCTGAAACAGCGCTGCCTGCTGCATTATTTTTTATGGTGATACCAGAAAGTTGTTGAATTACATATATAGCCAGTTTTGGAAACTGTTTAACTACTAATTTCATTCTTTGCCTAAATACCGCAAAATATATAGACTTTTCATAAAATATGTATAAAAGGATACGAATTACATAAATCATTGTACCTCCGTTCATATGTACTTCCGTTATTAATTAAAATGTATTAACATTTTCTCATCCATTGTGTTAGAAGTTCATCATGATCTAGACTCCACACTACTTACTTCTACTACTCAGAATTAAAATTTCGGATCGTTAAAAGTAGCAAACTGTCCTTTGTGTTACAAAATTAGTTGAGTGATGTCTGTTGAACGACACTGAACGATGTCTTTTACCATTTTCCGACCAAATGTTCATCTTTCAGCCACGTGTTTACTGACAAAACTCCAAAATTTTCCATTTATGATTTCATTGAAAAAAAGTCCTTCCGGCTTGTACCGGGAGGAAAAGGTAGCTGTCCTATATCTTCGTTTTAAAATTTTAGCTAATGTTACACGAAAACACGAAGTTAAAATGCAAAGAAACGTTTACAAAAGATTCGTTAATACTGAATTTGAATAAGAAATTCGCCAAATTATTGAGCAATAGCCAAATTGGCTTCATTTATGAAGACTTATTTTGGTCGCCAAATTTGGCGATATTTCGCCAAATGTCGCCAATTTTGTCGCCAATGTCGCCAATTTTGGCGCTAACGGGTATGAATATATAGTTTTATGCGTATGATTGGGAAAATTATTACAACAATGAAAGAAAATAATTTGTGAGTAATCGCGTTAATGTGCTGTTTTGTTTCAAAATGTCAGCCACCCTAGAATTTCAAACTGCTCTATCTCAGCCATTTTTTAAGATAGAGGCAAACCAAAAAATGCTCTGGAATCCTTGTATCAAGGCCTAAAACGTAATTAAAAAATAAATTTTAATTTTTAATTTTTTTGTATATTTATTTTAGTTTTAAATTTTTAAATGGCCGCCATCTTGAAACAAAATGGCGGACCAAGCTGGCCAACGAACTCGGTCGAGACATTGGTTAGCTTAATACACACAATTAGTTTCATCAAAATTGATTTGTAAATACGAGCGTTATCGTATGACATAGGTCAGATATATATATATATATATATATATATAAATCAACATTTGAACGGAGGGTGGTTTTGGGGTCTGGGGGTCATGATCGGAGAAAATATATCGAAATTTTCCGGAACTGCTTTCCTCCGAACGGCTGCAATAGGTAGTTTTATACTTTTTTGTATTGAAAGCTACCTAATACAGCAAAAAGTGATATCATCCGTCACTTAAAAATAAATATTATTGATTGACATAAACAGCACCCTTTACAAACTAAACGTAACATTCCAGACACGTTTAATTTGTCAAAATAAGTGTTTTTTCGATATCATTATGCCATCTTTTGAAACTTAAACAGGTATTTATGAAATACCGTGTATAAGTATGTAAATATAGATACAATACAAATGAGTTTGATCATAAAATAAAACTGCTTTGTGTTTTTTTAAGCAGTTCTCCCCTCGGCTCCTAACCCCCCCCCCCCCCCCCGGCAAAGAAAAAAATCTTTCTTCACAAACTAACAAATTCCTCTGACATTACAACCTTTTCACCAACCGTCTTTTAATCGAATAATGTTGTATTAAACAGATATTCCCAAACAAAATTATCAATAAATCAATAATTTGAATCTGGTCTATTTTTCAAACTTATTTTATTCCTGTTTTAACATGGAATGATTACTACCTGTTTCAATAAATTTGGTGTTTTTTGAATACATAAATCAATATTCAAAGCTGCCCTAGTTTTTTTTTTCATTTTTTTTTAACCAATAAGGTTAACTTTATAAATATTAGCTTACCCATTGTGTTTGGAAAAGGACTTAAAATTCTTCTTACGCTTTTATCAACCCCGTTTAAAAAAGAAAGGAAAAAAAGCGAAAAGAATAATAATGAGCTTCATTGTAGTACATTTTCCCATGTTGGCTCAACACAATCAAGCGGAAAACTCAATTTTTAAGCTTAAAAAAAAATTAAGCAAATTTTTATAAAGAATTTCTTCTATGAAATTCATTTTAATACAACTAAATATTTTTCATGTTGTTTACCATGATTGATTGGCTTACAGAGCTTACATATTTTCATAATAAATTCTTTCTTTAACAAATTCATCACCAAATAAAATATTAATGGGTAGGAAATAAGGTAAGTAAATTTTAACCTGGTAAGAAAAGTTTTTTTCCGAAGCAAGTTTAAGTGAATTTACTTTCAGTACACGCGTCTAAGATAATGAAATAAATAAAAGCACTAGACACATGCAGTATCCCACCCATTTAAAACAAGTATCAATCTTCCTTTTCGCACATAAGTTTGACACCTTGAGTGCGATACAATTTCAAAACACAATCCTAAACTGTCAACAAAAGTGTCTTTTCTAAGGGGATTCTATTTTAGGTGAGAAAAGGTGCAATATTTCTCAGTCCAGCTTGTCAGGAAAACATATTAATTCTGGGACTACTTCAACGAAAATGCCATGTTTTTTGTTTACTGAATGTATTTTTTTCACCTACGAATCACGATCATACCTTATTTAATGCAAAGTCGAAAAAAATAAGTCTCGCAGGAGACAAAATAAAGCATACAGGCACGTTAAAAGTGACACAGACTGATCTTTGATTTAAGAAAATCTTATATACTATTATAACTTTGGAAAATAAAAAAATTAAATGTATGTGACTTTACTGAAGTCTCGTTACAAGTGTACTGCACTGTATATAATTAATTTAATGTTTTTCATTATTGTTAGAAAGTATATAATATAAACTAACTATTTGGTTGCGGTAATTGTCGGAAGGTGGAGCCACTTGCATATGGTATTTTTTTAATTTATGAAGGAAATGTGTGTTTTCTATAAAAAAAATTTCATACTAATACAATTATTCTGCATAATGATACTGTTAATAAATTAGAAATTATGACATTATGGTATTTTTTTCTTTTTAAACTTTTATTTACTATTTGTACACATTTTTCAAACGCAGTTTTAATACTTCCTTCAGCTGTGTGCCCCACCAGTGGCTGAGAGGTTCTGATCTCAAAGTTAGTAGATGGGAGGTGCTGGGTTCAAACCCCTGTTGCGCTCTTCGACTTAATTGTTCGGAGTTTTCCGTGGTTTTCTTCGAACCTTGCCGTAAATATGGGTTAGGATCCCTTAGAAAGACCCCCATGGACGACAGTCCTCCCTAGGGCCAACCAATCTTCTGCTGTGATTAAAACATTTCTTTAAAAACATGTGAGATAAATTCATTTTACTGCAACATGTTATATTAATGCATTTACTTTTTTATTATTTTATTTTTTTAAATAAATTAAATAATAAAAATTGATAAACTGTTATAATATTATTTCACAATGATAATTATTGATGTATAATTTTATCGCTAGTCTCTATAATTAACTATGCTGTATAGTCTAATATTTGCCATGCATTTAAAGTATCTTTCATAACATATTTCGTGTATAAAAAGATACTGGTAAGGATATTTTTACTTGTCATTACATTATTTTATTCAAACATTAGATTTACGTGAAAAATGTTTTATCCAAGGTGATTTATTACTATGAAATCGGTTGTAGATAAAAGAAGCTAAACTGAAATTGTAATTTATGTTCTCGATTTTCTAAAACGTTCAAACTTTCTCCAGTTTTGTGTCAAAAATTTTCTACTCAAAACATATAATATGTCTTACGACAAAGATGAAGGCATGTTTAAATTGCTTTAATGTTTTGTAATTCATATAATTTGTTTGTAATTTAAAAAGCAATGAAACATTTGAATTCAAATATGTCCTTTCCAAGTAAAATAAGGTATTTTGCTACATTGTAAATCTAACGTTTTATTTTTGATATACAAAACCAATCTAACACCCTTGAAACAATCACGCTTTCATTGACTAAAATTTAATGTAATGTTTACAAATGCATTACTCTTCATACTTCCCAACTTGATTTTCTCATTATCAAAGAATTATTAAAATGTTATAAATTATTTAATTATAACATTATGTATATAGCATAAAAAAAACCACTGAAGAAATGTGATAGATTGATTAAAACAATGAATATTTTATTGTGGCATCAACAAACCCCCCTCATATTGGCTCATGGGTAGAATTAATATATATTGTACAGAAGATAACGAGAAAGTAGTCGAAGTATATGAAAAAATTTTTTTAAATAATTTTTCAAGATATGGAGTGGCTTTTATTTCTTAAATACCTGTACCAAACTATGCATGATGATGATGATTCTTATGATGATTATCGTGATAGATTTTTTAACGAGATTTTATAAGAAGTACAATACAGCAATAGTGTATAAGTAATGAATTTTACAGTCATAATATTTCATTCTCAGAAGAAAATTCCTACATAGAAGTAATTTGAAAATGTAAAATTGTAATATTTTAACATTAAAACAATTGTGCTAAAATTAACAGAAAATATTCTTATTAATAAAAAGAGATATAATTGAATCGTATTGTTTTCACACTTTGTTGATGAATAGAAATGCATACTATTGCACTATTCCATGTAACCTTCTATCAAAATTTTATGAGAATAACTTGAATTTTTTTAATTTAATTAATGTTTTATTACTGCAGTGAAAAATAAACCATTATTATCAGTGTTCTAGAAATTACTTTTAGGACTGTGAAAGAAAAAAACAGAGTATAAATATGCTGCCAATAAGTGAATTTATATTTTGTAAAACGAAATTTTGTAAATCCAAGAAGCATTTAATAATAATTTGCATATCGAGAGTCATAGGTTCATATGTTAAAATCTAGTACCCTTATCGGGATACCTTACATCTCAATGAAATTTAAAATTGTCGCCATTTTTTAAGCTTTCTTTTAGCTTACAATTATGTATGTATGTAGCAGTCAAATCTTGTCATTCATTTTTCACCCACTTTCTATCGACATAGAGTTTTGAAATTTAGAATATATATGTATTCCTGAGGGCAATACATGAATTGGATAGTGATTTTTTAAAATTCGATCCCTAAGGGAGGGGGGGGGAACCCAAAAGAGGGCAACTTGGCGAAACACCGCCAAATTTGGCGACAAAAATAAGTTGACATATATAAAGCTAACTTAGCGATAGCTGGCTAATTTGACGAAATTTCCATTAAAATCCATTAATCTTCAATAATCTTCTTCCATTGGCATAGCATACTATTTTCTATAAAATGCCATACGACAATTTTTTTTTTTTTTTTTTTTTTTAATGTTTAAGTTGAAATTATAACACATCCGACTTTCTTTTGAGGTTAATACACAAATTTACAATGACAAAATCACGTTTTGTGAAGATTTTTAGATTCGACTGTATCAAAAATCTGCGATGCCGTGTATCCCATGGAAGTATTATGAGTGACTTTATATTTTCGAATAGTATCATTTTACAAAGTATATTTCACATAATAATCTTATAAAAAAAGTATTAATATAATTTGTTAGCACGGTTTATTAGTATAATTTTTTAAAACACCTAATAACACACTTGTTGAAAATGTTAATGTAAGGCCCAATGGTATGTAAAAATATATTGTGTTGAAGAAGTTCCCCATGTAAGTATATTGATGGTTGTTCAATATGAAACTCACGATTTAAAACATCAAAAATATTTTTGCAAATTTAAACGGTAAATCTGGGCTATAAAATGTTTTTGTATTTCTTTTTACTGAAAATCTTGTGCAAATGTGCTTACTTTAGTTTATTTTTATATTAGAAATCGGATTAAAAAATATACATACTTTCTAAAAAGCCTATCAAAATTATATTTTGGGTATAGCAAACATGCAGGACTGGACGATAACTTTTAGGAACTCAGCATTCAGATTTGACACAGTGCCCCCATGCTAACGTTTATGTAATAAAGATAAATAATTTTCACTCTATTACAAGCAGTTTTAGGGCATGTATTTCGCATATAACTTTTAAATGTATCTGTATATAAAAATGTTTAATGCCATAAGTAAGGCACCTTTTTAATAACAGAATATGAAATTTATGTATAATACATTTTAGTTTCTATATTTAGTGAGTTTTTTTTTAAATGATAAGATTTGTCAGTGCCAGTTTTCAAAAGATACCATACTTCTAAATAAATAAATTAAAAAAGAAATGAATAAAGATTTTTCTCATCTAGTATTCACATCTAGTTAAGTGCAACATAAAACTATATTACTAAAGAAAGCCTACTGCAATTAATATATATATATATATATACAGATTTGAGGCTCAGTAAATGTTCTGGCCCTGGGCCTGTGCCCATGCTTTAATCTGGCCCCGAATACACGTTTTGTTTAAGCAAAAATCTACTCATTTATTACTATATATACAAAGACAGATGGATTTCTAACATCCGTAATAACAACGTTGTACAAGATCGCATTTGATAAATGGTTAGCAATTATCTTTCAAATAAGTTCAAAAATGTTAAACCATATTTCAAATGCGGCATATTATTGTATTTCATTTTTCCAGTAAATGGATATTTTGGGATATTCCTGCCGGAATATATATAAATTCCATCGGTGTGTCATTTCCCGCACGATTCAAGAGACTTATGAGACTTCCTCAACAGGAAAAATGTCGATCGGGCCCTAGTTTTGAAACAGATTGCACCCAGGGGGAATTAGGAAGTCTTGTTTCTGCCAATCTTATGCTGGTCGATGAATATGTCGTCAGGAAAACTATATCGCATACTTGGTTCCGGCTAAGCTTAATGCTATTTGACATTCATCGTAATATTCTGGAAGAAAATTTTGAGGATTGGCCTGACATATGATTTTTCTCGAGCTATGAAAGTTAAATTAACCTATAATTGTAACTATTTGTGAACTAACTTGGGTCTCTATAAGGTATATGACTTATATGTAACAACTATATGTGTACTAAATTGGCTCTATATGCTGTAACAGTTATATTAGGCCCAAGTAAAATTAGTTATATAACTTACACACACACACACACACACACACACACACACACACACACACATATATATATATATATATATATATATATATATATATATATTTTCCATTTTATATCCATTTTCACCCCACTGCTGGATGTAGGTCTCCCAGATTTTCCCGTTGTTTCCTGTCTAGTGCTTTAGTCATCCAATTAACACCGGGCACTTTTCTGATTTCATCTCTCCATCTAAGTTGCGGTCGTCTTTTTGGTTGTTTTACATCTCTGGGATACCACAGTAGGGTGCTTGTGCTCCAACTATATATATATATATATATATATATATACATAGAGAGAGAGAGAGAGAGAGAGAGAGAGAGAGAGCTGTATACTAACTGGAGTCTATTTTCCATGATAGGGAGTTGCCAGAGAAATACTACAATTCAGGTTTGAATACCACTATTTTCATATAGCAATACCTATCTACCTTATTTAAACGCAGAATTTTTGTAATTAAGTAAAACAAATATTACTATACCGAATTACTGGTATTCAAAATTGAATTACGGTGCTTTCCTGGCAACTCTGCCGTTATAGTTTTATAGGTCCCAAAGGAATTAACTATAGCTAATTACTATTATTTGTACAGTATCATAGGTCCATATACTGTGATATTTATATGATTTAGATATAGCTATCTATATACTAACTTGTCTATATATTGTGACATTTATATCAACCTAAAAGGAATTATAAAATTTTGTTTCTGCCAATATTAAGCTGGTTGATAAATATGCCTTAAGATCTAGCATAATAAAAACTTTAGAAGCTTATGCGTTTTGAAAAGAAAAGAATTCCTCTCTTTATCAGTCTTAAGATGTCCTGATTTACTCCTTACATGCAAAAAAGTTTACTGTAGAGCCCGAAACCACCAGAAAACCTTACCAAAAGACAAAGGTACCATTTATATAGAGAAGAAGCAAGGCTTTAGGATTTGACTTTGCCTCCTTTCTTCCTAGAATTCTGAAATTTGCTTTCTGCTTTCAATATTTAAAATTTTCATTCGAATATTTCCAATGTAAACCAGGTAGAATGGTGCTACATTTTATATTGATACGATCAATAAACCACATGGAAAAACATGTGATGAAATGCAACAAACAGGGCTACTCATAAGTATAATAGACAAATTAATGAACAAATTGTCTTCAAAGCAAAAATTTTAAATCCCAAAGTAAAATGAATGCTTTGGCATCTTCCTACGTAATTAATGATATAAAAGTTTAAATTCCAAAGTTTTCACTTCTCTTTCGACGTGCCAAATTCTTCACGTTCTGGGAAGTAATTACAGCAAGCATTTAATCGAAATTCTATAAAAAGAAATGGAGTAATAACCGTAATTGCGAATAACAATTTCGCACATTCTGACTAATCAACTAAGCCGAAGAATCTACGAAATCATTTCTCAAGCGTCACTCAACGCAGTCTTATTCCCATTATTAATGAAACTCTCTGATTATCTCAACTCAAACGGGCATAAATTTTGTCACTGTGTCACTTCTCCACTGTCCCATGACAGTTTCTGTCTGAGGCAGCAAACCGTAGTTGAGGACAGGCAGGTCGAGTCAACCTCTTTGAGAGATTGGACTCATGGGAGCACTACCAGAAGCAACGATACGACATAAGCTTATCTTTTCTTTGCTCAGGTTCCTATGCAGAGTGCCCTCAGGGTTAGCGTAATTAATTAATTTAAGTGTAAAAAAGGGAAAAAAAGGATTTAAGTTGTTTTTAAATAAGGATCTGGTTCTTCGCATTTTAAAGAAGGAAACCGGGGTTAATTGATTTTTCTTAAGCTCTGTGTGATATTTTGAATTCAGAAACAGAAAAAGAAAGAAAGAAAGAAAAAACTTGAGACAAAATTAATGATTTGTGTAAAATATGCAAGATAAATTAGCAAGTACCTATAAGCTAAATTTGCTTAATTTATTTATAACCTTTAAGTTTTAATAGTATAACATATTTTTAGTCAGGTTCCTATGCAGAGTGCCCCCAGGGTTAGTGTAATTAATTAATTTTAGTACAAAAAAGGAAAAGGGGATTTAAGTTTTTTTTTTTTTTTTAAATAAAGATCTGGTTCTTCGCATTTTAAAGAAGAAAACCGGTGATAACTGATTTTTCTTGAATTCTGTGTAGTATTTGGAATTCAGAAACAGAAAAAGAAAGAAAGAACATAAGACAAAATTAATGATTTGTGTAAAATATGCATCTATAAGTTAAATTTGCGTCATTTATTTGTAACATTTAAATTTTAATAGTAATAACATATTTTTAGTCAGGTTTCCATCCAGAGTGCCCCCAGGGTTAGCGTAATTAATTAATTTAAGTATAAAAAGAAAAAAAAAATTAAGTTGACTTTAAAGAAGGATCTGGTTCTTCGCATTTTAAAAAAAGAAACCAGGAAGAATTGATTTTTCTTTAGCTCTGTGTAATATTTTAAATTCAGAAACAGAAAAAGAAAAAAAAAACAGACAAGAAATTAATGATTTATGTAAAATATGCAAAATAAACTAGCAACCACATGTAAGCTAAATTAGCGTAATAAATTGCAACTGTTCAATTTAAATAATTTACTCTTTTTTTTAGTCAGGTTCTATGAAGAGAGTCCTCAGAGTTAGCGTAATTAATTAATTTAAGAGCAAGGAAAATTAAAAAGGATTAAAATTGTTTTAATATAAGGATATGGTTCTTCCCATTTTAAAAAAGGAAGTTGAGTATAATGGATTTTCTGAGTTTTGAGCGCAATGTTTTAGATTCAGTAAAAAATGAAAGAAAGAAAGAAAATAATGAGATAAAAATAAATCATACGCCTAAAAAATGTAAAAAAAAAAAAAAAAAAAAAAAAAAAAATCGTAAATATATGCACCCAAGATTATCGTAATTAAATAAAGTGTAAAAGAGGAAAAAAAAAGAATTTAAGTTGTTTTTAAATAAGTATATGGTTTTTCGAATTTTAAAGAAGGAAATCGGAGATAATTGATTTTTCTTGAACTCCGTGTAATATGTTGAGTTTAGAGACAGAAAAAAGAGAGAGAAAATTAATGATTTGTGTAAAATATATAACATAAATTAGCAAGTATTTATAAGATAAATTTGCGTAATTTATTTACAACTTTTAAATTTTAATAGTATACCATATTTTTAGTCAGGTTCCTATGCAGAGTGCCCTCAGGATTAGCGTAATTAATTAATTAAAGTATAAGAAAGAAAGAAAAAAAAAAGATTTGAGTTGACTTCAAAGAAGGATCTGGTTCTTCACATTTTAAAAAAGAAACCAGGAATAATTGATTTTTCTTGAGCTCTGTGTAATATTTTGAATTCAGAACCGAAAGAGAGAGAGAGAGAGAGAGAAAAAAAATTACGCAAAATTAATGATTTGTGTAAAATATGCAAGATATGCAAGCATGTGTAAGCTAAATTTGCGTAATTTATTTATAACTTTTAAATTTTAATCATATACCATATTTTTATTCAGGTTCCTATGTAGAGTGCTCTCAGGATTAGCGTAATTAATTAATTAAAGTGTAAAAAGGGAAAAAAGGATTTAAGCTGATTTTAAAGAAGGTTCTTCACATTTTTAAAAAGAACTCTGATGATAATTGATTTTTCAGGAACTCTGTGATTAAAAAAAAAAAAAAAAATAAATAAATAAATAAATAAATAAATAAAATAAAAGTAATAAAAAAAGAAACAAAGAAAAAATTAAGGATTTGTGTAAAATATGCAAGATAAATCAGCAAGCATGTATAAGCTAAATTTGCTTAATTTATTTGTAACTTTTAAATTTTAATAGTATACTTTTTTTAGTCATGTTCTATTCCTTCAGAGTTAGTGTAATTAATTAATTGAAGAGTAAAGAATATTAAAAGAATTTTAATTGTTTTTAAATAAGGATATGGTTCTTCGCATTTTAAAGAAGGAAGCTGAAAATAATTGATTTTTTAAGATAAAGCGTCATGCTTAGGATTCAGCAAAAAAAGAAAGGAAGAAAAGAATGATATGCGTATAAAAATTAATGGTATCCAGGAAATATACAAAAGAAATTCCGGAATTATAAACTAACTCTGTGTAATTTAATAGTAACTTTGAAATTTTAATAATGTACCACCTTTTCTTTGATCAGGTTCTATGTAGAGTGTCTCCAGGGTTACCGTAATTACTTAGTTAATGTGTAAAATTGATAAAAGAAGGATTTAAGTTGTTTTTAAATAAGGATCTGTTTCTCTGTTTCTTTGCATTTTAAAAAAAGGAAGCCGAGGATAAATGATTTTTCTCAGGTTTGAGTGTAATCATTTAAATTCAGTTAAAAAAAAAAGAATCCTTAAAAATGTGGAAAAAATGAAAGATATGTGTGAAAAGAACAGGATATATAAAAATATATATATATGTAATTTAGTTGCAATTTTATTAATGTCATTTTTTTTCTTTTTTCAGATTCTACGATTTCTCCAGTGGCCAATCTTAACGTAATTAATTAATTAACACGTTCAAATAGGAGAAGTATTTTTTTAAAAACAAATTTTTGGTTCTTTATATTTTAAAGAAAAAAGTCAGTGACAATTGTTTTTATAAGAATATAGTGTGTAATGATATAAATTTGGGTGGGGATGGGAGGTAATAATAGGAATAGAAAAGATACATTTCGCATGTTTATAAACTATATGTATGCATTTTGGTCACAATTGTTAAATTTCAATAATATAATTTTTCCATATCCAGGTTTTATGGAGAGCAATATCAGTGTCAGAGTAATTAATTAATTTATGTGTAAATAAGGAAACATTTAAAAAATTTTTTTTTAATGATCTGATTCTTTGCATTTTTCAGCAGGAAGACGCACATAATTTATTTGCTGGAATTTGAATGCAATAATTTGGAATCAGGCAAAAAAAGAATGAGAAATATGAATGATATACGAAAAACAGGAAAGATAAATTCCGCATGCATGCAACTAAATGCATGTAAATTAATTTTAACTTTAGAATTTTAACATTATATCTTTTCTATAGTCAGATTTTATGAAGAGAGTCCTCGAGGATATAGCGTAATTAATTAATTCAAGTGTAAAAAAAGAAAGAAAAGGTTTTAAATAATAATAATAATAATAATAATAATAAAGATATGGTTCTTCACCTTTTAAAGAAGGAAATCAAGCATAATTTATTTTTTTCAAGTTTTGAATATAATATTTTGGATTCAGAGAGATGGGGGGTGGGGAGAAAAAAATGATGTGTTTAAAATAGGAAAGTTAATTTCCATGTATTTTAAAATGTTAACTTCAAATGGATTTCCAAATTATGTAAGTTAAATGTATGTAATTTGGTCGTAACTTTGAAATATTATTAATATAGGGGTAGGGGGAAAGTTCTGTATCTTGAACATATATGTACTTTGGACATACGCAGTTTTTAGATCTATCTATTGGATATGTATAAAACTAATCAATGCAGTTATGAGATATGCCACTAAATTTACTAAATGTCACCTAGCAGTTGATTTCTTCAATATATAGTCAGCACATGTTACAGAAAATCGTAAAAAAAAAAAAAAAAGACTTTCAAAAGTAATTTTTTTTAAGTTGTAACTTTTCATTAAATTGCGTTATCAACAGTTATTTGTTTTAAATTCAAAGTAATGTATGAAAGAGTATTTATTGTACATTATTAACATGAGTTTCAAATTATGTTAGGCCTAACTAGAAAATGGTGCGAAGTCATTATTTTTCAAGCCAGCTTTTTGAAAATTGCTTATGACAACATAAAAAGGGGAAAAAATACAAACACTCTAAAAACAAGAATAAGAAACTTTCGTTAGCAAACATATCCTTAATAATCATAAAAATAACAACAGCGAAAGTAAAAAAAAAAGCTCTGCATAATTTTTTTAAAGGTTTTATGAGTAAGGCAACAAATTGGTAAAATAAACTTGTTCCTGAGGTTTATTTATTTTAGAGGCCATAAAACATGTGTTCAAGTTTACTTCCAAAAGTAACACTGTAGTATTTTGGTTAGTGAGAATAATCAAGCACTGATATGAAATTTAAGCGATGAAAGAGAGGAAAAATATGACAAAATAGTTTTCAGTTTACGATGGCTAAAGAGAGAATTTAGTTTTTATTTTACTTATTGTAATATAACTCCAGGAGAAAATTCTCTATATATGACAAAATAATTTCAACTATGGCATCTTTCTAAAAGAAGAACTTTTTTTATTACTTCCCATGAGGGTTCTTATTACGTTTATTTCGCATTTTTTAGTTATTTTTTTAAAGGATTTCTGGCTCAGTTTACAGAAAATTTCGAGTTATTCAGCGAAAACAATATGGAAAAAGATGATATGAGAATTTTTTAGAACCAGTCTTTTTTCTTTTAATAAAATATAAATTTAAAAAAGCATACAAATATTTAAAAATGAATTTCTACAAACGTACATTTCTACTTATTAAAATAGTAATAATAATAATAATAATAATAATAATAATAATAATAATAATAATAATAATAATAATAATAAATAATAAGTAATAAAATAAATAATAATAATAGTAATTAATAATAATAATAATAATAATAATAATAATAATAATAAAAAAACTGAGTTTTTACAGTAAATTTTAATATATTTCAAAAAATTACCTCTCTTTCGAAAATTTCTGTACGTAAGAAGAAAGAAAAATAATATTGTCTTAATAACAGTTTGCCTCTATTAATCTTTTTGTAACAATAATAGAGCAAAACAATAATAGATTAAAACAATAATAGATTAAAACAATAATAGAGCTTAACACTTCATAATTGGTTTTATAAATTTCCTTAGAAATTCTACGTATTTAGAATACTTTTTACGCTACTCAGATTAAATGTTTTTAAATTCAATGCGAATAACCGTTATCTTCATATTAAAATTTTGAGGAGTTGAGCATCTCCAACTCGAATACGGAAAGTAAAATTTATAGCATACAATATTTTGTAAAATAAACGCTCTAAAGTGCCATATTTAATTCTAAAAACTCATAACGCATATACCATCCATTATTTTCCACTCCATATAACTCTATCCAAGTCCCGAATTCAATACTCCCGGTTATCTGTATTCAAATTCACATAAATTGTGTGACAGTGCCACTTTGGCTGAACCTCAGAGCAAAGTTTCGGAAACCAGAGGAAGAATAGAGGATGGTGTTAAGAATGATACCCAAGGGAGGCAATAAGAACTTTCATTTCGTAGTACTGAGGAAGAAATCTTACGAAATGCATTACGCATGGCTTCTTTTGAGCAATTCTTTCATAAATATGTGTATTTGGTCATATATAAGAAGTCGTTTATGCTACAAACCTGTACAGACGAAAATGTTAGTGTTGCATGAAATGAAACCATTTATGATGATTTTGAAATGAGAAAAAAAAAAGTAAGATTAGCAATCTTATTTCATGTTGTAATATGCCGTAAAAAAGCATATTGAGACCAATAATACACTCAAGTAATGACTAGTAATGCATTTTTAAAATAATCAGAAGTTAATGTATCAAATTAGTTAATGTGTAAGTATAACCAGAAGAATAATGTTCCGAGTTGAGTGGAACAAAATTCAAAGAAGCCTAATAACTATAAAGAGACGAGGGCGAGAGCTTTTTAGTACTTAAAGTAAAAATATCTTTCGCAAAACATTATCTTGTTTAATGGTATAAGATTGTACATAACACAATGTGGTAACAAGTTTCAATTTACAAATAAGTATCTTTATAAAAGGGTGACAAAATCACTTTGTTGAAATCTGAAGCTTGTCATTGCATAATTTATGATAATGGAGGAACATAACTCAGTGAAAGTTTGCTCGTTTTACTAAAAATTTTGTGTCACTGGCGGATAAATATATTGATTTCCTATGGTTAGATTTTGTTTTTAACGCAGTCGGTCATCCAGATTCTAATTTTTAGTTTAAAATTTAAAACACAAAACATTGGTTTTATTCCATTTTATTTTAATATTAAACAATAATCCATTTTTATTATACTACATCCCTTATAATTTTCAAATTTATCCAATAGCTATTTATTTATTCATTTATTTGTTTAATGATTGATTTACTACATTTTAACGAATTTCCCCATCTAATTAAAATTTAAAGTAATGTTTAAGAGGTTCAAATACACGCAATAATTTTAATTAAAAAAAATCCTTCTTTAACTTAAAAATTGTTTGATTGTTTTCAGATAAATACAATATAAGATACACTTTTCTCTTGAACAATTACATCAAAAGACATACTTTATATATCACATCTTACACATCTTTTATAATACGCTACTACCCCTCCCACCGGAGCTGGCTTACATCAGGCATCAGCGGAATAACTTTCAAACCAAACTACCTCTACTGGTCGAGAAGTGACCGTCTATAAAAACGTTCACAAATATAAATTTTATTCCATATAGTTGAAATTTAACTTTTCAATCATCAGCAAGCACTTCATGCCGGACAGTTGGTTAGGAAAAGGCGAAAAATTAACTTAGGCCGGGGGATTGCACTAGATATT
The DNA here is from genome assembly GCA_963931845.1 of Maratus michaelseni. Lineage (NCBI taxonomy): Eukaryota > Metazoa > Arthropoda > Arachnida > Araneae > Salticidae > Maratus > Maratus michaelseni. Next base: position 207,418,765 of record OZ007588.1, read on the forward strand.
TCTTTCTTTCTCCCTTTTCATTTTTCCTTCTTTCCTTACACTGTTATAAATTTTATTCTGGCTAGGATAAACTTTTGGTGCGTAAGTAGCTGCAACGTTCAGAGGTTGAAATCTCGTTGCAGCATTTGGTTTCACCATCTTATGGTGGTTGCAGCTATTGCAGTACCAAAAGTTAGTTCGACCCAGCACCCCATTTTCATCAGTGACAATTTTTTAACTAGAAGCCATTTCTTTCTTTAAATTTCCTTAATGATTTTTTTGTAACTCGCTATCGTCTTTTAAGAAACCTTCGCTTACAAAAAACATTAGAGCGTCGAAACATCTGAAATGTTTTATTGTTCATAAAAAATAAAATAAAAAGTAAGGAAAGAAAAAGACGAGTTTTTTAAAAACTCAGTATTACATAAACTTTTTTTTTGGCATTGTATAAATCGTATATATAAAAATTATCCAATTTAAATATTTATCTAAGATTAAAAAAAAAAAAAAAAAAAAAAAAAAAAAAAAAAAAAAAAAAAAAATGGCAGAAAACAAATATAAAAGAATGAACCAAATAAAATAATATCTTTTTTAAATGCGAAAAATAAAAGAAAAAAACTTATTTCTGAAAGATAAGAAGAATTTGAAAGTTTGTTTCTTTTTTCCTGATAAACACAAACTAATTCATTACACTGACCATGCTCATTAATTTAGTTCAACGACAATTTTTTGTCTATTATATGCAAGATAGATTGGCTCTCTTTGCTTCGTTGAAAAAGAAAAAGCGGACGAAGTTAAAAGAAATTATATTTATCTAAGATAAACTTACTTAAACTCGCTTTTTAAAACCAATATATATTTTTTAAATGTTTTCCAAATGTTTTTTTTTTTCTATAAAAACGCCAAAAATAAAATAAGAGAAAAAAAGAAATTCAAATGTTTAAATAAATCGTGAATGTAATTTTGAAATACATCAATAACGCGTGAACAATAATGAATACCGTAAATTGTATAAGTTGAAATGTTAATATTATATATTAAATTTATATGGCATGAGAAAGGGAATATACGTAAAAACTCGGTGCATTTGTTCAACGATATTTTCTGTTTATTTAACTAGTTTATAAATTATTATTTTTATCCCCATGAAACGGACTTCTTGAAAATAGTTATCTTGTCTTAAAGAATATTTTACTTTTAAAAACAGTAGAGAAAAAAGAGACTGATATTTCAACACAAATATATTTCTTAATACATTATTGCGAATAAATTAAAAAAATTAAAAAAATTAATAAAAGAAAAACACGAGTTATTATTGGTTTTTTAAATCAGCATTACACAAACTTTTCTCTGGCATTGTGTAAATAGTATAAATAAAAATTATCCATTTTAAATATTTATCTAAGATAGGATTTTTTTTTTTCAGAAAAAAAGGCTCTTTTCGCTTCTAGAATAGGAAAAGCCGACGAAGTTAAAAGAAATTATATTTTATGAAAAAAAAAAAAAAAAAAAAAAAAAAAAACTTAAATTATCTTCTTAAAACCAGAGATTTTTTTTTTACTCTTTTTAATGTAAAAAAAAAAAAAGTTTCTTAATCTAACCACGTACGAAAAATATACAATAACTTCTTTAAAGTTCCCTACGATTCCGAAAAGCGTTCTTTATTTTTTGAAACCTTAGAAATCTATATACACTGTAAAAAATGACCAATGTTTCTTACTTTATGAAAATATGCTATAACCACGAACGAAAATATAATATAATCTTCTGAGTTATCCGAAATTTCAAATAGCATGTTACATTGTCTTTTAAATCCCGAGAAACGAATACATTTTCAAAATTTAAAGAATAATTTATAAAAACAAATTATTTTTAGCTGCCCGAATTTTTCAGAAATGTTTCCGAAGGGTTTTTATAGTGTATTAATTAGTGTCCTCAGGCTGGAATACCTGTTTTTCGAATGTTATCCATTCTCAAGTACACGTTTTCAGCCGCATAAGTTAATTTATACATGAAAGAGTAAAGAAATAATCTTAATTTTAATGTTATTGTTAACGCTGTTAATTTTGTATGTTTGTCTGTTAAACATTTTTTTTTGAGCATGAAAATGTTTACTTCAGAATTGATAGCATTCGAAAAACAGGTATTCCAGGCTGAGGACACTAATTAAAACACTATAAAATCCCTTCGGAAACGTTTCTGAAAAATTCGGGCAGCTAAAAATAATTTGTTTTCATAAATTATTCTTTAAATTTTGAAAATGTATTCGTTTCTGGGGATTCAAAAGACAATGTAACATGCTATTTGAAATTTCGGATAACTCAGAAGATTATATTATATTTTCGTTCGTGATTATAGCATATTTTCATAAAATAAGAAACATTGGTCATTTTTTACAGTGTATTTCCGGGATGTAAAGAAGCATTTATTAAAACAAAATTTCTTTTGCTGCAATGGATTTTCGTAAAACTTTTCCGAATGATTTTTATAGTGTATTAATCAGTATTCTCAAAACGGAATATCCGCTTTTAGGATGCTATCAATTCTCAATTAAATATTTTCAGCTGCGTGAATTAGTTTTTATACCTGCAAGAGTAGAAAAATAATATTATTTTTACTGTTATTGTTTGCACTTTCAATTTATCCTGTTTGTCTGTCAAACATATTTATTGAACATGAAAAGGTTTAATTGAGAATTGATAGCATCCGGAAATCCTATTGTACAGGTTGAGGAAACCTATTAATACACTGTAAAAACTACTCGGAAACGTTTCCGAAAATCAGTGGCAGCAAAGGGAACTTTGTTTTTATAAATACGTATTTTAAATATCATTAGTTTCTTAGGTTTCTAAAAATAAAGAACACTTTTCGAAATCCTGGATAACTCGGAAGAAGTTATTGTATATTTTCGATTGTAGTTATATTATATTTTTCTATAATCAGAAATATTTTGTCTTTTTTTTAAGTGTATAAATAAAATAAATAAATCAAAAAAATTAAATATTTAATGCAAGAAATCATGTTGATACAAATTTATAACACGTGAAAAATAATAAACACTCGAAATGTAGAATTTTAAATGTTAATATAATATATTAAATTTATATGGTATAAAAAAAAAATGTACGAAAAAATTGGTTGCATATGTTTAACGGCACGTTTTGTTTATTTTACAAATTTATAACTTATTATTATTATCGTTTTACAATTTTTTTTTTCAAAATAACTATCGTTTCTTAAGACATTTTCACTTATGAAAAACGTTAGAGCAACGGGGCTGATATTTCAAAAGAAATATTTTTAAACTGAAATGTGTTAATGTTTATAAATCGAGATATACTAAACTCTGTCTAAGGCTGACTCTGTGTAGGACGGAAATCTTCTAACATGGAATTTTAAAGTTTTGCCAAGCGATTTTCAATATAGTAAACTCTATCTAAAGTGAAATATTGTGTGCGACGGAAAATTTTCTCATTTGATTACGCCTTAGACAATGTTTACTGTATTAATAAAAGAATAATAACAGTGTTACACAATTTTCTTTTTGCTATTGTATAAATTTAGAAATGAAAATTAAGATTAAAAAAAAAAGTTAACGAAAAACAAGTGTAACAGAGTCAATTTTATAAAATAATAAATTTTTAAGTGAAAAAAAAAAACTGAAGAAGAAAAAACTTATTTCTAAAAGATAAACCGAATTAGAAAGTTTTTGTTTTTTTTTCTTGATAAACAGAAACTAATTCATTAAACTGACCACAATCAATAATGTAGTTAAATGACGTTTTTTGTCTACTTTGTGCAGGTTAGATTATTTAACTTTTTTGCTTCTAGAAGAGAAAAAAAAAACGAGGACAAAACTAATATAAAATATTTTTTGCTCTTTAGATTGAATCTTTTTTGCTTCTAGAAGAAAAAAAAAAGATGACAAAATTAAAATAAAAGATATTTACCAAAAATAAAAACTTATTTGTGAAAGATAAGACGAACTTGAAAATGTCTTTCGTTTTTCACGATAATCAGAAACTAATTCATTGCTGACCATGATCATTTTTTTTTTTCAGTTAAAAGACATTTTTTATCTACTTTGTGCAGGATAGATTGAGTCTTTTTGTTTCTATAAGGGAAAAAGATAACTAAGTTGAAATAAATATATTTATTGGAAAAAAACTTATTTGTGAAAGATAAGACGAATTCAAATATTTATTTCTGTTTTGATGATAAACAGAAATTAATTCATTAAACTTGACCATGATCATTAATTTAGTTAAAGTACATTTTTTTTTATCTACTTTGTGCCGAATAGATTAGATCTTTTTGCTTCTAGAAGAGAAAAAGACGACTAAGTTAAAATAAAAGACATTTCTCAAAAAAAAAAAAAAAAAAAAAAAAAAAACTTATTTGTGAAAGATAAGACGAATTTGAAAATTTCTTTCGTTTTTCATGATAAACAGAATATAATTCATTAAACTGACCATGAACAACAATTTAGTTAAATTACATTTTTATCTACTTTGTGCAGGATAGATTTGATTTTTTTTCTTCTAGAAAAGAAAAAAAAATGGTAAAATGGTAAAATGAATATATTTGTATACTAATTAAATTAAATTTTTAGCAGAGCTGAAGTTACGCTGTAAATTACTGAAATACAAAGGATGTGAATTATTACTTTACTAAACAGCGTACAACCAACAGAGTGAAAAAAATTCTAGACCTGGGTTCGATCCCGGATTCCTCGGTATAGCGCACCAAGTGCTGGTTCAATGATACTGGGTTTGATTTTTCTCATGTATGCCACTAGGAGTTGTGCTCATGATTGACGTTCCATCTTGTGCTGCAAGGTTGTAGCCTAGCCATACAAGAGTGAGATAATGCTAGACCGGATGTCGTCCGGATGGCTTAATTGATAAAAGCACTTTGTACGCTATACCGAGGGATCCGGGATCGAATCCGTCTGGACATTTTTTTCACTTTGTTGGTTGTACGCTGTTTAGTAAAGTGATAATTCACATCCTTTGTTTTTCATGAAAATATTTATTCAAAAAAGAACCTTAAGTACCCTTTTAAAACAAATACAATTCATTGTTATTTTTTTTAACATAAATTTTCATAAAAATAGGTTAAATAAAATAAATAAATAAACAAATTCAAGTATTTAAGTGAGAAATCGGGAATATGTTTTTGTATATATATATATATCTGAACGGTTAAATTAACCTTTTTCATTAGATACAATATTTGAACACGTGCAAATAGGATTAGAGTTAATAAATCAGTAAATATTTAATGTAAGTAGTATAAAACTTTTATTTTTTTCTCTTATTTAAATTCTTTGTTTACTTTATTATATTCCATTTAAAAGCTTTTCTTGTTTTTTAATCTTGTTTTAAAAATCGTTCGGGCAACGAGAAAACATGATTTTTGGCATAAAGCTGGTGTTTTCTTCAGAAAACACGATTGTTCTTTGCTGATAATTGTAAATTCCCTGCCCTTGAAAAAATTATTTACATTATAAGCTTTCATTTGTGTTTATACTCTTTTTTTCAATTGAATTAATAATATTTCATTTCTTAGGACTACATAATTTAATTTGTAATTTGACTCTGCTATATGGTATTGTGATTTCATTGTGTATGGTCAGTTTCTTTCAATTTCTTATGTTTCAATGGTTTAATTTTACATTAAGTTTATATATATATATATATATATATATATATATATATATATATATATATATATGAACAATAACGAACACCCAAATGTATAAATTGAAATGTTAATATTATTTTTTAATTTACATGGTATGAAAAATAAATATACATAAAAATTGGATGGATTTGTTCAACAAAATATTTTGTTTATTTAACTAGTTTGCCTTTTATTATTATTATTTTTTTTTTCCAAAATGATTTTTTTTTTCAAAATAGCTTTCGTCTCTTAAGCAATTTTCATTTATAAAACAACACCAGAGCAATGAGCCTGATATTTCAATACAAATATCTATTCTTATTATTTTTAAAACTAAAATGCGCTATTGCTTATAAACCAAGACATTGCGAAAAGAAAAAGACGAGTTTCTTTAATAAATTGGTATATTACACATTTTTTTTGGCATTGTATAAACTGTATAAATAAAAACTATCTAATTAAAATGTTTATCTAAAATTAAAAACAAATTTAACGATAAACAAATGCAAAATAATGTACCAAATAAAATAGTATATTTTTATCTCGAATAGAAACTTATTTCTGAAAGATGAGAAGAATTTGAAAGTTTTTTTTTTCGTGTTCAACACAAACTAATTCATTACACTGACCATTCTCATTAATTCAGTTCAATAACATTTTTTATCTATTTTGTTCGAGATAGATTGGCTCGTCTCGCTTGTCAAATAGAAAAAGCAAGAACAGAACTAACAAAATAAATAAATAAATAAAAATATAAAAGAAATAACATTTACTGAAGAAACATTTACTTAAGTTACTTTTTTAAAACCAATGAAATTTTCGTATGCTTTCCGTAAAAACAATATGAGTAAAATAAATTAGAGTAAATAGTTCGAGGAATCATGAATTTACTTTTGAAATCGAATGAAAATATGTAAATAATAATGAACAACGAACTAGTGTAAGTTGAAATGTTAAATTTATACAGTATGAGAAAAAGAACATATGTTTTTAATTTTTAAAAGTTTTTAGCTGCATTTGTTTAACGACATTTTCCTTTTATTTTAAGGAAAATAGATTAGTTCTCTAACAGAAAACACCCGGCTAAATTGAAAGGAAGAGTTATCAGAGAATTTATTTTAACTGAGTTTTTTAAATCGATGAAAAGTTTTTATGTTTTATAAAATATTATAAAATTGAAACAAATAAATAAATTTAATTATTAAATGCGAAAATCACAAATGTAACAATAATAATAATAATAATAATAATAATAATAATAATAATAATAATAATAATAGTAATAGAAACAAGATGTAAATAAAAATGAATAGACAAATATGCAATTTGCAATGTTAGTATATATCAACAGCAACAATACGTTTTTTTTCTTTTTTCTTTTTTTTTTAAATTTCAGTTGCATAAGATAAATGATTTTTTTTTTTCGAACGATAAATTGGCTTCCTGAAGAAACTGACTAAACTTAAAGAAATAGTAAACGAAGAAAAATGTAATTAAATTACCTTTTGAAAATCATTTTTAAGGTTTAATAAAATATGTTAAATATGAAATAAATGTTAAATATTAAATTTAAATGCTAATATTTAGTGTAAATATTTAATGTAAAATATGCGATTATAATATTGTAATAAAATTATACGATGGAAGCAAAAATGAACAGTTAAATATTTAAAGTACTTAAAATTAAACTTTGATATTCTATGTTAAATTTATATCCTGTAATGAAAGCAAGATATATTCCTTTTGGAAAGACTGACTATCTTACTAGGATGCAGTTAATTTTTAACATGTATAAAATTTCGAAACCCGAAAAGTCGAGAGTAATAAATGTCATTTTAAAACGTTACTTTAGATCAAATTAAAATATATCGTAATCATTTGAAAAAAAGAAATATTATTATATTATTTCCAAAAGCTTATTTGCAGTAATAAACTGAATTAAATTCATTATAATAAAAGTTAAAATAATTATAAGATAATAGATTTTTACAAGTTTGGAAGAAGACATCTAATATCCTTTTCACAACTAATGAAATGTATTTGCATCTTGTTTTTAATTTTTATTGCAATAAATATCTTTTTTTTTAATGAACTGTGCACTGTGTTCCAATGCTCGCAGGAACAATGGTTTGGGTGATAAAATTGGTGATCTGTGTGTGATTAAATTTGGCACCAAACCTTTATTTGGAATCTTAAAGAAATTCAATTCGTAGGACAACTAGGAACCGATATGTCAAGAATAATTAGGATTGCTTAAGATGGCGTCATATGAATTCCTAGCCAAAATATTTCCGCTAGAATCTCAGTTAGGGAGAGTTAATTTGGCAATCAAGTGCAATAATTTCATATTAATTTCCTTTTTCTGAGATGGTTATTTCTTTCTATAGTAAATCTTAGACTTACGAACTTACAAGACTTACAGAGTTGTGTGGATAAGTTTTCTATTAAACCGCTCAAAGAAAGAAGTTTATTTTTTAATTTCATTACAAAGAAGTATTGATTTAAATAAACAGATAACACTACAGTAAATAGGTGTTTAGATACAGATGATGGGAAAGCATGAGTAATTGCAACAATTCGAGTCTGCATAATGACCACTGATTCCGAACCTATATACATTTAGTAATTTCTGTTACAAAAGAATGTTATGAGCATTACGAATTAGATAGCAATTTAAAAGAACAATGATATAGTTGATTTACATTTGGATAATTCCATGTGCATTTCATGTTGCTGAGATAGTTAATTTCTCATCGATATGCCAATAAAGCCTACAGTAAATTTTAGAATTACGTACGAAACTTCATAAAGTTCTTTGCAAGCTTCACGTGTATGTATAAGTCTTGCATCAAAACTGCTCTAACAGAGAAGTCTTGATTTAAAGAAAGAGATAAGACCACGAAACATAAGTGTGTATGTTAAGAAATTGCATGGATTTAAGGATGGTTTCAGATAAGGGAGAAATGATGAGTAATTGAAACCATTCGAGACTGAATAATATACATTTGAAAACGTGTTGCAAAAGAATGTTATGGTGAGTACAGATAGGAACTTAAAAGCACAATCAGTCGATTTACATTTAGATTATTCCACGTACATTTCCTGCTGCTGGGATTGTTAGTTTCTTATCGATATGTCAAATGAAGCCTACAGCAAATTTCAGAGTTACTAACAAATCTTCAGAAAATCCTTTGTGTGGCTTGCTTGTATGAGAAAGTTTTGTATCAATCTGCTCTCTTATAAAGCAGATTAATACAAAACTTATCTATACAAAGGATTTCTATTTCTATTTAATATATTTTATAAAAAAAGTTTTTATTTTTATAACATAAAAGTGTTGATCTAAATGAAGAGATAACACCACAAAAAAGCAGGTACATTTAAGAATATATTTTTTATCATTTATAACGTAATATTAACATTTAGACACCGTATCTTGTTCAATGCTATGTTCTATAAAAGTATCATTAATTTTACATTTGTCTGATAAATGTATTTATAATATCTGTCTAAACTCAAATCATTTAAAGAAACAAATATGTTTTCTCACACTTAATCAAACCTTTTCATAAATTCAGAGATATTTGGAACATAAAATATTCGCACTAATGTAAGTGTCATTTATTATGCTTGAATATTACACTTCAAAATAGTTATTTTGGACTGGCTCCAAGCCTTCAAATAACACAATTGATTCTTAAGAAACTGAATAAATAACAAGATTCTGGGCGAGCTCATTACTCGCTTTCTTTGAGCAAGCAGACAGATAAATTGAATAATTATTCTGCTGAAATTCATGAATCAGGGCTGCTGGGTTTTTGTCACGAACAGCATTCTCTGCTGGTAGAATTGGTCGAGAAATATTTTTACGCGTAAATAAATAAATGAATGAATAAAATGTTTCGTGATGCCGAAATAAAGTTTTTTCGAAACAAGAGGAAAGCAAAATGCTTTTCTAATATTTATATATTCAATACATTGCTGCCGTTTCCATAATAATGAAAGGATCACACGAAAGCACGGGAGTTTCTGCGGAACAGCTAACCTTGAAGAGTGATTTTCACAACAGTTGTAACATCTCCAAATTCTTCAGCATCGTCTTCTTAGTAGCGTGGCGTTTTTAAGAAAAAACAATCGAAAGTAAGTTAGATTAAACATGAAATAAAAATTAGTTTGAAGCTACTTCTTATTTACACTCTGGAACTACTTGTTTATTTTCCTTTACGAAGTTTGTCAAAAGTAGCAGACTTTTGGTGCATATTTGCTCTACTGTTTGATTGATACATAATTGAATGACGATTTTTGTAAGAGAACAAAAATTCACGCAAACTAAACTTAAAAAAAAAATAATAATTTCCTTCTTTATTGTTTTCCCTAAATATTTTTACTGTCTAGCAAGTCTTTTTATCTTCAAATATTGAGGTAAAACACTTTTTATGCAAAATAACTGGTTAGATCAGCTAATTAGTATTCAAATGTCTTTCTTTATAGACGATAGTCCGAGTACTCAGTGATTCTTTTGAAACATTTTTGTTTACATGGAGAGCTTTTATCTGATGATACTCAGTCGGAAAAGATAACCTACTCGACGTTAAAAAATAAAGAGGGACAAAAATTAGAAAATGGAAGTGTAGAGAGCAAAAAAAAAAAAAAATAAAATAAAAAAAACAGAAAAGGGAGAGAAATTTAAAAAAAAAAGAAAGTCATGTTTCCATGGCGCTAACGCAACGGTATGGTTTTCTAAACCAGAAATCCTGAAATCAAAACCTTCAAATTCTAAAAATTCCTGATAAATACGTTACATAGAGTTTATTTGGTAAAGATATTGTATAAGGTGTCACATTCTTTCTCAGAAGCGCTTTGACGTTTGATTTGCCAGGAATCTAAATGACGTTAAAAAAAACCTCCAGTTGCAGATAAAGAGAAAGGTTGCGCATATATGTACAAATTTACTGCGGCTTCGATACGTCAGCCACATACGACATTTTGTACCGTTGAAGTCATCACTTTAAACTTGCGTTTACAAACACATGATTTTTGGGAAAATCATTTCGGCATTTGACTATATTTGCAAAAATTTTTAGTTACTTTAATAAAATAACAAAAAATATTATTTTCAAAATATAATAAGTGTAAAATATAATAATATGAAAAGAAAATATTTCAAAAAGTCAATGTTATTTTCTACTAGTTTTTTCCCTAACTAAATTTAGTGTAGCTTCGATACGTCAGCCTTGTACGACATTTTGTACCGTTGAAGTCATCACTTTAAACTTGCGTTTACACACACTTGCTTTTTGGGAAAATCATTTCGGCATTTGACTATATTTGCAAAAATTTTTAGTTACTTTAATAAAATAACAAAAAATATTATTTTCAAAATATAATAAGTGTAAAATATAATAACATGAAAAGAAAATATTTCAAAAAGTCAATGTTATTTGCTACTAGCTTTTTTCCCTAATTAAATTTAGTGTAGCTTCGATACGTCAGCCTTGTACGACATTTTGTACCGTTGAAGTAATCACTTTAAACATGCGTTTACACACACTTGCTTTTTGGGATAATCATTTCGGCATTTGACTATAATTGTAAAACTATTCAACTGCTTTAATAAAATAACAAGATATATTCCTAAAAATATTATTTTCAAAATATAATAAGTGTAAAATATAATAATATGAAAAAAAAATATATCAAAAAGTCAATGTTATTTTAGTCTATTAGTTTTTTCCCCCTAATATTGAACTGTAGTATACTGGATTTCAAGAGCTATATTAACTTTATTAGTCATACAGCTTATAATCTAAATTAAATTTTTTACTTAAAAATACTTATTACTTTAAGCTAAAATTCTCGAATATCAGCACGAACTAGCAAATAATTTTAAGTAATAATAATTTAAAGCAAAGTAACACACACACATACATATTTAGCTTAGTGTTCTATTATTTTTTATCTTCTTTTTACAGTATGGATGTTCATTATTAATTAAAATTCTTATTAATGAAGCTTTTTATTCAAAGCGATTACATAGTTAAATCATTTTAATTATCTCAATCTATCTCTTTACAAATAATAATAATTCTAAAATGAATAAAAGTAACAAATTAGATATAGGAGCCTTTATTTATGTTTTTTTTATCAAACAATAAAATAAGAAATATTTATAATGAAATACAAAGTCAAAAATAACAAATTAATTTTTATTGTTTAATTAGCATATAATGCTTCGGCTATGGCAACATGCAATTAAAAATATTTGTTAATAATCGTGACTTTATTAGCTGCATTTATATTTTCGCTAAATAAAGTCAATTAATATTGCATTGAAAACGAAAACTCGCATGAAAAGAACTAAAAACCCTCTAGGCTGTAACAAAACCCCTGAAACGAAAATCAATTACCTAATTACTTGCCATTCTAGCTACTTGATTTAATTGATTACATTAACCTGAATGATTACTCGAACTGCATTTGTCAACTTGAGTTTTAAAAAAGGACGTTCGCAGTTTCTATAGCAACATTATCATCACCGGCATCAGATCAATTAAAAAAAAATTCTTTTACTGCTCCCTTGAGAGATATATCGCACAATAACTGGCAGCTACTTCGCCCCCTCTCCTGCCAGTTAACAAAAAGTTTTTTTCTCAAAATGTGGCAAAAAGTGTCACAAAGGTAGGTCTTTTTCGGGTTTTTGGAGGTAATAACGGACGCGATAAAATTTTACAGCGAATGTGGTGAGTAAAGATTTTTAGAACGTTAATTTTTATCCCTATTTCAAAGATAACCGTTGTTGTGCGAAACTTTTACGATAAATTGAGCCAATAATTGTTTTATAAAGTACTTCTTGATAAATTTGAGTTGATATAGCCTCACATTAAGCAAGATTTAGTTTATTATTGTTTTAAAAATAGATATTTATTAATAAAAAGAAAAAAAATATATATAAAACACACTATAAATGTTATTGAATATCCGTGAAAAATATTTAATGTGTGCCTTCTTAATATGAATCATTTGTAACACCTCATTTTGGCAAAAATAAAATTAAAAGTATGAAAGAATTTAACATTGCTATATAGCAAAAAACTATACCGAATATAGTGTCGCACCAGTGCGAAAAATTGTCAAAATTTCCCCATCGGACAGGTTTGAAGCCTGTCCTCATTATAATGCCCTCATTATCATATGCAATTGCACATCCTTACCTTCTCATCTATATCCAGCCAATAAGACGATCCAACTTCCTAGAACGCACACCTATTTCTTATAATGTTACCTATCTATTTATATGATATTTATATTTAATTAAAAAGAATAAACTGACGTTTTTTATAACAATTAATTTGATAGAAAATTTAGGCATCAAGCTTACAACTTAAAGCATTTTCTGAAGTTTTGGTCGTAATTCTTAAATTTACTGTTAAGTTTTATATTCCATATCTGTAAGAAACTAACCATCATGGAAAAGATATACGAATGCAAATGAAAATTTCTAAATGTGAAACAACTAGCTGATTGTTCTTTCAAGTTTCTATCTAATTCATACTCTCCATAATATTATTTTGCAATACATGTTTCGAAATGTATAGGTTCGGAACCTGTCCTCATTATTCAGTCTCGATCTGTTGCAATTACTCATCCTTTCCCCCTCATCTATATCCAGCCACAAGTCCGTGCAATTCGCTAGAATATACACCGAATTCCTGTCCACAATTTGCTGCTCCAGATGCTCCCGATTCCAGAACAATAAGTCATTCGTCCGGAAAAACCGGATTCTCCGCCACTTGTAAGCTGTCTATTGATTTTCCTTGGTATAATGAAGGGTAGAAATAATGTCCGTATGTCTGTCAGTAATAAATCCATCGGTGATGCGGAGCTTCAGGTGGCCAATTGTTTTACTCCTGCCAAGATATCGACCCTTAAAAGAAGACAGTTTTCATCTTTCTTTGTTTCCACATTCGTGGTTATCTTCAATGTTGCGAGAGAAATTGTATCCCCACTATAGCAGCAAAATATTGGAGAAAACTTGACAAATGTTTAAAAAAATATCCGGCTCTGTTGACATTTTTTTACATGTAAAATATTACTGGATGTAGATAACATCTTTTTAGCCAATTCGACTGGATATTACCTACAAGAAACCATGTTTTCAGTGATTTAATCTATTGAAAATTGAATATTTTTAGCGAAGTTAACGCATGATAACAGTGTTTTGTTGAAGTTCGGGAATTTATGCCATATATGCACGAAAAAATTGTGAAGAATCGAAAAATATATATTTAAGTTTTTCAAAATATCAAATTTGAAATATTCCGAAATTTTAAAAGAAAAATAATCTAAAAAATAGTTCATAGATTCATAATAATTGTTGAAGCGTGCGATGATAACTAATGTTTCTGTATAAGATTTAACAATGTAAATTTAAGCTCAGGGTATTGCTTTATATTATATTATGAAAATTATGTTTTATGGTGAGCTTAAACTTTTCTATAACAATGAAAAATGTGGAATATATCTGAGCATAAATTTTATTAATTTTACTTTTCTAATAATTATTAAATTTGGGCGACCATCAAGTAAAAATAAATATGTATAAGAAAATCACCTTATTTAATCGCAGTAATCTGCGATTAAATGAGACGAAGATTATTATTCAAAAATAGTGATAACCAAAAAGTGTAAAAGCCGGCTTCTATACAAACACGGGTTATGTGTAGTAAGATGAGTTGTAGTAAGATGAATTGTACTAAGATTAGTCTATAATGTACTAAGATGAGTTGTAATCTCTAAGATTAAATAAAAAGAACTTCATTATGAAATTCACAATAAAATTATGATTTGTGTAAGGAGTGATAATCGATATATGCAATCTGTGACAATCCTCTCACATAGCTGTCTGTGGTGTTACTGTAACGTAACTTTCTGGGCATTGCACATGAAAAGTGGTCATGACACAAATTAACAATAATAACAGTGTATTTAAAAGCAATAATAAGGATAATTTGGCAGTGGAGCGGGCAGACTTAAAAAGATGATGAGAAATAAGCTTGAAACTATAAAGGACTGAGAAGAGGAATGTATTCCCAAAATATTCACTAAATTCAAACACTTAGCTCAAAACAAAATGGCCTCTTTGATCGTTCAGCAGGAACCGAAGCAAATGACTTTAGCTCACTATAACATGTCACTAGAAACACTGTAATTATAAATGTCACTTTAAACACGGCAATATTACTATAAAATGGAACCCCGTGGACTCCAAAGCCCTTTTATTCAAAATATTGAATTCTTAATATCTTACCACGCTGGCGAACCCATAGATTTTGCCTCAGAAACAGCTAAATGGATAATTCGCTTGTTACACAGCACGTGGAACACGTCTACGTTCAAAATCAGAGGATAGAGTGAAAATCCAGACTATTTGATCGCTATGGAGACATGCGTCCATCGAATCTGATTCCTACCGCAGTTTTATAGCAGCTACACAACCACAGATACCTAATTATTATTTCATTGCACAAAATGACCGTGAAAATCAGATTCCCGGATATACTCTGCGAAACTTAAATAAATGACAGAATAGCTAGCTCATTCGCATACAAATATTAGAATTCAGAACACCACGACCACATGCAATAACTCAAAATTCATTCGACCACAACAGAATACGTTTATAAAAGCAGTATCTATGAACCTATGCTACACCACACTCATTATGTATGTAAATAACTCGCATTTGTGCAGTTTAAATGTATGTATTATAAAAGTTTTCTGCCGTAACATAGAATCTCGGTACTTTATTATATATTTTACTGAATGTTTCAAGATCTCAAATAACATTTTTTTCTATAAAGAAATTAAGAGACAAAAATGTGTGAAACCCCCTTAAAAATAAGATATAATCTCTAAACTCAAAGAAAATAACTTATTCTCAATTCACAAATTTATGATGTTCTTAATGGATGAGAATCGATGTGTCTAAGCTATGATAATCCCCCCACCTTGCTGTCTGTGGTCCAAAACTTGCTATGTACGCGAAGAGCTCGTATTTCTGTAGTTTAAATGCATCTATTTTAAAAAGATTCAGCCGTATTGAAGAATCGAAGTACTTCATACAAATTTTACTGAGTTTTTCAACATCTCAAATAACACTATATTTCTATAATCAAATTAAGAGATAAAAAGGTGTAAAATTATTTGAAAATGAGATATAATCTCCAAACTCAAATAAAAGAACTTCATTCTCAATTCCCAATTTTATTGTTTTTTAATGAGTGAAAATAGATATGTCCCAAACTATGATAACACACTCACCTATATCTGTATGTGGTTCGACACGTACAATGTATGCGTAGAACTCGCATTTCTGTAGTTTAAATGCATTTATTACAAAATATTTCAGACGTAACGAAGAACTGAGGTACATTATTACATATTTTACTGGGTGTTTCGATTTCTCAAATAGAACTTTTTTCTGTAATCACATTAAGAGATAAAAGGTTGTAAAATTCTGGGAAGAGTCCCATATCCTGTGCTGGTTGGCGCGATTGGCAAAAAAATCCAAATTGGCGCCAAAAGGGGTGTGACGTCACCTAGAAAAATTCAATTCCAGCAGTTAAAAAAGCAACCTGAAAGGCTGAAGATCGCAACAACTACATTAAACATTTATCGCCAAACCTACCGGCACAGGATGATATGGAACCCTTCACAAAATCCCTGATAATTCCCTCACCTTGCCGTCTTTGGTCCAAAACTCGCTATGTACGCGAAGAGCTCGCATTTCTGTAGTTTAAATGCATTTATTTTTTAAAAAATCCAGCCGTAATGAAGAATCGAAGTACTTCATTACAAATTTTACTGAGTTTTTCAACACTTCAAATAACACTTTTTTTCTATAATCATATTAAGAGATAAAAAGGTGTAAAATTCTTTAAAAATGAGATATAATCGCTAAACTCAAATAAAAGAACTTCATTATCAATTCACAAATTTAGGATAATGAATGAGAATCGATATGTACAATCTATGATAACACACTCACCTATGGTCCTTATACATTCACAAATGCTATCTATTTTGTATAGGCTTAATCGTAACTATGTATCGAGTTTATTCATTACATATTTGATACATATATTCGTAATATATGTATACACATACCATTTGTTTCGACCTATCAAACGATGTTTTTTTTTTTCTACCATCACATCTGAAGATAAAATATTTGACAAGGTCTTAAGATGCAATTGAATCATCTCATTTGAACAAAAAAAAAAGATCTTTATTCAGAAATTCACAAAAAATTATGAATTTCTTAATGAGTGAGAATCGATTTGTCCAATCTATGATATTCCACTCACCTAGCTGTCTGTGGTCCAACACTCACTATGCTATGTGAAGAGCTCGCATTTATGTCTTCGTCTTTTATGGCACCGGATTCCATTCCAAGGGCTGCTCCACATTCTTCTGCAAAAGAAAAAGCACATCCATTTAATAAATAAAATTCCCATTCTTTATCAGGAAGATTTAATCAGTTTTGAATAAATAATTCACTGCATGGAAATGCATTATTACAGAGAAGCAACCGTCCGCATAATATTAAACTTGAATATATTCTGAATGAGCATATTATTTCCTCACAATTTAGTTGCGGATTGTAAATATGTTACTAATAGAGGAAACAGAGTTTGGCAAAATATTAAGCTTACTGGTTTTCTTTTGATAGTTAATTTAGCAGAAAAAAGATTTATGGTATTTACGGAAGAAAGACATTAGAAAATAAGAAATATTACGAAATAATACTTCAATGGGATATAATAAGATAAGTATTTTGTTCAGCTTTATGTAGTAATAAATATTATTTAGAAACATGGAATTCAAGCACGGAAAGAGTAGTTCTTAATTGGAAAAATAAGAAAATAATCAAAATATTTATTTTTATGTATTTAAAAAAATATTTCATATATATATGGAGCATTGGAGCTCCATCTTGTATAAAAGGAGTTATTTTCAGTGCTTGGTGCGCTTACAATTTTGGAATAATACTGGTCTCTAGGAGTGCTGTATAATGGTTAATAGATTTAAAAATCGCGTCCATAACATACTCTATATGACCTTAGAGAAAAATGAACTGAAGGGAAACCGTGTAAATGATGAAAACGGTTACTTTTTGTGTCGTACACTGTAAAAAAATTTGTGCTGCGTTGTGCCATTTTTTTTTTTTTTTTTTTTTTTTTTTTTTTTTTGTGCTGCAGTAGCTGGAACCATAAGATGGTGAAATCTCGTTCCAACATTTGGAGCTCGGGTTGTACGATAGCTCCAAATGTTGGTACGAGATTTCACCATCTTATGATTGCAGTTACTGCAGCACCAAAAAATGGTTCAACTCAGCACAACACTTTTAACAGCGTCTAAATAAAACAGTTTGTCATTAGAAATACATACAAATAAATTAGGACCTAACTTCGAAAGCAAATATTTTAACTGCATAATAAACAAGAAACGTATAAACAGTGCAAGACTATTTTCAAACTCAGAATATTGAAGAATTATTAATCATGAATAAATACTTTTTGATATGAAACATACGTTTGGTATTTTGTGTTGCTTACCATTATTAATTATTATTTTCCATTTTATCCTCCATAAAATGATAAATAATAACCTTGATTCATAAGAAAAAAATATAATTAGCAGAACGATGTTAACGTTTATTAAAATGTTGAGTTTAATTAAATTAAATCAAAAAGCAATCAAATATGAAAAAAAAGTAAAAGTGATTGATCTACGACATTTTGCTTTTAAGTTTCTGAAAGGTAAAAAAAAATAACATTCTTTAAATATCAATTAGCATTTAAAAGATCATATTTAAGTGTCATTATCGTTTAAGCATTTTTTTCTGGGTTTTCTTTAGGAGAAAAGAATTAAATATCTTTCTTTTAATATCTAAACTGACTTTTCTTTTCCATTAAATCGATACATACACGTGTTTTATCGAAATTATTTGTTAATGCTAATTTTGAAAAAAAAAAACTTTTTATTTTAGGTCATGTCAGAAAATTTTCATTTTATTGAAATATGATAGCATATAATATATATATATATATATATATATATATATAGGAGATATGTTTTAAATTTATTCTAACCAATACTGGTCAGGTTGAAATTTTCTCTTAGGAAATGAATAATGCATGCAAAATATTTAAGAAGTATGTATTTTTAAATTAAAGAGCTTTATTCGGCGTATTATGTGCGAAACTGAAATGATATGAAAATTTTCAAAAACTGTAAATAATAATGTTACAAATATGATATGCGTGGCTCTCTCTAGGAAGAGGTGATTAAATAAATCGGATTTAATAATAAAAAAAAAGCTTTAGTAGGGGATGAGGAAAACAGATGAATAAACATATAATATGGTAGATTAAAGGTATGTAATTATCGGTAATTTACTGACATGATACCAAATTACTTATTCATATTTTGTTTCAATTCCTGAAAACATTTCCCCAATATAAATCTTTTTTTTTTCGACCTCGCCGATAGGTAAAAAACCTTAAGACTTCTGGCATATTTGTCTTTAATTTTACTGACAAATTACCAAAATTACTCATTCTGATTCGCCAATTGCAATAATATGATATTTTTTGGGAAGTCAAAAGATGTAAAGTTGGATTAACATAACTGTAATGCAAACGAACCCTCATAATTTGTTTTTCCAAGCACTAAATAAGAAAATTTATTATTATTTTTAAATCTTTAAAACAGCTGAAGATAAAAGTTATTCTTATAATATAGCCTTTATATTAAGTTCATTTTTACACCATATATTCATTTTATCAAAAAGTGTTTTGTGTTGATCTTACTCTCACAGCTATATGAAATACATGAAAATATGAATGTTTTAAAAAGAAAAATGTTTCAAATAGCTCTCAAAATAGAGTAATTCAACATGCAAGAAAAAAAATATGCACCTCTATCTCAATAATATAAGAAAAATCTTATTTCGTTCTTATTTAAACACACATAGAAATAGTACTGTTGAAAGACCTGTAATTTTTTTTTGTGGAAACCATTTAAAAGTAAGTGTAGCTTCGTGAATCCTTGAGAGACTGAAATATCAAGCAAATGTTGATACATATCTTATCAGTAGAATAAATTGGAGTAAATATTACATTCATTTTAAAAAAGATACGAAAATATGCTTTCGTTTTCAATATTTAAATACATTTATTTCAATTTCAGTGGGATTCGCATGGCATTCATGTTAAAAAACGTACATTCCTAGCAATGTAAACTAAATGTCATGGCTTCTATTTTTTGATATCGCATTACCTACATAGTTTTTCTAAAAGTAGAAAATAATTCACAAATATGTTTTGAGAAAAATCGATAATATTCAACTTTCAGAGAAAAATTCCTTTTTTAAAGATATAAAAATATGCATTAATAAAATATATTCCTTTTAGCCAATGTAAGTAAGAAAGAAATGCACATATTTTAGAATTGAATTTCTTCATGAAACTTCGAACGTTAATACTGGAACTATGTATGTACTGAATAAAATGAAAACCATTTGAATTAATCGCTTGACTAACATGAAAATGCCACTTTTTCCCCATTTGAATTTATAGATATGGTAAAAGCTATTTTATAAAAACAAGAACAAAAAATCATGCGTCAAGCATAGATTATGAAATACTTTCCAATACTGCTTACACACTTGACTACTTTAACAAAACTTTGCCGTTAATAAGGTGAAGTTGATGTCTAAGAAAACAATTTGGAAAATGAATAACACATCTGAAAACCCAATTTCAGGAATTACCATTAATAGTCGGAAAATATCCTAATTCTTTTGAGCATCCCTGTACATGATGTATAGATTTGTATATATAGTACATAGTATGCTATAGTCCAAACGCGTACCTCAACTCAAAACGCACTTATATAGCAATTGTTGTTCATAGATAGTACACTCAGAAAAATGGCACTTTCAAATCTTAGTAAATCGTTGTTTTCATTTTGTTATGAAACTTTTTGTTTCAAATATGAAGACCCACTGCTTTCAATGCTGAAATACCAGAAATACTCAGAATATTGAAACATGGGCTTACTCAAAACCGAGCACATAGAGGTCAGTTCATACACATGTTTGAAACACGGACATACTCAAAAACGATTAGGGTCAGTTCAAACTCATTTTTGAAACATGGACATATTCAAAAATGAGCACATAGAAGTCAGTTCATACTCATTTTTCAAAGATGGACATACTCAACTATGAGCACATGATGTTTTATTCTTGATTGTGTGCATGTTTTCAGAAAGGAGTATATACATGTTTCAAACTTGAGTAATTTTGATTCGGAGCCATTTTGACTATGAGTCATACTCAGATTTGAGTATTTTTTGCTCAGTTTTGATAATGTCGTTTTTCGAGTGTACTGTAATCGAATTCTTATGTGTGTCCCTGTAAATGAACGATGAATGCTATGTCCACCATATTCTACAGTAAGCCTCTTGCAGTGCACTTCAGTGATATATATCAATTTCAATATGTTTGAAATAGTGTAACATCATTAAAATACAACGAAAACGATTTTTCCCCATAGACCGTAATAAAACGAAATTGTTTTGAGTATCCCTGTAAATAAACTATAAATGCCGCTCCTTTCATTTTCAATACCAAACATGTCATAATAAACCTCAATAATATATATGAATTGCATGGCAATACGAGTATATTTACTTGAGTTAGAGCACGGACAGACATACAGACAGACAAACCGAATTCATAAACACTTTTTAACTATGTTGGAAAGTGTTAAAAAGGAAACATAATTGAAAAAATATGTTTGTCTAAAGTGACAGAAAAATTCGCTTAAAATTGTTAGTAATTGAAATTAAAATATAACAGGTTTGTTCTATTAACGATTTCTGATAACACTTAAATAAAATAATTGAATTTTTTTTAACTTAATCAAATGATGGTTATGTAAAAAAATGCGTTATTTTTTATCAAGCAACATTGACAAATATCGACGTACATTTGATAATGCTTTCAAACTTAATTTACATTTTTTAAAATTGTTAGTATGTTAAGGTGGTGATAAGACTAACCAATATCCTACTTAAAAAAATAGCTTAAAAACTAAAAAAATCAATAGCAAGTGAAAAAGGTGAGATATTAGAAAATTCTTGCCGTTGGAAAAGGGATTACAAATGATTATATACCCGCTCACTTCACATTTCTTATTTATTTTCTAGATTAAAAAATAGTTTTAAAAGTTTAAATATTTTAATAATAACAACATAAATTAAAAATCTTGACGATTGTTTGGAAATGTAACTATTTAACCAGCCCTTATACATATGAATAACATAAAACCACGTGCAGCGTGAAGGGAAACAAGTGCGTATTATGTATTTTAACGACATATTTTCTTTTTCGTCTGAAAATGTGATTTTTAAATTGATGGTGTTATTAATAAAGTACTTTATACTTTTATTAATTCACACATTTTTTAATTTCTTTTTTACACATAAACGAAAGATAGCTTTTCTTGTTCGTATTTTTTCTAAAATAAGATAAAATATGCCCTAATCAGCCAGTCAGTTCAGTAGCCAGGCTTGTAACAACCCGATATAAATGGCTGTTTAACAGCTCTATAAAAATACCCACGATTCTTTGCTAATGGGTGAGGATTTATGAAAGGTGGTTGCACATTGGTAAATCAGAATATTTCAATTTGAAGTAATAAAAAAAACTATTTATAAAGGATTTATTCGTAAATCCTGGTGTTATTCGATCATTTCAATATTATAGCAATAGAAGTACTTTGCCCCTGAAAGAGTTAATTGATCACTATTAAAGTCTTGGATCGAGTTGGGTAACTCGATGTTACGCGAACAAGACTTGATTCATGGTTCAAATGGGGTCGATTTCAATTATTTCGATTTCGGGTTGGATTTTGATTCTTGCGGATTCATGGTAACGTTAACCCCGTTATTCAAAAGAAAGTCCTGAATTTTGTTTCAGATGAATGAACTATAATATTTGATTATAAATTATTATATATCGCTTCATTTTTCTGAATAAAAGATAAAATTGATGTTAGAGATATAATTTATAGGCTAAGTATCCATAATTTCAATAAAATATGTATTACTTTTCGGGTGACAAAAATAATTTTGTAGGTTTCGGTTCGGGTTACGGGTTAACTTTAAACAGAATTTTTGGGTTCGAGTCGTGTATAATCTAACCCGTGTAAGATTCTAATCCTAACGTAGAAAAAGAAAAAATATGAATCATGTTAATAAAAAGTATTTCTTTTTCTAGTTTTTGTGTGGTCGTTCACGAACACATTGTTTTCGTGAATGCTGATACTAGATGGGTTTTCAATGTCATACAATTATTCCTGGATGTTTAAATGCCTAGATCATAATTGAATTTCAAATAATTATATTTCCTTCTGAATCAAGTATTATGTGCTTTACCTTCCTTACCGTAGTCAGGGTAATTAAGTTCATGTTAACATTTCTTCTATAATTCATAGAATATAATTCACCGTGTCACTTTTAAAAAAGACATTTGACATTAATGCTGCACCCTATATTGCATACACACTATTGAAATGTCTACTTTGAACAGAAACAGAAAGGGAAAAACCCATGTAGCATGCATATTTTATGACTTACATCACTTATTCAACAATACAGGAATGCATTTTCTTTTAAGATAACCCCTACGTTACAAAATGACACGATCTCACACACCCTGTGGTACATACACGTTCTACATCTTGATAAATAATTCAAATTCACGAGGAGATATTCCTCCATTTAAATTGGTGGCGAAAGTGAACTTGCGCAAAACATACATGGTGTATGATTTTTCAATTTCTTTTTTTTTCCCCTTTACACTACATATTTCCTAGGGTTCTTTATTAAATCAGTATCGCAAGATATCTGGAGAATTTGCGAAGTCTCAGAAACTTGAGAATGACGAATGGTTTAGGGGAAGGTGTAAGAAAAGAAAATATTCCACTCCTTATGTGTGAGTTTATCCATATTTTCTTTCAAGATTGGAGATAAAGGTTAAGTTTCCGGTCAATAATTCGAACCATAAATATGAATCAAGTATCGCTTTCTTATCAAAAAAGTAATAAATCGTACTTTTTTTCTTTTCCTATGAAAATACCGAAAAGGAATATTTTGGATGAATTTTAAATATTTTATTAGAATTTCAGAGCATAAAGTAGAATTTCTGCGTGTTTAGAGTTATATGTATTGTTTTTCTTAAGTATATTTCAAATCTTCCTATTTATATTAAAAATTGAATATATAAGATTTATCAATTTGATATTTTTTCAATTCAATCTTTAGATTTAATTTGTAGTTTTATGTTGATTTACTGTCGGAATATTTAGAAAGTTATTTATGTTAATCAATTTAATGTTTTTATCTAATCTGTGTTTTTATACTGATTTAAATACGACACATTTAAAAGGATATTTGGGTTTATCAATTTAATACATTTTTTCATAATCTGCGTTCTTATACTTATTGATTCTCCACAAATTTATGAAATTATTTAGATGTATCAATTCAATCTATTTGTTAAATCTGAGTTTTACAATTAATGTAATATCTTTCTAAACATATTTATAAAGCTATCTGGATTTATCAATTCGATTATTTTGTTTCATCGAAAATTTTACTTCTGCTTGTTAAGTATTTAAACAAAATAATCAAGGCAGTATTTAATTGTGGGGGGGGGGGGGGATCAATTGGGTTTCTTTTCCTCTCCAAAATTTCTGTCCGGAGGATTATATATAGGACATTAACAATCGGTCAAGACGGTCAAAAATCAAAAGTCAACTATAGTTAAGATTCAAAAATTAAAATTCTTCGCTAGCATAAAAGAGTTATCTGGCGATTGGATCTGGGCAAATTTGGCGGGTCGTCAGGGAGGAAGAAAAAGTGAAGAAAAAGGGCCCACAAAGTAGAAGAGTGTTTATCTTATGCTATTTTATTAGAGTGAGTGGTACTAGAAGATATCTAAGAGTTTTTTAACATGCACAATTTTTTAACCACAATAGTTTGTTGAGTAGAGATAGGTTAGAGTGAGGCTCAAAGTTCATGTTAGCCATAGGACTCGCACTTTGACCGATGATTAACCTCGTGCCCTAGAACCCTGGTCTAAGGACAGGTGATGACGCAATGTCATTCGGAATACAATGTAAACAAATTCCTTATTATACAAATTTCCGACTATAATTGATAATTAATAATTGAAAACACACTTTTATCCAAATAAATAATTCCATAACGCATCTCCTTTAATATACTAAAGTTCTATCAAATGCTGGAGTTCCACTATTCTTTTGCGGTGGAATGTACTTGTATGGTTTCATTGTTAATACATAATAAATAGATGTTCCTAATATAATTATCTTTATTTATTTGCTGCTTGAGTTTTATTCACTTAGCTTCAGAGGGCTCGGCCACACTAGTACCTACGGTTATTACAACCCTTCACTATATACACGGACAAATTTGACAATGTTATTCCTAATCTTCAGTAACCTTTAATTAATATCAAATGTTAACTGATAATGAACGAAAGAAATGAAAGTAACGAACAGTGGACGAGCAGTATGTTGGAAAAATAAATGCAATTTCTAAGAAATCCTTAGAGTTCATTCGAATTTTCTGGAATGGGACTCTGTAAAAACAGAACGTTAACGCTGTCACAATAAAATGACTGCAACAACCTGATACAACTCGTCTCACGCTTATCCTTAATTCTTGAAGAATGCAATGAAAGTCATTTTAAATATTCATAAATGTTCCGTTTTTCTGGGTTTTTTTTTTTTTTTTCAATTTTGGCAACAAAACAGTTGAAAACATATATGTAAAAAATGTCAAACATATATTTGGTTGATACTAATGTCAATAAGTCACATTTATAAAGAAAAATATTTTCAATTTCTTTTGTAATTATATTAAATCGAATTATTTAAATTCACAATAAAACTTAATAAGACTCTTAACATTTGCTTCTATTCAATTAGTAGAAAACAAATTTAAAATAAGACAAGAAAGAAATTCATGGCTCGAAATTCCACGTCTAAAATATTTTTCTGGCTACGGCCTTGGAAATAATACCCAGAGTTCATAAAAGTAGCCTAGTCAAACAAACATTCAAAAATATACGTAAAAAAATTAATTTCCCTTTTCCCATTATAGAAGACTGCATATGGTATTATATAAATCTTACGAACTATCATCATTTGAGTGATAAACTGATAGTAATTGTTGTGAAGTGCCAGAAATCACATGTGAATTTCTCGCCTGTAGCTGTGAATTGATGTTCAGTTCATGCTTATGCTAATCATTATGAACCTATATAATATGCGAGGATTGTAATCCCTATTACTACCATGGTTGCTCGAATGGTACTCCTGTTAATTTAAGTTGGAGGTAATAACCGTCAAAATTATTTTGTTATTAGTTTGTTTCAAATAATGGAGGGTTATCTAGTAGTTTTTTTTCACTTCCATGGATTCAAAATAACATAACTATAAAAAATTATGAACAATGATAGTTGATTTTAAAAACGTTCTGTCCATTTTAGAAAATACAGGGTGTTCTAAAATGGTCTGGACGTTTTTAAAATTCAATAATAAATAAACTTTGACAGCTATTGAAGTTTTTCTTTGTCTGAAATTTCTTTACTACACTTCACTGTTTTAGTTCTAAATGACACAGATAGATGACACTGCATTGTTTCAATCTCTAACAGAGCTCCAAATAACCCTGCAATTTCAAATAGAAAATTTTTTGGGGGGTCGTTTCAACAGTTCTTAACAGATTAAAGGTTAAAAGATGAGTGAATTTTGAAACATTTTTGAACGTTAGCGTTACGTTTGGAGATTGAAAGGTTATTTTGAGAAGTATTATAGCTTGAGATAGTGCAAATCCATCTATCAGTGATATCTAGAATTAAAACAAGTAAGTATAGTAAAGGAATTCACAACTTCACGCATTGATATCCTGCAAGAATAAGTTCAATAGCTGCCATCGTTTACTTATTATTGAATTTTAAAAGTGTTCGGTACAATTTAGGGCAGCCTGTATGTTTTATTAATAAAGTTGTATTACATCTGAGAGATATAAAATTCGAATCCTTGTGTTATTATGGAAAAATTAACGTAATCGACAGTTAACTTAAGCTCATTGACAAATAATTTCTTATTTTTTCAGATAATTTGTAAAATATTTTGCTCTTGATCTAAACTTTTTGGACAACGCTTTATATTTAATCAGATTTCTCATTTAAATACACAAAAACATTTTTAAAAAAAATGACAGATAATTCATGCAAATTTTTAACCGTATCCTTCGTCTAGTTCTTTTCAACCTTTTATTTCTTAGGGTTATACTCCAATATATACTCGTAGTTGAATTTTTGCAGCGCACTTGAGCCCATATTTAAGTTTAAGGCTCGTTTGAAATTATGGTGATTATAAAACATGCACCTGTTTAATTTATTTATTATTGCAAACAGATATTTCATCAGGGCGAAAAATCATACAAAATAATTTAATATAATGTGTAACAAAACGAAAATAAATATAACTTTTAAAAACATCATATATATTATTTCTCCTGTCAACATCCCTTTTTCTAAGAAAATACGAAACGCAGAACGACGAATGAGATAGCATATGAAAGGATTTTGAACAGGCTTCTGACGTAGCACACTTAACATTTCGTTAAAACATGTTCTTTTTTTTTAATAAAAAACTGTAGTTAATTAAAAAATAAATCGGCATTGCTTTCATAAATGAAATGAAGGGTTTTCTCAAATTAGTGCTGCCACAAAAATAAAATACTGCATTATATTGTGTTCAACAATAATTACATATAATAAAAAAAATGTAAAATAAAGATTGTTGCACGGGTTTATTTTATATTTATGATTAAAAAGCAAAATTTAAATTCAAATGCTCAATTTATTTTTCTTTGTTCCATGTTTTTTTTTTTTTTTTTTTTTTTTTTTTTTTTTCGAAACAGATGATGTCATCCTCTAATGCAGTTAAAATACGATATATATATATATATATATATATATATATATATATATATATATATATATTTTTTGCCTTCGCTATCATCCAACAGTTTTTACTGTAACTTTGATGGGATAAATGAGATCATATTCTGACTTGACTAATGTTGTTTGCAGATATTTTTAGTCCTTATTTTTTTATATAAATTTAAACTTGCATCTAAAAAATAATAAAATGCAGTGCGAAATCTTCGCACGGGTACACTGGTATCTTTTAGTTTTTTAAGATTAATTTATATAGCTGAGCTTGACAGATTTTATTTTTTAGACTATCTTTTGCGCAAGATAGAATTTGTCGTGTAGGCATATTCTTTACTATTTTCCAAGGATTTAGAGAAGGCCTACGTTATTTTTGATATTTTTAATTGCAGAAGCTTTTCATACATATAATGTTAAGAAGGTAGGATAGATTTCTAGTCTATCTATATTATACATTAAAAACATGCCAGTATAACGCTAACGTAATATAGACGGTGGCAAAGATCTAAACAATTAATTCAACTTTTTTGCAAATTTATTAACTTCTGAATTTATTAACGCTTGAAAATTCCAACAAGATATATATATAGAGAGAGAGTGTGAGCTAATAGTTGGAATTTAAAAAAGGCTGCTGTAAATAGTAAAACCCTTGGCGATTTCTTTGGCATGCTGATTTCTCTCCTCCAGCATGCGGCAAATACGAAAGTATCCATTTTAATAAATTTCAAAACTTTATTTGAATACATAATTAATATTTTTCATACACAAATGCTTTTTGTATAACTAGTAAACAAGCTAAAAAAATATATTAAATGTAAAAAATCTATTATAGTTTTCAATTAAAAATGCTTTTTAACTACTTTCTGTACACCAGGCAGTATGTTCTGTTACTCGGGAATCCCGGGTTGGATTTCCCGGTATTTTAAAATTGGCATTTGAAATAAAATCACTAGATTGGAATATCCGTTATTGAAATTTTCATTCCAATCATCTGCCACTTCTTATACCAATAACTCTTCTCTTATATAATATTTAAATCTTCTAGCGTACAAGCAATTTTACTAAAGAACCGCGTTGGATTTCTTGGTATTTTTAAATTGGTATTTGAAAGAAAATTACTAGATTGTAATATCCATTATTGAAATTTTCATTCCAATCCTCTGCCATTTTATATTTCAATAACTCTTCTCTTATATAACATTTAATTTTTCTAGCGTGCAAGCAATTGCACAAAAGGACCCGGTTGGATTTCCCGGTATTTTAAATTGGCATTTGAAAGAAAATTAATAGGTTGTAATATCCTTTATTGAAATTTTCAATGCAATCCTCTGTCTTTTCTTATGTCAATAACTCTTCTCTTACATAACATTTAAATTTTGTAGCGTACAAGCAATTGCATAATCTAATCCAGAGAAGTTGTGCTAGTAGGTGAATATATTCTTCAAATTTTGTGTACGAGAAGTCTAAAAATTTTAGTTTTATCCAATTTATAATATTTTACTAGTTCAATTCTTTTTACAGTTTTTTTTAAACTCTCAAACTTTTTCTCTGAATACATTAACATTCTCTGTAAGTACGAGACCATTCTCATGTTTTAACCGCATACTCTTAATTAAGAGTATTCAAATACTGAAATAAAATTGCAAGTAATGGAACTGCAGTAAATCTCATCATAAAATACATTGGGTAATTTAGAATATTGCATTAGAAAATATTTCTGTTAAATCATAAAATCTTGAAAGAACGTTTCTAAAAATTTTTGAGGCCCACATGAGATTATCTCGAAGCACACTGAACGAAGATCCACCATTAAAATGAAAAAGTATGATTGAATATTTGATACGATATATGAATAAGTGTATGTAACGGTTTTTAAATTAAATTATAGCAAAAAAAAAATGCATCAAGCAAACTTTTTAATGAAATTAAGAGGGAAGGCGTTAGAGAGACATTGTGGATTAACAATTAAGACAATTAAGAGAGAGACGATCTTTAAAAATTATGTCTCTCAGTATAAAAAATGTCAATCCGTAAATTAAGATGCAGTATATGAAAATGGAAATTAAAATCATTAAGATGAGACGTTCAAATTAAAATTTCATAGTTAATAACTATGATATTCCAAACATAAAATAAACTATAAATATTTCTTAATAACTTAATATTACATTTTAAACTGGCTATTAGCTAATATTTTAAACAAATGTTATATCATTTTTGCAATTATTTTTAAATAAATAAAATGATCACTTCTAGATATGATACTTTTGAAAATGGAGAAAAACTGGCTAATTTCCTTAATAACATAAGTTTTGCATTATTTCTGTCAAATAAAATTTTAATTCCAAGATTAGTACTTTATTTTATTGGCTGAATTGTCATTCATCAGTAAATTAGCCATTTTATGTTGAAAGATGCAACATTTCCTTTCATTATTTAAGTGTAAAATAGTTTAAAATCCATTAAATAATTTGCTATTCAAAAAAACAAACTAGAAAATATGCACTTTTAAAATACCATGCACGGCAAAAAATGTTCTTAATCTACAAAAATATAATATAATCAATAACGGAATTATACAATAATCTCTTCCAAGTTACCCACGATTCTGAAAGCTGTTCTTTATCATTTGAAACCTCAGAAACCAATACATTTTCATGATATAAAGAATCATTTATATAAAAAAAAGTTTCTTTTGTTGCTACTTATTTTTCGAAACGTTTCCGAGTAGTTTTTATAGTACATAAATCAATTTTCTTAACCCTTAAATGCATAGTGTATCAAATTTGCTACACATTTTATTTAACTTTTATTAAATAAATCAAGTTCGTCGCAACCCCTATATTTATATAGAAATATTAATCCTGTAACAATTACATAAATATTCAACTAAATAAAGGTAAAAATCTCTTTTAAAATTTCTGGTGTCTAATGCTTAATATAAGTATAAAAAAACACAATTCTAAAAGAAAAATTCCTTCATTTAAGGGTTAACCAAGAATATCAGTTTCTCAGATGCTACTAATTCACAATCAAACATTTTCAGCTGCATATTTGAATTTATACATGCAAGAGTAACAAACTAATATTAATTTTAATATTAATGTTAATGCTATTATTTTTTTGGTGTAAAACATGTTTGTTGAGCATGAAAATGTTTACTTGAAAATTGCTAGCAGCCGAAAAAACTATATACTGGGTTCAGAAAACTGATTAATACTCTATAAAACATACTCGGAAACATTTCCGAAAATCAGTGGCAGCAAAAGAAACTGTTTTTATAAATGCTTTTTTAAATCTCGAAAAATAATGGTTTCTGAATTTTCTAATGATATCGGGGTGGGACTCGGAACAGGTTATAATATATTTTCGTTCGTGGTTATATTATATTGTCCTAGATTAAGAATCATCTGTCTTTTTCTATAGTGTTCAAGTATATATTATAAATGTATAAAATAACAATATACAAATTGAAACAGAACATTTTTAATTTTAGACAGTACAATTATATTTATTATTATATATAAATGTACGTAAATGTAACTAAAATTTACTTAAATGGTTAGATTTTGAGACACTAACAATGCGAAAAGATTATGTTATCTTTGTATAAAATGAATTTTGTTTAAGATACAAATAAAACAAATAAAAAACTATGGACTTTAGAATACACGAGTTTTTAAAATAGTGTTTAATTTAATTTCACAGCTTGATATTTTAAAATTAAAAGGTTTCACTTTATATTCATTATCTCAGACATTTATGGATAATTATGTAATTACAATATTAAATAAAAGTTCTTAACTATATCATTTTGAAAATATGTTATTATAATTGCTTTAAATATATGGTATTATGTATATCTATTTATTAACTAGTGTGTGTAAATCATTTTGCCGTTAATTTAATTATTCTAAAGAATATTCAAACAAAATTATTAAAATTAAAAATTATTCATTGCTTTATTCACAAAGTTTGGTGAATTCATGAATAACTGATTCTTTAAATGATGCAACTAATAAATATCGGAAATGTATTAAAAAGAGCTTAGTAAACGGTTTCGATTTTTCCCGAGATTTAAAATGCTTTATCGAGATTTCAAAGTTATGTTTAATAAAATATCAAATTCCTTTCAAAATTGTCAAGTAATTTATTTCGATTTGGAATTTTCGTATTTTGTTTTGAAAAAACTCAGCGGGAAATCCTAATTAATCTTCAATAAATATATAAATAAATAAAATATTTTTTTATTTTATTTATTTTCAAAGTTAACGGAAGTATTCTACGTTGTATGCTGAAAAAAATAATTACCCAATAATTTATGCACTTTGCACATGTGTGTTATCAGCTACACTGTCAAGCAGTTGATTTTATTATTATTAGATTTAAAAAAACTTAGATATTAGGATTTTAAAGTTCTAATCTTTTTCAAAAGACTCTTTTGGACAAAAGGTATTCTGTAATTGACATAAATTATCCTGTGAAACGAAGAAAGGACCTTTTTAGACAGCAGGAAATCATTATGGTTTCATATTTACTTTAGTGGCGTTATTATGGACTTGATGGGCACTGTGGAAATGTGCATAATTTCACATAATACACAGTACCAAAAAAAAAAAAAAAAAAAAAAAAAAATGCAAATCACAACTTACTTCAGTTCTAAAAGTCTCAGAATAAGCAATTCGCTTATGATCTTTCCTCCTCCTGTGACGGTTTAGTTATCATAAGGGACCTTATACTACATCTTTATTTTTATACGAACCGAAAAAAATTCAAAATGAACCACTGTATATTTTTCATTTGACTTTCATATTGCATTTACGCTTAGTATAATTTTTTTACCACTCTATCTTGAAAAATGTGTTACATATGAGTGGAAAAGTATATTTAAGAACTTATCAATATTGAGAAATACAATTTGATAATAGAGGGCTATAACAATAAAGTCAAAACTTCAGTTCTAAATGTCTCAGAATAAAACAATTTGCTTATGATTTTTCCTTCTCCTGTGACAATTTAGTTATAATGTGAGACCTTATACGTCTTTATACGAACTTAAAAAATTTCAATACGAAGACCTGTATATTTTCATTTGACCTGTCATATTGCATTTACAATTAGTATAATTTTATACCGCTCTAACTTAAAAAAATACGTGGAAAAGCATGTTTAAGAACTTATCAATATTGAGAAATGCATTTTGAAAATAGAGGGATATAACAATGTAGGGTGTAACATTTATTTGTTAAAAATAGTAGTACTGCTTATCTAGAAATCTATAAATACAGGGTGATTTTTTTTTAAAGTTGTGAAAGTAAAACCCCATAACAAAAAAACTACTGATCCAAATGACCTAAAATTTCACCAGTATGCTCCCAAAGCAATGGGAATTTTTCAGGCGTGGTTAAAAAAAACCTAAAATCGCGCCGACAGATGGCGCTGTATATGCAAAAAAGTCTGGAGACGAGCTTGCGCACGGCACACGCACATTCTATACTCTTCACTCTGTTGTGGAACATGCGGTTTCACGTTTCCAACTCGTAGCTGAAAACGGTGGACAGCACATTTAAAATCTGTTGCGCTGGTTATGCAGTTCCGTACGAATGCTTTACTCCATATTTTTATTTCGTTCTGTTTCTGCGAAGGTGTTCGCAAATCCTTTTCCCAATTACTGCGTTCTGTATGTTTTTGATATGTGTAATAAAGTTTCATTTTTCTCAAAGTACAGTCCATTGTTTTCCTCCCACTGACGATATTCTTTGTCTCTGTTAACTTACAGCGCCATCTGTCGGTGTGGTTTTAAGTTTTTTTTAACCACGCCAAAAAAATCCCCATTGCTTTGGGAGCATAGTGGTGAAATATCAGGTCATTTGGATCAGTGGTTCTATTGTTATAGGGTTTTACTTTCACAACTTTAAAAAAAAATCACCCTGTATATCGGTAAATATTTACAAACAAGAAATGACAAAAAATGTATCTTCAACTTCAGTCTAAACTATGCTCCTTCAGAGTTGTCGATTTAAATACTTGCTCATAATTCGACAGCAAGTAGTCAGAAGTTAATAAACATGTATTTTGTTGACCTTTTTGACTATGCTGATTCTAGTGTAAACGCAAAAACATGTTTCTATTCCTAAATTTTTAATATTTGTATTATTAATTAAAAATTATTATTTCAAAAGTAGTTTAATACAATGTAAAGGAAGGTCATTATATATGGATATTTACAAAGTATCATGTAAAACGAAAAGTGATATAATATATCAATTATTCGAGTAATGTCTAAACAACCGATGTTTCTCCTTCACATAGATTGATTCATTGCATATCTCATTAACTAAGGATTAAAAATTTATGAAAATTTGCATTTTCACGTTTTACGGCATGCTCAATTGAAACATCTAATAAAATTACAGTGTTGTTGTTGGACTTTTTAAGTAAGGTTCAATTTTAATATGTGGATGAATTCTTTTGAGAAAATAAATTATTTATAGTTATAAAGGAAAATTTACGAATTAAAAAGAACTTTTCTTTCTTTTTTAAATCAATAAAAACTAAAGTTACATTCGGTATTAGGATTTTTCTTTTAATTTTGCGCATTTTACATAATTATAAATAAGATGTTGAGTGATGAAAGAAGGCTTGTAGTATATAAAAATGTAGCAGGCTGTTACCTAAATAAAAATCATTTTAAAAGATTTTAAAATCTTTTCTCCCTTTTAAACAGCAATTACCTCTCTAACTCATAAAATGAACACCAGTAACCTCAAAATTGAGATTCAACTTTCAAACAATTAAGGCTGTTGGACGCTTCTGCTTTAAAGCGCTTCATCAGTTAGTTCTCTACAAGTGGATGAACATAGTGTTAAGCAAAGA
Organism: Maratus michaelseni; assembly: GCA_963931845.1. Classification (NCBI taxonomy): domain Eukaryota; kingdom Metazoa; phylum Arthropoda; class Arachnida; order Araneae; family Salticidae; genus Maratus; species Maratus michaelseni. The sequence continues at coordinate 207,453,431 of OZ007588.1, forward strand.
ATAAACACGCCCCTTTTGACAAGACTCATTAGAATTCTTGAGGAAAAGAATATAAGCATCTTCAAATTCATAAATATGACGGATTGTTCGCATCCTATTATGGAAGACGAACCATCCCATGTTTCTTAAATCTAGTTAAGAAGATAACTCTCGGACTTTTAATAAATTTAGGCAAATTTTCGTATCTTAAGTATTATATTTAACTTTCTAAAAGAGTGAAAAGCTGAATCTGAATATGTAATGTGAGACTGTTGAGTGCGGAGGTGTATTTCTATGCTAATGAGGATCTCAGAACGTGATATATTGTTAAGGCGAGACACAGGTTTCTGGTAAAAACGTTAATTTGTTAAGGATTCACTTTTTGATGTGACAAAAAGTTTAAGGTAATTAGCTTTGTATGCTTCGGTCAACATTAATTTAAATTAGTATGTTGTCAAAAGCGAAATGGTAATGAATACTAAAATATGAGTTATTTAATGTGAATACTTTTTTTTATGCTTGGGGGTTGTAAAATATGCATATTAACATAACTACTTCCAAAAAACCAAAATGTTTTCAAAAAATGACATGTAATGTAAAATGTTTTAGTTCAAATACAAACACTAAAAGTAAAACATTTTTTTTTTGGCTTTAATTACTAAGAAATTTTTAAAACAAAAAAACATATTATACTTTGAAACAAGTATTTTATTTTTAAGTTAAGGTTAAAAAATATCAACTGCATGTGAAAATTAATTTACATGTATATTGTTACCTGTTTCTACATAAAAAAGCCTTCAGAGAATCTTTTCTTAATAATTTGCTCTGTTATTTAGGAAACTCGGATAGTAAATTCGACAAAAGGGGAAAAAAAGGAGAACATTATAAAATATTAGCTAATTTTTCGCGATTATGAAATTCATAAATACTTAAATAAAACTCAAATATATACCTAATTAAAATTACTGAAATACACTAACGAATAAAAAAAATATAGGAATTAAAAAGAAATTATAATTTTTTTCTTAAAATATTATTTTATTGTTATGAATACTTTTTGATACGAAATGCATTCTATATGAAAAGATTTTGTAGTGTAAATGATTATACACATAAAATAATTTATAATTTCTAATGCGAAGTATTTTATCTTAGATGGGAGACACGTGTAGTGTCTACTAATGTCTTTTAAGCTGCAGATACAAAAAGTAATTGACTTTTTATGAGACAGAGTAGATTCGAAATGTAAAAGAACAAAAAAAAGCATAAGTATATGAGATTATTCCTGATAACTATACAGTAATCTGTGTGGAAGTCAGGAACACGAAGCTGAGCAATAATAAACTTAAAATAAATGGGATCGCAATTCACTTATCCAGCCAATTCACTTATACAGGGTGTTCAACTCTAATCGAAGTCGAATTTCTGTAAATAACTTTGAGAAAAATTGGAGATGTTACACACGAAAATTGCTGGGAAAGTAGAGCATTTCAATCAATGATACCGTATGCACTGACAACCGCATTCTAAAATGTTGAGCTGCAAGTTTGTGTTGTTTAACCAAAATAGTTTACAGTTTTAGCACTTGTTAACATGTTATCACCTTTCGCTCAAAGCAAGGTCTCTAAATTTTCATTTCAATATCCTCACTTTTCTCGAAGTTGCGAACAGAAACCTGAATTCTGTGAGAGTAGAACATTTTGTATTTTTGAATAAATAAGAGGATTGGGACCCAATGTTCCTGTGTTATTATTGGTTGGTTTTCTGCTCCCGACTTCCTTAAAAATTTTATTCAGCTACTCTGAATCCCCTACGTACACATAAAGATAACATAAACAGGATGTTAGGATACTACCATAAAAACTATGCGGAATCAGAATTCTTGCTCTCGGCATATGTGAGAAGTGTCCAGAGAACCCTACCACTAAAACGCATAGTTTTCGAGAAAAATGCGAACAAAAACATATGACGTCACATCCACAGCATCCAAAATAGGCTTTATTGAATCTCGTAAAAACGGATGAGAAATGAAGATTTTTGAAATACAAAAGATTTTAAAAGACAAAAATTATGCCCAAAGCTTGAGAAATGGGGAACAATTTAAAAAGAGATGGACGATAGGTGTGTGGCTAAAATCCAAATGAACATCCAGCTCTCTTTAAAAGACGGCATCTTGAAATTATCGGCCAAAATTCACCCAGTGATGATGCATTCCATTCGTGAGTATGGTGATATGTACTTCTCCTTATCAAGGTTCAATAAGGATTATTTTCGGTGCTCTGGATGTGACGTCATATTGTTTCTTTCGCGTTTTCTCGAAAACTATGCGTTTTAGAGTTATGGTTCTTTAGACACTTTTCATATACTTCGAGCGAGGATTCTCATTCTGCACAGTTTGTGCGATTGTATCCGAACATCTTGCATGGAATTTTCAAGGGAAAGCTAAGTAACGATTATTAAAATCGCATTTTGAATTAAAAAAAAATTAAAAATCCATTTAAAATTAACAAGAAATATTAAAATGAAAAACATTTTATGTGACTGCTTAATTTTTACTCAAGCAACAAAGAGAAATATTAAAAAGAAATGAACTATCAATTATAAACCATGGGAAATACAAACAATCGGAAGATTACATTTTTAGATAAAATTTGAGAAGTTTCATTTTTACATTTATTTAAATTAAAAATATAAATTTTAAAAAGCAAACCATGCATTCTTTATAAAAGATTATTTTCTAAAAAATAAAAGAAAGCTGATGAATAACAGCTTCTGTTTTCTCTAACAGCATTTATTCTTTTGTCTTTGACAAAAAAAAAAAAAAAAAAATCCAATATTCTGCATTCAATAACACCGAGGAAAACTATGCATATTTTAAGTCGTTCCTTTTTTTTTCTTTTTTCTAAAAACAAAAATTTTTGTCTGTTTTCATTTCGCACTAGTTCATGTTTAGAAACATGACTTTCCTTCGAAAAACTAATTAACTCAACTTTGAAACTCATTGACTTACGATCGAATTTTGAAACAACTTTACGGAAATGAATTTTTAAACAAAAATGTTCTTTTTTGTATGTTATTTTCTCTTTGTGTATTTATCAGGCATAGATAATTTTATTTTATTTATGAATGAGATAAAGAAGAAATTTGTTTCATTTTCTGTACCACGGATCTTTTGGAATATGAAATTGATGCTCAGCCGAAGCTAGTTATGGTCGTCTTTGATCGCACTGGAAGGTAAATTAAATAATCGGAAACAAAAGAGTGTGTAATTTTTTTTCATAAAATATGTATTTATGCAATTCGTGCGTAATGATGCTCAAGGATAAAATAAACATTTTGAAACCTTTGTACTGAATATTTTCGAAAAACGAAAAATATAAATCAATATGTTAAATGAATTGTGTTAAATGTGAAATGGATTTTGTATTAAATATTTCGCAAAACATAAAATATGGCCGAATAATTATGAAATAAAGAATTTCACAATTCTTTATTTTAACACACGTCTTTCATAAACTAATTGTATACATCAGTAAACGGTTCCATGACTGAACATAAAAACTTAAACATAATCTTCTTTTGGATATATGGACCACAATAGTTAAAAAGAAATACGGTAAAATGTGATAAGCTTCGATCCATGAACTGTTCTTTTTGTTCATATATGTACACAAATCGCTGAAACTGTAACTTTTTGATACCATTTAGCACAAAATAGAAATTTTTTGAAGCCTGATGAAGCATCAATATTATTTATAAAATAAATATCTTAAGTTTTAGTCGTAACTGTAACATACATAACTGGATCATTGTTTACATTGGACAAACTATCTAATGCCAATGTGACTATTTCAACTGTTGACTAAATGATAGTGCATTCAATGATTGACTTAATTGCTGCACTTTACTACTAATTGTTTTACGATTGAATTTTGAAAAAAACTTTTAAGGAAATTAATTTTTAAATAAAAATGTTCTTTTTGCGAGTTATTTCTTCTTTGTGCATTTATCAGGCATAGATAATTTTAGTTTATTTTGAATGAGATAAAGAAAAAATTTGTTTTATTTTCTGTACTACGGATGTTATGGGATATGATATTCATGGTCAGCCGAAGGTAGTTATGGTCGTCTTTGATTGCACTGGAAGATAAATTAAATAATAGGAAACAAAAGAGTGTGTCATCTTTTTTCATAAAATATTTATTTATACAATTCATGCGTAATGATGCTTCAAGGATAACAAAGGTTTTGAACGTTTTGTACTGAATACTTTCAAAAATCAATATAATAAATCAATTGTATAAATGTGCATGATTTTGTTGAATTTTACAATTTTTTATTTCAAAGTACGTCCTCAGAAACTGTTTGTATCTATTGTTAACTGGTTCCATGACTTAAACGTAAAAATTTCAACATCGGCTTTTTCTATATTTTGGCCTACACTATAGTTAAAAACGAAAATTGTATAATATGATAAGTTTCAATCCACATACTCTTCTTTTAGTTCATATACTTATATATATATATATATATATATATATATATATATATATACAAATCATCGAAAATCTGACTGATATTTTTTAGTAGCATTTACTACTTACCCTCTGAGCATCTGAGGCTTTCCTGCAGTTTCATAAAACTATTTGTAAAACTTAAAATAATCAAAATTTTCTTTTCCCGTTTGTTTCTAAAATACACTTCATATCTTTTTATTTTACATATATCTTAAAATACAATTTTGTTAAAAATATTTTTGTCTAGAGCCGATTTAAGTTGTTTTTGTGAAACGGAAAATACGGGCAAAATTCTTAGAGGGAATCCTTAAATGCACTATTTTTTTTTTTAATTCAATTTAAAATACACAGCTTATCATAAATGCAGTTATTCTATAAATCGATCACATCAGTGTTGTATTGTAATATCTGACAATTTTCTTTTATTAGGGGTGAAATAAGTATGGATACAAATTGATACAAAATTCTTTTAGTAAAAAACTAGTCGGATGTGACAATCTCAAAACTTTCTTCTATCTTATATATGTTAATACTGGAAAATTTGCTATCACATCGCCAATAAAATCAAAATTTTTCGTCATTCTGTTGTACATCAGCTGCTTGCGAATCGTCGGGTTACCTGGATGCGAAGCACCACTCGTTGCACGAGCAGCCGATGTACAGCACTACTATGAAAGGTCCTTCTGGTCTGTATCGGTATGAAAAGATAGCCTCCGTATTCCTTGGTTTAAGATTTTAGATAATTTTACTGGAAAACGTTAAGCTAAAATGCGTGGAACCCGATTACAGAAGATTCATTCCCAGTTCTTGTCAATATTGAATTTGAATCAATCAGCTATAGAAGAGTTGACTTCATTTATGGCAATCTATTTTTGTCGCCAATTTTGGCGATATTTCGCCAAGTGTCGCCATGCTTTGTGAGAGTTTGGCGCTGCGAATATGAATATATAGTGTTAAGCATATGGGAGTTGGATCAATGGTTACAACAATGAAAGAAAATTTGCCGGTAAGAATATTCACTAAAATTCATAAATTAAAAACTTTTGTGGAGGAATCCTGTTGTCTAGATTCAAAATGCCAGCCACTCTAAAATTTCAAACTGCTATATCTCAGTCATTTTTTAAGATAGAGGCAAAACAAAAAATGCTCCGGAATCCCTGGATCAAAGTAGAGTATTTCACAGAAAAAAAAAAACTTTTAGGATTTTTTTTTGTACATCTTTTTGAATTTGAAGTCTTTAAGTGGCTATCACAGTGCCCCCCTTCCTGCGGAATATCTCCAAATTAAACTGGGACCTGCAGGACATAGTCAAAAATATATACATAGAATTTGGTTAAATTTTATTTATAACATACACTTTTCGACGATACAATAATGAAAAGAGAACAAAAATCGCTATCACAGCGCCCCTCCCGGAAGAATATCACGAAATTCAAGTGGGACCTGCTGGCCATAGCCAAAAACCTATAAATGAAATTTGGTTCCATTCAATTCGTATCTTCATACACTTTTCGATGATACAACGAGCACATAGACGCACGGACTGACAGACATTTTGTACAAACATGTTTTCGGAATATCCGATCCCTAAAACGTGTAAATCTGACGAAAACCGGAAGTCAGAAAAAGTTCGATTACAATACTTTCTTCTGTTATAGATAGAAGAAAGTAATAAGCTACATGCGAAACAAGTAATATAAAAAAAAATTAAGTCGATTCCTACTTTTTAATCATAAATATATAAAATAGACCCGCGCAGCATTAATGTCCCACGTTATCTTTAATGAACATTATTTTATAATCATCGTTGCGGTATTTTATTTTGTGTTGGCATCACTAATTTGAGATAAATCTTTCATTTCATTTATGAAAACAATGGGAGAAATTTTTTTCTCCCATATAAAAATTAAGATTAATTAATTAAATTAAATTAATGAATTAATATTTGAAAAAACTGTATTAACATCAATTGTCATCCAGTACAAGTTTAAAAAAAATTATTTGAACTTGAATGGATGAATAGAAAATCTTTTATTAACGATTGAAAATTCCAAGATATATATAGAGAGAGTGTGAGCTAATAGTAGGAATTTAAAAAAGACTATGGCTACAACATTCACTTCACCATACTAAGAAGTGCTAATATGAAAGTTTTTTTTCAGTCTGAGCTAGAGTTGCAAAGGCCAGAATAAACCCGGTTTAAACCTGGGAAAAAACAGGGTTTTTTGGAAATAAACCGGATTTTTTGGGAATAAACCAGGTCTTTTGGCAATAAACCTGGGAATAAACCAGGTCTATTGGAAATAAACCTGGGAATAAACCTGTTCTTTGCAACTCTAGTCTGAGCACTGCCTGGTGTATGAATGGTATCAACCAACTATGTTTCTACGACAGATTTAGTCGGTCTGTCTCACATACAAAAGCAACATTCTGGATATTGGACCAACCATCTAATCCAAAACTATCGCATTTGTAGACTGAATGATGGCACTTTTAGTGATTTACTCATTAACTGATTACTGTTGCAAACGTAGTACACTCATTGACTTGCGATCAAATTTTTAAACAACATTACGGAAATGAATTGTTAAACCAGAAATGCTCTTTTTGTGCGATATTTTCTTTTTGGGTATTTATCTGGCATATACATACTTTTATTTTATTCATGAATGAGATGAAGAAGAAATTTGTTTCATATCATGTACCAATAATATTGTGGTATGAGAAATGGAAGGTAAATTAAATAATCTGAAACAAAAAAGTGTGTATTTTTTTTCATAAAATATGCCTTTATGTAATTCATGTGTAAACATGCTCAAGGATAAAATAAACGTAATATATTTTGAGCTCTTTTTACTGAATAGATTCGAAAAATGAAAATATAAAACAATCGATATAATAGATTGAATATGAATATAATTCAATATATTAAATGAATTGAATAAATATGAATATAATTCAATATATTAAATGAATTGAATAAATATGAATATAATTCAATATATTAAATGAATTGAATAAATATGCACGGATTTTGTTTTAAAATATTTCGTATAGTATGAAATATGGTTGAACAATTGTGAAATTGAAAAAAAAATGCAATTTTTTCTTTTAACATAATCCTGAGAAATTGTTTGCATATAACGATATCTGGCACCATGACCTCAATCTAAAAATTTTAATATCGATCTCTTTAATATTTTAATTATAGTCTAATTTATAAACGAAAACATTAAAATGTGATAAATTACAATCAATGTACTGTTTTTTTTTAATATATATATTCTTATATATACATAAACTACAACTGAAAATCTGGGTAACTTTGTCATCACTTTTTACTATAACATAAACGTTTTCTGGAGTAGGAGTGTTTAGTATTTCAACTTACATCGTAAAACTTTTTTTCAGGCAACATTAACAAAATGTTATGTTTCGAACAAAATAGAAACTACAAATATCTACTGTAATTTCTATTACTGCCTCATGATAAAATATATTTCTGTACGTTTCTCTTGCTCTAATAATTTTGAAGTGAAATTTACATGAGCATGAGATTAGAGTTTGCGCGTTAAACAAAACAAAAGTTGCGGCCATATTCTAGATTGATTACGTGTACTGATGCGTTATACCGATGTGTGATCGAACTGTGTTATTAAAATTTTTCAACCAAAACGTTGATAATACTACAAAAATTAAATACTAGTGTTTGAGTAATGGCCACAATAAGTGTATTTAAATTTACTTTAATATGTCTTTTTAATCGAGTCACAAACACCCTCTGTCTAATTAAGATCATCTTTCATTTTATTGTCACTGACATCTTCTTATTTTTTTATCCCTTTCACTTATTCATATTATAAAATGCATTGGTTAAAATTAATGGAAAATATTTTTCTTTGTCAGAAAGAAACAAAATGTCATCAAATATCATACTTTATGGAATAAATATGTTTCATTTATGGTAGTTATCTTATTTTGCCCTATCAAGCAGATGTACGATCAAATCAAAGTAATGATTATAATCAAACAATAAATAATATTAAAATTTTATTAAATTTATCAAAAGAGTCTTTCTTGTACGTACTCCTGAAGCGAATTTGTGTTGTGGTGACAACTTTTGTTTCGAAGAACCATAATAAATACGGACATTGCTTTCTCTTATGCACTCTCGCCATTTTGAATTCTCACGTCTCAGCCTTCCACAATGCGATGTCGCTGCGGTTACAGCATAAACTGACGGAGAGTGCTTAACTTTGTTTGTATTAATTATTAAAAAAACTTTTTGAATTGTACTTTACGAATATGTAATAATGTTTTTTGTCATGTTCTTAAGTAAAAAATTATGAGGTAAAAAAAAAAAAAAACGACAATAATTTCTAGACATTCTGTAAGAACTGTATCGATTTTTTAAAATTCTGATTGAATTTTAGAAATTTATTTCGTAATTATATTATTTTAAACAAGCGTCCGACTTAAACACTTATTTTCACGCAATCTCATTTCTCTTGGAATTCAAATATTACATTTAATAAGCATACTTGACCTAAATCATGAAATTATAACAGCATAATAATTCACAAAACGTAATAATTAAATCTGTCGCTCTCAAATAAATTTTTATTTCACTTTCTCTAGTATTGACTATCACAGATAATTTTATCTGTCTAAATCCCTACGCCAAATTAACATTCGATCGAAGCTTAAGTGGGAATAGTAATCAATAGTTAAACACAATCTGCCGCGCATATTCAGTTGCCAAGATTCAAGCCTGTTGACTTTAGCCTGTCTTCTTTATTTAACAGAAAGATGCAAGGAATTAATATTTCGAAAGTTTATTGAAGATTATTGGGGTATCAGTGAGGGAACAGTTACATATTTACGAGCTAGTCGCTACTTCTTTACTGGAACCAATCTTGAACTATTTTTAACTCAGTATAAAGTGGCAACACGGCTGAATTTATCTCCTTCACGCCACATGATTAAGTGATATGAAGCGAATAATCAATGACTAAATAAAAGTGCAACTATAAAGAAGTTAAGAAATTAATATTTTTGATTGCAATTTAACTTTATAAGAGATAATAAAAATGTGTATATTGTTTGAAATTTTAAATTAGGGTTTTAGTGAATATTTAATTTTTTTTTTTTAGTTTTAGTTTTAAGTACATCAACTGACCGTTGTATACATTTCCACTGCGCGTATAGTTGTAACAGTGTTTAAAAAATGAGTATATTACAAATGAAAATAACTTATTTGTAAATAATGATTGGAGGAAATGCTTTAAACATAATACAGAACAAAGATTACAGTTTTGATTTCGTGGGTGGCATCAGCATATCTGTGTACTATGTGTGAATGGCATAAAGTGTTTAAACATTACTCCTTTATGACAGAGACATGGAATTTTCAAACATTATTATATAGACATGGAATTTTCAAACATTATTATATTTTATTCAAATTATTATTACCGAAAGTTATAGTAAGAAAACTCAATTTTTGATGCGGCCAATTTAGAAATTATGTATTTCAGGATGGACATTTTAGAAATAGAAAATATTGCACTGTACAAGAACAAAAATTCAAATTTTTTAACTATTTGAGTACTTCTACAAAAGTTAGAGAGCAAAGAGAAAGGAGTAAGAATATTTTAAGCGGTAGTCTTTTCAGATAAAAAGAGTTATTTAAAACCAGTTCATTCACTTGATAGCCATGCGTGAACATTATAACTTTTATTTCATGTCCCAAAAACTTACATTTTTTGCACAATTTTTCTAAAAATATATATTTTTTATAAAGGTACAGTCAGTACAAAAAAAAAGTACACCAGCTTTTATTTGAAGACTGTTTAGACTTGGAAATTGTCTTCCTTCAGAATATACATGATTGGAAGTCGTCTACATATTAACAATTGTAGCAACTTCGATTTTTTCACATGATAAACCCTCTTTTGACGCTTTATTTGTGTATCTTCGATCAAATCAGACCGGAAAAGCATATAGTATATGGGTTTTTTTTTAAAGTCTACATAGAGTTAGAATAGGTTAAAAATTTTAGGATGCTAATGTTAAATTCACGTAACAAACTTTATATCTTCCGAAAAGAAATCCGATTTAATTTTTTTGATTTCAGTGAGGTACTTTGAATGGTCCAAGCATATTCCGCTTTTTTACTCAAAAGCATAATTTTAATAATGAAAATTATTAAGAAATTCATATTAAAAAATTATGAATTATGACCTATATCATTTTTTTCATAAATGGAATGGGCATCTTCAAACACATGGGTGTGTAAGTTTACAGTTCATTCTAAACATTATCTTTCGAGATACAGCAAAATTTTACTTTTCGAAGACCTAAAGGGACCATATTCTTCTACCAATCAATCACATGTAAGAAAATAGAAAACCGCCAGCAAATAATTTATCTGAAACATCTTTTTAAGTAAAATTTGAAAAATAGAAATTTCTTTTTGTTTATTTTATATATATCAACTGACTCTACAATTTCACTTGTTTCACCATGGAAGTTTTTCCTTTGAGATTCTAATTTAATTTTTCTAAATTTGTGGTTAATACTTTTGTTTTATAACTCTATGAAGATTAAATAAAAAACATATAAACTATACCTTTTTCCTAGCTGCCTTGATTCAAGGAACTCAAATATGGTGTCAAAAGTAGCTGTTACTATTTGATGTTCGATCAATATTTAAATTCCTAGTCTAGTGACACATTTGGTGACACATAAAGGACAAGAATAATAAAATAAGGTGTATTAGGTTTTTTTTTTCATATCGACTGTACATTAAATGCTTCTACATTAATAATTCCCACATTTTGCAGCTATCCACTATTTATATTACATATTAAAATTGAGTATGTAGTCAGTTAATAACAATTTATATAAAGTAAAAAAAAAAAAAAAAAAAAAAAAAAAAAAGCATTATGAAAGAGATTTTGTGATGGTTCGATTCTAAGTGGCGGATCTAATTCGCAGTCGGGGTTAATCCGACTTTACCCACACCTGATACAATCCATGGTCCGGTCAGGTTGATTATAATTGTTTCATGTTGAGTTTTGATTCTTGCGGGTTTAGTTCGATTTTTAAGACCTGAATATTGTTTCAGCTGAAAAACGACACATTTGAATACGAATGACTCTTTACGTGTTCATTTTTCAATATAAAAGATAAGAATTAATATTAGATGTATGATTACAGATTATTTTTCCAAATTTTCATTAAATTGGAGATCAGTTTTCTTTGATTGTGGGCTTTGGATCGAGTTCGGGTTGAAGCATTTCGGGTTCAAGTCGGGTTGCGGGACGACAACTTCCTTTTTGGTCGGGTTCGGGTCAGATTGCAAATTGGTTCTAAATAGAATGCGTTTGTTCGAATCAGTTTGCGGACTTTAAACAGAATTAGCAGTTTCAGGTCGGGTATGACCTCACAAGTGCAGTACTCTAGTTTAGGGCTATTTACTTCAAATATTAAAATGAGTTTAAAATCTCTTTTGATTGTGGGCTTTGGGTCGAGTTCGGGTTGAGTCGAGTTGTGTGTCGACAACTCTAGTTTAGGGCTATTTACTTCAAATATTAAAATGAGTTTAAAATCTTCTCTGAGTCTTTTATCAAAATTATTCTGTTTTTAGGTAGATACTGAAAGGTACCTCTGCCTTGAATGAAACCGTAAGCTTATTGGTTCTTGTAATTTATAACTTGAAATTATAGATAATATTTTCTCTTTACTTTTAGCTTGATTTAGATTATTTAAATAAAAAAGTCTTGCATACAATTTTTGTTTATGTTTAATTTAATTTTCACACATGATGAAAAAAGATTTATATAACAGAAAGTACTATATCAGAAAGTAATTATTCAACATTTAATTTAAAGATTACTTAATTATAATGAACTGAAAAATTATTGGTAATAAAACTGAAAAACAAAAATCTAATGACGTGAAATGAATTAAATTTTTTATATAATTTATTAAATTTTTGCATCATTAATCAAAAAAGTTTATTTTACGAAATATTACTTAATGAATATACATTTTTTTTCGCTTCTAACTTCAATTCCCTCTACTTAAAAAAAAAATTAAGACTATTTCTTAGGTTTATTAAAATTTCTGAATACGTCATGAAAGGAACTAGGGCTTCGAAAAATTAATACATCAAACGCAGATTTTAATATATATGTTCAAAAGAACAGACGTCGACAAGAATTTAAGCAAGTTTTCTTTCGGATCAATAATAACACAAGCAAGTATCATGCATATTTTAGCTGTTTCTATCTTTGTAACATGAAAGATTTTCCTCCGTTTCTTTGTACAACACATTCCTGGAAGGAGAAGCTGTTCTTAAATTTAGACCTAATTAACTGAAGTTCGAAACTGGAAAGACAACACAGCAATCGATTATTAAGCGAACTCTTCCTGGCTATGATCGCGTTCTCTTTTGACTTTGGTGTTGTCTTCTTTATTAAACAGAATGAAGTAAGAATTTAATATTTATGCAACTAATTTGAAAATGTTGTTTCGAATTTGAGGGAGTCGTATAAATATTGCGATTGCTTCGAAAGTAAGTTGTAACAAGTTGGAAATTGTACGTCAAACGTGACAAATGAGGTGCGTTCGTACTATAGCTAGTTATATAAATATTCAGATCTTGGTGATTTTTAATTCTGTGAAATGAATTATATCGTCTGCAGATTAATTTCTGTAATAAAATAAGTATCTCGGTCGCTTGACGATTAAACCTCGGAAGCTCCTATAACAAAAAAAACACCGATTTTTTTGAAAAAAATTCAAATTTCATAATAAATATTTTTATTAATATTTCCTAAAGTTTTGATTCGATTTTCATAAAATTTGAAGTGGCTCGACAAAATTTGGCAAAGATAATATATCTTAAATTTCAAACCATTCGGTTGGGTAGTTTTTTCGTTGTTATATGCGGACGGACGGACAGACAGACGGACGGACAAACGGACGGACCAAGCGACGACAATAGGTGCTACGTATTTATATAATTACGAACGCACCTAAAAAGGAAAGCTAATTACACAGTCATTTTTCCTATGACTTTTCATGCATTGTGTGTTATTATTTCAGTATATATTTCCTATATTTATTTTATGTATATTGTAATGCATTGTAATGTATTAAAAGATAATGATAAGAAGCAACAACGCTACTATTGTGTTCAACGTTTTCGAATGACTAGATGTATATGCTATGTCATTCAGAATTTTTAACACCACGTTTTTAATCATTTTGACCAGACGACGACAATAGGTGCTACGTATTTATATAATTACGAACGCACCTAAAAATGAGGATGAGCTTTTAAATATTTGAATGTAGTTATGAAATTCTATGTATGTATCTGTATCAATAAAATGAAAAAAAAGAGAGAGACAGAGAGAGAGGAGAGAGACAGAGAGAGAGGAGAGAGACAGAGAGAGAGGGGAGAGAGAGGGGAGAGAGGGGGGAGAGAGGGGAGAGAGAGAGAGAGAGAGAGAGAGAGAGAGAGAGAGAGAGAGAGAGAGAGAGAGAGAGAGAGAGAGAGAGAGAGAGAGAGAGAGAGATGTCTCTGGATCTAAAAGCAGGTTTTCAAAATTTTAATATAACCTTATCCCAGTTAATAACGATTCCTAAAAGCGTTCCTTTATTTTCAGTAACCTCAGAAACTAATAGATTTACGAGATTTAATTTCTCAGAATGGAATATCGGTTTTTCGGATGTTATTAATTCTCAAGTAAGCATTTTCATATTCAATAAACATGTTCAGACAAACATACTAAATTGTCAGCATTAACACTAACATTAAAATTGACATTATTTTGTCATTTTTACAGGTGTAAATTCTTTTATGCAGCTGAAAATGCTTATTTGAGAATAGATGGTATCCGAAAACCGATATTCCGTGTGCGGTAGTTGGTTTATACATTGTAAAAACTACTCGGAAACGTTTGCGAAAATTACGGGCAACAAAAGAAACGTTTGTTTCAGACTTGCTTCTTTAAATCTTGGAAATGTATTGGTTTCTGAGGTTTCTAAAGATTTTTGAAATAGTTAGTAACTTGGAAGAAGCTCATTCGTAAACGTTCTTGCTAGATTAAGAAACATTTATTTTACAGTGTATCTAAAGCAATGTTAAGTAGATATAAAAGTGACAAACAGATAAATGTTGTAAATAAGAGCAAAGAAAAACAATCTTTACGCACTTTAATTTCATCTAGTATACTTCTTTTAATTCCTAAAAGGCGTAAAATAAAAACATTTTAAGTAGTAAAATAAGTTTTATTAGACTGTTGACATGTTTCGGCTCCATTGGAACCATTATCAAATCAAATAAGAATATTCTATAATTTTTTTGCATATATATAACCGTACACTTTCGATTTCAGACATTATGTCGAATATCTACTGAAATTCGTGAGGAAATGCCCGAAATGCCCTTGAACTTTGAGGATGTAAAGAACATGCTGGACTTCATGTTTTTCAGTGAAGATTTAGTCCCGAGGACAATTAGGGGGGTAATAATAAATTTAATAATAAAATCATATTTGCGTTTTCCCAAGAAACAGAAAATTCTCAAAATGATCACTGTAGCAAATGACTATGTAGGTCTTATTCAACGTTTTTGTGCATTTGTGTAAGAATAGCGCGCATATTCTTGAAAATGTTAACGTTTCTATGAAAAATTCAAATGTTTTTTTCTATAGCATGCACAGTTTTCAACCGAATTTAACGCCGCTTTCCAAAAACTTGACAGAGAACAGTAGAAATAGTTTACTGCAATTAAAATATTAATATATTGAATATTTGATGAGATATGGGTATTTGTATGAAATAAATTTTAACTGCGTATGCGCGAATT
This sequence comes from Maratus michaelseni, assembly GCA_963931845.1. Lineage (NCBI taxonomy): Eukaryota > Metazoa > Arthropoda > Arachnida > Araneae > Salticidae > Maratus > Maratus michaelseni. The sequence continues at coordinate 207,468,812 of OZ007588.1, forward strand.
ACAGCAAAGATTTTTTTGTCATGATTTGGTAGTCAATACTATAGAGCAACTCATATAAAAAGACCAGTCAGATATCGTGATAACTCAAAACGACACAGGCAATACAGTAAGCTAATTGATAAATTGTGGAGGAAATCTCATGGGATTCCCTCAATTTATTTCTTCAATTTATTTCCTCGAATTTCATTTATTCTTAAACTTAAAATGTATCGTAGGAGTGGAGTGTATATAAAAAGATAATACATAACTTAAATAACATTAATTGGTCTGTATAATTATTTATCCAGAGTTCAGATTCGCGACTGAAGTAAGACGAATACACGAAAATAAAATGTGCATTTTATATTTTTCGCTACTTAAGTTGTTTTTGTACTTTGAAAATTATAATGAAAATTATAAATGTACTTTGCAAAGATGTACAATGGAAAAAAGTGTTTGAAAAAAGGATGCATGAATGGAAGTAATAGTAATATTATTTAAAGTATTAATGCATTTTACTTTTATATTTTAATGTATTTTTTATGTATTAATACTTTTATGCTTTACTTGTTTTGTTACCAATACAATTTTTTAAGTTAGATATTTTATACAAGGAAAACACAACTCGAAACAAAACTACTAAAAACATATACTTTTTAATTTATTGCTTTCAACGTATATTTGTTACATATAATTTATATCCATTTCTTAACCGCATACAAATACAACCGCAGTTAAACTTCGATTCATTTATTTTGAATTATACTGTACAGGATCTCATTTAGTTCAACATTTATCTCTAAAATGAATCATAAAACCGTCCGGGAAAATTTATAGACAGACATTAGATATCAAATAATTCCAGTCTCTCAAATTAATAATATCAACTCTCAAATAAGACGCATTCTCATCAATCTTCATTACGAGTTAGAAATTAAAACATTTAAATGCAGCCTTTGGCATACACATCTCACAGAGTGCCGTATTCCCATAGCAGAATCTTTAACTCCTACTTCTGCAAAATTAATTCCAAATACCTTTTGAGAAGTTTTACTTTAAATATAATCAAAACGAACCCTTACACTAAATATCTCCAGGAATTATTTAAATACGACTACGGCGCTTAAATCGAGAAGCTTTTCCCATGGGAACTGGCTCTTTGAAAGTCTTAACATAACCATCTACGAGTGCGCTACAGGTAGCATATGGCGGAAATTCGGAATATAATAAGGGAAGGGTTAAATCAGTAGGGAACTTACCGAATTCGGAAATTTATTTGATCCGACTGAATTGCGTAAAGAGAGGTTTTGAGCTACGAGAAATGTTTCAGAGTAGTGGTTTTATTTCCAGACCTCGATTCAATGGTTTTGAACCAATAATATTTACTATATTTTTCACACTCATTTATTTGGCTTAACTTGGTTCATGTGTGTAAAGATGGAATTCTGTAATTCATTTTTCCTCCCACTTCCTGACGTGCTAGAGTTATAAAAAATTATGTACAAAGGTGTGTTTCAAATGATAATACAACATTTTAATATTTTTAGAATTTAACTGTAAATTAATAAATTAATTTTGAAGCATTTTTCTGCTAGCCGGACGCAGATCATAATTCGCCAAATATTATTTGTGGTTACAACTGTATAAGAGTTACAAAAACAATGGCGTTAATTGAACGCCAAACCAAACTCGCTAAAATAGGTCAACTGCAACAATGAAATATTTTAAACATATATGTATATAGTGTAATAGTTTTTTTTTAAATACCCTTTTATTTCAATTAGACATATTATTTAATAATCTTAGAAATATCGTCACGCAGCATTTTTAATATAACGTCGTTTTTTCACATAGGTATTCAAAAGTTCAGTATCAACTAGTAAGTATGTATGTTAAGTTTTATATAAATATAATCTGATAGAAATATTTACGTATCTTTCAGATTTTTAAAACACTACTAAATCTCGTTGTTAGTTAAAAACTTGCGGTGCAAGAATTCTATTGCTGTGCCTGTTAGTTTTAGGCTTGTGATTAAAAATAAGAAAGGCCAATTTTATTATTAATTATGAGATATTGCAATAGCATATCATGCGCCTGTTTCAAATTCAATTTTTTTTTCATAATAATATATATTTTTAAATATTTAAATGAACTTTTGCTACCTCAGTTGATTTTTAATTTCCTTATCATTAAAAGTACTTTAGTTATTTAATTAATTTGTTTTATTTATTTATTTCTACTCTGTTTGACAATAGATATTTTTACATTTTACAATTTACATATACTTGATATTTCTTTTCTAAATATGACACAAATAAAACGATCAATTTCATGCGAAAAAAATCTGATGCATGAGAGAATCAGTATTATTTTTAAATACATCAGAGCATTTGGATTTGATGTCCTTTAAAATAAAAATTGTCAACAAAAATAGGAACAAACAAGATGTACCTAGTCTTCAGTTGTCTTTATAACTCAAAAATATAAATTAGTAGTGAACGATATTGTTTTCGCATTATGACTTAATTACAACATTTATTCACTTTATTACATCATTTATAATTTACATATACTTAATATTTATTTTTTTAGATACATTACAAATATAACTGTTAGTTTCATACGAAAAAAACTGAGGCATGAGAGCATCAGTATTGTTTTTAACCATATAAGAACTTTTGGTTTTGATGTTCTGTAAAGGAAAAATTGTCAACAAAACTAGAAAAGAACACTATGTACCAGGTCTCCAATTGCCTTTATAATTCAAAAATATAAATTAGCAGTGATCGATATTGTTTTTGTATTATGAAATGTCGATTACAACATTTTATAATTTAGATATACTTAATATTTCTTTTTTTTTAGATACATTGCAAGTATAACTGTCAATTTCATGTGAAAAGAACGGATGCATGAGAACATCAGTATTATTTTTAAATACATCAGAACTTTTGGTTTTGATGCCCTGTAAAATAAAAATTGTCAACAAAAATAGAAAAGAACACTATGTACCAGGTCTTCAATTGCCTTTATAACTCAAAAATATAAATCCTGGTTTTCTATTTATTTTCAACACACAAAATATCAAATGATTGCGGTCAAGAAAAGTCTCGTAATCCGGTGACCACATGTTCCTTTATGCGCATAAATGGACTCAGAAAGGACATTTCTATTTCTTGTTCCCTGATTCAATGCCTTTTCTTATGGAATTTAAAGAAAATTCACTTTCGGTAAATCTATTCTGTGTTTTATGTATACACTTCAGAAGAAGGAAACAGAAAGTATTCAATTTTTCTCTTTATCCCTCCCTCTGTTGTTGTCTTGTATTATTTTTTACTCTGTACCGATGTTTGTTTTACTCTTATGGTTCCAAAAATTTTGCTATTAAAATATTCTCTTTAACAATTTATCCTTTTGTGGTATACGATTGATTTATAGCTTCAAGAACTCTCTTTTTTAAAATATCGTCTGTGAAAAATAACAAAGAAATTTATTTTTTAGTTTCTGTAGAAACGATATGTTAAACTAAAATTTATCTATAGCAAATTTAAGAAATAAGATTTTAAGGATTTAACAATGAAAGTCTCAAAATTATCAGACTTTTAATAGAGTTTGAGAGACTCTGTTTTTTATTTAATTTTTATTAGGTTAATTTTCTATTTAATTTTAAGATTATAGCTTCCAGAACTCTCTTTTTAAAATATCGTCTGTAAAAAATAACAAATAAATTTATTTTTTAGTTTCTATTAAAGTATCTAGTATAAACGATATGTTAAACTAAAATTAATCTATAGAAAATTTAAGAAATAAGATTTTAAGAATTTAACAATGAAAGTCTCAAAATTATCAGACTTTTAAAATAGTTTGAGAGACTCTGTTTTTTATTTAATTTTTATGAGGTTAATTTTATGTTTAATTTTAAGATTATAGCTTCAAGAACTCTCTTTTTAAAATATCGGCTGTAAAAAATAACAAAGAAATTTATTTTTTAGTTTCTATTAAAGTTATCTAGTATAAGCGATATGTTAAACTAAAATTAGTCTATAGCAAATTTAAGAAATAAGAATTTAAGAATTTAAAAATTTAAAAATGAAATTATCAGAATTATCAGACTTTTAATAGAGTATGAGAGACTCTGTTTTTATTTAATTTTTACGAGGCTAATCCTCTGTTTAATTTTAAATGGATTAAATAATGTTCAGCATGTAAAAAATGAAGAAAACCAGTAGCCAAAAAAATATTTAGACAGGTCACCATTTTGTGTCTCTTTAATTATAAAACATGCAATGCAATTTAATTTTTTCTTAAAAGGGAATATTCATTAAATATCGGATGAAAATATTTTAATACTGGAAATAGCGATTCACATTTTTCTTACAAAGAAAACGTCTAAAATGCACTTCGTAAGTTATTTTAGTCAATCTTAATACACCACAAAATTAGCATTCAGTATAACTTAAATATACTATTCGCGAATTTACAAGTTTATAAGTGAGAGAGAACTAACTATATTTATGTGAAACAATATAACTGAATAAACGAAATTGAACAATTGCATTCATTATAGCAGATCAAAAGATGCCAAACTAAGAACTCGGTTGAATAACTTCGAACAAAAGAACACTCACTTACAAGTTGTGAAATTATCAATATGCTTTGAAAGTCTTCCGAAGAATCACCGCGAGAATAATACAGATTTTCATAAAAAATAATAGTGGACATCTGAATTAGAAAATTAAAATTAAAATAAAGGGTACGAAAATCAATGAAATCGATTTTAATTTCCCTAGCTCGTCTTGGGGTAATTTTTTGCAGATCTTCCTATTTTTGGAGCATTTTTTACGTGCGTTCGTAATTATATAAATACGTAGCACCTATTGTCGTCGTCTGGTCTTTCCGTCTGCCTGTCCGTCCGTCCGTCTGTTCGTCCGCCCGCATATAACAACGCAAAAACTATCCAACCGAATAGTTTGAAATTTAAAATATATTATCTTTGCAGAATTTTGTCGAGACATTTCAAATTTTATGAAAATCGAATCAAAACTTTAGAAAATATTAATAAAAACATTTATTAAGAAATTTGATTTTTTTTTTAAATACGGTGCTTTCTTGTTACAGGAGCTTCCGAGGTTTAATCGTCAAGCGACCGAGATACTTATTTTATTACACAAATTAATCTGCAGACGATATAATTCATTTCACAGAATTAAAAATCATCAAGATCTGAATATTTATATAACTAGCTACAGTACGAACGCACCTCATTTGTTACGTTCGACGTACAATTTCCAACTTGTTTATAAATTAAAATGAAACTATTTTTTGTTTCTCACCCAGTCTAATAATTCACAAAAATGTCAAGTTCTTGCAACGTTTCGTTGCGGCGTTATTGCGTTTTTACAATGTACGGATATACAATCTTCGTAATCTGAGCTGAAATAAAAAGAAATTTGTGTTTGATCTCGACAGAAACTTCATTCATATTAAACAAAAACTTCAACTAGAGAAAGAAATATACGACAATGCTTAAATTTATTAATACATGCATCGGAGGAATTGTTTAAAAAAGAAAAATGTATATAAATCATGTAACTCCGCTGAAAATAATCGTACAGTTACAAAATTTAAAAATCAAAAGTAAAAACTAAAATATAATTCCGAGCATATTCTGATGCAACATGCAACGTATTGCTTAACGAATTTAAGTTTACTTTATATTAATTTTATAGACCGGGAGGCTGCAGCACAGACAATCACTTCATCGAGTTCACGGTTGAAATTCCAGAATTAGTTAAAACTCGATTCGTATATTAAAACGCAATCGGTCTGCCAAGTCATATCTTGGAAAACACCTTAGAACCCGATTTTAGCGGTTGACTCGTAGGTTTACCATTGTGTTTTCCTGCACCCAAAGGTATGAAAACATGCAGGACTGGGAGCCGGAACACACAATGGTAAACCTTACGAGCCAACAGCTAAAATCGGGTTTTCGGGTGTTTTCCACCAAGATATGACTTGGCAGACCGATTGCGTTTTAATATGCGAATCAAGTTTTAACTAATTCTGGAATTTCAGCCGTGAACACGATGAGGTGGTCGTCTGTGCTGCCGCCTCCCGGTCTATTAAGTACAACATAAAATTAAAATATGTCTTTTCGTTGACAGATTTGTAGATTTGTATGCCAAGTGTGGTATATTATTGCTAATCTGTTCTCGTGTTCATTTGCTTTTTCCCTTTATAATTTGTTCTGAGCAATCAATTGACAATTGTGGTAACTTTGACGCTAGGAACATTACATTATTATAGCAAACAGATGCTCGTTGTTCAGATAGATTAAAAAAAAAATCAATGCTTGAAAATAATTTAAAAGTCATGAAAAGTTGCTAACTTGAGCTAGAATTTTGAAACAAATTTCATTCAAAAGTACACCTGTTTTCCTATTCCATAATTTAAAAATTAAAATTAGCATGATTTATATATAGAAACGATGTATAAACGGAAAAATTAGCAACCGGTTTTTGGCAACTATCCAAAAATCTTCAAGGACGACAGAAAAGTCCACAGTGAATGAAGTAGGATTTTTTCGCTAAAAATTTGTTCGCATAAAAAAGATGTAAAAGGACAGTGTATGGAAATTTGAGACACAAATTTCGAACCGTAACGTAAATAAAACAAGAACGAAAAATTATGCGTCAAGCATAGATTATGAAACACTTTCCAACACAGCCAGGAAACTGTAAAGAAACTTCACCGTTAAATAAGGTGAAAGAAGATGTGTAAGTAAACAGTTTAGAAAACATATACTACATTGAAAAATACAGTTTTCGAAATTACCTTCCAGTGTCAAAAAAGTAGTCGAATTATTTTGTGCAGCCCTGTATATGATCAATAGATGTGGATATATGCCATGAAAAATTTAGTTCTTTTAGAATATTCACATTTAGCAATTTTCGTCAATCGATGGAAATGCACTCGAAATCTTTTGTACAGCCCTGTATATTATCTGAAGGCTTTTCTACACACCACATATTAAACAAAAAGGCAACTTAAAACTCACTCGCACCAATTACCAACCGTAAACGACAATGTATCTTTTTCTTTGCGTATCCCTGTATATAAATTTATTTATATTCCACAAACTTCTATTAGTCTACTAAATATAGTTCAGCAGGAAAATCGTAACATAATTAAAAAGTACCCTTAAGCACTGCAATCCCATAGTCTGTAATACTTACGGATTCCCTTGCGTTGCCCTGTATATGAACAACCGAGTTTATAAATACGCACGTACTATAAAAAATTTTAGTTAAACTTAAAAACGCAAACCAAAGTTGAAAACGCACTTATCACACAGACTGTAAATATCGCACATGTACTGTAGCCGATATCTTTTGTGTGCCCCTGTAAATAAACACAATGCACATCACACTTTAAAAAGAGCAATTTATAGTACACCTCAGTAATGCATATAATTTTCATTATGTTTGAAATAATGAAATCTCGCTAAATTACCCTGAAATTATTAATACTTTGCACCCCATATTCTACAAAAAGCATGTTTTAATACTCTTCATAATTATATATCAATTCCATCATTTTTCAAATAGCGTAACATCATCAAAAAGCACTTGAAACGATTCTTTCCCATTGACTGTAATGTAATGGAATACCTTTGACTGTCCCTGCAGAAAAACTATAAGTGCTACACACTTCAGTTGAAATAGGGAACATGCTATAGTAAACGACAATAACATACAAAAATTTCAGGGCGATCCGAGCATATATTTATGGGAAATAGAGCACGGTCAGACGGCCAGACAAACCGAATTCATAAACACTTTTCGACTAGGTTGGAAAGTGTTAAAAAAGGTCCATTTCGTGCCAAACTAAATGTTCAAGCTTAATTCAAGCTTAATGTCAACATTTCCGTTTTAATAAAAGTAATAAACAGTCGTCATTAAAACTAAGAAAAAATTACACTTTTTTCCTTTCGTAAACATGTGAAATATGAGTGTAGAGCAATTAAAATCTCTACGCTAAGATTATTTATCATGTGTCATACATAGATATAACTTATCAGCTAGAAAAATTTGGATTTAGATGATATCTCACAAATTTGTTTCGCATATCTCTCAAGAACGTCTATTTATGAATTTGTTATTTTAAGCACATTTGTTCTATGGAACAGCTCGCACGAAATGTTTTCCTCGCTTGTCAAAATAATTCGTTGAAATCTGTAAAATTTCTGCCAGACCGTGATGTATGCATTGAGGCCAGTACCAGGTTTCAAACCAAGAAAGAAAAAAAAAAAAGAGAAACCCGTAATAAGGGCTAAAGAACGAAAACCAGTCGAAAAAAAAAGCATTTCAAAAACATGAGATGACTTGAGAAGCTCTACTTTTCTAAAAAACATAAACTTCAAAATGATCTATACCGGAAGCCATAGAAAAAAAGTTAAAAATCTAAGAAAATTCCACTGCATTTTGTTCACTGTTGAAAATATAAATAAATTGGGAGGCAGGCGAAAAAAAAGCGAAATAAATTGGAAGGGAAGAAACAGTTTATGGATCTGGCAACGAAGAAGGCGTGTTCTTTTTTTATCCAGAATCTCATTCGTCTTGTGTATTACAACAATGAAAACAAACGTTGAAGAATTTTCAAATTATTACGTCTAAGTCGGTGAAAAAAAATACTCAATCTTTTGCAAACTCTGATGAGACATTTCTTAGAAATACCATTTACTTTTATTTACTTTTTCGGAACAACCTAAAGAAAATTTCACTCTTCGTATCATTTTGACTGTAGAAAAAAAACCGACAAATACTGAAAACAAAAAAATTCTGAAATTTTAATTAATAATAACACTGGTCGACATTTTCAGAACAGATAAGTCAATGGATGCTTTAAAAATATTTTTATTGCTGAAAACGAAAATGTAATCAAAAATCCTCTATAAAATCACGTTTTCTAGTTGTGTAACTTTAAATATCTCTATTATGCCTTTTTTGCAATATAATAAAAACGATCTGCTATCTTAAAAAACAAAACAAAAAGTCACTGATACGGGACCAATAAATAATGAGAGTCCACTTGGCACCAAGAACAACGCTTGAAACAATTGGTCATCTTCGCTGAAATTACGTACTCTGTCAATACAGCTAAAGCCATTGACGGGTGCGGTTGTGTGTAGTAAACTATGCTAAATTCTGCGATCTGAGTAAGTGACCTATACTTCTTCCAGTTACGCAAGTTTAATGAATTTCATTTTGTACAATTTCTTAAACCAATAAACTTAGTCACTTTATAAATATTACAATTTTCCAACAATTTCTCAAGGTTCCGTAACACAGATGTGATATGTGGTGGAGAAAAAACACTACTCAAGTTCAGATTCAGTGCCGAGAAAAAGCATAAAATTCAATTATTGCGGTTTCTGTTCCGAAAATTATTAGTTGTAGATTAGTGTAATCTTTTAAAATCCTACATTTTTTTCTGACACAAAATGCAAATTATAAAATCGTGACAAACAAACTGCCGATATAAAAGTGTGACAAACAAACTGCCGATACATATTTTTTAAACCTAAAAAAGTTACTGGAATATTATTTTGCCCAAAAAAGTACGTCATTTTTAAATTCTCGAGTTATATTTTATGGCACCCAGCTTAACTGATTATACATGCTTATTCTTATAGGTGAATGTTTAAATTATTTTGTAATTTAATTCGAAAAGTGAGTGACAATTTATTATTATTACTATTATTATTATTATTATTTTGTGCCAACAAAAACATAGTATAATTGTTAAATGAAAAAAACAAATCTAAGGTTATTTTTTAACTTTCATAACGCAGGAGAAACTTTTGTGTCCAAAGCAAACATTTTTGCTGAGAAGTTAACTTAAAAGTTTGCCCTCATGCGATGATAGCTGTATTAACGATTGCAAACACGGAATTGTACGGGGTGGACCACAAATAGATTACGGAAAGTTTCGTGGACACATGATTATCAGTAAATTTTGTGAAACATGTGGTATGGTCTGATTGGTTAGAGAAACATGAGGTAGCGTGACCAAAAGCTCTCCAAGATTTTTTTTTCTTTTCTGGAACGCCATTGTATTTTCTGAAGATATTAAACTGATAACGCACCGGAAATAATTTTATATTTTATCATTTTGAAAAAAAACCTCATTGATTACTTGATTTAGATGTAGTTTTTGCAGTAAATCTGAATTACTATAATCTCAATTATTAACATAATCTTATTAGTATAATTTTAGTAGGTCATCAAGAAGGATAGAAATGAAAAGAAATTTAGCAATAATAAGAAATACACTGACAAATACAGGGTGTCTATAAATTATTTTCGGGTGTCCTTACCTCATAACTTTTGATTTAAGAACCTGACAAAAATAGGCACATATGTCATATACGCACCACGTTGGCGCGATTCCCCCCCCCCCCCCCCCGCCAATTTGGCGAAAACTGTTTGCTGTGTTTATTTACTTTTATTTTAATTCTATATATTAACTTTATTGTATATCAATATTTATTTATATCAAGCTATCATTTATTTATTTTTATTTCCTTTTTTAAATTAATAGAAGCTATTTCCTTTATTACGTTATTTTATTTTTATATTGAAATAAAAAATCACGTGCTATTATTGTATGCTATTTGTAACTAATATTCAAAAACAAACTTTTCGCGAAATTGGAATCGAGGGAAAAAATCGCGCCAACGTGGTGCGTATATGACATATGTGCCAAAAAATGTTATTTCATATTCTTAATGTACAACTCAAAAGCTTTTATAATAACAGAAACAAAGTTACATATGCATAAAGTTCCAACTCAAAATGGTAATAATCAAATAATAATTAATAATAAAAGCTTATTAAATTTATCAAAAAGTTATTAATGAATTGTGTAATATCTAACTTTTGGTCATAATTCATTAATAACTTTTATAATTTCGATAAAATTTTAATATTAATTATTATTTTATTATAATCATTATTTGATTAATAACATTTTGAGTTGCAACTTTACGCATTATATAACTTTGTTTGAGTTATTAAAAAAACTTTTTGCATAGTACTTTACGAATATGCAATAACATTTTTCGTCATGTTCTTCAATCAAAAGTTATGAAGTAAGAAAACCCCGACAATAATTTATGGACACTCTGTACTTGATTTAGAAACTTGCAATATTGGATGCAATAGAAAAAATAGATTGACAAAGCTATTACATAATAGAACTCTTTTCATTCATGCATATTGTGTGTATACTTTATTTTAGTGCACTTTAATTTAAATGAGTCAACAATTGTAGATAGTAAATTATTTTTTCAAAAACATATCCTTTATGACCAATCGTAAGACTTCCAATAACAGCTTGAAAATGCTCATCATATTGGCTTATAGAAAATGAAAAAGTATATATGCAATTCTTATTATAGAACACGATTATACTTGTCCCTATTCACGATTTATCTCTTAGAATATATATATTTTTTTAATTTAGTTTGAATGTCTTACATTTCCGTGCCATTAACATATATATATGTTTTCTTTGATACGAGTCTTAATCTTTTTTATGAGCCAAATACTCTAAAATTAAAATAAAATGTTTATAAAACAAAAAGGAATATAATATACATATATTCAGAATTCACCATAAATATTTTGGATTTATCCACCTTGCGTGTAATTTGAATGATAAATTTATCATACTATTAACCTTTAGTCAACTTCTCTTTTTTTATTTAAACAAACATGGTTCTTATATGTCGATTTCATGAATTAATCGTAAAACTTTGATTACATATACAAACAATAAAATAGCGTATTCACGTTGGATATTTCAAAATTACCCATTTTGTGTAGTGCTTAAATGAGTTATATATACGAGCTACAGAGATTCAGTCAATTTTTCTTTGAACAAACACGGTCTTTCTTATGAACCAATCGTAAGACTCCAATAACTGCTTCAAAATACTCATCATATTGGCTCCCATAAGGTGGAAAAAGAGACATGCAATCCGTCTATTACAGAACACGATTATACTTCCACAGTGTATTAAGCACCTTAAGCAATTGAGGAAATCCTGCCATATGCTCTGTTCTCACGTAGAAAAAAAAAAATAAACAAACTTTATCGGAATATTCCTGTGGGTTCCGAAGCTCTGGTATTGCAAGTTTTAATACTAAATCTAAGAAACGTAGTAAAAGAGTAAGTAGCTATATTTCTTTATACAGGATTTGAAATTGCACAAAACAGAAGTTCTAAACATAAAAGGGTTTGTTTTTGAGGTATCACCATTGAAAAAAAAATTAAAGGAAAATAAGTTTTCTGACCAGAAAATAAGATACGATTTGTGTGATTGATCTTTAAAGTAAGAATCAATTATTTATTTATTCTTAAATATAGTAAGATATACCAGATAGAAAAATAAACAATTATTAAATTTTATATCAACTTACTTTGCAAATAATTTCAATAAAAAGGCTGAATATTGTATTCTAGTTAAAGGTATCTTAGTGAATTAAAGAAATATTTTTAGAAATACTGGCTAGATATTATTTCCCTTTATTCATTAATTTCAAATTTGGAAAAGAGTGTATCTTAATTTGCATCAAAAAATCATAATATCTATTAAATATTCCACTCTGTAATAACTAATAAACATCCACTGACAAAAGCATAAAACATATTTTGTCTTATGCTGCTTTTTTTAACATAAAAAATGATAAAATGACAATATTCAAAATATGTATTTTAGTTTAAATTTAATAAACATTTATGCATTAAAATCAAAATAATTACAATTAACGCGAAATATAGTTGTTTTCTTATCATAATTATTTGAAAGAAAAACAAATTTATTATAGAAATGTATTTTACAGTGCTTAAAAATTTGATTTAAACTTCCTTAGTACAAATTTATAAAATAATAATAATAAAGAAAAAGAATAAGAAAAGATCTTACTACCTTTGATTTCATTATATTGTTTTAATACAAAATTTATTCAAGCAATAAGTAAGTACTCTCTATCAGAAATAAAATATAATCTTCGAGTACCTCTTAACTGATTAAATTATATAGGGTTGAAAATCAAAAGCATGACAAAAATTAATTAATAAGATTAATTAATTAATGCGAGATAAAAGTACATTAACTAATAAAAACCCGATCAATTAATTTCATGAAGAAAAATAGAAGAAAATTAATATTAATGTGGAAAAGTGTCTAGAAATTAAATTTTGAAAAAACTGGCAAATGGTGTTAAAAGCATATTGTTCGTTTTAATAAAACGATATCGTAAGAAGCGGTAAGATCTGTAAAAGAAGCAAAAGCAGCCATAGTACTTAAAATTAGATTTTTAGATTAATATCTATAAATAAAATTTGCAGAGAATGTATGGAATAAGATAAATTGTAGTATTTTATGCGCTTTAAAAAGATAATTAAGTATAAGATATTTTATGTACTTTCAAAAAATGAAATTGATTATGTCAACTGGTATGTAAACTAAAACAATAAATACTGTTTACTGGGTATAAAACAAATATCCGAAATTTGAAATTCAATAATTCATTTAAGGGAAAGTGTACCTTGGACCTACACAGTTTTTAGCTCTATCTAATGTATTTGTATAAAAGTAATCAATGTAGTTTCGAGATATTAAATGTCACTTAGCAGTTGGTCTCTTCAATATGTCAGCACATGTTGCAGAGAATTATAAAAGAAAAGATTTATTCATCAAAAAGTAAATTTTTTAAAGCTGCAACTTTTTATTTCATCTCGTTATCAACAGTTATTTGTTTTAAATTCAAAGTTATACATGAAAGAGTAGTTATCGTGCATTATGAACATGAGTTTCAAATCATGTTAAGCCTAACTGGAAAATGGCGAGAATTCATTATTTTTCAAGTCAAACAAGTGTTGTACCTTGAACCTAGCAATAGTGTTACCAAAGTACAATACAATTACATATTATTCTGTTAAAAATCCAACAAATGAAAATGTTATTACAAGAAAGTTTTCCCTCGTATTATGAATGGAAGGAATTCAAAACTGAACTCAATATATCAGGGTGGCTAGTGGTCAGGGAAAATTAAAGTAAAAAAAGTGATAAACGCCAGTATATTCTTATAGAAAAATTCAAATTGATTATTTGATCGAATAATTTTTTCTATAAGAATATACTGGTGTTATCGCTTTTTTTGACTGTATTTTTCCCTGACCACTAGCCACCCTGTATATGTACACCACTTGTGTACAGAAAATATTGCATAGATGATGACAATGGTGAAGAAGAGATTTGTGGTGTTCGTGAAACGTTTTAATAGCATTGGAATAGAAATCATACTTGAGGAAAATGATGGGTTTTTCATAGTCAGTCACAAACAATTCATTAGCATTTTGCCAGAACCTGGTCTTATTGAAAGTGACAGAATTCTTTATGTATTTCCTGGTACAGTGTCAGTTTTTGAAAAATAATCTTAATTTTTTATGCATCTGTTTTTTGGTGATTTTGCATCATGATAAAACAAACATATATATATGTATATATATATATATATACAATGAAACAGTTAAAATGCAATTGATGTCTATTGTGGTTGGAATTATCTCCTTTCTTACCTCTAATTACACCGTCTGTTTTGTATTACTTTAAAAAAACTTTAAATAGGCATCTATGACAAATCTGTTATTAAATAAATAAATCGGTCAAGTGCGAGTGTAACTCGCGCTCAAAGTGTTCCGTTCATTAAATTTATTATTTAATAAACTGCTACTACACCTAATTTTTTCATAATTTTAGTTTCAATAGATTCGGAAATAGGAGGGGTGGGGGGCATATTTGTCCAGTATACTTTCGACGATATGTCTGAAAAATATAATACCTGAAATTAAAACAAATATATTTTTGAGTTCGATGTTAAGAGATCTTTTGAACGACACCCTACACGATATACAAGAAGGATTTTTTTCAAGTAACTTAATTAATATCACGGCTAATTAAGAACATTTTTTTCGAAACTCACTATCAAATATCCTTGGATAATTCTGCGTCGATACATGCCTGGAGCGCTCGTCAACTCTCGCTCTAACCGCCCAAAAAGTAAAGTTTATGTGTAACGGAAAAATGCGTTTTTCTCAAAAACTATGTTACCTAGGAAAATCGCTGTAGTTTTCCTGCAAGATTTAAATAAGCTCCTATTACCCCTTTTTTTCATAATTTTAGCTTCACTAGATTCAAAAATAGAGGGGGGGGGATATTTTTGCCTAAAATTAAAACAAATATATTTTCGTTATTACGAGATCTTCCACACGATATACAGAAGAAAACTTTTTTTTTTCAAGTAACTTAATTAGTTCCCCAAATTTTTCCTAATCATATTTGTGAATGGCTAATAATCTGAAAATGTGTGGGTAAAAAGGCTTTATAACTTTCCCAAGTTTGAACTTTCCACTCCCATAGTTTACGAGAAAAAGGGCTGTGACAGGCAGACGGACAGACATAGAAGTGTTCTTATAATGGTTCTGTTTTTACTTTTTAAGTACGGAACCCTAATATATTTTAAAAATTTATTCCAAAGACATTATGAAAAAGTTTCATTATTTTTTTTCATAGAAAAATTATGCATTGTTCATGGTACAACATACCTAGGGTCAAGGTACAACATGTGTGTTGCACCTTGGTTTTAACATTACTAATTTTTTAATTAAAAGAAAAACTATGATAGACCTAATATTAGAGTTTAAGAAAATTATGAGAGATACATAACACCATAAATAATTAACAAATAGCTTTATATTTCATTATTTACATATTTTAATTAAATGAAAAGCGAAAATGTCAACATAGGACTGAGGTACATAGTCTTCCCCTACAATGTATATAAATTCGAAATAAGTGACATGATTTTAATGCAGCTGTTCATGCATTTTGTATTGTGGAATTTCAAATACTAGTCGTCCCTAGTGACCAATTTGGCCTCCTTTAAATGTATAATTAGTTGCTTCATCCTACGCCAAATTGAGAGTTTGCGATAGTAATATCCAAACTCTTACCTGACAAAAGACCTGACCTACACAATTGTGTAGGTGATCCTATGAAAAAAAAAAAAAAAACAATTTCCTCTTTCCATGCGATTTAAAGAAGAGCCTGTACCACACAATTGTGTGGATCCTCCTTGACGTAACCTGACAATGTAATTTTATTATTTTTTTTCAATCAACTATGATTCTATTAATTAGGTTTAAAAACCAAGCTTTTAATTTCTACAAGACTCTTCAGGTCTTAAAGGGATATCAAGAATATACTTTGGCATTATGTGGCAGCATTTCGTATAGATTTTACTGTTGTATATTTCATATAGCATAAATGGAATACATGTGAAAATGATATACAGCTGTTTCGGAGCTCCTAAAGCTCCATCATCAGTGCCAATGTTAAAAATCGATGTAAGGTGTTTAAACCATGTTAGTATGCAAGAGTTTCCGTTCGCAGCCAAGGCGAAATGGCAGACCTTTAGAAGATCCGAAACAATTGTATGCAATTCTCACATGCATTTAATTTGGGTTGTTTTCACGTTGTTCATTTATTCTTTAATGTAAACCTTATTTTAGTGTTTTAGCAGCTGGATAGATTTAAAAGTATAAAATTGAGGGACGTTCACAGGAGTGTCTTTGAATACCATTCTGGTCTTCTTTTGGAATACAAGTACTTCCAAACAAGAAATTTCGTGGTAGATTTTCATGGTTTGGAAATGCCGGTGTTAAAAAAACGGATTAGTGGGAGTCATGTGTTCGATTTAGTTTTACATGTTAGTTTGAACACTTTTACTAGTTAACATAATGCAGACCCATTTCTTGACGTAATTTTAACCCGTAACGAACGAATGCCGCTATAATCGCGACAACCAATTTTTATTGTCCAAATGCATTGTTTCCAATTGGATACCAGTATTTTTGCACAGAAAACTTCTCTTTATCTAGTTTCACAATTTTAGCGATTTAATAATGCAAAAAAAAGTTTGTCTGAAAAATGGTGCCAAAAGAATAATAATTGGAAACAACACATTTGGACAATATATAAAAATTGGTTGTCGCGAATATGGCGGCATTCGTTCATTAAGGGTTAATTATTTTTTAATTAGCTGTATACAAAATTTTTGATCTACCAACTAAACATTGTAGTTATTTGCTGATTATATTTATTATAATTGATGAATTGTTGATTTTCGGATGTCTTTTTCTTTTTTTCGGACACATCGTATTTAGCTATATATGCCGATATACGTATCCGGTTCGTATCACATTTGAAAATTTAAAAAATATATAATTTAACTTCATATTTCTGACTAATACATTTTAATTAATCCAAGTATTTCATTTGAGAAACAATTATCATGTAATTGAAGTACTGAAAGGAATTAATCTGATCACATTTTTCAAAATAAAAAAATTAGCGAATTATTTAAACGAATTTGTTGTCGCCTTTCAAATTCCTTTGTCTACCGTAATAGGTGCTCGACGTAACAAATATGCTTGACACAAAGCACAAACACATCTCCAATACCAATTGTCACTAATATCTTCTTTTTGTGCTTTGAGCTAAATTAATTTTCTGCAGCTCTGTTGTATTTTCTTGCGTAAGTTAATTAGTATTGCGTTATCTTCTAATTGCTGGCAATTCTCCTGCTTCAAGTCTTTTGTGTACCGTCTACAAATTTAAGTTAAGGGATATCTGACTGAAATATTCAAGTCAATATAAAATCCATACCTTTAATTATCTAAGCATCGATTTTTAACGAAACTTATAATATTATTACTGGAATAACATTGTTAAATAAAATATATAGTTTATGAAAACTTTTGTGAAAGATTAGATATAGAGAAGTTTGGTTATGTATATACATGTTTTCTATATATATATATTTTTCTTTGATATAAAGTGCAATGTGACGGTAAATAGAAAGTTAAATTAATGTAAAATCAGACATTCAAAAAAAAAAAATAGCTTTATCGGGTGAATGTAACTTGGTTTAATATTTGGTGAGAAAAAATATAATGTTATAGCTATAGTTCAGTAGATATGTATTTTAATTTAAAACTAAAGCTACTGTAAATCATAAGATGGCATAGAACATTGAAGCGTGTGCAGAATAAATTATGAATCATTTTACTAAGTAAATTAAATTAATTATAATTGCTATTTCAGTACGTTTAATACCCACTGATGATATATTTTTTTCTTTTTTAAACTTCAACATTGGAATTGTTTATATCGGATATACCATAATGGCATAATATGAAGAAACTGCAATGATTTTATGATGCCTTTCTTTTTTTCTAGATGAATATTGTGCTTAAAAATTTTGAAGTATTTGGGGCTTTTTAGGGTTTCATACCTCAAAAAGGGAAAATAAGCAAGGAACCCTTATAAGATCACCCTACTGTCCCTTTTGTCTGGGGCATTTTGCAGACCATTTTTTTTCAGACACTATTAAAGGTATCAATAATAAGGTCCACATCCCCATTGTTTTGTAAAACTTTCGATCTTCTAACTCAATACAATAAAATGTCACAACCTTAAAACAACGTTTTTTTTTTCTTTTTTTTTATACAAACTCACTCTCAAAACCTATAGCGTACTTTCCGTTGACCTAGAATCTTGAAATTCGGCACGAAGGAAAGTCTTATAGCATATGTAAAGGAAAAAATCCGAAAATCATTATTTTACAATTATACGTCCATTTATTACGTGACAAACTCGCCTGACTTCTGTCAAGACCGTATTTTTTTTAGGAATGGCTAAAGGTATAAAGTTGAAATTAATATAAAATAATAAGGTCCACAACCCCATTGTTTTGTAAAACTTTTGATCTTCTAACTCAATTCAATAAAAAAGTACGACCTTAAAACAACGTTTTTTAATATTTGAATTTTCCATAATCGAACCCAAGCCAAATTAACATAGTGTAGACGAAATTTCTCTATATTTCTCTTCGGTAGGCATACTGCGATTAATAAACATAAATACTACTAAGATCAATACCGTTATATTAAACAATATATATATATATTTTAATTTTTGACTAACAATATGGTGTAATCCAATTTTTACTTCAGTCATCACAAACAAATCTGGTTAAGATTTAATAGATAATATAATAAATTACAGCTTTACGATACAACAATTACAAGAAGCATCTAGGCATAAGTAGGCAGTTCTTAATTTTGTATATTTGAAAATAAATTTAGGTACTTACTACGCTTTGCGGTACTATGACATAACGGTACGGAACACACAGAATGGGAGCCCTACTTGCACTTGTCCTATTTTATTTTCAGATGCAATGACAATAATAATAATTATTGTCGTTACTGTAGTCGTTGTTGCAAAGCAAGTTAAATCTCGAAGGATTTAAAAAGTATGGCTAATTGTCACACAGATTTTATGCGCCTGAAATTAACGAATCTAACTCCAATTTCTTTAACATTCATTTTGATAACGCATTCAAAGTACAACTAGTGTTCAGTAAAGCTTTCGCTAACTTCTAATATTCAAAAGTATGACTGCATTTTCTTGTGGAACACACCCTTTGCGTCTCTTGGAATTTAGAAAAGAAGAAATTGTAATGAATGAAAACTAGTCGCTGGGGGTCACCGTAATACTTACCCATCATGGATATGCATAATATAGCATATGATAATAAAACATGTGTAAACTATTTATAAAATGCATTGCAATTTGAATAAAATCGTGCCTTGATGACGTGATAAACTTTAAATGCTCTATTACTGAATTGCGTAAAAGAAACATCCTTATAACTCCAAAATTGATAATCATATTAACTAACGGTTTACTGCGTCGGATTAAGCGTCTCATTTCTAATTAAATTATATCTTTGAATTGAAATTTGAATGAAATACAGGGTCATGAAAAATTGAAGAGTGTGGAAATTGGATTACAAATATCTTGGCAACTCATTATCCTATCGACTTCATTCCTTATGCAAAATTTATCTTTTCTTATTGTCTTTTATATTCACTCCTTAAAATAAACAGTTTTGAAAAAAATTATATACTTTTTATCAGAACGAATATTTCGAGAGTCCGAAAAAAATAGTTCCGGATATACTGAAATTCAATAAGCTTCTTCTCATTATTAAATACTTAAGTACATTCCAAATTTCAAGTCTCTATCTCAGTTTGTTCGGGAGATAGAGCGTTTACAGACACACAGACAGACAGACGGACAGACGGCAATTTTTTTCTCTAAAAATACGTTTTTCGGAATCTCCAGTGTCTAACACGTGTAAATCCGTCAAAATTTTCTTTTTCGATTTTCAAAACGATTACAAGACTTACCCTATACTACGTATGATGGCTAAGTAAAAGTGTTTGTCTCTTTTGCTTCCAAAGTCTTTTGCTCATTTGAATATTTGAGTTGTGTTAGCTAGCAAATCGCTTTAGATTTTTCCCACCCCGAACTTTTTTATTTAAGCTTGAGCCTAAGAACTGTCTCGTAGAAATTCCATATAACTAATTTTAGAGCGTCATGCTGCTAGAATCGCAAAATGACAACACTTTGAAAAGTTTATATTAATAAAATTATTTACGATTAATCAATTTTAATTGAATTATTGCTTACTCATACAAATTAAGAGCCAGTTAAACCATTTACTAAGACACGCGTCAATTTTTTTTCGCTAACACATATTCTTACAAAATTGAAATCAGACTTTTATCTTGAAAAATTATCTATGTCTATATGTTTAACTAATTATCACATGTTGTAATATAACGTGAAGTAAAAATTTAACAACTGACTTATTTTCCATTCTTGTTTCTAAATAATTCCTTATTACGCTCACTTATTTTTGTTCAAACATAAATGTTTAATGAACAGCTATTTTTGCATAGCGAAATGGGGAATCCACTTGAAAAGTTAACGCTAAAATACCAATAACACAATAATTAAAAATGCAATAAGATCATTAACTAAAAATGAATATACTACCTTCTAACAATGCAATATTTAAAAATTCAATACCATCATTAACCCAACCACAAATAGTTTGTTTAAAATGTTATATTCACAAGCGTATAATAGTAAAGCTTTTTTTCTACCATTTCACACTGTTGAAGCACGTATTAAATTGAATCATTATTCTCATTTAAGCATTTTTAAGATCAGTAACTGAATTAATACTAGTTCTTTGCCTGCCTTCACAAGGAACTTGACGTCGAACTCCTCGTTTATGAGTCAAAGCACAAATAAACATTTTCCCAATAACCATTGTCACGAAAACCTTATTCTTATACGCTTTGTGCTAAATTAATTTTCGGAACCGCACCGTTTCCTTTTGTGAGTTAATTAGGACGGCGTTATCGTATAATTGGTAGTAATTTTTCTGTTACCTTTCAGAGTAACGTAAACGCATCCTTTGTGCTGTACTTTATGGGGTTTTAAAAGGAATCAAAAGACCATATCTATTCCCCGTAAAAATATATCTGATTACGTTGATGTAAAATTTAAATACGTTATGCATGGAATATTTAAAAGGATTCTAAAGAATGGAGTATTAAGTGTTGCGGTTAATAAGTTAATAAAATAGAAATGTATTGTTAAATTGAGAATTTGAAACCATTAGTAATTCTTTTTTATACAGCCGTTATGAAGACTAAGGGTACTAAAGATCATTTAAGAACATGTTTCGGATAATAATATAATTAAATTATACGTTTTAGCAAACTCAGTTCATAAAAAAAGTAAAAAATAACGATATAGTTACTAGCAATGTGAAAATATCTTATCTCAAGTTTCTATAATTCTAAATTTTTGAGCGTCAAAATTTTGGACAAAAAAAACAACAACTTATTTTTAAATATTCAAGCCACTTCAAACGATAGAGATAATAATGGTAACAAAAATGTATAATGACCACACTATTATTTAAAATATATGATGTAGTTTTTGACCTACAAATTTGAATAATGTATTATTAACATGTAATTTTCATTGTGCTTACCTAGATAGAAGTGTGGGAGGGAATTTTTGGCGGACTCTGTATATGTTTATTTATTTATTGTATTATTTTGTGTGCGGGGTTGTTAAATATTTAATGTAGGTAAATATACATAAGTTATAAAGCGTTAAAATAAATTACACAAAGTTTATACAAAAATAGTTTAATAAGTTATTTGCAGAGGATCGCAATCACAATTGTGATTGTTTAAAATTTCAATCGGTTGAGCAAAAAAGTTTTTTTTTTTTCATTATAGCATTTTTTACATGAAAAAGTAAGCAGTGCACAATCCCATTAAGTATATTTCAGCACAACTGTGCCTATATGTGTTTTTTATGCATGGCAATGTTAGAAAATTCAGCTACTTTTAAGTTTCCTATTTTAAAAGAAGATTTTTTTGTTTTATATGCCTAAATATTTTTTTCTAGTATCCGAATTGTTCGTAAATATGAAGTGTTGCTTGCCTAAAGCCACATTTAGTTATAATTTTTGAAAAAATTGAAACAATTATTTTTGCATTTTTTGAAAGTGTAGAATGGTCTGCTAAAAGGATTTTTGAATTCATTCATTATTTACATTGACACAGCCTGTCGAACGTACTGACATTCTGGCCGGAAAGGGAAGGCCAGGTTATATTTAAAACTGTACAAATCTCTACATATATAGCTGCAAATTTATTTAATGAATGAAGATTTTTTTTTTCCTAAGAACGATGAAAGTTTTGGGAATTTCTGGTGGTTTGGAAGCCAATTTAAGCAGGCAATGAAGATGAATTTCGTGTCCAGAATGCAGAACGCCTTATATCCAGAGAAGTGCTCTCATAACAAGTCGTTTATATACAAAATTGTGAGACAGAAGAAAGACTCTTGTGTGGACCAGGAATAGCCAACTAGGTGTACATTAAGATATTTTTAAGAAATATATAATCTTTTTAAATCTTTTGTCCCTTTTAAATTTTGAAAATCTGACATCAACTTCGTGTTTGGTAACCCCCGAAACTCCCCCAAAATACTTGTTCTGAAAAACGGAAGAATAACAAACATTTTATGGACCAAAGAGTTTACGAAAAATTTAAACTCGTTTTTGTCGAATAAGATTCTTCAAATCTGCGTAGGTTCTAGTGACTGAACCGTTGAACTAATCAACTTGGAAATTTTTCTCAGCAAAGTAAACTTTTGAACATAGAATGAACCTATAACATGTTAAAATTGTAAATATTAAACATTTTTTACAGTAAGCTAAAAATACGGGTAAAAAAATCAACATTAATTTTAAGCGTCCGCCATTTTGTCTTTTTATCCTTTTTTGGTTTACTCCATGTTTGTTTAGATTTATTCCATTAGTGATTATGTCAACGAATATAAAGAAATGCATTTCTGCTTTCAGACCACGTTTTGAATAAGCTGGAACCTACGCAGATCGACCGCGTTTTTCAAACCCAGTATTATTCAGATCACCATATTGAACGCCATCTTGGTTTCTTTTTTGATTAAAAAAAATGTTTAAATTCTTCAAAGATTAATAAAAATTTGTGAGAAAAACAGAATGTTCAAAAGTCTTGTCTATTGTCTCAAAATAAATACCAAAGTTGACCGATTTTTCAGGCAATTATATGTAAATGTGGTCTTAAAACATGTAATAGTTATTAATTTACACAATATACTAAAAAAATAACAATTACAAAATCTAAATCCTTCATTTAAAAAACTTATGCATGATAAATCGATTTTAATAACTGTCTTGATTACTCTTAGCCCATTTTCAAGCCATTATATATATATATATATATATAATACGCTTTATTTTACTCATACATGTAATGTGTTTAGTATAAAGAAATATAATAAGCAATTCAGCAATTTCCTTTTAAACTAGGACTTCCCTCAAAGGGATTAGTCTGAGTGATATTGCTGAGAACATAGGGTTAACAATTACAAAATAATGAAAAAGAGCCAATTAAATGATAGAATTACAAAATATCATATATAGATTCATGTACACTGTTAAAAAATAGAAAAGAAGTACCGTTCATCAGGTGTGTTTTCATAATTTTTTTATAACATGTGGCAAAGAATCTCATTTTCTTAAGCACAAATTGTGCAAAACTTAAAAAACCAGATATTTTAAAATGCCAAACTTTTTAAAGTTACGTAATTGGATTTGCAGCCATTAGATTATTCTATCAAGCGTGGCTTAACGCAAATTTAATTTAATTGTTGCACCTTTTTTTTGTGTGTGAATTTAAATTTTTTTTTCCTT
Source organism: Maratus michaelseni (assembly GCA_963931845.1). Lineage (NCBI taxonomy): Eukaryota > Metazoa > Arthropoda > Arachnida > Araneae > Salticidae > Maratus > Maratus michaelseni. The sequence goes on from OZ007588.1 coordinate 207,493,099, forward strand.
GATTATATATCTATTATTTGTATAACTGTTTATAGAAACTCTTACACTTCAAACCACATTGATAGCATGCTTTGCTACAAACCAGATTGCAAAACTATAGTCTAAATTACTATTAAAGTATACAAAAAATCTTTCGATGACTTCTGTAAAATAACTTTTACATAAAATCTCCATATCGGCAAAATTGAAAAATTATATATATTTCAAAGTTAAGCTTAACAGATACTTCTTTATTATTCTCTAGGAGGCTCTGCACCCTGCGCCTTTACTGCGCCAATCCGCAGACTTTTCTTTTGCCTGTCTGTCTGTCTCTCCACAATCTGTCTGTTTCCCTATTCGTTCTTCTGCCCGTCTCTCTAGCCGATTGTCTATCTCTCTACAGGTTTCACTACCTGTCTCTATATTTCTCTACCGGTCTCGCTACCCGCCAATTTATTTCTCTAACCGTCTGTCTATCTGTCTAACTACTTGTATGTCTAGCCGTGTCTCTATCCACTTCGCTACCCATTTGTCTATCTGTCTCACAACTTGTCTATCTGTCTCTCTACCCGTCTGGCTATACGCCTCTCTACCCATCTTCTTACCCATCTCCGTACCCATCTACTGTCTCTCTACTCGTCTGTATACCCGTCTCACTATCCGTCTGTTTTTGTACCCGACTCGCTACCAATCTCATTACCCGTCAGTCAACTCGTTTCTGTACTCATCTCTCTACTCGTCTCTTTATCTACCACGCTACGCATCTCGCAACCTTTCTCGCTACATTCCTGTCTACCGTTGTTTCTACCCGTCTCGTGACCCATCGCACTACCCCTCTGTCAACCCTCTTTTTACCTTTCTCTCTAGCCGTCAGTCTACCTATGTCGCTACTCGTCTCTCTACCCGCCTGTCTACCCGTTTGTTTACTCGTCTTTCTACCTCTCGCCACCTCTTCCCAATATTTAAACAATTTATTTAATATACAGAAGCCGTTTATCAGTTATTAAATACAAACAGAAATAATTTATCTAATAAGTGTAATCAGATGCAATTTTTTTTAAATACATATACATACATAAACCTGAATAATAATTCATCAGTTTTGTGTTCATAGTTGTTTATATCATTTGACAGTAAATCTCAACTTCTTAAACCTGAATTGTCTCAAGCTTTTTAAAAAAACTACAAGGTCTGTATAACTGCAAAGTACCCTGAGGGCTATATTAGCTACATGTTATTAAGTTAAGTGAAAGTTTCGTTATCGCGTTTGAAGCCAATTGCTTGTGTCAGAAAGCGCGGCTTAACGCCATTTTAAATTCATTACTGTAACTTTCTTTTCTTTTCTTCTTTTTTTTTTTTTTTTTTTTTTTTTGGGGGGGGGGGAGGGGGGGAAAGGGTTTTAAATATAAACATTTAAATTAAAACTTTTGCCTTCATGCCATTAGTGTTGTTTGTATTATTAACTAATACCTTGTACACCGAGCTTCATTTGAAACAAATGTAAGAGACTTCTTCTACAGTTTTTTAGGAGAAACTTTCGTAATTGGGCCCAAAGCCAATCGGAGCATTTAATATCATTATTGTAACTCTTACAGAGTTAAAACAATATTGTTGCTAGCTTTACTCTTGTTTGAGACCAGCCTTGCCTGTGTATCTGAAGGGGGAAAAGTTTCGTATGCTATGTCGGTTGGCGAAAAAAAAAATTTAAATGGTGCCAAAAGTTAGTTTTAGCATCTTACAAAATTTTTCAAGAGAGCGGTAAAACATGTTTTTCAAATATTTACAAACATACGTTTATTAAAGCATGTTTTTGCACCATCTTAAAAATTTAAGCACGATGCTAAAATAAAATTTTATCGCCATAGTCGGTATTTTAATAAGTAATGAAAATACATAAACAAACTTATTTAACAAACCTAAGAGGCATTTTTGTGATAAATAATTGTTATTGTCAGGGGGGTAAATTGTAAACAATTAATAAACGGCTAATAAATAATAAATAGCATTTAAAATCTAAAAATGGAGAAGTGGTCCGTATAAAAATGCAAAACATAACATTATACGCTTGATATATGTAAATCTTTTTTTATTTTTTAATATTTCCGAAGGCACAGATAAAAAGGTAAAAATCTCTTTTCCAAATGCCAAATAGAAAATATACAAAATAGAATGCCAAATATACAAAATAGAAAAATATCTGCAAAAAAATATATTTACATAATACTACATCTGCAAAAAAATAAGATTTAGAAAAAGTAAGCCAAATCCTGCAGATCCCAACAATCACATCGAAAAACTTATCACCAAAAAAGAACTCGCCAAATCTTACGGCACAGGAGATGGATTTCCCCCTCTGAATGCAGAATATTAGTCTTTTAACTTTTACGATGGGTGATTATAATATAATTGTTTCATTTCACATACTACATACCGTTTGATATATTGGTACTTTTATGTTATCCTGGCGCAGTTTATAAATCGCCAAATATTGTTCCTATAACATTTTCATATTGAATTCATTTCATTTAAATATAAACCTTTCACTCATTTAATTAAAAATACATGCCTTTCATTAATCCCATTTAAAATGCTAAAAAGAGAAGAAAAAAAAGAAATAATGCCATAAATCGAAACCTTTTATTTAAACACCAAATAATTTTTTTTTTTTTTTTTTTTTTTTTTTTTTTTTTTTAATTTACACACGCGAAATAAAAAAAGCTGCTATTGCTGAGATTTGCGCCAAATCTCTAATACCAAGTCTACCAAGTTATTGCGGGCTTTTTCTTTCAAACAGAAAAAAATCCAAATTAATTTTCGATTTCTACTAAATTGAAATATATTTTATTGTGCTGAATATTAATGCGTGCATATTTTTTTGCTCCATGTACTCCATGAACTTTTCAATTCCGATTGTCTACGAAAATCTTCCGCCGGTGAAAATGACGTACGCACAAAATTTCGTGACGTATGCACTTTAATTGTGCTTTTTTATCTATTTTTTTAATATAATTTCCAAACGGTTTGACATTTATTATTGGTAATAAATAGACGTCGTTGTCACCTTTATAGGTACCTGCTGTAAAAATTTGAACGAAATCCGTTAAATATCTTTTGAGTTATGCTTGACGAAATGTTTTAATATCCATCGTAGCTATATATGGGGCAAAGTAATACTGCGCTGTGTATGAGTCTTCGTTGCACTCAGACAATTAGCTATATTTCAAAACAAGATTTTTCCCCTTTTATTTCTTTCTAAAGCTTCCACTATTCACAAATCTGAATTGTTGCTCATTTAAAGCATATAATCGTAATTAATTAGCACGATATACTAAAAAAACATAACAATTACGAAATCTAAATCCTTTATTTAAAAAAAAACTTATGCAGGATAAGTCGATTTTAATAACTGTCTTGATTACTCTTAGCCCATTTTCGAGCCATTATAAAAAAAGATACGCTTTATTTTACTCATACGGGTAATGTGTTTACTATAAGCAAATATAATAAGCAATTCAGCAATTCCATTTTAAATTTTCTATTTTAAAACAAGATTTTCTCCCTTTTATTTTTTTACTAATGCTTCCACTATTCACAGATATGAATTGTTGCTCCCTTAAAACATATGATCGTTATTAATTTGCACAATATACTAAAAAAATAACAATTACAAAATCTAAATCCTTTATTTTAAAAACTTATGCATTATAAATCAGTTTTAATATTTGTCTTCATTACTCTTAGCGCATTGTCAATCCATTATAAAAAAAAAATATATAAGCTTTATTTTACTCTTGCATGTAATGTGTTTACCATAAGCAAATATAATAAACAATTCTGTAATTCCATTTTAAATTTGCTATTTTAAAACAAGATTTCCCCCCTTTTATTTTTTTCTAATGCTTCCATTATTCACAAATATGAATTGTTGCTCGCTTAAAACATATGATCGTTATTAATTTGCACAAGATACTAAAAAAATAACAATTACAAAGTCTAAATCCTTTATTTAAAAAACTTATGCATGATAAATCGATTTTAATAACTGTCTTGATTACTCTTAGCCCATTTTCAAGCCGTTATCAAAAAACGATACGCTCTATTACGCATACTACTTTGAAGGTAGGGGGCAGACACTTTTCCGATAACTTAAACTCTACAGGGGTGAGATAGGGATTTGAGTTAATCCTCCATATCCGATAGTTGACATAGTGTCCATTGTATTGGAAATTCGAGCTTATGGTAATGCGATTGCCTTGTCTAATTTTGATTTAAAGGCTGTGAAAATTCAATATGTGGCATTGTGAGATTGCATAGTGGGTGGCGAAATTAATTCAAAATGTTTTTTTCGCAGGTGGTGTTTAGTTCGAGAGTATCGAAAATTGATATTGAAATGAGAGATGTTATTGAAGAAAGAAAGGGTTTTTAATCATGCATGCAGACAAAACGAAAGTAGGGTGATACCTCCTGGAGAGATAGGGCTTCGTGGCGCTGCTTTATTGAGGTGCTGCAAGTCGTAGGAGAAGTCAACACTGCATCATAAACTAATCCCGGGTGTAAATTTGAGAATAAGAATTCAGACGTTACGGCTTTGCGTAGAGTAAAATTTTCTTGAGCAGGTGAATTTAAAATACTTGACATTCTGTTGGCATGTTTTATTTGAAAAACAACCCTTAGGACCGGTAAGTTTTTAAAGTCATGATATTTTCAAATATTTGTACTGTTCATTGGTAAAAAATATGTAATTATGTAAAACTTATATTTCTGCTTTTTGACTTCAGAAAACACAAAAAATTCATAACATTAAAAATACCACCACTCGGTAACTTTTGATCATAAAATAATGGGATTTTTTTAATGTCCTTTATAGATGCAGGGCAACATTTTTCTTCATATAGGAAATGGAGGAAATGGAGGCTGTTTAAAAAGTATGCCGTATGAAAATTCAATATGTAGCATTGTGAGAATGCATAGTAAAAGGCGAAAATAAATCAAAGTTTTTTTTTTTTTTTTTTTTTTTTTTTTTCAAGTGGTGTATAATTTGACGGTATCGAAAACTGTTATTGAAATGAGAGACGCCATTGAAGAAAGAAAGGGTTTAATAAAGTATGGAGACGAAACGAAGGTGGGTGACACCACTTGGAGAGTGTGGGTGACACCACTTGCTTTATTTATTACTGTAAAAAAAACATACTGAAAAAATATACAAAGGTTTCTTAATTCAGGAAAATATAATATAACAAAAAGATACAATAACCTCGTCCTAGTTATCCACGATTTCGAAAAACGTTCTTTATCTTTAGAAACATAAGAAACCAACAACCGTTCGTTTTCTCCCTTACGTAACTTAGCGCATAAGTAATACTCCAGCAATCGAAAATCTTGCTACTGAAACATTTTTTTTATACATATTTATCGAATATTTTGACACAGTCTTTCTTTTGCTATTTCATTTCTAGATATCATATTAGAGAACGGGGTACTAAATTATTGTATTTCAATGAAAGCATAGATTCTTATTAATATTATGTGACAAAAAGTAGTTCGGTAATAGATATTACGTACTCTCTGCTTAATCCCATCCATTAGATATCCCATTAAGCTTTTACACCCAGGTGCATCGCCCTGAAAGTCACTTACTACTGACCATCGAAAAACGAATCCAATTTGCTCATCACCCAAGGGGCATCCGTGATCCATCCTTCTGGAGCATCCCTTACTTACCTCTGCTGTCCCCTCTTAATTTTGTCAGTTCCTAACAATAACAAAGCCCCCTTTTCCTGACTGTGGGATTAACGTGGAACCATTTATTTTTCTCCCCCTTCATTTTTACAAACATGCAACAGTTACATGATTCAATGGTGATTCACGCAGAAACAGACAGGGGGATGGATGCTGATACAAAAGCCTGTTGCTCCCCCTCTTCACAAAGTCCCCACAATTCGTTTAGGACCAAGAGAGTCCCAAATTGTCACCCGTATGTTTTTGTGAGAGCTTCTCGCTGGTTGAATTATGCATGGGTGACGGTAGGTGCGTCAAGAAATGCCGAGCCAATATACAGAATGGCTTTGAAACTGAGGGTAACATGATTTATAAAAAAAACGGCGGCGCTTTGAATGATTCAGTATACCCGCAATAACATTTTGAGGTTTTTCAACGCGTGCATCTGAAGAAATTCAAGGTCGTATATTTTGTTTTTATGCGCTCCCATAACCTGCGACACATGTTAAGAGAATAATGAAAATTTATTTCACCCTATGTTTTGAATGCAATTGCGTCGGTGAGAACAGTAATAAAACACTCGCCTCAACAACCTCAAGTGCATACGTATCTTATTATATATTGAAACATCATTTATACATTTTTCAGAGGACCGTGTTAGATAAAGCTTATAACCTAAACAGACAAACAAATAAAGAAAAAATTATAAATGAAATTAAATTGGCTACAAAATTCTTAATGAAGGAGAGTATACAGAATGTAATGAGAATAATTTATTCTAATGAGGTTATGTAAGGGAAAAAAAAAGATGCACCCGCCATTATTCACAAGCCGCTTACAATAAATTCACATCAAATGCATCATTAGACTTGAAGCTGTTTCTTCTTTTATAATATTAGCATTTTATTAGTATAAAAGATAATTTACATACATGTTTTGATATTAACGTTAAAATTTATCACAATACATTTACCTTAAATTTAATGTTAATGTAATGCTAATCATTTAAGATATTATACAAAAAAGGGATACAGAATGACCTAGAAAATGAAAAGCGTAAAATGAAGGTAAGAAAAGGAAAAGTACATTGTGTTATTTTTTTTTTCCTTTCAAGCACTATACAATTACTCACTAGCCTCCATTCACACAATTCGCATGGATTCTTAGAGTTTAAAAATCCTTGATTCAATAACTATAATCCACACAAAAATGAAATAAGTCGCATGTTTATCTAATGCATTTTGTGCACATTACTTTTTAACATAGCATTTAAAATTCTCGTCAATAGATGGCGCTTCATTATATCATCGTCTAAAATTGCTGAAACTACTTGAAAACTTTTATTTTCGTGTTTCATACAACGTGTGTCAACAACAAAATAAAATTATAAGAGTAAAAAATGAGTGAACTTTTACAGATTTACACGTTTTGGCCTTCTTATAGTTTGAGACAGCACAGCGCCATCTATTGATGGAAATTTTAACTATTATTGTAAATTGCTAGATAGAAAATTTACACACTACATTATAAATGTTCCAGTTATGTTTGTTACAGTTAATGAATTACTGAATTAAAAAAAATTTGCAGTCCTTTTGGGGACACCTTGTATATACATTTTATTGCAAGCACAAATGCTCTTCCTTTGGTATCCACTGACCATTTACAACAAAACAACACGGATGAGTATACATACAGATCCCAGTTTGTACAAATATGTTTCATTCTTTAGAACGAATTGTTCTACTATTTTTTATGTCAATTTGAAAAGTTTCGTAATTTTACAGAATTATAAAAAATTGACTTTATGCATTACGAAACCTATGAAGGTATGTAATGAAGCAAATTTCAGCTTCTAAGCAGACCATTCAGGCATTTTTACATGGGAGATTGGATTTTATTTTAACTAGTAATATGTTTTTCATTTTATTTCAAAAGTTAATTTAATCTGCCTTTCAAAAAATATTTCGATAATTACATATTTACTACAAGTATAAAGTGTGAATCTTTAACTATTAAAAGAGACTATTTCATTTATGAAATACATAGGCATCAATTACTCAGTAATTTGTCCTACGCACCAAATTGATGATTAAATCGAACAATGGATCCACCTATATTTAGTTCTTTTATAATAATCATCCTCATTTGCCTATTTCTGGAAGATGCAATGGCAGCAGTACACTCTGTTGGTGACTTTTTGAACTATAATCTTTTTTGCTGTTAAAAAAAATCCTGACAATGCTTTTAGTGCAAGCTACACATCCCTATCATTATTTGTTCTTTTAAAAAAATATTTTTTAAAAGTTTATATTGACTTTTAGCAACATAAATGTCTTATTAGTTACTGTTTAGTAGAAAGAAGAAATTACCCCAATTAATATTTATATCAGACTGTAGAAAGGCTGTAGAAATTTAAATGTTAAATTATTCAAATAATACAAAATGTACTAAATCGTAAGACGCTAATTGTTATTTTTTTTTAAAGAGAAAATTTATTTGTTTTCATGACAGGAAAAGGACTGTTTATTAAAAATTTAAGTAAATATTCTTCAAAAACAGTGAAGAAAAATGAAAGAAAAAAAAACAAAAACGACTGGCAAAAACTTAGAAAACGGTGCTTCATAAATCTTTCATTTTTCTCAAGGGTTTTGTGGCATTTTTTCATATGTTAAATGGTAAAATCGATTTTGATTCAAAATAAAATTTTAACCATAATGTAGCGTATAAATTTGTTCTCCACGTTTCAAAGGAGAAATTCTCTAATGAAAAAATGACTTCTGTAACAATGCAAAATAGACTGAATTTTCAATTCAGTGAGATGTATACATACAAGAAGCATAATGAAATTGCCTAGAGAAATTTCGATATAGTTTTAAATTGTTGTAATATAATTATATTCTTAAATATAGTAGGCTTGAGCTTTCACGAATAACTTGTGTTTTTATCAAAGCCTTCTCATTTGCCACGTTATCTTCTAATAATATTTATTTACAAATTTTATTCATGCTGCTGTGTTTATGAACTAATAACTTTACGATGACTTTGTATACCAAAGCGAAACTGTAGTTTATTTTAAGAGGGTTTAGTACTCAAAATGTTAATGATTTCTCGAATTTTAATGTTATTATTTTCGAATTAAATATTTGAAAAATATTGCATATGTATATAATTTGTTTTGTAAAATACCGCATAACGAATCTTATTAACTTTATTTTTGTGTTATTATAATTACATTCATAAATATATAACAGTAGGCTTGAGCTTTCGCGAATACCTTATATTTTTATTAGCACCATCTTACATACCACAATATTTTATAGCAGTATTTCTTAAGAAAAAATAAATAATTTTGTTGTGTTCATCAACTAATAATTTTACGATGTTTTTGTATAACAAAGCGAATTTCAGAAACTGCTATTTACTTTAAGATGGTTATTATTTAAAATGTCAGTGATTTAAATATATCGTAATTGGATATTAATATTTCAGAATAAATCATTTGAAAAACAATCTCGCATTTATAAATTATTTTATAACATTATCCCATAACTAATCTTATTCATTTTCTTGTTTTATATAATTATATACTTAAATAGAAACCACTGGAGCTTTCACTAATACCTTATAATTTTATAAACACGTTCTTATGTATCAAGTAATTTTACGACGATATTTCTTTAAAAAATTATTCATTTTGTTGTATTCACAAACTGATTATTTTGCGATGTTTTTATATTACAGAGCGAATTGAACTGCAGTTTACTTTAAGTTATTTTAGTGTTAATATCTTTAGTGTCTTAAATTTAGTTTAATTTGATATTATTATTTCTAAATTAAATGTTTGAAAAAAAAATTGCATACTTATTTATTTTGTAACAATATTCCATAGCGAATCTTATTTATTTTCTTATTTAAAAGTTGATATTTTAACGATGCTTTTAAATGATGAAACGAATTCAGAGAACCTGCAATTTTCTGTAAGTTTATTCGGTATTCAGAATTTTGGTGAATTAACTTTATCGCTGTTATTAATATTTTCAGAATTAATTATCTGACAAGCATTCGCGCATTTATAATACCATACAGGTGCCTAACTGAAAATATACATAAGTGTACAATATAAAAGAAAGACCTTGAAATTGAATTAGAAATGAAGTGTATAAAATAAAAAATAGTGATAAAAACAGTATACAATTTCACTTTGAATAAATGAAGTGGTGTTGAAGACACTTTAGGGATGGAAATCAGTACATTTGGTAACAAGTGGCAAAAGTGGAATGAGTAGACCTGGTAGTTTAAAGTGTTGCATGGGGAACGATTTAAGTATTAAACGGGGGAAAAGGGGTGCAATAAAATACTGAAGGGTGGAAGGTTATTCAATCAGCTCAGTATAAAAAAGGGAAATGGTACCCGAGGGACATAAACAATTTTAAAAATCCAGAGTGTGGTAGAAACTTGGGGTTGCAACTCTCAATTTTTTCACGCCAAGTGAACGCCAAGTCTCTCTTTTAGTATTTTTAAATGCCAGTGCTTGCTCTAAATTTAAATATCTACTAGAGAAATTGTAGTGCAGACTCTCTATTTGCCTATATGCTTACAAAAATACAATTTACATGCTTACACACATTTTATAATGTGCATACATATTTAGATACAACAAATTCCAATAATTCCAGTTAGTAGGCTTAGATAAAGCGGTTGCCCCAATTATCAGAAGTAAACTTATTGAATTTTCTCGATTTTGTCTTTTTCAACATTTTCTCTCATTAAACGGTGTCCAAAATGACCAGAATCTACTCAACATACAATAGGTATGAGAAATTTTTTTCCAGAAATGAAAGTTCTGGTATTTAATGAGAAAGCTTCTATAATCCTGATTCAACTAAAAGTTAATGAATCTATTAGGGTGATTCAAAAGTTGCTATCGTTTAAATTTTATTTAAGATAACTCACAGTAAATGGCTCAGAAATGGTTACTCAGATATTTTGCAATAATGGTACAAGAATCACGTACCATTTTTACGTAGTATAGGGTGAGTCTTGTAATCGTTTTGAAAATCGAAAAAACATTTTTGGCGGATTTACGCATTTCAGACACTGGAGATTCCGAAAAACATATTTTTAGAAAAAACTAGTCGTTGGGGGCCACCGTAATACTTACCCATCATGGATATACATAATATGAAATATGAAAATAACACATGTGTAAACTATTTATAAAATGCATTGCAATTCGAATAAAATCGTGGCTTGATGACAACATAAACTTTAAATGCTCTATTACTGAATTGCGTAAAAGAAACATCCTTATAGCTCCAAAATTGATAATCATATTAACTAAAAGTTTACTGCGTCAGATTAAGCGTCTCATTTCCAATTAAAATATATCTTTGAATTGAAATTTGAATTAAATACAGGGTCACGAAAAATCGAAGAGTGCGGAAAATATGTTTACAAATATCTTAGAAACTAATTATCCGATCGACTTCCTTCTTTATGAAAAAATTATGTTTTTTATTGTCTTTTATATTCACTCCTTAAAATAAACAATTTCGAAAATTTTTGTATACTTTTTATCAGAACGAATATTTTGAAAATCCGAAAAAAATAGTTCCGGATAATCGAGGTTACTGAAATTCAATAAGCTTCTTCCCATTATTACATACTAAGTACATACCAAATTTCAAGTCTCTATCTCAATTTGTTCGGGAGATAGAGCGTTTACCGACACACACACAGACAGACGGATTGCAATTTTTTTTTTTCTAAAAATATGTTTTTCGGAATCTCTTAAAGTGTCTATAAAAAATCTCTGAAACATGTAAATCCGTCAAATTTTTTTATTTTCATTTTCGAAACGATTACAAGATTTATCCTATACTACGTATGATGGGTAAGTAAAATTTTGCCGTCCGTCTGTCCGTGTGTCTGGAAACGCTCTATCTCCCGAACAAATTTACGTAGAGACTTGAAATTTGGTAAGTACTTAGTACGTAATAATGGGAAGAAGCTTATTGAATTTCAGTAACCTCGATTATACGGAACTATTTTTTTCGAACTCTCAAAATATTCGTTCTGATGAAAGGTCTATAAAAAATTTCGAAATTGATTATTTTAAGGAGTGAATATATAAGACAATCAAAAAACATAAATTTTGCATAAAGAAAGAAGTCGATCGGATAGTTAGTTGCCGAGATATTTGTAATCCTATTTTCCCCACTTTTCAATTTTTCATGACCCTGTATTTCATTCAAATTTCAATTCAAAGATATATTTTAATTGGAAATTAGACGCTTAATCCGACGCGGTAAACCATTAGTTAATATGGTTATCATTTTTGGAGTTATAAGGATGTTTCTTTTACGCAATTCAGTAATAGAGCATTTAAAGTTCATGACGTCATCAAGCCACGATTTTATTCGAAATGCAATGCATTTTATAAAAAGTTTACACATGTTTTATTTTCATATTTTATATTATGCATATCTATGATGTGTAAGTATTACGGTGGCCCCCAACGACTGGTTTTCTATTAACGGGGTGCTTTTAACTTAAATAACGCGACGCTTTTCTAAAGATTCAAAGCAGTAAGCAATTCTGTCACTTGATAGTTAATTTTGAAATCATACCTGAAACAATGTTTTATTTTTCTAGTTGTAAAGACATGATTAAAGGAATAAAAATGGAAATTTATTAGATTAATAACATGTGAAATTGTAAAAGCATTTAAAGATCATAGTATAATAGAGATCGTCAAAACGGGGAGAAACATGATGCATGTGTATGCAACATGAAATACAGATAAATAAAGCATATACACACACACATATATATATATAAACGTATATATATAAGAAAATAATTAAAAATAAAATGCACACGCCGATAATTGTCTTTATTTTTAACATTTCATAGTCTTAATAGCTATTTACACTGAAATTTTCAATAATTTTAAACAATTATATTTTAACGAAGCACATTCAAAGTGAAAAGCTTTTTTTTATATTCCTATTTTTAAAGTATTTCCGAATTCTTTTTCCAACTATTTCAGTTTAATTATATATTTGTTTAGCAAACTTACAAAAGAAAAAAAAAGTACTTTTACTTCAGTGAGTACACTAAAATCATAATAAACAATTAAAAAATATTCCAATTATGTCAAATTTTTCTTAAGTATAATATTTACACTCTTTAAAAAAGAAAAAAAAATCATTCATTACTTGCATCATTTTCATGTATGCCGATCCATTCCTTATAAAAACTCTCATTTAAAACTCAAAAGAAAAATTAAATAACGTTAATTATAATTTGAATTCATTACTTTAGTGATTTGGTAATTACGACAAAGTCCTCAACATATTTATTTTCTTTACACAAGAAGAAAACATCTTCCGCTTGTACGTATTGAGATAAAGCGCCAAATATATCTTCCACAAACACAAAAAGGAGGGGAAAAAATCCTAGAGTGGCAACGACATCTGCGTACTCTAGTGGCTGAATCACGAACAAAATCGGCTTTTAGACGTTACCCGAAAGCACACAGCCATTATAACTCTTCTCTAAAATGAATTTTAATGAGGGAATGTCCAGGATTTTTATGCCAGGTAAAATTTCGAGGCCACAAGAGACCCCTTCCCCCCCTTTCATAACAAAATTTGTATTTTTTTTTTATTTCCCTTTTTCTTCACTTCAATTCCCATTGGACGAATTTGTTTAAAATTTCATTTTCTCGGGTTATTCATGGTCGCCGACTATGTTTAGAAACTATTTAGAAAAGAGCGTTGTAAAAGAAAGGGACAGGAAGATGAAGAAGGATTCTCTAACGTAAAATGTATGATTAAATTTTTTCAGAAAAAAAAGAAAAGAAAAAGAAACATGTATCAATTACACCTTGTTAAAGAGAATGTGTTTAAATAAATGAATAAAATGAATGAAAGAAAGTCTCGGAGTAAAAGGAATTCTGAGGTAAATGTTGATACCCAGTGAAAGAAATAAAGTTAAACATAGTGTATTAACTACAATAAATAAATAAAACCAAATAAGTAACAGTAAGCAATATAGTCAAAATACATTAAGTACACGTAGTTAGTAAGCTAATAATCTAAAAAATAATAGATGAGATTTGGAAATTTGGCAAAAGTAATTAGAGTGTGGTAATGAGAGTATGTATATTTTTTTGCGATAAAACTTAAAGTAAAAAAAAAAAAAAAAAGATTCTTAGACGTTACCTAAAATTACACAACCATTATAACTCTTCTTTAAGATGAATTTTAGCGAGGGAATGTCCAGGATTTTTATCTCAGGTAAAAATTCTAATTTCATTTTCCTGATTATGTTTAGAAATTATTTAAGAAAAAAAGAATCTAAAAGAAAGAATCAGGAAGTTCAAGAAGGATTCTCTAACTTTAAATGTATGATAAAGTTTTGAGAAAAAAATGAAACATGTACAACTAACAAAATAACAGTAAACAATATAATCAAAATACATTAAGTAGGCGTAGTTAGTAAGCTAATAATCTAAAAAATAATATATGAGATTTGAAAAATGGGCAGACGTTACCTAAAATCACACAGCCATTATAACTCTTCTTTCAGATAAATTTTAACCAAGAAATATCCAAGATTTTTATGTCAGGTAAAATTTCCCGGCCGCAAAAGACCACGCCCCATCTTTCATAACAGAATTTGTATTTTGAATTTATTTTTTATCCACTTTAATACCTACTGGACAAATTTGTTTAAAATTTCATTTTCCCGACTATGTTTAGAAATTATTTAAAAAAGAGCGTTTTAAAATAAAGAATCAGGAAGTTGAAGAAGGAATTTCTAACTTTAAATATGTGATAAGTTTTTGAGAAAAAAAAAATGAAACATGTACAACTTACAAAATTATATCTTGTGAAAGAGGATATGTTTAAATTGACGAAATAAAAAATAACTTAAATTCAAAAGCTGTGGACTAAAAATAATTTAAAAATAAATTTTGTTAATGAATGAAAGGAACTTGGTTAAATATGCTGTATTACACTGTTAAAAGTTTGCAGCAAACTGTCCAGTCATTTGACCGTTTTTATAGAAAACGGTTACAAAATCGTAATTTAACTCAACTCTGACCATATTATTGCCCATATTATGGTCAGAACAGAGTTAAATTACGGTTATTTGACCGTTTTCTTTAAAAACGGTCAAATGACTGGACAGTTTGCTGCAAATTTTTAACAGTGTAGCTACAAAATAAATAAACAAAATAAATAAATAAATAAATACAATAGAAACATAAATAAACAAAAAAAAAGTAATAACTGCAAAACAGTATAATTAAAATACAACAAATTATTATATAAGTAATAAGCTAATTATTTATGTTTAAAAGTCATAAGATATGAAAAATGGCAAAAGCAATTGTATGATGTTAAGAGTCAATATAATACTTTTGCAGGGAAAATAAGCAATTCATCCAAAACTGCAAACTTATTGGCAGAACTTCAAAGTCCTAATAAGAAAATAACAGCTAAATAAATTAAAAGTTACATAAACAGATCTAATATTTTTGAAAATAATTTTGATGTTAACTGAATTAAGTTAAATAATAATAAGATTTTTCTATATGGTACTTAAAAGAAAAAAAAATGAACCGTTTTCCGCAATATATAAAACGAACTGAAATACATTGTTCCCAAATGCAACTGCATTAGCCATAATATTTTCTTGGGAAAATGAGTTACTATTGTATTAGGGGGCTTGGTATAAATTTAAAATAAATTAGACATTTACTTCTTTAAGTCTATATTTTATTTATCGAGGGATTAGTCCTCTATTTATCATAAACCAATATACCAGACATCAATAATTCGTTCTTTACTGAAAATGATTAAATTAAATAATTAGTCCTCTATTTATAAATATGTATAATTACACTTTTATTTTACATAAAATAACTGCAGGAAATCAAAATATATTATATTATGTGAAGGAAATGAAAATGTATATAAGGCATTTTACTGCTTTTCTATATTCAACACAATCACAATTTTCAATGCTGAATTTTTATAAAGACCATATCTGTATATATGTAGATATATATTTTTTACTTACAGTGGCTGACAAAAATTGCATTCTAAATTCAACACAGGAATTAACTTACCTAAAAGAAAAAAAATAGAACGTTTAAATATTTGCATAAAATGTAAAGCATCCATTTCATTAAAAACACAAAATATATTAAATTAATATAATATATAAAAAGAGTACACAAAAATAAAGGAATTTGTGAAATTATATCATTATGTAATATGCACAAATATATTATCTGCCGTATTCAGATTAAATAATATTTAGATAAAGTATTTTAAAATATTCATTTTTTAAAGACTTGAAACTACATTGAAATTTATTTTAAGTAATTTTATAAAAGTTCAAATTTGTATTAATATATTTAAAAAAAACAATAACTTTATAGTAAATACATAAAAGTACCCTTCTTTTATTAACTAAAATGTGTAATTACGCAATTTTTTTTTTTTAGAATGTGTGTGTGTGCGCATTTAAATGTAAGTATCTGAGTACATATTATAAAGGTATTCGTATCGCTAATCAATTTTGTATTTTGAAATATAAATGAAAAGTCAATACGTACATATATATTTATTCTCTAAAAGTGTGTAGTTTCCAGGCGTACATTTTTTTAAAGAAGAGCAACAATTCTTATAAGCCGTGAAAAATGTTTTTTTGCGCCATTATATTCTGTCAATATTTGGACAAGATTTAACACATCGTAAGTAATACTTTTACAAAATCTAATACTCTTCAAGATGTCCAAAAAGAATCATTAATAAAAGAAAACCATCAACATAATCCAGGATATAAACTTCTAAGCACGTAGATGCCGTCATTTCTATGATGATCGAATTTTTCGGATTTCTTACGGGCTGATTTCACGAACGACTTAAGAAATTTTGGCTGTCACACTTACAAGATAGCTTGTCAAAAAGCTTCGAAGAAGCAGCTATCATATACTGTGAAATACAGTCCGTTTAGACATTAACAAAAAGAGAACAAATTTTTGTGTCTAGTAAAATGACGACAAAAGTATTATACAGAAAACGTTATTCTTGTCACTGTTAGAATTGTAATAAAAATATTGAAAAGAGAATTATTTTGCAAATTGTTTTCTGATAAACAAAGCAAACGAAATTTTTTTGTCTAGAAAAATAATGGCAAAAGAAAAATTGTACAAAAAAAAAAATAGTCACTATTAGTAAAATAAAAAAAAATTCTCAAAATTTTTTGTGATAATTTGTTATTATAATTGCTATATTATAATTCTCACCTGTTTATTATCGATAAAATATTTAATGAAAGAAGGTAAACTATTAATAATGAAAATTTTTACAGAGCATTAGCATTGTATATATCGCTATTATTTAGAAATGGTGGCTATTTTTGTTCTAATTTATGTATTTTAATGAATTTATTTATTTAGTAATAAAATAAGCTATAAGCCAAGATAAAATTCGCTTAAAAATAGATTTTTTTAAAAAGAGAAATGTAAACAAAGAAATGATTTAAACGAGCCTATTGTAATCATTAACAATAAAAATCATTTGGAAGTAGCGTTATTAAATGTGTACCATTAATGTTATTTGAGTTTATAAGTAAGAAATAATGTTATTATTGAATAATGCTCTTTTATGTACTCAAATGGAATAGCGTAAATTCAAGCTTATTATGCGCACCTGAAATTTGAGACAATATTTTTCACTTTTTTGATATATTCATGGTATTACGCACACCCCGCTCTTTGCAAAGAAACCTTTATGTGTTACATAGCATGGAGATACAATAAAGTAGAATAGCTACTGGTAAATCTACAGATCAGAGGCCTCAACGTCAGCTCTACGAATCATTGTTTATCAATCTCACTAATTTTTAATATGTTCTGCATATTGGATAATATCCTACAATCCGATTTTTTTCAGTTATATGTACATTTATAGAAACATAAGATTTATCGAAGCTTCCGGAAATTGTAGAAGTACTATCACATTAAACACAATTTTATGCAATGATATGATAAGCTACTTATTCTTCTATTATTCAAAATAAGAATACATTCCTTCAGATAGGCTCTGCCCCTCTGAACCCCTCCGTTTTCACTTTAATTTTATGTTCTCAATCACCAGTAATTGTACTATTTCATTATTCGAGTTTATGTCTAAGTGCATTTACTAATGTAATTTCATTAAATTAACCATCTCCCTGTACAGAAGATTTTATCCTATACTGAAAATAATACTTATTTTTCAACCACTAAACATGATCATATGTTGCTGAAATTGAATAAAATTTCGTGTAATAAATATACTTATACAAATGTAAATTCCTTTTATGACAATTATATTCAATGTACACATTTAACGTTTTTATATTTTTAGTTTGGAAAACCGATTTGGTCATATTTCTTTAGTAGTTAAAATAAATCCTCATATATTTCACTAGAAAAAGCATGTTAAAAACCACAACCAACTGAAAATTTGCTATTTTGTTAATAAAAATTTGCGTCAAAATAATGCGATTAATTGAATTTTCATTTTTTGATATTCTTTGAAATACAGTTGCTAGGCAACCATTTAATGAAAGAGAGAAAACATGAAATGCATTGGAAATTTTTGTAAAAGGTGAGAAATAAAATGTTTTATATCTCTCAAATTCATGCGTAAAATTTCCCAATAATTTATGCAATTAATTTCGAAATGCTAATAAATATATTGGCTAATCTTCAAACAATCGGATTAGTTTAAGATCTCCATTTCGGAAATTTACCAGCCATAATTTAGCATTTACAATTATCCCAATGCATCAATTTCCTTTCGATGAATGTTAAAATTTAAAAATCACCTGATTTCCCATTGAAAAGCATTAATACTTATATTTTTCGAACGAATGAACCAAATTTAACCAAAAAATACACAGCTAATTCCGGGTACCTTGCAAACATACCTAACTAATTACAGACTAAAAGGATACCCTTTTCGGCAGTTATCGCGAGACTTACAAAGAGGCAGACGAACAAACAAACAGACACCAAAAATTGTTCGGGTCTCCACATTAAGCCTCTACTGACTTTTCTGCAACTAAAAACGTAATGAGAAAAAAAGGGAAAATGCGTAGTTACATACAATGTTCATTAATGTCAAACTTTCATGCATTTTGGTTATATTTTCTTAATTTTTAATCTTTCATTCTTATATCCCGCGTATATAGACCCACCTGTAAATTTTGTTGAATTTTCCTGCATCAAAAGTGCGCACTATATTCCGGTTGCTAATTATAAAATCGCTTTTCTTAAGTCCAAGCCTGAAAGTTTCTTAAAGTTTGATTCTACACCTAATAAATGAAATTACAGCTGGGTCTTAATTCCGAGTATATTAAAACATGCATCTCTCTTAGTTCTTCCACTAAACTAAGAGAGATTGGAAACATAGTAATCAATTTTGTCTATCAAAAAACAATTAGACAAGTGGATATTTGCATTTTTTAAACAGATTAAAACAGATTAATTCAACTTAAATTTCATCAGATTTATTCAAACAGATAATTTAAATAGATTAATTCAGTCACAAGTACCAAATTCCTTATGCGTGGTATACTTATCTTTCAATAATAAAAATATTGTGAGAAACCAAAACGAAAACCAAATATTTGTTAATAAGTATGGTGTACAAATAACTCTTCACTCTGTTACTCCCATTTACTTCCACTCTCTTATGTACTTTTATTTATAATGAAATTCGATTTCTTTCACTAAATGAAAAATATTGGTGGATTTTGAGGGGAAATTTTTAAGTACAGACAATTACATGGATTTACATATAAGAAGATTTGACGGCACTACAAATTAATAACAATGAACAGGAAAGCTTTTTCTCTTCACATAACACAAAAGTTTTAATAATAAGATAAAGTAGCGCACAAAATAAAAAGAAAATATTTTGTGTTGGTATTTCAATGTTGCAATGATTGACCTTCAATTGGAAATATTTGTTCTGTAATAAATTAGTACAAGCATATTAGAACTGTGTTGGTAGTATTTAAATGGCATTACACAGAAATTTCGCAAGTTAGTATAGTGCTTCAAAAATTTATGTTTTACTTCACACATTTCACTAATAACAATGCTTCATTTTTTAAGTTAATCTGTAATTTCTTCAATAATCAGCAAACATTGGTAGTCAATCATTGCTACATATTTAATAAATAGGAATCAGCAATATTAAAGAAATCTTTATCAGTAATTTTACAAAATTAAATTAAAATATCTAAAAAATTAATTAACTATTTAATTTGTGATAAATAAATTTTTAAGGAAATTTTTTTTAATATATAATAAATTTCATTAAACAACAAAACAAATTTTAAATAAAATAAAAAAATCTAGCAATTTAAAAAAAATAATAAAACTTCTTAAATGTTCACCAAGGAAAAATAAAAACTAAAAGATTGAACTTTAACAAATATTTGCTTATAATCTAAATACGGCAAAGACGTAGAAACACCAAATAAAAATTATCTAAAGGGTTTTATGATATCAGACTTTTGAAATCACCTTCTCTACTTCAGCTAACCCATTCTTCCCTGCCCTAGGATATAACAGCTCAACAAAAGGATTTCGAAAATTTCGTAAAACCACGAAGAAGCATTTAAAGCTAAAAATAAGAGCCAGCGAAACTTCACGCAAAGATGATACAAACAACTTTTCCAAACCGTATCGTTGCCAAAATTGAGAAAAAAACAAACAATAAACTTAGTTCATGGAAAAGATAAAGTGAAATATCATTTTTCTGGGATTGTCACTGAAGAGAAGTGAAAAAATGAAATAAACGGACCGCCTGAGAAATGGGAAGCAGATAAAAAGGGAGAAACAACAAAAGAATGTTAAAAGCGTATTAAAAAAAAATGGATTGTTCGGACAATAAGCAGATGTCCGAGAAGCTGCGAGAAAAGCTTTTGTTTACATTTTTTAAGATAAAAAATAAGAAAATCTTTTAGCAGCAGTATAAAGTTTGGATACCAGTGAAGGAATTTATATTGCATTTCACGTCATAGAAATCTGGATATAAAAATCTGCAACTCTGAGCACAAAGGGAACAAATTAGATTATAGCTTTTTGCTATGCTAGTTTTAAATTTTAAAACGCCTTTTATTTCTATTTATATACTTTAAATGGAGTATAAGGTTGCTAACTACAGGTAAAAGATAGGAAACGGGAGTCATAACAATAAAATAAATGCGGTGTTATTATTTTTTTCTTAATTTTGTTTCTAAAATGTGGAGAAATACTCAAATCTGAAAGAAAAATCATAATCGTGGTTAAATTTCTTTTAAAACATTTTAATATATTTTCCGCTAGTTATTTGAAAGCACCTATTAATAATGCTATACTGTAAAAAAAAAAAAAAAAAAAAAAAAAGTGATAAAATGGAAAATGTACTGGCAGCGAAGTTGCCATCTATTCTCAGTTTTTTTCACAAAACTTTCATTTTGGCATTCTTCCGTTAATAATCCATAATACCGCAATATTAAAAAAAAGCTATTTTACAGGTATATGTATTGTTGCATATTTAAACGGAACAGGTATTTGTATTGAATATTGTCATAGCCGATTTTTATCGCCTTGCCTTCCTCCAGATTCAAACCTCGGTACTCGCCACACTGTTAAAAATTTGCAGCAAACTGTCCAGTCATTTGACTGTTTTTAAAGAAAACGGTTACATAACTGTAATTTAACTCTGTTCTGACTATATTATTGTCAGAATAGTGTTAAATTACGGTTATGTAACCGTTTTTTATAAAAACGGTCAAATGACTGGACAGTTTGCCGCAAATTTTTAACAGTGTATTTTTTGTCCCCTACATCAACTGGCCACATCCAGTGGCTTGGTTATAGATCAAAACATCGATTACGAAAATTTAACTGGATATTTTTCGTTTTTTCTCAATTGAGAAGGAACATATCCGTTTCTCTGTCTGGGAAGAAACATTTCCGTTTTTAACATTAAAAGAGAAAAGACAGAAAGAAAAATTTCCGTTTTTTTTTTCGGGAAATTTTACGATTTCGACTCAAAAATAGAAAGTTTCCGTTAAAAGGCAAAATTTCACATAAAATCACCAGTATATATGCGGTATTTTATTATTATTATTATTATTATTATTATTATTATTATTATTATTTTACAGTGTAATATTACTTTAGTATTGAGACATCTCGTAGATGAGTCATGTCGATTTGAAATAAATGCTTAAAGAGCTTTAATCTATAGAATCTATTTTACTACAAACTTGTGTAAATTAAATGAACAAAGAACATTATAACGCGATACTTATTAAAATAAATAAATAAATAAAATAGTTAAAGCATTATCGAGATGTAGAGAAATTATTTTCTTGTAAAATAATTGTATATTTGAATGTGTTTTTTAACTATGAACACGCTAACAATTGAATTGTAACAGATATAATTTTAATTATCCTATTTTCTCGTCAAATACGTTGACGTCTTTAATTCAGCTATCGTAAATTCAATAAAAATCTCATTTTGCATCTCATTAAAGACTACAGATAAAGAAAGATTTGACAGATAAACAAATATTTTGTATAAATAAATGTATTAAACATAAAAAAGTAATGAAAATAAAATTATTTTAATACATTCATCTATAAAATACGCACGATTCTTCAAGTAATACCAAGTAATACGATAAATAAGAGAGGATTTCAGCAGCATTTCATATTTTACATAATATTTTAAAAAACACAATGCATTGGTAGAGTACTAATGAATTATACTACAATTTCTACTTTTCTTCAAAATATGTATATGTATACCTAAGTTGATGTAAACATAAAATATAAATAGAATTCGAAGCAAATATTATTATTAAATAGTTGGAAAAATACCGAGCGTTTCCCTCTCTTATTTTATGCCTGAATGTAAAATGGCATTTTTCAAACAAATAACAAAATATTGATTTCTTTCAAATTAAGAATAAAAAAAGGACATTGTTGTAATTATTTTCGCACAAAAGAGATGGGATGTAAAAAATCCAAGAAGGGGGGAAATGTTGGATTTGCGGGAAAAAACAATATGCTAGTCAAAAACAAAAATCAATATTAAAGATTCTTTCTTTATATTTTTCAACGAAAATGTTTTTGAATGGTACACAGTGCGGTTAAAAAACATGGAATAAAATTGGGGAAAATGAAAACCCACAGATTTAAAGGAAAGTTAGTAAAACGAAATGACGTATTGCGCCAAATTAAAATAATTGGAATGTAGACATTTTTAAATGGCAAAAATGACGAACAATATAACAACGAATAGCAGAATAAATCATGTTATAATATTATTACGGTATATAATATGTTACAAAAAACAAAAAAATGTTCATGAAAGAGTGCCAGAAATATCAATGAATGGACAATGACTGGATACCGTTTATTATATATTTTTCATCTAGGAAATTGATTAAATTTTGATTTATAATAGTTTAATAAGTTTCAGTCTATTAGGATAATAGGCATACGGACAATACAATTTAAAAATACAAATATAAATTCAGCTTATATCTTCTAATATCTATAACTATATCTATTAGCAATATATCTGGTATAAATGAGTATTAGTGTTTTTGAAATTTCTGCTATAACAATATAAATAATTATACACATTCGTGAAAGATAGTTACGTGCAGAAAAATACTTCAAAATTAACTTTATGAACGTTGTTTCCAAAACTGCAAATTTTCGTAATCGTTTTAAATTTATTGTGACTTTATTTTCACAACATTAATATTTTTTGCTAACTCTGCAAAAATATGTATAGTAGTAATTTTGGGCTAATGTGTTAAGAATAAATATTAGCAAAATTTTAATAGAATTTTGCGATTATTTTGAATAATTTCTGTTATAATCGTTTAGCCTTGATTATAATTTATGTATAAATAAATAAATATGTAGCATATTAATGGGTACTTTTCTTTTAAAGGGACCTTATCTTTATTTATTTATTTATTTTATTTTATTTTTTTAAAGGTTTGGCGCAATTCAGGCTTATATTTACTAATTCAGTGCAATTCAGTAGATGAATTATAAGAAAAATTAATGACTCAAACATATTCAAGCTCTCAATGATTCAAACAAAGATGTCAATTAAGCTTAATTTTTTTTTTATAAAACCAGAAATTAAGGAACATTACTGCCATCTATAGGGAAAATCTGAATTATTCATGACAAGTGGAAAAGGAATTAAGGAACAGTACTACCATCTAGTGTCAGTTCAAGATACAAAATCAGAATTATTCATGACAGGTGTTTTTTTTTTTTTCACAATTTAAATTATGTGCCTAAATTTAAGTTAATCAATTTAAAAAAATAAATGTATATAATGAATGAAAAGTTAAGAGGTAGGAGAATGCATTGATTAATTTAATGTTTAATAAAATTATGTATAAAATATGATAAAAGAAGTTATATAAATGAATTAATTCAATGCCAGTGCATAATATTATATATCTATAATATATATAATAAAAGGGGTGAATAAAGGAAACATTTAAATAAGACAAATATAGTTAAAGTAAGATGACTGGTGAAGTTATTTAGATATGACAATGTTCTACACAAATCAAAGAAGTTAATTAAACATCAATAGATTAAATTAAAACTGCATAAAGTAGATGATATGAAATTATTTCTGGTAAATAGAAAGGAAGAGTACTAGATCAACTAAAGAATAACAAGTAATGAATGAATGCATTATGAATCAATAACCAACCCCCCTTCTCTCTCTTTAATTAACCACTGCGCATTAATTATCTATACATCAGCGCTACCCCTCCATACTGTAACATCTACCCACCCAACTGTTCTATTGTATTTCTTATTTTATTTTTTCATTTATATGTTATTTTTTTGTATGTACAATTTACTTCTGTTTGTATATTTAAAATAGAAAAATAGCTTTTTTATATTAAATAAATTGTATAAATATTGGAAAAAATTGCTTGTGTATATGAAAGAGTATATACTTTGCCAGAATAAATGCACGAAAAATTTCCTCTCTCGCCAAGGCATCTATACTGGGAAAGTACCAATTAATGTATATATATATATAAAAAAACCCGAAACCATTGCTATTATTCTTAGTTTATACTTCACAAAAAAGTATAATGTCATGTTTAATTTAAAGTACATTCATTTAAAAATAAACAACTCAAATTTTAAAACATATTTTCCCGGCATTATAAAAATCTTCCTATATTGAACAATAAAATGAATACCTAAATCCAAAATTTCAAATTCTCCGAAGTGACGTATTTTTCAAAGTTCCAATTCTATCTTTGCTTACTTTATTTTGAAACAAACGTGTACATGTAATCTGTTTATTAGATTAGAAGAGCACTTCTTTCTTTATTTTTAATTTCGTAGAAACACTTATTTGCATTTGAAAAGTTATTCGGAAAAGAAAAAATAAATACAATTTTGCTAGTGCTTTGTGTTAATAAGATAAATCAACACTGAAAGGAAGCTCATGTTAGAACAAAATTAAGATTGAAATTTAATTAATCTTTTATAAAAAGTTATTCCTTTCCTTATACTTTTACATAACTTGAACAAATTTTAGAACATAAGTAATTTTTAATGTAATTAGAGCAATGTTTAATTATATATATTTTCGCAATGAAATTGTCTCAAAATGATTAAAAACGTGGTGTTAAAAATTCTGAATGACATAGCATATACATCTAGTCAATCGAAAACGTTGAACACAATAGTAGCGTTGTTGCTTCTTATCATTATCTTTTAATACATTACAATGCATTACAATATACATAAAATAAATATAGGAAATATATACTGAAATAATAACACACAATGCATGAAAAGTCATAGGAAAAATGACTGTGTAATTAGCTTTCCTTTTTAGGTGCGTTCGTAATTATATAAATACGTAGCACCTATTGTCGTCGCTTGGTCCGTCCGTTTGTCCGTCCGTCTGTCTGTCCGTCCGTACGCATATAACAACGCACAAACTACCCAACCGAAAGGTTTGCAATTTAAAATATATTATCTTTGCAGAATTTTGTCGAGACATTTCAAATTTTATTAAAATCGAATCAAAACTTTAGGAGATATTAATAAAAATATTTATTAATAAATTTGAATTTTTTTTTTTAAATCGGTGCTTTTTTGTTATAGGAGCTTCCGAAGTTTAATCGTCAAGCGACCGAGATACTTATTTTATTACAGAAATTAATCTGCAGACGATATAATTCATTTCACAGAATTAAAAATCAGAAAAGATCTGAATATTTATGTAACTAGTTATAGTACGAACGCACCTCATTTGTCACGTTTGACGTACAATTTCCAACTTGTTTAAATGAAAAATATGGAATTTCGGTTCAAAAGTAATTAAACTTTAAAGAAGATGCGTAGTTCTAATAATAATTACTTTTACGTTATTTTTTTTTTTACTTTCCGTACACATATAGTGTAAGAAAAGTATTGTAATCATGATAAAAACCAGATTATGGAAATATTAGTATATTTTTACATTTTGAAGTTCCCTGAATCTGTTTTCGCTATTTTGAAATATATTCCATATGTATGTGTGTATGCATGCGTGTATATAAGAATTTTCTGACGTTTTTAAGTCAGCATTTTTTTTTCTGATGATGTCGCTATGTATGTGGGTATGAGTTAACATGACAGTGTCCAAACTGTGCTTTCGATCGAGCTGCCATTTGGTGAGCATGCACTGTTAAAAATTTGCAGCAAACTGTCCAGTCATTTGACTGTTTTTATAGAAAACGGTTACATAACAATAATTTAAGTCTATTCTGACCATAATATAGGCAATAATATGATCAAAATATACTTAAATTACGGTTGCGTAACCATTTTCTACAAAAACGGTCAAATGACTGGACAGTTTGCTGCAAATTTTTAACAGTGTGTTACCGGCCAATGTCGCAAGAACTGTATACATTTTCGAAAAAATCGGCCGATGTGTTTGGTAACTAAACCTTTCTTCAACCAATTTTCAACCATTCTGTGCCGATAACTGATAAACATTTTCACTTATATCTAAATTAAATTGTTTTTATTGCTCACTTTCATCTTATATAGATACGAGAACTATGTTTCACCAGAATATTACTTAATGAATTTAGTAAAATCTTTTTCTCTATTACGGAAATTTTTGTATTAAACGTGAAATTATTTTAGCAAGAGATTAATGTGTGAAATTGGGAATTTCTTTACACATTTCTTTGTTTTAGTTCCATATATCACTGATAGATGACCATAAGGCTAATTTGAGCATTATAGCATTCTTAGATAGTGCAGCGTCATCTATCAGCGGTATTTGGAACTAAAACAAAGGAACACACACACGCCCCAAAAAAAAAAAAAAAAAAAAAAAACTTCATACACTATTTACTTGCAAGGATAATTCAGTAGTGATACCGTTCTCTTATTTTTGAATTTTGAAAACTTCAGTCCATTTTAGGATACCCTGTGTAATATAGATCTGCAAATATGTTTATTTACTTATACACAGCACATGTACACGCACAGATATACATACATGTGTGTGTATATTCATACATAAATATGGATACTCCTTATAAAAATAATGAATTTATAAAGTTTAGTTATTCTTATTAAATTTATTATCACTTAGATACACATTTTAATGCACGTTTTTCATCGTGAATAATCAAATCTATATTATAAAGCAAAAACATGTTTGCCAGTAACGCTGACATCATATTGACGGTGGTAACACCTGACCAATAAGTATCGCCTTTTTCTGCAATTTTAAGTTCTAAACATCGCATAATTTCAATTTTCTCACCGTCGAAATGGAAACAAAAATGTTTTTTCAAATTCAATTTGTTTCAAAACTGTATCCCAATTAACGGATTTTTTTTTTATTATAGTTTTTAAAATAATTTTGAATAAGGAATGTTTTATTTATCTCTATCGCGTGCATCCTGATTACGAAGGATTAAGCCGTTTGTACTTATATTTCTGCATTTGTTTCCGGCTAAATTTCATAACGAAATTAAAATTTCATCAATAAATAAATAAAATTATATAATAATATAAATAAAATACAAATTTAACAGACATGTAATCGAACTACGAGCTTAAAGCACTGAAATTATCAGAAATAAAAAGCTGCTGTAAATAGCGATCTTTGGAGATTTCTTCGACTGCAGCTAAATTTGAAAGTATTGCATTTAATAAACTTCAAAAGTTTATTTGAATACGTTATTGATATTTTTCATATAAAAGTGCTTTTTTGGTATTGGTGGGCAATCTAAAAAATATATTAAATGTAAAAAACAATATTAGCATTTTCAATTTAAAAAAAAATTCTCCTATTTTCTGTAACTTGGGAAACTTGGGTTAGATCCCCTAGTTTCATTAATATAAACTTATTAAAATACACCTTTTTATTTGAAACTTCTTAATGTTTTACAAAGAAAAAGGTTGTTTCCATTCTTAAATTTACAGTAAAAATTTCGATACTTTTCTCAACAAAATTTTTATTGATATGTAAATCTTTGTTTAGATATGTTTTATTATTATTATTATTATTATCATTATCATTATTATTTTTTAAATTACTGTTTCAGGAATCAAGATTTGCAGGCATAACACTTATCCTGATGAACTCGGAAAGAAAACAAAAACACTTCATCTCCTATAAAAGCAATGGAGCAGCTGGAAACTATCATTTAACTAATACAGGAGCAAAAAACATGCTCGTTTTACCCCATCGAAAGAAAAACATGCTACGCATTAAGCTTATCGAAGTCGAATGGGGTTCTACTAACATGTAGCTCTTACGGTGGCCAGGAAGGCATATGATTAGATAATGTGGCTATATATAAGTAGCAGTATGTCATAAAACTACTTAAAAACATTTTATCCTTTATCATATACTCTGCGGGAGAGGTGTTGTGATTTTTTTCCTGCAATATTCTTTGGTCGTGCGACAGGAAGCTGTGTTGTCTAACAGCATATCTGAGGTAGAAAACTTGTCAACTTTATTTTTGTATTTGCATTTTCGAAAGATTTTTCTAGCGGTAATATTATCTACTTATGAAAGTTAGTGATGTGTGCTAATATTTAGATCTTTTTTTTGTGTGTGTGTGTGTGCGTAATTTTCTTTTCTTTAACAGAAATGTTATTTATTTATTTATTTTATGAAAAATGAAATTACTATCCGCAGTTTATCACACAATTTTTAATAGAATTTTTCGCCTAATGTAATCGCAAGCAAATATAACAAATTCTGAGATTAAATGAGATACATGACGAACCGATACTGAGATTAAATTTACGAATTCTGCGATTTATGTATTAAATAGAAAATTTCTAATCATATATAGTGGTGACACATTCCTCGTAAATTTGAAGGAGCCTATTCGTTCGTCCAGTTACATTAAATTTATATTAGTACTAATAAATAATTTATTTGTAACGGTGGTATTCAAAATATGAAAAAATAAATAAAAGTGAAAAGGTTGAGAAAACTGTGAGAGTTAAGTTACCCTTACTTATATTAAAATCATTAAAATTAGAGACATTACATTACAATTACATAAAACATTAAAAACATATTAAAACTGGACGTTTCGGATTTACATGAAAATTCCCCATCAACAAACATTTTTCTTAACGTAAGTCACAGTTCAAAAATATCAACACATAGAAAATGCTACGTATCAAAATGTCGAGGCCAAAGTTACAGTTATAATAACACGGAGTATTCATTTGGGATTGCACCTGCTTCATTAAGAGGTAAATCTGTAATTTTCGTATACCATGCTTCTAAGAAAGTACGAGTTCTGTAGTCGCTGCACCTCGATCTGATTACAAAAGACTTAGCAAAATCTGGAAAATCGTCAGTTTTTATTGCATGATCCTCTATTTTGGAATTTAAATTTTTATTTTGAAATGCACATCTGTGCTCCCTTCGTTTTTAATGTTTTATGTAATTGTAATGTAATGTCTATAATTTTAATGATTTTAATATAAATATAAATATGTTCAGACGTAATATTTTTGTTTACTTCAAATCTAATCACCCTTACTTATTTGTTATTTAACCTCTTTGCGACGAGCAGAATGTATACCTGCCGTGCAAAATTCTAGAATTTATACACCACTATTTTTGAACAGTAAATGCTTATTTGTTTACTCTGTGAGAGATGTGTTGTGATTTTTTTCGTGCAATATTAGTTGATCGCGCGACAGAAAGCTGTGCTGTTTAACAACATATCTGAGGTAGAAAATTTGTCAACTTTATTTTTGTATTTGCATTGTGGAACGATTTTCCTAGTGGTAGTATTATCTACTTATGAAAGTTATTGATGTGTGCTAATATTTGGATCGCTTTCGGTGGAAGGTGGTGTAATTTTTTTCTTTAACAAAAAATTATTTATTTGTGTTATAAAAATTGAAATTACTATCCGGCTACATATAAAATATAATACTACTTATAAATAGTTTATTTGTAATGGTAATATTTGCGAGAGAGAATATTGATTGGTTGTTCGACAGGAATCTGTGCTGTTTAACAGCATATCTGAGGTAGAATATTTTTACACTTTATTTTGGTTTTTGAATTTTTGAAGGATTTTTCTATCGTTAGTATTATGTACTTGTGAAATTTAGGGATGTGTGTAAAATTTAAATTATTTTCGATGGAAAGTGGGGTATTTTTTTCTTTAACAAATTAAATTACTATCCCCTTACAAAATAATTGTATTAGTAATAATAATTTTTTTTCTTTTTTTTTCTTTTCTTTTTTGCAATGGTGATATTTAAAAAAAAAATTTAAATGCTTAAAATGCTTACAGTAAACTATGGGTTAAGTTACACTAACATTTTTTTTAATGATTAACAAATGCGGCCGCAAAAAAACACAATTCATTGATGGAGTAGCTCAAATTCATCCGAGAATAATTATGAAAATGCATTAGATAATTAAATAAGGAATTGTAAGAATTTTATACAAGTATATATATATATATAACAATAAACACCTTAAATCCGTGAAGGTTTAATCTCAACCGAAATAATTAAATGTTTATTATTCTTCATAAAATAGTACACCGAAAGTGATGGGCTTCATAATAAATGAATTAGAAAGTAAAAACGCATATAGTTTCGCAATTATAATGGGAATATCAGAAACCAGCAACCTTTGATATAAATGATTAATCTTCTTTCATGGTTTATTCTCTTTTATTCTCTTTTTATTCAAATTCCAATTAAGAATAAAAAGTCGTATTTCATTCAAATTCCATCATTTTGTTTTTATTTTAGAACCCATTAGTTTATTGTATATATATAATTTTCATTTTAAACTTAAAAAATGAAAACGAGAAAATAATAAAAATAATGAAGAATAGAAGAAATAAACACAATTCTAAAATATATATTCTATGTAATAATCTATAGCGTATATAGAGAAACATTCTACTAAATTTCTAAAATAAAATGCATCTTCGATGTAATATTCAATATAGTATGAAAACAAACATCCACGAACAACATTCTAGTAGCATGTTACATACGATTTTCGTATTCTTTTGACCAGTTAATGTAAATTCCGTACATACTTCATCATCTATTTCAAGCACGATATCTGATGGAAGTATGTTTCTATTTCCCTCATAATGGGCACGCGTCTATGTACTTATCTACAATCATTGCCTACATGCATATTTTGAGATGGGAGGACTCTATTTCGAGGGGAGTTTTATCGCATGACCCCTTTTGAAACATGAAACTAAGAAGGCCGTTGCATGACTACTAGAACTTACCAAAGACTTGATGGAATATGAGTTCTTGCCATTCTTATTGCGTACTTCCACACTACAGAGGTATGCATCCAGCTGGATTCCCAGAATTCTCATGACCGTCTAAAAGCAGGGATCTTTGTTTTATCGCAGGGGAGTTTTATGACGCATATTAAATCGCCCCGACAAGAAGATGAATGCCACAACTAAAATAATATTTGAAGTACAATTTACTCAGTTTAACTTCATGTTAACTTTTGGATTTTTAATTACACTGTAAATGAATTGAAATGGTCGTAATTATAATAAGAGGGGCAGGTTCAGATTATGCTGCAAACATTAAAATGTTTCAGGTAGGCATTTCACTGTCCGGGAAAAAAAATATTTATAAAACGATCAACATTCTTGTAAACGTTGAAAAAGAATCGCAGCTAATTCACCCAGAAAGAACAGCAAATGTCATTTGGAGACGGTACTATAATCCTGGAATTTCTTGTTGCGCAAAAAAAAGCAATCGCGTTAACAACAAAGCTATCACGGCTTTGAATGTGATGAATATCCAGCGAAAACATCAAAGAAATGTAATTAAAAATATACCAAAATTACAGTGTGTTTGGAAGTATGTAGTAAATTAATTAAAAATATTCTAAGGGCATTGCATTAGAAATATTCAAAATATAATTCTATCATTCCAGACACATTGACATTATATACAGAATATTTATAATTACTGTGCCATTGTGTGGAAAATTGGTGTTTTACTCAAAATGTTTTCATCTTAATAAAAGTTTATTTTCACCAAAAAAAATTTTTTTTTCTTTTCACGAAAAACATTTCTTACGTTACATAGCATTTTTCCAATATTGGGTAAATATTGTTACATAAATAAATTATATATTTCTAAACACTAAATATTCTTTATTTTCACATACTTGACAAAATTTTGCTAATGTGGTTTGATATTAATATTAGGTTAGTTTTGAGACAAGAACAAAAGTATCTATTTTTTTTAAATAAAGAAAAAATACTCCTATAAAATTTTACCTCCTTTTTATTATTTAATTAAAACTTAATTTCTGAATAAAAAGGTTATTGATTCTGCCATTGATTCTAAATATAAATTAGGTTGTACAATAAACAGTAAATAATTAGAAAGCGGAATTTCTAAACAATGACAGAAATGCAAGCGATTATTGCTTTTAGCCCGATTTTACGAATATTTCCCGCCAATTATACGGTCCCTGTTTCCCCTACTTAATCTCTTTTAACCATCTCGCGTGAAATCTTGGTTCCACAAACTTTTGGCTGAAGGAATCTCAAGAACTCATGCCAAAGCTAAAGAATGTCCACGTGGAGAAGACAGCCTGCGATCGAACCTAGAGGAATCCGGGCTTAAGCAAGATAAATTAATGGATAAGAACCTATTTTTGCCGGAGCAGAGAAGGATTTTATAGAGAGCGCACTTCCTGTGCGAAATAGCTGGATAAAGTCAGTTTAGGATTACAGTGAATATATATGTAACAGGTGATGAAAGGATATAGGAGGGTCTTCTTAGAAAAAAGAAAAAAAAATTGTAACATTACATTACTAAAGTATGGTTTTTTCTTTTTAACAATACGCGAGATGTAATCGAAACACTCCTAGTGCATTTAGAAGTAAATTAAAAGCAACACATATAAAATAAAAGTAATTCACACCATTTCTTTAAGTCTTAAAAACAATTCCGAACCGAATTAGCAGAGCTATTTTGCTGTCATACATTGAAAAAAAAAAAAAATTTAACATTACTTTACTGAAGTATATGGTTTTTCTCTTGAACAATACGCGAGATGTAATCCAAGCACTCGTAGTGCATGTACAAGTAAATAAAAAAAAGTAACAGGTAAAATAAAAGTAATTCACACCACTTTTTTATCTGTAAAAACAATTCCAAACAGAATCAGTAGGCCTGTTTCGCTGTAAAACATTGAAATCTTTTATGATGATAATTATTACTGTTAATACCAGAACATTTTTATAGAAATAAATGTGACTAAATTAAAATATTAAAAATAGTTAATAAACATATGATATTCTTCATGTAAACTTAGATAACATAACAGATGAAACAATTACTTTGGTAAGAAATAAGAATAACAATAAAAAAAAATCAGTTAATGTTCTGCGAATGAGAATAGCTAATAAAAAAGAAGATAAATAATTTAGTCTATTGAAATTAAAATTTCGTTATGTATTAAAGGTTAAATAATATTTAAAATAAATTTCACTAATGGTTATCAAAATTATCACAAACACTTATAATATAATAACTCTTTTAAGTGGTAAATGTAATTTATTGAAAATTTTGATGAAATATTTTTATGAGATCATTGAATGTTTCAAACATTCATATTTAGAACAATAATACCTTTGTTCATAATAACAAGATAATAATGAATTACATATGTGTTATTTATCTTTTCATAATTATTCGACTTCAGTATTTATGAATGGAAGTTATTCTAGTGTAGAATAAAAATAAAAGGTATTTTAACTTTGGAAATCTATTTTTAGAATAAACAAAAAGTCTAACAGTAAGTGGATGGAGCGAATTCGATTAACGTTTTTCGATAAAAATTAGGAAAGAAATTATTGTTTTTCCTTTTTCTCTATTTTATTTTAAAGAACATTGATTAAAAACTTGGATTTGTTCAAAGTACATGAAACTGTTAATGTAAAACTTGATCACACATTTCTGCAACGACATCTTAACTGTTTAAACACACTTAACCCTTTTGGGTCCGATTTTTTTTTATTTGGGGGAAAACTACTTTTACGTTAACAATATTAAAAGTAGTTATTCAAATCATAAAAGTGAAGATTTAGTGAAATTTAACGAATATGTCATTCACATAGTTACTTTGCGTACTATCCCTATGGCAATAAGCTAAATAAAAAATTTTGAAGACGCTTCGAAAATGCGGTGTTACAACATGATTCAGCAGACATAACAACTTCCTGGTACTTTTTATGTTTTATCACAAATTATTCGTTTGGAAAACTAATCCTTATTTTAAATTTAGATAATGAAACATATATTTGAAATAAAAGAATCACCAACAGTGTAGAGAGAATTAAACATTTTTTAAAATTTAATTTATTATTATTTAATGCTGAAGCATAAATTAAATCATAATAATAAATGCATAGACATATACTATCATTACAATATGCAGTTTCTATTAAAAATATTTGTTAAGACAAAATAATACTAAATGAAAAGATATGTACTATTAATAGGACGCCAGACCCGAAAGGGTTAAAATAGTTTTTCATAGGAAATTAACAATCAAGTTTACTTATTTCAGCAAACAGAATTAGTTAGTTATGAATTTCAAAATGTCCCCAGATTAACCTTCTATGCGTAATCAAGACCAAAAGAGAAGTTTTCTAAGAGTAGAAAAATGGGCAGACAATACATTATTGATTACCCGTTCATAATATTGTTAGGAAAAGAAAATCAAAATAATATATCATATGCAAAATTAATAACAATTCAGAAAAGAATTGCAATCGTACATTGGAATGTGAAAGGTTTTCCAATTTATTGTTTTTGAGAACTTATACTTTGCATTTGCAGTGGTTTTAATACATATCTGCCCTTTGCATTATAGATAATAATTCATAGTTTATCTATGAATAGTATTTTAAATGATCTAAGCAAATATATTCATGTGATTGATAATTTTAAAATATTAGTTTTTTTTATTAAATAAAATAAAAATGATTTAATAAGTAATATATAGAATTTAATTATACATACAGGGTGGTTCAGAACTATATGACAAAAAGGTAAAGGCAGGTAGAGTGGACCTAAATAAGCAGATTTCGTATAGGAATATGGATGCGGAAATGCAGCATTGAGGCAGTAAAGGGCGCTGTTGAGTTCAGTGGAAGAAAGCGTTTCTCTGCCTTCAATCGTCATTTCCCGTACGGATTTCGAGAAACATGCAGCGTTACACCAATGCAGAATTTGCCGACATGAATTTCATGTATGGGGCTGCGCAAGGAAATGGAGCGGCTGCCCAAAGGATGTGCATGGAACGATTCTCGTGTTGGAATCTGCCGGATTGCCGAACATTTGAGCTTCTTCATCGGGAGTTGTGTGCGAGTGGATCGTTTTATGCTTCCAGGCGTGATATGGGCACTGGAAGATATCGCAGAATTCCTGCAATAGAAGAAGAAGTATTACGCACATTAGAGGATAGTCCTTCGACAAGCTCGAGAGCCATTGAACGTGCGCATCTTTTGAGCAGCTGCTCCATTTCCTTGCGCAGCCCCATACATGGAATGCATGTCAGCAAGCTCCACATTGGTGTAATGATGCATGTTGCTCGAAATCCGTGCGGGTAATGACGATTAAAGCCAGAGAAACGCTTTCATCCACCGAACTCAACAGTGCCTTCTACTGCCTCAACGCTGCATTTCCGCACCTATATTCCTATGCGAAATCTGCTTATTTAGTGCCCCTCTACCTGCCTTTACATTTTTGACACATAGTTTTGAACCCCCTGTATAGAGTGTTTTTCTTATGATTTATTTCTATTTAATTATATCTGTACACATACACTTTCGCTCTTACACACACATATATATATACAGGGTGAGTCCTTAATTTTGTTTCGCCTCAAATAACTGATGAACCAAATTGAATTAGCTGCAGTCATGAACATCGTGTTTTGGTGTAATAAAACAAGCATGGGCTCAATGAGGTATTTGGTAACGCCACCTGGTGGTAAATTCTGAAATTGCAGATTGTATCTTGAAAACTATAGGAGATATGACAAAAAGTTTAGTGATAACGTTGTAGAGCTTTCTTTATTTAGTATAAAAAGATGACTTGCATATAAAAATAATTTTATTAGAAGCTCCGAAATGTATTTTTTTTCTTTTTTTTATATTTAATCACCAGTTTAAATACGTCTCTTATTGCATGCAGACGTTTGGCATTAGAAGGCAGATGCAAGATTACTTAAGATTTGTAATCATCAAGGTGCAATTTACTTTAATACGAAAATCAAGTAAAGTATGTTCAGCGTGTCCAGCATCGGGACTCTGCACGGAATTAATGGTGTATTTAAGGTGATGATTGGATATAAAATAGTTACTTGCAGTGCTTCTAATAAAGTTATTTTTACAGATAAGACATCATTTCATTAAGACAAAGACTTTCTAAACCTTTATTATTGAAATTTTGGTCGTATTTCTTATAGTTTTTACCCGACTGCCAAGAAGGGTTATGTGTTTGAAGCGTACCTGGGTATGTATGTATGTGGATTTCTTTATACCCTCCAAACATCCCAACGGTTGGATGGATTTTAATGACTGAGGTCTCTATCTATTCATCTTAACCGTACGATTAGGTTACAGGCTAGGTTTTGTTTTTATAAATTCAAAATGGCGGCCGTAAAATATAAAATGGCGTTAGAGACGAAAAAACAATTTAAACACCATATTGAGCGGCATATCATTGAATAGGTCTTTCAAAATGAAGACTTGTAGGCTAGGTTTTGTTTTCATAAATTCAAAATGGCAGCCGTAAAATACAAAATGGCGATAGAGACGAAAAAAAAAAATTACGCACCATATTGAGTGGCATATCATTGGATAGGTCTTTCAAAATGAAGACGATGTTTCCTAGACTATTTACAGTCAAAAGCTCCGTTTTTAGTTCGCTTTTTACGCAGTCGGGTTTTTTAATTTTTTAAATTTAATTCATTCTTGTCGAGAAACGATATCTAAATCTGGAATTTACTACTAGGGGCGCTGTCAGGTACCTCAACGTGTAGAGCATACCTGTTTTACTATCCATAGATGTACATGGCTATAGGTAACTCAGTTCATCATTTATTTGTGCCAAAAATAATTGAATCAGCTATTTCAAAAACTACATCAGTCCATTTTTTTTCGAAATGCGTTTTTCGTAGCAAATGTATCCTTGAAGGTGGGCGCACATGTGTAAACAAAAATTACATGCAATTATTTAGCCGTTGCTACTCAAAATTGTCATTTATTACAAAAACAACATTAATCAATGACAATATCTAGATATATTCCAATGAAATGACCAACAGCATCAAAAGAAGAAAATATGATCGAATACGGTGATAAATATGACTGTGTGCCTTAAGGAATATATGCCAAGTGTTACATATTTTAAATACTACTATTTTCGAATACTAATCTTCGCATTATTTGAACGCAAAATTGTACAGGTAAATATTACTATTCGAAAACAGTGGTATTCAAAATATGTAATATTGGGCACCTATGCACTTAATGTCAATCCTTAATCCTTAAATACTCGCACTGATATATTTTGTACACCATTGTATGTTACAAATTTAAATATGCATGTTACAAATGCGCATTGTTAGAAAATGTTCTTATGATCTTATGTTAACCTTTTTTTATTTTTTTAAATATTGTATAACATGGTAATTGCATAATTTGACCTAAAATGAATTTTGTGAGACATTTAATTTATTTTCTTGAAAATTAAGACATATATGGTGTACAGAATTCACGGGAGGTTTTGCTGAGTGAATTTGCGAATATATTTAAAGGTTAAGATGCAGATGAAAATGATTTCTGCATATTTTGTCAAATACGTACTAAAAACATGATTAATATTTTTTGTATAATTTCTAGGGTACTAAATTCCATTGAGTACAAAAACAACATAACTACAAAGTTTTTTAAAAGTTTTATTTATTTACTTTTTATTAAAATCCTCATAAAATAAGTAACTGAAAACCAAGAAACCTATTTAAAGGTTTAAAATATATAGTTAGCAAAAAAAAAAAAAAAAAAAAAAAAAAAAACTTCAGAGTTTTTATGGAGTCCTAAAAAATCTTAAATATTGAACATGAATTTTTTGAAATTCCCGATTCAATTAATGAATCACCTTGTATTGTTTATGGATGTACATTAGGGTGTACATTATGTGTAAATTATTTACAAAAATATAAATAATGTACACCTATGATTTACACCTTCAAAAATTATTCAAAGTAGTATTTTAGAGTACTTCATGTACATATACATACTCAAATTTACGCCTGTTAACATTTTTCATGTAATAACTCGTTTAACTTAATGTTTTTTAAACGGTGTACATTTAAAAATTTTACAAAAGTAACAAGCACGCGATTTTTAATTAACTAAGCAAACAAGTATCCAATTATCTAAGCAAACAAACTTGCTAATTAAGAACTCTAAAACAAAGAAGTAAACAATGTATTTCTAAACATCATTTTCTTAAACAAAAGAAAAAAATAAGAAATTATTTTGAAGTTAGTTAAGTGCACTCCTGATTTTTAAATAGTTTCTCGTTGAATATGATATCTAGTAAATAATGTAAGTATCACAATCATTTCAGTTTTTTTCGTTTTCAATAACTTGTTGATATTTTTAGTAAATTGCATAATGCATTAAAAAAATAAAATAATAAAACAAAATTTTCTGACAAAGTTTTACCCGTGCATTAAAATAAATTAAAGGTCAGTAACTTATTTGTTATTTGTTACGTAATAGTTATTTAATCTCGGTTCATATTTCATAATTAAAAATACTTCCGTTGAATGTTACTTCTTCTAATGTATTTTGTTTCCTTATAGAGCTATGTATACACTGCAAAAAAAATAAAAAAAAATAAAATAAAATAAAAAAATGCAGTGATTTTTTTTTTTTTTTTTTTTTTTTTGCAGTAATACACTGCCACGGCAGTGTATTATTGCTTATTGCTGTTAACTTTACGGTATAATACTGTCAGCTGGGGTGTCAGTATTATACTGTAAAATCAACAATTTTTTTTAAATTATTTATTTATTTATTTATTTTTTGCAGTGTAGTAGTGCTGAAGAGAATTCCCTACATTAAAAATGATTATAAAATTAACTCATGAAAATGTTAAGAAATAATGTAAGAAAAATGTTCATTTTAATTAATTACTGGAGCAGTAAGTTCAATCGGATTCGGGATATTCAAAATGAAAACGCTGCTACTGCCTTATGCAATGTTGGACGATTTTACTTCATCAGTTTTTATTATTTTGAGTGTTTGTAAATATTTCTTGAAAATAAACTTTTAGCCATTTTAAAATTTACCTTAATCTCTTTCTTTTTGCATCATGTATTAATTATTTTATTTAATGGCCTATTTCACTGCTTAGAATAATTTTTTATAGTGTTATTCCTTGGAGGGATTTGTTTCTTTTAAATTAATCACCCTTATAAGTTAGAGTTAAAAAAAAAAAATAACAGAACACTTTGTAATTGTTTAAGTTTGAATTTTTATATTAACTGTTATCTGTGTCAACTTTTATATCTGTAACCAGAGGGAAGAACACGAAAATTGTAATAAGAAAGTACATAGCTAGATGTTTAGGGATAGTAGTGTATTTTGTATCCAATTTTAATAGGAAATTTCGTCAATTTTAATAAGAAAAACGTTTCCCCAGCAAGTAGACTTTTTTCATTATTTTAAACATTGGATAAACATAAAAAAAAAAAAAAAAAATCAACAATTTTTTTCGAATGACAGAGTTTGAAAACAGGAAACACACATATATATATACCGGGTGTCCTAAAATTGACTGACTGATTTTAAAATACAGTAACTTCTAAACGGTGACAGATATTTAAAAAATTCTTGCAGGAGAGTAATGTATGATGTCAGGAGATTTTTTACTGCGATTCCTAATTTTAGTTCGAATTCTGAGCAATAGTTGGCTCTGCGAGCAATAGACATTCAATCGAGGCAAAAGCAGAAATCACCCAGCATTGATGTGACGAAAGGGGGTTCAATACATAGATGGGTCTCATTCGCCAATAAAATCTTATTCAGAATCAGGCCCTAAGAACAAGATTGTATTAGCGAAAGAGACCTACTCCATGTATTGAATCCCCTTCCTTCATATCAATGCTATGTAATTTTAGTTTTGGCCTGGATCGCACTCCTATCGCTCGCAGTGCCATCTATTGTTGGTAATTCGAAATAAAATTAGGAATCACAATAAACCGTTTGGAAGTTATTAAATTTTAAAATCAGTCAGCCCAGTTTAGGATACCCGGTATATATATATATATATATATATATATATATATATACAGGGTGTAAAAATGAAGATGGTCGCAACTTTAAACGGTAATAATAGACGTCAAGGCAAATAGTTATTGTATAACAATCCAAGCTCGCAATCTTCTTATTAAATCAAAACGTTCATTTACTCCTAACCGAACCCGGATTTTCGCAAATAGCTTTAATAATAGTGAACACGTTTTAGTGAGATTTTCAACAGTAACTTTGTTTTGTAAAAAACGTCGTAAGATAACGACTCGAAAAACGCTGGAGGTGAACTACAATTCGATCAGTGCCATCGTATATACAGTCAGCTACATTTCGAATTATGGAGCGTCTAATTCACTGGTATTTGGCCATAAATTGAAGCTATTTATGTAAATAAAAATCTAAAAAAATATTTAAAATGATTTGTTTCCTTTGAAATAAACCCAAACTTGATATAAATGTATTAAAATATTTTTTAATTAATAAAATTTCTTTTATTTCTTTTTAATCGATTTCAAAATATTGCGAAAAAACCGGAAGTGTTATAATGCGCACAAATATTCATTAAACAATACATAATCTCTCTTTTGTCTTGCACAACACGAAACATATATTTATCTTCCTTTTATCGCAGTTACTTTTCTTACAAACCATTCAATTCTTCTCATTTCCGACGCTCATTGGCCACTGCATCATTAGTTAACTTCAAGCCACGGAGATAAAGGAATTGAGGAACTGACACTTAAGTGTGGTCCAATCTCGTTATTCTCTATTGCCTAAGATTAGCCTGGAATCTGTGTACGTAAGACTATTAGAGGCATTATACAGACCACGAGTGTTTAGTTGCTGCAAGTTTCCAAAAGCATTAGAGGATAATTCTTTTCTAATGCGGACCACAATTTACGTTACATTGGACATCGATCGATCTATGTACGTTTTTGATACTAACTGTTAAGAAACAGATATTGCAATCAGTTTTATAAAATATTAAGAAAAGTATTAAGTAAATAAATGAAAATATTATAATGGAAGTCATTGATAGTTATCCTTTTCAGTAGAGAGGGTAAAATAAATAAAGATATGTTTTTTTTTCTTCTTTTTGGGGGAGGGGATAGGTACTGAAAATTGGAATGTTCGTAATAGTTATTACATATGTTCCCAGGCTAAAACAGTTTTAAATTCATATGATAAATACAAACGATAGATACAATTTTGTTACACTGTTAAAAAGTTTGTGTTACGTTGAACCAACTGTTGGTGCTGCGGCAGCTGCAACCATAAGAGGGTGAAATTTTGCTCCAACAATTGGAGCTATGGTTCAACCCAAGCTCCAAATGTTGGAGCAAGATTTCGCCCTCTTATGGTTGCAGCTACTGCAGCACCAAAAGTT
Source organism: Maratus michaelseni (assembly GCA_963931845.1). NCBI lineage: Eukaryota > Metazoa > Arthropoda > Arachnida > Araneae > Salticidae > Maratus > Maratus michaelseni. Next base: position 207,535,177 of record OZ007588.1, read on the forward strand.
GGTTCACCCCACCACAGAATCTTTAACTGTGAATATTAGACAGGAATGTGTGTACTGTAACACAAATTAGCGGCATTATATAGACCATGGGTGTTTAGTTGCTGCCAATTTTGAAAACCATTAGAGGATACTTTTTTTTTTTTTTTTTTTTTTTTTTTTACCGAGGACCGTTACATTGAACATTGATCTATGTAACTTTATCTCGATACCAAATGTTAACAAACAATCACTTTTATTAGTAAATGAAATAAAGAAAACGATTGGCTCAACCCTCCACAAAATTTTTAACTGTGAAGATTAGACAGGAGTTTGTGTACTATAAGACTATTAATGGCATTATATACACCACAAGTGTTTAGTTGCTGCCAGTTTTGAAAACCATTAGAGGAGACTTTTTTTTGCTAATGAAGATCGCAATTTACGTTACATTGAACATTGATCGATGTACATTTATCTCGATACCAAATGTTAAGAAACAATCACTTTTATTAGTAAATGAAATAAAATAAAACTATTAATTAATTTTTTTTTAATATTATTACTGTCAGAGTAGTTGTTATTATTATTATTTTTTAAATAAATAGGTTGTTATATCTATTGCATAGATGTTGATGTATACAATAATGTATGCATGTTATAAGATTAATATAAGTATATAAAATTTCTGTTAGTATGCAAGATGAATGTAAATATATGAGATACATGTATATATGTATGTATGTAAAACTATCAGTACAGTATACAGACCAGGAGTGTTTAGTCTACGAATTTCCAAAACTATTAGAAGATAATTCGTTTCTAATGCAGACTACAATTTACGGGATCTATATAGGTTTTTAATGCTAAATGTTAAGACGGATATCGCAATTAGTTTTAAAAGCTATTAAAATGAAAGAAAAGAATTAAATTAATAACTGAAACTATTACGTAGTATGTCTTTAATATTATTTTCAATTAATAATATTTTATTTTCAATTTGCAAAAGCGAAATTTATTGGTTTAGGCCGTTGCCACTATCAATATGACGCCAGCGTTTCTGACGGAGATGTTTTTGCTTTAGATTATGCGTTCCTAATTAATTACAGTATACTTTCACACATTATGCAAATTGATATGAGTATAATGTATAAATGTGAGTTTTATTTTTGTATACATATGAATATATCAATAAGAAATTTGAAAAAATCACAAATGTTTCGTGAGAAAAAGTTAAAAATGTTATAATATTTAAAGATAGTACAAAAGAATGTATGAAATAAATACCCAGCTACATGTGGCACTGTAGCTTCTTGCTGTAACCAAGAAAAGTCTCTTTTACATAATTTTATTTAAAATATTGGCATTTCCAAAATCAGCGTAGAAAAGCAAACTTCTAAGAAAAATATTACACTGATTTGTTTTATTTCTAAAATACCGAATCTTTTCTGCGCAAATCATATACACATGTTTGCCAATATTATGCATACAACAAAACGTATTTGAAAATGGTTGTTTGAATATTTAATATGATTTGACAAAGTGTAAAATTATCAATTTACATAGCATAATTGCTAAACCTTCAATTTTTTTTAGCATGATTTTTACACATATTCGCTCTATTTAATGACAGAAATTTGCTATTAATTCAGAGGAAGTATGCGAAATGAGTATCAATATACGAAAACAGATGGTGCTCAATGATCGGAAAGCTTGGCGGCTATGCTATAGTAAGTAATAAGTTACTTGTTTACATATATTACTTTAATTCATGTTACTTGAATTCCATCGTTTAATGTTACTTAAATCCTCAAAACTCAATCTTTTAAAAAGACATTTTTATCAATTATACGTAACATGTGCGTTTGATAAATTAGAAATCTAACTTAAAATAATATAATGAAAAAGTACAGCTTAAAATGCATTTGAATATTAAATTCCTTTTTACTTTTAATTTAAATCAGAGCTACTAATGTGATTTTCATTATTTGAGAGACCAACGTGAAATAACATAATGAAAAGATAAAGCTTTAAGTGCATTTTGAATATTACGTTCTTTCTTTCCACTTTTGATTTAAATCATATTTTCTTCTTCCCTTTATTAATAACCCAAAGTTAAAAGCATCGGTGAAGAAAATGCTTTTTAAATATACCTACATGTCGATAAAACCTCCCCATTAAAAAATCATTGATATCGTTTCTTCCGTTCGTTACTTCAGGGACCTATAAAGCGGACTCAATCGCATTTATTCCGGCGAAATTTTTTCACTTCGGCCAAGATTTAATGCTCATGAGTTAAACAAATACCAAGACGTAGGTACATTTATTTATACTTTACATGTAAAAGATGCTTGAAAGCGGATGGATCACTGAGAGCACGTTGATTCTTGGAGGCAGTTTCCATGGTAACAATATTGATCCTGAAATCCGAAACTCTAGTTTAAGGAAAGCGCGTAAAATTATTAATGTGCACAGGTAAAGCAACATATACAGCAGTTTCAAAAGGTAAAGTGGGATAAGTCGAGGATCTTAGATTTATGTGGGAGTGTGGGATGATTTATAAGCGATTCAACTTCCACATTCAATTTGGTGTTGAAAATTTTCTTGTAAGTTATTGTTCGAGATTTTTTTGTTGTTGAAATATTAAAGTAATTCTTTGGAAATTATGTAGATTAATAGGGGCAATAACTATCGGTCTTATCGTTGCGTATTTTCTTTGATCATTATGAGTTATGTAAAGTTCTTTTTTAAATTGAAAAAAACATATATATATATATATATATATATTAATTGATACTTCAGTATATTAAAAAGTGTTATACTTTTGATTTAAGCAATGCCTTTTACATTGAAAAAAAAAAATTATTATTTTGAGTTGTATTTTAACACCATTTATTTAAAAGCAATGTTTTGATCCAGAAAAATAGAATATTCATTGGAAAATATGCTTAAACTTTTATTTATTATCACGTCCCTTTTAAAAAAATAAAATAATGAAATAACTTGTGTTATATTTATATTAATATATAATTAGAAATAAAATGGGTTAATAATATGAAAAATATATTAGCACTATAATTTAATCGTAAAATATGCTTTTTCCCTCTCATAAACTTTTATTTTAATTTATTTGTTTTTATTTTAATTATTTTTATTATTATTTATTTATTTCGTACTTAAGTACGTGTGTGTCACTTGGCATCTTTTCGCTATTAATCTATAGTTTATTTCCATATAATAAACTGTATTTTAAGGAAAGCATGTAAAATTATTAATGCGCAGAGGTTAAGACATTGGTGACCGTATGCTTTAGCGAAATCTGGGTTTTGAAACAGTAGAAGCTCCTCCCTCTTCTGAAAGTCTTTCGCAAATTGGTTTCCTAGATAGATTAAGACATTGGTGACCGTTTGTTTTTGTGAAATCTGGGTTTTGAAACAGTAGAAGCTCCTCTCTCTTCTGAAAGTCTTTCGTAAATTGGTTTCCTAGATAGGTTAAGACATTGGTGACCGCATGTTTTTGCGAAATCTGGGTTTTGAAACAGTAGAAGTTCCTCCCTCTTCTGAAAGTCTTTCGTAAATTGGTTTCCTAGATAGGTTACCCGTGCTTATAAAATAGTAAATAACTTTCAATGTACGGATTTAATATAAAATGTCTTCAATCTAAAAAAATATGGACAACATGATATAAATACATTTTCTATGAGGTAGAAGCCACGCCCTTAATCGATGATGTTTTTTTTAATGTAAACGTGAATTCTCGTTCCAAATCTCGAAAGTGTTAAGTAACATATACAGCAATTTCAACAGGTAAAGTGGGATAAGTTGAGGATGTTAGCTTTTTGTGGGAGTGTGTGGTGATTTATAAGCGATTATACTTACACATTCAATTTGATGTTGAAAATTCTTTTAGTAAATTATTGTTCGAGATATTTTTTTTTTTTTTTTGGGGGGGGGGGGGGGATTATGTAGATCAATAACTTATTTTCGTCGATTATTTCTTTCTTTCTTTCTTTCTTTCTTTATTTATTTATTTATATATTTTGAGTATCAAAGAAGATGATGAGTTAATGATGTGAAATTCTTTTTTGAATTAAAAAAATAACAAAAAATTATATTATTTTATATTTTACGCTAATCCAATAAGTTGAAAAATGTTAGGCTTTTAATTTAAGTAATGAGAAATAGTAATTAAAATATTTCATTTATTGTGCATGTTTTTATAGTATATAATTATGATTAGCATGATGAGTGATAATGATTATAATCAAAGGTAATAAAAGAGCATATAATTAATGTTTTATAATATTAACCCATATTGCATTTAAAAATAGGATTTTATTACAAAAATGAACTTTTCATTGAAAAATTTGTTCAGGCTTTATTACGAGTGCTCCTATATTACTTTTATATAACATATGCACAACTATTTCTATCAGTTACAGTGATGTGTAAAATAACTGTTGCGACTGTTGTTTTATTATTTTGTCCACCACTATTTATAAGCAATAATCATTATACTAGATTTCTGTTAATCTTCCAGGTAGATTATTTTTGTTTAGAATTAGTGGTAGAGAAACTAATAATAAAAATATAGACGCCAGAGGTGCCATGTGTAGGTTGCATTCCCTAGGTTAAAAGTCACTATTCTAATGTGCTATATATGATATTAAATTATTTATCTTTAATTTACACATGCTAAAATTTCATTTGCTAGAAGACAGAAGCACTTTTGTAAAATAATCATACACTTAAAATCTATTTTACAGATGAAACATCATTACTTGAAGATACATTTCAAATAGTTTTTATTAATATATGGCAATAACCAGAATAAAAGTTTTTATCAATATAAATTTTATTATTTAAGTAAAAAGGTGAACTATTATTAATATTAGAGAAACGTAAAAGGAAAATGATTTTTTTTTTTTTTTACCTTAGTGTTTTACAAAGGAACGCTTAACTTTAGATTTCAATAATTCATTAACTATATTAAATGTAAAGATAGAACAAATTACATGATAATAAAACAGTTAAATATTTTATGTGCCTCAACTTTAAAATAGTTCACATTTATATCGATATATGGCGTTCAGCGTGTCTGAAACCGTAAGAATGCTCAAACTAATTTGCAAAAACTGCATTAAAGGTTTTTGCCATTTATTCACATCACAAGTCACGTGAAGACACTCGCAAGTTAATGTTAAACCAATGGCAGCATTCTACACTTTGCTAAATTTCTCGTTTGCATTTCTACATTTTTAACTGATTTTGTTGCATACGATAGTTCAGGTCGATTTCTAACAAATTTTACTTATTTGATTTTAGTTTCTTTTTTGTTGTTGTTGTTATTTAGGTGGTCACTTACTATTTCGGAACCGCTTCCAAAAGTGGAAGTGTCCTCGACCTCAGATATCCTTTGCAACAAAAGCTTGCTTAAAAATATTGAAATACAAACGAGAAATATAAAAAGAAAGCTGCCATTAGTTTAAAATTAGTTTGCCTGTTTGGTCTCTCGGACTAGCGTAGGCTCTTAAAATGGGAATAAACTTTTGTATTTTGAAAATTGGAATGTAATATTTTGAGATTTCGTACAGTTTAAGGCAGCAGAGCGCTCTCTACTGATAGAAATGTAAATTATTTTTTAAATTATTTTATATAAAGTTTATGAGCTACCTTATAAACATATCACTTACATCATATTTATATTTATTACAGTTAAATTAATTAATTAATTTTAAATTTAGGGAGTTGTTTGTGAAACACCCTTTAAAAGTATCACATATCGCAAAAATAATGAATTTTTAATAACTGTTACTGTAGTGAAGCTGCGAAGTAATTTTGTAATTGAACAAACGTATTACTGGAGGAATTTGTGTATCAGTTTTTTTTTTTTTTTTTTTTTGTAAAGTGATGGTCGCCATATTTAAACACAGAATTTTCTTTAATTAAATAAGTTCAATATTATTTTACGAAACATACGGTATTCAAATCCCCTTGGGCATACGAACCCTGATATTAAGAAGAATATACATTATGTTTTGATTGGTTTAGTGTAGTAAGATATATGACAAAAAGGAAGAGTTTAACTAATTATCAATTTATTTAGAAATATCGCAAAATAGCATCGCTATGGAAAAAGTGTAAAAACAAATGAATTTATATGTGGAAGCTACATGCACGGTGAGAAGGAAAAAAAAATGTAGATATCTCAAAAATGTTTCAAATCTACACTCCAAGGAACACTCGTTAAGGATTCATTAACAAATTAAATAAATGCTTTTTTGTTGCATAAAAAGAGTAATTATTACTTGGCATATCTCACGAAATTCATGCAAAACACGATGTACTATAAACTATCAGGGGACCAAATAAGCATTTCGGTTTTTGTTTTTAACAAATTTTAATTATTAGAAGTATTATTTCAACAAGTTTTCAGTTTATTTAAGATACCGGTCAACAATTCCAAAGTGCGAATTATAAAAGGCTTTAAAAGCATTACAAATATGCTATTGAAACAAAGTAAACGAAGGCATAGGCATTCAAAGTATAATCTTGCTTACATTAAGAACTCTCTTAAATTAATACTTCGCATTCATTAACATTTCATTAGCATTCCACTTTATATCCACTGAAACAAACAAACAAAAAAAAGAGTTTCAGGTACAACTGACTCTTCCCAAAAATATTCCAAATCCAATACACTGGAGATACGCGAATGTGGCTGAATTTGTCACCAGCCTAGAAATTCTGATAACATTCCATAACCTAAGCTGAAAAGGATTACATTATGTGTTGCTTACTTTTTTTTATATATACGCAAAGTTCATAAATTGAAGCTCTTTAAAAAGAAATGCAGATTACACGACTTTGCCTTAGAGACTTATTACTTACAATGCTGCAGCAACTCATTAGCATTACTTTCGAGCTAGAACATGGAGTAACTAACGTGCGAGAGACTCATATCACTACTTCTCTGTAGAGGAACAGCAAGAAATCCTTTATCGAAACCATTCGGGATTTCTAGATGGGCTTCTGCTACTGGAATTAGGCAAACGCCAGTTATCTCATGTCCGTGAACACAACAACAACAACATGTTTTGAATATTCAAGAGATCTTGTCTGGTATAAATAATAATATCCATCAGAGTAGAGAGAGAGAGAGAGATTAAATATTAATTTTCAAATTTTCGCCAAGGAAAAGGAAATTTTTGTTTTCCTTGCGTTCCAGACGCCGCAAGATCATTAATATGCAAAGAAAAGCACGAGAAAGAATTACCTTTCACGTAAATTTTTCCGAAATTCAAAGATCGGAACAGGAGAACGTTGTTGTTTGAGGTACATGGCGGGTCAGAGAAGTAAACAATTTTAATGAAGAAAGTTTTGTAACGATGGTTGTTTTCTTTTATTATTATTTTTCTGAAATATTCTTAAATAATCCAGAAATTTCAATAATGAGCATAGACAAAAATGTCTTTATACTGAATAATAATAATAAAAAAAAACGAACAAGACGAACAAGTTGAGAAATTGGAAACAAAATTTTTCAGAGCAAGAATTTAGTTTGAGATATTTTGAGAAATTTGATGAATTTCTTTCTAAAATAATGATGTTTTACTTAAAAGAACTACGGCATACATCTCTTATTTATATGAAACGTTCTATTAAAGAGAGATACAATAAAACATAATTTAAATACTTTATCATATTTATACATACTGCGCATATATTAACCCATATAAAATAAAATTATATATATTATTTTAAACAAATTTTACATTCTGTTCAAAATTATTAGATAAATGCAGTTCCCTTTAAAATAAGTGTGTTATAAGGATGTTAATATTAAAAATATATTAAAAAGTTATATCCTAATAATATTAAATTTAAAGAAATTCAATCATTAAAGTTGACTAGTTATATTGGCAGTTAAAAATCTTTTTTACAAGGATACTTAGTTTAGTTAACAAGTAACATTGTTTTTGAAATATTTCAGTTTCCATAAAATAATGAACGCAAGTGCATTGTGGTCATATCTGTAAATAAGAGAAACAATTTTGAGTGAAACATTTTACACTGTATATCTTTAAATTACCTAAGAGTTATTCCTATGTAAATGGCCATTAAAAACTAATATTTAAAATATTTAGCTCCCTACATTTGCTGAGCTTTCTAATTATGATGAAATATTTTGGCGATAAATAAAATGTATTATTATTAATAAACCTATTAAATTATTTTTTATCAAATTATATTTAATGGGACTTTACTGCCTATAAAAGATTAAAAATCTTCCCGTTCAAATATATTAGTTTGAGAGAAGTTTTTTATCCACCGCGAAAAATGGTAAAAACTCATGAAAGTGATTTTTATTCCAATGGAAATATTTGGATCTTTCTTGAAAAGAAATGCTGACTATTTCATCAGTAACAGTTTCATATAAAATATATTGTAGAAAACGTTATGCACCAGTTCTCTACCAAACGTACTTAAAAATTATCCTTTAAAGCTTTAAACGCTTCAAGAAAGAATTTTGGAATTTATAGTCCCAGTATCATCATTAGAGCTCAAATTTATTTGAACCGCCGAGGTTCATTCATTCGAGCAAACCTTTTAAAAGCTCTTGGTCAAAAAGGATGATGCTATAGAACTTTGATGCCTGAACATCAAAGTTCCGCTTAGTGTTACCGAAATGGTAAAAGTTGAGATAATTTGTCCTTATTAATTAAACTTTTAAATTATTCATTTCTTGTAAGAATTAAAGTTGTGAATGTGAAATTTGAGGTATTTTAATAGCTAAACTTATGAAACATTCTTCTGTGATAATAACTTATAACTCTACTATATTAGGATTTTTTTCTACTCTTCATTCTATGTTAATATAATTTTTATTTCTTTAATATAACTGACGGCAGCGTATTACTGCTTATTTTACTGTTTATTACTGTTAATTTTACGGTATAATACTGGCAGCTGGGATGCCAGTATTATACGGTAAAATCAACTTTTTTTTTTTTTTTTTTTTTTTTTTTTGCAATGTATAGTGGTTGTTTTAAAGACTAAGAAATCAAGTAAGTGACTTTCCAAAGACCAAATAAACAATCTTTTCAGTATTTAGCTTAAGAGCCTACATCACTCATGCGGAAAAAAAACGCTCAAGCTAATGTTAAGTCTATGGAAAGGTTCTAGCGCTATTTCTCGCTCGCATTTTAATATTTTTAAATGCTTTTTTTTTTTTTTTTTTTTTCATAAGATAGCTGAGGTCAATCTCCATCGTTGTTAGTTTTTACTTTTTTGATTTTGGTTCCAATTATTTTATATAAGGATACTTTCACTTTCAGAACCGGTTCCAACCGGTTCCAAAATTGAAAATGCCCGCTTATAAAAAAACTGCAACAAAAATCGAAAAAGTAAAAACTAAAAACGTTGGAGATAGACCTCAGCTATCCTATGCAAAAAAGCATTTAAAAATATTAAAATGCGAGCGAGAAATCGCGCTAGAACCTTCCCATAGACTTAACATTAGCTTCAGCGTTTCTTCCCGTGACTAGTGTAGGCTTTTAAAGGAGTTTGCTTTGAGAAAAATTATATATAGGGATATAAAACAAGTAAAAATTATTTGATTTAAAGTTACATAAGATAGCACATTTTCTTTTATTTTTTTTTAGGTTTAGGAAGTGGTCTGGATTCCATGGATTCTCCATTTGATCAGGTCATTGACTGAGCTGAAAAGTCAATCTATAGGAATTTTAATTTGAAAATTTTTTATATAGGTGATTTTCAAATTAGTTAAATGTAGAACGAATTACAACATTTTTATTTTGTAGGTATTTACAACTATATATGAATATGTGTATATTTGTATGAGTATTGTGTACTAAATACAAAACAGTTTATCCGAATATTAAAGCCTAATTATAATTGTAAGTAGAATACTGTTATTTTGGATGAAATCTTTGATAATCCAATTGCCTAGCTATATAACTAATAAATTACATTGGAAATGTTTATCTAATGGTTCCGTAATATAACAACGATGTTACGGACACTTTAACATAATGTTCGAAATAGTTACGAAGCATTATTGTTCTGCACTGCTATTAATGAATCTGTTTTAATTGAGTTATATTAGAAATATTAGCAAATTATTTACAAATATTTTGAAAGGTGTTCCAACGTTTCACTAATAATGGGTTAAAATTATTTTGGAATATTGCGTAGACATTTCCCATTATTTGGTACGACATAGCATGGTTTATATAATACTGAACAATATTAGTTTGCTAGCAGAGTTATTCTGCAGGAATTAGTTAAATAAAACTTGTTCCTGATAATTTTTTAGATGTCCGTAACTAAACCTTCAAGCTAAATGTTAAATATTCAAAAACAAAACATAGTCTTGTGCCATATCTTGTACTTAAAGTGATATTTGATTAAGAATACTGAATTTCAGGTCATTTAAAAGAAACCTTTCTTAGTTATTTAAATGCGTTTATTTTTCTTCACTCCCTACTGAGTTACATGTTCAAACATTTTTTCTTTTTTTCATTCAGGTTCTGAATATTATCTTCACACTGTGAGTTTTGTATCATATTACTTTTCAGTGTTTCATTGTATACTTTAAGTAGACTAAGGAGAAAGTTTTTTTTCTCTTTGAGTAGAGCAATTCTAGATTTATCAAAGCGTAAAAAGAGACATCAATTTATAAGCATCATATTTTAAAGACATAATTTATAGCTAACAAGGAGGGAAATCTGCAGTTCTTAAATAACTTTTATCGTAACTTGAAGATCTAAAAAAATATTAATATAACTTTAATTAGACATAATGATATATGTAAAAAAAAAGAAAAAATACAAAGCATGTTTACTTTTGCCTTTTAAGTTGGGGAAAATTTTCAAAACTTAAGAGTTTAAAACTGAAAAAAAAAATCTATGGTAAAACAAAAACAAGTACCCGAAATGAAAGCTAGAATATAAAGGTTTCATCGCTTCAGTAAAATAGCTCTGTAAGCAATACCAAGATTTAACAAGATAGAAAAATCATGCATCAGGCATAGCTTGTAAAACACTTTCCAGCACTAAATGAAAATTTCATTTTTTCATTCAATGAGAAGAGATATCTAAATAAATAATTTAAATAAAAAGAAAAGTGCCCAGTTAAACTGATGGCATTGGGCTCAGAGGCTATTCACCCTAATTATATATTATACTCTTATTTCAAAGAATCGGGGAAGCGCCTTATCACAATGAACCTGTATACAAAATTTGAAGCAAATCTGATAATTCTGCATGGAAAACCCATTTATCTAAATTAAGCGGGGATTTACCTCCTTTATACTTAACCAACGAACCCCCAAAACTAATCAGGGAAGCGACTTATCACAATGAACCTATAAACAAAATTTGAAGTAAAACGGATATTTCTATCAAGAGTTATCGCGTTACGTACATACATACATACATACATACAGAACCGGCGGGCACATTAAGTTCTCAGGATTTTATAGCTTGTGAGCTAAAAACACCTAACTAAGTAAGAATTCATTTTGTGCAATTGCTGCCCATATCCGATAGTGTGTGAGAATTCTTTCGTGCAGCCCTACATGAGATGTATAGAATTTATACTTATCCTGTAGTATACTAAAATTTAGTTACGTTTAAAGATACATACCACAGCTGAAAACGTACGTCTAGCAGTTATCTATCATAATCCATCCTGTAACCGAATTCTTTGAGTGCCTCTGTAAATAAACGATAAATGCTATGCACTCTATAATCTACAGAAAAAATGTTGTAGTACACCTCAGTGATCTCCATTTTAGAAATATTTGAAATATTGTAACATCATTAAAATACACCGCAAACGCATTTTCCCCATAGATCACAATGCAATGGAATTTTATTGCACGTCCCTTTAAATGAGCTATAAATGCTAGACTCCACATAAAGCATGTTGTAGTCCACCTCAGTGATCGATGTCATATCGATGTCATTATATTTGAATTAGTGTAACCTCATTAAAATGCACCTCAAACGATTTTTCCTTATAGACCATAATGCAGAGAAATTCTTTTGTGTGTCCTTGTAAACGAATTATAATTGTTACTTAGTTCATTTTCAAATGCAAACGTTCTATAGTGAACCTCATTAACATATAAAATTTAGATGATAATCCGAGTATATTTACGAGAGTTAGAGTATGGAGAGATGGACAGACGGCCGGACTAACCGAAATCATAAACACTTTTCGACTATGTTGGAAAGTGTTAATAAAAGGCCGACAAAACAACATAAGTAGAATATGTAAGAGACCAAGTGGCCATTCTAGTTTTTGAAGCTAATCTCTTGCTGTTTTAAATTTCTCTTCTTCAAATTATTCTCTGAAAAAGAAATATCATTATTTGAAGTTATAAAAAGGTGAATGCTATCTGTCTATTTTTATTTTGTTGTACACAGTCGTCAAGATGTCCCATACTTTAGAATCGCCAAATTGACGCAGAAAAATGAAAATAATATTGTTCGAATCGGAATTGTGTTTACTTTCAGAATGCGAATACGATTTTGGAAATAGGAGTCGTTTATATATTGAAAATTATACCAACTTTGAATTTTCAAATGGTAACACCTACTTTTGACACCATATTTGAATCTATTCAATCAAAGCAGCCAAAAAAAAAAGCATAGTCTATATACTTTTTCTTAAATCTTCATAGTGTTAGAAGAGTTCAAAGTTTAATAATCAATAGTCCAATATTGATTAATTAAGTAGAATATGGTTAATTGTCAGAATAAGGTATAATTGTCAAATCCACCTGACAAATTTGAACTTATATCTTAGCAAAAAAAAAATCATTCGATTGAATTTTCTTTTTCCTTAATGATATAGATTGAACTGATCCAAACATATTTCAGGTATTTTTTCGATTGAAAAACTATTAAAAAAATATGAATTATAATATAACCTGCATAAGCTTTTGCATAAAACAAGCTACAATCGTTAAAAACATGGGTGTGTAAATTTACAACTCATTCCAATCATTAGTTTTCAAAATATAGTTAAATTTTACTTTTCGACGATCTAAAGGGGGAGCCCCCTGTTGTCATTGGCATCCACAGAAAAGAAAATCTCAAAAAGTCACCGAAAAAATTTTATTTTTTTTAATAAATATAATTTAATTTATATTTAACGTTCTTATATAATTTTTCTGGCGGCTATTTTAATGTTTCTTGTAGTTTTTTTTTTTTTTTTTTTTTTTTTTTTTGGGGGGGGGGGGGGGGGGGTAAGAACTTAATTTTATTTTTTCGAAAATTTATGGATAAACCCCTAACACATTTTCTCTTATAACTCTATGAACATTTAAGTAAAAGTATGTAAACTATGTCTTTTTACAGACTGCCTTGATCCAAGGAACCAAATATGGTGTTAAAAGTAGAGGTTACCTTTTGAAAATTCAAATTTGGTAAGACTTTTAACATGTAGACACCTCTATTTCATAAATTGCATTCCTATTCGGAAAGTAGATACAATTCAAAATCGAACAGTACCTCTTGCATATCTGCGGCAATTTGGTGATTAAAACGAATGGGGTGTTCTTTTTATTTATTTATTTATTTTTTGGGTAGTTGTATATTGATTTTTACTTGTCTGTTATGTATTATATCGTAAAAATTTTCAACATTTATTAGAAAACAAAAAATGTTTGGAAATATTTTTATTTTAAGTTGAAGTGAACATTTACTGTCTATTTTCGTTACTTTCTATGATAAATTATATTTTCTTTGACAGTCCAAAATTAAGGAATCTCCACAGTTCTTTCATGTATAATCAAATTATTTTCAGAGGAAAATAAGAAATACATCAAATAGAAAATTTTTGAATATAAGTTAAGAATTACCGTCTGTTCCAAAAATGTTATTTTATATTGACAGTTGTATGTTTCCCGGTCAATCTCAAAGTGTAAATTTTGCATAGTTCTTTCAGTGCAACAGAAGTTCTCTTAGCAGAAAAAATTGAAATACATGAAAATGAAGATTTTTGAATATAAGTGTGTAATTACTGTCTGTTCCAGACGTGTTATTTTATATTGACAATTGTACGTTCCCCGGACAATCTCAAAGTGTAAATTTTGCATAGTTCTTTCAGTGCAACTGAAGTTCTCTTAGCAGAAAAATGTGAAATACATGAAATTGAATATTATTGAATATAAGTGAGTAATTCCTGTCTGTCCCAGATGTGTTGTTTTATATTGACAATAACACGTTCCCCGGTCAATCTCAAAGTATGAATTTTCCATATTTCTTTCAGTGCAAATGAAATTCTCTTCGGAGGAAAATATGAAGTACATCAAATTGAAGATTTTTGAATATAAGTGAGGAATTCCCGTCTGTTCCAGACATGTTGTTTTATATTGGTAACAGCGCGTTTTCCGGTCAATCTTAACAAGTATAAATTTTGCATAGCTTTTTCAGTGCAAATGAAATTATCTTCGCAAAAAATTATGAACTGCATCAAATTGAAGAATTTTGAGTGTAAGTGAGGTATTTCCGTCTATTCCAGACATGTTATTTTATATTGATAATAGTGCGTTTCCTTTTCAATCTCAAAGTAGGAATTTTGTATAGTTTTGTCAGTGCAAAAGAAATACTCTTCGGAGGAAATTATGAAATACATCAAATTAAAGATTTTTGAAAATAAGTATGGAATTCCCGTCTGTTCCAGACATGTTATTTTGCAATGGTAATAGTATGTTTTCCGGTCAATCTCAAAGTATGAACTTTGAATAGTTCTTTCAGTGCAAATGAAATTCTCTTCGCAGGAATATATGAAATACATCAATTTTAAGATCTTTCTATGTAAGGAAGGAGCTACCGTCTGTTTCAAATATGTTATTTTCTATCGGCAAGTGTGTATTTCTTGCATAGTCCAAAATTATACAGTTTACACAATTCTTTTAGTGAGAATCAAATTCTCTTTAGAAAAATATGAAATACATCAATTTTAAGGTTTTCAATATAAGTGAGGAATTGCTATATGTTTCAAACACGTTAACGCCTCAGCTGTTTTAGCTGTCAAAATAGTCGGGAGAGTTCCACCTTATACTCTCAAAATTTGTCTACTGGGATAATGAATTAGGTAATTAACGTCTTCTTTGGCGGTTTCCTTCGCAATTTTGGTTTCCATTCTCAGCAAAGTCTTCCCCCCTGATTCTTTGTTCTTTGTTGAGCATTTCTAAAGCTTCTGTTCCCCCTTTTTCTTTTAATATGAGTATTTTGCAAGAATGAAATATTATTATGACGGAGTTTTATTTTAACAAAGATACTGCGTAGATTCATTGCTTGTGTTTGCAGCAGAAGCTTTATTCTTTCAGAGATGATGGCTAAATTTTAATATCCGCACGATAAAATGGGAAACGCCGAGAACTGTTTACACAATGTTTTAATATAAGTGAACTGGCATCCAGCTTAATTTTTAATATCTTTCATAATTAATTTGCTTTGAAATGAAAATTTTCTATATCTGAGTCTATGCAATCCACAGATTTATTAATATATATCGAATGTAGTATATCTAAGTAATGAAATTGCATTTTTAATGATTACAAGAATTATTCTTTTTAAATATGGTATAATTAAAGCAACAATCTACAATATATCGTTTTAGATTTACGTTATCATATATTGAAACTCATAAATAGTTTTTTTCCCCCGCAGTCAAAAGATTTTAATTGAAATTTTATATTTAAGTTCAAATAGTCAAGAGCATATACAAAATTCTTTAACTCTTAAATTATTCAATAGCACAAATATTTAAAAGCAGGAATTTGTATTAAATACTTAGTAATTACCCGTTTGTTAGAATATAATATAAAATATTACTTAGTGCAGGAAATAAATATGCATACAAGAGAGTTTTATTTGAATAAAAGAAAAAAAATGCTAGTATTTAAAATATAGACGAAGATTTACCCCTTTCCGTTGTAATTTATTCCGATTCCTTCTTCTTCCCTTTTCTTTACCCTAAAAAAATGACCGATATGTTCCATAATTTAATTAGTGTTATTTCCCACATTTTCATGCATGCGGGCACAAGTGCAGCATACGGCAAAAGAAAACTGTTTAAGTATTCGTTGCTCGAGAAGTGTGTCACCCAAGTTAAGAATTATAAAAGTAAATAAAGATTTTAGTTTATATATATATATATATATATATATATATATAGTTCTTCTTTTTTGAAAGCATATTTTGAGGATAGTGATTAAGTAATCAAGCGTTATCATTAAATTACCATACACTGCCGTTAAAATTATGTAAAAAGAAGGCCTGGAAATACAGGCTTAAGAAGACATATTCATTGCTTCGAAACGTTCAGCCTCCCCTCCCCCCCTCCACTAAACTTTGATATTGCCTTTAGAAAATTTGGAAGGATAATAAGTCTAAATAGAAATTGCAATATGAGAATTTTTTTGGAGGGTGGGGGAAGGGCTCATGATCTAAAAATTTTCACTTGGCAGTTATCATTACATTATTGAATAACAAGAATAAATAAAAGCAAATAATCGCAGTAAATAGCATAATTGCATGTAATACAGTAAATAGCATAATTGCATATAATGCAGTAAATAGCATAATTGCATATACCGCAGTAAATATAGCATAATTGGGTACTTATTAGAATGTAACAAAGGACTGCACAACCTTGCCCCTCCTCTCAAAATCGTTTGGCATAACAATTTCAAAATGGTAATCTTCGCTTTATTTAATCGCAAAGTTTCTGTCATTAAATAAGGAATTTTTTTCTTTTCTAAAATCGTGGTAGCTTTCTGGCCGGCGGGACACAGGTTGTACATACCTAAAATAACATAAAATCCTACTTAAAGTGCGAAGATATGCACACATGCGGTACCTTCGATTCTTTTTTTTCTATTTTCCGAATTAGTTGAATAAAAGAAAACAAAGCATGCTAGTATTTAAATGATTTTCCCTTCTCTGCTTAATTTATTCCGATTCCTTCGGGTTTTTTTTTCTTTTTCCTAAAAAATGACCGATATGTTCCATAATTTAATTAGTATTCTTTCCCTCATTTTCATGCAAGCGGGCACAAGTGCAGCATACGGCAAAAGAAAACTGTTTTAAGTTTTCGTTGCGCGAGAAGTGTTTCACCCCAGATGAGAATTAAATTAAATATGCAAAAAGAGCCTTACAGAAGATCTGCAAAAATCTGTTCCTTTAGGAGAAAAAGTCATAATGAAGCCTTTGAAGGAGCCGAAAGAAAAATATGAGGCTGCCCTGAAAAAATTCTAAAAGAAATTGAATTGCCTTAAAACCTACGTTGGCTGGGGAGGGGATAAGCATTGGAGAAGTTTCTTTTCTAAAATATTTTAATCTTGAGCAAAAAAAAAAGGTAATTTTGATATCGCGTGAACTTGATCATTAACTATTTTAAGGTCTGAAGCTTTATTTTTTTGCATCACATTACTTTATCTACCAAGTTTTATCGCTTTGCTGGAAATCTCAACTATTTACATCATCTCTGTGTTCCTTCCATAAATAATTCAAGTTGCATCTAAACTTTGTGAATTGCGTATTTTGCCCAACAAATTGCTTTCACCACTATTTTTATAAGCTTTATTTTTATTATTTATTGAATGCAGGAGATATACTTGTTTTAGCTGGCAGAGTGGTTAAAGTAGGTGGTAAATATCTATGGAATTTTTTATGAAGTCTGCTTTCTGCATTATTTTTTGAGATAAATAGTTCAACAACTTTTTTTTTTTATCTGTGTAGAAAAGACATTTATTAATATTTTAAGACTATAATATATATAAAAGAAAATCTGTTTCGTCAAAAGAAAAAGAAAACAGATTACAACTAAGCCTGTAATTCACTCAAGTTCATATAGTCGAATTAATTGTGAAACTACTCTTATTTTTGTATGTATTATTTATTTTCATTTTTTAAACAGGACGATGTATTTTTGCGTATTACTCTGAGTTCAATTTAATTTTTTTACAGTTCTCTTCCAAATTATAATTAATTGAGATTCACTTACAATATAAAAGTTTTAATTGAATTCAATGAAGTATTATTCTTTACTAAAATATATTTTCAATAGAACATTATTCAAAATTAATCAATTCTTTAAGGATTAAATTCCAGGTTTCATCTATTCAATTCATTTATCATGCAATTTACGAGTTGCATAATAGCTTTATTACAAAGCATCGTGTTAAATGGATGAAAACTATATTCAAAATGAATACGCTCTTTCGGAGATGCTTCCATGAGATATGCATATCCTGTATGTTTAGGTATTACATCTTGTCAATGAACCCATTAATATTTCTGCTTCTTCATACCACTGCAATATTAATAGATTCTAAATGAAGCAGGAAAACTACTTTTTGTGGAGGCATGTTTGTTTCAAAGCACTTCTCTCAATATACTATGTCACAAAATGAATATAGCGATAACCTTTTACAATAAGTGTTTCCCAATTGAAAAAAAAATATATATATATATATATGTATATAAGATTTCTTGGTTTACAATTATCTTATTGGTAAAATTATAATTAAAATGAGGACATATTTTCTTTTCTTTTTTTCTTTTTCTTTTTTTTTTTTTAAGGAGATTTTAAATACAGCTTGCTTGCATTATAATTTGCAATTAAAATACTCTGAATACAAGTTTAGACGGAGATAAAGTTATATTATTTTTTTAAATAACTTACTTTATTTTATTTTATTTTTATTTTTATGTTGTGATTTTGTTATTCTAAATCACCTTTCAAATGCAATAAAACCATTTGGTTTAGCTCCATTATATATATATATATATATATATATATATGTTATATAAAAAATTATTTCCCTCGCAAATCCTTCACATTTATTTCGCATTAGTCCTTTAAATTAATCTAACTTCTGACATAGTCAGTATTTCCTTAATTCTTAATAATATTTATTCCTGTTTAATGTCCTTTTAAAAGTAAATACCCGTATATTAATAATTATCTTATTCCAAATCTTAATCTAAAATTTTAAGTTCATTCGTAGTTTTTATCAGCTTCCTAATCTATAAAATTCCGAGACGATTTCTCATTTCGAATGTTTTTTAAAAAGCCATTTTTTTTTTTATTATTATTATTTCATGCTCTGATTTTCGCGCGCTGGGTAATTTTCACTTCAATATTGATACGCGGCCAGGGAACAAACTCTTTCGTGTTTTAGCTTCTCTCTCTCGCCTCATTCGCTGGGCTGGAGGTCGCATCTCACTCATTGGTTTGTGCGCACGTGACGTCGTTTTTCTGTTTGTCTACGCTTAGTGAACAAAACTCGCTGGCATCCTTCGGAGAGGAGGATTTTTGACGTGTTTGGAAGTATAAACAAATATGTATCTGGTGCCGTCGTCTCGTAGAATTTTCACACTGTTGTTTTATATCTTTAAAACAATGTAGTGATCCATCGTGGAGCCTGAGGGCGATAAGTTTATACCCATGGGAATTGTTACGGCATCGCTCGTCTTCTAAATAAAAGATTTGTCTGGAAATTGGCTGGTCTTGATGGAAGAAACTCTTGTGGACTCTTTTCATTGCCTCACCTCTTCGCTGTGATTGTTGATGTCGACTGCAACTTTGTATATCTTTAACCAACTACCATTTTCTCGTGGAGTACTGCATCTCGTGGTGTCTCATCATAGTCAAAACGCCACATATATATATATATATATTCTTTTCGATTCAATTTCCATTCAACTATGATATAAAAGTTGTAATTAAATGAATTTATACAATAAAATATTACTAAAATTGCCGTGTATTCCACTTTTCAATACAATATTTAAAATATGTTAAATCAATTATTTCTTTACTGACTAAACGCAAGGAGTCATCTATTCAATACAGTTATTATGCAGTTTACAAGTGGCATAGTAACTCTATTACAAAGCATTGTGTATATGGGTTCTTTCGGTTATGCATACCTATGAAATACGCATATCTTGTACGTTCAGGTATGCATCTTGCCAATGAACTCATTAATATTTCTGCTTCTGCAAAGCACTGGGCTGCATTCAAAATGAATCAGGAAAACTATTTTTCGTAGAAGTATTTTTTTTTCAACGCAATTTTTCCAACATAAGTCACAAAAGTGGAATAAAATCCAGAACAATAAAAATTTAAACAAGTATTTTCCAATTGAAGAAACTTTATACGATTTCTTCTACCATTATCACATTAAAGATAAAATTATCTATCTCTTTTAAAATATGTTTAAAATAATTCATATTGAAGAAAACGTGGGGATTTTTAACATAACTCCTCTGTAGTCGAATTTTACAAACTAAACGATACTTAATATAATCGTAAACAAAGATAAAATTATGCTTAAAAAAAAAAAAAACTAACATTTAATTAAGTTTTTACGATTTAATTAATTTAGAGTACTTTTCAAATGTAATAAAAATTATTTTACTTTATTGATCTAATTTTCATTCAAGTGTGATTTAAAAGTTTCTATTAAATAAATATTTACAATTGAATATTACTAAAATTGCCATGTTCTCCAGTCTTCAATAAAATATTTGAATTCTGTAAAATCAATTCTTTACTGATTAAACCGAAGGAGTCATCTATCCAATTCAATTATTATGCAGTTTACGAGTGGCATAATAGCTCTATTACAAAGCATCATGCAAATGGATTCTTTCGGAGATGCATCTATGAGATATGCATATCCTGTATGTTTAGGTATGCATCTTGCCAATGAACCCATTAATATTTCTGCTTCTGCACACCGCTGGATTATTACTGCATTAAAAATGAATCAGGAAAACTACTTTTCGTGGAGGTATGCTTATTTCAAAGCAATTCTTCCAGCAGAAGAAAAGAGCAAGCGAGGCTGAAGAGCAAAAGAAGCAGAGGCACAGGATGAAAAGATCTCTGGAAGCTATTTTGGGTCTTCAGCATCCGGGGGCCTGAAAGAAAAGGCCCCCTTTCTTAGGGGGACCATTGTTATGGGGGTGGTGGTGCCATTAAATTGCTATAAAGGTTCGGGAGCGTCTTTTGAATGTGTAGGGTGGTAAAATTTTGCCTCGGGTACATGTGTTTTACCTCTGCATGTGAAATAGTTTTTTGTCGAAACAGATGGCTTTTAGACCCCGAAATCCCGGCCCTTGAAGTGCAATGGAAAATACATCTAAGGAAAGGTATGGGCAGGCACGTGGCATTAAAAGAAACATTTAGATGAAGATAGACCTAATGCATTTCTCGGGATAGAAATATTCAGTTGCAATCGCAACATTTGGAAAATTTTGATTTAAAAAAGTCAAAGATAAAGCTTTATGGTAAAATGATAATTTTTTAAAAGTATCACGTAAGAATATACGCATTTTTGCTAGAGTCAATGAAAGAACTTTAACAGAATTAAGATTTGCATCATACTGAACATATGTTCTTTTCTAATGCCAGTTGTTCAAGATTTTTTTCGTAATACAGCTCTTAATTTGGTATAAAATCTTAAATTTTAATGGAATATAATACTTTTTTATGAAATGCTCTGCATAATATTGAGTAAATCATTATATTCGAGAAGCGTTAAGAGCCTACGCTAGTAACGAGAACACACTCGCAAGCTACTGTTAAACCAATGGGAGCGTTCTTTTCAAATTACTTGTTCGCATTTCAATATTTTTAATGCTGTTTTTTTTCACTGGATACTTAAGGTAGATAGATGTCTTACCGTGTGCTTTACTTTTTTACTTTTTCCAATTTTTTATATATTTTTTTTTTACCTTTTTTAAAAATCTTTTTTTAATTTTTTTAAAAAATTTTATTTAATCATATTCAGAATAGGTTCAGAATTTGAAAGTGTCCTCAGAAAATAGACTTCAACCAAAATCGCAAAATAAAAAAACAAAAACGAGCAAGACATCGACTTTAGTTATCCTAAAAAAAAAAAAAAAAAAAAAAAAAAATCACATAAAAACATTTAAATGCTAACGAGTAATTTGTAAAGAAGTTTGATGAAAATAAGTGCATTAGTTCTTGAGATATAGCTATCGTAAAAATATTGAAAAAAGGGGTATAGCAGCGCTACCTGTTGGAATATTAACACCACAAAGTAAGCAGCATCTATTTATGTCAGGGTCTAACTGAATCTGAAGTTTGATGAAAATAAGTGCATTAGTTCTTGAGATAGAGCTATCGTAAAAATATTGAAAAAAGTGGTATAGCAGCGCCACCTGTTGGGATATTAACACCACAACGTAAGCAGCATCTATTTATGTCAGGGTCTAACTGAATCTGAAGTTTGATGAAAATAAGTACATTCGTTCTTGAAGTAGAGCTATTGTGGAAATCGCAAAAAAAGCAGCATAGCAGCGCCACCTGTCGGGCGATTTCCACCCAAAACTAATCAGCACCAATCTATATTAGGGACTAACTGAATCTAAAGTTTTATTAAATTCCGAGCATTAGTTCTTGAGATAGAGCGCCCACAAAATTTTTGTCACATACAGACAGACAGACAGACAGAGTCACAGAGTCACAGACAGACATTTTCTAAAAATAGTCAAATCGTGTTCAGGACCTTCTAAAACGTATAAATCCGTCGAAAACCTGAAGTCGAAAATTTTCATGAATCCAATACTTTCTTCTTATAAAGATAAAAGAAAGTAAAAAAGCAAACAAAATGGAAAAGGTGAAAAACGGCGATTTTACAGATCAACCTCAGCTATCCAATGCAAAAAATCGTTTAAAAATATTGAAATGCAAACAAGATATTTTAAAAGAACTTATAAAATTAACATTAGCGAGCGGGTGTTTTCGAGTGAGTGAAGAAGCCCCTTAAATAAATGTTTTATTTTACATTTATTTCAGTTCAAATTATATTTTGTGAAATTCAGCCATTCCTTTATTTTCCGGTTCTTATTACTTTTAAAACAAAAACTTATTATTATACGCCATCAATATTTAAGATGTTACACAGATCATTTATTTTAAGACTTTTTTTTTTTCGGGTGACGAAACATTTTAGTTACAAACAAAGACTTTGAAAGCTTATCTCGAAAATACTAATTGAATAATAAGAAAATATTCACTACATTTCAATCGACTAGAGTAATTTAAAAAAAATAGAAATAATTTAAAAGAAAATCGTAAAAGAAAAAAATGCAAATGCATACTGAATAAGAGTTATCCTATGCTTCAAAACGCTTCATTTTTTTAAATTTTTATATTCAATTATAAAAGTTTACGCGATACCAATTGTAAATTAGTGTAAAAATTCGTCTTATAACTCTGAGATAATGCAGATAATAGTATAGTTACTGGTTTAATCAAAACGAACTTTGTTAGTTGTCATTTGAATAAGTTTAATCAAATTTATTTTAAAGGTTGAACGAGGTAAAGTAGCATTTTTTCAACTAAAAATGAGTATACATAGTTTCAATTTCAGAAGAACGAATTTAAACTCAAGATATTATAATACCAATAACTGTGTCTGTCTTGGGCTAAAATAAGATTTAATTTTTTATTCCATTTATCTCCGATAGTTTCTATGTTGTGATAAAAATTCCTAACAAGTTTTTCGCGATTTTATTTATAAGAATATATCTAAGTATATGCCATACTTAGATATATTCTTATAAATAAAATCATTAATTCTCTCATCAAATAAAACTGCTAAAAAAATTTAAAATATTTATTAAGTAAAAATGCATGTAAAATTTTTAATTATTTATGTAAAATTAATTTAACTAAACTTTCTTTTTCAATTTTGTTAAATTGAAATGCAATATTTCTATTCCAAAATTTATGTTTTGTATCTTGCCTAAAATAAAGGAAAAAATCCCTCTTTTTAGAAAAATATTATCTCTGGGAATTGATATAAATTAAAAAAATTGTTTTATGATAATTTATTTGCCAGAATTCTTTTTATAAATATATATGCCAATCAATTTTTCTCTTACCCGAGAAAAAATTCTCAAACGTTTATTGAAAAATTGTAACTTTTAACGATTTAACTTGTGGAGTAGTTATGTATGAAATATTTGTCCCTTCGCATTTCTAAATTTATTTCTTTGAAATTTAACATTATTTGCGTTACAAACTTAGAGAAAATCTAATTGCGGTACATTCTGTGTTTTATGAATTAATTCTATTATTTTTAGTTACAAATGTTAAAATTATTTAAAATTTAACGATTAAATTATTTGAATAAACTATGAACTATTTGAAAGACCTCAAAGAAAAAAAAGTTCATGAAAATTTTAATCATGTAAAAAAAAAAAAAAAAAAAAAATAAGTTTACTCTTTTTTTTCCGAAAATCTTTAAGCATATTTCAGTAATTATTTTGCAATGAGAAATAAATACCACTTTTTTCCCCTCTTATTAAAGTTAGGCCACTTACACACTTATTTAATGCAAAATACATAATCTATCTATTAAGATCAACATAATATCGAAAGCCATGAGAAAAACAGAAAAAATCTGATATTTTTTTCTAGCATGAAAACACGATAATCGATGATGAAATAATATATTTTCATATCTCTAAAATAAATTCAATATAGATTTCAGTGCCTATTTTAAGGTATATGCATTAAATTCAGAATAAATGCCTTCTTTGCATCAGTGCAGGGTTGCTATAATAAATGGCGTTGCTCTTGGCTGGTATTTGTATATTTGGCATAATGACCATCTAAAAGCAGTTAGAAGGGGAGAAGATGTTTCATTAAAATGTAATGGGGTAATACAACAATGTCAGTTGGGCACAATGCAAATTCGGCTGATTCTTTATTTAATGTTTTTTTTTTTATGATGAAAAGGGGAAAAAGAATTTTATAACTGTACGCTGGGAGGCAAAGATAAGTAAACATTTTGTTTTAATGCGTGTATTTCCAGAGACAAAATATTTATTATGGTTTTGTCGCTTGACAGATGGTATTTTATGTTTCCATAATGCAAGATGTTATCGCAGAGGGATGTTTTTATTTAACTTTTATGTCATTTTTTTCTGGGAATGAGAATGATATTTTGATGTGGTAAAACATCGCAATAGTTTAAGATGGAGATCATTAACATTTTATCGTTACCATTATGATAGTTTTTATGGTTTTAACAGAGTGATCTTTTTTTTTTTTTTTTACTCCACAGTGTTAATAATAACATTTTGCTTTGAAATTTATATTCCATATTTTTATTGAAAAAAAAAATATTTATTTAAGTAAGTATTTTTTTTTAGCAGTTTGTTAAATGAATTACACGCATATAAAAATAACAAATCTGTTAAAAATAACTGTTCTTTGGCCAACTTTTCTAATTCTATTAAATGAATATTAAATTTAGGTGGCAATTACTGTTTATTTTCTAACTCTATATTTCTAACTTTATATTTATTCTGCTTTAATGATTAAAAATAACATTTTTTTTTTCAGTTAACCCGCAAAAGAGCAGGTGACAAAGAATAACATAACAGGAGACTTGCATTCTCAGAGACTCCGTTTATTTATGAATCGAATAAAATTTTCTTATTAATACTTTCCAACATAGTTAAAAAGTTTTATGAATTCAGTTTGTCTGTCTGTCTGTTAATACTATAACTGTGGTAAATATACTCGGATTTCAATGCATTTTTTTTAATGTTATGGAAGTTTACTATGTTCGGTATTAAAAATGAAGTGTGTAGAACTTATAGTTCGTGTACAGAAACACACTAAAGATTTCCGTTACATCTATGAGGAAAAAACGTTTGAGGTGCATTTTATTGATGTTTATATTGATGTTACGCTATTACAAATATAAAGAGATTGATATGTATCACTAAGGTGGATTACAAAATGCTTTCTAGAGAATATAGAATTACACTGTAAAAAAATAAAGGACTTGGCAGCACAATGTGCTGCAATTCGGACGCCAGCAGTTTGTGCTGTTAATTTTATGCAACTGTTGTTATTTTTCAGCAGCACATTGTGTTTTTAATTTGACAGTAGTTTGTGCTGTTAATTTTACGCAACTGCTGTTATTTCAACAGCACATTGTGTGGTTAAATATACAGTAGTTTGTACTGTTAAGTTTACGCAACTGCTGTTATGTTTCAAATAGGCTTACGGTATCCAATCTACTAAATCTATAAAATGCAGTTTCCTAGTTCAAGGCCAGAAAAAATAAAACATGTTATTAAAAGAAGAGAACAAACTTTTTAAGTACATACTGCATTTTACGTGTTTTTTTAAGTTTTACTTACTTTTCTAAAGACACATACAGAATTAGTTGCACCGCTTATCGCTTCAAACAAGCCACAGAGCTCAGAGATAGAAACAAGCGGGAAGAAATGGCGGTTATGCGTTACAGTTAACTTCCTTTCTGCTAACCAAACAAAGCTACAGTACATTCAACTGCAATCGAGTGTGAGTGCGAAATGAACAGCAGTTTGTGTTGTAAAAATGTCGTTTTTTTTACAGTGTAGCATTTATTTTTCGTTTACAGGGAAACACAAAAGAGTTCCATTACATTATTATTTTGGGAGAAAATCGTTTGCGGTGCATTTTAATGATGTTATGATACTTTAAACTTAATAAAATGTAGAAGAATCACTTATGTGCACTACAGCATGTTTTTATAGATTACGGAGCGTGTACAATTTACTGTTCATTTACAAGGACGCACAAAAGAATTCAGATAAAGAACTGACTATGATCGATAATTGCTGGAAGTGCATTTTCCGCATTTTGTGGCATTTGTGGCATGCATTTTTAAACTTATCTATATTTTAATGTATTACGTGGTGTGTAAAAATTCTATAAAGGATATACAGGGCTGCCGAAAGCATGGGCACACATATGGACAGCAATTTCTTAAAATGAATTTTTACTGAGGTAATTGTTATTTAAATTGCTTATTTAGTTATCCTTATGAAAAAAAGGAATTTCTTCATAATGAACAGATGACATTGTGTATAATGTTACTGTTGGAAAGTGTGACATAATCTATGACTGATGTATGATTTTTCGTTCTACTTTAAAAATTAGTATGGAATTGTACTGATTTGTACTTTGAACAACCAATTTACTAAGAAAATATTTGTTTTCAGAGAAATTTTCGGACAAAATAAAATTTTAAAACATTATGTTTTTTTCATAAAAAAAATATCAGTAGGTTTAATTGACACAGTGCTGTCTCAGAGACGTCAATTTCCTAGTTACGGGTTAAATTTGTCGAATTACCTTTTAAGAAAATTGTAATTGTCTTTCAACATCATTCATATTCTAATTAATTCAATGGACTAGATTTTATTTTTTATACAATGATAAAAACTACAAAATGAATCTGATTGAATGACCTGGGTTTTTGGAAATATGTCAGAAAAACTATAATTTATTTTAGAGAAGAAAAATGTTACTACTAATGATTGTATCCATGAGAGACTATAATTTTGATTCACAAAAAAATCTAATTTATAAATTTATGAGACGTAAACCTTTGCTGTAAGTTGAATGTTCCACTTGCCATTTTGATGGATATTTTGTACCAATAATGTTTTTACAGTGAGATAAGTTTGTGAACGGCATATAAATTATTTAGGTAATATCGTGTTCAAAAATTTAAGCATTGACATCTAAAAAACAGTTTTAAAAAATCCAGCTTTTGTTAACTAGTGTTGATATTTCAAACTTCAAGAAGGTTCTCAAGAGTCATATGCCTATTTTCTATAACAGACAA
Source organism: Maratus michaelseni (assembly GCA_963931845.1). Lineage (NCBI taxonomy): Eukaryota > Metazoa > Arthropoda > Arachnida > Araneae > Salticidae > Maratus > Maratus michaelseni. The sequence goes on from OZ007588.1 coordinate 207,562,870, forward strand.
TAATACTCGCCAACTTCTAACTATTCTTCCGAAAAATGTGGGTTAAACAGTTTTAAAAAATCCAGCTTTTGTTAACTAGTGTTGATATTTCAAACTTCAAGAAGGTTCTCAAGAGTCATGCCTATTTTCTATAACAGACAATAATACTCGCCAACTTCCAACTATTCTTCCGAAAAATGTGGGTTAAACAGTTTTAAAAAATCCAGCTTTTGTTAACTAGTGTTGATATTTCAAACTTCAAGAAGGTTCTCAAGAGTCATGCCTATTTTCTATAACAGACAATAATACTCGCCAACTTCTAACTATTCTTCCGAAAAATGTGGGTTAAACCAGGTTAAACACTTTTGAACTAGAAAATTTATTTGATGTATCATTATTTAATTAATATCGTGTTTCTGGTGGAACTTATCTAATTATCTTTTAAAAAAAAATCCGGTTCGAAACGTGTTTAACCTGAGTACAAATTTATTAACATTTTACGGAAGAAAAGTGGGAGGTTGACAGGTATGGACAATGTAGCAACAGTTATTTGATAAATTTCAAATATTAGAAATGATTGAGACTTCTCCTGCTGTCTTGAAAAATTTCATGGGTTTTTCGTTCCTCAACTCGCCAATATTTGGTGCCTTTTTAATTAGACTTTAGTGTTTCTGTGCCGGTTTTAAAATTGTATGCTAGAAATAATTTTAGGAAATTTAGCTCTAGTGCTAAAGCAATATTGTTTGAATGGGCTAATATATTGACCAATAATGGCATTATTGACACATTTTAGTCTTTTTTTTTATATTTTCCCAATACTGTTCCAAATATAATATTGGCAATATTCCCTACTTTACTTTTTTTTTTTACTTTTTTGCTAGTATTACCTTAAGTATGGGCAAAAGGTGTTTCGCCCTTTCATTGGCAATATTTCTGCAACATTGGTGTTTCATTGTGAATGTTTTCAAAGTGATGACAATATATCTGTACTATTTTCTCTGTAAAGTCGATATCATTAATATTAATATTTCATTAGAAATATGTCCAAGGTGCAATAATGTAATTTTGGGCAATATTGGGCCCAATATGAGAAAAATAATCAATATCAGTTTGTTACTATGATATGGACCTATACAAACATGTTCACATGATTTCCGACTATGTTTACAACTGACATGTCCTCTTTTCTTCAATAGGCCAGGTAAATAAAAATTAAAGACAAGATTTCTATAAATATAGTTAATAAAAATCGTTAATCCTTTTTAGCTGAAAGATGATACATTGGCTAGAATTTATTTCTGGGAATCATATTTATTTCTTCTTTTTCCTGTTAGTCTTTGAAATCGACTAGTAGCTGCGTTAATACTGAAGTTAAGTAATGTTATGTAACAATAGATTAAATTAATCTCATTAAAGTTGGTTGATATTTCTTTATATTTCTGTGTCATTTGTAAAACTAATGTACGATAAATAATTTTAGGGAAGATACATAGACTTTATTCTCTTACTTACCTGAGTATTTTCAACTGGCGCTTCCTCTTGTCAATAAGCCTGGTAAATGAAAATTACACGAGCAATTTTTATAAATATAGTTACTTAATAAATGGTGTTAATCCTCATATCTTTCAACTGAAAGATACATTGGTGAGAATTTACTTCGTGTAATCATTTATTTCTTTTTTTATGATGAAAATCTTTGATGTCGACTAGTAGCTAATACTGAAGTTAAGCAATGTCCTGTAACAATAGATTAAATTGATCTTATTGAAGTTGGTTGATATTTCTTTATATTTTTGCGCCATTTGTAAAAATATACGCGATAAATAATTCTAGGGAACATACATGGACTTTATTCTCTTGCTTACCCGAGTATTTCCAACTGGCTCTCCCTCTTAACAATAGGCCTGGTAAATAAAAATTACAAGAGCAATTTTTATAAATATATTACTTAACAAATGGTGTTAATCCTCATGTCTTTCAGCTGAAAGATACATTGGTGAGAATTTGCTTCTGGGAATCATATATTTCTTCTTTTTTTGCAGTTTTTCATGTCGACTAGTAGCTATGTTAACACTGAAGTTAGGCAATGCTCGCCAACAATAGATTAAATTGATCCCATTAAGGCTACACGACTACTCATCCTCAGTCAAGATGAGGGGAATGAAATATCCATAATACTCTGTTACATAGATAAATGGTTCAGTTAACGACGAACTGCCTAACAGTGATGGTTTCAGTCACAAGATAGGAATCCTTTCATAAGAAAAAGGAGGTTATTTCTGGGTTGCGGAATGGCAACAGAGCGACTCTTTCAGCAGTTAGACAGGCAATTGTCATTTTGACAAACTGCTGTGGTTAGGGGCTTCACGAATGATGGTTTTAGAGAGGAGGCTCAGTGCTTGATGTTCTTTCTGCTGTGATTTACTCAATTTAGAGCGTTCATTAGTTAACTTTTTCGAAACCTGTAACGGTCGAAAATGCTGTATTCGCAGCTTAGGGTATGTATTTCCATTAGCTGAAGCAGTTTTAATTACGTGAAACACAAAAGCTGTTTGATGGCGTTTGTATCTTAGAGGAATTATCTTTAAGGCACAGAAGACGAAATTCGCTTTAAGGTTTCGAATTTTCAAGTAATCTCTTTAAGCATGATTAAGCATGATTAAGTAATTTTAATCATGCTCTTAAAAGTTGAAACAAAACTCGGACATTTGCGAAATACATAATTTACAGTTTTACAAAATATAAATACCAAATACAGAGCCTTTGAATTCTAAACAAAAAATATTGCACATGTATGCATAAATATTTTATTCAGTTTTTCTCAGAATGCTTTTTACAACTTTAGGTATATATATATATATATATATATATATATATATATATATATATATATATTATACCTATTAATAGCTAGAGAGTTGAAACTTCACATGCTTGATAATTAGCATAACTATCAATAACTAATTGTTGCTTTAAAACTAACTGTAATATTATGAACGTAACTGTAATATTAAAGACGATTAACTGGAATATAATAATTTTTTCTATGACTTTCTGAATATTTAAGTATTATTTTTTTAATTCATTACTTTTTGAGGAAAATAAAAAATGCTTCTTATTATTAAATGATATATTTTTAACATTCGTGCATGATTTAAAGAGGTTATCAGCAATTATTTTTTGGTAAACTGTGCCTAACTGACCTATAGTCATAGACATTTAGATAGATATAAGCAAAAATGAAGCATAACATTATGTACATAGAAAGTCTTTTTTGTATTTTATATAAACTGGCATAGATTTATTATTTTTTAAAAGAGGGTTTTATATATATATATATATATATATATATACTTATAAATAAATTACATGGTTATAAACATCATGCTGAATGTGCTTTGCGCGCACTGTCGAGATGCCATCTATCTCCTCACAGGGATATTGAACATTACGTTTTGTAGCTTAAAATGTTTTGATTTTATCTATGTTTCTTTTATAAATATTTAAAAATTCGTAAGAGTTCACAAATTTAACGTATTATATAGTTTACAATAATACGTTCCCAGACTTGTGTCTGTTGTCTCTGCCTTGCTGCCAGCAGACTACTTACGAGCGATGAATTCCTGATTAATTCATGCATTATCTATTCAAAATGAGCGTTTTTCATTCATTTCAGTGCATAATTCAGTCTAAAAAAATGCAACCGTAATTTCTTTGGGTATTGACTTTAAAAACTTCTTTGGTCAGCCATTCGATGTGAGTAAGTAACATCATCAGTTGCATTTAGTGAATGTCTTGTTGCCTTTATTTCGTTTTCAGATAATACAAGCAACTTGAATATAAACTGTAACTACAGAAAAGCCCCGTTATTTTCTAAACCGGAGCATTTATCTCATAAGGTTGACGTTGAAATGGTGGCTCGCTAAATTAACTCGGAACCCTGATGTCTGCTAGAATGAAACATTGATTTTAATGTCTGTATAGAATGATTTAAAGCTTTCTAGAGTTATTTTGCAATAAATCGGAACATTTCATGGCAGGAACAATTTTGTATAAGCAGAGCGCGTTTTGAAAGGGAACGAGTTACCGAAGAAATCTAAAGAAACATAAAATCATCTAAACAAATGAAGTGTGTAAATATAAGGGATATTTTGATACATCACAGGAGAAAAGAATCATGGAGAGTATTATCATCTTCTTTAGAAAAAAGTATACTTCTTATGAATTTCTTTCTTTTATTTTTTACAAAAGGGTAAAAATACTTTAATACTTTGTCGTAGAAAAAATACATACACTGTAAAGAAATTCTACTCAAAAATGAGAAAGAGAACTTGCTCTTTTCTCTAGTACATTTGTATCACAAACGAGTGCTGCATGTATTCAAATAAAGTTACTATACATACTTAAAAATATCTTCTCGGTAAAAAAAAAAAAAAAAACGCATATTCTGGCGTATAACACGCACTTTTGAGAACAAAAATTGATAGAATTTTACAGGGCGGGTATTACACAGGCCAGGTTTTATGCTCCGGGTACAAAAAAGGAAAGTTTAAAAGTTTATAAGAATTGAGATATTAATGACCGAGAAGAAAACGTGATTTGCATTTACAAGGTAAGTCTTTTGGCGTATGAATAATGATAGAATATTTAAAAAGTCCATAAATTTAATATCAAGTTTATTTAATACGCAACAATAAACATTTCTTATTATTTTATTCATTAAAATTTTAGAAAATCTAGCTTAGATTTTAAGCAACTTAAAAAATTAATTAGTATTTATACATAGTATCAACTTTTATCTTTAATGAAATACTTTAGAATCACCAAATCTTTAAATTTAAAACTATAAACAAATAATAAATTAGGAACATATATGCATTACTTCAATAGAAAAATAAAAATAATGATCAGATATTCCGAATATGAATTATACATATTTTGGAATATACTAAATTTGGTTTTGTTTCTGAAAATATTCTGCAGGATGTCTGGGAGCTGTTTCAACAGAAGAAGAGGGTTGGTGCAGGAAAACAAACAATATTTTCATAGAAGCTAGAGAGCAATCCATTTATTTAGTAAAAAGAGAAATGCATTTAAATCCAAGTCGAATCCGGGTATTCTACAAAACTATAGCAATGATGAAAGTAACGAAATTTTCAGGCGATGTGCCGTGCTTGATGTGAAATGTGACAACAGCAAGGAAAATTAAAAAAGATCCACCAACAACGCCCAAATAACACTGAGCTAAATGCTGCATACTTCGGAATTTAACTAACATTATAGTATGGTCACTAAATTACTGTACGGTTCTGGTACTTCGTGTGATGTCATCACATTTAAAAAATCAACTAGGTTCTTGATAAAAGTCGCTTGCGTGCAAGGTTCTAAGGTAAATATTTCTCGTTTAGCTGTGCGCCACTTGCTTACTTTTTTTCGTTAAAATGTTCGTGAAAATCCTGTATATGTAATTTTTCTAAGTAATAAATACTTTAATAGCAGTATCAACCTGATATTAATTCTATACATCAACCGTGACCCAAATATTACTCAAATGCGGAATGCACCTTAACCAAATTACAATTCCTACTGTCGTTATTATCGGCATGTGGCATTGAAGATAATTCTTATCTAAGCCACTATGAAGTAATATGTCCTGTTTTATGATGAGTTGCAAATGACTAAAAAATCGGTCACGGTGACTTCACATTAGAGTCACAATGTGAGAGTCACCTGTGAGTCATAATATGATGAATTAAAGAAATCATTTTACTGTCACCGCTTTAACTTTGGTCATTTGTGACCATTGTAACTTCGTAATAACATCACATTCATTGGCAGTGCTATTAGGGCATTTCCTAACAATGGTTTGAAGAGTACTCATTATTATATATTTTTTTTCGAACAGTCTTTTGACATTATTACACTCTGTAGCAGGTCTGTCTATCCGTTCTCCCGCGAAATACTACTAATTTTATAGAGTAATTTTCTCCTTGTTTAAACATAAAAATTCTGCGATTGAATACAAGTGAAAATTACTATTAAAAATTACTGGTATTTCGTTGGCACCAGGTTAGACTGCCCTGCTCTACAGAATAAACTTTCTAATTCAGAAGCCTTCACGAACAGCTTATTTTGTTAATAAATTATGCGTTTATTTCGACATGTATTAAGAAAAAAAATCGACTTCTCGATTCAATCCAATTGCATTTCTGGCACCCCTCATTCATCACTTAAGAATATGCCGCCCACACACATTCGTAAAACCACATCTCGGTACAATTCAATGCTGGCGCAGTATTTCTTCCAAGAAAAACATGAAAAATTTTTACTGCTCTCTTTCTAAAACAAAAATGTTTGGAAAAGGAACAAAGCCTACAGCTGTTTGGAAGCCCTATCATTTTTGCGGGTCTAAACATTTATCTCTCATGGCCCGCCATAGGAACACTGCTCGCTAAATTAACTCGGCACTGTGTTGTCTGCTAAGAAGAAAATTGATTTTTACGTCGCTAGAAAATGATGTAGGGTTTTCGCCGGGCACTGGTAATAATGGACTCTAACTCTTTCTTAGTTGAATAGAATTTTCTGCTCCCTTTTGGTCCCGATCCTTATGCTTTTCCGTCCACTCCTGGTTGTATGGAAGGCGGCTACAAATAAGGGATCAAATACAAATCTAAATTTGGAAGATATACTTCAAGGACGTTACCAGGGATTTTATTAAAATGCATTCAATAATACTGTGCCAATATTGTTTGTTTGCTATATTTAGGCCAATATTGAATACATCTTGACTAATATAGCACCAATATTATCAAGAAATATTTCGGAGTTACGTTACAAATATTTCTAACGTAACGCCAGTATTTCTGAAATATTGGCATTTTGCTACAAATACTTCTAGTGTACATCCAATATTTAAGCACTATTGGTATTTTATTGGAAGCATATTTCCGATATATGCAGTATTGGTGCAATATTGTGCGCCAACATAACTAGGGAATGCAACAATTATTGATTTGTTATTACGGATGCATCACGTTCTCACGCTAACTCATTATAATTTGCAAACATTTCGATTATTATAATATATCAATCAGTACATGTAATGCCTGCAGTTTAATAAATCCGTTTTAACCCAAAACGTATTGGAATATTCCACATACCTTAGAAAAGATATTCATAAGTAATAGTACGATATAATAATATAAAAAGGAAATAATTCAGTTAAAAGATTTTCTATAATTATTTTTGGATTTTCTTTTATTTTCAATTGGAGTTTTATATCACAGATTATGTAAAACAAATTGACAAGAAAATTGCCTACATATGTTACCTCGTAAGTTTTAGCTATTTCTTTTAGTTTTAAATAAAATGTCCAAAGAAAATAATTCGTATAATTAGTTATAATTAGTTATGCGTTTCTTTTATTACACTGGAAAATATTAGAGAGTCTAATTATCCGCACTCATGCATTTACAACAAAATATCAAAATTTCTGTCTATATTTTAGACTTAGTAGGATAGGTTTATGTGTTTTCTTTTCTTCAAATTATCGGTATTTTTCAAATAAATGCTATATCTCGGGGTAATATTTTATTTCTTCCTGGTATACACATTTATTTTCAAAACTTTTATAAGGGAGGCGGACGTGACCTGCATGTAATACTTAATTGAATTAGTAGACGGCCACTCGGAATAGAAAAAGGAAAAATGTCCCTTTCAAAGCTTAGTCCAAACATCTAAGAACGGAAGTGTGCTACAAGACTGTCCTAAAGATGATTCTAAAAAGTTAGGGCGGAGTTTCTTTCATTCATAGTCGCTGATGTAATGCTCTCACTTGTCCACAGGCGCATGAGAATGTCTTTTTTTTTTTTTTTTTTTTTTTTTTTAAGCTTCAAGTTCAGTAATGTCTGGATATAAATGTAAATATACAGAGCTCTAATGCTTACTTTATAGATGGCGAACAAAAAAGTGCGTTTTATGATGGTTTCCTTTTCTTATTTTACTTTTTAACTGGAAGAAAATATTGTTTATGAATGAGCAAAAGAAAAGCTAAATAAATATGTTCTGGCTAGCATAACGTAGGCGTCTGAATAGGTTTTGTATGAGTGTTCACGTCTTCAAGTACAGAAGTGTCATTGTTAAAATTCAATCAACCGATGAGACATTTAAACAAACTGTTATCTTCATTTATCTTTATGTCTCTGTTATTTACGTTAAACTCGCCTTTCATATGAGCACAGTGAGCATAATAAAAGAGGACGTATAGTTAATCAGATATCAAAATTTAAACACTTTATTTTAATGACGAATAAAGCTACGGTCATGAAATTAAAGCCAGTATTGAATTCATGCATGGATATTTTCAGCTCTGGTGGAGGACAGTGTAGAGCTAAAAAAAAAAAAGTGGGGGGGAGACTTTTAAACCATTACCAAACATAAAATATTAAATTTTCCTGGAGGGACATTTTGATGCTCCGGGGGGAATGACGGTTCCCCAGTGCCACTTCCTGAATTCAACACTGATTACATCTTTTTATACGTGGTTACGATGTTCCATGTAAATAATTAAATAACCTCTGAATTGAAATTATATTTGTACCTATAAAATATTCTCTCCGCAACTTTATTTTCTTTAGTAAAATTGATAAATGGAAGACATGGAGCGTGGAATAATAGAAATACTTTTAAAAATATTAATATCGACTTATTTTTTTAAAATGGTTTAGATCAAATAAAAATCTGATAAAAATTTCAGTTCTGCGTTGCATATGCAGGACCAACATTTTTATCAGATTTTTGATTCACTAGGCATTTGATATTGCTATATTTATTCCCTTATAAAATAGGCACTTTTTGATAGATTAAAAAGATTTAAGAAGACAGATGAAAACAAAGAAATAAAGTAACAAAGAAAAGAAAAGGGTAAATAGAAAAATAATTTAATGGAAGTTTTAACTCTGGTAACATATTCAATTAAATATCTACTATATTATTTCTATCTAGTTAAAAATAAGTTATTATGAAAAAACCAACAAACATTTGATCACTTTTAAGTGACTTAAAAGAAAGAAGCTTATCTTTTTGGTCGTTATGTATGTGTGTATGTTCTTAATTTTCTCAAAAACCACTGAATGGATTTGAATATAACTTTTGCACTACAATTCTAGTACGTCAGGGAAGGCATTAAGTTAAAAAAAAAATCATTGTATCGTGTATAATTTGTTTTATTATTATTTATCAGGGGACGTTAAATATTTTAATATACAGTTGTCTACTATGTTTCAAACCAGAGCGATGAGCAATAGATTGCCTTTATAAATATGAGAGAGGTGGAATGCGAAAATAAAATTTGATTGGTCAAAAGGATTTTAGAGAGCATCTCAAGCGAGCGCAACTAGAGTGCCTTTATAAATAAGAACGTAGCAACAGATGAAAAATAAAATTTGATTAGTCGAGAGGATTTTGGACAAAAACGATTGCCAAGCTAATGCTTGATAACTGATCTCACTCATTTAATAGAATTTGTCCAAGCTGGTACTGTCAATTTCTGGAATGTGGGTTGCAATAGTTTGGAGAAAAACTTACAACATGAGCATGCGCTATATGCGTATGCCACCACTTTTTATTACTAAAGTCACTGGAATGGAAACAACGTAAATTAATTTAAATGTGGTTGTCACAAAAAATGCTCTCTTGTGCCAAACCACTCTCGCTAAAATAGGCTAATAGGCCAACAATTAAATAAAACGTAAGTAAATATATAAAAAAAAATAAGCAATATTAATAACATGGTTTTTTTTTCACACTTGCAAGCAAGTCACGTGAAGCTGCATTGATTTTATTTCTTTTAAGATTACTTGTTTAAATTTCGATGCATTCTTTGTTGTTTTAATCTTTTATTTCTCCAATAAATGTTTATTTTTCAAAATGAATGCCCAACAGTTAAGTTATAATGAAAATATTAATCTCCTTAAATCTAAATCTAGAATATAACATTCATTACATAGAAGAGAAATGAGTTCATCTAGTGATATATGCTAATAGCTAAGCAAAAAAAAAAAATATATATATATTTCAAATTCTTTATTTGTGAGTTTAACGAACATAGACTTACGACATAATTTTATCAATAAAGAAGGAAGTGTGAGTACAAACTATCTTATAACAATTAAACCTAGAAAAAACCCCAATATGACAGCAAAAGTTAAAGTCCTTTTTGGGAAGCATGCAGGATTTGAAGTTTGAAAATTTTGTTTTTATTAATTTGATCATTACTCATATTTCAGCAGATATTGCATGTTGATGCATTCTGAAAAAAAAAAAAAAAATTAGCACATAAATCAGCCACAATGTTCCCTTGCTTTTCAGAAATTGTTTTGTGAAGCTTCATTTAGCTTCGGTTCATTAATAACACTGTCATAAGTTATATGTTTATTTATTTTTTCGACCTTATTCCGTTGAGAGCACGCAGATTTTCAGTTATTTTCATCCCAATATCTTTCTTTCGCTCGCTCCTAAAGTGAAATCACTGTCTCTCATTCATCTCCCTGTTTGTTCATCCACAACCAAGCATTGTTTGACAGACACTTTGGATTTCACGCAAAAAATCACAATTGAAATTCCTAACTGGCATGTCAGTAACAACATTTTTAGCAACACTAACATTTCTGACATCGAATAACGCATAAAATCATCAAAAGCAACGCGCCGATATAGCCTGCCAAGGATAACAAAGCATGGTACGGGTGGTAAAAGCTGAACGAATAGCGCATTATGGGCCACAAAAATAACGGAATTCTTTCTCCAAAGCACTTTCATATTTTTGCCCTAAAATAGCCTGGGCCATCATGCAACAACGAGATCTTTATGGCTGACGGAATCTTTTGATCTAGGGCTACACCTGTTTACCTGGAGGGAAGAAAACCGTACTACCGTTTTGACACTCAGTATAAAACGCTGGTTTCTGTGGAGATGCTAGATGTTAGATTAGATAAAACTTTAGCCGCCGGTTTCTCCCGAAAGGGTATAGATTGATAATGATACAACGCACATAGAAAATATGAAGATGGGGCTGATATGCTGTGGAAATTTTATCTTAGGAAGAAATACATATTTATTAGAGGTTAGAGTATTTAAATATTTTTAAATAACAAAATATTTTTTTTATGTATTGATTAAAAATAAATATTCTTATAAAGGATACTTAAAAAGGAACAAAATAAACACTATCTTTTTGGTGAAATGATGTGAAAAGAATAATTCTTTTAAGAATAATTCTCTGAAGAACAATTCCGTAAAGAATAATTCTGTAAAGAATATATGGGCAATGTGGTCATGTTTCATATACACATAGCTGAAAAGATAAAAACTTCTTCCTTGATTGGATTTCGAAACACTTCGATTATTCAATACCAAATCACGATTCGAAAGCTGTTGCTTCTGATCCTTGTGCTCTAACCGTTAGACAAGCAAGTAGGGTCACATCGGTAAATGTATCGTTTAGTTTAGGGTCTACGATATTTTAGTTGAAGAACAAAAATTCTGTAAAGTAAAAGTGTCATTCCCTGCTCGTATTTTTAACGACATACATCACAATATGCATTCGGATACCTGATACTAAACCAAGATTTGAATATGATTTCTTCTGACTAGTAACGAGCCACCTAAACACTAGGCAAGCAAGTGTTCCAGAATATATATCCGGAAATTCTGCTGTCAATCAGTGCTGTAGTCGTAAACAGACGCTATAGGCAGAAGGTATACGTTAGATAGTATGCGCTTTAGTTTACCTGTGTATCAGAGGGCATACGGAGTATCTTTAAAAATTCCAGAAGGTTTACATAGTAGACCATCGTGTACCCTCTATTACAGCCTTGCTGTCAATTAACAGAAAATCTTGGTTTAGTTGATTCAGAGTTTTTCTGTGTTTTTTCTGATGTATATTGTTATAAATAAGAGTCATGCCTGCTCTTATTTATAACAATATACATCACAGAGGATATAAGACGATAATTTATTTAACTATAAAATACCAATAACATAAAACACAAAGTCTCAGACTTCAACATTTCATCTTATTGAGTCAATGTTTGGAACATTTAACGTCAAAATACCATTTTTTTTAGATATCATATCATGGTCCCAAATTACTCTTGTATATGGAATAAGAAAATGGCAATCCAAGAACAAAGTTTTATTTTCTTGATGATGTTTTTTACAATTAATTGCTTTGTAGTACTAAGAGGAGACAAGATATCCCCACTTTCATACTTAGTTATACTTAGTTTCATACTTAGGCTGTTAGTCAGTCAACTTCTGAATTCATCTCGCTAATATTATACGTATGGGCGTAGAATGTATTCTTATATTTAAAATATATCCTCAAGAAATTAATATTTTTAATTTCTTTTTTCTTTGTACTGTTCTTAAAAGATCTTTCTTTTTTCTTAGTTCTCAAAATATTTCTAAAATCTATGCCTAATTTGATATTTTATGTGTTAAAATCTGATGAACTGTGAGCAAGATTTTAACACTCCACATAAAATTAAGTATATATTTTAGAAATAATTTGACAGGTCAGAAAAAAGAGACATTCTTTAAGAAGAATACACATAAAAAATAAATTAAAAATATTAATTCCCTAAGGAGATACTTTAAATATGCGAATGCATTCTACGCCCATAGGTTTAACATTAGCGATGGGAATTTGGCAATTGACTAACTAACAGCCCTGAGTAACTAAAAAAGAAAGAAAGGGATGTTATAAAAGCAAGTTTTCATTTATATTAACTTAAGAGAATAAGGTTATATATATAATATAATTTTTTATAATATATTATAATATAATTTTTTTTCGTTCTCTTTTCATTTTTTTCAAAACTTCCCTTTTTCCTTCAAATATGCGAATAAAGAAAAAATATCAAATTTTACAAAAATCAGGGAAATCTGTCTCTCAGTTGAGTGTATTTCAATTGAAATATATTAAAAAACAAGACAAAATTTTGATATCTGTAATTGTTACATTCTAAGTTTTGTACATTTTCTTTCATACTAATCAAAGATTAAAATTTTCTTTCAAATTCACGTAAAAAAAAGAACTATATAATAAAAAATCGATGATTTCACTTTATAAAATGAAGATCAGCAAAAAACTGCGCTTTAAAAAATCATCTGATCGATGTTTTTTTCTTCTTCAGACCTCAATTTAAGTAGAAAAATAATTCGCAGATTTAAGATAATCAGCTATTTTTTTTTTTTTTTTTTTTTTTTTATGTGACATAGCTTAGAAATTTAACAAAATTTTCAACTATAATGAATGATACTTGAAGCTTAAAAAAATAATCTTCTTCTAATGATTTGAATTTTGTGCTTCTAAATTTACCTACATTATTATGTAATCTCTTTTAGACAAGGTAAAAAACGACTAATTTATTTAAATTACAAAACATAAAATCCTGAACAGGATTTTATTTTTATAGTATATAACACACAGTACAGTACTTTATTTCGCTTTTCTTCATCAATGCATTAATAATAAAAATAATTGTAGTAGTAATCAGAATGCAAATTATATGAATATTCACCTCCATCCACTATTTATTGCAGCATTGAACTATATCGTTATTGTTTGAAAACTGTACTCGTTATCATTTTATTTAAGAATTATTATCATAAATAACAGAAAATATTTTTTTTGATAAATAAAAACTTACTGAATAAAAAATATATGAACATATATTCAGCTGGATCCGCAATGATAATAAAATGTAATGAGAAGAATTTTAACCTGACTAACTTGTTTGATAGAATTCTTGCTACAAATTTCATTATAAAATTTACTATTAATTATTAAACGAATAATATCTTAACTTCTTATATTCTGTAGTAATTATTAGAGTACCTTTATATAGTAAACAAGTTGGAAATTGTACGTCAAACGTGACAAACGAGGTGCTTTCGTACTATAGTTAGTTATATAAATATTCAGATCTTGATGATTTCTAATTCTGTGAAATGAATTGGGGCCTCCGAGATGTCGCTGTGTGTCCTTAACCGGGTCTGCTACAAGTGACGTTACAACCTGTTGACGTCAAAACAGTGATCCATAATAACTTAAAAATTTTCATGTACTTTGTTCGTTTGTACGTATTGTTTACGATAGTATTTTGATTTTATTTATTGTTTTATATAGTAATTAATAATATTTTTCAGTGTATTTAGATTATAATGCTATCAATAATTATTGATTATAATTATTAAAGAAAGTGTAGATTATATCTATAAAATAATGAGAAGAAAATGTTGTGCTCCTAGTTTCTAATCTAAGTCTTCAAATTCGCTACTGATAATGAAAAGAAGAAATTTTAGCTACGAAAATTACCTTGTGATAATTATTTTTACATTTCAACAGAAGTGGTCTGCATTAAATGTTTCGATATACGTTTCATAATTCGTGAAGCTAAAATTAATATGATGGTATTGAACTTGCTGTGCTGAGAAAAAAAAATAACCCTAACAACGAATGTCCATCCTACTGTAATGGAAATATTCCGGCATATTTGAATGAATTTGTACTTCCAAATCAAAAAGAGTCAAATGATCTTTAGAAAAAAAAAATAAAATAAAAGAAGCAGACGATAAACAGTTTAAAAAATGATTTTGAAAGAAATACGTAATAAATTGAATGGAATGTGGATACATTTAGTTAGAAGTGAGTGTGCTTTGTTTATAAAATTAAAAGTAACTGATTTACACAACTTAGTAGCTCTATGTAGTTCCATTTAACATTTTAGCTAACTTAAGTGTACAAATATATTATGAAAATAAAACTTTTGATAAGTTAATTTGAGTGGTTATTATGTCCTAGACCCAAGTACAATAAATAGACAATTATTAAAATATTACAAGTCAGTTACAAAGTTAAGATAGAAAATTGGGTACTTTTCGGTTAGCCGGGCGCCAGTGATATATATATATATACACACACACACACATATATATATACACATATCTACACACACACACATATATATATATATATATATATACACATATCTACACACACATATATGTATGAATTAATATATATATATTTATATATGTACATGTATCACTGGCGCCCGGCTAACCGAAAAGTACCGAAAAAGGCTTATGGCGAGAGAAGGAAAGTTGCAACATATTTTCTGGCAACCTATTCGTAGTTTCATATAAATAAGTATTTTTTTTTTCAATATTTATATAATTTATTTAATATAAAGAAGCCATATATCTCTTTTTATATGCAGGTAGAACAGAATTGTATATATAAATAATTTTATATGTATAAATAAACATAAAAGTTCATTAGGTTTGTTTTCATAATTGTGTATATAATTTAAAAACATATCTAACTTTCTGAAGCCCGGATTACGCCAAAGAGTTAAAAAAAAAAAGTGCCAAGGTCTCTATAGTTAAAAAATGTCGATTTCTCTATTTAAATTGACATTTATTGTGTTTTGGTGGTTAAATTATGGTATGTAGTTGTAAAAGGGAGGAATGGGATTGATTTTGTAAAGTTTTTGGTAGATTTATTATATTTTTTGTACGTATATTTATTGTAAAATAATGTGTTTAGGAAAAGGTAAGTCAATGGGTTCAATCTGATTTATTAATCTTAGTATTTTTTTTAATTTAAAACTTTTAATTTCCTTTAATAAAACAAGTGTATTGATTCCCTTTTATTTCACGATTATGAAATTTAATATTATTTATGTAATCACAAATTATAAGAGCGGAAATGCTCTTTTTATTACATCTTTCTGCTGCGATACATTGACCAAAGTGGATCACTACTGTGACGTCACTAATACTTGTAGCAGGCCCGGTGAAGGACACACAGCGACATCTCGGAGGCCCCGAATGAATTCTATCGTCTGCAGATTAATTTCTGTCATAAAATAAGTATCTCGGTCGCTTGACGATTAAACTTCGAAAACTCCTATAAAAAGAAAGCACCGATTAAAAAAAAAAAAATCAAATTTCTTAATAAATGTTTTTATTAATATTTTCTAAAGTTTTGATTCGATTTTTAAAAAAATTGAAATGTCTCGACAAAATTCTGCAAAGATAATATATCTTAAATTTCAAACCATTCGGTTGGGTAGTTTTTGCGTTGTTATATGCGGACGGACGGACCAGACGACGACAATAGGTGCTACGTATTTATATAATTACGAACGCACCTAAAAAGCAACGTACACGCAAGGAGTATGATCATATTGAAAGTTTTTGTCCAAACTATGACAATCCACATTACAGAGTTTTGTGATACTTGTGTAACGAGTTAGCTCATACAAGTAAACACACATTAGCCGGGCAATAACAGCAGGGTCTCAAATTTGTGCAAAATCTTTTCCATTATTCAAATTTTACTGCCCGTATGTTGCTGCTGTGATGTATAAAAGTACGGTATGGGAACGAAAAAAGTAATCACCCCTACAAACTCTGTCGAAAATTAACATATTAAAATGTGGCTGATACCAATTAATTAGTAATAACGTCTACTAATTGATGCTATACTTAATTTTTGCATAGGGTCTTACATATAGATATTTTAGCAAACTTTAAAATTTTCAATACAAACACCTAATTTTGACGTCATATTTGGATTGTTTGTTAAATTTTAGCTTCGGATACCCAACGGGAAGTTATTCGGTCAAGTAGTTTAGGAATTATTCAGGTCTAAAGTTTGGAACTCCCAGTTAAATCAATTGTTAATTGTTGCAAAACAGATTGCAATGCGTGTAGTTTTTTAAGTATAACTCAAAACTTGCGGAATGGGCTGCAAGTTCAAATCCAAAAAATCCAAATATGATGTCAAAATTAGATGCTTGCGTTGAAAAATTTAAAGTTTGTTGCAATTTCTATATGCAGATGACACCTAAACAAAATTTAACTATAGCATTAATTAGTAGACGTTATTACTAATCAATTGGTAACAGTCACATTTTTAAAAGGTGATTTTGGCAGAATTAGTAGAGGGTGATTTTTTTTTTTTTTTTTTTTTTTTTTTGGCAACATTATATTTCTGATTAACGCTGGGTAAGAAATATTCATGTTTTCATAGAGCACATTTTTTCTTTTTCTCATAATTTCAAATTTTAACAATTATGTTTTGCACCAGCCATTGAAATTTTTTGCTGAAAAATACCGATTTGTGTTCAGATGATAGAATTGTTTAAATTTTCATATAACAAATATGAAAATCAATATTTGTTTCTAACACTAAACAGAATTTAAAGAAACATTTATTTCTCATATATATTTGTTGATTTTTATATGTTCAATCTTTAAATAGAAAACATAAAAGCGTATGTACCTAAATGCCGCAGATATTTTTTCCTGGGTGTTTTTATTTTAATTTCTGCTTTTTTTAATTTTCTACCATTTTTTTCTTTACGTTCCTTCCTTTAAATTAATATGATAAAAAGTAAAAGACAGGGTAAAGAAAAAAAGAAAAAAAAACTTCTGCTGACAGCTTAAAGCTGCAATCTTTCCTCCATTTAATGGTTCTTGCTATCTGACTCTTAAATGGTAAATGTATTAGAAAATAAATAAACAAATCTTCTTAATTTTTTTAAAATTTTCTTTCTTTTTTCAAGTGGGGAGATTTTTGTCTTTGTAAAAGGGGAATTCCGCCTCTTTAATTCCCTATTAAAAAGCTTGGCAAGCTCCCAAATATGTGGCTTGAATTAATTACTGAAAGGATAGAAAAATATTAAAACTTAAGAATTAATTTTTCTTCATTTTTATAACCTAAGCTTTAATCAATGTTAAGTCAGTGTGCTAACTCTTACGGAATAATACAAGGAGGCTTCTCGTAAACATTTTTTTATTTCCCTGCAGCACATGAGGGGAAAACGTAATTCAAGATTTTTGGTGTTCTGTTTACTTTCTAATTACATCCTTAATAATCTTTTTCACTCAAATTAAAAGGTTGTCAAATGCATCTTCGCACTGAAAATTAATCCCCTCATTGTGTTTGCCTTGCATTTAGCCGAATGGAAAATCGCTGAATGGAAAATAACATTTAAATGAAAATTTTCTAAGTGATATTAAATGTTTCGAGGAAGGCTAAAATCGGTTACGGAAATTATTTATTAATGTTGATGTATGTAAGGATTTTCGTTAAAAAAAATAAAGTAAAGATTTATTTTTGTTAAGGATCAATTAGGTAATTGCGGTTGGAGATTATTTTATCTGATTTAGCGTTGAAATGTTATAAAATTAACAGAACGTTTGTTTACATTTGCAGGAAAAGAGTGTTAATTATATACCAAAGGATTTTAATTTAGTTAACTTTTAACCCTTAAGGCGGTTTGGAAAAAGGAAAAAAATATATATATTTTCCCTCTCTCAACAACGCGGAATATTCTGACACATTTTCGGATTCATTATTAAACATAAAAGCCTGATACTTGTAGGCATGATTATTACAATGACTTGTAATCAAACAGTTTTTTTTTTCCAGTTTCCGATAAATGAATTATAAATTAAGTTAGAAGCGATTGTGGTTTCAGGACTGCATTTTTTTTTCCATTTCTGAACTGTCGCGTTCGAATATTCTGTTCAAATCGCCAACTTCGGCAAAGTTTTATGAAAAATCTTCCACCTTTACTGAAAAACGGAAAAAAAATTGGTTTACATACTTTCTTAATAACATCATTTGCCAATTTGATACATTTGCGAACAGAAATGAATTTAAAAATGTGTCGGAACGTGGACAGTTTGGATTTAAGAACATCATTAACGGTAGCTAGCTATTAAACCTGAAATAAAAACTGAAAGTCTTATACAGCAATTTAGAAATTTAAAGTGTAAGGTTTAAAATTATTATTTTCATAATCTTCCAAATTATTTATTTTGTCAAGTTTTTGTACAGGAAAACTTGTAAAAACGGAATCTCTAGAACCCAGGAAAAAATTCGTTTTACACAAGTTTCCGCCTTATTATCAGGTATCAGTAAGGTATTGCTTCCGTCAGCAGCATGAAAATTTTCGTTTAATACAGGATTACGTTATAGATACAGGTTCCGTTTTCACAGGTTTTACTGTATAAAATAATAATTTATCCGTGTCTCATTTCCTCTGATCAGTAATCTCACTTTAATTCTAAGCGATTTTTGCTTTAGCTTTTTAGTATCTTTTTTGCACCTCGTTCTTGAGAAAACACGTGCAGATATTTTATTGGTTAGTTTCAAATGCATTTTAAGCACAACTAGCTGGAAATTTATAAATATCATAAAATTTTTGGGCACACATCAGAGTAATTTACTTAGTCACATTTGACTTGCATTTAGCAGAATCGAAAGAAGTAACATTTAAATAAAAGTTTTTTAATTGATATGTAAAATTTAGAGAAAGGATAAAATCTATTACGGAAATTGTTTATTAATGCTGATGTATGTAAAACTTTTGATTTCTGGATTTTTCATAGAACAGTTTTTATTTGCAAAAATAAATAAATAAATAAATAAGAAAATAAATAAATAAAAGATTTTGTTGAAACGAAAGGCTTTTGTTATGACGATAAGAATCGATCAAATATCACACTTAGTTCAAATGCATTTTCTTGTAGATCCACAGAAATAGTATTTTTTAGAACTTTCTTAGAAAATGTGTTTTGTATGTTCTATAAAAATTACAAAAGCAGCTCTTTGGAAACGTTTAAGTTATTAATAGCTAATCCAAATCATTTATTCTAGCAAGCTTTTGTATAATTTTTTTTAGTGACTCCTTAATTTCACTAATCAGTAATTTTTATCTTAGTTAAGCTCTTCATGTTCTTCGTATCACATTACTGAAATAACAAATACAAAAATTTAGTAAATTACATTTATTGGTTAGTTTCAATTATTTTGTAACTGGAAATAGCCAAATATATTTGGAAATCGTTATGTATCATTCACAAACTTGTGTAAGCATAACCACTATAATAAATAACATAAGTTATAACTGTTCGGACATACTTAAATTGTTAAAAAGATTGAACTTTTTAGAAAATTACGAAAATTTTCAGCATCTTTTATCATTTTCACCAGAAGCAAAGTAAAAGCGAGGTTTTCAACTGTACACGCAGGGGGTAAACAATTCCCAAAAAAGAAGAGGAAAACAAGCGAAATCTAATTTATTATATATATATATATATATATATATTCGTTTTACCTCTAAGAGTGGAAAGCATAAATACAAATAAAATCAAAGATCAGTTACGGTTCATACACACATTTTTAAAATAATATGTCACCGGATGTTGTATCTCATATTATTAGAATATCTAGTGTCTCTTTTTTATATAATGTATATTTTAAAAAGCCAAAAGAGAAAAAAATGGGGCAGAAAGAAAAAAAAGAAAAGAAAAAAGAGAAGTAGGAAAAAGAGTGAAAGAAAGAAAAGAAAAGAGTGGAAAAAGAATAAAACATTTCATTTTTTGTGTACTCACTGTTTAAATTCCTATTGTCAAAAATGTATTTGAACGAATATATTTTTTCATTGATGACTTTATTAAGTTGATCCTATATTATCCTAAGCTAAACAGATTTTATAATTAATACCTTAATTTCGTGTTCAAAAACATTTATAAAATCCCATTTCTCTTTTCAAATACATACATATTTTTTATTTGATAACCATCCCTATTTTTCTGAAAAAAAAAAAAAAAACCAAACAAAACTAATTTTGTTTCAAATACTCATTTCTGTGTAATTATCCTCATTTTCATTACGATTTCGGTTTAGTTCAACCAACTCTTCTTTTATTTCGTTGTTGTGCGCCAACAGATGGCGCTGCATGAAGTTCTTCTCTCTAGTAAACGGAATGAGTAACCAGGCTTCGAGGCAAGCGAACTTGATTGATTAGACATAATCTTTTTCCACCTTAAACGATGCGATCCTTGAAGAGGCATTGTATTTCCTTTCGCTCCAATTTTATTTCCGATTTTCTGCCGTTAAGTTCATGAAAAGAGAATATTTCACTATTAGGGGCCATTTAGGGTGGCATGACTTTATATTTACAGGATCGGTGTGCATACAAATAGGCTGCTTAGAGAACAACGGTTTTAAATTCGCGGTTAGCTCTATAACTCTGTCTACTTTATTTGTATGGAGAGGTTTCAAATTTTTAAACAACGCATTTCCTCCATTTTTTTCCCTTCTCTTTTACTCTATAAATAAAGATATGTGATTACCTAAAGGAATGTTCTTATTAGTGTTTTTGTTGCTTAAGAGATATTTAAATTCCGGATTTGTTTTATGTTTCTACAGGATAATATTTCGGACTAGCTTCATTTATTAATCTAAGTCCCTTGCATATGAATGAATACCTGAAATTTATTTTATTGATATTACGAAAGAAAAATATTTGAAGTACGTGAAATATTATTTATTAAAATGTTTAGTTTCTTTTTCTAAGTAAAGGTCGTAATTCTTAGCAAAAAAAAAAAAAAAAAAAAAAAAAGTTTTGTAGATTTTTTTTTTTTTTTTTAAACAAAATTGCCTTTTTTAATGCTACCTATTGGTTGTTCAAGAAAATGTTTCAATACTGAAATGAAATTTTATTTTGTTGATTATTATCTTATTTTAGAGCTCTTAATAAATATGGCAACACTTTTTTCTTAAAATAATATTTTCAATATTTATTATGGAAATTTGCCTGCAGTTCTAATTTGTTTTGTTCTTACACTTTCCCTCAAATTTTCTTTTCTTATTTGACGAATGACCAACATATTACACTAAAAATGGTTAGAGAAAAAAAAACTTTTAAAGTAATATTTTTTTATTTCTTTCTCTCTTTTTTACACCCCCCCCCCCCCCTCCTCCTTTTTTCACGAACAAAAAAATTGTATATTGACAGAAAAAACAAGTGTAAATAAAGAAAATGAAAAACGAAAATCTAAGGAAATTTTACCTTCTATCGCTATTAAGTCGCTTTTTTTAGACCATCAAAATGTATTTCTGTCTCTTAAAGTTACATATATTATATGACATATTTCAAAAACCGCAACATTTTAGAACAATGGATTGCTGCAATGATTATTTAGAAGACACTGCGTTTTGAAACATTTCACAGCTGTAATATGATGAAACCACAATCGAAAATTATCGTTAGAACATTTTTAATGTCGTTACGATTAACTTGGAGGTGGATTTGGATCAGTATTAGAATCAAATGTATTCAAAATATGAAATATTAATAATAAAAATAATCTCCCTTCACAGTAAAAGTTTTATTTTAACCTCGTTATCAAAAGCATGTTGTAAGATTTAACAGAAAATAGTACAATTAATACAATTCAAAAGTTTAAAAATTCATTTATGAGTTTATTAATAAACAACTCATTTAAAATGTAATGAAATTTAGTCGATCTTACAAGATGTTCTCAAACTATTCTTTAAATATGTTTTTATAGAAAAACCTTTTGCATTTAATGAAAAAAAAATTCTTAGACGTCTGTAAAACCTTCGAGATTGACAACTATAATAATTTAAAACTACATGTGTGCTAGGATAAATAAGTGATTGTTAATGCTATTAAATGAGAAAAAAGCAAGAAAGAAAAATTATACGTCCAGAATTGATTATGAAATGCTTTCCAACAAATTCAGAAAATTTAAAATAGGTGTATTGAACTTTGTGCAGTTATATTAAAATAAATGATCAACGTAAAATAGCGCAAATAAAAATATATAAAAAAAAGCAAACAGCCTCTAAAGCTCCATCATCAGTGCCAAATTAAAAATTGTCATTGATGATGGAGTTTTAGAGGCTCCGAAACAGCTGTTTGCTATGTTTATATATTTTTTTTTTACGTTGATCATGTATTTTAACATTCAGAATACTGTAACAAAACTTCGCCGTTTAGTACATCTTTAAAGAAAAAAAAAAGGAAAAAGCATAATACATTTGAAAGTTCAATTTCAGCAATTACCGTCTACAGTCGGAAAAGTATTCGATTTTTTTTTTGTGCATCCCATACATATAATATCTATAGATTTCCATGTATACTACATAGTATGCTAAAATCTAGATCAGTTAAGAAACGCACAACGCAGTTAAAAATTCCATTTCAGAAAAGCAAGAGGATATGTACTCGAATTCTTTTATGCAGCCCTGTATATGATAAACAGAATTTATATACGCCAAGTCATTTGAAAAAAAAAAGTTAAATTTAAAAATGCCTTCTTCACATTTTTTTAAAAATTAAATTATTTTTTTCCCTCACTACCATGCTATCCCGAATCCTAGATACATTTCCTGGTGAAATTCTAGCAGACTTTTAAAATTCTATGCGATTAGTTTGTATTTACTCCTTTTTTAATGTATTTTTTATTTATATACTACTGTAATGTACACTCTGAGTACCATTTAGATATTTATAGATAGTTATACTCAGCTTCTATTTAATAAAGTTAGATGTAATGAAGTGCAAATTATTTAGTGAAATGTTAAAATTAAGGGGGCGGTTGACTTAAAAAATATATATCTTAGTTATTTATGTTATTCGAACAAGAAATTCTCAAGTATTCTGTACCGGGAATTAAATAACTATGTGTAAAAAAATTCACTTTAGTGAAAAAAAGCTATTTTTTCAATAAAAAAAATTAAATGAACCATGAGTTTCAATTTTTTTAATTTTTTCTCTATTCTTTTTTTTTTTTTTTTTTAATTAGTTAAAAATATTTTTAAAATGTTTCCTCATTTTATTTATTTATTTATTTATTTATTTATTTATTTTTTAACTATTTAGAAATAAATCGTGCAAGAATTTTTTTGTAGACTTTGCAAAGCATTTTATACACTTACTTTATTAATTTCTATGAGTGATATTTCATTTTCGATCAATAACTTCTTTAAAAACATTTATAAAATATTGGGACACTCGTTGAAAAAGAAAAGAGGGTACGTTATAAAGTTTAAAGAACGATTTTAGAATCAGTGTTTCACGACAAATACATTACCTTCATTATTTATTGATGATTAGACAAATTTCTAAGATTAGACCAGAACCAGTGAGAACCCTGCGTGTAGTATATGAAAACAGGATGCAAACTGATTCTTCTCTGAGCTAACCGATACTCACATAGCATGTCTGACATTTGCAGTTGACTGTAAATCCACTTTTCCAGCAAGGGACTACATACGGCAGTAAAAAGTTTTAAAAGGAGGCGTTTCAATATTTAAAAATATGCTTCTGTATTGCAGTACATTCCCGATTATCCTCGGAAATCACACAAATCAATACGAAAATTCTTTAGAACAATTTTTATTTACAGTAGGGGTCCTATATATGCAATTATGACTCAATAAACAGTAATTTTTGTACTTACAAGTTTGTTGGTTTACTTTTTCATATACACACAAAACAACAATACTTTTTGTTTTTCTTGTTAAAACACTTTGTGAACGGAAGACCGCGAATAATAGAGAGTTTACTGTATCATAAAGAGTGTCACAAAATGAACTGATATTTTAAATTTGCCGCCATTTTTTTTCGAAGTTAAACCATAATAGAGATTTTTATTTGTTGCTATCTGTAACTTTTGAGAATTATGGTTGACCTTTCAGAATCATTTTGAATCATGGAGAAATACACCATCAAACAACGCGTGGAAATTGTAAAAATTCCCTGTACAAATTGTGTAATGTGTGTTTTAAAAAAAATAATAATAAATAAAATGTTAGCTTATTTTTGGACACCCTTTATATTTTACGATGAAAATTTCTATGAACTTAAAATTCAGGAGGAATTTTTTGAATATTATAAAAACACGTAGATAAATTTCCTGGTGAAATTCTAGCAGACTTTTAAAATTCTATGCAGTTATTTTGCATGTACACCTTTTTTAATGTATCGTTTATTTATATACTACTGTAATGTACACTGTAAGTACTCATTTAGATCAGTTATACTCAGCTTCTATTTAATAATGTTGGGTATAAGGAAGTGAAAATTATTTAGTGAAACGTTAAAATTAAGGAGGCGCTTGACATAAAACATATATTTCTTAGTTATTTATGTTATTCGAACAAGAAATTCTCCTAAAAAGTATTCTGTACCGTGAATTAAATAACTATGTGTCAAAAAAATTCACTTTAGTGTAAAAAAGCTATTTTTTATTTAAAAAAATTAATGATCAATGAGTTCCAATTAAAAAAAAAAAATTCGATTCTTTCTTTTTATTAGTTAAAATTATTAAAAAATATTCTTCTTCTTCTTTTTTTTTTTTTTTTTTTTTTTTTTTTTAAATCCAATAGAGAGTTATTAAAAAATAAAATAAAAAACTTCATGGTACATATCACGATATATATCCATTAACATATATCTTCGAACCATGGATTAATTAATTAATTAATATATCATATGTGTGTATTAAATTTTGTTTTAATGGAACTTCGACCAGAATTGTTGATATATATTTTAAAACCGTGTGTGCGTGTGATTTTTAGTGTATTTTTTAATATCCCACTTAAAAAACAAAACAAAAAAGGTATTTTTTTTTTCAATTAAAGTTTTAACTGTTCTTTTTTTCTATACATTAATCATAATCTTTGTTTCAATAATGAGAAATTAATGCTATTTTTTTTTTCATTACATACCAAACTTTATAGTTTAACGGTTTAATCCTGAAACAGACAAGTAAAATTTATTTCATTGTTTTAATTAAGTGATAGTATAAAATTATACTACGTGAGGAAGAAACAATAATAACTTGAACTATTTATATAATGTCAATAGGCTTGATGAAGGATGACTTGAAATTCAAACGAAAATTTGAAGCATTCGAGTCGAATGAAAATGAATGCCGAATTACTTAAAGGAATTCAAAACCCATCAACCATAAATTCACAATAAATGTTTCTGCCTGGTAACTTTAATATTTCATGAATATAATACAAGCCACGATCTATCCTCTATGACACAGGTGACTCTTATCACAATTATGCATGCTACGTGAGCTACTGAACTTACTAATATCGCCAAATATCCAGGACCGTGACGTCACTGGAGATTTGATATATCCGATTTGTTCCGGGTGGTCACGTGATGCATTGTTAGGAACGCCAAGACACGTGCATTGGCGAGGAAAAAGAAATCAAGCAGAAACATTCAATGGAAGGAATGGAAGAGGCGAAGGTAGCCAATAGAAAAGATTTATCGCTCTAATAAAGAGCTTGTTTATCCCAGATTAAATTTTTATTTTATTAGAGAAAGCAAATAGATATTGGTAAGGTATATTGGTAAGTGGAGAGCTTATGATAAAGGATATTAGAGGAAAGGAATTAAATAATTTATTTATGTTTCGTTAGAAAAATGTTATGGAAGATAAATAAATATATACGAGATGTTTTTGTGATCTTATTTTTGGTTTGCATAAATTTTGATATGCACAGCAAAAGTAAAAACACAGAATAATAATAATAATAAAAAACAATTAATTAAATCATTAGTTAAATTATTATTTTATTACAATAAAATAAATAACTAACTAGTTAAATTTTCGTTTCATTACAGAAATCAAACAGGTATTAATAAGTGGAAGGTATGATAACGGAGATTAGATAACAGAAATTAAATAATGTATGTATATACTATGTTTGTATATAAATATATTATGGGAGATACATAAATATATATTAGGAGCATTTGCATCTTTATGATAGTTTACTGGGAATAGAATCTGATCTGGATTGCAAAATTTTCGGGGTTATGAACTTTTTAGAATTCGAACATCAAATCCTTTTCTGTGTTAGTCTTATAATATCGGAAAATAGTTTTATGAGGAGTATGGCGGTATATATACGTTTTTGCAGTGTACTGCATGAGGCGTAAAACCGTATATGTACGTTGTGCTTGAGGTTTAGCAAATAGTTAGTGCTATATATTGTCAATGCTTTAAAAGATTTTTTTTCAACACACGGTTATCATGTATCATGTCGTTCTTTCAACATGGTTATCATGGTCATTTACATTTCACAAAATTAAAAACTATTGTATAACTTGAACATTTTTTCAAAACGAAAATTAAAACTTACTTCCATGTCACTCGATGTGACGAAGGCCTGAAAAGTGTAACAAACGCAATAGCAAACTATTTATGATGACACTTTTGCTCAGATTAAGCAATATTGAGACCAAAACCCCTTTTAAGGATATCATAAAGCTTCTTTTAATGCATATGGAATACACCATTTTAGAAAAATGATTAAAGTAAATATTTATCTATTTGTTTCATAAATTGACTTATGTTATATTATATATATATATATATATATATATATATATATATATATAGATAAGATAACCATTGGTATTTGAAATCTCTTATAGTATGACTTATGCAATTTGTGACTGCTTTTTGATATATTTTAAGGGTTCTAGTGACTACTATTTTTGTAGTTTATTTGTACCATTATTTCCAAAGAATAATCTTCGTGTTAGATTTCTCTTGTATACGCTGTAAAAAGCTAACACAAAGATTATATGTACGTTGTTTAGAAATAATGGTTAAAAAAAAAATATTAAAATAATCTCCAAAGCCTGTATTGTGACAGCTTTTTGGTACTGCAACACAAATCTAAATTTTCAATGCTGAGATTTATAAAGAATACGTTTATTTTACTTACAATGGTAGAGAAAAAAAGCATTCTAAGTTCAACACAGATATTCACTTACCTACAGAGAAAAAGAAAACAAATCTTTAAAATATTGTATATTACAATTCAAAACATTAATTTCATTCAAAACACAAAATACCTAAAATTAGTATCATATTTAAAAAATAATTATACAAAAGCGAATTAATTGAAATTATATCACATGTAAAATATACAAACAATATTTGTTTAATTCAGATAAAATAATATTTTCATTATGTATTTTAAAATTTTCTGTTTTCCAAATACTTTTGCAACAAAGATGATTGTTTTTTAAATTATTTATTATTGATTATTTATAATTATTTTGAAGCTTGTTTGAGAAATTATTCTTCGAAAAATTAAATTTTAAATCCTAGTAGAAATTGTGCATACAAATATTTCACTTTATTCTGTTATGCGATATTAAATCTCAGCAATGTGAAAGTTATTTGTGATACAGAATATGCAATTAAAAATGAAGTTTCTTCTTTTTACCCTTTTTTTAATAATTAGATAGATGTACTGGATTTTTAAAATATTCGTATACGTGCTTTTATTCGAGAGCTGGTATTAATTTTAAGGCATATTCGACGAGTGAAAGTTTGCTGAAATCAATGCACTACGTACGTATTTGTTTAATTATTTTTTATACTCCTTATCCACATTTACGTTGCGCATATACTTATATTCGCTTTTTCAGCAAGCAGTAATTGTAACAAAATTCCACATAATTAATGAATATGGATATTACTTCTAAATGAATATTTCTTTCTTAACATTTAATAATATTTTCATAAGTTGTACCACTTAACGGTTAAACGTACTGTAACGGAGAATACATAATTTCCAGTTCCTTTATAAAGACTTCTTTACAATTTATGTAAAATTTACTTAAACAGTATAAGCATGCGTTCTTTGATTTAATGAATCTATTAATGATTATTTTAATTCGAAATTACAAAATTTCTCTAAATGTAACTTACTTAATTTTAACTACGGTAAAATAAAATTGGCAATATTTTTAATGTAAAGTGCTTGATTTTGTTTTCATTTAACTTTAATCTTCATACATTTAATACAATTGGTTTTGGAGTAATCTATTGTCATCACTATACGGTTATGGAATAGAAACTGGCCTTAATATTATTAAGAATATTTCAATTTTACTTTCACTCCGTTTTCGTATTCGTAGGAGAAAACAAAAGAAAAAAATTAAAAATTAACAAAATGAGAGAAAGGAAAAAATAATTATTGTATGGAACGTGATCAATAATTTTTACACAATTCTTTTAGACATTTCTTATTTATTTATTTATTATTTTTTTTTTTTTTTTTTTGGTTTACAAAACGACTCTTTAATAGTTAAAATATATGTATTTTTCTATTCAACATACATCGAGTAATTTGTATATGTTATTTTATTGATGCCGAAATAAAATTTTACAAAATTATACAATTATATCTTGTGTATAGTACCCGAAAAGATAGTATCTTGCATCGAATTTTTGAAAACAGTTAAATTTAAAATTTCACACATTAAAAATTTAACTAATCATTCTTTTCCGTACCGCAATTTTCTATTGTAAGTTATTCATTCCACCGAACATCGAAGTACAATAATCATTTTTTCCCAATGAACGAATTTGGCTTTGTCTTTGTATTTTCTTACACAGATCATGTAGGTTATTCATGTTCTAACTGATACAAAAGTAACCATTTAACTAACTGTAGTTCAAATATTAAAAGTGCAGTACACGACGTTGACTTATAGGAAACATTCAAATATATAATTTCACGTTTATTGTAAAATTTGAATTAATCATTCTGTCTTGCACCGCCCATTTTTTCTACCTTTATTCCATGTTTCTGTAGGTTATTTTTTCCTCCTAACATCCGAATCCAATAATGATTCTTCCCAGCTAACGAATTTGTCTTCATTTATTTATTTATTTATTTATTTACATAGATTGTGTATGTTATTCAGGTTCTAACTGATACCAAAGTAAGCATTTAACCTAAATAATGCAAATTCTAAAAGTGAAGTACATGATTTTGAATTTTTGGAAACATTCAAACATACAATTTCCCGCTTATTGTAAAATTTGAATTAATCATTCTTTCTTCCACCGCGCAATTTTTTCAACCGCTTTTTCATGTTACTGTAGGTTATTTTTTCCACCTAACATCCTAATCCAATAATGATTCTTCCCAGTAAACGAATTTGGCTTCGTTTCACTTTTCTGGCGAAATGATATCGATCGCCAAAAGAAGTAACCCTGGACTTCTCTTTTCCTATCTGAAGTGGCCATGCCTCCCGAAGCCGTCGAAGCAAAGGATGAAATGTTCTCTGAGGTTGACCGCAAGTGTGACCTTTGTAGAGAAGTAGCAATAACATTTTTTCATGCTACATGTAGTTCTTCCGCACGTGCATTTATGTGATTGAAAGCTGAGTTTTTTTATTTAGAAATTGGAGAAAATGTGCATTTTTTGCGTTTACAGAACAATAACTTAAATGAGACGACGTGTTCGTCTGCTCAGAATACATAATTAAGATTGTGGTTCTTTATTTTATGGAAATAAACAATTTCCCGCTCTTAAGACCAACACATTAGGGGGGGGGGGGGAAAGGGGTGTATATTTTAATTTATATTTCCACACATACGACCAATGCATTATTAAAAATGTTTTATTTATTTATTTTATTTTTATTTCAAGCAATATTTATTATTTTTAAAAAAATAGTTTTATGTGAATGTAATAAATTGAATTATTAATGTTTTGAAAATAAATTTAATGTCCAACACAATAACTTAAATGAGACGACGTGATCATCCTCTTAGATAACATGGTAATGAATAATTTGATTATTTCTATAATCTAAATAAATAATTTTTTTTGCAGAGACTAATAAATGAAGAATATTTTTTTATAATCGAAAGTATTTTTTTCATAAGTAATAAAACATTAATAAAAGAAGCTCCATTTAAAAAAAAAATAGTTTTATAATAATTTGGTATATTAGATCGTTAATGTTTGAAAAAAAAAAATTCTTGGTATTGCTTCATTACACTTTTTTTTTTTAAATTTTATTTTATTTAACACCTCGTAAAATTGCTATGACGTATTTTAAAATGTTTTTACTTTTAAATTTTGCATATAAATATTATTATTTTTTTCATTAAGTATGGATTAGAATTATAACAACTTATCGCCATTATAAAAGCGTTACTTTACATATAATAAAATTATTCTAATAATCAAGGAATAATAATCTATTCGACCTTGCTACAGCACTTGTTCCCGCCTCAGAAACGAAAGAGACTTTTATAACGAGTAAACGAGAATAAAATATACTAAAAAATAAATGCACAATATAGGGTTAAATATATTGACACAATAAAAAAAAAAGAAAAAAAAAAAGTTATTTTTCTAGATTTGCATTTATGTGATTGAAAGCTGTTTCTTAGAAATCAGAGAAAATGCCCTTTTAAAGTTTACAGCACAATAACTTTACTGATTCTACAGGCGTGACTGGTTGCTCAGAATGCATAAATTAAGATTTTGATTATTTTCATTATCTAAGTAAACAATTATCAGCAAGCCAGACCAAAACATTAAAAAATAATAATAATCTAAAGGTTTTATATTTCCGTACAACAAGAACAATACATAGAAAAAAAGGTCAGAATTATTTTTTTATTAGTTTTAAAAGAATGTAGTAAGTGTGTACATTAACGTCTCAAAATTAAAATTTAATGTCCTGATACTGATTTTTTATGATTGTTTTTATTTTAACGCCTCGTTAAATTTGCTATGACGTATTATTGCAATTTTTAGCCCAAAAATTTGTAAATAAATGCTCATCAAGTACAGATTTAAATTACAAAGAATTCTCAGAAGTTTAAAAGATTACATTATAATTATCTCGCTACAGGAATATACAGGGTGTCGCAAAAGTTCGTGACACATTTTAAAAGTCAATAAACAACTAAAAAAATAGCGTACAAGATTGCGATTTGGACAAAAATGCTTCCCATAATCAAAAATTTTCTTTAAAAGACTTAAAAAAAATTAGTTCAAAAAATTTCTTACAGATGGCGTTACTTTTACAAAGCAACCAAAGAAGTTGAATGCCTTTATAGATAACAGTGGCGAAAGACGTACAGAACGTATGCACAGTTTTTGTTCAAACAATAGCAACCCACATTCCAAAACTTAAAAATACTCGCCTTCATGAATTCGATTAGACGAGTGAGACAGGTCAACAAACATTAGTTTGGCAATAATAGGAAACTCACCAAGATTTATAGGATGACAGGATGCCTCTGTAAAGTGACATACGGGCAAAAAAATTCAATTAGTTAAAAAAAAAAAAAAAAAAAAAAAAAAACACGTATTGCCAAGCAATTTTCCGAGATTTCTATTATCGTCAAACTATTGTTTGTTGAGTTGTGTAATCGAACTCATGAAGGCGACTATTGTTAAGTTCTGTAATGTGCATTACCATAGTTTGGACAAAAACTGTGCATACGCAGAGTGCGTCTTTCGCCACTGTTATGCATAAAGGCATTCTACTTCTTCGGTAGCTTCGCCAGAATTAACTCCATCTATGAGAAATTTTTGGAACTAATTTTTTTATAGAAATTTCGATTATACGAAGTATTTTCATCCAAACCGCACTCTCAGTACGCCAATTGCTAATTTCTTATTGAATTTTAAAATGTGTCAAGGACTTTTGGGACACCCTGTATATATGTATTTAATAACATTAGTTTTTTTATCAGAAGAGTAAAAGATAGTAACATAATATGTGATTCAATATATTGGAATGATAACAAGATGTAAATTTTTCCAAACTTGCACTTTTGTGACATAGAAATCAAAGAAAGCACAATAATTTGAATGAGACGA
The DNA here is from genome assembly GCA_963931845.1 of Maratus michaelseni. NCBI lineage: Eukaryota > Metazoa > Arthropoda > Arachnida > Araneae > Salticidae > Maratus > Maratus michaelseni. The sequence continues at coordinate 207,595,430 of OZ007588.1, forward strand.
CGTGTTCATCTACTCAGGGTACATAATTAAGGTTTTAATTATTTATGTTATCAAAATAGACAATTTTCCTCCCATAAGACTAACAAATTATAAGAAAAAGAAAATTGTAATCGAAGTCATATTTATATACATTAGATCAACATAAAAAAAAAAGAGAAATTCCAGATAATTCAAAGTCAAGTTTATATTTTAGCTCGTTTTATAAAAATGTGACAGATCGAGTCATCAAAGTTTAAAAATTAAATTTTATGTTCTAATACTCTTTTATAACGACTCTCTTATTAGCACCATTACTTTTAAACGCCTAAGTAAAAATATCATGATGTATTTTTAGAATTTTTCCCGTTTAAATGTTGGGAAGAAAATGTATTTTTCATTAAATATAGATGCTAATTATAAGAAATCACTGCAACTTTAGAAATATTATTTTAACAGTTATGAAGTAACAGAAAGGAAATATATTTTTTTTTTCGACTAAAACTGAATTATTAACAGGAGCGAAGTTACAACTGATTATTTGAAGATTTATAGATAGTAGGGTTAGTCAACGCAAAATGCGAGAAATGCTAATGCCAGATTTATTTGGTAATTATTATAGAAATTTAAATACATTTTTAATGGCAAAAAAGATATATTCTTTGGGACTAACTCAGTTAATATCTCAGCAGTCTCTATTTTTTTTTTTACGAATAATCTTGTGTATATAAATTAATTTTTGTAACAATTTCTCTCAGGGTTTGAAAGAATTTTTTTAAAAAAGAGTAACAATCTATAATTTTATGTTAGCGCATATTCATACATTATATTCATTACAAAATAACAGCCCCCCCCCCCCTCACTCACACACCACCTTTTTTTTAAACACGTTTGAACATAGTTGAATTCTCGTAATTATACTCGGAATGCCCTCTAATTTTTATATGTTATTGACGTTTACTATAGCACAATCTCTATTGAAATGAAGGGTGTAGCATATGTAGTTCGTTTACAGTGAAAGTCAAAATTATTCCGTTACATTGCGATCAAGATAAAAAATCGTTTCAAGTGCCTTTTAATGATGTTATACCATTTCAAACAGAATGAATTTTTTATGCATTTCTGAGGTGCACTAAAAAAGGCCTTCTTTAGATTACGGGTGGGGAGCATTTATTATTCATTTACAGAGTCACGCAAAAGAATTTCTTTAAACAATGTTCTTCGTGAAAAAATCGTTTGCAGTGTCATTTAATGATACCACACTATTTCAAACATAATGAAATTTATATGCATTACTGAGGTGCACTATAAAGTGACCTAAAACATGCTTTTTGTAGAATATGGTGTGCTAAGCATTTATTATTCATTTATAGAGTCACACAAAATAATTGTGTTACATAATGCTATATGGAGGAAAAATTGTTTGCAGTATATTTTAATGTTGTTACATTATTTCAAACATAATAATATGTATATGTATTACTGCGGTGCACTATAAGTTGCTTACTGAAAAGTATTGTGTGCATTGCATTTATGATTCATTTACATAAACACATAAAAAATTAGGTTACAGTATTGTGTATGAGCGATGATTACTGAACTATTGTATGTATTTTATGCTCGCCCAGAAGAATTGAGTAGCAATATAACCCTTTGTAAAACGTTGCCGGGATGTATGGAGGATGATGTCTGATGTGCGTTACTGAGTGGGGTTAGTAGGGCTTTAGTTCTTGAATAAGTTATACTTATGTATCTTCTTTACCTTATTAAACGATGAAGTTTTGTTACAGTATGCTGAATGTGTTGAAACGTGTTTTGTAATCTAAGCTTGGTGCATGGTTTTTCTTTTTCTTTTTAGCAAAGTTTTTTTTTTTTTTTTAAGTCTTTTTTTTTTTTCAATTTCAGTTTTTGAACAGTATGAAGAATACTTTTACTGGTTTCTTGAACTCAATTCACCTACAAGTCTATAACTATATGCAGTTTTAATATTATTTTGCATTTTTTCTTGTAGTGTACTTGTAGTAAATTGAGTTCAAGAAGCTAGTACAGTAAAAGTATTCTGCATACTGTTCAGAAAAAAAAAAAGAAAAAAAAACTTTGCTAAAACGAAAAAGGAAAATCATGCACCAAGAATAGATTAAGAAACACGTTTCAACACATTCAGCATACTGTAACAAAACTTCATCGTTTAATAAGGTAAAGAAGATACATAAGTAAAATCTACTCAAGAGCTGAAGCTCTACTAACCCCACCCAGAAACGCACATCAGACATCATCCATCCTCCACACATCCCGGCAACGTTTTACAAAGGATTACATTGCTACTCGATTCTTCTGGGCGAGCATGAGAGATATACAATAGTTATTAAAATGTTTGGTTCGTATCTTCGTAAAAACAAATATTGGTTATATTGGGAACCAATACTGCACCATTATTGCAATCACAGAAAATACCTCTAATAAAAAACCAATAATGTTAAAATATTGATTTTACATTTGAAATATTTGCAATGAAATGCCTGTATTATAGATACATTAGCTTTACATAAAAACTATTTTCAAAAAACTGCTAATATTGCAAAAAATATTGGTTTTAAGGTGGAAATGTTAGCAATTAAATGGCGAAATATTTCCTGCCAATATAGATGCAGTATTAAAAATATTTCGTGAAATATCGCTAATATTGGCAAATATATAGCCAATATACTTCCACTAAACAATATTGGTTCAATATAGCTTTGCTGCTACGTTTCCTCTGTGAAATTATAACACACACTATTAATGTTCTACAGCAATAAAGTACTTCAACATGAAAGTATTTGGATATGGAATTGTTATTTGTACGACTACGAAGTCGTATACACACATTTCACAGCTAAAAAAGCTATCGTCTTTTATTTGATAATAAAAAAAACTGCATCGGCATAACGAGAACTTTATTAAACTCTCTATTTGAGATTATGTGAGATATTTGTGGATCTGATGCTTTCTTGAAGACGTAAAAAGTTCCCCACTGATGTCCAGGGTATTTCCAATAACGTTCCCCAATGTCGTCTAAAGTTCTCCCAACGAACTTTCTTATGATATAGATTTTTCTCACTTATTTTAAAGATAGTTGTAATAAAGAGAACTTTTATATGTTTGATATCGATCTTATATTCTATATTTTCTGTACAGTTTTCTTGGAATAATAAAGGATTTAAATGTGCAATAATGCTTTAGAAAAATAAATACATTTTTTACTTATTTATGTAAAAATAGGTTTCAATGAATTATTATTAATAAAATAAAGCTGCACAAAACATATTTCTATTATATAGTGAAACCATTTTAATGGCATTTTGACAATATTTTGTATAATATTTTTTGAGTCAGAATTCACTCGACAATAATGACAATAATTCTTAATAGGATTTCTCTTTTTGCCTAATTGTCATAAAAAATTAATAAAAAATATCATTTAGTATATATTTAATTGTTGCAGTTGTATGTTGTGTGCTTTGATAGGAGCCTTTATGCTTGTAATACGATGCTAGCTTTATAATGTTAAAATAAATAAGTTTGGAATAAATAAATGATTTAAATGTGCCTTAATGCTTTAGAAAATAAATAAAATGTTTACTTATTTATGTAAAAATATGTTTCAATGAATTATTATTCGAATATTAAGAAAGCATTTCGTCATGTTACAGCTAGTTTTGAATTTATAATATTTATAAAATATATTTTTAAGTTTAAAATACAGTTTAAAATACAATTTATTATTATTATTATATTTATTATTATTAATATTATTAATATTATTATTGTATTTATTATTATTACTAGGACTTCCCTCAAAGGGATTAGTCTGAGTGATATTGCTGAGAACATAAAGTTAACAATTACGATATAAAGAAGATATCAACAAGAATCTAAGTGAATATACAGCATATGATAGACAAGAGATAGATAAAGATACAACATATGAAAAATAGCAAATTAAATGATATAATTACAAAATATCATATATAAATTCATATACTGTTATGTTTTCATATGCATTTTTTTATAACATTTGGCAAATAATCTCATTTTCTTAAGCGGGAATTGCTCAAAACTTAAAAAAAAAACCGCCGGATCTTTTAAAACGATATTTTTAAAGTCACATAATCAGATTTGCAGCCAATAGCGTATTTTAGCAAGCGTAGTTTAACGCAAATTTAATTTAATTTTTGCAACATTTTCTTTGTGACAAATATCTAAATAAAATATTAAAAAATAAAATATTAAATATTGAAATATTAAATCAAATATTTAATATTTGAATTAAAAAAAATTCCTTTGTGTATTTGTATAACTATTTATAGAAACTTGTATACTTCAAACCACATTGATAACATGCTTTGCTACAAACGTGTCTACCAGTCTAACTACTCGTATGTCTTAGCTGTGTCTCTCTCCGAACTCATCTGTCTACTGTCTCTCTACTCTTCTGTATACCCGTCTCAGTATCCGTATGTCTTTCTACCCGACTCTTTAATCGTGTCTCTACCTGTCTCGCTTCCCTTTACACTACTCGTCTATCAACACGTCTGTCTGTCTATATACCCCTCTCTCTACCCGTCTGTCAAGTCTTCTCTGTACTCGTCTATCTATCCACCACGCTACCCGTCTCCCTACCCATCTCACTACCCCTCTGTCAACCCTTTTTTGCACCTGCCTCGCTACCCGTCTGTCTATTCGTTTCGCTACCCGTTAGCTTATCTCTGTCGCTATCCGTCTGTCTACCCGTCTGTCTACCCGTTTGTTTACACGTCTATCTATCTCTCGCCAACTCTTCCCAATATTTAAACAATTTAGTAAACGGAAGCCGTTTATCTGTTATTAAATTCAAACAGGAGTAATTTATCTAAAGAGTGTAATCAGATGCAATTTTTTTTAAATACATACATAAACCAGCATAATAATTCACCAGTTTTATTTTCATAGTAGTTTATGTCATTTGACAGTAAATCTCAACTTCTTCAACCCGAACTGCGTCAAGCTTTTTTAAAAAGCCCCAAGGTCCGTATAACTGGGAAGGGGAATTGTCCTCAGGGCTATTAGATACATGTTATTAAGTTAAGTGAAAGTTTCGTAATCGGGTTCGCAGCCAATTTCTTATGTCAGAAAGGGTGGCTTCACGCCATTTTAAATTCATTTCTGTAACTTTCTTTTTCTTTTTTTAGTGGGTGGTTGGGGGGGGGGGGGTCCAAATATATACACTTAAATTCAAACTTTTGCCTCCATGTTAATATTACTGTTGTTTGTATTATCAATTAATACTTTGTTGATCGAGCTTCATTCGAAACAAATGTAAAAGACTTCTACAGTTTATTTTCTAGGAGAAAGTTCCGTAATCGGGCCCTAAGCTAATCGGGGAATTTAATATCATTATTGTTTCTAACTCTTATAGAGTTAAAACAATATTGTTGCTAGCATTACTCTTGTTTGTGACCAACCTCTTCTGTGTATCTGAATAAGGAAAAGTTCCGTATCATGTACTGGTTGGTGCCAAAGGCAGTTGTAGAATCTTACAAATTTTTCTAGAGAGCGGAAAAACATGTTTTTTAAAATATTTACAAATATACGTTTATTAAACCATGTTTTTGAGCCATTTTAAAAAATTAAGTACGGTGCTAAAATAAAATTTTATTGCCATTTTCGATATTTTAATAAGAAATGAAAATACATAACAAACAAATTTAACAAAACTAAGCCATTTTTGGGTACTTCTCTATTATCCCGTCGACCACTTTTCATAACAAAAAACTATCGCCAAATTAAGATTAAACGCCAAAAATACAGTCCCATTTACTTGATGCCAGAAGCATTATACGTATTTGTTATGCCATCAAGTGGTTTTTAATTCGACATTTGCGTGTATTTTTCATTATGTTTTACTGATTTATTAGTTATTTCATTCATTAAAGTAACAATTGTGTCCTTAAATTCTTATATTTTATTTATTTTGATATTTCAATGGCAATGTTCTCTCGTTTATTTAGCGTTACAGTTTGGCGATAGTTTTTTGTTATGAAAAGTGGTCGACGGGATAATAGAGAAGTACCCATTTTTTGTGATAAATAATTGTTATTGCCAGGGGGGCAAATTGTAAACAATTAATAAGCGAACTAAAAAAATTACCGGAAAAAACTTGTGGGAATCTCAAGAAAGAAATATCTGACATAAATAGCATTTAAAATCTTAAAATGGAGAAGTGGTCCGTATAAAAATGCAAAACATTATACACCTGATATAAGAATTTTATAATTTTTTTTATATTTCCGAAAGCACAGATAAAAGGGTAAAAATCCCGGCACAGATGCCATATACTCACCACGTTGGCGCGATTTTTCCCCCACCCCTTTGGCGAAAACTGTTTGTTGTGTTTGTTTACTTTTATTTTTTATTTTAATTCTATAGATTATTTTTATATGTATATCAATATTAATTTAGGCACAGATGTCATATACGCACCAGATTGGCGCGATTTTTTCCCCCGCCAATTTGGCGAAAACTTTGTTTTTGAATATTAGTTACAAATACCATACAATAATAGCATGTAATTTTTTATTTCAATATAAAAATAAAATAACGTATTAAATGAAATAGCTCCTATTATTCAAAAATGGGAAATAAAAATAAATAAATGATAGTTTGATATAAATAAATATTGATATATATAATAAAAACAATTTATAGAATTAAAATAAAAAATAAAAGTTAATAAACAACAATTGAAACAAAATAACCGGGTTACCATGTGAGGCATAAAATTGCCACTTTGTTGCAATCGCGCCAATGTGGTGCGTATATGACATCCGCGCCTTTATTTATATCAAACTATTATTTATTTATTTTTATTTCCTTTTTTAAAATAATAGAAGCTGTTTCATTTATTACGTTATTTTATTTTTATATTGAAATAAAAAATCACGTGTACTATTTGTCACACTATTTGTAACTAATATTCAAAAACAAAGTTTTCCTCAAGCTGGTGGAGGGAAAAATTGCGCCAACGTGGTGCGTATATGACATCTGTGCCTTGTTTCATTTCACATAGAGGTACTGCTCTATTATCCCGTCGACCACTTTTCATAACAAAAAACTATCGCCAAACTGTTAGATTAAACGCTAAAAATGCAGTCCCATTTACTTGATATCAGAAGCATTATACGTGTTTGTTACGTCATCAAGTGGTTTTTAACGCGACATTTGCGTGTATTTTTCATTATGTTTTACTGATTTATTAGTTATTTCATTCATTAAAATAACAGGTACTTTTCGGTTAGCCGGGCGCCACTGATATGTATATATCTATATATACATATATATGTATATATACACACATATATATATGTGTATATATATGTATATATATATATATATATATATATATATATATATATATACATGCATATATAAATGTGTGTATGTATAGATATATGTATATATATGTATACATAGATAAATAAATTTCACTGGCGCCCGGCTAACCGAAAAGTACCAAATAACAATTGTGTCCTTAAATTCTTATATTTTATTTATTTATGTATTTTGATATTTCAATGACAACGTTCTCCCGTTTATTTGGCGATAGTTTTTTGTTATGAAAAGTGGTCGACGGGATAATAGAGAAGTACCCACATATGTATTGGTACTTTTATGTTAACTTGGCGCAGTTGATAAATCGCCAAATATTTTTCTCATAACATCTTCATATTGCATTCATTTCATTTAAATATAAATCTTTCACTGATTTCATTTGAAATACATACATTAAAAATACACGTCTTTCACTCATTTAATTTAAAATACACGCCTTTCACTAATTCCATTTAAAATACTAAAAAGGAAAAGAAAATAAGAAATAATGCCACAAATCGAAACCTTTTATTTAAACATCAAAGAACTGTTCCTAACATACACACGCGAAATAAAAAAGCTGCTAATGGTGTGATTTACGCCAAATCTCTAATACTAATACTACTCTTACTAATCTCTAATACTTTTCAAACAGAAAAAATTCCAGATTAACTTTCCATTTTTATTAAATTGAAATATATTTTATTGTGCTGAATATTAGTGCTTGCATATTTTTTTGCTCCATGTATTCCATGAACTTTTCAATTCCGATTGTCTACGAAAATCTCCCGCTGGTGAAAATGACGTACGCACAAAATTTAGTGACGTATGTACTTTAATTGTGCTTTTTTATATATTTTTTTAATATAACTTCCAAACGGTTTGACACTTATTCTTGGTAATAAATAGACGACGTTGTCACCTTTATAGGTACCTGCTGTAAAAATTTGAACAAAATCCGTTAAATATTTTTTGAGTTATGCTTGACGAAAGGTTTTAATATCCATCGTAGCTATATATGGGGCAAAGTAAAACTGCGCTGTGTATGAGTCTTCGTTGCACTCAGACAATTATTATTATTATATTTATTATTATTATTATTATTATTATTATTATTATTATTATTATTATTATTAGTTAATTTACTTAATTTATTATTTTTTAATAAGGATTAAGCTGTCTTAAACTGAGTGCGAATTGAAACACATACATGAGAATGTCTCTTTCTTATACATGTATTTTCATTTCAGTTTTATGTTGAAACAAATAATTGTAAGTTTAGTTAGTCTTTTTGTTTCTTTCGCAGTTTGATTATTTCCGAGTTTTATATACTATTTTATATATTATTTTTTTATATTAAAAATGTATTGTAATATAATATTAGTATTTTTTCGACATTTACAGATAACATATAAATTTCTGTAAACTATAAATTATGTAAATTTAAAATTATGTAAACTATTCTCTAAATTTACTCCGTCTTAAAAACTGGTTATACATAACAGAACCTGAAACTTCATAAAAAGAAAATCTAAAACCGACGAATAAAACATCATTTCTACGCAATCAGTCAAAATTAAAATGCAATTTCTTCACCTACATTTTTATTTCTGAAAAAAAAAAAAAAAAAAAATAATAATAATAATAATTCAAATTTGTAAGAAAATTAGATAATATCCCCCCCCCCCCCCCAAACGTTACCAACACCACAAAGAAAGACTAAAGATAACGCTGAAATAAAACTGAAAGCAAACCGAAGGTAACATTCCTTTTCCTATGATTTCTCAAGATGAGGGAAATGTTTTCGGAATCGAGAACTGTGAAGTTTAATGAAATTTTCGATAACGTTTCACCTATATCAGTAAACCTTTGCGATTTTTTTACACGATAATAAAACATTGCTAACTTTTATCAAAATTTACATTTAATATGAATATTTTCTTTTTTTATGTATGTAGTTTAGAAAAATAAAATTTACATCTTTAATCAATAATAACAAAAAAAAAAAAAAAAAAAAAAAAAACACCTTCCATTGGACATTTGCGGCGAGCCAATATCGCAGAAATAATTTCCTAACATTTTAAACATCCCCATTTCTTTCCATTTTTACAATTTTCTGGTGATAAATACAGCGATAAATTCAAACTGAAAATTAGGTGGACTGTAAACAATATATATGTGTATTAAACGAAAAATAGGCTCACAGACTTAATATGCATAACAGTACCTCAAACTTTCTGGGAAAGAAAAATAAAAACAGACGAAGAAGAAATCATTTCTATGCAATCAGTCAAAGTTAAAACACAATTTCTTCACCTAGTTCTTTATTTCTGCGAAAAAACAATGAAATCTTTGAAATTTGTAAGAAGATCACGTCGTGTTTTTTTTCCCAACGTTGCCGACGCGACAAAGAAAGTCTAAAGGTAAAACTGAGGGAGTAAAAAAAGGGTGGAGTAGTAAAGGTTTCTTTTCTCTTGGCGTCGGCAGCGAGGAAGTTAATCCAGATAAGTACCTGTTAAAGAGCTAACACGATGCTATCGCTTGACGATTCTGACTCCCTTACACGGCTTCCCGTTTAAGATACCATGTAAAAAGATCTTGAAGCAGGCGTCAGAGCACTGATGGATAGAGCGGATTTTGTGCAGATAGATTTCAGTTTATTGGGTGTTTGTGAATTTCTCATTCGGGCCTTTTTTCGTTACACCTTTGTTGGAGAATAATTGTATATAATTGTTGAAAAAGTTTGTCCAAGTTTAGTATCAAGTTTGGATATAATTATTAAACAATGTGAAAAAAGTAAAAAAAAAAAAAAAAAAAAAAAAAAAAAAAAAAAAAATGATTTTCTGATAAATTCATTTTGAAAATTATGGTAAGTATCTCTTTTTTAAAAAAATGTAGAAAAAAATATGAAGAAAACTGTCGTGATATAGCAGTAATGTTTACAAAAATTAAATGTAATTTTGAATTACTGATGATTCTGGAAACATTTGTCTTATCTTCAGAGCTCATTTGGAGCAAGACCAATTAGAAACTCCAGAAAACAATATATTTATTAGCTTTTCTGAAGTGTTTCTAAAATAAAATATTTTTTGCTTTCCGTAAAATTCTTTTAATTTCAGAATCTTATTAGTTTCTGTGGTTTCTGATTGGTTGAGCACCAACCAATGAAAGATGAGTAGACGTTAGAAGCTCCAAAAATAGATTGAGAAAATTATTACAAATGATTGCTTATAGTATTATTTAAATATAAAAAATTGTATTACTTAAAAAAAAAAAAAAAAAAACCTGTAATGAAGTATTTATAAAATTTAATGGAATTTTTCATTACATAGAAATTTACAAAAAATACAAGGACTGTCCAATTTAAGACAATTTTTATATGTTTTAAATATTTGTACAAAGTGTAATACTAAAATGCTAAAATTAATTACTCATATTGTTAGTTTTAATGTCAACATTTATATAAATTACAGAAAAGAAATTTAATGAAGAAATGAACATATATTTAATGAATAAATCGTACTGATAAATTTGTTTATACTATTAGCTTAATATAAAAAAAATTGCATTACTTATAGAAAAATATATAATGAAGTATTCGAAAAAATTAATGGAATATTTTATTACACGAAAATTTACAAAATATATAAGGGGTGTCCAAGTTAAGACAATTTTTATATGTTTTAAATATTTGTACAAAGTGTAATACTAAAATTCTAAAATTGCTTGCTCATATTATTAGTTTTAATGTAAACATTTATATAAATTTCAGAAAATAAATTTAATGAAGCATTAATAAATCTTACTGATAAATTTGTTTACCAGAAAAATCACACACATAAAAAAATAAAAAATAAATAAAACCTGTTTATTTTAACGACATATTTTATGTTTTAAATACTTTATACAAATAATGCATTTTTATAATGAATTTTTGCGCTGATGAATACTGTTAATAAAGTATATTTCATAATTCTAAGTACGAATTACGATACAAACTACATACTGTCTTTACATTACATAAATGAGCTAGATACTTTATATCATTTATACCAGTTTTAAATGTGGTTGTCTTTTGCTTGTGGTTATCTTTTGAAGACGCTGATAAATATTACTTGGAAAGACCAATAAACTACAAGTTAGCAGAAATTTCAAAAGTTGATTGCATTACATTAAAATTAATTGTTTAAATTATTAGTTTTAATTTTAACATTTACGACCATTTCCAGCAGGTTCGTATATAACACTTATAGATGTAACATGCGTATATAACGTCCCACAAATACTTCCATGTCGATTAATACTCATAAAGTTATAATGATTACAGAAATTAATTACAGTACTGGAATTCAGTGAAGCATTAATAATAATTATAAATTTGATTACATGAAAAATCACAAAAATAATATATCTCCAACTTCCGGGTAAATTTTACATATTTAAAAAACTTTTTACAAGTAATACATTTTCTATAATAATTTTTTGCTGATGATTATCGTTATTAAAACATATCTATACAAATATATCCTAGAAATCACTTGTAGATTTAACATACACAAATGACCTCCCAAGAATAGTTTGATATCGATTGATACTCATAAAGACATTATTACAGAAATTACAGAAATTACAGAAATTAATTACAGAAAATAGATTAAAAAAAGCATTGATAGCATTTAATTATAAATTTGATTGCATGAAAAAGTTACAAAAATAATGTCAGTCCAATCTCAAGGCAATTTTTATTTATTTTAAATACTGTGAACTAATAATACTTTTTTTCTAATACTTTTTCATTAATGACTAAAATTATTAAAATACACCTAAAAAATTCTCTCTACATATCACTTACCATTTTAAAATACACAAATGACCTCCAGCAAATATCTTAATATCAATATTTCTCTTAATTACAGAAAAAAATAATGAAGCAATAAAATTTATTGCTAGATTTGATTACATGAAAAATCACAAAAACAAATGTCTTTCCTTATTTAATTGCACTTTTTACGTGTTTTAAATATTTTGTACTAATAACCCAGTTTTTATAAGTAATTTTCCGCTATCAATCAATTTTTCGCTGATAGTAAAACATATCTAATAATTCCTCCTCACAAATCTCTACAAATCACTTATAGGTTTAACATACACAAATGACCTCCCACAAATATCTTGATATCGATTGATACTCATAAAGACCCATTACAATAACGACTCCAGATGGTTGTATTAAGGGAAATCCAAGAATCATTACTCGGTTTCAGAAATGTCTTCCTTTAAGTGCTTGCAGTAATTGGAGTTTAAATTTCCCGGTGTTTAAAGCCTTAATGCAAATTTAAAGGTTGTTTTTGGTTAAGATACGTCTTATGTTTTTTTTTTCTTTCTGTTGAATGATTATTAGTTTCTTTTAAATCTTTCTTTTCTTTTTTTACTACTCTTTCCACTCCTTAAATACAAATTTTCCTAATTTATTTTTCATTTTTATCGAAATCAATTCCATCAACAAATAATAGCTGTAGGAAAGATTGCTAATATAACGACAGTTGAATTAGTATTGGATGATAAAGATTTTTTTTTTTCATTATTTATACATATTTTTCTATTTTTAAGTAGTTGCGGTTCAAGTATTTATCCTTTTAAACATTGGTAAAAAATTTTAATACTTTTATTTTATACCATGATTTAAAATTGAAATTGTCATTTAATATCCTTAGAAATATTTTGTGTTTATTATTTATATTTTTATTCTGTTTTACATTTCTTTATTATTATGAAAAATGTTTATGAATAAAAGAAAAACTTTAGGTTAAACTGTACACTGTTAAAAATTTGAAGCAAACAGTCCAGTCATTTGACCATTTTTATAGAAAACGGTTACATAACTCTAATTTAACTCTATTCTAGCCGTGATATGCACAATAATATAGTCAGAATAGAGTTAAATTACGGTTATGTAACCATTTTGTATAAAAACGGTCGAATGACTGGACAATTTCTTGCAATTTTTTTACAGTATAGATTGAATGTTTTACCACTTAAACAGAAAAAAGTAAACTAGTTTATTCAGAAATGTTACATTATTTGGAAAAACGATAAATCTATGAAAATTATTTTTTTAATGAATTTGAGCTATGATTAAAACTTTCTATAACATTTTACGGTTATGTTAAAAACACCCATTAGCTGATACCCCCCCCCCAACTGAGTGAAAAAGCGTCCAGCATGAGAGTCGAACCCACAGCCTTTGACCTAAGGTACCAATTCTCTACTAACTAAGCTATCCTAGACAACTCCGGTGGACACAAATTACTCAGACAACCTTTTGGCATTAGAATCCTGTCTGCGACATATGACGCGGCTCAACAGATCAATCCACAGGTAATGGAACTCCATAATCGACGATGGATACGTAATGATATTATATTAATTTAACTCTATCAAACTGATTGATAATGAATTCATACAATTTGAAAAACAAATCTGACTGAATGAAAAGTGTCCAGGCTAAGAGCCGAATCTAGAACTTTTGGCTTAAGCTAGCAATGCTCTACAACTAAGCTATCCTGGACAACTCCGAAGCGCACAGATCACTTTTTCCCTCAGTTGAAAAAACAAATTCAACTTCTATGAATTCATTATTGATCAGTTTGATTAAGTTAAAATAATACACTATCATTACGTAATCATTGTAGATTATAGCGTTTCATTACATGTTGCTTGATCTGTTAAACTGTGTCATATATCAAAGACTAGATGCTAATGCCAAATGGTTGTCTGAGTATAATTTGTACACAAGAGTTTTTTCTCATAGCTTATTTGATAGAGCTTTGGCAGCTGTCTGGCACAAACAGCTTCAGCCAAATATTCTGGGTTCGCCTTGGACACTTTTCACTAAGTTGAAAAATAATCAACTTGTATGAATTCACTATTAAACAGTTTGACTGAGTAAACAAAAATACGGTATCACATATTAGCATTATTTAAAAATCTAAATAAAATTTGGAAAATCAAAAAACAATACCTTTACAGCTTTTTTGAAACCATTGTATAATTTAAAAATATATTTATGTACAGAATATTGAAAAATATATAAAGTCAATAAACATGGTGTCCATAAATTATTGTCAGAGTTTTTCTTACCACATAACTTAAGGGTGTATTCAAATCCAAACTGCTTATTTTGAGACACATTCGTAAATTCATTTTTGCTCTAAAATGCATCCAATTGGCAGGTTCTCTTATTCAGAAACTTTATAATGTTCCCACTGTCTCGATTTTTTGATAAAGGTAGAATTTATTTCAAAAAATGCTGTCAAAGTGGACATTTTGAACCGAATTTCGAGAAGCGATAGCGCTGGAAACAAAAAAAAAAAAAAAAAAAAAAAAAAAAAAAATGATCGTACTGTGAAAATAATTGTCTGTAAATCAATTTCTACTTAATTGAACGAAAAATAAAAACATGGGGCCCTTATAAATGTCTTTATAAATCACGCCAGCAAGTTTCCTGTTGTTACTTTTAAAAATGAGTCTGGGAATGTGTCTCAAAATTTTGAGTTGTTGAGCGTGGAAAAATATTTTTTTTTAATACCACCTTAAGAACATGAAAAGAATATTATTACATATTCGTAAAGTACAAAAAAATAAATAAATAAATAAAAATAAATAAATAACACAAACAAAGTTAAAGATTCACCACCATTTTATGTGGCAACCTTAGCGCCGTCGCATTGTAGAAGCTGAGACGAGAGAATTCAAAATGGCGAGTGCACAAGAGAAAGCAATGTGATTCTATCTAACTATCTTATTTTCATGCTCATAATTAATTTACAACTTTTTGCCAAATTTGATAAAATATTAATATTAATTATTATTTGATTATAATCGTTATTTGATTAATAAGGGTTTGAGTTCCAACTTTACGCATACGTAACTTTGTTTGTGTTATTAAAAAAAAACTTTTTGAGTTGTATTTAACGAATATGTACTAATATTTTTTGTTGTGTTCTTAAATCAAAACTTATAAGGTAAGGAAACCCTGACTACAATTTATGGACATCCTGTAATCGGAAGAGTAAAAAAGAAATAATTTAATTGTTTTATGGCCAATATCGGTCAGGAAATTTCAACCATTGCATATTTATATATATAATTTACTAGCATATTAATGCGTTTTGAAAACATTGCTGGAAAAATATCTGTTACTTCTTACTTCATCGGCGAATACAATTTTTAAAGAAGAAAAAAATAAATGAAGCCAATGATTCTTCCAATAAACTTCACATCTTAATGAAACAAAAATAAAATTAATTTTAACTCCCAGAAAAAGTAGAATAATTACTGAAATTAAAGCTCAAAATTCTTCCTATCAACCTAAACACTAGAATATAATAAAATTTATTTTTAAGCTTCTGTAAATCCAATGTTTGCTTCAATTTAAACAGAGGGAAATTCGTGTTTTAACGAAGCAAAAACTAAATTCTTACATCGCACGAAACTAATTTTCTCAGTCTTCTTTAAGTTTGCGACAAGAAAGTTACATTACAGGGAAACTTGTTTCTAATTTGAAAGATAGCACGAAAAGGAATTTTAAACAGCATGATCGCAACTAGTAGTTTATCCTAAACAAATGTGTGTTTTCTCATGTAGAAAGACGCTAAGAATGAATAAAGTTTACTTCATTGATAAACAGTGATTTCTGAGAAAAAGTCAATATATATGCATTTCACTTATTTAATTTTCAAATATAGGAGTTCCTCGTTTTAGCGCGCCTCGTTACTTTGCTCATTCGGATATATTGCTCTTTCCGTGTTTCCGTCTATAAGAAAAGTAATAAAAAGCTCCATATTAACCATACTTTTTTAACTAACAGCAGATATAACTAATAATAATTAAATAAAATGGGTACTTCTCCATAATCCCGTCGACCACTTTTCGTAACAAAAAACTATCGCAAAACAAACTGTAACGCTAAATAAAGAAATGGAAGAATGTTGCCATTAGAATCTCAAAAAAAAAAAAAAAAAAAAAAAAAAAAACTAAATAAATAAAAAAAAAATAAATAAATAAAAAAATAAATAAAAATATAAATAAATAAATAAATAAATAAATAAATAAGTACAAAAAATTCGGAAAAGTCCCATTTACCAATGTTTCAACTTCGTAAGCTTAAACAATAAAATTTACACTATGTTAACGAAAACAGAAAAAAAATAATCTTGGATATTTATTTATTTACATTATTTTTCTTAATTATCCTTCTCGGTTGCTGAATAAGTGTTTGTGATCTCAGTTGAAGCTGATCTATTGTACGTAACTATGCATCGCAACATTTTTTCAATGCTTTTTCTCTTTTAATATCATGACACCGCCGTTTAAGGACGCATTTGTTATTGTAATTAACGAAATAACTAATAAATCAGTAAAACCTAATGAAAAATACAGGTAAATGTCGAATTAAAAACCACTTGATGACATAACAAACACATGTAACGCTTCTGACGTCAAGCGAATGTGGTGTCAAGATCATGCATTTTTGGCGTTAAATCCTATAGTTTCGCAGCTGCTTTGCCGCGCATGCGCGGTAGTGTATTACTGCTTATTTTATTGTTTATTACTGTTAATTTTACGGTATAATACTAGCAGCTGGGATGCCAGTATTACACTGTAAAATCAACATTTTTTTTTTTTTTCAGTGTACTGTATAGTGCATGTTCATTCCTACATAAGAGACATAATAAAATGGCGAAGTCATGAAGGTAAAGTGCTGAAATTAAACAAAATGTAAGTTATACTGTGCTAAATCCTTTTATTTACACTAAAGTAAATTATAAATAAATATTTTAGTAAGGAAGGAACTACGGAGCTTTAACAAATATAATTTTTGACACAAGCATTTTGCTGCTAGTAGCAAAATAATTTATTATAAAGCCTTAGAAGCCGAAGATACAATTGAAATTTAAAGATCGAATCAGGTGAGGCCTGTCAGTAATGGAAATGAACGGAAAAATGTGCGAGATTATCTCGAGTCAGATATTAGGGTGTTCCAAAATCTTGAGAAATGTTTAGAAAGCCAAGCGTAATTACTTGCATATTCATCCGAATGTTGACTATGTGGTTTTTACTAAGACTCGAGGAAATTTGGAATCCTACGGATTATGTGATATTTTAAAATAAAAGTCACATTAATTGATATAGTATGATACTAATAATATGCACTAAATAGTTGAAAATAGTAATTAATAAACTAAGCTTAAAAATATATATATATAAATTATCTCTTAGGAGATTTAATTAGAATGTTACAAGAACTTGGTATGTTTTTTGAAATTCAAAGATATTATATATATATATATATATATATATATATATATATATATTGTACAACATAATATTGAATGTGAGTGATTTTTCTTTCATAAAAGATTCAACCATTTTATAAAGCCACCCCAACAAAGAAAATACGTATTCAGGAAATTTTTATCAGTTAGTATTAATGAGAGGCGGATTACCAAATTGTCTGAGTAGGCTGAAGCATAGGGGCCTGGAAGGAAAAGTGTCCGCGCTGTGAAATCATTTCGTTTTTTATGATGTCTTCTCTATCACCTACATATCTTTTAAAAATTATTAAAATTAATTATTACTAAGTGTTCAGGAGATAGATCTTTTTTAATTTGAAGAAGAATCAAGGTATACATATGCTCTAAACTAAGTGATTGGAAACTGAGTCTAGCACTAATGGACATTAAATCGGATTACTACGTTCAATGAGTACACATTTAATTACAGTTTTACCGATAGAAATGTGAGAACTTTTTTAAACTCCACATTGTGAAATATTGAAACAAAATTTCATCTAATATGTAATATAAATATTACAGCAGTAAAACTCATTGCTAATTACGTCAGGGCCATGGGTGCATTTTTACAACTTCAAAAAGGGCATACAGACTACCTGTAATAAAGAAAAGTAATATTTGCTTTATTTAATTGGAGCATTTTTGTGATTGTACATATATATATATATATATATATATATATGTACAATCACAAATATATATATATATATAGGGTTATATATTAGGTATATATATATATATATATATATATATATATATTAAGGGTTGCCAACCGAATGAAAGTGTATGGGAAACCGGTCCGGAAGGTGTGAAACTATTAAACTAAGAAACTTTTTTAAAGATGTAAAAATAAACTAACTTGCTAATTTACTGGATTTTTATGATTTTTATTTTCTTAAAGAAATTATATGTAAAAAAAAAAAAAAAAAAAAAAAAAAAAGAAATTGAAAATTGTGTTACATACACGAACACACACATATATATATGCACATAGTTAGAAGTAGAAGTGACAGTATATATAATTTTGAGGAAAGGAGCCCCAGGGCATAGGTAACTCACTTCTAAGTGTGATAAGAAATTTCATTGCAAAACAAGAAAACTTCTTAAAAATTATTAAAATTTTAGTCTTTTCATTTAAAAAACGGAAAATATCTTTATCCACGCTAAAGGAAAAAGAAAACGTTGCCGTTCTTTTCTAGAAAATGTAACATTTATAATGTAACATTTTAAATGTAGAACGAAATTAAAACACAAAGTTTTAAAAACAAGTTTTAAAATTCAAGAAAAAGTAATAAACATTATGAATAAACATTATGAAATAAAAGCAGCTAGATCACATCATTATTAATTACTTGGATATTTATTTTAAAAATCGTGCATCAATGGATCTATACCACATTAAATAAATTAATATATTATTTAACTAGTTAAACATTCCATTATTTTAATAATGTTACTTTGGGCTTACGATCCATAAAAATTAACAGCAGAGCGCGTGATGAAACCAGTCAAGTATGAATCAGCATCTAAAAAACGACTACTTAACACGCTAGACGTATTGAAACATATTTAGTGATAACTAGAACTGGCGCCTCTGTTAACTCGATATCATGACTTCCGATTACATTTTGGTATCTGTATTTTCCGGATAGGAGCGGAGGTCTAATTTTGGGTTTAGGTTATTGAATAAAGTCGCGTGTTTGTGGTAAGCCTCATGGAACCGCAAGAATAAATGCGTTTTCTTTTCTAAAATATTTCTATTAAATGTAGGTTATATACCGATATCTTTATTAATTTACACCAGAATGTTTTATTTTATCAAAAATTACTAATTAAATGTTTTATTTAGCTAATAAACTGAAACATTGCAATAATATTCAATGTAGTATTATTTTAAAGAAATTTTAAAAAGAATTTATTTCACCATATTTTAAATTATATTATTTGTTTATACCATTTAATTAACAGAAAATATTTAATTTTTAAAAACACTTCACACAATTTGCACAAGAAAATTATTTTCTTTATGAAGCCCTGAAACAACAACTTTTTACACTTTTTTAGGTTTTGTACCCTCTTTATATTGATTTTTAAACCCCATTTGTCTGAAGGTGGATATAAAAATTGTAGATGGTATAAACATATCATTCATATGAATAAAATCTTCCAGAGTAAACTCTCATATAAAATATATTCAGAAAACAAGTCCAACATTTAAGTATAACATACTAAATTTTTAAAAGTATAAGGATATTAATAAAATGTATTATGTTTTGATATTACATAAACTCAATTCGAATTGGACTAAGTTTATACTTTAGTCAAAACTTAATTCTTACTTTATAATTCCTGATTGTTGTTACAGAATCTATTCAGACGACAAAATGTGTATTGAAGTAATCCAACTGAGGTGTGAAAAGAGTTATAGATACCTTAACAACTTCCATATTTTAATTTTAAAACGTTCTGAAATGTTTGAGGTTCCATACAAAATCATCGAATATGTTTGCCCTTCCATCTGCTAGCTTCGTAAAGGAGCCCCTTCTCCAATGCAAAAAGATTATAAAAGAACGAAAAACATAGAAACAGAAAACAGATTAGCCATTCTGACAATTTCTGCATGCAGGAGAACTGCTGCTGATGTCTTTCATTAACTTTCTTTCTTTCTTTATGAAGTCTTGAAACAGAAACCCCCCCCCCCCCCCCCGAGATAATTTGTTTTTTCTTATATTGGTGTTTAAACGGCATATATGTGATGAGATATAAATTCTTACAACATTCAAACATGCCATTTTTCTAAATAAAACTATCCAGAATTAGCTTTTATATAAAACATATTTGGAGAAACTATCAAGCAATTAAAATTTCAAGTATATAATAAACTACTTTTTTCTTTCTCGTTGAAAAAGTAAATACATTTTAAATACAATATAGTAAATTTACAAAATTTTAAAGCAACGCATTTTAATAAGAGTTGTTATCGTTTTGCTCCAACATAAGCCAAATCCGGACTTGACTAAATTTATAATTTATACAAAACTTAATCCTTTCTTCACGTATCACTGCCTTATTTATAATTCTTAATTGTCGTTAAGAGACTATATCCAGCCGACAAAATATGTATGAAAGTAAATCCAGCGGAAGTGAGAAAAGAGTTAAGCTACCTTAACGACTTCCATATTTCACTTTTACAACGATCTCAAGTGTTTGAGGTTCCACGCAGAGACAGTGAATAAATTTGCTCCTTCATCTGCTAGCTGTTCATGCTGTGATAGTGGAGGAGTTGAAGGCTTTTGATCAAGGTGAAGACCACACAAGATCTAGGTTGTAAAAAGCTAGTGGCAGTCTTTGATCTACCGCTGAAAAATCCTCTATTGGATTTTACTGCTTGAAAGTACAAGCACATAATGTAACTGAAACGGATATCAAAGTCACTTCTGGTTATAGCATCTTTTAAAAAGAATGTGCTTGCACATATAGTCATATTCTTTGAACGTCACAATGTCTATTAAGTAAGTAAATTACCTAAGATACTACATAGACCTCTAAAGAATTTTTAGTTGAATTTTACTGCCTGAACCTGAAATACAAATACATCATATTCGTAAATTTATATTTAAGTCACTTGTGGTTGACTCCTTTTACAAAGAATATATTTGTGTGAATTGTGATATATTTTGAATGGCACAGCATCTAGAAGTAAATAAATCACTTCAAGTACCTCATAGGCTACTTTCGAAAGCGTATATAGTTATATTATAAAATATTCACTTTGTAGTTATAAACTATGAAAGCTCACATATTCACATGTGTATAAAATCATATTTTTCGAATTGTACAACGTTCTAGAAGCGGGTAAATTACCTTTTAAATCGCATCTAGATTCACTTTGAAAGCGCAGTTTAATTTAGATTTACATATTTTGTCTTTGAAACAAGATGTTTTTTGTTTGAAAACATATTTTAAAGTGAAATGCAAAGCGAAAATGTTCAGCTTTATATATAATTTACAATGTAAAGTTACTTTCTGTTCAAAATAAAATTATCCATTACCCATCAGTTCTTAAGAAAAAGCTTATCTTTTTATCTCATGCGCATTTCATCACACCTTGTAAAGGTTTTAAAAGAGTGAAACGGAAAATAATTCTTAGAATAAATTGTACTTCAATTACATCAATGGAAAATGGAAGTTAACTTTATAACAAAACATATTACTATTAAAAGTGTAACTCAAAATAATTTTTTTAAAGCAGAATTTAAAAATAAATAATTCAAACGACAGAAAAAAATTAAAAAGTATAGTATGTGTTGTAGGTCAATATGATAAACTTGTCGTGACTTAAATGAAATAAGTTTTACAATTTTAGAACAAGAACACAACAAAAAATATTTTCTTCGCCTTTCTACTAATGTTATAGGAGTGATGCTTGCAAGCTGTGAAATATCACATGACCGTTATTATTTGCAATCATTAAAATGCAGACTGAATATGTGTAAATTAATATAACATTTACCATAGGTGAGTAGACGTGGACAACATAAATAAAAATTATACATGTATATGTTACGGTCAATATGATTAATTCGGTCATTATTAAGAATAACCGGTTATTATTAATAATGACCGGTCATAATATAACCGGTAATTATTAATAAAAACCGGATTAATCATATTGACCATAACATATATACAAATGAAACCATAAGTTATTCATAGTATTTCATATTTCATTTTCATCTTTTTGGGTTTAATTTTGTAGTATCATTTCATTTGAATTTTATACTGCCTGTTTCTTAGTTTTTTACACTTGTGATTTCATTTTAACTATATATATATATATATATATATATGATAAAGCAAGTTTAGCTGACTGGGAAAGTAAGCAGAATAAGGAGCTTGAAGCTTATTGAAACAGACAGAAAGTATGTTGGGGTAGCTTTGCTTAACGTAAGATTAGAGACTATGAGTGCTAAGATTTAAACAGTTATTATGTACTGTATTACAGCTAGCCATAAAGTTTTTGAGAGGCTATAATTAAAGAGTGTCCGGAATTAAAATTTTGAACTTATTTTTTTTACTATCTATATACATATATTATAGTTACCTGAAATCATGTTAGCTATCTTCTGCGTAACTTATAAATTCGGAGATGAATGAAGTTGATGCCATAAAATGCATCTTCCACTAGATTTAAAAAATGGTACCACTGCATAGAAACCGAGAGAAAGTTTGTTTGAGACAAAATAAGGTATGTTTTGATGTACGTGCATTTCCAGATTTTTTTTATTTTCCGTTTTTAAGGATGCCACATGATACTTCTGATGTAGATCTGACTTTAGTTAGGTTTTTAATTAACGCATTTTTCATTTTGCTGAACATTTAAAATTCTTATTTCTAGTTATCTTGTTTAAAATATTAGAATTATGGCAGTTTGTTGGCTTATTACAATTTCACTTTTCCTACTTTCTTTTATCTGAAAATTTCAATTTTTATTTATTTCTAAAATATAAATATTTAGAATAAAAAAAATAGTACATTAATTTGTTAATTATAAATTGTAATTTTTAAAGTAAAAGTTAATTGTTTTCCTATAAAATAAATCATTAAAAATATGCTGAAAATGGGTAACATTATACATTAACAAATTACTTTCTTTAACGATCGTACTAAATAAATATCTTTGTTGGAAATAAAAATATGACTAACCAATTTCAGTATTAAATTGCCTGATAATATTTATTACTGAACGTTTTATAGATGAGGGGGTTGGGGGATGGATCTTTAAATTGTCTCTAAAAGCAAAAAATTACTTTATTTAATAACAAAAAAGATGAAAGGCAGTTAAGTAAAAGATATATTAAATTTAAATTTAGAAACAAAATGTATCGGGGATGTAGCCGTAAAAAAATAGAGGGAAAGGCAATTAAAATAAATTAAAGGTATTAGTTTTCAGGAAATATAGCTGTAATTAAAATTTCCTAAACAATGAATTGGATCGGATTTCATCTTTTTGATGAAATATTAGTTGGTATTGTTGAATTATTGAAAATTTGAAATTAATAAATTGATTCTTTTCATAAAATAAGTAAACAGGTATTGTTACTTAAACAACATAAGGTTTGTAATTAGAAAATAACTTTAAAAATTGCCTTATGCAGTAATTGCAAATATTTATACTTAATATTCATCATCAACTGAAAACCTGCGAACTAGAAGATTTTATTGGAAGTAATATGTTATTTCGGCTTAACTTTTTTTCACCTAAATCTAAAATAAAAATATTTTGGTCAAAAGAGTAATATATTCATTCGATAATTGTAAATTATAATTTTTGAAATAAAACTTAACATGCTTCTACATAAAGAAAATCATAAAAATGAGAAAAAAATGCATCCATATGCATGAGCAATTTATTTTCTTTAATGATAATACTAAAACGAAAAATCATTCGCAAGGGCATAGATCACCAAACACTTTCCAACATTGTTGGAATATTGTGAAATAAATTTCATATTTCCATGCAATGAAATGAGATATTTAAATAAACAATTTAAAAAACACATAATGCAGTGAAATCCATTTTCTGAAATTGCTGTCTATAGCTAGTGAAATGGGCGAACTTTTCTTGCAGCCTGTATATAATCTATAAAATACACTAAAATTTAGTTATGTTTAACATGTCGCAGTTGAAATCGTAAACCTAGCAGTTATCTCTCATATTCAACCCTGTTACTGAATTTTTTTCAGTGTCTCTGAAAATATATAATAAATTCTACGTACTCAATAATGCATAGAAAACATCTTGTAGTGCGCTTCAGTAACGTATATCAATTTCATATACTTGAAAAAGTTTAACATAATCATAATACATTGAAAATGATTTTTACTCGTGATTCATAATGTAATGTAATACTTTTGTGTGGCTCTGTAAACGAACAATAAATTCTACTTACTCTAAGCTCTATAGAAAACATGTTTCCGTCCATCTCACTGGTACATATCAATTTACATTATGTTTGAAGTATAGTGGTGTTGTTGTTGTTGTTTCATATCCTCCATGTCCAGCGACAGCTAGACTTGGTCCATGAGGTTATATATCTGCAAGAAGTCCAGAAACAATAGAGGATCTCTATTTATGTCATCGTGGGTGAATTGGAGGCAGTCCAAAATATGGTCAGGAGAAGCATTCCCAGAAGCACACTTATTGCAAACCGGGTAAATATTTTGTCCACCATAAAAAGCAAGTTCCCTCAAATGACCTAGCAAATCTGGATATGGTTCTCTGAGATTTTCGGTCGCAAGCGAGGAGTATAATCAAAATGCGCCGCAAACGATTTTTCGACAGACCATATTGTAAAGGAATTATTTTGTTTGCCCCTGTAAACGAACTATAAATGCTACACACTTCATTTAAAAAAAAATATCATGCTACAGTAAACTTTAAATACATATATCAATTACATGGCAATCCGAGTATATTTACCAGAGTTGGAGTATGTACAGAGAAACGAAGTCATAAACACTTTTCAACTATGTTGGAAAGTGTTAAAAAGAAGATAATTACTAGTTAAATAGAAGAAATATTAGATTCAAGAATAAGTTATCAGAAAAATATGTCGGAGATTTATTAGTAGAAAAGTGGAAACGTTATTAAAATGAATTAAAGGTATTAGTTTTCAGGAAACATAGCTATAATATAAATTTCCTAAAGAATGGATTATATCGGATTTCTTGATATTGATGAAATATTAGCTTTATTATTTATTTAATGGAATCTTGTATCCAATCAGATAAAAAATATAATATTCCACAAGATTCAGTATTTAGAAGATACGGTTAAATATGCATTATGTATTAATCACTAATTTTTGATTCATTAATACTTATTGTCAATTATAACATGAAAATTCAAAACATTTATTGCAAGTATAGTGTTAGTTTGACCTTTTTATTTTTATTTTATTAATTATAAAACCCAAATACTTTGGAATAAAAAAGGAATAAATGTTTGGTTGTTAATTAAAAATTGCAGTTTTTGAAATAAAATTTATACGTTTTCATACCAAGCAAATGATAAAAGAATACTAAAAATAAATTAACATTATGCCTTAGCGAATCATATTCTTTAATGGTCATATTAAATAAATATCTTTGTTGCAAATAAAAATATGATTTAACAATTTCATTATTAAATTGCCCGATAATCTTTATTACTGAATGTTTTATTGATGAGTGAGAAAAAAATGGATACTTAAATTGCGTCTAGAACCAAAAACTACTTTATTTAATAACAAAAAAGGGAACGTAGTTAAATAGAAGAAATATTAGATTCAACAACAAAAGTATCAGAAAAATATGTCGGGGATTAATAGAAAAAAAAGGAAACGCTATTAAAATAAATTAAATGTATTAGTTTTCAGGAAATATAGTTGTAATTAAAATTTTCTAAGTAATAAATTATATCGAATTTCTTGTTTTTGATAAAACATTAGTTGATATTATTTAGTTAAGGAAATTTTAATTTATTGGATATTTATTAAATGAACAATGTGAAGTTACATAAGCAACAATTTATTCATTATTTAGAAGGTATGGTTTACAATTTCATTGTTTTTTTTTATACTTTATTATTGATTATCGTGTAAAATCCTTGAAAGTTTAATTGTAAGTAATATGTTACTATATATTTACTTGCGATTTGTTGCGTTCATTGTACTTGTGAGCTAGAACTAGGCAGTTAAATTGTGAATCTTTTTTTCTTTTATTCTTTGAACTTTTTAAAACCTTTATTTCGGATTTACTTATCTGAAAAAAATAGTGTCATGAAAATACGATTACTTATTACAGTTTGGTGTTTGCATTTAATTCTTTATTTACTGTTATCTACATTTATTACATTATCTACATTGTAATTCTTTATTTAATTCTAAAACACAGATGATTTGAATTTAAAGAGAAAATATTATATATTTATTGTTTAACCTTTTCATAACAACAAACGTATTTTACGAATTTTTATTATTTTACCATCGGTATTTTTGAGCGAAAACTTTCACATAACTTAACCGCAAAAGTTCAGTGATTTAATAAAACAAATTTTACCATTTAACCCTTTCCGGCACAGTGGTCCCACTCCGGGCACACTTAATTTTAATTCCAAACTTGCAATCGGCACCAAGAATATTTTAATAAAATTTTGTCTATAAAATGAAAGCTTAAAATAAGGAGTTCATATTTTCTAAAAAAGTCGTTTGTAAATTCCGGTGTCAGTCAGTAATTTCGAATTTTACGACCATAATTTGTCTGTGCCGGAAAGGGTTAAAGGATCAGGGTCCATAAGCCGTGTTTTTGGTCCATGAAATAAGACTAAAATTCGATTTTGTTATACTGACTTAATTATTTCACTTTTTAATATTAGAAGGTTTATCCTGTCTGATTTCAACAATAGTTTTTGCATTTTGTTCTTATTTATATGACTTACACAAGCTCAAAGTTCGTATTATTCGTAATTTTTTATGCAAAATACGCAATTTCTCCTAATTTTATAAAATTATTTATATGAGCACAATCGTGCAACACTTTCTTCTCTACATATATTATAAAAAAAAACATCAAAATGTACAATATATGTAAAAATAAAAGTGTTGCAAAGCTGCGCTTATTAGTAAAATATTAAAAATTATATTAAAAATTGAGATAAAATTAGGCGAAATTGCGTATTTTTCATCAAAAACTACGAATAATTTAAACTTTGAGCTTGTGTAAGTCATATAAATTCGAACAAAATGCAAAAAATATTGTTGAAATCGTACAGGATGAGCCTTCTAATATTAAAAAGTGAAATAATTAAGTCAATATAAAGAAAACGAATTTTAGTCTTATTTCAAGGGCCAAAAACACGGCTTGTGGACCCTGATCCTTTACATAAAAAAAATCGAGTTCTCTAGACGTCACTTATGCACGAGTTTGTCCCTAAGGTTATAATTATAAACTGTAATTTTTAAAAAAATATGTTATTTTCCAAATCAAATAAATAATAGAAAGTACTAGAAAAAATATAACATTATGCATTATCGGATTATTTTCCTTAAGGATCATACTAAATAAATATCTTTGTCGCACATACAAATGTGACATAGCAATTTCATTATTAAATTGCCCGATAACTTTCATTACTGAATATTTATTGATAAGTGGAAAAAAGTGGCATTTAAATTACGTATAGAATCCAAAAATTACTTTATTTAATAAAAAAAGGGACGTAATAAAATAGAAATAATATTAGGTACAACAACAAAAATTTTAGGAAGACATGTCTGGAATTTAATGCTAAAAAAGGAAACGCTATTAAAATAAATTAAATGTATTCGTTTTCAAGAAATATAGTTATAATTAAAGTTTTGTAAATAATCAAACGGATCGGGTTTCTTATCTTCGATAAAATATTAATTGATATTATTTATTTAGTGAAATCTTAGAGTTTAATAAATTGGGTTTTAACAGGGTAGATAATCAATATAAAGTTGTATAATAAATTATTGTCTAAACAACATAATATTTATCATTTGGAAGATATAGTTGAAAAACTGCACATTTAATTTTTTTTAAATCTTAATACTGATTATCATCTAAATTATTGTAAAGTTTAGTTGTAAGTAATATGATACTTCACATTTACTTGCTATGCAGAACTAAGATCCTTCAGTTACGTTTACGAATTTTCCTTTTTATTTTTAAATTAAAAAAAAATAATTGTCTATTTTTTTTTTGAAAATTTAGTGCCACGAAAATGTTATGATTTATTACAGTTTCGACTTTTTATTTACTTCTGCGGTAATTTTTAACTCTTTATTTAATTCTTAAACACAAATGTTTTGGATTAAAAATGAAAATAATATATATTCATTGATTAATTATAGTAAACTGTAATTTTTGAAATAAAACACGTGTTTTTATATCAAATAAATCATTGCAAACACCAGAAAAATATAACATTATGCATTATCGAATTATTTTCTTTAACTATCATACTAAATTATCTATAAATATATCTGTTATTAAAATTATCTGCTATTATTATTAAATATATCTGTTGCAAATAAAAATATGACGTAGCAATTTCATTATTAAATTGCCCGATAACCTTTATTGCTGAATATTTTATTGATGAGTGGAAAAAAAGGAATTTAAATTACATATAGAATAAAACTTTATTTAATATAAAAAGGGGAAGTAGTAAAATAGAAGTAATATTATATAACAACAACAAAAGTCTCAGAAAAATATGTCTGGAATTTAATGCTAAAAAAGGAAACGCTATTAAAATAAATTAAATGTATTAGTTTTCAGGAAATATAGTTGTAATTAAAGTTTTCTAGATAATAGAGTGGATCGGATTTCTTATCTTCGATAAAATATTAGTTGATATTATTTATGTAATGAAATATTTCAGTTTAATAAATTGGATTTTTATAGGGTAGATAAACAATATAAAGTTGCATAGACAACATAAGATTCATCATTTGGAAGATATGGTTGAAATTTGCACTGCACAGTTAAAAAATAAATTATATCCTAATACTGATTACAATCTAAATCTGTGGAAAGTTTTGTTGTAAGTAATATGTTACTGCACATTTACTTGCTATGCAGAACTAACAACCTTCAGTTACGGTTGCGAATTTTCATTTTTACCTTTAAACTTCAAAAAATAGTTGTCTAACTCTTTTTTTTTTTTTTAATTTGAAAATTTAGTGCCACGAAAATGTAATGATTTATTACAGTTTCGACTTTTTATTTACTTCTGTGGTAAATTTTAACTCTTCATTTAATTCTTAAACACATATGTTTTGGATTAAAAATGAAAATAATATATATTCATTGTTTAATTATAATAAACTGTAATTTTTGAAATAAAACACGTGTTTTCATAATCAAATAAATCATCGCAAACACTAGAAAGAGAGAACATTATGCATTATTGAATTATTTTCTTTAACTATCATACTAAATAAATACCTGTTGCAAATAAAAATAGTTAGAAGCAATTTCATTATTAAATTGACCGATAACCTTTATTACTGAATATTTTATTGATGAGTGGAAAAAAACCTATAATTTAAATTACGTCTAGAACAACAGAAAAATAAAACTTTATTTAATATAAAAAGGGGAAGTAGTAAAATAGAAGTAGTATTATATACAACAACAAAGGTATCAGAAAAATATGTCAGGAATTTAATGCTAAAAAAGGGAAACGCTATTAAAATAAATTAAATGTATTAGTTTTCAGGAAATATAATTGTAATTAAAGTTTTTTAAATAATTGACTTTGTCGGATTTCTTATTTTCGATAAAATATTAGTTGATATTATTTATTTAATAAAATCCCTGAGTTTAATAAATTGGGTTTTTACAGAATAGATAAACAATATAAGGTTACATAATGAACATAAGATTCATCATTTGGAAGATATTGTTAAAATTTGCACTGAACATTTTTAAAAATTTTCATATTTTAATACTGATTATCATCTAAATCACTGCAAAGTTTAGTTGTAAGTAATATGTTAATTTACATTTATTTGCGTTTTGTTGTGCAGGTTGTA
Organism: Maratus michaelseni; assembly: GCA_963931845.1. Classification (NCBI taxonomy): domain Eukaryota; kingdom Metazoa; phylum Arthropoda; class Arachnida; order Araneae; family Salticidae; genus Maratus; species Maratus michaelseni. The sequence continues at coordinate 207,625,758 of OZ007588.1, forward strand.
CTTGTGATGCACATCTAACTACCGTCGGTTACATTTATGAATTTTCATTTTTTTTTCTTTCAACTTTAAAAAATAATTTTCAGTTTTTTTTTAATTTGAAAATTTAGTGCCATGAAAATGTACTGATTTATGACAGTTTCGACTTTTTATTTACGTCAGCAGTAAATTTTAACTCTTCATTTAATTCTAAAACACAAATGTTTTGAATTAAAAATCAAAATAACACGTATTCAAGGTTTAATTATAAATTGCAATTTTTGAAATATCAAATAAATCATTCCAAATACCAGAAAAATATAACATTATGCATTTATCGAATAAATTTCTTTAATTATCATACTAAATAAATATCTTTGTTGTAAATAAAAATATGACTTAGCGATTTCATTATTAAATTGCCCGATAATTTTTATTGCTGAATGTTTTATAGATGAGGTAGAGGGGTAGGGGGGGTAGATATTAAATTACGCCCAGAACCAGAAAATTGTTTTATTTAATAAAAACGGGGTGAGGTAGTTAAATATAAGAAATATTATATTCAACAACAACAAAAGTACGAGAAAAATATGTCGGGGATTAATAGGAAAAAAGGAAACGCCATTAAAATAAATTAAAGGTATTAGTTTTCAGGAAATGTAGTTGTAATTAAAATTTCCTTAATAATAGATTGGATTGAATTTCTTATTTTTGATGAAATATTAGTTCGACTTATTTACTTAAGGAAATGTTAATTTGAATAAATTGAATTTTTATAAGACAGGCAAACAAGATAAAGTTGCATAAACATTATAAGAGTTATTATTTAGTAGATGCGATTAAAATCGCCATTATGCTTTTATTAAGAATATTTGAAATTGGTTATCACCTGAAAAGCTTTAAATTTTTATATTAATTATAATCAAAACTTTTTTAAAAATATCTTCTATACAAGATATTATTTTTGGCTAAACAAACTAGTAAATCTTCTAAACATCTAGCGGAAGTTTATTAGCGTTGTGAACACTAGGGGACTCTGCCCGTACTAGCTATGTTCGCCAACCCATTCAGACCCCACAGGCTCTAAAGGCACGCTAATTTGCTTTGTTTTAAAAATTATTACCCGATTACGGAAGATTGAATGCTATTATCACGACCGGTGGCGATCTTCTGTAATCGGATTGCCATCGATTTCCCTTTTATTGGGTGATTTTCTGTCTCCCAAAGCCGCATCCACCTCTGTCGTGGCTGTTTTCGTGATTGAGTAAGTAAGATAAATTACACATTTAAAAATAAGCTTGTATAAATTGATTAAGTAAAAAATGTCGCAGTCTACCGGACATTTATAATGTCTAGAATTAAAAGTTTTGTTTCAGACGCCATAAGAAAATCGTTTTAAATATATAGTTTTAAATATGACGTAGTTTTCACTATTAAATGCTTTTCGTACGTAGTAATAAAATTATTTTAAAGTTTTCTTTCTTTTTTAATATTCACGTGTAAATGTACTTTTCCATTGAAAAGTGTTTGGTAATGTAGATAAAAACGGCTCTTTCAAACTATGAATTAAATCTATCCCTATAATGACATTTCGAGTAAAAAATTTGGGAAAAAACTTAAAAATTAGAAAATTTTTAAAAAATAACTGGACACTACACACCACAACCTAGTCAATTTTAATGCCTGAAAAAAAAAAAGGTTAAATTGCTATGCATAGTTTTTAATTTTATAAAACGTATGTAGCGAACTATCTTGACCAACTTCAACATTAAATATCGCTTTAAAAAATTATTCGATTAAAAAAGTGTCTACTTCAATGTGTTTATCATACATTTCTCTATAAAACCAACAGTTTTGTGTTTTTATCTGTAATAATTTTTTGCAGGATAAGCCGAGATATTAAAAACGCCAGAATAAATTAAATTACGGTGTTAGCAGCAGCGTTAAGTTACTTTTTTTTTTTTTTTTTTTTTTAGAACAGATAGGCTATTCACAGCAGAAAAGTTTATTTCTTGGAAATGAAACATCAAGATTTTTTTTTTTTTTTTTTTTTTTTTTTTTTTTTTTTTTTTTTTGTAAAACTAGAAATTTACAATTGAGGAAAAACCAGTAGATTATAATATGTTTTTTAATACTTTTCATTGCAACTCTGTTACATTTCTTTATTAATTATATTTAAACACCGACACAAATTTGGAAGGAAATGCATCTTTATGACAATACACCCCATTACATAGTAAATTGCAGAATTTTGAATGTTGCGTTTTAAAATACTTTTGTTTGTTCGTTGAATCTTGATATAACATAACTGAAAGTTTTTGGGGCACACCTACGGCACCGAAGTTCTCTCGCGTTTCACTAGTGTGCCGCGCCACATCAGTTGAGAAACACTGCTAAAGATCAAAGATCATACTAACTGTACATTTATAGTGAGACACATTTTAATAAGTTCTATATATTAATACATATTATCGAAATCACTTTTAAATTCTTAATAGGCATAGATATATCAAGCATATGATAATATGTTTTATACGTATTTAAGTGAATAAATGATTTTTTTTTTTAAATACAAAATACCATCTTTACAAAGGTAACATTTTCAGTGAGATACATTTTTATAAGATTCTGTATCTTCATAAATATTAATGAAATTATTTTTTTTAATTGATGTAACGCAATAGGTATACAAGTTTTAAATATTATTTCCGACTACCTGAATAAATATGTATAAATTAAAAATTGTTGTCAGATGCATTTTAATCTGAGATGTAGTATTTCAATTAATACCGCCTAAGTCAAAAATGATCACGTACTGCTAAAAAAAATTTAGAAACTTAGTTAAACAGATCAAATTCCTCTTCAGTTTGCTGAGGGAAAAAATTATTAAGCAAAAATATTAATAAAATGTAACATTATAAATTATTCGTATTCTGAATTTAATCAAAATTAATTTAAAAATGCTCATAACATCAAAAAGTGTAAAAAAACTAGTAAAATATTCCAATTATTCTTTCTGGTTCGTGGGAGAAAAATTTATCAAAAGGTGAATAAAGCAGAAAGAAATAAAATAATACAGAAGTGTAATATATCTACAGAAAAAAAAAAATATATATATCGTTACATTTATTCCGCTGGGAAACTGATTCGTAGTTAGTTTTTATTTATTCTTTATCTCGATCAATATTACAGGAGTATTTGAACTGTGATAGTAATAGTTCAACAAAGCCTGGGAATTTGAGGTAAGAGGAAAAACGTTAAGCATACAGATGAAACTGGACGAAAAAAGAAAATCATAGTTAGAAAATTAATTACTAGATCGAAATTGTTTTTTTTTTTTTTTTTTTTTACTTCAACATAAGATATGTTAATCCCTTTTATTATTAATTTTTAACTTAATGTTTCTATTTTGTTTGAAACAGCAAATAATACTTTAGAAATATTTTTAAATTGCAATCTTAAATAAAAGTGAAAATTATACCAATGTAAATGCATTTTATATTATTTAAATATTAAATTATTTCTTTTTCACTACAATTTTGAAACCTATAAAATCTATCAGTGATCGATGAATAATTATTTGAAATGTATATGCAAGCTTAAAATATTAAGCTTTTGCTAAAATAAATTATGGTTTAGTCAGTGAATTCTTATTTGAGAATTAATGAAATAATACAGAAATGTAATATACCGGCAAAGGAAAAAAAAATCTCGTTACATTTATTCCGCTAGGAAACTGATTCGAAGTTAGGTTTTATTTATTATTTATCCGGATCAATATGGAAGGAATATTTGAACTATGATAGTAATACTTCAGCAAAGCCTGGGAATTGGAGTTAAAAGGAAAAACGTTATGGATACAGATGAAACAGTACAGAAATTGAAAATCATACTTAGAAAATTAATTACTAAATAGAAAATGAATTTTTTTTTTTAAATTCTGGCTTAAGAGATAATAGTTCTTTTTTATTATTAATTCTTAATGTATGCTTCTATTTTATTTAATGCAATAATAAAGAAGTGTATTTTATATTATTTAACTGTTAAATTATGATTTATTTTTCACTACATTTTTTAAACTTATAAAATGTACTAGTAATCAATGAATAATTATTAAAAAAGTACGCAAGTTTAAACCATCTAGCTTTTGCTAAAATAATTTAAGGTTTCACCAATGAACTCTTATTTGGAAATTAATGGAATAATACAGAAATGTAATATACCTACGGAAAAAATATACATCGTTACGTTTATTCCACTGGGAAACTGATTCGTAGTTAGTTTTTATTTATTCATTACAGCGATCAATATAACAGGAGTATTTGAACTGTGATAGTAATAGTTCAACAAAGCCTGGGAATTTGATATAAAAGGAAAAAAGTTAGGATTACAGATGAAACTTTATAAAAAAAGAAAGCCATAGTTAGGAAATTGATTTCTAGATAGAAATTGATTTTTTTAATATTATTCTCGCTTGATATAATAGTTATTTTTTATCATAAATTTTTAATGTATGATTATATTTTACTTGATGTAGTAATATTGTTTTAGGGGTATTTTTAGAATGTAGTATTAACTGAAGTGAAGATCATACCAGTATAAATGTATTTTATATTATTTAACTACTAAATTATGTTTTCTTTTCCTATAATTTTGAATTTGATAAAACTTTACGAGAAACTGACGTATAATAATGTAAATTGAATATGTAAATTCGAAATATTTCACTCTTGTTAGAATAATTTATGGTTACACCAGTGAACTCCTATATAGGGATGAGCGTCTGAGTTGTTTTCTTGCATTTTCTTAAAAATGTTAGTAAAACTAATATTAATTTAAAATTTCTTTCCCTGTTATTTTCTAAAATACACTTCATATCCCTTTATTTTATATATATCTTAAAATACAATTATAGGAAAATATTATTTTTCTACAGCCGATTTAAGTTGCTTTTGGAAAACGGAAAAATACGGCAAAACGCTTAGTGGGTTAATTAATACATAAGTGTATATATATATATATATATATATATATATATATATATGCGAATCCAAAATTATAGTTCATTACGCCAAGTGGCTTTTGAGTTATAAAACTACACGCATTGCAATATGTTATGCAACGATTAAAAATGAATTTAACATTAGGAGTTCCAAACTTTAAAATTTCTCAATTCCTGAATTATTTGACTGAATGCGTTTAGTATCCGAAGGTACAATTTACCAAAAAATCCAAATATGCTGCTAAAGTTGTTTGTTCGTATTGAAAATTTCTATGTTTAGTACAATTCCTGTATGAAGTCGGTCCCCTAACCTTAAAAAAAAAAAAAAAAAACATAAATTGAAAGAAGACAGAATTTCTAATTGAATGGCTAATTTCGATTTTTTTCTACGACCTTTAGAATTGGAGTAATGGCCATATATTTTAGCCCCAATATATATATATATATATATATATATATATATATATATATTGGGGGGGAGGGGGGTTGCTGTATTTTTTATTTAAGTCAATCTTGTAACACCAGTTTAAATCTAATTTTAACAATCCAGGAACTAAAGCAATGAAATCAAATTAAATTTAAAATGACAATATAATTTTCTTAAACACCCTTATACTTCTTTTTAAGAGTAAAGTTTAAAAAGTATAATTACAGGAACGAAATTTTACATATCTTGTGTTCATTAAGTTGATTTAGGTGTTTTGTAATTAACACCATAGCGACGAGCGGCACTTTTACGTGCTATATAGTGTGTACAAAATCAATGAATTTGGAAACCAGTATTTTTGCACAGAAAATTTCACCTTATTTAATCACATAATTTCAGTGATTAAACAATACAAAAATCGTTTCTGAAAAAGTTGTGCTAATAAAATTTTAAAAAAGTGAAATTGACGATTGTCGCAAAGCGGTTAAAGATAACACATTATTGTAAATATTTCTAACATCTTTGATGAACTGCAGTTGGCTTTAAAAAATAAGTATCCCATACTGTATTAAAAAGAATAAAATAACAAATGCTTTATATAAAAGAACAGAGATTATATTTTAAATTCATATGGCTTTTAAAATAAATTTTCTCTTTGGCATCAGTTCTATTTAAGAAGATATACCAGCTTATTTAGAATTTTAAAATGTTACATTAGAGGTTTAGTTTTGTGGGATTTCTCTTTGCATTTTCCATTTATGGGATTGCTTTCAAGTACGTGGTGTACATAAAAAGAGCATCAAAAACCGTAACAGAAGATTCTAGTATTTTTTTTCTATCACATTATTTGTATCCTTATAAATGACGACCAATATAATCTAACAAATTACTTTCTTTCAGTTTTATTATATATGTAATTTAAAAATTATTTTTATTAATTATTTTATTATTAATTTTATCAATTTGATCATTATTTTGATAATTACCAAAAAAAGATAAAATTTTATAAACAAAGAATGAAAATATATAATCAGATTTATACATATATTAATCCGTTGTCTATCGTTTATGGTTGTCAAAGGTGACAATTTTCTTTCTATTATTTTGTCTACCGTTATTTCTAAGCAGTAATCTTTGTGATTGATTGCTACTAGAAATGTATCACAAACATTATTGTTCGGAAATAGTGGTAAGAAAAATAGTAAAAAGTATTCGCCTTAGGCAACCCTGCACCAACAGGTAAAAAAAAAAATATATCCATTCAAAGGGTTAAGAAAGGAATGTAGCAGTTTCCGCGATGTGGAGAAAAAAAAATCAGCCATTAAATTTTTGAAATTATCGATGTTTTGTTAAACTATATATTACTAATAGGAGAGGAAAATGAATTTAAACATAATTTAAGAAAACCCAAAACCTATTGAAAAATAAAATAAAAATGAGTCAAATGCTAAAACTTTTGTCTTTTATCTCTTTTACCGTTGATACTTTAAATATAATAAGGTAAAGATAAAATAAATTAATTTCAACTAAATTTCTTCAATTATTTTTTTATTTATTTCGATTGCTTTCAGAAACACAAATAACATTAAAGTAAAAAAAAAAAGGAAAAAGGATAAGTAATTATACAAAATAACAGAGTAATAATGCATTTTATTGCATAAAAAAAATATTTTATTTACTCTGCTTTTTTCTAATGTAAAACAGTAGCCCAAATTGGAACTAACGCAGTAAAAATTTAGAATTTATCTAGGGACGAAATACGGTCCATTATGTCAATTCCCTAATGTGCCATAGGAACATAGAAAGCTTATTTATTCATTTCACATTTACCTCTCAAACACTACAGAGAAAATTTTCACATTGAACTTTTTCTAAGTTTTGATTTACTTTTTGTTTTTACTTCTGGATGTTAATTTATTTTTTTAGATTCTACAGTTTTGAAGTAGCCTTTTTGTACACTTATATATACTTCTATTGGTACGCAACGAAGTTATATCATCGTCCATTATGGGAAAATGACAAAATCCTAACTTTATCCTTTTTCAATTATTGCGTATTATTTTTTTAATTAATATATTCATATTAGGAGTTATAAAAAGAAAACAAAATGAAAAATGTAGTTATTCTCTGGATTAAGCAATATTAAACAGCAATAAAAACAGAAATAAATAAAGAATAATGTATGTTAGCATAAAATACAACAGTTTATCTAATACAATTAAAAAGCATACAAAAATTAAACTATTTATCGCTTCAAAATTAAGTTATTTCAAAAACAGGTTCATATTTTCTTAAAATAAAAAATAAGAACAATTCCAGAAAATAATTAAAAAGTAATTCTTTTAATGAATGTTTGTAATACAATGTTGCAGGAATATAAATGAAAACATGAACCGAATATAAATAAATTATTCATAAATCTCTGGAAGATTTCATCGAAAACTTATAGTAAATATTAAAGTAAAATAATTATCATAGCGCCATTCAAATGAAGAATAATTCATAGATTTTGAAATTAGTTATAAGTTACTTCATTACAATTTTTAACATTCAATAATAATATTTAAAATATAAATTCCGTGACTTTTTGTTTTTAAAGTCATTCTTAACTGAATTAAATGAAGATGTTTCTTGATTTAAATATAATGAAATTGTTCAGTGACAGAAATTCAGTTTTAATTAATTTAAAAATTAATTAGTCTGGGAAATTATAGGAAATTTTGGCCGTTGTAAACAGATAATTTGAAATTAAGTTTAATATGCATGTTGATCAAAGACGTAACAATTCACAAGAATAAGCTGTGTTCCTGTCGATCATCAATCATGCTACATGAATATGTCGAATCGGATTAAGTGGAAGTAATGTAATCAAAGTGGCTGATAATGTAGTTAGAAATTCCCTAGAGCTGTACAGATGTGAGTGAGGAAAATAGCTAATTAAGCTCCTCTATCTCATTTACTACATCTGGATGATATCCATTTTGATATATATTCATAGATTTAGTTATAAAATTATTTTTATAATGTTGTTTAGTTAGTAAAATAAATAAATAAATATATAAATCAATAATTATTATTTTTTTCTTTTAACACAAATGCTATGACATCTTACAAGAGCGTATCCAAAGAAATGGTCATGACCTTCCTACTTGAACGAAGATTGCTTACGCAGAAGAAAACATTTAGCATGTGTAAAGACAGTAAATACACATTAACCCATAAAAATTTCTTAAGAGATTTAACTTCAGAAAAAGATTCCCATCCCTTCTAAAACGAGGGATAAATCCACTTCTGCAATTTTTGGTCCAATTTCTCTCTTTTTAAAGTCATTCTTAAAAGTAATAAAGAAACATATCCGATGATTGAGATATAGAAAACTGTTTAATTAATGAAGCACTTTTAATCTATTTAAAATGTAATCAGCCTGTGAAATTATAGGAAAATTCAGCAATTGTAAGCAGAATTTGAAATTCGCTTTAAAATATACATTGATCACAGACGTAACAATTCATAAGAATAAGCTGTGTTCTTGTCGACCATCAATCATGCTACATTAATATGACGAATCGGATTAAATGGAAGTAATGTAATCAAACGAAAGTGACTAATAATGTAGTTAGAAATTCCCTACGGTTGCACAGGTGTGAATGCAGAAAATCGATAATTAAGCTCCTCGATCTCATTTACTGCAGCTCATTGATTCTGTTCTTTCTCCACATATGTTCACAAAGCTACAAGAGCACTGAAGCGAAATCAATATAGTTGGCTAGTTGGTAGATGTTTGTTGGGCATACTGAATAAGATTGGGAAAATTACCTACCCGCAACATACACGATTACTCCCTGGAGGTCGACTTAATAATACAGATATATATCGCAGAATAGATGAAAAACACTTGATTCGTATTATGCGTACTGTTTAACAATAAACTAAATCAGGGCGTTATTTTGTATTATGAAGTAATCTCTATATTACAATATAAATTCTATGTGATCAGAATACTTCATTTCCATTTTTTTTCAAAGAAAGAAATGTGTAGAAAATGATTATTATATTGCTTAATGCTCATTATATTTACTAAATATCTATATGAAATATCTAAAAAAGCACAGAAGCAGAAATAATTATATCTGAAATAATCTTACTTTCGTGAATATAAAGAAACTCATGTTTTGGATGTGGAATGTCTTTTCACTGGTGAATAATTAAATTACCAATGCTTGATAACATTTGAAATAAATTTTTGTTAGGTATTGTTATTAAACTGAAAAAAAAATCATATATCAGTAATTATAAGGAGCATATTCTTATTGCATTACCAATGCCAATGTATCATAATACAACACAAATGCTTCTGAAAATATTGACCCTTAATAAACGTTATTAACCTTGAATACAGTCCATTAATGCAATACTGACGCAGTATTTTCAGATATTTCAATACGGGGATTTCGCAACGGCACTTTGTAAAGATGTTGCTGCAGGCTGAAAAGATAATTAATTATTTTTTTATGTTAATGGACCAATTATTTTACTTAGTTTAAGTAAAAGTCTGCTTGTCACCTTGTTTTCCTGCTAAGTTCTGCAACAAACTTTTCTTAATCTTTTCAATAAGCATTTAAAACTCATTCGTTATACAGTAGAATTTATATTTCTAATCAGCGATGTATTTGACGACATAAAATACATTAGTTTTTACTTTTCTTTTAACCGAAAATTAGATTCTGAATTTGTATTAAAGGCAATGAAAACATTACCACTATTTTTTTATTATTACAATTTTCAATTATTTTTATAAGTTGCTATATCAAACAGATTTAGAATCACTGTTTATTCATTTGAAGAGCGGAAATGCATATCCCAAAATAATATAGTGTGCGCCTGGATATAAAAATACATATGCATTGCAAAAAAAAAAAAAAAAAAAAAAAAAAAAAATGTTTCTTAATCTACGAAAATATAAAATAACCACGAACGAAAAAATAATATATAACCTTTTCCGAGTTACTCACGATTCTGAAAAGCGTTCCTTTATCTTTAGAAACTCCAGAAACTAATAGATTTTCAAGATTTAAATAAGCATTTAGAAAAAAAAGTTTCTTTTGCTGCCGCTAATTTTCGGAAATGTTTCCGAGTACCTTTTACAGTGTGCTAATTAGTGTTCTTATTGATTTTTCTGATGCTATCAATTCTTAAGTAAACATTTTCAGCTACGTCGCTGAATTTATACATGCAAGAATAAATAACAAAATGATGCTAATTTGAATGTTAGTATTAATGCTGTTAATTTAGCATGTTTTTCTGTTGAACATGTGAATGTTTACAGTAATTCGATAGAGGCTGATTACCTGGAATTTGGCACACGATGCTGAATCAGTTTAAAGATAAGATAGTATAAAATAAATCACGTACATAGTATAAAAAAGTGCATAAGATAGTATAAAATAAAACACAATGATTTTAGATGGTGTCCGGCTACCTCGTGATATTTTTTTTTATCAAGTACATATTTATAATTTTATGCGAACATAATTGATTTATCATTACACACTTTGAGAATGTCACCGTTATTATGTGTACCAAACTAGTCTGTTTGATTATAGAAAAGGTCTTTATATTAACAATGATCATTTTTAGCATATGTATTTTATTTTAATTATCAATCTGTCAATTATTACGATACTTAATTATTATTAAAAGTCACTGTATCAGATAAGATTTATAATCACTATTCATTAATTTTATGAACCGAAAACAATATAGTATATGAGAAACCTGGATATAAAAATGCATGTACTCGTTCCCCGAAGAAACAAAAATATACCTATTATATCAGTATCGAAGGTTTAAGGTATTCTTCTACTTTCCATATTTTTTTTTTGTTTCCTAACCATTTCCGATATAAAAATATAACTCTGAGATACCGTATGCATAATAAATTTCTGAATATTTTCTTGGATTGTATAAGAATTCCATACGGTGGAACAAAATGCAGAGGAAGAATAAATGCAAATATATAAAAAACAATGTTTTTCAGATTTCAAGAAGGGAACGCAAGCTGTTGAAGTAAGGAAAAAAGAAAGTTACGTTGAATTCTCTTATGAACTAATCTAATTATTCGAGTGGTATTCTTTTTAGTGTTAGAAATTATTAATTTGATTTAGAATTATGGTCAGTGAAAAGGGTAAAGAAAAAACTGACATTGGAAAGAGAGGTTAATGTAAACTCTTTTTTTTTTCCTTTCCTTACCAAAGACTGTACCAGTAGAAGTGTGAAAGCAGTTGGATTATTTAATTATAGCTTTCGTGTTGTAAGATGATATTTGAACACACACAGAAAAGTCTCTTCTAGTAAGAGTTTTTCTTTATGTAAAGAGATTTGGAAGTTCAAAGCAAGTCAAATATAATATAATTATTTGAGGTGCATGTTTTTGAAATATGAAAGATCAGAATGGATCATTTTATTTGAATTCTATAAGTTAAGCATTCATGTATAACCAGACTTAATAGATTTTTCAAAAGCAATTCTCATAATTCAAATTTCCTACATTTTACATTACAGAATTAAATGCTTAAAAATCTATTTTGTTAATAAAGATAATTTAAAGTTATATAAATATATGTAGGTTCTTAATCACCAACACAAATTTAACTAAATTCTTTAATGTAAAATGTTTTAAAAGTTTTATGTACAATGTTTCGGAATAAAAGTTAGATCTTTCAATTGGAAGTTCTGTTTTTGTGTATTTACACTGTTAAATTGGTAGCAAGGTGTGTTCATAATCTACTATGATATAATTTCATATACTATAATATACTATGTTCTAGTTGAAAAATCCAATTTTTAATTAAATAAGAAGTGTATGACAAACAGAAAAGAAAGAGAAAGGAAAAAAAGGAAAAAAAGGAAAATGAAAAAAGAAAAAAAAAAGAAAAAAGAAAAAGAAAACTAACCTAATTATTCGAGTGCTATTCTTTTTAGTGTTAGAAATTATTAATTTGATTTAGAATTATGGTCAGTGAAAAGGGTAAAGAAAAAACTGACATTGGAAAGAGAGGTTAATGTAAGCTCTTTTTTTTTTTCCCTTGCAAAAGACTGTACCAGTAGAAGTGTGAAAGCAATTGGATTATTTAATTATAGCTTTCGTGTTGTAAGATGATATTTGAACACACACAGAAAAATCCCTTCTAGTAAGAGTTTTTCTTTATGTAAAGAGATTTGGAAGTTCAAAGCAAGTCAAATATAATATAATTATTTTAGGTACATATTTTTGAAATATGAAAGATCAGAATGTATCATTTTATTTGAATTCAATAAGTTAAGCTAGATTTTTCAAAAGCAATTCTAATAATTCAAATTTTCTGCATTTTTACATGCATTCTTTTAACTTACATTTCTGTATGTATGTGGCAGTCAAATCTTGTGACTCATTTTTCACCCACTTCCTGTTGACGTAGAGCTTTGAAATTTGGAATATATAATGTAATCCTGATGTCAATACAGGAATTGGATATTATTTTCTAAGGGTGGTCAAAGTTATCCCAAAACTTTCCCCATAGAAATAACGTTACGATTGTTTAATTGAAAAAATAGCTCCATTGTTGCAACATTCATCCATTTTCACCCCATTGTTGCCCGCATCATTAGGACGTTAGCATTGAGCCATACACACATTTGTGCTTTATAATATAAGTTGACTTTTTTTGTGAATTTTAATGAAGTATGTTTAAAAAAAAACTACATTTAATTATTCATTACAGAATTAAATGTTTAAAAATTTATTTTGTTAATAAAGATAATTTAAAGTTCTATAAATATATGTAAATTCTTAATCCCCAGCACAAATTTAACTAAATATTTTAACGTAAAATGTTTTAAAGTTATATGTACAATGTTTCGGAATAAAAATTAGAACTTTCAATTAGAAATTTGTTTTTGTATGTTTACAATCTTAAACTGGTAGCAAGGTAAGTTTTATAATCTACTATGATATAATTTCATATACTATGTTCCACTTGAAAATTCTATTTTTAATTAAATAAGAAGTGGATGATAAAAAGAAAAGGAAAAAAGAAAAAAGAAAAAACGAAAACGAAACAGTAAAAAGAAAAAGAAACAAACGGTAAAACAGAAAAATGTTACAGAAAAAAGCCCTCGCCTCACACAAATAAACTCCTTTTCAAATTACATGTAAATTTTGTTACTGGAAATATAATACGAATAAACAGGAAATTCCTTCCCATAAAGTCACTTAAAAATATCTATCTTAAGGATTGTAATGATATCTTAAAATAGATAACATTAAAATTATTAAGTTGTGCTTCAAGCAGAGATTTATTGTTTATTTCGTACCAAATCAAACACTATTTATCCTGAAAATTTTAATAAATCACTCAGAGCAAGTTGAATCATACCTGTAGAGTTAAATCGTGATAGAAATACAGGTTTATATCCATGATTCTTTCACATTTATAAAAGACACTGACTCTGTCAATGTCACTAAGAATGACAGGAATTCGTGATAAAGCTGTAGGATACCATTTTGAATTTTTCGCATTCTTTCCGATATCAATTTATGTCATGTAGTTTACTTTCTCGCTGGAAAGTAAGCAAACAAAAATGATGTATTGATTTTCCATTACAATCTTTCAGCAGAGAAGAGCTGACATCGTTAAATTTAGGGTTCAAATCTGACAAAATATTAAATAGCATATTTTTCAATGGATTTCATAAATGCCATCTCTATTAAAAATAGTTGCATTTATTTCTTGACATAGTATTTATCCATTTACTCATTATTAAGAAACGCAAGTATTTGTAATTTTTTTAACTTTAAGATCTTGCTAAATGCTAACTCTAAATGATTGCACTAAACACAATATTGGTTTGGATTTTGTAAAGAAGTTTTCGTATTTTGATGTAAAAATATTTACATGTTATTGAGTTGGAAATATTTCCCCACAGATATACATATATAAATGGAAATTTCCTTGCTAGTAGTTAAGATGCTGGCTAACAAGTCAAGGGATGCCATGGTTCGAATCACGATTGAGGTATGGATGTTTACAAATGATGGTCTCTGTCTTTTTAATCTCGTGTGTAAAAGGTAAGCATAGCATCCCAAATACATCAACCGAAAAAAAGAAATTAGTAAAATGCTAAGTAAACAACAAACAAGCAATTTAGCTTATCAAACAGTTTATCAAACCAAAGACGCAGAAATAGAATTCAAAATAGGACGAGCTATATATAAATGTAATGGTGTTAAAATTAAATTTATTAATTTACATAGACCGTCGCTTCTGAACACCCAGGCTAGATAAGTTAGGTTTTCTATAAATGTCTTGAACGAAAAACAAATCAAGCTTCAGAAGAGGCAAAATTTATTCATGTGTAGACATTTAATACGTCATTTTAGCACCTGTATTTTCATTCAGTTGTTAGTAATTAATTTTTGTGTATAATCTTTTAATTTTTAAAATGATACTATTTTTACGATTCATGTAAATTTTTATCTTAATATATTTTCCTTTTATCGCAAATTTATTAACTTTTATACATTGCACAATTTTAAATTTTACACCGTCAATAGGCAAAAAATATGTACTTTCAAATGCAATTTGTACGAATACTGTATCTCAATTTACTGATTTTTTATGGGTTTTTTTAAACAATTCAAGCATAAATTATTTTTTTTTATCTATCTCTATCGCATGCACCCCAATAATGGAAAATTAAACCGTTTACACCTTTGAAATTTTCTCTTTATACAATTTTTTTGTAATGAAATTTAAATAACAACTTTAAAAAAAAATAAAAAAATTTTAGCAATTACACAGAAATAATTTTTACTGTATCGGCAAACTTATATATTTACTGTATCGGCAAACTTATTATCCGATTTTCAGTTAAAATGCTTCCAGAAAAAAATAAATTCTAAAACATGCATAATATTAATTACAGACAAATCGTGAATACTTTTTTAATTTCAATATTTGGCTGCTTAATATTGCGAATCTTTTAAAAATCATGCTGATTAATATTTCACTAATTTATAATTATAAATAGATTAACTTATCCGTCCTTTCATAGCTTTTGAATATGTTGGTTTTAATTCTCAGAAATGTATTTTTAAAAAATGACAGCTATTTGAAAAAAATAAAGGAAATATATAGAAAAAATATAGATTTTCTGATATGAATATAATAAGAAAGCTTTATCTTTTATAGTTTTTATTTAAAACTGAAGTAGAAAGAAAGTCTTTAAGTTTTTATTTTTTCGGAGAAGGAAATATATAGCCCATTACGGGTGCCTGGCTACGGATCTATATCTTTCTCTATTTTTATGACCCTCTACGAATGTCAATTTCAAAAACTACCTAGCAAGCTTTAAATGTTCGAGTCTCATATATTTTTATTTGCCTTGAATATATATTTTATCTACTTTTGAATTTTATTATAAATGGCTGTAATAATTAAAGAATCATTAGCATTTTATGATAAATTATGCCATATGAAATCATAAATCAGAGTATCTATAATATTATAAAGCAAAAACATGCCCGTGAGTAACGCTGATGCCATGATGTGATGGTGGTGACGACCTAAGTAATATATTTTCCTTTTATCGCAAATTTATTAACTTTTATACATTGCACAATTTTAAATTTTACACCGTCAATAGGCAAAAAATATGTACTTTCAAATGCAATTTGTACGAATACTGTATCTCAATTTACTGATTTTTTATGGTTTTTTTTAAACAATTCAAGCATAAATTATTTTTTTTTATCTATCTCTATCGCATGCACCCCAATAATGGAAAATTAAACCGTTTACACCTTTGAAATTTTCTCTTTATACAATTTTTTTGTAATGAAATTTAAATAACAACTTAAAAAAAAAATAAAAAAATTTTAGCAATTACACAGAAATAATTTTTTTTTTAAGTGTAAAATAGTCAAAATTATGTGAAAAATTGACATTTGCGCAAAACATAACCAACTCTTGACAACTCAAACTCTTGATAAACATAATAACCTTTTCTTGAACATAGACTAGCCGCATTATAATAGCATCTCTATCGCAGAAGCTATGGCACTTGAGGTATTAATGCAATGGAAAATTCGTAAAATGTGTTGCAACTTTTTCACTTATACTAGTGTAAATATAAAACTAATTAATATATTATCATGATTGTTGTCTAGTCCTTAAATAAATATTTGTAAAATAAGTTAAAAAAAATAAGGCATTTTATCCATAATTTTTTGCTATAGGTCGTTTTCCGTATAGTAAAAATTTAAAAAATTTCATTTTGAGAAAAAGCTAAAATGAACTTTTAAACACAATTCTTCTTATAAAAATAATAATTTTTTTAAAAAGGTTTAATTATTAACTCCATGCATTTTTTTGGACATATAATACAATTTAAATGCAGAATCTCGAAAAAGAAGAATGTAAACATACATTTCAGCTTACTTCCGGTTTACAGAACTATACTTCCGGTTGTAAAATTGTTCGGCAAGCTATAATAGAGGTAACTTTAAACGGCTGTAACTCGGGTTTTAATTAAGATACAGACACAATTAAAGCGAAATTGGATAGATTAAAGATAAGATTTTAATATTGCAACAATGAAAAATCGATATTTTTATCGAAAATGACGTTTTAAAGGCGTGTGGATACATTAAAACAAAATATAAATAACTCAGTATTTTTTTCCAGCTAATATTCTACAACGAAGTTAAAACTTCACCAATAAATAAATAAATTAAATAAAATAAATAAATTTAATTTAATTTAATTTAATTTAATTAATTAATTAAATTAAATAAATAAATTAAATTAAATGAATAAATTAAATTAAATGAATAAATTAAATTATATTAAATTATATTAAATTAAATAAATAAAATACAAACATAGTTTTGTAATCGAATTACGCTCTTAAGCGCTGAAATATTCAGAATCCAAAAGGTTGCTGTAAATAGCGAAATTTTTGGCGTATCTTTGGATATTAATCGGTGACATGCGGCTAATACGGAAGTATCGCTTTTAATAAATCATTTCAAAACTTTACTTGATTACATAACTGATACTTTTTTGTATAAAATTGCTTTTGATAATGTTAGTAAGCAATAAAAAAATATATAAATCTAAAAAAATATATTATCGTTTTCAATAAATAAATAAATAAAAACGCTTTTACTTATATTCTGTACACCGGACAGTATGTTCTGCATCCCGAGAAGCCCTGGTTGGAACCCCTGGGGCATTTTTTAAAATCAAAAATGTGTTTTCTGTCAGCATATTTAATAGAGTAGTTTTAAATTGTTAATTCCATTGTTAAACAACAATGCTCATCTTTAATGGTACAAAATCCGTTATCGTAAATACACTGTACGTAAAATAGGAAATAAAATATTGTGAAGTTATTAAAATTAAATTATGTTTAAAATTTTTGTTTTTCATCACATAATTTATTAGTATTGTTCATGTAAGCATGTGTCATTAATGGTACTCAAAAAATGTATTTTTTGGTAATATTCGCCATTGAATACATAATTTCCAAAGATAAAAATATGCAATTGAATCCATTTGGACACTACATGTAGGAATTTAGCTCTTTTATGAGTTTAAAACAATTTTTACACTGATTTTAGCAACTAATAAGCACAATTTGTGCAATTTGTGTTTTTAAAAGATAAAAATATGTTTCAATAAAATTCATCTGAAGATATACAGTGAAACTTCTATTTAACGAAGTCTCATCGTTACACTTAAAAAATTCGTTATGAAGAAAATTCGTTAAACAGAAATAAACTTAAATTCATGAAATTTTTCGTTCAGATATGACAAACAGGAATTGGATTCAGAAGCATTTGATCCAATTTCAATTTTGAAGCTGACTTTTACAAAACAGTTGTGTAGGGTCGATGAAATCACGTCACATTCCCAAGATTTGGCTCAAGCTTTCATCAGCTCTGATATACACATTCTCAAACCAATGTTTTCACTACATTGTCTTTTTTCTGTCTTTTTCGATAATGTGCTTCAAGATTTTTCAGTATTCTTTAGACTAAAGGCTGAAGTTTAGAGGTTGTATTGGCAGGAACAAAAATAACTTTGATGTTATACGATTTGCTTTTTGAAGCACATTCTTGTGGATGTACAAAGCAACTGTCTATCAACAATGGAAGCTCAGAATGGTAACTGTCTGATTCTAATTGATATTTTTTGCTTCAATGCATCTGACGCCATTGCGTCACTGTATCTTCTATATCATTAAATGTAAAAAGGGGAGTTTCACTACCCCCAACTGTCAGCGCTGGAGTTTCAGTGTGGAAGAGTAATGATAACAAGTGTTTTTTTTAGTGTGAAAAAAAATTGTTTTATTTAGCACCAAGCAGAATAGAAATTATTTAAATGTGTTCATTTCCATACAATACACTGTAATAAATTCGCATATCCATCGCAACAGCAACCCCTTAGTTTGAAATCTGTACACGTACAAAAGTGGTATAAACTTCGTTATATAGAATATATTTTTCGTAATATGGAGATTAAATTACATGCTAATAGTGTTCAAAGTCAAAGTTCTGCAGAAAATTTCGTTAACTAGAAAATTTCGTTAAATAGGGACTTCGTTAAAGGGAAGTTCCACTGTATATATATATATGTGTATATATATATGTTTTTAACTTTATAGGGCAAGTGACCAATTTTAATTAAAATTGGCTTTCATGCAAGAATAATAGAAGTACTTGTACTAGTTCAAAGAAACAAAAACAACATTGTCTTTGTTTAATGTTATTTGGTTACTTGTTTGGATGAATAGGATTTAATAACACAGGGTCTGTATAAGGGGCATGATACGCAAATTAAAGTTGTTCTTTGTTGATCTTAAAGTTGACACTTGTAATCAAAGTTTTATAAATAAGTTATATATACTATATGGGCATATATCTATATCTATATACGTATATGATTGCATTCGTTTGATAATGTAAGAATTATTGTACATAATATAGTAACTATAGTACACAATTTTAAATGTTCAATTTAAATCAAACCACTTTGTATTAATGATTAAAATTTAAATACATAAAAATGTATAAAGCACGATTTTACTACTCGTATACAGGGAAAAAATCAACTTTTGTTGTTACAAACAGTTATAGTCTTTTACATTCCTTATAGAACATGATAAGTAATCAGTTAAATTATTATTAACTCTAGAAAATCAACGGAATCAGGGAAAAAATCATTTAATATAGTAGTTATAAGAAACAAAATGGATTCAACTCCTTTTTAATACACCAATAATTGTACATGTCATATCCTGTTTACAAAGAATTTTACACTTTTTTCGATAACTGTCTTATATTTTTCAATATATAGTTATACACTCTAAAACTTTAAAGGAAGGTGAAATATTTTTTTTAAAGAAAAAAAAATAATAAATACATTTTGTGGAAAAAAAAAAAAATGGGGATAAATCTTATCCCCTTTTCTTATAAACTATTAACATTTCGTTATTTATATTGAAAAGTTCGTTCTGTATCTATACATATACTTGAATATGTGAATATCTGTCGGTGTATACGTATGTAAATGTGTATATGAATTTATTATATACATAACACACTCATACACCCAGACATATATACATAGGCAAATATAAATAAATATGGTTTTATTACTTAGTTATTTCATATTTATTTCAACGTGTCGTCTGACGTAACTAAATTCTTTCTCCGAAAATATGAGAAAAACAGTACTTTACATGAAGTAGAAAACAATAATTCAATATATCACAATTTATATGTCATCAATCTGCAAAATACTATTCTCCTGTTCAGTATTTCTAGTGAAATATATTCGATAAAAAGAATAATACAATAGAAAAATAGCTAGAACTGAGAAAAAAATTATCAAACTACAAATAAAAATGCAGTTACATTCACCAAGGGACGAAAAATACAGCCCATTACGCCAATTCCAGAAAGAAGCCGTAACTTATTTACTTTTTTTCGTGTGTTCTTACTCAGCCAATTTCAAGATAGACATGGCACGTTTCAAAGTCCGCCATTCTTCTTTCTACTTTAAAGGCTTAGAGCTATTTTTTGGATGAGTATATATAATGCTGCTGAAATAGTTGATGACTCAAAATACGATGCTAGGAAACTGTTTGAGTTTTTAACTTTATAGGGCAAGTGATCAATTTTAATTAAAATTGGCTTTCATGCAAGAATAATAGAAGTACTTGTACTAGTTCAAAGAAACAAAAACAACATTGTCTTTGTTTAATGTTATTTGGTTACTTGTTTGGATGAATAGGATTTAATAACACAGGGTCTGTATAAGGGGCATGATACGCAAATTAAAGTTGTTCTTTGTTGATCTTAAAGTTGACACTTGTAATCAAAGTTTTATAAATAAGTTATATATACTATATGGGCATATATCTATATCTATATACGTATATGATTGCATTCGTTTGATAATGTAAGAATTATTGTACATAATATAGTAACTATAGTACACAATTTTAAATGTTCAATTTAAATCAAACCACTTTGTATTAATGATTAAAATTTAAATACATAAAAATGTATAAAGCACGATTTTACTACTCGTATACAGGGAAAAAATCAACTTTTGTTGTTACAAACAGTTATAGTCTTTTACATTCCTTATAGAACATGATAAGTAATCAGTTAAATTATTATTAACTGTAGAAAATCAACGGAATCAGGGAAAAAATCATTTAATATAGTAGTTATAAGAAACAAAATGGATTCAACTCCTTTTTAATACACCAATAATTGTACATGTCATATCCTGTTTACAAAGAATTTTACACTTTTTTCGATAACTGTCTTATATTTTTCAATATATAGTTATACACTCTAAAACTTTAAAGGAAGGTGAAATATTTTTTTTAAAGAAAAAAAAAATAATAAATACATTTTGTGGAAAAAAAAAAATGGGGATAAATCTTATCCCCTTTTCTTATAAACTATTAACATTTCGTTATTTATATTGAAAAGTTCGTTCTGTATCTATACATATACTTGAATATGTGAATATCTGTCGGTGTATACGTATGTAAATGTGTATATGAATTTATTATATACATAACACACTCATACACCCAGACATATATACATAGGCAAATATAAATAAATATGTTTTTATTACTTAGTTATTTCATATTTATTTCAACGTGTCGTCTGACGTAACTAAATTCTTTCTCCGAAAATATGAGAAAAACAGTACTTTACATGAAGTAGAAAACAATAATTCAATATATCACAATTTATATGTCATCAATCTGCAAAATACTATTCTCCTGTTCAGTATTTCTAGTGAAATATATTCGATAAAAAGAATAATACAATAGAAAAATAGCTAGAACTGAGAAAAAAATTATCAAACTACAAATAAAAATGCAGTTACATTCACCAAGGGACGAAAAATACAGCCCATTACGCCAATTCCAGAAAGAAGCCGTAACTTATTTACTTTTTTTCGTGTGTTCTTACTCAGCCAATTTCAAGATAGACATGGCACGTTTCAAAGTCCGCCATTCTTCTTTCTACTTTAAAGGCTTAGAGCTATTTTTTGGATGAGTATATCTAATGCTGCTGAAATAGTTGATGACTCAAAATACGATGCTAGGAAACTGTTTGATTATAGTTTTTAGAAATAAATAAAAGGAATTTGATTTTTTTTAAAAATATCTAACTGCTTTTATAGTTGAAAATTTCTTTTACATTATTTTTTCCTCGAATGAAGTAATAATAATGATTTCTTATACATGTTAAAATTAAATTTATTTTATGTTCGGAACAATTATTACTTAGTGAAAGTCATTTTTAGCATTTAGTATTTGGACTATTTGAATTTTCTGAATAAAAAGAAACTTTTTTTTCAATATATCAGTTAATTAACTTTTGTTCACAACTGAAAAAATTGATGACTCAAAATACGTTGCTACGAAACTGTTTGATAATAGTTGTTAGAAATAAATAAAAGAAATTTGATTTTTTAGTAAATATCTAACTGATTTTATAGGCGAAAATTTCTTGTATAATCCCTTTTCCTGAATTAAGGAATAATAATAATTTCTTATATATGTTAAAATTAAATATATTTTGTATTCGGGAACAATTATTACTTACGTGAAAGTAATTTTTAACATTTAGTACTTTGACTATTTGCATTTTTTGAATTAAAATGAAACTTATTTTAATGCATCAGTTAATTAACTTTTGTTCATTATAGTTGCTGACTCGAAATATGATGATAGGAAAATGTTTGATTACAGTTTTATGAAATAAATAAAATGAATTTTGTTTTTAAAAAAAATATCTAACTTCTTTTTTAGTTGAAAATTTCTGTTATATTCATTTTCCCGAATTAAATAATAAAAATAACTTCTTATACACACACACATATATATATATATATATATATACAGGGTGTTCCGTTAAAGGGGTCCAATATTAATAGGGGTAATAGAGGAGATCACATGGAGCATAAATCAGTATATAAAGCCTGGTCGGATCTCAATAGTTTTCAAGTTACAGCAAATAGAATGAAAATTCGGAAAATTGTAAAAGAACCCTCATTGCTAAACTATCGATAATGCTACATAAAAACGAAGCACATATTTAGAAAGAGCAGAAAAAAACCTACAAAATGACATCAATTGTATTAAAATAGCAATATTTATTGACGAGTTACAAGCCCTGAAACAGTGAAAAAAGTACGAAATCCAATATACATCAAAATAGTTAATCGTTAATTCCAAAAAGACAACTCTAGCTACAACAAGGAAAATGTAGTAAAATTTGGTCCATTACGAAAACTTTCGAAAAGGCTTACAATGAACCATATCGGTTTAATTGTGTGAGAGAAATTAATCAGTTTCTTAGTTACAACTCCGCTTTCTTTGACACTAGCAAAGGTTAAACTCCGCCCATCACGATTGGAAACACCGCCTTTTTAATTACTCTCAACTATACATTTTCGATCATGCTTCTTCTGAGATGCAACATTTTTAATTATTCAAGAGTTGAATGAACCAAAATAACTTTACAATAATAGTCTACATTTTAAAGTGGTATTTTATTGATATAAAGCTTAAGTTAAATTCCTTAAAATTAAACTGGTGGTGAAAATTCGGAAATAATTAAAAATATTGCGATTTGTAACTATACAAGAAGTTTCAGTACATGTTTTACATGGACAATTATTGTATGTATATGTGCATCATAATTTATGATAGGAAATAATAATAACAAATAGCATAATAATTTTATTAATTATAAATTTAAAAAAGACACTAAATTTTAAATTAATTCATACAAACTTTGTAATTTACAATTTGAGTACACCACAGTCTGTGACTTACAAAATACTGTGCCAAAAAGTGTTGAAAATAAAAGAAAAATGACAAATAAGGAATTACATTCCACGTACTTTATGACATATGTGAAGCATAGTCTTCTGGCCTGCGCTGCACAGTTCAATGTCGGAAGCCAGACGAACGGACATTATTATAATAGGTGTTCGAAGTTGCGCCCATTAACAGAATCGCACAGCCGAAAGCGACGTCGTAAAGATTGGCGAACACGCCGAAAAACTCCGACGGAGTTGGGAATGTCTCCTGCAGCGACAACGATTCGCGCTAGTAAATCCTCCGGTGTATCCACAGGCGTTTCATACACCAGCGATTTAAGGTGTCCCCAAACAAAAAAGTCTAACGGATTGAGGTCTGGAGAGCGTGCAGGCCAAGCAACAGGTCCACTGCGTCCAATCCATTTCCCAGGATATGTTGAATTGAGGTGATTGCGAACACCTATGAAAAAATGTGCCGGTGCGCCATCGTGCATAAACCACATATTGTGGCGCAATGTTGCTGGCACATTTTGCAGTAACTGCGGTAAGATATCCCGTAGGAAAACCATGTACGTACTGCCATTGAGTACATCTGGGAGTAAATATGGTCCTATGAGATAATCGCCGAGGACACCTGCCCATATGTTCACACTGAACTTTTGTTGTGCGTTCGACGGGAAAACAGTGTGCGGATTTGTATATGACCATGTGTGCATATTGTGCGTGTTTACCACGCCCTCTCTCGTAAATGTTGCTTCATCAGTAAATAAAATATTTTCCAGAAATTGTGGATTATTTTCTGTTACATTAAGCAACCAGCGTACGAATTCTGTCCGCTGAGCACAATCTGTTACTGATAATAGTTGTACCCGCTGCACATGAAAGGGGTGCATGTTTTCTGCACGCAGAACACGCCACACACTTTGGTGAGAAACACCGACTTCAGACGCAGCAGCTCGTGTACTCGTGGAGGGGTTATCTTTAAAAATATTCAGTACATCTTCTTCCATTGCAGGTGTTCGTACATGTCGAGGTTTCCCTGCATCAATGCTTGCTGTATTAAACGATCCAGTCTCCCGTAATCGTCTATCGATTTTTATGAAGAGTTTCGAACTTGGGCAACGTCTCCTTGGAAATTGCTCACGGTACATGCGCTGTGCTAGACATGCATTTCCATGAGCTTGCCCGTACATCAGATGCATGTCCGCATATTCTTCGTTAGAGTATTCCGGCATAATTATTATACATCAAATTACTACAATCCCACTTACAACAGCCTCCCTTTAACATAACGCCCACTGATGACTGCTGTTTTATTACACTTTTCTTTCTATACACACAGAAAATTTGCATAAAAAGTACTTCTTCTTCATCATCCTGAAAGTTCATGGAGGAAACGCAGCAGTCACGGAGTTTGCTTTAAGACAAGGCGAGAGCTGCACAATATGTCATTCACTTGACCAGACTGAATAATGAAAGGGTATTGATAGAGGTTGATCAGAAATGTATAATTGAAAGATATTAAAACGGGGTGTTTACAGTCGTCATGGGTGGAGTTTCGCTCTTTCCGAGCGTGCAACAGTACAGAGTTGTAACTAGGGAACTGCTTGATTTCTCCCATACAATTAAACTGATATGGTTTATTGTCAGCTTCTTCGAAAGCTTTTGGAATGGACCAAATTTTATAACATTTTCCTTGATGTAGGTAGAGTTGCATTTTTGGAATTAACGATTAACTATTTTGCTAAATATTTGATTTTGTATTTTTTCACTGTTGCAGAGCTTGTAACTCGCCATTAATTCTCAATATTCTAAAACAACTTATGTCATTTCGTAGGATTTTTTCTGCTCTTTCTAAATATGTGCTTCGTTTTTATGTAGCATTATCGATAGTTTAGCAATGAGGTTTTTTTTACAAATTTCCGATTTTTCATTCTATTTGCTGTAATTTGAAAATTATTGAGATCCGGCCAGGCATTATATACTGATTTATGCTCCGTGTGATCTCCTCTATTACCCCTATTAATATTGGACCCCTTTAACGGAACACCCTGTATATATAATAACTAAAGAAAAGAGGGAAAAATTAAAATTAATTGTTATAATTAAATTTATTTTATGTCCAGTAAAAATGATTACTTACGTGAAAGTCTTTTTAGCATTTAGTACTTGAACTATTTGCATTTTCTGAATTTTTTTTTTAATATATCAGTTAATTAACTTTTGTTCATTACACCGCGTTTTTTATTAGTCATCACTTTTTTTATTAGTTAAGTGATTTTCACTAATTACTTTTGTGTGAATTCTTAAGTTTTTTATTTATTTATTTATTTATTTTAGAAAAAAAATATTTACAATAACCATTGCTTATTTTAGTTCAAAAACACAGAAGTAAGACACACATGAACTATACTTCATTATAACATTATTTTTGTTTTTGGCAGCGGGTGATAATAAAAGTCAATCATTATTTTGTAATTACTTATTACTTACCCATCATACGTAGTATAGGATAAGTCTTGTAATCGTTTTTTATTTTACCCATTATACGTAGTATAGAGTAAGTCTTGTAATCGTTTTTTACTTACCCATCATACGTAGTATACGGTAAATCTTGTAATCGTTTTGAAAAAAAATAATTTTGACGGATTTATATGTTTCAGACACTGGAGATTCCGAAAAACATATTTTTAGAGGGAAAAAAATGCCGTCCGTCTGTCTGTGTGTGTGTCTGTAAACGCTCTATCTCCCAAACAAATTGAGATAGAGACTTGAAATTTGGTATGTACTTAGCATGTAATAATGGGGAGAAGTTTATTGAATTGCAGTAACCTCGATTATCAGGAACTATTTTTTTCGGACTCTTGAAATATTCGTTCTGATAAAAAGTATATAAAAATTTCCGAAAGTGTTCATTTTAAGGAATCAGTATAAAAGACAATAAAAAAACATAAATTTTGCATAAAGAATTAAGTTAATCGGATAATTAGTTGCCGAGGTATTTGTAATCCTATTTTCCACACTCTTCGACGTAAACAGTTAGTTAATAGGATTATCAATTTTGGAGTTATAAAAATGTTTCTTTTACGCAATTCAGTAATAGAGCATTTAAAGTTTATGGCCACGATTTTATTCGAATTGCAATGCATTTTATAAATAGTTTACACATGTTTTATTTTCATATTTTATATTAGGCATATCCGTGATGGGTAAGTATTACGGTGGCCCCTAACGACTAGTTTAAATTGTTGTAATCTTTAGATAAATGTGTTTTTGTATTCTTAGAAATATAGTTTTTAGAAATAAATAAAAGGAATACTTACCCATTCCTAAAATAATAATAATAATAATAATAATAATAATAATAATAATAATAATAATAATAATAATATAACAGATTTTATGATATCTATTTGGCTAAACACAGTTTAGAAATTGCCCGACTCGTGTATAGATTAATGACAGTCTAAGAGATTCTTTTATTTTTCACCTATGAATTTTCAACAATGTTTTTACTTTTAATCAAAAACAGTCTCTAAACTACGTATTTTATGACTCAAAACTACGTATTTTTACTTTCGGTTTAAATATTTCATATCTCTCGACGCAAATAGAAATCAAGTATTATCACTCTATGCCATTTAATATATTTTAACGAATTAGGAAAGGCATTTATATATCATTACATACATTTGGAAAGTTACATCTAATGAAATCAAAGGGAAAATAATTTAATATAATAGGTACAAGGAAAGTAATGGATTCAACTCATTTTTAATGCCTCAGTAATTGTATCTATCATATGCCGTTCCAAACAACTTTTACATGTATTTCCGTATCTATCATACATCTTTAGATACATATTGATCCACTTTAAGACTTTAAATGAAGGTAAACTATTTTTCAAAATAAAAATGAATAATAAGTACATATTTAGAAAGAATTAAGAATGACTTGTCTCTAATACGTGTGTTTCAAAATCATTTGCTTTTTTTAATATATAAAGGAGATCTTGCAATGAAAAAAAAATCACGGGTATTTTACCACGAATAGCTGCTGTAATTTTACGAGAAATGCCACTTTTCCAAGATAACCGGTCAAATCCCGTAAATTTCATGTTTTTACGGACAAAACACATTTATCTAAGTACAAAGCCTGTTTATCCAGACGCAAGACCCCCATTTTTTTTTATGGGACTTTGCCTGGAATTTCTAGTGCAGTAATTTTTACTGCAGTAATTTTTTTACAATGTAGTAGGATGATCTTAATTATGAACTTCATTTGCTGAACAGAAAAACATGAATTTTTTTCTTCTGTTAATTTTAGTCCACGTTTCAAGAAATCAAATACAAAGAATTCGTTGCGATTAAGATCTTTAATTTCTCTTATGTCTCTGTATAAAAATATGTACCTTTAAATAACTCGCTGCAACCTCGACATGTGCATGCTCCATTACATTGATATAACAATCTTGAAGGAAGAGATACCAATCTTATCCGCTTTAGATACGGTACGAAAGCGTGAAAGATTCTATCTTCGTTTATCTCCTGGAAAAACAGTGTAAGGAGATACTTCTAATTCTGAATAAAGTAGGAATGGGGATAAATTTGTGCATAGTTTTTGTGGTTGCCGCGATGTTCTTGGAGAAGGATGCTGTATTTGTCGGCGTTACACAAGATAAAGATCGGGAGAATGAAAGGATGATAAAGTATATTTGTGGATACTTGGATCTTGTAAGGGAAATATGATGACTGCGTAACGAACTTAATGTCTCATAAGTTGCTTACCATATGTCAGCAGCGAAAAATGTGTATGTCAGCATTTGCATAATTCAATGATGCTGCTGCTAATCTATTTTTGTAAGAGAAATGAGAATAACAAAAATTTCGTTTTTTCTTCCGATATTCTGGAGCAAGTTTCAGCAAATGCAAAATTATTAAAGAGAAGTTTGTATAAAAATTATAATTTTATATTTTTTATAAATTCTGTCCACTCAAGATTTTTTTTAAATGTTCAAGGTATTTATATAAGATATAATGATCAAAACTAAATCTATTGTCAATTTTAAATTTTTGAATTTTTTCTGAATTTTCTCGATTTTTTAAATGAAAATCTAAACGGTAGGATGATAAAATAGATATTTGAATGCCTGGATCTTATAAAGGAGACATGATGCCTGCTCAACGAAGTTAATGTCTCATAAGTTACTTACCACATGTCAGCAGTGAAATATTTGCCTGTCAGCATTTGCATAATCCAACCAGGCTGCTAATCTTTTTTACTACGGGGATCCACTCAACGCAGTGCCAAGTATATTGGCTACAAAATGAGTAGCTTGTGCTTAAGTTCGTCGTTTCAAAACTGCACGGTCTGGGTGGTGTTACTGAGCAAGGTTTTCAGGGTTTTCCTTATACAACCGTATGAATAACAAATATTTAATTTTTTTCTAGTAAGATTCTGGACCAAATTTCAACAAAAGCAAAATTATTGAATAGAAGTGAGTATAAAAACGGTAACTTTATGAATTCTATTTATTTTTCACAATTAAAGTGATTAAAGATGTTGATACCGGTAAGATATAATAAATAGAGTAATTGAATGGTGTAATCAGTTTTACATTTTTGAATTTCTGCCGAAATTTTTCTTTTATTTTACTTGGAACACGACTGTCTATCATGACCTAAATATTCATCCTATGAGAACTGCTATCAAAAAACAAGCCATCAAACTCTTTGATATGCAGGATATACCAAATCCTGCTCTCCAAACTATTTCCAACTACGATGAAAGGACTCGCTGGAGAAGACCCAGGGCGATCCTTTATCTTCCCGAAAATATCGACCCCGGTTAGTATGCTTTGATAGGGCATAAATACCTGGTTGTTCACTATAATTCACTCTTTATTTTGTACATTTTGTAAATAGTTTTATTACTAGTACTTTTCTTTTATTTAAAATTCTATTATTTTTCTATTATTCTAAATTGTATTTTGCAGTCTAAGTTGTAATCTAAATTTTATATGGTGTCTGAAAAGTTTTTTTTTTTAATCGATTTCCACCTTTACGCGTTTTTAGAGCTATGGTTACTGGACGTGGGCATTGGCCATGACATAAATTACTATATTCCACAGGTTTATTACCAGAGGTTTGGAATGTGTCTTCCAGGAACTCTTCCTAGAATTTCATCCAAGTCCAACCTAACAAATCTGAAACCGATCGGACGCTTGGTTTGGGAGCTGCAAGCATTGCAAAACGTCACGTATGTACATACGTACGTACGCACAGTTTCCGACCTGAAACGGATAAATTCGCTGACCTTTTTTTGTCCCAGAGGCTTCTACCATGAGATACCAATTTTCGATTTTCCAGCGATCACCATAATTCAATTTTTATGGAAGTAAAAGGTACCGCGCCCCCTTAAACATGTTGACATTGGGGAAAAAAGAACATTAAGAAAGAATGATAATTTTGTTTCTCTCAATAAATAAATATGGAAAAAATTATATAATGCCAGACTTTTACTCTCGAGAACGGAGTGAAATATTTCACTCCATTTTAGGGAGTGGAAAAATCCACTCTTTCAGGAGTGTATGTTTATAAAATTCACTTTTAAAAGAGTGAAAATACCTTTCATTCTTTCAAAGAGTCGACTTTTCACTCCTCCCGATTTTAGAGTGTACATTTTATATAAGAGCATAACTAAACAATGAATTTTATCAATTTCTATAAAAATGATAATCTAAATTTTTTATTAATATTCTGCACAGTTAAAAGTGTTTAGGAAATTGAAGATGGCGCAGGAAAGAATGTGTATTAATGTACAATAGATATAAATACTTTAAAAGTTCAGCTTTATATTTCTGAATTTATGCCTAAATCTCTGTCTCTTCTTCCTCCCTTTTTTTGCGTCAAAAATATTCTGCTTCAACAAATTTATGATTTATCCTTCTTGCTATTCTAATTCAACGACTGTTTCAGAAAATGTAACAACCATTTCGGATATTACATGTGATACACTTATTTTTTAGATATAATTTATTTATTTATTTTACTTTTACTTCAGAGAAGTCATGTATGTAATGTTTTTGTTAAAACCATTTATGTACTATGTTTGTTGCTTAAAAAACTGTATTTTTTATTTAAATGTTGTAAATAATACTTAACTGAAACTTATAATAAAAATGACAATTCTTACGCAGAAAATACATAAGAATATGTGTTAGGCTGCTTCGGTGCTAATAGAAACCCCTAATAGAGACAAAAGCATACTTTTTTCTCGATTTTAATAAAATAAGGCAACAAAACATTTTGTATTCAGACGCACATTTGCCCTCTTCCCACGCTTGTATCAGCATTCAATGAGCCTAAAATAGATTCTTTGTGAGTAATTTAGGGCCTCCGAAATTTTTTTGTATCCATACCCGTTTAAAGAGAAGACGGTTCTGTATTTCATACAGTACAGTTTTGAGTCAAGTGAAAATTCCAAAATACCGAATGAATATTTTTTGACGATTGAGTACCACAATATGAAAACTGTAAAATAAAATAAAAATAATAGTCTTCACACCAAATAATCCTTATTATCTGGCTGAATTTTTTTTAAAGATTTTAGAAATAAGTAATTTTATTTTAAATGTTCCTTATAATATTTGGATTTATTGAATTTTAGATTTCGATAATATACCTCTAAAATTTCCATTCCAGCGTAATATTGAACAAGTCCCCCACCTTTGAGACATTTTGGTATACAGTATAATTTCCAGTTAAGTGAAGATTCAATAACACCGAATAAATATTTTTTGACGAGTAAGTGCCAAACTAGGAAAATTGAAAATTGAAATAAAATAAAACAAAAAAATGCACACCAAATAATTCTTATCCGGGTAAATTTTTTTAGATTTTTGAAATAAGTAACTTTTTTTTTCCTTTTTTAAATGTGAGTTATAATATTTGCATTTATTGAATTTTACATTGAGATAATACACCTTTAAAATTTCCATTCCAGTGTAATATTGAACAAGTCCCCCACCTTAGAAATATTCTGGCATGCAGTACAATTTCGAGACAAGTGAAGATTCCAAAAGACCGACATCGGTTCCTCTCACTTAAACTCGGAAACTCAAAGAAAAGAAGAGCACGGATGCATCATTTGCCAGAACTCTGATAATGATCTGTCCGCTTTTTTAAAAAAGATGCTAGCGATAGCACACAGAAGGAGAAGAAAAAATTAGGATGGCTGAAAGACGGAGTCAACAGTTTGTGAGATGAAGAAAAAAAAATTCCATCCCCGAGTTCCATTCAGAAAGATTTTTTCTTCTTCTTGTCTTTTCTTATTCGGGGGCAGGAAATAGCGGTACGGTCTGTTTGTAGATGAATTACCCCTTGTTGTAAACGTTATTGAAATTGCTCGTGACTGAGTGTGATTTAATTTGAAAGAAGATCCGTGTTTATAAACATAGAACAATGAAGAAGAACATTTACCAACTGAATTAATGAATTACGAAGGAATAAGACAAATGAATTTCCAAAAGATAGGTTTCAGTTAATGAATGGCTGCGATGAAAAAAAAAAATCCGTGTGACTGAAAGTGATGAATGAACGTACGGTTGGCACCCAAGTATTGCGATTATTTTTCTATGGTTTAATTAAAAGGTACATGGATATATAAAAAATAGTAGATACGTAGGATTTAAAATATATATACAAGGTAAGGTGTAATCCATTCTTGAGGAGGGGCGACGACTTTCTCCTTAAATAACCCCCGTGCACGATCTTCGTGTTTGAGATCCTAAATTTTTCTTAAAAGTAAAAAAAAAAATGTCTTTAAGTCTTATTGCCCCCCCCCCCCCCGCTATAAGTACTAGAAAGTTAATTTTAGGATTAAATGTAGACATTTTAGGTACCTTATTTTTATAAAGGTAAAAAGAAAAGGTTTTTCATGTCTTTAGGGACCTTACAAGTACCGGAATCGGATGTATTGCATCCACCACATCTCCTTTACCTGCATTGTTCCTGAGTTTCATTCAAAAGGATTTTGTTTCTTTTTTTTGGGGGGGGGGGGAAATAAATAGCGCACGGTCTGTTTGTGGATGAATTGCCCTTTGTTGTAAACAGCTCGTGCCTGAGTGTGATTTAAATTGAAAGAATATCCGTGTTTATAAGCATAAAACAATGAAGAAGAACATTTACCAACTGAATTAATGAATTACGAATTAATAAGACAAACGAATTTCCGAAAGATATGTTGCAGTTAATGGATGGCTGCGATGAAAAAAATAGATTCGTATGACTGAAAGTGATGAATGGACGTACGTTTGACACCTAAGTATTGCGATTATTTTTGTATTGTTTAATTAAAAGGTACATGGATACATAAAAAACAACAATAGATAGGTATAATTTAAAGTATATATACTAGGTAAGGTGTAATCTACTCCCATGCAGGGACGGCCTCGACACGATACCTCGTGTAAGAAAAATGTTCGAGGTCATAAAATTTTCTCAAAAGCAAAAAAGTCTTCAAGTCTCATTGGGCCCCTCCTATAAGCACTAGAGGGTTAATTTTGGGCCCGAATGCAGACTTTGGGGAGTTTGCTCTTTTGGGGATCCTTTTTTTTTTTTTTTTTTTTTTCCAAAAGGCCGGGATCGGTTGTATTGCATCCAACGCGTCTCCTTGACCGGCATCGTTCCGAGTGTTCCATTTGGGAGGATTTTGTTTCTCTTATCGTTTTTTCTTATTAGGGGGCAAGAAATAGCGGTACGGTCTGTTTGCGAATGAATTGGCCCTTGTTGTAAACGTTATTAAAATTGCTCGTGACTGAGTAATTTAATTTGAAAGAAGATCCGTCTTTATAAACATAGAACAATAAAAGAGAACATTTACCAACTGAATTAATGAATCACAAAAGAATAAGACAAATGAATTATCAAAAAGATTGCACTTAATGAATGGCTGAGATAAAAAAAAAGTTCGTGTGACTGGAAGTGATGAATGAGAGTATGTTTGACACAAGGGTATTTAGAATATTTTTTTTTGTATGTATTAATTAAAATGGATTTTTATGGATACTATACATAAAAAGCATAATACGTATAAGGTATGGTATACAAGGTAAGGGATACTCAATCCACGAGTAAAGCAGTTCTCCTTAGACTAATCCGCGTTCAAGAAAAAAAAAGAATTGGGATCCGACATGCTTTTTTTCAAAGGTGAAAAAAAAAAAAAAAAAAAAAAAAAGAAAACTTGGAGTCTTATTGGGGAACGTCTATAAGCGTGAGAGGTTTAAATGCAGGCCGAGTCGCAAATATTTTCGTAATTTACAAATTGAAAAAAAAATGAAAAGTCTGGTTGGGAGTCCGTGTAAGCCAGGGACTCGGGCGCATTAAATCCACCACACATCTTTTATGGCCGGCTGTGTCCCCGTGTCCCATTCATAGGCATTTTTTAATTCTTGGGCAGATAATAGCAGTACTGTTTGTTTGTAAAAGAATAATCCCTTGTTGTTATCAGTATTGAAATGGTACGTGACTGAGTGGATTCAATTTGAAAGAAATCCGAGTTTATAAACAATGAAGAAGATGTGCACCTACTTGAACGAATGAATTACAAAGAGATTATTACAATGAGACAAATTAATTTAGACAAGATAGTTTTCAGTTAGTGAATATTCAAGATTTAAAAAAAATCGTGGGACTGAAACTGATGAATGAGCGTACGTTTGACTCTAATGCAAGTTTTAAACAAGAAGTAAGGGTTGCTGAAGTTTTAGTTTTAGTATTCAAAAATTAATTTTACACTTATTACTCTTTTTTACAGGTAACTCAATGATTATTAATTCGTAATACAATATTATTTTTATGTTTGTTTTTGTTTCAAAACATTAACCGAAACAAGGAAGAACCATTCTCAAATCGTGTTGTCCAATACTGGGAAAGCATTGCCGGAAGATATAAAGCTACGACCGTTAATCATTTTCACAATGAACAAAAACGAAATTGTATTACAAAATAATAATTTTTCAATTATCTATAAAAGAGAGTAATAAGTATTAGATATAATTAATTTGCTAATAGTAAAAATTAAAACTTAAATCACTTGAATTCTTGTTCACACGCTTTGATACCCAGGTTTTTCACTGATTTTTCGGGTATTTTAGAGCAAATTTATTTTATTTTATTTTATTTATTTATTTTTAAAGTCTAATTGCCAGTTCGTTTTCTTTTCAATATACATTCAATCTATAATCTTATTAATATACATTAATTTGAAATTTTTAGCAGCTGCAGAGGTTTAAATAGAAATTTTTTTCTTGAAGAGATTCTCTACTTTGCGAATGATTTCTGTTGTAGATTTAGATAGTGTACGATCCTCAGGGTAGGGCTTTTTTCATTTTGCTGTTTTATTTTTTCATATCTCTTAAATATTCGATAAATAACTACTTTTCTTTTTCCTTCATTTTAAAAGTGTTAATGGTCGTTGTTTTATCTCTTCCGGCAATGTTCAACCAGAATTGGACAACATGTTTTGCAAATACTTCATTCTCGTTTCGACTGGCGTTTTACAAAAAAAGAGCAAACACAAGAACAATGTCGTATTACGAAATAGAAATAGCGATTAACTTTTTATGCTTAAATTAAAAAAAAAAAATGGGTGGATAAAAAAGTTGTTTTTACGTGAAATCGAATTTTGATTAGACAAAAAAAGCAAATTAATTACTATATAATATCATAAGAAAAAAGCAAACAAATAAAAGCAGCGTGCATCGAAACACGTACACAAAACTGAGTATTTGAAATTCTGTGCAACACGAAAGAAAAGCCGATAACTTTTTCGGTGTCCTTTTTTTTTTTTTTTTTTTTTTTTTTTTTTTTCAGTAACTTTCGAAGAGTTTAGAGTAATGAAAAATATTTTCCTTGAAACAATGAAAATAATTTTAACCAGTTTTATGAAATTATACAGTCAATTAATTCAATTTGTGTACCAATTTTCTTGATAATGAACTACATATTTCAGATCGACAATTATTGATATAAATTATAGTATATTTTAAAGTATGGTTTTTTTTATATAGTGTTCACTTATATCTTTTAAAACATAAATTAAACATTAATGCATTTAAGATTTATGCATAAAAACATTTATGTATTTTATTTATTAAATATTAGTTTGAATTTTTTTTTTCTTGAAAAAAAAAAGTTTTATTTGCTTTGATTTTTAATCATAGAATAACCCTATTTTTATTGCTGTAAAAATCATTAGTTAAGTAGTATGCATGTTTTAATCTGAAGTTAAGCTAACAATTTAGCAAATAAATGGCACACATAATATCCAGTTTTATGTATAAAGTAACTTGCTGCAATTTTATATAAACAAAACATATAACTTTTGATAAATTTTGATTTGACTGTAACTGGTAAACTTTTCATAAAATGTGAAAAGTCTATGCATAAATTATTAATATGATATTTACTGAATCTTTTTTAGATTTCGAGTATTGAAAATAAAACAAAAACTATTCGTGAAGTACAATTGAAAAATACCCTGATATTCTATAGTTTTGTATATATTAAAGCACGTTTACATAATAACTGCCACCAGTTTCAATGGAATATAATTATTTTAGAAACAGAATGTATTGAAGCACGAAGAGTTCCAGGCACAGTTGAATTGTGCGAGATGGAATTAATTTGATGAATTCCTGAATTCACAGAAATTTTAATTGAAATGAATATGTTTGCAAGTGCATTCAAGAGGTAATGTTTTGAAGCATGTAAGATAATGCATAGTAAGTTAGTAATGTAATGAAGGCTAATACATAATTCTATCATGACTAGTTCAAAATTTATTAAAATAACGTAATTAGGATTATATCATGAATACTAGATCATTTCGAAATTAGCACTGAGTAATAATTATTTAATGAAATAGTTTATTGCGGAAATATTGATTTGATTAGAAAGCTAACTGATATAAAAAAGGGGGATCTTACGGGGTTCAATTAAGAGATTAACATGTCAAATATTTTATTTTTTGAGTAATGGAGTTTTAATTATGAAATTCTCTAGAGATTTTGAAAATAAGTTTTTACCGATTAAAAATTAATTTGGTTTTGTACATAAAGAGCACATTACTCTTTTTTAGGCTTCGTTTTAAATTTAATTCATTGAAAATGTTTTTACTGAAATCTTATTAAATATACTGAATATATATATATTTATTAATTAAAGATTCTTTTTCCAGCTTTTTGGGGTTAAAGGTATTCGCTAAATAACTTAATTCAAAACACTTTTAAATTTTTTACAGTAAATATGATCTAAAATATAGAGGGGAAAACAGTTAATAGTATCGCTTTTTTACTAATCCGAAATGTTAAATGTTTTTTAATTATTCGCAGGAGAAATTTACTAAACATTTTATATTAAAATATTTAAAAAAAAATATATATATTTTATTGCATCTATTAAGCATTTTAACTTAATATGTTATTGCGCAGTTGTTTTTTATTTTAAATTATTTTTTTTAATTTGAAAATGTTTCACTTAATTCTTCCCTTATTTATTATTTTAAATTGTTTTTGTGATTATGCATCCCATTTTGAAATCAAGATGTTTTGTTGAAATTTCGTATTGCAGAATATAAAATGTTTCTCCATAAATATACTAATGTTTTGCAGTGGTTTTAATCAATAGTTTATTTTATTATAAAACATACTTTTTTTAAAAGTTTGAGGATTATATAGATTTAAAATTTAGATTTTAAAATAATCTTTTTTTCTTTAATGCATATTTTTTAAAATGTCCATTGTGTTTTCATATTTTCTTAACAGACTCTTTGAAGAATGATATTTTTCTTTAGTTCGAGACGTACCGATATAATATTTCAACGCATATAGAACAATCTCTTTAATACAATTAATTCGTGTAAGTAATAACTGTTAAAACAACCTCCTCCTTAAAGAAAATAAAATTTAGTACGATATGTATATATTTTAAATGCAATGTCATATATGTAACAAACAGCTCTTTTTTGCCAGTCTTTAACATAAAAAAATATTGTTATCGATATACCATTTTAAACCTTTTCCAATATATAATAATTTTTCACGTTGAATAACATATCTATTTGTTATTAAGATAAAATAACAACGATTTTCTTTTAATATAATAATTTTTTTAAGAGAAATAAATTGTATCATTTAGTATTTTTTTTCTATTTCAAATGAATTGATTTTAATGACTTACCTAATTTAATTTAAATGAATAAAAACTCTTTTTAATTGATCTAATGAATAAATTTTATCCATTAATACCTATCAGTCTGAATACATACCTTCGACGTTGCATGAAAAATGCTAAAGAAATAGCTTGAATCATTAATTTAATGTAACAAAATAAATGTTTCCATTGAAATTCGCTAGTTTTAAAATTATTTTTAAGTTTTTGGTGCAAGTATAGAGAGTGACTCGAAAAAGATTGGATTTACATTAAGAGGTGTTAGGCACACATACAAGATACAACTTTTATGTACACATAT
Organism: Maratus michaelseni; assembly: GCA_963931845.1. Lineage (NCBI taxonomy): Eukaryota > Metazoa > Arthropoda > Arachnida > Araneae > Salticidae > Maratus > Maratus michaelseni. Next base: position 207,664,102 of record OZ007588.1, read on the forward strand.
TTAATCCAAAATACAGAGTATCTCACTCCATCCGGAACCTGGATTTACGTTCATAATTTTAACAATAATAAAGATAGTGTTATGAAACTTTCAACAGGATAATTTTGATTTCAATGAAATGGGATGACATCACGGGGAGTGATGGAAAAGCACTGTGATACAATCAGTGACATTGCATAAATTGTCAGCTACATTCTGAAGTATGGTATTATATCGAACTCAAAGTTGTTTAAACGTGGGAGGTGGTCATTTCATGAAATTTTCATTGTTACATATTTCAAACAAAGTTAAGTAAGTCTCCGTGCAGATCACATTTCCAAGTTCTGTGACGAGAATTCATAAAGTATTTCTCTGGGCTTTCTTTTCCAAATACTATGTGCTCAGTTGTGACCTTTTTTTTTATTACTATTGAAAAGTTTGTAAGCAAAGCGCAACAATCAACAAAATAAATTCTTCCAAGAGCAAGTGATAAACATGTCAAGGACTATCCTATGCTATTTCTCCCATTCTATTGCAGTGCAACAAAGATTCCCCATATCAAAGATGCCGAAAAAGAGCCATCGTCGCGGAATATAATCTGAATTGACCTTAAGACTGCGTTCAGATAACACTCGCTTAAAAGGTCATAACTTATTTCCATGGGATCTCTTTTCGAAAGGATCTGTGGTCATCAACAAAAGAAATGCGCGATGATAAACATGTTAACGATGTTTTCTGCTGAACTACGACCTATAGACAAGCTAGCGAGGCAGAAAACATCAAAGAGAGCAACTGACCACATGAGAAGTTTAGACGAGCGAAACCATAGTCTGTAGTGTTTTACATTTTCCGATAAAATATCTTTATTATTGTTAAAGTTATGGACCCGTGTTCGGTTTGGAGAGAGAAATCTTATCTATTTGATTTAATAAGTGGATTGTGATCCTGATTTACTACACAAGAATTGTTTCTTGTAGTGTGTCTTACCTGTTTTTAAAATTTGTGTAATCTTTTTTTTTTAAATTATTAGTATTATTAGAAGAAACAAATAATTTATTGTCAAACTGCCATATTTCTTAAATTTCTCTGGTAATAAATAAAAGCTTCTCTTTATTATTCAGACAGTTCTCGGAGAAAGAGATCCATCTAAAGAAGATAACACTTTACTCCAAATCATATCTCCGGACACCGATGACGGCAAAATAATTATAGAGCAACGTATTTCATAGAAATGTCTCTAAATAAACATAGTAAATTTCATAAGTGCATCATTTCAAAACCTCGCAATTTAAATATTTCATTAGACGCCCCACCTTCTTACCCCACTGCTTCACATATTTCAAGAACTCATCGGTATATGCAAATAGAAAATTCCGCAATTATGTCTTCTTAGATTATTAAATGGAACTACGGGAATCTTACATTCCGGGAGTAATTCCTATACATTACACTGTCGAAAATATTCATCCGAAGTGATGCAATAGCTATTCTCCGTAAAATCCCTGTAAATTCACAATTTGAAGATAGAGTTCATCTTATTAACAGAAGCAAGTTACACTATCATGTTTGAAATTGTCAGAAACACACCAGGCGGAAGTGTTCCATTTTAATTTCTCGGGATGAAGGGGATAGGAATAACACAGCCTGGACATGAATATGATATTTGATGAATAGCTCATTAATATGTCAGTAATGAGAGACGACACGCTTTCATGGGCAATGGCGCCATCGAATGGGTATTTATTGGGTTGTAATATTAGATGGACCTGCATTACTATATGAGCTAAAGCCGTTGAACAGAATAGCGACATGTCATCGGAGATGAGTTGAATGTCGAACATGCAATGCTTATTAAAGCGGCATTTCTGATTTGGAATTCAAAATTTGTGTTTACTTGAGCTTATTGATGAGTGAAATAGAAAATATAGAAATTGCTATGTTGATTATCAAGCTTTCTCTGGACGTGGTGTGAAATTTCTCTGAAAACTAAATAAATGAAAATCATCATTTTATGGATAGATATGAAACATTTTGCAGATGTACATCAGAAGCGTAAATCTGGGAAACGAAAATAACGTAGAAAAATTGTATATGCTTATGTTCTAAAAAATTCGGGAATAATATTACATATACATTTACATTAAAATGTATAGTTAATTCACTGAATTAATATTGTTTTGGTGTGGAAATAAATATATCTCAAATTTATTTAAGAAGTGTAATTATATATGGGCTGATAGTATGCGAAAAAGTAATTTTCTATTACATTATCTTTATATACTGTTAATACCGGTTGTCCAAAAATGAAGGTCCTATTTAAAAATTTATATTATTTAAATTATGTTTTTTTGAAGTGAAAACTTCTTTAGGCGCGTTGGGCATTATTTGAGATGGGAAAAAAACCATTGAATTCGCGACACTGTTACCGTTACTGTTACCGACACCTCTGTATATTTGGCGACGATTCTGCAATAGCTGGGGCCTTTTTTGAGATGGGAAAAAACCATTGAACTCGCGACACTGTTACCGACACCTCTGTATATTTGGCGACGATTCTGCAATAGCTGGTTCAGGTAAGCAACCAGATTTGCTTAAATTAATATCTCACTTTGACAGCAAAAGTGATATTAGTCTCTATTTAGCATTATTTGAAAGACAAATTACTCGAATGAATATAATAAAAGAAAATTGGGTCACACATTTGTTAAGTTTAATTCCGTTAGAAATCGCCAATATTATAGCTAGAGAACCAGAAACATTGGCGAACAATTACGATTACGTAAAAGATTTACTTCTTAAACGCTTCAAAATGACGCCAGAAGAATTTAGGCAGAAATAAATGTCACATAAAAAGAATCTTCAGCCACTTGGCGTGATTTAGCATTTGAATTAATAAATTATTTGAAAGAATGGATTAGCGGTCTTAAAGTACCTAATTTTGAATCCTTAAAAGAATTAATAGTAGTAGATCAAATTAAGAAAAGGTTACCTATAGAAATGAAAGCACATTTTATTGATGATCTTCCAAAAATTCAAAATGTAGACGTATTAGTAAGTAAACAAGACGATTATGATGCGGCGAGACGTAATGTTAAAACCATGAATAGAATTTCACATCACTTTGAAGATAGAAAACCCGAAGTAAGTAAAAATGAAAATTCACAATCTTTCTTTCATACCTAATACCAAAACAAAAGAAATAAATCTCAAATTAGGTGTTTTAGATATAACTCTCAATGCCACATAGCGTCTCAGTGTAATAATAGCAATAACGGTCAAACTAATGAATTCAGTCAAGACTCTACGGAAAACTATCAAAATTATAATCGCCAAAATCACAATTCTAATGCCGATGTTCAGGAAAAAGCTAACATTGCTACAATTCGAATTAGAAATAAGTCTAAACCTAATGGAATGGGTAAAATAATTAATATCAAAGGCAAAGAAGCAAATCTATTGTTTGATACAGACAGCTATATTTCTTTATTCAGTTACGAATGTTATGTCAATATTGGGTCGCCAAATTTGTCTTCTGTTGATATCTTATTAACTGACATTGGCGGAGAAACTATAAATCTAATTGGATAATTAGTGTATGAAATACGTGTTGATGGGTTTCTTATATCAACGAAATTTTATGTTTCAAAATCTCTCGCATACGATATTGTAATAGGGCAAGACGTGATCAGCAAACTAAAGTTGGCGATAGATGAAGAGGGAATTAAAAGTGTTGGCGAGCGCAATACTTTTTAAGTAGGTTGCCTTAAAGTTGTAAATAATTCCTATAAAAAATTAAATTATGTTGCCAATTCATACAATGAAGCGAAAGTATCTAAAGGAAATAGTTCACGTGCAGAAAACGAAATGATTGGTATTATGAATAAAAATAATTCAGAAAATAATTTCAAAATAAATTTAGCACGCGCGGTGAAAACAGATAAAAGTGACTCAACTCGCGAGACCAAATCAAAAGATGAAAATTAAATAACAAAACACGGAAAATATTATAATTTAACGAGTACGATAAAAGAAATAGACGGAAGTAATATAAAAAGAAAAAATGAAAATAATGAAATATTTCACGAAAGTTTTAAGAAACGTGGTTACTGATACTTAAATGAAGTGAAATCATTTTATAGAAAAGAAAAGTTTGTTGATAGAAATTATAGATACCGCAAACAATACGCGCACTATGAAGATAGAAAAAAGCATAATGTTCACGAATACCATAAACAAGACAGGCAGCAAAGAAGTTATGATTTTTGGAGTGATAGGAAACGGGAACCCTATTTTGCAGATAAATGTTATTACAAAAGATATGAAACTACATCTCATGGAAGAAATGATGAATGTATTGAGAGTTGTTTAAATTGTGGATGAAAATTCATAAGTTTCATTGGTATTCATTTCAAAGAATACCAATTAATTAAATTTCATATTTCATGCATTTGTAAATTTACGTTTTAAGCAATATATTGCAATTTTTTGTATGTAAAATAATATGCATTATTTTTCATGTACAATAGCGCATTAAATGAAAATTGTAATATAATTTTTGTAGTAGTAGTTTATAATAATGAATAAAAAAAAACTTCATTTAAAAGTATTTCCTGCACAATAAAACGTTTCCTGACGATTCAAAAAATACACACGTAATTGTTCAAGTTTTCACTTCTGTCGGCACTCCCGAAGTGCCATTTTTTTTAATGTATTATTTAAATATTATTCTGTGATTGAAAATTTACTGTTTTCTTAAGCACAGTACAGCAAATCGCGAATTTATATTGTTTCTCATTTTTTTTCTTAAATTTATTTCTCATACAGGCCTTTCATTTTTGCCGCACCAGATAAGTATTTTTTCATTGCCTAAAATAGTTTTTATCCACATGATTAACATGTATTTAAAAATAATAATATGTGAACACTAAAATACTATATATGTAAAATAAATTCACATTTTCTAAACTAACCTGTAAAAAACCCCAAATACTTTATCTCCGTGACATACTGTTAATCTATTAAAAATAAAAATTCCATTAAACAAAAGTGCATTCTTGTTTAATATACCTATTTATTAAGACGATTAAAAGAATTTTTAGTAAAGAAAATAGTTGCTTAAGCTACAGATATCAAATTTAATTTAGTAACATTTGAATTACATTAATAAAGACAAAAAAAAAATTAAGGTTATATTTCTGTCAGATTCCGGTAATTTTTAATATGTGAACTTTTAGAATGAATCCATTTAAAAATACTTTGAATAGTTTAACAGTTTTAGCTGATTCACTTTGTTACTTCTGATGTATCAAACAGCGAGTTTTCGACACCAGGAAATGTTAACGTACCACTTGCATACGGATTGTGCTAGTTTAGGAGAGAATGGAGAGTGAATGTGTGATTAAATTAGAAAGCCAGTGAAACAGAAAATGGATGTACAATTGATCGGCTGGACCTGAATTTCAAAATTGTTCGTGTATGTGATGTAATCAGTAAAGCTTTGTCCTAAAGCGATTTTGAAATATTGTAAACGACTATTCTATGATTTGGAATTTCTTTCTTGGTAAATAATTACATGAAAAATGTGTCATAGTTATAATTATATAGAACAAATTGAACTAAATAACTTTTCTTACCAATGGTTCTCTTTGTAAAATATATATACATTTGAGTAATTTCATTCAAAAAGTGCTTAAAAAAATAATCGAGAGAAAAAAGATCAAAATTTGACTAAAATTAAACATGTTCTGCAAATGTTCGAAATTTTCTGGAATAAAAAAATCTTTATTGCACTTAACTATGTGCTATGTCTAATTCTGGATGTCATCGAATATTTAATTTACTCAAGGAAATTGTCGGGAATTTTGCATTTTTCCTAGATAGCTACTGAAGACTAAAATGTTAGTCTAAAAGTCTACCCGTTAGTCTACCCTTTAAGCTGAGAAAATGCCCGGCAGGTAGGGGCCTGGTCAGCGGTCTAAAAAAAAGACAAAAAATGAATATTCTTGAATGGGGGTTGTGTTAGTTTAAGAGCGGATAGAGGAGTAAATGATAGATTAAATTAGAAAGCTATTGAAGTAGAAAACCGAAGTACAATTGATAGGCTAGAAGCTATTTACTAAATTGTTCGCGTATGTGATGTGATAAGAAAACGTGTGTCCCAAAGCGATTGTGAAATAAGTAGTAACAATTTCATGATCCGGATTTTTTTTCGAAAATTTATTTTAAAAATAGTAGACAGATTGTGTATGTTTCCATACATGCAACACTCTAATAATATCATCTTCCTTTAAGCAGGAAGGTAAGCATGAGTACATGAGTGTCATCTTTGGAACACAGATCAATAAAGAATTAGACAATTTTCTTTTAACCAAGGACATACGTATGGATATCCCCTTCACAAGACAGCGGTATAAATAAATTCATTTTTCTTTGATCACGGAGGTAAGCATGGATGTCGTCTTCTCATTACCAGTGGCATAAAAAATTAAATCCTTAAGGGTGTGGGTCACTGAGATATCTAATACCCCTCGCTAATGTTAAATCTATGGGTGTAAATGCATTCGTATTTTTAAAATATCTCTTCAGTGAATTAATATATTAAATTTCGTTTTTTTATGTACTCTTCTTAAATGATGTCTCATTTTGTTTTGGTTGACAAAATATTTGTAAACTATAGATCTAATTTCATATTTTATATGTTAATACCTTAGCGAAGCTGGCGTGCTGTGAGTAAGATTTTAACATTTCCAAATAAAATTGAGAAATATAATTTATATAATAAATTAGAAATATTTTGGCAACTAAAAAAGAAAAAGGATACATCCTTTAAGAAGAGAACACGGAAAAAAGGAAGTTAAAAATATTGATTTTCTGAAGAGATATTTTAAAACATGATTGCATTCCACGCTCATAGGTTTAACATTAGTGAGACGAATTTTAGATCACACTGACCAAGAGAAAAAGAAAGAAAGAAAAAACTGGAACGAAACTACGAGAGTCGTCTTTGGAATTCTGAATAGGATGTTAAAAGCAGTCAATAGTTCTTATATCGGTCTCAATAAAAACAATTTTATTATTATTATTATTATTATTTTATATATATTTCTTAAATATTAGAGTTTTAAAAGGTGATCAAATTTGCTTGAAATTTTCAAAAGTTGACTGAAGTGTCCGATTTACCCGTACAGGCGCCTATGGACGTTAAATAATAACACAAAAGGGGAATAATCATCATTACCAAAAATATAAGTTACAAAACAATCGGGTGTAAATATTGTTAAACATTTTACTCATTTAAAAACATGACTCAATACGTTACAAAATATATAATATGCCATCTTCATTTTCCCTGGACACAAGTATAAACACTGAAAGCGATTTTTCTTTTTAATCTAAGTTACATTTAAGTTTGATTGTTCGAAGTGAACATCAACTCTTTAAAAATAATCATCACTCATAAATATCCTCCAAATCTACAAAGCTCTGACAGAATCATTAATAAAAGAAGAAGTAAAACTAACTCCCGGAGGAACTAATGACAGAACTATGGAGAAAAATAATCAACAAAATGGGTAGAACATTAACTTTTACAGTTTTCCTATAAAGCACTGCACACACAGACATCAATAAAGAGAACTGAAAAGTCACGGTTTGTGGACACTGAATCTTTAAAAGATATTTCACGGGATTTTTGCCAAGAAATAACTCATATGTTTTTTGGAGTAGAGAAACACAGGAGTCATGTAGGCGTGAGGCATTGTTAGGTGTGGAGAGGGGTATTTAGTACGCTTTAACAAACTATTTGTAATTTCTGAAATTTTCATTAGAATCAATTGATCCAGTTACAAAATTAATAATTAATGAACACAATCAAAACTGATTTTTTTTTGCATCAATTTTGTTTAAGCTGTGAAGAATCACTTAAATGTTTAAAGTTAGCCAAAGTTTTCAAGCTTGTTAATTTAAACAATATTAAATCCACCTGTGCAAAACTTTAAAGAAATATTTTAAAAAAATTGAATTTTGTTTTTGAGGAATTAAATATATTTAATTTTTATTAATTTCTATCATAAATAGATGCATATTTTTTCCAAGAATACTATAATAATTCCAAGAATGCCTTTGCGGCTAAGATAACATTTACATAATTCAGCCGCATGTTTTTAATACTTCCACAAACATTGTCTAATTAAAATGACCAATTATAAAAATAAAACTTGTCTTTTTTTCTATAATAAAAAATAGATATATCATAAAAGTTGGAAATTCAGAAACGTTTAAAAACAATAAGCAAGCGTATTTTTAAAATATTAACAGAAGAATAATTTTTTTTAATCATTTCTCATACATAGCATGACCGACAACTGCTACTGTTTTCAGTCATCAGTAATTCCTCGATGAAATCTTCCCCTTATTTATTGCAGATATTTGCAATTAAGTAATGTGAAGATTGCCACTGAGAATTAATGATTGCCAAAAATCTTAGCAGTTGGCAGCTATGACATACATCCACAATATTATTTGATAAAATTTCATGAAAATGTAGCTAGCCATTTTTGCAAAATCATGCACGCAAGCTTCAAAATAACTTTTTTGAATAAACTATTTTTTAAATTGAACATTTTGTCACGAAGTGTAAGACGATAACTGAAGTACTTTTACCATAGCATTTAATCTAACAAAAATCTTGGATGCGTTTCGTTTGAAATATCATAAATTAAATACAATTCAATATGAGTAATTTAATATAATTTTTAATTTTCTTTTGTTTCTTTTAAAGATGTCAGACCCTTTCAATTTAATTTTCTATTTTTTTAACTACTTCAAAATGACAGAGGAAAAATGTAAAGTTCTACATCGTATCCCCTTAAAATTAAGTAATTGTAATTAAAATATATATAATGGAATTTAGTTTCCAGTTAACCTTTAAAACCATCATTAGAACAGCAGTAGTTCAATCAATAAAAAATTTTATTATTAAAAAAATTGAAACATTAATATATTAAAACGCGAAAAGTTTCCCCAAATCCTTTTTTATATGTAATACACAATTAATAATTATTACTATTTAATAAAAAAACAAAAACAAGGAAGAGCATTATTAAATGCGCAATAGCCCTCATACTAATATATTTAATATTATTAATTAAAATTACGTAGGCAGCACTTTCGCACTGTACCACATCATACTTATATAGCGATATTATCATGTGGCAATTATGAATATTTGACTAACATTAATTATCTGATATCGATGATAAGTTCATAAAATATGAGAAGGCTTCTTTCTATGTAGGTGATTATGATTAAGTGGTGAAAATATTATTTCAGAGAAATGTTTTAGTGAAGTATTCAAGGAAAATTTAACGGTAAAATGAGATTCTTTCGGTAAATTATTTTAAAATTTTAGTTTTTGATGTCAATTATTTTTTTTTCTCCTGAAGTTTTGCCAGGTTTACTGTCACAGAAAACGGAACAAAGGGATTTAAAAAACAAAAACAAAGACAAGGGTTTTTAAATCGGAACATAAAGCTACAGTAAGTCCTATGAAAACGAAACCCGTATAAAACGGAATTCTGTCTTAAACACGTCAAATTCACGGTCCCTACAATTATACCTGCTGAGAAGAACACACCTTTCTAAAACGGAATCTTTCTAGAGTTATTTGAAATTTCGTCATAGCAGGTTTTTCTGTATTAAATAAACCCTATAATCAATCTTATACAGTAAAATCTGTGAAACACCCAGTTATAGTTGTACAGTTACAGTTGTGTGGTATTCCTTCCGTAAGGAATATGAGTTTTTTTACTTTTAAGATAAGATTCCGTTATAAACAAGTTCCGTTTTTCACAGGTTTTACTAAACAAATTACAATAAAACAGAATCTATAGGGACGTGGAAAAATATTTCGTCTGAGATAGTTTTCCGTCTTAGCAGGTAGATTTGAACGATATTCCTTTCGGTAGAATCATAAACAAAATCCGTTATAGACAGGTTTTAATTTCACATGTTTTACTGTATTAAGTTCCGCTCTATGCAGACTAACGAATAGCATAATACTAAAAGCTAATTAAAAGAATTTGTGCATCCTGAAAAATCGAGGCGTCAAAGTTCCGGCGCAGGATGGGTTTGGAATTCCTGAATATCGGGACGTCAAAGGCAAATCGGGACACCTGGTAACACTAGTGAAGGAGAACCCACTTCCGTTCTTTTCTTAAGTATTTTTAATTGAAATTCGTTTATATTTTATTCATTCATTTTATATTTCATATTTTTCAAAACAAATAAAAAAAATTGACAAAAAATAAAATAAAAAAGGGAATATTTGTAAAATTAATTAAAACAAAATCTATTTAATACTTGGAAATTTTTCATAAAAAAAATTCTCACGCCTTGCATTCATAATATTTCAAATTTTAATTGCTTAAAAGGCGTATAGCCAACATAGTGAAAAAGTATCCGAGCCGGGACTCGAACCCAGGTCGTCAGTATAGAGCACTGACGTTCTGCCAGCTGAACCACTTGGATCGATGCCCAGCCTGGCACTTTTCCCTATCACATATTGGCAAGACTGCAATCGCAGCGCAAGTTGGAGTATTTTTCTGTGAGCCACCAGCCCTGGGGCAAACACGAAACTAAAGAGAACCCAGCATTGATTATTGACGAAGTGCCAGGCTGGGCACTTCGTCAATAACGCGGTCGTCAATAACCCTTCGACGAATCCGGGCCATCCCGGGTTCGAGTCCCGGCTTGGATACTTTTCAATACGTTTGCTATACGCCTTTTAAGCAATTAAAATTTGAAATATTAAAAAAAAATCTATTAACATTTTGCAGTCCTTTATCGAGTTTAATTCGATATTTTGGTTTTGATCACAGTTATGAGGCATGCAAAGGGTTAAGAGCATAGGGAAAAAAAGTATGTTTATGATTTTTCGGAAATTAGCTATTTTATATCAAATGAAATAGAAATTATTAAAAAAAACCAATTAACTACCACGGAACAATCTACTTAGAACTGTCAACATTAATCTTTGTTAAAAAATGATAAAGGATTTTTTTTAAATATATTATTTAGGATAGCATTAATAAATGTTAATTAATTATTAAATATTTCCTAGAAAATTTCCATGCACTTAAAATTATGAATTGCAATTATGTTGGCGGCATTTCCGCACTGTATCATATCATACTTATATATAGTGATGGTATCATAGAGCAATTAAGGAAATTTGGCTCATTTTAATTATCTGATAATGATGGATAAGCTGATAAAATGTGAGATGTCTTTTGCGGAGGTGGTTATGATTAAATGGTAAAAAACATATTTCCGGTAAAGAATTTAGTAAAATATTTCGGGAAAGTTTAACGAATAGTTTAAGTTTTTTCAATTAAGCTGATATTAAAAAAGAAAGGGGGGGGATGTAAAAATTTAATCCATTATACAATTATATTTTGTCTGATGAAGGTGGAGGGTAGGGGAATCTCCCCGTTATTTAGTTATTTTAATTGAAACATTTCACTTTATATCCATAAAAAAATTAAGAAAAATAATCTAAAAAAACTAAAATCATGTTTTATAGAAATAAAAAATAATCATTCTAATTAAGATAGAGTATGAAAAAAAGGTGTCTAAGTTTAAAGAATTAACTATTTTACATTAAATGATATAGAATATACTAAGTCGAATAATAAATCAGTACAAAAAAAAAAAAAAAAAAAAAAAAAAAACCTACATTGAACTGCGGACAATGAGATCTCATTCAAAATTTAGAGAAAATTTTCAAAAAACATTATTATTGAGTAAATTATCAATAATTATTATTTAATTAATCAATTCTTCCCGGGACATTTCCGTATATTTAAAGTTATGAAGGCGACTTCTTTGCACAGTAGAACATCATACTTAGATAGCGTTCCCCTGATGGAGCAATTTTGGATATTTGATTAATATTCATTATCTGCTTTTAATAAGATGATAATATATGAGAAAAGTCTTATTCGGTTGTGGTTTTGATAAGATGATAAAAACATTATCCCATGGAAAAGTTTTTGAAAAACATTCAGTGTAAATTTAATGATAACTAAAAGCCCACTTTTAATTTAAAAAAAAAACTATTTTAATTACTACAGAACATTAAAAAGAAATATTTTAACATTAAATATAATCAAACAGATGTACCAATTAAAAAAAAAGCAACAACAATTTTGGATCAAATAAAACAATAAAACTAAATAATAAATCAGTGGAAGGAAAAAAATCTGCAGAATTGCAGCGATTGATCCCACTTTCGAATTATTGAGGAAAAAATTTAAGAGGGCTTTGTTATTAAGGATAATATCAGTAATTGTTAATTAATTAACAACTCCTCCATATTTCCTCCAGCGATGAACAGTTAGCCTAATTGACGTGATGAGTCAAAAAAGTTCAAAGGCATTTTCCTTCTTCACCGGAGTAAAAATACATTTTCCTAAAGAGTTACTAAAAAATAACTTACATTCTCATCTATAGGAATTTAGTGTCTAAAGACTTCAAGTTCAACAGCCTATATTTTTCAACTTTTTCATAGGTAGGGATTGCGTCACCGGAAAATCGCGCATGAGCTGAAAGGTGGAAAAGAAATAAAGGGCCCTATTCTTTCTTTTCAGCTGAGAAAATAAACTTATGTTTTTACATTGTTTTGGCATATGGCGACTGCAGAAAAAGAGTGCTTAACCAGAGATTTTTATGATTTTTCTGGTGGGTTTAAAGGCGCGCTGTTTCTATTTTTATGACTTAACATAAACATGAGCACACTGACTTGCGATTTGATAAAAGTTGGATGTCTATTTGGAATTTTCGTCAGATAATGTTTAGAGTAAGGCGAAAAAAAGAACGCAGGTGGAAAAATAATAGGTTAATGGAATCAAAGTCATCTGAAATATTTGATTTTTGAAGTACAGAAATGCATTTCACTTGCATTATTTATTGTAACTCGGTTACAAGAAAGATGAAAGTGTCAGTTCTCATTCTGTAAAAAAATGAAGAACGAAAGTAAGAAAGAAGTAAAAACGCATTGTAAAATGGGAAAAAATAGCAGAAGAAAATCCCTACTATTCTAGCATTTTTACATACGTAAAATGATTGAAAAAAAAAAGAGTTACTGCTGGTGATTTTTTTTCTGATATATATTTTACAAATTATATTGAGCATTGGTCTAAAAATATTCAAATTGAAAATAATGTATCATTATGTATTCATATATTGTCTATAAGGATTGTATAATTTTCATTATGAGTATATATACATTTTTTTTCTATATAAATGAAAGGAAAAGGAAAAACAGCGATGGAAACGTCATACAACTCTAACAAGTTTACAAACATAAAGTACAAGAAGTAGTTCAACACTGGTAGTAATTTTTTTTTCTTATCTTTGCAGAAGTAGGTTTAAAAAGAATGCTGAGCATTAGTTAAAAGTAATCAAACTGCATATATTTATCCTGTATTGAAAATAATGACAATTCTACTATAACATTTGTGTGTAATTTTTAATATAATTATATTTAATGAATGTTATGAAAGTTAGGATTTGGAATTGATTAAAAAGGATCCCAGGAGTTAATGTCATTTCTGCGATACAATAAGACGAAGATAGTAGTACTTAAAAGTAAGCACCTCTATTCATCCTGCTGTTTTTGTTGAGAATTCTCTACTTAAAATTGCATAATTTTGCAACTAAAGTACACTCTGCCCCTTAAATACACACGCTTTACATTTTGCATATCAATATTTATTTTCAGAAAGATAAAACATAACCTAATTCTGCTATTCAAAATAAAATATTTCCCACTGTGATTTATTTAAAAATTGTCGTTTAGATATTTCATAAAAATTCGAAATATCAACAAACAATATTTATTTAAGAATCGATTGTGAGGTATGTACACTAGCCGTTCATTAATATGCATTGAATTCAAATAAAAATATGATTTTCACTTTCTCTCAAATTTTATTTAAGATATAAAAAATGAGCGCATTCTTAAAGACAAACAAATATACAACATACAAGCGTTAATATTTGCATTAAAAATTGTTACTTCCGTATTCTTTGGGGTATGCTAGTGTTGTCAGTGACTACTACACCGAAAATGTTTTAGTTTATAATAACAATGGTTTTGGGTTTATCCAGCTGCAGTGTTTATACTTTTAGAGTTACACTTTTAGGTTTAAGTAAACCATAGCAGTATATATATAAAAAATATATATTTAAAACGTAGTATAATTTTACAAATTTAAATGTCGTTTTCCCGTAAGGGAACATGCTTCTCATTTTTCACAAAAAGATTTAGAAGTAGAAAATTTAAACATAGCATGAATATGCTTATGAAAAATAAAATTATTCATATTGTGATTTCTGTAAACATTTCCATGTTTGATATATTTCGATAAAAATTCCGAAATGTAAATAAAACGGCTATTTACCTATAAATCGGATTGTGAAATACATATAAAATTAACTTTCATTGAATCCAAATTGAAAAATAAAAAACTTTCACTTTCCCGCAAATATTATTTAATATATATATATATAGGGAATGCATTCTTCAAGATAAATAAATATACAACATGAAAGTGTTCATATTTGCATTAAAAATAGTCACTTTTGTATTGTTTGTGGCATGCCAGTATCCCTCTTGCCCTTGCTAATTAGTTTCTAATCCTATTATTTCAGCTCAGTGCACGCAATCCTTATTTACAATTGATCATCAAAGAACTCATTTTAAAGGTACCTCTTCTTCATCCCTTGTTAAGATAACATAATTCTTATTTATAACGATGTTAGGGTACCTTACCGTTAATAAATCTCCCAAAATAAATTTGTGCTTCTCATTATCCATATTTTGATAGGTCTTGTTAACGTGTTAAATTTGCTTGATGTGATTATTCGTAAAATAATTGGATTTTTTTCTTACTTTTTTTTTTCTTTATCTTTAGCTGACATAATGACTTTACCGATTTATTAAACATATCTCCTAAAGATAGATGAGACAATATGATGAATTGTAAAGTACGGAAAATCGATCACAGTAATGTTCAAAATGTGTGTATCCTTTTTTTTTCATGTAGAGAATTTTGTTGTACATGGCACCAGAAATTACATACAGTATCATATTGTTTTACATATGTAATATATTGTATTAGCAAAACTTTTTATCAAATTACAGTTAATTCTTTAGGTAATATTGTGTAAAATTATAAAAAAAGGGGGAAATAAAAAGAACATGTCATGGTATTAGAAATGAAAAATATTAAAGTTTCTAATGATAAGTTTCTTATTAAAAAAAATTTTCTTAAAAAACAACAACATGAAAGTAAGCTAAAAAATGCAATACAGCATGATAATTGATCTTGAAATACTTGAGAAATTTTTAAAATACAATTAGCTGATTCAGTTAATTTTTTTTCTCTTGAAAATTCTCTTTTTTAATTTCTCGTGGTTTTATTGAAAGAATGCAATGTTAACTTTCTTTATATATGACTGAAAAAATGTAATACGCATCAAAATTGACAAAAAAAAAAAATATATAAATAAATAAATAAAAAATAAAACTAAGCTGCTGAAAATATTACAAGAATAATTGCTTTGTAACTCTTTATTTTAAGTGTTATATTTCCGTAAAGATCATTAAAAAAAAATAATTTTTCTTAAAAAAAGATTTAAATCATTAAGAATTTTAATTATTTATTTAAAAAATAGTTTTTGATGTTCTATAAAGCAAAAAAAAAAAAAAAAAAAAAAAAAGAAAAAAAAAGAAAAAAAAAAAAAGAAAAAAAAAAAAAAAAGCACTTTGATAATTTTTTAATTGACTATTTATTATTATTTTTTTACTTCTAAATAATATTAGATTAGGCGATTAATAATAAATTAAGCAGCCGTATCGGTAGTAACATTATTTACTGTGTTAAAATTGGAAAAAAATATAGAGATATAAAAAAAAATACTATTTCAATACTATTTTAACTCTGTATCTACCGGGTGTCTCAAAAAGGAGGTCTTTTTAAAATTGAACAATTTGAAAACGGTTGACGATAGAGATGCCTAGTATGTTACATCTTTATTAGAACAGCAATAATTTTTTAATCATACGATTTCAAAATTAGTTTTAAAATTTTCCAATAGGTGGGGATGTAAGCTGATAAAAAGGTGGATTCAGGGTCTTTACATTCAGGGTCACTAAAAAAACTAAATGACAATATTCGGCAGATTTGAAATCCTTGCGATTTCTTTCTGAGGGGACACATAATGACAAAGTTTATCTACAAAACCCACAAAGGTTAGCGAAACTGGAGCATTACTTCTTTAAGAGTCTACGCTAGTCACGCGAAGAAACGCTCAAGCTAATGTTAAGTCTATGGGAAGGTTCTTGGCAGATTTCTCGCTCGCATTTTAATGTTTTAATTTTTTTTTTTTTTTTTTTTTTTTTTTTTTTTTTTTTGCATTAGGATAGATGAGATCGATTTCTAACGTTGTTAGTTTTTACTTTTTTGATTTTGGTTACAGTCTTTTTTTTATATAAGCGGACAGTTTCAATTTTGGAACTGGTTGGAACCGGTTCTGAAAGTGAAAGTACACTTATATATAAAAAAAAAAAAAAAACTGGAACCAAAATCGAAAAAGTAAAAAATAACAACGCTAGAGATCGACCTTAGCTATCCTATGCAAAACACATCATTAAAAAATATTAAAATGCGAGCGAGAAATCTGCCAAGAACCTTCCCATAGACTTAATATTAGCTTGCGCGTTTTTTTTCGCATAACTGATGTAGGGTCTTAAGGCATGTGAAGACATTCCTGATGAGACATATTCACGGGTATTAGATAATTTTGTTATTTTGACATTTGGCATTTGAAGGCGATTGATTTCAGACTTATAAGATACAAAGTTTTGTTATGAGACGTCATGTTATTGCTGCAAATGGCGGATATTTTGAAAATATTGACATTTAGATTTTCAGCGTACAGCTCCACCTATAGGCAAAATTTTTAACTAATTTTGAAACTGTATGGTTAAAAACTTATTGCTGCTCTAATAAAGATGCAACAACCTGGGCGTCTGTATCGTTAACTGTTTTAAATTATGTAATTAAAAAAAGATCCTTCAGTTTGGGATACCCGGTCCTTCTTTAGCAAATAAAATTCTTTAGCAACCCAGCGATGTCCTTCATTCGAATAAGAGAGAACAAATAGTAGTAAAACAATATCGGTGATAATTCATTATTTACAAAGAAATAAAAAGAGAAAAAAAAATATTTTCAATAATCGTTTTTAGTTTGAGAAAAATCTCAATTCAATATAGTGCATTTGTTTACCGAACAATGCATAAAAATATATTACAGCAGCGGGGAGAATACACTTTCCTGTCAATGATACATCTACAATAAGCCTAAAAAAGAACAGAACAATATTTTTAAATATAAGAAAGTATTTAAATTCACATCAAATCAAAAAAGGATACCTTTTAGAAAATCTGTTTAACAGTATGGCAGATATGGCGCAATATATTAAATTTGTCTACACATTGAACATAAAACATGCTATACAGACAGGACGAGATTCGCAATCTTTTCTTTATACGTATATGGAGCCGTTATGTGATAAACAAAGATTCTTTTAAAAAACTGATTTTATTTGTCCCTTTTCAAAAATCTCCAAATCCTCTTTATTGTTAAACTTACGCAATCTCATAATAGATCTGTAAAAATAATTATTCATCAAAATTGTCTAAAAAAAGTCTCCAAGACCGTCAAATTTATTCTACTAGCTAACACGAGCTATGTTTAAATACCCTAATTGCCGTTTTAGGTAGATTTCGTACGAAATACTACCTATTACATTCTCCCCTATGTTAGAATTCCTGAAAAATTTTTGCAGATATGCGCCGATCATGACTCTTAGAACCCAAAATCACTCCCAGTTCAAAACTTTATATATATATATTGTGAAAACAGAAAAAAACACAGCTTCTTAATTATGTTACATATCTGATCCGTTTAAAGCTATTATTACTTATTCTGGTAAAAGAGCCAAAAATTTATGTATGACAGATTTTTGATATCATTAAAAATGGCCTCAAGGGGTGTGTGTGTGTGTGTGGGGGGGGGGGATAACGGTTTAAGAAGAAAAAAGATCATAACTTCGTCAATTCACAAGATATCAAATTCGCTTAAATTTATTATAAATCTTCTTAATATTAGCTACAACTTTTACATTGACAAGTTTTATTTAGGACCAACTCTTACAGAAAAAAATAAAAAATAAAATAAATCCCTGCCGGCTCCGCCTACAGGCACAGGTAGATTTGACGGTCCCAACTGCCGCATCATGGTGCCGCATCATTCTGCAATTTCCAATAAACAAGTGCCTCACGGTCTGCGTCTTCGAAATCTACGTGTGCCTGTAGGTCGAGCCGTCAGGGATTCTTTTTTTTTTTTTTTTTTTTTTTTTTGCTCCTGTCTTTAGCAATAACGATGCTAACTTTTTTTCCCTTTCCATTTGCCTGAATTTCCCATGCATAGTGATTACGTTATTTTTCTTTGCCAAAATAATTTCTACTGTATATCAGCTACTGGAACAAATATAAAAATTGCCAAGATGATGCACTCAACATATGAAATACAATTTACATAAGACGATCTTCATAACTCTTCCGTTATGCTTCGTCGTATTGAGATAAAAATGATTCACTTAAAAATCACTCAGTGTTTCGATTTTATTTCTCTCATTCTGAATGCTGATAAAGATTTTCCGAAAGTGATTGAATTTTCACCCCAAGTAAAATCTTCAAATCCTCTTTATTGTTAAATACATTCCCGCAGATTCCCGTACAAGATCTGGAAAAATAATTATTCTTCACGTTTGCTTAAAACAAGAGCCCCGAAAACCTTCATATTTATCCCATTAGCAAACATCCGCTGTGGTTAAGTGCCCTAATTGCCTTTATTTATTGCTGCTGTTTTTAGCCTTAATAAAGATTTCTATCGGCTAGCCTTTTTTTTTCTTTTTTGGCCGAGCTTCACACGCATAGTGATTACGTTATTTTTAAAGTCGTGTTAGGCTAACGAGGCGTGAGATCATGAGAAAACGTGGATTAACATGGAGTAAAGTTTATTATTGAGAAGGAGGGGGAATTAATAGAAGACTTGAAAACATGATGATAGTTTTTTTTAATATAAAATGGTAGATTTAAAGATAATGGTTGGGTATCTTATTCAAAGAAAAATTTAATTATACTTGCTTTTAGATTTTTTTTAAAAGATAAAATGTACTTGTTTTAAGCTTTGGTAATTAAAAGTATTTTTGCAAATTTTATTTTACTTGTGGATATTAAAAAGTAAAAGTTTACTAAATTACTAAAGAGAGAAAAACTGTAATGAAGCTGTAGCACAAATGACCGTTAAAATAATGATGCACAAATGCTTTCACCAGAAGCACAGGACAAATAATCGTTAAAAGATATTGCATGCTAATTAGCTTTAAAAAAGGCTAAAAAAATAATCAACGTTTGGTTTACTAGTTAATGAATATATCAGCAATTTTTTGAATTTAACAGTTTATGTGCCACTAATTTTTAGATACAAGAAAATCAGAAAAGTCTTTTGTTGTACTTTACGTGAAAAGTATAGGGTTTTTGGTCAAGGGTTTTTGTATAAGCAATCTATGTAATCTGTGCATCTTAAATAAAATTAAAAACATGCTTTTGGTGTATTTTACTTAAAATTAATTTTGCAAAAGTTCTTTTTAAGCAAAGTCTTTTCAAGGTTTTTTTTTATTTTATTTTATTTTATTTTTTTTGCCTATGCCTTCTATGTAACTTAAGCATCTCCAAAGAAACCAAAACATATTTTGCCGTACTTTCCTTGAAATTCATTTTGGAAAGGTTCTTTTCAAGTAAAATCTTTTCAAGGCTTCTTTCACCAGAGGTACGTAATAAATGATTATTATAAAGATACTGTATAGTAATTAGTTTTGAAAACTAAAAAAAAAAAAAAAAAAAACTAAAAAAAAAAAAAAAAAAAAAAAAATTGGCTTTTGTTTTTCCTAGTTAATGAATATATCAATAATTTTTTCTCTCTTGTATTTACAAACTGCGCATCTTAGATATTTTGTGCACTTGAAAAAAAACTCCCCTTACTTTACTTGAAATGAAATAAAGAAAAAATATTTCTTAATATTTTCTGTTTACATTTTAATCTAAAAATTTAATAGCAAAAGGCTTTAGTTTTAGATTAGAATAATACACAGTAATACACTTGAATAAAATGAAAACGAGATAAATGAAAAATAGGAAAGGTGGATAAAATGGAAGATTTGAAAAAGAACGTCTTTTGTGGGACATGGGATACTTTTCATCATTCTTTTTGGATATTTTCTGTGTAGTTTATTTTATCTACTGTGAATTAGAAATTTAAAAAAAAATGGAATATGTAAACTATTTTAGTGAAAAAACTTATTTTTAAAGCCAAATACTTTAGACCATTTTGAATTCATTTTACACGATGACCCAGAAAAAAATATTATATTAGAAATAACCTGTGAATGAATAATTGTTTTTTTTTTTTTTTCAGGAATAAAAAAGCAATAAGTAAAATATTGAAATGATGACAAAAAAATTAAATAAAAAATAATAAAATAAAATAAATAAATAACTATGAAATGCCACAATTGAATATAAATACAGTAAAATCTGTAGTTTTATCCATGATTCCTTTTACCAGATAGATGTGTATGGTATTTCTTAGGTTAGGACCATGGATGGTTTCCATTTAAGACAGGATTACGTTAAAACAGATTCCGTTTTTACAGGCTGTACTATAATTATTAAAAATATGATCAATGATGTAGTGTTGGGTTTGTTGAAACCTCTAAAAAATTTTAATTTCTATCGTAGTAAACATTGTCTGAATTAAAAAAGAGTTTTGTTTGTTTTAGTTTTGGGGATATTCATAATATAACGCGTATTTCAAAGTTTTCTGCTGAATTTACAGCCTTTTAACAGGTTCTTATTAAATATAAATTCACTTGCAACAGAATGAAGATACAAGTTTTTGAGATAAAAAACCTTTATTTTAATTCAGAAATTCAAGAAGACTCCGCCTCCTTAATGAAGCAAATATGTTTTCGAATTTTCATTTCTAAGTAGCATTGTAAGCCGGTCTTAATTTAAAGACAGTCTTTATTCATTGTATATATTGACTTGAAATTGCTAATAATAGAAGTTGTTCTTTGAGTTATTATTTATAATAAGCTTTATAAAGTAAAAATGTTATTAATTGTTTCCACGTAAAAAGTTTTAAGGCGAGATAATTTCCTACAAAATTCGAAATCACGATTCCGGTGTTACCTGTTGATGCTTTTGTGAAAGAACTAAAATATTTCATATAATGTTTTGTAAAAAATGCAATGTTGTAAAAAAAATACAATTTAACAGCTCAAATCTAATGTACTATTATATATATATATAAATGAAGCATTATTTAATAATTCATTTCTCCCTCCATCCTGCATTTTCCTGTAATCTTTTGTGTTGGAGAATACCTATCATTCTTGTTTCACATTTGCATTGTGTTAAATCATTTATATAAATTTTTTTATGTAATTTTCTCATCATTACTCTCAATATAAAAAACAAAATATTCTTTTTATATAACAATATTTTTCCTGCTTTCCTTTTCTTTTTTTGTTTTTCAAAACAAAAGCGCTTTGGAGCTAAAAATTAATTTCCTAAATTAAGAAAATTGCATCCTCTTAACCTTCAGATTTAATAATTGATAATATTAGCTTCTATAGAGAAAAGATAAATAGGTGAATATAAAAATACCATATTCGTAATTAATGTACCTAATTTTACTTTTTTTATATCACATTATAATGTTGCATAGTTTTTTTTTCCTTAACCACCCGATTACAGAATGTTTTTATTAATCCTCGTTTCTTGTCAAACCTTTAGGTTTCATTTAAAAATATTTGTCGACTCCCGCAGCTAAATTTCCCTTTTTTTATACATATTCATAAAGCTATCTTATTTATTCTATCAGATCAGACGAACGGTGATTGAACGTTTAAGTTTTCCTTGTTAATTACTGGGGTTATTAGCTTTATTAAAGTTTTCTATGATCGAAAGTTTTTATATTTTATTATTATACGATGTTCATTGAAATTTTGTAATAATAGTATATTCAAAAAAAAAAAAAAAAAAAAAAAAAAAAAAAACAATTTTAGCTGACGCTGTGTTTATTAAAGATTGGATGCCATATTAAATTTTATTATGAACATAATATTTATTTTCTTCAATGACCATTGATTTGAATGATTTTTTTTTTATCTAATGCTAGCAGAGATGATTTAATTTAAGTAATTAATATAAGGAGCTTGAGTCCCCCGAAGCAAAATTAATTGTTTTAAATTATTTATTAACTTCTATAAAAACCAGGCAATAATATTTTATCCGAATTACATTACCATTTATGTTACATTAGTTTGTATTTATTTAAAACTAATATGAAATTAGTTAAAACTAACCGGAAATTTCAGAAGATAAAAAAAATGATTTGTATGCGTTTAATCGTTTCAGAAAATGAGACGAAAATATTATTGTCAACTGCAAATAATGACGCATTCTGCTTTTCAGGAGAGACTTTATTGATTTTTTATAAACATTCAGAGACGGCATATTTAAATGGCGGTACATAATTAACCAGATATAGGTACTATATCGCCTCATAACTATTTTGCATCCTATAGGCAACCTGGAGCAATTACACACATCATCCTGCAAACATTTTAATGTGGATTTTTATGTGAGTTTTTTGTCACCATGAGAAATTTTGCAATATCCTAAATAAATGAAAAACTGCTGGTGCATTGTATCGCGTACATCATGGTGAACAGTTAACAGATTTCGCTGATTATGCAATCTCCAGAAGTATTGTGAAGAAATTAAAAATATTTAAAGACCAACTTTTTTATGAAAGATGACATTTCTTTTAATTATCTTGATCTAATCTTTCTTTCTGTCTTGTCTTTTTTAAATACTTTTTTCAATTTTTATAGTTTTGAGCAACCTTTACATAACTTCATCAACTAGCGTGTTGTTTAGTGGGTATGTGTCGGCATGATATTGGCACTGATGATCACAATAAATAATTCAAGACCACCTCTTTCCAAAAACATTTGATCGTTAACCCTTTAACGGATAAAGCACTTCAATTATTAAGATGTTGAAATAAATGATTGACACCAAAAATTATGAACAAATTTATTTTTATATAATAAAAAAGCGATATTTCACATATATAATAAAAGAAAAACATTTCTATTAAAATTCTGCTGTCATTGTTGAGTTTCGTAAGTTTTGTGGTTTCGTGGGGAAACCAATGAACGTTAAAGGGTTAAAGTCACTAAGTTATCAATAATGTTTAAAATTTATATGATAGCTATGACAGAGAAATTTTCAGCAAAAACTACAATGCTTGTCACTTTTTGTTACGATAACATAATCAATCTTTTATCTATTTTTTATTATTTTTTTTTAGATAACTGAAATGCCAGCTTTTAGACAATTAAAGTATGCCATTTGTTTATTTTTAATCTTACGGTGCATTTAAACTTAAGACATCTCCTGAAAGTCGTAATCAACTTATCGTACAAATTTGTCAAATTCATTATATTTGCGTTATTTTGTAATGAAAAGGCTTCTCTGAAAACGGAAGTTTAATTTGAATTTGAGATAGTTCTTGGACAATTTCCATTTAAACCTGGCATTTTGAGGCAGATATTTTTACTCTGAAAAATAAACTTTTAAAGTTTGAACTACTACAAATCCATTAGCCTCATGCTGTCTTAAATCTGTATTTTTCTGCTGGAAATGTCTACAGCAGTAGAGTTTTACTATGCTAGTTTCATATGCTTGCTATGAGTTGTAGAAGAAAAGACAGTTATATTCCATCGCGCATTAGATATCTGAAAGAAGTATAATGGTTTCTTATATATGTATCTAAAAATATTTATTTCCTCAAATATATAGACATCGAGAAACATTTAAGCAGATTGGCGGAAATAAATATAGATAGTTATATAGATTTTACTTTGTCAATGCTTTAAATATTATTGATTTTTTAAATAAAATTCTTAATTGAATATTTCAATAAAATTTTACCATAACGGAAAAAAAATGTATTTTTTTCTTTTTCTTTTATAAAAAGGACATAACGTCGTAATATTTTTTAGCAAGCGCTTAAAAAAAACATTTTTCATAATAATTCACTCAAAAAACTAATCTTTTATTCAGTAAATCATAGAAATGTTATAGCAACGAAGCTATAACTAATGTTCAAGTGCTACTTACAGTTTCAGTATCATACTTTATTCTTCTTACTTAACATTTTGCTTTTGATAATAGCAAAGTAAAAATGTATTTTCTACAATTTATGATTTTAAAAATATCCATGGCTTTACACTTTCTGATACGCCCTCAAACAACTTCTATTACAGGCTTTAACATAGTCTACATAATTACGCAGAGCAGAAATAATTATTTCTGTTTTAGTAATTCGAGATTCCCCTCATTTACCCTATAAGCTAATCTTTCCTGTGGTTAAGTACTCTTATCATCTTTATTAATTACCACGATTATTACCTTCATAAAAGTTTTCCAACGTCAACAGCGCTTTTTTTTCTTCTTCTGCGTAGAATTTTCCAGTGGAGCAACGAACTAATGTTATTTTAGGCTCTTCGTGTTAGTTTGCCGAGAAAAGGCTTATAAATCAAAGTACGTTTATTTGTAAGAGTTAATTTTATGTGGCGATAAATATCATAATTGTTATTATTACTGCTTGTCATTAATTATATGCATATGGTTTTTATTACAAAACATTACAAAATCTACATTTATTTACAATCTTTTCGCTAATGTGATGATCCTACAAAATGTTTTACTTTATTAACAGCTATCGAAGCTCCTCCAGCTTCGCTGGTCAGTTTATCCTAAACGAACTTCGAGTTAAACGAATATAGTGTTGGGAAAGAGAAAAGAGGACAAAATTTATTATGCTGCAAAACAAAACTATGTTTTAAACAAAAGTTTCTTTTGCTGCCAATTTCAAAAACAAAGAAAATATCAAAGCGTTTCCGATTAGTTTTTGCGGCGTATTTACTGGTTTTCTCAACACGTAATATTGGTTTTTCAGATGCTATCAATTCTCAGAGGTAAACATTTTTAGCTGCGTAACAGAATTTATAAATGCAAGAGTGACGCAATAATGTTACTTGTAAAATTGATGTTAGTGCTATTTATTTAGCATGTTTGTCTGTTGAACATGTTTGTTGAACATGTTTGTTGAGCATGAAAATGTTTTCTTGAAAATTGATGGCATCCAAAAACCGATATTTCGTGTTGAAAAAACTGGTTAATGCACTGTCAAAAATACTCGGAAACATTTTCTGTTTTGAAACGGGCATCAAAAGAAACATTTGATTCAGAAATACTACTTTAAATCTTAGACATATTTTTCTTTTTGAGGTTTCTGAAGATAAAGGAACGATTTTTGAAATCGTGGATAACTCGGAAGAGATTATATTATATTTTGATAAAGTTTTGTTAGATCCAAAAACATTTATCTTATATATATAATGTATATCATATATACATAAAGTCCATAAATTGATATTGTACATTATATAGCAATCAAATCTAAAATGACCCAAGGTAAAAACCGCGCTTGTGGTATGAAATACATTAATGAAATCTGCATTATAGCAATATATATATATATATATATATATATATATATGTATGCGACAGCTCAATTTAGCATTTATTTTGTGTGTTAATACTTTGTTGAAAATGGCAGTTTTCCGAACAGTAATAATATAATTCCTTCGGATAATTCATGCTTTTATTCTATTAATTTTCCGTTTACCTGGTTATCATATATGTATTTTTAACCCATTTTAAGTCAAAATATTAGATTAAAAAATAGTATATATAGACTGACAAGAATATATTCAGTAAGAAATTGATGATATTTCTACTATAAAATAAACTAGTATATAAAATTAGCATCCTCGGATGAACTAATTCATTGTACCGTGCCATATTAAATCCAATATTTAAAATATAAAATAACTACTAATTTTACTTTTATATTAAACATTCCGAAAAAAAAAAACACCACTGTATATATGTTTCCATAAAAAGTAATTTGAAATAACTATGTTTTCAGTGAAATGAAAACCTGGCTGTTGATAAGAAAATGTTATAATTAGCTTGAAGAGAATATCTTCAGAATATATCTTTTTAAGATGTATAAATCTAAAAGTGCAAAAAAAATAAAAAAAATAAATATATATTTATATATATATATATATATATATATATATATATATATACGTATATGGTATATATATATATTTGTAAACAGTTATTAGAATAGAAATTTTGAAACATTTTGGCGAAATAATAAATTAACAAAAAGAAAAAAAAAAACATTAACATCCGCTTCTAAATTTAAACTTTCTTTCAAAGAAAAAAATTAAAAACGGGCAATGAAAACGATAAAAATAATGACGTTTGAAAATTTTTAATTTTGTGACAAATTTTTACACTGCAAAAAAAGTGTTGATTTTACAGTATAATACTGGCACACCAGCTGCCAGTATTATACTGTAAAATTAACAGTAATAAATAGTAAAATAAGCAGTAATAAGCTACTGCGCATGCGCGGCAGCGCACACTTTTAACACTTTTCACACAAAATCAACCCTTTTTTTTTGCAGTGTATACGAAATAATTCTATGTCTTATTTATTTCACGTATTTCATTGAATTTTAGACAGCTTATTCAAAACAATTTCTACAAAATTCGAATAAATAGAATTCGTAATAAGTTATAGGGAAATCGAAAATAAGTTGTATAGGAATTCAGGAAAGCCAAAAATCATTCTGCATGTATTATATACATGTTTCCATTTTTGTTACAAACAAATTTCAGAAAACATTCCATCTTGAAATATAATTAAATGTTCCACATTTCTGAAGTTAACATGAAAATATTTAAGCCTGAAATATTCCTATTTTAAAGCAAAATTAGTAATGTTTAACCACATTTCTACTCCTTCCTATTGATTCTTTTTTCCAAAATAAATTCCACCAAAGCTTTAATAAACTTTAACCAGAAAACTAAATAAAAATTACGTTATGGAGAGAGAGTTTAATTGTGTGCAATTAATAAATGAAAATACAGTTTTACCTCTCTTCATATGCTAGAGCTTAAAGTGAATTTAGCTTGAATCGAATACAAAGTTATACGTTGGTTTAACACTAATTATACTGAATAATTACAGTAATTACAAAATTCAAGAATTACACTTCTAATTAAGTTCATTTATTTTTCCTGAAATATTTCTTTGCTTGGATTTGTTTAATCTAACTTTAAATTAAAATTTCTAAGTGATGCACAAGACTTTATTCGTTTTATGAGAATAAAAGTTAATTGCATGGTAAATAAAAGAAATAAAAAATATCGAAGGAAATGTTTACAAATAGTTATTTTCAAATATCATTGTTAACAATGTTGAATCTTACATGTAATTCTAGAGTAAAGCTAGAAGTAAATTTGTTGAATTTTCACACTTTAGCATATAAGGATAATTTACGAAATATTTATTTACTTTTTGAAAAATGCAGTTTTTCTGACAATGCATTTTGTAAAGTGTTTCTTTATTAAAAGCAATCTTTGAAGCAGTAATAATATTAATAATTGTTTTAAAAGAGCTTTATAAAAATTAAATTTATATTTAAGCCTTAATGAAGGTAAATGTATTTACTTTTTTAAATTAATTATTTTTATTTTTTGTAGAAATCGGCAGGGGAAAAAAAAGAAAATTTAAAAAAATGGAATATACTGTGGAAAATTTAATTTTGTGATTGTTACTTTAAATGATAAACATTTCATTGTGTATAGCCAAAAGATTCGCTATAGCGAACCCATATAATAAATGATAAAATTTTTGGTCCCTTTAATTTCTTACACATATTATATTATATGTATTGGACATGGTGGAAACCTGAGCTGAATCTTTTTAGCCAAAATTTCAGTCCATTGAAGGCTTCGTGTCTTCGATTGTATTACAAAGAGATTTTTAAAACAACTTTAAATGATAAACATTTAGTTGTATACAGTCAAGCTTCGAATTAGCGAACCCATATCATAAAGAATGAAATTTTTGGTCTTTTCAATTTCTTACATTTTAAAAGAAGCCTTCAAAGGACTGAACTTTTGGTTCAAAACATTTAGCTCAGGTTTCCATCATGTCCAATGTATATATGCGTTGGACATGGTGGAAACCTGAGCTAAATGTTTTTAACCAAAAGTTCAGTCCATTGAAGGCTTCTTTTAAAAGGGCTTCGATCGTATTACAAGGAGATTTGTAAAATAGCTTTAAATGATAAACATTTAATTGTATGGAGTCATATATACAATCGTACATAACAATTGTTATATAGTCAAGCTTCACTGTAGCGAACCCATGTCATAAAGAATTAAATTTTTGGTCCTTTCAATTTCTTGTATACATTATAATATATGCATTGGACATGGTGGAAACCTGAGCTGAATGTTTTTAATCAAAAGTTCAGTCCATTGAAGGCTTGTTATAAAGAGGCTTCGACCGTATTACAAGGAGATTTGTAAAATAACTTTATATCTTTTGAACAATCGTATGGATTTTTTGCATAATTTATTTGATCAAATTAGATATTTTATCATGGACTATAAAAGAATGAGTGGATTACACAAAAGTTACCTTTGACAAATAATGACTGGAAAAATGTAATAAAAAAGCAAAATTATATATGTTCTTTTCAATATCGCATTAATTTATAAATAAATAAATAAATAAAATATATTGATTTCTGTTCCAATATATGAATAGTTAAAATTATTTAATTTTAAAAATAGATATTTTTGAAATGTATAATTTAAAGTGAAAATTTTAAAAAATGCAAATCTCCACAAAAAAAACAAGATTACACGAATATAAGTTCTACTTGATTTAATATAGCTCCGCAGGCCACCATAGGGCAGTTAAACTGCACATTCAAGAAATGTATGCATGTATACTTTGGTGTCAAGACCAAGAGAGTGAAAGTTGTATAAGCGACGAGGAATTAAAAAATTCAGATTTTCTTCTTGATTGGTAAAAATCACTTTATTAATATTTGCACGTAATATTAAATTTTGGCATTAGCAATTTTTTTTTTACTATTGCCTCATTTTGTAATACTACTAATGGAATAATGATAAGAACAATAGTGAGAACAATAGTGGTGTTAATAATGATTATCAAGCAGCCTCTTAAAAGAATTAAAGACGTTAGCAAAACTAAGTTTACCTTTACCGCAGTACTATATTGATACATGGTACATAAAGGCCGTTAAAGGGGAAAAGGATACTTTCGCCAACGCATTAATTCGACCTCAAATCATTGTATAAAAAAACAGTCGAAAAAAAAATCATACAAAAAAAAAAAAAACATTTGAATAAAAAAAAAAAAACTCTGCTAATTTCTTGCTGGGCCTGACCCGAACCGATGTAAGAATCTATTTTAGAATAAAAAGCAATCACTATTAGTACGTCTATATCACCAACTATTCCCAATGTGGCTACGGATAATCCCTGTCTTCAATATTCTACACACATCTTTGGATTTTACCTACTTACGCCTCGAAAGGTCTTTATTCGATTTCACAGAAATCTTTTATTTTTTAGTATTTGAAATGACATGCCGAGCTCCTAAAATACTCTTCACAGGTCACCCGTGGTGCTCGGACCTTGGGTTTAAAACACCTAGTCTAGAATATTGTTTCAGATGAAGAACTATATATTTGAATATGAATTCGCCTTTACGTGTTTATTTTTCTACATAAAAGTTAAAATTGATATTAAAGATATGTTTCTAGACTATTTTTTTTCGTAATAATTATAGATCAATTTTCTTTGATTTCGGATTTCGAGTCGGGTTTGGGTCGACGAAAATAATTTACTCGAGTTTTGTTGTGTTTTTAGATTTTTAAGTTTCATTTATTTATTTATTTATTTTGGTTTGGGTCGGGTTTCTGGTTGATATAAAGCAGAATTTTTTAATTCGAGTCGGGTATAAAATGAGTCATACCGGCTTGAAATGTGCTTTCGGGATTTTTTAGAAGCCATAACTGGAAGGAACTTGCTCTTGTCATGTAGGTATATACCTATAACTTCTTACCTGTGACGCTAAGTGAATTAGCTTTATATTAGAATATACTAGAATATTGTTGCCGTGTTTTCTCTATTTTCTTCGGGAACATTAACAGCATTTCTAAAAATTCTGATTAAAATACTTTGAAAAAAAAATTACATTTGGTTTATTTAAACCTTCCAAAATATTGTATATTTGATTGTCTTGCATCAACAAAGATTTCTTGTTTAACTGGCAAAACGTACTCATTATATTAATAATTTTTTTTTTTAAATGTAATAAAAATAGTTTATTTTTTAAAAGAAACAATTATCTAGAATTTTAATTTAATTACATGAATTGTTGAAGCGCATAAATTGTTATTAATATTTGTTGTCATATTTAAATATCCTTGATTGTTTAAAATACTTAGATAAGAAAATCTTATCCTTTTCATAAGATTTCACATAAAAGAAAGATAAGAATATATTTAACATGTAGATAAAAATTATTCCAAGCTGTGATTATTCAAAGTAAAAACATTTTTTCTTTGAACAAAATAATTGCAGAGTTGCATCTTTTAATCACACATATTGATTCTAAAAATATAATCAGTAAAGATTTTTTAAATCGCAAAAATACATTTTCAGAGCATTAGAATTGAATAAGACTTCATGATAAGATTACAAAAAGCCAAGTTATTTGACAACTGGCGGCAAAACATTTGGATGTTAGCCTTTAAATAACCTTTTGCATTTACTTTAGCCTGGAGAATTTCACTAAGCTGGCTTCAAGGTGTTGATGTAGGTTATGCAAAGACGTTTCACAAATATTAACAATGGTTAAATATAGACTGTCGGGAATTTTAAAGGAAACATCACTTTAAATACGGATCGGAAGAGGTATTTTTGTAAATCATCGGCGAAAATAACTCTTTTATCGGTTTCAGATATTTTAAACTTGACTAGGTATTTTTCTATAAATAAACATACAAAATAAACTTTGATTGATACTTTATCATTGAATTTTTACTATGTATAATTACCGTTTTTATTTAAAGGCGACTGACTAATAAAATTTTTTCTGAAGAAAATTCTGTATGCGTGTATGTATAAAAACAAGGAGTATATATAAGAATAAAATTATTAAAACAGCTTAAATAAATGGTACAGTAATTGCTTTCGTGTTTTTCATAGTTATTTGCCTTAAAGTTTTATTAAACTTTTGAAACTCAACAACTGCACAACAATATGAATTTTTCTGACAATCACAATTCATTTTCATTCCTAGTTGGTCAACATGTTCAGATATTCACATTCAGGTGTCTATATCAAGTATAGCGTGTTCCGTATTCTTATACATTTTATATATCTTTAGTTACAGCCCGTTGATATCAGAAGACCACCATTCTAAAATCGCCATATCCCGAAAAGTTCACAACACCAACCTTGACGGCGTTTTCTGAAAATTGTTACTTTTAATGGTAAGCAGAAATTGTTAATAGATTTCATAGTATGTGAATTTAAATAACTGCAAGTGTTATGCACTTTCAACATTTTAACGTCAAACTTTAGGGCTGCAATATTTTAGCAAAAAAAAAAAAAAAAAAAAAAAAAAAAAAAAAAAAAAAAATTGAACAGAGTCCGAGGCATCATTGTAATCATTTACTACTTGGATAGTATGCATATTGATCATAACGAACTATAAAGAATTACATTCGTAAACTTTCATTTTTATACCTCTAAGTATCGCGATAACTTTACTCACAACACTGCATTAAGTATAAGCCTTCGTATCTGTTCCGTAAATCTTTACATATGCATTTAATCTATGACAATACAAATATATTATATGGATTTAAAAAATAATAATAATAAACTATCCGAAATCGAACTAACATTAAATACAAACATTTGAAATAAAATTAATGGTAGATTCTAAATTAGATTAATTTAGGTATGAGTATGCTAGTGCTCCGGAATGACTTAAGACGTGTAGATCTACTTTGCATATATATATTTTTTAAAATAAATATCGAAAATAAATAGTAAATACTACTTACCTAAATTTACATTTGCAGAGCATATTATTGAACACAGCAAAAAACAAAAAACTATTTTCAGCACAGCTATCGGTAGCATTTTGAGAGTGCGAGTCCTGTTTTCAGAAAATTTTGCACGAGACATGTTTTCTTCCTCTTGGTTATCTCCGCTGTTTCTTAATAGCGACTCTTAGACACCAGTTTTTTTTCCCTTCCGTCCGGTTGCGGTCAACTGGCACCATAAGGTGCAGTACTTCGCTCCATCACAGTGATAGTAAATTGGTCACTGAAATTAAAAAAGAAAAGTACTTTAATTTTTAGATAAGTAACGGATAAATAAGACAGGGTGTTATTGTCGGGATTTCCTTGTGTCATAATTTTTGATATAAGACGCATGACGAAAAACATTATTACTTATTCATAAAGTACAACTAAAAAAGTTTTTTTAGTAACACAAACAAAGTTACATAGACATAAAGTTGCAACTCAAAACGTTATTAATCAAAAAACGATTATAATCAAATAATAATTAGTATTAAAATTTTATCAAATTTATCAAAACGTTATTAATGAATTATGTAATATATATCTATTTAAATTTGTGTTCATAATTCCTTAATAAAATTTTGATAAATTTGATAAAATTATAATATTAATTATTATTTGATTATAATAGTTATTTTATTAAAAACGTTTTCAGTTGCAACTTTACATGTAACTTCGTTTGAGTTATGATTATTATTATTTTTTCTTTTTTTGAGTTGCACTTTACGAATATATGGTAATATTTTTCGTCATGTTCTTAAATAAAAAATTATGAGATACGGAAACCCCGACAATAATGTATGGACACACTGTACTTTATTAAATATAGAATAATGTACCGCTCAAAAGATATTTACAGTACACTTACTTATATGTACAGTACACTATACTAATATTTTATTAAGAGAGAGACAACAGTTGCGAATATTCTAAGAAAAACACCTAATATATTTGTTGATATTGCAATTAGCTGTATTTCGGTCGTTTTAATTTTATGGAAAATCAATTCCCTTTTTAAGCAAAAGTAATTGAAAAAAGAATAATAATAATTTTTGTTTGTGAAAACGAGTAACTATTGGAATATTTATTGTTATTTCTTTCCGCATGATCAATTTTTAGTTTAGTTGCTCTGAAAACTATGAAAAAAAAAAAAACCCCACTGAAATCGCATCAATAGTTTTGAAGAAAATGGTATATAAATATCAACTGTTTCTTATAAGTTTTGTTGCTCCCTTAAGGTTAATACAAATCCACAAAGTAAAAAAAAAAAAACAGAAAAATATATTACATTGAATAATGATTTCAAAGGCGCATGGCCGAGGAGAGAAATCAGATCTGCGGAGCTCTCTATAATTCCAATAAAACACCACGGTGTAAGGATTTTTATGTTTTTCGGTCCTGTGCCCCCCCCCCCTCCCTTTAATGCACGGTGTCTAGAGTCCTACAACCCTCGAAGCCCCTCCCTTTCACAGGGATTTTCAAAGGGTGCACAATAATCTCATTTGATAAATCAAAGTTCAGCGACCTGCACAATCTATTCACAGACATATACTCTTGCTTCCTCTAACACCTTAATTAAACACTGTGTTGAATATAAAAATTAATCACCGCTTACTTTACAAAGCTATTTTACTGCACTGTAAATGAAGACATATGTTTCTTAATCTATGAAAATATAATATACCACATACAAAAATATAAAATAACCTCTTCCGACCTATGCACGATTCCGAAATACGTTCTTTATCTTTAGAAACCCCAGAAAACAATATATTTTCAAGATTTAAAGAAACATTCCTTTGCTGCAACTGATTTTCGGAAACGTTTACAGTAGTTTTTATAATGTATTAATCAGTTTTCTCTTATTTTTAAGATGCTATCCATTCTCAATTAAATATTTTCAGCCGCGTAACTGAATCTAGTATACATGCAAGAGTAACGAAATAATATAAATTTTAAAGTCAATGTTAATGTTGTTAATAAATCATGTCTGTTTGTGAAACATGCCTGTTGGACATGAAAATACTTTTTTGATATATTAATCAGTTTTCTCTTATTTGTAAGATGCTATCAATTCTCAATTAAACATTTTCAGCCGCGTAACTGAATCTAGTATACATGCAAGAGTAACAAAATATTATAAATTTTAAAGTCAATGTTAATGTTGTTAATGTATCATATTTGTTGTGAAACATGCTTGTTGGACATGAAAATACTTTTTATAGTATATTAATCAGTTTTCTTTTATTTGTAAGATGCTATCAATTCTCAATTAAACATTTTCAGCCGAGTAACTGAATCTAGTATACATGCAAGAGTAGCAAAATAATATAAATTTTAAAGTCAATGTTAATGTTGTTAATTTATCATGTTTGTTTGTGAAACATGCTTGTTGGACATGAAAATACTTTTTTGATATATTAATCAGTTTTCTCTTATTTGTAAGATGCTATCAATTCTCAATTAAACATTTTCAGCCGCGTAACTGAATCTAGTATACATGCAAGAGTAACAAAATAATATAAATTTTAAAGTCAATGTTAATGAAGCCAATTTATCATGTTTGCTTGTGAAACATGCTTGTTGGACAAGAAAATACTTTTTTGGTATTTAGTGCAAAGAACAGTTGGTCGGCCCATGTAAAAGTTACATAAGATATTTAAATAGTTCCTAATCAGTTTGTGTTTTTTTTCTTTCTCATGGGTGTGATGCTAGTGAAGTGGCTATGAAAAGGGCTTAGACAGTACAGAGAATATATCTAAAGAATACTCTATTAGTTAAATATATTTTTTAAAGTAAACTAGACAAATATGAATATTTTTGCACTGGCACCTATTGAATAAAAATCAGAGAACTGGTTTTCAATTTAGTACTGATATTTATACATACGGCACACCACATGATACGCATATTACATGAAATAGAATAAAAATGGAATGATTTCAATTATATATACAAATGGTATGATTTTTTAAGGATTATCCAGTTTCAGTGAAAAAAGAAGAAGAAATGCTAAGCTACAATTTAAATTTTTTGCGATGTGTTGAATCAGCTATTGATTCTACAGTAGCTGCACCCATAAGATGATGAAATCGTGTTCCAACATTTGATGTTACGGTTGAAGCACAGCTCAAAATGTTTGAACGAAGTTTCATCATCTTTTGGTTGCAGCTGCAACAGCACCAAAAGTTGGTTCAATCCACCACAAAACTTTTAACAGTGTAAGATTTCAATTTAAAAATCTCTCTTTTTTTAATTTGGAAGATTTATAAGTATTATATTCCGTTTAAATATTATAAAAATGTATATTTCCTATTTTAATTTTCAGTTTGATAAATTTCATTTTCATTTTTTTCCTTTCTTTTAAAGAACAGGCTAAAATTTCATTTTACATTACGTAAAAAGTAATGATATAACAAAGAAATTACAATAATAAATTATTACTTCATATTTCTTGTATCTAAATGTGTTTTCATCGCTGAAAGTTCTTTTTATAAGTAGCAATCTTAGAAAAAAGTAAACAAGATCAGACTTTTCGTTTTTAATAAAACTTCTTGCTCCAATATTTGTATTAATCTGAAGTTACATTTGACTTGTACGTGAGTACAGGCGCAACACTTTTATCATGGCTAGAGGCACGTGGAAGTCAAACATTAACTTTTCCTTTGATACAAATATTTCTTCGGTAGTGTCAAAGAAAGCAATAAGGAACGTTATTAAAGTAGCGAGTGTAAAGGATTAATATTTCTTTTATGTGTCTGATGTTCTAGGTAAGATGAACTTTCATAAAATAATTGTTTAGTTCGTACTATATTTGTTGCACATGGAGATGTCAATAGCATAAATTGGATAGTAGTCTGAATAGTAAAAATAGAATATGACGTATAAATAAAGATAAATTTTGGTATGTCTGATTTTGTAGCCACAGAAATATCCTATGCAGAGTTTTTAAAACACAGCAAATTTATCTGATTACTTTTTTTTTTACCAATAATTATAAAGAAAACAGTACATAAAAATAATAGTTGCCTCAAACAGACAATTTTTTCTTTCTGTAAACGTGAAAAAAATCCAGTGAATCAAAATAATTGTCAATATCTTATGGGATAGGATTTTTTGTTAATTAAAAAACTTTTGTTAAATGTAGATCAATAAAAAAAAAAGAAATACTTAAAAGTAGTTTAACAATCAAAAGTAATTATAAAAAGATATGCTTGGTGATTACAATTTAGAGAAATATGTTTTGTACTATAATTTGAGAACTTTTAAGCATAAAAAATAGTGTTTATAAAAGGTTTTATCTGAATGAAAAAAAAAAGGATATAGTATATAGATATATACCTAAATGAATTAGATGAATTTTCAATTTCTTACACGTTAAGTGATTCCAGTTTTCCTTTTCGGACATTTTATATTTTATTTTGATTAAGTGCCTTTTTAAAGTAATAATTCAATGTAATAAATCACTTAGTGATATATATAACATAAATTTAAATAGGAAGCGGTCATAATAAGTTACATTATAATATGATATATAAATCAGTTATAAACTTTTTCACTCTTTCAGTTCTCTTTCTCTTTTTATGTTAAATTAATATATATATATGTGTGTGTGTGTGTGCATATATAGAAAGAGAGATAAAGAGAATGTCAGGGAGAGAGAAAGAGAAATAAAAAGAAAATGGTAAATCGAGAATTTTCAAATAATACTTTTGACAAGCATCTATACTTCAGTAAAAGTAAAATATATGCTATCGCTATCGAACTTCGTTTCAAATGTAGTAATAAACCAACCTTCAAAGAAACTTTAAAGCTTTTGGTTGGGTACTTTTATGAGAGAAATAAACTTTTATTTTCAAGTATTGATATCGAGAAGAAAAGATCAGTCGTCTCTTGAAATTCGGTTTTATCTTAAGACGAACAATTCAAAGTATTTTTACTATCATTACTTTCTTAATTTAATTTTTTATTGCATTTCACTAGAATAGGGAAAATATACTTTTCATAATGGATATCAAGATCAATGATTTGCAATTTGATTTTCACTGTGTGTTTGCTTCAACTTAGCATTGCGTAAAAAATTTACTTATGTATTCAACAGTCTCAAAATAATTATTAAAGAAAGCTTATTAAAAACATTTATGAATGGATTTATACAACCACTTTTTATGTGAGTTACATTTAATTTCAGTTTTATTAGTTGTTTTATTGTTAATGACATGTCAATAAAAAATAAAAGAACAAAGAAACCAATGAAAACTATAATAATGTATTTAATGTACAAATTTTAACAGTGAATGTCATAAAAAATATAAATTTAAGATAATCTTGATAAATAAAGAAGAAAACCGCAGGAAAATAATATCTGTAGCAGAACAATATCAAATGCTCCTTGTTTTTAAAAGGTTTAGATTTATTTTTTAAATGTTTCGATATTTTTATTTTGTAAATAACAGCAATTTATAATATAACAACTCATAAAATATTTTATGGTGAATTATGACCTCCCGCTTAAGCAGTTTTTAATATTTAAAATATTACTCAAATTATTTATGCACATATAAGATATTGTCTTTCTTTCAAGTTATCCAACTACCTGAATCCAGGAATAGTCCTGATGAAGTAATAAAAGTAATAGAATGTAAAATAGTCAAAATATCAAACAGAACGTTATATATATGTACCTATTATAAACAGAAATATTTAAAATAACTGTACAAGTTATAAAACTGTAAAAGTGTTACGAAGCAAAAACAGAATATCCTTCTTCCTTCAGTCGCTTTCAACTTTCGAATAATGTTTGAACAAATTAAACTTGTTACCATCTCAGACTTGAAACATGAGTGAAAACATATCTTGACATCATTGTTTTCGGTTTAATAGCAATAATTTTCTTTCCAACATAAAAAACTTTTGTTTCTTTTTGAGCGGTTAGTGCAATCCAAAACTTAACATATAACATTCGGCATTCGACAGGACGTTAATCGTTCCATACGTCGAATCGTGATAATGTTATTTATAAATCGCACATTCTAAATAATAGTGATATATATATATATAAACACACCCCTTACACATTGTTGTTTTTGTTAAGCAGCCTATCTATGTACCTATTATAAATATAAATATTTAAAATAACTGTATAAATTATAAACTGTAAAAGTATTACGAAGCAAAACAAGAGTATCCTCCTTCCTTTTGTCCTTTTAAACTTTCCAATAATACTGAAACAACATAAACTCAAGATGTTACCATCTCCAACCGGAAACATGAGTAGAAACATGAGTAGAAACATGAGTAGAAACATATCTTGATATGATTGTTTTTATTTTCGGTTTGATAGCAAGAAATTTCTTTCCAACATAAAAAAAAAAAAAATTATTTAGAGAATCAGTCAGTGCAATCCAAAAAACAGCATATAATTTTCTGTATTCGACAGGCCGTTAAGCGTACCATACGATAAATCGGGATAATGCTAATTATTAAACTCAAGTTCTCTCTCTCTCTCTCTATATATATATATAGCCCTTTACACGTGTGCTGTTCGTCAGGCCACTTATCTATGTACCTATTATGAATAGAAATGTTTGAAATAACTGTATAAATGATAAAATGATAAAATTTTAAACGTATTACGAAGTGAAAACAGAATATCTTTCTTCCTTCAGTGGCTTTAAACATTCGAGAAACAATACAACAAATTATTCAAGATGGTATCTTCTCAGGCTGAAAATATGAGTGAAAACATATCTCTACACCACTGTTTATATTTTCGGTTTATTAGCAAGAGATTTTTTTCCAACATAAACAACTTTTTTCTTTTAGAGAAGCAGTCAGTGCAATGAAAAAATTAGCATGTAACATTATGCATTCGACAGGCACAGGACGTTAACCGTACCATCCCTCAAGGCGTGATAATGCAAATTAAAAACTGCAAATTATGTATATATATATATATATATATATACATATAAAACCCCTTATACGTTTATTCTTTATCAGTCAACCTATATGTGTATATATAATGAATAGAAATATTTGACATAATTGTATAAATGATAAAACTGTAAAAGTATTGCGAAGCGAAAACAGAATATCCTTCTTCCTTCAGTGGCTTTAAACTTTCCAATAATATTGAAACAAGTTAAACTCAAGATGTTACCATCTCAGGCTGGAAACATGAATGAAAACATATCTTGACATCATTGTTTATATTTTCAGTTTATTAACAAGAAATTTCTTTCCAACATAAACAACTTTTTTTTCTTTTAGAGAAGCAGTCAGTGCAATCCAAAAATCAACATGTAACGTTCTACATTCGACAGGACGTTAACCGTACTATACCTCGAGGCGAGATAAAGCCAAATATCATCCCTCCTCTTCCTCAAACAAGCTAACGTCAATGTCCAAGGGAGCAATAAGACGTCAAGTGTCAAGAGATTTCTTGTGACAGCCAGACCTTATAAAATGCGTGTGTTCCCGGTTAAACATGAAATGCAGTGCAAAAGACAGAAAAATACGCCTTTTGAAAACGTTCTGTTTTCTTATAAAACTCTGAAAATATACTGTGAGTAGAAATAATGGGATGAATAAAAACTTTAAAAGTTATGTTCAACAAATGTAATTCATTGAAGATATGTTGTCACACTATGCCAAAACTTTTAGCTTAAGTTGTAATTTCGAGTCGTTCTAAAGATTCTGGTTTCTTTATTTAAAATTTTAGAGATTTTTATTTCTGTATTATCAAATAGAACAGCAGCATAATAAGATGTAATAATTGTTAACAGATATTTATTTACGTGATACTAAATTAAATTGTCGAATAATTTGAGGCAGTTTGATTATCTTTATGAAGGAAAAAAATGAATCGTTTCGAAATTCTCGGTATAATTTTTATTGCTAAAAGTACATGATATTGTTTACAAATTATCTTGCACATATTAAATTGATTTCCAGCGACAAAAGTTCAATTTTTAACATGTTGAAAGTAAAGACAACAACTATTTTAACATTTTAATGTCAGGATCTCAATCTATGGATTATTGAAATAACAATG
This sequence comes from Maratus michaelseni, assembly GCA_963931845.1. Taxonomy (NCBI): domain Eukaryota; kingdom Metazoa; phylum Arthropoda; class Arachnida; order Araneae; family Salticidae; genus Maratus; species Maratus michaelseni. Next base: position 207,704,474 of record OZ007588.1, read on the forward strand.
ATACTGATTTTAATTGTAAGTCTCAAACATGTTATATCAGTATATCATCTCATCATGATTTATTGATTTTTATGTTAGAGCCCCCAAAGGAAGCTTTATCCAAATTAAGAGCGTCTAAGAATAAAATGTTTAACTGTAGGTATATGAAGGTTATAAAAGAAAGGCTTACTATAAATATTAATATATTTTTTTTTCGGATATGAACATTGATATTTTGAAAATGCATAATTTAATTGGGTAATAAGAATTATGAAACATACGTATATATTTATGCCTTTTATTTTGTTCATTGCATTCTTCAACCTTATATCATTTCGTTAGATTCGAAATAACAGATAACTTCTTTTAGCACACTGCATGAATGATTCTTATAAATTGTTGAAAGTAACTGCAAAAATCTGACGTAATCTCATTTATTTTTGATTGATGCAATTTTTATATTAAGAAACTTAACTGTATTTTTTGAAGCCCGAGATCACTTCCTTTTACGCTTCTTATCTTAATCGCATTTCGCATGGGAGATCATCAGTGCACCTCTAGTTTTATCGAGAGTTGAGCAGGCTTAAGTGAAAATATAAAATCCTCTCAATTTCTTTAGGTTAGAGACTCCAGCTCTTATCTTTAGGATGAGCTTTTAAGCTTTTTGAGTAATATTTTTATAAAGTTATGCTGCCAAACATCCTAAAAATATTGGATTTGTTACATTTATGGGTTTGCGTCTTATGAAAGATGCCGAGGAAAATTTAACCGTGTATTCTTTGTTAATATGTATTTTAAATCGATAAAATCAAAGTTATGAAAGAAGAATATGAGTGCTTTGCGGGACTTTGAAACCCACACCGAAGTGAAATTTGAAAACAGGAATATAAAACCGTTTTTTTTTTTTCTGATGGAACGAAAACTAAAACTTAACACGTAACTGGGAAAGAGCGATCTATGACACAAAACTATGTCAACTGAGCCTACTGATAGTTTTGATGAAGAAAACACGTTTTAAAAATGACTTCTTAAAAAAAAAAAAATCTTTTAAAAGTGTTATTTTTATTTATTTTTTAATGTAAGTTGTATATGTAAAATACACATCTGTACAATATCATACTAATAGTTAAATAAGGAAGCTTTACGGTATCTACAAATGAATGCAGTCTATGACATTTCTGTACAATATCATACTAATATTTGCATAAAGATGCTTTACTGTATCCACAAATCAATGTGGTCGCTGATACTGAAAATCCCCGATTATATTTGATTTTTCACCTTCCCAGTAAAGGGTTATTGTAATATTTTTTTTCTGTATCTGCACTGAAATTACTTTGCTGCTTCGAAACTTAAAAAAAAAAAAAAAAAAAAAAATATTTGTAAAAGAAAAAAAAGAAAAATGTTTTATTTAAAAGACAAATTAAACTGCAAGTCCTTTACTTATAGTTTAACTTTTCAATATAAAACATGTTGAAAGTGAAAGCTGAAATTAAGCATATTGAAGCTAATTAAAATGCCGACAAATGAAATATACATTACTACTTTATAAAAATGAACAGTGTACGAACAATGTAATGAACAATGTATGACGTCGAACTTGAACTGCATCGAGAAAGCGATTATTATTATTATTTTTTTTTTTTTTTTTTGTTAGAATGCAAATGGATTTAGAACTGAAAACCGTTATTTTTAATAAGAACGAAAACCGTATCCGAGATGAAATATTTTATCTTAACTGAATCGGAACGATGATTAGAACAAAAAAAAATATTATGGTTCTAGGCGCTTTGGATCAAATTGTTAAACACATTCTAATTTTTCTTTGAACAAGTGGTGCCTAAATGCTAAATATATATATATATATATATATATATATATATATATATATATATATAATGATTTAAGTATAATTATAAATATTTACATTATATCTACTATTTGTAAATAATATAGTTTTAGTGATTATAAATATACAACAACTAAATAGTTTATTGAATGATTAATAATAGTAAATGTTATAGCTGTCATGTCAAAATTTCAAAATTTACTTAAACTTTAATTAAGTGAGCTAAAGTAATACCTAATTATAGATATAAATATAGACATTATGGCAGAGAGGTTAAAAAAATATTTCGGTTATAGCAGAAATTTGTTTCAATTTGCATTCAAAATTGGAGTTTGGACAACCATAGATTCAAATAGTCTTAGTCCTGCATCCTTGAATTTCAACTAAGTATATATGTATATTATAAAGCAAAAACATGTCTGTTAGAAATGCTGCTGTCATGTTGACGGTGGCAACATCTGACCAACAAATCTAGTTTTACTGCAATTTCTTTTAAAACTTCTAAACATCGCGCAATTTCAATTTTTATACCGTATCTCAATTTATGGTTCTTAAAATAATTTCAAGCATGATTTTTTTTTCGTAAATTTATCTCTACACTGTTAGAAATTTGCAGCAAACTGTCCAGTCATTTGACCGTTTTTATAGAAACCGGTTACATAACCGTAATTTAACTCTACTCTGACCATAATATGGGCAATATTATGGTCAGAATACAGTTTAATTGCGGTTATGAAACCGTTTTTTATAAAAACGGTCAAATGACTAGGCAGTTTGCTGCAAATTTTTAACAGTGTATTGCGTGCAGCCTTATTACAAAAGATTAAACTGTTTGTACTTAAAACAATATAAATAGCTTAGCATTTGTTCCCGAATAATATTTCAAAACGAAATAACAAACTTCATCAGTAAAAATAAAATAAAATAATTAAATAACATAAATAAAACACAAATTTAATGGACATGTAATCAAACTACGCACTTAAACAACTGAAATTATCTGAATCAAAAATCTCCTGTGCGTAGCTGAATTTTTGGCGATTTTTTTGACTATTAACTTCTGCCATGTGGCTAAGTATCGCTTTTAATGAATTTCTAAACTTTATTTGAATACAACATTGGTACTTTTCATATAAAAATGATTTTTGGTATTGTTAGTAGGCATTCCAATAAAATAGATTAAGTATAAAAAATACATTAGGGTTTTCTAGAAAAAACCAAATAGTTTGTACACATATTCTGTATCCCGGGAATCCCGGTTGGATCCCCTAGTGTTTATAATAGATGTTTTAAACGATAACAGCTCATAGGCGTTTATGCATTTGTATTTTTCCTGATACCCCCATTACAATAGCGTGCGTATTTGTGTATAATTTTATAGATAACATAAATATAATTATAATGCAGTAGGTGAAGGGGTATATTGTGCGACAATTCATTCTTATAAATACATTTAAAGTACGCTTTCTCTTGGTTGAAAATAATTTTACCCCATGTTATAAACAAAAATAGTCATTAAATATAGCGCTGTAAATTTATAAAGATTCAGAAAATTAAAAATTAAAAATAAAAGAAAGAAAGAAAGAAATTATAGGTGTGATTTTATCCGTTTTCAGATGCAAACATGCAGTAATCCAGTTTCTCTACAAAATCAAATTTCGTTATGATTTGATACTTTTTGACTAAACAAAGAATGAAGTTACTATAGCTGCCAAACCTTAAGATTTTTAAGTATCACTATTTGCGAATATCGAAAATTTCTGTTATTCAATAAAGCGAATATTTCTATTCGTAAATACTGGTAAAAAAAAAAAAAAAAAAAAAACAGAATTTTTTTAGCTACAGGTCTTAGACGTACAGTCGAGCAAGCATATTAACCGACAAATTAAAACAAAAACCATTTAATGATTTTGAATATTTTTATCCGACTAAACCCTTTAAATATGTACGAGAAATGCGTTTAAAAATGTATAATAGTACTATTTCTGTAACTCCATCTGTGAATTAAGATTACTAAATTGATATCGAAAAATTAAAGAAAAATCCAAATCAAATAGCAGAAAAGCAAAATAAGAGCCAGAACATTCTATTCTAAAACCATAAAACGTAAAAACAAGAAGCTAAAAAATAAATAAAAAAGTTCTAACGCAATTTTGGGAGAAAGAAAAAAAAATGAACAAGAATCATGCTTCTTTTGAAACATATGTTTCCTATTAAAAAAATAAAAAAAAATTACTGAATATTATTAAGAAACGAAAATATGAAAACTAGAAAAAAATATAACTTAGAGTAAAATTTGGAAAAGAATTGCAGAGTAAGCGTAGTTGAAGAGGTAGAAGCATAAGAAGTATATCACTTGATAACGTCGTAGCTATTCTGTTTGCAAGATGCCTAGAGCTATAAGTCCTTTATTAGTTTTACAAGACCTTTTCTTTATATATTACTCTCTCTTTCTATATGTCTCTGAGTTTTTCTCAGTTTATCATTTCTTTCTGTAAGCTGGAAATCTTCAAAATGTCTCCGGAGCTTTCGCGAAAATTGGAAAAAAATGATCCATAAGAATAAAATATTTTGAAGAATGTTTCTCACACTTTTTTTTTTTTTTGTCATATAATACAAAGAAATGAAATTCCAAATATTAGAAAGTAAGATTCTGTTCCATTCAAATATTTTTTCGTAAATATTTTACATGATGCATCTTTTTATTTGGAAGTTAAAAATTGTTCTTTCAAAAACTGAAAAAAAATTGTTTCATAAGACATAATTCTCTGGTGCAATTTAGTAAAATATTAGATTTTCATGAAAAATTATGACACATCAAGCTAAACAAAGTGCATATTTTCACGAAGTATTCTTCGAATATATAAAATAATACATTTATTGATTTTTATAGAAACTGGTTTTTGATTTTTTTTCTTTGGAAATATTTCTTAAAATATTTAATTTTAAAGAAAAAAAATGACAAATCATGTTAAGAAAATATGCTTCTTTATGAAAAAAATATAAATATATAAAAATAAATTTTTGTACAGTTTTAAAAATGACAAAATATGAATACACTTTGATGTGTTTGATATTAGAGCACCAAAATATGAAATAAGGTAAAATAACTTTTCTTTATTTTTAAGCTGAATTCGATGTTACTGATAACTTTAGGCAAATAAAGCACATTTTACTTTTATAATGCACTTTGAGTAAATAAATTACTTGTTTTTTACATTTTATTTTTTAAAAATTCAAAGAATAAGATGTTTTGGAGAATGTTTTTTTTTTCTACTTTTTTGCGTTACCTAACAAAGAAATGAAATTCCAAATATTAGAAAATAAGATTCTGATCCATTCACATATTTTCCTTAATTTTTACGTGATGCAACTTTTTATTTTGAAGTTAAAAATTGCTGAGGAAAATATGTTTAATAATTTTTGTAATTCTCTGTTGCAGTTTATTAAAATATTATATTTTGATGGAAAATTGTGATAAATCATGCTAAATAAAATGCATATTTTTATGAAATATTCTTCCAATGTGAATATATATATATTCTTTGAAGTTATTTCGTAAAATATTCCATTTCGAAAAAAAAATGTGACAAATTATTTTAAGAAAATACTTAGCTTTATGAAACATTTTTAATTGTATAAAAAGAAATATTTATTCATTATGGACAGTTAAATAAATATATGAACATGGTTTTGGTGCATTTTTAATACGTGTTAATTATAAGAAATATTCTTTACCTTATGTTTATGCTGAATTAGATGAAATCTATAAAATTAAACACATGAAGTATATTCTACTCTGAAAAAGCATTTTAATAATAGTAATAATAAAATATTTTGTGTATTTTATTTCTAAAGAGCTAATAAAATGCATCTTCATCTACCTGTGTAATTACTACTCATAGTTTTTAAAACATAATATATTTTTTAAATAATCTTTAAAAAATATCCATCTCCGACTCCAAAACTTATTTTAAATAAGAATTTTATGGCAGATAATAAGGATTAAACTACAGTAAAAGGAAAACAAACTGCTAAAATTAAATCAAAATTAGCTGTACATTTATGCAGCCAAATTGCTTGTAAATTAATGAATTTTTTTTCTGTAAATTAACAGAAATATATGTCATAACTGTCTTAATATTTATGATTTTACAGCAAAAAAGTCAGCATTTTAGGTAAATAAAATTATCGCAATTTTTGCTTTATTTTCCTAAGAATGTATATTTAGACATTTATTGGAGAAAATAATTAAATGAAAGAATGCTCTATATAATTCTAAGAGAAATTGGATAGACGTATATAGTACTAGGCTGAACCAACAAACACAGTTAAAATATTTATGATTAAGAAAATATTATGCTTGTTAAATTACTCAAATTATATGAAAATATTTAGTTTGGTGAGCTTTGAATTTTTTGATTATTTATTGTTTTATTTTAAGACTTCTCTCAGAATTTTTAAATCGTTCCAACATTGTTGAAAAATGTTTATGAATTCGGTTTGTCTGACAATTGCTCCGTGCTCTAACTCATGTAACTATACTTGGAATGATATGAGACTTTTATAGGCTAATGATGTTAACTATAGAATGTTCGCTATTGAAAATGAAATGTATAGAATTCATAATTTGTCTACAGGGACACACAAAAGAATTCCATTACATTATTCTCTGTGGGAAAAAATCGTTTGCGGTGCATTTTATTAAATTGTTTATTTAGATATATCATTCCATTGTAAGAAAAAAAATTAAATTCCTGAATAAGTTGGTGTTGGAAAGTGTTTCATAATCTGTGCACCTTTTTTTTCGGTACGAATTGGATTACCAGAGATCGTTGATATATGAAAATTACAGCTCCACATATATATTTATAGATAAGCAATAAATAATTAAAATAAAAGGCCTGTCATAGGGTATGGATGTACAAGGTGTTTCTTAAAGGACGCCCTAAATTTAAAATTCATTAATTCATTATAATAAATGTAAGTATGAAATAAGTGACAGATAGCTCATAAATTTTGTACAGAGTAATTTTAAAAATAGTTTAAATTTTTTGTAATAGATGACGCTGCTTTGCGCCATTTCAAAGTGTAAAAATCCTAAAATTAATTTGAAACTTTCAAAATACACATATTTTTATTCGATTTTTAATCGTTAAACAGAATGCAATGTAAACACTGAGATACAGTTGATGCAGTTTTAGAGTCAGTTTGAAAATTCGTACACTTTGGAATATCACAGCGCCGTCTATTGACGGAAATTTCAAGTATTTTTTAGATTACTGCATACAAAACTGCTAATAAACATGTCGCTTATTTAATGTTTACATTTAATTTCGCCGTGTAGTACAGTACCGTAAAATATTTCCCTCACTCCGACTGAGAATATTTAAAAAATCATCCATCCGAATGAGACGTTGTTCCATTTTAAAAATTATAAAATTACTACAAATCGCTACTCACACAAAATTACTACAAATCACTACCTACACAAAATCCTAACCTAATAAACATGTCGCTTATTTCATCTTTACATTTAATATATAAATATGTAGTTATAAACATATATATTTAATGATTTATCAAATTTAAAATTAGTATGTCCTTTATGAAACAACCAGTACACTGACGTATACAAACAACATAAAACGTATTTATCAAGTGTACGGTGGAAGCTAATATTTTTCACCTTTTTATTTCTATTTTTATTTTTATTTTTATTTCGTCGTGTAGTATAGTCCCGTAATTTTCTTTCCTCACTAAGGCTGAAAATCTTTGAACGATCATCCATCCGAATGAGACGTTGTTCACTTTTAAAAATTATAAAATTACTACAAATCGCTACCCACACAAAATTACTACAAATCACTACCTACACAAAATCATAACCTAATAAACATGTCGCTTATTTCATCTTTACATTTAATATATAAATATGTAGTTATAAACATATATATTTAATGATTTATCAAATTTAAAATTAGTATGTCCTTTATGAAACAACCAGTACACTGACGTATACAAACAACATAAAACGTATTTATCAAGTGTACGGTGGAAGCTAATATTTTTCACCTTTTTATTTCTATTTTTATTTTTATTTTTATTTCGTCGTGTAGTATAGTCCCGTAATTTTCTTTCCTCACTAAGGCTGAAAATCTTTGAACGATCATCCATCCGAATAAGACGCTGTTCACTTTTAAAAATTATAAAATTACTACAAATCGCTACCCACACAAAATTACTACAAATCACTACCTACACAAAATCATAACCTAATAAACATGTCGCTTATTTCATCTTTACATTTAATATATAAATATGTAGTTATAAACATATATATTTAATGATTTATCAAATTTAAAATTAGTATGTCCTTTATGAAACAACCAGTACACTGACGTATACAAACAACATAAAACGTATTTATCAAGTGTACGGTGGAAGCTAATATTTTTCACCTTTTTATTTCTATTTTTATTTTTATTTTTATTTCGTCGTGTAGTATAGTCCCGTAATTTTCTTTCCTCACTAAGGCTGAAAATCTTTGAACGATCATCCATCCGAATAAGACGCTGTTCACTTTTAAAAATCATAAAATTACTACAAAACGCTAACTACACAAAATTACTACAAATCACTATCTAAACAAAATCACTACCTAATAAACATGTCACTTATTTCCTCTTTACATTTAAGATATAAAGATGCAGTTATAAAGACATATAGTTATTGAATTATTGAATTTTAAAATTAGTGTGTCCTTTATGAAACAACCAGTACACTGACGCATACAAACAACATAAAACTTATATATCAAGTGTACGATGGAAGCTAATATTTTTCACCTTTTGATATATTTTTTTAAAATTTCGTCATGTCCCGTAAAATATTTAATAAGTACAGTCCCGTAATATATTTTCCTTACTAAGACAGAAAATCTTTGAACGATCATCCATCCGAATGAGACGCTATTCACTTTTAAAAAACACAAAAATTTACGAACAGGTCTTTCTCCATGTCTTTGGTGTGAACAACAACAACAAAAATGTTTATTTATCTAGGTAGACAGACTAACAACAGTACAATTTACATTTTAATTTGCGTTTCGTTGAAAATACTTTCAGGTGCACGTAATTAAAATTTACTATGCTGCTTTTAGGGAATGTCTTGTTATTTTTTTAATAAAAAGTGCAATCAACTCATTCAAGCAAGGGTAATTAGACAGCGTCAGTGATCAATTCAGAGGTTGATTCGGATAGAGGGGAATTGAAATTATCGAACTTTTATTAAGGACATTTTTAACACTTTCCAACCTAGTTGAAAAGTGTTTATGACTTCGGTTTGTCTGGCCGTCTGCCGTCTGGCCGTCTGGCCGTCTGGCCGTCTGCCGTCTGCCGTCTGCCGTCTGTCCGTGCTCTAACTCCCGTAAATATGCTCGGATTGCTCTGCAATTTTTATATGTTATAGTCGTTATCTATAGCATGTTCCCTATTTCAACGGAAGTGTGTAGCACTTATAGTTTTTTTACAGGGACACTCAAAAGAATTCCGTTACATTGCGGTCTATGGGGAAAAATCATTGACGGTTTATTTAAATAATGTTTCACTATTTTAAACGCATTGAAATTTATATATATCACTAAGGTGCATTAGAAGAAGCTTAATATGGAATAGGGTGTGCATAGCACTGATAGTTACTTTACAGGGACAGTCAAAAGAATTCTGTTACATTACGTCTATGGAGAAAAATCGTCTGCGGTTTATTTAAATAATGTTTCCCTATTTTAAACGCATTGAAATTTATATATATCACTAAGGTGTATTTCAAGAGGCTTACTACAGAATAGTGTGTGTACAGCAGTCATTGTTCATTTACAGGGACACACAAAAGAATTCTCTACTGTAAGTTAACAATAATTCCTGGAAGTGCGTTTTAAGTTACTGATCGCGATTTTAATTTTAACTCGCTTTTTGTCTATTATGTGGTGTGTATAAATTCTGTATATCCTATACAGGGAAGTACAAAAGTTCGCGAACACATTTCCGTACTAACTCCAGACGGAGAATTTTAAACTGTGCTACGCGTTTCCTAACTGAACTAAAATTTAACATCCTATGTAGTATATATACAAATCTATAGATCCTATACAGGGCTGAATAAAAGTATTCGGATTACTTAGATGTTATCTTTTAGCTTACTAAACGGTATGATTTGTAAAATTATTTTGGAAGCGTTGGAAAGTGTTACATAATCTATGCTTGACGCATGATTTTTCGTTCTTGTTTTAAATAGTAATTTGTCTATTTGGAATATTTTTTTGATATTTTCAAATTAGCTTTTCAGCATTTAATTAAAATTTCTGTTTTTTATGTATTTAATTAAGAAGGTTTTTTTTTATATACATGTTTCTAAAGTGCCAGTCCATCACACCAACTGGTAAATTTGTATATTTTTCATTGGAAAAAGGACTCAATTCAAAATTGGGCAATGATATTGAAAATGTTACACAAATATAAATCAAGCAATTCTACGTCAAAATATATACACTAAAAAACTGGCAATGATAAATTATTGATGTTGATGGCGACACTACAATAAAATTTTAATCTTTATAGTTGCACCATTAACATATACAGGGTGATTCATAAAAGATGGGCAGAACTTTAAGGGGTTATAGTACACTTAAAGACAAATAATATTAAATAGGAGACTAAGGGTCCCAGACGTATTCCCAAGGAGATAGGGGGCATTAAAGTTTAGGGTCCGAAATTTCAAATGATTATAAAACATGGAAAAATTGGTCGATTCGTTTGCGGTTTTTGCAAAAAATTTTCTTTATGCCAGTATTTTCTTGAAATAAAATTTTAAAGTTCAATTTCAAAAAATGCCGATAGGGGGCGCTTTAGACTTTGGAGTAACAAACAACTATTTTTTAACGTTATTTTTTGTATTTCTTTAAATGATTTCGAAAGCTTAGACTTAAACTTAAATTTTGATCTAAAAATCTGAGTCCTAACGAGTAGTTAAGTAGCGTAAACTGAAATTTGAAATTTGAAACCCTTCTCCCCCCAGAACAAAAATCAGTTATTCCCGATCTTTGTGTCGTAGATTAGGCTCTAACTACTGCCGCGTTTTGCTAAAATTATTCTTTATGTCAGTATTTTCTTGAAAATAAATTTTAAAGAAAATTTTCAAAAAATTCCGATAGAGGGCGCTTTAGACTTTGGAGTAACGAACAACTATTTTATACCGTTATTTTTTGTGTCTCATTAAATGCTTTCTAAAGCTTAGACTTAAACTTAAATTTTCAGCTCAAAATCTGAATCGCTGAGCGTGGTTCAGTAGCGAGGGGAGGGGGTTCAAATTTCAACTTCTGAACATAGTTCAGTTTGCACTACTTAACCATGCCCAACGATTCTGTGCTGTGATACGAGGCAAAAATACAACTTTCGTCAAGGACTGCATAGTCGGAATTCACTCATAAAGGCACTGGCACAGTTGGAAACGTCGCTCATGCAAACGTTAAAGCTCCATTCCTGACGCTAGTCACCGGGTGAAGAAGGAAACAGAAAGTATGCAAATGTCAAATGGGGAAGAAGAAGAACACGTATGCAAAATTTCGACACGATTCAGGCATAAAAACCACTGAACGGTGAGTCAAGTGTAAGTCGCTGTAGTAATGAATCGGAAGATGGTGCCCTTCACGAATAAGGAAAAGGCTGAGATGCATTTAATTTACGGAGCGGCAGATGGAAATGGTGCAGAGGCACAACGAATGTACGGAGAGCGATTTCCTAACAGGCGGTTGCCTAACCGCAAAACTTTCGAGCGCTTGCACAGACAGTTGTGTGAGACGGGATCATTTCTCGCTTCCCGGTCGAATGCAGGTCGTGCAAAAAAGGACGAATCAGTAGTTGTTGCAGAAGCCATTCTGGATGTAGTAGCGGCGCAGCCAAGTACAAGTACACGAACAGTGGCTAGCCAGGTGGATACCTCACAGTCCACGACTTGGAGGGTACTGAAGGATGAACATTTGCTCCCGTTTCATGTGCAACGAGTCCAGAAACTGTCTCCAGGGGATTATCCAAATCGTATTGAATTCGCCCGCTGGTTTCTGCAGCAGAACGCGCTAAATCCACATTTTGGACGAACTGTGCTTTTCACCGATGAATGTACCTTCACACGTGAAGGTACATTTAACACACACAATGCACATGTATGGGCGGATGTCAATCCACATGCTACGTATCCACATGCTCATCAGAGACGCTTTTCCATCAATGTTTGGGCAGGAATCCTCGGAGACCACCTAATCGGACCGTACCTTCTTCCTGAACGCCTCAACGGTAAAACATACCTCACATTTCTGCAACATGTGCTGCCAGACCTGTTAAACGTTGTTCCTCCACGCATCCGGCGGGTCATGTGGTTCCAGCACGATGGAGCGCCAGCCCATTACGTACGAGACGTCCGCAACTATCTGGACATCACATTTCCGAACAGATGGATTGGTCGAGGTGGTCCTGTTGCTTGGCCTGCTCGCTCGCCAGATCTTTCACCCCTCGATTTCTTTTTTTGGGGACGATTGAAGGCTCTTATGTATGAGACACCCATTGAATCCCCCGAGGAACTGGTCGCCAGACTTTCCGTCGCTGTAGGGGAAGTGCTCGAAAAGCCTGATGTTTTCGCGAATGTTCGCCGTTCCATTCGTCGCCGTTGTTCTGCGTGCATAAGCTCTGGTGGTCACAATTTTGAACATTTATTGTGATTACATGTTAATAAATATGCTTTGGTAACATAATCCTAATTTGTGTCTTTTTACCTCGTATCACAGCACACAATGTGTGGACATGGTAAACTGAACTGTGCTCAGGAGTAGAAATTTCAAACCCCTCTCCCCAGAAACTTAACCACGTCTAACGATTCAGATTTTGGGCTGAAAATTTAAGTCTAAGCTTTAGAAAGCATTTAATGAGACACAAAAAATAACGGTATAAAATAGTTGTTCGTTACTCCAAAGTCTAAAGCGCCCTCTATCGGAATTTTTTGAAAATTTTCTTTAAAATTTATTTTCAAGAAAATACTGACATAAAGAATAATTTTAGCAAAACGCGGCAGTAGTTAGAGCCTAATCTACGACACAAAGATCGGGAATAACTGATTTTTGTTCTGGGGGGAGAAGGGTTTCAAATTTCAAATTTCAGTTTACGCTACTTCACTACTCGTTAGGACTCAGATTTTTAGATCAAAATTTAAGTTTAAGTCTAAGCTTTCGAAATCATTTAAAGAAATACAAAAAATAACGTTAAAAAATAGTTGTTTGTTACTCCAAAGTCTAAAGCGCCCCCTATCGGCATTTTTTGAAATTGAACTTTAAAATTTTATTTCAAGAAAATACTGGCATAAAGAAAATTTTTTGCAAAAACCGCAAACGAATCGACCAATTTTTCCATGTTTTATAATCATTTGAAATTTCGGACCCTAAACTTTAATGCCCCCTATCTCCTTGGGAATACGTCTGGGACCCTTAGTCTCCTATTTAATATTATTTGTCTTTAAGTGTACTATAACCCCTTAAAGTTCTGCCCATCTTTTATGAATCACCCTGTATAATTGCCAAAAGCACATTCTTGATTGAGTAACCACACTATTTTGTTATATGTTGACTTTTGGAAAATGACAAGTGAATTTTTTTTTCTTTACATGCTGCATTGGGTATTATATGATTTTTATACTGTCTTTGTAAAGGTTTTATTTTAATGAAATTTTCAATTTAATTTTAATTCTCAATACACTTTTTTTAGAATACGCATACTGTAAATTTAACACTGTTAAAAAATTATAATCATACAAAAAAGTTTTAAAAAATTGCCTGGAATTTCTTAATATAATTTCTTTTAACTATATTTGATAAAATATTTCCTTTAATAGCTCGGCGTTCCTAATAAAACAAAGCAAAACTTTAGAAAAAAACTAGAAAGAACGTTATGTTATAAGACCTGTACCACTATATATCAAATATAGCTATAACCCTTAACATTTTTTGTTGGCCAGACCATGTTTACATGCAGCCTGGGGAGTAGACTGTTATTAGCTTTACTTTCAAGAACTTCTACTCTTTTTCCATATCCAATTTTTTTTTTCTTTCAGGGAATACATCTTGGAGCAATCTGTTTCGATCTAGGTACTGAATTTCACTTTAGTAATACTGAACAGAAATGCCCAAAACAAGTATTTTATACAAGAGAGAGAGAAAAAAAAGAATGAAACGATATATGAAAAATATTGGCGACATCCATATATGACATTTGATATTATAAATTCATAGGAAATGTTCTTGGAGAAATGATCTATTTCGAATTTATAATATGGTTTAAAAAGTTTGGAAGAGTTTTCTTGTAAAGTTTTATATGTATTCAGAAGATTTAACTTGCTTAATTTTATAAATAAATGTGTTAATTCTATTAGTAATGTTATTTCGATTAATTCCTGGCAACGCATTTTATTTTCTGGATACGTGCGTTTTTTAAAATGTGTTCATTTATAGGAAAACATTGTGATAATTTTTGTGGATAAATATTATTTTAAATTTAAGATGTGTTTCGCAAGTGATTTAAATAAACCATACACTGTTTTATGTAATACAAGAGTAAATAGAGCAATTTGATATTTTCTGAAACGTGCGGACGCTTCCATTAATTTTCGACAAATTATTTAACAACAGTCAGCAAACGTTAAAGCAAAAAAAAAAAGAAGATTCTCGACAAAAAGCACACTGTGAAAAAAGACAAATGTTTCTTAATCTATGAAAATTTAATAAATTTACGAACGAACATAGAATAACCTCTTCTGATTTATCCATGATTCCGAAAAAGCGTTATTTATCATTTAGAAACTTCAGAAAACAATATATTTTTGAGATTTAAAGAATCATTTATAAAATAAAGTTTCTTTCGCTGTCGCTGATTTTCGAAAATAGTCTCCGTGTTAATGTTACTACTGTTAATTCATCTTGTTTGTCTATAAAATATGTTTGTTGAACATGAACAAGTTTACTTGAGAATTGATAGCCACCGAAAAACTTACACTGAGGAAAATGACACTTTCAAATCTGAGTAAATCGATGTTTTAATTTTGTTATGAAGCTTTTTGTTTCAAATATGACGACCCGATGCTTTCAGTTCTGAAATACCAGAAATACTCAGAATATTGAAACATGGACATACTCAAAACTGAGTACATAGATGCAAGTTCATACTCATTTTTGAAACATGGACATACTCAAAAATTATTAGAATCATATCAAATTCATTTTTGAAACATGGACATACTGAAAAATTATTAGAATCAGATCAAATTCATTTTTGAAACATGGAAATACTCAAAAATGAGCACATAGAAGTCAGTTCGCACTCATTTTTGAAACATGGACATACTCAAAGTATGTCCATGCACAAAGTCAAAACACATAATGTTTTATTCTTGAGTGTGTTCATGTTTTCAGAAATGAGTATATACATGTTTCAAACTTGAGTAATTTTGATTCGGAGCCATTTTGACTAATGCGACATATTCAGATTTGAGTATTTTTTGCTCAGTTTTAAAATGTAGTTTTTAGAGTGTATACTCCGAGTCGAGAAAACTGATTAATATACTATAAAAACTACTCGGAAGCGTTACCGAAAATCAGTGGCAGCAAAAGAAACCTTCCTTTTATAAATGGTTTCTGAAGTCTCGAAAACATATTGGTCTCTGAGGTTTCTAAAGATAAACAATGCTTTTAGGAATTTTTAGTCACTCGGAAGAGATTATTGTATATTTTCGTTCGTGGTTATATTATACTTTCATGGATTAAGAAACATGTGTCTTTTCTTGCCGGGCACATTTAACCAGATTTTATAAATTTGTAGGTTGAACTAAAAAGTTTATTTTCTCCCCCCCCCCCCTCCACCTTTTTTTTACTAAAGTAATCCTGGTTCATTGTTTATTTTCTTTATTGTTACTTCGAATTTACGGCATTGTATTCTGTTTTATTGCTACGTAAATTTGTTTTTTCTATAAGTATATAAATTATATAATTTATTATAATTTTTACAGCAAGACTTTTTACTTGATGTCAATTTCTGTGGGATTCGAATAAAAGTAACTAAAAATATTTTTTTTTAGGCCGACATTGTTAAGAACGCAGTACCCAGACAAATTGAACGATACTTCACATGTAAAAATTAGTTTCACCCATTTGAGCTTCAGAGCTACATAACTGTTAACATCAATACATGCGCAAATATTTACACGAAATACATTAACTTCGTTTTACCTTTATTGCTGCCAGTTAAGAAAATGATCAGAACTTAATTTTTATAAAAAAAAAAATATTAGGTACTTGTCGATTAGCCGAGTGCCAGTGATATATGTACATATATAAATATATATACATATATATGTATGTATATATAAGTATATTATAAATGGTATAATATAAATTAAGTATAATATAAATTTTTAATAATGTTAATTTAACAATATATTAATAATTAACATTATTAATTATATAATGTTAATGTTAATTATATAATATTTCGGCTATATATATATATATATATATATATATATATATAGCCAAAAAGTACCAAATATTATTATCAATTTAAGATATTATTGACAAACAAAATAATTTCTTTTCCCTTCTTTTTGTTGTTTGCTATTTGTAGTATTAGGAATATTTTACGTAAAAATATATAAAGTTACGAATTTAAATTAGCTCTTGACTAAAATTATGCTCGAATAAATCACAGATTTTTTTTCTGTTTTAAATCAAAATAACAAGCACTGAACAATTCATTGAAATATTTATATATTTAAACTCTACAAATTTATGCAAGTTCCAAGTATACTAAAATATCTTTCAATTATTAGCGGAGAAGGTTATTGAGCGACATTATACGATCAACAAAATTATTTTTTAATATTACTGTTATATATTTAAAATAGTTCCCATTAAAAAAATATCTGCATTTAATTTTTTTTTCTATCATATTATAATATATGTCTTCTTTAAATAGTCGACGTTCCAATTATTAGTGTTATTTAATGTTTACAATTTTAAAATATCGGGTTAATTTTAATAATTTTATAAAATTAGTGCCAGAAAAGTCCAAATAAGGGATAGTCTGAAGCTTTCATTATATATTTTAAAACAGTTGTCAGTAAAAATATTTTTTTTTAATATTAAAAAATACCTTTTAAAACTATACCACTTTTAATTTAATATTTTATTATGATATTATAATATAACCACTGTTTTATTTTTAATTAAACTGTCGCTATTACACCAAAGTCTTGATACTCCTGGCACTGTATGCGATGATATTCAGAGTATTATCTCAGAATAAGGACTTGAATGTACGTAGATTAAAGTAAAAAAAAATAATTTACATTTTTTTTAAACACGAGTTAATACAACCAAGTTAAATATACAAAAGGTGTCAACAGAATTATTTTTTTCGAAAAAGGAAATTTACTTAGTTAAGGCAAATTAACATGTAAATATAAAGCGCGAAACATATATTGATTGCATGTTGACTTAACCACATTTATACCAAATTTGTAACTCTTTGAAGTTATAAGACGATTATTAATGAACGTTCCTTCAGTGTGATATATTATTTAAATGGAAGTTTAGCATTAGATCGTTTATTTAAGTTCCTCATAAATTCATAGTTAATTAATTACAGCAAATTTCGTAAATTATTATTCATTAGACTGAAACAAAGAAGCAAACATAAATTATTGAATTCAAGTAAAGCAGCACGTAATGAGAGTATCATTACTTAATAGTTGTTTAATATGTATACAAAAAATGCACATATTACTTTATAATTTTAATATTATTTCATTGTATATTATATATCATTATTCTATTTTATTTTAATAATATAATGTAATAGTTTATTAAAATAATGCAGTGAAACTTATTATATTGTAACCTGTTAACAGAGGTGCTCCCACTAATGTTCCGTAATATGGGATTTAATTTAACCCAGGTTTAATACGTTTCACACCATAATTTTTCTTTTCAGAAATGAAATTAAATGAACTCCACATAGAACTCTGAAATTAAATAAATAAGGTTAATAAATAAATAAGTTATCAAATACATTTTCTGGTTCAAAACGTTGTTAAACTGGGTCAAATCAATCCACATATTACGGAAGATTAGTGGGAGCTTGGCCCCTCTGCTTGTATATCACAGAATTCTTCCTTTATACGGAAAATATTTAAGGGCTTGACGAAAATTAGATAATTTGTTCACATAAAAGTTTTTACCTAGTAAGACGGAAGCTTGTTTAAAACTAAATTTTTCTCTGATTCGCAGCAAGTACTTCTTAGCAGGTTTTATTGTATGTAATTATTGTGTTTTATATTAATTAATTATTTTTTTTTCTTGTAATATATTAACAATTTTTGTGTAACTTCCTAGATATTATATATTTCTGAAAGACCGTAGCAGATTTTATTTTAAGGTTTAAATGAAAATCAAACGACAGTCTATCTAAAAGAGAGATAATCTATCCATACAAGCTATTAGTTGTAATTTAAATAACCACTAAAATTAGCTATTTTTTCTTCAGTATTACAAACCGATGCTATAATCCATGTGCATAGTACAGAGTAGTAATGTATATAATAATATAGTAGCAATATTTCAAAAGTTAAATTTTGGACAGAAAAAAGGGTGGGTACACCGCTTCAAAGTATAAAATAAGCTGCATTATTCTATTTTTTGTTATCTATTACCAAAATTTTACGACAGCATAACTACCTAAAATGTAACTGATGTGCAAAAATTCATCATTAACATGCCTCATTTAAAATTAATCATATACGGATACATACAATACTTTTCTCTAACAGTAATTTATATAATAAAATAATAGCAATGTAATAATTTCATGCTAAATGTAACAGGTACCTAAACTTCAGATATGAAAAAAGCTACACATTCTTCCATTTTATATTATCCATTAGCAAAATTTTAATACTTCATAACTGCCCAAAATGGATTACTAAGGAAACAATTCATGCCTCATTTAAAACTAGCCACATATGAGTGGATGCAATCCTTTTCTCCCATCTGGATGCATCCAAAGTTAATCACAGTGAAGTATGAAAGCAATTTGCCATTGGCTGAGAATGATACAATACCTAAGGTGAGGTTACCATCTAATGATGTCATTGACCCAAAATTAGCATAAAACAGCTTAGAAAGAAAATTAAATTTACTGGGAGGGTTGGTTCATTGATAACTACAACCTTAACCTTGTGGGGGTGCATACATCAAACTTGAAGTTTCAGGCATGGGATAGAATAAGTAGTGTTCATTTAACTAAAACGTATGGTAAATTTATGGTTAGCTGAAAGGTTTTTCTTTAATACTTACAGTAGATTGTTCATAAGAGTTAATTTAAGCACTATGTATATTTTAACGACTTTCTTATGCGTTTCCTGAAAATGTGCTACAAAATATTAACTTAGTTTTCTTCGTAATGTGCTTAATTCTTCAACCAGCTTTTGCAGAAAACTGGAATCAAAGACCATGGCCAAATTTTATGAAATACATACATTAATTATTCAGTATATGTTCATGCAGTTATATTTATTGATATTTGTATTAATTTTATGTAACTATTTATTTATTTACTTACAATTAAAAGAAATGTTTATTGAAATATGAAAATTAGCTCCTTTTTCATATTTTGATAAAAGATGAAAGTTACTTAAATAATTAAAATATATATATCGACTTATTTTTTTCTTACAATTATTGAAATAAATTTAATATTTTTAAATGTGTTTATCAAACGGTTTGATAGAATTACTGAACGCTTTGTTTACATCAATTGTATACGTTGTTTAAATTTCATAACTGGACATACGCAAAAACGCATGATCACACTGTGCTTAGACAAACGTTTTTGTCCAAACTATAGGAAACCTACATTTCAGAATTTGGCGATACTCACCTGGACGAGTGAAACAAGCATTAGCTTGGCGATAATGGAAGACCCACTATGCTTGGTAATTCGTCTCAACCAATCGAATTTATTATCCCGTATGTCGCCACTCCTAATACCCTTCTGACCCAACATATACAATATATTTATTTTCCAATAGTTCAACTAGGCCTAACAGCGCCTTTACTGGCTATTTCCCATTTCGATGCTTGCTTTACAATAAAAATTAGAAGACTGGCTCTTTTTCAATTTTGAAGATATTCTGATCTCGCGATCTAAACTATTTATAACTCGTGCATTTAAATCAGGGATAATAGTAGTACTAGAGCGTCAGTTAATTTGATGATCATGCACGTCATAAAGGAAATGAAGTATTTAAACTGAAATCCTACATACATATACAAATTAAACTAGATGTTTTTAAAAATGAACATATTACTTCAAACATTGCATAATTCTCACTAGATTGAATTTTTTTAGGCGTTTAAATGAAAACAACTTTTGTATTACTAACGCCATAGAAATACGATACATGGGTAGTATTCAACTATAATGAAAGATGTATCACATTTTGAAGTAAAATTCAAACATTTGGAGTACACATAAAGAAATACCTGAAATTTGTATGAAGCTTCTTAATTTAGCATGAAGTTTAATAAAATCATTAATAAATAAATAAAATAAAATAAAAGATATTTTCAAGTGTAAGAAAATAAGTGGTTTACAAATTAAGTTAAAAGAGAATTTTTCATTATTGCCGTTTTACTGTAGTTAAAATATACAGAACAAATTGAAAAATAAATGCTACAGTATACAAATACTTATCAACAATTATATTACTTATGTTCGTGAATAATGAAATTACTAATAACGATAAAAACTAAACTTCCCCCAATATTCCCAAAATAATAGTTATTAGATAGAAAACATTTTGTAGCTAGTATATCATAATGCGAAACTAATGATACATTCAAGCAAAAGTTTTCTTGTCTAAAACTACCTAAACAGGAATTTATTTCACGATCAAACATAAATATCATTATTTAGCACAAATTAGATTATTCTCTGACACGCAAAAACGCAGATTATTATATTGCCGACAAAGCTGTAAAGCAGCTTATCGTCGAACTGTATTTGTTGAAGAAATCCAATTAACTTGGAAGAACTTCGTGGAACTGTACTGAGGTGTGATATACCTACTTTAATCCTATTTTTGATAATACTTGGAAGATATTGGAAAGAAAGTGTAAGCTTTTTTTTATTTTATTTTCACAAGTTTTGATCAATGTTTAGCTGCTTCGGACATTTATTATATTAATAATGCTAGTTATTGCAAGTGGGATAATCAAAATCTTTTCCGCCAAAATATGTAAGAATTTTTATTATTTCTTTTTTCAATAATTCTGAAATGCACATATTCTAAAATATGTTGATTTTTAAAAAGATAATTTTTATAAGCGTAGAGGCTCTTAGTTAATTGTTTGTAAACTCATATTACATCGTTTATAAAAATTCTAAACAATCTGAAAAAAAGTTGAATAATTAAATACATATAGAAAGTTCTATAAATTCAACGTCATAGTCACCTTAATAAGTTAAAATACATAACGTAAATACATTGATTTAACAATTTAATCGTTGCTAAAATAGGTGCAAATACAATATCAAAGTTTTAAAACATTAAAACCATTTAAGATGTTAAAAACTCGGTGGAAATACAATATCAGAGTTTTAAAACATTAAAACCATTTAATATGTTAAAAAAACAGTCTGTGTTTTTAACATCTTAAATGGTTTTAATCTTTAAAACTTTATATTGTATTTGAACCTATTTTAGTAAGGATTAAATTGTGAAATCAATGTATTTACGTTGTGTATTTTAAGTTGACCAATATCTAAAATTAATTGAATTATACTAATGTTTTCCTATCGTATTATATTTCATTCGAATATCCTAAAATGTATTGAAAAAGTATTCAAAAAATTTTAAATATTGCTTTACGAATCTGAAGTTTTATAAAAGTTGAAAAATAGAAGAGCTTACATAGTCTATAGTTGAAAACTCATTTCAAATATGTTATTTATAATATGAATCATTTGAAAAGATTTAACAATTGCTGAAATAATAGAAATAAACTAAATAAATAGCATTTAACAATTCTTCCTCTGATATTGTATTCCATTTTTATTGATATTTGTGAAATGCTAGTGCTATTAAATGCATTTTAATAACATTGAAAAAACATTTTATATTCACTTTTATAAAATTTAATACTTATACAATGTGCGTACAGTTCCACCATCATTTTTTTTAAATAATTTTTTACTTTATTTATTAGTTCTAAAAAATTACGGTTTCTATGGTGATTACAGATTCTGTGATATAAATATTAAATAGAAAATTTCCATTCTGAAATAGTGGTGCGAGACTCCTTGGTAATTCCAAGAAGTGTACACACCTTGCTTAAAATAGTAGATGTTTATATTAGTAAATGAAGTAGAGATACTGCAAATAGCCATTAACACATTTGTGATAAGTAATGTTTGAATCACTTGGAAAATTTTAACAGTTTCTAAAATAATAACAAGAAAGAAATAATTTAAACCTGTCCATTGACTACCCTCATTTCACTTTTCTTGAATAATTGGGAAATATAAATGTGCTTAATTATTTAATTCTATTTTTATAAGTCTGAAATTTTATAAGACTTTAAAGCACTTCGTGGAACTATACTTCCATATGGTCTTGCTGTCATTAAACAAGAACTCATTGAAGATCATTTACATAAGGCTAAATCAAAGGGAAAATGTTCAACAAAATCAAAAATTAATTGAATTATACTGAAATGTTATTTCTGTATTATTATATTGCGTTTAAATATTCTAAAATATTTTAATCTATTTTTATAAAATTGCATTTTTGTAATAGCTTATAGTAATTTCTGGCGTACAAACAATAAATGATAACTCATCTCAGATCAGATATATAAAATCTGAATCACCAGTAAACATAGTAATAGAAAGTAATGTCAATAAAAATTTATTGAATTACACTTATATGTTCTATTTGTAGTATTATATTACTTTTAAACATTCTAAAGTGCATTTAAAAAAAACTTTAGATTTACCTTTACAAAATGACGTTTTTTACAAAACTAGAGGTTTACAAGTCAATAGTCATTAACTCATTTCAAATAAGTCATATATCATCTAAATCACTTGAAAAGATTTAACAATATCCGAAATAGTAACAAGAAACTAATTAAATTACACTTATCTATTCTCCTAGCGCTATTATATTTCATCTTTTTTCATAAGTCTCGAGAAATACTTTCAAACACCAAATTTGCAATTCATGAAGACCTTAGAAGGAAAACTTATTTGAAATATCATTTTACAACATCACATTTGCCACAAATAAAAAAATAAAAAACGCATACAAAAACCATCACTGTTCGAATTACTGTCACATTATTGCTGGGCGTCATTCTTTATCTTTTGTCGCCAAATATCCCATTATTCCTTAAGATGTGTAACAAATAGAGAAATTGAAAAAGAGGATATTGAATTTTTTATAACTTCAAGAATAAAAAAGAGATATTAAAAAGAAAACTTGTGTATTTCCTCAGTAAGTTATTTAAAAAATGTGAAGCCAAACAAATGTCATAGCCCGAAACCGGTGACAGTTAGAATCATAGAGAACAAAACTGTCTGTCCAAATAAAAATGCAAATAAATATAGATGGCCAGCTATTCCGGGTTTTAAAATGATAGGGGGAATGTATAAAAATAGCGCGAATATTTCTGTATATACTGAACATAAAAGAAGGGGAAAATCAATAAGGTGTGAAGAAAGAGAGAAAAATGCTGAGTTCAGCTTTTTTCGGCGATAAGAAAATTATTAAAGTCGTAAAGTTTATTAGGATCATAAAATAAGTTCGAAATATTTTTGTTATTATAAATATTTTTGAATTAATTGAGAATTATTTCTTCATGGAAAAGTATTTACAAAGATATCTTCAAACGATATGTTTATTCAAGCAAAAATGAATCGTAAAGCATCAACTATTTCAGAAATGTTGCCAGAAAAATTTTCATGTGGTAATTAATTGAAGATCATCAATTAAAAAGTGATATGGAAGCGGTGAACTGTTTTAAATTAATAACTAATACTAAAATCTTGCAAAACTGCATCATATTAAGAAAAAATAAATGATCAGTATTTAAAAAAAAATTAGTGATAAACAAGTTTGTGTTTTTGAAAACATAAAGATGCAGTGTTAAATGTACGCATAAATGCTCACTATACACTATTAAAAATTTGCAGCAAACTATCCAGTCATTTGAACGTTTTATATAAAAAACGGTTGCAGAACCATAATTTAACTCTATTCTGACCATAATGTAAAAAATAATATGATCAGAAAAGAGTTAAATTACGGTTATGTAACCGTTTTCTATAAGATTTAAAATTAATTGGGTTAAGGCACACATTGGCATCCAAGGAAACGAGGATGCCGACGAATTAGCAAAGGAAGCGGCTAAAAATAATAAAAATGATAGACCCTACCACATAGAAAGACCAATATCAAACCTTAAACGTATATTAAAAGAGCTAACAATGAAACAATGGCAGTTCGAGTGGGACTACGGGGACACGGGTAGGACAACCCATGGATACTTCCCAAAGGTAGACACAAAAAGACTAATAAGCTGTAAATTACTGAGCCAAATCTACACAGAACATGGAGCATTCCCACAATACCTACATAGATTTACCAAATTTAGCTCTCCAGAATGCATATGCGGGGATTTAGGGTCCCCAAAACACTACCTCACGTCCTGCCCGCTCACACAACCACACCATCTGGTCAACATCACAGTTAATAACGAAAAACTATGGCACAGACAACTGGCGCAAACAACAAACATTTACAAAACAAAGGTAGAACAGTGATCAGATGGCTAATGAACAATGTAGACGGCATGAAACAGACAAACATAGATTAATACAACAAAAACAAGCAAAAACATAAAAGTCCCAGCAGCCACCATATTTCTATATTCAAAGTGTATATAATCTCTGCCTAATTTACCTTCTCTTTCAGGAAAAAAAATTATATATGTATATGTTTGTGTATGTGTATATATAACAAAAATAGCAGTGTAAAGGACACCTCTTTCTGTGACAAAAAAAAAATCGATCTTTCAGCGTCTAAGAGGGTGGAAGTTAATGTAATTAACGGACTAATGGCCAAGGAACATGCCCCACCCCACAGCGCACCAAGTCTTCAAATAGCTTCATCGAGTTCATGATAACAGCCATAAGGTATCTATGGACTGATCGCCATTAGAGCGCATTCATGAAAACAAATTCAACGGTTACCAGTGATGCAACAGTGTATAAAATCAACAGCGAAAAATGAGAAACCCAAATCACAATGAGAAACCTGTAACAAATGAGAAACCAAAATAAATGCAACAAATGAGAAACCAGAAACAACTGCAACAAATGAGAAACCAAAAAGCAATGAGAGAAACCTAAACACGAAACAAAATGCAACAAAAATCAAGCAGCAAAACAAAAACAACAGGTAGCCGTAAGTACAGTCGGAAAAAGGGAAAGGGAAAGGGGAAAAATCCAACACAGGTAAAAGTAATCAATTTTTTATTTAAAGTTAAATAAACATGTATTAACCCCTTCCCTTACAGGTTTTTCTTTTTTTTCTCATCATGTACACTAATGGCGCCCGGTGCATGTAAAATCTGTCGTGGGAGCAAAGTCCTCTAAATTACCTGTGAATTATACCTCTGGAGGTGCCTAGTCAGGTGAAGGTCTCGTCACCGGATCAAGGTTCTAAATTACGAGACCAACTTGCATAGCGATGGCATGACGTATAGGTGTGAAGCCAAGCCCAGGTCCATACAAAAAGAATCAGATCAATTAGCAGCAAAACAAAAATGGGAACAAAACTTAGACCTCCACATAGCCGTCCTGCCAGAAATGGCCAGCCGTTATGCGGCATCTCTTCAGTGGCGCTAAGCGCCCCGGTGCCCGGCACTAAACTCGTTTAAGCTAGAGAAACCTGGCAGGTAGGGGCCTGGTCGCCGGTCTAAAAAAAACGATTGGACAGCTTGTTGCAATTTTTTAACAGTGTACCAAAAGATATTTGAAACTATTTTAAGGAGTATTTAGAGAAAGTTTTAAATGCATAATTTTAATGATGGGATAATTGATACTTGCTATTTCTTAAAATTCTTATTTTTCATTCTTTTTTGTAAATATTTTTACCATTTTTTTTATAACTTATCAAACATATGATTCGAATAAATGTTTTGAGAGGAAACTACAATAAAAAAATATAATATTAGATGCATGTGATTGCAGCAATTAATTAATTAACATAACATAATTAATTAACAAGATAAATTATCAATACAATGATTGTATTGATAATTTATGTTAATGTAAGAAAATATTTTATTCTGAAAGAAAAGACATTTACTTTTAAATTAATTCATCTCGCAAGAAATTTATTGCAATAAATTACAATAAAACTAGTTTATGTTAAAAGCTTCTCGTATAGTGTATCTTTGTTGTGTTTCGTTGCAACTTAGTGTAAACACCTCTAATACATCACAGATGATGCATCATGCATCATGTATGTGATACATAATCCATCAATACATGACGTAAAGCTTGTGAAGCCTCATTTTAAGTGAACCAACGAAAAAATTGGTAAGAACATGTAGGTTTTTACTTTTTTTTGTATGAAAATATGATATAAACAAACTGCGACAAAATAAAAATTAAATATTTAGATAATGCTTAAGAAGAAAAAGTCGATTTATTGTATTTTTATCAAAAGTCACCCAATTAAAAATTCAGGAAATTTTGAGCTTCTATTCGGGACTATTTCGTGTTATGAATTAAAAGGGACATTCGGAAAAATTCAGTTTTCAATACGAAAAAGAACAACGTAGCACAGTTGTCGGACGAAAATGCATCTTTAGATTCGAGAAATTTAGGTAATATATATGTTAGGTTGGTGATTTTACTGTATTCTTTGCAAATAACGGGCAAATCAAAGCAGAAATTTTCGTGTATTAACAAAGAAAAAAAAAGAAGAAGAAGAAAGGCAACGAAAGAACGCCTTCAATTTACAGATTGTATTGTGAGAATAATAACAATTGATAACTTTTGATATATTTCAAAATAATGCTTAGTGTTTATATGTTAAAATATGAATGGAGTGGTGAGATTACATAAGCCACATTGGTTGTGATACAGCTTTTAGAGATTATCGATTGTGACTGTGATCGAAAATAGGAGGGAATTTCATGAAACCAATATTTACGAACTTTTCAGTTTATTGTTTAATACTGACAGATAATGTTACAATTTCAAAGTAAAAAATTACAGATGTTGAACAAAATAATTCGAAAAGTTTTAAGTAGCACTAACCTTTTTCACTGAGACAGTTTTTATTATTATCATTGTTATTTAATTATGAAGCAATCTGAGATATCATAAACAATTATTGTTCAATGAAAAAAAGAAGCAGTATGATATAATTTCTTTCTTTCTTTTTTTTTTTTTTTCAAATAACAAATGTTTAATTTTAAATAGAGTATTTTTTATATAATATTAATTAGTCGCTTTTAAAATAATTATCAAAATTATTTTTCAACCTTTTTTAAAGAAATTATTTGTATCTTACTACATGTAAGGGCATCATTAGCTCAAGGGTTAGCGCATTGAGCTACCACATTACAAGTTGGAGGTTTGCTTCCGTTTTGGGGCAAGGTTTAGCTTTCCCCAAACTTTCTGTCCCTTCAAAGTCGATAAAATAAGAACCAAGAACACTTGGCAAATTAAACTATGGGGGTTCCTCGTCAGGCGGAACACTTTACCGAGACATATGCCATATACCACTCTAGGCCAATGATCACGAAAGTATGTTTCATAGATTGTAGCGCAATGTAATTTTACTATATATAACATGCATTTTTTATTGGTTAAGATTCATATTTTAATAAGTTTAACGCATTTTTGTTGAATTATTTACATTTTATTTATCACATTTTACTACATAATAATTTATTACAATAATATTTCTGTTAATGATCATATAGATTTTTTAAATTAAAATAATTTTTAAAAAAAATTAGATACTTTTACACTTATTACGACTGTTACTAAAAATACATTCGGTTAATTAAGCGAAAGAAAACTGGAGTTCTCAAAGTATTTAATTAGTTTTCTTACATTTAATGATTTTTAACGTAAATGTACTTCTTTTCAGTTATTATGTGAAAAAATAAGTAATGAAAATAATTTTTTTCTGTAAATCAAAGTCAACAAAAAAATGAAATAAAGAAACCACTTAATATTTCTTTTAAAATCCAAATCTTAACTCCATTTAACAGAAAACTAACTAAGATTCAGAAAAAGTCTAACTTTAGGAGATTCATTTACGAAACCAACTAAATTTCAGTTAAAGCTATCTATTTAATGAGTGGCAATTTTAATCAGCAAAAGTTTTCCCCGCTTGAATAGAGATGCTACTTTAGGGAATGAATGGACCTTATTGCAAATTAAGCGTTTTAATTGAAAATGATTTTGCATTTAAAAAAAAATGTAAAATCCCTAATTACTAGTTTCCCTTTTGGAAATGTATAGCTTAGTTTCGGTAAATACCGTAATGATGGATACATTTTTTTAATATTTTAAATGAAATAAAATATTATAATAAAAATATCATTGCTAGTTTTGAAGGATTTTAGCTAATACAAGTAATTATAGAAATGTATAAATTTGATGAATTAGCTTCATAATAAATAGTAATTTGAAGTACAGATTAGTCATTAGTCGTTGCCTTTTTTTTTTTTTTTTAAATATGCACATCTGTGTTCTCTTTTAATATTAGAACTATTTAGCGTATTCGTCACATATTAGAATATAAGAGGTTCACTATTCTTTCTTAAAATATTATTAGTATTACTGAAATAGCAGCGAAGTTTTAGAATGGAATTTAAGACAGTATTAGTAATTTTTTCCACTTCATATAATGAAAAATATATACAAAAATCGGTGAAAAAGAGTAAAAAAAAATCTGTTACTTAGAAGTAGTGAGACTAAATGCTGTAAATTAGGGTGTTACTGCGAAAATAGATGTGCAGCACTGAAGTATGTGGACTGAAGTCCTCCTTCAGTTCTGCTGTTATTCTTGAAGTGTTGAATTTCATCCTTATGAAACAAGAAGATTATACACAGCAGATTTCATCGTGTATTTTGAAGGGCGTCACTAATGCAGGGGCATGCAGATTAGCTGCCACGGCCCACCATTTGAGGGAGCCCTCATGGACGCAATTAGGATTCTTGTAAAAAGGGTGCCAAATGGTTAAAATTGGCCAAAAATGACCAAAATCTTATATTTTGAAGGAGTTGGGAAGGATGCCCAGGAGTGACTGAATGACCTGTATTTGCACTTCAAAGGCTCACATGAACCCTTATATTCCTATACAAAATAAATAAATAAATAAATAAATAAATAAAATAAAAAGATGTATTCTACCATCTCTTAAAGTTGTAACCATCTTTCTTGTGATGCCTTGTATACAGATGTGAATTATACCATGTACGAAATTTATGTATGCATACAATGTGTATGAAATTTAGTACTAGTCACTGCGGCATAAATAACGAACAATTTCTATGTCTATAGATAGAAGGACCCCCTCAGAATGATGATTGCCTCGAAGCCTTAGATAGTCTTAGTTTGGCTCTGTATATTTGTTTGTATAAGACTCACACTTTTTTTTCATCGTGTATTTAGGAACTTTTGAAAGTTAGCAAGTTCAACAGGTATAATCCGCAGGGTTGAATGGTTTCTAGTTACATCTAGAAGGCGTCAGTTCGATACTTGGCCTTTGAAACACTGAGGTGTACTTTACATTTACATGCAATTAAAATGCGTGGTATGGGAAAGTCCTCTGTCTGAGTGGTCACTAGAGAGGGGTACAATGGGGAGAGATTTTTCCCTTTTGGTAACTGATTTTGGGAAACCTCTTATTTCCACAGATTGGCTTTTTGCTTGCATATAAACCATTGAGTTAAGGCATCCGAATATGCATCAGTACGCTACCTGATTCAATACCACTTTAACGGCATTAAATAATAAAAAGCTGTCAGCTGCATATATTTGTGTTTGAACTTGTATTTATTACTTTAATTTAAACTTATTAAAAAATTCCTCTACAACCACAAACTCAATATAACATTAATAAAGCCTAAAACTGGGGACCTCTTCTTGAACATAAAAATAGATTGGATAGGTTAGTCATTAGTTCATTACCTTGTTTTCATCACGAGTTTGCAAAAGGATGTGAACGAAATTTAGTTGAAATCTTCAGTATAGTAGGAACTAATAATAATGATTTTTAAGCTCGGAGATGGTTAAAATATTAATATGAAATATTAATTATATCTTTTAATTATATAAATTATTTCCAAATTATTCCAAAAGGAAATATTTCAGTTTTATGCAAGAATTATAAAATGAATATTTATATCCTAAGATGAACTTAAAGAAAACTTGTATAACACATTTAAAGCTGTGATAATTTACTAAAAAGTAATTATATATACAAAGAAAAATGTGTATAATAAAAATATAAACACATTCATGGCATCACATCTAAATGAGTGTTTATTTTAATGTGTATAAGTCTCATTTAAATTGTTTAATAGCATAACAGTCTTTGCACAAAATTCTGTTGGAACTCAATATCGTAACACGTAGAAAGTAAATTAGTCACATCAAATAATAATAAATCACGTTTATTAATTGACGAGAAATGAGAAAAGTATAGCACTTTGAAATAATAATCATAACTACTCTCTGCTACCATAAGCAGCCCGAAATAATAAGCATTATGCAGACAGTAATGTTTGAATGAGAGTTGTGTTATCTCTCATAAGCACAAGCTTGTGTTGAAAATACATGCATCACATCAGTAATAACATTGTTATCATCAGTATGTTCGTAAATGAAAGTCGTTTATCATGACTGTTGCTAAGAAAAGTGTTAGATGGAAAATGTTTAAATTAACTCTCTTTATGAGAAATGTTTACTTTCAATTCCAATAGTCTGATTGCAAGAAAATAATCGTTTAGAATTTTTGGTTTGTTAATTTTACATGACATTTTATTTTAGTGGAGTCGGAATTATGTTTTCCACATTATATATCTTTATCTGGCTATTCTTTATTTATGTTCAACACAACAAGATGTTTATTTCAATTGAATTCATTGCTAGCGACTGAATTATCTGAAATACTTATTTTTTCAGCAGTCGATGATATGATAAAATTTAATTCAAGAATAAAAATAAATGAATGCTATTCTAAAATGTCTACTTTTAATGCAAAATTGAACTACAGAAATTTATGTAAAAATTTTTATTTATAATCATTAAGTATATTTTATTAATAATAGAAATGTTTAAAATATACTTTAATGCAGTTAAAAATACATTATAAAATTGCTTGTCAAAATATATTTTTTTTCAATATGAAAAGGGTCCACGTGCTTTATCTAGTGTTTAGGGTGTTGGCTACTAGAAAAAGGGTGCCGGTTTGAATCCTGACTCAGAAATAGATACTTGTAGTGGATCGGATTCCACTTTAAACGGCAGGGGGGGGGGGGGTCACTGTCTGTTTAGCTTTCGTGCGCAAAAGATAACCGTAGCAACCCCCAACAATCCAAACCAATCAATATAAGATGGCTGAATTTAATGTGATATTTTTCAATTGGATTGAAATTTTCCTTTCAATTATAAAACATTGAACGGCAGGAATTATTTATATTGAAATACATTAACCAGACGAATTACTGTTATATAGTACATTTATTACTAGGGACAAAAGAAACTGCAAAATTCTTAGTTAGTAAGAATGAAAAATATAGATTGTATTATAAAAGGAATTGTGTCATAAAAGCCTTAAATAATAAATTGTATATCCATATAGCAATAATGGTAAAACCAAATTACTTTTGCTTTTTTTTTAATACCAAAATATGCTTTTGCTGTCTCATTAACGCCTTAAGTAGTAAATTGTTTCGCTGAAATATGATTTCGTTGAAACAAATTCGATGAAACATAATTTCTTGTTTCATTCCATTTATAACTAAGTCATTAAATAGAAAAATACATTTACTGTATCATAGGCGCCTTAAATGGTAAATCGCAACCCGCTTAAACACAATTTCTTGATTCATAACTTATTCATTAAGTAGCAAAATATTTTTGTTGATTTCTTTTTAGCAGCATATGTATAAAATACAAAAATCAGTATCATTAAAAGAACATACTAATAAACGATCATCATTCTCTGTCCACAATGAGTTTTTTAAACTCAAACAAATAGTGTGCTAAATCCTAAAATTATACTTTTTAATTAAATTTGAAATTTTCTTTTCAATTATTTTGTTCATTTATTTCCTACAGAAGTTATGAAAATACAAACAAATTAACAGAACACATAGTAACTGTCATTTACATTTATATATAGCATAAAAAGAAACCACACAGTTAGAAAGTACTAAAAATGGAAAATCAAAGAATGTAATAAAAATGATTGCCCCATAAACGCCTTAAATAGTAAGCACAATTTCTTGATTCATACCATTAATAACATAGTCATCAAATAGACAAATACTTTTGATGCCTCAAAAACGCTTAATTTGTAAATTGTAACCCACTTGAAACACAATTTCTTGATTCAGCCCATTCATAACTTAGTCATTAAATAGCAAAATACTTTTGCTGATTCCTTTTATCAGCATATGTATAAAAGAACAACAATCAACATCATTAGAAGAAAACATTGTACACGATCATCATTCTCTGTCCACAATGAGTTTCTATTGACCAAGACAACCATCAGAACACCGTTTGTACAAGTACCCCCAAAAATCAATTTTTATGAAGGCCGAAAAGTTATGACCATGTCAGATCTGAGTTCTCAAAGGAGGATAACATGGATTCGTGTCTCGTTTATTGCAAGAATAGATTATAAACGTTCAAAGGGTAGATTCTAATCTCCAAAATGGTTTTTAAGAATGTTATCACATTTAATGGAATAAGACGTAATAAATTAAAGTACTTTAGAAGAAGAGTGTTGTGAAATGTTTGTTCTAAGTGACGGAAAAGTTGTTGTAAGTAACGGTCCAAATTAAGACGAGGTATTATTGTAAATCTAAGTTTTTTTTAAAATTAGATTTATGAAAAAGCTTACAGAAATCATAAAACCAAGCGTAATTAAATACATTAAACTGATATAGTAAAAATACAAAAAATAAAATTCTGTTAATTAAAATGAATGAAATTAATTAAAATGACTTGCTCAAAATTGGACAAAACGTTTCCGGAAAATAAAGACACTACTTGATTTACTGCATATAATTTCAAATAATTGCAAGCCACGTTGACATAGCGTGCGTAAAAATTGTTAGCTACAAAATATTTATTATTTTCATTTATTGAAAATATATTGGTGTATGCATTGTAAGTAGTTTGATTGTTGCCTGTTTTGCAAGTCATTGTATGTAAATATCTTTTTTTGCTGGTGAGTTGTGTGTAGTTTAGTTTTCATTTTTTAACTATTGCTTATGGATAATTACTTATTTATTGGATTTCTTTTTGTTTTAATATTTTTTGGGTTTCATTTAGATATGTTATAAGGGGCATATTATTGTCATTTTTAAGCGTAATGCTGACAATATTTAAGGAAATAACATATATTTACTATGAATTATACTTATGATGCTGCTTTGATGAACCCATAAGTTATTCATACTATTTCGTACTTGATTTTCATCTTACTGAGTTTAATTTTGTAGTATCATTTCATTTGAATTTTATACTGTCTTTTTCTTAGTTTTTCATTTTAACTATATATTTATATGTTTTATCCATTGTAAAATATGTGTAAATACATAAGATGTTTCTAGGAAATATATACAGGGTGTCCATAATTAAACGACCCTACTTTAAAGTTGTCTACAGACAAAACTATTGGTCAGAAAGTTCAGAAATTTTGTGAAGGACGTAATGAAGGAATGGGAATTTGTTTAAGCGAACAAAATTTTTGGTTCAAAATTTCGCCGCCAGAGGGCGTTTTTTAATGAATATCACATTTAGCATACATTTACGATAGTTTACATACTTTATGGCAACAAAACATGTTCCACATGACAGCTGTCATTTTCAGCTACCATCTGCAATCGTAAGATAGCATGTTCCACAGTTGACAGCAGTGTTTTCTGGGAAATGCTAAAAACATGTCGCGAAAAAAATTTTGTTCAACATGTTTTGTTGAAATAAAATTTGTAACCTATCATAAATCTATGCTAAATGGATAATTCATTAAAAAACGCCCTCTGGCGGCAAAAGTTTGAACTAAATTTTTTTTGGCGTAAACAAATTCCCATTCCTTCATTATGTCCTTCACAAAATTCCACAACTTTCTGACCAATAGTTTCGTCTGTAGACAACTTTAAAGTAGGGTCGTTTAATTATGGACACCCTGTATATATGTATGTAAGAAAAAAAAATCAACGTCATGTACAACAACACATTGTACACAATCATCATTATCTCGCCAGAATGAGTCTCTGTTGACCAAGAAAAAACACACATCACCGTTTATACAAATACACTAAAAATAAATTCTGATCCGAAAAGTTATGATCATGTCAAATGTGAGTTCTCAAAGGACGATAACACGGATTCGTCTTCTGTTTATTGCAAGAATAGATTATAGACATTCAAAAGGTACACTGTTAAAAATTTGGGGCTCGGCTGAACCAATTTTTTATGTTACAGTAGCTACAACCATAAGATAGTGAAACTCTATCCTAACATTTAGTGCTCCAGTTGTGTAGGTTCAACCAAGGACTGGTAAAATTTTGAACCCTGAATTGGTAAAATGTTGGACAGTAAAAATGTAAAATGCTGAACAATAATGTCGCTAAAGTTATTCTTTGCAAAACGGAATAATTTGAGAGAGAGCTTTGTTTAGAGTGGTGTCAGACACACTATAAATACCCAAGCCTGAATCACGATTAGAGACTGGAATTGGATCGAGTAACTCGATTTCACTCGAATCCAACCGCAACGAAACGGTAATTTCGTTAGGGTTGATGCGAATTTCTGTCGTTGCGGGTGGGGTTTGGGTCGGATTGACTTTTCGGGTCGGTTCTCAAAAGAAAATCCTGAATATTTTTCAATTGAAAAAAATATGCATATAACTGATCATTAATGAGTGTATATATATTCAATTTTATACAAAAAAGATAAAATTCATTTTAGAGAACTAACTGTAGACTACGTAATTACGTTAAAATATTGATTCTTTTCTTTCACTTCTCTTTCTGATTTGGGTTTGAATATTTCGGCATTACGCAGAATTAAGCAGAATTTTCCACTTCGTGCCGAATACAATCCGAGCCGTGCAGAACTTTAATCAGGATTCGAATCTGACGCCTCTTTCTTTGTAGTCAACGTTCTAACAACTAAAACACCAGATTTTTCAATTTAACCCCAAAATGCATGTAAAATTCCGCTTTCCCGTCTTGTGTTGAAACAGGTACAGTGAAATGATAATTCAAAATGTGTTTTGTTTTTTATTTTATTTTTATAGTCTGGTTAATTTTAACGATAACATTGCCGCTAGTTTTCACGATGTTTCATTTTGTTTATGGAAAAATCTTTAAACGTTATGTGTTATTATATATAGCTAGCATAGCTTACATATTTGGAAGATGCACCCTGTATATATCTATATAAGCATACCTTTAGTGGAGTTTGGGGAAAATTATCTTGTTTATGTTGAATAAATGAAATAAACATTTATATGAATATAAATAAAATGTTATATGAAATGAAATTTTTACAAATTTTCTGCAATTTGATTTTTTATACTTAAATATATTTTTTAAGCATTTAACAGAATTAATTTATATATATGTATCTCTCAACTATTTTCCAAATGGATAATGTTTAACACTTTCGATTTTTAAACAGTTTCTTAAGAAATTGTTTTCAATGGATACGAATGGAAATACACGTTACACATATCTTTCTAATTTTGCAAATAATCGTTATTGCGCAAAAAATTAATTTTTATGCAAAAGTAAATGCCCAAAATCATTCATTGGAATAAATATCATATGGACATTTTTCTATAGGTTATGTTATGAATTTGAAACATGTATCTTTCAAGAGAATGTAGAAATATATTCCTATAAATTATGTAAACTTTGAAATATGCCTGTCAGAAAAAGCAAATGGAATTAAAAATCCACGAAAAAGATATATTGTAAAGTTTAGTACTAAATACAATATCTTATAACTTTTGATATAATAGATAAGTAGTATGTTTATTACACTATTTAAAATTAAAACCACAAAATTCTTGTTTCATTAAAAAAGAAACAACAAAACCTACAAAAACTAAATATGTTTTATTTTTATGAACTTAATCAAAAATATACTTTCTATCATTCCATTACAATAAAAAAAAATCTTTCGAAGCACAGTTGCTTAAATGCATTATAGCTTCCAGCATAAAGAATTATATATCTTTCACAAGAACATTTAATACAAATTATTTTATGTAGTTAATCTAAATGACAAAATAGCAAATAATATGGATTTTTTTTTGCTTTTTTATATAAAAATTACTCAACTTTTAAACATTTTTTTTCAAATTTGAATATTTTATATTTGGAAAAGATATTTTGTAAGTTTACTATATCTTTTAACGAAAGTCCTCATTTAATTATTTTCCACAACTAATTAACGTTTCAATTGAAAACTTTTATTCGTAATGTGCTCTTCGAAAATTACTCTTCGAACATTTACTTGCATTAGAAATACAATTTCTAAAATAAAATATATTATCTAAAAATAATTTCAGAGTTGTTTAGTACACAGATCAATCAAAATCTTTAAAAAAATTGCACTTGCTTTTTTTATATTCTAAACAAGCTACAATACTTTCATTGTTTTAAACAAAGATTAACCAAAAAAAAAAAAAAATATGTGAAAAAGAATCTTCCGAGAAGCATGTTACTATATTTATAGTCTTAACCTTGTTTTAGAATATTTTATGCTTTTGATTTTATTATAGCTTGACTCTAACACATTATTTATCTTAATCATGAAATATAAAAAACAGCTTTTACCCCAAATGTCATTCCTCTTAAAGTGTAGTGATAACTTTAAATGGTTATAATTAGATTTGTTGCAATGATACATATAACAAAGATACGTCAAAATTAAGTTATTAATAATTAAAATATGCTAAATAAAATGGACAGTTTCGCAGTAGTTTGTTGTTATATTTTAAACAAGGAAATAAAAATGTCGTTGTTTTCAGTAAAATTAAAATATGTATATCTTACAAATCTCTTAGTTTTACTTTAGAATTTATTTTTATCTTTGATGCCACTTTATTTTTTTCAGTAACACATTTTTAACTCAATATAAGGCAGTCGTAACAGTTTTTTCCACAAAAATGTAACTAGTAACCTTTAACTATAATTTTACACAGTTAAACTAAACTTCATTATAAAGAGATAAATTCCAAATTAAAATTGTCATTATGCACTTCAGATAAATTCTACAAGTTTTCAGTAATTTATCGACGTATACAAGCAAAAATATTTTTATAATTTTAAATAAATATTATCTAAATATATATTAAACAAGTACGAAAAATCATGTGTCAGGCAAAGATTATGTATAACTTTCCAACACTAAAAGAATATTATCGAGTAATTTTATTTTATTTTCATATAACGAAATGAGATATCTCAATAAGCAATTAAAAAACACATATTTTTTTTTAAATCCATTTACAGTTATTAGTGTAAATATTGATAATAAATATATGATTATATATGCTATTATTTTCGTGTAGCCCTGTATGCGATCTATAGAATTTATACAAACACTACCTAATGCACATAAAATTAGATACGTTTAAAAATGAATACCAGAGCGGTAAACACTCTTCTACAATTATCGAACTTAGTCAGTTCTGTAATCGAATTATTTTCTGTGTCTCTGTAAATGAACTATAAATTCTACGCACTCAATAATCTATAGAAAACATCTTGAAGTGCACCTTACACTGTTAAAGATTTGCAGCAAACTGTCGAGTCATTTGACCGTTTTTATAGAAAACGGTTACCTAACCATAATTTAACTCCATTCAGTCCATATTATTGAGCTTATAGAATATAGTTAAATTACGGTTATAGAACCGTTTTCTACAAACGGTCGAATGACAGAACAGTTTGCGGCTAACGTTTAACATTGTAGTGATCCTTTTAATTAACATCACATTTGAAGTATCACAACATAATTAAAATGCACCTCAAAGGATTTTCCCTCATTGATTTTTTGTACGTCCGTGCAAACGAACTATAAATTATACTTATTCTATACTCCTGAGAAAGCATGTTGTAGTCCATCGCAGTGATACATATCAATTTCATTATGCAAAAGGACTATAAATATTAACACGTTTCATTTTCAATGTTGAACATTCTGTATGCAAGAATACATAAAAAATTCATTCCAATCCGAGTATATTTACAAGAGTAAGAGTATTGTCTGACAGTCAGCAGACGGCAGATATATAAGCAGACAGAAAGACAGAAGATATCCATACAAACCGAATTCTTAAACACTTTTCAACTATACTGAAAAGTGTTAGAAAGCAGATCTTTTTAATATATCCTAATAAATTTACTTACTTTATTTTTAATTATTTTACTCTTTGAATTTATTTTGTTTCTAAAATATAATGTACCATAATTATAATCCAGTTAAAACAGTTTATACGCAAAATATATTTTTGTAAACTATGGCTGCAACTTTAAAAAGTTATTCAACAGAAATTAAATAAATTCCGTAGGTTTGCTGTAATTTGATGCCATTTTTCAATGAACCAAAAATACTTCATTATTTTAAAATAAAAATTAATCAAACTAATTTTCAATAAAAGTTTAAAGATATCTTATTATACTTACACCCTTTATATTCAGTTTTATTATATATATATATATATATATATTATTTATATTAATCTGTATCTAACACATTATAAGCCTTCACTATAACAAATAAAATTGAAACAGTTCCTACTTTCAAGCGAATTTCTGTTATTTTTTATCTACAAGTTTATATAGTTACAAAATGATTCATTAATAAGAATAAAGTAAAAATAATTTTTGTTTAAAAATACACGCTTTTATAAGTATTCAATATTTATCTTGAAAATCGCGTCTTATTTCATAACTGCAATTCATAATTTTTTCTAAAGGCTCTGGCACCGAACCTGATTATGAAAAATCCGCAGCTTTTTTTTTTACGCTTGGTAGACAGCGCCAGCTAGAGAAGTTATTTTAGAAAAATATACTTTTTGCTTGATTTATTTTTTAAAATATGGCAACAGGAAAGAAATAAAAAGAATTATTTAAACTATCTTTTAG
Organism: Maratus michaelseni; assembly: GCA_963931845.1. Taxonomy (NCBI): domain Eukaryota; kingdom Metazoa; phylum Arthropoda; class Arachnida; order Araneae; family Salticidae; genus Maratus; species Maratus michaelseni. The sequence goes on from OZ007588.1 coordinate 207,743,888, forward strand.
CATTTCAAAATTGATTCCTCAGCGTATAATTATAATTTAATTAATATGAATTATTAATTGATTAAAGCGCATTTTTTAAAAATATATATATTACACATTTTATTTTTTATTTATGTTTTCTACTTTTTAGTGTTTAAATATTTTGCTTTTGTAAATTCATAGTCATGTGGGTATATTTTGGCGAACTTGGTTTGGCGCATCATTAAAACCATTGTTGTTGTAACTCATGTACAATTGCAATCCTAAAGAATATTTGACAATACCTGCAGAGGGCTAACGGAAAAATGCATTAAAATTAAGTTATTAATTTATAATTAAGTTCTAAAAATATAAAATGTTACATTGTAATCCGAAACACACCTGTGTACGTAATTTTTTTAATTCCAGCATACCAAAAAGCGAGTTAAAAATCGATTACAAAATTCCATCTTTACATACAAAAACTAGTGATGGGCATAACGATTATTTTGATTATTCAAAGGAATCATTCGGGCATGCGCAGAAGCATATCTGGCAATTTTTTTTTTTTTTTTTTTTTTTTCAATTACTACCAGAATTTTTTTTTTTTTTTTTTTTTTTTTTTTTTAAGAAAGAAGTTTCTGATTTTAATTAGAATTAGATTAGACGACACATAAAAATAAAAAATGTGTTTTGTTTACGAACCATACTTATTATTTATTTTTTTTTTTTTTTGAAAATTTCTGGTAATTAGTAATTGAATAAAAAAAATTGAAGTTTGACAGATATGCTTCTGCGCATGCCCGAATGATTCCTTTGAATATTCAAAATAATCGTTATGCCCATCACTAACAAAAAACAAGTTGAGAATAAAAGAGTGTAGAAAAACATAAATTTAGAAATGTAATCGTTCGTAACACAGATTAAATTAATTCGAGAGCTTTGCAGTAATTTGTTGTCGCGTTTTAAACACGTGCATTATTTTAAATAATCATTAACTAAACGAAAAAAAAATAAACGAAAAGCATCTATAATATATTCACGCACTTCGTTTGCTTTTTTTTTTAATATTTAATTTTATCCTAGCTTGCTTCTAACACATTATTTATCTTAATTACAAGCTATTTGAAACAGTTCTTACTTGAAAATTATTCCTGGTAAACTTTTGGTCATCAATTAACCTAACACGAAGTTCAATCGATCAGTTCAATTAATTCATTATCAAGTTAATCTATTTTCGGTTGTTCCAAATTTATTTGTTAAGAAGTTCGAATAGCGTCCTTTCTAAAGCTTAACAGAGAAATACGATTAGATAATTTAACTCTAAGAATTTTGAATTCAACGTTTTATCATATACTAAAGGCTAGTTTTGAATTATTATAAATACAGTAAATGTTGCTAAGGATGAACCTCTAGTGAAAAAACTATGATTTAGACACTTTTCCGTCTTAGAAGGTATAATTGGATGATATTCCTTCCGATGGGATTATGATTTTTTTTCTTTTAAAAGGGATTCAGTTATAGATAGGTTTCGTTTTCACCGTTTTTTATTGTATTATAATTTTAAGGTGTTCCTTCCAAATTCTTAAAATTTTATTTCATCTAAAATTTGTCTTAAGGCTGCTCGTAAGTAAACTTCCTGATTCCCCTCGCTAATGTTAATCCTATGGGCATAGGATGCATTCGCATTTTTAAAATATCTCCTCAGGAAATTAATGTTTTAAACTTCTGTTATCTTTGTACTGTTCTTAAAGGATGTATCTTTTTTCTTAGTTGTCAATTTTTTTCTAAAATATGTACTTAATTTTATGTGAAATGTTAAAATCTTATTCAGTTTTGCTAAGATAAAATTATAAATTAAGCAAATATTTTAGAAATATTTTGATAACTAAGAAAAAAAGAGACATCGTTTAAGAACAGTACAAAGAAAACAGAAGTTTAAAATATTAATTTCCTGAGGAAATATTTTTAAAATACGAATGCATCCTACGCCCATAGGATTAACATTAGAGAAGGGAATCGGGAAGTTTACTGACGAGCAGCCTTAACATAAAATAGGACATATTTAATTCTAAGTAATTCAATTTCTTAACATTAAATATGTACAGAATTATCAGAATTTGTAAATTTATGCTTCATTAAATGAATGTAAAATTATCTGAAATGTATCATAATATAGTACATTATTATCACGTAAGTTATATAAAATATTTCACAAAACTCATCTATTATATACCTGAAATAAATTTAAATGTTAATGATTTATTTCTTTTCATTTTATAGGCGTATGCAGACAATCTATATAACAGAATTGTTTATCTTAATTACAAGCTATTCAAAACAGTTCCTACTTGAAAGTTATTCCTGGTAAACTTTAGATGATCATTTAAGCTAACACGATGTTAAACCGATCAGTTAAATTAATTCATTATCAAGGTAATCTATCTTATGTTGTTCCAAATGTATTTACAGAGAAGTTAGAATAGCTTCCGTTCTAAAGCTTAACATAGAAACCTGATAAGTTAATTTAATTCTTTCGTGCTAAGCATTTTCAATTTAACATCTTATCATATACTAAGAGACAGTTTTGAACCATTTTAAATACATAAAATACTGCTAAGGCGGAATTACTAAGAACTAAAAACGATTTACGTTTTAAAGAGTTTTCTATCTTAGAGCATGTTTCATTGAATTGTGTTCTTTCGACAGGATTACGACATTTTCCTGTTTAAAACAATATTCCATTTTAGACAGATATAGTTTTCATATATTTTATTGTATTAAATTGCCCTGTAGTATAATTTTAAGATGTTTTTTTCAAAATTTTATGCCTTAATCTAAAATGTTCCTTGATATAAAACGCGACATATTTACTTCTATGTAATAGTATAGAGCTATTTTAACCACAAAATATGCATAAAATTATCTGTAAATATATGTTTCACTAGTAAATGAATGTTAAATCATTTAAAATGTAACATAATACAGTATTTTATTGTCACATTAGTCTCTAGATAAAGTGCTTCGCTAACTTCATGCTTTATAAATGAAGTCAGTTTCGATTTTAATGATTTATTATTTTCTTTTTATAGGTGTCTATTTGCCACTCTTTATATCAGAAGATATTTTAACACATTATTTATCTTAATTACAAGTTATTCGAAACAGTTCCTACTGGAAAGTTATTTCTGGTACACTTTAGATCATCAATTAAGCTAACACGAAGTTCAACTGATCATTTAAATTAATTTGTTATCAAGTTAATCTATCTTCGGTTGTTCCAAATTTATTTGCTGTGAAGTTTGAATATCTTCCGTTCTAAAGCTTAACAGAGAAATACGATAAGTTAATTTAATTACATTTTCTTCAAAGAATTTCGAATTCAATACCTTATGAGATATTAAGACCTAAGTTTGAATTATTATATATATCACATTATTTTATGGTATATTTTTAAAGTATTTGTTTCACATTCCTTAGATTTTATATTTTCGTCCAAATGTTTCATTAGCATAAAATAGGATTTATTTAGTTTTAAGTAATTGAATTTCTTCAAAGTAAAATTTTACTAGTAACTAAATATATGACTTCTAAATTAAGACTTGTAAATTTATATGTTTATTTTATGCAAAAGAATGCTAATCATTTGTAGTTCATCTAAAATGTAATTAAAGATAGCATGCTTTTTTCACATTAATTACTCATATAGTGATTTAAAACTCTGATGCATCATATAAATAAAATCTATATTAAAAAGCAAAAATATGTCCGTAAATAACACTGACATCATACTGACGGGGGCAACAGCTTTTGCTTTGGTCAATAAATTTTTCTTTTACTGCAATTCTTTTCATTCCTAAACCGTCTTTTCACACCGAATTTTTACACCGTCGAATAGGATTTTAAAATAATTTTCAAGCATGAAAAAAAAATCTATATCTATCGCGTGCAGTTCAATTAAAAAAGATTAACCCGTTTGCATCAAAACAATACATATATTGTTCAGCATTTGTTTCCGGCTAATATTCCATGATGAAATTATAACTTCATCAATAAATAAATAATATAATATAAATAAAATACAAATTTTTATACACCTGTAATTGAATTACGCGCTTAAACCACTGGAATTATCAAGAAACAAAATGGTTGCAGTAAGTAGCGAAATGATTGGCGATTTCTTCGGCAATTAACTAATACATGCAGGTAATATGAAAGTATCGCTTTTTTCAAAAATTTATACCCAGAAAAAAGTTTTGTTGAATTAACAAAAATTTGGTTGACCCAACAAAACTTTTTGCTTAAATATAGGTCAATGGAAATTTTGTTTGAATCAACAATTTTTTTTTTTTTTTTTTTTTTTTTTTTTTTGCAATTCCAAAAAAAAAAAAAAAAAAAAAAAAAAAAAAAAAAAAAAAAAAAAAAAATTGTATGGTCAGCAAAAAATGTTTTGTTAATTCAAGTAAAATGGTTCAATTTTACTTGAATTTTGCTAAAACAACCAAAATGTACTCAACAAAACATGTTTTGTAGTTTTAATCAATTCCTTTTTCTGGGTGTATGTAAATACATAATTGATATTTTTCATAGAAAAATAATTTTTGGTGTTGTTAGCGAGCAATCTAAAAAATATATGTAATAAATCTAAAAAATCTATTAAAGTTTTCACTAAAAAGAAAAAAATTAGTTTTCACCTATATTCTATAACACGGGTTGGATTCCCTAGTTTGTATGATTTTTAATGAACTACGTTTTTCTTTTTATATTTTCCAACATCATTAACCAGAAAATATTAAAAGTTGAATTTAATGAATAAAAATATATGTGTGCGTGAAAGTGATAGAGAGAGAAAGAAAGAGAGGGAGAGAGAAATTTCGATACACATAACGCAGACTTATTCTCAATTCTGCATGAAGATGGATAACAGGTTATCAGAAAGTAGATTTAACTCAGTATTTCTGTCTGAGAAGCAAAACTTTATTTTCCAGTAAAATTATAGAAAATCTCGTCGTTTTCCTGTGCACATGGTCTAAAATTTTCTTTTTAAATAATAATCTAGGTGTACTCAGTCTACTGAAACATGGAAACCACGCATTGTAGAATTAGCGAGTTATAAATTGTAACCTAATGTAATTTTACACTTAATTATCACAATCATAGATTTGGACGATTTTGCAATATCTTTATCGCAAATGGTCCTCATATTAGAAGCAATGTAGCTTAAGAAAATTTAGGCTTGAACTTAGGCTTATTGACAGGTTGAAAATTAAATTGATATAGTTTTGAATTTAAATTTTTATGCTTAGGTAAATTTCAACAGAGGTTGCAGATTCTAATTGTACTTAAATTGTGCTCAAGTTCTGATTTCAGTACATTTTTCTAATATTAATTTAAAAAGAATGATTTACGTGTGATTACTAGCTAACTGGCTCTTTTGCGTTGTATTGCCTAAGGTAGGATGTCTTCGAGAAAAGCTTTCGATTTGAATCCTACTCTTTCTGCAATTAAAACCTTAGCAAGCCAAACCTCCAGCCAACCCGCTCAGACGTTGCCCTCGGAATATAAACCCTTAGCGCTGAATTTATGACGTCAGGAACTGGGAGCAGTTTCCCTATTTTCGGATAAATCATTGTCTTTCATAATATAACGGATTCTTGGGAAAACGAAGGCTTGTCTTGATCCAAGCTTGATTCAGGGTTAATGCTTCGATCAGGCGCTTGGGTACCAGTCGCAATTTTATGATGTCACAATTGCAGCGCTTTATTAAAGCTTTATCTATAAGGGGCAAAGGCTCACGTCGAATGTTTTTGAGCACGTGAACATCAGCATTTGTCACGACCACATTAGATATTGAAATGAGTAGATGCATTGAAAATTTGCTTGTATTTAAGTATACAAGCGTATATACTACATTCTCTGTTATGCAAATATGTATGTATATTTTAATGCATCCATGATTACCTGTTTACATAAATATCTTTGTAATTGAATAGTCTGTTCCTGTCAATTGTTTATAATACTCGTTTCTTTATATTTGCCTTGCTTCTTAATTGTTTAAGAAACCATTTTAATAATACGCGATAATTTTCGAACCTCAGGGAAACTAACAGCAGATTAATATTTTCTACCGTTTATATACTCAACCATTTGAGGTTCAGAAATCCAATATTCTATAGGAAATATTTTTAAAAATCTTCATACTATATGTGTTATAAATATTCTGTTCAAATCGTGCAGTGCTGAAAAATGTTTAACTACATCACGCAAAATGTTCCTGACAGTATCTTTTTTCAGGAGGTTTCAGGATTTTAAGCCAATGGATTACGATTCCTTCGAATAGAACAGAAACATGTGCTTTCGGTGCTTCTTTAAGTCCCCAAGAATCAATTTGTGACGCAGATCCCAGAGTTATGGCCTCATCGGGGCGGTTTCCTCTCAGGGGATCCATATGTCGCTGTGCTGGATATCTTTGGTCATTTGTTATAGGAGTAAAAAAGTTCGTTGGGAATAGTTCAGTGTGCTTGATGGATATCTATCAAAGCAAAATCCTATGCTCTCAAGATCCATATAAGAATTTTTTTGTAAAGATTCTAGTACAATATGTAAGATATAAAAAATCACGCGTAATTCATTTAAGACAAACAAAATAGTAAGTGAAACATAAAATGTTATTCATGAAAACACAGTAATACATTGTTTCTTTTTTTGATAACATATACTGTAAGGATAGTCCGATTTTTTATGTTATGCTTATGACCAGCTTGATTTCCGAAAGTTGTAATCTATCCCATACGCTTGGAATGGATTACGACAGGGTATGACAAAAGAAAATTCGAAATTATTATATAATATAAGAGACAAAATGAGAAAAAACACCATTATTTTTTTTAATGAATTCGTAGGCTTGACGTAAAGAAGTTTTCAATTTAACTAATTCAATTTTTTTAAAAATAAATGTCCCATACATATATAGTTCAGTGGACTTAATGCATGTCTATCAAAGCAAAATCCTATGCTGTCTAGATATATGAAGGGACGTTTTTCGTCCTAGATTTTAGTATAACATGTAAGATAAAGAATTCACATGTAATTCATTCGAGACAAATAAATAATTTCAATGTATTATATGTTATTCCCGAAAGCATAGTAAGCATCGTTTCGTTTATCATATTGTCAGGGCAGTCAGATTTATTTTATGAAATTATACTTACGAGCGGTTTGATAGCTGACAGTTTTGATCTATTCTATGTATATGAAAATGATTGAGACAGGGTATAAGAAAACATATATATTTAATATAAGAAACTGAAGGTACAATTAGCAATATAAAATTTAAATTGTAAACAAAGCAATGAATTTTAAAAAGGGAAAAGTAAGTGTAATAATTTTCCCTGACCATTTCATTTTTTAAACGTAACTGTTATACTTTTAAAATTTTAGCTCTTATTTAATTTTTTTACAAATTTTTAGTATAAATAAATATTATTCAGTCTTTTTTTTTTAATGAAGTCCACTCCACTGTTATATTTTTCAATGACAGTCTGCCCGGCCAACGCCGGGCTGGTCAGCTAGTTTCATAAAATTCAATGTATCGTGACTTGCTGAATTTTTATGGTTGAAGAACGGAATTTTTACTGCTGTACTTGTCAGACCATAAAGACATACTATACCCATAACCATAATATAAACATAATTTATAGGACCCAGGGACCGTATGAAATTTTAAAAAGAGTAACTTATTGAAAATTAATGGCAATACTATTTGATCAACATAATCTTAATTCTTACCTTATTTTGAGAGCTTTTGAAAGTTACAATGACTACATATTTTCAACATATAAAACATTAAAGTGAATTTCAATCCTTTTTGGAACGCACTGTATACTTTAGTGTATTCGACAGATATCTGTCAAATCAAAATCCTTATGCTGTCAAAATACATGAAATTATTATTTTTTTAAATATTTCAGTATAATTTGTAATATTAAAAAAATCACGTGAAATTCATTCAAAATATACAAAATAATAAGTTAATTTTACATTTTGCTTTTTTCATTGTTTGTAAACTTAAAATGGATATATAAGATTGTTTCGTTTTTGATCAAATATATTGTCATGATAGTGAGATCTTTTTGTTATACTTATGATTTGTTTGATTGTCAACAATCATAATCTATTCCATATGCATGGAAAGGATTACAGAGTATGATTTAAAAAAGAAACATGATAGATTATTTGTGCGATATAACAGACAGATAAGAAAAAATACCAAAATACAACATACGGCCATTATTCTACAAGTTTTCTCATTTTTTAAAATGCATTATTACATTTAAAGGAATGAAGTTTATTACGTAATCAAATAAATTATCCCTTAAAAAAAAAAAAAATCTCATACATGAATAGATCAGAGTGACTGTGGACATCTGCCAAAGCCATTTCATGATTTCAAAATTCACAAAAAAAATTATGTCTATTACTTGTTTATCTATGTAAGAGATAAGATTGATAGAGAAACAAATAGAATAACTGAATTTTTTGCCTCGTTTATTGTTTAAAAACATAAAATGTTATTAATGAAATTTTAGTAAATATTGTTCGTAAGTTCTTCAAATATATTGTAAAAATAGAAAGTTTATTATTTTTTTCTTTCATAGGTCTGATCAATTTGAATGCGGATTATCGTAGAATGCACAGCGTCAAAAAAATGAATTATTTATGTTATTTAAAAGGCAAAGAAAAAGAGACAGCAAAAAATCAAAGTTGAAACAAATGTTGATTATTATTTTTGTTATTTTCAATTAGTACCAAGAAATTAGTACTATCAATTGGTACGATAATTTGTATCAGAGCTTCAACTGAGATGATATAATCATTTTAGTTGAAGCTCTAACTTAATGTTCATCAGTTACAGTTAATTTTTCATGCGTCTATATACTTAGAAATGTTGACTGAAGATTCAAAAAGATACATTTAAACTGATAATTGTTTTCGAATTAATGAATTCAATTCGTATTAAAACAATATTTAAATTTTCTATACGAAAGCTCATTTTCTATTATAACTTTTAATTGTCGCATACATATTCGTAAGCAAAAAGAAAAAAAAATAGTCTAGTAGTTTTAAGATCAATATCCATCTTACTAATAATGCATCAAAATCAGCTGTTTAAAAATAATCCTCCATTACATCAAAATCTCTTAATATCTTATTTAATACCTTTGTAAAAAAACATACACAATAATTAATTTTAATAGAGCATTCTGGTATATCACGATTTGTTTCTTTATGTAAAACTATACTTAAGATTCTCATCATAGAAAGGAAACTGAATTTGATAACTTAATCCTTTAACGATACACCTTTAACACGTGCAGGGATTTTGAAAAGAGCAATCGTTTTTATCGATTCTGTATCGTATGCTATGTGTGTACTCGTGATCAATATATACATATTTTTTCAATCATGAACAGCTGCTTGCTTAGCAAAAAAAAAAAAAAAAAAAAAATATTAAAAAAATAAATAAATAAAAAAAAAAAAAATATATATATATATATATATATATATATATATATATCTTGGTGAATCAATGAAACATTTTTTAAATATCTGTTTAGCAACACAAAAGAAAGGCAAAGTCGTAATTTTTAGAATGACATGATTTCTTTTCCCAAAAGAGTACAGAATGACGAATATATCTGTTTGGATACATTCCAGCAAGCCGCATTCTCGTGAGACCCATACTTACATCGAGACATAACGTTTTAACGCAACCGGGTTCTTTAGTGGATTGCAGATCATATTATGAAAAGGGAAAAATTAAATTATGATATCTGGAAATGCTGCATAGAATTGCGGCTGAAATTCGTGTAGGGAATATTTTGATATAAATACCTTACATTACATATTAAAGCTTCTTAATACCTTCTCTAAGTAACAAATTTATATTGATTGTACTGGGGCAAAATATCGCTCCAAGAATGTATTCATCGAAAATTCTACCACTGAAATAACAACAATGGATTTTATTGAAATACCAATATTGGCTTTATATTGAATATATGTATTATATTGAATATATGTATAATGAAGTAAATATATTATAGAAATATCGGATTTACATTTGAAATACTGGCAGAATATTTCTTGTCAGTTTCGCTCCAATATTGGCCAAATATAAACTCCCCAAATTTTGGGCAATATTCCATGCCAACATTGTTAACATTGGTCTAGATATTGCTACTGTAAATAACATTCATCCAATATTGTTTTGCTAAACAGATTATTAAATATCTTTGTAAATTAAACGTGTACAAACAATATTTATTTTTCAGTAATGTTCCCTATATATCACAATTTGTTTTTGTTTTTTATTGTAAATCTATATTTAGAATTCTCATAATCGAAAGGAAACTGAATTTGATAACTTAATCCTTTAAAGATGCACCTTTAACATGTGCATAGATTTTGATAAAAGCAAACGTTTTTATCGATTCTGTATCGTATGCTGTGTGTGTATCGTGATCAATATATACATTTTTTGTCAGTCATGAACAGCTGTTTGCTTAGCAAAAAATATATCTTGGTAAATCAATGAAACATTTTTTAAATATCTGTTCAGCAACACAAAAAGGAGGGAAGCCGTAATTTTTAGAATGACATGATTTCTTTTCCCAAAAGAGTACAGAATGACGAATATATCTGTTTGGATACATTCCAGCAAGCCGCATTCTCGTGAGACCCATACTTACATCGAGACATAACGTTTTAACGTAACTGGGTTCTTTAGTGAATTGCAGATCATATTATGAAAGGGAAAAATTAAATTGTGATATCTGGAAATATTGCATGGAATTGCGGCTGGATGTAGGAGAGAGGGGGGACGGCGAGTGGGGATATTTTGGTAGTTTCAAGCATCTGAAGTACCTCGTTACGGTCTTGATTTAGAAAAGCTCCCATAAAATGATTCAAAGAAGGGTAAATTACATCGAAGTACAAGAAGGAAAGCGAAAATGTCTAAAATAAATTATGTATAACACAATTTAAATTAAAGTACTGAAACATCCGAAAAAAAAAAATCCATTCTAAAAAAACTCGTAGTTCTGTTTGGCAGCTTTCAAACGCATTTACAGTAAGAATTATGCCGTTTTAAAAAAGAAAAAGATGTAAAATAAATAGTTTTCTTTTTTATAGTATGATGTATAATATTATAAATAGAAATATTATTAAAAACATATAAAAACTCTAAAATATAACTAATAACATACATAATTAAACGCACATTAGTTTGTAACTGCCATATTTACAGGGGGTGGACAAAATAATACGAACACTCATGAAAAATGGTGAAAAGAGCAATATCTAGAAAAATACATGAGGAATTAACCTGAAACTGCAGGTGTGTAAACAGTATAGTATAAGTTATATATTTCCGTGAAGATGTTTTCCCGAAAGCCCATAGGGGACTGTCAACAAATTGAAAAAAGGACAAATATCGTTTGGATAACCCTGTAAAAACTAATGTAGCAAAAGTGTTCAAACTCGAGATTATTAATAAGTTGCTTATTTTAATATACTGTGTTCATTTTTATTAGGATAGCATGTATACTCGTAGAGAAATTATGGTTTTTATAAAAACAGCCCCAAATTTCGATTAGTTTTTTGTTTATAATTTGCAAAGTTTTTAATATAAAAAAAAGTTATTTTCAGAAAATATGACAAACAACATTGTACTTAATACTCTGCAATCAGAATTAAAAAGTAATAAAAATTGGATGAAAAATGAGCAGGTTTACTAAAAAATGTTTCACTGCGCATACGTGAATGCAATCAAAATATAACATGCATAATGTATTAGCTAAGTATATAGAGCAAAGTCTCAAAATCATAGTTTGAAAATTCTGTAAATTATCGTCGATAGAATAAGCTCGAAATCCGTTGTTCCCAAAAGGAAGCAAAATATGAGGGGTTGTATCCAAATATAGTAGTACGTGCAATATTGTGTACGCTATCTTGGCACTAATCAACAGATATTTGATACAACCCCTCATCTTTTTGCTTCTTTTTGGGAAAAACGGATTTCGAACTTATTCTATCGACGATAATTTACAGAATTTTCAAGCTATGATTTTGAGACTTTCACAAAAGTTGCTCTATATACTTAGCTAATACATTATGCATATTATATTTTGATTGCATTCGCGCATGCGCAGTGAAACATCTTTTAGTAAACCTGCTCATATTTCATCCAATTTTTATTATTTTTTAATTCTGATTGCAGATTATTAAGTACAATGTTGTTTGTCATACTTATTGAAAAAAAACTTTTTTTTATATTAAAAACTTTTCAAATTATAACCAATCGAAATTTGGAACTGTTTTTATAAAAACCTTAATTTCTCGACGAGTATACATGCTATCCTCATAAAAATGAACACAGTATATTAAAATAAGCAACTTATTAATAATCTCGAGTTTGAAAGCTTTTGCTACATTAGTTTTTACAGGGTTATCCAAAAGATATTTGTCCTTTTTCAATTTGTTGACAGTCCCCTATGGGCTTTCGGGAAAACATCTTCACGGAAATATATAACTTATACTATACTGTTTACACACCTGCAGTTTCAGGTTAATTCCTGATGTATTTTTCTAGATATTCCTCTTTTCAGCATTTTTCATGAATGTTCGTATTATTTTGTCCACCCCCTGTATATCGAGACATAATGTTATAACGTAACTTGTAGATTGTGGGTCATATTTAGAAAAAATATATATAAGGAGGAAAAAAATATGATATCTGGAAATTTTGCATGGACTTGTGGCTAAAACATTTTGGTAGTTTTAAGCATCTGAAGCAGCTCGTTACGATCTTGATTTAGGACAACTTTTATGAAAATATTTAAAAAAAGAGTAAACTTTTTGAAGTATTCGAAGGAGGGCAAAAATTTCTATGTAAAGATAAGAATAATATACATATATCCAATGGAAAAATGTATAACTTTTAGGTTTCTTCTACGTCTTCAAAAATCACCATTTAGAAACAGAATTAAGCCTGTTTTAACAAGAGTTGGCGAGGTAAATAATAGTTTCGCTGTAATGTAAACTATTACAGAATGCATTTTTTATATACTGGAATATATTCTGAAATATTATTAATAAAATATATACTTAAACATTTTTTCAACAGTAGAGAACCCAAAATAGGTAATGAGAGACCAAAGCCTGTCCGTTCTTTGTGGATATTTATGGAGGGTCATATTATGAATGGGAAAAATTAAATTATAATATCTGGAAATATTGCATGCATTTGCAGCTAATATTAATGTGGGAATATTTTGATGGATATCTGCACCTGAACTACTTCATTACAGAGCACCTGAAGCTTTTTGTTACGGCCTTGAATTAGAAAAGTTTTTATAAAAATATTAAAAAAAGACTAAAAGCGGTGAAATATTCGAAAAAAAAAGAAAAACGAAAATGTTTATCTGACTTACATAGAAACATTATACTAAAATATACTCAAACGCTGTAATGGAAAAATCCATAATAAGAAAAATTTCTAATTTTATTCAATGTCTTTAAAAAATATTTATATTAATATTCCAGGAGGCAATGGCACGGTTTTTTATTGATTTCATACAAGTTGACATTCAAATATGTGATTGATTTTACTTAGTCCATCTCAAAAGCAGCCGTCAGTTGTCGCGACCACGGTCGATGCGGCCTCGGAGAACGCAGCATCACACAGTCAAAGCGAAGTGAACGATATCTCGATTACGTATGATTACGTATGATTTTTCACTACTTTCATTAATGCTACTATCAAATATGAATTTTGAAATACAAATATATTGTAAGTTTCTTGATTTCGAGAGCAATACGAAATATTATATCTATAAAAAGCATAAGCTCTAAAAAGAAAAAAAAAATGTTATAAAATTTCTGTGACACCATTCGGATGTGTTTTATCCCTTTTTTTCAGCTTTATTAAAAAATTTTGTGGCACATAAAAAAATATGCAACTGTCTTCCCATCTCCTTTTATAAAGGGCAAGAAAGTTGTAAGATCTTGTTCACGAGGACTCTTCCTAAATTGACCTCTTCAAAATAACTTTGCATCATATCCCGTAATAAATAGAAATCTTCTATAACTACATTATATATAATTATTATTTTATATGATATATACTATTTATATAACTACATTACATATACTAATTATATAACTATATTTCTATCTTTTCAGCTTGGAAGTCATGTACGTCTTTGGATTATAAAAATTTATAAAAAAAAACCTTGATAATTGATCAAAATTACTGAGACTTTCAATTTTTAAAATACGCATTTAATTTAATGGGTTATCTAGAAATATATTTTTTTCTTCTTTTCACAATTTCCATTATGCCTTCATAAAATATCAGTCCTAAGAAGAAATAGATTTATTTATTTATTCTTTTTTAGAACAATGTGAAATTATTAAGTTTAGAAAGCAAAAGTTTTCAAGCAGAAATTCACGAATTTATTTCTGTGGAACAATTAAGTTATTTTTGTTCCTTTTTAGTCTAGCTTTTGAAAGACATTGTTCTCAAAGGCTCTTCCTAGACTGACCATTTAAAATCAATCTTGCACTATCCCGCAAAATGCTAGAAAATTGCTATAACTATAATTCTATCGTTTGAACTCGGAAACAACGTATATCAATTAATTTTTGAATAGTGTAAAATAATTTGGTGGTTCACACAAATTACTAATTTTTGAAATACGCAATTTATTTAGGGTTTTACCAAAAATTACCATTTTCTTTCTTTCAAAATTTTTCGCCAATGCCGTCATGAAATATTAGTCTCAAAAAGAAATAGATTTCCTTATTTTTTGTAGAGCAGCATAAAATATTAAATTTATTAAATCTTTCCCACAAAAAGAAAAATATATATCCCGACATTATTTTTATGACATAATTCATCTTTGGTTTACCCCTTTTTACCCACAAAGTAGCTTTATTTAAAAAAATTTGTGACGCATAAAAAATATCCCGCACTCTCCCCATCCCTCTTTGCAAGGAGCGTTATGGTTGAAAACTCTTATTCTCGAAGACTCTTTCTAGAGTGACCGTTTCAAAAAATTACCTTGCACTATCTCCCATAAATGCTAGAAAATTACTATAACTACAGCTGTATCGTTTAAACACGGAAATAATGTATGTCAAAGATTTTTACAATTGTACAAAATAATTTGATAGTTCACGCAAATCAATGAAATTTTCAATTTTTGAAATGCGCAATTAATTTAATGTTTTATCTAGAAAAAAACCCCCTCACTTTACCCTTTTTTCATTAACTCATCAAGAAATATTAGTCTCGAGAAGATATAGATTTTATTTTTATTTTTATTTTCTGGAACAACATGAAATATTAAATTTCGAAAGCAAAAGTTCTATCGTTTAAACTCGGAAATAATGTATGTCAATAAATTTTACAAGTGTACACAATAATTTGATAGTTCACTCGAATCAATGAAATTTTCAATTTTTGAAAAGCGCAATTAATTTATTGTTTTATCTAGAAATGTATTTCCCCCCACTTTACTCTTTTTTTCATTAACTCCGTCAAGAAATATTAGTCTCGAGAAGATCTAGATTTCATTTTTTGAACAACATGAAATATTAAATTTTAAAAGCAAAAGTTCTACAAGAAAAAAAGTCATGACATTATTTCTATGGCATACTTTACTAGTGTTTTGTCTTTTACTTAGTCTCAAAATAGTTTTCTTTAATAAATCTTAAGAACAGATATACTTCAATATGTCTTGATTTGTCAAGAACAATATGAAATATTAACTATAGAAACCAAAACTTCTCGAAAAAATAAATATCATGGCATTATTTCTATGGCATAATTCAGATGTGTTTTATCCATTTTTAGTCAGAAAAAGAACTTTATTTAAAAATTTTCGTGACGCATAAAAAAAGAAAAAAAAAAGTACAGTTTTTTTCCCATCCCTCCTTACAACGAGCAATAAAGCTGAAAGCTCTTGTTCTCGAGGACTCTTCCTAGACTGACCGTTTCAAAAACAACCTTGCGCCATCTCCCATAAATACTAGAAAATTGCCATAACTACAGTTCTATCGCTTATACTGCAACTGGAGCACAGCACGGGTTAATATGTCTTTATGAGTCCCTCGAATAAACCCCCATAGGACCATATCCCGCAATAAACTCGTGTAGGACGCCTATAAATTCTGATCTATGAGGGGCCTTTTTTCAATGTGCTTCCACGTAAAAGCACTTGGCCAACCGACATAGAAGTTTTTGTCTTAAACTAGGGATGAAACATGTTAGTGCTGTTGAGCTGTTAAGATTGCACTGAATTTATGGGATTGTCTCAGGTTGTTTCCATTTAGAATTGTTCAGGGAAGAAGAGAATGCCCTTTTAAATGTATTTCTGCGGATCTAAATGTTATGGCTGTTGCCCAGGAAATTATATTGTAAAGAGACACTCCGTTAGATTACATCATAAACATAGAGCCATCACCGCAGATGATAGCATTTCTTTTTCTCCCTTCTTTGTATTATATTTGGTGATTATAGAAGGAACTTAATAAAAGAAAGAAACGTATTGGATCTTAGATTGTTTTATGCCTTGTGTAGATAATATTTATCAACACAAAATATAATTTGTAAATCTGCACATCAGGGGCCTCAACGTCAGCTCTTCAAGTCATTTTTTATTAATCTCAATTTGAAGAATATTTAATATCCTACAATCCGCAATTTAAATGCAAATTATTTATATTTATATTATAACCACATAAGATTTCTTGACCTCCCATATATTTTAGAAGTGTCACACTCAGTTAAAAAAACCTGCAACAAACTGCTCAGCCAGTAAACCGTTTTTGTGATTAACGGTTGCTTGACAATATTATGAAGTGACTCCATTGGTCATAATCTATTAAAATTACGATTCAGTAACCATTATCTATAAAAACGATCCGAAAGATTGGACATTTTATTGAAAATTTTTAACAGTTCATTAAACAAGTTTTTATGCAATGATATTTTGTTTAATTGCTTTCAGAACTGTTTTTCAAAATAAAAAGTATATTTCTTCAGGGACGCAGAGCACTTCTTTTTTTTTCAGAATTCAAGTACTATGTATGGGTGCGTTCACTACTGTAATTTCATTAATCTCCTTCTAAAGGATATTTTATCCTATACTTAAGAGAATACTTGCCTTTCAACCACGAAACATCAGCATATGTTGCAAATAATGGATAAAATCTCGTGTAACAAAGAAACTTACACAATTGCAAATTCCTCATACAAGGCATATATCTAATTTAGACGTCTAACGTTTATATAATTTTTGTTTGGAGAAAAAAAATGGCGATAATTCAATGATATTTAAAAAACTACTGTTATCCAAATGAAAAATCATCTACTTCAGTAGAAAAAACATACTAATATCACCCGAAATTAAGTTATTTATTTTGCTAATCAACTATTATATAACTGTAGAACGATTTTCTTAACTCTTTTTTTTTATACGCTTTGAAATACCTTTGCTAGACAACGATTTAATGAAACAGGAAACATAAAGAAAATTGCAAATCTTGTAAAAAAAAAATGAGAAAATAAAATGTTTCTTATTTCTCCAACTGGTGCATGAAATTTCCCTGTAATTTTATCGATTAATTTCGAATTCTAATAAATGTGTTAGCAAATTTTCAAACCGATTGGATTAATTTAAGACCTCCATATCGAAAAATTAGCATCCATAATTTAATGTTTAAATCAATTATTCAAATGCGCCATTTTCTTTTCAGTGAATAATGAAATCTTAAAATCATCTGAATTCTCATAGATCGTCTGAATTTTCTTCCATGCATTATCGCATGAAAGTCTATATGTTTTTGAACGAATGAAGCAAATTTAACCAAAAAGTATACAACTGAATTCGGGTATCTTACCAACATGCCTGCCTAATTAGAAGCTAATCGGATGTTTTTTCTGGAAGTTATCATGGAATATACAGATAAACAGACAGAAACCAAAAAATTTTCGGATCTCCAACAGTAAGACTCAATTGCAGTTTACAATTGGCATTTTAGATATTTTAAGCAAAAAAATAACTCTAATATGACTACTTTGATTTTCATATTAAATATTATATTCGACCAGATATCGAATTTGTTGTTTAGACTATAGATCAACATGTTCGATTTTTAAGATCATAAAAAGTTTTAACCTGCAGTTCGAAAGTTCTATTATTTATGGTACAAGCAAGGTAGCCGTGTAAATTTTTCAAGGTTTTTTCTTCAAGACAAAGAGAATTCGCATCACTTTCAGTATAAAAGCTCTGAATTATTTTTACTATGTTATGGTGTTTTGAAAAATGTTGAACAATCACGGTAGATTTAGCATGAAATCACTTTAGATTTTCAGATTATTTTGTATGCACTTTCAAACGGGATTTTACACCTTTAAATAAATGCGATATTGTAAGTTTAAAAAACAGTTATTAAAATAAGCATGCTGTATAAATAACAGATTGTAAGAAATATTATCCAGAATAACTTTAGTTGTTCGAAAATAGATTTATTATTAGTATGCGTTGTATCAGTATGGAAAGTAATGAATATTTATGATATTAAAATGAAAAGCAAATGAATATTTCATTCTAAAAATGCAGTGATTCCTTCCAAACTTGCGATATTAAAACTAAATAAGTTTTCCTACTGTCTTCAGGTTTTAGTACTAAAATCTATAGCAGGAAACGGCAATCTTTCAAAATAGAAAAAAGAAACAGAAAGACAAAAAGACAGAGAATAAGCCGACGGAAATGGATTACATACTAACTATCGAATGACACATTGTGAAAGATTTTTTTTTAAAGTCTTCTTGTGCCATATTCAATAGAGGAAGATATCCCATTCTCTTCTTTTATTTTAAATCAACAGTGAATCTAATTATGCATCTTCATCCTCACTCTTTTTAGTTTTTCATTTGTTTCGAATTTCCTCTCGCTTTTACAGCCATCGTTGTTATTCTTGGAACTTTTTCATCGGAAGTGTCATTTTTAAGCCCACAAAATTTACTTTTTTTAAATATTTTTCTCAAGTTAAGGTTAGTGTGCTAATGATTCAAAGAAATGACTAAATATTTTTCTTCCATGAAAAAATGTATAAATAAAAGCCTATTTAGAAAAATATGTAAACCTACCACATTAATGTAACCTACTACATTAATTATGTAAGTACATTATTATGCACTTACATATGATACATATCGTTTTGTCAAAAGGAGAGAATACAAACTCGAAAAGCTGCATTCCTAAAATGATATAGCCAAAGAAATAATAATACATAATATTTTTATGTGGAGGCTCTTTATAAATTTTATACCAATGATTAATGCTAGATTAACGAAGCATTTATGATGATTTGCAAGCGCAATTGTTGCAGACAATTTTGTGAAAGAACATAGGAAATCACCTGTGATGGTAAACACCTAAAGCATAGTTTTATGTAAAAAAATGTTATTATAACACGTATTGTTTTCGACAAATACAGTTCTATCATTATAAGCTATCATCTATAATGAAGAAAGAAATGACTAAATATTTTTCTTCCATAAAAAAAGGCATAAATAAAAGCATATTTAGAAAAATATTTAAACCTACTACACTTAATTATGATACATATCGTTTTGTCAAAAGGAGAGAATACAAACTCGAAAAGCTACATTCCTAAAATGATATAGCCAAAGAAATAATAATACATAATATTTTGATGTGGAGGATCTTTATAAATTTAATACCAATGATTAATACTAGATTAACAAGCATTTTTGATGATTTGCAAGCGCGATTGTTGGAGACAATTTTGTGAAAGAACTTACGAAATGAGCTGATGGTAAACGCCTAAAGCATAATTTCACGTAAAAAAATGCCATTACAAAACGTACTGTTTTCGACAAATAAAGTTATATCATTATAATATATCACCTGATCATTGTTGCTGTGTGTTTTTTTTTTAAATATTAATTTTCAGATTGCTTGATTGCTAACAATTTTTGAATTCGTAATATTCGCTTTATTTGGTATGCCATTAAATTTGGTGAATATTACTATTTGAAAAAAAAAAGTGGTAACAATCAAGCAATCTGAATAAATAATAATAAAAAGACCAACTGGCAACACTGCACCTGATATAACAACATCCATATGCGACAATAAAATACATAAAACAAAACAAACGTTATCATTTTTTATTTATAGGAATTGACACAAGTAGCTGACTTATCAATCAAACTTATATTGACAACTAATGAATTATTTTTATTGTATTATAAAATAACAAACATTTTACTGCTTTAATTAAAATTTAAACAGTTGATAAAAAAGCCCAAGATCTTTGAACCTTAATACTGAAATTTTCATGTTGAGACTATTTTTCTGTGAAAGGAGCACTTTGTTTTTCTTAAAGAAATTGTAAGCAGTTCACCTGCTTTAAAAGATATCTCAGTTTATTATTTTATGATTTAAAGATAAAAAATTTAATAAAATGGAAAACATTAGTTATATTTTTTATTGACGATTATATAGGAAAGAGACAATGGCATTAATTTATAATCTGTCAATTCAATTTTTGTTTGATTCCCCATGTTTAAGATCAATCGATATTATTTTTTGGTATCTTTACTCATTCACTTTTTGGAATTTTTTAGCCTCTGTAAAAAACTTGCACTACTACGTCATGCTTGTTAACAAATAAAGTATGCTTGATAAGTTGTAAAAAATCGCGAATTAAAGAAATTTTAAGACAAAGAACTGATATATACACAAATATACATATAAGTACAAGGTAAATGGACGAAAATCGCTAATTTTGTTAAATAATGTCGTTAGATTACGTAATTGTAGAATATAAGATCTTGAAAAATATATTAAGGTAAAGCCAGGAGAGGTAGCGCGGTCGGAGAGATTGCGCACATAGAGGTTTGGGGGGAAGGAGTAGAGTGAGCGTGCAGCGACTCCAGGTAGTTGTACAACAGCAGTAGTGGAGTGTCTACTTAAAAGTGCACGTTGATTGCTTTGAGTGTCTAAGATAAAGCATTGCTATTTTGATTTGTTTTCCCAAAGTAAGTGCTTGAATTTTCATAGCTATTCATCAGAATTTCTATACAATGTCAATAGTACAAAATATTTTAAACTTAAACGATTTCTCATAAGCTACTAACCTAGACTAACAATGTGAACATCAACGGTTCGTTTTAGTAGCGGCCATGTTTATATAAAAGGCCGCGCAATCTCTCCTACCGAAATTGGAGACTTTGCGCATCTGCTACTTAGGAGAGATGGCGCATTGTTGTCCCCATACTAGGAGACATTACGCAGCATATTGGTAAATTTGCCTAAAAAATGAAAATTAAAATGGACTAATTTTAAGTTAAACGTGTTAGCGAGTAACTTAATGTTATTTTGTAATCTTATCTGGACTTCCTTTTTCTGATTCTTTATTTTTTTCCCTTAAATTAAAATTTTTTAATCGTTTTTAAAATGATTTCCTTTTTCTGATTATTTAATCATTACGTTGAAATATTCACTCCTAATATAATAATATTTGTTCACAAAAACCTTACAACAAAGTCATTTAAGTGTAATTATCATTGTTAACAATTTAATTGTAGTTATTATTAGTAACAATATCTCCTACCCATGTGCGCAATCACACCAACCCTGTAAGGACTGATTGCGCAAAATAACTTTCCTGGTTTTATTACAATTGTTCTATTAAATTACAACATAACAACAAAATAGCAATGGAAATGCATAAAAAACAAATGAAGTCAAAATTATTCATGTGGATAGTTTATCAAAAAATTAATATTTAAATTTTTTATTGTTATATCTTTGAATTGTGCGCAGACTCTCCTAGCTTTACCTTATATAACAATTTTTAAATTAATTTTATAAAGAAGGAGATATTGCATACAGAATTTTAAGAATTTTATTTATTTTTTAAAGAAAATTTAAAATATGGATATTGAGTTTCTGTTTAATTTAATGATAGACCATATCTATAAATCATACCCGCTACAATAGTCAATTTTAAGCAAGAAGAAATTTAAAAAAAAAAACAATAATTAATTAATTTAAAGTTAAATTTGATGAAACTTTTTATGAATATTTATATAAGATTTTTGATTTAGAAACATAGATATCGTTATTAAAAAGTTACACAATTTAGATTTTTCTTAAGGGATTCAGCGCATAGAAGCATAAAAAGTCGGTTACAGCAGGAAAATTTTGTCTCTCCATAGAATTAGTTTTAGTGTTTTTTTGTATATTCAGAAAAAAGTTCCATTAAAGAAATCTTAATTAAACAACGTCGTCGCAGAAAATACGAGTGATTAATTAATTCTTTATTCTATTCATCTGCTTTCAAATACAGCTTCCCACTCCAGTGCAAAAAATGGAAAGCCATACAGCTTCTAAGGATAGTTCAACCATTAAATTCTTCTTTTTTTACTTAAGATTTTTTATTACACAATAAGCAATATATCAACGCATTTTCTATTTTTTTAATAAGTTTTTCGCATTTTTAAAAATTCTTTAACGATGATTTACGGATTCTTCTACCTTTGACTAAGAAAGTATATTTTTTCTATTGAAATTTCACATTGATTTTTTTAAACATTTTTCACGATTCTAAAAAAAATATATATTAATTAATAAATTTCATATTTGTGAACTCATATGCTTGGGTTAAAGTAGAGAACGAATAATATATGTTAATAATAAAACTATTTTTTCTAATTAAAATAACTTTATTTAATTGTGATTCCTCACCAAAATTAAATGTAATTTTTTCTTACATAAATGGTTTTATTTAATTTTGATTATTCAGTATAATAATTATTATTTTAATCTTATAATAAAATTACAGTCAAAATCAGAATAAGAAAATTTGTTAATAGAGAAAACGGGATTACGGATAGCTCTTAAAAGCTGACGAGAATATGTTTTTAAATAAAAAATATCTAAAAATAGCACATTTATAAGTAATAATGATTACTTTTAAAGTTTATAACGTTAAAAAGCACAAATTCTGCATAGAAGGGCTTTACAATATTTTGTTCATTGTACTGTATTACAAACTGTAATTATTTTATTATACATAAGTAGTTCTACATAAATATTATTTAGTGTTGCCAGATAGTCGAAAGTCAATTTCCCCAAAATTTCTGAAAATTTCCCCAAATCAGTGATTTTTTCCAAAGAAGTCCCCAACTAAGTTTCTACTCAAAAAAAATAAATTTTCAATTTTCAATTTACCACCATAAAAAATATTTAACTAATTTAAATATTTAACTAACTCAAAATGTTTCCTTAAATCAATCCTTTTTTTGAAGGAATTCCCCATTTACAAAAAATAAACATTTAAACACTTATATTTATTTGATTATCGTAAAATCTTCCATCTGCGCAGCCTACTGAGCATAGTTTCTGAATCTTTAGCAATTCAGGATTGAAATCCAGTCGTATTATGTTTACCAAATATCTAAATTCAAAATCTCATCTACTTCCGTTACAATTTGTTTTGATGAGAATACAAAAAAACACAATATATTCAAAATGACATTTAGTTTAGGAGGGGAGGGGTAACAATGCTTTATGACATTAATTATTAAGAATTTCGTTTACTATATTTGTTGATTGGTATATTGAATAGTGAACAAGGATAAAAGCTTTAAAAAAAACTGGCATAAAAAGTAATAATTCGATTTCCGTTCTCAGAATGTAGAGCTGTGTACACTAATGGTTGAAAATTATGCAAAAAACGTTTAAACTATAGTGTTATATAAAACGAGCCCGATCAAGAGAATAATTATTCATATTTACGATTTCCGTATTTTATTTTCATTTTCCGAATCAAAGTCGAGGTCAAGACAAATTCAGTATTGCCAAGTAACTAAAAGTAAACTTTACGTAAAATAATGAAAGAAATTCCCCCAAAAACATTGAAAGTCCCCAAACATTTCCCCACAAATTACTTGTCCTCAAAATGGGGACAAAATCCCCAATTTGGAATACTGGGTTGTTTGGAAAGTTCCTTCCGCTTGGAAAAACCAATTCGTACCAGAAAATTCTGCCTGTCAATTATTAGACATTGGATATCGAAATTAACACAGGCTCCTCGGGAAAAGTTGTTCGAAATCATGTCGAATAATCAAATGATAGAATTTTCCGGTACGAACCAACGTTTTTCCTAAACGCAAAGAACTTTCCGAACAACCCAATAGTTTTACTCAGTTTTGTTTAGTAAAAATAAATATTTTAATTTTATGAACAAATTTTAATGAAAGATAAAATAAACAAGTTGAAAAAATATAGAAGAAAAAAATGTGTTACTGATTGCTTTCGAAAGCTGACGACAAAATATTTTATTAAAAAACTGAAAATAACATATTTAAAAATAATTAACCTTGCTTAAAGTTAATCACGTCATAAACAACAAACGCAAACTCTATATAAAAATGCGTTTCACGGCTTTGTATATTTTACTTTTTTACGAACTATGTCTGCTACGCATTTTTTTTTTTTTTTTTTTTTAACTGAATTTTGTTTTATACTCAAATATTTTGTTCGCTTTTATTACACGCATATTTAAATGTTGTTTTTCTATTTTCATTTAGCAGATACTGAAAAAATTTACCTTATTTTTTATTTTATTTTTTTATATTCTACCGTTCAAAATTTTAATTTTGAGAGAAAATTAAACTTTAATAAACTTAAATTAAACTAAAATAAAACCTTTCAGAGAAAAAAAAACTAAATTAATTATTGCAAACAAGTGAGAAAATATTTCCTTTAAATAAATAATTATAATCTTCAATCAGAAAAATGTACAAATTAATAAACTATATTTCTATCTAATGTGCTTATTTACTGGAGAAATTTAATTTTAAATAAATCTGCATCAATGAAATGCAGGCCGTTTAATTTTTTATTTATGTACTTGAATATTTTCATTTTGAATTAACGGCTAATTATTAAAATAATGCATTATTTATCGATTTTGTGGAAAAGTAATTAATAATCAAATAAAATTTAGTTTTTGTGGATTAACATAATTGTAGTTTAAATAAAAGGGATGAAATAATTGAATAAATTTCAGGGAATTGTTATAAACATAAAATATAAACTTTAACTATAAATAGTTAATTTTTTTTCATCTGATTAATCAATGATTTAAAAATTTATTAGTTTTTATATATACCAAACAATATTTATACTATAATGCTTACTAAAACTATATCCCGGTTACACACATATTCTAGATAAATCATTATTTATTTCAAATCATTGCTTAAAAATATGTTAAAGTAACTTTTTTTAATCGCAGTTACATGTAATTTAAATAAAAGTAATGAAAATACCAGAGTAATTTTCAGTATATGATTCTAAAAATATAATACAAACTTTAACTATAAATACGTATAATTTCCAGGAATAATGTAATGTCTCAGAGGATTTGAATACAACCTTTTTTCGGAAAGTAATATTTGTCTTATTTAATGATGAAATTCTGTATTTAAATATAGCGATATATTCTTTACCAAAAAAATTGGTATTCAAATCCTTTCAGGCGTACGAACCCTGTTTTCGCTCATCTGATTAGTCAATGGTTTAGAGTGTTATTAGCCTTTATATGGAGAACAGTATTCATAATACCTAGCAAAACTATATCCCTTTTATACACATAATATTTTAATTAAAAATTTAAATATTTTAGTATGGCAACTTTATTTAGTATGAGTTACGTGAAAATATATTCTGAATACTGGCAATGCATTAAGATCAATCCAAAGTTTTTCATCGCGATTCAAAGAATATTCTTTATTATATTGTCGATTGAAGCACAATTTTAAAATTTCATAACCGGTTTCAAAGAATGAAAAATTTTATTCTTGTTACCATTTCAAGACTCAGTTCTAGTTTTGATAGTTTTGGAACGTCTTTGATAATAAAATTTTTAAGAACACTTGGAAATTTACATTAATCAGTGTATTAAATTAAAGTGCTTAATGAAACTTAAACTATCTCAGAAAATGATTAAGATATAAATAAACTGACTGATGAGGATTTTTGTATGGCTTTCCAACAGACGAGATATAAATACTTTTTTTTAATAGTTAATTAGCAGTTATTTTTGTGGAAAATGTAAATGAAATTAACAAAAGTAAACCATATAATTATTTTAAATATTTTAGTTACATATAAAATAAACTTTAATTACAGATATTTAAATTTTTGTTTATTTGAACAATCAATGATTTAAAAATTTATAATTTGTCTAAATTTAAAATGGATAATTTATTAATATTTACAATTTATTTTAATTAAAAAGCAGAAATAGTGCTTATTAGAACTATTTTCCTGTTACACATACATATTTAAATAAAAATCTAAAATATTTTATTACAATAACTTTATTCAGTCTCTGTTGCAAGAATACATATTCTAAATATTGACGATACTTTAAGATAAATCAAACTTTTAATGTTTCTCGTCGAGATTCAAAGAATAGTTTTCATTATATTGGCTATTGAAGTACGATTGTAAAATTTCATAACCGGTCTCAGACAATGCAGAATTTGATTCTTGTTATCACTTCAGAAGATTCTGTTCCAGTTTCGATAGTTCTCTAAAGTCTTTGGTAATAACATTCTTAAGAACACTTAGGCATTCACGTTTGTCGATATATTAAATCAAAGTGCTTAGTGAAAATTAAACTATTTCACAAAAGAACAAGATATAAACAGAAACTCAAAAGAGAAATTTCGCATAGCGTTGACACAGACGAGATAATAATACATTTTTAAATAATTAACCAAGAGTTATTAAAAAAATTATTTTAACGAAATTTAGAAAGCTAGCTCATTTATTTTGAGTAAATTTAAATGTATCAGTTAAAATATTTTAATAAAATACAAGTTTATCTTAACTTTTCAATAGAACTATTTTTAAATCGTACTTTGCTATGCAAATTTCAGTTTTTTTTTTTTTTTTTTTTTTTTATCTTCTCTTTTTCTTTTGTATGTAAATCAAGTAATAATTTTTTATTTCTATCTCCAAATGTTATTAGTGGTCTTTTATAAAAAAAAAATATTTTGAGAAGAATCAGACATTCCCACTGTTCCATAGAATTAAAAAAAAGTGCTTAAAAAAATTAAACCGTTACACGAAAAGGTGTTTTACTAAAACTTTTAAATAAAATGATTTTCAACATATTAAGTAATGTTTTAATGTTTCTTTTTCTTTTTAATCTTTTTTTTTTTCAAATAAATGTATATTTTAGGAATAAAGTTTTAATAACTGCAATTAAAAATAATTAATTAATTTTATGTATAAATAATCAAGAGAATTGAAGAACTAGAAATTATTATATACCATCAAAGCATGACATATATTATGTATCTTCTCTTTTTCATCCGTATGTAAATCAAGTAATAATTTTTAATTTCTATCTGCAAATGTTATCAGTGGTCTTTGATACAAAATAAATAAATAAATAAATAAATAAATAAAAATAAAAGAAGAAGATTTTGAGAAGAATTAGGCATTTTCACTGTTCCATACATAAAAAAAAGTGCTTAAAAAATTAAACTGTTACACGAAAGGGTGTTTTACTAAAACTTTTAATTAAAATGATTTTCAAGATATTTTGTTAAATAATGTGTTAATGTTTCTTTTTCTTTTCTTTTACTTTTTCTTTTTTTTTTCAAATTGTCATTAATAATCAAATAAATTTATATTTTGGGAATAAAAATTTTAATAACTGCAATAAAAAAAATAATAATTTTATGTATACATAATTAAGAGGATTGAAGAACTAGAAATTATTATATACCATCAAAGCATAACATATATTATGCATTTTCCTTCAAATCACGTTACAGCTGTGAATACATGCATTAAAAAAAAATAAATCTCACAATTACAATACATCCTGAGTAGTATATAAGACGTATATGTAATTAAATAACTTAATAATATTTTCCGGACATGAGTGAACATCAAAAGATATAATTTATATAAAGATTGATATTTCCCGTTATTAGTTACAACTGATATACAAACAGCTTGAATAGTTCAACGCTAAAGAAGAGCACTTCTATAGCACTGAATCTAAAAATAACGTATCTTTTGAAGCACTCTCTAACGCTTCCTTCTTTTTGTGCCCCAGCAGAATTTTCCTTACGCCAATAGAACAGATAAAAGGTTCCTTTTATAACTAGAGAATCCGCTGCACTTGAACTCCTAGCTTCATTATTCATCGTGATATTGGTATATTTTTAGCAAAATGACGTAATAAGTTTATCCGTAGAAAAAAAAAAAAAAAAAAAAAAAAAAAGATATGTGATTTTTATGATACACAGTAACCACCGGATATATTAGTCATTCTAAATTTGCTACATTCTTAACAATGAATCTGAAGATAGCTTTGGTTGTGAAGTCAAGAGATTTTTCTTTAAGAAAGAAAGAATTAAAAAAGAGGTTAAAGAAAAGAAAAGAAGGCGTTATTACGGTAACAACATTTTACAACTTTACTTTAAAGTTCCATTGTGGAACACTGATATTTTTAAATCTTGTTTTTATGTCAATAACATATTATTATTTTAATTAAACACATGTAACGGAAATTATTTAGAAGTTTTTTCAGTAAATTATTCAGAAACTTATATTTATATTTTTCTAGACGTATAAAGCTATGGAAAGGTTATAATACGGTTCTAAAATATACACAAGAATAACATAATAATGTTAACTTTAATGTTAATGTTAATGCTGTTAATTTATCATGTTTGTTTGTAAAATATGCTTATTGAACATGAAAATGTTTACTCGAGAATCGATAGCATTGGATGAAATTATATTCCGAGTTGAGAAAACTGATTAATATTTAAAAATAATTAGAAGTTTTTTCAGTAAATTATTCAGAAACTTACATTTATATTTATATTTTTCTAGACGTACAAAGCTATGGAAAGGTTATAATACGGTTCTAAAATATACACATAAGTAACAAAATAGTGTTAACTGTAATGTTAATGTTAATGTTGTCAGTTTATTATGTTTGTCTGTAAAACATGCTTATTGAACATGAAAATGTTTACTCGAGAATTAATAGCATCGGAAAAAAATATATTCCGAGTTGAGAAAACTGATTAATAATATACTATTTAAACCGCTCGGAAATGTTTCCGAAAATCAATGGCAGAAAAATAATTTGTTTTTATAAATGTTTCTTTAAATCTCGAAACTATATTAGTTTCTAAGGTTTCTAAAAATAAAGAATGCTTGCCGGAATCATGGATAACTCGGAAGAGGTTATTATATATTTTCGTTCGTGGTTTTATTATATTTTTCTAGATAAAGAAACAATTTTTTTTTTTTTTTTTTTTACAAGAAAACAGAAATTTGCAAATATTTCTAATAAAACATATTACATGCAGTATTTTAAGGAATAAGTAAATATAATTTTTAGACATTCACATTTTTGTAAAAGAAATAAAAAATCTGTTTTGCAATATTCCTATCTTCCTTTTTAATATTTTAAATATACGTGTTAAATCTTTATGTCATGTTATTTATTGGAAAATATTTTTACTTGTAATCTTATGCGTAACATTTGAAAATTGAAAGAAAAAAAAAGCAAGCAGAGAAATTCCCATTATATCACCGTTTGCTTACTCAAATGAATAAATATAATACATTTGCATAGACGTAAAATCCTTATGCATAAAAATCATAACTGGGAAATTCATTTTTATTTTTTATTCTCGCAACTTTCATTGCACATTCTCCGATTTCGTAATGTTCCTATCAATAAATCCTGTTCGAAGAAGCTTATATTTAAAATGTGCAATTCAATACTAAAGAGCAGAGGTGGCACGTGAGAAAGAAATGCTGAGCCTAAGAATATGCAAATATTTTAGGTAAATGCTCGATATGTCGCGTGGTTGGGACTTAGGAGTAATATCAGATGTTTGCGACTTACTGACAGAAATGTAAATTTCGACATCTAAGAAATTGAATATAAAACAGGTATGAAAACATCTTCGGAGAAATCAGAGCGACGTTAGTGTCACCTGGTCTCCGTTAAAAATACATTTTCTCATATGTTTATGAGGTATATTTATGAAATAAAATTGCGGTAGTTTCTCTAAACTTTGACAGGTTGGCAATGAAATCACTTCGTTGTTTTGATTTCTCAGAGATGAAAGAAAGAAGTGTAAAAGAAAATTCATTTTTGTTTCTTAAAGTGAAATGTTAGTAAATGAAAACTAGCAAATTTTGATTGTAATTTATAATATTTGTCTGTTTCATTGCCATGTGCATTTAAATGTCTCATAAACATAATGACTGTATCTCAGTTTTATTAACCCTATGCGGTTCTTTGTCTAAATGGATATTTGTCCTTTGGATATTTTGATTGAACATTTTTTGTCTAATTCCACTTCAAAAGGGTGATCACCGTGTTTTCAGTAGTTAATTTTTCATAATTTTTGCTTAAAAGATAATGCACTAACTAGCAATATATTTTATACTTTACATATGTGATTTCATATGTGTACTTCAATATTAACTAAATTTAAATCTCTAATAAAAGAGGAGACTAAATATAAGTGTTATTATGACTAAATTTCTGTAGTGTTGCCGTGAATTGTCTAGATGCACTGGATATAGCATTTTGAAGACAAATCATCGTCTAGCTTACACTGAGCTAATTTCTTAGCCATGAGTTTTCAGCGGGTTTTCTACAAGACTTTTTCTATAAGAGTTAATATGCGCAACAGTAATACATTTTATATTTTGCATGTCTGAATATCTGATTTCGTCATATTTGTGTGCTTAAATATTAGCTAATTTTAAATATCTAATAAACACAGAGACTGTATCTAAAGTCAATTAACTCATTTGCGGTTGGCTGCTGAGATATGCTGAATACGAATTTTGACTGACTAGTGTTACAGAACAACTCTCAAACCCATGTTTGCAGTGCTTTATATATCAGAATGTTTTATTAGTAGGTAATATGTTTAATACATAGCCTCTGCGATTTTTTTTGCACCCCTATTTATGAATAGTAATCTACGCCTCATTCAATTGCAGAAATCTACAATTAAATAAAGTGCTTCCGGCCTGTACCGGGAAACTTTATAGGGAAGGTATTTTTTCTATATCTTCGTTTTATAATTATAGCTAATGTTGCTCGAAAGCAGCAAGCTAAAATACAAAGAAACCGTTTACAGAAGATTCGTTAATACGGAATTTAAATAAGAAATTCAACAAATTAGTCAACTACAGCCAAGTTGGCTTCATTTATGGAGACTTACTTTTGGTCGCCAAATTTGGCGATAATTCGCCAAGTATCGCCAAGCTTGGCGAGAATTTGACGCTAACGGATATGAATGTATAGTTTGATGCGTATGATTTGAAAAATGATTACAACAATGAAAGATAATTTTTTGACAGAAATCCCGTTAATTAAAACTCATAAATGCCCTGATTTATTTTAATCTGCTGTCTCGTTTCAAAATGTCAGCCATCCAAGAATTTCAAACTGCAATATCTCAGCGATTTTTTACGATAGGGGCAAAACAAAAAATGCTCCGGAATCCTTGTATCAAGGCCTAATACTTAAGCAAAAAATAAATTTGAATTTCGAATTTTTTTGTATATCTTTTTTAGTTTTAAATCTTTTAGTGGCCACCATTTTGAAACAAGATGGAGGACCAAGCTGGTCAACGAACTCGGTTGAGATATTGGTGAGCTCAAAACACACGCTTAGTTTCATCCAAAACGGTTTATAAATACGAATACTGTACGACATAGATCATATATATATATAAATCAACGTTTGAACGGAGGGTGGTTTTGGTGTCAGGGAGTCATGATCGGTGAAAATATACCGAAATTTTCCGGAATTACTTCCTTCCGAACGGCTGCTAATAAGTAGCTTTATACTTTTTGTATTGAAAGCTACCTAAAAGTGAAGGTAAAAGGCACAAGGCGAAGGATAAATAAGGCTATTCGGAAATAGTAGAGACAAAAAAAAACGTAGTGATTGAACCCTTTGATGGTCTAAAAAAAGACAGAAGCACCAAAATATGGTTCATTTGATTTCTAAACACTCCTGAATCATGTGGAAACTTCAACAGTGGTTCATTATTTCACCATTCTATGGCTATAAGTACCACCCTTTCAGAATAAATAGTTCTATACACTCTTGTCTCAATATACTTCCTTAGTGCGCGGTACTTTCCTGCTTCTCTTGCCGTTACAAATCTGGCTAATATCAAAAAGGGTGAAGTTCGATTCCTAGTTAATGTTTATCCATAGTGGGTCGAACATCTTTTTTAAACAAAGGTAACAGTTTTATTATTTATTGTTTTGAAAAGAACAATTATAATCACAGTATGGTTTAACATCTTACCAGTTTATTAAATAATATTTTACCAGCCCTTGGTTCACCATTGTACTAGGTCATTAAACATTTTCCAGTTCATGGTTTAACCTACGCACGTTTGCGGTTCAGTAGGAGCATTAAATGCTGGAACAAGGTTTCACCAACTTTTTTGACGCCATGTTTGAATGAACAAATTGAACACATTTTTAACAGTGTAAGGGACTTCCAGCAGTCGGTCTGGGACAACTTTCACGAATG
Organism: Maratus michaelseni; assembly: GCA_963931845.1. NCBI lineage: Eukaryota > Metazoa > Arthropoda > Arachnida > Araneae > Salticidae > Maratus > Maratus michaelseni. Next base: position 207,776,582 of record OZ007588.1, read on the forward strand.
TTTTAAAATGACCATGTTCATGAAACATACAATTTCACAGGATATGAAACACATACTTTATTCTCACTTTAATGCATTATTTATTTTATTCTAAATATGTTTTGCAGCCACGTTTATTCAATTTATTTCATAATCAGTTTTCGGTAAAAAAATTAAATATTTTTGGTATCTTACGTACAGTCCTTAAGTATCTGAATAACATGAAATAACGAAAAGTGTTTTGCATATTTACATTTCTGAAAATTTTAATGAGCAAAATTTTTTAAGTTGCAGACTACAATAATTTTCGTGCCATGTTTCAAGAGCAAATTCCACATGATAGCAACTTTTTTGACGCTATGTTTTGATGAACAAATTGAACACATTTTTAACAGTGTAAAGTGTAAGGGACCCCCAGAAGTCGGTCTGGGACTACTTTAACGAATGTTTTAAAATGACCATGCTCACGAAACATACAATTTCACAGGATATGTAATACATACTTCATTCTCACTTTAATACATTATTTATTTTATTTTAAATATGTTTTGCAGCCATGTTTATTCAATTTATTTCATATTCAGTTTTCGGTAAAAAAATTAAATATTTTTGGTATCTTACGTACAGTCCTTAAGTATCTGAATAACATGAAATAACGAAAAGTGTTTTCATATTTACATTTCTGAAAATTTTAATGAGCACAATTTTTTAAGTTGCAGACTACAATAATTTTCGTGCCATGTTTCAAGAGCAAATTCCACATGATAGCAACTTTTTTGACGCTATGTTTTGATGAACAAATTGAACACATTTTTAACAGTGTAAAGTGTAAGGGACCCCCAGAAGTCGGTCTGGGACTACTTTAACGAATGTTTTAAAATGACCATGTTCACGAAACATACAATTTCACAGGATATGAAACACATACTTTATTCTCACTTTAATACATTATTTATTTTATTCTAAATATGTTTTGCAGCCACGTTTATTCAATTTATTTCATATTCAGTTTTCGGTAAAAAAATTAAATATTTTTGGTATCTTACGTACAGTCCTTAAGTATCTGAATAACATGAAATAACGAAAAGTGTTTTGCATATTTACATTTCTGAAAATTTTAATGAGCACAATTTTTTAAGTTGCAGACTACAATAATTTTCGTGCCATGTTTCAAGAGCAAATTCCACATGATAGCAACTTTTTTGACGCTATGTTTTGATGAACAAATTGAACACATTTTTAACAGTGTAAAGTGTAAGGGACCCCCAGAAGTCGGTCTGGGACTACTTTAACGAATGTTTTAAAATGACCATGTTCACGAAACATACAATTTCACAGGATATGAAATACATACTTCATTCTCACTTTAATGCATTATTTATTTTATTTTAAATATGTTTTGCAGCCATGTTTATTCAATTTATTTCATTTTCAGTTTTCGGTAAAAAATTAAATATTTTTGGATATCTTACGTCGAATAACACGAAATAACGAAAGATGCTTTGCATATTTACATTTCTGAAAAATTAAATGAACGTAATTTTTTAAGTTGCAGACTAAAATAGTTTTCGTGCCATGTTTCAGGAGCAAATTCCACAGTGCATTTAGTGCACCATAAAACAGACGTAAAGTCATGAAACCTCTTCTTCAGATAACTCAGCGAAGCGCTCGCCCTAAAATAAAATTTATCAGCTGAAAACTCTTGCTCACACTTGATTGCATGCATATCAATAGCGTTAACGAATTCCACCCGAGTTGGCAGTCAATAAATGGGAGCAAAGTACCTTAAAGTTACACTGCTGTAAAGATAAGAAAGCCCTATATCAATTTGTCACCTAGAGGAAATAAGAGCTATAAAAAAAGATAACGTATGCGCCGCTTCTTATCTTTAAATATTTCTGTAGCTAAATACAAACGCTGTGTTGTGATCACAATAAATAAAACTTATCCTTTTTTCTTTTCGCATTTTTGTTTATTTATCTAATACATAACTGCGATAGAGGGTTCTTGTTAAATACCTTAGTTAAACAGAAAATTATATAGCAAAAATTGATAATCGTTATGCAAATAACTATACAGATATCTCTGTTTTAAAACATTTATACGTAAATCTTTTTGAACGACAAAATACTAGAACGACCAATAAATATAATTTTTATTTAGATTCTTTATAGTTCGAAATCTTTGCATGTGCATATAACTTAATCAAATATTTATGAGCTATTTATAAATTATACACTGTTAAAAATTTTGTGGTAGGTTGAACCAAATTTTGATGCTGCTTTAGCTGCAAACATAAAATGGTGAAATGTCGTTCCAACATCTGGAGTCTAACATCTAAACCAACATCTAAACTTGCTTAACCGGAGCTCCGAATGTTGGAACGATATTTTACCATCTTATGATTTCAGATATTGCAGTACTAAAATTTGGTTCAAACCATCATAAAAATTTTAAAAATGTTCCTTTTTTATTGGAACAAAATATTTGGTTCAAAACACATATAAAATAAAATTCTTAAAATTTCGAAGTTTATATCAAAAGAGAATTGCTTAGCCTGCTTTTTTTTTAACATAGTGGAATTTCATAATTTTCATCTATTATTTGCAAAATCAGAATTTGTTGCTTGAAAATCTTTTAAAGTAAAAATTTGCAGAAATTTTCACTACGATACTATAATTTATCCATATGTTTTTCCACTTTTGTATATGCCAATGTGAATTCTCCAAGTTCCGTAGAAAATGTTTCGTGAGTTTCAAAGCACGGCACATCTGCATTTACAGTTTTAAAAAGCTTATAAATTAAATATCCATTAAAATGTATAAAAAAATAAAAGTAAAAATCTTAAAAAAATTATTACAGAACATTGTACACACAAAAATGCATGTATTGTATGTATGTATATTATGGGTGTAGTAATGTATTATTAACTATGTAAATACACATATATGTATAAATGTGTGTGCTGCATTTTTCATTATTTCATTTACACTATTCAACATTAAATCATGAATAATAACGCAATCTTAAACTAAATTAACATAATATTATTATACTATCTGAAACAAAATGCCATAAAAAGAAACCTTTAGGATTATATAGGTCTTAATAAAAATTTCCTCTCGCGCAAACATAAACACTGTCATGTTCATGATTTTTACTGTCTATGGCTGACCTTCAGACTACAATCAATTGCTTGAGGCCATGAACCCAGCTGACGTAAATCGTAAAATTGTTCTATAAACATATCCTGGGCCATCATAAAATTCCCAGCTTAACCCCAACAGTGACTTTACGTGTAACTATTAACGCCAGAAGTTTATAAATGTCCTAAACCTGTTTCTTTTCCTCCAAATCATTCCATGAAAATTTCCTTTATTGCTACAAAAGGCTCGTTAATTTTCTTTTTTGGTGAGGACTACAGATTGAAATCGTACACATGGCTACAACATGGAAAACTTTCTCAGACATGTTTATGCAATAACAGGCACAAAATCATGAAGATTATGTGGTAGGTCAAATGAAGAGTGTCTTTGCAAACAAAAGGACCTGTAGGTTCTTGTAAAATGTCCTTAGAACATGTGGGTTAGATGAATTTATGACATAAGGAAAAAAGCTAACTAAAGACGCGAAGACACTACAAAAAGTTGTTTCCATAATGTCCCAACAACTGCATTGCTAGCTAATGCATGTTTCCAAATGGAAGAATTTTGAATACAAAAAAAAAAAAAAAAGCATTCAACATCGATTGATTTGTATCCTAAAAGTTCACGAATAGTGAGGTATATACATAAAAAATGAGAATGTAGTCTATTATTGTTGAAGACATGTGTTTTGATATTCTTTGTGATAGACTAAATCAATTTGCATAACCTGTAACATACAAGGTTATTAGAATTACACTTCCCGAATTCACAAGTTGGTGTAGGCGTAGGTTGTTGTATCGGTCACAATGACATGACTATGGACAGCAGATACATAAAATCATGCGATAGAGATTTGGTATAAAGAAATGATACAAAAAGTATTCTCTAAATATAAGTATAAAAGTATACTGAAATGATACAAAAACATTACGCCGAATGCGCTGATCGCATCAGTGGCGTTATCGTCATTCTGGGAAAAAACTTCATAGTAACAAGTTTTGTCTTTTAAGGTCTGCATTATGCCGACCACTATATTTAAGCTTATGAGTCATGATTTTTTCTCTGGATATCTCGGATATTATACTCAGGCCAAAACAATATATATTTTAGGAACCTGACAAAATTAAAATAAACAAAAACCACGACCTTTTGTATGTTGTTTAGCTCAATTTCTTTAATAGAATAATAAACATGTTTCATATTTACCACTCATTTGGTAAATTCACAGAATAATAGCTAAATAAGCGGAAATAATCATGAAAGATCAAATGCCGCTCTAAGGCACTTTGAATTGAGAAAAGGAGAAAAAACATTTACAGAGCTTCTGTTCTAAATGTGGAAGCCTCAATCAAGACCAATAAAACACAAGCTTCTCAAAATAGAAGTCAGAGTGATAGACCTGCCTCAATTACTTTAAGTGCGGCTAATGAATCAGCATCTTTCTTCTACAGTTAAAAAGAAAAAAGTGGGCATCAGCAGACAAAGCACAAAGACCACTTGAATGTCCGTCAGCCATGTGAATAGTACACTAATGAATTTCGTCAGAATATTTTATACTAAGCTTAATAAGATGTTTAATGCTTATACAATGAAATCGGTTTAATTTCTTGAAAGTTGAATAAAAATTAGACCAAATTAACAAATTAAGTATTCTGGAGTCTATTGTTTAGAAAGAATTAATAATATGGTTTAATTGGCAATGTAAAGCTTTTAATTTTTGCTTAACAATTGAAAATCTTCATTTCATTTTAAGACGTCTACAAGAAGTAAATTTTTTGTTTACAATTTACTGTGATGAGTACCTTCAATTGCGTTATAATGTTATAAATAAATTAAATTACTTTTCTAATTAATATTTTAAAACATTAATGGTACTTTTGTGCTGTTAAGAGAAAATGGTGAAATAAAACAATAAGTTTAATGCATTTATTGTTTTAATTTATTGCAATAATTAATTTGTAGATTCTTATAAATATTGAAATCGACTCTAAACGAAATGAAAATTTTTACAAAAATGATTTCCATCAATAACATGCTTGTGATATAAAACTGACCATCAGATTTTGAGCTCGTATCATTTTCTTATCTTTTTTTTTTTGAAATCGTGAATAGGGGAATTACAAAATGTTTAAAAATGTTGTCTTCACCTATATCTAAATATTATTCACATTTTAAAGTCTCATTTTTTTATTGAATGAAACATAATTACAATGCATTTAAAGAGTTATAATAGTTCACGTGTATAAATATAAATTAATTTTACGAAATTTAAATATAATTTAAGTGAGGCCAATGAAGCAAGATCGTTCTCCTAGAGTTAAAGGGAAAAAACGGCATCAGCCCACGTAGCGCAAAGACCACTTAACTGTATTTCAACCATGTGATTAGTATACTTAGGTATTTCGGCAGAATATTTCAGCACAAGTTTAATATTTAATGTAATATAAAGAAATTTGCTTCATTTCTTGGCCGAACATAGGATTAAAATTACTAAATAAATATTCTGGATTCATTCCACTGTTTATAAATAATAAATTAACGTAGTTGGATTAATATTTAGTAAATTTTCATTTTTGCTAACAATTGTATCTGTTCAAAAGAAGTAGCGTAAATAAGTTTAATAGTTGTTAATGTGAGCTGTGTAATTAATATATTAAATAATTTTTTAAAATCCTAATGCTCTAACTTTTTACATGAGATTTTGGATCACGGGAGTTTTATTAACCAATAAGTTGTTTTAAATCTTGAACATATACACTGTATTGTGATAATATGGGGTCTATTTGTAAGAGCGAAGATTAGTGAGTATTTCAGACTAGTTCAACATGTCTTGGTGGCTTTCTTCCCTCCAATAATGACACCGGCCGTCAATTTTCATACACATAAAAACTAGTAAAACTTTAATGTCAAATCTCTATAATATGATATAATTTTAAAGCATGATATAATTTCAGAGCACTTATTGAGTAATGTTTATATTTAGCTGTAAAAATTAACTTTATTTGTAACTCAAATGTTGCAATGAATCATAATACATATTTTTTCCTCTTATTATTATTATTTTTTAAGATTTATATGTAACTCTTTATTTGTTACATGATATTATAGATATATTACTGAATTTTTATTATCTAACATGTTGTTTCTAATCTGAAACATAAATCTTGTATTGTGACCTATAACGCAGGGTCTATTTGCAAGAGCGAAGACTATCAAGTACTCCAGAATAGTTCACCATGCCTTGATGGCTTTTCCTTCCCTTAATGACACCGGCCATTAACTTTAATTAAAGGCAATTTTATCGTAGATACATGTTGACAGTATCGGTTGCTGGAGAGATAGTGCTGACTGTTAAAAATGAAATTCAATTTCAGTTAGATTTAAGTTCCAGGCTCCAAATTAAGGAAATATGCGGTGTAATAAGATATAAAGAAAGGGATAGGGGTGGGGAAAATGATATATTTTAATGGCCGCACAGATTTTTAAATCTTAATGATCGGAGAAATGTGCGGTTATTTATTTTTTTTATGTAGGGGGTGTTTTTATGAGTTTCAAAATATGCAATGTTGTAAAGAGTAATCCGTAATTATGTTTATATGCAATGAGGTAGGGTGTAATTTAGAGCAATCTCCATACTTTGCAAGTGAGAACATCATGTATACAGGAATGAGTGATGATGAGAATTTTTAAAGTTTTTCTTGTAAATTAATTACGGGAGCTTTAGTAAATATTAAACATATAGGGGTTTTTGCGTATTATCACAAGATGTTTTGACAAATAATTCATAAGATTTTAGAAATTATAATAATATATAGCACGAATTAATTATGTAATAATTTTGAATAAATTAAAAAAAAATACATTTTAACTATTATCGTGATCAGCTACATCATCTTTTAAATAATTATGTTAACAGTTTACAGGTAAAATAAGGTAAAATTATAATTTCTGTGACGTTTGTATCATTGAAATTAATTAGCACTATAACGTTATGATTTAGCCCTTCATACGGTACTAATACATTATTTCTTCACTTTACAACTTTAAAATTGTGATCCAGAAATTCGTCTTTTGTTTACTTTTAACTAATTTATTTATTTATTTATTTATTTATTGTTGCTTTCCACTAACAATCTCTGCAATGTAAACTATTACGAATAAATCTTTTATTTTTTTTTAATAGCCTTACAAACAACTTTGAATGGCGGTTATTTATTAGTCAGAATGATTTTGTATAATATGGTAAGAGATGCAAGAAAAGTTCTTTTTAATTCGTATTATTATTTAAAGGTTCAAGTTACACAAAAAGTCAACACTTTTATAATTTGATGTTAAAGTAATGCACAATTTTGAAGATATTGAAAAAAATAAAGACATACCTAAATTTAGTTTGTTTCTAAAATTTTGTTTATGCAGCATAAAATGAAATCTTGTATCTAATTAAACATCATTTTCAGACTTCAGCTGGCATTAAGACATTCTTAAAAATACAAATTTATTACGCAGATTTAAACTATGTGTCATCAAAGACATTATTTTAAAATACAGAAATGCATTTCAGCTATGGATGGATATTAATTATTTTAGACGAGAATGGGAATTCTCTTGTTCAAAATGACATTCAAAACGCATTCGGTTAAATATATATAGCTATTTTTTAATTTCTGACATAATGTGAGACTGTAATATATTTAGAGTGTGACACTGAAGGAATGAAATATTTTACTGAATTTTGGAATATATATATATATATATACATATTTAAAATCCGCTAATTTACTAAAAGGCTGTTTAAATGACACAAAAGCGAAATCTTGTATAGTCAGATTGTGCAGCCTTCGAGTTGAGGAAATTCTTAAAAATACAAATTTATTCCAAACTTAGATGATCATTGAACTATGGGTCATCTAAGATATTATTTTCAAATACAGGAAGGCATGCCAGCGATGGTGTACTAACTATTTTAGAAAAGAACAGGAATTTCCTTTGGCAGTGAGGACATTGTAAATTGAAACGAAACAAGTAACTAGAAAAAAGCAAACTAAGCAAAGATAGTTTTAATTTGTTTGACTTGATTAATTTATTTATTTTTAAGGTTAAAATGCGATGAACGTTAAAAAATATATATAGTGTGGCACAGAAACTATGCAAAAATTTACTGAACTCAGAAATATATTTATATACATCAAATCCGTTGCTTTAAAAAATGCTGCTTAAATGGCAGGAAAACGAAATATATTATCTAATTAAACAGCATTTTCAGCGCTTAGCTGCCGTAAAGACATCCTTATAAATACAAATTTACTTGATAGTTAGTAATTAGATGATCATTGAACTGCTCATACAATTCGTTATTTTTAAACACTAAAAGGGTTTTCAGCGATAGGTACTAATTATTTTATGAGATTTTCTTTAATCAAAATGACTTAGCAAAACACATCTTGCTAGAACACATCTTACTAAATAATTTTTTTAAAAATTGTAACGGCTCAAATCACATGAGATGTCAACATGCTTGTAGTATGACCCAGAAGCAATGTAAAATTTTGCTGAAGTTGAAAAAAATATGTACATAATTAAAATACGTTTATTTTTTTTAAAAAATTCTGCTTAAGTGGCATGAAAATTAAATCTTTTATCTAATCAAACGGCATTTGCAGCCTTCAGCTGCCGTAAAACATCTTTATAAGCTGGCATAAAGACATTCTTGCAAATGCAAATTTATTCCAAACTTCGTAATTAGATGATCATTGAAGTATGGGTCATCAAAGACATTATTTTCAAATACAGGAAGGCATTTCAGCGATTGGTACTAATTATTTTAGAAGAGAACAGGAATTTCCTTTGGCAGGGAGAATATTGTACGTCGAAACGACACAAGTAAATAGCAAAACTCATCCGGCTAAACAAACATAGTTTCCTTACGGCTGAAGTGATATGAAATCTCAGCACATTCTTAGTGTGACACTGAAACAATGCAAAGTTTTGCTGAAATTGAAAGAAGTTTGTATGATAAAGAAAAGCAAATGTAATGAAACCTCGATCCCTTTTCTCCTTTTGTTTAAAGAACTTCAAGAAGTCATATAACTCTGAAGAGCAATTGTAACGAGAGGAAATACATGTCTCAAGTATTTTATTAAAACGTTTGTGAGGAATGCAAGAAGAAAGGATGAGAATGTTCTTTCAAGTTAAGAAATGCACTAGTACACGTCTTACTGTGTAATTAAAGGATTTTTTTTTTTTTTTTGCTCTGTTTTTAGTACACAAAACAGAAAATGAATTTTGTTAAGGCAGTACTAAATTTGCGATGTTCTTATAACATAAGACCGATTTTCGCCTAGAAAAGTACATTAAGTTTTTGTTTTAAATGTAATGCAGTGATGAAATACCTTCAGTTAAAAAATAAATGCTTTATTTTTCACCGATTTCGTTTTTGGCTTTAGTAATAAAAGATTCAATTTGATACACCGTTTTTAGCTCGACACTCATCCATTATTCGTTAATTATGATATTTTAGTTTCATTTATTAAGATTAAAAATTGCATAATGTTGCCAAAATTAAATAAATAAATAAATAACATATTCAACGCCATCTATCGTTGAAATCTGGAACATTATCTTCCTTATGGCTTCTCAGAAAATAATCCGATTCTTCGCTATGCCTTTACATTCAAAGCATTCTTTAATACACTTTTTTTTTAAATAAATCAAAGTTTCTAGCATAACCTGCACATATAAATAAATACAATCAAACTTACGTTTAATTGCGAATTTTAAAAAATATATATTTTAAGGTTTTCTATAAAATTTTATTAACATACAACATAAACACACTAACTAGCCAATGTGCCAATAGTATGCATTGATTTGTACTGTGATTTAAATATAACAACAGTGTTAAAAATTTGCAGCAAACTGTCCAGTCATTTGACCGTTTATATAGAAAACGGTTACATTATCGTAATTTAACTCTATTCTAAGAATAATATGGGCAATAATATGGTCCGAATAGAGTTAAATTACGGTTGTATAACCGTTTTCTATATAAACGGTCAAATGACTGGACAGTTTGTTGCAAATTTTTAACAGTGAAGGAGGACGACCGGGCATTAACTCCCACAATTCAAATGGGAATGCAATTAATAAAATCACTAATATAAAATTATAAAATTTTGTCGGATACTGGCATTGACTGGCATCGAAATACATTAATATATAATAAATAAGTCATACTAATATATTTATGAAATTATTATTATATATTTTTTAAAAGACGAGTTTTACGTGGTTTATATCAGGTGCTCGTGTAGCGTAAGGCTCTTCGAATCCAGATAAACCTGCAATTCGAATTTACTGTATGAATTTACTATATGAATTTACTATATGAAGTTATTACAGCAGAAACCGTAGATTTAGGCTGAAATGAAATTAACAGAACCAACTAAAATACTTAGATAAATAATTAATTTTTCATAATGTTACAATAACCATTTTTTTTTTATTACAAATAAATTAACCATTGAACGCTAAATTTCCACCATCCTCCGTACTCTAGTGTTTATCCTACCAACATTTCATTTTTTATTATTTTAGTGTGTATTTTTATTTAATTTTACCTTTTTATATAAATAAAGCAAATTGTAACAAAATATTTTACTTTTTTTGTTTGTAGTAGAGCACTTAGTTTATATTTTAAGTAAATTTAAAACTGCATCTATTCTTTTCACTTTTTGTTCATCATTATAAATGTAGTGTGTCACTGAAGTTGATCACGGGTTCACGTGTGCCCTGATATAAAATAGGTTGAGAAACAATGGTCTAGTGTATCAAATCAACCAAACAAATTAAATATAAAGCCATAAGAAAATGAGTCATTTCGAAACTTTCTCATAATGACACCGAATTTTCATAAAATTAAAGTAATCAGAAAACAATTTCTTAGAAGAATGCTACTGCATTTTTATAGTATCATTCCACACAAAAGAGTTTGAGTTTCATTTACCTTAACCCCCTACGTGTAGTGTTACAAAATTCTCATTATTTCACTCTTTTGAAAATGATATTCATGAAAAATATATTATCCAGAAAGTGGAGCTTAGTTATGAAAGCTTTTATCTATCCTTAAGAAAAGAACTGAATGCTCGGGGTGGAGTGTTTTTAGAAAAACACAAAGAGGGTATTAAAAAAAGATGTTTTAACAATTTATTTAAAAAAGAAAATAATTTTCTGCTAGAAAGCAAGGTAAATTTAAGTTTAGTCTTAAATATGAAACATATGATATGGTAAAAAAAGGTACATTTATCTGAAGGATAATATTTCGCTTTGAATATATTTTAAATGAGAAATAAAATGGAATGCTGCCATGCAAAATTTAAAATAAAAAAATGAACTAAAATGTTTGAATAATAAAAATAGTTTGAAATTATTAAAGATAACCTTATATATAAAGAGATTATAGTACGAGGGAAAGTCATTAAGTAAGTCACAAAAGATAATTAAATAATAACGTACAATGATATTCACTTCAAAACTATTTTTATTTCTCAACATATTCTCCACCAATATTTATGCACCTATATCACCATTTTATCAGTGCACCAACACCAACTGCATAAAATTATTTGGGTTGCTGTATCAGCCACATTAAGATTTCAAGTTGAACACAGGAGACAATTCAAAAGTTTGGTTGGCAACTTCTTCAACATCTACCATACAGCTTCGACTTAGCCCCAAGCGATTTTCATCTGTTTAGTCCACTAAAAACCATCTTGGACACAAGATGATGTTCACAGATGATGAAAAGCTTCAACTTGAAGTCTTAATGTGGTTGAGACAGCAACCCAAAGAATTTTATGCAGCTATTGTTGGAGCACTGATAAAACGGTGATATAAGTGCATAAATATTGGTGGAAAATATGTTGAGAAATAAAAATAGTTTTGAAGTGAATATCATTCTAAGTTATTATTTAATTATCTTTTGTGACTTACTTAATGACTTTCCCTCGTAAATTTATCGTTTCGCTATGTAGATCAATACTTCATGCATGCTAATCGAGAAAATAAATTTAACCGGCTAATAGAGTTTTTGAACGGTGCATTTTCTCCCTCTGTTACTCGAAACTGCAGCCATGATATTTACATATATGTACATATGAAAACTATTTCTTGATAAAGTTAACGTATATTTAAATATTTTTTTTATTATTTAAAGAACAATATTGAATATATGAAATAATGGAAAATACTGAGGAACCTAATTTTATTTATATACGTATTTTTTAAGCTAAAAATAAAACAAATGTTTGAAAGTAACAAGTCAAAAATTTACGTGCCCCCGTAGATACGACCAGATCGTTTTCACCGACATTGACTTGTTCGAGTGTAACATGGCATCGTATTGAATAAATGAACTAAACACGTGATGTAACTTAAAATATACGTAACATACAAATTTACGTGCTATTTTTAATTATTAAATGATTTGATTTTCTAAGCATAAACGAGTATTTTGCAAACGGAAAAATTAACCAAAGAGAAAAATTGAAACCCAAGAGACAAGTATATAGTTAAATAACTTTAATAAGTAAAAAACTTAAATTAACAGCGACTGCTAATGCAACCGCTGAGGTGAATTCACATCTTTTGAGCATCGTAACTCATCAAATGGACACGACTTTTTCATTTATATCTTACATCGTTTCACAAAACAAAAACAAAAGAACAAAACGATACTCATATTTACACAGCCAGTGTATTATAAAGATAAATGCGTCAGAAGCAATTTTTTTTTTATATTAGAAGGCTTCGCCCATTACATTGGTTGATATCTCCAAACGAAATATATCGGTGAACTTGACATTTTGTTTTAAAGCAATATGGATGTTTACCTGGAATGTCCTCCCGTATTGCTAAAAAACGATTATGACACGAACGCCATTGCGCTATTATATTTTCTGATGTGCAGGAAAATTTGAGCTGTTAAGGATCAAATATTTTAGTTGATCATTTACAGTAGGATTTGTTAAAGAACGATAGAGTGATATGCAATTTACTATAACCATCCCTAAAACATTTTGTACCTAACAATGCAAGTCTCAACATAACCCGTCCAGTCAAACTTTTTAAAAAGGCTATATCTTTCAAAATCGGGTTCACCTTATTATAGAACTTTCCCTCATAATTCTATAGCTAAGCAGTGTAAAACATAATGCAATGTGCCTTCCCTGAAAAATTATCTAACTAATAGTGCAAGTTCCATCAAAATCCACTCAGAAGAACTCAAGTTCCCATTTACATTTTATATATGTGGTAGATATATTTATTTGTAATATAAACACAAATACAGAAAATCATTCGTTACGAGGCTAACGAAAAGACAGGCTACCGCGGTGCATTCCACTTACCTTTTTTACAGACCGCTAGAGTGACGTGATGCTCTTTTCGTACATCTGCATTGGTGCATTCGAGCATCACGTGACTCCCGCGGTCTGTAAAAAAGATACGCGTAAAGCACCGCGGTAGCCTTTCTTTTTCGTTAGCATCGATTCGTTAAATATTACAACATCAAGCGCAACGCTGGGCATACTAAAACAAAAAATCAGCGGTCACGAATGTATTAAAATAGTATTTCTTGATTTTTTTTTTGAAAAATTTCTTTTAAAGTTTATATTTTTAGGCTATTTTTTTATTTATACGTTTGGTCGCAGCCAATGCATGAGGAAGCAAGTTGTGAACCGGGAACTGACATCTCAGACCTTTCATCCATGTTGTCCATTATCACTATAAGCATCAGCGATCGATAAGAAAATAACAATTCGCATTAGGTGTCAAACAGAGTTTGTGCGGTATTGCATTTGGTTCCTGTTGTTATTCTTCTATTTCAAATGCTGGCCAGTGAAATTTACATATCAAACGTTGTCTTAAGCTGAAACGATAACAATTAGACCGAATAGAACGAGACCTGAAAACCATCATTCACGAGTAACAGATTACACTTTTGTAACTAATGTAATTACCGATTTCCCAATGCAAATTATTGCATTACATGAAAAATACGCTGCATTCCGTGAAAAGATAAGCTACTTAATCAGAAAATAGAGGGTGTCCATAATTAAATAACCCTACTTCAAAGTTGTCAACAGACGAAACTATTGGTCAAAAAGTTGTTAAACTTTGTGAAGGACATAATGAAGGTTTTTAATGAATTACATATTTAGCATACATTTACGAAAGTTTACATATTTTATTGCAACAAAACATGTTCCACATGACGGCCAACATTTTCAGCTACCATCTGGAATCGAAAGATAGCATATTCCACAGTTGACTGCAGTGTGTTCTGGGAAATACTAAAAACATATCATGAACATCTTTTGTTGTAATAAAATCTTTAAACTGTCGCAAATGTATGCTAAATGTGTAATTCATTAAAAGCGCCATCTGGTGGCGAAATTTCGAATTTTTTTTTTTCGCTGAAACAAATTCCCATTCCTTCATTATGTCCGTCACAAAATTTCACAATTTTCTGACCAATAGTTTTGTCTGTAGACAAGTTTAAAGTAGGGTCGTTTAATTATGGACACCCTGTATATGTTACATGAGCACTACATTATAATATGAAAACATAGTTTTTCATGAATTTTTGATAAGTAATCATCTAATGCATTCACAAGCGGAGGTAAGTTATTAGAAATTTTAATAAAATCGCTGAAAATGAATTAGGCCATATTTGCGGGAAGGAAATTATGGGAAAGATGCATGAAATATCTTTCAGTACTTCAGAGTACTGACGGGAATTTCATGCTTTTACTTTTAAATTTACCCAAGAATAAAGCGTGTTTAGTCACGGTATAAGTGCATTACTTTCTGGAAAAAAATTACGGTTTCGTTCAATTCTGTTTAAATGAGTTCTATGTATTCTTAAAATGAAAGAATATGTTATCTAACAAAACGTCATAGTTTTAGAAAATAAAACAATGAATAACAAAGAAATGCTATTTTTTCGATTATCTGCGCTTTATTTTATTTTTTATGGGTTATTGTCAAATGACAGCAAAATTCATAATGTAATACAGTATAGTTGCTAGATAAATTTACTTAAAGAAAACAACATTTCTAAATTATCGACTTTTCTTCCATAAAAACTGAAAACTTTATTATAGGCTAGTAAATCTTTGATTAGTTCGGCACAATTAATTATGGACACCCTGTATATGTTACATGAGCATATACATTCAGTATTCTGGTATACTGAATAGAATCATTATCATTCTTTTGCTCGCACATGGCATTTAGCTTCACCTTTTAGCGTTTCAGTAACTTCCTTAACGTATATTTCACACTCTTTAGTAGAACAAATTTCGAATCCATAAAAAATCTCACGTTTTTATCCTTTACATATTTTCATTCTACAATACATATTAATTCACTCTAGATTCAATGAAAAACGTTACTGCAGAATACACTCCTCAAAATTTTTAGCACAAAATAAATTGCGTACCGCAATTCTTTAAGCAGCAACTTTATCATTTTGAAATATTGGTACTGATTAATACCAATATTGTTTTTGTTTTTTTAAGTCTTCATTAGACATAACTTTTTTTCCCCGTAAACACGAGGGTCAGCGGTAATTCAAGAATCACATATTATTCAAATTAAAAGCATAAGTGTAAAAATTTTAAATGCAGCAATTTAATTTAATGCAGCTTTCATATATCTGAATTTTATTATCGTTGCAATTCAATCCCCAAAACGTTGGAAATTTCTAGCACAAAACAAATAGCGTTGGTATTGATTAGCACCGATTGTTTTCTCTGAAGTATCCTTTAGACATATGTTCTCTTTCCTGTAAACAGGAAGGTCAGAGATAAATCAAGAATTACATCTCATTCAATTTAGAAGTATAAGTGTAAAATTTTTATAAGCATAAATTAAATTTAATGCAGCTTGCATATATCTAAATTTCGGTATCGTAGTAATTAAAACCTTGGAATTCTGAGACACGTAATCTGTTTACCATAAAATTACGATTGCTATATTTCTTTCATATGTTATTTTGCCTCGTGTCAAAGTTTCATTTTAAATTTACCGGTAGTTATTTGATTTATCTTTGATTATCTTAGAATACGACATTTTCAGTTCCTAAAAATCTTTACGTGCAGATCACTCGCATATTTTTAGTACTAAGCTATATATACTATAACCAAACGACGAACACGATTCAATGATAAATACTACTGCAGAATACATTCTTTAAATTTTCCAGCACAAAATAAAATGCGTTCCACGATTCTTTATGCAGCAGCACCTTGAAAATTTTAAAATACTGACACTGATCTGCGTTTGAGTCCTGCATCATGTCGGGTTACTCGATTTTATCCTATCTTGACCCGACCCGGTTGACGCTAATTTTTTTCGGTGCTGATTGGGTTGACTTTAACGTTTCGGGCTGAGTTTTGATGAAAAATGTAATGTATTTGATTACTAATGAATGTATATGTGTTCATTTTCATACAAGAATGACAAAAAAAAAATATTAGAGCCGTAATTTTGGTCTACTTTTCCATAACTGTATTAAAACATGAATTGATTTTCTTTCACTTCCAGTTCGGGTTTGAATATTTCGGGTTTGAGTCGGTTTCAGATTGAAATGTGACGGGTTCGGCACGAATTTAAGCAGAATATTTTGGGTTTGGGTCGGGTAGAACACAATCCTTGCAAAATTCTAATCCACACCGCTTGTCTTCTTTGAAGCCTCCATTAAACGTCAGTTCCCGTTCCTGGAAACAATACAGCCAGAGATAATTCAGGAATCAAATGTTTTCAATTTGTGTTAACGTGAACCTTAAAGAGTATCAGTTTAATTTAATGCAGTTCACATTTATCTAAATTTGGGAATTACCGGTATTCAATCCTGACACCTTTGGTACAGAGATCTCGCTTCACATCTTTACCATAGCATCACGATCATTTTGTTTTTTTCCATGTTTCTTTTTGCTTCCTCTGTTAGCGCTTTGGTTTAAATTTCCTGCTTGTTGTTTGATTTTCGTAAGGTTACTTTAGTGTAAAAAGTTTCAAGCCCATAAAAATCTTTATGTGTTGATCACTTGCATGTTTTCAGCACCAAACTATAAATTACGGCGTACGAGATTCGATGAAAAATGTTATAAGCAGAACACAATCTTTAAATTTCCCAGCACAAAATAAATTGCATACCGCGCTTCTTTATGCAGCACCTTGGAAATTTTAAAATACTGGCGCTGATCTGCACCACTTGTCTTCTTTGAAGCCTCCATTAAACATCAGTTCTGTTCCCGGAAACAGGAGAGCCGGAGATAATTCAGGAAAAGAGGAACAATCCTTTTCCGCCCGTTCAGGATGGAGTAAATTGAGGCATTTTCCATCCACACAGTTCTGACTGTTTTAAACTATCTAAAAATATCAGTGAAACGGATTTTAACGGATGCTTTGAAACAGTAAAAGAATGAGTTGGAATATTGACAAAGATATAATGTATGCAGTTCAAGTACTTCCAGAATAGGAACAGAAAATCAATATTTTAAAATAAAATATATAGTTAGTCGAAAATATATTTAAAATAGCATCGTTGATTCATATTACATAACTAACTATTACAAGTAGTTTAGTTATGGCATACAATAAACTTATATTGTAATGAAGATATTTTACTGTGTTTTTACTGCATTCTTATCTTTGTTTCTATCAAATAAAATAACAATATGTTTTCACTTTGACGTGTCATCAAACTGATATTCAACAATATGTTTTCACATACGTTTTAATTGGTTATTCATACCTACCAAACTTCTGTTTTTTTTTTTTTCTAAGCCAAATAAATATATCTGAACCAGAAATTTTATTTAGTAAATGAAACCAAATAAGTACTGCTGTGGAACAAAACACCTTTCATTAAATAATTTTTCGGGTTGAAATGATGTTTATTTAGCTTGAAAAAGACACGCAAGGTTGGCGGCTCTTGTTATTAAAAGTAGTTTAGTTATGTAATGCAATAAATTATATTTACTGGGAATTATTTACCACAACATTAAATTACACGGTTTTAGAATATGATAATATAATTTATTATTAATATTTATAGTTTACTTATGTGATGCAATAATCTGTATTGCACTTGGAAATTTATATGGTATTCTGTTTATTGCAATCTTTAACTACTTCATCCTAATAATTAACAAATACGTTTATATTTAGACTATAAGTAATTTTTATTAATAGCTTAATATGCGATACTTTGCATTATCTTTAGTGAGACTATTTTACTTCATACACTGCTGAAATCTCAAATTAGGCTATTTTGAACTAATGTAACATTATGGAATTATTACCCGTGGTTTAGTTGCACTTTAAAATTGCATAGTGTAATTTATTTCAAATTTTAGATGTGCTTCATACACTGTAAGAAAATATAGGTGTTTCTTAATCTAAGAAAATATACGAACAAAAACATACATTAACCTCTTCCGAGTAATCCACGATCCCGAAAAGTTTCCTTTATCTTTAGAAACCCCAGAAACTAATATATTTTCGAGATTTAAAGAAGCATTTACAAAAACGAAGTTTCTTTTGCTGCAACTAATTTTTGGAAACGCTACCGAGTAGATTTTACAGTGCATTAATAATTTTTCTCAAACTGGATATCAATTTTTAGAATGCTCTCAATTAGCAATTAACATTTTTAGCTACGTAACTGAATTTATACATACAAGGGTAACAAAACAATATTTATTTTAATTTTAATGTTATTGTTGTTGATTTAGCAAATTTATCTGTAAAACATGCTTGTTGAACATGAAAATGTTTACTTGCGAATTGATAGCCACCGAAAAAGCTATACTGAGTAATATACTATTAAAAAAAAAACTATTCGGAAACGTTTCCGAAAATCTGTGGCGTCAAGAAAAAGACTTTGTTTTGATAAACGTTTCTTTAAATCTCGAAAATATATTGGTTTCTGAGATTTCTAAGGATAAAGAACACTTTTCAGAATCGTGGGTAACTCGGGGAAGGTTACTGTGTATTTTCGTTCGTGGGTATATTTTCCTATATCAAGAAAGATTCGTCTTTTTTTTTACATTGTACCTATAAAGCACAGTAATATGTCTACTGATAGCGATATGTAAATTCCATAAGCACAGCTCTGGCTGCTTTAAACTATCTAAAAATATGAGTGAACCGGATTTTAATGGATGTTTTGAAAACATAAAATGAATGGCTTTAAATATTCAAAATTATATAATGTATACAGTTCAAGTGCTCCCAAAGTAGAAAATTAATATTTAAAGTAAAAGATAGAATAAGTAAAGAGTGTTTTGAAAAATATTTTTGTTAATTCGTATTAAACTATTTCAAGTAGTTCAGTTACGCCACAGGTATACTTAAATTGTACTGAAGACATTTCATTGTTTTTACTACTGCAATCTTTAATTATGTTTTCTTTCAAGTAAAATAACAATATGTTTATACTTAGGCTTATAATATATATTATATTATAAGTAGTTTAGTTACGTGATACAATAAACTATATTTGCTGAGAATATTATATTGCATTATTTACTGTAACTCAAAATTAGGTTTCTTTGGGCTATAATAATTATGTATAATTAATACTATTCGTGGTGCAATAATATATACTGTACTGGATAAATTTTATTGTATGTTATTTATTGCAATTTTTAACTATGTTCCATTGGGATAAGTAAAAATGCGTATATACTTAGACTATGAAAAGTTTTTATTAATTACTTAGTATGTGAAGCTATGAGTTATACTTATCGGGATATTGCTTAATACTTTACTGCATACTTTTCTGAAGCGTTAAATTAAAGTTCTTTAGAAAAGTTGTAATATAATAAAAAAAAATTGTCGTTTACCAATGGTTAGATTTTTGCTACTTACTTAAATGTTTTCTTCAATTCTTTGTACAGCATTTACAACTCTTGATTGCAGTTTATCGTACATCATCTGTTATATCAATTAATATATTTTTTTTCTCACACAAAATTCATTACATCAAATTAGAAAAGGGGGTACTTGTGAAAAAAATGTTCCTTTTTTTTTCAAACTTAAGGAGCAAAAAATTGTGAGTGTCATAACGATATTTGTGGAATCAATTATAATTACTTCAAAAGAAAGAAAAAAAATTCTTAACTGTGTAATGCAATCTAGTCCAGCAGTCTAGAAGGATAAAAATTTTGAGACAAAGTCTTGATAAGAGAGCCGCTTAATTACAAAGAACACTTCTGACACCCGAACATGAATGACTAGAAAAACAACTGTCATCTTTTACAGGGATTTTTTTTTTCGTTATTATTACTAACATTATTTCATTTGAACAAACATTCACTTCTTAATATGTTGCGCTAGACTATTTGGCAGTTAATTTCACATAACTACATTATACATTAATGCAAACATGAGTTTTACAAATTTCAATTTAACCTTAGTTTTAAATATTTCCAGTTTGAAGTGACGAATCAACTCTAGAAGTATTAAGCGATTTTGAAATGATCCCTATATTTACAAATAAGTGAAATTCACATTTAGTATTAGAGAAACCGAATATTTAATATAGAAAATGGAAAAGAGAATGGTATCTTAAAAAAGCCTTATTTATTTCAAAATACATGCTTGAAAAAGAAAACAAGGTAACTCCTATGTCACATTTAAAACAAAGATAGTATGAAAGCAAAGCTATAGTTCCATCTATGATAATTCTACATTATTTTTTGATTTATTTGTTTCGACTCCAACAAACAATGAAAATAAATTTAGTTTCCAATTATCGTATTTAAGAAAAGTTTAGACGTCGAAATTCAATAAGATGAATCTAAACCCACGAATTTGGCTCAATATTTCATTTAATATTGGCATTTTTACCACTATTGACCAAAGCTATAATAAATATATTGAACAAGATGTAGTTATGCATTGACCTTATATTATTTTTCTATCAAGGCGTTATTTACTAAAATATTTACAGGATTTTTCCCTTTTTTATGAATAGGCCTCCAAACAAAACTTGAATACATTTAAAAATCATCATTTTCATGTAATCTATTGATGTTTGTTGTATCAAGTGTATATTTACTGAATAATGCAAAGAATTAAACTACTAGTTTTGCAGGATTAAATGCATAATTATAATCTTAAAACATTAAATTAAGCCAATCATTTAAAAGAAATCTAAGGTAAACAGAACGTTAAGTTTTAACTCCGAAATTAAAAGTATTCCATAAAACATTTCTCTGTCTTTTGACTCTCTTTTAGTTATCGTGTATAAAGTCGACGAGCTTATTTATCGTGTATTTTAAATAAAGTTTAATCTTTCAATGTGATAGCAAGCCTTGTAGAGATAGAGACAAAGATATAGCGCAATGTTTTTGGAGCAAGTGTTTTTTCCATTATAAAATAGAAGAAAATGAATGAATTGTGTACAAATAAAAACACAATTATTTTATGATATTTTTATTTAAAATAAAAGTAATTTATCTTAAGTAAATAAGTCTGGTGTTTAATATGTTTATGTTTTGAACAAAAATATACTTCATATTTCTTATTTTTGGCTAATTATGCATAAAATCATCCTTTTTAGATTTGCATTTACAGCTTCAGATTTACTACTATATACTTTATCAAGCTAAACACATTTACTGAATTATAAAAGTCATAAAGTAACACTTTTTCTATTCTAAAATGTATTACCATTACCGAAAAAGTAAATAAAACCCATCGTTTTAACAAAACCTGAAGTAAACAAGAACATCCAACTTTTACCTCGAAATTCAAAGCAATCAATAAAACCCTCTAGTCTTTGCCAATTTCTCTCTTGTCTGATTCGGAATTCATTGTCGTCCATCAGGACCAATGAGCTCAATTTTCGTCTCATTTCTTTAACATTTCACCTGTTTCAAACCTTCGGGAATCTTAGAGACAAAGATATAGTGGACTTATTTCGATAAATTTATTGAGAAGAAAATGTTTTCTGTTATATTCGGCGAGAGCGAAATTAGTGATAGTTTTACAAAAATAGAAAAATCCTATAAATATTTCATTAAATTACTAGTTCTCACTTGCAACTTTGTCCATATCAAACACAAAAATAGTGATTAAGACTTTCCAACATAGTCGAAAAATGTTTATGAATTCTTTTTGTCTGCCGGTCCATCTGCCTCTCCGTCTGCTTGTCCGTCCGCCTGTCCGTTCTCTAACTCGCGTGAATATCCTCGGATAGCCATGTAATTTATATATGTTATTGAGTTTTACCATGACATACACTGTTAAAAATTTGCAGCAAACTGCCCAGTCATTTGACCATTTTTGTAGAAAATAGTTACATAACCGTAATTTAACTCTATTCTGACCATATTATTGCCCATATTATGGTCAGAATAGAATTAAAAAATGGTTATGTAACTGGTTTTTTTTTTTATAAAAACGATCAAATGACTGAACAGTTTTATGCATATTTTTAACAGTGTATTCGGTATTGCAAATGAAATGTGTACTATTTATGGCTAGTTTACAGAGACACTAAACAATATTCCATTACATTATGGTGAATGGGGAACAATCGTTTTCAGTGCATTTTAACAATGTTAGACTATTTCAAGCATAATGAAATTGATATGTGTCATTGAGGTGCACGATAACATGTTTTTTTATGAAATATAGAATAAGTAGCAATTATAGTTAGTTTACAGGAAAGTAGAAAAAAATTCATTGCATAGTGATGTATCGAGAAAAATCGTTTGTAGTGTACAACACGATTGTTACACGATTTCAATGAAATTGATATACATTACTTAGATGGATTACAGCACGTTTTCTATAAATTATTGAATGCGTAGAATTTATCGTTTATTTATAGATACTTTCAGGAATGCCTATAAGCCATTACTTCTGGATGTACGTTGAAATCTGTGATATGCATTTTGAAATGTAACTTATTTTTAGCATATTATTAGGTGTATAGATCATATACAGGGTTGCACGAATTAATTCGCACACATTATCGGCTATGAACAGCAATTGCTTAAGGGGACCGTGGACCTTTATTTGATCAAAAATCGAAATAATTTTTTGTGTGTATTATTATTATTCAGTTTGTATTGAACCATTTGAGAAAAACTACATGCATCTGCGATAATTATTCGCAAAGTTATAAGCGTTAGAATTATGTGCACAATCAAGTTGTCGGTGCTTTAGTAAACTTTAGACCTGTTTTTCTCAATACAGATTTCACACGTCTTTTAGATTTTTGAAATGCTCCATGCGTCTTAATTTTTGTTCAAAATGCATGAAATTGATAAGGAAGAATCCTGATTTTATTTACAAAAAAATTGTGTATGCATTTTACAATTAGACTTCGGTAAGATAGTTAAATTTGATTTATAACTTATTAAAATGCTAAATTTTGATGAAAATCAGACTGGAATTCAGAAAAAAATCTCTCAAAAATTAACTATTCAAAGGATTAAATAACTGATACACAGATTTGTTTGTAATATAGTTTTAAGTGATTCAAATGCCAAATAGAGGAAATATCTTAAAAATTAAGACGCAAGGAGCATTTTAAAATTTGATTGATAAATTTTAGATTTTTAAAAAAATCTTAAAATTATATTAAGATTAGAAATTTCTTTCAAGGTATTCTATATACTTATGGTAAAAATGTATATATGCACAAAATTTCATATATCTGTGATGAAAAATAAAAAAATAATAATTTCAACGTCCACTGTCCCCTTAAAATAAGTTTTTACTGGGTTATGTTTTATTTTTAAAGTTTATTTAGATATCGCTTTTTATTGTATTAAGAAGAAAAAAAAACAGTATACTGATAGTGTTGGAAAGTGTTTTATATTCTATGCCGTGATGCATGATTTTTCGTTCTTGTTAAACTGAGTTTTGACACTCGAAAATGAAAAATATACATAGCATCTATCAACGCATCTGTGTATAAGCTCTTATTTCTATTGTTGATGTCCGTGGATTTGTTTAGACAGTAAAATATATAAGAACGGAACTTGTATGTAACGAAAATTTGTCATAAATGAAAAATTTCATGGTCTCGTCGAAAATAATAAATTACAATTATAACTGAACTGCGTTGTTGCTAAAGGGGACATCCTTCTAAACTGAGGACATCCGTCTAAACTGGAATATTTTTCCGGTTCTTTGCAATTCCACAGGTAATAACTAATCTATAGTTTAAGTAAAAAAGGACGCTGAAATCATTTATTCAGTATGTTGTATCTTAAAAGTCTTTAAATTAAAGAATATTTTATCATAAAATGTTTTAGAAGAAACAAACTATTTCACTTTTTAATATTTGAAAATCGCAAAACAGTATTAAAAGTTATTTAAAATATTGTAATAGATGCTCAAAAGAAAAAAAAAATTACAGTACCAGCAAAGTTTGATTTAACAAAACCTAAGGGCACTTTTTGTTCAAATATCTGATTCTTATAAATTGTACACGATTGTCGTTAGCAATAGAGAATTGTCGCGCACAAATTATGTTTATATACACTACGCGTATTGTTATTGTTATTATGATTATATAGTACGATTTTAATAAAAATGCGTGTATTATATGAAAGCATCTTGCATGCGCCGATGTCGTTTCCACGACAATCGTATAGGTTTTATTTTGTGCCTTGTCGGTGAATAAAAAAGTCCTCTAAGCGTTTAAAAAATTGGACATGCTGTCGATAATTTACATATACTTATAGATGAGTAATTTGACATGATTATTTCAGAAATTATGTATTCTGACTCAAATGCTAAAACTGCTTTTGTTATACGCAGTTTAAGATCTGAAATTCTTCCTATCATAGTTTTGAATATTCAATATAATTGGTTCATATTTTCATTTACTTGTGTTCATCTGTTTTTCATAAATATTTTTTTCTGCATTTTTTGTCCTTATGGAATTTTAAATTGGAGTTTTTAATGAAAAACTTCACATAATAATACAGAACCAATTACATATAATATATAACAAACAGAATTGAACGTTATATAAGCTTTTCTTATTAAATAATACTTTTTAGAACAACAGCTATTTATATTTTATGGAGCAATTTTTTAAAAAAATTCTTTTTACTAATGCATTCAGCTTCAATTTTTTTAAATTGAACATTCTTTTGTTTAAAAAAAAAAAAGAATTACTAAAGCTATTTTATTGCGAGATATTTTAGAAAAATAAGTTGATACCCTAGGCGATAATGTAAGAACTAAGCCTTAATTGTTTCACATGCAATTTCGAAAACAAGAAACTTAATGCCTCGTGATTTGTTCCTATGGTTACGGAAAGATTTATCAAAAACAAAAGAATTAATTTAATTATCTTTAAAAAAGGTCGCCATTATGTTAAAAATTTCCCGGTCTTTCTCAAAACAGAAATCTGTAACATTAGTAATTTCATTACACGCTGATTTTAATATAACGAGTTTGATATTTGCAAAAACAGTATCTATGGTTTTTTTTTTAATGTTACGGTTTTCACTAAAAATTTTAATCAGCATGATATGATACAAAAAGCTTGTTAAAAACGAGTAAATTTGTCAATGAATTATCTCTTTGATTATAGAATGAATTATCTAGTTGGTTATATATATATATTTAATTAGCTGTTAAGAGTTGTATCTAACATGACCTTAAAGTTATTGTAACTAATCCGAACGATTTCATTCTCATTCTAGTTCAGTACTAGTAATTCAGCATTTATTATAGAAATTGTTAGATATCCCAAGTCTGTGAGACCAGGAAAATTACAAAGTATAAATAAGTAAACTTCTATTGCAATAATATATACATAATTCCTTTAAAAAATGTGAGAATTATAACAGCCATATTTCAATTCAAAGTTTAATTTATATAAAACTTAAATTTCAGTTTTTTAATCTATGTTCATGTTGCCTTAATACAACGTTGCAAATTGTGGTAAACATGCGAAAAACACTTATCTATTAAAATAATTTTAATTCATCAATTCTAATTTTTATACTCATTATATGTGGGATCCAGAAACGCATAAATTTTTAATTGTTAATCTGTTTAAGATATGAGATCTGAAACAATTTATTCATATTTATTAATATTAAAAAAGGGGGGGGGATATGAAGGACAATTGATTGAAACAAATATCCTTTTTAAAAGAAATTAATTGCGAGTGATTTTTCATCAGTTTGCTTTTAAAAAAAGTAAAATGGATATATAATTTTAAATCCAGTTTCCTGGCAAGAAAAAAAAATCAAACAGTATTTTCCTGAGGATCGAACTCACATCCAGTTAGCCCCTGCGAGGAACTGAAAGATGGTGCATTTACTAACCATGTTACTGTTCAATCGAAGAACATCAGCTTATTTCTGAAGCAATCAATGACATCTACGTGATCACATACGTCATGACATTTACGTACCTTTATTGTACGAATATTTTTGCTCTCTGAAGGGTGGCTGAGGCAAATAAATAAATAAATAATAATAATAATAATAATAAACAGAATATTGTATAGTCACCGGAAATACGTCACACTTCCAAAAATTATGTCAATTGTAGCAAATGAACTGTTAAAATTGGATTGCAAGATTTGAGCCGAACGGATAGACAAAGCAAATTAAATAAAAGCTTGTAAAAACAAATAAAGTGTGAGTAGTTTGGAAAAGTTCTATGATTTTAATAACATAATTGCATTGCATATTTCACTTTTAAATATGAGTGCCATAGTGTAGTTAATAGCACCATTATATGTATGTATGAAATTTTACACTGTTTGCAGTTTAATTATATATTTTCAAGTTTACAATAAAACTAAAAAGTCACTCTTGCACTAAAGTACACTGTGTTAAAAAGTAAAGTTGGTGACGGCATTTAGACTCTAAATAGAATGTATTTCAGCAGAACAAATAGAAATGGAAACAGTTTTTAAATTTTTCTACGCTTTTAAGCGCGCTTTAAGCCGATTAAAAAGCAAAAAACACTAAAACAGAACAGGGGTAAATACATTGTATGGATCCAGAAGAGGGGAAAAAAAGAGAGAATTTGAAATTTTTGATTTCTTATATTTGCGTTTTGCCTGCTTTACGTTCTTTTCTCTATAGAAATGCTGTGTCCCGCCCAGAGTCGTGTAAAATGTAAGCTTTATACATCCGCGGGATTACCCAAGCTGATGTTTTAAGCCAAAAACTCTTCAGACTTATTCGCCAAGGGATTTCAATCCACGTGTAGAGATGGAATTATTTATTTGTTGGTTTCGCTTATTTTTTTTTATTGTATTTATTTACAGAGAATATATGTTACGGTGAAGGATTAGAGCAACAGTACCAGGAAATGTTCTTGGTAGTTGTAAAATTTCTTTGCAATTTTTTTTTTTAATATTAAATTTATAAAGTTCCAGTAAGCAATAAAAGTTTACGATTTAAAAGTGAGAGTAATGATTAAATAAAATAGAAAACAGCTGATTTTTTTCCTCAAACACATATTTATTTTTTAATTTTTTGCTAAATAAGTTACATTGATCGACAAAAAGAAAAATATATTAATAACGTAAGTGTAAAAAACAATATTTCACTGAAGGCAACATAATAATATTATTATTATTACATATAATTTAGTACACAACTACATACGGTAACACTATATAAAAGCCAGTCTAATATAGTGAAAATTCATAAACATATCGACTATTTAGAGAGATGAATTTTAGTTACTTTCTAAAAGTAGCTGGGTAATAATTTTCCACAAACTGTCCTTTTTTAATTTAATTTTATATTTTGTATTATCATTTTTTATTTGTTTTAGTTCTCCTTGGAGGAAACATCAGAACAAGTCCAATCCAACGAAAGAAAAATTATAATTATCAAAATCAAAGCATCTGTACAAAAGCTACCATAGACAATTTGTTAAATACATACTCCTTTGTTTCAAGTCGGTTAATAAAAAATGATAAACTGTGGAAAACCCCTTATTATACATCAACTTTTAGAGGGTATCTGAAAGTCCACTCACTATATAACAGATATATTTTTTAATTTTCTCAATATTCGACTGGAATTTTTATATGAGGTGCCCTATTACCAAATTATGAAAAAAAATGTTAAGTTCGCGCATGCTCAGTTAAAAATTCTTTTGAACAAAAAAATTTTGGGGGCCATTTTTCATCAAATAATTAATATATTCTAATTCTAATTCCAGTATATTGTTTTTACTTCATTCTGTCAAGTTTTCTGCAAATGGTTCTAAATGTGGTTAAAAACAATTGGAAATTAAAAAAAAATATTTTATATATTTATGGATATAAGTACTATTCTTACAGAAATGAACACAAACGTTGTAGAGGACCCGCATTGTCATCTTCTATTGCTACAGATCATTTTCACCATTTTAAGATGATCTCAAATATTATTTTTTATTCAACTTGTTATTGGTCGCCTTATTGCCCTTCAGATTAAACATTCGCTGAAAAATATCAGATCAAACATGTTCTTTTCATCCCGGAAGTTACAGTAGATTTCGTCACACTATTTCTATAGATATTCCATATATTCTTTATTTATCGAAGTGACTCTAATAATATGAACCTCCATTGTAAATTTAAAAAAAATGTGTTCGGAATTCCTTTATAGATATTCTAGATATTCTCCAATTATTGAAGTCGCTCTAATAATATGATCACCCATTCTAAATTTTGAAAAAAAAATTATTCTGAATTCATTTATAGATATTCTAGATTCTTCAATTACTGAAGTTGCTCTAATAATATGGTCACCCATTCTATTTTTTTTAAAAATGTGTTCTGAATTAATTTATAGATATTCCAGATATTCTTCAATTATTGAAGTGGCTCTAATAATATGATCATCAATTCTAAATTAAAAAAAAATATGTGTTCTGAATTCATTTATAGATATTCCAGATATTCTTCAATTATTGAAGTCGCTCTAATAATATGATCACCTATTCTAATTTTTTTTAAACAATGCGTTCTGAATTCATTTATAGATATTCTAGATATTCTTCAATTATTGAAGTAGCTCTAATAATATGATCACCCATTCAAAATTTAAAAAAAAATGTGTTCTGAATTCATTTATAGATATTCCAGATATTCTTCAATTATTGAAGTGGCTCCAATAATATGATCACCCATTCTAATTTTTTTTAAATGTGTTTTTAATTCATTTAATTCTAGATTCTTCAATTATTGAAGTCGCTCTAATAATATGATCAACTATTCTAAATAAAAAAAAAATGTTTTTTGAATTCCTTTATAGATATTCTAGATATTCTTCAATCATTGAAGTGGCTCTAATAATATGATCACCCATTGTAAATTAAAAAAATGTGTACTGAATTTATTTTCATGCTTCACGAAAACATGAAGTATTAAATTAAGAACGCATAAAAAACAAATTCTTTCCGTTTGCCGAAAAATAAATATCCTTGTCGTCTTAATCTAAAAACACACTAGAGAAACTCATATCTCCCTTCCTCATAATATAAATATCATACGATTTATATTATAATTAATTATTAACAAGATAGTAGTCTTTATTTTTTTTCCATGGCGTATGTTTACTTTTCGGGGTATGGGGAATATGTCAAGAGATTTATACGTCCGCCTTAGAAAGGGCGACGGCAAACAAGAAAACTTTCATGTGTGGCCCAGATGCGACGAAATATGACCGACTAGCAGTGAAATAAATAAAATAGACAAGAGGCATAATATACAAATTTAAAAAACTTAGTAGTAAAAATATAATATTTAATAGATTAAAAATAATAATGATTAGTTTATATAGCACTGTTCAACAAAGTATCTGCTTCTCATGAAATAAGTGATAATTTTTATATTTTATGTGATGCTGAACAAGAATATGACAATGAAGAGTTAAAAAAAAAACAATGGGAATTTTGATATATTTTTGCATCGAGTAATACAGTGGTATCCATAAATTATTCTCAGGGCTTCCTTATCCCATAACATTTGATTCAAAAACATGATGAAAAATATTATTTTCGTAAAGAGCAACTCAAAAAGTGTTTTTAATCACACAAATAAAGTTACATATGTGTAAAATTGTAACTCAAAACGTTATTAATCAAATAATAATTATAATCGAATAATAAATAATATTAAATTTTTATGAATATTTTCAAAAAGTTATTAATGAATTATGAGCACAAAGTTAGATAGATATATATCACATAATTCATTAATAACATTTTGGTAAATTTGATAAAAGTTTAATAGTACTTATGAAACCATACCTTTGAATATAATATTGAATTTATCAAAATAAATCCTAATAAATGACGAAATTATTTTACTTCACGCATAACGAAAACAGTTTCAAATTATGTTCTAACGTTTCTTTTTTCTATTATTTGCATGTTGCATATGTCGAAAATAATTTTTGTAGGAAAAATAATTTTAACATATTCTTGATTTTGCAGGTGTCTGATATAAATATTTAAGCCTCCAGCAAGTGTAAATTCAAAGCAGCGAAAAATTTAAATCATTATAATCAAATTTTAAAGGATATTGGATAGTAAAACATTTATTTACTCCGCGTATTTTGGTAAATGATGAAAAGCTTTTTCTTATGTTTCTTATGCTTGATATATTGTATATTTTTATTTGTTATATTATGTATTTGTTGCAATTTCTTAAGTTGTTTTTCAAAATAAACAGAGAAGAAAGAAGTGGTTGGAAAGTAACTTAAATGTACTTAGAAACTTAGATAAACTTAATATGTTTACAAATATTTGGAAACGAACATAGCTTAAGTGAAGCATAAATATTTTATTTGTATATTGTTTAAGTATATCTATTATTTTTATTAAATTGTAATACAATTTTTCTAGTCTAAAAAAAGTTCAAGTTGTAACAACATTAATTGAAAAATTATTCTCTCAACAAAAAGTTTGAAAATAAAAGCTAAACTACATATATTTTAAAATACTCTAAGCAAGGTTTTAATCAATCGAAGTATCACATAAACCGAAATTTTAAAAATTCTTTCCAAACCGCAGTATGCTATAAAGAAACTGTTTATAATGAAGTTCATGAATAATGTACAATTTCCATGATTCCTTTTCAGCTTCATTATAAGCGTTTTCCATTGTATAGGTATTATTGTACTAAAAGGTTTAGAATGTATTAAACAATAATGTTTATATAATATATTTACATCATACATAAAATGTTATTAACGTCTTGTGCAATAACATGCAAAGTGCTGATCTTACTTCGATTTCTTTTTTTAATCTGCTTTTGCAATTTCTTACAGAAATTCTCCTGTCTTAAATTTATTAGGGGTTCCGATACAAGCTACCTGGATTGCAGGACATGTTTCCAGAACATAGAAAAAAATCCTTTTCAAATTAAATCTTTAATAGATATTTTACATTTAATATATATTTTCTATTGCCTTCTAACAAAATCACAAAGCATTTTTATATGAAAAATATCAATTATGTATTCAAATAAAGTTTAGAAATTTAATAAAAACGGCACTTCCTAGCCATATGCCAGAGGTTAATAGCCGAACATACCACCAAAGATTTTGCTATTTACATCATCTTTTTTTATTCTGATTATTTCAGTGTTTAAGAGCGTAGCTCGATTACTTATCTCTTATATTTGTGTTTTATTTATTTATTGACTGATTTGTATATTTATACTTATTTATTTATTAACTGATTTGTATATTTATACTTATTTATTTATTGACTGATTTGTATATTTATACTTATTTAATTATTGACTGATTTGTATATTTATACTTATTTAATTATTGACTGATTTGTATATTTATACTTATTTATTTATTGACTGATTTGTATATTTATACTTATTTATTTATTGACTTACTTGTATATTTATACTTATTTATTTATTAACTGATTTGTATATTTATACTTATTTATTTATTGACTGATTTGTATATTTATACTTATTTAATTATTGACTGATTTGTATATTTATACTTATTTAATTATTGATTGATTTGTATATTTATACTTATTTATTTATTGTATGATTTGTATATTTATACTTATTTATTTATTGACTGATTTGTATATTTATACTTATTTTTTTATTGATGAAGTGTTAATTTCGTTAAGGAATATTTGCCGGAAACAAATACTGAATAATTTATACATTTTTAAGTAGCAACGAGGAAATCTTTCGTAATCAAGCAGTACGAGATAGCGATATGTTTAAAAGAAAACCATGCTTCAAAATTATTTTTAAACGATAAAAATCAGTAAATTGAGATATAGTTTTTCAAATTTTATTTGCTTAAAAGGCGTATAGCCAACATAGTGAAAAAGTATCCAAGCCGGGACTCGAACCCGTGTCATCAATATAGCGCAATGATGTTCAACCAACTGAACCACTTGGAACGATACCCAGATTGGCACATCTCACTATCACATGTTGGCAAGGCTACAAATGCAGCAAAAGTTGGAATATTTTTCCATGAGCCACCAAGCCTGGGGCAAACACGAAACTAAACAGGATCCAGCATCGATAATTGAATAAATCTATTTTAATATTGAGATTTGAGAAATTGTTAGATAATATTGAGATATAGTTTTTAAACAAATTCCATTTAAAAGAAAATTTTATTTTCGATTCGACGGCGTAAAAATTGAAATTAGAAGTTAAAAAATTGCAGTAAAACCAAAATTTATTGACCAAGTCCTTGCCACCGTCAATATAACGTCAGTTTTACTTCCGGACACGTTGTTGCTTTATAATACAGATTGGAATCCATATGATTTTTTC
This sequence comes from Maratus michaelseni, assembly GCA_963931845.1. NCBI lineage: Eukaryota > Metazoa > Arthropoda > Arachnida > Araneae > Salticidae > Maratus > Maratus michaelseni. Next base: position 207,809,549 of record OZ007588.1, read on the forward strand.
ATAAAGGTACTTTAAATGGTTTGGCGGTTGGAGCTAAATTATATATTTTTTAAAAGACTCTAAATACTACTTTTATTAATCTGCATATTGCATTTCATATCCACTTTATTCTTAAACTAACACTGCAGTAAAACCATGTTAAATCAAGGCCTGTTAAATTGGAATAGCGAGCAAACGGTGACAGCTATTAAAGTTATTTTCGCAGGAGATTAAATTGTGAGGTAGGAAATTTTTTAGCTCTCTTCCTTGTTTTACTACTAAATTTCGCTGACAGATGGCACTATGAAATATAAAATATGGGTGAACTTTGATCCGCCTCTGTTTGTTAGTTTGAGCATTATTACAGTTTGAGAACCTTCTGTCGGTGATATTACTTCTAAAAGAGATGAAGAAAACACGGAAAAAATATCAGCATAATTTGCTGTAAATTTATGCACCCAAATTACCAGCATTTTTTGCTGTAACATTTAGTATGATTATAGTCATATTTGCAGTAAAATTAGCGTGTTTGAAGCATATTTCGCTGTAAAATTCCAAACATAATATTATTTAAGACCTATTTTTCTGTGAATTTACAGTAAAATATGCTGGCAATTTGGGTGCATAAATTTACAGCAATTTTTGCTGTAATTTTTACCGTTTTTTCTTAGAGTGTAAAAGAAATTCCTTTCTTTACCCACTAATCACCTGAAGGATAATTTTAATTCCTTTTATTCCATTTTAAAAACTGTCAGCCTCTTTCTGGACGCATTCGTATCATTGTCTAGGTTATATGATGGATTTTTAGATGTCATTCCATATTTTGTTCTGAAATTAACCAAGTTGAATTCATACACAACTTTTAGAGCATTTGTTATTTTGTCGTTTACAATGTTTGTGCTCTACAAGGATATATATGTCATGCCTCGAGAAAGAAAATCAATTTCATCACCCTACCCAAAAGAGATATCCGCCCCCATATAAATATTCCTGGTTCTACTAATGGACATAGTCCTTCCTTCTCATCATTGATGTTTACAAATCTCGTTTCTTCCTAATGTGTATGCTTTAGGATTAAATAATGAAATACATGAAATACATGTAATGCAAATGAAAAACTAGATTATATTTGTTACAATAACAATTTTTTAGAGCCACTTTTCATATTACTTACAAAAGACATCCCTTATTTAATTTAAGTATATCTTAAAAAGTGTTTCACAATGTTATTTCACTATTAACTATGACTTATGACGCGTTATTATTTATTTATTTATCAATTATTTTATTTATTTTATTTACAATTATTAAAGGGATAAGAGGTTCTATTTTTATATGTTAACTTCAAGTAAACATTAATGATAGTACAAAAATTGGAATCAATCCAGCATTCTTTTTTTTTTTTTTTTTTTTTACAGTTTGTTTCTGGTATAAAAATGATTACTTTATTGTTATTTTGAGCTACCTACAATTTTCCGACTATATATTTTCTTTTTACACAAGTTGGTGAATATTTATGTACATTTTAGAAGATCAAAATGCAAAAAGCGGATTATGCATATTTTAGAATTATAAAAACAAACAAAAAATTGATTTTTTTTAAAATAATTAAATACGTTAGAGCTGCCATGTTATAATTTAGTAATAAAGCCTACAAAATTAATTTATTTTACAAGTTGTTTAATTAATATATATATATATATATATATATTATTATATATATATATATATATACAATTATTATATATAATAAAATGTAAAAAGCGAGCATTTGTAAATAAAAAATATACAAATATGTTTAACTAACATTTAATCTATTTTACACAATTGTGTAATGAAAAACCACAGCGAAAAATAACAGTTAAAATTAGCACCTTCTTTTTTTTGTGAAATATGCGACTTTTTATCACAAATAATTTCTGAATATAAATATTAAGTTATTTGGAATATTTGATACATTTTAGATAGAAATAAGCAACAAACAAGTCCTTTAAACATTTCACTTCTACATCATGTACAAAAATTATTTAAAGAATACTTACTATTCAGACAAACAGAGAAACAGAACCTAGATAGAAGAAAAAAAATCATTAATATTTCTGGACATTTTTCAATATATTTTACAAGATAAATTAATATACTTGCAAATATTTTAAGAAAAAATTGTCATTTTTCATAAAAAAAATAAATTCGTATTCAGCTAAAAGTTGATTTAGTAACAGAAGCACTCCTTTAATAATACTAGAAAAAAAAATGTTCATTTTCACAAGTTTTTAGTTTTTTTTTTTTTTTTTTTTTTTTTTTTTTTTAATGCTTGTATCATTACTCACAGTTGTTAAGTGCAGTGGTATCCAATAAAATGCAGAATATCTAAAATATCTTAAGTAATAAAATACCAAAAAAGGAAACTTGAAAATAAAATCTTCTATAAGAAAGGTCTGTATTTATTTAATAATTAAAAACGAAATAATTAATATACTAAGATTTGGATATTCAATGCAAAAAAAAAAAAAAAAAAAAAAAAAAAAATTACAATTAACAAAAACTTATAAAAATATTTAAAAAAAAAAACTTCAAAAGATTTTTTTGGAAACACCGTTAGAATGAAGGTAAACTTTTAGAAAAGAAAATTAAATCGAAAAATAAAATTTAAATTAACACTTTTGGCCCTTTGAAAAACCTTCAAATAAATTCTGTATAAAATGTGGTTTGTAATATAGGGTCAACATTATATATTCACTTTGAATTCTACATCTATTTCTGAATTAGAACTTCCTATCTATTTTATAATGCTAATATTTGATGACATCCAAAACGGTTTGAAGATATTGAAAAAGGAAAGATCTAGTCATATTATTGATAAAAACTCAGGCTCTTGGACAATACTGTAGGCATTTACATCTTACCTTAAATACATTTGAACTAAAAATAAATCTGGAATATATAATATAACAACATTGATTCAAACTTCAAATGGAAAAAATAGGGGATTTTTCTTTGGATAAATATTTAAATGTCCTTAAAAAAAGTATTGAAAATATGATGCATTAAAATTGGGGGAAAAAAGTGTAAAACGTGCGTGTGAATTTACACCTGCGCTTGCATAAAAAAAATTTAAAAAAAAATCGAAATCGAAAATCTAAATTTTTGAAAAGAAATTCAGTACGTTCGAGCTGTTACGTTGGATTTTAGTAACAGACCCCAGACAATGCATTTATTTTACCAGTTATTTAATGACAAACAAATTTATATTTGTATAATTTATACATCATATATGTATGAATCATGGGTTCTGAATCTAAATTACTTTCGACCCTTCGTTTTTTTTCATAGGTCCCCAACATGGACATGGACATTCCACTCAAGTGGATGAAATAAGTGGGAGTGACAGCCGCTGATGTTTGGATTAGATTCGGTATTAATAGTGCTGTTTTTTCCTGCAAGCTCTTCAATGGGAGATAAAACCAATTTCCGAATCAACGGGTTAAACGTCCGGAAGAGGTTGATTGATTCAATAGAGATTTAACACATTGAAAAATAAAAATAATTGATTAAGATTGATTTAATGATACTTAACGGTGTTATGCCCTTCCTTCAACAACTAAAATGAACAGCAAATTTACTTCGAAAGAGATTCATTGATAAAATAAACGATATTCATAAAAGTAAAACGCGTATTATGCGTCTTAAAAAAATAATGCTGATAATTTACAAATGGTTAATGCAAATGACATAAAGCATAAAGTGTGAATGAAGTAAGTAATAATTTTAATTTTTCCAACTGCAACATCTAAAAAGAGTATAAAAAGGATAAATATTTGAAGTGTATCACTTTTCTGGAACATTTTTAATAATTTTAAAACTATTCATTGAACGATAATTGTTTCGTTACTAAATTAAACAATTTTTCAAAAAACAAAAAAAGAAAGAAAACAATGCTAAAATTATAGAAACATATTCTGATTCACAAATTTGCATAAATGCAGCTGTTGTGATATTAAGCAAATAATATTAATACACTTTTTGCAGATGATATATACATTATATTATATATGCATTATGATATATGCATTATGATATATGCATTATAATATATGCATTATAATATATACATACCACACAAATTAAAATAACAAATAATTATATTCTCAATAGTTTAAAATTCATGAGATTTTTAATTAATTTGATCACAATATATATATATATATAAGATTTCATAAAAAGAAAGAAAAAGGAAAAGAAAATAATTTTAGCGCAAATGCTAACGATAATTGTACAAGTATATTCTGCTTCAGAAATTTACATAAGTGCAGCTGTTATGATATTAAGCAAATAATATTAATACACTTTTTGCATATAATATATACATTATATCATAAATACATAATGATATATACATTATAATATATAAATACGACACCAATTAAAATAACAAACAGTTATCTTCTAAATAGTTTCGAAAGTCATAAGATTTTTAATTAATTTGATCACAAAAAAAATTTAAACAAAAGCAAATGATTTTATAGTAATATTAATATCAATAATTTATTTATTTATTAATATGGAAAGCAAACAAAATATCTTAAAATGTGCATCTCTATCGCTTATTATATAAATCATCTGCAGCTGTTAAAAATTACAATGTCTTAAGTGTACCATTTTCTTTCTATAATTGTTAGAATGCTATGAGATAAATGTTGGTCGTATGTTTGGAAGTAAAAATTGCGAATAAAAATTTATCAAGTAAACATTATTGGAAAATTAAGCAATTAAAGCTAAAAATTAGTGAACAGCCAGATTATGCTTTTAAATGCGATGTCTTTTTATCTGTTCCAATATTGTTCAGAAATTATTAACATTTAAATGATTCTACGAAACAATATTTATATTTTGTCGTTTTATATACCCTATAATACAATGTCAGTGCAGCAGCTCAAATTTATCTTCATTTCTTTCAAAATCTCTGTGGTATGTAAGTTTAAGAAAACATTTATCAAGTCTCTTTTAAAACCGACCTCCTCAAGCGATTATACCGACGAGATTTAAGATATTCCAACGTTTGAGAAAATAACAGAGACAGTTCTATCGATGTCCAGATTAGATTCGACCATTTAATGGTTTTCTATCTCTCTTGTCTACGAAGGAGAAACTAATCGGCGAGTCAACAGCAAGAGAGTGACATACAAGAATATGTTGATGAATTGGGAAGGTGATAGGAATAAGATAAGAAAATAAAATGTGAGAGAGATCAATTCGGATGGAGCTGAGTAGGTCAGTCGGTAAATCAAATTCTGATATTGACTTATGATTTCGTTGTTTTAATTTTTATGCTTAATGTACAGATAATTAACGAATGAATCAATATAACTTTATTTTAATCGGAAAATTTTATGAATATTTTCAGTCACTGACATAAATGGGAGGTCAATATAGCTTATTAATATTCCAAAATTGTAAGAAAAATACATATTGTCGCTACCATGCCAAACTATCGAATGTGAAAAAAATGCATTTTTAATTACTTTTAAAAATGGGCCGATTGTCACCACTAAACTCTAATAGTATTTTTTTTCCATGGTTGCTAGTTTGGTCTCCTTTTCTATTCAAAAATTTCGAATTCATACCAGAAATTTCAAACAGAAATTTTTGATTTATTTAATGACGTACATTTCGTGATTAATTAAAGAAAAAGTTTTTCTCTCGATGAAAATGAGGTATGAATTCGGTATCTCTAAATATATAAAAAGGTCAAACTGGAAACCCCGTTTTTCACATAAATTTTATTAGTATTCATACTAGGCAAAGAATTCTAATAAAATTTAGTGGTGAAAATCGGCCCATTTTTAAAAGTAATGAAAAATGCATTTTATCACATTCGATAGTTTGACATGGTAGCGACGATATATTGAAGAATTAATTATTAAATGGATATATTTCAACTCAATAAAAAATGCATAGACAATATAATTTTAAACGAGTTTTAAAAAAGTTAATTTCACTCTTATTCATTCATTTTTTTTATATTTTATTGTTTTTTGGAATTACTCGTGTCAAAATTTTGATATAAAATATCTGTACATTTAATTAAAAATTAAAATCAATGAACAATTTTAATTTAAATTTTTATTTGTAGCTATTGTGAAATAAATTTTATGAATATAAGTATTCTGTTTTAATAGTATTTCAAAATTGCTTTTCTCTCATACAATTTTAATGGTTTTATGTAATTACGCGAATATAACACATAACATTTAATAATTTGATGCAATTATCTCTTTACAGAATTTAATTTTATTAGTTGTGACTTTTACAGCAACATAAAAAAAAAACATGAGAGTGAGATAGAAAATAAAGAAAAAAAGGAATAAATGCTTTAATTATTTGTTAACTCAATTAACTTTCTGTTACATGACTAAGCATAATTGCTTGTTCAGAATATGAATATTATAGCTTACGAGAGCAAATATTATGATTAATAAAATATGTTACTTAAGAAGTTAATTGCACAATAATAAGATAAACACAAGTAATTTATATAAAGTCACGTTGGGAAAGCCAGGAAAATAAAATAAAACAGAAATGTGCCGCTATAATATTAAATTTATGCATGTGTGAAATATAATTAAATTTTCCACTAGTACTTCTGTCTCACAAATAAAGCACGTCCAAATTAATTCAATAAATAAATGCCTAATGCTATTAAAGTAACGAAAAAGTAGTAAAAAAAAAAAACTTTATCCATGTTAATAATATTATCAGCATATTTTCTAGTAAAGAAAACTGAACTTTCTCTTAGAAAGAGCAAACTTCTTTTCGAACACCGAGTTCCACTTCATTGAATTATTTTGCGACGTGAAAAAAAGCAAGAAAATCACATTTCTGAGTTAAAGAAAAGAAAATCATTAACTAGTTTCTTTCTCTCTCGAACTATAACAAAGTAAAAGCTTTCGGATATCACTGTTTATTGAAAGTTCGTGTTACTGCTGAGCTTTAAATAGCTCTTGTTAACTTGTTACGTTTGTTTGTTTCCTTTTTCGTTAGCTAAAGCCGACAGCATACGGTGAATAGAAAGAAAACAATGCCTGGCAGTTACAAATTTTGAATGACAAGTACATATTGGATAGATGACCGCTTTGCGGATATTGGGGTTAGGAGAGAGCGAGCAAAAATCCAATTTACTGAATTTTTACTCCGATCCATGACGAGCCAATTTGGTCCAAAAAAGGGAAAAGGGAATAACTGACAGTCCTTCTTAGGTGTGCTGCGAAAACAAACAAGATCTGTAAATCACAAAGTTTTGACATCCCTTTTAAATGTACCCGCACAGCTGGTGCTCATCTAGGGTATAACTTCGTGAATTGGTGGTAGGAGAGTAAGTTAAACCCCCCTCCATCTCGTCAACTTGTTATGGTAAGGCATTTTTTCTTTTAGAAACAAGCAACTTTATTTCGAATATGATATATCCTTGTTAACCTTGGGTTAAGACCCGTCAGCGAAGACTAACCTATGACACTTCAAGTTCCATTAGCTGAGTTATTGGTCGCCTGCTGTTTTAAAGTTGTAATTGGATGTGTATGGCATAAAAATGCATGCACACGTATATATAACATGCGGATATGCTCTTTTAAATATGTTAATCTATGTATCAAAAATCATATATCAGAGGTTAGAAGTAAACAAAGGAAATCGCTACTAATGTGGTTCTTTCATTAGAATGATTATAATTAAGTCAGAAAGGCGATTTAATGGCAATAAGCAAAATAATTTAAATCAATTTAATATTTTGAGAATCTTGGTGTCAAAAAAGCTAACTTCTCAAAACTAAACCGCCATTTTTTTTTATATCAGTAGATGGATATTAGTACGTCGAATCTGATATTGAATCACATCGCATCCCATACCATAATACAAACTACTGGGGCTATACAAAATGCGTAAGAGAAAGTTGGAGAGTCATATACTTATGGTTTGCATAGCCCTGTACATCATGCTATTACACGCAAAAAAAAGGAGAATATAGTATCATGATATCACGCAATTCATGCGTTATTGTACATCCTCCATCGTTGCTGCTGACACCTGTGGTAAATCGACAAAGAGACAAAGTAGCGACATATGTGCACTCTGAGCATCACAAGTCAACGTTGCAACTGTATGAGAATATGTTCAATAATGTACAACGTATTGTTGTGTCACTCACCACATTTAATCATTGGAGGCGAGATTGAATTGCATATTCCGTGAGGGCTACGAGCACAAAATGTCTGATCGGGTAACAACAAACACAAATAATAATATTGTGGTATGATAATCCGTAGAGCTATGATAATATCGGCTTGTATTAAATTTTTATCCAAGATGTTCTGTTTTCGGTTTTCTAACAAGGTATGCTTTACACATGACACTAAGTACCGCGACAAATTTCAGACATTTACTGATACCAGTTTGAAATTCTAATGAAAAATCCTTACATAAGTGATTTTGCTGGTTTCTGCTATTTTAGTGGTTAGTTGATTGAGTGGCGTTACAGTCATTTATAGACCGGGAGGCGGCAGCACAGACAATCACCTCATCGAGTTCACGGCTGAAATTCCAGAATTAGTTAAAACTCGATTCGCATATTAAAACGCAATCGGTCTGCCAAGTCATATCTTGGTGGAAAACACCTGAAAACCCGATTTTAGCGGTTGACTCGTAGGTTTACCATTGTGTTTTCCTGCACCCAAAAGTATGAAAACAGGGAGAACTGGGTGCAGGAAAGCACAATGGTAAACCTACGAGTCAACCGCTAGAATCGAGTTTTCAGGTGTTTTCCACCAAGATATGACTTGGCAGACAGATTGAGTTTTAATATGCGAATCGAGTTTTAACTAATTCTGGAATTTCAGCCGTGAACTCGATGAGGTGATTGTCTGTGCTGCCGCCTCCCGGTCTATTAGTTTCTCAGAGTAATAAACAGACCAATATTTTCAATTTTAAATGATATCGAACCTCTAACAACACTCAATCCAAAACTGTTAATCGAATTTACCACCTCCCATTAGTATCTAATTATTAAGTAAGTTATTATTATGGAGAACCCTGTTAAGTTACAATACCAAGAGAATGTAAAGTGATAAGTATTTTAACAGAAATTCAGAAATTTTATATTTTATTAGCTTTTTTGAGCGCGCGCTTCAATTTTCTACACGAACAGGCACCTGATGTAGTTTTTACGCACGGTAGTTATTACAGTAGCTCCTACTCATCGAGATTTTTAATAACAGTAATGGGAGACATGTTAGAAGAGCAATTATACATATAATTAGTAAAAATTAAATTTTAATTCAGGTGCCATATGTAGGAATACTTTTTTTAAATCACATTTTTCGAAAATATGTGGAAGGTTAATGGTCACACTTTATTGAAAAATTTTTGGCATGTAAAGAAAGAGTCCGCTCAAGTTAAATTTCAGTTTTAGTAAAAAAAATAAACAACATTTATTCCCTTTTCTTTATTTTCATCGTCCTAAGAGTACAATGAAGATTAATGTACATCACTTGAAAAATTTGCCGAGAGAATTTTATTGAATTCTGAAAACAAATCTCAAAATCCATTGAAACATTTGGAGTACAAAATGTGTTTCCATTCCAATAAGATAATTCTTTGTTTACTTCACACCACCAATCTACACAATCAAGCCTGTCCAGCTATATTTTCCTTCATTCTTTTAAGATAAATTTCTTCACACGCAAGAACAGATATTAAGGAGTTATTGTTTTTCTCTATCAAATCTACTTTGTATCCTTTTCTCTATAAAACACTGGCAGTTTTCCAATCCGATTTATCTGAAAGTCAACGGCTCCAGCAGACGCCACGTCACTCAGCAGTTTTACTAAAACCACATATTTTCCGTTTTAAATCGCTGCATCAAATCTCCTTTTTCCTCAAATCCCTGACTATTTATGTGAAAAACAACTACATGACATAAATAAGTGATGACACTCTCACGTTTTCGAGAAAACAAAAGAAAATTGTTAATGGCGTCCAGGATACGAGAATTCTGCATTTCTGGGGAAATACATATTAGCATTTTCTCCTTCTAAACTTTCTTTAAACCAGGAAAAGTCTAGCGAAAGGAGCTTTAGGCCCTGTATTGATTCATTAAAGATTTTCATAAAGAATAAATTTATTTTTAGAATTCTAAATATTTCTTCGCGTTTATGAAAAGGATGCGACGCATTTTGCGAATTTCTTGAAAATATCTACATAAATGGCTAATTTGATTTCATTTTAGCTTTATGTATAGGAATATAATATTTTTTATTTCGTTTTGAATCAACTACATAAATTAAATTGCCATTTAATTGTAATAGTTGTGGTTGCAGCCACTTGCGGAACCGCGGCACCCATCAAGACTGATAATGTTGGAAAGGAGGTAGTCCCAAGTGCGAAAGATATACTTAGATACTTACAAGGAAGGTTTCCTTAAAGCGCATACTTAGAAAATTAAAAAAAATGCTGTTGAAGCTACTCATGTATGTAATAAAGGAACAGTGAAATTTAGCTGCGGAATATCAGTAGAAAATCTGCAAAAAAATAAAATACTTTCGAGTATTTGGCACAAAAAGACGCGATTTGGCTAGCAACATGTTTTCCTCGCCAACCACAAACGATTTTAATGCATTTTAAAATTGCTTGTAAAATGATTATTCGAATGCGCAATTCTTAATGAATTTAAACTTAAACGATGAAAGTTTATTATTTTTTGTAAAATTTTTGTATTTTCAACAATGCTTTTTTAAATTTCAAACATGTCTATGAGATTTTTGTAAAATTTGAAAGCGTAAAACTGTCATAAAAAAAATTATACGAATTGGTTAATTCTAGGGCTCATGATACCATACCCTCTTGTTCAAAATCGTTTGCATTATGCGTTCAACATTTTCATCTCTCTGTACGTTTGCAGTAATATAAATTTAAAATATTCTTTAAATCAGATCAAATGAATCAGTCACGTTTTTTTATCTAATTATTAGCGATTGAATAAAAGTTTGCTATTGTTTTATCCCCATTACATGATTTTTACTAATTTAAACGGCTTCATCGGTTATATAAGTAATTTTTAAATGTATTTTAAAAAGAAAAGCCCATCACAAACGCATTCGTTATACATTTCCATATCGAAGAAGTCGTTGTTTACATAGCAACAATACTTTTTCCTTGAATTGACAATGTTCAGAATCGGGTTTATTTTTCAGCTTGAAACAATTTCAATCAATTTAAATTTTGTTTTAAATCGTAAATTACGATCTTTAAATTTCATTATATATACATATAAATGTGCACACAAAATTATAGTTATAAAAATTTATTTATTATGTAAGTTAAACTTACATAAACAAGTTCAGCATGAAAAAAAAATTTCCTTAAAGCAATGGTGCAAAAATCTAAATTCCCACCACTAAATTTTATTAGTATTCTTCGTCAAATTTTATTAGTATACCTCGCCTATATTTTATCAGTATTCTGATTAGGAGAAGAATACTAAGAATTTAGTGGTGGGAATCGGCCGATTAGCGCCTAGATTTTTGCACCCCTGCCTTAAAGAGTATTTGTTATAAAACCGTAATTCTTTAAATGTTATGCAGTCGCCAACCGGTGATAAATCGCCAAATAAACTAAATTTTAATAATTTTTTTTACTGTCGTTATATCGAGGTTCCACAGAATTTTTTTTTATAGACGTATATATCCTCATGAGAAGAACCTTCTGTAATTTTTTCAAAATTTTCTGAGTATGTCTTTGTTAGAAGATTTTAGTACCTGTAGATTTTTAGGCAAGCTGTATTCAAGTGTGAATGAACTGTACGAGACATGTATGGGATTACCCGCCACACGCGGTACAGGCCGAATCGCGGGCCTTTCGATAGCCCCTTCAAAACTCAGACTGCCGGGAAGGAGGTAACCTTCGAGCAACGTAAAAACTTAAAACGATTTTAGTTAAAGTAAATACACGGAACCAGCAGGTTCGGGTAGGCATTGAAATTTCGATTTTACTGCATTGGACGATCGAGACGGCTTCGAACTAACTAATTGTTCATATTATTTTCATAAAGTGTATTATAAGTTTAGTTTTGGTTTTTGTATTTCTTCGGTTATGAAAAAGTTTCCCCTCATTTTGTATATTGGCTGAAAAGAACTACAGAATTTTATTTCATTTTAGTCTTATGTATGACATTATAATATATGTATACATATATATTTAATTTCGTTTTGAATTGAGTAAATAAATAATTTTGCCATTTAAAAATTGCAAAGAATTTAAGTTAGCTATATAAAATTTCTTTTTATCTTTGATGCATTGATATGAATCTACATTTCCAATTTTGCTCTTACTTTATATAATTAAAAAAAAAAATAAAAAAAAATAACAATATTTAGATTAAAAAATAACAATATTTACAAGCCTTTTTAATCTCTGCTACTTTTAACTACGAAGGAAATTTCGAAATATTTCGTCGACATTTCAAAACTGGGAGAATGGTTTAATGTCAAGGATTTTATTTATGAATATGTGATCAGAAATGCCATGATTAAGTGATAGAGGGTGCTGTTTAGATTAATATTGGACTAACCTGAGAGCGACATTACTCATGTTTAAATTTTGTATTTAATCATAATTAATATCATTTTCATACATTTTTACTCCTTTTCTTGGGGAACAAAGAGAAAATACAGAAAAAGGTTGAAAGGAAGAAATATCCATTGCATTGATTTATGTTTAAACTTCACATTTCCAAGTAATGTGATTCATTAAATATAATTTTAATATTTGTCATCAATTTGTTAATTATTATTGTTAACAAATTCTTATGTATACATGTATTTAACGAGAGTGAATTTATACGTTCAAAGAAATACACTTCACTTGCGTCTTGCTGAATATCCAATATTTTAAACATTAATATGTCCAATAAAAGGGTAAAAATGTCAATTCGTTTTATTTATACAATCAATTTTCATTAATATTTAACTAAACATTTAATTTCTCAAGCTACAGATGCCTTGGTCCGTTAAAAAGACACGCCTCATTTTATTTTTAGACATCGTTTGATAAATTATACTAGTACGTATCACGTGACAACTAAAATTTATTAACTTTCTCCTAACCTCATTTCACCAGCTTGTTATTGAACAAAAGACTAATTTAGATCACTTCAATACCGGAGATCATTTGTAACTTTAAGCACCCGGACAAAGATTCTTGAAAACACAAAGCATAATTGGATTTTTACGCTTCTGTAGCATCTCCCACTGAGAAAGAACAAATAAAGTCCCGATACCTTCTCTCTACTTGTCCCCTTGTTATGGCGACGGCAGGACTGAAGCTTCACTGGTTCTTGGCTTATTATTTACGATGTCTTCGTATTCCGCTGTCAGTGCTCCCTATCCTGGCTTTAGACCAAAACTTCTACACCTACTAAAGCCACGATCCGGCAAGCGAAATTTTTCTCGCAGGCCCCATGCCCACATAAATCATAGTCCACATCTGCGATCCTATTTCATCTTTGTGAAAACTTTTCGGTAAATAAGGCCGTATTTGTCAGCACTCTTTAGAAATGAAGCTTTTAGATCATGCCTCTGTATAGAGTAATTTAATGTCGGAAAACAGGGATTTGATATGTTTATGATGAAAAGGTTTTTAAGGGTTATTATAAGCGAAATTTATGTCGGGATATGTTTGTGGACGGTATCCATTGGTTTGTCGTTTCACATGAAATATACTGATAGTAAATTTATTTTCCTTATCATTTTTTCTGAGTTAGATTTGGAGCCAGTATAAATAAAAATGAATAAATAAAATGCCCATGTTCAATTAATGCAATGTAAAATGTTTTTTAGCGGTCACATAGAAAAATATCAATAGTCAGTGTTGTAGACAAAATATTGAACTGAGAGTACTGATTAACCCTTTCCGGCACAGGCAAAGTCTGTTCGTAAAATGAGAAAATGCTGACTGACACCGGAATTTACAAACGACTTTTTTAGAAAATATTACCTCCTTATTTTAAGCTTTCATTATAGAAACAAAATTTCATTAAAATATTCTTGGTGCCGAATGCAAGTTTGGAATTAAAATTAGGTGTGCCCGGAGTGGGACCACTGTGCCGGAAAGGGTTAAGTCAATAGTGGACATGAAAAATAAGTACATAACTCCCTTACTGTTATTATTTAAAACTGCAACATTTTATTTTTAATGTAAAGTAGATTTTATTTTCATCTAGAAGATATTTTACCCTAAAACCTCTTTCCTCCCTTGAAGAAAAATATACATATATGTAATATATCGGGCGTTCTTACATTATCTTTCTATGTTAATGAGTGCTGTGTTCGTGGTGAAGACCGAGTTCTATTTGGACACCTGACTTTTTATTAGGTATTTCGTTACAGACCACTCATTTTCAGTCAGGTCCATTGACTGGAGAGTCAGTTTAGAATATAATTGTTTACCCAGAAAGCTCACCTTTACACTAATGCAGGCCATTTTCTTAACGTACTTTTATTTTTTACCAGTAAAGGTTTTTTTATAGAGTGGAGGCAATGCGTTATCTTATTAATGATTGGATTAGAATCTGTTGATTGGTATCTGGGCCAGTCCGTTGCAGAACTTCCCGAGAATAGCTCCAGTAGAACTGACCACACAAAAAGGAAATTTACTTCAGCAATTTTCGTCTTAAAGTTAGTTAGAATGTGAAGTTTGGAAGTAATAAATACTGGGTTGAGAAACAAACTTATCAAGGGCAAATTTAGTTTTGAGCATTATATTTTAAAGTTAGAAAAATTATTTGAGATTTTTATTTAAATTTTGCGTTTTACATGGTTTTCTTTTATTATACTTTCATTATATAATGAAGTACTATGTTTTCACAAAAATTATAGGTAATTACATTTTATATTAAGAACTGTAATACTTCACTTTGATTAAAAAATAGATTTCCGTATTCTTTGGGAGAAATGTAACCCTAAATCGTTTCATTTCTGCTGCTCCAAAGCATACGCATAACATGTACTATGTTTTAGCAACTTGCATCCGTTGTAAGCATTACGATTTTAAACATAGAAAATTATTACTAATGGAAACAAACAAAAGTATTTATGTCCCTATTTAATTTAAGAAAAATCTTATAAAATAGTAAGTAAAATAACATAGTAATAATAAAATACAGTAAATAATATTTCTCAGTAAGTAAAGTAACATAAAAGATATGAACTCAAGCCAAAATGTGACTTTCAAGGTTTTATTAATTTTTATTTCCTAACAATAATGTTTTCCCTTATTCGTTTTATTATATTCCAAGTTTTCATTAATATGGAAAGTTTTCTGCATTAACTAATCATATACTGCGCCTGATTAAAGAATGGTCAACTGGGATTTTAAAAATTTCGTCAGGTATTAAGATTTTAATTTAAAATTGCCATATTGCGTTTTAAACATATATTTTTCAATATATTAATATATTACATTATACATTTTACAATATATTAATATATTACATTATACATTTGTACATACCATATAATACATTTGTTTTTAAATTATGCCTATTTTTTACTATGTGTTATACATCCCTTATTTTGAGTTAAAGTATGAATACGACAAATAATTATATTTCTATGTATGCAGTGACCCACATTTCAAATAAAGCAAATCAAAATAGAGAACAAATCGTACGAAAAAAAATATATATACGTATATACAGAATAAAATAAATACATAAAATAGAAATAAATAATACGTTTCTTAATTTGTCAACTCATTTGTCAATTTCTTAATACATTCAACTGAGGTTTATATAAGCTAACGAAACAATTATTATTTAAGATTTATTTGTATATATAAATAAAAATGTTATATATATATATATAAATGTTACATAGCTATAACTACACTTTTCTCAAAGTCTTTATCAAATTGCTAGACTTAAAAAAAAATAAAATAAATAACAATAATCACAGCTGTTTCATTCCTGAAAAGAATCGCCCACCTGGTTATTAAAACTGATCTTTAAACTTTGGGTGTTAAAATTACATCCACCCACGATACTTAACAGATTGCAAAGTGCATGTTTTGAGTTTATTTTCAACAGAAGATACTTTGAAATTTCTAGCAATCATGTTTATAAATAGGATGTTCTATGTTTGAAAATTAGTTTCTCCTTTGATTTATAATGTATTGCCTCGGATAGATCCGGAAATTAAAAGAAAGTTTTAAAGTTTTCGAAATCAGGCTACACTATTATTTTAAAAGTCTGGAAATAATTATTAGGGATGAATTAATTCAGTAGAGTAATACCTTTTAAATTTCATTTTCAAAGTAAAAGGATGATAAATGAAAAAGATATTGGTATTTTGAGGAAGCGACAATGGATCAGATTTTAGAACATTGCTGCGCCTTAATATATATCGTTGAAATATGTTGTAATTTTAATTAAAAGAAGTTCAATTAAATTTGAAAGTACTTTATTTCAAATAGTACGTGTTTGTAATATTTATCTCGAAAACGCGTTGCCTTGTTCTGAATAATATTTACCATACAACATAGCAATTGTAGATGCTGCTTTTGAAAGCTTAAGACTTTTCCATCGTATTATAGATTTGACAAACGCATATTTATTAAGCATAAAATGAAGAAATACTAAATGCATCATCCGAAAAATATGCGGGATGTGAATAAATTCTCAAATATGTATTTAAACGGGTAAATTAATAAGAATTCATAAATTATTATGCAGAAAATTTCTAGATTGCTTTAACTTATTAAATTTAAAGTTTAAATGCATAAATCTATCTCATCCAAGATGATTTATGATGTTATACGTTTTATAACTGCAGGTTTTACATATTTTTAACTGCAACTTAAATTATATTTCAACATATAAACAGAATGAAAGCTTACTGTAGAAAATCATTAGCAGATATAAACAAATCTATATCGATTAGACGTTAACAAAAACTGAATAAAAGAAAAGAAATCCTGTTCTTCTGCTGATATACATCTGTTAGTTGCAATGTTACGCATTGATACACGTTTTTAGATGCTCCAGAATTGCTTTTCTAAATATTTACTTCAATTCAAAATAATCATTCAAATGTCAGTTGAAACTTAGTTTTTCCAGTTACATAACTCAAGAAAATATATCATACAAATATATCTTTGTTCGCAAATAGACGTACTAATTCTAATAAAAGATACAAAACACCATTATTATTATCAATGCAACATATTGGGAACTTTTACCATAATATCTCGAAAGGTATCTACAACATTCATACAAACAGATGCTTCACGCGTCCGGTTGAATAATCTAATTACTAATGAATTATCCTGCAAAAGGAAGGGGGTTAGGGAAATCTGTCTGATATAGAGAGAAATTATATTAAATTAGGGTGAATATCTGTGATGAACTCTTCACACCCATGCTTCTGAACATATTTGAGTAAAATAAAGCAAATGATTACATTCATCAAACTGGCTGGTTATTATGAGGTAAAATTAATGGCGAATGAAGTTTGTTATGAATAGGTAATTTCCTCCATTAGTCAGTGGCAACAGCCGTGAAAACTTCGACCTAATGATGAAATTTTAAATATGGACAATATTTAGATTGATTTAGAAAATCGCACATAGAATTCGCATATACCGAAAATTATGAATAATAAACAATATAATTATATAGTCGGAATAATATTTAATAATTATGGGAAATATTGAAAGAATAAAATGTGAATCATATTTAAAAACTTTTTTCATCTTTAATACTATCAATTAACACACTGAAATATTGATAGTAATTTAATGCAAATTAATATTTTCTTATTTACTTAATTTCTAAGAAAATAACATGCATTATTCACATTTCACCCACAGGCTGCATTCTCTTTCTTTCTGTTAAAGCATTCGGTTCTACATTCAAGTAATCAAAAATCTTCGTAACTCTCTTAGGGTGAAAAAAAATGGCGACATAAAAACAAGCCATTGCCCACCAGTTGCTCAATAAAACACGTGAAGCGCATCTAAATGCGCACCACCCCCATGCAACCGCTCAAAACGATCACTATTCTCTGAACCACCCCTTTTAACCACCCTTTCTTGCCGCGGAAACCCCTTTAAACTACAGTCAGAATGACTTCTTGACATTAACTGCCGTTCCACAACATGTTATCACCGGTCAGCTTTGGTCTCTTATTATGGTAAGTGCACCCTGATTGTTACATGGCTGATGGACGGCTCGTGGTGATATGGCCAGACCTACTTCAGCTCTCTTCTGAAGCGCTGTTAGAATTCAAGGCACAGGACTTATTCTGGGCGTAAAATTTCTGGTGTCAAAGGATGCGGGTGTAAGTCTGAAATGTTTCAAATAAAGGGTGTTTTTTCTACCTGATGACGAGAGTATAATGACAGGTAATTTGAATAAAAATTTCAAAAATGCATCAGAAAAACATCCGTTTTAAAGTGTTACGAATTGAAAATGTGGCTGAAAAAAAAATTACAGATGATATGTTTACAATTGATAGCAACGAACGTTCCGAAAAAAAATTAATTAATAGTGCGTATTTAGGTAGATCGATATAAGTAGATACATAGACAGATATGGAAAGGTAATCAAAAAGAGAAAATTTGCTTATAATATAAGGTGACAAAAATTGTACAACAGGTATTTTGTTTAAAAAAATTATAATGAATTGAAAATATGGTCGAAAAAGTATACAGGCGATATGTTTTATATATCATAGCAATGAACTTCTGAAAATCCAACCATTTAGGTTGTGTAGAGATAGGCAGATAAATAGATGCATAAAACATATAGATAGAGAAAGAAATAATGAGTTTACTTAATACTTATACTTAAGGTATAAAAATTGCACACAACGCATTTTGTTCAGAACACCAACACTAAAATTAATTGTACTCTTAACATACCCAACAATGTAATTTTTCCAACGTAAGATACCAAAATGAAAATAATTCACGTGTCTTGTAACATTGCATAAAGTTATTTAAGAAAATCGGAAACTTTGAAGCAATATTATGCAATTCGTTTTCATTCTATCGTGTGTACGAGTTTTCTGTCTTCTGTTTACTTTTATAAAATACATTAAGTAACGTTTAAACGCCTGAATAAAATTCAAATATATAATGACGCATAGCAAATTTACAATTGTACAATTTTCCATTTCATTTGATATTATGAAATACATGAATAGTGCGTTGTTCTATATCATATTTAAAATTACGGAAAATTGCATACAACAAATGAACAACAAATATTTCTTTTGTTTAATTAATTATTAAAGCAAGGTGTACTCAATTAAAAAATATATATTATATAGTTCCATATGAATGTTGTTATATATACGCAGCATTGAAAGAAATAATCACATATTGAGATCACACATGTATCGTTAAGCATATTCAAGAATACCATAATACGACAACGGATGTAACATATTTATATACTAAATCATAATTCATTTCTATTAATTAAAGAAGACGAGTAATTTATTCGCATCCAAAATTAAATTTTAATGGCTTACAAAGAATTCTACTTGCAAATATAACGCGTGGGTGAATTGAATTATATCTTCAATTTTAAAGAGGAATGTTTAAGTAACCGGTAGAATTTATCAATGTCATTCTTACATCTGTTATAATGGCAAGCGTAACGTAAAAGGAGCCTGCTCTGTGTCTTCATAATCAAAGAGCCATTCAAAAGTGGAGACATGGTTGTTTTAAGATAAAATAAAGCCTTTCTTTTTGTAGATGGAAGTCTTTATTAGGAATGATCTATGATGAAAGTACAAGCAACCAAAATGAACATTTGAAGAACAGTTGTAAATGAAAAATATGGCTTTGTAAAAATTCACTAGTGTGATATTTATGATATAGTTTGTCATTTGGGCTATTTCCATCGTATTCAAAATTAAACATAATTAAAAAAAGCAATAGAAGGATAATTTGCTTTCTACTTATAAGAGAAAATGTCTACAAGAAGTTTAATGGTACTTCACTAAGTAATAGTATAAAAAGCTTCATTATATTTACTGATTTGCTCATTTAATGAGAAGCTACAAGCGTTATCAATGTTCATAAGCTTGATATTCGATAAATATATACATAAAATTTTAATTTAAGTTTTGTAGCCAATTTGATTTAAAGGCACATGTGACTACTATATGTGTAAAATGAAGCAATTTTAACACAACGTTAAAAATATCTATTTCATAAAAAAAAATCTTCAAGCATTAAACTGTTACCGTTTAAAATATAGATATTGTAGTATATATATATATACAGTATGCCCACTAAAGTCCCTTGCCACCCTCTTAACTTCGGAATGGCTGCTGCTGTATTCATAAAAGTGGTGTCTAGGTATAGTAAAGTAGCCACGCGCTACTGAATGAAACCACCTACGGCGCCACCTGGTGAAAGACAGCGAAATTATCATTCATATCTCAAAAACGGAAAGAGATAGGGGAAAAAAGGGATTTACAAAGTTGTAGAGCATCATCGAGTGCGAAGAACAGAACGGTTAAAACGCGCATTTGATTTTTCGTGATTTTATACACTGTGACGTCACGAAACTTGAACGGAAGGAGAAATGATTATCTTTTGGACAAAACACGACACTGCAATGTGGAACAGTGGTGTCGCTTGTGATTCCCAATCAAAACGACGCATTACGGACGATTGTGCCAACGTGTCACCCTCTATGCTCCAACGTGTGCAACGTGAAATTCAAATAAGGATCCAAATGTGCATTGCAACTGACGGTGAGAAGTTTGAACATTTCAAATAAAGGTATATAGTTCCAACTAGTTGTTTTTTTCTTTCTAAGATCGTTTTGTCACGTCACAATGTAGGAAATAACGAAAAAACAAATACGCGTTTTAACCGTTCTATTCTTCGCATTAATATCTACAAGGTGTCTTTTAGTACTAAATCGATGATGCTCTACAACTTTGTAAATCACTTTTTTCCCCTATCTCTTTCCGTTTTCATGATAGTAATATGCTAACTCCGCAGTTTTCCACCAGGTGGCGCCGTAGTCGACTTCAAACAGTAGCACATGGCTACTTTACTATACCTAGACACCACTTTTAGGAATATAGCAGCAGCCGTTCCGAAGTTAAGAGGGTGGCAAGGGACTTTAGTGGGCATTCTGTATATATATATATATATATATATTAACATAAAAATATCATTTACATATATTTATTAAATACAGTTACTTAACATCTATATATCTTTGATTAGTTGATTTTAAAAGTGAATTCGTTTATCGCACTCTACTCAAAAACTACAAAACCTGTAAATGAAAAAAAAAAAATATGTTTGCTAAGAACATGCTATTTTATAATAGTAGGTAAGAGCTTATGTTTTGTTTAAAAAGAAATAAAATTAAAATGTTTAGCAAAATATTTTGAAAGTAATGAAACATTACATAATACATATTTTTTATAATTTCAATATTAATGTACTGACACCTATTATTTTTCCTGTTGTAATTATATATTTGTAAGTACCATAAAAAATTCGAGGATTTTGTAATTTTTGAATAAAATCTACCGAACAGACGCAGTATAAAAATTGATTAATCAAAGGTAAGTAGACCTTAAGCAGCTGTATTTAATAAACATATGTAAATAATAATTATTTTTCAAGCTATATATATACTGCAATATGTATACGTTAAAGGGTAAAAGTTTGAAAGTTTATATATATATATTTTTTTCATGAAACACATAAACTTTGCGTTAGAATTGCTTTATTTTAACCATCGAGAGGTTACATATGACCTTAAACTGTTTGACAAACAATACTCATAACAATAATTTTTTTGTCTCACCTAGAATTGTCATATTAAAATTCTTTTTGAAAAAAAAAAAAAGAGAAACGGAAAAGATTTATATATATATATAAACACTATAATGAAAATATTGATATATTTCTCCATTTTTACACAAAATTAATTTTCTTTCAGTATATTTATAGCATATTTTCCAGTACTGATGCAGTTGTTGAATTTATTTAAATTTAGTAGTAATTACATATCACTGAAAAATAATATTTTACATATATAAACGCTGTTATGAAAATAACGTTATCTTTCTCGTTGTAGCAGTTTGATAATAAATAATTATTTTCACACAAAACTAATTTTCTTTCAGAACACTGATAAATTAATTTATAGTACTGATTGTTACAATTGTTAAATTTATTTAAACTGAGAAGTAGCTACATATATTTTTTTCATAACCTTTTTATACTTGAATTTTGTAAGTAGAAAAAGCAACATACACTGACAAATCGAGTGAAAGGAAAGATAAGAGAAAAAAAAGTACTATTAGGTTTAAAAATACAAGTAAGAATACAAAGAATTCTTTATTTAGGTTAGGAAAAAATAGAACTTCCATGATTTTATTTGAGACTTTTAGAGCTAAACTATTTTACTTTTGCTAGAATTTAATTATTATGTGCTGTATCCCTTGAGGCTGTTATAAAAAATAAGAAAATATCTAGATAAATCAAAGAAAATATTTAGATGACGTATATATTACATATTTTAATAAAAAAATGTTTCCCTTTTGCAATTTACGAGAAGTTAATTAATTAATATATATATATATATATATATATATATATATATATATATATATATATATATATATATATTACATTATGTTATTGAATAATATTCGAAAAAAACAGGAAAATATTCAAAAGATCCAAAACATTATAGGTCATTATGCCTCTTACCAGCTTCAGTAAAATATTAGAAAAGATAATCCACGGCAGAATAAACCATCATTTAACAATAAATAAATTATGGAGCATAAAGCAATACAGATTCAAACAGGGAACTTCTACAGAGCATGAAGTAGAAGAATTAATGAGTAAAATCAAACAAGATAGAGACAATAAGTTTCAAACAATATTAATCTCCATGGACATAAAAGGCGCGTTTGTCAACATTAGATGGTCAAAAATTTCTAAAAATTTAAAACAGTTCCCCTGCCCGACATATCTGATCAAGTGGATCATCAGCTTATTGAAAAATAGATTTGTAACGCCTGAAGAAAACAGAATCAAAATAGCAAAACAAACATACGGCGGCTGCTCACAGGGCAGCTGTCTGGGACCACTGCTTTGGCTTCACACAGTTACTTCCCTAAAGTTGACATACCTAGATTAATAAGTTGTAAGTTACTATCACATCTCTTAACAGGACATGGGGCGTTTCCGGCGTACCAACACAGATTCAAACTGATGGAACACCGGAATATGAGTGAGGGCCGCCAGGAACATCAAAACACTAACTCACAGCCTGCCCATCTACACAAGCACTCTATCTGGTCGAAATAACAGAAAACAACGAGCAATATTGGCATAAACAACTAGCTCACAACAAACATGTGCTAACAAAGGCTAAAGCGCTAATTAGATGGTTGTTAGATAACAAAGACCTCATCTCATACTAACAAAAGGCAATTCAAAACCATTGAGCTCTATATATAACAAGAGTTCAGAATCAGCGGTCAGAAGCATGAAAAGCAAATGAAGCTTGCAAGGCAAAAGTAAAAAATAATCCGCGTTGTCAGTCAGATATTAGTATTCTTATTTACTATTATCTTAATTTATGCTTTTATAATTAAGCTATGCTTATCTAATTCATAAATAATTCACTAATCATGTAAGGGAATGCGATAGACAGCATGTTTTGCCATGAATGCGAAGTAAAATTATCGTCACTGTATCCTTCCGCGCTGACCGCTGGAAGTCATGTTGGGCATTAGGAAGATAGATCGCCTGTCCTGTTATATTTGGAGCTCAGTGTCCAAAACTAAAATGAGAAAGCCTACTCACATACTACACTAGACCATTTCCCCCAGCATCAAGCGATCACCATTCTTATCCTAATTCTCCTGTATTTATAGGGAGAAAGGGAAAGAAAAGCAGTTAGAAAAATCTTCTGTTGCACGAAAAAATATATAAAGGTATAAAGCTACAAGTGCACAAAATAGTAAATATAACAAAAATAATAGAATCTATGTGCGCCACAAAAATCGTCAAAACATTACTGTAGCAAATGGAAGTCAATTAATGAAGGACTGATAATCGTCGATCTTTATCATGCTGCAAGTGAGTACCCAATATAAAAGCAGTGAATATAATAGACTGATAACGAATCACACAGAAAATCAAATTATAATAAATAGTGATGACAGCTATAACATCAAAATGGACCGATAGCCGCTGATCTAAAGATCACAAAGAAAGTGTAAACGCAGTAAATGCACACTAGTGATAGCAGACTTCATTAAAACATGACGAATTAATTGCCTAGTAACAATAGAGCATAAAGCTAAAATCAACAATCGATAAGAACAACAAGGATCACTTCGAATGCTAGGAACAGCCACGATCAAGTGAAAACTCTAACTATTATGCGACAAAACTGAAACAAAGAAGTCAAAATGAGAACTACTGATGATAGACAGCTAATCACAAAAAAGTGTGATTAGCCTAACTAACGATCAGTGACAACTGATCCTGACAAAAGAGAACCAATCCCAATACTAGAGTCAAGCACTTAAAAACACACACTAAAAGCAAATTATAAACCCAACTAGGAGCGACGAACAAATAGCAGTTACCAAAGCAAAGTCAGTAAAGCTAGAATCTCCCATCTGCCCATCATGATTGCGCTGCGCTGTGCAGTGTCTAATCGACTCATCTAAACGTGAAATAGCAACGTAGAAAAAGCAACGTAGGAAACAAGAAGCACTGCATTCACGACAGTCTGGAGGCTTGTCAAGTAGATCTCCGCCCTGCGAAGATCATGTGAAGCATCGCCCCGTTGCCAGGCAACGACCCGTTCAGCTGGGCAAAAGCCCGACATGTAGGGGCCTGGTCATCAGTTTATAAAAGAATCCAACTACTACCATATGCTTCCAATTAATGCTATAAGTCAATGAAAATACATCCACTTCTATTTTCCAGAAGTTTCCAGTTAATTTCCCGTTTAAAAAATTGCATGTTTACTTATGATTTATTATTGCATGTCTACTTACGATTTTATTATGATACTATAAATTTATCTATCAGAGAATAAGATAATTTTGTGTCAATATTTTTTAGGACAAATTCTCTTTTGACTCATCAAAATATAGCCAATTATTTATCAAATTTTAATCGCTTCAAGTACGTCCAGGAATATATTAAGTAATTTTCATTTCACTCTAGTTATATTGAAAGATTTTAAACATATATGAAGAACATGTTTATGAAGCAGTTTCTTCTTAACATTGATACAAAACTGGTGTAGAATCAAGTGCGTGAGAAGCATTTTGTTCAAGTCGCAGAATCCCAGGTTAACTGTAACCGTTCTTTTTAATGTAAAACTACCACTTTTTTGGATAGTAATATTTGCCTCATTTAATAAGGCGACTATTACTACTTAGAAATAGTGATTTATTTCTGAATTAGAAAATCCATTATATGGCAATACTTACCGTAACATATAACTTGTAAAACCATTTTAAAAACCGAAATTTAATTTCTTGTTATGTAATAAAAGGAAAAGTATATCAAAAGAAAAATCTGTACAAGGTGTATTTTAAAGAAATGACTTCAAAATTACATTTCAAATTGTCTAAAGTAATATATCTTGACCTTTCATATTTAGATATCAATTTCCAAATGCATAGAAGAAATATTTTTACGTTAAACTACTAGTAGTTTAATAAGTCTGAGATAAAAATATAATATTACATACTATATGAAATTTGAATATAATATGATAATTTCGCTTTTCCACAAGTCTGTTATTGATTCCTGTTTAGAAATATACTTTGTTGTATTCAAGCTACATTGGAAGTTTTATACAAATATCAAGATCATTATGCGGAAAGAAATGTATGACAGGTATTTTTTTGCTGATATATCACAAATAGAGGCAAAGCGTAATTTTAAATTCACTAAAAAAGCAAATTTTACTTTATTCTTATAAGGTAAAAGTAAACAGAACATCTCAAAAGGAACATCGCTATAAGATGTTTTTTAAAGGGATAATTCCGAAATATTTGAAATATTCTAAAATAAGTTATCCAGGCTTTTCATATTTAGATATCAGTTTCCAAATGCATGGACGAAATATTTTTACGTTACACTGAATTTCAACAACGTAAAGCTTCTTTTGTCAATTATTAGCCCTTTTGATGCCGTACAATGCTTCAATATAAACGTGGCATCAATACAATGCCATAGACGGGGACATAACCTATGATACTAGAGCCAACAAAAAAGTGGCCCCCTTCAAACAAACTGAGACAGATGCTGCAAAATTGCCGCGTGACACAAACTTGCCTTTGTGCCAGGTGACCCCTTACTTTGTATCTAGCACACCAGACGTAGCTAATATGCCATAGAGAAAGTCAACGCCAGTTTGGCTTTCAAGTTTGTCTTTCCCTGGCGAATTCTTCGTCACTGTTTACAGGCAGATTTTGTATTGAGCGATGACGAGTGCACGAAAAGTTTAGCAATGATTCTCTCAGTGGGGTGTCCCTTTGTAGAAGGGAAGTCATATCCAACTTTCTGAGCTTTTTGACAGGAGGGACGGTGTTTCCTATTTTTGCTAGTTATCAGAGAAATGTGGGGTGAATGTATCATAGATGATTTAAGCCTATTTATATGCAATATGTGCATGGACATACCAAACTGGTGAGAAAGAGGGTATTGCTATTCCAAAGCAAAGCTCAACATTAAATAACCATCACACGTTACAAATAATCATAAAACATACACTGCCTCTATTGATGGTTTAAAAGCCTATTTATAAAAATATACACCTAAATAATTCCACTGTTGATCGGTGAGAAAAAGAGTACTGTCGTATAGTTTTTTGCGTAATCATAGTAAAATATCACTTGTACCTTAATCTTATATTGAATAACAGCTGATTTTTATTGGTATTAGTAACTCGGTAGGCTAGTGAAACATTGAAATTAAAAAATACTAATATTCCTTCACACAGCGTTCATAAATTGATAAATTTGATTTTATTTTTATTGACAGATATGTCAAAACTCTGTCGTATAGTTTTCAATGACAATTTAAATTTTTCAATATCTTATTGGATTGGGGATTTTTAGAAAAATGGTTTGAAATAAAGTCCAAATTTTAATTCTCTCCTTCGGACCAGTTAATGCTAACTTAGTAAGTCTTAAAATTGGATTACTATGAGTATTAAAGGAAATACTCAATAGTATGGCTGAATAAACATTTTCAAACAAACGATAAACATAAAAAAATTGTATTTAAAACATCTATATTTTAAACTGCTTCTAAACTATTTTTATGAAAATATATTTAACAGATACGGTAATAAGCGGTCATATAAAAGGCGATTAGTTCTATTTTGATCTGTGTCATTTAAGGCAATAGTTTCAATGAAATAGCTTATTTTAAGCATAAAATTATTTATGTTTAAAACAGACATTTGTGATAAATAGCGATTTTGTGACATATGGCGGCATTCGAAATTGAAAAATCGGCTTTTTGTAGAGGAATCTCTAGATTTTGCTCTATAAAATTAAAAATATATATTTTCTATTAGTTATAAATAGCTTTCTTATAAGGACTAACTTTTTGTAGAATATCCACATAAATCTTGGTCAGCTATTTGAAAAACATGGTTTTGGCAGACATGCTTTTAAAAAAATCTGATTCTCACCTGTTATTTTTGTTATCAAGTTCGCAATATTTTTAGGAAATATTTTAGAATATATAAGGAAACGTTGCTGCTTTTTTTTATGTTTATTTATCTTTATATTATAGATTATAGAATATTTTTGTATTTTCTTAGCAGATTTTCTTTCGGAGATTTTTAATCTAATTTTATTTTTGTAAAATTTGAAAACGAAGAAAATTTAAAGTAAGCCGCATTCAATGTTAAATAAACAGAATGAAACCATTACCATTGTAACCTTAAAAGGAAGCGAACTAACTAAACCAGCCGCGGAGGTCAAAAAAGAGATCAGGCAGATATGTTATAGGTTTAGTTCGGATTTACTCCCTAATATACCCCCGGATATTTTGCTTTAATTTTTTTTTCTTTTTTTTTTCTGTTTGAGTCGCTTTGACTGACGGGTCGGGATGCTGGTTAGAGTTCATATTTCACTTAGAAAACCGAGGTGAGGATTTTTGAAGAATGTTCTCGGGTCTCAATGAACGTAATGAGGAGATTTAAAAATAATGCCTTCCGGTACTGCCACTTAGTGTCTCTAAGAATTCCTCATCAGAATTTCTGAGAAACGCTTCATTTCTATTCGTTTTTTTTTCGTTCAATTTTAGATGCATTCGAAAAAAAAAAAAAAAAAAAAAAAAAAAAAGGCTTTTTTGACTGTCATTTTCGCATTTATTTTCATAAAAAAAAAGTTCAAGTTACAAAAACAGAACCGTGCAAGCGTTTTTATTATTATTATTATTTATATTACTTTTATACTATATATTAAAGAATATATAAAAGTTTCATAAAACACCATCACAAAAGTTAAGTAATATTTTAAGCGGAAATTAAAAATTGTAGTTTGCGAATCGATTGTCATAAAACTTTCAATTTTATTTTGGTCTTTCAACAGAAGTACATACATTTGATTCATAATCCGAAAAGCAAGACATGAAATACTTGATACGAAAATTTCCCACAATACATTAAAATTATTTTTAAACTGCTGAGAGATGTGGAGATTTCTTTTTCTTTTCTTATTTTTTTTTCAGTGTGTACGATGTTTGAAAACTGTTTTTACAAAATAAGGAAGGCGATAACACCCACCAGGGAAAAAAATGTATTGGAAACGGTGATCGGAATCCGCTTGTTCAGCCTAAAAATGTCGAACGTTAAACCTCTCGTTTTGAAACTGGAATTTTTGACACTGCGCTACTAATGCTTCATTACATTGCTGAAATATTTATCACTTATATTCGGCCACTTTCCTTGGTGATTTTTTTTAAGAATCGGTTGCGAAATGATTTAAAAATGGATTAAATACCTAATCCGTCTACTTTCCTTGCACTATGTGCTCGGAAGATAAAAATTAAAATATTATAGTAAAATTTTAAAAAGAGTAATTGTTCTTTGTGTGAACTGTGACGACATTATCAAAAGTAGTACAAATGAATTGGAATTCGTCGAGTGACATCGTGTGTATTGTCAGCTAATCTCGGAATTATGAGGTGTCTGGTTGAGTGTTGTTTGGACATGGATAGTGGTCATTTTGAGATATATTCTCGTGATGGCACCCCACACTGCAATGAAAAAGTGTTGATTTTACTGGCATCCCCGCTGCCAGAATTATACCGTAAAATTAACAGTAATAAACAGTAAAATAAGCAGTAATACGCTGCCGCGCATGCGCGGCAGCGTATTACTGTAAAATCAACAGTATAAACACACAGTGTATTACTGTAAAATCAACACTTTTTTTTTGCAGTGCATTTCACACGAAACAGAGTTCGTTTTTTGAAAATTTCGCTAAATATCTTCATTTTTGTTCAGTTATGTACGAACATTCGGGTTCAGCTTGGAATGAGACATTCTGTGGTTTTGACTGAACAAGCAGATTGTGGCCCTGGTATTCTATACAGAAATTGTTCATCTTGACAGCCTTTATCTTATTTTGTAAAAACAGTTTACGAATACTCTGTATATTGATTTTCATATGAGATACACAACGGTATAGAAAAATTTTATTAAACTAAAACTGGCATGAGAGTGAAATTTTGGTACTTACACATTATCTGTACTCTGAAGAAACAACTGTGCCAAAGATGGCGCCAATAATACGAATTACAATAATTTTAATTTTGTGACAACCATATAGTTTATTATAGTTTTTTTTTTTTTTTAATTGTAGTTTATAATTTTTTTTGTTATTTATTTATTTTATTTTATTTTTATATTATTTACCATTTTTAACAATGCTATGTAGTTAATAATGTTGAATTATTGTTAATAATTTGAACGTAATTGCCAATGATAAACAAGATTGGGAATTGAGAACCATTTTTGGCGATCTATCGTGAAAGTACGGATAACATGTAAGTACTGATTTTTGTTATTGATGTATTATATTATAAAGCTGGCTTTTCCTTCATATTAGTAATATTAAACATGTAAAACAAAAAAATTAGCCTAATATCCTATCCATATCCCAATAGCCTAAAAATAAATCTTCAACTTCAATTACATCCAAATTTTGTTAAACATTTAAGGATAATTTTTATTTTTTATTTTATTTTATTTTACTTTTTACTTAAAATGTCTGATATTTAAAATCTTATCTAAGAATTTAAGAATTTTAACAAAAGTTGAATTGAAGAAAAGAATTGATTTTCAATTTTTTCATTTGAAATGACGAAAGAAATTTTATTTAAAAACAAATAAAATTATAAAAAGCTTTTCGGATACATTAATTCGGTGGTTTGAAATGTATAAGCTCTTTAGAAGGCATCTGAACAAGGGATAAGTATCTTGAAGAAAAACTATCTAACATAATATAAACCTTTTCATTTTTTATTAGAAGAAATTCATCGGAACTTTCAGACAGCTAGCAAAACAAGCCATAAAAATGCTTCGTACTATAACCTTCTAAAACTGAGATATAATATTTAACTTTCCTCTTCAATAAAAAAAGCAAAAATGTTATTCTTAAGCTGTTAATTAAGTGCTTTTCCAAAAGAATATTGATTAAATCTTCAAAAGAAGTTTTTTTTTTTGTTGTTATGCTCTCAGTTCTTTTTAAGATTAAAAGGAGATAAATATTTAATAATTCTGTTGTTACATAACCTTAAAATAATTATGCAAATATTATAGACTAAAAAATTTGTTTAACCTTCCTTATAAAAAAACACATAATTGTTAGAAATTAGAGGTTAATACATAATTAATACATTCTTATATGGTCTTCAGATGATTATGTAAATTCTTCCCTTATCTAATATCTTTTTTATTTTAACTAATATAACACAATACTATGACATTTATGACGAAATTTTTAACCCAAAATACAAAAACGTACCAAAAACCTCTTTATGATTAGCGATGCTCTCCCGAGCTATTACAAGTGGATGAAGATGTTATATGCTACCAAGAACAAAATTGTTATAAGATTTACATAAATTATAATGAATACATTTTTAAGTGTTCTTTAGAGATTATCACGTAAGTTCTTTCCAATTTAAGTTCCATTTTATTTTTACTGATAAATTACATTAATTTGACATTTACGACGATGATATTAAATGATAAATTCGAAAATCTAAAAAAAAAGTACCTCTGTGGTTTTAAATTAAACCAAACGAGCCAGCCATACGTCACCTATTTACAATTAGGTATAAGTAGAAGTTCTTAAGCCTGTCTGATCTTCACATGCAAAAGAATTCTAGGTGTATCTTAGAAAATGTTATCAGAAGCAGATAATTAATGCAAAATTAGTACATTGTTATACACTCTTCAGATAATTATATAATTGTCTTTCCCAATCGTAAGCTCTGATGTATTTATTCAAATAAATTACAACAATCTCGCATTTATTGCGATAATTCTTTATAGTGCAGAAAAAGTCTATCAAAAGCGTCTTTAATGCTTAACTTATAACTTTCTAATTTTAAATTCAAACAAGAAGCTAAGATATAACGTAGAAATTGTTATAAGGCTGAGATAAATACATAATTAGTTCATTGTTACGTGGCCTTCAGATAATTATGTAAATTCTTTCAAATTTAAATCCTATTTTACTTTTTCTAATAAATTGCGTCAATTTGAAATTTATGACGATAATATTAAAGGATAAACTTGAAAACCTATCAAAGATCTCTCCAGTGTTTAAAACTGTACCTCGGTTATTTTAAATCAAAACAAGTAAGAGTTGATGTTTTTTAAGTGTCTGTGATCACATAAGCAGAATAAGTCAAGTTGTAATGTAAAAAATAATCCTTTAATACATGATTAGTACATTGCTACAATGGATTTAGAAAATTATGTAAATTATTTCAAATTTAAACTCTATTTTATTTTTCTAACAATTTATAGCAAATTCGCATTTATGGAAATATTATTAAATGATAAATTCAAAAACAACTACCCCAAATATAATTAGTGGCCGAAGGTGTATCTCAATGATTTTAAATCTAAACAAATAATTTATAAACTGCCTACTCACAATTAGGTAAGACGATGTTTTTTAGGCGATAATATTTAATGCTAAATAAGAAAACCTATGAAAAATCTCTTTAGTGGTTAAAACAGATTTTAAATCAAAATTAATCAATCATCTCAGTGATAGCGATTTTAAATTAAAACAGCCACCTATTTACAATTAGATAAGCAAATATTTTTTAAGTGTCTCCAATTTTCATAAGCGGTAATACTTAATGAAACCTATCATAAATCTCTTTAGTGAGTAAAAATGTACCTCGGTGGTTTTAAATCAAAACAATTATGTCATAAGACAACTATTTACAATTAGGTAAGCCGATATTTTTTAAGTGTCTCAGATTTTCACAGACGATAATTTTTAATGTTAAATAGGAAAACATCTTTAGTAGTTAAAACTGGTTTTAAATCAAAATCAATCATCTCAGGGATTTCAAATCAAAACAACCACCTATTTACAATTAGGTAAAGCGATGTTTTTTTAGTGTCTCCGATCTTAATAAGCGATAATACTTAATGTTAAATACGAAACCCTATCAAAAATCTCTTTAGTGATTAAAGGTGTACCTCAGTGGTTTTAAATCAAAACAAATATGTCATAAGCCACCTATTTACAATTAGGTAAGCCGATGTTTTTTAAGTGTCTTTGATCTTCACAGGCAAAAGAAGCCAAGCTGTAACGTAGAAAATAATCCCGTTTTGTTCTTTATTTCCCAGACGTGACTAGGTGTTAAAAACTGAAATCGATTTTTCGATCCTATGCCCATACTTTCTCTTTTGTCTATTTATATAATGTATAAATGGAAAGGGATTAGTGAGGTTGGCCAGGCTCCTTTCCCAGTTCTCTTCTAACTTAAAGGATCACGACTTGAGTTACCGTGACCTTATTTCCCAGAAGGCAGGTATTTCAAAAAAATTTCAATAAATATCTCTTATGCGATCTCTTTTTCATAGTATTGAAGTGTCTTTGAAATTTCTTTTCTATATAGAAATGCTAAGCATTTAAGGATAACATAAATAGTCATACGCAAGTAATACGCATATGTAAGGATCATACGCAAGTATGATCCTTTATGTTATGCTGCCAAATATATGTTATAACTTAATATATTTTATGTATTGCAATAATGGTTTATTTATATATAATAACTTTATATGCTAATTAATTTCCTTTCCCAGGTCTCTTCAAACTTAAAGGAGTAACGACTTAGGGTTTTATAACCTTACTTTTTAGACAGCCGGTTATTAAAACTGATTTTTGATAAACTTTTCTGGTGCGAAAATTTTTTCATAGTACTCGAATGTTTAGATTTATTTTTTCTGTATGGCTGTATGTAACGTAGATTTATGCAAAAATTGTAATGATATGGGTAAAAATATAATATACTCTTTAACCTATACTATCTAATACGCAACATTTGTTTAAAATTGACTATATCCTTATGCGTTAGTGAGGCAATTTTACCTAATGTTGCATCACAATTACATTAATATTACAGAGTGTCCTTCCTTATTGTTCATCAATAGTTAATTCCCGAACCATTAGTTTTAGACGTATAGATCCAATTTAAAAAATCTTTCAGATATTGTTCATCGTTATTTGAAATCTATTTATATCAAAAAATTATTTTTAAAGAGTTATGAAATTTAAATTTTTATACTGCGCCTGAGTTCTATAAGTTTATTCAGAAATACTTTCTCCCTGTTCTAAGAAACAAAATATTAAAAATTCTATTTCTTACAACCAAAACTTGTCGAGTCATTTTGAAAATTTAGCGTTTACAGGCACTAAAAAAGCGTTTTTCCGTTTTATTGCCAGAAATCATGTTTTATTATCATGTTTATATCAAATTTTATTAAAATATCACAGTCATGTAACAATGTAATTTCACTGAAATACAAATTCGGTTATTCTTTAATCATTAATTTTATTTAATAAGAAAAATGGGATTTTGTCATCATTTAATCGGAATCATATGCTAATCATGTAATTTTATATATTAATCATATAATTTTATTAAAATGCATAGCATATGATTAGTTAATTATGTACAAATCGTGTAATCATGTAATTTTATTGAAAAATAATCGTTGAATCGTATTTTACCTTAGTTAAATGTATAGTTAAATGATGTTACATTTGTTTTAGTGAGTTTCTAGTGAAACGAAATTTATTTAATTCTTTTCCTGTACTTCTGACCTTTATTTCAAACACTTCTGCAATGCGAATAATACAACCTCCCCTCTCAGCAATTTTATGTCATAAACAATATTGTATGGACACAGTTCAACAAAACATACAATTTTATTGAAATATTACAGTCTGGAACTAATTTGTATTTATTGAAATGCAAATCGTTTATTTTGTTAATCATCTATTTTATTGAAATACAAACCATGTGATTTTTTAATCATCAATGTTGTTGAAATACAAATCATGTAATTTGTTAATCATAAATTATACGGAGTTGCAAATCATGTTGTTGTCATATAATCACAGTCATATTATATACTCATGTAATTTTATCTGTCAATTATGTAATTTTATTTAATAATCAAATAATTTTATTGAAGTATCATAGAAGCATGTATTACTATAATTATACATGTATGTATTTTTTTACCAATGATACCTACTTACATTTGTTTATGTGCATTTCTAGTGAAATAGAATTATTTTTACGCACTTCTGGCCACTATTTCAAGCAATGCTGCAGTGTGACTAATACGACCTCCCCTTCTCAGCAGTTTCCTGTCGCAGACAATATTTTATGGACACCGCTCAAGATCTTCCTCGGAGATTTTGCGTTTCTTCAGCTACATCATTTTTTTACACTTGGAAGGCAAAGGAATGAGACGAACCCATAGTTACAGTTTCCCATATAGAGGAGATTTTGTAGGAAGTCCCGGGACTCAAACGCCGTAATAAAGGGATTTGATGTAATTCCTTCCGGTGAAAATGTGCCACTTTGTGAATACCGTTAGATAAGCTTAGGTTTTTAGGATAGAACCCAGGAATACGCAACATGTGGAGTTCATTTATTATTTACAAGGTGTCTTTTGAAAAGGAAACATTAATTCTGGAGCTTAAATGAAGAAGAAAATGTGTGTTTCAGTCGATTCCTGTTTTTTCTCTAAACTATGCTCGAAATATTTAGCTATCTTTGGAGCCTTGGAAGGGATGGAAGCTGTGCAGGTTTTAGGGGATATAATCAGAGTTTTGTCCAAAAAGATGCAAACAGTTAAATTTTTTTTAAAAAATAAATTTTCAGATATTGATTAAATTTTAAAATCTTTAATTTTCAAAGATCGTTTCTCATAAGTATTTAATGGTATCCTACAATGATATAAGTTTACTGATATATTTGAATCGAAAGAATCGATAAGTAATGAAACTCTTTATGATATTAATCATTCCCATTGTTGTGGGTTTAGGGGTTCTTTCTAAAACACAACTTACTTAAACTTAAAAAGCTCATTTATTACTCAATCTTCACTTGACAATTAAATATTAAAAAAAAATAAGTATACCCTGATTAGCTCCACTGAAATCTGTTGCCATGGAAAAGGTAGCAAATTATATTAAACTAATCAAAATATCAAAACTTAAGAATCCGAATAGGTTAATACAACAATGATAATTTTGAACTCATCATTTTAAGACAATATTAAATGTAGTAAGGGGCAACAGATTTCTAAATCAAGTAGCATACTGAATTGCATAAAGAACACCCAACTCCACTCCAACCCGATCAAGCTCAAATCTCCATACACATTAAATTAACAAAAGTGTAATCATTATATAATTTGGAAAAATGCAGACAACCTGAAATTCCTCCAATATGAGGACCAAAAGGAGAAAGAGTTAAATCCGTTAATAGAATAGGGATATGATGATGTACTAAAATTTTAGAACAACAATGGAGATTCTGAACAAGATCAGATCGGTTAGCCAAGAATCGTATAGTGGTATAAAATAACTGAAAACTTTTTTTTTTTTTTTTTTTTTTTTTTTTTTTTTTTTTTTACTCTGTTAAAAAACAACCATTTTGTTGTTTGTTTTGAATAATACTTCAAAGAAAGGATAATTAAAAATTAAATTAATCAATTAGACTTAATTTTACTTTAGCATCAATTATCAGTATATCCATTACTGAGATAGGAACAATAATTGCATCTAATAACCTTGCGTAAACCTCAATTAATTTTCAAATAAATTATTACCATGAATTAAAAATTTAAGAAATAAAAAAAAAAATATTAATTTAGTAAGATCATAGCCTTCATAACCTTACTCACAGTAATTGCGAGGTTAAGCCTTTCTTATAGGATTGCTGTAGATATAAGAATACTAATTAAAGATCATATAAAGAAGAACATACCATATTTGAGAATGAACAAAAGACAATCTTTATTTGAATAATTAAAATTTTTAAGAACAATGTAATTCCCCAAAAAAATTTACTATAATAACACCAAATAAAAGTTGATTAATATTGATTATAAAATATCTTTAAATCAAATATTAAAATTCTCAAGATTAACATAACATCATAAATTAAAGGATGATCAACTTTTCTGAGATAAGTCATTAATTACCTTTCAAATACGCATTGTAATGCTTAACATATTACAATATTAATGTATATATATATATGAATTTACAAATTATTTTTGCTTATTTTACATCTTACTCTCCAACTCTAAATCACACAAATATATATATATATTCCCTCATCAGGGAGACATGTAAATAAAAACTATGTAAATTTTACTTACAGGGTATGAAGAATTCAATGGTTGAATCGGTGGGCAGGTTTTTATTATACCTCCCTTTCCTCTTTTAATGTTGCAGCCGATTGCATAACATATTTTTTTTTTCTCTTTGTTTTGAGAGAAAAACTATAGCTATATACCAGCAGGCGAGCTGACAGGTTTCTTTTCGTTCTTGGCTTACACTATAATAAGAGATGATAAGTCACCTAATTTCAACGGTTGGGTAGCCTCCGTACATTTAGTTGCCTTCTAATAACGAACAATACTTGGAATCACTCGTCTTAATAAGGACAGAATAGTCTCATGATGAGGACTTTTGAAGTCTGATTTTTGGAGCAGGACTATTAATTTTCTCAGCTTTTAACAATATTTCCTTCGCCCTTCACACTGGAGACTATAGGGTATTAGCAGTGGTCCTGGTAAGAGACTCATCTCTATTCTAAGACAACGATCATTCTATTTAAGCAAAATGCCGATCACAAACTCGAGTATTCATGGCTCTAGACCTTTACCATGTCTCTGCTAATGTTACTTCAACTCAGTAACACAGAATACATCATTTCGAGCGCCGCTACACAACACCTACTAAATTTACGAACCAAGTCATGACTGTTTTTTTTTTTACGAGCCAAACGACAAGTATCACGGCCAGGCAAACAACTACCGTAAACATTCATTCTCCCGCGCTGCTTGAAAAACGGGACCGATCCACTCCGCCAGGGGTACGGGAATGGAAACAAAAGGGAAAATGGACTCTCCTTGAAGGCACCAGCCTGTCGCTCCACTCTGCTAGCCGCTTCATGGGGGAAGGCAGCCATGTTTCACCCCCATGGCGTGTGCTGAAGGGGGTCCTGTGAGCCTCTGTTGACCTGGGCGCCAGCTATCCGCCTGATAGCAGATCCCATTGAAGCCTGTCGTAAGCTTACAAAGCCTAATTGCGTATATAGTACACTCATAAGATAACGTAATTCCTATACAGGGCGGACGGTCTTTCTTTTAACCAAAACTAGACTAGGTGACTACAACACATGATTCAAGGGTATGGGAGAAAACGTACACGACTGCCCAATACACTATGTGTGGTCTTTTACTGAGAAACCTCCCTCCCTGCTATTTATCTTTCGTATTTGAAAACAGGAAGCAAAGCTAGACTATAAACGTTGAATTTACTTTGCAAAAAGAAAAAGAAAGAACAAAAAATAAAAACTGATTTTATTATTATTATTACAATTACTTTTATTTATTTAAATTTTTATTAGAAACAGAAAAAAAAAGAGTGCTTTTAAATAAATGTTGAGAAAGTGATTTAAATAATTAATGTAGATTAAAAAAAAATTGTTGAAACCAACCGTAACAAGATTGCTCCCCCCGGCTAATTAAAAAAAATTTTTTTGAGAAAACAAATTATTTTTTTTGAAAGGTAACTGGGTACCACATGGCATGCTGGGACCTCAACACTGAAAAAACTGACCCACAAACACAGATCATACATCGATCCGGGACGGGATCCAGAGAGTTCACCGCTGAAATACCACCCTGACAATATATTCCGGATATATACAACCAGAGCTCGCACATCCGTAGAAACCATTACCTAAAATATTACCTGAAACATGACCATAAAGGAGTACTACCAGAGGAGGGACCACAAGGCTGATTTTACCACTAAAATGACCAAGATATTCTCTGCACCTGTAAAAGAACACATGTTCCACCTGACTGTGAAACCTCATTTCCCTACTACTGTCATTCCTACGCATAACTGCATCCTACCTGAAATTTCTGGTAACAGAACTGTAAATAATACATAAATTGAATTTTGAGAAAAAAAAAATTAGCCGAAAAAGAAGAGAAGTGCCCACTGATTAATTGTCATTATACTGCTTATATACATAACTTCAATAATTGGCATCACAGTATATTACAACACTATCTATTAATGTAAATAAGTACTAGTAATATCATAGTTACAACACTGTAAATGTCAATGAAATTTGTAAAACACATATTAATTCTATTATACAAAAATACACAAGAGCAACTGGTGACACACAAAAAAAAATATATACATATACATCTGTAAGACACATATTATGGTATCACAGACCATGGTAGGGAGTTACGCACACATTTATAACATTTTTCTACAAGAAGCCATGTTGTTTTTGAGAAAAGTCCAATGATTCGGTTCACTGTGCAGATTTTACAAATGCACTTACAAGTAATGTGCATGGGAAAGAGTATCTCTGCCTCTGTGCTACTTATAGCAAAAGCAGTTACGGGCCCCTTGGGCACTACAGGGAAAACATTCCACCAAAATTAAAAAAAAAAAAGGGTGGTGACGTATGTCACCAGGAAGGAAAACACACATTCCACAAAAATAGGAAGTAGAATAAAGAAAATAGTTAATTTTTAGCACTTTTAGCCACACACAACAACATATAGGCATGTACATGAGACAGTATGTACAAGAAAAAGAAAAAGGGTCCACACTCCTTAAAGTTAAAAGTTCAAATAAACCCACAAATTGCATAGTAAATAATAAATCCATCTGATTAAAGTGCATTAATTAAAGTAAACCCACACTTAAAAGATTATATACAAAACACAGATGCATTTAAAAAAGGAAAACGCAGAACAATTTTGGCAAAAGGGTAACCAAACATACCCTCCTAAAAAAAATTTAAAGTAACAAAAATTACATTTGTTTTTTTTTTTTTTTTTTTTTTTTTTTTTTTTTTTTTTGCAAAAATACACCCAAAATCTACGAAAACTGGGTGTGGACGGGTATATACCACATAATCTACCATAAAACAGACAAAAACCTTAAGTATAAGCATAAAAAGGGTTAAAAATGCCTACATGAAAGTATCAAAACACAACCAAAACAAACCTTTAATACGCTAGAAAAACTAAGTTCCGTTTTAAAATGCCCAAGAAAATAATTAAATATACATACACATTAACTAAACTATAAATAAATACAAATAAACAAGGTAAAATTGATAAAAATGCCTGAATAACGAAAAAAAATAGTTAGTATTTATAACTCGGACGGTCTCTTCTATCCCGTAGCGAATAGTCGGTTCTAGAAATCGATATTGAACGACTACTTCTATTCGATTTAGCAGCTGGACGAATCGATGAACGAGACCTGCGCGAATCGCTGTGCGCAGCAGCTGAACTGCTTTCTGCCGTGGCTGAATTTTTACCTACGCGCATCTCGCTGCCTTCTGCCGTTGCTAAATTTTTATTTACGCACATCTCGTTATTCTCTGCCGCTGCAACCTCCGGAGAAATGGGAGGTGGGGGAGAGGGATTTATGATTTCAGTCGCGTCGCTGTCT
The DNA here is from genome assembly GCA_963931845.1 of Maratus michaelseni. NCBI lineage: Eukaryota > Metazoa > Arthropoda > Arachnida > Araneae > Salticidae > Maratus > Maratus michaelseni. Next base: position 207,849,907 of record OZ007588.1, read on the forward strand.
GTTTCCTCCACTTCTGGCGCTACCGGAGTTTCGCTATTGTTGACGTTCACTACTGCTGGTGCGCGGTTACTATCATATGGTGCCCAGGGAATGAATCGGTTACGCTTGCATCTGCGTACAGGAGGAGAATCGCGCGGTTGGTGTGGTGAATCGATGGTCACGTTTTCAGTCGATCCCAGGCCAATTGTTTGTTTTGGTTCACTGGACCAGATGGGGAGTCTGTCTTTGAAGGAAGACAACCTGTCAACATGGACAACCTGACAATTTTTGGGATTAGCAACTAGCGCTATTTTAAAATTAACTTCATTTAGCTTCTCAATTATAGTAAAAGGACCATTATTTTGCTTGCTTAATTTTTTTGTATTACCAGGGGCGACTGTGGGTGTAAATAACCACACAAGATCTCCTATTTTAAAATTTTTATCAACAGCTGTCTTTTCACGGTATTTTTCCTGCTGCTCAGAAACTTTAATTAAATTACTATGTACTTCAGTGTATACTTTTTGAAGAGCTGGGATTAAGAGTTCACAAAAAGAGGGTGCATCATTATAATTAAAAGAAGGTGGTTGAGAAAAGAGATTATATGGTAGATTCATATTTCTGCCATACATAACTGCAGCTGGGCTAAGTTTAGTTGATGAGTGGACAGCTGAACGCATAGCTAGTAGCGCAAATTTTAGTTTAGTGTCCCAGTCAGATTGATTTTGGTTGACTATGTGACAAAGTGCATTTTTAAGAGTACGATTCTGTCTCTCCACTTGCGAGTTGCCAGCCGGGTGATAAGATGAGGTCTTAATATGTTTAATACCAAACATTTTATATACGTGCTCTATCGCATCTGAAATTAGATTCTTCGCATTGTCCGTCGTAATAAAACAGGGTGCTCCGTAGCGTGAGATGAAGTCAGCTAAAGTGTCCGCAATGACATCTGAAGTGGTTGAACTAACCGCATATGCTTCTGGCCACTTAGTAAATGAATCTATATATGCGACAATATACTTATTTCCCGAAAAAGTTTGCGGTAAGGGTCCAATGAGATCCAAATGAACCTTGTTCATGGGAAACTGGGGGGTCGGCATACGTTGCAGAGGGGCGAGCTGGTTCGCTCTATAAGCTCTCTTCTGCTGGCAACTAATACATGACTCCACTAGATGCTTGACATCTGACGACATTCCTGGCCAATAGAAGTGCTCACGAATGCGATCAATGGTCTTTTGAAAGGCTTGATGACAAGCCGCTAGGGACTCATGTGTTAGTGCAAAAACTTGAGTAACCAATTCTTTTGGCACGACTAACTTTACAGGTTTATTCAAAATAGCTGACTCCCTTGTATCCTCACAAACTAAAATGTCATCTCTAAAAAAAAATTTCATGTATTTAGGAGCAATTTCTATACCTTGGTCTAGTTTTCTTGCAATCTCGCAGCATTTCTTGTCTGATTTTTGCAATTCACCAATTTTTTCAAGTAGATTGGAATGAGGCATAAAAGTAACTTCCTTTTCGACTTGTATACAAAAATTACAATTAACAGTATCATTGGCGTTATCATTGTTGACATACCTCGAAAGGAAATCTGCGACACTGTTACACTTACCTTTAACAAACTTGATTGTAAAATTAAAGTCTGAGAGAGTGCAGATCCATTTAGCCATGCGAGATGTAGGGTCGTGAATTTTTAACATAAATGTTAGAGGCGCATGGTCTGTATAGATGAAAAAATGGGTATTAGTAATGTAACATTTGAAGTGGGCAGTAGCCCAAACTAAAGCTAGTAATTCCCTTTCAGTGGTGGAGTAGCGGGTCTCAGCATCTTTCAATTTTCTGCTGGCAAAGGCAACAGGATGGAGCATGTTATTTTCATCTAATTGTGATAACACTGCCCCTAATGCTTCGCCACTGGCATCCGTATATAAATGGAATTCTTTCTCAAAATCAGGGAGTGCAAGACATGGTTTTGAAATAAGAGCCATTTTAAGGTCTTCAAATTCTTTCTGTGCATCTTCATTCCACGAAAATTTTCCTGTCTCTTTCGTTAAGTTGATTAGATTTTTAGCTCTCTTAGTAAAATCTGGTATAAATCTCCTATAAAAGGATAGAGTTCCAATGAATGACCTAACAGCCTTTCGGGTAGTTGGAGGTTTAAAATTTTCTATTACGGCAATATTTTTATTGATAGGTGATACTTGGCCACTACAAATCTCAAAACCTAGATATTGTATTTTATTCGAAAGGAAAGTGCATTTACTGGGCTTAAGTTTAAGTTTATGCAGTCTTAACCTTTCAAAGACCATGCTAAGCTTCTCAAAATGAGAATTAACATCACTGGAGGCAATTACAATGTCGTCGATATAAACAAGAATTCCAAGATTGCCTAAATCACCGAAAATAGCATTCATAAGTCTTTGGAAACTGTTACCTGAATTTGAGAGCCCAAAACAGTTACGGGTCCACTCAAAAAGTCCCTTGTGGGTGATTATTGCAGTTTTATGCCTATCCTCTGGGCGAATAACCTGTTGAAAAAAACCACTAGTTAAATCTAGCGTTGAAAAAAATTTAGCCCCGCTTAAAGCATCAACCGAGTCGGTGATGTTAGGTATTGGATAAGCATCTTTAACAAGATTTTTATTTAGTCTTCTGTAGTCAACAGCAAGTCGATAGGAACCGTCTGATTTCCGAACCAGAATAACCGGAGAAGCAAATTCAGACATGGAAGGGGAAATTATGTCCGCCTGTAACAAAGTATTAAGTTGGTCTTCCATTTCTTGACGTAATTTGTAGGGGACTCTATAAGCTTTGCCTTTAACTGGTTTATTTGAAGTTAAGTTAATTTCATGCGGGATTGTATCACAGCCGGGTAAATCTAAGACCGATGCTGCAAATACATCTTTGTTTTTGTCTAGAAAATTTTGCATTTTAAGTTTTAATGGGGGTTCTAAATGATCTAAATTAATTTCAGAGCTCCAAGTGAGATCAGCGTGATCAAAGTCACCAATTGGAGGGGCCAAATTTATATTATAGGTTAATTTATTATCAGTTACGGGTATATTTGACTGGTCTACACATTTTTGAATTTTGGCAACAAAGGTTCCTTTATTTAAATGAATACTATTGTCTGAAAAATTTGCAAATGAGATATATAGGCCATGTTCTTTAGTGCAAATGGCTCTGGAGGTAAGGAGACCTTGATTTAAATTTTTCGCCAAAGGTTCTAACATAACAATATCATTTTCCTTAATAAAATTTTCCTTATAACTTTTAACCTGGGCTAACATTTTTGACTGCGGGGGAATTGAAATTTTGCTACATAACACAGCGAAACTTATATTTTTATTTTTATTGGTTTTATCACTACTGCTATCTTCATTGCTCTCCTCCTCGACTTCAGGTACCTTATCCTCTATACTTACCAAATCTTCACTTTCATCAATATTACAAATTTCAGTAGTCTCTTCAGCTAAATTACCCTGAGTTACCTGGCTCGCTGCTGAAAGAATGTTGTCGACACTTTGAATACTTGAAAAATTTTCAGTGTTATTACCCTCAGAGCTACCGCCTGATGTTGTTTGCATGCAAAAGTTCTGCGCAACACTTTCAACTTCCTTATCTGACTCAGTTTGAATGACTATCTCAACATCTTTTCCCATATTACTCAACTGCGGGTCCTGAACTACCATATTTTCACTACTATGATTCCCATTTTCAATATTAATTGAGTCATGAACTTTCTCACATGCACAATTTTCAGGAGGGCTATTTGCATGACTACTTTTTGAATTCTCCCCTACTTTGTTGACACATTTTATATTTACAGAATTATTTTTAACACAATCATTATTTATACAATTATTATTAGAATTTACACTATATACAGAGTTAGAAATATTTACAGAATTAGTAGCAAGACAAGTATTACACCCTGAAGTATTACTTGGGGTTTCTACGCTTTGTTTACATTGGCCTGAAACTGGCACTTTAAGAGCGACAGCATTTGTATCACAATTTATACTTGCCCGGTACTCTTTCAAAAATGGCATTCCCAAAATCATATTAAATTCCTCTGCTAATTTACCTTCCACTACATAGAATTCAGCTTGACATTGAACATTATCAAAAACAAATTTTAAAAATACTTTCTTATTTAGGTGAACTTTCTCACCGGTGACAGTCATAATGGGGATATTGCAATTCTCCATTTCAAAATTCTCTAAACAGTTACAATCAGTACCACTCAGGAGATTAATTGCAGAACCCGTGTCACATAATGCATTTAGGCAAACTTTATTTATGTAAATTCTTGTAGTTGGTAATGTATATGATTGGGGCTGAAACATACTATACACAGTTGGGGGGTCCAGGGGCCTGTGGGGGATCGAGTTGACCACATCTGATCCGGCCACTAATAGTTTAAAGCCTCACTTTCACTGTTAGCTACTGGGGTGTTATTTACCGTCTGCACTTCATTTCTGTTCGCAGCTGTGCTCCTATTGTTTTGGTAATAACCACCTCTTCTTCCCCTATATCCGCCTCGCTGATTGTGGTTCCCTCTAGGATTTTCACCTCTGTTTCTATAATTTTGCCCACGGCTCCTGAAATTTTGACCACCTCCCCTTCTAAAATTATAATCGACAAAATTTAGTGGACAATCTCTGGCATAGTGGCCTTGTACGGAACACCTATAGCAGGTTACGGGTCTTACTTCCTGGTTATTTTCCTGCATATCCCTAGCCCTAAGATCAACTAAACTGTCTATCTTAGCTGCTAAAACATCAATTTGAGATTTTAGTTGGTCTATCTCCTTCTTTTGTGAGCTATCTTGCTGAAAAACAGCAGCACAGGGTAGGTTTTGGGTCAAATTAGGGTTGAGAATTTCCTCGCGGTGGTTGTAGAAAGGGTTAATGCTCCTATAAGCCTTTTCCTCAAGAAGCGCAATTTTGAGGACCTCTTCTGGGGATTGTGGATTTCTCGCAATTACCCCCTTTCGCACTTCTGGTGTAAGATTGCTCAACAGCATGGAGTGTAGTAGAGCCGTTCGGCTTTTATCGACTACTTCACCCTGGATACCTTCAATTACAAGGGCTCTTAATGACATATCATATGCCTTGTCATAAAACTCCTGAACACTCATATTGGGTGGCTGTTTAAAATTTAGAAAGTGACTGAGTGCAACATCTGGTGTGGTCTGTGAAGTATAACTCTCTTTTAAGATTTTTAATAGCTCATCAGATGTTTTTGCTTTGTGAATTTTTATTCGCCTAGAAGCAGCTCCTGAAAGTCTAGCAAGTAAAACAAACTTCTTTTCCTCCTCAGTCCAGTCGAATAATTTTGAAAAACTCTCAAATTTCTCAGAAAAATCTGAGAAGCAGACTGAGCTGGCCTCTCCATTGAATGGGGGAATATTAGACAAATTATCCACTAAAGCATTTTTTCGCTGAATAGTGGCAATTGCTTCCGAGTGCTTATCAGCCATAGTTAGAGTTAGAAAATGACAAACAAACCAAAAAAAAATGAAAAAAGGGGGGGGAACAACTTAAAAATGAGAAAAAGAGAGGGGAAAGGAAAACCTTATAAATACATAAAACTTAAGTACAGGACTATGCTTTTTGTAAATAAGAAAAGGTTATGCTCACAAGACATAATTTTGACTGGGAATTGTAGCTTACTAGCACAGAGAGAGAGCCTAGACCTCTTTTTACACTTGAACATATAAATAAAATTTTAATTGCAAAAACACCCAGTTGCTCTTTGATACATAAATACATACAAGTAAAAAAAAATCAATAACCCAGAGACCGAATTGTTACGGCTCCATTTGTTGTGGGTTTAGGGGTTCTTTCTAAAACACAACTTACTTAAACTTAAAAAGCTCATTTATTACTCAATCTTCACTTGACAATTAAATATTAAAAAAAAATAAGTATACCCTGATTAGCTCCACTGAAATCTGTTGCCATGGAAAAGGTAGCAAATTATATTAAACTAATCAAAATATCAAAACTTAAGAATCCGAATAGGTTAATACAACAATGATAATTTTGAACTCATCATTTTAAGACAATATTAAATGTAGTAAGGGGCAACAGATTTCTAAATCAAGTAGCATACTGAATTGCATAAAGAACACCCAACTCCACTCCAACCCGATCAAGCTCAAATCTCCATACACATTAAATTAACAAAAGTGTAATCATTATATAATTTGGAAAAATGCAGACAACCTGAAATTCCTCCAATATGAGGACCAAAAGGAGAAAGAGTTAAATCCGTTAATAGAATAGGGATATGATGATGTACTAAAATTTTAGAACAACAATGGAGATTCTGAACAAGATCAGATCGGTTAGCCAAGAATCGTATAGTGGTATAAAATAACTGAAAACTTTTTTTTTTTTTTTTTTTTTTTTTTTTTTTTTTTTTTACTCTGTTAAAAAACAACCATTTTGTTGTTTGTTTTGAATAATACTTCAAAGAAAGGATAATTAAAAATTAAATTAATCAATTAGACTTAATTTTACTTTAGCATCAATTATCAGTATATCCATTACTGAGATAGGAACAATAATTGCATCTAATAACCTTGCGTAAACCTCAATTAATTTTCAAATAAATTATTACCATGAATTAAAAATTTAAGAAATAAAAAAAAAATATTAATTTAGTAAGATCATAGCCTTCATAACCTTACTCACAGTAATTGCGAGGTTAAGCCTTTCTTATAGGATTGCTGTAGATATAAGAATACTAATTAAAGATCATATAAAGAAGAACATACCATATTTGAGAATGAACAAAAGACAATCTTTATTTGAATAATTAAAATTTTTAAGAACAATGTAATTCCCCAAAAAAATTTACTATAATAACACCAAATAAAAGTTGATTAATATTGATTATAAAATATCTTTAAATCAAATATTAAAATTCTCAAGATTAACATAACATCATAAATTAAAGGATGATCAACTTTTCTGAGATAAGTCATTAATTACCTTTCAAATACGCATTGTAATGCTTAACATATTACAATATTAATGTATATATATATATGAATTTACAAATTATTTTTGCTTATTTTACATCTTACTCTCCAACTCTAAATCACACAAATATATATATATATTCCCTCATCAGGGAGACATGTAAATAAAAACTATGTAAATTTTACTTACAGGGTATGAAGAATTCAATGGTTGAATCGGTGGGCAGGTTTTTATTATACCTCCCTTTCCTCTTTTAATGTTGCAGCCGATTGCATAACATATTTTTTTTTTTCTCTTTGTTTTGAGAGAAAAACTATAGCTATATACCAGCAGGCGAGCTGACAGGTTTCTTTTCGTTCTTGGCTTACACTATAATAAGAGATGATAAGTCACCTAATTTCAACGGTTGGGTAGCCTCCGTACATTTAGTTGCCTTCTAATAACGAACAATACTTGGAATCACTCGTCTTAATAAGGACAGAATAGTCTCATGATGAGGACTTTTGAAGTCTGATTTTTGGAGCAGGACTATTAATTTTCTCAGCTTTTAACAATATTTCCTTCGCCCTTCACACTGGAGACTATAGGGTATTAGCAGTGGTCCTGGTAAGAGACTCATCTCTATTCTAAGACAACGATCATTCTATTTAAGCAAAATGCCGATCACAAACTCGAGTATTCATGGCTCTAGACCTTTACCATGTCTCTGCTAATGTTACTTCAACTCAGTAACACAGAATACATCATTTCGAGCGCCGCTACACAACACCTACTAAATTTACGAACCAAGTCATGACTGTTTTTTTTTTACGAGCCAAACGACAAGTATCACGGCCAGGCAAACAACTACCGTAAACATTCATTCTCCCGCGCTGCTTGAAAAACGGGACCGATCCACTCCGCCAGGGGTACGGGAATGGAAACAAAAGGGAAAATGGACTCTCCTTGAAGGCACCAGCCTGTCGCTCCACTCTGCTAGCCGCTTCATGGGGGAAGGCAGCCATGTTTCACCCCCATGGCGTGTGCTGAAGGGGGTCCTGTGAGCCTCTGTTGACCTGGGCGCCAGCTATCCGCCTGATAGCAGATCCCATTGAAGCCTGTCGTAAGCTTACAAAGCCTAATTGCGTATATAGTACACTCATAAGATAACGTAATTCCTATACAGGGCGGACGGTCTTTCTTTTAACCAAAACTAGACTAGGTGACTACAACACATGATTCAAGGGTATGGGAGAAAACGTACACGACTGCCCAATACACTATGTGTGGTCTTTTACTGAGAAACCTAACTCCCTGCTATTTATCTTTCGTATTTGAAAACAGGAAGCAAAGCTAGACTATAAACGTTGAATTTACTTTGCAAAAAGAAAAAGAAAGAACAAAAAATAAAAACTGATTTTATTATTATTATTACAATTACTTTTATTTATTTAAATTTTTATTAGAAACAGAAAAAAAAAGAGTGCTTTTAAATAAATGTTGAGAAAGTGATTTAAATAATTAATGTAGATTAAAAAAAAATTGTTGAAACTAACCGTAACACCATCAACAAATTACCCCACACAGAGAAAACAACACCATACCATTTATGATATTTAATTTTTAAAGTATTTCTTAAAATTATTATTTTCACAATTAGGGCACAATTGTGCTTAAAGTGATAGCAGCACACATAAAGGCTTATCATTATTGATCTTGAAAACGTCGCCGATGGAGAGTACGAAACTTGTTGATCTGTTTATTAAAAGGCATTTATAAGCCTTTATGTGTACGGTTATAACTTTAAGCATACACATATTTACTATATAAAATATTGATTTTTTTCGACAGAAACATGAATGCGATAAAAATCTAATAATGTATTTTACAAAAAAATACTAATATTCTTTTAATAAAAATTGCAACAGTTACAACATCTTAAATAATACCAAAAGTTAAAGAAGTTATTACTTCAGCAGTATTAGCATTCTAGTATTGCAATTAAATCGAAAGAAATAAACAAGTACGACAATTTTTATTTATATGAATAAATTTATCAATATGCGCTGTATTTAAAAAGTTATCAGAGTTTTAATTTTTCTTTCCATCAGTAACTAAATATGTGTAATTTTACTAATCAGATATACTGACGTTCTTTCAAATGATTTTTACCAAAAATAATATATTTAATTTAAAAAGAAATTTGAAACTTCTTTTAGAAATAAGATGATTCTTAAAAAAAATCTTATCAGCATATCCAAATTTTATTCCCTATGAATAAATTTATCAATATGATGCGCTGAATTAAAAAAGTTATCAGGAGTTTTAATTTTTCATTCCATCAGTAACTAAATATGTATAATTTTATTAATCAGATATACTGACGTTCTTCAATGATTTTTACAAAAAAATTATAATATTAATTTTAAAAGAAATTTGAAACTCCTTTTAGACATAAGATGATTGTTTAAAAAAATCAGCATATCCAAATTTTAGTCCCTTTCAGCAAAATAACAAAAGCCCTTGGCTTATTTGTAACCAAACAGCCATAAAAGCGCATCGATTAAAAAATAATTAAGAAACTAACATCAAATATTTGTTAAAGTAGTGAAAAGAAAAGCCTACATCTAATCTCATGTGGAAAAAAAAATTAAAAGAACACACAGCCAGGTGCAGGGGACTGTTTTATATCACGATGTTCACGAACCTTATAAAACAAGCGTCAAAGAGCAATTAAAGCATCAATTTTTTTCCGCCGTAAGAGATAAGAAATTGGATAAGGAAAGGCGTGTATTGATATGTTCTCATAAAGAGATAATATCGAGAGAGTATATTTTATAATCAAAATTTCAAGCAAAGTGCGTTAGAACAAGAGAGTAAAGCAGATAACTTAATTAATTTTTCTGCAAAACTTTATTTCAGTGCATTATTTGTTTATATTGAACTTAAGTTTCAGGATGAAGTACGTTTAAAATTTAAAAAAAATAATAAAAAAGGATAGCGGAAATAAAAAAAAAAAATAAAGAAACGTATTTTTAATGTAATATGATTTTGAAAAAAAAGTTTCGTTAAAATAAAATAGGGCTTTACAATGCTTGTTTATAATGTTTTGAATTTTTAAAGATTGTAATTCCTTTTCATTGATTTGTTATTAAAAATGAGACACTTCACAATAAACCTCCATTGGTTAACATAATAAAAAACAAGACAATTGAAAATTTAATAATTTTCGGTCTCATGCATTGTTGCTAGTTGGGTTACTTTTTTTCTTAATTCAGATTACTTGATTACTATCATTTTTTCTTTTTCTTTTTTCTCTTTTTCTTTTATTTTCCATAAAAATATTTGCTATATTTAATGGCAGTTTAAATAAGATGAATATTAGAATATCGAAAAATTAGAAGCAATCAAGCAATCTGAAGAATAAAAGGAGTCCAACTGGCAACACTGGACTCTGATTTGAAATATTTTATATTATTTCATTTTAATGGGGTAGAAAAAAAATCACTAATACCGTAAAAATTTACAAAGTATTACCAGCAATGGATTTTATCCATATAGTATTTGTAAATATATCAAGTATATGTATAATTTTCCAGTCAATAAAAAATGACATTTATTTGTTTTTTTAATACTTTGTGTAATGCATTGTAAATTTGAAACAATGGCATTTTATGTCATTATAATTGAAGACACGAGCAGAAGAAGATGTTATGTCATATTTATCTCTTTCTCTCTCTTTTTTTTCTATGCTTTAAAGTGTTATAAAGGTAATATGTCATAAGATAAATGTAAAATACTAATCTAATTTGAATATATAAAATATTACGTTTGAATATTTATTATTATTTTTTAAATTTAATAATTTAAATAATATAATTTTTTAATTTATGCATAACTAAATGTTAATACGTTTTTCTGAGAGACTACTATCCAGCTGCATAAACATTTTAAGCATGCTACCAAGAGGAAAATAAATAAATATAAATAAATTTTTGCAACAAAATAATTTCCTTTAATTTTCTCAAATTTAATTTTCATTTTTCCATAATACTTTCTTCTATTCATGTCTTCCATTATCATTTAGATTTTATTTATCAACAGACAGTCAGTATCAGTTGTTTTTATGCTTTTTTTATGTGATATTACTGATATTATGTATTGTATACTATGGACATATTTCTTATTAACCAACTAAATTTTCGGTGGAATATATTTTATACCACTTAATTTTAATCAAGATTTGTACCAAAATTTTATAATAAAATTATACTTTTATAACTTTTGAGGGAAAAAAACTGTAAAATTGAGTTTTTTTACCTTCAAATAAAGTTTTTTGAAATTTCTGACGTGAATTCCTCAAAAGGGTTAAAACACTAATAATTCTAACAAAAGCATCATTCATTTTCACTAATTACGTAAATGACTTTTTCCACACAGAATAATAGTTTGTATGGTCAATTACTAGTGTAATTCTAAGACTATTTAGGGTTAATTCAAAGAAAAAAATATTTGTTAAGATATTCCAAGTGAAAATTACGAATTGTTTGAACACAATATCTAAAAATTGCATTTATTTTTTCCAGCACAAGTTATTATTATTATTATTATTATTATTATTATTATTATTATTATTAAAACGCAATTGTTTTAATACTTTAATGATGTCGATTTGTGATGCATATGCATCACAAAGTTAATTAACACGATGGAAAAACTATAAATACAGTTTAATATAACATCTTTGCATCAAATGAATTTTGTGTATTGAATTTGGTACCATAACTTTTAGAAAAGAAATTTATTTAATTATTGTAGCAATTTAATTAAAAATGATAAAGATTTAATTTCTGAAATAATTCAGCTAATTAATAAAAATCAATTTATGAGTACACATAATTATGTAATTGAACATTATGTTTCTAAAAATATCATGCTTAATGATGTAATTCTTGCGATTAGTCCAAAACACCATTCATTTAACGTCCCTTACTTGATCAAATATTTTAATTCTGTGCCATATAATATTAATTAGCATTATAGCTAATTTATAATTTGGAGGTCCAGGAAAATAAGCTTAAGTATATACATTAAAAATTTCCATTCCTGGATCTTGAATCTTCTAATTATGTCGGCAAACTTATTTCCTCTAATTGGATTTGAAGTCGTTTTTACTCGTCAAAAAAAGGAGAATTCATTCGTTGAAAACCTACAGCAGTTAATGATGCAGGTTAATGACACAGATGCAAAGGTTTGCACCCGTGTTACCAATTTATTTGTACGTAGGGGGCACTGGATCTTAGGCAATAACAGCAGGCCACAGAATTTATAGGCTATAAGATTATAATTCAGTTGCACCTGCTTCAGTAGCAGAAAAAATAAATATTTTCCATCCTCTTTCTTTAGAGGAAAAAGAGAATAGAAAGAAGAATTAAGCTAATATCTAATACAAAACAACAATTATTCTTTTTTAAAAAAATTCTTGAAGCTTTTTCTAAAATAATATAAACAAAACTAATTTTTCTATTTATAGGAATTTATTAGGCTATAAGATTATAATTCAGTTGCACCTGCTTCAGTAGCAGAAAAAATAAATATTTTCCATCCTCTTTCTTTAGAGGAAAAAGAGAATAGAAAGAAGAATTAAGCTAATATCTAATACAAAACAACAATTATTCTTTTTAAAAAAAATTCTTGAAGCTTTTTCTAAAATAATATAAACAAAACTAATTTTTCTATTTATAGGAATTTATTAGGCTATAAGATTATAATTCAGTTGCACCTGCTTCAGTAGCAGAAAAAATAAATATTTTCCATCCTCTTTCTTTAGAGGAAAAAGAGAATAGAAAGAAGAATTAAGCTAATATCTAATACAAAACAACAATTATTCTTTAAAAAAAAATTCTTGAAGCTTTTTCTAAAATAATATAAACAAAACTAATTTTTCTATTTATAGGAATTTATTAGGCTATAAGATTATATAAAAATAGCAAATAAAGCCTTTGTGCAAGAATGTTAAAAGGCAGAAAACCAATGTTAAAAATACACAAATAATACCAAAAAAAAAAAAAAAAAAAAAAAAAAAGCAAACACCAGCCTTGCTTTTTCTAACACTGAAGAAGAATGTCGCTTGCGGATTCAAAACAGTTGTTTGCTGCTTTTTTGTGTATTATTTGTGCATTATTAACGTTGGTTTTCTGCCGTTTAATATAAGATTATAATTCAGTGTCACTTACTAGCACCCGATGTGAATATTCCACCCCATAAGGAACACAAAGGAAAAGTATGCTGATATATAAAATACAATAACAATTTCTTGTTTAACAATTTAAAAATTTTTATGCCAATCGTTTTTTTTTTTTTTGTTTTTGTTAAAGTGGAAGGAGCGAACTTATAATAATGAATTGTTAATGAAAAAACAAGAACAGGAAAATGCAAGTTTTTTTATTCAAATCTCAGAGGACAAATTAAAAAAAGTATTAAACTCATAAAAAAAACTGTTTGTTACTACAGTGGATATGCTAAGTTGGTTCAGCCCGCATGACTGTTAAACAGACCGGGACCTCCGTTTAAAATACAAAACAAATCACAACTAATTTCCAAGCCTGAACTGAAATTCAAATCAGTCGCTTCTTGACTATTGGATAGTGTCCTAACCACTAGACAAGCACGTGGAAGAATGGGTAGTCGGAACTGAAGCGTTGAGGCATTGAGGAGTGTCTTCGGGTTTTGAAGACAAACATGTTTATTTTACAAACTCATTCATTTTATTTAAAGTCATTTTTCTTCATCAAAAGGTTATTAAAAAAAAAAGGAAGAATGCATTTGTTGAAACATTCAGCTGTTAATGACACGGATACTAACGTTTGTACACGTGTTACCAATTTATTTGTACGTAAGGGGCAGTGAATCTCAAGAAATAACAGCAGATCGAAGAATTTATAGGCTATAAAATTATAATTCAATTCCACCTGCTTCAGTAGCAGATAAACTAATATTCCCTGCTCCACTTCTTAGGAGAAAAGAACGAATAGAAAGAAGAATTAAGCTAATACATAACACAATAACAATTATTATTATTATTATTATTATTATTATTTTGGTAAGTCATTTTTTTTTCTGAAATGAATAAATGAACTTGTTTTATCAATTAATTATTGTTAAGCAAAATGTCAAGAAAAAGGAATGAAGATTGTTTCAAACCTTATCAGACCTACAGACGTCGGCAAAACAAAATCCAAGGTTTGTCAAAAAAAAAAAAAAAAAAAAAAAAAAGAGGGGGGGGGGGCAGAAATCGGGACAATTTTCCTTTCGAAAGTCTTTAATGAGAGCAGCCCGTATACCGCAAAAACACCAAAGCTGTCTGCTGCAGAATATTATACCTTTTTGTTTGACGAAGTAAGAGTTGAACAGTTTAGGCATTTCATGGGCTTCCTAGTTGACGGCAACTTACGCCCCTTTTTGGGAGTAGCTGTATTTTTAAAACTTAAGAGGGCCATAAAAGAGGAGAAGTCTAAACTGTAGTCTAAACTACTTAAGAGTGAATATAATTATAAATAAAGATAGAATAGTTTTAGAATTAAAAATAGATAGAGTTAAAATTGAGAAATATAGTTAAATTGAAATAACAAATATAGTTTACATTTTAAGAAAAGTAAATAAAGTAAAATGTTCAAATGTTCACTTATTCAAAACAATCAAGATGAGGGAGGAAAAATCTCAAGAATACAAGGAACTTTTCAGTGTTAGCCATACATTTTATTTTTTTCTTGGACGGAACTTTATATTCTAAATGGATGATTAATTGGTGTTACCTTATATTCTTTTCTTAATATTTCTGGTATTTATGATAGTAGCAATTTTACTGGGGACAAAATAACAATCACGATACTGAATATTAAGAGCCTACATCAGTCATGCGAAAAAACGCGCAAGCTAATCTGAAGTCTATGGGAAGATTCTTGGCATATTTCTCGCTCGCATTTTAAAATCTAAAATGATTTTTTTGGCGTAGGATAGCTGAGGTCGATCTCTAACGTTGTTAGTTTTTACTTTTTTGATTTTGGGTCCAGTTTTTTTATAAACGGACATTTCTAATTTTGGAACCGGTTGGAACCGGTTCTGAAAGTAAAAGTACCCTTATGTAAAAAAAGAAAAGAAAAAATGGAACCAAAATTGGAAAAGTAAAAACTAACAACGTTAGAGATCGACCTCAGCTATCCTATGCAAAAAACATCATTTAAAAATATTAAAATGCGAGCGAGAAATCTGCCAAGAACCTTCCCATAGACTTACCATTAGCTTGGGCGTTTTTTTCCCAAGACTGATGTAGGCTCTTAAACACGCTTTTCGCTCCTCCCAGCGTCTTAATGCGTGAATTTCAACTACACATTGTTTGGTATTGTTAATGTAAATTTCCTTCGTTTAGTTCCACGCCTCCAAAATATTTCTTCCACTGTTATAGATTTTTTGTTGTGAAAAACTCTATACAATGAAACAATGGTGTAAAAGCATTTAACTTGTTTTATTGAAAAAAATGCTAAGGAAAATTATAAAAATCAAAATAAAATAGATTGCTACCACTATAATTTAATATATATTTCGTTAAAAAAAGACCGATTAAATTTTCTAATGAAAGCAATTTGAAATAAAATTAATCAACTAAGCAAGAATTATTTTCTATTGAAATGACTTTATTATTAATGAAAGTCTTGCTATTTTGTGTAAAGAGATTGTATAATAACATATTACATATAGTTTACAGAGAGTATTGATAAATAACAATGTGAACCTAATTAGAGTGACACAATAAAAAGAGTATTTGTTGGTAACAAAAATAAATAAATAAAATTTCGGATGAAAAACAGTAAAAAACGTAAAACGCAGTGACTAAAATCAGTTAATGAAAATTCTAATCAGTAATTCTACTTTCTAAAAGTCCCTTTTAAATCTGTAAAATATTTTTTTTTAAATTGATTTCCATCTTTTAAAAAATACAAATTTTTAAATTCTATGAATCTCATTGAATAAATTTTAGAAACTTCCCATTGAATTATTTTGGAAAATCACCATATCATACATCAAATACATTATCACTATTTATACTTTTACTCTGATTTATAAATGTCGTTTAATTTCACTATATAATCATAATAAAACCCACACATAAGTGAATGGATACAGACATATAAATATATACGCATACACACAATAAAAATGAAGACAAAAGGGAAAGAAATAAAAAGAAAACATATACATCATCCATAAAATATATTATCACTATTTAAATCTTTAATCTAATTTATAAATTAATGCAATTTTAATTTTACTATACTTTATAGTGTATCTACAGCACACAAAAACATACACACACACGCAAAATAAATAAATAAATAAACAAATAAAAATGAAAGGAAAGGAAGGTGAAAGAGTGAGAAAGAACAAAGGAAAAAAAAATACATAGCTAAATTTCAAAATCACTGCTACATTTGAATGACGTATTCTTACGTAGTTAATATGCGAGAAACACTAACCAATGCATAAGTATAGTTTCTTTGTACTGCACTGCAATTTTCACTTTTTTTTTCCCCCAATATGCACGAGTTTAAAATTTTAACTTTGCTCGGAAATAAACAGATGGATCGATCGATATGGAAAAGTGTTTTCTAATGCATGCATGCATGCACCCCACCATGTATGTATTTTCCCTTTCCTGAAACCCAAGTGGGGCCCCTTAGACGGGTAAGCTTCTGAACCGTGAGTCTGACTAATCCCTGTTGCAGGGGGCTGTTGCGTCTTCATTCTACCTTCAACGTAAGTATTTTACGTACCTTGATAGAAAAAAAAAATAGTACACTTTTGTTTTTTCTCTGAAAGTTTTTTTTTTTTTTTTTTTTTTTTTTTTTTTTAATGTATCGTAAAATATTTTATTCTTAAACAATTTTACTCTTTAAAAAAAAAAAAAAAAAAAAAAAAAAAGAAAAAAAAAAACTGATTCTTTAGCTATTTTTTCAAAATGGAATAAAAACATTTTATCAATTAATTATAAATGAAAAAAAAATGCAGTTTATCCCAAAACTTATAGCACTCATGGGCATCAGCAGAATGAAATCAAGTGAGAGGTAAGATTTATTTTGGGGCAGTTAAGCGGTTGGATTGTACCTCTGTATATTTTTTTTATAATAAATAGTTTCTTGGGTACTTATATGTTAGCCAGGTGCTGGCGATAAATCGCGAAATCTTTTTACCATCATGATTATTATTACACTAAATTTTATAAAGGTTTTTAAATGTAAACCTTTCACTCACTTCATTTAAAATACAAACCTTTCACTCATTTCATAAAGGCTTTTAAATATAAACCTTTCACTCACTTCATTTAAAATACAACCCTTTCACTCATTTCATTTAAAAAACATAACTTTCATTTAAAATGCATACAATTTAAATACATATATTTAAAGTAGTACATTTAAAAAAAAAATACATACACTTAAAATACATATATTACATATTTAAAATGTATACATTACATACATTTAAAATACATGCCTTTAACTCATTTCATTTAAAAGAAAAGCGGATTAGTAATAAATGATACCTTAAACCAAAACGTTTTACTTCAACATCAAAGGATTGTTTCTAATTTACACACGCGAAAAATAAAAGCTGCTACTGGCGAGGGGGAAAAAATGCTATTGGCGAGATTTGCGCTCGGCTTACATGCAAATACCGATTTTTGTAATAAATAGAACAAATTTGCTGTCAATCATTGTTTTCTTTTAGTTTTAAATTATTTTAAATCACCTGGGAAAAAATATGTTTTGCAATTATTATTTTTTTAATTATTAAAAGATACAGAAAATGTAGTAAAAATTTCTAGTAGGGCACCAAGATTTCCCTTTCGTGTATATGTTTAAAAATAGAACGCTCACAAATTCTAATGATCACTCTAAAAGAAAACTTGGAAGTAAAATAATATTTGATATTAGTTTAGATCAAGTAAAATTACAGCAATTTTAAAATTAAAAAGTTGTACATATATTCTTTTCCAATTCTTTTAAATTTGAAACTGTTGCAATTTTACAAACGTGAACTATTGCGCTTTTAAAACTGCTGTTTCAAATTTCTCTTTTAAATTTAAACAGGAATTTAAATATATATATATATATGTTTCATTAAAATTTGGTAAAATTTACATAATAAAATCTGGAATGTGCTCATAAGAAATATAGATAGAAAGGAAGAACATGAAAATCGTTCATTTACAAAATAATTACTAGTAAGTAGCAACAAATTTGCCCACACACTAAAATTGTTAAATGGATGAATTTATATTCTTTAATGCAATTAAAAGAAAAGAAATTCGTTAAATAACGGGTACGAAAAATCATGCATCAGGTATGTATTTTGAAACACTTTCTAACACTAACAGAATATTACTAAGAAATTTAATTTTTTCAGACAATGATATGGGATATGTAAATAAGCAATTTAAATAAAATGCACCGCAAGCGATTTTTCTCCATAAGTAACAGAATTCTTTTGCGTACCCCTGTATAAGCGAAGTATAAGTGCTACACACTTCATTTTCAATAACAAACATTCTGTAGTGAACCTCTTTAAAATGTAAAAATTCCATATCAATCCGAGTAGGGGAAGGTGGCCTTAAATGATTGTGTAAAATACCATAACTGTTTAAATAAAACTTTGGCCCTTTGCTGGTATGTTATAAACTATATTTTGCATTATAAACTTATTTTAATAATATCTGAAACCCAAATTGGGTAATGAAAAAAAAAAATAGATTTTTTAAAAAGTGTCTAAAGGATTATTTTATCCTCACCAAAGAGCAAAATGATCCTTCATTTAAAAATAATTGTAAATTGTTTTTTTATCGGCAGAATAAAAGATATAAAAGTAATTATGACAATGCATAATTGTAATTCGCATCTAAAAACATACTCCATTAAGTGTACATGAAAGACTGTAATCTAAATAAATATGAAAGTTAGTGCCTACCTTATGAAAGATGTTGTAAAAAAGATTTTTTTTCTAAGAATTCTAATACAGACGCCTAATACTGCGATCGCTTGAATACCGCCATGGCTTCTCCTTTACTTATCACAACTAGTTTATGTGTTACCCTGTAGATAATGCGACCTGTCTGGAAGAAAACATATGTGGATCGTTTTGCTCGTAGGATCATTTTAGGCCACCTTCCCCTATATTTGCGCATGTTAGATCACTGCCAGACGGCCAGACATACAGATAAACCGAATTAATAAGCACTTTTCAACTACGTCGGAAAGTTTTACAATTGTTGTATGTAAAAAAAAAACTCGCTGAATTATGAACAGTTAGAGTAATTCATTTTCTTTTATTAGAAAAAACTTCCATTTGAGTATCCATGGCAATATTGGACTAGGAAAATGATTTGAAGACATAGGTTTAAAGATGTCAGCATCTATATATAACTGCGTAAGTGTTCAGCCGTAACTGCTGTCCCGCGACTGAGTTACTACACTCATTAAGTGCACAGTGACATGAAAGATGTAATAATGGCTATCGATTGACGATGATTCAGCATGCCAAGTACGAAAGGGATATTTCACGATATCTCTCCGTAGAACAAAAGAACTAAAAGGATTGTGTAATATACCATTTGTATTTCTTGATCACAGCTAATTTCTCAGAAATAGTAATACAAACGCATTAATAAACTATTAAAACCAATTGGAGTGGTAAATAAATAAATAAATAAAAATTAAACGTGCTGTTTATTATTATGAGATAGACAAGCACGTAGGAGAAGATGAATTGTCTTTAGTTAAGTAATTGATGCTTATTTTTCGTACAAATGATTCTTAACTTTCTGTTTTGCACGAGTACGCCAAGGGCTAAGGATATGTATTTAAAAGAGAAAAAGAAAAAAAGAAAATCTATCTCAGAAAATGTATTGTTAGTAACGAATAAAATATAAACTCGTTATATATTTTATATATATACTCGTTGTATATCCGTAAGTACAATTTCCGAATTTTTATTGTAATTATTAAATAAATTAAATATTTATATAATATTAATTTTTACAGGATTATTATTTTTTATTTATTTATTTATTTTTTTTTTTTTGATAAAGCGATTTTGTGAATATAATATCGAAAAATACTGAATATGGATTTGACATATCCTTGACAGATAACAGTAGTACTAAAACTCTAGTTAAATTCCTAATTTCCCTAAATCTGTAAGATTTGCTTTTATTAAAAAAAATCCTCAACATATGGAAAGTAAACGGACATAATACGTTTTTTCTTTTTTTTTTTTTTCTTTTCTTTTTTTTTTTTTTTTTTTTGTACAGTGTAAAAATAAAAACAAATCTTACAGTCTTAGTGAAAACGACTAGACACCTTAGCACTGTTATCGGTCAAAGATATTCTCAAATCCGTATTCAGTATTTTCTGACACATTCACGAAATCACAATCGGAAAAATTATCACCGGAAAAATAATTTCTGTACAAATGCTGAAATTGAACTGGTTAACAACTAAATCTGTAAACTTCGAAAATATTTAATTATATTTTATATTTGTAATAATTAATAAACAAATACATACATGTAGAAATTTCAAGTCACGTTGACAGGAGTAGGAATCAAAAATAACGTTTTACTTTTTCTTCGCGCAATCGTATGTGCATACGAATAATTGAAATTCAAACCTTGAATGAAAAGTTTTGAATAAAAATCTTTATGAGTTGGCAATCTATACTCCAGATGAAAATAGCTTTATTTTTAACAAAATATAACAATTGTGAAGCACATTTTAAATAACTGATTGGATTTTGTGAATAAAATAAGCTTTCTCAATGAAAATATCCATGAACACATTTACCGGAGAATTCTGCATAAAAAAATTAAATTTGATGGAATTTTTTGGTGTTTTTCTGGTGCATTTATGTTATTCCTAAAGACCCCCTTGATATCCTCCACAAACAAAGAAAAAATAAAACTCTGGAAAGATATTCAAGTCTGCGTATTATCATTTATGCACACATAATATTCATGCTTTTAGTACTCTCCTAAATTTCCATTGGAAGAAATATTACAGATAAAATTTTCAAACTAAGCAAACATACTTTGTGATTAAATTAAATTCTTCAAATGCTGAATATTCTATGTAACTAAAACCAAAAACTAATAGCTTTTAATTTTATTAGTGTTGCATAATACTACTATTACTTCGGCAGCTATGGTTACGGAAATAAAAGAAAAATAAATATTATGCTCCAAAAATATCACACAATACAATTGCCTCACATATAAAAAAAAGCCCTGGGGGTTTGCTTATAAAAATCCAAAAATGTGAAAAGTAAATATTTTGACAAATAATCAATCTTCTAAAGCTATCGCCTCATCTTCTTCTTGCGTGTGGTTTTGGAAGAAAAAAGTAAAAAAAGCAAAAAAAATAAAAACGCACCCTCGAGCAAGAACACGTGACTTAGAGCTTTTTGAAAAGGAAGAGAAAGAACCACAAAACCGTATTCGAAACACTGCTCTTGTAGGGCGCATTTCAATTCAACTCCCAAGCTTTATACGATTTGAGCAAAAGAGGGTACCCTCAGTTTCCGCCTGTTTAAATTTAAATCTCTTCTTTCAGCACAAGGCCGACATACGAGCACAAATGTCTGCAAAAAAACTACATATCACATTCCGTAAAATCTAAAACCACATTAGTAAAAAAAAATCCTTCACCCGCAATTACTGAGCAATTCTAAAAACCATACTTCCAGAACCTTTAGGAGCATTGAAAAAAAAGCCTAGAAAACTGTTAGCATCGGAGAGTATCACCTTACCAAGTCATGGACTTATCTCAGAAGACAATTAGCGGGGCCCCTAGCAGAAACTCGTGCGCTGTAATAGGCCTTGATTGCCGCTCGTAACTCGAATCCTTTTTATCAGTCTGAGATTTTCCTATTTCGGAGACACTCTTGAACATGTGCGCATTTAATGTGATAAACTAACGCTAACTGAATTTCATTCTCAAAAGATGATGAGAGTGTATGTTTACGTTTCGTGCATGTTATCATAATATTCGTGCACGTTATTTCTTTTTTACTATCTCCCGGTGCATGTTGTAAAGTTAAAAATAGCTATCTGGGTGGCCCACATAAAACTCAAGTATTTTGTTATGAAACTTTAAGTAGAATCCAGCTGTAAACGAGTATTGTTAAAAATTATGACGGAATAACAAAAGATGAGTATTTATATTGGGCATTTACTGCAGAAAAATTTGTCATTGAAAGTGGTGTTGTTATGTTAATTGCGGCTTTAAAATTACATTCTTGATGAATATCGCATTAAAAGTATTTTATTAACAGATAGCTTATACAGTATTACAAATTAGATAGCATACATTATTACTTAACTGACATTAAAAGTACGTAACATAACAAGATTCATAGATCAGATAGTGTTTAGTCAGCATTTTCCGAAATACTGTTAAATCAATGTGCTGGATAACGAGCAATGAACAACAATAATAAAAAAATGTAATGACATTAATATTATTTAACACTTAATTTATGTAATTTTTAAGTTACACTATTGCTTAACGTAACTGCACCTTTTTAATAAGCCCGAGATTTTTTCAATTGCGGAGACGCTCTTGAATATGTGTGCATTTTGATGTGATAAACTAACATTACCGAAGTTATATGGTGAGAGTATGTTTGCGCTTCGTGGTGCCGTGCACATTATTTCTTTTTTACTATATCTTAGTGCATATTGTAACGTTAAGAATAACCATGTAGGTGGCCCACATAAAACTCAAGTATTTTATTATGAAACTAGACGTAGAAACTGGCTGTGAACGAATATTGTTAAAAGTTATGATAGAATAACAAACCATAAAGGTTTATGACAGACATTCACTGAGGAGAATTCGTTTTCGAATGTGATATAGTTAAGTTAATCATTATTGTTAAATTACATTACCATTACAAAATACCTCTAGGGAATTTTACGACCATTCATTATGTATATTATAGTATTCATTTCAACCAAATTACACCAAGCTAGTTTAGATAAAATCTCCTCAAAATTATTATGCTTTAACAAGCAACATAAACAGTAAAGGAAATTTGCTTGTCAATGTAACTTATTGATTATCACAAATTAACTGTACGAATATCAACATGGAAACAATCGTAATAATTAATTCTTTCAGAGTAAAAATTAAACGGAATTAAAAGTTTTACAAACAGTTTGCTGAGTACTTTGAAATGTGTATAAATATGCTAAATTTTGACGCTACACAAAAACTATTTCAGATTTTCCTGAAAAATTGTATAGCTATTTTCCTTGGTGTGAAATTAATGAAATAATATTTTATTTGCCATAGATATCGATCATTTTGGGATAACATACCAAATTCAAAAGGCCTATCTCAAAGTGTCTCACAGATCGTGTTTCAAAGTGTTAGTTTATGCGTTTAGGAATGGTAATATAATACCAACGCAAACAAATTTTGTGCAGGTAACCACAGTCATAATCTGCTTATTCAGATAAAACTATACACGGTATTTTACGGCAAGTTGAATCAGGATTTTTGTACATAATAGTAATGAAGATATTTTAATGAAATTTTTTTATAACTAACTTTTTCTTGTGTAAAATGGGATGATTTCACGGAGAGTACTTGAATTGTATTGAAATTCAGTTACTGTCACCATATGAACCCTCAGCTACATTCTCAGTTATGGAATGTCTACCTCAGTAATGTTTGGACGCGAATGCGGACAATTTCTAACACTTATCGTAATGCCATAGTGTTTCAATGAAAGCAAAGTGTGTCTTGAAAATATTGTGACAATATATTCAGTAATGGTAAAATTATGATTGAAAATATAGCTCTGGCTTGGACAGAAACACCCTGTATTTTTGAATGAATAAGTGGATTGTGACCCTATGTTTAAAAAAACAGGGGTTTTTGTATCGGTTTTCTATATGGCTTTGACTTTGAAGAAACACCCTGTATGTTTCCGTGAATAAGCGGATTGTGACACAGTTTTTCTATATGTTTGTAAATATGGTTTTGGATTAGAAAGAAACATCCTGTATTTTTCAGTGAGTAAGTGGAGTGCGAGCCTGGTTTTCTATATTTGGATTTGTTTTTGTCTTTACGTGTATTATCCGCTCTAAATATTTGTATTAATACTTTTGTATAATAATTGTTATACAGGGTGGTCATAATTAAGGTGCATGTGAATGACTCTACAATTTAAACTATTTCGGTTGGTTGTTTGGTTAATTTTTTCACGGTCGATTATCTACACGGAGGATATAGGCTCTAGGGGGGAGTGCCCTCCATGGGGGTCTTTCTAAGGGTCCCTAACCCGTATTTACGGCAAGGTCTGAAGAAAACCACTAAACTGTTTTGGAATATTTTAGTTTGAAATTATTAGTTTGAAATTTTGCCAATAGATGGCGTTTAAATGTTACTGATGTTTTATTATCAAATATTAAAAAAAATAACTCATTTTAAATCAATATCTTTTGAGACGACGATATTCTCTCATCGCAGCGCTATAATTACTACAATTTTGACAAAAAAAAAAAAAAAAAAACACTTGATTGATGAAACGTTTTTTTTTTTTTTTTTTTTTTCTTTAGGTTTATAAAGGTTCTTTATAGCTAAAACTTTAAGCTAGAATCATGTGAAATTTAGGATAAAAAAGTTTTAAAATTTAGCTGGTAGGAAATTCTCAATTTTTCTTTTTTGTCTATTTTCTGTTTTTCTTTCTTTTTTTTTTTTTTTTTTTTTTTTTTTTTTTTTTTTTTTTAATGATATACGGCGCTACCTGTCGGAAAAAAATTATTATTTTTTTTTTATTTGCATAACTCGTTTCCGCATACTCTAAACAGTATAAATACGAAATCTTTTAAAAACGTTCCAAATAGTTCAGTTTGCAGAGCCCGTAACAGGTGTACTTTAATTATGGTGACTCGGTAGTAACTTTCCAAATTAAAAAAAACTATTATATTATATATTTTCATAAATAATTTATTTACAAACATACATTAACATATTCTTATTTCCTTTATATGTAATATATTAAACTATATTCAATGGTATCATGGTCGAGATTTATTCCAACAGAGCGAAAAATGCCGGGGTCAGGACTCGAACCTGGGTACCTTGTCTTGCCATGCCAATGTTCTTCCTTGGCATTGGCATTGGCATCTCCCTTGGAAGAGCATTGGCACGGCAAGGCAAGGAACCCAGGTTCGAGTCCTGGCCCCGGCATTTTTCGCTCTGTTGGAATAAATCTCAACCATGATACTCCAACCATTGAAAATGATTTACCTAATTGAAAAAAACTTTCCTCTCTTTACTATGACCTATATCAAGGTTTTGAGCTATTTGAATTATTTATGAAACTTTACAGATATTCAGTGCAATATCGTATCGACACACTAGCTTAATATTCAAGTGCCGGATACAGGTGCATTGAAATAAGGGGTTCATTGTATCATTACAATATATGTATACACTGAGATACCTTACAAGCGAGTTTATATAGATTTTAATCAAAGAATACAATTACTGGTTTATTTTTTTTATCTATCCTTTAGGCTTTAATTATGAGGTTTCTCAAACATGACATTATATGCCTCTGTGGAACATGACATTGTATTTTTCGAAATTCACGTTAATTAAAGTATTCATCGCATTTTCGTTAAAAACAGATGTAGATCACATCTAGCCTTATGTTACAATCAAACAAAAGTATTTATTATTACGACCTGCTATAAATATTCATTGAGTAATGAAAAGAGATCAGATAATGCTTAGTCAGCATTTTCTGAAATAATGAAAATTACGATATGATGTAACTAAGCCTTGCATCTGGAAAATTAAATCATATCGATGAAAGTAAATCGGGAATTGCTTCCATTAATTGAGAAATGATTATCCGAGGTACAATATAATAAAAATATAAAATAACAAGAGCATTAATTAGTGTGCGTGGCAGAAAATATAGAATGCATGTTAAATAATTAAAGATAAAAAACTTGCAAAATAGCCTTTTAATTAATTATTTCATGCTTATGTACTATGCAATATTATTTACTGTTCAAAATAATCGTTAAGTGGCATCATAGAGTGAATATGAAGGAAATATGGAATATTTTCATTCTATATAATTTTGCATTTCAGGTATTCACAGGTGTATTATTACAGTAAAACAAAACAACGCTGTAATTTTGTAATTAAGGTTTTGTATGTACTGTTTTTAATAATTAGCAGTATTTTTGCAATGCATTACTTACTATATTTACTGATTATATTCACTAGATGTATACTCATTTATTTTTTAAATATGAAATATTATATTGCACCTCTATTATTTGCAGAAAGTGGGTAAAGTGCTAGTATGCTAATAAACTCAAGTCATTAAAATGTAATAAATGATGCTAAAAGAAAAAATATCGAAGTACAACATCTTATTTATATTTTTTACTATTATTTAATTATTTTTACCATGTTTTAATTTAATGTTGAATTGTTAAATGAACTCAATGCCACTAACATTTCGATATTTGGAAAGATAATTATTCGAGATTTTTATACTAAAACAATCCATATACCTTACAGTATATCATATGTACAGATCTTTAGACAGTACATCAGAAGGTACCTTACAGTATATCACAACTAAATTTCAGTCTATCAATGATTGCCAGTCGAAGACGTTTTTATAAAGGCCTGTCAATATTTTATGAAAACGAATGAATATTTAAACTGTTTTACACGAGTTTGCATGTTTTTCCTTTCTTATTTCGTTACTCACAAAATTCTCAGTCTTTTTTCAATATATATATATATATATATATATATATATATAATAGGTCAAAAGATTGGATTTGCTAGATACAGAAATCTCTATTAAATGTTGGAGTACTCCTGATTTTTTCTACTTTTCACATGTGGTTGTAGTGCAACAAAACTTATGATCTTAAACAAACTTCGCTTCTCAAACTTGTAAACAAATTTATGTATGACAATAAAGGAAAGAAAAGTCTGTTGATTGACAATATTAAAATGTAGGTATATTAACAAAATTATTAAAACATAACAAAAAATAGTGTAACATTTTAAATGTGTAGCAAAAGTTTGACTTTTTTCTTCTTTCTTTGAAAATTAATTATTTGTTGCATTATTTAATGTGAAAAACTAAACTAATGTTTTTTCAACATTCACTTAATAAATCCAAAACATTTTTTTTAAATTCATAATAATAATCATAATCAGGGCTTGGCATATCCAGGTCGCCTCTGGCGACCAAGTTCTTTAATCTAGAGGTTTGTTTTTCTTTTTTCTTTTTGTACAAAATTGACTTAAGAAATGCGCACAAATAGGATTTATAATAGTTACCCGGAGAGTTCTCACTGTTTCAGAAATAAATTGTCCAAAAAAGCGTCGCAAAACGCGAAAAAAACGCTAAAAATCCCACAAAAAAAATCTGTAAAAATTTTTAATTTGTAGAGAACAAAATTTACTTTATTGGGCTAAAAGATTAAAAACTTGATTACTTTTACAAATGTTAAAAATTCAAAAAATCGTAGAGGACAAAATTTACTATACATTTTTATGTATACATATATATATATATATATATATTTTCCCCTGGAGACTAGAATTTTTTGCTGGTTACCAGATTTTATCAAATATGTAATGCCCTGATCATACTAATATTTACTTTGAGGTATTGGGTCCCGTTAAAATAGTTTAAAAAAATCGTTTATCTTATTATGAACGAATAAAATGAAATGGGTGGTCCCATGTCCTAAAGTCTCTGCTAGTAAGTGATATTGGATATCCACTGTGAGAAAGTGTAGGACAAGTACTAAGCGGCATGTCAGAGGAAGATAGGGACCTTTTAAAAAGGCGGCAGATGGTATACATTTAGATAGGGTATCAGACGGGACCTATTTTTAACACAATCATTCATATAGTACTTAGAATGGGATACTTATGTGTTTTGGATATACATTTCTCGAGTAACCTTATATTTATCATCAGTTTGATTTTCTTAGAACATTTTATGTTATCCGTACGCAGATGATAAATAGCCAAATATTGTTCTCATCGCCATCATTCATATGCATTTCACTCGTTTAATTTTAAATAGATAAATTTCGTTTAAAATATATTTATTACATACATTTAAAATACATGACTCTCACTCATTTAACTTAAAATATAAAAAGAAGAAAAAAATCTAAAGATGTTATTTCAACAACAAAACATTTGTTTTTAATTTACACACGCGAAAAATAAAAGTTAGTATTGGCGAGAGATAGAGAAAAAAGTTTTTGGTGAGATTTTCGCCCGACTAACATAAAAGTACCGAAAATTCTGTAATTCAGGAAAAAGTAAACGAAATTATATATCTTAACATAAAAAAAAAAATGTTAAATACTGCATTTAATGTTTATTAATGTCCAAGGAAATCTACAACTGCCCCTAAAAGTAATCATAATAGATTAGATTAATAAATAGAATAAATTTAGAATAAAATTCTTCTTAAATATATGAAAAACATATAATATTTTTGCTTTAAATATACGCATGCACATATATATGCACATATATAAATACACACGCATATACATGTAGCCGTGTGTGTGTAGTGTTTACTGAAAATATTAAGTTTGATTTTTAAATATTAGTTAATTAAAAATGTAGGTAACTATACTTTCGTGGAGCTTTTTCTACTTATGCCGTTTGTTTAATTTTCATAAAGAATATAATTGGAATCGCGTGAATGGTGGTTCAGGTTCCAATAAAATAAAGTGAAATTATGTAGCTATGCATACATGCATACACATACATATATTTATATGTTAGAAATACTGGATCGACCAGTTCTTACAGAACAGATATTATTTTGAAAAACTTTGTATAACAGTGAGAATTTTAAGCAGATTTTATCAGCAGTATAAACTTATTTTTTAGCGAGTTTTATTAAGTGAAATTCAAAAAAATAAAAAAATATATATACCGTATATTCCTGCTTACAACGCGCACTTTTGATACAAGAAAATTTATCAAAAATTACAGGTGGTGTATTATACACTGGTTATAAAAATTAAATATTAAAAAGATGATCATAAGAAATAAGATTTAGAATTTAATAAACAAGCTATTTACTTACAAAATATAATTTTCGAAATCAGATTACCTTTTTATTTTTTGCAATGTATCAGATGAAGATTTCTTTGCAAAGCTAAAGAGGTGCGAGTTATTTATCAAATATACCTAAAAATAGGAAAATAAAGTCTAAAAGTTTGGGCGTCGTTATACGCCGCAATATAGGGTAATAGTAATAAATATTTTCTTGGCATAATATTTCCCGTATATCTACTCCCGGGAAATTTTTTCCATTTAATTAATTAATTAATTTTTTCCATTTAATGATATTCACATTTCAGAAATTCACCTACGACTAAGTATATTTTTACAATTAAAAATGTGTTATTTTGTAAAAGAATTAAAAATGTTTTTTTTTTTTTTTTTTTTTTTTTTAATATACATATTGTTAATAATGAATATGATATGATAACATCTTTAAAAACTTACTGAATATACATATTTTTAATGCTACTAAATGTAATTCTTATGGCCAAAAACATAAATACTTTTTCATTTTTATACTACTTACACATATACTAATTATTTTGTCAACAAACCTATCGACATAAACATTTGTTTATTTTCACAAAAAAATTATTCTACTCACGCACACTTGTGTAATATATAGATAAGTATGTAATGTAATTGTATACATATAGATCTATATCACGCATCATGCATTTAAATAAAAGAAATTTACTTTTATGTTCATTATTTATACAATATTTTCTATTCAATACATAGTTTATATTTTCTCAAAAGAAAACACAGTTTGGTATTCCATATATGTTCCAAACTTTCAGCAAAGTCGTCAAATTTTTCCCCTCATATTTCGTTTTTAAAATCAAAAGAAAAATAACTTCATAGAATAAATATAAATGAAATAAATAAGAAAAAGAAAGGCTAAAACGTTAAAGAAAAAAACAAGCAATAATCGTCTCACGTCTGAGCAAAATAAAAATCCGAACAAAACCTGCAAGTAAATAGTTTTCAACGAAGTTTAGTTGAAATAAAACTCGATAGATGTCGCCCTCTTTCCAAACATGCTCACCTCCAATCACTTAAACAGGTTCTATTAAGTAAACTAGTGAAGCAAAATAGAATGAAGCTGCAAGTGAAAAAGTTCCTGATGGCTATGTTACACGTCGATTTCTCAAATATCAGAAGAGTTAGATTCTTTTTTTTTTTTTTCTATTATAAAAGGAAGAAGCTCTTCAAAAAAGGCAGAAAAAAAAAAATAAACGAAGAAATGGTGGTGACGATTAACTGTTTGAACTTGCCTCGACCTTTCTCTCATTTTCATCTTTTCTTCACCTGATGCGTCTTCGTATTTCTTTTCGTTTTTCCGACTTTTTCTTTCGGGTGTCATTTTCTTTTTGAGGAATCTTTCAGAGTTCATCAAAATGTCGATTCGGGATTTTTCTCTCCTCTGAATGAGACGTATCCGTTAAAGAGAATGTCTAGATTTTGATTTTTTTTTCTTTTTTTTTCCAATTATGATGGACGATATATAATATAGATAGAAATTTTTTGAGGAATTGAATTGCTGTAGATAATTTTGTAAAACTAATTAATTTTAAGCTGGTTTTCATTATTAATTTAAGGGTTTAAATGTAAAGTAGAAATGTGGTGTTACGTAGGTATATGATTCCCTTGAAATTTGTTATTATAAAGGGTTAACAACAAAAAAAAAATCAAATGAAGTGATGATGATGATAATCATAATGGAACGGATAATAGTGGTGATGAATAACTGCTTGAATTTGTTTCGACTTTTTCCTCATTTTCATCTTTTCTTCACCTGATGCGTCGTCGTATTTTTTTTTTCGTTTTCCGACTTGTTCTTTTGGGTGTCATTTTCTTTTTTCTTTTCCATGGAATCTTTCAGACTTCATCCAAATGCCGATTTTGTATTTTTCTGTTCTCTGAATAAGACGTATCCATTAAAGAGAATGCCTATATTTTGAAAAATTTTTTTTTTACTTCTTCCCCAATTATTGACGTACAGTAGAAATTATGACACAGATAAAAACATTTTTTGGAAATTATATTTGCTGTAGACATGTATATTTTTAATCAATAGCTAATTTTACAGTTGTTTTCATTTTAGATTTAGAAGTTAAGTATAAATTAAAATTTTTACGACTTTTTCATTTGGGTGTCACTTTTTTTTTTGAAGAATCTTTCAGAGTTCATCGATTTAGGATTGGGACCGATTTGGGATTTTCCCCTCCTCTGTATCCGTTAAAAAAATGTCTAGATGATGTTGATTTTTTTTCGCCTTTTTACCTAATTGTTGAAGAACAGTAGAAAACTTTTGAGAAATTCAACTTGCGGTAAATAATTTTCTAAAAACTAACAGTTAATTTTGAAGCTGCTTTTCATTATTGATTTTGAGGTTTAAGTATAAAGAGGAAGTATCAGGAGGTGTTACAATAAACGTATGACCCAGGAAAGGTTGTTATTCTGATATATATATATATATATATATATATTTTTTTTTTTTTTTAAGAAGTAAGGTGGATAACCGTAATACAACGGAAAGCAATTTATACGTTTCTTACTAAGGCCATTTTTCAGTTACATATATCACCTGATGCGTCTTCGTATTTCTTTTTGTCTTTCCGACTTTTTCTTTCGGGTGTCATTTTCTTTTGAGGAATCTTTCAGACTTCATCAAAATGTCGATTTGTAACATTTCTCTCCTCTAAATGAGACGTATCCGTTAAAGAAAATGTCTGGATTTTGATTTTTAAAAATCCTCTTACCCCAATTATTGATGGACAGTAGAAAATCTAAAACTGTAAACACTTTTTCGGAAATGGAATTTGCTGTAGATATATATTTTTAATTAATAGCTAATTTCAAAGTCGGTCTTCATTTTGATTTAGACGCTTATGTACAAATTAAAACAATTTTGAGTTGTTTTTCGATTGTACTTTTTATTTATATATTTTTTTAGGAATGTTTCAGAGTTTATCAAAATCTCGACTTGAGATTTTTCTCTCCTCTGAATGACATATATCCGTTAAAGAGAATGTGCATAACTTTTTTTATAATTATTGACGGAAAGTAGAAAATCTGGTACAGATAAACGGGTTTCGAGAATTGAAGTAGCTGTAGGTATATATATAAACGCATATATTTAATTAAGAGCTAATTTTTCAGTTGGTTTTCATTTTTGATTTAGAGTTTTAAATATAAATTAAAAATATTATACTTTTTCAGGTGTCAGTTTATTTTTGAAGAATTTTTCAGAGTTTATCAAAATGTTCATTTGAGATTTCCTCTCTTCTGAATGAGACGCATTCGTTAAAGAAAATGTCCAGATTTTGACTAGTTTTACGCTTTCTTCCCAATTAATGACGGAAAATCTGATGCGGACTTTTAAAGAAAATAAATTTCAGACACAGTCGGCGACAGTTTTTATTTATTTATTTATTTATTTTTAAAATGAATCACGGATGAGCGTGAGGGATCATATAATACTGAAGCACTCCCCATTCAAAAAACTATTTTTCCCCCTTTTATACATTAGTGTATAGAAATCTATGCATAAAATAATAAAATTGCAGGGTATCTACGAAAATGGATTCTTTCTTTACTACAGTGGTACTCAAAGTATGTGGTGTGACTTTCCAAATGTTTGAATATGTGGCACGAGGAATATGAAAGAAAAATACAAACGAATGTTATAAAGATATATTTATGCATTAATTCAGTTATACTGTTAACACATTGGCGACCGGCAATTTCGTTGGAAATCTGGGTTATAAAATTGTTAGAAGCCCCGCTCTCTTCTGAAAGTCTTTCGTAAATTGGTTTCCTAGATAGGTTTCTCGAGTTTATGCATCGGCAAATATCTCTCCATATACGCATATAATATGAAATGTTTTACAATATAAAAAAATATGCACAATACTATAAAAATGCATTTTCTGTAAGGTAGAACCCCACGCCCTTACTGGTCGCCGATGTGTTAATATATCTATCATATTTTTAGTACGATGTCATTTCTAACTACACAAAAAATGTAATTTTACTAAAGATTGCCGTTTTCGCTTTTAAGGAGGGTAGTAAGAGAGAAGTAGCAGAAATTTATATCGAAGAAAACGAGATACGAATTTCAAAGATTGAAAACTTTCCGTCAGGTTATAATTTTCTTGTTCTATTGCTTCTTTTTTTTTTCGAACACATAATAGAAGGAAAACATTATTCAGAAAAAATAAATCAATTCTTTTAATTAGATAAGTGTTTGCATATATCTATGTTTTGAGATCACTTTTGCTATTTTTAGATTGATTTTTTATGCATGTGCGTCTCTGTGTGTGTATATTGCTGTTTCAATACATTTTCAGCTCTCAAGAGACCGTTTTTGGTGTTTTTTTACGTTGAATACATACATATATACGTGAGTGAACACAATAGGGTCCAAACGATGTTCCTGATTAAGCTTGGATAAGTAGATTACTGTCGCAAAATCCGTATATATTTTTGCACGAATAGGCCAACAAATTTGATATTAATCCATTTTCAAACCATTTTGTGACCATTTTAAAAGGGGAAAAACACCAAAGAAATATGACAGAGGATATCTGATATATATTACCGCGATATAAGCCACCTTTAACGGCAAGGGTGTGCACAATGGGGAACAAAGAGTGCATTCGCATTGGGTCATAAGCTGAAAAGGGTCGATTTCGTTTTAGGTATATGCATATACAGGTCATGCAGCGATTCATATGCAGAATCTGAATGAAGCCCATCACATATCTGTCTCGTGCCTCTCGAAGTCTGCTTTTACCCATGGACATTGGCATTGAGGTAACGTCTCCAACTTCAAAACGAAAGGCCCGGGTTCGAATCCAGCTGACTCCATTGCGTCAGAAATTTATCGGAATGCACAGTATTGTGTAAAGTGTTCGGAAAGTCGGATGAAATCACTGCAGATTTTTATTTTTACCTGAATGATAAAACTGAGATCGTTTTAACAAGCATGGTCCTAATTATGGAAACACTTTTAATTTTTTCCTTATTTTTACATTTAGGAAACAAAAAGGGTGGTTTCATAGAAGGGGGTTTATAAGAGATATATGACAAAAATAAACCCTTAAAAAAAAACTCGTTCTATTCTTATGAAAACACGCATCAATGCTGAAAATATTTCAGTAAGGAATACGAAGCCCCACCCCCTCCTAAAAAAAGGAAAAAAAAAGGTGGATACGTCTCTGGGAAACAAACTGGGATATTTAAATTTCCGCTATCAGGCACGTTTTAAAGAACAAAAGTTTTGACAAGAGTGAAAAACTGATTTTTCTTTTCTTTCGTTTTTTATTAAACTGCACCCCTCTCCAAACCTGCTCTCATGTCACTGGAGCTCAATGTCTAAACGCTTCAGTGACCAGATAAAAATCGGGGTACTTTTACAACACGTTGTGCCCGTTCATAACTTCACACCAGTTATTGTATGACAGATTTATTATCACGGAAGCGCGCGTGGCTCTTGTGTCGCCAACTAAAATAATTGCAATTACCTGAAAAAGAATCAAATAGAAAACAGAGTAGAAGTAACAGATGTTTTATAAAACGATGCTTTCATCTCCTCTCTATCTACATACTCCTGCTATACATTTAAAAAAAGAAACAAATATACTTCTAAGCTGATAAAACATTTGACAAGTGTAACTGATACATTTTCAATTTTCCATTACTATACCTAGAAGTTATAGAAATAAAGAAAATCCTGTTTTATTCCTTGAAATCTAATTGTATTCATGAATTACTTATTTCTTGGACTATAACATTAATAAGAAGAGTAATATATTTTCTTGAATTTAATTATTAGCTCTTTGATTCAAGTAATTCATCTTATTCATTAAAATATTGGAGCAAAATACTTAAAAAAAAACTAATTATATTTCTTTTTTTCCGCCAAACTACTGAGACAATGAAGATCATAAATAATTATAAAAGTTTTAATTAACATATCAAGAAATTGTTGAAATAAATAAGATTCAGTTATGCTTTTATGATTCATTCGTACTGATACATTCGGATTTATGATTTGTACAGTAATTGTATTTTCTTCGGGTTAACGGCAATTTAATATTGTGATACATTAAAAATTAATTACATTGCGGCTCCTAGCGAAAAATACTTTGACACGTGCAAGAAAATCTAATCCTAGTACAAAAAATCAGTCAAAACTGTAGAGCTATGATTATACAGTCCTTCAAATACTATATGTATTTTATTGAAATTTACTTGTAAATAACTTTCTGGCAATACTGTACACGATTACACAATAATAAATAAAACAAAATAAAATAATAAACTCTATATCGATTCTATTCAGAGAACGTTCAAATATTTAATTTCTAACTCGACAAAGGGTGCAAGTAATGGTTTGTTTGTCTCTATGTCTGTGTGTTTGGTGTTCGCCAATTTAAGCTCTACACTTGAATACAAAGAGTTGAGCTGCTTGTAAATAAAGGAGTATCATTTGATTCACGTTGACATTATAGGGTCAGGAATACATGACTTCATTAAGAAAGCAAATATGGTATATTTATTTATGATTATGTATAAAACTTAATGTACAATTCAGATAAATTTTTGCTTATGTACGCGGTGCACGTTTACACGTGTTTCGAAGGGATTTCCCGTTGTTATCAACTCCACTCCCTGTATATGAGTGTTTGTGTATCACATTTTAAAGACATCAATTCCAATGTTTAATGTATAATACCGTAATTTCCGGCGTATAATCCGCGGATCAAACAATTCTGTTTCAACCCAGAAATTTTATTCAATAATTGAAGTCAAATATTTTTAGCGATCAAGAAAGTTATATTTGATAAAGTAAAATTTCTGGGTTGAAACATGATTACGCCGGAAATTACCGTAATTGACGGGCAGAATATTTCGGTACGAATTGGTTTTCCCAAACGTCAGGAACTTTCGAACAAACCAATACTATCATATTAACACTAAAACCATTTCGAATTGAATAATTTATAGTGAAAAGAACTATGTATCTCTTCAAAAAAGAATAAAGAGGACTATATAATATTTGTGGCTATAATTAGTATTTAATTTGTAACTTTGATCAGACACGTTTAAAAATAAAAACATTTTTAACATCAGATTGAAAAGTGCTAACCTATTTTTTTTTTTTTTTTTTTTTTTTTTTTTTTTATCTAATGCAAATTAACCTATTTATAATTTACTTATCTATTGAAACAAAATTGTGAATGACTCCTAAAAATATTAAAAATAACACATAGATTTAATAAATACAGTATAAGATAAATACCGTTAGAATTTAATTTGTAATGTGGATCAAATTTTACAAGCATAAATAGTAAAGGCATTTTTCTTCTGTAATCGGAAAACTGCGAATGTTTTATACTACAACTAAAGTCATTTCTATTCCAATAATTTATTGTAACAAAATTATACATTTCTTCTAAAAATATATATAAAAATAATATACACTAAATTCAATTATTAGTAGAATTTAATCTGTAGTTTTTATCAATTTTTACATAAAAATACGGTAATGGTATTTTTCTCATTTTGTGCCAAAACTGCTATTATGTTTATAAGGAATGCCGGATGAATTAAATTCTAACAACGAAATTATGCAATTCTTCTAAATATATTTAAAAATAATACATACTATGATTACAAGTGGAAGTTATTCTATATTTTAGATCAGTTTTTACATGTATGAACATTATAGGCATTTTTCTTCCTAAAAGCGAAAACTGCTATTCCGTTATAACACGAGTAAAGCCATATCGGATTAACTAATTTCTACCAAAAATATATGCAAGTCTTCTTCTAAATCTATTTAAAAATAATACATTACTATCTGATGATTAAAAATAGAACTTAATCTGTAATTCAGATCAATTTTCAAACATTTGAACGATAAAAATATTTCTTTCCCATCGTCGAAAAGCTACTAATGTGTTATTAGAAAAAAAAAAAAAAAAAAAACTGATTTCAAATTCACTAATTATGCATTTCTACTAAACTTATTGAAAAAGACTACATACTATATAATGATTACAAATAGATAGAATTTAATCTGTAATTCAGATCAATTTTCGCACATTTGAACGATAAAAGAATTTTTCTCCCATAGTCGGAAAACCTAGATCAATAACCTCCGATCGATTTTTTTCCTTAAAAAAGTTTGTTGATTTTATCTCCCGCTTTATTCGGAATTATTAAACAATAACTTCTCGTTTTTCACCGTATATTTTATTCATTATGTTTGTAACTGCATATTACAAAACTGGAAGTATTATTTCCCCATAACTAATGACAGAACAATTGTCCTTAAACCAAATGGGTGTGGCTGGAACAATTCTCTCGTGATGATTGTGCTACCGAAGCGTAAGTCCGGCATTATAAGTTTTCACGTTGAACTAATCTTTTTGGTCATATTTATTTAGTTCACAACACACGAATGAAATTTAAAAAAAGGTGAATAATAAAAATTGCTTAACATTCGTTGGAAATTTAATTATTGCTTAATTTTTACTGCGATTAATTTGCACTGCTTTCATTTTCCGCTTTGTTCGCGCGTTTAAAGTTGATATTTTTTACCACTTGAAATGCAAATTAGTTGCGGATATCAAATATCTTGCCTTTTCAAGCTCTTGGAAAAAAGAACTTCATCCTGAATTAGCACACAATGAGCATTCAAAAGTTCTTTCATCGAAATTGTAAGGTGAAAATCGTAGGATTTGATTACATAGTTCTTTAAGTGGCTATGCATACGTACTGAATTTCGGCGAGTATTTACTCGATCTTATTTCCGACGCATGGCTGCAGAAATGAAATTGTAATGGAATGTTTAAAAATTGATATCATACTTTTACAGATGGGAAAGAATAAAAGTGAGTTATCCATAGAAAAAAATCTCTTTTATTGATGTATCTATGTGTGTCTAAGAGTCAGACCTGCAGTGGCTTTTTTTTTCTTTTATAATATCAGATTAATTTAAAGAATCTGACAACATACAAATAACAGGAAATTATAGACAGTAAGTTCACGGCGTGTTTCAGACAGTTAAATACATGTCCACTATTACATTATATTACACATATTCACTTTCTATTATATTATTTAACTGTATTAAATAATTTGAAAACGGTTAACGATAGAAATGCGTCGTTTGTTACATCTTTATTAGAAAAACAATACATTTCTAACCTTACGATTTCAAAATTAGTTTAAAATATCGCCAACAGGTGGCGCTAAAAGCTGAAAAAACTTAGATATCCTACATTAGAGATCTCTAATGTAGGATCTCTAAAAAAACTAAATGACAATATTTTCGAAATGTTCGCCATTTGCAGCAATAAAATGACGTAAACTCACTACAAAATTAGCCGATATCAGTGAACATGTCTCATCAGTATTGTTCTCGCATACCTTACAGATGTTATGTTCCAGTTTCGCGACACTTTCTGTGTTTTGTAGGTAAACTTTGTATTTTATGTGTCCCCACAGAAAGAAATCGCAAGGATTCAAATCCGGCGAATATTGTCATTTCATTTTTTAAGCTTACAGCGCTACCTATTGTAGAAGTTTTGAATTAATTTTGAAATCGAATGGTTACAAATTTATTGCTTTTCTAATAAAGATGCAATAAACGAGGCATTTCTATCGTTGACCGTTTTTCAATTATTTAAATCAAAAAATGATTATTTTCTTTTGGGACACCCGGTAGTCACCGAATAAAAAATAATATTGGATAACAATTTACTGAATTTATTGAATAACAATTATCTTTTAAACGATTTGAGATTTTATAAAAGTTTAGAGTACTATAAGATCCAATAAATTACTAAACTATTATCAGTCTTTAAAATTTAACGATAATAGTTTAAATACTTTATATGGTAAAAAAAAATCCACATTATTACTGCCAAATACATAAAATGAAGAATGAAAAAAGAACTTCAACGTGGAACTTTTTCTGAAACATAAAACGAAACATTTGTATGTCACTGCGTAGAAACTTCTCATCCTTTTGCTTTTTCAAAAAGTCATAAAATTTTATAGGTGTAATTAAGTATTGTTCATCTTCTATTCTATAAGGATTTCCAATAGATTTTTAATGGTAAGATTCGTTCACCTGCTGCATGAAAAATGCCTGTCTGGAAGTTCGAAATGAAGTTTTATTTTTCAACTTTCGATTATGAAAAAGGATTTTTAGAATTTTAATGTTCTTTCAGGTATCGTTAAGTTTAATGCAGGAAACCCGTGTTACTTTGAATTTTTTAACCGAATAAGTGAAGTGCGCATTCTTTGAATATTTTCTGTTGAATCAATATTTTCATGAAGATACACAAACCATTCATAAGAAAATTAACAAAAACTATGTCTTGCAACAACCCGCCCTATTAACATAACGGTCACTAGAGCTTGGCTATTTACACTGAGGAAATTCCAGTACGGAATAAATGAAGTGTATGTATTTTTAATATTTTACTCTGAAAAAATAGTGTAATTAAAATGTAGAAATTTCTTACAGTAGATACGATGAAAATTAACGAAAATTATTTGTTCTGCTAGATGTTACCATTTCCTTTAACACGCACGATGGTATTTTTCCACTTTTTTTAATAAAATAACATTTTAAACTTAATAATAGGACCCCAGAGATACCCAAAATTGGTATCAAAATAATTTAGTACCACACCGTGTTGAGGAGGGCCACTATATTTTTTTAGGACATGGGGGGGGGGGGTACCAAATTCAACCTTTTGTATTTTTCTGAAATAAATAAAACCTATTACTATATTCATTTACTTAATTCAAATATTATCGGTCATTGTCAAATCCATAACGTTAACCTTAATTGAAAAACAAATGGAACACTACCTCCTATTTTTCAGTTTTTAATTCAAAGCCTTTGATGCTACACAAGAATTCCATTCTATAGCTTTATTACTAATAATGTTCAATTTTTTTATGCTGATATCATTATTTGGAAGTAAATTAAGAACATTTAATAGATAGCCTTTAAATATTCATAAAATTTAGTTATGAAAAAAAAAATGCATGAATTTACGCGTATTCGTAGGAAAGACGACGCGCGTTAAAGGGTTAATAAAACAGTCAAAATAGGTTAGCTATTTTGACTGTTTTAAATAGCTTGGACTATTGACTATTTTAAATAGCTTGGATATTTTGATGTATGAAATCCCTAGTTACAATGAGTTTTTAAATGGAATAAGTAAGTTGCGGTTGTTATTCATATTTTACTCAATAGTTAAAAAAAACCCCATACAGATCTTATGAAAATCAACAAAAATTGTCTTTCAAGAAACTGTCCTGTTAACATAACGGTCAGAACAGCTTGGCTGTTTTGATGCAGGAAATTCCAGTTACTTTTGACTTTATACGATAAGAGAAGTGCGTATGATTTTAATATTTCCCCATACTTTAATGTTTAACAAAAAATACATAAGAATTTTACAAATGCGATGAAAAGTAACCAAAACTACATACTTTGCAAGCATTTGACGGCATTTTAACAGAACGGCGAGAACAGCTTGGCTAATTTGATTCAGAAAACTAACAGCTTAGCGGTTTTGATGCAGAAAATTCTAGTTAACTTAAAATTTTAAAAGGAATAAATGATAATACGCTCGTGTTTTCAATATATATATATATATATTTGAATTAATAGTTTAATAAGAAATATATAAATATTTTATGCATGCGATGGAAATCAAACAAAACTATGTCCTGCAAAATGGAAGTCTTTTAACACTAACTGTTTGAACGTTAACTTGCTTTAAGATTAACTGTCACACTAATTTAGCTTAGCGGTGTAGGTCTTGGTTTCAATATTCTCTGAAGTATTGTTTTCCACAAGATAATACTGTGGTATATGGAAATGCATCCTTGATTAGTGATTCTTTACGATTTGACCGCATTTAGTTGGCGCGTGAGACATACAACCTTAGGGAAATCCATTTATTGATTAGAGTGATAACCAAAACAAGAAATTACTAGAACTTTCCCTTAAATACAATTTTTTCTCCAAAATCTATGTTATGTTAGCTGCTTCCTTGTACTTCTATATAAACTAGTAAGTTATATAAGAAAATATTCTAACAAACAGTAAGTTATATAAGAAAATATCCTAACAAACAGTAACCATATAAGAATTAAATGAGAAAAGTCAGTTTAATCTAGACTTTTGGTCCAGAATATTTTAGAGAATAGATTACTTTACGTAGCATTTATTCAATATACACATTTTTAGAAAGTACTTTTAATAAAGTAAACCTATGCGCACAAACAAGCAACAATTTATGCATACTTAGGTGAATCTATACTATCTGTATACTAACTCAAAGTTAATTGTGAGTGAATACACAGTTTAGTACATTCATCGCTATTTTTATGATTATTATTTATTTACTTTCTCCTCCTCATATTGTACATTGCGTATATTTGTTACTTATGCAACATTATTCTTAACGAGAATGATATTACACA
The DNA here is from genome assembly GCA_963931845.1 of Maratus michaelseni. Classification (NCBI taxonomy): domain Eukaryota; kingdom Metazoa; phylum Arthropoda; class Arachnida; order Araneae; family Salticidae; genus Maratus; species Maratus michaelseni. Next base: position 207,891,599 of record OZ007588.1, read on the forward strand.
AACTTTCTTATTTTTAAACCGGATTACAGAACCGGTGTTAAAATTTGAATTTGGTAAAACTCACATTTACAATTAAAATTACTCACAAAAGCAGAAAGAAATTCACTCCAAAATTATTAAAAGAAAACAACAACAACAACAACAACAACAACAACAAAAAAAAAAACAATGCTAATAAAAATTTCGAAAGCATAAGAATTATTCATTCCTCCAAAAATACTTTAATAACACGTTTTATGTTTTCAATTAATTTTTACAACTTCTAATTTCTCATTTAAAGAAAAGTAATATTAGTAATTTGTCAAGACAGGGGAATAAAATTGCTATTTTTTTAATTGTCAGAAAATTATTAAAACGGTGTATACTCAGTCGAAACTCTGCGATACAAATGTTTAATTGCAGCAATTTCTTCCTTATATCATTTTCTTGAGCTGTTTCGTTGTTATGTTTAATGACTTCAGCAGTTTTTTAACACTTCCTAATTTCTTCAGTTTTTCAAGCACGCGAAAGATCTTTATGTAATTAAAAACTCATTAAAAGTAGCTTAGACGCCCATTATTAAATTACATGATAAAGTATAACAATTTACCTGGAATGAGACGTATTGGAAGCGGGGTGCGCCAGGAGAAATAACGACACGACGGTGATATCATAATAAACGATGTTCGCTCGAACATTAAGAGGAATTTCAACCGAAGATCGAATGTTTCCTTCCGATGTCATAAAATTTTATGATTTTCATTACCAAAGTAGATTTATGTTACATGTTATTTATGTATTACAATATCTAAGCAGAATTCTCTAACCAATGCGTTATTAAAGAATTACACTGCTTTCCTTTGAATAAAGCACGAATACATAAAATGTTAAACGTAGGTTGTAATATTATGAATTAATATGTAACTTCAAGTTGTAAGAATAATTGTGAAAAAAAAAATATTGAAAAATATACAGTTATACCTCGGCTAACGAATGTCTCTACTAACAAATGTTTCGACTAACGAATGTCCCACCCAACGAATGTTTCAGATAACGAAGATTTGTTTCCCATTCAGAATCTTGTGATTTTGAAGTTTGATTTTGTGTGCGTCAATTCAAAATCTTGTTCACGAAGATTTTATTTCTGACTCGGTTAACGAATTCGGAATCTTCTAACGAATGTTCTATTGGTTGCGTGAACTAACATAACGCTGACAAATTGGATTCTATATCGACGAAATGTCATGTTTCGGTTAATGAATATTTCTGCTAACGAATTTGATTCTCAAATTGTCTTACATCTTAGACATTTTGTCGCTTTTCGCATAGTATATTTTTGATTTCTCAAACTGGTTTTAATACAATGATCATACTCACGTGAACACGCATAAATTTGCACTTTTACTGCTGAATCTAAGCTACATTTTTTTTTTTTTTTTTTTTTTTTTTTTTTATCCGCAAGATAAAAATTAACCGTGATTTAATGCAAAGTGTTACAGTTTCATTACTGTCTTTATTTTCAGTATTTATTTTATGATTTGAATTATCAAAGTAATGTTGCATGTTATTTATGTATTAAAATGGCTAAGCAGAATTTTCCAAATAATGCGTTATTAAAGAATTGCAATGCGTTCTTTTAAATGAAACACGAATATCTAAAATAGTAAATACGGGTTGTAATTGTATGAATAAATGTACAACTTCGAGTTTTAAGAATAATTATGAAAAGAAAATCGTATTAAATATTATAAATGCAGTTAAATTAAAAGACAATGTTACGTAATTGACCAAAGAGTCAAACAATGTGAAATCATATATTTAAAACGTTCATTTAAATGTGGGAAAAAAAAAAGATATATCGTTTAATGAATAATTATATAACACAGGTTTTATGCATGAAATTTTATTTATCCGCAAGATAAAAACTAACTGTGATTCAATGCAAAGTGTTACAATTTCATTACTGTCTTTATTTTCAGTATGTATTTTATGATTATGTAACAAAGTAATGTTGCATGTTATTTATGTATTAAAATGTCTAAGCAGAATTCTCCAAATAATGCGTTATTTTCTTATGTTTCACAATTAAATATATGTTTCTCTATATTTCATAATTAAATAACTTTGAGTTACTGTTAATTTAACAGTAAATATATATATATATTAATTAAACATTAAAAACTTAATATTTGCTGTTAATTTTATTTATACGGGGTTATGTTCCAGAAGGAAAATTACTCGAAATTAATATGAGGGTAATAGTAGATATTTTTTTCATTAGTTTTCTATTTTATTATGCAAAACCGTGGCAAGTCTAACTAATTTCTATAAATTAATAAATTTTAAAACAATATTGAAAGAAATAATTCTTTGAAATACCAAAAAAGTACACATATTTTGTGCACTGGAAAAAAGTACAAAATTATTTAAATATGGGTTAATGACTGACGCAAGTTTTATTTATTATTTTTTCATTAACAAATAATGTACGTTGAAATTATTCGTGTGCAATATAAGATAATTTCTTTACAATGCAAGTTACTTCATATTACATTCTGAACAAAATTATTAGTAGTAAAATTCGCACATAATTCAGAATTCTAAATTGGTTCCGGTATTTTCTTTTTAGTTAACACATATATTTCATAATTTATCAATTGATTTTCAATATTTTAATGAAAATTTATCTTTTGTCTTCATGTCGGAAAGCAATTTAATATTTTAATGCAATTTAGTAAGCGAATATCTATAGGTTAAAATGTTCTGTAATTTCTTCAGCGAAAGAAGTATAACAAAATAGACATTCAAAACAATCTGACGATTACTTGCATATTTAGGTTTATTGTAACTACAGTTGACCTTTATAAATACCAGAGGATCCAACCTAGGATTATTGGATTACATAACACAATATTCGGTGTACAAGATTTAGGTGAAAAACATTTTTTTTTTTATTGAAAAGTCTTAGAGATTTTTTACATTTAATATTTATTTTTTAGATTGTCCATTAACAAAACCAAAAAGTATTTTTATATGAAAAATATCGAATATGTATTCAAAAACCGTTTTGAAATTTGTTAAAAGCGATATTCTCGTATTATAGGTTGATAACCAAAGAAATCGCCAAAGATTTTGCTACTTCTAGCAGCCATTTTGATTCGGATTACTCCAATTTTTAAGCACATAGTTCGATTTCATACCTGTAAAATTTATTTTTGATTTTTATTTATTTATTTATATATTTATGTAGTTAAATTTGTAATAGTAAATTTGGATGTAGTTAAATTAAATAGCAGAGTGCTAATTTCATTGTGGATTTTAGCCAGAAACAAACGCTGAACTATTTATCTTGTTTTAAATGGAAAGTGTTTCATTTTCTGTAATCGAGCTGCACGCGATAGTGATATATATTTTAAAAAAATCATTTTTGATTTTTTTTTAAACCATAAAAAGCCGTAAATTGAAATACAGATTTCAAACAATTGCATTTGAAAGCATATTTTTTTCCCTATTCGAAGGTGTAAAAGCTAAAATTATGCTATATGTAACAGTAATTAAATTGACGAAAAAAATAAAGGAAATATACTGCTTTCATCGTTGCCAGCATCGATATGATGTCAGCGTTACCCACGGACATGTTTTTGCTTTTTAATATAGACACTGCTATGTTTAAAAACAACAAAATGCCAATGATATTTTTTTTCTCGAAATAATCATGAAATTTAATATAATTTATTTAATAATAACGCAAAATTTATATATATTAATTTATGTTTTTAGTAGATGCGATACATTCGTAATAATTATTTAATATTTTTATACCTAAACTGAAATATCTACGATCATGTAGTATTAAAGTATATTCTGATAGTATGTTCTTAAAGTACAAAACTCGATAGCGAAAATTATCTTTAGACCATAAACAATTGTTTAGAAAATAACTAATTAATTTTTGACAAATATTTCCATATCTACTTAAAAATTGGAATCAGGCTTTATTGAATAAAGAACATTCTCTTGCTTAGATAAACAAAATCCTAAATGTAATACAAAAAATTGTTTATTAACGAGAAAAGTAAAGATTTTTAAACAAAATATGTAAAATTATTTTGTAATAAAAAAGTAATTTTTACACAGTACTTAATCCCCACATTTTAGCTTTGACAACACATATTTTATTAAGGTATTTAATCTGAATTTGATCCTAATTATTGTTAATGCATCTTACAAACAAAAATTTATAAAAAAAAAAAATGTCAGAATATATGATTTCGAAAACTAAATCTTAAATATAAAAGTTAGTTGTTTGTAAAATACTTTTTCCTCCTTACTAATGACTTTGTAAATATTCCCTTTAGATTGTTTCAAATTAACATATATTGATCACTATTGTTTCTAGCTGTTTTTGTTTAATATGCCCTGAAAGCTTGGCGACTAAATTTATTCCATACAATTTACGCAACACTTATCTTCATATTCGATTTTCGCGTTGCAGAGTTGAGAACTATGCACGCAAAGTGTGGCCTCGTTTGGCCATGAAAGATGTAAAAGGCATTATTCACTATTAATGTTTAGTTAAAAATAACAGATTATAATGGTTTTGAACTTTCTTATGAATAATATTTCCATGCACAGACATATGAAATTGTTATGAGATACAACATTTTGGCATTAACAGCTATAAATTACGGTCGACAAGTGGAAAATGTATTAAGCTCGAATATTGCATACAAATAGCCGTAAAGAAATTTTGAAAAAAAAAAAAAATACTATTAACAATATCCATGTATGCATTAAACATAACTTTACAAAATGTTTAACTACTTTGATTTCATTTTTGAAAATGTAAATATTTAAAATTATGTAACACTTTTGAAATATTTCTGTAAATTCCAATAGCTTTCTATTGCTTAGCGAATAGAAAAAAGATATAAGTTTTATTCAAATGATGGATTTTTAAAACGAATTGTACCATTGTTTTATGCAAAATATAAGAGAAACTTGTTTGCAGGTTCTATAAAGATATTCTTTACACGCAGGTGGATGTAGCGTATTTTAAGCAAGTGGTATATAGACAAAAATATATGTGTACTTATATGATCAACATTTTAATATTAACAGCTATACATTACGGTCGACAAGTAGAAAATGTATTAAGCTCGAATATTGCATACAAATAGCCGGAGAGAAATTTGAAAAAAAAAAAAATACTATTAACAATATCCATGTATGCATGAATTAAAGATAACTTTACAAAATGTTTAACTATTTTTATTTCAATTTTGAAAATGTAAATATTTAAAATTATATAACGCTTTTGAAATATTTCTGTAAAATCCTATAGATTTCTATTGCTTAGCAAATAGAAGAAATATAAGTTTTATTCAAATGATGGATTTTTAAAGCGAATAGTACCATTGTTTTATGGAAAATATAAGAGAAAATAGTTTGCAGGTTCTAGAAAACATAAAAATATTCTTTTTACGCAGGTGGATGTAGCATATTTTAAGCAAGTGGTATATAGACAAAAATATATGTGTTCTGATATGATCAACATTATAGTTCAAGCTTTTTTTAATTAGCAATAAATTATTAATGTAATAGTGAAATAGGTATTTAAAGTTACACATATTTTTAATAATATAAAAGGCTCTGTTTACAACAGGCGATCGTTATTCATAAATTACACGTATAAGGTTCATTTCTTGCCTTTCAGATGGTGATCGCTCGTACACGTCTCTTGTTTAAGATAATTATAGCGTTATTGCTATAAACAAAATATATAGCTTTTTAAATTTACTTCTGAATTGTTGAGAAAATATTGTTTCATTTATACCTGATTCAATTTTAATAACGCATAAATATGTATTCATATTAAAAAAAGTATGGAATCCCACAATTCTATATAATCATAAAATGTGGATTATGAATCTGGAAATAGCGTCTTAGGGAAAATATGCCTTAAATGTTTTAAAAGAAAGAAACCGAGAGAAACAAAGCATTTCATATATCAGCTCTTGAAGTTAATATTATAGAAAAATAACAATATAAAACATTATAGAAATATTATGAAAAAAAAAAATCTAGCGTCTCAGAAAAATTGATTCGTTGATCGATAAGTCGAAGATCCTTTATTTCTTCCCCTTATGAAATGTGGGTATAGCTGGCAATACCAAAAGGTTTTGTAGTACGGAGTGAATGATTGATTTCTTTTGGCAGCCGAACTTGGTGTTGTTCAACGCTAAACATTTTATTTAGTTTCCTATCGTAACAATCAATGGGAACATTTCTAATCGCACTGCTCTTTTGGCAAGCTATCCAATGAATTAGAACCCTGGGATGTATGAAATGCATGTTAATGTGTTTGTTTCCAGAAGGAGAAATGAAATAAATGGTTTCGTCGTTGAGGCTTACGAGCTGTGGTTATGTGGTTATTGTTTATCATTATGTTAAGATTTTAATGATGGGAAATAAACCAAATAATTAAGCAAGATTTTGAGTCTCAAAATGAAGATGGCACAAAATATTCCCACTTATATTAAAAATGTTAGGCAAATAAAATAAAAAAACACTAGATTGTGCTAGTTATAACCGTAAGCTCATAAAAAAAATTAAAGCAGGATCTTAAATCAGAATATGGAGATTTCACGAGAGTACTTCAAAATTTATAAAGATTAAAGATAAATGAAGAATAATATACATAGTAGATTCCTTAATAGCATTATATCTTTTCATTTATAAGATTCACACATATGAAAGTTAGCTGCTAAACAAAATAGTTGAAGAAGATGTAACTGAAAGTTTAAATCGTAGACTATTTGCGATTTGCGTAGCATTTCTAAGCGAAATCGCGAATCAATACAGGTGCAAGAGCCAAATCCCGAATAGTAGAGAAAAAATTAAATGAAATGACAAGAAAGAAAGAAAACGTCTAGCACATTTTTAACTTAAGAGTACTTCAAAATTTATAAAGATTAAAGATAAATGAAGAATAATATACATAGTAGATTCCTTAATAGGATTTTACATTTTCATTCATAACATTCACACATATAAAAGTTAGCCGCTAAATAAAATAGTTGAAGATATAACTGAAAGTTTAAATCGTAGACTATTTGCGATTTGCGTAGCATTTTCCAAGCGAAATCGCGAATCAATACAGGTGCAAGGGCGAAACGCCGAATAGTAGAGAAAAAAATTAAACAAAAGGACAAGAAAGAAAAATCACGTCTAGCGCATTGATCATTATAAGCGTTCACAAATATATAGAACTTTTTAATATATTGATTTAATTATATATATTATATAATTTATAATTAGATTTCATTATTTATTATATAGATCTTTTGCGGTATAAAGGAATTCTAATATTCTGGACGTGTTTGTTTGTATATGATAGCAATGAAAGGTAAGAATTATAATTGTATAAACAAAAATATTTGTCAAATAGTTAAGAGGTAAAAAAGCAAGAAATTAGCACTGAGCTATGTAAAGCATTCTGGCAGGTATTCTGTAAAATCTTACAAAGTTGTATACATATATTTTTTCCTTTAACGTGAATTTCTTTAACGTGATTTTTTTTTCTTTTTTTAAACAAGGCAAATAATAATAAAAAAAGACAATTGCTGTAGTTAATTTTTTTTTCTGTTAAAACTACTGTGGTCACTTAATTAAAAACCAAAAGATATAAAGAATTAAAGAATTTCTTTTAAGTGTACACAAATTTACAATTCGTAGCATATTGATTAATGCTAAATGAAAGTTTTTTTATACGTTTAATACGAATTAAATTTCGTTGAGTACACCATTTGCACTTTGCAGGAATAAAGCTAGGCTTTATCATGATAATGTCACAAGGTAGACTCTTTCTTTCTTTCTTTCTTTTCTTTTTTTTTTTTTTTTGTTTGATAACATGTAGGCTAATTTATTGCAAGTAATTAGATTAATACAATTTTCTTTAAAAAGAAACAAATGCATATTTTTAAAAGTATTGATGTATTAAATGCCGATTAGGAGCCTTATGTAATTTTAAAATAGGTGCATTGCACAAATGAGATAGTTGATATAGTGCACCTTTGTTGAAGAAAGTAGAAGCAATTCAGCATTTAAAAAAATGTCATTAAAAGTAGTGTGAAATAACATTTTTTGGAGTATTTTTTATTAATAATTTTTTTTAAACTAATTTTCTACACTAATTAACTTAACAGGGTTTTTACTCATAAAGAATGAAAGAAACTAACTGAATCCATTTGAAAGCGTTTACTAATTTTATCCTCGTTTTCTCAGTCAGTGTATATATTTTATATACAAGCAAAAGTTATTATAGCTGCAAAACTGTTATACCCCAATAAACACTTATTTAACATATAAATTCGTGCTTCTAAATAATATTTTTAATATTGTGAAAATTGTTAAAAAAATGAATTCATCGAATGTTACATACAAATTGACGTATTTAAAGTTTAGCTTGCAATTTTTTTCCCTTATTAATTCACTTTCTTATTTCTGTAAATAAGCGTATCTAGCAGATTGACGTATTTAAAAGATACGCTACCTTGTGAGAGTTTAATACAGTAAAATCCCGATAACAGACCCTCCTGAATAGCGGACACCTATTATGCAGGTACTTTTTTAATCTCCAACACATATATATTGTTTGTATGTTTTTACCCCTGAAAAACGGACACCTCTGAATACCGGACAAATACCTCGATCCTGAGCTATCCGCTATACAGATGTTTCACTTTAATTTGCAAAAGCATACATTTATAATCTGTATAAATTCGTGCTTTAAACCAATACCTTAAATCTTTTTTAGATTTTGTTTTGAAAATTTTAATTCATCACATACCACTTTATACCGATATGTTATGAATTTATATTTTATGTGGTATTTATTTTTTTCTTCCACAGCTTTTCAATTTACTTTTTTCATTTCCGTAAAAAGGCGTGCCTCTTTGCCGAGTGATGTATTTAAAAAATGCGCTACCTGGTGATAGCGCAATATTTCGCAAAAAACATTTTAATAAATCTCAGAGGAGCCTTAAATGCATCTGTAACAAAGGATAAATTTTATAATCGAAGGTGGAGTCGGAGTTCTACGGAATGGAAATGCGAATAACATCGGTAGAGCATTCAGAATTAATGGTTTTTCTTTTTCTTGGTTTGTTTTTTAAAGAGGGATTCGAATTTCAACGCTAGTGAAATAATGATTCATCAAGCAGCGGGGATTCTATTTTTTTTTCTCCCTTTTTCTTTATGGGATCTATGCAATTAATGCAACAAGTATCTATAGACGAATTAATGGAGATTTGCTGTGAAATATCTAATTAAAGTATCAAGGGGAAAAAAAAAAAAGAATGCACGAGTTAATTATATTTCCGATATATTTCAATCCAAATCTGTTATAAAAAGGTGATCGCCACTGTTAAAAGTGGTAAACTTGCTTCCAAATATTCTGCTGTATTAAAGAAAATTTATTTAGTGTTTGATGCATATTTTAAAATAAAACGATTACGATTACGAAATATTAAATTCAGAAAAATAGCACGAGATCTAATATGCAAGTTGTTTAATAAGAAATACAAAGTCTCTAAATTTGAAAATTATATATTTTTTCATTTCGTTTGGACTTTGTATTATTTCTCTTTTTTATTTTTTAATGTAAAGTCACATTATTATTCAATCATCATTCAAAACTGTAAATGTAGCATCAAATATGCTAACGCGAGGGGGGGGGGGGGTGCGGATCTGTATTATCAAAATATTTTTAAATAAATTTTTTTCTAAGCCCAGTTTGAAAGGTAAAAATATTAATCTAAGAGAAATTCAACCACTTTCAACTATTATGTCTCTTTAAAATTTTTCAAATACCTCTACCTCTAAAAATTTTTTTACTGCGTTCATGAATTATTGCTTACAAATGTTATAATGTGCTAACAGCTTAAAAAAAAAATATCGATGATTTTTTTTTTAAATTTTGATTTATGATTCTATAAATTTTAAGATACAAAGTATAACTTCCATCGTCGCTTAGAAAGTGCTTTTTAAATCACCACTTCTGTAGTTTTATGAAGATTATATATGTCCCTTTAAAAGAAAACCAAATATGAAAAAAAAAAAAGAAAACTATATAGTATCCATTGATATTAAATTAAAAGTTTATATGATTCGATCTAAAACTCAATTTTACAAAATTTTTAAATTTCTGGAAAAAGAAATATAATTCAGAAATTTAAAAAATATATATTAGAAAGTATAATATTAAAGTGATTAAAGTGGAATCACGGAAAAAAAAAGTAATGTTATTTAATGTTTAAAAAAAAATATATTGCCTAAAATGATAAATTAATAATAAAAATGCTAAGTCGAAGACATTTATTTAAAAAAAATATTTTTAATTATTTAAAATGTTTAAAATCCATGTTCAACGAGGTAACGCAAAAGTATAATGTAGTTTAATAATTTCCCTTTATAATGTTTGCCTAAATATCGTGATTAAATCGCTCTTGAAACGACGTTTATTAGTTTTAAATAAATTGTTTTAGCTGAAAATGCATTCCAAAAATTATTGAAAATGAAACTTACTTTGAAAATTTCTCATCTTAAGTAGTGTAAAAAAATATTGAGCAAAGCATTGAGGGAACAGTAAATTTTCCATTCTTTAAAAATCATTCATTCATCACAGTTGATGAAAATTCAACCATGGTTTTCAAATTCTTTCATTGTTTTCCTCATTGTTTACAAACACACATTTAGTTACAGATTATATTTCCAAATCCATACACAGAGCAAGCACCTCTCATCACAACCCATTAATATTAAAAATCCATCGGCTCAGTCGCATGGGCCAGTTTTTCCTTCGAACACTTTAGCAGGAGCGATACAACTCCCCTTCGTTTTACGGTGATTCCCGTTATACTGAAATGGTATCGCGGAGAAGATTCAGTTCTGGAACGGTGGCAGTGGTTGCAATATTCGGGGGGTGAAAGTATGAGCCAAACGCTTGCCAAACGGACCTGCCAATCTCGCCAAGGTTTTTCGCCAACGAATTTGGTTGAAGAAGATGCCTGGAATGGATGGTATTTCGCTTACCTGTTGAGTGTGGGTTATCAATAGGTAGCGGAGGCGCTGATTTGTGATGGATTCGATTAGATTTCGAACTTTGTTATCAAATTAAAAATGATCACTGCTTCTGACAGACTTTGATTCTGGCTTTATCAGGAAAAATCTTTGATTTAATCTCGTAAAAGCTGTAATCTCAAAGATTTATTTCGGGTAAACTTTAATTTTGATTGAATTTAAAGTTTGGTTTTTATACCACGACATTATTTTTTTGAGTTGTGGTTTTTTCTTTAAATATGCACACACGATATTTCTGGAATTTTATTTATTTTTTATTTTAATATTGTTTAATGATTCTTTTAATACATGTTGATAAAACTAACTGATAATAATGAATATTTTCTTTTTATCGCACGCATATTTTAGGCTGTCAAATTATAATACAAATGTGGCAAAATTAACAAAGGTTAAAGATGGATAATCTTGTAAATTTCGTTTTAACATCTTTTTTTGGATGAGGGTTTTATAGTTTATCACAGTTGCACAGATATGTGTGCACGTAAAATCAGTGGTATGGTAACTCCTCTCGCTGGGTTGTTACTAGATGGGAGAAGGGTATTGTATCGGACGATTCCTCCCATCCGATAACGATAAAAATTGAAGGAAACCTTTATTTTAAGCAAAGGGATTTTTTTAGACCGCTGACCAGGCCCCTTCCTGCCGGGCTTTTGCCCAGCTTAACGTGTTGATGCCTGGCAACTGGCCGAGGATTCGCATGATCTCCGCATAGCGAAGATATTTTTTTTAAAGCTCTAAGCCTACGTGGTTTCAGTGCATCTTGTTGCCTAAGTAGCTTATCCTTAGTTGGCCGGTTGCTAATTGATGTTTGGATGAGACGTTTCAGCACTGTACAGTGTAGAGAAGTCATGCCGGACGGATGTGAGATGCTGGTGTATTTACTAATTCCTCGCTGCATCGCACACCCATACATTATGCCATCGCTACTCAAGTTGGTCTCGTAATTTAGAACCTTGATCACGAGGTGAGACCTTCACCTGACTAGGCAGCTCCAGAGGTATAATGCACAGGGAACTTGGAGGTCTTTGGACCCACGACGGATTTTACGTGCACCGGGCGCCATTAGCGTACATGATCGTCCCGCCTGAAAAGGAATGGGTTTAGTCATTTCATAACACTTTTAATTCTAGAAACTAGGTGCTACTTATAGATATTAAGTACCATTACTTTACTTGGTTGTTTGTCTTAATTTACCTATAGTTCTACCCTATGATTATTTAAAATAAGACTTTACATTGTTTCTTATTCCTACAGGGGGCGGGGGGGACATTACATTCATAATTTTGGGCAAAGGGTTTATCTTGGCTCTAAGCCTTGAGTTACTGAAATGTGTGGTGGATAGATACACAGAAAAAGTCATTAAAATAATGACTCCCAAAATATATTACAACCTATAAAATGTTGATATTTTTCCAAAATAGATTATTGTTTTTAATATAAAAACCTTTTCAATTTTTTTTTTTTTTTTGCATGCATTCTGTAAAATTTTTAAAGAGTCTAAAAATTATTTACAATTATCTGGAGTAACAATTTTTTTTTTCATTATATATTTATAAGATTTTTGTATTGGTCTTCGGGCTCTGAAAGGCTCGAGCTGAAAGCGAAAATTTTATTTATACACAAACGGAAAAAAAGAATAGAAAACTTGCTATTCGAGAAACAAGAATGTATTCTAAGTCTCTTGAAGTGTTTTACAATCCTCCAAAAATCAGTTTGAAAAGGAATTGAATTTTTATTGATGGCATATAAAGAGAAATGTTCTATATGATTCTGAAACCTTGGTACGGTCAATGTTAGTAACATAAAGAAGTCGTTGGCTATCTCTTGTTTATCCTTGCTTTCTGTTCGGAGTCCTTTTCCAGAATTACTGGAAAACAGAACTTCTGTATTTCTGCCATGATATTGTACAATGGTATTGTAAAAGAACAAGAATTGTGACTTTTGCAGATTTCTGCTGGTGGTTGGGTATAAATAACAATTTTTTTTTATTTTTCAGAGATTTTCAGGGACATAGAAATCACGAAATATCGTCATCAGGGAGTATTTAGGATTAATACTTACTACTATGTAAGAAGAGATATTTTAAATAACAAAATTTATCTTGAAACAAATTTTAAATGTTATTAAAAATTTTCTAATGCGTACTTTTGATATCGGGTTCGGGCGGGTCGAACTCTGATGACACACAATTTTTCGGGCTCGGGCTCTGAAAACCGAGCTCGAGTACTGAAAACAGAGCCCGAATGTAATGTTGAGCAGTGTGCAGTGAAACTGCACACTGTTATTATGCAATACAGTTATACAAGTTATAAAATTAAAATTAAAAACATTTTACAATGATAAAATTTATAAAAAATTATAATGATAAAGTAACATTCACTTAAAATAGAGGAAGAGTATAAAAACTGGATTATCCCAGTAAATATTGAAGGTGAAATGATGTGTAACTCGTCAAGTTAGGCACTCATGCCGGGCAGGTAGGGGCCTGGTTAGTGGTATGAAAAAAATCATCGTAACACTAAATATCTCAGCATCTCACATCCGTCCGGCATGACTTTGCTACACTGCGCAGTGCTGAATCGTCTCATGCAAAATCGATTAGCAACCGCCCAACTAAGAAAAAGCAATTAAAGCAATAAGACGCACTAAAGCCACGTCGGCCTATAGATTTAACAAACACATCTTCGCCAAGCGGAGAGCAGGCGAATCCTCGCCCCGTTGCCAGGTATCAATCCATTAAGCTGGGCAAAAGGCTGGCAGTTTGGGGCCTGGTCAGCGGTCTTAAAAAAAAAAATGAAATGATGTGCCCCCCCCCCTTTTTTTTTTGATGGACAGTATTATGCATCGTTATAAAAAATGAAATAATTTAATTCTATACGCGTTTCTTAATAAAAAAGAAAAATATTCTAGTGACACAGTTATTTTCTTTAATTTCTATCTTGTAATTTTACAGCGTAGCAGTTTAAGCCTATACGTATCTGACGTATAACGCGTTTAAATTTTTGGACTTCATATTTGAATTTTTAGGTACATTTATCTAATAATTTCTTCTTTGCAAAGAAACTTGCCTGACACACATAGCAAAAAATAACAAGATGGAAATTGTACGTCAAACGTTACAAACGAAGTGCGTTCGCACTATAGCTAGTTATATAAATATTCAGACCTTCATGATTTTTAATTCTGTGAAATGAATTATATCGTCTGCAGATTAATTTCTGTCATAAAATAAGTATCTCGGTCGCTTGATGATTAAACTTCGAAAGCTCCTATAAAAAGAAAGCACCGATTTAAAAAAAAAAAAAATCAAATTTCTTAATAAATGTTTTTATTAATATTTTCTAAAGTTTTGATTCGATTTAAAAAAAAATTGAAATGTCTCGACAAAATTCTGCAAAGATAATATATCTTAAATTTTAAACCATTCGGTTGGGTAGTTTTTGCGTTGTTATATGCGGACGGACGGACGGACGGACGGACAGACGGACGGACCAGACGACGACAATAGGTGCTACGTATTTATATAATTACGAACGCACCTAAAAATAATATTATTAAAACGCATAATATTAATGAAATACAAAGGATGTGAATTATCACTTTACTAAACAGTATACAACCAATAGAGTGAAAAAATGTCCAGATCGATCCGGGATCCCTTGGTATAGCACACCAAGTGTTTTACAATTTAAGCCATCCCCATGACATCCAGTCTAGCATTTTCTCACTCTTATATGGCAAGGCTACAACCTCGTAGCACGAGAAAAAATATTTATTGATTATAATATTCATATAATTATAATATTCATATAATTATAATATTCATATAATTATAACATTCATACAATTATAATATTTCATAATATTTATTAATTTTCATGTAATCTAATAGCGATTTTAAAACAAGTAATAAGTAGCATTTTTATTAAATAAGAAATCTCTTTTCATATGATCTTTTTTCTTTATTTGTTATCTTTCTTTTCGGCGTATAATGCGGTGAATATGCAGTATATATATTATGCGTGTATATATTGTTATTGGAAATATTCGATGTGTTCTAAAATGTACTAAATGTTTTAAAATTCAATAATAAACGGTTAGCGCTGTTGAAGTTATTCTTACAGGAGATAAATGTTTGAAATCAGAAATTTCTTCACTGTACTTCCTTGTTTTAGTTCCAAACATCATCAATATATGGCGGTGCACTTTCTCAAACTGTAATAATGTTCAAAATAATTTTACAGTTTCAAAACGCAGACTATTGTTTTAGGTTTCAATATTTAAACAGAACGTAGGGTAAACACTGAGTAAATTTTGGTCCATCTTTATACGATAGTTTGAGTGTTCTAACAGTTTGAAACAGCACAGCGCCGTCGAGGATATTTAGAACTAAAACAAGGAAGCGTTGTAAAGAAATTCTCGACTTCACACATTAATCGCCTGCATAAATAATTCCAATAGCCACTTCTCTTCTTATTGAATTTTAAAACTGTCAGTACATTTTTAAACAGCTTGTATATATGTATCTACTTTATTAAGTATTTATCTACTAGACCACAGATGACATCCTGTTAAATATATTTTAATTATATATTTAAACTTCTATTACGATGATTTCACATTTTATGGAATGCATATAGAGCTTAACATCTAACTTTATAATAAAATTGGTATAACTGGTTTTAATAAATCCCATCATAGGTGCCCCAAAACATACAGGAACTTCGTCTATGGTTGACGATAATTAATACAGTCATCACCAAATATTTCACGTAGTGATCTCCAGACATAATTACGACCTGAAATGGAAAAATCGTGGAACTCGAGAATAATATACGTTATGTTCCTTCGAATATGCAGGCTCGGTGTACATTGCTGCCCTGTTTTCGCATTTGAACACTTTGTGGTGATTAGAAAGTTTGAATATTACAACCCTCCAATAAACCTCATCTTTATGCAGTGCACGGTGCAGAGTGTTAACTGATGAAATAGGTTTCCAAAGCGCACGACATGCGAAATAAGAAGGCGAAAACAATAAAACCCTCTTTGGAATTCACCTAGCTCCAACAGGTGGTGTCACAAATCAAAACAAAATGTTACTTTAACTATTTAAGTTGCTTTGAATTTGTTATTTCTTATATAAACTACACAAATCTAACTGGCAGTAAAGTAAAGCCACATAATGTATCCGTGTCACATTATTTTTAAAGTATAAATTAAAAGACCTATTTTTCCAAATAATTTCATTCAACATCTGTACAGTACCAACTACTAGCTAAAAAGTGCTTTGGTTAACGAATGTTTTGGCTAACGAAGATTTTTTTGCTGTGTTTTTGACTCGGCTAATGGTACGGATTCGGCTAATAAACGTTTTATTGGTTGCGCAACCTAACATAAAGCAGCCGCGTTGCATTTTAAGTGAACGGAAAATCATGTTTCGGTTAACGAAAATTTCGGCTAATGAATGTGATTCAGAAACGAATTATCTTCATTAACGGAGGTATAACTGTATTTTATATAAAAATGTTCTTTAAAATTTAAGAGAGTTAAACGATATCATTCCGCAGTTTTCTTTTGTTACTACGAATTTGCTCTTTCAATAATTCCCTAAAGAAAATAATTTAACAATAGGTGATTTTCTCTGCATTGCATGCGTGAATTTTCCTCTTTAAATGACCCTATTTCAAATACTATCCTGGGAGTCATTTAGGGTGGAATAAGGGGTGCGGCTAAGCCACGCCTCTAACCTTTGATGGCAAACCAATCTTTACTTAGCATGTGTCTACAATAGTTAAGTGCTTTTGAAGCTTCGCGGTTTTTATCGAATACTTAAATTTAGAAGAGGTCGTTTGATTAATTATTTTGCATGGAAAATATTAATAAACGAACATGAAAATAGAATTCATACTTAGTGAAAATTTTTGAGGATTTTTTATTGTTGTGAAAGACTTTTCATATCGTTTTGTATTTTTGTATTATTATTTTTTGTATTTTATTTTATTTTATTTTAATTAATTAATTAATTAATTTTATTTTTTGCTTATTAAAAAGTTTCTTTACAGTTTGATCTGTTTTCATTTTCACTTTTTTAAAATTGTTTTGTTTGGACAAGATTAATAAATGAAGATGAAATTGGAATTACTATATTATGATAGTTTTTGAGGATTTGTTGGATGATATTTTTCATGTGGATTTTATTATTATTCTTTTTTAAACACTTTTGTACTTTTTATTGTTGGTTTGTTTTCATTTTCATAATTTTTAATTGTTTTATTTGGACAAGACTAATAAATAAAGATGAAACTAGAATTAATACTTTGTGACCATTTTTGCGGATATTTTGTTGATATTAATGATTTTCCGTTATTATTATTATTATTATTATGTACTTTTGTACTTTTATTTTTGGTTATTTAATAGTAAAAGTTTGATTTGTTTTCATTTTTGTATTTTAATAATTATTTTATTTGGATAAGTTTGATAAGTAAAGATGAAACTAAAATTATTATATTGTGATAATTTTTAAAGATTTTGTTGTTATAATGTATGACTGTTCGAAATGTTTTATATATTATATACTATGTTTTATTATTTTAAATTCTAATTTAATTAAAATAAATTTATTTTTTAATTAGTTAAATATTACAATGTCATTTGTTTTCATTTTCACAATTTGTATTTTATTTGCAGAAGATTAATAAGCGAAGATGAATCTAAAATTGATACTTTGAGACAATTTTAGACGATTTTTTGTCGTTATGAAATATATAGTTATACAGATTTTTATTATATGTTTTTTTTATATTTACCTTCTTTAAAAGTTTCAATTTCATTTGTTTTTATAATTACACAGAGAGCAAGAGGAACATTTCAGGTATCAATATGTCACAATGGTACCAAACGTAAATGCTGTCATGAATACTAATTTAGAGAAGGTGTCGTAGTACTTGTGCTCGTAGTATTTCCACCCACTATGATATTCCTCTGAGATTTCCGCACAGACATATTGCTTAGAGTATTATTAAACTGCCATAATATTAAAAATTATACATTTTATAGAAATGGACTCTCAAGAAATCTGTAATGAAATGTAGTATGTATAACTGATTTTATTTAACTATGAAGTTAGTTTAAAAACAACATAATCTAAATTTCCAATTAAATTTTCAGCAGGACTGAAACTATGCCATAAAACTACGCCTTATGGCGTAGTTTCAGTCCTGCTAAAACTTTTATTGGAAATTTAGATATATTATCCGATGCTGGGAACTTATTTCGTCTCATGTACGCCACTGAATAGTGTGCTCATATATGACATTCCATCTTGCGCTGCGAAGTTGTAGCCTTGCCAACGTATATATAAGTGAAAAATGCCAGACTGGATGTCGTCCAGATGGCTTAAATGGTAAAGCACTTGGTGCGTTATACCAAGGTATCTGGATTCGATCCCCGGTCTGGACACATTTTTCACTCTGTTGGTTGTACGATTTTTAGCTAAGTGGAAAGAAAATCACATCCTTTCTAACAACATAATCGTTAAAAAAAAAAAAAAAAAAAAAAAAAAAAAAAACTATTAATTTTAACGACAATAAAAAATAAGCTGTTAATTATTTAAATAAACATTATTATTCTTAAAATTCCCTTTATCATTATTTCAGAAAATATGTTATATGCAATGATAAGCTTTATGTATAAATAATACGGTGCGGAAAAACCACGTGTGGATCGCACATATCACCATAGGAGTGGCAAACCTAACGTATAAAGATTCGCTAAAAAAAAAAAAAAAATAAATAAATAAATAAATAAATATAGGGTAAGTATAAAAAATAGAATTAAAAAAAATAATAATACAAAGTTGTGATATTAAATGTGCAATCTTATGGTTTTAAATTGCAAATATGGAAAAACTTATGTAAGCTTTTGCAAAATAATCATTTTTTTTTAGCATTTAATTACAAAACAAACAAGTTTTCTAGTCCAGACATGGCATAAAGCAGCTAATACAAATTAAACATCTGGAAATAAAATTAATGCATTAAGATTTCTTTTTTTTTTTTCTCCTTCTTTTTCGAGAATTTTGGTAATCTGTCTCAAGATGAAACCGAAAAATTCATCAATTGGTTGCGAAGAAAAATCTCAAAATTTATTAGTCAATCGCACTAAAAAATGAATTTTTTCAGTCGTTCAACAAGGGGGGCGTGGGGGGGGGAGAAATCCAGAATTTCGGTAATCCGTTGCAAGATGAAACCAAGAAATTCATCAATTGGTTGCGAAGAAAAATCTCAAAATTTATTAGTCAATCGCAGTAAAAATTGAATTTTTTCAAGTGGGAGGGGGGGGGGGGGGAGAATGCAGAATTGTGGTAATCTGTCGCAAGATGAAACCGATAAATTCAACAATTGGTTGTGAAAAAAATCGTAAAATGCATTAGTCAATCACAGTAAAAAACTAATTTTTTCAGTCACTCAACATGGGGGGGGGGGGGGGGCAGTTTATAAATAATTATTTTGGTGCAATCATTTATTAAACATGCATACATATGATTTTAGTCTCTTTGAGGGTATATTTTATTATGTTTACCAATACTAAAACTTTAAAATTGTTTTTCTCATTTCGAATGCTCCATGCACATAATTTTTCCTCTAAAAAGTTTGAAATTTTTTGTAGCTGTTTGTCATTATATGTGTCATAAAACTGTGCATAGTTTTTTGAAATTAAATATAATTACAAAAGTTAAAGGTAGTTAATTGCAGAAATATGATGCAAAAATGCGGAAAATTAAAAAAAAATTAGAAAATATATATTTTTTTACCATTATGTTCAAATATATAAAATTTGATGCACAGTTTTATTTGTATATATAAACCAAACCTGCATGAAAAATATTGGTGATTTTAATTGATATGGAATGCGCATAAGACATATTGAAAAATTCTACGTAACTGTTAAAATATTCAGGATTTTTCTCCAAATTTTTTTTTTTAATTTCTGGTGTGATAAATATATGCCATAATGCATATAATGTGCCCATGAATAGTATTTAAAGTGAAATTTAGAAAAAATAAAAAAATGAGTTTGAAGGTCCTCTGTCCTTTTAATAAGAAATGTCAGAGTATTACAATGAAAATAATTTAAAAAACACATTATAATCAATTGTTTTCCCTCAAATGTAAATTTAGAACTATTACAAAAAAATACTTCATTGTTACGTTTACAAAATTAAGATTTTCTGCAACGAAAAATGTTCAAAACGAAATAAATTTCCGCTAGATCTTTCTAAGAAAATTTACCAGTGTGTCTAGCCGAAAATCTTAAGAAGATATTAAAAAACATATTTCTATTACAAATAATAACAAAATATTTTACTCTGTTTATCAATGATGGAGAAATTTGTGTGTGTTTTACTAAATAAATTAAAAAGTGACATACATGCCTTTGATCGGTTTTTAATAGTTATAAATTTTGTCTGCCGCGTAAGTTAAACCCTCGAGTGCGCCATATAATAGAAAAGCTTGAGAAACACTGATTCCCAATGTTGGACTTATGCCCCCCAGGTGGCAATTTTCTTTTCAATGGGTACAATTCTAGATTTGTTATCAAGCCATTCCCTGTTACTTTATTTTTGATTTTTTTTGGAAAAGTAATGTAGACTAAAAATAAAGTAATACATGCAGGTTTTCTAAATAAAATTAAAAAATAATTTTTTTATTCAAGTCTCAAAAATTGCCCATACAAAAGTTCAAAATAGTACAACATTACAATATAATAAATTATAACACCTTGTAATAATATATTTATTTTAAATGAAAAGGTGTAAATTAACAACATAATACACAGTCAAATAACTTTTATTAGGTTGTTTGAAATGTTTCGGCTCACTTCGAGCCCTTTTCAAAAACAAATGAGAATATTCCATAATTGCATATCTTTGAAGTTATTATTTAAAATGCTATTATTTAATTTTCGTGTACTTTTTTAAAAATTACGCGCGTTATCTTTTATGTTCACTTGGTTGCTTATTTTCATATCTGTAACCATTGAGTAACCCAAGCCACAATTTCGGCGAGTTAAAAGATGCCGCATCGTTACATATTGTATTTTTGCGTGTTAGTATCTTTATGGTTTCTCTTATTATGGATGGATAGTATAGACTGAAAGGAAAAATTATTTTACTTTCATTTAAATTTATTTGGATGGTTTCTTCTTGATATAATCTTGCCAGGGCTGTGTTTTTTCTATTATACGTAATATCAGCTATATGTTCCTTTTTCTGTAACTAAATTTCCTCCTGGCCATGCCAATGTAGTAATTCTTAGATCCGTCTTCTTTAATAAAAGGAATTTCATATACTCCTGAATAATTCTCAAAATTAATTGGGTCAATTTTACTGTAAATGATGTTCTTTAATTTCTGAGGGGGTTTGGCTATTAAGCAGATATTGAAAAGTTTAAGGCTGTATTTTAATTTTCAAAAAAGTTTGAATAATACTGACGAGTATAAAGTTAGTATTTTTGCGAATCAACTTTGTTTTCTGGTTTCTTACTATTGGCGATATCCATGATTAACTTATTAATTTGGTGTACCTCAAAAACAATATTACAAGCAATTTTACGAATATTATCTAATTCATTATTCAATTTATTTTCTTTAAATACTATAAAGGCCCGTCTTATAAAAAATCTGTAGGCTCTATTTACATGTTCTCCATTTACATACAAAATTTCAGCCTAAAAGGTAATTAAAAGATTGAACAAACTTTCAGAGGCGATGAAACACTTAAAAAAAATTACTAGGATCGTAATCCAATTTTTCAGTAAAAAATACTAGATGTCTTACATCCAAGCTTAACATAATTATAGCTTCTAACTGTAACTAAAATAAAGATATTTGAAAGCAATTTTCAACAGATTTACTTTGATTTGTGAGAAATGCAATGATATCACAAAAACATGATGGAAGCGTACAACATTTCGGTAAATCATACCGTGCAAACTGTCTATTAAATTCGGAAATATGGAGCATCTAGTTTAGGGCTGTTTGAATAAGGATGAAAACCACTTCCATTATTTTTCATGTGATACTTGCATTTCACTAAAAGACAGTTTTTGTTTCGGACAAAAAAATTGCCCAATTCGTCAAAATGAAAAAAAACACTCATGAAAGAATGTACGTCACGTAGTTTATGTCGTTGTTTATTTATTTTTTGTTATATTTACACAGGTGTTATTATTTAATTCGTTTTTTTTTCTTAATTTTATTCTAGATCTTTAAAAATTCACAAAAATAAAAATTTCGTTTTAGTAAAAACTTCTAAAATCTCAATGTTGTTATTTCTCTACTTCACTGCCTTATAAGCAAAATTATGAATAAACATGATAACATGCTTAGCATAAGATATATACAAGAAAGAAATTAGATTATACATTAATTTTACACTTACTATTCTAAACTAGATAAATTTAAGATGAAAAAATATATTATAGAAAAAACAATTTCAAAGTGCGTTAAAAAATGAAAAGAAACTTCAAGTGAGTGGAAATGAATAAAAGGGAAAAACAACTTATTTTTCATTTTTTTTTCTGTCTCAAAATATTAAGAAATATAAAACAAACAAATAAAAATGTTTAAAAAAAAGACAAAAAAATCTCAAAGGAAATTAGCCCTTTACGGAATTTTGAAGGAATGTGACATTCAAAATAAAGAAATGAAAAGAAAACTAATTTAGAGATTTTATTTTTTTAAGTTGAAAGATTTTTTTTAAAGATGATTAGGATTTACAAATTGCAATCCTAGTTACGATGCCGATATCAATAAGTTCAAATTTCAAAATGCTCGTAATTGAAGAATTTACAACATTAAATTATATATATCAAATAAGTAATTATATATAGTTCAAATAATATAAAAAAAAGTATTAATGTAATTTCATATTAAAAAATATGCAGGTGGCAATAACAAGAAAAAATGATCTTTTAGTAAGTTTTGAAAATTGTATGGATAATTTCGTTAAATAGATCAGTGTGAAAACATTTGTGCAATATTTAATTTCAAATGATGTTTCAATTTATCATTATAAAATAATCTGCCGTTAATATATAGATAAATACTAAAACATCTTTACTTCAATGATTTTATTTTTATTTTTATTTTTTTTGATTTATACAAATGTATTTTTCATTGAACGCATTTAATTGAAATTTTATCTTCGATTTCATAATTTTCCGAAAACAAGCATTGATATAAGGAGAATATTTTTCTTTCCAAACAGGATCACAGTATGTAATGTTTATTTTACAGTGTTTCTTTTACTAACATAATTTATTCTTGGGTTTTTCACTTCTGGTCCCTTTCATCATTTTACAAACCGTATTCACTTGTGTTCGCGTAAAGAAAGAAAATTCAAAAAGAGAAATATTAAAATTTTATGTGTAAGGTTACTGATTTGGCTGTATCAGGTGATAACAGAAAGCTCCGACCAGCTGAATCGTTAAAGCACTTATCACACCTGCTAGTGCTATGTGAGTAAATCTTTAATTTCAACATAACTTCAGTTCTTCAGCTTTTTAATTACGACAACAATCTGTAACCTCTATGGCTGTAACTGTTACTCTAAAAATTCAATGTGATAGATAAGGCTTTTGTTCGTGATTCATTTACCGTAATTTCGCGCGTATGCGCCGCATCCTAGTTAAGTCTTTTTCAAACCGGAAATTTTATGGAAAATAAGAAGTCAAATAAGTGCTAAGCAGAAGCAAGTCATATTTTATTTTAAATAAATTCTGGTAGGAAATCGAATTGTCTGAGGTGCGGCGTATACGCGCGAAATTACGGTACTTGCAACCTTTTCCACCGCACATGTGAAATGCTTCACTGCTGCATACAGTGGAAAATCAAGTAGGGCTGCCATTGCGCTCTTATTTATGTTTGTCATCCCCCAATCTGATAGGGCTTTTATTGTTTTACACAAATATTTCTATGAATTTCATAGCAACCCTTGATGATTTGATTTTTCTCTTTTCAATCCTTGCAGTGTTTAAAGTTCCGTCTGCCTTCCCAGTCCTGCTGCCTACTAAATACGATGTTGTCCTCCACCCACACGTGGTTTTGTGTACACAGTTATATAGAATGTTTTAGTTTGTTATTAGTATTTTATTAACCATGTATCCTGTATATTTTGCAATGTGCATACATATTATGTAAACTGTATGTTAATTTAAATACAGCATATGATATGGATATATACAGATGCACGAGACACATATTTGCCTCGAGCCAATAGGTCATGGCCATTTCGTTGAGTGCATCTGTCTATGTATCTATATGGGAGATGTGAAAAAAAAAAGTTCGCAACATTTAGATGTTTTCTGATAGTGGGTGTGAAGGCAGCAAGAAAGTTTTATTTTCATTTCCTTTCCCCGAACAAAATTTTGGAAATTGGATAAGGGGAATAGGACGCAACCAAGATTTAAATATATGTGCATTATCTAAATGAGGGAAAATAATTTTCATTTACCAATATTTTATAGAATAACTGCTAAAGAAGATTCATATTACTTCCTAAATAGTATGAAACTAGCGGAGTTTATATTTGAAATTCCCATCAGCGCTAATGTAGCGACATTAACGTGGAGGAAAATTAGTGGTGCTAAAATACGGCATTCTACGTATAAAATTTGATTTAATTTTAAATAAATGCAAATAAAATTTTTATTATATAGTAAATACACTCTAAAAATGTACATTATAAGAACTATTTTATGAAACGTACTATTCCTCCATGATTTATGGCTGGTGGGTGTTAGGAACTGGATGTAGAAAATCAGACTTATCAGCCATATTGGCAGGTAGGGAATTTTCACTTTCACTAATCCTGGATGAGGTGCATGCTTGCCAATTCGAAGTTGTTGTAGCAATCATTGAGTACCACAGATAAGAGGAAAACCTGGACTCGAAATGAATTCACGAACAGGAATGCTATTTCAAAATTATTGTTGACTAAAAATGTTTTTCAAAATATAGACAAATTTATTTCTAACCATACAAAAACAATTTCAAAATGCATTCAAGATTCGAAATAATAAAAAAAGTTACAGAGAGCACAATAAGCAATACATAAAATACCACGTTTACGTGTCGTAAAACGGCAAATAATTTCTCTTTTGCCAATAGCAACAAGCGGAGTGTAAACAAACTCCGTGTCTCAAGTAAGACCTAAAGCCAGACTGCTTCCATCTTCGTTATATCAAAAGATTAAAATTAAAAAGCTTGTATGTGTGATCTGTCATATTTATTTAGTCCTTAAAATTTAAAAAGGTTGAAAAGATCGTGTTCAATGTATGAAATATGAGTGCCGAGTTCAGTCATCGAGTTGAATCTTTAACTTGGAGTAGGAACTATCGCAATCACTTCAGAGCCGTGGTTATAGGTGGTGACTTATCACAGTGATGGTAAGAGCTTCATCGCACGTTCTTTCCATTTTTCGTTTGAATGAACCTGAACCGAAACGGAAATATTGTTTTTCAGAAACTGTAACAATGTGTTTTAATAATTGCACAAAGCAGAATGATATTTGTCGTAATTTCTCGAGTCGGAATATCTTTGACTCGGTTTGCTCCGGTACATTTCGAGCCCTGAGGAAAACTGACTATCTATTCTACAACTTATATTCTTATTTAACTCATCACCAATCCTCAACGTTATACACGGTCAGCGCGCATGTATGCAGTGACGATTGTTTCTGCACTGAATATGACCTAAAATTTGCAATTTTCTGTTTTGTTTTATATGGTAATGGTGGAATATATTTCTTTTTATTTCTTTTTTCATTTAAGGAGTTATCAACTTATGATTGATCATGGTTATGGCTGCTTTTAAGTTTAAAAAGTTTTTGTACAGTGAATTAAATTTTCTTTTTGTACTAAACGTTTCATCAGAGCCATATTAATATGGCTTCCATACTCTTTCCCAAGCATATTCCTGTAAATTTTGTGCGAATCACATTATATAAAAATAAGTCAGTCTCAAAACATCCGAACTAAAAAGAACAGAAAATTTATTAAATTACATAGTTTAGTTATTCTACAACTACAAACATCCTCAGGACATATTCTACAAGTGCTCTTACAAATCGTATAGTTGTCATATTCTATAAGAAGTATCCACGTTACAAGCTAGAGGATACAAAGAATGAAATATTCAATTACATTCTCCTTAGAAAAGCATGTGGATTTTCTTATAGGACGCACACGTACATTACACATTTTCTTAATTTATTTACGCCTTTCTTCATCCTATAATTTTCCACGAAACATCATAAAAAGTTATCTTGTCTGCAGCTGTGACAATTGGGCTTCCACGGAATATCCTGTGATTGTCTGTAGGACAATTTCAAACATCCAGAGAATATCGGTTAGGATACACCATATGTTTTGAGGATGTCAGTGTGTTGTTAGGGTATTCCCAAATAAATAAGTAAGTGTTAAATGTGTTAATAATTTTTGCCTCTGAGTTATTTAGTATCAGAATACTTATTATCCATAATTTCACTCTAAAAAACTTTTAAATGATTTGAAACTGTTAATTTAATATTTTGCTTTTAAATCTTTTGCAATTACACACTATAAATTCTAGTAAATTAACGTCAATTACAGTTTAACTTCTGTCATTAATAGTATTCTCATTATCCTTTTTATTTTTGAAATTGCCTGCAGGCCTGAGTATATTTAAAAAAAGAAGCTTCAAAATTTTTTCAAAACATGATTACTTATAAATATGACTTTAATTCAGATACCGAATAATTATTTGTTGTCTTCATATATAATTTAATAGTATTTTGCACAAGATGATTCTAATGATCACGAATGCTCATTAAAATTTAAAAAAAGATCTGTCAGAAAACGTCGGAATTAAAAGAAGGATGCATGTTTATTGAGACAGTTATTCACTTAAAAATATACAAACAATGAAACAGCTAATAACTCCACTCCATAATTGCACTCTGTAATCCACAATTTTACTCCATAAATTTCTTAAATTATTGGAAACTTATTTAATTATTATTTTGTTTTTAAGTCTTTTAAAACTACACGCTACAAATTCTAATTAATTACATCAATTACACTTTAACATCGGACATGAATGGTATTCCCAAGAATTCATTTTATTTTTAAAACCGCCTGAAGGTCTCAGTATTTAAAGAACAATCCTTTTCTGAAAGTTTTTTTTCAAAACAGGATTACATATAAATATGATTTTAATTCAGATACTGAATAATTATTTATTGTCTCCGTGCATAATTTAATACACATTATTTTGCACAAAATGATTCCAATTATCACGAATACTCATTAAATGAAAAACGAAATAAATCACAAAACACTGGAATTAAAAGAAATATGCTTGTTTATTATGAGACAGTTATTCACTTGAAAATAAACAAACAATAAATCAGCTAATTGCACCGTAAGTAATGAACATTTTCTGCTATTATATTTCAAAATATCATTTGTCATTAAATTACCATAATTGTTTCAGAACGTTTGTTATTTATAATCCTACTTCTAAAACACTTAGATAATTTTTATTATTTTTTTTTTCATCTGTTTTGAAATATTTTTAAGCCATGTGTTACAAATGCTGACAAATTAGCATCAATTACAGTTTAACTTCTGGCATAGAATAGTATTCCCCGAGTTACCTTTGTTTCTAAAACTGCCTAGAGAGCTCAGTTCAAAATCTCGTCGCTAAAGGCGTTGCGGTATTGATCAGGGAGCTTCCCTTGTCGAAACTCTGAAACTGAGTTAGAGGCTAACAGTAGTTCGCTGCCTTTTACAAAGATGTTCCATTAACGAAGTCAAAGAAAACTGACGTTGTGAATTAGATAATGGTGGAGCTCAGACAAATTATAAATGGATTTGGGTAGAAATAAACCATTCTAATTAGAAAATTTTAAATTCATATTTGCTTTTTAGCTTACGAATGCCAGTGTTTCAGGACGTTTATATCTTAATAGCGGAAAATGAACTTAATTTATTATTCGCATAATCTAATTATGCTCTTCTTTTTACTTTCAACGATTGTACTTACATATTCCGTAACTATTGTATTTGAAGGTTTTAAAGACAGTTTTAATATTTTGACAGTTACATTTTTAAAATGAATGCTGCCTTTTAGAAAGATGTTCCATTAACGATGTAAAAAAAATGACGTTATGAATTAGATAATTATGATGGAGCTAAAGTATATTTTAAATGGATTTTAGTAAAATAAAACATTCTAATTAAAAGTTTTAAATTCATATTTGCTTTTTAGCTTTTGAATATCAGTGTTGTAGCTTTAGTGATATTTATATCTTAATAGCAAAAAATTAATTTTTTTATATTTCTTTTTCTTAAACTTTTAATGAATCTACTTACATATTCTGTAACGACTGTAATTTAAGGTTTTAAAGACAGCTTAAATATTGTAATAGTTACATTTTTAAAATGTACACTGCTGCTTTTAACAAAAATGTTCCATTAACAAAGTCAAAGGAAACTGACATTATGAATTAAAAAATGGTACAGCTTTATACAATTTATAAATGGATTTAGGTAGAAATAAACAGTAGCAATTTAAAAGTTTTACATTCATACTTGTTTTTTTAGCTTTTGTATGTCAGGGGAAATAGGTTTAGTAATATTTATATCTTAATAGAGGAAAATTAACTGCATTTATGATCTGTGTAATTCTATTATATTATAATAATAATATTGACTTTTATTACTATTAATTATTGTAACTACACATTTAGTAACGATTGTTTTTGAAAGTTTTCAAGAAAGACCTAATACTGTGCATACCAAAAATTAAAAATATACGCTATAATTTATAAAGATGTTGCATTAACGAAATTAAAGAAAACTGAGGTTATGAATTAGATAATGATTGAGTTTAGTCCATTTACAATAAAGTATTCAAATTAGAAAATATTAAATTCATATTAGCTTTTCAGATTTCGACTGGTATTATTTTCACTTTAGTGATATATATATATTATAACAGCCGAAAATGTACTTTATTTATTATCCGCAAATTTAACTATATTCCCTTTTTTAAAACTTTTAATGTATATATACATATTTAGTAACGATAGTGTTTGAAGTTTTTAAACACAGTTTTAATATTGTAAAAGTTAAATTTTAAAATGTACGTATTTAATATTTTGCAAAAATGTTTCATTAATGAAGGCAAAGAAAATTGACGTTGTGAATTAGATAATGGTGGAGATTAGAAAATTTGCAAATGGATTTCGGTAGAAATAAACCGTTTTAATGAGAAAGTTTTAAATTCATATTTGCGTTTTAGCTTTCAAATGCCAGCGTTCTATCTTAAATGATGTTTATATTTGAACAGTAGAAAACGAACTTCATTTATTATCCGTATAATTTAGTTAGGTTCCTTTTATACTTTGACTGATTGTACCTTCATATTTATTATTTAGTAAGGATTGTTCTTGATAGTTTTATTATAGACAACTTTAATAGTGTTACGAATAAATGTTTAAAATATATCGCTGTCTTTTAGAAAGATGTTCCATTAACGAATGCAAAGAAAGCTAACGGTTTGAAATAGATAGTGGTAGAATTTAGGCAATTTAAGAAAGGATTTGGTAGAACTAATCCATTTGAATTAGAATGTTTTAAACTGATAGTTACACTTTAACTGTTCAGCTCCAGAGTTTTAGTTTTAGTAATATTTAGATTTTAATATCGGAAAACGAAAGTAATAATGTAATATAAAGTTAAAAGTGTATATTATCATTTTTACCATTTATGATGAGAAAGAAAACTGACGTTGGGAATTAGATAACGGGCGAGCTTGGATTTCGATGAAAATAAACACTTCGGATTGCAAAGTTCTAAATTTATATTTGTGTTTTAGCATTCGAATGGCAGTGTTTTATCTGTAGTTTTATTTCAATTATAACAGCTTAAAACGAAATGTAAGGTAGGTGAGTCAAAGGTGGCCATAGTTAAACTTTAAGATTTTTCATAATTTTATAATTGGGTGTGTGTGGCTGAATATATATATATATATATATATATATATATATATATATATATATATATATATATATATATATATATATATATATATATATTGTAAAATTTTACACTTATTTCTAACATATATCAAATATACTTTTTTTTGTAAAATATAAATTTAATTACTTTTATAATACAATTTCAAAATTTTAACTTGTGGGCTACCTTTGGGGCATAGTGTTCCAAAGGTGGCTCATGTATTGAAATCACATTTAAAATGTAAAAAAAAAATGCTCGGCAAACTATTTTCCTTACTATTATATGCTCTGATGATCCTTTCTTTCTTTTGATATATTTCGAGTTTTTCTTCTTAATCTTGTTATCTTATGACACGAAAAGGACTTAAAGCCCTTTTTGTGCACGCTAGTTCAGGGATTTTCTTCTGGGTAATACTGACTTCTTGTGAGTAATCTCTGGTGTTAACAATAAATGGTAATAAGTTTTTTTAGATATTTATGTAGAAATTTTGAAAATCACCCTTACTACACTGATTTCCACATTTGTTTTATAAGGTGGGCAGTTTGGGAACATGCGTATGGTTGCCATTTGCACGACGTAAAAGTAGTAATCTGATAAATTTCTGCGGATTGAACTAAATGTGGTTAAAGAGAAAGGAATGAGCTTTCAGAAAATGTATCATAACTCAAAGTTCTAAGAATTTAAACACATGTAAATTAAAATATCTTTTTACCTGGAAATTAGAACGACTTCTCCTCAAAAGTGAAATCGCTGCATAAAATGTCGGAAGATCAATGTGATCTTTTTAAATTAAGCCACGTGAACTGCAGATACATGATTGACAATGCAGTAGCACCATTTTGTGATTAAAAAATTTAAAAAATTCTATTTTTGAGGGGTAATCTACCTTAAGAACACTGGCCACATTTGGCTCACCCACCTTATTTATTACATGGATGATAACTATTATGTTTATTTACTATACACAAATAGTAACTATTTTCTTTATCATTTTCAAACACAAACAACACAAATTTCATATTTTGACAGTTGGGAGTTTAAAATGCGTGCTGCTTCGGACAAAGATTTTTCATTAACGCAGACAAAAAGTAACTGACTTGTAAATTAAATTAACGGAATATTATTATAGATGTGTAGCTTAGATAATTTATAAATGAATTTGATTAGAAATATACTATTGTAATTCGAAAATTTTAAATCCACATTTGATTTTTAGCTTTTAAATGCCAGTGTTCTATCTTAAGTGATGTTTATAGTTTAATAGTGGAAAAAGGAAAATGTATTATCCGCATAATTTAATTCTGCTCATTTTTTTACTTTTAATGATTGTACCTACATATTTAGTAATGATCGTCCTTGACGGTGTTAAAGACAACTTTAATATTGTAGCTAATAAATGTTTAAAATATACACTATATTTTACAAAGATATTTTATTAACGAATGCAAAGAAAACTGACGCTATGAAATAGATAGTGCTGGAGCTTAGGCAACTTAAAATGGATTTTGGTAGAAATAATCCATTGAAATTAGAATGTTTTAAATTGATAGTAAGTTTTAATTTTTGAATGCCAGTGTTTTAGTTTTAGTAATTTTTATATTTAATATCGAAAAATGAAATGCATTTATTACCAATGAAATACCGCAATTTAAAGTTAAAAGTGTACGCTATCCTCTTTAACATCTAGCATGGCAAAGAAAACTGGTGTTGTGAATTAGATAATGTGCGAGCTTAGAAAATTTGAAACTTGTATCTCGAAGAAAATAAACCATTCTAATTACAAAGTTCTAAATTTAGATTTGTGTTTTAGCTTTCGAATGACGATATATCATCTATAGTTTTAGAAATAAAACGTACTTATTATACTCATGATAATTATTCTGTTGCATTTTAAATTTTACTTACAGTAGGTACATAGTTAATATAATGTGTATATAGTCATTACGTACATTTACTGTACGTACTGCATATCGCTTGTTCTCGAGTCTTTTCAAACACAAATAACACAAATTCAATATTGTGACAGCTGAAAGCTTAAAATATATGCTACCTTGTACAAAAAGTTTCTATTAACTCAGCAAAAATAAAACTGATTTGTGAATTAGATAGTGGTGTAGCTTAGACAATTCATAAATTGGTTTTGGTTAGAACTAAACCATTTGAATTAGAAAGTTTTAACTGATATTTTCTTTTTAGTTTTTCAGTGCCCAAGTTTTAGTTTTAGTTATATTTACATTTTAACAGAGAAAAATGAACTCCATTTATTGTCTGCATAGATGTTTAACTGTTGTGTTGGTTTTGTTATTATTATTATTGTATCTTCATATTTAGTAACGATTGTTCAAGACAGCTTCAATGTTGTATCAGTTAAAATTTTTAAAATATACAGTCTTTTACAAATATGTTTGGTTAACGAGGGCAAAGAAAACTGGATTTTGGATTAATTAATGATGGAACTAAACCAAATTATAAATGAATTTCGGTAGAAGTAAAGAATTTTAATTCAAAAGTTTTGAATTCATATTTTCTTTTTATCTTTCGAAAGCCATTTTCTTACCTTTAGTGATATTTATATTTTATTAGAGAATAATGAACAGCATTTATTATCAAAATAATAATTTAATTAGTACATTATTAAAAATAATTAATTACTGTATCTAGATTGAGGAATGATTATTCTTTAAGCTTTTCAAAACAATTTAAAAATTTTGTGCACTTTAATTTTTTTAAGGTAAGTAAATATTTTCATTTGACAACAAATGGGTTGTATAAATAGAATAAATATTCAGAAAGTGAGATTTTACTTTGGTGCTTTGTGCTGATCTAAAACAATTTCAAGATTTAATTATCTCTTTTATCTCTTAGCATCACTTCACAAAGATGTGACTTGTGCATTCCGTCCCAGGGAAATGAGAAAGCCTTTAAAAATTATTAACATTGTCTACATCTATTGTTTTGCTGATTTGATTCAAATAAGTTGAAAGGAATGAATAGAAATAGAGAGAAGTTACGAGGTAGCAGTTTATAGGCACACATTTAAGTTAACAGCAGTTATAGTAATAAATTTACAGTAGGGTGATAAACAAAATTGGGGATGAAATTAATTTCCTCATATGTTTTTATTTTTTAAAACTGAATAATACAATCGGGCAGTTTTAATTTTACTCTATTTTGTGGCTTCCTTGCTAATTATTTAATTTTAAAGGGCTGAAGTACGTAGAAATATAAAATAAAAGAAAGGTTAGTTTAAATTAACATTTTTGAATACAGAAATTTTCATTTACGGTTTTTTAAGGCAAGGAAAATTCCAACCAACTGCTATTAAAGGGTCTATTTAACCAATATAACTAGCATTTAAAGTGTAATAAATAGAGCAATGGATAGTATGTTATTATCACTACGCACTGTTTGAACTCTGTTAGTAGAAATCCAGGCCTAAATCCACACTGATCATTCCCTTTGTTAAACCTGCTTCAACGGTTTAGTATGCTATTGCAATATTGAAGATTTAACATTGGACTGAATGAAACTTAGTAACTGAGCTAATTGTTATTATTGGGACTGTAAACTCGAAATGCAGTGTCGGATCAGTGATGAAAGGAATAGTTTTAAAATAAAGGAAATACACATATTGGAAAGTAACATCAAATGCAGACGTTAATTCGGAATCAGATCACGCCATTATAGTATAGGATATATTTTACTGATCTATGTGGACAAATATGACAAAATATAAAACATATTGCGTTAATAATTTAAATAGAATGGCATTAAAGAAATAAAAACATACCTGATAATAATATAAAGAAAAATTATATTATTAATTTATACATTAAATTATCACTACACGAGTTTGCCTGAATTCTAGCAGAAATCCATTCATTTTATTCAATTTGTTTAACGGGTCAATAAAGTACTGCAATATTAAGAATTTTTCATTGAACTGAATGAAACTTGGTACCTGAGCTAATTGTTATTATTGAGGATGGAAGCTCGAAATTCAGTGTCACAAAAATGATGAAAGGAATGGCTTAAAAATCAGGGAAAGACATGTTGGGAAGTAACATAAGTGCTGACGTTTTAGGTAATGGATCACGGCATGACAGTATAGGATTTAATTTAGTGATACGTATGAACAATTATAACACAATAGAAATATAATCTAATACACATTTAAACACAATGCGACTAAAAAAAAAAAATATACCTGATAATTATGTAAATAAAAAGCATATTAGGAACTTATACCTCAAAGTAAAATATTTTACGAAGAGAAGTATTTTTTTTTAATTTAACACCGTTGTGAATTTTATAAAAGGAACTATATATTTTCTAGATAATAAACTATATGCTACTGAAATAACAAAACAAAAATGCGTGTACTGAAAACATCATTTCAATTTGAAAAGTAAAGTATTTCAGGTATTCAGTTAAATATAAATGTCAAATTTCAACATATATTGATTTTGATATGTTGTAGCTGCAAAATTAACACTTGAAAAAAAATAAAGAAAAACATGGAAAGCTGCACATAAACATTGAAACATCTATTTAATAGCAGGGGGTAATTTATTAATTTACAATTACTGATATCTAGATGGAAAATAAATCATACTTTAAATTTGGGTGGAGAATGATGAACCATAAAAATGAATGAATTGTAAATTTAAAAAGTGTAAAAATCCTAATATTCCTTAAGTGACATGTATAAATAAAATTGATAGAAATAAAATACATAGAAATAGAATACAGACCAAAAGTACCATTCGTTCTTAGAAAATCTGATTTTTCCTTACAAGACAAGTTTTCAGTGAAGAAGGTTTAGTCCATCTAAATTGTGCATTATTTTTCGATCTAACTTAAGTTTCTAATCTATGTCTGATCTAAGTCGTACTTTTCTGTTTAATCCCTCTTAAATATGAGTGAAACTTTCGTTATGACACTTTTTGGTAGATATGATATAGTGGCGCATGATCAGTGAAACTTAATATTAAAAATGTCTTAGTTTTAACAATATAGTGAAGAATAAAAATGACAATATTAATGACTAGTAGATTATTTTATTATTAACATAAACGTATAGAAAGTTGGTCGATAATAATTTTCACCAGTTTTGAAATGATTACTTATATGTGAATAATTTACTTACATGTGAATAAATATATTTGAAATGCAGTTCTAAATTTTCAAACAAAAGAAAACCGCTGTACAAAGTTATAATTTTTTGTGAAAAAATGATTTATTGCCTCTGTATAATGCAAAAGAAATCAATTTTACGCATATTCAGTGGTAATAATTAAAAAAGAAGAAGTTCGATAACAAATCTGGTTTAAACAGCATACTTTTATGCTATAAAACTTTGCCTATATTATGAAAACATCCAGGCAAATCTATAATAGGTATCCGTGCATAATTTGTATTATTCAAAAGAAGTACAAGATATACAGGACGTCCTAATGTTTGAACAGAACGTTTTTAAAGTTCAATACAAAGTAAACATTGGCAGATTTTGCAATTATTAATGCAGGAGATTAATGTGTGAATTTGGGAATTACTTTAATATGCTTTCTTCTTTTAATTCCAAATATCACACATAGACGGCGCTGCTCTGTCTCAAACTGTTAGAATGCCCAAGCTAGCGTATAAAAGTGGATCAAAATTCACGCTGCTCTGAACCTTCATTCTGCTTAGTTGTTGAAACTCTAAAAATAGTAGTTAGCATTTTCAAACTGGAATGTTATTTTGAGCAGTATAACTGTCAGAGACAGTGCAGTGCCATATATCGGTAAAACTTGGAGCTAAAACAATGACGTATATTAAAGAAATTTTTTACTTCGCACATTGCTCATCTGCAAGGATAATTTCAGTAGTTGTGATCATTGAGTTGTTATTAAAAGATCAAGGTCCATAAGCCGTGTTTTTGGCCCATGAAATAAAACTAAAATTCGATTTTGTTATGCTGACTTAATTATTTCACTTTTTAATATTAGAAGGTTTATCCTGTACGATTTCAACAAGAGTTTTTGCATTTTGTTCGTATTTATATGACTTACACAAGCTCAAAGTTCGTATTATTCGCAGTTTTTGATGAAAAATACGCAATTTCTATTAATTTTACCTCAATTATTTATATCAGCGCAATCGTGTAACACTTTCTTCTTTACATATATTATAAAATATATTAAAATGTACATTATATGTTAAAATAAAAGTGTTGCAAAGCTGCGCTCATAGTAAAATATTAAAAATAGAGAGTTTAGTAACTGCATTCTCTCACGTCATTAAGAGACTTTAGCATACAGCAACGTGTTTAAACGTGCTAAAATAAACGTAGCTATTGCTAATAACTGCATTTCTTCCTATTAGCAATAGTTACGTTCATTTTAGCACGTTTAAACACGTTACTGCACCCTAAAGTCTTTTACTGAAATGAGGGAATGCAGTTACTTAACTCTCTATTTTTAATATTTTATATCAGCGCAAACGTGTAACACTTTCTTCTTTACATATATAATAAAATACATTAAAATGTACAATATATGTTAAAATAAAAGGGTTGCAAAGCTGTGCTCATAGTAAAATATTAAAAATAGAGAGTTAAGTAACTGCATTCCCTCACGTCACTAAGAGACTTTAGGGTGCAGCAACGTCTTTAAACGTGTTAAAATGAACGTAACTAATGTTACTAGCTGCATTCCTTCACATTAGCAATAGTTACGTTCATTTTAGAACGTTTAAACACGTTGCTGCACCCTAAAGTCTCTTACTGAAATAAGGGAATGCAATTACTTAACTCTCTATTTTTAATATTTTACTATGAGCGCAGATTTGTAACACTTTTATTTTTACATATGTTCTACATTTTAATTTATTTTATAATATATGTAAAGAAGAAAGTGTTGCACGATTGCGCTCATATAAATTATTGAGGTAAAAGTAGGAGAAATTGCGTATTTTTCATCAAAAACTACGAATAATACGAACTTTGAGCTTGTATAAGTCATGTAAATCCAAACAAAATGCAAAAAGTATTGATGAAATTGTACAGGATAAACCTTCTAATATTAAAAAGTGAAATAATTAAGTCAGTATAACAAAATCAAATTTTAGTCTTATTTCATGAGCCAGATACACGCGTATGGACCTTGATATTTTCAAAACATTAAGCTCATTTTTGGTATGTATATCGAAGTATTTTATATTTATCGAAGATATCATACATCATACATCATATCGAAATATTTTATATATTTTTAAAAATTCTACATTAGAAAACTAGAGCAGGTGCGTAAAAAACGTAAATTTCAAGCTTCGAACACACACGATAAAAAACAACAACAACAACAAATTAAAACTGACTACAAAACAAAAAAGTGCCATATTTGAATAAATATAGCATGTAACTACAATGACAGTAGCGAAACATTTTTTTTCTCACTTTCCCATAATAAAACTTCATTTTTACTATTTTTTTTTCATCGGCAACGCTTTGAATATCATATATCCTACTATGCCAATTAAAACAAAAGAAGAATACTGGAATCCACACCTAGAAAAAGCAACATTTTAATCAATAAATTTTCACGCTTCAGGATAGAATTTTATTCGTGTATGACGACGTGAATTCTACCGTAGTTTTTCCTTAGTGAAGATAAAATCTCTTTTTGCAACATGAAATTGAAAGTTTTCTTGCATTCATTGGATTTTGAATGATTATCGCTTTTCAGATCTCACCCAGCACTCTCTCTGGTCAATAACTCAACATCGAAAAAATAAGTGCGAAAGTGCATTCATAGTTTATACCAAAACTCCATCATTTTGGAAACTCCCTTTTTTTTTTTTTAAACTTTGAATGCCATTGGAAAATGATAAAATTTTAGCAACAAGAAAAATATGACTAAAAAAATTAAATAAAGAAAATTGTTTTAGCTCCAATTATTTAAATAGCCGTAAAGTAAAAACAAGTTGGTACTTGTACATTTTACTGCACTATACTACAAAAAATAATTAAGCGTCAAATCGAGCAAATTTTAGACGTATTCATCAATGTGTAGTTTTTTGTATCATGCTAATTATTGGGATAATAGAAATAAACGTTAATTTCAAACTATAGTTTAATGGTTTATAAAATAATTCTACCTAACATTAAAATTATGTATTATGTAATTTACAAAAATATAACTTATTCATAGTTGATTTTTCAGCGATTTATTTATTTGTTTTGTTTTTCTCCAAAGAACAGTATTTTTGAAACCACACGGAATTGCGGCATCACTTATTTGAATTATACAAATATAACAAATTTATCTGCTCAATTTAAAGTTTACGAAGCACATTTTGGAATATAACAAGTATCAATATGTAAAAGTAAATTAAATCGTAAACGCTAGATTTTCCCTTATTTTTACAAAGGTATTTTATTCTTGAAAATTCGAAAACAATGTAGCCATCCAGACTGTGTTGCCACATCTGGTGGATTTTTTAATCGTAAATACCGAATATGTTGCCAGAAAATTTGAATAATTATTTTTGATTTATATAATGATAGATATTTCATGAATAAAATTAAAAAAAAATTGTATTCAAAATTTTATGGTGTGAATTTAGAATTTTCGAATAAATTATCCGTCAGATTTGGTAACACTGTTAGAAAAGTATAATATTTTAAATACATCCAATAGTTTAAGTAACGTTTTCATAATTTATATTAACATTTTCAGCTCCGATGTTTTCTTTTTTAATTTTGGGAAAAATTACTTTTACATTTAAAAAATACAAATCTATCTAAATAAAAGTTAAGGTTTAACGAATAAATACTATTAATATTATAATAATAATGCTATTAATAACGAATTAATTTAACGAATATGTCATTTACTGAAATCTGACGAATATAGTTATTTACCGTACTATTAATATGACTATAGGCTAAGGAAGAATTTTTAAAGATCTTTGAAAAATGTCGCATTACAAAGGATTACACAGACATAACAACTTTCTAGTATTGTTCATTTTTTATCAGAAATTATTCGTTTGGAAATGTAGTCCCAATTTTAAATTTAAAGAGTGAAATATATGATTGAAATAAAAGAATCACCAACGGTGTAACGAGAAATAAGTGGAATTTTTTTCTGTTTTATTACTAAATTCTTAAACACAAAGGAAGTCCTAATAATAAATGCTTAGACATGTACTATTATTACTATATGTAGATAAAATAACAAAAATAGTTGGTAAGGTAAAGTAATAGTTAATGTAAAAGCATAACCTATTAATAGGACGAGCGAGTTCCAGCGTTTACATATACGTATGCTATTATCAAATATTCATATATACATACGCAAACAATAACAACAGTTTTATTTAATATAAGTTGAGAATGTTTGTTATAATTAATACGTAAAGTACGATTTTTATTTATTATCTCTTCTACTAATTACATCCAAGATCATATTTGCACACCTGTTAATTAACTCGAAAATAACTGTACACTTTTTATTTGTTTCTACTTTTTATTTTTCTTCTTTGGTATGTAATGCTTATTAACTATCTTTTCAGCTTATTATTTCTAAACTTGTGTTTGTTAGACATTGTAACACACACACACACATATATGTATGTGATGTATATATATATTTAAATGTTCATTGATAAATTTTTATACGAGCATATCCTATAAGATTTTTTAAAAAACGGAGCATTAAATGATACCATAAATTTTCCACTATACAGAAATTCTCTCCTTTAAACAGTATTTCTTGAAAATTTAATTTTTACATACCTAAGGATAAGTGGAATATTTCCTTATTTTTAGTTGTTATAATTATCTCGGTATAAAATCCTAATAAAATATTCTTTAATTAATGTAAAATGAAACAATTTCCTTAGCTTTTTATAATTTCTTTACATTAAAATAAAATACATTGAGAAAAAATGCTTTGGAATTTTTAAAAAGCAATTCAATCAATCTGAAATAAGCCTTAAATCCCCGGGATTTAATTCGCCATATACTTCAATTTACTATAAATTACTTTGCAAAGACGACAATGTATCTTCTTTCTTAATAAAAAACTAATTATGGTCCATCATTTTTCCACATTCATTTCAATTCTTTAAAAATAAATTAATGTCCTTATGCATTATACTTACATGTACGAATTCTTAAATTTAACTATTTTACAATTCTTTTTTAGTGATAGTTAAAAACTGTAAATTTTGTTAAAGATAGAAAACATTTTACCATTTTGTTATTTTGATAAAACATTCGGAGCTTTTTCTCCCAAACAAAATATCTGTTCAACATTATTATTTAGAACAGGACTATTTTAATAAAGTCATTAGGGTGAAAATTACCAAAAATATGTTTAGAAATAAGCTCCAATAAATATTTATAGGTTGAAATTAATAGATATATGTCGCAGAAACTTCTTTTGAAACTTTTACAATTTTTAGCTACGAATGCATCCTAATTGAAGTAAAGTTAAGAAATGTAAATATTTTGGGAGGGATTTTGATTAACATTCATTATACGAAGTTGATTAACACTTTGATTACGGGTTGAAACATATTACGTCACAGTAGACTATTTTTTTTATTATTTTCGTATCACTTTTTCGGAAACTAATATATGTTATATACCATGATATTTTCAAGAGAAATCTACAAAATAGAAAAAAAATTGCAAATTGTGGTACGAATGAATATGAAAATAGTTGTTGTTCTTGTTCAAAAACAAATTATTGACAATTTGACAAATATTATTTTAAAATTCAGTGATTCAAAAACAGCACCCACTATTGAAGATAATGCATAAATTATGATTTGAGTCCGTCTCTTTACGAAAATTTAGAAATTACTTTTAAAATTTCAAAACACGTACAAAATTCTTTTCCAAATTTATTGGAATACACAGGGTGGTCATAACGTCTTTCCCTGATTACAATAATTTATTGCAGAAAAACTAATATAATTAGGCATAGGCTTGTTTCAATATACTGTAAAGACATTTATGAAGTTTTTAATGCAAGTACTTAAGTCACTAAAATTTGGTGTGAATACCCTTGGTAGCTCGAAGAATGTCAAGGCGGTATTCCATTTCTCGCCACGTATTGCCCAACATTTGGGCTGTCACACTAGATACAGCATCTGTGATCCTGACCTTGCTTGTTTCAATATCTTTTACTGGTGTTGCAAGCACTCTGTCCTTTATGTACCCCCAAAAGAAAAAATCTAGAGGAGTTGGTCCATCTCGTCCGATCTATCTTCTGGGAAATTTGTCATCAAGGAACTCACAAACGACGGTAGAGACTGGACTAAAAAAACCTTAAGAACATGACTTTTCCATAAAAAAAATTTTACACTGGTTATTTCCTAAAAATTTTTATAATCGGGGTAAGACTTTATGATAACCTTATATACATATGTGACACTTTGAGGTAACTTATAAATAAACCCCTTCTTAAAATGATAAGTAATTAAGAGATCTTGAAAATGACTGCAATATGGATAAAAATTGTAAAAGTACAATATTCATTCAGCATTCTTAATTTAAATATTTTGCAACAGTTATAAACTCTTCCTTTACTTTTTTCTTTCTTTTTTTTAGTGAATGGCAAAACTACAAATTTTGTTTCAGACAGAGTTTTATTATTTTCTTATTATGATAATACTTTTTTTGTTCAACAAAACAATCAACATTATTATTCGGAACATGAAGACGAATATTTCGATGTAAGACTTTAGAATGAAAATAATAAACAAAATGTTTCAAAATAAGTTCCAATAAATATTTATAGGATGAAAATAATACATTTATAATCAGTGCTGTAGTCGTAAATAAAACCAGAGGGTATACGCCATAGGTGTATTGTACACGCTATGAATTTATTTCTTTAACAGAGGGTATACGTAGCTTTTTTAAAAAAATTCAAAGGGTATACGATGTATACCATCGCATACTCCCACTACAGTTCTGTTTATAATTTGTTATTGAGAATTATTGAGAAACAATACAATTTATAGTTGAGAATTCTATTTTAACTGAATTAAAGTTAAATATGTTAATACAGGGTGTCCATAGATTATTGTTAGTGTTTCCTTATCTCAAGCTTTTGATTTAAGAACATGACGAAAAATATTATTTCATATTCGCAAAGTTTTTTTAATAACACAAACAAAGTTATATATGCGTAAAGTCGCGTTGGAACCCAAAACATTATTAATCAAATAACGATTAATTAAATAATAATTGATATTAAAATTTTATCCAACTGAGCCAGTTATTAATTGAATAACGACATTGTGAAGTGGTGACGGATATTGTTTCGTAGAACCGCAATAGGTACATTGCGTTTTCTTGTGCACTCGCTATTTTGAATTCTCACGTCTTGTCCTTCCACAATGCGACGCCGTGCAGCACCGTTAGGGTTGCTGCATAAATTGGCGAAGGTTATTTAACTTTGTGTTATTAAAAAAAAACTTTTTGAACTATACTTTACGGATATGTAACAATATAGTTTTTACTTCACTTTACTCATTTGCAGACATTAATTTTTTTTTTCACACATAGAACATACGTAGGTGTCATTTAAAAAAATATATATATACTTAACTTTCTTTCATATTGGAGAAGGCAGTCCTTTAAAACCGTCATATGTGTCGTAAAAAATATTTTCACCTTGTCTTCTTGGGCATCTTCAGTTTACTGACATTTCTTCATCGCCTCTTGATTTAATTCGAGCTTTCCCGGTCTTTCTAAAATTTAAAAGATGGCGCCATCTGTTGTCGATTGTAGCATGCGATACATCATTGCAGATCTCTGATTTTTCTGTATTAATCTCAATAGCTTC
The DNA here is from genome assembly GCA_963931845.1 of Maratus michaelseni. NCBI lineage: Eukaryota > Metazoa > Arthropoda > Arachnida > Araneae > Salticidae > Maratus > Maratus michaelseni. Next base: position 207,934,635 of record OZ007588.1, read on the forward strand.
ACACATTAATGCGTAATTTATAATTTGCAAGTTTCTGTACGTCTTTAAAAGTTATCTGTATTAGGGTTTTATTGTTTAGTAGGGCTATTGCTGTAATCTCTTTATTAAGATAATGTGAAGTAAAAACTATATGTTTAGATATGACATTATAATAAATAACTTAAAAACTATGTAATAATATTTTCCGTCATGTTCTTAAATTAATAGTTAGGAGGTAAGGAAACCCCGAGAATTAATTATGGACACCCTGTATTTTGAATGGAATTTTAGATCACATTAATTTTAAGCAGTTTTATGCATATTTTTTGTTTATATGAGAATATTGACAGACTGCCTTTTTCTTTAACCCCTTTGGCGCTGACGTCCTACTAATAGGACATATCTTTTATTGAGTATTATTTTGTCTTAAACATTATTTTTATTAATTCCAGCACCTAATAGTGATAGTATGAATCTCTACATTTCCTATTATGACTTCACTTATGTTTAGCATTTAGTAATAATAATAATAATAATAATTTTCATAATTGTTAGCAAGCCGTTGGCATTTCTTTTAATTAAAACATACGTTTCACTCTTTAAATTAAAATTTGGGAATCCTTTTCCGAATTGGTAATTTGTGATAAAAGATAAAAAATATTACTAAATTTTTATGCTTATTTAATTTAGTTGTAATACGACATTTTCCAAACGTCTTCAAAAATTCTTCCTTAGACTATTGTTATATGAAAAACATGCAAAATAACTACATTTGTGAGGTTTTGGTAAAGAACGCATTCGTTAACTTTCATTAAACCCTAACTTCTGTGATTCCGATAGCTATTTTTAATTTTGTTAGCATAACAGTAATTTTTTCCCAAAATTGAAAAAAAAAATCAGGGCCGAAGGGGTTAAAAGTTTATCGATTAAAAATCAGTATCTACTATGAAAGAGAGTGGATAAGTTACGATTTAGGGCCCATCTGCATACTATAATTTAGGAAAATTTCAATTTTCCAAACACTCTGCCCGATTTCCAAATTTCTTGAGAATAATTGCTAATGCAATATTGAAAGATAAAACCTCTATTTCAAACTTTTTAGATAAGCCTTTTATAACACATTAAGTGGATAAGGGAACTTCAAAACAGCTGTAAATGATGAAATTTGTAAAAATACAAAATGCATTCTGCATTCTTTATTTAAAGTATTTTGCAACAGTTATAAGTTCTATCTTTTCTTATTTTTCTTCTTTTATTTTTAGTGATTGCCAGAACAGCATATTTTGTTCCATACAGAAACAAGTTTTATTACTTTTTCAAGATGATAAAATATTTTTTTTGCTCAACAAAACTTCCATTCACCATTATTATTCAAAACACGACGACGAACATTTCGATGCAAGTCATTTGTGTAAAAATAACCAAAAATATGCTTCAAAATAAGCTCCAATAAATATTTATAACATGAAAGCTATAGACACTATAATGTGCTACAGAAATGTGTTGAAGTACTATTACAATTTGCAGCTAAGAATCCATTTTAACTGGACTTATGTTGAAAATGATGATGAACATTTTGAATATTTTAGGTAACATTCATTTTAAGCAGTTTTATGCATAATTTTTTGTTGAAAAGTAAAATATTGACAATTTAAGAAATTTCTACATTAAAATGTAGCGATTCAGTATCAGTACCTATACTATTAGCGATTATGCATGAATTAACCCCTTGGGGACGAACGACACGTATACGTGACGCTTAAGATGCTCAGAATTCTGGATTATTCCCACCAGTTATTTTTTATTGTAAGCTTTGCCTTATGTAATCCTAGAATTTCTGCGATTCAATTAGGCGAAAATTTCTGTTTTGAAAAACCGGTGGTAAAAGACTAAAAATTCTGTAAAGGACGCTCGTCGCGAAGGGGTTAATGTTTGGAGTCGCCAAACGAAAGCTTAGAAAAGCATAAATTTTACAAACACGACATTCACCTCTTCATGCTTTCCAAATATCTTGCGAATATCTACTAATACAAGATATGTACGAAATTATGAACGAGTTTTTATAAGTCCTTCATAAACTGTTAAGAGACTACTCCACTCAGACGAAAACACCCGCTCGCTAATGTTAGTCCTATAGAGAAAATATTTTAAGATATCTCGTTCGCATTTCAATATTTTTAAATGATTTCTTTTGCATTGGATAGCTGAGGTCAATCTCTATGCACGCTCCTTTGTAATTTTTCGATTTTGATTACAAGTTTTTTTTATTAAGATACTTTCACTTTCGGAACCGGTTTTGAAATTGAAAGTATCCTCAATTAAAAAAACTGTAACAAAAATTGGAAAAGTACAGAGGAGCGTGCAAAGAGATTGACCTCAGCTATCCAATGCAAAAAAAAAAAAAATCATTTAAAAATATTGAAATGCAAACGAGATATCTTAAAATATTTCCTCCATAGGATTAACATTAGTGAGCGGGTGTTTTCGTCTGAGTGATGTAGCCTCTTAAGTCGATAAGATATCTTACAAATGGCTACAATCAGTAAAAATTGTAGAAATACGAACTGCATTCTACATTCTTATTTAAGATATTTTTCAACAGTATAGGTCCCTTTTTTAGCGATTGCCAAAACTGTTTAATGATTGCTCAAATTTTGTTCCAGACGCAAGCAATTTTTTTATTTTGTTATTGTGATAAAATATTCGAGTATTTTTAGTTCCTCAACAAAACTTACATTCAACATTATTATTCAGAACATGAAGACGAACATTTCGATGCCAGTTATTTGGGTGAAAATGATAAAAATATGTTTCAGGATAAACTTCAATAAATATTTATAGAATGAAAATAACAGACTGTAATATATGTGTGTGTGTCGCAGAAATTCGTTAAGGAAATATTACATTTCGTGTCTAATAATGCATTTCAACTGAATTAAATTGAATATTGCATCAATATTGACAAAAAATATTTTACATAATCACATAATAAAATCACTACTTATAATTAAAATACAGGTAAAATGCTTAAATGATACAAAGAGAAACACAAAAAGGCTTATAAAAACCTTTTAATATAAAGATTGACATATGTTTCAACGCTCCAATGACGCCATTATTAAGATATACAACGATAAACAAAATGTTCTCGCAAATTTTTGAAAATAAACTTGGAAACTATAAATCGCGAGACTATATATGTAAAGAAGCAGGTGTTTAAAAGAGTCAACTGTAAACGCAAAAATTATTATGTCCTTATTGCTTTTTCAAAATTGAAAAGTACCTAGTGCAAAATTTGAGGTAATTCAAATGAAGCGGATTCATTGCAAATCTATATGCCTAATGTGAACATTTGCTAAACGCGAAAATTAATAATTCCTTATTGCTTTTTTAAAATTTAAAAGTACCTCGTACCAAATTTGAAGTAATTTAAATGAGGCGGATTCCTTGCAAATCTATATACGTAAAGTGAACATTTAGTAAACGCGAAAATTAATATTTCCTTATTGCTTTTTTTAAATTGAAAAGTACCTCGTGCCAAATTTTAGGTAATTCAAATGAGGCGGATTCATTGCAAGTCTTTGTGCGTAATGTGAACATTTGCAATGAATCCGCCTCATTTGAATTACCTAAAATTAGGCACGAGGTAGTTTTCAGTTTTAAAAAAGCTAGAAAGAAATAATAATTTTCGCGTTTACAGTTGATTATTTTATGCACCTGCTTTTTTCATATATGATCTCGTGAATTATAGTTTCAAGTTTATTTTCAAAAATTTGCGAGAATATTTTGTTTATCGTTGTATATCTTGATAATGGCGTCGTTGGAGCGTTGAAACGTAGGTCCATCTATATATTAAAAGGTTTTTATAAGGCTTTTTGTGTTTCTCTTTGTATCACTTAAGCATTTTATCTATATTTAAAAAAAAATATTTTGCCAACGTAAAGACAATAAATTCAATATTTCTGCATTATTGGCATTTCATTGTAAGTATTTCCATCATAAAGCTAACATTTCTGTAATATTAACATTTCAGTGCAAATATTCCAATCATTAAGCCAATATGTCTCCAATTCTGTAATTTCTTTGAAAATATTTTCATATTTCTATAATATATAAATTGTAAATATTTCCATCATAAAGCTAAAATATCTACAATATTGGCATTTCATTGCAAATATTTCCAATGTGAACCCAATATTTCTGCAATATTGATATTTCATCATAAATATTTCTAGCATTAAGCAAATAGTACTGCAATATTGGCATTTTACTCCAAATATTTCATCATAAATCCATTGTGTTTGCAATATTGACATTTCTTTGCAAATATTTCCTATGTAAATCCAATATTTCTGCAATATTTGCATCTCATTGCAAATATTTTCAACGTAACAAAATATTTTACAAATATTGCCATTGCAATATATTAGAATATGTTACATAATGATATATTCAATAAATGGAATATTGGCATAATATTGATCCAATACCAATACCGATTTGCTTCAAGTGATTTATTTTAAGCTGTTTTATTTCTATACGATATATATATATATATATATTGTTTAAAAACTAAATTTTAACCATTTAACAGTTTTTTTTTTGGGGGGGGGAGGGAGGGGGTTAATGTCACCATACTAAAACATACTAAAACATACAAAAACTTCCACATTTATTTCAATTAATTTAAAATAAATTATTGTTCCCTGTGCCTTATACCCGTATATAAGAATTCTGGATTCTGAAATTTAAATATTTTGCAACAAATATAAGTTCTCTATTGTAGGGATGCTCAAAAACTGTAAATTTTGCCCTGGACAAAAACAATTTATTATTCTATTATTATTATAAAATATTTGAGTCTTTGTTTTCCTCAACAAAACATCCATACAACATTATTATTCAGAACATGAACACGAAAATTTCAATGCAAGTTACTGAAAATGAAAATAATGAAAAATATATTTCAAAATCAGCTTCAAAAATATTTATAAGATGAAAATAATAGACACAGTCATATTTTACAGAAATTTTTCGAGGTACTATTGAATAAGAGTGCTTTATAAGTGAATTAAGTTAAACAAAATGAATATTTTGTAGGGGACTTTAGGTAATATTTATTTTATCTCGTTCTATGTAAATAATTTCTGTTCAAAAACTGAATTTGAATTTTTCTTTGGTAAATTAATATTTTTAAAGCTGTTAATTAAAATCAGCACCTGCTTATTAAAAGTACTCAAATTTAGTGGTTTCGGAGCAATATACATAATAAAACGCATAAAAGATTTAAAAATTTCACTTGCACACTCAATTTTGATGCAATAGTTTTAATATACGGCTGAATATTTAAATATTTTGCAACAAATATAAGTTCTCTATTTTAGTGAATCTCAAAAACTGCAATATTTGTCAAAAACTACTCTTATACATAATACTTACCCATCATAGGTAGTATAGGGTAAGTCTTGTAATCGTTTTGAAAATCGAAGAAAATTTTTTTTGACGATTTACATGTTTCAGACACTAAAGATTCCGAAAAACATATTTTTAGAAGAAAAAAAAATTGCCGTCCGTCTGTCTGTCTCTCTCTCTGTGTGTGTGTGTGTGTGTGTCCCTGTAAACGCTCTATCTCCCGAACAAATTGAGATAGAGACTTGAAATTTGGTATGTATTTAGGACGTAATAATAGGAAGAAGCATAGTGAATTTCAGCAACCTCGATTAACGGGAACTATTTTTTTCGGACTCTCGAAATATTCGTTCTGATCAAAGGTATATAAAAATTTTCGAAATTGTTTATTTTAAGGAGTGAATATAAAATACACTAAAAAATATATAAATTTTGCATAAAGAGTGGAGTCGATTGGATAATTAGTTGCCGAGATATTTGTAATCCTGTTTTCAAGACTCTTTGATTTTTCATGACCCTGTATTTCATCTAAATTTCAATTCAAATATCGTTTTAATTGGAGATGAGACGCTTAATACAACGCAATAAACCGTTAGCTCATATAATTAACATTTTTAGAGTTATAAGGATGTTTCTTTTATGCAATTCAGTAATAGAACATTTAAAGTTTATGACGTCATCACACCATGATTTTATTCGAATTGCAATGCATTTTATAAGTAGTTTACACATGTTTTACTTTCATATTTTATATTATGCATATGCATGATGAGTAAGTATTACGGTGGCCCCCAACGACTAGTTTTTATGTTATCACGATGCGAAGTTTTTAGATTGTAAACATTTAAAGTCTGGAACATCTCACGTATAATTATTTTTATGTATGTAAAACCGTTTTTTTCAACACCTTTCCAAGACAGTTGAAATGTGTTTGAAACTTCTGTTTGTCTGTCGTCTTTTCAGTTTGTCTGTCGTCTCTTCTGTTTGTCTGCCGTCTCTTCGGTTAATATCGTAAATTGGTTAATATAACTCTCGTAAATATACTCGTATTGCACAGTTAGCTTTATATGTTATTGAGATTTACTATAGAATTTTCTCTATTAGAAATGTAACATGTAGCAATACCGTAAAATTAACAGTAAAATAAGCAGTAATACGCTGCCGCGCACGCGCGGTAACGTATTACTGCTTATTTTACTGTTTATTACTGTTAATTTTACGGTATAATACTAGCAGCTGAGATGACAGTATTATACTGTAAAATCAACACATTTTTTGCAGTGCATGATGCATCACTGAGATGAACTAGAGCATGATTTCTGCAGAGTATAGCATAAATTGCATGTACAGTTCGTATACAGGGACATACAACAGAATCCATTACATTATGATCTATGGGGAAAAATCGTTTGTGGTGCATTTTAATGATTTTACATAACTTCAAACAATGAAATTGGTGTGGATTCCTAAGGTGTACTAAAACATGATTTTTATCAATTATGGAGTGCATAGAAAAATGGAAGGATTACCAATTATGAAACTTAGAGATGGCCAAAATAAAAATACATTCTAAGAACCAATCTTAAAAATATTTCGTAAGCAAAAATGAATCGTTGTTCTAAGGTCAGGTAAAAGGAAACATTACGGGGCGCATGCCTCCTCTTGTCCTTTGAGCCTACAAAAATTGTACAAAACAATAAAGTTTGTTTTATGGAAACGCATCTTAATATTGAAAGCTGAGTGTTGAAACTTCCAGGGAATAATCACTAAAAGAAGCTTGTTGAAGTAAAACAAGAAATAAAATAATTCGTTAAAAGGAAACATCACTCACTTGAAAACTCCCGCTCACTAATAAAAAATCCTATGGGCAGGTTGTTTTCGAATTTCTCGTTTAAATTTGAATATTTTTAAACGATTTTTTTTTCGCATAAGATAGTTGCGGTCGATCCTTAATATGGCTATTTTTTACTTTTTCGATTTCCGTTGCAAGTTTTTTATAAAAGTATTTTCACTTTCGTAAGTGAAATGAATAGCCATATTAGTGATCAACCTCAGCTATCTTATGCGAAAAAAATCGTTTAAAAATATTCAAATTTAAACGAGAAATTCGAAAACAACCTGCCCATAGGTTCAACATTAGCGAGCAGGTGTTTTCAAGTGAGTGAAGACTCCCCTTAAGTGTGAATTATGAAACACGTTCTAACATTGCATATTTAAAAAAAATATCCATCTTTCAATAAGGTGAAAGATTTTTTTTAATCATTCATTCTTGCGAATCAAATGCTATTTATTTGAGTAATGCTTGATAATCAGAATACAGTAACCACAACTTGAATCAGAAAATGATCTACATAATAAATTAAGAAATTTTTAAAGGTTTACAAATTTTCAATGCGTTTTACAAAATTTGCATGACACTTTTTTAATCTCACATAGCACGGCACTTTATGTAGCTACACTGTTTAAAAGTTGCAGCAAACTGTCCAGTCATTCGACTGTTTTTATAGAAAACGGTTACATAACCGTAATTTAACACTATTCTGACCATGATATGGGCAATAATATGGCCAGAATAAAGTTAAATAGCGGTTATGTAACTGTTTTCTATAAAAACGGTCAAATGTCTGGACAGTTTGCTGTAAATTTTTAACACTGTAGGGATATGAAATTGGAATGGGTTCTACGTAAAATGCTGCAGTATCACAAAATATTTCATACATTTTTTGGATTTTTTTAAATCAAAATTTGCCTGTAGGTTTGTATTTCACTCCTCCTCCTTCTATTATGAACGCAGCGCAATGAAATTAACACTAGTTATCCACATTGATCCGAGAATGTAATATAAGCTTTCATAATTTTAGAATAATTAGTTTCCGAAATATTATTAATTTTTTACTTTAAACGAAATTTCTGAAATGATAGCTACTAAATTTCTCCAGTTTTGGGAAAAAAGGTAGAAAAAGATAAATAATGGGATATCGTCTGCTATCTGAAATGGCGAAAAAATATCTTTATTTTTGGTTTATTTCAGTGAATGGATTTGATGATTTTTAGTTCACATTATCTTTAAAAAATGTAACGCAAAGAATATTCATATGACTTACTTCCACATATACTAAAATTATTTACAAAAATCTGAAAGATTTTAATATTATTGATCCGTATGAAATAATATTTTCCAAATTGTTTAAAATTCAATTGAATGTACAGTGATAAAACATTGAGTTTTGAGCATGGTGTCTGCCCACACGGGCAGGGCATATGCTAAGATTAAAAGTTTTTGCCCAAACGTAGCAACCGACAATATAAAACTTGACAATACTCGTCTGGACGAATTCAGTTACACGAGTTAGATAAGTAAACAAATATTAACTTTGCAATAATGGAAATTTTCCAAATTTTCTTCCAAAGTCCTCTCGATTAATGTAATTTTATAGCCTACGTGTCACCATTTTCTTAAAAAACCATTCTACTATAATTGCATTACGAACCACGTGACTTACAGAAGTGTAATTTTCAGTTCATTTGCATTGTAAACATGATTTATTGCTTATAATAAGAAATTTAATAAAATTAATATTACAAACCTTTTCTAAATGTAGAATTAAATTAGATTTCTTTCACCCCAAAAATTTAAAAATCTTGTGCAATACAATTGCAATACATCAGGTTGCTACGCCAGCTAGTAATAGTTATTTTGCAATTTGATTTAAAAATGAGAATAATTATTATTTTTAGCTCTATCCAGTAAAATGTCGGAGAAATTATAAAGGTTTCAGTTTTTTTTTATTACTGTTATTTATATTCCAATCGCTATTTTTTTTTTATTTCTAAATTTCTTGAAAATAATAACGGTCACATTTTATGAAAATTTTGCATTTATTCAAAAACAGGGAATAATTGGCGAGGTTAGTAACGACGAAACGCAATGGCCAGATAAAATTGTAATAACATGTCAAATTTGCGAGAAATATTTTGTTAATTAAAAAAAATAATTGAGGCATTTAAAAGATATATATGTACTTATGTGAACTACAATATACAAGAAAAAGAAAGAAAGAAAAATAAAATATTTATTTTATGCTTTAAAAGTAAGTAGCTGATACTTTTGAAAAATAAAATACCCATTTCATATAAACAATGAAAAAAAAAAATCTTTAGTCCTATAAATAGCATTTATAAATGTTACACATAAAAATCGAGACACATAATAATTACACATGACAATTTAGACATATAAAAAACACTTAAAAATTTAGATTATACAAACTATTTAACATATTTCATATAACTAAACCAACGATAATTTATGCATTAAAAATAATAATAAGAAAAATAGACGATCTAGTAAAAACAATAATGATGCAAAATTTAACGATTAAGGTTCGTAATATTCATAAAATATGTCAAAATGATTGATTACAATATATATATTAATTGCTCACATAAAAGAAAATGTGTAACCAAAAATGAATAAATAAACGTTTTGACTAAAATTCTGATAATTAACTAAAACCGGAAACGTTTATAGCTATTAAAAATACCAAAATCTTAATTAGCAACTATTTCTAGTGATAACTGAAAACTATAAAAACTTATAAAATATAGAAACTTTTAAAATATTTACTATATGATGAGAAGTTTCCATAATTGTCTCTTTAAAAAAGTAGAATAAATTACAGGAAAATAGGAAAAGTTATCACAACTGCTATATTGAAAATAGAAAATAAATATTATATTTTTTATTATATTTCCATTAATAGATTGTAGAAGATAGTGCATAAATAAATTGTTGCTTAAAATCAGCTTTCGTGATAAAAATATGTAATTTTAAAACTTTATATTAAAAAAATAGTAAATCATTTTTATATATATTTTTATAATTTATTAAAATATTAAATTCAGTTAAAAGTCATAGAAAAATTGAACTTATATATTAAAAAAAAACACAAAGAATTAGAACAAAAAGAAAAAGAAAGAAAAAAGAAAAAGTATTTAGAATTCTATAATGCTATTAATTTTGATTATTAGTATATTTCATAATATTTAAACATGAAATATAACATTAGTTTAACAATCACCTTGATTACGTTTGCAATGCTTGATTCTAATGTGATAATTTTCAATTATATTTTAACAAATAAATACGTTTATCTCTACAATTTCAGCAAAAAGTGCTTGTTTTCAATTCATCAAGAGTTTTCGGTTTAATCTTTTATCTGCTACATTACGAAGTAATAAAATCAATTGCATGTAAATTTTATTTCATGTTAATGTAGTGTTAACTAATAGGTAAATGCCAAAAAATACTCACTTTTCAAAATTTACATTAAATACGCTTAATTAAATGAAAGAATACTTTTAAGTACCACCAGTATTAAACAATTAGAAAAATAATCAGACTTAATGAATTAAAGCATTTAGAAAATTATTATTTTTATTTTTATTTATGATTTTTATATATGATGTATTATAACACGAAACAGATTTTTAACAAATCTATTCTTGATGAAATTAAAAAAAAACCATAAAAACAAAGACAACAACAACAACAAAAAAAACATTTTTTTTCTCGTTTACACACAAACAAACATTACATGTGCAGCATTTTGAATGAGACTTTGATTTTATTTTGCTAAGTGTGCAAAGTTCACAGCAGTCTCGCTTCGATACAGATGTTGGCTAATGACATCCTCTATTTTGTAGATGTATGTCTTTGGAAACAGAAATGTGTCTTTTTTTAATTTTTGAAATTACTACACTTGAAGAGACTTTATGTTCTTCAACCAATCTTAACCTTCCTCACTGCTTAGGTTCTGCCTTGACTTGATGAGCAAACCTTGTGTGACGTAATATTTATACAGATTTACGTGTTTCTATATGTGCTATATGTGAATTAGCACGGACCATTTCAGGCTAATCAGAACTGACGGTACTTATAAGTACCAACAAAAAATTTGTTTGGTAAATAAATTATAAATTGTACTAACTAAAAGACTATGCTAAACCGTATTCTAAGTTCACAGTATGGCTGACTCAAATGGATGAACAGACGCTGAAATATATATTGATAAAGAAAAATTTTGATAATTATAGCTATTGTTTCTATATAGTGAGGTTAAAGGTAATTTAAAAGACTGATCCTTGAACACCTATGACAGTATTGTACGAATGGATTCTGTTCTATAGGGATGAACTGGGATGACCACCTCGGAAACTCAGCTTACGCTGTAGAGTGATAGTGCAATCCCGAGAGGCAGACCAAATCAGCTAGCAGCTTGTGTTACAAATAAAATTTTCAATGCTTATACTACAATTTTACAATTTCCCATTACAACATAATTATATATGATTTGCTGAAGAATTAAACAGGTTTATAGTCAATTCAGTTTACAATTGACTTATTATAGAACAGTAATTCATTAAACCATATTTATGAAAATCAATCAAGTTTATACTGAATTGACAATTATTTACGTATGGCAACAATATATAAAAACAAAAAAACGCAATACTATAAAGACGACATCAAATTACGATACTATACACTTATATAACATGTTACAATACAACGATAACACACAAATAATGGAACAGATCTTTTTTTACAACTTAGACTACATAGTATTTTGTAAAAGCTCATATGATGAAATATTCTTGTAGAATGCGTTTTCAATTTTCTTTTTTACACAGTTACTGGTTTGACAAAAACATTATATAAACACTTTCATTGAGATACTGAGAACTTTTTAAAAGTTATTACAATGGAAATAATTACTACGATGACATAACCTGGTCACTACATCAGAGAACAAGACATTTTTACCAGATGGAATTTTGTGGGTAATGTAACAGAAATTACATAATTATATCACATTTTACGTAACTTGCACTTTAGGAGAGAAACCTACTGACCGAGAAATGTGAAGATTATACAAAATAAATACTAAGAAGGGCTGTCTGAGACTGAACCTGTGAAGGGGGAAAGAAGTTCAGAAAAGACCAGGGTACATGAATATGAATTCATTTTTTTTTCAATAAATTTCATACATTCGATAATTTTGTTCAAAAGAATTGGTCTTCCTTGAAGGTATTGCAGCCAGTTCGGTAATGACATGGTGGTTGATATTTTACATGGTAGTATGTAGTGAGTGAGCAGTCTAACACATAGAGTAAAGAAGTCGAGGGAGAGCCACAAACGCAAGGTGGAGAATCTCTTTTATTTATGTTGTATAGATGTTGTTGAGAAGGTCTATGATTCATTAAAAAAATTAGGTATCTATGTTTGAAGTGTTGCGTTACGACCAAAGGCGAAAATTTCTTTGTAAATCGACCCGTTTGGGAATCCGTCCAGCGTTGTTGCCAACTCTGAAATTTGTTTTACTTCATATTTCAGTGAAGATGCTGGAAATGGTAGAAATGTGTTTTGTAACTGTGTACCTATTACGGCCGATTTCACCAGTTTATCAGCTGTTTCATTGCCCTCGACTCCTGATTGTTCCCTAACCCAGTTTAAAAGTACACTTTAGATGGATCTTGTAAATGTTACATAATTTCGATTATCAGGTAATCTGTACTATCAATATTTTTTTTTATAGCGAAAAGACTTGACAAAGTATCTGTTGAGAGTAAAAGAGTCCGACTCTGTCTTTGCCCAAAGAAGAGCTGAGAGGATCGCAAAAAGGATCGCAAATCTTTGCACGCCATGTGAAAAATTAAAAAATATATATATAGACAGAAAAAGCTGAATCAGTTTCTTCTGTTTATTTTGAGCCATCGATATATATAATTGTTGAACTCGTATAATTTTGTGTCGTACATGTTTTAATTCCCTTAAAAAGTGGGGAAACAAGATATTTTGACTATTTGGATAGAAAGGTGTGAAAATATCTTGAGAAGATATTCCCAAGCGCATTGCCCTGGAGAACTTAGCCTTCGCTTGAAGGTTCAAAGGGGGAGGGGGGGGGAGACCCGTGAGGACTTAAAGTGCGTTTGTTGAAGTGTTTCTGTAAGCTCGAGACATCAGTAGTAGTTTACTTCTTTGTGCTGAAATCAAGTGTCGACAACCATGGTGATGGAACATCCGCGGAAACCAAACCGCGCAGACATAGGCCACACGACGTTGTAGTATCGCACTATACCAAAATTTGAGGAATTGTTGTGGAAGTCTCCCCAAAATCGAGGAAAACTTATAGAGATTTTGAGTTTCTTTTATCACTTCTTTTCATTTTTGAGCCAGATGAGGGAAAAAAAGAAAGGTTTTTGTCGAAATAAACCCAAAAGTATAATAAAGTTTTTTTTCGGATTTAATTGTTTTCTCTTGTACTTTATAAATGGACCACCTTTTTAGACGTTTTGGTTTTCCGAATGTCATTGGTTTTGATTTTTCTTGCGAAATTTCAATTTTATTGTCGGTCATCCCATTTTAAATAAAATTTAACGTCAAATGACCTCTGTGTTCGAATAATGACCTCGTATGTGCCCAGATTACCAAGAGTACGTCGGCCGCGTATGCCACCACTTCACAGCCATCGACGTGGAAAGCCCCCAACAGAGTCTCCTAAAGGGCCAACCACGGAACGGTCCTAGACAGGAACCTTGAGCCTTTGTTGAAAAAAGTAATAAATGTGAAACCATTCAGTCCACCGACTGCAAAGTAACTGGTACTTATAAGTACCGTCGGTAGATAAAGGATTACGTTCGATGTTGAGTTTTGTTATGCCTTTTGGTTGACACAGATGTCGGACTAGGCCCGAAGGTGCTAAGCAAGTGTTGTGTTTTCCATTTTAGAAGAAACCACAGAGGCAGAAGACTGACTTTTGATCTCAATGTTTCCCTACAATTTTGATTGTCACTGGAAGGGGGAGATCCTCGATTCAGTGCTTCTCTCTCAACTACCAGATTCACAACCAGAATACACTCTATACGAAAAATATAAATCATATCCACACGGAAACTAACAGTGGCGAAATTGAGAAATCCCAGTTTATTTCTTTGAGTTTTTGTTTAATGTACACCTAAAGATATAAAACTTATATGTCTTTGTATATTAGATACTTACTTTTGTACTTGCTATTTTCCTAGTAAAGAAAAAACACTTATTTCTTGTGTAAATCAAAGAAAGTTATATTCAATCAAGAAACTGCATCATTCGTTCATCTGTCAGACAAAAATTGATTTCCGGAATGGAATAAGCCTAGTTGTTTTGATGTAATCCACTCATTAAGCCAATATTTGACTTCTACATAAGAACAAAACATGACAATTTTCACCTATATTTGACAAAATTAGACAAGGAAACTCTAGAAACACGCTGAAATATATTGGCCTATACGCAGTATCTGCCAGATGATTTTTCTTCAGATTACCATTCGTTTTACTCTATTGAGAGCGCCAATTCGTGAGAGCACTTCAGTTTTTTTCAGAATTGAAAAGTGACTTGACTTCAAAATAGCCATGATTTCTTCCATTGCGGAAAACGTTGTTACCAGACAGATGGACGAATGTTGTAGCTCCTAATAAAATGTATATTGAATAAACCTTTCTTTCAGTTTGACAAGTGGGCAGAGTCACATTTATACACACAATAATTATGTCACCAAATTATTTAACCTTCCACCAATCCCTCAAATTATATAATATTTTAACGTCTCTTGTTTGCTTAATTCAATTTTTGTGACGTCATTCACCCTAGGGAAGTCTCTTTCTTTCAATAGTTCAAGAGTTCTTTGACGGTGGTTTCTTGTTCTTGCATGCTTTCAAGAGAAATAAGCACTCAAGTTCTTTAAAAATTACCAATAACAAAAGTTTATTAAACGTAAGCAAGGAATCAATGGTAAAATGTTACTTGGATTCGATTAAATTCTGTCTGTCTCACAATTCATTAACCTAAACTTTGGAATTGGCATGATACACATAAAACTTCAACAATAGACAAGTTTCCTAATCATAATAGCTGTCAATTCAATATGGCTAGAACAAGAACTCAAAATATAATTCTACTCTCAAAAGTTTCCTAGGCTACTTGATAGCACGTGAACTTCGCAAAAAACGTTATTGAAGTAATTAAAGCTTTACCGCTTACCACAGGTGTTATCTCACAAATGTTCTTTGAATGATAGGTCTAATCCAAATCAAATGGGTTCATTCAAATCAGTTAAGACGACCACCACTTTTACATAGAATAACTTCACACGAGAATCTACATGCAGAATATTGCAACTCGTATATCGTCGGAAGATTCTCTGCTAAAAGCAAGCTGCTTCCACAGAAATTCTCACAATTTCTATCTCCCAAACAACTTCGTTCAGTTATTATTATAAATTCGCAAAGTAGAAATGATTCTCCAATTCCACCGAGTACTTTTACACTTTTTAAAATTAAAGGGAGAAAGGAAAGGCTCCAACATTCATTCACTAAGTTAGCATACAAAATCAACACGATCGCTGGTTACCGTTCATGACAGAAAAATCAATTTTTTTTTTCGAATTCCTATCGTGTATGGAATAATCCACTAGAATGGTTATGTGAAATTCGAAATATTTAGGAAGTTACAGTCAATTAAACGAACACGGATCGGCTGAAAAACATGTATACGAGACCCAGTGAGACGCAGCTGCCTGCATGCTGCATTCTTTGCTTAATAGGTATAATCGCGGGCTAACTATAAGTTGAAAAATATATAAGGGTTAATTAAAATATTTCATACCCTTTTTCTTTATTAAAACCGTAACTACGCGTTTTTCTCGAAAATACATTTTTAGCGCGACGTGTAATGTAGCGTTTAAATGAATCAATCAATCAACATTTTTCTTTTTGGAAATAAAACATTATTTATTTTATGGGGGTTTGAGCCTCTCATATGTATATATGTATATATATATATATATATATATATATATTAATCCCTGTTGAAGTTAAAGAAAAAAGGACGAAAAATGACACGTTTTTCAAACGACTACCATTTTACCAAATTTTCAATTTCACTAAAAATGGGTTGAGTGCCCCCCCCCTTTCCCAATTCAATATGTTTCTGAGAAATTTGATTTGCTTATTTTTTTAATATTGACAATCTGCTCAATACACGGCGCTATGTGATTCGCACACACCTTACCGATATTCACCTGACGATATCGCCATCAATTTTAATAATTATAGTGAAATAAAAATATATTTTTAGTGAAAAATATGAATAATCAGTGGGTAAATTCCGTTTTCTGTTGCGTTATTTTATTTATGAAAGAAAAAAATCCTAGTGTGATCTACTTTTGGCGCCGATGAACGGTACCTCTCATTTAAAACCTAGTCGCCCACAAAGTATATTTTTGATTGGATTAATGAACTATTGGGCACAAATTGCGGTAGATCATCTGAAATTTGCTTACACATATTATACATGTAAGAGCCGTTTATAAGCAAAACTGTTTAAGTCACATTTCCTTAAATGCACAAAAACAAAGATTTTCTGAATGCGATACAGTGATTGCCTATGGCGTAAAATATTTTCGGGTGCTATTTAGAAGTAAGTTTCATAGAACTATTTTTATATCGATATTTTTATGTATAGATTGATATACCCTCCATGCACTTAACTCAGTTTTTAGTGTTTTGTTCATCTCACGAAACCCTATTCGTCCCGCTACGTTGTCTGTCCGTCACAGAGCCGGTTCTCAGAAACTATGTACATTACAGACATGAAATTTTGTGTACTTATTGCTGAATACCTACTATGAAGCTCAAAATAATAAAATTTTGAAAAAATCGTGTTATTTTAATATAGAGAGATAAAAAAACAAAAATCAAACAGCCTTTTCCTATTAAATTTAAACATTTTTCGTTATAGCAGTTGCCAACAATTAAAAATCCGCAATAAAATTCTTTCTACAATAATTAATTTTCTATTGAAAGATTTCCACGTGAAAAATGAAAGTGAAATGAAAAGTTTCCCCAATTGAAAAAAATATTAATATGACGTCATATTGGTAACAAAACGGAAATTTTCAAACATTTCTCAATAATACAAGTTGTATGAGTATGTGTAAGTACAGAAAGCAGGTTAATATGATGTCATTAGAGAATTAAAAAGAAAATTAATCTGACTTCATATTAGAAGTTTAACAGACATTTTCAAATGTTTGAGAATAATACAAAGAGAGTATCAATATGAGTAATAGAGAAAGCAAGTAGATATGACGTCAGCAAGCGATTATAACGTCATATGAGTTTGAGAAACGTATTGAATCATGATAAAAACCCGATAATGGAAATATTTGCATATTTTAACATTTTGAAGGTCTCTATATAACATGTTTAATTTTGAAAAAGATTTTTTTTTAATATCGCATTTAGTCCACATGACAGATATTATTATGGCAGAGTATAATAGCGTATCGGACCGGTTCAGATTTTCGAAAAAAACGAGAAAAGTAGACCGGTAAATTTTTACTTTATACAAAAAATAACTTTTTTTTTTTTTTTTTTTTTTTTTTTTTTTTTTTTTTTGAAATTGAAATTTATTTGGATTTATTAAAGAAAGGATAAAGTGTTTTGAAAGGAATATTAAACAAAACCCTTTGTGCGATCTTCGATCACACTTACCTGCTTGTTAAAATTATCTCTTACACCTCTCTACCTTTAAGCGGATCATATTCACCTAACTTTATAACGTGTTCTTTTGCCAGTTGCGTACATGGGTAAAACCAAAAATAAGCAAATAAATAAATAAAAAACATAAAAAACACGTAATAGATGGTTATAACTAACAATTTCTAATGTATGCTTAAAAATTTTATTCTAAAAATTTATTTTTTTTTCTCTGAAAAATTTATTTTAAAAAAAAGTTTATTTGAGATATCTGTTTTCAGAAATATATAAATATTCATTTCTTTTTACTCGTTAAGATCGTTAGATATTTTTATATGCTTTTTTTCAAAAACTTAACTTTGTCCATGTATGTGGAGATGGAATTTTGTTATCAATTTGTCACTTATTTCCTGATATTCTAGAGGCCAAGAAATTATGTACGTTTTGTATACCCAATGGTAATATGATATTTGCATGTTTGAAGAACTTAAGTAACTTTTATTAGATTAATTTAAAATTAATTTCAATTATACGTTGAAAAAACAATTTAGAAATCTTAAATCGTTTAAATAATTTTCAGGAATGATTTTTTATAAAATCTTTTAACACGTGACTCAACAATAAATATTTGTTTGTTATGCTAATGTACAGTAATATTTGTAGTATTATATTTTTTTCCGGTTGCTATAATGTTAAAAAAAAAAACTAAGAAAAATTTACATTTTCTGATAACAGTTAATTAATTTTAAACTTTTAATGTATGGTTTTTACATGGACATGCTGCATTACAAAAGGTGATTTTTAATTCATAAAACATTATTTATATCTATCGTATTTCTTCTTTTAAATACATCAATAAAAGCTTTCTTTTTTTTAACTATTGTTATATTTATCATTAAAATAAATTTTTAGCAGCACCTTTTTGTAGAATTATTTCTATTTTTTTTGCTTCAAATTTCGTGATTATATCTTCTTAAGACTATACTTCTGTGATTACACCTTTGTTGTAGTTCTTTATCTATTCAATTTCTTTTTTGATTATCTAGAAATAAATTTTCTTAAACCAAATTTATCACTATTACGGTGGTTTGAAAGTTTCGAAACCTGCGCAAGTTTGCCTGCGAAAGTTTATTACTTACCCATCATACGTAGTATAGGGTAAGTCTTGTAATCGTTTTGAAAATCGAAAAAAAAAATTTTTGACGCATTTACACGCTTCAGACACTAGAGATTCCGAAAAACATATTTTTAGAAAAACATTTTTGCTGTCCGTCTGTCTGTGTGTGTGTGTCTGTAAACACTCTATCTCCCGAAAAAATTGAGATAGAGACTTGAAATTTGGTATGTACATAGTATGTAACGAGCAGGGAAGACCGAGCTATGCTCGGTCAAAATTAAATTTGAGTTCAAATATCATGACCCATGACCAAAATGACCCACTAAATGAATTTTCTCGAACATGTGACTTAGCTCAACAGTCTTCTCGTGCCCGAAAACCATAGGATGCAAAATTTAGTGTAAATAGTCTGAGCCGGTTTTTAAGATAAAATAGCTTGACCCATAATGACCCATGACCAAAATGACCCACTAATTGAATTTTCTCGAACATGTGACCTAGCCCAACAGTTTTCTCGCGCCCGAAAACCATAGGATGCAAAATTTAGTGTAAATAGTCTGAGCCACTTTTTAGATAAATTAGCTTGATCCACAATGACCCAGAAATGACCCACTAATCGAATTTTCTCGGACATGTGACCTAGCCCAATGATTTTCTCGTGCCCGAAACTCGTAGGATACAAAATTTAATCAAAATCGTTAGAGCCGTTTTTTAGATAAAATTAATTTGCTCCCGCGTTGACCCAAAAATGACCCACTAATCGAAAGTTCTCGAACATGTGACCCAGCCCAATAGTTTTCTCGTGCCCGAACAGGGTCGGATACAAAATTTCGTCCAATTCGTTTGAACTGTTTTTTAGATACAATTAGCTTGACCATGAACTAAATTACCCAAAATGACCCACTAATCGAATTTTCTCGAACATGTGACCTAGCCCAATCGTTTTCTGGTGCCCCAAAATGGTGGGATACAAAATTTCGTCAAAATCGTTCGAGCCGTTTTTATGATAAAATTTGCATAACCGCACACACACACACACAAGATTTGCTCATATTAGAATATATGATAATGGGAAGAAGCTTATTGAATTTCAGTAACCTCGATTATCCGGAACTATTTTTTTCGGACTCTTGAAATATTCATTCTGATAAAAGGTATATAAAAATTTTCGAAATTGTTTTTTAAGGTGTGAATATAAAAGACAATAAAAATACGTAAATTTTTCGTTAAGAATGCAGTCGATCGAATAATTAGTTGCCGAAATATTTGTAAACAAATTTCTACACTCTTCTATTTTTCATGACCCTGCATTTCATTCAAATTTCAATTCAAAGATATATTTAAATTAGTGAGGAGACGCTTAATCCGACGCAGTTAACTGTTAGTTTTTAACTTTTAACTGTTTAACTTTTTAACTGTTAGTTTAACATTTTTAGAGTTATAAGGATGTTTCTCTTACGCAATTCAGCAATAGATCACTTAAAGTTTATGACGTCATCAAGCCACGATTTTATTCGAATTGCAATGCATTTTATAAATAGTTTACACATGTTTTATTTTCATATTTTATATTATGCATATCCATGATGGGTAAGTATTACGGTGGCCCCGAACGACTAGTTTTCGTTTAAAACAGCTTCTTCTTAATGTAGACATTTTTCTCATAAAATTTTATTTCTGGAACGAAAACTACAAATACCACTTGCAATTTTATTCTACATCCCCCTAACTAATGCAAAGGAAGAAAATTAAAAAGATAACGCAGCAGCAAGGTATCGTATTGATTTCGATACGATGAAAGATTCCGCTTTAATTGCGAGAAAAGAGAAATGTAGTAAAGTGTCGTCTGTCTCTAAAATGTCACGGCGAAACATATGTTAATTTCATACATCATCTGCATAAATTGTAAAAAAAAAAAATTATGAATAAAAAGGAAATATATTCGGAAGAATAAATTTAAAGAAGAAAAGCAAACATGAAATGTGGAAAAATTGATTTTATTTTTAAGTTTAAAATGTTCATCCAGAAATTTAAGGGCACATTTCATTTCATAGGTAATTTGAAGCATGAAAGATCTTTTAAGGAAGTTAAAAATTTCATGGTTGAAAGCGTTAAAAAAAGTTTAGTATGCACAGTTAATAAATCGAAGAATACAAAATTTTATTATTAAATTTTGACTTGTGAATAACATTATATTAATGCTGTAAAAAAAAAAAAAAAAAAAGATAAAGATTCGAGGAGGTTTCTTGGTATTATAAATTAATTTGCTCATAAATTTATAATTTTTATTTCTTTTCAATATTTGAATGAGTAAATTTAAAGAAGAAAAGCAAATATAAAATATGGAAAAATGTATTTTACTTCTAAATTTAAAATGTCCATCGAGAATTTAAAGGTGCATTTCATTTCATAGGCAATTTGAAGCATGAAACATCTTTTAAGGAAGTTGCAAATTTCATGGTAGATTAGATAAAAATAAAAATGAGTATGTAGAATTAATAATTCAAAGTATATTATAATTTGATTCGTAAATACAATTATAATCATTCTGTAAATGAATAAAGTAAAAGAGATTCAAACTGAGTTTTACAGTTTAATAATAAAATTGATAACAAATTTATATATTTTTTTAGTAGAAGAATAATATAATATTTTTGCAAATATTGTCAATTGTTTTCCTATGAGTACTGATAAATTAAATATTAGAAAAAAAAATTCAAATTTTGAGGATGTTTTATATTGCTGCGTATACTAGGTTAAACTAGAATTCAAACGTGTCTTAGACGAACTGTTAGCCAGAGAATTATTTATATAGCTTTATATTCTTTTGACATCATATATAATTCATAAGCAAATAATTGTCAGCATAGAAATTTAATGCGATGCAAGCATTACAACGGTAAAATTTTTGTTTTTGGAAAACACAGACTACTCATTTTTAAGTGAACAATTTAAGTTTGCGATTACTGCTAAATTGCTAATTTGTAAGTTGTCAATTGTTTTCCTATGAGTATTGATAAATCAGATATTAAAAAATCCCAAATTCAAATTTTGAGAATGTTTCATATTGCTGCGTATACTAGGCTAAACTAGAATTCAAACGTGTCTTAGACGAACTGTTCACCAGAAAAATATTCATTTAATTTTACATACTTTTGATATCATGCATAATTCATAAATAAATAATTGTCAGCATGTGGAAATTTAAGGCATTGCAAGCATTACAACGGTCAAAATATTGTTTTTTATAAACACAGACTACTCATTTTTACGTCAATTATTTAAGTTTGCGATTACAGATGAAGGCTTTGAATTAATAATTTGTAAGTTGTCAGTTGTTTTCCTATGAGTATTAGTAAATCAAATATTGAAAAAACAAAATTCAAATTTTGGAGATGTGTCATATTGCTGCGTATACTAGGCTAAACTAGAATTCAAACGTGTCTTAGACGAACTGTTCACCAGAAAAATATTCATTTAATTTTACATACTTTTGATATCATGCATAATTCATAAATAAATAATTGTCAGCATGTGGAAATTTAAGGCATTGCAAGCATTACAACGGTCAAAATATTGTTTTTTATAAAAACAGACTACTCATTTTTACGTCAACTATTTAAGTTTGCGATTACAGATGAAGGCTTTGAATTAATAATTTGTAAGTTGTCAGTTGTTTTCCTATGAGTATTAGTAAATCAAATATTGAAAAAACAAAATTAAAATTTTGGAGATGTGTCATATTGCTGCGTATACTAGGCTAAACTAGAATTCAAACGTGTCTTAGACGAACTGTTCACCAGAAAAATATTCATTTAATTTTACATACTTTTGATATCATGCATAATTCATAAATAAATAATTGTCAGCATGAGGAAATTTAAGGCATTGCAAGCATTACAACGGTCAAAATATTGTTTTTTATAAACACAGACTACTCATTTTTACGTCAACTATTTAAGTTTGCGATTACAGATGAAGGCTTTGAATTAATAATTTGTAAGTTGTCAGTTGTTTTCCTATGAGTATTAGTAAATCAAATATTGAAAAAACAAAATTCAAATTTTGGAGATGTGTCATATTGCTGCGTATACTAGGCTAAACTAGAATTCAAACGTGTCTTAGACGAACTGTTCACCAGAAAAATATTCATTTAATTTTACATACTTTTGATATCATGCATAATTCATAAATAAATAATTGTCAGCATGTGAAAATTTAAGGCATTGCAAGCATTACAACGGTCAAAATATTGTTTTTTATAAACACAGACTACTCATTTTTACGTCAACTATTTAAGTTTGCGATTACAGATGAAGGCTTTGAATTAATAATTTGTAAGTTGTCAGTTGTTTTCCTATGAGTATTAGTAAATCAAATATTGAAAAAACAAAATTCAAATTTTGGAGATGTGTCATATTGCTGCGTATACTAGGCTAAACTAGAATTCAAACGTGTCTTAGACGAACTGTTCACCAGAAAAATATTCATTTAATTTTACATACTTTTGATATCATGCATAATTCATAAATAAATAATTGTCAGCATGTGGAAATTTAAGGCATTGCAAGCATTACAACGGTCAAAATATTGTTTTTTATAAACACAGACTACTCATTTTTACGTCAACTATTTAAGTTTGCGATTACAGATGAAGGCTTTGAATTAATAATTTGTAAGTTGTCAGTTGTTTTCCTATGAGTATTAGTAAATCAAATATTGAAAAAACAAAATTCAAATTTTGGAGATGTGTCATATTGCTGCGTATACTAGGCTAAACTAGAATTCAAACGTGTCTTAGACGAACTGTTCACCAGAAAAATATTCATTTAATTTTACATACTTTTGATATCATGCATAATTCATAAATAAATAATTGTCAGCATGTGGAAATTTAAGGCATTGCAAGCATTACAACGGTCAAAATATTGTTTTTTATAAACACAGACTACTCATTTTTACGTCAACTATTTAAGTTTGCGATTACAGATGAAGGCTTTGAATTAATAATTTGTAAGTTGTCAGTTGTTTTCCTATGAGTATTAGTAAATCAAATATTGAAAAAACAAAATTAAAATTTTGGAGATGTGTCATATTGCTGCGTATACTAGGCTAAACTAGAATTCAAACGTGTCTTAGACGAACTGTTCACCAGAAAAATATTCATTTAATTTTACATACTTTTGATATCATGCATAATTCATAAATAAATAATTGTCAGCATGTGGAAATTTAAGGCATTGCAAGCATTACAACGGTCAAAATATTGTTTTTTATAAACACAGACTACTCATTTTTACGTCAACTATTTAAGTTTGCGATTACAGATGAAGGCTTTGAATTAATAATTTGTAAGTTGTCAGTTGTTTTCCTATGAGTATTAGTAAATCAAATATTGGAAAAACAAAATTCAAATTTTGGAGATGTGTCATATTGCTGAGTATACTAGGCTAAACTAGAATTTAAACGTGTCTTAGACGAGCTGTTAGCCAGACAATTATTTATATAACTTTATATTCTCTTGACACCATATATAATTCACAAGTAAATAATTGTCAGTATGGAAATGAAAAGAAAACACTTAAACGGTCAAATCATTTTTGTTCAAAAACACAGACCACTTATTTTTACATCGGAAGTTTAAATTTGCGATTACAGATGAAGGTTTTGAATTGATATAATTTTTAAACTGTCAATTGTTTTTCTATTAGTATTGATAAATTAAATATTGTAAAAAAAAATAGTATTCAAAATATGACGAAGTGTCATATTGCTGCAAATACTAGGCTAAACTATGTGTTTTAGACGAACTGTTCGCCAGAGAATTATTCATTTAATTTTACATACTTTTGACATCATGCATAATTCAGAAGTAAATAGTTGTCAGTATGCAAATGCAATTTATTGCAAGTATTACAGTTAGAGAATGACATATTCATCATTAAAATCCAATTATTTAATTATATTTCACAAAAGTTTTCATTTACACTTTGTCTCCAAGCATGAACTCCAAGAATTAAAATTTCCCTTTATTTACTTATAAATCATGCGCGCTGCCAAAAGTTTGCAAAATTAAATAATTACCTGTTCGGCAAAACTCCAAAACTCCTTGTACCTTAATTTTTGGAGGAGAGCGTACTCCATTAAATCTTCCTTTCTCAGTTCTTTTGATATAATTAGTGTATCATGATGCGTTTACATCGAAATGATCGTTTAAAGTCATCCGAGAAACAACAGATTATCTTTTTAATTTTATAAATATCTTTTATGTTTTTTTTTAATGTATATATGTACCGTATATTTCGGCATATAACACGCACTTTTGGTACTAGAGAATTAATTGAAATTTAGAGGTGCGCGTTATACACAAGTTATAAAGTTGACAGATTAAAAATTAATAAAAACAGATGATTAAAATATTTGAAAATTCTACATCAAATATGTGCTATTAAAAATAAATACTTACGCTGTGAGCTTCACTCTTCTGTGACTCGCCTTATTTTTTTTATCATCCGTGCCACACAGAGTCAATTTGTCTCGAGATATTTTTTCATCAAGTTATATCTTCCCCAGTTTACATTAATTGTATAGATTTTATTATAGGGTGAAACCACCAGTAACTGACACTATAAGGATTCTTTCTTGTTCAAATCACTATTACAAAAAAAATAAATATATTTTATGCTTACATTTGCTTTTGAAAGGATAGTAGATATATATTAAAAAATATTGCTGGCAAAATTTTGAAAAATTATGCATTTTATTATAAAAAATTAATTTTATTCATAAATTTGATCAAAAACTCCAGTAACTGAAACCATTCCTATTTTGGAACACCAGTAACAGA
Organism: Maratus michaelseni; assembly: GCA_963931845.1. Taxonomy (NCBI): domain Eukaryota; kingdom Metazoa; phylum Arthropoda; class Arachnida; order Araneae; family Salticidae; genus Maratus; species Maratus michaelseni. The sequence goes on from OZ007588.1 coordinate 207,960,569, forward strand.
CACAAAGGGAACTAGTGAATGACACTTTATTTTAAAAGATTAAAATGCTTTAAAAAATGTATTATTTATTATAAAAACAAAATACATTAATATTTAGTATAAAAAGTGGGATTTAGTAAGCTGTACTGCATTATTAGTAATGTAGAGTATATTGTAAGAGTATATAGCAGTAATATTTAGTACTTCATTATTAGTAATGCAGATATCCAATAACTGACATTTATGAAGAAGTAACTGACATCTGGGGTCAGACACCGGTAAAACAACTTAAATTTTTAATGGTGTTTACTACCAGATAAATTTAATTTATTATTATGCATTTTTAAACAGTTCAAATAATAGATTTCAATTTTCATTAATATAACCAATAACTAACACCTCTGTCAGAGACTGGTGAAATGAAATTCTAAGAACCAATAACTAGCACCCCCCACCACATTAATCTAAATTAAATAACTGAAAACCCTAAATCATGGCCCTGATATATCATATGAATCTTTAAACTTTCTACTAGTATAACTTTAAGAAAAAAATTAGGATGGTTGCAATACAAATAGATTAGAAAAACACTTCTTCAAATTTAGAAAAATGATGGTTGCTTCAAAATGGCACTTTTTGTATTCTCAAAAGTTTCTTCTTCATTGAATTTCCTCTAGTGGTGATTAAATTGACCCCTAAATAAAAATAAGTGTCTAATTTACTTAGATGACATTACTTTGTAGACTTTTACAACAAAATGGTTATTTCAGTTAGATTTTTGCTCAAGTGTCAGTTACTGGTTAGGTGTCAATAACTGGGGGTTTCACCTTAATTTTTTTAAATATCTTTTGAACTGCACTTTAAGATCGTTTCATTAGTTTTAACATAGTAATTGTAGAGACTAAATTAGACTATGAGAAGACTAAACAACACTATGTTTGAAAAAATGTCAAGTTTACTTAAAAATTGCACTTAAAATTCAATTTTTTCTCATAAATTAAAATTTCAGACTGAATTTTAATGCTCTTTTCTTTTGCGTGTTATACGGCGAAAATATCCCAAAAATGGAAAATGCATTCTTGCAGACTCTTTTCATATTTGAGTACAGAAAAGAATAAATTATAATGTTTCTTCGGGATTTACAGAACTATTTATTTTAAAAAGACATTTTTTTCAAAGAAAAAATAATTTTTTGTGCGTAATTTTTACTAGGAAATTCATATTTTCAAAATTTTCTTTCAAAAAAAAAAAAAAAAAAAAAAAAAAAATCTCAACGACAATGCAATGAATATGCGAGATAAATTCGACAGTTTGTAAATAGTATAAATGTACAGGTTGTTGTGAAAAACGTGACATATTCTACACATGTGTATACTCCTTGATTTCAGATATGCCCATGAAGAAAAAAAAAATGATGGAAGAAGAATAGTGTAAGCCATGAAAATTTTTCAAAAGAGTAACCTTTATCATGATGATTCACGCCCGCACTCCACTTCTGCAATCAAGACAAACTATGAAAGCTCCCTAATCCCCCTATTCTTATAAATAAACATGTAATTTTTGTTTCAGTAATAAAAAAACAAACAAATTTTATCAAAAAGTACATGTTATCAAGTAAGTGTCACACAAATTCAAGATCGCATCACATAAACAAAAATTAACCAAACGTAGCCCACAAATATCTATTAAACATTTAGTTTACTTTAACACTGAGGCGAAAAAAAATTTGAGACTTGCTGCTTTTTCGACATTTTTATCCCCCCAAAAAGAAGACCATACTTTTTTGGAAGAGGTTCGAAACGTTGGAAGGTTATAGCATCATATAAAAAAATCCGAGTGATATGGGACTTTTGTGCATATTATGTAAACTCTCTAGATCTCAATAAAAGCACCACAGTGCATATTCACTTAAAATCTAAGTGTAGAGGTCCTTTCAAAGACATATCACCTGGAGGTGAGAATGGGCATTGGGCTATGGCTAGTTAAAGACTGCAAAAACTATACAAATGACGAGGTGCAACGAAGAGTATGAAAAGGAAACAACGCAAAATGTGATGGTGTTTTGGAGTGTCTCCTGTCAGGTGGGATTCACAAAGTTTCAACTTATCGGCAGAATTTGAGCAGATTTTGCCAGATTCATGTGCCAGATTCGTGTGCACGATTCCGAGGCCACCTCTCGATCCTTGTGGCTGTTGAGGGTGGATCTTTTCAACAAACAGGCTTTGTATTGTTGTAATCTGTATGTCACGTTTCCATTTTTATTTATTTATTTATTTATTTATTTATTTATTTTAATTTTTTATTTTTTTGTCTGAGACATTTTAGAAATTTGTCCTTTACCAACAACTGTCGAATTTATCCCGAGCACTTTCTATAACTGAAAATGATTCTACAAATTTTCATAAATAGCCTTTACTTAGGAATTTAGATATATCATTTTAAATATGGTGGAAAATACATTTTGATTAAAATGGATTTAAATTTGTATGCACTTCTTAGACAATAACAGACAGTGCAACATAAAATCTATTATATCTAGCAATATAATTATTTTATTTATATGCTTTCTGCATCATTTTATAACGAAACTCTAGAGTAATTTTTAAATCAAAAAAGTAAAAATTTTATATTTTCGAGATTTTTGTACCAGGGTTCGTACGGCTCCTGGAATTTTGCGACCAGGAAATTTTTTGGTACCAGTATTTTCTTACAGAAAATCTCTCCTTAAAAGAAGCTGAAGTTTCGCGTGTTTAACCTAGATTTATTTTTCTATAAAGAAAATACTGGTGAAACTCCTGGAAAATTCCCTGATCCGTACGAACCCTGTTGTACGAACTACCGTAAATTGATGTATCGAGTGGGAAAAAACTACATTTTGAGAGAAATACATATATTTTCTTATGACAACAACAATTCATTCTTATATGTGTTATGCTATTCTAGCTGAAAATAAAATATTCTACAGATAAGATCTCTTAGAATTTCCAACACGAAAAATAAATGCACCGTGTTGCCAACAAATAGCAACTATAACGGTCATTAGCTATTTTTAAAGGAAAAAACCTTAATCCTGTTTCTCCTAGTTTGAATTTTGATTCTTTTGAATGAACTAGTGAATTAAGAGTTTATTCTGATGTTTCAAATTCTTACACAATGAAACCGCACAAGTAAAAGTGTGCAGAATTTAAAATCTGAGTACAGTCGCATTCTGTAAATTTTGAATAGGGCATTTTTATCAAAAAATTAAACATACCACATTGGAAATTCATCTTACTTCAATAGTTTCTATTATTAGAACAGTTCAAGAAAGATTTGACTGCAAATAAGTTTAAAATTCAAGTATCACCCAATTTCAGCAAAAAAAGAAGCAGACCATTAATAATCATCAGGTTATTTTGGCAAAATTTTCAGCAGAATATATTTGCACTCTGAGAAATTGCATGATATCAAAGGTAGTGTTGGAATTGCAATGCAATGTGGTCAGTCGCACCATATGCACTGTCAGTTACATTCTAAATTTAGAAACGTATTTGATCATTGTTGTTTGGTTGTCAATAATGATAATTTCTAGCATTTATTATGATTTCACCATGTTTCACAGAAAACAAAGTCTTTTGAAGGTTTGGCTAAAATATCTAACGACTATATGAAATATTGTGACGACTATATGAAATATTGTGACGACTATATGAAATATTGTGACGACTGTAAAGGAAAATCTGATTTTGCTTATTGTGAAATATCTTGTATTTTTGATTGAATGCGACAATTACATCCTTATTTCCTATACAAAATTATTTTTATTCATATGTATTATCATCCCTTACAGCTTTAAGCATCAGTTCAAATACATGCTTCATATGTATATATATGTTAAAATTAAATTTAAACTCTCTTAGAAGTTAAAAATTGCGATGTACCATAATATTTCAACTCAAAAAAATGTCAGTTAAATAAGTTGATGATGCTTGATGACATTTATAACTTTAATGAATAAAATAGCCCTTCAAGTGTTGTTAGAATATACAAATAAGCAGAATACATACATAAATTTTTAAAACTAGAATTATCCGGAAATTTCCAATAAAAGTCAAAATGAATTATTTTTTTAAACCTGCCTTTCATGTGCCAAATGAATGGAAGCTTCTGTCAGTTTATTTCCTTTAAATTTTCAATTCCCTAAAGCAATTAGAAAATACTCAATAAATAATGAATACATGCAAACACATTCAGTATTTTCTGTATAAATTGAAAAGGAATTGAGTTTTAATTAAAATATTGAGTTATTTTAAGCTGGAAAGAAAACGTCTGCGAATATTATTACTTAGGTATAATGGAGTTGTATCAGTAACAAACGAATATGCATCACTCTGTTAGGAATAAGTCTTTTAGATTCTGATTTTATTGTAAATAATTTAACTTAATAAATAAAACTATTGAGACTGTTTAACTTGAAATCAATGACTGTCGTCAGTTTATTTAAGAAGAAGCATCCGACAACTGAATAGTAAATATTAAAAAGTATTTTTTAATATTAAAATTACTTTCATGCTTTATACGTACATACATCGTTTGTTTGCTTACATACGTGCATCTTATGTATTTCTATATCCTATGTTAAGATATCTGATGGTAATATGACAGAATAGAAACAGAAACCTCCCACTCGTGGATAGCCAACCTCTCGGCATAGGAACTATAGTCCACGAGGGGAAAACTTATATCTACCAGGAACCCCAGTGTCCAAGGACCCGAAGTCCCCAGCAAAAAAAAAAAAAAAAAAAAAAAAAAAAAATCACACGAGCTACCCAATATTGCTTATTGCTGGGTGAGCTCAAAGTTATTTACATGTATATAAGTTCTATATGAATATACTGATAAGATTACATAATATTAAAGATAAATATTTACAGATATTTACAATAATAATATTGTACTGAAAATTTTCAATTGTATTATGCACTAGTCTATTAAGTCTTTTAAAACATAGTTTTTAAAATCTATAGATCTAGAATTTTATATAGGTTATAATAATTCTTTGATATATGAAAAGTTTTTATTTAGGACATTATAGTTTTTATCGAACTTTTTGTAATTGGAAGCGTCTAATAGCACACGTTGTACGTTTCTCTTTAATGTTTTATTTTTATTGAAGTGAAAATGGTATTCCATAAGAGGGCAGTTACTGAAGATGTAGTGTATAGGATTTCCAGGGTTTTTGTCACAAGGACATCTATCCGTGGATCTTTTACCAATTTTATGTAAAAAGCTTGGGAAGCTTCCATGGCCGCTAAGATAATATGCTGCTGATTTCTGAACACATAAAAATTTAACATCTACCTTATTAAGAATTTTTTATGTTTCTTTTCCTTGCGTTGAGTTGGTCCAATCATTTTGCCAATCTGTGATGATTTTGCTTTTAAAATAACTCTTTAGAATGGATTCTGGAAATGGTAAGACAGAGATGTCATCATAATGGTCTTCTGTAATTGCATTTTTTACGAGAAGGTCTGCTCGCTCGTTACCAGTGGTGCCTACATGTGCTATGATCCAGGCTATTTTGATGAATTTATTGGGGTTTTGTAGTAAACTATTGTAGATATTTAAAATTATGGAGTTTCGAGGAAAAAATATCTTGAGTACATCTAAGGATGAGCGACTATCTGTCAAAATAAGGGCTGATGCAAATTGTGATTGTGTTAACCAAACTATTGCTTCCTGGATCGCATATAATTCGGCTTGGTAAATTGAGTTAATTGGGTGTAGTCTTACTGCATGATCATGGATGAAGTTATTATTAAGAGAGACTGTATATGCACTTGCCACTCCATTTCCCATAGATGATCCATCTGTAAAAATTTGTAGATGATTTTCCAATATTATGTTTTCTGTCAGGTTATCTGTAATTTCTATATTTTTCAACTTGTAATATTCTGGAAATTTTTAAGTTGCTTCCCGTTGCATACGATTATTGTATATTATTGTATTGTTGATGTTAAGTAATCTGTTTCCTTGCTTTATCTCATAGACTTGGAATTCGTTTGGTATTTTGATGGTAATTGGAGGCACTCCAGTTTAAATATTTAATGCGTCTTTTGAAATACTTCGGTAAGTTCTTATGATGTTTAACAATGCTATTCTCTGAATTGATCTAAGGATTCTGATGCCGTGGCAATTCAAGTTTGGATACCAGAATTCGGAGCCATAAAGAATCTGTCTTTCAATAACTGTTTGATACCAGATCTTCTTGAGGAAGGGACTGATTCCCTTGTTGTAATTGTGGAAACTTTTAAAGCCCGAAACAAATTGGGTGATCTTAGCTTTTAAAATACTTTGGTGCGATTGAAATTTTAATTTTTGGTCTAGTGTAATTCCTAAATATTGTAGATTTTTAACAATTTTTATAGATTTCTTTTTTATTTTGAAAATTGGCTTTCGATTATTAAGGAGGTTCCTTCTAAATAGGAGTGCTTGGGTTTTTTTCTTCTGAGATAGTTAGATTAAGCTTTGAACATATATTGACGAATGTTTCTATACGACTGTTAGCAGTTTGTTCCAATGATGATCTGGTATTGCCTTCAGTGAGTACGACGAAATCATCTGCATGAACGATAATTCCAAGAGCCTTTAACCCTCTGAGCGTTTTGAAAAAGGGTAAAATTGTAATGTTGATTTCACTGCAATTTGTTTTAAATGCTAAAAAATATGATTTTTTCAGCATTATAAATAAAACTTAATTACAAATATGAATGTAACCCATGAGAGTATTAATCATTCTTCAATGTTTTGAAAATTCATTAAATCTATAGAGTTATATTATCTTAAACATTGCATATATTGCAGTGAAACCTGGAGTTTAGTGAACGGAATATTACGTTCCACACGCTTAGAGGGTTAATTTGTATCTTGTAATTATGTAATTGGCTATTAGTAACCACAATAGTGGTCCTAAACACGAGCCCTGCGGTCAACCTTTATGTGTCCTGAACCACTCTATGAGTGTGTAATTATTTAAACCGATTAATCTCTCACTGATATAATTTTTTAGGAGCTTCTTTATGTAAGTTGGAAGTGGAGAATCATCTATTATTTCAGTAATTTTGTGCCAATCAATGGAGTCAAATGCTCCCTGGATATCAATTGAGATCATTCCACAGTATTTATATTTATCTAAGTTTTCCATGATTAGTGATTTTAGTTGTTGTAAAGCTGTTAATGTACTTTTTTCTCTCTAAAACCATGTTGTTCTGGTTGAAGAATGGGTTTACTTTCTAGAAATGTCATCGTTCTTATTTTTATAAGCCTTTCTAAAACTTTTCCCAACATGGGAAGAAGAGTTATTGGTCGGTGCAGTTAATATGTCCACCCCTTAAGAATGTTATTAGTTGGAGTGAAATCCAAAAAATGGCTTTTGTATGAGTCGCTGGTAGCGCGAAGGGTAGGTTTTGGCCGCAATTCCGGAGCACGTGCACGAGAGAGCAGTCATTGTGGTTTTGCTTTTAGCTGCGTTTCTCGTTATAAAGTTGTCTCTCGTATAAACAAAGTGTCTATAATTATGTGTGTACGTGGAATTTTAGCTTGTTTTATGCGGTTTTTAACTGCACAAACGAATTTCAATATCGGAGTGCTCAGACAGAATTACGAACATTTTAATAAAACTGGTTTTTGTTGGTAACATTGCAAGGCAGGTGCAAAAAGCTTTACATGCGAGATTATGTGTTGTTTATCGTAAGTATGTGCAAGAGGAATGTGTCGAACTTACCAGTACAGATAAAAAAAATTGTTTGCCTTACGTGTGCAGCTAAAAAAAATACAAACATTTTTAATCGTAATTTTTTTTTAATTGGTTCCAAAATTTTCTTCCTTGTTATATTTTAATTATTTTCATAAATATTAAAAAAAATAAAGTTGATTTTGTAATAATTCTTGTTTTTTATGCGTTAAATATAAACATTTTCATTTTATTTCACCTATGGGCATATTACCTGCATATGGCCATATTAGCTTCAATAACTCGCATTTTATTAAACAAACTGCTAAAGGTACAAATTTTGACTAATTTAAATTTTTTTCCAGTGTAAAAAGGGTCTGCTTTGCAATTAAATTTTTTTGTAGATGTGAGATTATGTGTTGTTTGTCGTAATTATGTGCAAGAGCAATGTGTCTAACTTACCAGTAAAGATTTAAAAAAATTGTTTGAACTACATGTACAACTAAAAAAAAAATACAAATTTTTTTTTCCGTATTTTTTTAAAAATTGGTTTCAAAATTTTCTTCGTTGTTATAATTTTTATTATTTTTATAGATATTAAAAACATAAATTTGATTTTGTAATAATTTTTGTTTTCTATGCGTTAAATATAAACATTTTCATTTTATTTCACCTATGGGCATATTACCTGCATATGGCCAAATTAGCTTCATTGTTAAATTAGCTTCATTGCACATTTTATTAAACAAACTGCTACGGGTACAAATTTTGACTAATTTAAATTAATTTTTTTCCAGTGCTAAAAAAGGTCTGCTTTGCTATTAATTTTTTTAAATTAGTTATTACTACCGTTTAAAATTTTCTAACCGTACTGTGGCCACATTACCGCAGATACCTTGCGTATGATATGCTTACATGCAACAAATTTCAATATATAAAATAAAAGTTTATCAACAAATGCAAGTAGAGTAAAACTTCCATAAAGGACACTTCCGAATAGTGGATGTCTCTATTTACCAGAACTAACCAGAACTGATCAACCTTTGACAGTTTGAAAGTTTAGTATTTTAGGCTTTTTTTTTTTTTTTTTGGTCGAAATGTCATGTGTGGGAACGGTGGCGTAGAATTTTCTGCAATCAACTCCTGGTCTTTTTTTTTTTTTTTTTTAAAGGGGTAATAAAACAGAAATTCTACTTCTTCTTATTATTATTATTTGCTTGCATTTGCTTAAAAACTTTTTTGTACACTGTTCCTAAAACTTATTATTGCGGCGATCATCAAGTAGAAATGTTTCAAAAGAAATTATTTCTAAACAGAATTGAATATTATAAACATGCCAACTATCATTTATAAATTTTATCAGGTAAAAATAAATAAAATAAATGGTTTTTGAAATATTACTATTTTTATTTATTTTCCTTTATGTGCATATTATTGTATTTATAATTCATAATATTATAAAATTTATTTTATTACTTTTGTAATTTTTGTGGCTTTTTTATTATTTTATATATATTGATAGACTATTTGTATACCATAAAAAAACCATAAATAAAAAATATTCTATTATTTGTGTGATTTTCTATTGTTATTTTTATTATTTTCTCTTTTAAATTATTGTTTGCACATGCTTCTATTATTTACATTCTCAATATTCATTTGTAGTCATATAAATAAATAAAAATGAAAGTAATGCATTTAAAACATCAGCTAGAACAAGCTTTTATTTTAAACATTATTTATACAACATTTCTAACAAACTGATTGAATGCTATTTTATAGTTTTCATTCCTAAACAAAGTGTAATCTGTAGAAATTTAAATATGTTAGGCTAATTATGCATGTTTTAAATACTTTAGTTGTGTATTCATAGGGTAAAATGCAATATTCCTGTGAGGGATAACATTTAAATTTAAATAACACACATATGTATCTGTTATAACGTAACTCAGCAAAATATTTTCTTTAAAAATGTTTCGAATGAAGTAATTTTTTTAATAAGCTTAAATTATTTTTTTAATTCATCTTCCTTGGACACTAAAACTGTATTCTAACTAAGCTAAAGTCAAAAAGCACTTTTATTAGTGAGGTACGTACTCCTCATAATATAGGTAGGAAGTTTTGAAGAGATATATAGCAACATTACTGAATAAAGTGCTGTTTCTTTTAGTACAGAATTTTCAGTCAGAAATCTGTAGTTCAGTTTTGGACGGGTACCAAACATCGATTTCTATTTTGTCATTGCTGATAAATCTCTCCAAAATATTGCGTTGTTTCAATTTTTGGATCCTATAATAGCGGAATAATGTATTTTCGAATGAAATTTGTTTGAAAACTGCAGATATGTTTAGTGACTTTTCAAGGCTATTTAAAAATTGTTCACGAACGAAAAAAAAAATGTATCTCAACAACGATCGGTTTGCACAATAAAGTAAAATAACTAGTGAAGAGATACCGCAATTGTCAATTGATTAAATAGAGCAAATTAAAACGAAATCAAAAGCAGATTAAATATGAGATCAGCTTAACTATAAGATATAGCCTTTTTGTGCTAAACTAAAATATGTCAACGAAAAAGTAAATTTTGATTTTATGATAAACATGAAATTAAGGTCAACTTATTTATTATTTTTGCAACTATAGACTGCACATAATAAAATGGTGTTTTAATTTTTAGAGAGATATAAATGAATTAAGTTGATTTTTGCTTATTTAATTCACCTTTAAAATTTAATTGCCAAATGTCCTGATAACGTAAATTTAATTTAACTTTAATCTTACCAAAATATTTTTACATTTATGATTACGACAAACTAAGGCAATATAAAAGTGGCATTTCACTATAAGCATGACTATCTGCATGAGGTTTTAGGTTGCCTAAATTAATTGCTTTGTTTGCATAAAATATATCTATTGCACAAATTTATTTAGTCAAGTCGCGTCTATAGTAAATTAGTAAATGTGGTTGTAGATGTCGGTTGGTTATTAGATATTATAATGTTGTAAGGGGATATTTTTTTTCTTTAAATATGATAACAACCAAGAACTCAATCCTTTCACTAGAGTTTATAATATTATTACGTAGATCAGTCAGAAAATTGCGGAAAAAATTTCGGCGAAAGGCTATTATGATGAAACTTTGTTGCAACACTTCAGACATTTATCTGTACCGTGGGACGTAGCGGCTTTCACGCGGCAAATTTAGTTTATCTGATAATCAATCGTAAACAGGTCTCTGCAGCTGCAAGTGGCGTCCAAATTAGAAATGCGTGCAGTGATTTTTTTTTTTTTTGTGGCCGAAAAGGCGTAATTGCACTGAAATTTACTTCCAGGTAAACTGCCGAAAGGCATTGTGCTCTTACATGACAATGCGAGACCGCATGCTTTAAAACAAATGTGCAAACGTCTGAAAAATGTTGTTGAGAAGTTTGGGATCACCCTCCTTATAGCTCAAACCTTTCACTTTGTGACTTCCCATGGCTTTTGTCCCATGAAAGAAGAACTTTCAAAGCGATCATACCATTCAGATGGTGAGGTGAAAGATGCAACCCAAGAATGGTTATCGGACGGTTTCTTTGCAGAAGGCATTTTCTTCTTTGCAGAAGGCATTGAAAAACTTGTGCCACGCCTCGAGAAATGTTTACATAACGCAGGTAATTACGTCGAAAAGTAGATTTTGCATAGAACTTTAGGATACAAATAAAGTTATTGTAAAATTTCGAACCTATTTTGTTTTCTTAAGCAGTTCAACTAACTTATTGACTGACCTTCGTATAATATCATACTGTATCTGTTACATCATCCTGTATATTTTATTATATTTGAAATGTTTTGGGGATGCTGAAATCGCATTCACTATTCTTCACACATTATCAAGCATGCAAATATTCGTTTCATTTAAAAGTCCATCAAATGCTGATGAAAATGAAAAAAAAAAGCATCAATATTTTCTGTATTGGGAATGAAAGTAAATGATGTGTCGACTACTCGCACTTATAAAAGTAGGCGAAATTTCGATTGTGAACGTAGTTTTTGTCCAATAACAGTCAATGTGCGTAAAAGTGATCAAGGCCACCTTTCTTTTTACTTTCGATGAATGAGTGTGAAAACCTCGGAACTTGTGAATTTTCACTTCGTTTCGATAATTATGCACATTTCTGCATCTGGTCAATCGATATAGCAGTATTTAAGCACTAACAGGTGTTGGGTAAGTAGAATTTTGGATCGAGTTTTTCCCCAGTGTGGTTCTCTGAGATCTGTTCTATTGACTCAACTATTTGCATTAGAGAAGGAGTATCGTCCGTTGGTAAGATTAGATCTACCTTATTTTTTGTGCTAGTTAAATAAAGAGTTTTAGTGCTCACGGAGTGCCGATTTCAGTACTGTCGTAGGCGGACATCTTGAAATTGGGATTGGACTAACTTGCATAGGGGAAATTAACTCTTGCTGAAAACATCTTAACCGATGTTTTGACTCTCGTCAAAGTCGTAAGTGATATTTTTGAAGTTATCTCTTTATTGATATTTGAAGCTTTATTTTTCTGAGTGAAGTATTTCTGGAAATTGATTTTCTTTCGACTAAGTTAAATTAAGCAGAGCTTAAAATGTCCCTTCCTTTTTTTTAAAGATTTTAAATAAAAGTTGTTTGATTTTACTTACTCTGGTGCTCATTTCGACTTAGCTAGCATTGATCATAATGAATGACAGTGGCATGGCTGTTACAGATGGCGGCCAACGTGAGGCTGTTACAAGTAGAAATGCGTTAGATGATACTCGCTTGAATACGTTTTTATTTTTATGATTTTATTACACTCCTTTTATTTCACTCAACTATTGGTTTTGTATGATCGATGGAGTTTTGTAATCGATTTTTGTCTCACTTCTTGATATGCTAGAATAATAAGAATAAAGTTTACATGTGTGTTTCTGATGGCAATACAACGTTTTAATATTTTTTGAACTTAATTATAAGTTAATAAGTTGATTTTAAAGCATTTTTCCATTAACCGCGCGCAGGTGAGGAATCGCCAAATATTCTTTATGGTTACAATTGTATACAAGTTACAACAACAGTGGTGACAACAACAAGTTACAACAACAGCCAAACCACGCTCGCCAACAAAGGCCAACTGGTTGTGAAACTGTAACAAAGAAATTTTTAAAAACTAAAAAGTAGAAAATGTAAATAAAAAATAAAGAGTGTAATACATATATTTTTTAAATACGCTTTAATCTCCCCTATACTTATATAATTTTCCCATTAATTAAATTATGATTAACGCTGAGAAATCAATTTAGAAACCTTAAAAAGATAGTTTAAAGAATGTTTCGTTTTTTCTTTCCTGTTGGAAGTCTTAAGAAAGAAACAGAGCAAAAATTATATGTTGTTTAATAAATTCGCTTGCTTGCGCTTTCTACCAAGCGCAAAATAAGCAGTGAATTTTCCATAATCGAGTTCGGTGACCACGCCAAATTAATGTATAGTAACGGAAAGATTTGGGGAAAAATATGAATTTCAGTCATTTTCAAAATAAACATCGAATGCTTATAAAAGAGGTTTTTTTCTTTTCTAAATGTTTTTACTTTTATACTTATATTAAATTATTTTTAAAATAGGAGAGTTATAAAATTTACAAGAAAATATTTAAAGAATCACACATTCGTGTAAAATTAACTGCTGCATTATTTTCAAAGTTTGCAGTCTGCAGTATTACAGATAAAGCCTAGAAGCAACGTAAATGAAAACCTATTGCGACTGTCTGCATTATTAACCCCAAAGTTGTAATCTCAAATATTCTGAAAGTGAGTTTCTTCCCCATCCCCCTTTCCCGAAACTTTTAGCCTTGCTAAAAATTACTAAACAGTTTCAGAGTATTGAGTTCAAAAACATATTTAAATTAAACTTTATTCATTATAGTGTTGATAAAATTAAATACTTTTTAACACATCTAGTTTTTCAGTCAGAAATTTTTAAACAACACGTGAGAAATCATAATGAAAAATCTGATATTGTGATCTCATACATGCTTATTCTTAGTGGGAGCTACTGAAATGATTTCGCTAACTTTTTTATATTTTTTGGCATTATAATTAGCTATATTTTGATAGTTTAGTTTTTCTGGCAAATCGATTCCTTTTTAGTAAAGTTAATCAAAAGAGGGAAAAAGAACGACTATTTCGCGTAGAAAATCGCATTAACTATTGCCTTTTCAATTTTTATTTCTCCTTGAAACTTTAATTTATTGTTTACGTATTGACAAAACTAATAAAAAATATTGAGATTACTTCAGTAGTTTCCAAAGAAAAAGTAAACATCAGCTGTTTTCCCCTTAATTCAATATATGTGGGTCAATATATATTATTCAATATTTATTCAATATATTTAATTGAGTACAGCATTTTTAGATAAATGCTTTTATTATGTAAAAATATGTCTGTGAAATTATACTTAAAAATGTTTATATAGTAATAAAGTAGAACAGAATCAGAAGTACATTATTGTTTACGGACATATTTGTTTATAGGTATTCGCCAGTTTTTTTCTCTTTTTATCTTTTAATAAGAAGTTTCATTTAAAAATTAAATTCATGTATTTCTTGGTACGTTAACTTTTATTCTCAGAAATATCTTTTAAAATTGAAATACAGTAAAAAAGAAGTAATAATTTTTTAACTAGCCCATGATCGCAACAATTTGTATAGATTTTAAGTATCCATGACGGAACTAAATTTCGAGATTAGTTTCTTAGTTTCATACAGAACTTTATTAGCTTTATCTTAAATCTCTAAAATTACTAGGAGATCCAACCCGGACTTCCCGGATTCCAAAATGTAGGTGAAAACGGTTTTTTAAACTAATAGATTTTTTTTTTTTTTTTTTTTTTTTTACATTTAATATTATTTTTTACTTGTGCACCAATAACACCAAAAACTTTTTTATATGAAAAATAGCAAATAATGCTTTAAAATATAGTTCACAAATGTATTAAAAGCGATACTTTCGTATTAGCCGTATGCCAGGAGTTAATAGCCAAAGAAATTGCCATTTTATTTTATTTATTGGTGAAGTTTTTATTTCGTAATGGAATATTAGTCGGAAACAAATGCTGAACTATTTCAAGTGCAAATGGGTTAATCTTTTGCAGTCGGGCTACAGACGATAAAGATAGATAAAAAAAAATCATTCCTGAAAAATATTTTTAAAAACTATATAAAATTTGTAAATTGAGATACAGTTTTCAAACAAATTGCATTTAAGTACATTTTTTCACCTTTTCGACAGTGTAAAAATTGAAATTGTGCGATGATTAGAATTTTAAATAATTGGAATACAATTGAAATTTATTGGTTAGGTGTTGCCTCTGTCGATATAATGTTACCGTTACTCATTAAGATTTTTTTTTTTTTAATAATATAGATTCTTTCTAAGTAGTGAACATGTTTGATATTTTATCCTAATAATTGATCAATATTGCATACAGTGATTAATTGTAACTAATAACTCACTTCACATACATACACTATGTATTAAATAGCAAAGGTGAATACCTATTTCGAATATATTTAGAGAATTTTAGTTTTATTAGGAACTAATTAAGAGAATTATGCGTATTTTCCTATTAAAAAAAAATAAAGCAAATTGGGTTATTTTGTTACACAGAACAAACTGTTGTCATGGCTTCAACTAAAGAACAATAGTTCCCATTTCCCTGATTTGCATCATCGTGCGAAACAAAGCATATTTTGTCTGAAATTGTAACAATAGCTTTACCGAGTAATGCTTGAATAAGTGGAAACACATTCTACCATTTAGACTAGACTATATTGAATTTAAAAGATGAACTGGTGAATAATTCATTATTTTGATCAAATGAGTATGTATGTGTAATTATACATCGTTGAAAATATAATTTGATAATTTTCTAAAACATTATCAAAGGTAAACTTTTAAATAATGTGTTTTTGATAAAGATACCAGATCTTCACATTACTGTATAAACAAACAGTAGGAAAGTATTTTTGTGTAAATTATGATTAAAATTAAAATAGCGTATTTCAAACGCATTTTGAACTGAATAGATAATTCTAGAGCAATATTTTGTTTAGTAGTACAGAGTTCAGAGCTAGAAAATGTTTTTAAAGAAATAAAACAAAAACAAACATTAGTATTATTAGAAATAACACCAATTCCAGGAATTAAGTCCATAAAGTTCAAAATTTCTATTAGTTTGTATATTAAAGTATACAGGCCTTCATATACAAACACCGTAAGAATTTGTTTGACTGTACTTTGCGTTAAAATTATTTGTTTTGCTTAGAAATATATGATCAATATTACACGTTTAATTAGTACATGAAAGTCTAGTTAACACGTTGAGTGCCACCATATATTGAATTAAGCTTTCATAGGGTGCCATTATTACATTTACAGAGCTGCCACTGGAAAATATTTTTATATTATATTCGTACCACTATTTTTTTAACTGTACATTTCTCTTGAACATGTTGTCAAAGTGCATGTGAAAGTGGTTCGAGATAGAATTAAAAAATAGTCGCCAGTGCCAGCTTTACGTTTAGCAGTAAACTAATAAGTTTAGCGATATTTGTTACAAGCGTAAGTAGAATTTATAGAAAAAAAATGTGTTTTATGCACCGCCGGCTGTCACGCAAATAATTTTATATTTTATTATATTATTATTTTTAAAGGATTTTTTCTCTTTTTTCAATTTATAACGTTACCAATATTGTTTTTTATTTTAGTAAAAACCAGAATTAGCAATAAAAATGGATCCGAGGATTTTTTTTTTTTTTATGGAAAACGTAAAAATGATATAAGGTAAAGCTAGGAGAGTCTGCGCACAATTCAAAAGAATAACAATAAAAAATCCAAATATTAATATTTTCCTAAACTATTCATGAATAATTTTTACTTCATTTGTTTTTTATGAATTTCCATTGCTATTTTGTTGATATTTTGCAATTTAATAGAACAGTTGTAATAAAACCAAAAAAGTTATTTTGCGCTGTCCTTACCGTGATTACGCACATGGGTAGGAGAGATTGTTATTAATAATAACTACAATTAAATTGTTAATAATAATAATTACACTTAAATGACATTGTTGTAAAGTTTTTGTGAACAAATATTATTGTATTAGGAGTGAATATTTCAACCTAATGATTAAAGAATCAGAAAAAGGAAATAATTTTAAAAACAATTAAAAAATTTTAATTAAATGAAAAAAAAAATTAAAGAATCTGAAAAAGCAAGTCCAGATAAGATTACAAAATACCCTTAAGTTACTTGATAACACGTTTAACTTAAAATCAGTCCATTTTCATTTTTCATTTTTTATGCAAATTTACCAGTAAGCTGCGTAATCTCTCCTAGCATGGAAGCTAATGAGAACAATGCGCCATCTCTCCTACGTATCAGATGCGCAAACTCTCCAATTTCGGTAGGAGAGATTGCGTGGCCTTTTATTTAAACATGGTCGCTACTAAAGCGAGCTGTTGATGTTCACAATGTTAGTCTAGATTATTAGCTTATGAGAAATCGTTTAAGTTTAAAATATTTTGTATTACTGGCATTGTATAGAAATTCTGATGAATAGCTATGAAAATTCAAGCACTTACTTTGGGAAAACAAAACAAAATAGCAACGCTTTATATTAGACGCTCAAAACAATCAACGTACACTTTCAAGTAGATACTCCACTACTGCTGTTGTACAACTACGTTTAGTCGCTGCGCGCTCACTCTACTTCTTCCCCCTGAACCTCTATGTGCGCAATTTCTCCGACCGTGCCATCTCTCCTGGCTTTATGTTATATGTGAAATGTGAGGGTCATACGGACGGCACTGTAATATGGCCACACGACTATTTCAGCCCCTACATACTTTATGTGCCTAGATTGCAAAATTTGAAAAACAATGTCATTTTTATTAGATATTCAGGTGGTGGTTTCAAACATTTTGACAGTTTGAACTTTAGTCAAATACTGTAAAAAAGACGATGTTTCTTATTTTAGGAATATTTAATATAACTACGGATGAAAATATATAATAAACTATTCCGAGTTACCCACAATTCCGAAAATCTTTCTTTATATTTAGAAACAACAGAAACCAATATATTTTCAAGATTTAAAGAAATATCTATAAAAATAAAATTACTTTTGCTGCCAGTAATTGTCAGAAAAGTTTCCGATTAGATTTTGTAGTGTATAAATCAGTTTTCTAAACCCGCAATATAGGATTTTTGGATGCATTCAGTTCTCACGTAAATATTTTCATATTCCATAAACATGTTTTACAGACAAACATGATACATAAACAACATTGGCAATAAAATTAATATTATTTTGCTACTCTTGTATGGGAAAATTCAATTATGCAGCTGGAAATGTTTACTTGAGAATTGATAGCATCCACAATACCTATATTGCAGTTTGCGAAAAAAGCTAAACTCCGAAAATCAAAAAAAAAATATAAATAAATAAATAAATAAATAAATAAATAAATAATATAATAAATAATACAATAAAAAATGCTTTTATAAATGTTTTTTTTTTATTTCAAAAATATATTGGTTTTTGAGGTTTCTTAACTTAAAAAAGGCATTTGGTAATTTGGAATCATTTGGAATCATGGTAAATCGAAAGAGGATTATTGTATATTCTTCTTTGTGGTTGTGTTATATTTTCAGAGATTAAGAAATATTTGTCATTTTTTACAGTGTTATTGTATTTGAATCATTGCCACAATTATGGTTGAATGTTAAATTTTATTTTTGCGAATGTTTTTATTTACATTCGATTAATTTCGAATTTAAATAAAATTCTATCACTAAAAATAATGAAGTTGTATCTTTTTTCATTGCATTTTTTGCTTAAGTTATTTTGCTGAAGTGTAAACAGAATTATTAAGACAAGTAATATAATAGTGGAATTACCCTCACTGCGATATTACATTGAAAAAATGGTGTTTTGCAAACACTTAAATCTGAAAGTGAAAATGAAAAATGATACAAAGAAATATAGTGAAAAATGATACTTTTTAAAAATTATAGAGGACAGATAGCACAAGCACTTATATTTATTATTATTATTATTTTATAATATTATTACAACCGTCAAAATTTTAGTTTGAAATAAAGGCGATCGTTTAAATAAAATTAAGCATCTACTAAGTATATATTTAGAAAAATTTACTTTATTAGGAACTGATTTCAGAGAATTAAACGCATGAATGTGTAGTTATTATCAATAAATAGTTACAAATATATATGATTTAAATAAGTTATGAATTGAAAAATTAAGGTGAAAACCTATTAAAAATATATTTAGAGAACTTTAGTTTCATTAAGAACTAACTTTGGAGATATTCTTCTATTTTAATAAACAAATGAGATTATTTGTTACACAGAACAAACTATGTCACGGTTTAGACTAAACAACAGTAGTTCGTTCCCCTTTCTTTAATTTACATCTGGAAACCAAGAACATTTTGTATTTAACAGTAGTAATACCTTTTGCAGGGTAATTGTTGAATAGATAGAAATATGTTCTAAGAATGAGACTATATTGGCTGTAAAAAATGAACTGACGAATTATCAATCATTTCGTCGAAATGAATTAAACTAGTTAAAGTACTATATCTTTGTAATTAGAAATCGTTGTAATTATGATTTTAATACTATAAAAAATTTACAATGGAAAACTTTTAAATAGTTTGTTTAATATAAATTCGCAGCTTTTTAAATTATAATTTAAATAAACAGTGGGAAAGTTATGTCAATTATGATGAAAATTAAACTAATATATTTTAGAGGCATTTTTAACTGAACTGTTATTACTAAATTATATTTTGTTTTACTAATTAGAAGGCAATGTCATATATAACTATAGGGGATAAAATTCAATGTTAATAATAATAATTATTATTAGTAGTAGTATTGTGAATTAAGCTCAAATACAATATTTAATCACATCACTGAAGGTCCAAATTTTTATTATAGAGATTAGTTTGGTTATTAAATTTGTATATTAAATGTGTTTATACATATTATACTGTTACTTTCTTAGTTTTTTACAAATGTGATTTCATTTTAAATATACACACATACACATATATGTATATATATATATATACATGGATATATTTTTAGCTGTGTTAAAGCCCAAATTCATTTGGATTAAAAATTATATGAATAATATTGCAATTGATTAGTTGACAAATACAATCACGTATATATTATCTATAAATGGTTACAAGTACATATAATTTAAATAAATTATGCATTGAGCAAAGTAAGTGAATACCTGGTTCAAAACAAACGTGGTTCATTTGATTTAAAAATTATATGAATGATATTGCATTTAATTTGTTAATAAATATAAAGTAGATATTATCTGTAAATATATATTTACAGTTACAATTGCATACAATTTAAATAAATTATAAATTTAACGAATATTATGAATACCTATTTAGAAAGTTTTAGCTTTATTAAATGTTCCTTTTGGATAAACATTATTTATAAACTATAGGTAGTCTGATAGTTTCATAAATAATCAGGATATCTGTTATGCAGTACAAAAAGGTGTCAATATTTAGCGTAGTGAACTATTATTCCCAATCATTTGATTTACGTCACCGACAATAAAGTCTATTTTGTGTTCAAATGACAGCAATGGCTTTTACAGAGTAATGCTTGAATGAGTGGAAATACATTCAGGCATACTATTTTAAATTTAATAGATGAACTGCTGAATTATTCATTATTTTGATGAAATGAGTAAAACTAGTTAAAGTGTATTTGTGCAATTAGAAATCATTGAAAATATAATTTGATAATGCTATAAAACATTTTCAAAAGTAAACTTTTAAATAGTATAGTTTTAGTATAGATACCAGCTTTTTATATTATAGTGTAAACAAACAGAAGAAAAGTATTTTTATGTCAATTATGATGAAAATAAAAATATATCTTAAACGAATTTTCAACTGAAGAAATAATTTTAGAGCATTATTTTGTTAACATGTATAAAATAAGTTAAAGTATGGTGTAATTAAAAATCGTTGTAAATATAAGTCAATAATGTTTTAAAATGGTAAATTTTCAATGTCGCATTTTTTGTGATAGTGATATAAATACACAGCTCACCCCCATTATAGTGTAAACAAACAGGATGGGAAGCATTTTTTATGAATTATTATGAAAATCAAATCAATATATTTTAAACGAATTTTTAATTGAAGAGATATTTCAACAGCAATATTTTAGTTTAGTAGTTATAGTAAAGTGTTATATAATTTTGGTTAAAAGATATAATTATAACAAACTCTAGTATTATTGAGAATTAACTTCAAATCCAGGGATTAAAAGAGTGAAGTTTGAAACTTTCATTACTGATATTAGTTTGTAAATTAAAATATGTAAGAATCCATATACAAATTTTGTAAACATTTATTTGATTGTATATACACTTAAAAATCAACCGTTTTTGTTAGAAATATATGATAAATATTACGTTTAATTAGTTCACGAAGGAGTTATTATTCGTAAGTAGTAAAAAATAAATATAATTTAAATAATTATGAATAATATATGCACTTTTAAAAAAGACAAATGTTTCTTAATTTACAAATATATAATATAACAATGAACGAAAATATACAATAAACTCTTCGAGCTAACCATGATTCCACAAAACGCTCTTTTTCTTTAGAAACTTCAGAAACCAATATATTTTCAAGATTTAAAGAAGCATTTATATATATACAAAAAAAGTTTTTTTTTGCTGTCAATGATTTTCGGAAACGTTTCCGAGTTTTTATAGTTATTAATCAGTTTTCCAAAACCGGGATATCGATTTTTAGGATGCCACCAGTTCTCAATTAAATATTTTCAGCTGTATATCTGAATTTATATATGCAAAAGTAACAAAATAACATAATTTTAATATTAATGTTAATGTTTTTAATTTATCATGTTTATCTGTAAAATATGCTTGTTGAACATGAAAATGTTTACTTGAGAATTAATAGAATCCGAAAAACCTATATTCTGGGTTATGATACCGCGTTATTAATACACTATAAAAACTACTCGGAAACGTTTCCAAAAATCAGTGAAAAAAAAAATTCGTTTTTATGAATGCTTCTTTAAATCTCGAAATTATATTGGTTTTTAGGTTCCTAAATGAAAAAAAAACGCTTTTCTGAATTTTTGGTAACTCGGAAGATGTTATTGTATATTTTCATAAACTGCTTCATATTAAGAAACATTTATCTTATTATTTATTAATGCATTGAAAAATCAAGATAAATAGTTATTATTCGTTAGTAGATACACATATCTGTATATATATGCTGGACTATTACACCATGAAATATTACATTAAAGACGTGAGTATAAAACATCACAAATTTTACTGAATGGTGTATACAAATTAAAAAAAATTATACATACATTAAAAATATCGACGTTTCGACCACCTTCTATGGTCATCATCAGGAAATTTTTTTCCTGATGATGACCATAGAAGGTGGTAAAAATGTGGATATTTTTAATGTATGTATAAAATTTTAAATTTGTATACACCATTCAGTAAAATTTGTGATGTAATACTCACGTCTTTAATGTTGACACATAGATGTAATTAAAATAAATTTTGAATTGAAAAATGAAGGTGAATAGCTATTTTGAATTTAGATCGAGAATTTAGTTTTATTCGGAACTAATTTCGGAGAATTAGACACATTCTTCTATTTTAATAAACAAATGGTATTATTTGTTACACAGAATAAACTGTGTTACGGTTTAGACGGAGGAACAATAGTTCACATTTCCCTGATTTGCATCATCGCGCGAAACAAAGGACATTTTGTGTTAAACTGTAACAATAGCTTTTACAGAGAAATGCTTGAATAAATAGAAATACATTTCATCATTTAGACGGAATATATTGAATTTAAAAGATGAACTGGTGAATTATTTTATTGAAATGAATAAAATTAGTTAACGTATATTCTTGTAATTTGAAATTATATTTTCATAATACTTTAAAATGTTTTCAAAATTAATTTATTTTGCTATTATTACAGTTTAATGCAAATTGATCCTTTGTTAAAAAAACGGTAGGGAATTAGAAAAAAATATAAACGTTAGAAACTTTTTTAATGGTAGTATTAGTTTTATGATATAAATACACATTTTTTTTGCAGTTTAGTGTAAGCAAACGGTATGAAAATTATTGTACAATTTAATTACAAACTTACAACTTGTTTTGTTGAAATGAATAAAATTAGGTAACTATATATGCTGGTAAAAAAATATTATAAATATAATTTGATAATTTAATGTTACTTTTTAAAAGTCCTTTCTTTAATGTTTTTCTTCCCTATAAATACACAGCTTTTTAAATTATAATCTAAACAAGACGATATTAATATAATTTTTTTTGGTTTTAATAATTAGATTACAGTGTTATAAAAATGTTGTACTAGAAATGTATTTTTAAAATCAACCTTAAATCTATGGATTATCCATGTAAGTTATATATTTTCATTATTAGACCTAGTTAATTATCTAGCAATCATACACGAATAGTATGGGCACTTGTTTGAACACATTTATAAGTAAAAATAATGTAATCAAAATATTTAATCAAAATCAATAATGTGAACTCTTTCATTGTTTTAGATGGAAATTATACAATCATCATTACACTTACTTAGAATATGACGAATTAAAGTGACTATCTGCAAATATGATATAAATAAATAATGAGTTGAACAATGGAAGCGAATAACTATTCAAGAATATGTTTAGAATGTTTTAGTTTCATTAGGGCTGATTTTAGAAAAATTGCACGCATTTTGTTAGTTTTAGGAACAAATACATTTGTTGCGTACAGCACAGTATGTCACAGTATAGTATAACGAACAATAGTCCCTGTTTGATTTAAATTATCATGCGAAAAAAAAAGTCATTTTGCATTAAACTGGAATAATAGCTTTTATAGTATGGTGTTCGAACAATTGGAGTACATTCTATTATTTAGAATATACTGAATTTAAAAAAGAAATTATAAATAATATATTATTTCATTGTATAAAATTATTTAAAAGTCATTCTTTTGTATATTTTTGTAAATAGAAATTATTTAAAACATCGTCTTAAAATATTATACGTAATCTTAAAAAGTTTGTGTCGCTTTACATTGTATTTTAAACAAACAGTTACGGAACTTATTTTTATGTTAATTATGATTAAAAAAAAAAAAAATGAAAATAATACATTTTAAGTACATCATTTTTAACTAAAAAGATAGTGTTGGAAAAATATTGCGTTTTAGTAGTTATGATTTAGTACATTATATACGTTAATTAGGATGAAAATGATTAAAAACTCCGCATTTTTAATTGAAGGAATAATGCTACACCACTTGTTTATATTCGTAACAGTTAAAGTATAGTATAAGCTAATTAATGTACAGGGCGATTCATAATGAATGGGCCAAAAAGAATAACGCAGTGTGACTGCCGTAATGGATTTATTCAGCTGAAACAAATTTATTCTGCAACTACAATTATACAAGTTTTATTTGGCAACAAGGAAAAAACATCGAATGACGAATTCGCCGCTAGAGGCGCTGTTAAACAAAATGTCGTCCATGCAGGATAAAGCGTACTGCGAAAGCCACGTTCCACTTATGTGGTAAAGTTAATCGCCATAATTTGCGATTTTGGGGGACGGAAAATGCCCATGTAACATTTAAACATCAGCGTGATTCTCCCAAGGTGAACGTTTTCTGCGCTTCATCATACAGTTGTGTTTTTGGTCCGTTTTTCAGCAAAGAAAAACGGACCAGATCTTACGCCCTGTGATTTTTTTCTCTGGGGTTTCGTTAAAGACAAGGTGTTTATACCTCCACTTCCTCAGGACTTAGAGGAACTGAAGCAGCGGATAACTGCAGTGTTGAACTCCATCACAGGGGATATGCTATCACGAGTGTGGGATAGCTTGATAGCTTGATTAACGTGTAGACATTTGTTGTGTCACCGGAGGGGCACATATTGAACACCTGTTGAAACTTGAATAAATGTAGTTTTGAGGTAAATTTGAATTTTCTAGATATATTAATTACAACGTTCACAATCATGTTTTCTTTTTGTCCCATTCATTATGAATCACCCTGTATTTAACAGATACAAACCATTGGTATACTTCAGAATTAACGCAAAATCCAGTAATTTAATAGTAAAATTCAAAATTTCCATTGTTCAGATTACTTTAGCTATTATATTATCTAGTCTTTACATACAAACACCATAAACATTTGCATGGAAATGTTATGCTTAAAAATAAATCCTTGGAAATGGAAATTTTATGGCACTTATTACGTTTAATAAGTTCCCGAATGTTATGCGGGCAATTCTTATGCATAAACAGTTATAAATAAATACAATTTAAATAAATTATAAATTGGACAAGAAAAATTAGTATCTTTTTAGAAGATAAATGGTATATTTTTATAAGGTTCTTTTAGAGGCTAATTTCGGAGAATTATACCCATTTTTCTGCCAGTTTAATAAGCAAATAAAATATTTGTTATACAGAGCAAACTGTGTCATAGTTTAGTTTAAGGAACAACTGTTCCCACTTTCTGGATTTGCAACATCAAGGGAAATAGAGGACATTTGTGTTCAACTGTAACAATAGTTTTAACTGCGTAATGTTCGAATAGCTTGAAATACAGTGTTTAATTTAAATTATATTGAATTTAATAGGTGATTTGAAGAATTGTTCATTATTTTGTCAATAGATATTCCTAAACAAACAATAAAAATAATAATGTGATAATAGCACCATAAAACAATTAAATAATGTGCAATAACAATAATGTGCAATTAAATAATGTGCAGATTTATAAAATTATAGTGTAAACAAACAGTACGGAAAATATTTTGATGTTATTTTTGATGAAAATAAAATAAAATATTTTACGCGCATTTTTATTTGAAACTGCATTACTATAATAATATTTCGTTTTAGCAGTTATAGTGTTAGATAATTTTTATTTAAGATATATAATAATAACAAACATTAGTATTATTGAGAATTAACGAAAACGTCTGAGATAAAGTCTTTGAAGACCCAAATTTGTATAATTGAGATTATTTTGGATATTGAATTACATACAAACTCTGTAAATATTTGTTTAACTGTATATTTTTACAGAAAAATCAGTCATTTTGGTCAGATAACCATACTTACCAACCTCCAACAATCCTTCCATACAATGTGGGTTATTTTGACCCAATTTAATTAAAAATACATAATTACGAAGTTTTGAACAAAAAAAAAATATTTTATGCAACATTATTTATTTAATTTCATGTTTCTACGTAGAGCTTGATTGACTTCATTTCTTAAAAACAAATTCTGGTTCAAAACGTGTCTAATCTGGGTCAAATTAAGTCAAATTTTACGGAAAATTAGTGGGAGATTGACATGTATGTGTGACCATTATTATGTTTAATTAGCTAATGACTCTTATGCGTATACTTCGAAAACAGTCACAAATAAATACTAGTCGTTGGGGGCTACCGTAATACTTACCCATCATGGATATGATTAATATAAAATATGAAAATAAAACATGTGTAAACTATTTATAAAATGCATTGCAATTCGAATAAAAACGTGACTTGATAACGTCATAAACTTTAAATACTGAATTACGTAAAAGAAACATCCTTATAACTCCAAAATTGATAATCATATTAACTAACGGTTTACTGCGACGGATTAAGCGTCTCATTTCCAATTAAAATATATCTTTGAATTGAAATTTGAATGAAATACAAGGTTATGAAAAATTGAAGAGTGTGGAAAAATAGGATTACAAATATCTCGGCAACTAATTATCCGATCGACTTCATTCTTTATGCAAATTTATGTTTTTTTATTGTATTTCATATTCACTCCTTAAAAAAAAATTGAAAAATTTTATATACCTTTTATCCGAACGAATAATTCGAGAGTCCGAAAAAAATATTTCCGGATAATCGAAGTTACTGAAATACAATAAGCTTCTTCTCATTATTACATACTAAGTAAATACCAAATTTCAAGTCTCTATCTCAATTTGCTAAGGACATAGAGCGTTTAAAGACACCCACACAGACGGACGGCAAAACTTTTTTTCTAAAATATGTTTTTCGGAATCTCCAGTGTCTGAAACATGTAAATCCGTTAACTTTTTTTTTCGATTTTCAAAACGATTACAAGACTTACCCTATACTACGTATGATGGGTAAGTAATAAATGCTACGTACTCCAAAATGTATAGAAAACATGTTGCAGTGCACCTCAGTGATCCATTTAAATTTCATTATGTTGGAAGTATCATAGCATCATTAAAATGCACCGCAAACAATTTTTCCCCATTGGTCAAAATGTAGTTGAATTCTTTTGTACATCCTTGTAAACGAAATATAGATGCGTCTTATTCGATACTATTGAAAAAGCCTGTTGTAGTCGACGTCAGTGATGCATATCAATCACATTATGATTGAAATATCGTAACATAAATAAAATGCACCTCAGAAAACGATTTTCCCCCATAGACCACAATGTAATGGAAATTTTTGTGTGTCCCTAGAAACGAATTTTAAATGCTACACAAAATTTAATTTAAATACCGAATATTCTAAATTAAACCCCAATAAAATAAAAAATTACATGGTAATTCAAATATATTTACAAGAGTTATAGCACATGGCTGGACAACCAGATGGACAGACATACCGAATACATAAAATTTTTTCAAGTATTGTGGAAAATGTAAAAAATGGTTCTCATTTGATTTATTTGCGACATCACAGAAATAAAGTGCATTTCTGCTAAACTGTAAAAGTAAATTTTACATCGCATTGTTCGAAGAAGAGGAGTTACATTTTCACATTTATTACTTACCCATCAAACGTAGTATAGGGTAAGTCTTGTAATCGTTTTAAAAATCGAAAAAAAAATTTGACGGATTTACATGTTTCAGACACTGGAGATAAAAACATATTTTTAGAAAAAAAATTGACGTCCGTCTGTCTATGTGTGTGTCTGTAAACGCTCTATCTCCCAAGTAAATTGAGATAGAGACTTGAAATTTGATATGTACTTAGTATGTAATAATGCGAAGAAGCTTATTGAGTTTCAGTAACCTCGATTATCCGGAACTATTTTTTTCGGACTCTCGAAATACTCGTTCTGATAAAAAATATATAAAAATATTCGAAATTGTTTTTTTAAGGAATGGATATAAAAGACAATAAAAAAGCATAAATTTTGCATAAAGAATGAAGTCGATCGGATAAGTAGTTGCCGTTTTTGTAATACAAAATTATGTTGTAATATTTGTAATCACATTTACCACACTCTTCGATTTTTAATGACCCTGTATTTCATTCAAATTTCAATTCAAAGATATATTTTAATTTGAAAAGACACGCTTAATCCGACGCAGTAAACTGTTAGTTAATATGATTGTCATTTTTACAGTTATAAGGATGTTATTCTTACGCAATTCAGTATTAGAACATTTAAAGTTTATGGCGTCATCAAGCCACGATTTTATTCGAATTGCAATGCATTTTATAAATAGTTTGCACATGTTTTATTTTCATATTTTATATTATGCATATCCATGATGGGTAAGTATTACGGTGGCTCCAAACGACTAGTCTTAAATTGAATTAAAAATCTGAAGTGCATATCTATACATTATTTATGTTGAAAATAATGAAATTGGATAAAATTTACTTTTGTAATTGAAAAACATTTCTAATGTAATTTTTTAATATCATAAACATTTCCAGGCTGACACTTTAATTAGAGGGTTTTTCATAAAAGGATATAGCTTTTTAACATTGTAGAGTAAAAAAAGGCAAATAGTACGAAAGATATCTTTATACTGAACGAGATAAAAATGAAAAAAGATATATTTTAAAAGCATTTTTAACTAATGAGATATAACTAGAAGAATATTACTAGAATGATTCTGTTTTATTATTTATAATGTTTAATTTTTAGTAACAAAGTTAGAAACATATTTGTTTGAGTTGTATAATGATAAAATGTATAATAAAACTTGCTAACGTGCCCTGTAAAAGAAGACAATGCTTCTTAATATATACGAAAATATAGTGTAATAATGAACGAAAGCATTCACTAACCTCTTCTAAGTTACCCATGTTTCCGAAAAGCGTTTTTTATCTTCAGAAACCCTAGAAACCAATATATTTTCGAGATTTGAAAAAGTATTTAAAAAACCGAATTTTTTGCTGCCACTGATTTTCGGAAACATTTTTGAGTAGATTTTATAGTGTATTAATCAGTCGGTTAGTGTATTTATGATGATGTATGTTAGTGTATCGGCCAGTGTATTAATGAATCGAAATATCGGTTTTTAGAATGCTATAAACCCTCCTTTAGATTGTAATTGAGATATATGAACAATTTTTAGAATTTATGAAAGCTGATTTTTATTTATTTATTTATTTATTTATCTATTTATTTATTTTTTTGTTTATTTATTTATTTATTTATTTTGCATTGCCCTGTGCATGTTTGGAATTTCTTAGATTTACATTATTTTATTCAATTAAACATTGTACTGTTACAATAAATTTAAATGGAAACTTCACTTCTAAAACAAAAATAATTTAACAACTGGATTTCATTAATTTATAGAAAAATGACGTGAAAGGTATTCCTGCAAACGAAATGCCTGTCCTTTACCGTGTTTTTTTTTTTTTTTTGTTTTTTTTTTTTAGAAATAATGAATCACATTTAATTCATTTCAAAAATTTTGTTTACGTTTGGAAAGAAATTTTAAATGCCGATAACTCTTAATGTATACATTTTAGAAGGTACATCTTCCCTCAAAAACTAATTTATTTTTAAAGATCTTTCAAAAAGGTATATTATATATTTAAAATATTTTTTAAAGCATAAACACTACGTCTGATTACTTTATTTTACAATATTTTAAGAACACGCATTTTATCAGACAATTAAATGCACTAAACAAACACGAGTGAAAAATTGACCTGGGACAGGACACGAACCTGGGACCTTACGCATACCGTGCCGACGCTCTGCGACTGAGCCACCCAGTTCGATACACTTGATGGGAATTTCTCATACTTATTCTTGTTGGAAACAGTCATCTGCCATAGTTTGCAGTCATATTTAATTGTTTGATAAAATGTGTGTTCTTATAATTATGAAGTTTTTTTTTTTTTTTTAAATATCTTCAGAGGAAAATGGCTGACTTGCAGATGAAATTTGATGTTGTTATAACTTGTAACTGATTTGTGCTATTATAATTCAGACTAGCCGCCACTGGCGACCAGTTTGGTCTCCCTTAAATGTATGTTAAGCACTGTAACACGTTACTCTTATTCATAATTTATTTTTTTCCGTAATCCTTCGCCAAACCGGAAGATTCTAATAGACAAATCAGAAACTTTTGCAATCATGGTAGCATTTCGCATATTTTTTGTTGTTATGTATTTCGTCTTTCTTGACAAAAACCGCTTAACCAACTTAAGCGTTTATGCTTCATATCCGTTTGCTTATCAGTCGCAATATGTTTGCTAATGAGGAGATTCTTAAACATATTAAGTTGTTTTCCGTAATTGGATCCATTGCCAAATGGCGTATTTTAGTTAATACGATTTGGTGCATTGAAGTCTATTTTGTGAAAGTCTTTAATGATATCCACATTTACACTGAACCATATTGTTGCCAATATTCTTTTGTTTGTTTGTTTGTTTCTTGCTAACTTTGGCTGTAGACTTGATTACGGAAGATTAGAAAATCTATCATTATTCTCATTTAAAACGTCTTGAATAATGTGACATAATCGGGGTGCATATTATAACACGTAATTTTCGAGTATGGTTTGGTGAAACATTGAACTTTTGGAAGCCAGTTTTGATAATCACATTCCTTTTAAACCATATTTGCTGTCAGCACTTTTGACCCGTGGCGTAGAATCTGATTAAAATTCACGAACTTCCTTCTAGATGCCGGTTTCTGTTCGAGTCTGTTTTTCTCTGCTCTCCTATTTTGATATAGTTCAGGAGTTTTCATACCTGCATAATTCCCTTACTTTGGCATTTCTGCTTAATGTCTACTGACTATTAAGATCCGTAACTTGTAAATACGCCACGCCAACATTACCGCCTATAATTCTAATTACAGCAACCCGTTTCTTCTCTCTATATTGCAACTCTATAGTTAATATAGTGCCTCGGTGCGTCTAAGACAGCTGTTCCATCAGAACATTTGATTTCAAAATCAAAGTATCGTTTCTAATTTGCACACGCGAAAAATAAAAGCTGGTATTGGCAATTTTAAATATGCTATTGGCGAGATTTGCACCCAAATAACACAAAAGTACTTAATGATGTTATGTATTTTGTAAATGTATATTAAATTACTGTTTTGAAAGCGATTGGTCATTAATAATGGTAAATATGATTGGTGATTAACAATCATTTTCAGTGGTCTCTCTTCCTTGCACGTATAATACATAAATACCAAATCAATTGACAATTTGTTTCGAAATTTGATTCATTAAATATCATTACAGGAGTTGTATTTGTTTACATTCAGCTTACATCAAGAAAAGATAAAGAATGAAGTTGAGTTGTATAGCACATAATTATGGTAAACTTTGATTGTGTCACTCGTACGAATTATTTTTTTGAAACCAGGCAGCGCTCCAAAAAATTTTACACGGAAAACTTACTTTACGAACGATTATCTCCATGGTTTAATGGTTTAATGTTTTAAACCTTCACGACGAATGGATCTTTTTTTTTTTTTTTTTTTTTTTTTTTTTTTGTTTACTTTCATGGATAGAGAATTTGAACTGCGAGGCTAATTTCAACTGAAGTTATTGAAGAATATATACATAATTGAACGTAAGTCATCTCTCAAATATTAATTTATTTTGAACGATCTTTCTAAAAATGTAACATTTATTAAGTTTTATTCGCAAAAATAATTTTGAATAAAAATGGCCGCCTGGCATATGAAAAAGTGAAGCGGGCATTCCGGAATTGTTGATGACAGTCACATGACTTACGGTTTTATTATAGAGATGGTACATGGTCGTTGGCGGGTTTTATCTCTGTTTTGGCATAATTTTTTAATCGCCAAGTTACTTAACAGTTTTTTGCTAATTAAGGATAGGAAATAATATTTTTTTACACTGAATTTTATAAAAGCACATAGATTACGTAATTACTTGTCCAAAAATGCAATCCTTTTTTTATTCTGCCCAATATTAAGGTCTGTAGGTTGTTTGAAAAAAAAAAGTATGACGAAGAAAAAAGTGATCATTTTAAGTAACTCGACGTTTTTTTTAAAAATCTATATCTCTGTTTATAAATCACTTATGAAGATGAGTTTGGTCTTAAATTGAAGAAATTCTTCATTAGATTCTTCTAGTTTTCGTTTTTTATTTCTGCGACGCTTGGTTTATTATATATCCGATATTTTAATCTGGCATGTTTTGTCGATTTAACATTGCGAAGTTGATTCCTGTAAATAAGCGGTCTAGTTCAGTTCTTGGCGTTGTTTGTGTGGCGTTTTTTTTTTAAGCTTGGCTTGTACAAGTTTCCTTTTATACACTGTAAAAAAAAAGACAAATGTGTCCTAATCTAGGAAAGTATATTATAACCACGAGCGAAAATATACATTAACCTCTTCCGAGTTGCCCACGATTCTGAAAAGTGTTCTTTGTGTTTAGAATCCTCAGAACCCAATATATTTTTGAGATTTAAAAAAACATTTATAAAAATAGTTTCTTTTGCTATCACTGATTTTCGGAAAGGATTCCGAGTTGTTTTTATAGTGTATTAATCAGTTTTCATAAACCATAATATTGGTGTTTAGGATGCTATTTTGCCTCAATTAAACATTTTCATCTGCGTAATTGAATTTATACATGCAAGAGTAACAAAATAATATTGATTTTAATGTTTATATTAATACTATTAATTTGTAATGTTTGACTCTAAAACATGTTTGTTCAACATGAAAATGTTTATTTGAGAATTGAAAGGATAAAAGAAAATCTATATTCTGGGTTGAGAAAATTGATTAATACACTATAAAAACTACTCGGAATTTTTTCCGAAAATCCTTTTCAGCAAATTAAACTTTGTTTTTATAAATGTTTCTTTAAATCACCAATGGGTTTCTGATATTTCTAATGTTAAAGAGCGCTTTTCGGAATCGTAGGTAACTTGGTATAGGTTATTGTATACTTTTGTTCGTGGTCAGGGCTTGAAAAATGCGGTCGCCAGGTCGCCACTGGCTACCAAGTTTTTTGATCTGTTGACCAAGTTGTTTAATCTTTCGGGCGGATTTTTTGTAAAAAATTGACATGAGAAATGAGCACAAATGGCATTATTTCTCTCCCCCACCCCTAATCGCTAAAAGGAGAGATCTTCCTCTTCTCTCATACTTTTAATGGCAGAACTAAATTTAAAAGGCATTTTTGAAATCATGCACAGAAAACACCATTCTTTTCAGCCATAGTGAGCTAGTATGTGTCACATGATTAGAATATGGGGGGAGAGGGAATATTTCAATAAAACAGCAAGAAATAATGTCAATTCTGTTTCTGTGGCATCTAAAATTGGATACAATGCTAAAAAATGCTCATGTTTTTTTGTAAGTTTCAAATCTGATTTTGTGTTTATTTAAGTTGTCACCATATAAGTAATTATAATTATTATAAGTTTCATTAGAAAACATAGTTTATTTTATCGTACTATATTATGTACTATTCTTAACTATGTAATTAATAAGTCTAAACTATGCTTGTCATTACTTTTTATCAATTAATTCATAAAAAAATTCTTGTGTTTTTTGAAAATCAATGACGGGGAAGGGGGTGGGGGGTAAATATTTTTTACTGGCGACTAGTATTTTTTTCTGCCTACCAGATTTTATCAAATTTGTAAAGCCCTGTTCGTGGTTATATTATATTACCCTAGCTTAAAAAAATTTTGCATTTTTTACACTGTGAAATTACTAAAGACTAAGAAAAAAATCGTTTTGGACAAATTTATGTGTAAGCAATTACACCGCCTTTTTCAGTAGTGTTGCATTATCTTCTCTGGGACTGTGAAAAAACTTGTTTCTGTTTTATACTGGTTCCGTTTTCACAGGTTTTTCTGCTTTAGAATTATTGAGAATTATCCGCATATTCACAGATTAAGTCTGCAAAGTTACAAATTTCCATTACTGGGATAAGTTTGGATATTAAATTCTCTAGCCTTCATATATAAACTGTATGAACGTTTGTTTGCCTTTGTGTATAAAAATAATTGGTTTTAGTTTGAAATTATTTGATCAATATTAGGTTTAATTCATGAATATTACCCATGTCATTATTATACGTAGATAGTTAAATAAATTATGAGCTGGACAATGAAAACAGATACTAGTTTGGAATGCATTTGGAAAGTTTCAGCGTTATTAGAAACTAGTTTCATAGAATTGTACGAATTTTGCTAATTTCACAAATAAATAAAATATTTGTTATGCAGAACAAAATGTGTCACATAATAGTGTAACGAACAATAGTTATTGCTGAGTTGATTTACAGTATCCTGGGAAATAAAGAACAATTTGTGTTAAACAATAATGATAGCTTTTATGGTGTTGTTCAAATGAAAATACGTCCAGTAATTTAAAATGTATTTGATTTAAAAGATGAATGATTGGATATGCATTATTATGGTGAAATAAAGGAAATTAGATAGATAATGTTTTGTAATTAATGATATAATAATGTTTTTTAATTATAGAAATATAATATATTTCTATAATTAGAAAGCATTATAAATATAAATTTAATTTTAATTCCTTAAATATGATCTTTTTTGATATAATTACGAAGTTATTTTCATTGCAATATAAACAAAACTACGAAAGGGTGTTTATATTAATTATGATATAAATGGAAACACATTTTAAACGCATTTTTAATTCACGAAATATCATGTCGTTGAATAACTCTTACGTTGCATCGACGGTGGTAATAATGCAAGCATTCCACTTCCCTTTCTTTGCAAATTTAATTATTTTTAAACATTGCATAATTTAAATTTTTACACCGTCAAATAAGGAAAATAAAATGTTCTATCAAATGTCATTTGTTTATATGCCGTATCTAAACTTACGGATTTTTTAAGGTTTTAAATATAAATTTCTAATATGATTTTAAAAAAAATCTATCTCGATCGCGGGTAGCTCGATTACGTAAGATTAACTTTGTAAATTTGCATTTAAAATAATATAAGTAGTTCAGCGTTTATTTCAGGATAATATTCCATAACAAAATTAACACTTCAGAAATAAATAAATAAATAAATAAGTAAATAAAATAATATAAATAAAACACCAATTTAATAGATATGTAATCGAACCACGTGCTTAAACACTGAAATAATCAGAAAGAAAAAGGCTTGTGTAAGAAGCAAATCTTTGGCGTTTTTTCCGGCTATTAACCGCTGGCATGCGGCTAATACGAAAGTATCTTTTTAAATAAAGTTCAAAACATTATTTGAACACATTATTGATATTTTTCATATAAAAGTGCTTTTTGGCATTGCTTGTGGGCAATTTAAAAATTAAATGAAAAAAAAAAACACCTTTTCCGTAGATAGAGAACAGCGTTAGAGCAAGGTGGCCAGTTTAGCCTTTTTTTTTTTTTTAATTACGAAATTTCGCATTCATACCATAAATTTTCTATAACGTTCTCCTTTTTTTTAATTATTTAATGCCAGATAAAGTAAAAATTCTTCTTTCAGAATTTTCGGTACGAATTCAAAATTTCTGAATTAAAAAAGGCCAAACTAGCAACCCTGCGTTAGAGAACTTTTCTAAGATATGCAACAATAAGTAATTCTCAGAATTAATCTCAAACCCAGGGATCACTTTATGACTTCATTTACAAAACTCGATGAATATTTAACTATTTTTTATGTATAAAATTTATTGATTTTAGTTAAGAATTATATAATCAATATTATTTTTAATTAGTTCATGCATATTTTACATGTACATGTTATTCGTACGTAGTACATATAATTTAAATAAATTGTGCGATGAAATATAATATATATTTTAAAAATTTCAGTTTTATTAGAAACCAAGTTTAATTAATTATACGCATTCTAGTTTTATAAGCAAATAGGATATTTGTTATACAGAACAAACTGTGTTACTGTTTAGTTTAACGAACAATAGTTCCCACTTCCTTGATTTGCAGCATCACGCGAAATAAAGGACATTATGTATTAAACTGTAACAATACCTTTCACATAATAATATTCGAATAAGTGGAAATACATTCTCTCATTTAGAATGCATTGAATTTAAAAGATGAATTGCTGCATTATACATTATTTACTTAAACTGGATGAAATTAGAGTATCTTCTTGTAATAATAAAAAAGAAAAACACATTAAAAATGCATTTTGATAAAGTCATAAAACAATTTCAAAATAAATCTCCTAAACAATGAATTATTTTTATCAATATGAAGCTCGTTTTTTTGCAGTGGAAACAAAATGAGCACAATTTACTTTTAGTTTAATTAAGATGTAAATGAAAATATTATATTAAGTGTTAAACAGTAACAATAGTTTTCACATAATAATATTTGAATAAGTGGAAATACAATGTCTGATTTAGAATACATTGAATTTAAAAGATGAATTGCTGCAGTATACATTATTTTCTCAAACTAGATGAAATTAGAGTATCTTCTTGTAATAATAAAAAAGAAAAACACAGTAAAAATTGCACTTTGATAAAGTCATGAAATAATTTCAAAATAAATATCCTAAACAATGAATTTTTCTATCAATATGAAGCTCTTTTTTTTTGCAATGTAAACAAAATGAACATAATTTACTTTTAGTTTAATTAAGATGTAAATGAAAATATTATATGAAGTATTAAATTGTAACAAAGCTTTCACATAATAATATTCAAATAAGTGGAAATACATTCTTTCATTTAGAATACATTGAATTTAAAAGATGAATTGCTGCATTATACATTATTTGCTCAAACTAGATGAAATTAGAGTATGTTCTTGAATAATAATAAAAAGGAAAAACACATTACGAAATGCATTTTGATAAAGTCATGAAACAATTTAAAAATAAATTTCCTAAACAATGAATTTTTCGATCAATATGAAGATTTTTTTTCAATGTAAACAAAATGTACATAATTTCCTTTTAGTTTAATTAAGATGTAAATAAAAATATTATATGAAGTATTAAAGTGTAACAACAGTTTTCACACAATAATATTTGAATAAGTGGAAATGCATTCTCTCATTGAATTTAAAAGATGAATTGCTGCATTATGCATTCCTCTCTCAAACTGGATGAAATTAGAGTATCTTATTGTTATAATAAAAAAGAAAAACACATTAAAAAAAGCATTTTGATAAAGTCATGAAACATTTTCAAAATAAATCTTCTGAATAATGATTTTTCGTTGTATTGTAAACAAAATGAGTACAATTTATTTTTAGTTTAATTAAGATATAAATGAAAATATTATATTTTAAACAGCACTTTAACTGATGAGATATTTATGAAACAATATTTTGGTTTAATAATTATAGTTTAATATTTCAGATAATTTTAATTCAAGAAATATAACAGTGACAATGGGCTTTATTGGGAATCTGGGTTTGAGATTACAGGAAATCACGTGTTGGTGGTATTTTACCATCGGGATTTCCAATTGAATGTATGCATCCGATTTCTATTTTTTATGAGTGCTGTTATATTTTAATACATTTTTATATAAACTGTTTATTTAAACAGTTTATATTTTTATATAAACTGTATTTAAAATATATTTATCATTTATATTTAAGCTGGACGTAAATAGAAAGAATCAGACGATATGCGAAAAACGAAGCACGTAAACACAACAGGGAGGTCACATGATGGTGGTTTATGACGTCACGCCAATAAAGCTGAGGCTAACGAAAAAGAAAGGCTACCGCGGTGCTTTACGCGTATCTTTTTTTACAGACCGCCGAAGTCACGTGATGCTCGAATGCACCAATGAAGGTGTACAAAAAGAGCATCACGTCACTCTAGCGGTCTGTAAAAAAAGATAAGTGGAATGCAACGCGGTAGCCTGTCTTTTTCGTTAGCCTCGAATAAAGCCCATTGTTGGTTTTATTTTCAAGTAGAGTACTTTTATATATTAGAGTAGTGATATACGGACAACAGAATTTGATTAGTCGAGAATATTTCAAATTAAAATGGATTTGGTGAGACCACATTCTCAACAAGCTAGTGTTTATTCCCCGGAATAACTCATCCAAGCGAATGTCGCTAAATTTTTCACTGTGGGTTACGATAATTTAAAATAAAACTTTCACTCTGAGCGACATACGTTCTGTGTGTATGTCGCTACTCTTTTAGGAAGGTATTTTACTTAGAACAAGTCAGGAATTCTTTCACTAATTCGGTGAAGCTAAAACATTCCGTGATACTTGATTATTTAAATATCAAAAGAAAACTCTATGATTATTTGATTAAACTTAAGTGTAAAGATTATTCGTTTTAATTGTAATATATATATATAATCGTTGATATGATTTATTAGTTCACCAGTATTACGCATACAATGGTTATCTGATAACAGTTACTCATATACAAGGCGTCCGATAAGTCAATACCTATTTTAAATTGTATCATACGCAATAGTTATGTAAATTTAACATGTCCTTGGTCATGGAAGCTGCAGAACACTTATTACCATTGCATGCGATCTTCTTTAGGTTTCAACATTAATCACCAGCATTAGCAATACAGCACTGTAAACGTTTTGGTGCACTATTCACAGCTTTTTATAAATCTTTGGGGTTTTTGAAGTTTATCAAGAGTAATTGAACGAGTCCTATAAACTTTTTATTTTGACCATCAACACAAGAAAAAAAATCACAAGGTGTCTGGTGATTCAAGATGTCAGCATAGTTATACCTTCTGATTTTAGTGGGTACGTCCCATACGCCATAATCTTTGTTTAGAACTAGAGCATTTTAAGTTTCTCGAAACACAAATGGTAAGAAATGAGTTTTTACACCCTTGTTATATTTAACCCTCTGAGCGTTTTGAAAAAGGGTAAAATTGTAATGTTGTTTTCACTGCATTTTGTTTTAAATGCTAAAAAAATATGATTCTGTCAGCATTATAAATAAAACTTAATTACAAATATGAATGTAACCCTTGAGAGTATTAATCATTCTTCAATGTTTTGAAAATTCATTAAATCTATAGAATTATATTATCTTAAACATTGCATATATTGCAGTGAAACCTGGAGCTTAGTGAACGGAATATTACGTTCTACACGCTTAGAGGGTTAAAATGATTTTGCAACTTTGTATAATAACAACTTAAAATAGATATTGAGTAATCAGATACACTGTAATATAAATAAATTATAAGCTAAATAGGAATAGAGAAATAGGAATAATTATTCAGAATATATTTGTAAAATTTATTTTTATTTGATACTAATTAAAATAAATATATAAGCATTCATCTATTTGGATAAACAAATAAGGGTTATTGGTTATACAATATAAATTGTGTCACTGCTAAGTCTAATGAACAATAGCTCCAATTTCCGTGATTTGCAACATCATTCGAAACATGACACATTTGTGTTAAGTTATAACAACAGCTTTAACAATGTAATGTTTGAATAGAGTAGAAATATGTTTTGCTATTTAGTATACAATGAATTTGAAAGATGACTTGATGAATTATACAATTTTATCAAAATTACTAGAAAACATTGTATGTTACAGTGCTACATTTCCCTAACATTGCTACATTTCCGAACCAATTTATAATAATATTGTATTATATAACTTATTGTATAATATAATTTTGAAATATATATGCAACCTTTCTGTAGTAGACATAGGGCATTTTTAAGGTGTTTTTGATTTATGTAATATTTTTCTTTAAAAAAACTTTTTATTCTTAAATGCATATGCGCATGTCATTTGGATAATTTGATTTAAATAAATAAGTTTTCATGTCGATTAGTCAATTCATCAGCTATTTTTTATTGTAAGTAATGGGAGATTTACTGCACTTAATTAATTATTTTCCAAAAAGAATAAAAAAAAAAGAATTTATATCAATTTAAAATAACTAGGGTTGTATTTTTATTAACAATATATATATATATATATATATAATATTTATATTGCAGTAGCATGATTAATTATTATTATAGTTGAAGATATAAAGTTAGTGTAATATTAATGTTTATAGAATGTTGTAAGGTTTTTCCGAATTTAAGTCATTATTTTGCAAAAAGTTAAATATAAACTAGTTTAATTGTATTCACTTCTGATAATATCATGAGAAATTTATAGATTTAAAAAAATCCCTGACGGCTCGGCCTACAGGTACAGGTAGATTTCGAAGACGCAGACCGCGGGGCGCCTGTTTGTCTGGAATTGCGGAAGAAATGACCTTTTTACAATGATGCGGCAGTTGGAACCGCCTACTTCGAAACCTAACTTGTTTGCAGGCGGAGTCGGCAGGGATTTTTATTTATTTTTTTTAACAGTTGGTCCTATAAAAAACTTGTCAATATAAAAGTTTTAGATAATATTAAGAAGATTTATAATAAATTTAAGCGGATTTAAAATCTTGGGAATTGACGAAGTTATGAATTTTTTTCTTCTAAACCTCCCCTTCCACCCCCCCCCCCTTAAGGCAATTTTTAATTATATCAAAAATCTGTCATCCATAAATTTTCGGCCCTTCTCCTAGAAGTAATAATAACTTCAAACGGATTCGATAAGTATCACAATTAAGAAATTATGGGGTTTTTTCTGTTTTCACAAAAAGCCCCCCACTCCCCCCTCCCCCCCCCCCCTTGTTCGATTTTGCCCATTAACGAACTTGACCGAGATTTTATGCCCCTTGATTTTATGTATCAGTTTCGAAAAGATACGGGAGTTGGAACCGCCTGCTTCGAAAAATAACTTGTTTGCAGGCGGAGCCGGAAGGGATTTTTTTGTTTTTAATTTTTTTTTTTTGCTATAACGGTTGGTCCTATAATAAAACTTGTCAATATAAAAGTTTTAGATAATATTAAGAGGATTTATAATAAATTTAAGCGGATTTGAAATCTTGTGAATTTACGAAGTTCTGAATATTTTTCTTCTAAAACCCACCTTCCCCCTCCCCCCTTAAGACAATTTTTAATTATATCAAAAATCTGTCATACATAAATTTTCGGCCCTTCTCCTAGAAGTAATAATAACTTGAAACGGATTCGATACGTATCACAATTAAGAAATTATGGGTTTTTTTCTGTTTTCACAAAAAGCCCCCCCCCCCCCATCCCCCCCCCTGGTTCGATTTTGCCCATTAACGAACTTGACCGAGATTTTATGCCCCTTGATTTTATGTATCAGTTTCGAAAAGATGCGGGAGTTGGAACCGCCTACTTCGAAAAATAACTTGTTTGCAGGCGGAGCCGGTAGGGATTTTTTTGTTTTTATTTTTTTTTTGCTATAACGGTTGGCCCTATAAAAAACTTGTAAATATAAAAGTTTCAGATAATATTAAGATGATTAATAATAAATTTACGCGGATTTGATATATTGTGAATTGACGAAGATATGATTTTTTTTCTTCTAAAACCCCCTTTTTCCCCCCCTTGGGGCCATTTTTAATTATATCAAAAATCTGTCATGCATAAATTTTTGGCCCTTTTTCTAGAAGTAATAATAACTTTAAACGGATTCGATACGTATAATAATTAAGAAATTATGGGGGGTTTTCTGTTTTCACAAAAAGCCCCCCCATTCCCCCCCCCCTGGTTCGATTTTGCCCATTAACGAACTTGACCGAGATTTTATGCCCCTTGATTTTATGTATGAGTTTGGAAGAGATTTATGCAGAATTTTTCCATTTATCGTGTTCATAAAAAAGTGGCATAGATAGATAGATAGATATACTATATATAAAGTTTTGAACTGGGGTTGGTTTTGGGTTCTGGGAGTCATGATCGGCGTAGATCTACAAAATTTTTTCAAAATTTCCAACTTAGGTGAGAATGTAATAGGTAGTATTTCTTACGAAATCTACCTAAAAAAAATAAGTAGGAATTTCGATATATATGTAACGAGATATAAGTATAATCTACTATGATTATGAATTAAGAAAACAGTTCACTATTTTTGGTTCAGGATAAAGAATATCTATTAGAAACTCAGATTTTGACTTTGAAAAATAATAGAATTAAAGAAATAATACATATGGCATTGATGTTGAAATATCCTGTCATGCATGCTGATTACTAATATCCTGCCAATTCCAGATAAGTTTGCGTTGGATTAAAATGTGCTATCAAAATGGTTTAAAATATTCTGCTCTACAATATAAATATTCGTGTACTTCTAAAAATTGTATAATAGAATCATAGTTTTATTTTTGCTTTAGTGGACAGCAGAATCTGAAATTAATTATATGTTAGAAGGAGTTCAAAACGTTTTGCCTCTATGTTTGAATATTTGTGCACAAAAATCCACTGACTGGATGGAGTGAAATTTTTATACGTTTAAATTAAAAATGATACGTTTTCACTCTTGAAAAATTGTGCCAATAATTTAAGATACCTCCTTGACATTTAATGAACTATAGCTTAGGGACGAATTGCATTAAATATTTCAATGAGTAAGCCGTTGCAAAATGTTGGACAAATGGGATTTACCAATTAATGACTTCAAAATTAAAATTCAACTCGATTCAATTTAATTCAACGTTTAAAAAATAATTGCATTTTAAGAGGAACCAAAATGTATTTATTTTGGATAGATCATGCATAAAATGAATGGAAGTAAATATTATTAAGCAAATATTGTATATTAGAGTATTAGTGTACTTATTTCCGAATTTTGGTTTTTGAAAGAGAAAAAAAAACAATTAAAATTATAACGGTAGGGAATAAAGTAAAATTTAAGATATACTGAGTATGCAAAAGATACTGATAGATGCGAAAACGATGCAAAATGTATCCCACTCTTCTTAAGGGACTTAGTACCTTTCACTTTGCGAAAAATGACGAAAATATCAATTTTCCAATGTTTTAATTAAAATGCATTCAGACATTATTATTATATCCTCGAGAAGTCACATAAAGATCCGATGATTATAAATATTTGGAAAAGGGGTTTTTAACTGCATCCATTTCCCTTTAAAGGATTCAGAGTTCCAATCTTTAAATTAATTTTCTCAAATTGTATTTATTCAGTATATAAGTATGATCAAAATATTAAAACTTCAACCAATACTTTTAAATTAATTGCTTTTTTTTTTTTTTTTTTTTTTTTTTTTTTTTTTTTTTGTGGGCGATTTTTAAGGTG
Organism: Maratus michaelseni; assembly: GCA_963931845.1. Taxonomy (NCBI): domain Eukaryota; kingdom Metazoa; phylum Arthropoda; class Arachnida; order Araneae; family Salticidae; genus Maratus; species Maratus michaelseni. Next base: position 208,003,797 of record OZ007588.1, read on the forward strand.
TACTTCATAGTTTTAGATATAAGATTTTCTGTAATATAAATAGTTTATTATTTTAAAATAAAAATACTAAATAAATAATCATTTTCATCGTATTTTAACATACGTCGTGACATTTTACTTATTTATTTATTTTAAACTAAAATTTTGAAAATCTGAACTTGTAACAAAAACATGCAAAAATTTTTTTTCAAAAAGTTCAAAAAAGTTAAAAAAAGTTAAAAAAGTAAAAAAAAATTCAAGAAGTAATAAGATATATATATATATATATATATATATATATATATATTAATTTCGAAAATAAATAAATAAATGAAACGAAATTTCCAAATTTTACTGCATGAATTGCATTTTTTCTTGATTTAATTATTTTCCTTGATAAAACCCTTTATTAATATGTCAAAAAGGTATTTTGAAAGACACAAATTGACAAAAGAAAATAGTTGAAAAAGTACCAGGTCTTCTTAATAAAATATAAAGTCAGGTAATAAAAGGAGCATAAATTATAGATGCAATTGTGCTTTTGAGATTCAGATTCAAACTTCCGTAAGAAATCACATTTAATATCGATACCAAACTATATTTTAGTTGTTCATGATTTATGAAATTTTTATTTTCTTCTGTCTGTAATAGAAGAAAATATTGTATTCGAATTTTTTCCCCCTTTCGGTTTTCGACGGATTTACACGATTTAGGAGTGAGAGATTCCGAAAAAAATGTCTTTATAAAATATCTGTGTGTGTGTGTGTGTGTCAGTATGTCCCTCCTCTTTGCATCATCGAAAAGTGTATGAAGTTATGCATAGAATTAAACCAAATTTCATCTGTATGTTTTTGGCTATGGTCAGCAGGCCCTAGTTGAATTTTGGGATATTATGCCAGAAGGAAGCGTTGTGATAACGATTTTTGTGCAATGTCATCGATTTTTAGTAGTTGTGTTGTACATCAGCTGCTTGTTCAACGAAGGATGTTTCCCATCCAGGTAACCTGGCGATTCACAAGCAATTGACGTACAACATAATGACGAAAAATATTGATTTTATTGGAGCTTTGATAACGAATTTTGAAATATTAACATGTAAGTGGCAGGAAAAAAAGTTTGGAGATTGGCACATTCGACTAGTTCTGTTTAAAATTAGGATACAAACATGAAAATTGTCTTTTTAAAACAAAAAGCAGTAGTAATATACATAAAATGGGAATCTAAAATAATAAAATTGAAAGATAGCAGTCAAACCTTTTCAAAAACATAACAAAATCAACAAGAGTGAAAGAATTAACATTCAAACATACAATATTTTTAACTATACTTTAAGCGATTAAATTAAAGATACTGTGCGAAGACCGTTAAAACTAAATACTACCCATTAAAAAAAATGCAAATACCAACGAACTATTTTAAATAAAATACAGGAGTTTTGAGCGATAGATTAATTCATCGTTCCTAATTCATCATGCGTTGACAATAATCAAAAACAACTAGAAATACTTTTTTAATGAAAATCATAATTCATATTGATGAATACACAAAATTTCAGAATTTTATGGGCTAAAAATATATTAAGTAAACATTTACTATTTTTCAGAACAATGTGCTAGGAAACATGAATGTAAATATAATGTATTGATTTCAAACTAGTTGTTCGATTCTATTTCCTCAGTCAAATAAAGTGAATGAGATAACAGGAAATTTTATTATTCTGGCATTCTGAGCTTTTACTCTAAATCTTTATAATAAGGATACAGAGTATTACTCTAGCCATCCAGTTTAAAGTGTTCCCAAACAAACAAATGAATGAGATTTATTTGCATTATACTGTTAGCAGAAAATATATTCTTACTTCATCATAAAAGAGGGCTTTTCGAAAAATAAGGGATTTAAATTTTTAGTAATTCCATCTAATTAGTTTGTAATCCTTAAGATAAACTTACTTTTCTAACTACCTAATGAATGAAAGAAATTTTTCAATTTTATTAAACACGATGATATTTATTATTCAATTAAGAGCGTGTTTATAATATTAAATAACCAGATTTTTTGAAACTTTCCAAAACTAGTCGTTGGGGGCCACCGTAATACTTACCCATCATGGATATGTATAATATAAAATATGAAAATAAAACATGTGTAAACAACTTATGAAATGCATTGCAATTCGAATAATGACGTCATAAACTGTAAATGTTCTATTACTGAATTGCGTAAAAGAAACATCCCTATAACTCCAAAAAATGATAATCATATTAACTAACAGTTTACTGCGTCAGATTAAGTGTCTCATTTCCAATTAAAATATATCTTTGAATTGAAATTTGAATGAAATACAGGGTCATGAAAAATCGAATAGTGTTGAAAATAGGATTACATATATCTCAGCAACTAATTACCCTATCGACTTCATTCTTTATGAAAAATTTTTGTTTTATATTGTCTTTTATATTCACTTCTTAAAATAAGCAATTTCAAATATTTTTCTATACCTTTTACCTGAACAAATATTTCGAGTGTCCGAAAAAAATAGTTACGGATAATCGAGGTTACTGAAATTAAATAAGTTTCTTCCCATTATTACATACTATGTACATACCAAATTTCAAGTATCTATCTCAATTCGGAAGATAGAGCGTTTACAGACACACACACACACACACTGACACATAGACAGACAGACGGGATTTTTTTTTTTTTTTTAAATATGTTTTTCGGAATCTCCAGTGTCTGAAACGTGTAAATCCGTCGAATTTTTTTTTCGATTCTCAAAACGATTACAAGACTTACCCTATACTATAAATATGATAGGTAAGTAATAGTTGTGTTTATGACTTCGGTTGGTCTGTCTGCCATCTGTCCACCGTCTAATCGTACTCTAAATCCTGTACATACACTGGGATTACCATGTAATTGATATATATATTATTGAATTTTACTATATAACATGTCCTCTATTGAAACTGAAGTGCATTTATAATTTGTTTAAGGGGTCACTCATACGAATTCCGTTACATTATGTCTATGGACGAAAAATGGCTTGAAGTGTATTTTAATAATGTTACACAATTTCAAGCATAATAAAATTCGTATACATGTCTGAGTTGCACTAAAACATGTTTTCTCTAGAAAATGAAGTGCAAAGCATTTATCATTCATTTACAGGATTACACTAAATAATCCCATCGCATAATGGGCTTTCGGGAAAAAATTTGCTTATATAGTTTAATGATGTTACACTATTCCAAACATACGTAAATTGGTATACATTACTGGGACGCATTACAAGATGGTTACTCTAGCATATAGTATAAGCACTTATCATTAATTTACTAGAACACACAAAAGAATTTAGTTACACTACAGCCTATGAGCGAAAACTGCTGGAAGTGAGTTTTCAGTTGTGTTGTGATTAACAAAACTACACATTCAAACATTAATAATTATTGAATGCGTAGTTTCGTTAATTTTTAGCATCAAAATTGATTGCGAAGAATGAATTCTCCTTTTTTCCCCTGTTAAACGAGTTAAAATTCACCTCCTGAGTTTGATTTCAAGGGTAAGATCCTCTTCCTTAAAACGTTTGGATTTGTTTTGAACTGTCTGGACACTACTCTTGTCGTGGCCTCCAACTGCACGAGTTTTGAGGACACCTGCATTGATTTTAAGGCCTAATTTAAAAATATGTCTTAAGCTGCAAAAAATCTCAACATTTGTATCACTCTTTACGTGCCCTAAAAATGAAGGAAAGAAGCCTGTATGATTTTAGAATATAGAAGGACATGTATTCTCTTAAATAACATTTTAAGTACCACAATAGGGGTGATAAAGGGTGTTCAAAAATTTCAAACCCAGCTACAGGCTTTGGTTTGAAAACATGCAGAAAACGAAAGCACTTTTAATACAGCCTTAATAATATTGAAATAATTTCAAGTCATAGTTCCCGAGACTCATTTTTAGTTCATGACTTTTTGCTATGTTCTAATTATATGATTAAAAATACTTTCTAAAAATGTATGCCATTAAAAACAAAATAGAAAGTTACTTTGATAATTATGCAATAATTTCAAAAATTTGTAAGCTGGCTAAAATCATGAATAAAAAAAATAAATCAATTCCCATAAGTATGTCATGAAGCATGTATTATTTACATGCATTTCATGCTAATTGCCGAACTTGTTTTCCCAATCAAATAAACAGAACTGGTAACAAAAGCTTTTGTTCTGCTGAAATACGGCTATCCCGTATTCTGAATCGTTATAATGAGGATGGAGAGGATTGCTCTAGTCGTCCATTTAGGAGTGCTTCCAAGCAAGTCAATGAGATCTATTTGCATGGTGCTGTTCCAAATCGATATCTCGACTTCTATAATTAAGAGGATTTTGCGATAAATAAAGAATTTAACTGCTTAATGATATTTTTCAAATTAATTTGTAATCCCTAGAAATATATTTTCCTAGGCTAGTAAATGACAGTCCGGTTGAAAAAAAAAATTGTTATTTTCGAATATTATAACAACATTCGAACAAAACAGAAATGAATTATATTTCCTTTCAGAATATGCAGAGCCAGCTCTAGGTTAAGATACTCTACAGAAGGTCGTTCGCACTTTATGGAAAGGATTTTCAAAGTTAATGTCTACGAAAAAATGATAGATTTTTTGCAACATTTTGATTTTGTTGGATAGCCTTGACATTTGGCTATAGCTCTGGCTCGAAATTTCTATGATAATAGAAATTTTCTTGTTACACTCATCTCAGTTTTTCCCGATACCTCTTGTAAAAACTTTACAAAAGTCTTTTCAATGTACGTGAATTCATTTAAACAATTCAAATGCAGAAAAGCCCATTGATGAGAAGTGGGGGGTGCGCCAGATGATTTTACATGCATTTCATCATTTAATACACAATTTATTTCCGTTTGGGATTCTTTCTTTGCTAAATATGCGTCAGTTGAGTTATGGAAGAACGGCTGGGACACTTTGTTCACATGAAGCTTAATTAATGTATTTTTCATATAAAGATGGAATTTATTCTTCAAAAATGGGTTCTAAAATATTTTAATGATAAGAAAGTTAAATTACCTTAGCTTTACTGCATTTTTACCTTTAATATAATTTCATAACAAAATTCAGCAGCAATCATGAATTCTTTTTGAAATTTTTCTTTACATTCACAAACGCATTTCTTTCTTTTTTTTTCTATTAATTGATAAAAATTGCTGTTCTTTTGATACACTCACTTAAATAAAGCCATGTTTCATCAAATGTTACGATAAATTTTCATGTATCCCCACCTATCATATATTCTAATACGAGCAAATCTTGTGTGTGGTTATATATATATATATATATATATATATATATATATATATATGCAAAAATTTTATCTTAAAAACGGCTCTAACGATTTTGACGAAATTTTGTATCCTACCGTTTTGGGGCACCAGAAAACCATTGGGCTAGGTCACATGTTCGAGAAAATTCGATTAGTGGGTCATTTTGGGTCATTTTAGGTCATGGTCTAGTTAATTGCATCTAAAAAACGGTTCAAACGATTTTGACGAAATTTTGTATCCGACCACTTTCGGGTACGAGAAGACTATTGGGCTGGGTCACATGTTCGAGAACTTTCAATTAGTGGGTCATTTTTGGGTCAACGCGGGTCAAATTAATTTTATCTAAAAAACGGCTCTAACGATTTTGATTAAATTTTGTGTCCTACGAGTTTCGAGCACGATAAAAGCATTGGGCTAGGTCACATGTCCGAGAAAATTCGATTAGTGGGTCATTTCTGGGTCATTGTGGGTCAAGATATAAAAAGCGGCTCAATTTACACTAAATTTTGCATCCAATGGTTTTCGGGCACGAGAAGACTGTTGGGCTAGGTCACATGTTCGAGAAAATTCAATTAGTGGGTCATTTTGGGTCATTTTGGGTCATGGTCAGGCTAATTGTATCTAAAAAACGGTTCAAACGAGTTTGACGAAATTTTGTATCCGACTATTTTCGGGCACGAGAAGACTGTTGGGCTGGGTCACATGTTCGAGAACTTTCGATTAGTGGGTCATTTTTGGGGTAAAGTGGGTCAAATTAATTTTATCTAAAAAACGGCTCTAACGATTTTGATTAAATTTTGTATCCTACGAGTTTCGGACATGCGAAAATCATTGGGCTAGGTCACATGTTCGAGAAAATTAGATTAGGGGGTCATTTCTGGGTCATTGTGGGTCAAGATCTAAAAAGCGGCTCAATTTACACTAAATTTTGCATCCAATGGTTTTCGAGCACGAGAAGACTGTTGGGCTAGGTTACATGTTCGAGAAAATTCAATTAGTGGGTCATTTTGGTCATGGGTCATTATGGGTCAAGCTATCTTATCTTAAAAACGGTTCAGAGGATTTGAAATAAATTTAGCACCCTACAGGTTTAGGGAACAGAAGAATATTAGGCTAGGTCACATGTTCGAGAAATTTCGATTAATGGGTCATTTTGATCATGGGTCATTATGGGTCAAGCTATTTTATCTTAAAAACGGCTCAGACTATTTACGCTAAATTTTGCATCCTATGGTTTTCGGGCACGAGAAGACTGTTGGGCTAAGTCACATGTTCGAGAAAATTCAATTAGTGGGTCATTTTGGACATGGCTCAAATTTAACTCAAATTTGAACTCAAATTTAATTTTGACCGAGCATAGTTCGGTCTTCCCTGCTCGTGTGTTTGTTAAAGAATGCGTTAGAAAGCGCTATTCACAACACATTGGAAGACTTTGGAAAGTTTTCCAAGAGGTGTGGGATAATATTGATATGATTGTACTAAGGAAAAAATCAATTATGATGAAAATTTCGATCCAGTGTTATAATCAAGAGTCAGGGCTATACAGTAGAGTAAAATTATCGCAAATATTATGCCATATATGTTCAGAAATTAATAGTGAATATCGCTTCCATAAAGTGCGAACGACCTTCTGTATATACAATCTAAAACCTAATTTATAATTAAATGCCTCGAGTAATGGTGTTAATAAATTTTTTTTAAGGGCCCTATCTTTATTTTTTGGGTAAATGTTGTAAGAGGCGGTAAAACATAAACACAGTTTTTGCGCTGTCTAGATATAATCAATTGCACTAAACCTTTTCTTTTCTTAAACTGTAATTCCTAATTCGGTCTATTTATTTGAATTCTTTGAATTAAGTACCCGGAGACACTATATAACTCATGCATTTTTCATAAATCTTCATGTGGCATTATTTAACTGTTTGTATTAATTCATTAACATACATAAAATAACATACAGTACAACATTCATTAACAGTTTGTATTAATAGAGAAGATTTATTTAGAAAGACAATAAAATGCCGTTAAATAACCAAAAATGCTGACGCTATTGCTATTAATTGCACTGATATTATAGGATACACAAATCCAGTTATTCGAAGTTGCGTTTATTATTGCGGATTGCTGGATTAAAAAAAAAATGCTGTATTAAAAAAAATGCTGGATTATATAAAAAAAAGAAAAAAAGAAAAAAAAACTTTAGGTTTTTAGCCGAATTAGGAAAAAGGTAACGCAATAAGTAAAGAGCAAGGAAAGAATTATTAAATATATCAGTCGAAAAATTTCTAAACTATTTTTGGATGCATTCAACTTATGTTTAAAAAATTGTATTGTAAATATCGTTAAATAATAAATAAATAATACATTATATTGATGAATATACAGAAATTTAAAATTCAGCATACTAAAAAATTTTTCGCCAAAATTTTATTATATTTTAGAATAGTCTGTTACGAAGCATACTTTATTTACATAGATTTTGTGATAATTGCCCGAATCTGTTTTCTCAATCAAATAAGCAGAACTCGATAACAAAAGCTTTTGTTCCACTGAAATGCTGAGAATAGGACTAGTCATTATTCTGAACCTTTATAATAAGGATGAAGAGGATCGGTTTATTCGTCCATTTAGGGATGATTCCTAGCAAGTCAATGAGATTTATTTTGTTTTGCGCTGTTGGAAAATCTATATCGTAATTTCTACAATGAAGAGTACACTAGGAAAACTGACGTATTTAAATGAATAATGATTATTTCGATTTCATTTATAATCTTTACCAGCTCAGGTACTTTTTAATCGGGCAAAGTATCAAACTTTTTTTATTATCTCATATTAAAATTTAATAAATTTATAATATTTAAAGCCAAAATTTCTACTTAAACCCCACTAAAAAATAACCAAAGTTATAGGGGGAGGGGATACTTCATCTATCGTCATATTCGGCATAAATAATGCTAAGTTTTAAAGGGATTTTATAAAGATAGTTATCTTGAAGCCTGCGCCCGCGATTTCGCGAATATGGCTAGCCGGATTTTCATAAAATTTTAACATCCTATATATTAAATGAATGAAAATGAAAAAAATTTAAATTTTAATACTTAAATAAATATTCTTAAGTTATATTGGCTTTATGTAGTTAAATAAATGAACATTTATCAAACATCAATTTTATTTATTTTATATTATTAAAAGAAGATTTGTTTGTGTAGAAGGTAATATTGAATAGACACTATTTGTCTAAGTATTTAAAAAAAAACACATCTCATATGGCAGACACATGTGCGTTTTATCTCGCTCTCAGTGCACCAATTTAAAACAAGTTAGAAATTGTACGTTAAACGTGACAAATGAGGTGTGTTCGTACTATAACTAGTTTTACAATGTAAAAAAATCATCCTTATTATTTCAGTGACATGAATTATATCGTGTTTTGTGAATGAAATGAGCATGCCTTTTCTCATATTACATATGCCACGTTTGCAGATGCGAATTATTTTTTCGACTCCAGACAGCGCTGGAAAATCCACCATGGAGATCTTGATTTGCGAATGATTACCTTCATGGTTTAATATTTTTATGACTCATGATGAACGAATCTCTTGTGTTTATTTATTTTATGGATTGCGATATTGGGCTGTCAAACTAATTTCAACTGAAATTATCTCAGAATCTATACATTTTTGAATGTAACTCATCTCTCAAACAAACAGTTTTTTTGAACGATCTTACTAAAAATGTAACTTTTATGCAATTAAAAAAAAAAACAAGAACGAAAAATCATGCGTCAAGCATAGATTATGTAACACTTTCCAACGCTTCCAAAATAGTTTTACAAATCATACCGTTTAATAAGCTAAAAGATAACATCTAAGTAAACAATTTGGAAAACGCATAACATATTTAAAAACGTAATTTCAGGAATTTCCAACATATACAATATTCGGAAAAATATCCGAATACTTTTATTCAGCCCTGTATAGGATCTATAGATTTCTATATATACTACATAGGATGCTAAATTTTAGTTCAGTTAGGAAACGCGTAGCACAGTTTAAAATTCTCCTTCTGGAGTTTCTGCCAATAAACGGAAATGTGTTCGCGAACTTTTGTGCTTCCCTGTATAGGATCTACAGAATTTATACACACCACGTAATATACAAAAAGCGAGTTAAAATTAAAATCGCGTTCAGCAACTTTAAACGCACTTCCAGGAATTATTGTTAACAGACAGTAGAGAATTGTTTTGTGTGTCCCTGTAAATGAATGATGACTGCTATACACACAATATTCTGTAGTAAGTCTCTTGTCATGCACCTTAGTGATATATATAAATTTCAATGCGTTTAAAATAGTGAAACATTATTTAAATAAACCGCAGACGATTTTTCTCCATAGACGTAATGTAACGGAATTCTTTTGAGTGTCCCTGTAAAAAAACTATTAGTGCTACACACTTCCGTTGAAATAGGGAACATGCTACAGATAACGACAATAACATATAAAAATTGCAGAGCAATCCGAGCATATTTACGGGAGTTAGAGCACGGACAGACGGCAGACGGCAGATGGCAGACGGCCAGACGGCCAGACGGCAGACGGCCATCCGGCCAGACAAACCGAAGTCATAAACACTTTTCAACTAGGTTGGAAAGTGTTAAAAGTAGTTTTGAATAAAAATGGCCTCCTGGCATATGAAAAAAGAAATGGTATTTGCTTTCCCCTGTCACATGACTTGCGTTTTTATTGTATAGATTATACGTATGATGGGATTTAACAGAATGAAGAAACCTTTAATTAATATCTTTTTAACACTTTCCAACCTAGTTGAAAAGTGTTTATGACTTCGGTTTGTCTGGCCGTCTGCCGCCTGTCCGTGCTCTAACACCTGTAAATATGCTCGGATTGCTCTGCAATTTTTATATGTTAGTGTCGTTATCTATAGCATGTTCCCTATTTCAACGGAAATGTGTAGCACTTATAGTTTTTTTTTATAGGGACACTTAAAAGAATTCCGTTACATTGCGGTCTATGGGGAAAAATCATTTGCGGTTTATTTTAATGATGTTACACTATATTAAACGCATTGAAATTTATATATATCACTAAGGTGCATTAGAAGAAGCTTAATATGGAATAGGGTGTGCATAGCACTTATAGTTACTTTACAGGGACAGTCAAAAGAATTCCGTTACATTACGTCTATGGAGAAAAATTGTCTGCGGTTTATTTAAATAATGTTTCACTATTTTAAACGCATTGAAATTTATATATGTCACTAAGGTGCATTACAAGAGGCTTACTACAGAATATTGTGTATATAGCAGTCATCGTTCATTTACAAGGACTCACAAAAGAATTCTCTACTGTCTGTTAACAATAATTCCTGGAAGTGCGTTTTAAAATACTGAACGCGATTTTAATTTTAACTCGCTTTTTGTCTATTTCGTGGTGTGTATAAATTCTTTAGATCCTATACAGGGAAGCACAAAAGTTCGCGAACACATTTCCTTTTATGGACAGAAACGCCAGACGGAGAATTTTAAACTGTGTTACGCGTTTCCTAAGTGAACTAAAATGTAGCATCCTATGTAGTATATATACAAATATATAGATCCTATACAGGGCTGTATAAAAGTATTCGGATATTTTTCCGAATATTGTATATGTTGGAAATTCCTGAAATTATGTTTTTAAATGTGTTATGCGTTTTCCAAATTGTTTACTTAGATGTTATCTTTTAGCTTATTAAACAGTATGATTTGTAAAATTATTTTGGAATCGTTGGAAAGTGTTATATAATCTATGCTTGACGCATGATTTTTCGTTCTTGTTAAGTTTTGATTCGATTTTCATAACATTTTAAATGACTCGGCAAAATTCTGCAACGATTATATATACTAAATTTGAAACCATTCGGTTGGGTAGTTTTTGCGCTGTTATATGCGGATGGACGGACAGACAGACGACGATCCAGACGACGAATATAGGTGCTACGTATTTATGTAATTACGAACGCACCTAATATATATATATATATATATATATATGTATCCGTTTAGGACTTAAAATAAATAAAAATTAAATATACAGAAGTAACTCGGTTGTTGAAAGTCCCAGATGTAGAACTCGGCTCTGGAACAAGAAAATCCAGAAAAACTTCATTCGGTTTTCGAACAGGAATTCAATTTTCTAATAGTGAGAGAATCGTCGCCAAACTGAGCAAATAAAATAACGCAGCAAAAGCGACCAAAATGATTTGTGTGTGTGTGTGTGTGAACGCAAAGCGCGCATACATGATGAACAGTATTAGAAGGATTAACTAAATTCATGCATTTAGATATTTCCGTACAATGAAGTTGCTGGATCTACTTTTTTAATTTTCTTTTTTTTTTAAATGTCTTTTTCTTTTTTCTTCATTTTTTTAATGTTTTTTTCTTTTTTCTTCATTTTTTTTAATGTCTTTTTCTTTTTTCTTCATTTTTTAGGTAGCTTTCAATATAAAAAAGTATAAAGCTACCTATTGCAGCCCTTCGGAGGAGAGCAGTTCCGGAAAATTTCGATATATTTTCACCGATCATGACCCCCAGACCCCAAAACCACCCTCCGTTCAAATGTTGATTTATATATCCATATATATATCTGACCTGTGTCATACGATAACGCTCGTATTTATAAATCAATTTTGAAGAAACTAATTGTGTGTATTAAGCTCACCAATGTCTCGACCGAGTTCGTTGGCCAGCTTCGTCCGCCATTTTGTTTCAAGATGGCGGCCATTTAAAAATTTAAAACTAAAATAAATATACAAAAAAGTTAAAAATTCAAATTTAATTACGTGTTAGGCCTTGATACAAGTATTCCAGAGCATTTTTTGGTTTACCTCTATCTTAAAAAATGGCTGAGATAGAGCAGTTTGAAATTCTAGGGTGGCCGACATTTTGAAACAAAACAGCACATTAACGCGATTACTCGCAAATTATTTTTTTTCATTGTTGTAATAATTTTCCCTATCATACGCATAAAACTATAATATATCCGTTAGCGCCAAATTCTCGCCAAAATTGGCGACATTTGGCGAAATATCGCCAAATTTGGCGACCAAAATAAGTCTTCATAAATGAAGCCAATTTGGCTTTTGCTCAATAATTTGGCGAATTTCTTATTCAAATTCAGTATTAACGAATCTTTTGTAAACGTTTCTTTGCATTTTAACTTGCTGTTTTCGTGTAACATTAGCTAAAATTTTAAAACGAAGATATAGGAAAGCTACCTTTTCCTCCCGGTACAGGCCGGAAGGACTTTTTTTAGGTAGCTACCAATACAAAAAAGTATAAAGCTACCTATTGCAGCCGTTCGGAGGAAAGCAATTCCGGAAAATTTCGATATATTTTCACCGATCATGACCCTCAAACCTCAAAACCACCTTCCGTTCAAATGTTGATTTATATATATAGGTATATCCATATATATATATATATATATATATATATATATATGATCTATGTCATACGATAACGCTCGTATTTCTAAATTAATTTAGATGAAACTAATTGTGTGTATTAAGCTCACCAATGCCTCGACCGAGTTCGTTGGCCAGCTTTGTCCGCCATCTTGAAACGAGATGACGGCCACTTTAAAACTAAAATAAATATACAAAAAAATTAAAAATTTAAATTTATTTTTTAATTAAGTGTTAGGCCTTGATACAAGGATTCCAGAGCATTCTTTTGTTTTACATCTATCTTAAAAAATTGCTGACATAGAGCAGTTTGAAATTCTAGTGTGGCTGACATTTTGAAACAAGACAGCACATTACAAAGAAACAATTTTAATTTATGAGTTTTAGTGAACGCCAATCATACGCATAAAACTGTATATTCATATCCGTTAGCGCCAATTTCTCGCCAAACTTGGCGACATTTGGCGAAATATCGCCAAATTTGGCGACCAGAATAAGTTTTCATAAATGATGCCAATTTGGCTAGAGCTCAATAATTTGGCGAATTTCTTATTCAAATTCAGTATTAACGAATCTTTTGTAAACGGTTTCTTTGCATTTTAGCTTGCTGTTTTCGAGTAACATTAGCTAAAATTTTAACTCGAAGATATAGGAAAGCTACCTTTTCCTCCCGGTACAGGCCGGAAGGACTTTTTTATTTCATAGGTACGAAGCACGTATACATGGGATATAGTAATCACAGAGCTAACGAATTTCTGGCCTTTTTGAGATAAGTTTGTGATTCTAATGGTCTAAAGAAAGAAGACTGGATCCCATCTTCTCCTCAATCTGAAATCATCCTAAGTTTGACCAACAAGTGTATGACTACGGTTTTTGCTTAAATTTTAGTAAAATGTTTTAAAATCATCATTGTTTCATGTAATGAACAGTATTGTAATGCATTTTTATATCTGTTTTTATATCTTTTGCTGTGCTGTGCTATGCAGTGTATTGTTTGAAACAGTAAATTCAGAGAGTAACTTATGCGGTGATAACCAATTAATCGCATCATTATTTATTATGATAAATTTTGCTTCGATTTTTGAAATGATTTGTGTTCCAGAGCCAAGGTACCACACACACTATTTAATTTCCTGAAAAGCAAAAATAGTGAAGTATTAATTAAATATTTCTTTACAATTTTGTATAAGTGGGTATAGTCATTTTTATGATAACAAAATTTGAAACTTTTACCAATTTTTGTTATCTTAAAGGTACTTAAAGTATTATTTTTCTAAAATGAATATTTTATTTATATTATTTTACTTTATTCTTTTTAATTATCGAAGTTATTTCTCACCAGGAAATTGTGATGATTAATTTTTAAATAAGATTAAAGTATTAAAACAGATTTTGTAAATATTATTATTTCTTATTAATAATGAATCGCAATTACAGTTATTGAGTAAACGCCTCGTAAAAATATCACAAGCGTGCAAATCAGAAAGCTAAAGAATTTGCCAGTTTAAAAAATATTTTGGTTTTCCCTATGCTAATTATTTAATTTGTAAAGATTTTACAGATTTTAATATTTTCTCACTATTTTTTTTAATGTGATGTAGACTACTAAATGCATATTCCGATGCATTTTATTTCTTTCTATTATTACTGAGTAATTACAAATTCTGTTTTGCCTTATTTATTCTTCTATTACTTAAAACAATAACCGTTGATATATCAGCAATACTTGTATAGAATATTAAAATAATAAACAAATTCTTTAGGGAAATAAAATTTCAAGTTTTACTTCATAGATTAATCCATCTGGGTTTAGTTCAGATGTTTTAAATATTTACTGTTAATAAAAAAAATATTTTTTCCACTCATTTAATTGTATTAAAAGTCAAACAGTAATTTACATTCATAGGAATCTACAAAATTTATGGTTTACATTCATTGCGTGAAATCATGAAATACTGATGTATTCAATATTTCTATATTATTTTATTCACCTTCATAATAAATCTGTCATTTCTTAGAATGCCCTGATAGGAGCGATACATGATTTACATAGATTTCTGTTCATTGCTGAAAGCTATTTTCTTAATCAAATCAACAGAATGGGTAACAAAAGCTGAAATGGTGAGAATACGGCCAGCCTTTAATCTTAGCCGTTATAATAAGAACAGGGAGATCATTCTAGTTTCCCATTTAGAAATTCTTCTAAGCAAACCAATGAAATTTATTTGCATTGCGCAGTTAGGAAAACCATATCCTCATTTCTACATAGAGGAGGACTTTGAGAAAAATAAAGGATTTAAATACTTAATGATTCTTCCTAATTAGTTTGTAATCCTTAAGAGATTAATTTATTTTTTTCTGCTTATCTAATGAATGAAGGAAACATTTCAATTTAATTAGTCTTAATGAAATTTATTTTTCATTCAAAAGTATGTTTGTTTAATAAACAGATTTATTCGTTACAGAGCGAATATGATGCTTAAGTTTTACGTAAATCGCTAAAAGAATGAAAAAAATCTGACTAAATATTAGTTCTTACAAAATCGTAATCAGAAATTTTTTTTTTTTGAAAAGCAATTTTGCCAACTTGTAATTGAAAATTTTATTTTCGAATTATGATGATATTTTTATGCTGAAAAATGTTCCTATAGATTATAAGCAATATTGTGCAAGAGCGAACTCATTGAATTGAAACTCATGAGTTTGACTAGGTTTATGTGAGTTTTGAATTCAGATTGATTCAATTCTGAAGAGCAAACGTGAAAATGCCACGAAAATTCCTCAAAAATTCCACGAGTTTGAGTCAAAATTATAACTCTAACTTATTAAATAATTTTCACAATTTCCTGAAAATTTTTATCGGTGTTAAAAACACATTTCTCCCTTTAAATGCCAGTTCCCAAAAACTAGCAGAACTCCTGTCTAGAATTTTGCCAATGTTTGACTTCATGTGCGATGAACTTGTGTGCGGTGATCATCGCACTTAAAAAACAAATAAAAAAAGATACACTTCTGTAATATTCTTAATAGTAAGTCACATTTTTCAGAAAAAAAATTACCTTGAAAATTAAAAAAAGCAAAAATAAAAAACTGTGGCTGTAAGGTAAAGCCAGGGGAGATGACGCAGTCGGAGAGATTGCGCACATAGAGGTTCGGAGGGAAGGAGTATAGAGTGAGAGCGCAGCGACTCCAGGTAGTTTTACAACAACACTAGTGGAGTGTCTACTTGAAAGTGCACGTTGATTGCTTTGGGCGTCTAAGATATTGCTATTTTGTTTTGTTTTCCCAAAGTCAGTGCTTGAATTTTCATAGCTATTCATCAGAATTTCTATACAATGTCAATAGTACAAAATATTTTAAACTTAAACGATTTCCCATAAGCTACTAATCTAGACTAACAATGTGAACATCAACGGTTCGTTTTAGTAGCGGCCATGTTTAAATAAAAGGCCGCGCAATCTCTGCAACCGAAATTGGAGAGTTTGCGCATCTGTCACTTAGGAGAGATGGCGCATTGTTCCCATTAGTTTAAATGCTAGGAGAGATTACGCAGCTTATTGGTAAATTTGCATAAAAAAATGAAAAATGGAAATGGACTAATTTTAAGTTAAACGTGTTATTAAGTTACATAATTTTATTTTGTAATCTTATCTGGACTTGCTTTTTCTGATTCTTTCATTTTTTTTTCCTTTAATTAAAATTTTTTAATCGTTTTTAAAATTATTTCCTTTTTCTAATTCTTTAAGCATTAGGTTGAAATATTCACTCCCAATACAATAAAATTTGTTCACAAAACCCTTACAATAATGTCATTTAAGTGTAATTATTATTGTTAACAATTTAATTTTAGTTATTATTAGTAACAATCTCTCCTATCCATGTGCGCAATCACACCAACCCTCTAAGGACAGATTGCGCAAAATAACTTTCTTGGTTTTATTACAACTCTTCTATTAAATTGCAACATAACAACAAAATAGCAATGGAAATGCATCAAAAACAAATGAAGTAAAAATTATTCATGGATAGTTTAGCAAAAAATTAATATTTAGACTTTGTATTGCTATTCTTTTAAATTGTGCGCGCAGACTCTCCTAGGTTTACCTTATGCCTGGCTACTTTTTTATAAACATACTTTAGTGGAAAAGTGAGTTTTTGCGATTTTGCGTGGTATCGTCTTGTCCTGAATTGATAATATTTATGCATGAATCAGAAGTCTATTCTGTCATTCTTTAAATTTCGCAAAGTAAGAATGGATCTCCGGGATGGTATGTCACGGTTAATTTCCAAATATGTTATTTAAATTACTGTGGTTGTGTAGGGGATATATATGTCGTGTTTCCAAGTTCAAATCCGGGAAGAAGGCAGTCGTGCTCGTGATAAATAGGGTTAGCTATGTTATTGGTTTCCCTTTTAGCTCGCATCAGGCGGCCGTGTGGTATCATCAACAACAAGAAATGTCAGTCCATATTTTTGTCGAAGAACCTTTTATTTCCAGTTTAAGACATCTCTTCAGGGAAAATGCTCATTAGCCAACGCTAAACGAAAAAAAAATACAACGTTCCATTATTTTCTAGAATCCGTCCCGATTCTTTTAGCAAACACCAGCGTCAAAAAAAATCCTCTCCGAATCAGGATGATCGTGTTTTTAAACTAGCTTGCGTAATAATACAGAATACGTCACGTGACCCACTTCTATCGAATCAAAAGGTCTCTTTTGGAACTTTATCAATATTTCCGGTGGATTTATTTTGTTGTAAAATGCAAAAACTTTCTACGCCCTTCCAGAATATTCCATAATCTCGTACCAGATGCCTGTCATATCAACAAACGAGCTTATCTGTTTTTGAGGCTGTAGCTAAACTTCGAATTTAATACGTAATAAAAATAATAAGAAGAAAAGAAAATGAATCTTTATAAAAGGAAAAAAAAAAAGAAAGAATTAAAGTTTTTCGGAAATATTTTAATAGACATTTGATATTTAATAATAGGATAACTTTATGAAATAAGGTTTTTTGAGCGGAATATTTTAAGAGATACGATATTTTAGCATTTAAATAAAGAAGTTATAGCAATTTGACCACACGGTAATAATACTAATGAATTTTAATAATGGATTAAAATAAAGATGTTCTATTTAAAGAATAAATTAAAAAAGCTATCGCCATTTTTAGAATAACTACATTCGAATAAATATTATTAAGTGGATTAGGAATAATTGGCTTTACATATGGATAGTAAAAGGCTATTTTAAGAATGAGAATTATTTTAATAAGCTGGGTTATATACCGAATATTATTGAATGGACAAATTTTATAGAATAATTGCGGAAAAAATTTAAATTTTGTAATATATATATTGAGGTATTAGCAAGAAACTTCGGATTTCCAGAGGATCTCACCACAAAATGTACTCTAGCTGAAATCAAAACGAATCGTGGAAGAAGCCTTCTTCACGGACAAGGCGAAATTAATTGCCAAGATTTAAATGTTGGTAAGAAGTTGTGTTTTCAATCTATTCAGAATAAAGTAATATTTAGGCTGATGGGGTCTATTTAGTTAAGCGACATTAGGTGAGGATTGTGTTTCTAGGAAAAAAAAAGTTGTTTTAAAAACATTGTCAATTTAGTCAAGTACTTGAATTTTAGTGAACTGGGAAATTATTTATCTCCCTCTTTGATTTTCATTATTACGCTTGCTTGGAGCTATCTAAATTAAAGTTGTTTACCCCACACCTCTTTCTCTTTTGAATATGAAAATATAAGCTGTTGTTTTTGTTTTTAAATTGGTGCTATGTCCTCTTTTGAAGCTAACAACCTCGGAAGGTCTGTTACAAAACAACTCAAGTAATCTAATAATTTAAGATAAATTGACAGAAATTAATTAAATTCCAATATTAAATTAAAGATATTTTAACTATAGTAGGTTCATAAAATTACAATAAAAAGTATACTATAATCATTATTGTAATTTAATAAAATAAAGCCAAATAATTCTTTCCTTTTTTCTCATGATTTTTTATTTCTTATTTATTTATTTATTTTTTGTTAGAAAAGAAGGTTTCCATAGGAAGTTTGCTAATTTTTAAAAATGAGTTTGAATTGTGCGAATTCATTTTATAAATAGTGAATTTGAGCGCGAATTTTATTCATGAATTTCAATTGGAATTTGTTCCTTTTTTTTTTATGAATTTGCACAACATACATAATTTTTACGCTTTAATATACAAAGGAGTACACCACTAAAAAAAATCTGTAGCGACTTCACTCATTTCATCAAAATCTAACGCTTTCGTGTCCAGAAAAAAAAAAAAAAAAGAGAGAGAGAGAGAGAGAGAGAGATTGTAAATAATTTTTTGACACAATAGCTGGATTTGAACGTTTGGATTTTGAACGGCTCGGCCTACAGGCACAGGTAGATTTCGAAGACTCAGACCGTGGAGCGCTTGTTTGTCTGGAATTGCGGAAGAAATGACCTTTTTTACGATGATGCGGCAGTTGGAACCGCCTACTTCGAAACCTAACTTGTTTGCAGGCGGAGTCGGCAGGGATTTGTTTGTTCTTATTTTTTTTTTTTTTTTTGGTATAACGGTTGGTCCTATAAAAAACTTGTCAATATAAAAGTTTTAGATAATATTAAGAGGATTTATAATAAATTTAAGCGGATTTGAAATCTTGGGAATTGACGAAGTTATGCATTTTTTTCTTCTAACCCCCCCCCCCCCCTCTTAAGGCAATTTTTAATTATATCAAAAATCTGTCATACATAAATTTTCGGCCCTTCTCCTAGAAGTAATAATAACTTCAAACGGATTCGATACGTATCATAATTAAGAAATTATAGGGTTTTTTCTGTTTTCACAAAAAGTCCCCCTTATCCCCCCCCCTGGTTCGATTTTGCCCATTAACGAACTTGACCGAGGTTTTATGCCCCTTGATTTTATGTATCAGTTTCGAAAAGATGCGGGAGTTGGAACCGCTTACTTCGAAAAATAACTTGTTTGCAGGCGGAGCCGGTAGCATTTTTTTTGTTTTTATTTATTATTATTATTATTATTATTTTGCTATAACGGTTGGTCCTATAAAAAACTTGTCAATATAAAAGTCTTAGATAATATTAAGAGGATTAATAATAAATTTACGCGGATTTGATATCTTGTGAATTGACGAAGCTATGATTTTTTTTTCTAACCCCCCCCCCCCCCCCCCCCCTTGGAGCCATTTTTATTTATATCAAAAATCTGTCATACATACATTTTCGGCCCTTTTCCTAGAAGTAATAATAACTTAAACGGATTCGATACGTAAAATAATTAAGAAATTATCGGGTTTTTTTCTGTTTTCACAAAAAGCCTCCCCCATCCCCCCCCCCCTGCTTCGATTTTACCCATTAACGAACTTGACCGAGATTTTATGCCCCTTGATTTTATGTATCAGTTTCGAAAAAATGCGGGAGTTGGAACCGCTTACTTCGAAAAATAACTTGTTTGCAGGCGGAGCCGGCAGGGATTTAAAAAAAAAATTTTTTTTTGCTATAACGGTTGGTCCTATAAAAAACTTGTCAATATAAAAGTTTTAGATAATATTAAAAGGATTAATAATAAATTTACGCGGATTTGATATCTTGTGAATTGACGAAGCTATGATTTTTTTTTCTTCTAACCCCCCCCCCCCCCCCTTTCCCCACCTCCTTGGAGCCATTTTTAATTATATCAAAAATCTGTCATACATACATTTTCAGCCCTTTTCATAGAAGTAATAATAACTTTAAACGGATTCGATACGTAAAATAATTAAGAAATTATGGGGGGTTTTCTGTTTTCACAAAAAGTCCCCCCCCCCTGGTTCGATTTTGCCCATTAACGAACTTGACCGAGATTTTATGCCCCTTGATTTTATGTATCAGTTTGGAAGAGATTTATGCAGAATTTTTCCAGTTATCGTGTTCATAAAAAAGTGACATAGATAGATAGATAGATAGATAAAGTTTTGAACTGGGGGTGGTTTTGGGTTCTGGGAGTCATGAACGGCGTAGATCTGCAAAAAATTTTTAAAATATCCAACTTAGGTGAGAATGTAATAGGTAGTATTTCTTACGAAATCTACCTAATAGCGAAAAAAACCTTTGTGAATGTAAAGCGCCGCATGGGCTGTGATTTTACTTGCTATGACGTCACAAGATTACTGTCCAATATATTGCATATGAAAAGAAAGAAACTTTATTGGAATAAGAAATCTAAAATTCTTTTTTCTCTTTAAACATCAGATTTCAATATGAAAATTAAGTAATTATAAAACATTTTATATAAGTGTATTACAACAGGCTCGCAGTATTCGTTGAAAACAAACCGTAAGTGCGAGGCTGCTCTCCCAACGATATTCGGTATGGAGTCTTGATCTCCGTGCTTGTTCGGTAAACAAAATATATTTTGTATTTTGAAATAGAAAACTTCTGCCATCGATTGAACTGAATTACTGTGTTTGCGATTGTACATGTGTACAACGTTGTTGCTGTTGGATTGGATTTTTTTTTTAATCGAGCATGCTGTAAAACTTGAGTGAATATCTTATGAAATTATGTCTAAATGTATATATAATCTAATTCAAGTAAAGTTTTTGATCGAATCTTTAGAAGTAAATAAGGTTTTAAACGACTGACAATGCCTTCTAAAAATTATAAGTATTCGCCTGGGTGTCAGAAAAAGAAAATTCTCATGGAATCTGGGAAAAAAAGTTTGAAAGGAAGCATTGAAAGGCATTTTGTGATGACTTCAAAAGACAAAATTGAGACGAAAGATAAAAATGATAAAATGGTGACTGAAGATAATGGAGTGTCATCGCATTCATCATTATCGGCGACATTTGAAGAAAAATAAATTAGTTGTTTCTGATTTTTGTGAAACAGATTTAAATACATAGTGGATCCAGAAAACTTCTCAAATTGCTAAAGGAGAAAAAATAGTGGATTCTGACCTGCAAACACATTTAAATTCATAAAAAATTCAAAAGCCTTTTGAACCCTCAGAAATTCATAAAAGCAAGAAATTAGTCAATTGTAGCATTTCTGATATTGAAACTAATTTAAATCTAGAAGAAATCCAGGAATCCTCTGAACAACCTGAAATTGATGATCCTGTAAAAGTAAATTATCCAGATGATCCTGCTCTTTGGCCAGCTGTAATAACAGAAGAAATGCAAGAACATTTCTTGTTACATAAACCAAATCAGTTTATGTCAGAAATACACAAATCAAAGTGATTTTGCCACAACAAAGATCGTGTTCTCACTGAGCATAATTTTTACAGACATATGAAGAATAAAGAAAAAACCAAAAAAGACTGGCTGATATATTCACCATCAAAAGGAGTTGTATACTGCTATGTGTGTAAACTGTTTTCTTCAAGTCGCCAGTCACTCTGTGAAGAAGGCTTTGGTAATTGGAAGAATATATCAGAAAGATTAAGTGAGCATGAAAGTTCTAAAACTCATCGAGATGTTGTGTGCACATTATCCTTACGTTCAATATTGTATGTTCGCTTTGATTTTCAATTTGTTGACGACTATCAGACTTAGATAAAATGTAAAACTGTCTGCGAACTCAAATAATTTCTTAAATACTTTCTGCAAAAAAAACGCTGTGCCCCTCCCGAGTCCTATATCGTCGCTAACAGCAAAAATGAAAAGTTATATGCGAGTGGAGTGCCACTAAGCAACACCACTGAAAGAAAAATATTAATTTACAAGACAATTTTTTCTGAATTAGACTTTATTGAAAAGAGGATAATATTTACTAAGATATTAAAACTGAATTCTCCTTTGGAATGTAAAAAAATCGTGGAAAAACACTAAATAAGTGCATAAACATTCGCTAAAATTTCCAACCAAATAAACTTTATTTAAAAGAGATCAACATTTAACATTTATTTTTTAACACAAAATTTATTTTTAATCTGTTAAATTAATCTGCAAAGCCTGAAATAATCTGCAGCCTTCGCTTCAGTACTGCACTATTTCTGCTACTGGCCCTGGGCAGGAGGGAAAATAAAAAGCATCGTACCCGCCGTTGCGGCATAAGGCACCGCACTTACAATATTTTTAAGTTTTAAGCTCGTATACACTGTGGTGCTTCTTCCAAAAAATACTGTACCATGGTATATGGCAAATAATTTCTAGCAAACTTTTTTTCTCCAGTTGAAAAATACTCTGCAGACCTTCTCAAGAGTTTGCGACGTGCGTCGCACCAATTCTCTGCCCGGGGTCTTGATTTTTTTTTTACACAAAGTAAAAATAAATCAAACTGTCTGCAAACTTTGAAAATTTTCTGCGAACGGCATTCACGTATTCGTCTGTATTATCTGATTCTGACGACTACACAAAAGAATGTGATTATTGCCGTGCTGTACTTACAAGAGTTGTTGCATGCATTCAATTTTTACCCAATTATTATGCAATCAAATACCCAAAGCTGAAAGGGGACTTTCTGTGCTTGGGTATAATGAAACTTTGGGATCGCCTAGTAATGGCAATTTTCTGGGTTGCCTAGAATTTTTTGCAAAATTTGATGCATTCATGAAAAATCATCTGGGAAAACATGGTAATGCTGGTAAAGGTAAGATTACTTATATTTCATCAACAATAGTGTCAGAATTATTGCAACTAATGTCAGAAAAAGTTTTAAAAGAAATCCTTTTGGAAGTGAAAGAATCAAAATATTTTGCTTTAATAGTAGATTCCACACCTGATATCACTGGATCAGTTGTCATTAATTTTAAGGTATGTCGACAAAGAAAGTGTTCCCACTGAGAGATTTATTAAGTTCATACCTATAAATAGCCATAATGCCAGTTTTTTTGTCGGTTTTTGTTATCATTTTTAATAAAGAGATTATTGCAAGAAATTCCTAAAGACATAAATGAGTCATCAACTTCTCGTCATGAAGCAAAATATTTGCATTCAAGTTTAAGTAAATTAGAAACTGCCGTTTTAACCGTAGTTTGGGATGCCATACTACAACGAATAAATATGGTCTGTAGAATTATGTTTCTAACTCTTCAAAGCAGTACTGGGGATGTATCTTCTATAATTCCTCTGTATGAATCTCTTAATATTTTTTTTCAGCTTGTAAGAGATTGATATGACATTTATGAAAAAAAAAAGCATTCATGCTTGTAGGTAAAAATGTAACATACAGTGTTCAAAGGAAAAGAAAAATCTCCAAAAGATTAGATAGCTTACAAAAGAATGAACATAGCTTTTCAACCAGAGAATCTTTTAGGTGTACATGCCATAATGTCATCTGTGATGCTTTAAATTACTCAGCTGAAAAAAAGAATTGAGGCATATGTTAAAATTAATGAAAAATATGGATTTCTCTATAATAAAACATTACCAACTTCTGAAGTTAAGAAATTTGCTGAGGAATTCCAAAATACTTTTTCAGAAAATATCGATAACACTTTTATAGATGAATTTCTGCAGTTTGGGGCATTTTTTCAGGAAAAAAATTGGCTAAGAGGCTTTACACTCATGCAGAAAAAAAAATTAATCGGTTAAAAAAGGGAAA
The DNA here is from genome assembly GCA_963931845.1 of Maratus michaelseni. Classification (NCBI taxonomy): domain Eukaryota; kingdom Metazoa; phylum Arthropoda; class Arachnida; order Araneae; family Salticidae; genus Maratus; species Maratus michaelseni. Next base: position 208,028,139 of record OZ007588.1, read on the forward strand.
ACAGTCACCAAATTTAGGGGATTTTTTCCTTTAATGGCAACCTAGCCATTGTATTAAGTTATTCGTTTGGCGCAGTCTTGAAAATCGCATCAACAAAAAAGTCGCCAAACTTTTGATTACATGTTTGCATGAGTGTAAAGCATCAGTTCCAAAAAATTCCCCTAAAGATTGTTTGCAAAAAATCAGGAATTTAAATATATTGCACACATTTTCAAATATAGAAATAGCATATTATAGTTGTTTCTAACCTTGCCCATAACAAATTGTTCTAATGAACGTTCATTTTCTGTATTGAAAAGCGTCAAATCAAGACTCAGGTCATCGATGACGCAGAATAATTTACAGGCTTTCTCTCTTTTGACTATAGACCATGACATTACTTCAAAATTAGAATTTCATGATATAATTGATGAATTTGCATCTAAAAGAGCCTTTTTAAAAATTTTTTGTTTTTCTATTTGTTATTTTGCAAATTTCAACTAGTCTGTATTATAAGTAAGTACATGGAATTTTAAAAACAGTTAACTCTTTGAATGTCAGTATGTTGTTCGATAACTGTATTAAAAAAAAATTAACAAAAGTTAATGAAGTTTGTTTTTATTTAGAAATTTACTATTTGAATTTAGTTTTATGATAGATATTTTAATACTTTGAATCATATCAAAATACCCTTGTTTATATATATATATTTGAGTGACTTAAACCTCAGTTTTCTTTATATTGACAAACAATCCTGATTTTTAATTGTTTACTATATAATTTTTAATGTGTTTTTAATGAGGTAATTATTTTTCCTTGAGAATTTTTGTTCTGCAGAACAATTTAGGCCGATCTAATATTCCTGAAAACTCTATGCCTATAATATAGGATCTATATATTTTTTAGTTTAATTAAGGGATGCACAATTCTTGTAAGTTAAATTATTTTGTAAACTTGAAACTTTCACCCAAACAACTTTGTCAACTCATCAAATAAACCTACTTTTTTTTTAAATGGGGGAGGGGCAACTTTTTAACAGGCCCTGGGCCCAACTTCAGCTTGATCGGGCTCTGATGAAGACGAAATATTAAACAAATTTGATTGTTTAAACCAAGAGCGCCTTGCTTAAAGTATGAAATATCAAAATAAAAAATTATATCATAATAATATTAATTTAAGATTACATCACAGGTGATTACTGGCAAAAAGCGTTGCGAACATATACAAAAAATGTGGCTTCCTAATTGTACATCTCAGTGAATTGGATCGATCCTTCCCCATACATCTCCTGTGTTTTGTGTTACTATTACTAGCTTGCCCATCTTTTAGTTAATATAATTTTGAAGTGGATTAATAGTGTTCCATCACTATGCCAACGCTTCAACTTTAGGAGGAAAATGATACAGATGCTTCAGTGGGTCTTCCCCAAGAAACTGCATGGAAACGCAAAATGAGAATCAAATTTCAATGCAGTAAAAACAAAAAGAAAAAAAATATGTGTGTTCTTGAGAAGAATAAGGGTGTAACATATAAAAGTAGTGCATTTTAATAACCATATTTTCACAAAGTTAAATAAAAAAGTAATTTTATATATAATTTTTTTTTTCTGAAAAGGTTTTATTGAATTGTGTATGCATAACTCACGAGCGTCACGACTCCTCAATAAGTTGCAGATATAATTCTGTGAAATTTGAAATGTATATATGCAGTGTTGTGAAGGGAATAAATCAAAAAGTATCCATTATTTAGTAGTTTATAACTGTTTTCGCAGAATATCATTTGTAAATTTTAATACAGAATATTATATAAGCTGATGCAATAAGCTATTATTTTTGAACCTATCAAATTATTTTTTAGATTTTAGTTTAGTTCATTGTTCTTAATATTGTCATAAATGTAGTGTTTAAAAAGAAAGCCAAGCAGGGCTTGAAATTCAATTTTTCCTAGGAGGGGAGTCTTCCTACCAACATTTTTAAATGGAGGGGAGTTGTAATGTTTGCGAGGGAGAAAAAAAATCTTTAAACCCCACTATTATTTTACGTGCTATTTAAAGAATTACATTAATGCAGACATGACAAAATACCATTGAAAAAATTAAGTCAACTGAGAATGATTATGTAAAATGTTTATTTTTATTATAAAAAAGGGAAGAAAGTTAAGTTTTATATATGCAGTGTATTTTTCAAGTTCCATTAAATGTGTTAGGGACCCTTAACAATTAGGTTGTTAAATAAATTTCTGAATTTAGATTTTATTTGATTGAGGGGTGCTGAAGCCTCTTTCACAAGGTACACTTTTACTCTTTCACAAGGGATAAAAGTGTTTACTCCTTTACCTCAAGGAGTAAAAGTAATAAGATCTTTGCAGCTCTTCTAATCTCATTTTTGTTTAGTGCTGATTGTAGGCCAATTTAACAGGGTGCAGTGACCGGTGGCTCTTACTGCCCTTTTTTGTTCTTTTCCCTCTTTTCGGTCGCAGAAAAAAAATCTTTAATACGTCTATTTGTCGTTCGAAAAAATTGTGAATTTAGTCAAATGGTTGAGGGAATAAGATAATGAAATTCGTCTTACGCATGAACAGAAATAGAGAAGGATTTCTAACGAAATAGTGTTAATATCGATTTGCAACTTTGGGACTTCATGGCAGCTATAGTGTACAACTGTGCCACCTACAAGCAACAATGCGGATAAATACCATAGAAAGAATCTATTATACCTACCAGACGATGGCTGTCAAGCAGACGATTTGAAGAGGTAGATAAACTAATACAACTGTTTTACACAGACATTGTATTTGAAACATTTTTCGAAAAAAGATTTTATTATTCAAAAGGCTATTTTATTAGAAGTCCTTATTGTGCTTATATCCTATGTTCATAGAAAAAAAAATCTCTAAATTCGTCAATCAGTCGCAGGAAAAAATGGCGAAGTTTGTTAATCGGTCGCAAGAAAATAACACAAAATTCGTCAGTCAGTTACGGAAAAAAATTTGAAATTTTTCAATGAGGCGCGAGAAAAAAAAATAGTGAATTTCATCAATCTGTCACCAGAAGAAACCGAATAATTCACCAATTGGTTACGGAAAAATTTGCAAAGCTCGTCATTCAGTCAAGGAAAAAAACAAAGTTCGTTGATTGCTCATCAGAAAATATTGCGAAATTCGTCAATCAGTCACGGGAAAATATTGTGAAATTCATCAGCCGGTCGCGGGGATAAATCGTGAAATTCATCAGTCGAACGCAGAGAAGAAAATCTAAATTTGTCAGTCAGACACAGGTAAAAAAAAATTACGAACTTTGTCAATTTGTTGAAAGAAAAAAAAGAAATTATGCGAATTTTGCCGATTTGTCGCCAAAAAAACGCAAAGTTCGTCGATCTGTCGCCAAAAAAACGCAAAGTTCGTTGATCAGTCGCGGAAAAAAAGCAAAATTCGTTGATCGATCGCGGAAAAAACGCAAAGTTCGTCGATCTGTTCCCAAAAAAATGCAAAGTTCGTCGATCTGTCGCTTAAAAAACGCAATGTTCGTCGATCAGTCGCTTAAAAAACGCAAAATTCGTTGATCGATCGTGGAAAAAACGCAAAGTTCGTCGATCTGTCCCCAAAAAAATGCAAAGTTCGTCGATCTGTCGCTTAAAAAACGCAATGTTCGTCGATCAGTCGCTTAAAAAATGCAAAGTTTGTTGATAAGTCGTTTAAAAAACGAAAAGTTCGTCGACCAGTCGCTTAAAAAACGAAAAGTTCGTCAATCAGTCGCTTAAAAAACCCTTAAATTCGTCCATCAGTTGCTTAAAAAACCTTAAGTTCGTCGATCAGTCGTGAAAAAAAAGAAAAGTTCGTCGATCAGTCGTTTAAAAAAAGCGAAGTTCGTCGACCAGTCGCTTAAAAAAAGAAAAGTTCGTCGATCAGTCGCTTAAAAACCGCAAAGTTCGTCGATCTGTCGCGGAAAAAACCGCAAAGTTCGTCGATCAGTCGCAGAAAAAACACAAAGTTCGTCGATCTGTCGCTTAAAAAACGCAAAGTTCGTGGATCTGTCGTGGTAAAAACCACAAAGTTCGTCAATCAGACGCGGAAAAAACCACAAAGTTCGTCGATCTGTCGCAGAAAAAACATAAAGTTCGTCGACCAGTCGCTTAAAAAATGAAAAGCTCGTGGATAGGTTGCGGGAAAAAAATCACGAAATTTATCGTTCGGTTGCAGGTAAATTAAAAAACGCAAATTTCTCCGAAAATGGTGAAATTTTTTGGGCGGGAGGCTCCCGCCCATGATTTTTTTTGGGCGGGATTTCAAAATTTTCGGCGCGAATCCCGCAATTCCGCCCTGAAATTCAAGCCCTGGCCAAGTATCTGCTGGGTAGTATTGTTTTGATTGAAGTTCTTATTTTATTAACTTTTGTTACGGTTGGTTTCAACCAAATTTTTTTTTTAATCTACATTAATTATTTAAATCACTTTCTCAACATTTATTTAAAAGCACTCTTTTTTTTTGTTTCTAATAAAAATTTAAATAAATAAAAGTAATTGTAATAATAATAATAAAATCACTTTTTATTTTTTCTTCTTTTTTTTTCTTTTTGCAAAGTAAATTCAACGTTTATAGTCGAGCTTTGCTTCCTGGCAGTCGTGTACGTTTTCTCCCATACCCTTGAATCATGTGTTTGTAGTCACCTAGTCTGGCTTTGGTTAAAAGAAAGACCGTCCGCCCTGTATAAGAATTACGTTATCTTATGAGTGTACTATATACGCAATTAGGCTTTGTAAGTTTACGACAGGCTTCAATTGGCTCTGCTATCAGGCGGATAGCTGGCGCCCATGTAAACAGAGGCTAACAGGACCCCCTTCAGCACACGCCATGGGGGTGATGCATGGCTTCCTTCCCCCATGAAGCGGCCGGCAGAGTGGAACGGCAAGCTGTAGTCTTCAGGAAGAGTCCAGTTTTCCTTTTGTTTCCATTCCCGTACCCCTGGCAGAGTGGATCGGTCCCGTTTTTTAAGCAGCGCGGGAGAATGAATGTTTACGACACTTGTTGCTTGGCCGAGTTACCTGTCGTTTGGCTCGTAAAAAATTGACTTGTTACGGGGCTCGAAGATTGGCCTGTGGGCTGGATCGCGAAGTTGTTGAAGGCGGACAGGTTTCTGAAAGATTTTTTTTTTTTGAGAGTGGGGCATTGATGGCCCTACACTAACTATCCTAAATCATGGTGTTATGATGAAAAGAGGCTATAAGGGAATTTTCGAGTTAAGGATCTGTATCTGATAGAGGGCGAATGAAAAGAAAATATGTTTGACCCATCATGTAGTAGCGGCGTTCCTAGAAAAAGTATTATCCTGTATTGACTTCTTATGCGGCGGTTGTTATTGATGCCTTGACGAAAAATGAATTAATGATTAGACGGGCATCATTTCTGGAGATGGGGCATTATTAATCCTAGACTAAGAAGGTTGGCGTGACTAGCTGAGTAGACTTGCCCGCTTTACAAGGTATCGGTGATGTGACGACGTTTTGAATCGGGAATAAATCAAAATCTCCAAGTGATGTATGGAGTAACGGTGTTGACTCGTAGAGGCAGCTGAAAAGAATAGGTTGATAAAAAAAAAAAGGACTATGGCAGACTAGCATGTATGCAAAGAAGTGTGCCCACGCTGACGGTAGTAAATATCAAAGTATATTGTAAGTAACCCATATTTCTTCTTTATTACATGTTGTCTACTGTTGTAATATTTATAAATACCTGGAGAAACAAAAAAATTATAATTGTTGGCATTTTAAGATGATTAACATGTAACCCTTTTTTTTATGATTGAACGACATTTGAATTGTTAGTTTGTTAGTAGTTAAAGATTTATGATATTTAATTGTAAATTAATCAATAACTAAATTTTGAAAAGTTGATCCATCTTTAAGTCATGGTATTGTGGTAATTGTAGGGACTTTGCTGTTTAATGTAAAGTGTTATATAGTTAATTTAAGTATTTTTTTTGATCAACTTTGTTATTGTGTTATTATTATATTTTGTTTGAGAACTACCTTACTTTTATAATTTTAATTATTCAAATAAAGAAAGTTTTTGTTTATTCTCAAATATGGTATGTTTTTCTTTATATATAATTTTTAAATAATTAATTTTTTTATAATTACAACAAACCTATAAGAAGGGATTAACCTCTCAGTAAGTGTGACCAAAAATATGAAAGCTATAATTTTGCTAATTTAATACTTTTAAATTTCTTAAATCTAAAATTCATGGCAATAGTTTAAATGAACATTAATTGAGGTTTACGTAAGGTTATTAGATGTAATTATTGTTCCTATCTCAGTATTGGATATACTGATTATTGATGCTAAAGTAAAATTAAGTCTAATTTCATAATTGATTAATTTAATCTTTAATTATCCTTTCTTTGAAGTATTATTCAAAACAAACAACAAAATGGTTGTTTTTTAACAAAGTAAAAAAAAAAAAAAAAAAAAAAGTATCCAGTTATTTTATACCACTATACGATTCTTGGCTAACCGATCGGATCTTGTTCAGAATCTCCATGGTTGTTCTAAAATCTTAGTACATCATCATATCCCTATTCTATTAACGGATTTAACTCCTTCACCTTTTGGTCCTCATATTGGAGGAATTTCAGGTTGTCTGCATTTTTCCAAATTATATGATGATTACACTTTTGTTAATTTAATGTATATGGAGACTTGAGCTTGATCGGGTTGGAGTGGAGTTGGGTGTTCTTTATGCAATCCAGTATGCTACTTGATTTAGAAATCTGTTGCTCCTTACTACATTTAATATTGTCTTAAAATGATGAGTTCAAAATTATCATTGTTGTATTAACCTATTCGGATTCTTAAGTCTTGATATTTTGATTAGTTCAATATAATTTACTCCCTTTTCCATGGCAACAGATTTCAGTGGAGTTAATCAAGGTACACTTATTTTTAAATTGTTTACTTGTCAAGTGAGTAATGAGTTGTAAATGAGTCTATTTAGTTTAAGTAAATTATTTTAGAAAGAACACCAAAACACCACAACACTTTCAATATAATATTACTAAGTTTACTTAAAATTTCATGAATGGATATTCTATTTTTGGTTATAATTCTACTTCTGGACCGGTTCACCAAGCTTGGCAATAAATGTATAATCTAACAACCAATGTAACATGTAATTTGGCAAATGTATGTATTTTTGGATCAACGGTCTTGGTGCAGAAAGTGATCACATGCCAATTTTCCAGGTAACTAATGCCGAGCCAAAAGTAGGTAATGTGTAATATGGCAAATGCACTTAATTTTGGATTTGCAGCCTCAATGAAGATAGTGATCTTGTACCAAATTAGTGTGAACCAGTCCAGAAATGGAAGCCGAGCTAGAAGTAGTGTATAATCTGGCAAAGACTCGTCATAAGTTTGGATCGAAAGCCTTGGGGTAAAAAGTTATCCTGTGCCAAGTTGGCACCAACCAGCCTGGTTACAGAAGTCAAGCCCTATATATTTTTTTATTTACCTGTAAAATTATATAATGTTGGATTATACATGTTATTAAAAGCTATTGAATAAATCAAAAGCAATCCAGGTCAGTTAAGACTAAAGAATATGGTGTTTTCGATAATGGTTACACCTTCGATGCAAAACGTCGTATTTTGCTTTGTTCAAAAACTGGGGGGAGGGGGGAGAAGAAAAAATATGGCCTTCTAGAAATAAAAAAAGTCTCAGTACTTGAAAAAAAGAGTGTGGCTCATAGAAACAGTGAAGTTTAGATACATATTACTGTAAATTCAATTCGGCAAAATCCTAGAACAAGCAAAACACCCGATTCAGCAATTTTTTTTTTTTTTTTTAATACCAAGCAAAAAATTTGCAAGCTCCAAATTCAAACCAATCAGAACGCGTGCTTAGTATAGCAAGCTTTTTCACAAAGTAAATATCGATTTTATTTCATTTTGCGACTATTTACAAAGTTTTGGCAAGTTTTTCTTCATGATTTTTTGATTTTTACAAACTTTTAGCAATATTTTCCTCTGGATATTTTGATTATTACAAACTTTTAACAATTTTTACAAATTTTTAGCTATTTTTTCCTTCTTGAGCTTAAACTTTGTAAATTGTCACGAAACGGAATAAAATCAATGTTTACTTTGTGAAATTCTCATAGGAATTGTGTAAGTAGCGAGTTCTCTGCCACAAAGCACTTATGATTGGGGAGAATCTCGAGATTTCTGATTTTTCGTTCAATCAGCGGTTAGTAACTTATATATGTACGCTTCGCATATATTAACAGAGAAAAAAAAAAAAACCTGGATGCACGAAACTCGCTGTGCAGCAATCTCTAGAATGCATGAAATTCATTCAAGCAGCAGTTAGTAAATTATATATATATACACTTCGCATACATTAACCAAAAAAAAAAAAAAAAAAAAAAACCCTGGATGCATGAAACTCACTCACTGTGCAGTAATCTCTACAATGCATGAAATTCATTCAAGCAGCGGTCAGTAATTTATTAATTTATGTATGTGTACACAAAAATCAGTTTACAGCAATCTCTAGAATGCATAAAACACATCTTATCAAATAAAATCAACAAAAATTCACTTACCTTTATTTCACTTATTCTTTTTTTTTCCTTTTTTTAATTATTTTACAGGAATTATCATTCTACGACAAAGCGTCAAACACAAAACCCATTCCACAAACGTATTTCAACAAATCGGACTGTACGACGCAGTAAACCAATCAATCCAATCTATTTTCCTCAAAAACCAACTCAATTTCCAGAACAAACCACATTAGGCATGGAAGAAATGTAAGAAACAAACCGGTAGGAAGAAAAACTCATTCATCGCACCTTGCCAAATTCAACGCCGCCAAATGTCTCGCTTGTTCTAGCATTTAACTGTAAAGATAAATTCATGTACTAAAACATAAATCTAAACTTGAAATGCATTTTTTAGAAAATAAAATTTTTTGGGAAAGTTCCATACAAAAAACATAATTTCTCAAAAAGATATTGAAATATCATAATGAAATTTAAATTGCATGTTGTTTATACTATTGTGGAGGCAATGAATTAAAAATTTAATTTCAGAATAAATATTTTTTGTTTTATGGATGTTTTCATGGGAAAAAAAGTTCGTCGATCTGTCCCCAAAAAACGCAAAGTTTGTCGGTCAGTCGCAGAAAAACGCAAAGTTCGTCGATCAGTCGCTGAAAAAAAGCAAAGTTTGTCGATCTGTCATGGAAAAAACCGCAAAGTTCGTCGATTTGTCGTGGAAAACACGCAAAGTTCATTGATCTGTCGCAAAAAAAACCCACAAAGTTCGTCGATCAGTCGCGAAAATAACGCAAAGTTTGTCGATCGGTTTCGGGGAAAAAAATCACAAAATTTATCGTTCGGTTGCAGGTAAATTAAATAACGCAAATTTCTCCAAAAATTGTGTAATTTTTTGGGCCGGAGGCTACCGCCCACGATCTTTATTTGGGCGGGATTTCAAAATTTTCGGCGCGAATCCTGCAATCCTGTCCTGAAATTCAAGCTCTGCAGTTGATGTAGCAACACGTCTTTATTCAAAAAATGAAATGTTTACTGCACATACAAAGTACTAAAAAACTGTGCAATTTCATACCTGCAGTTTAAACTGACTTTTTAAAAATTTTTATTTAATTATGTATTTGTCAAATAATTTCGGGGAAAAAATCGTGAAATTCGCCAAATGGTTTTGAAATTTGTCGAGCTACAGCGGCGGGAAAAAATCTTTTTCCATTCAATCATCGCAATTGGCGAGTGTGTCTATTAAGTTTGACCAGTGGTGGCAATAAAGTCAATCGCCAAATTTTCAGTATTACTCGCCGAGTGGCGAGTGCTAATTTTGTCCTATATTTAAGATACTTATTTTTATGTGTGAAGGAATTTTTAAATGAGAACATTATTTTTTAAACAATTTAAAATGTTATTAACGCAGTAGCAGAAAATGCTCCAAGTGTCTGCGACGGATATTTCAGGAGCAGAAAATAATCTGCCAGTAAACTATGTCACAATTCAAGTTATGCATATCAATAATTAATATCTAGTAAAGTCTTACTATTATGTGCTTTTTTTAACTTGGTAAAATTTTTATGTAAAAATTTGTTAAATAAAAATGTGCTCACATATTGAACAATATTAGAAGGCCATGAATATTGGACAAAATTAGCATTCGCCACTTGCCAATTGGTGAGTAATACTGAAAATTTGGCGATTGACTTTATTGCCACCACTGACAAACTTAATAGTCACACCCGCCAATTGTGATGATTGAATAGAAAAATATTTTTATCCCGCTTTCGCCCAACGAATTTCGAAACTATTTGGCGAATTATGCGATTTTTTTTTTCAGAAATCATTTGATGATATTCGAATTTTTTTTTTACCTGAGACTATTTGACGATATTCGTAATTTTTTCCTGAGACCATTTGATGAATTTCGCGATTTTTCTGCTATTGATGGATGAATTTTGCGATTTTTCCACTATCGATTGACAATTTTGTCCAAGTGCAAATATTTCAAGATTTTTCGTCGAGACTGGCTTACCCATTTTGCAATATTTTCCCTCGACCTATAGACAAATTTTGCATTATTCTTTCGCACCTGATGGCAGAATTTCAGGGCTTTTTCCTGCTACTGACTGAAGAGGTTTGCAATGTTTTTTTTTTTTTTTCCTGCAGCCGACTAATGAATTTCGCGATTGATTGATGAAATTCGCGCTTTTTTCTTGCAACTGATTGACGATTTTTGCGGAGGGTTTTTCTTGTGACCGATTGACGAATTTTTTTTTTTTGCATCTTGCTGGCGAAACTCGCAAGGTTTTTTCACCGAGTACAAACATTTCGAGATTTTTTTTCTCTCGTCTGAGTGATGCATTTTGCAATATTTTCATGCGACCCATAGATGAATTTTGCGATATTCTTACATACCTGACGACAGAATTTCAGATTTTTTCCTGTGACCGACTGAAGAATTTTGCGATTTTTTACCTCGCAACGGAATAATGACTTTCGCAATTGTTTTCCAATAAGCGATTGATGAAATTTGCAATATATTCCTTCTACTGTTTGGCAATTTTTGCGTTTTTTATTTCTTGCCAGTTTGCTACTTTTTAAAAATCCAAATTGCTTGATTGCCATGACTTTTTTGAAATAAAAATATTTGCCTTATTTAATGACACATTAAATAATGCAAGAACAAGGCCAATTATACCATTTTAAAAAAGTGGTGAGATGAAACAATCTTAATTTTAAAAAAGTAGCCTACTGCCTACTGTTTCTTTCAACCGATTGGTGAATTTTCAGATGGATTTTTTTCCCGCACCATGCTGGCAAAATTCACAGTGTTTTTTCCACACGATCATAGACGAGTTTTGCAATTTTTCCCCCATGATCACTTAAGAATTAAAAAAAAAAGAGTCCAAACTGATCTTTGGTACACATTTTTAATATTTTTATTCACTATCTGCAAACACAATAAGCAGAGTTTGCTTTAGACTTGAAAATCAGCAAGTCAAATCGGCTCACTAGGACCAAAACTGTGAATCAAATTTTAAAAGGTGTGAGTCGAATCTTATAGTTGAAAATTAATATAGTATACAGTAGACGTGGTTTATAACCAGGGGTGGGAGATTATATAAATCTACTCTACACTGGCAAGTGGATTTTCTGACAAGGTGAGTGAATTTTAGGCAGTCTTTTAAGCACTAGTCTATAAAAATATACCAAAAACTTTATATTTAGTTGTTGGCCTTATTTCATGTTTTTCCAAATTTCTGCAATGTAAACATGGCACTAAGTTCCTACATATACTGAACTTTCTTCTGTTACATATCTTCCTTTATTTTATAGAAATGATAATGTTGCAATGCTTTGTAGTATGCATTATTTTTGAAGTCATGTCAAATTTACCATAATTTTTTTTACTGTGTATTCCATCTTGCTAGCTGGTAAAAACAAATCTTTGGCTGATAAGATTTTATGAACATTCCCAACAACTGTTTATAATCCACAATCTCTAAGACATAAACAATGAATTTTGCAGTTATAAAGCACCTGCATTCTACATTGTAGAAAAATTTCTACTCTTTCGAGGATAAATTTTATTTATTTCATCTTTAACTTCTTAATTCAGTGCTTTTCATGAAAAAACTACTTTTATTACAACATTTTTTTTTAAATGAATAATATAATGATTTGGTAAGCAGTAATGTTGGAAACAAACAATATTTTCAATTGTAACCGCTCAACATTTTTTGCAATTTTATTTGTTTTGGTATGAAAACAAAGTAATTTCTTATAAACATATTTAAATTTTATTTTAAAACAATGTTTTGGATACATACTGTGTGTAATGAACTCAAAGTTTGTTAAAAGTTGTAAGTAAAGTTGAAAATTGATAAAATCAGAAACCATAAAAATAATTTGTTTTTTTTCTTGTAAATGTATGTAAAATGCAACTTTTTCACTTTAAACATTATTTTTAGTTTATTACACACAGCTAGAAATGACACACTTACATGAAATTGTCCAAAGAATTTATGTAAACAAACACAAACTATGTATTTACATATTCATGTGAGTACATTATTCTGTTGCAAATGAAAAATCAAGTGCTTTTCTAGGAATGCTTCTTAAAATTTTTACATTTGAGAAATAAAGTGTGTTCAGATTGCTTGCAACGACTAAAATAAGGAATAATTTATATAAGAGACACTCATTTATATAAAATTTAGGAATTTTGGTTATTACAGCAATATTTTCAATTGTAACCGCTCAACATTTTTTGCAATTTTACTTGTTTTGGTGTCATTTCTTATAAACGTATTTAAAATTTGTTTTAAAACAATGTTTTGGATACATACTGTGTGTAATAAACTCAAACTTTGTTAAAAGTTGTAAATAAAGTTGAAGATCGATAAAATCAGAAACGATAAAAATTATGTCTTGTTTTTTTCTCGTAAATGTATGTAAAATGTAACTTTTTCACTTTAACCATTATTTTTAGTTTATTACACACAGCTAGAAATGACACGCTTACATGAAATTGTCCAAAAAATTTATGTAAACAAACACAAACTATATATTAAATATTCATGTGAGTACACTATTCTGTTGCAAATGAAAAATCAAATGTTTTTCTAGGAATGCTTCTTAAATTTTTACATTTGAGAAATAAAGTGTGTTCAGATTGCTTGCAACGACTAAAATAAGGAATAATTTATATAAGAGACACTCATTTATATAAAATTTAGGAATTTTGGTTATTACAGCAATATATTCAATTGTAACCGCTCAACATTTTTTGCAATTTTACTTGTTTTGGTATGAAAACAAAGTCATTTCTTATAAACATAGTTAAATTTTGTTTTAAAACAATGTTTTGGATATACATACTGTGTGTAATAAACTCAAACTTTGTTAAAAGTTGTAAGTAATGTTAAAAATCGATAAAATCAGAAACGATAAAATAATTTCTCGTTTTTTTTTCTCGTAAATGTATGTAAAATGTAACTTTTTCACTTTAACCATTATTTTTAGTTTATTACACGCAGCTAGAAATGACACACTAACATGAAATTGTCTGACGAATTTATGTAAACCCTTGTTAAAGGTGCCATTCTGGTTCCCCTAGGGGTGTCACTAGTCAGACAAGCCTTTCACAACCCTTAGAGGTGCCATGTGTCACCTGTAGTTTTAACAGTGTAGTACTACGCCATTTTAACACACTTATAGTTTTTATTTTTATAAATTAAAAATGTGCATTATCTGCTCTGAAGGACATCAATTTCTTATGTGAAAATATAGTGAGTTAGTCTGAATTTTTATTGGCTTAAATATAAAAACAAAGTACAAGTTTTTTTTTTAAAGCGGGAAGGCTGAAAATTTATCTGGTAAGTACTAAAGAGATATGTGAAAGTATAAGATATTGATGACATTACACAGCCTCATAACCCAAAGTCCCTATACAACTGCATAACACAAACCACCATGTCTCCTTAACCAATATCAGTTATTAACAAAAAAGATTGGAAAAGCTAATATATTTCATCAAGAAATTAGGACTTAAACCAGAAACATTGTAAGTTTGAAATCCCCGATGTCAAAATATGCTTCCCGATGCATACGCATCATTTTATCTTCTCCAAATGCTTTCCAAAATGCATAACATTGTGTTTTAAAGTGTATATAAACATGTGGTGTGAATACGTTTAAGAAAGCGATGCATGTAAAAACTGTATAAAACTACACCTCACGAACACTTTATTTAGCACCAGGAGTAAAACATGTTTTACCATACGAGAACACCACGAAACACATTTTCTGCATTCAAAAGTTGTTAGTTTTGTGTTCTATGTATTGTGTTGCTGGGATTTGCAGTCAGTGAAGCAGGACAGTGTCTTCTAGCTGGAAAAAACTTATTAAATTGTGTTTTAACCCGTCAGCACATGCGCTGTGATAAAATCTACCCCAGCTCAGAATCATTACTTAAAATGTGAGAAACTCATTCGTTATCATTCTGAGCTTTATATTTTTTTTCAAGCAAGAACGTCTTATTTTAAGTTAAATTATGTTCTTTATTGATTTCCAGTTTATTTCAAAATATAAATTTTTGTTTATAATCAGACCGTCGGGAAATTGTTGTCTTATTTTAAGTTAAATTATGTTCTTTATTGATTTCCAGTTTATTTCAAAATATAAATATTTTGTTTATAATCAAACCGTCAGGAAATTGACACAAGAAAACCAACTGGGGTAAAATTTATCCCGTGCGTGTAGTAACATAATGGAAAGGGGCGCGTGTGCTGACGGGTTAAAAGGAGAAAATAAGTTATTTGAAAAAGTCTTAAGTTTATATTTAACATGACTGTCTTGTCTAGTTTTTAAGTGTCAAGTTACACTTAAAGAAATACTTCAGGTAATCTAGATGAATGTACACTTTTGTTTTAAATGGGATAGAATTTTAATTTTCAACAAATAGATTGAGAATGCTACTTAGAGCAGTTTAAAAGAATAAGAAATATAGTAAGCCAAGTATTTCTTTGTCTTTCTATAATATTTTATGCTACAAAAATAATTTAGCATAAATATAATTATTAACATTAACATTAAAATATTTGTTTACTGAATACAGATGCACTTACTAAAGAATTAGATCTTTATATTCTAAAATTAAAAATTAACAGGAATAAAAAACTTAAATGGAAGTTATATTTAAAGGATGCCTCTGTTTTTGGTATAAAAAAATTAATGTTTGTAATTATAATTGATATTATATATATATTATAATTAATTACATTATATTTTACTATATAATTATATATATATATATTATAATTTTGTAGCATAAAATTTTATGAAAGACATTTAGAAATTGTTGCAGAATATTTGGCTTAATATTTATCGAATATTTTTTATTCATAAACTGCTCTAACTAGTATTAATTCACCTCTTGAAAGATAAAATTCTATCCCATTTAAAACTCTAGTGTAAATTATGGGAAAAGTACCTGCAACATTACTACAGTTTCTTAGCAGAGTTACAGATGTTTTCTTATAAATGTTCTAATATTGTGAAAGTGAACATACAAAAGAAGTTTTTGTAATTCTACTAAAGTCTCTTAGTAAACATACAAGAAAAACACCTGCAATGGCTACACATATTTTCTTAGTAAAGATACAAGAGAAATATCTGTAATATAACTAACCATTTCTTACTATACATACTGAAAAAACACTTGTAACACCTACTAACAATTTTTTAGTGAAGCTACAAGAAAAGTATCTGTAATACTACTATGAATTACTTTGTAAACAAACTAACAAAGGACCTGTAACGACTACTAATCATTTCTTAGTGAAGATACAAGAGAAGTATATGTAATACTACTAACCATTTTTTAGTGAAGATACAAGAAAAGTATCTGTAATACTACTAATCATTTCTTAGTATACATTACTAAAAAAGCACCTGTAATAGCTACAAACGATTTTTTAGTATGTTCACTAAGGAAGTCTATGTGCTGTTTACTAAGTTTAATGCAGTAATGTTACTTAAGAAGAAGCTGTATTGGTTACTAGAAAAGTTTATGGAATCCCAGTTGCCTAGAGATTTTCTAGTAGTACTACAGATTTTTTTTTACAGTGTACATCACCTTAATATTTATCCCTTATACGCTATCACATTTCCTTGCTGGTTTTTTCTATAGAATCAGTTGGAAAATGGTTTTAAAATGGTTTTAAATAAATGGAGTAAATGCCAAATCCGTCGGCCGATTTGTACGAAAATCTATACAAATTCTTGCGTCAGAGGTTTATATGTAATATATTCGCCAAATAAGAGCTCAATCGGAAGTAACATTTAAGAATAATCGTGTTTACCCCCCCCCCCCTCTCTCACACACAGAGAGAGAAAGAGCTTGATTACAATGGTTTCCTTACACTTCCTTACACTGTCTTCGTAAAGTAAACATGATCTGTTTTTTGAAAGTTTCCTTAAACCTCGTTGAAAACTCATTTATTATAAACCAAAAAACAGGCGAATAAAATTGTAAATTTTAAATAAAATGTTTTTATGTTTTTGAGTATACTTGATATTCTTACGAAAATTAGTACAAATATTCCCCACAGCAAGAAAAAGTATTTGTGACAGTTACAGGTCAATTTTAATTGTCTTTTATACAGGTTGATCACAAATATCGATATATATTTTTTAATTAAATTTGTGTTTGGTGCTGCAACTACTCTCAAGACTCAATTTTCACTGAAAAGTGCAAGTTCAAGCATCTGTTTTAGATAAAAAAAATATGAAATTTGACCATTACTTTTATAGAAATTTGAAAAAAGTTTTGGAATAAAAAATGCATTCAGTAATTTGCAGTCTACTGTGTATCCAAAGAGATATAACATTTCTTTTTGTATCTCCTTAGCTATCTCACATAAGATACTTCAGCTCAAGAAAATGTTTAAAAAAAATTCTTATTATTTTACTACTATCCATTATAGGTTATCTTGACACAGAAGTGATGAAGTATCTATAAAAATTCAGAATAAAAGAAACCTAAAGAAAACCTATTCCAATCTTTCAGGAAAGGCTCAATAAAGCATTAATTATACATAGTATACAAGATATTTTATGAAGACCGCGTAGATTTTACAACTCCAAAAGTGATACCAGCAACGATCGGAGTACTTGATAAACAACCAAAAAACCACACGCCTACGACCCATAGTTTTCGAAATAGATGTCAGAACAAAAGTATGATGTTCCATCCGATGGTAAATGAGTTTTACTCGATAAATAAACACAGTGTGACGTATGACAAGAAACTAAACGTGGATATTTTTATATATCTAAACGTGGATCCTCTTTTCGTAGATGAAAAATGTTCAGTAATATAATGTCTGGCGTTTATGATGGACAAATCTCTGTTGAAAGAATAAAAATTTCAAACTAGAGAGAGTAAAATTTCATTCTACTCTCTCTATAACGGTAAATTAGTTAGAAAATTAATTGTTGAATCATATTTAGTCAGCAATTTTACCACATGTGCTTGCATATCTAGATATATGCGATCATCATTTTGAGTATTTCCTTATGAAAGTGTTTTGTCATATGAGAGTAGTATACTGATATAGAGTGAATATCATATGCAAGTTTAGTGCTCATGTAAAATCAATGTCATAGAAAGTGTCACGTGGAAGTATTCATGCTAATCAGGGAAAGGGAATGCAGAATGCAAGTAGTATGTTTACGTAAATTGTATGAGAAACGGAAATAGAATGCCTTTATAAAAATGCTATTTTTGATGAGACAGTGTGAGGCCATATCTCTTCCCGATTCAACTATTACTCATTTTTAACACTTTGAAAAACAAATATAATATTTGCATCACTTAATTTTAATACGCCACTGCCAAAATTGCACCAATATTTTAAAAATAAAATTTTGTTTTTATAATGTACGTGAAGAAAGACCTGCATTTATTATGAAATCAACTTGTTCGTAAATTCTAGTGGCAGTCAA
This sequence comes from Maratus michaelseni, assembly GCA_963931845.1. Lineage (NCBI taxonomy): Eukaryota > Metazoa > Arthropoda > Arachnida > Araneae > Salticidae > Maratus > Maratus michaelseni. Next base: position 208,046,165 of record OZ007588.1, read on the forward strand.
TCATTTCAAAAATATATCAATAGAATTACTTTGTAAATCTATTTTACTACTTGGAAATTTTTCCATAGAAAATTTCTCACTCCTTGCATTCATAATATTTCAAATTTTAATTACTTAAAAGGCGTGTAGCCAACATAGTGAAAAAGTATCCAAGCCGGAACCCGAACCCGGGTCATCAGTATAGCGTACTGACATTCTACCAACTGAACCATCCAGTCTGGCACTTCAGTTGATAGAATGTCAGTGCGCTATACTGATGACCCGGGTTCGGGTCCCGGCTTGGATACTTTTTTACTATGTTGGCTATATGCCTTTTAAGCAATTAAAATTTGATAGAATTACTTTGTCCCTGAAAGTTTTAAGCATTCTTGAAATGCAGAGTACATGCGAATTTGAGATGTCACATTGTAGGCATATTCTGAGTTTTAGAACTTTATGACCATTTAAAGTTTCTCTACCTTTTTTTGTAATGCTTCATGCGCAAGAATCGCAACATAACATTTCTTATATGTTATATGAAATTGAAAATATTTTTGTAGGAAATCCCCCCCTCCCACTTTGTTATTAAAAAAACTTTAAAAGCTATCTATAAAAATATTAATGTTGTAAGACAATGGTGTTTTTGCTAATACATTTTTATGCATTTGAAGCCTAATTAACTATTTTCGTTAAATAATTTAAAAGTAAAACGTAGAACTCTTTATTAAAATTAATATTTGATATTATATAATATTAATATTTAAATGTATTTTTCCATTTGCTTATTAATGACGATTCTAAAACCAGACATCAATGAGATACTAACATTACACATTTCTGTTATATTAATATTTAACTATATGTTTGGAAACTCTATATATTTTCTTAATTATTACTTAATAACGAATAAAATGAGAAAAAAAATGAAATTTTACTTTAGTGCTGCAGTTTGTACTTTTACAAAAGTTGCAATTAGTTTTTCCCTTTTCCCTTTATTAACTACTTAAAATCTTCGTATTCGAATTTTTACCTAATTAGACATCTGGAACTTTTTTGCGAGTATTTATTTAATTAATGTATTTTGAATAACTTCGCTGAAAAAAATATTTTGTAAACATGTGCTGAAGTCGCGCTGGGATATCAAATATTAATGAGCATTCAAGGTTTTACTGCCGTGCAGCAGGAAATAAAATAAAAATATTTCTTCTAAAAAGCGTATAATTAATAATTAAATAGAAATTGTTACAAATAAATGAATAAACATGAGATATTGAGTACCTTTACCATCACGTAATACGCGACATAAATGTATAAATTATTTGTCGCACGTGATGTTTATTTGATTTCGTTAATAAATTTTCAGACGATAATTTTCTCAAGAGATTCTATAAGAAGACACAGACAATTGTAAAAGGAAAGCGTATTTTTAATTACTTTTCCGTAGAAAAATAGCAAAATAATTAAAAGTAACTTCAAAATTCCTTAGTTGTTTTTACAAATTCATGATAAAAACGACATATTAAAAAGTAACGAAGCGTTAGGAGCTGCAAGAATATAAACGAAATTAACAGAAACGTCTGCAAAGTTCTCCTTTGAGACAAAAATTAATTTTGTATTTTGCATTTGCTTGACTTCTTCCAGAGAAACAAAAACATGTTTCGTGAAAATTTTACAATGCAGATAAAGATATTAAAAAAAAAATAGTTTCGTTTTTAGACTGGTAGATTCTGAAATATTGCAAATAAAAGGCTAATATGTTTTTGAAACTCAGTATTATTTTTTATTCTAAAGACGTATCAAACGGCGCATTTTCCATCAACATTTAGTACAAAACAACACTACAACGCGTTTTTTCTCACATTTTCGCTCGCATCTCGAAAATTTTGTTTATATGAGTGTGGTGAGCCGTATCGGTTAGAAGGTTGTTAAAAATGAATAAAATACACTAAACTATCTATATTAATAAAAGTAAGATGTTTATCTATATGTGTGTCTGTGTGTCTGTGTTTGTGCGACGGCTAGGAAAATCAACATCACATCGAGGTCTGAAAATTTGGATGAGGACAGTCCAAGGCTTCTTCTAATACACCTGGGACTCAGATTTTTCATTTTTTGTTAATTAACCATGATATTAATTTAAAACCGTAATGAATATCACAAATTGGCGCTCTGCTACTGATCGCAGCGAATTCCAAATAATTCCGGAGATTTCAAACAGTAGAGAACAGGAAGGGGAAATGCCTCTTTTTTTCTCGTTATTCGAAGCCCGTATCAGCTTATCTATTTGAAATACGGAAAAACAAAAGATACCATACCATATCTACGTACTTTAAGATTCATAATGGTGCGGTCCACTTAAAAAATACGTACGTTAACCCTTTCAAAATATTAATTTAGAAACTCCGAATTGACGGGTTTTGTCTTGTGTGTGTGTGTTTCAAAGCGCCCATCCACTAAACTAATAATAATTATATATATATATATATATAAAATAGTATTTTTTTAAAAATTAAAACGACGTTTTCGATTTTAAAAAATATTTTTAAAAAATCTTTTCCGAATTCGTTTCGGGGTTTTAATTTTTTTTCTGCAGTATTTAAAAATCTTCAACCGCGCTTCTAATCAAAATACTACAAAAAATTCTAGAGCATATTTACGTTCATTTAACTTTTGAAAGGTGGAATTCCTTTTCAAAAATAACATTCAGAATTCGATAATTTTGAAAAAGTTTCTCTTATTTTCTTAATATTGTGAAATTAGTAAATATTATTTTTTAAATTTTTTACTGTGTATTTTACGGTTAGAATTCTCAATGTTTCATGTAATCAAAAATTAAATGTATATAAACGTAGGAATTACCTTTAAATGTATGTTACTTAAAATATTTTTAAGTGCTTAAAGCAATGTATTTATTTATATTTTCTTTCAATCTTTCCGTTTTTTCCTTTTGTAGTGTAAAAAACGTCGAAGTAAAAAAAATATATTTTATATATACCTTTTATAACTCATATAGTGCGAGGTTTTTTGTATTTTCATGTATAAAAGTAACTTTACTAAGCATTATTTACGGTGGGTATTACCGCCATCTACCGGCAAAAGTAGCCTTTTAACGATTCCGAAACTAAGGGGTGATTGTGAAGGCCGTATAAGAGGAGTCGAGTTTGACCGTTGAAAAATCTCCGCAACATTACAATCTATTAAAGTGATACTCAAAAATAAAATTTCTGCACTGAACAACTCAAAACTTTCGGATGCAATTTATGACTCATTTTAAGCATAAAAGTAGAATACTTGCAGGCATCATTATCAAAGTGATTAGTAGTAGAACAGCTTCTTTTTTTTTAGTTTTCCGATAAATAAATTACCTCTTGAGTTATAGGCGATTATTATCTCAGGGGTCAGTTTCTTTTCTTTTCTTGCACTTTGGTATCTTGAAATTTGGTTCAAAACGTAAACTTTGAGAGGTTTTTTGAAAAATCTTTATACATATAGTTCGATTACATAGTTTCTGAGTTAGTGCACCTGCCAATTTTATGCATTTGCAAACAAAAATTAATTAAAAAAATGTGTAAGATATTAGAAAGTTTGGATTTCAGAACAGTGTTAAGCATCATGACCTGCAGTGTCCAGCTTGCTTTCTTGAATACGGGATCTGATGTGCTATATAGCATATGCGCCAGCCAAGTGGTCAGCCAGACGCAGAATCCCTAGTCTTTAGTTCTCAAGCATCCTTGGTACTCATTTTCCCAGATGGAATGAATAGTTGAGTGGACCTTGCAAAAGTTTGGAGGCAATCCTCGAACATGTCGTTTGGCAGTGCTGTTCGCTATAACCACTGTGCACACTCATTATACACAACTCATTTTAGTCTTGTATTTGTGCAATAAAGATATTTCTGAACTAGATTTGTTTTCTTTTCAGAAGCATCTGATGGCGATTACCGTGGTATATTTTAAGATATAAATACTATTCATCTAAAGAAGTAACACTTTTCGTAGCGTGTTGGTTTTCATTTAATGAAATATTTGCGAGATAATAAAATCTAACAAATCCCTTAGGACTTAAGACCACGAATTTTTTAAGAAGATAAAATAAATTCTTTAAGTCTCGTTTAATTAAAAAAATATTCCTTCTATATCGCTACAAAGACAAATAACGAACACAAAAATATTTTAATCAACTTCTTTAAGAATTTTGTTAAATACTTAGGGGCAAATAAATTAATTAGTTTCGGAGAAAATTAAGTTCATAATAATGTCTTTTTTTTTATTTTCTATATAACATTGAGAAATACGAGCTAAAACAGAATATTTTCTTTTTCAGCTAAAGGAATAGAATATTTTTGAAAGATGTAGAAAAATATTGTATTGCTAATGATTAATGATTAAATATAAATATACTAATGATTAGCAGAATTATTCAAAAATAAATTAAAAAAAATATATATCTACATCTGCATAAAAAAAAAAGAAAGCACACTAGATAATTTCACTCCCACCCTCTTCCAAACCTCAATCAAATAAATCTAAAATGTTAATTAAAATAATTATCATATATGAAATTTCATCGCTATGATTTTAAATTGTTTTTTATTAGTTTCGTCAATCTGAATTTATTCCGAATTATTTATAAAACTATTCATAGTTGACCTGAATTCTACCGACGAATAAGAAAAAAAATGTACGTATCAAGAACAGTATTATTTTATTTTATTTATTTTTTGCTGTGAAACTAGGTATTGTTATCCATTTAATCAGTGAGTAAAATACAGGGCGACCGAGTCCAAATCGAAATTCAATGTTTGTTTATAAAACGAATTTTCGTTTAACAAAGTAAATATTGAATAAAAATTTGAATGTGATGAACTTTCTTTGATGTTGAAAGTGTGGACATTATTACAGACATTGGAAATATTCACAAGCTGAGTCTAAACAACATTGGATTTGTATTTCATATTTCGGGATATGACTGCCTGTATGTTTAATGCCACTAACAAAAATATCGAGCACGCCCAGAACCTTTTTTTATGTCGTCACGTCTCACATGATGTTTCAGTTGAAAGCCTCGTTATTATATATTTGCTTTTGTTAAAGTTATTTACGAAAACAAAGTTCAAATAGGAGTTGAGGGCTTGAATTTTTGAAAAAATAAATGATTCGGATCTACAGATCCACTGTAAATATTGTTTGTCTTAAAATATCTTATTATCTCTCATTGTTTTTATTTCATTGATTAGGCTAAGGAACACATTAAATGTGTTTTAAAAGTCATGCTTGTGCAAGAACAAAATTCCAATTAAACCACATTGAGACCCAGTGCTTATGCAATTTGGTGCCCCCTACTGCAAACTCACAGTAAAATTCACATAATTGCAAATTGGTTGTAGTTTCCATATCGTTTAAAGACAATCTTACACATATATATCTATATATATTATACTAATTCAGAAACATTGTTTTGAGGGGAGGGGGGCTGTGTCCTTAAAAATGTAAACTTTATAAATTTGTAAAGTTTTTAAAGTTTTGAAGGAGAAAAGTTTTTGAAATTTGGTCACCTTATGAAACTCTCTATATGTCACTATATGATTAATTTAATGTAAAATTATTATCACGGATGGTATACGAAATGCTTGGCTTTGGAAGCCCTGAAATTTTAGAGGGACCGTGAGATCTACAGGACCGTGCATTAATCAGGCCCTGTAACAAGCAATGCAAGTTCAGAGCGGTAAAAACCTATTAACCATTTCAGGGGCAAACACTTGTGCTCCTGTAACGTTGAATTCCCACCGGAATTTAGGAAAGAATTTAGTTCAAAATAAGAATAAGCAATTTTTCACCTTTTTCTCGTCAAAGTTAAAAAAGTAAAATTTAATTAAAAGTTTCTGGTTTGAATCGGATTAAAATTAGGTAGTATATAATATATACCACCGCCCCTCAAAGGGTTAACAGTGCACTATGTTATGATGCTTTCGAAAAGAAAATTGGACATGAATTGCCTTTTGCAGGTTGAGGTTCAGGTTCAGCTGAGCGGGGTGGCCTTCCGATTGGCTAAAGCTCTACAAGCCCCGTTCAGTGGGGATATGTACTATCCAAGGACCCTAACCAAGAGGCAGAGCCCTGCCAAACCCCGAAGAAAGCCGGTCCATCTTTAAACTATTTATACAAATATAAACAAATACAAAACAGAAAAAAAAATTAAAATATCAATTAGTTACAATATAAGTCTAAATTAAAGTATATTTAAATTAAAAACTTATTTTAAAGTTGCGATTTCTACTAAAGTTAGTAAACAGTCTTCTATTAAAATCAATAAAATCACATGTCATCAATATTACAGAGAGTCACCAAATTTCTAAGCTTCTATAGGAGCAGCATCTGCTGCATTTTGAAATAATAACTGGTTATTTTCTAACACTTTAACACAGTCTATTATATTATGAAGGAGATTGGTTCGCGTTGTAACGTATTGGAACCAGTTGGATAAGGAAATTGTAGTAGGCTTTCTAATATGATATGCTGACGTTAGATTGCAGTTCAGCAAATAATTTAATGATGTTCCACGATGTCCACATACACAGAAAGGAGGAGATTTGTCGAAAAGATGTAGGTACGAAGGAAAGGAGCCATGATTTGTCGCGAAGATGTAGATGTTTCTGTGATGTAGTAATAAATTCCCAGAGATCAGCGGTGAGCGTTGGTATGGGTACCATCCAGTTTCACCATTGCCTCATTCCTCCTGTCATTTTTGTTGATATTTCATCTGTAGACATCTTTTCAGATGAGAGTATGAATTTGTGAAGAACCTTTCCTGCGTTAACTTAGTAGCCTACTTAGCCAAAATGTGAGCCATTTCATTACCCTTATTTCCAGCATGGCATTTAACCCACTGTAAGAAATGGGAATAATACGGCGACAGTGCGGTAAATATTATTGGGTCAAACGGGGAAGTGCCCACCCTGGAACATACTGACCCAATGGGATGAATTGTAATAAAATAAGTTATTAAATTTTGGAGGACGATAGAAAAATTTTAATCGAATAGTAATGCATTTAGTTTTCTCAGAGGATATGTCCCCAACATTGTCATTTCAAATATGTTCAGTTAAGATTTTGGTTAATGACGAACGTGGGAAAATTAAGAGCATTAATGAATTTACGGATCTATTAATAATTAACCTAGGTTCACTTTAATCTAGTTAACCTGATGTATATGTTCAATATTGCAATAAAAAATGAACCATCCCCTACTAAATCTGCAGCAAACCATCATATAAAAAAGACTGAAACCATTCGACTATTAATAACATCTACTAATTAATGCGATACTTAATTTTTGTTTAGGCCATCTTTTATATATACTAATTGTACCAAACTTTATTAACAATATTTTCAACATCAGCACTCAATTTTGACATAATATTTGGATTTTTTGGCAAATTTTATCTTCGAAAACCAAAGGAGAAGTAATTCGGTCTACTAACTTAGAAATTACACTCTAAATAAGAAAGAGTGACTATTCACTCCGGAGGAGTGGATATTCACTCTATCGCAGAGTCAAAATTTGCCCAACCTCTTTAGAGTGACTATTCACTCTAGGAAAAAGTGAAATTCTTGACTCCCTGAAAGAGTGAATACTCACTCTTTCAGGAGTGAGTTTTTTCACCCCTGATAGGAGTAAATAGTCACTCTTTCAGGAGTGACTAAAATTCTTGAATAAAAAAGAGAAACTCATTTTTTACACACGCTTGTTCGTAGGCGGTCACCCTCCCAACTAGTAACCGAGCTCGCTGCTGCTTGACTTCTGCGCTCGGACGAGAACTGGTACCTACAGCTTGCTACAGCCGCTTACAATTTAAAAAGCTCTTATTACATTATTTTAGCTTTGTTTCTTTTGTGATATTCGAACACACTTATTAAATTTGTGTAGAAATCATAAATATCTACGGTGTTTCTCAACTGTGTAAATAAGAAACTGAAACCTTCTTTTTGTATCATATAATACAGAGACTGTTCGCACATTTTTTAGACAAATTTGATAAATTATTTAAAAAGATGGAATTCTTTTAGAGGAAAAAATTCTGATAACAACTTATTATGTGTAATTTATATTATCGTCTGATACTTTCAAATTTATTCTTATTTCAAGATTGCGCATGCTAAAAAAGATGTGAATGGGAAAATGCGTTTGCGTTTTTTTTTTCTTCTTCCGAACAGAAGTATGCTAATTCCACAGTCTAAAATGATTGCAAAGCGCATAATATAAAAACTTTTTAGTGCGAAATAAACATAACAATTGATTGAAAAGTGCTATTCCAAAAATCAGTACATATACATAGTAAAAAGATACCAGATGAAAAAAAAAACAGGGAAAAAAAAGAGCCCATGTCAAGGCGGAAAACGAAGTTTCAAGTAAGGATTTATGACTATCGCAAATTTATCTTACATCGAAAACATTCATCGATATCCATCGAAAGCATTATGCAGAATTAGAATCAAGAAAAAAGATTATCATACAGATTATTTCAGAAAGCAATATTCATATTTTAAACGTTAAAAACAACAACGCCGAAATCGTCTAAAAAATGTGCGAACACCCGTCTGTACATTTCCGCAATGACAAAAATTCCATTACAACAAAGCAGTTATTTATTTATTCATTCATTTTTTTCTTGCTAATAATGTTTGCATAATTAGAGCCCGATTAAGATTGTCCGAGGCCCAGGGCCTGTTTACCAAATAGGCCCGTGAAGCCGAAGTTTACTCACTGAAATACAAAGGGGCCCCCAAATTTACTTTTCAAAACTAATTTTTAGGGGGGAAATTTCAGTCAGGGTAAAAAACTTTTTTTTTTTCTTAAATTATAGCTGTTAAATTTTTCCTAAGATTATTTCCGACACATTTATACTCTTTTTTTTTTCTATAATAAATGTTATAAAATCAGTGATTAAATGCAACGTTTTTCATTTCTCTTATGTTTAATTTCAAACGTGCTAAAAATAACAGAAAATTTAATCTGTATAGTTATATTTTGTTTATATTCATAAAGAGGTTAGAAATGATATAAAATATGTAGAATAGGTTATTTAAATAAAGAGGAAAATAATCAGCATTCAGAGATATTAAATTTCTGTTTATAAAATAGAAGCAAAATTGTGTTGCAGCTAAGCATAAATTTACTTCAAATATTTTTTTTCCCACACTTTTCTTAGCATTGGCAAATCCTGCAATTTGTAAAGCATAAAATATATTTCCTGTCCATAATTCTATCGATTCATTTATTATTTCAATGCCTTTTTCAGTTTTTTTTTTAAATCGTGCTACTATATATAAAGGATTTCATTTTAGGTGTTTCGTTTCGATAACGGAGATTACTCGGATTCTCATCCGTGAGCTGGCGCCATCTTGTGATTTTATTGGAAAAAATTGTTTTTCCTCACTCTTCAACGGAGTGAAATATCTCACTCTTGTCAACGGAGTGAACAGTCACTCTCGACAACGGAGTGAGATATTTCACTCTTTTCTAGAGAGTGGAAAGTTCCACTCTTTAAAGAGTGCATGTTTATAAAATTCACTCCTAAAAGAGTGAAAATGCCTCTCACTCTTCCAAAGAGTCAACTTCTCACTCCTTCCAATTTTAGAGTGTATGTTGGTTTAATGTTTGGAACGCCTAATGTAAAATTCATTGTTATTCGTTGTAAAACAGATTGCAGTTCGGGTTGTTTTTTAAACGTAACTCAAAAACTACTTAGTGGAATGAGCTGTAATTTAGGATTTCTATATTTGAATGTTCTAGAAATTGATTTCTGTTTAAAAAATTCATATGAAAATTCATATGTAACGTCATTCCTAATATTACAAAATATATTTTGTGAAACTGATTTTCGAAAACGATATGAATTGTAAGCTGTAAATTTTTTAACAGAAATCGATTTTTAGAAGCTTTAAATATGCGAATCCAAAATTACAGCTCACTCCGCCAAGTAGTGTTTGAGTTATTAATCAAAAACAAACCACATTGCAATCTGGTTTGTAATGGTTAAAAATGTATTTAACATTAAGCATTCCAAACGTTAATTCTGAATAATTTCTAAACTACACTCGACCGAATGATTTCCTGTTAAGTATCCAAAGATAAAATGAATCACAGAAACCCATTATGATGCCAATGTTAGTCTTTGTATTGAAAAGTTTCAAATTTGGTACAAGTTTTACATGGTGATGACCCCTAAACAAAATTATAGTATACTGTTAATCAAATTGATCTTACACATAGCAGCACAACAACATTAAAGCTTAAAAATAGCAACTAAAACCTTTGTGCAAGAATATTAAAAGGAAGGATACTAATGTTAATGCACAAATAAGACACACAAATTTTAATTTAATTTCTCTTTTTTGATTTTCTTTTGTTTCTTTTGTTTTCCGGTAGATGTCTCTACTTGTTAATTCAGTTGCTTCATGCTGCTTTCTTCTCATTGGTTGCTTTTGGCGCGTTCTGTACCCGCATTGCGTATATAAACCGCCGTCTTTTTGTCGTTTTGCCCAGTCTTGCTTTTTCTAGCACGCTGTGCTTTGCTCTTTGTCACACTGAAGAAGAGTCTCGCTTGTGGATTCGAAACAGCTGCTTGCTGCTTTTTTGTTTATTATTTATGCATTTATAATGTTTGTATTCTTCCTTTTAACATTAAGGCTGTTTTACATATTACTATCTGTTGTCTTCTTAATATGGAAGTATTTAGGCGAGTGTTATAAATAAATTGCATGTCAACTGTGTACTAATACATTACCTTAATCATACTGAATACGTATAATTTTATATCAGATTCCCTGCAAAAAGTCAAAATTCGTTATGATATCGCATGGCATCAAAAACACCTATTAACACGCATCAACGGGACTTATTAAAAGAAATTGTGGTAGACATGGGGGCAATAAAGAGGAGGAGGGGCTTGTTGTCTGATTCCGCTGCTCCCCCATATCTCTAGTTACGGCACAGTACGGCGATCTGTACATATAACCATTTAGCACTATATAATGATTATGCAACTTTTGATTTTTTTTAAATGTCGTGCAACGTCATTTGTAATAATTAATAACAATAAGACAACCTATTCTAATACAATATTCACTTCTTGCATCCAGATAATGATGTATTGCACTTCTGTTAAAGAGCAAACTATCATGGTTCATTATTTATAGTAATAAATAGGAATAATTCCGGATGTATTTTAATAACACATAATTTTTGGCACTATACTTTTGATACATGTTACTGTCAATGGGAAAATTGCTTATGGTCATCATTTGCAATAATAAATAGAAATAATATGGCGATCTATGCTATGAGCATATAAACTTCTTGCATTAAGATGAGAATGTGTGCTACTGTAGATAAAAAAGTTTTCACGCATCGTTATTTGCTGTAATTAACAGGGATATTAAGGCGATCTATGCTAATAACATACTAACTTCTTGCGGTATGATGACACGGCGCATAAGCCACTGTCGATAAGAAAATTTCTTATCCGTCACCATTTTAATAACTGTACTATACAATCGATTTTGTAGGAATCCATGCATGACAACAGTATACGACGTACTGTTACCAGAATCAATTAGAAGAACATAATTTGAATTAGTTAGATAAATCAATTTTTATTTTTTGATCGATTTAAGGTATCCGCGTACCTTTAAAAGTCAAATTTCTGTCAAACAATCGATGTATATTTTCTATCTAATATTAAAGCCTTATTTTGTAGCATTCTAGAGCAGTTTGAATTTTATTCCGATCTTTCTTATAATTTAAGTTACAGATATTTGAATATTAGTAATGTTAAAGATATAATAGGGTGATGAATTATATTTTTATTTTTAAAATACTTTTAACATTTTTATTTAATGAAAAATAATAATACAAAATAATATTATGCATGTATTGATATAAAACTTTGTTAAAATACTCTAAAAGGATTGATTTAGGGAATAAAACTCTCCTATCATTATAGTTTGTAGCATAAGTGCCTAGCTACTCTCATATGAAGGTAGTCTAGGGTCAACTAGTTTTTTTAGTTTAGTGTGTGAACGTGTTGTCCGAATCCTAACATTTGTGCGTGAAAGAGTCACTTATTCAGTCGTCCCTCTAATTTTCGTAAAGTGTACCTGAATCTCTGGAAATTTGGTTTTCACGGTTATTTCGAGAAATAATATGTTAATTAGGTATTTGTCGTCGTTTAGCTGGTAAAAATACGGTGGGAAGTAGATTCAACGGATTTTATCGCATTTCGCACATTGTGTACATTAAGACTACATTTAAGCATCTTCGAGCCACCCATGTACTGTATTTTCCAAGGAGCTGTGTTTTGGAGTGAAATCTTCAGTTGAGAGTTAGCCACCATTGTGTTACAATTTGTTATTTCAAAATAAAAGAGTATTGGAATACACGGGGTTCCCTTGATATTGCTATTGTAGTATTTCAAAGTCACATTTTATATAGTACTATTACATAGTCTCCAGTGACGTTTCCATAGTGAGCTGAAGGGATTTTTACATAGGTTTCTCTGAAGGTTTCGAGAAAACAATTTGATTGACGCTCGTGTTAGAATTTAGTGAATTTCATGGGGGTAGCATTCTACCTCTCATTCTGTTTGCATCTCGAGCTTAATTTCAATCATCGTTATTTTAAAGTTCCTGCTGTATGGCCATACATCCTCATTATTGCCTTAAGTAAATCGTTGTTATTGTTATTTTCCGAGTCACAACTACTTTCTCAGTTGACGGGCCCAGTGTCTTCATTACAAGTTACATTATGTTTTATTGTTTTATTAATACAAGTTTTGAACTGTCATAAAGTTTTAAGATTTTTTCTGTGTGTTACAACGTCAACTTATATAATTTTTTAAATCGAAGGATTAAAGTTATTAAAGTGTTTCATTCCCTGAAAAATGTTTCAGTCGTCATAACAAAATTTCAAGTTTTCATCTTTTGCGTTAACTGGTATTGTTATAAATATTTTGAGCAGAAAAATAATCAGACATTTTATATGACTTTTACTTGCTTTTTTAGTTCTTCTATATTTTAAGCGATATTCTTTAATATAATACCTATTATTAGTCAAAGTTTTCAAATATTTAAGTAAAACACCTTCAAAGCTATGCAAATACATCAATTTTACTTGAGTATTTTAAAAACTCAAAATAATAATTTAACTCATGGTTCCTATCAACAGGATTTCAAACGCTTTCCTAGTTATCTCGAGTTAATTAGATTACACATAATTTGTTAAAAATGATTATCACAAATCAACTCATAGTGTAAAATCATTATAAGAACATTTTTCAATTACTCCCAGGCTAAATCACAATATCTTTTAGCACTATGCTGAATTACCTTCACAATATTATGTCGTACTGATAAATGAGTTTTATGACACATTCCTTCCGCTCAGTGGTAAGATCTCATCATCCATCCAGTTTTTTATCCGCCACAATTTGTGGCTGTTTTCATTTTTGCACGTCCTTTAGAGTTGTATTAGCGATTCTTGACATACTAAATTTGTTCTTTTAATATTTTTTCGAAACTATTTAAAACAATTAATGTTTCTAATAATAACATTTACTAAAATTTTATTTATTTTTCATTATTATTTTAAACCTGGAATGAAAGAACTACTCTTATCCCTTTCATTGGAAGTATTAGGAATCATTTTGAGTCCTCTTTGAAAATGGCACCATTTACCACTTACCAATGGCACCACTTTTTCCACTACCAGCTTGTTTATAGATTGTTCTAAAAAATTACAGGCATTTTAAAGATAAAATGCATGTCTTCGGGATAATTTTCCCCTTTAATTTACTTAGACAAGGAGTCAAATTTTGAAAATGCATAATTATTTTAAAAATATTTATTATGTTCATTATTAAAGAAAATACACCAACAAGCTAATCCAGCATAATTATTTAATAATTAAGTTTGTGTGTCTCTACCCTCCACTTTAAAAATAATGGAAGGGGAAAACAATTTTTTTTATATATTCGTACACTGTTTTTATGTCTTGTTTTGTTACTTAAAAATACACAATAAATATGATAATTTTATGATTAAAACGACGAGTAAAAAATTAGTTAAAGATCAAAATACATCACATACATAGTGTCAAAGGACCCGGAGTCCCCAGCAAGTTAAAAAAAAAAAAAATCACACGAGCTACCCAATATTGCTTATTGCTGGGTGAGCCCAAAGTTATTACATGTATATAAGTTCTATATGAATATACTAATAAGATTACATAATATTAAAGATAAATATTTACAGATATTTACAATAATAATATTGTACTGAAAATTTTCAATTGTATTATGCACTAGTCTATTAAGTCTTTTAAAACATAGTTTTTAAAATCTATAGATCTAGAATTTTATATAGGTTATAATAATTCTTTGATATATGAAAAGTTTTAATTTAGGACATTATAGTTTTTATCTAACTTTTCGTAATTGGAAGCGTCTAATAGCACACGTTGTAGGTTTCTCTTTAATGTTTTATTAGGTAATCTTTAGTATTAGGTTCTGAAAAGTGCCTATATATAAGTCATTCTTATTTTGCACCCAGAAACCTCATCATAAGAACCGCCTTTTAGTCCTTATTAAGAAATTCCAGAAGTACACTAATACGCATAAATGTGACACACATGACCCCACGCAACGTATCAACTGAAGTTATACAATCCGTTGCTCCCAACATTTTGATCAAACTAGCTTTCACTTCCTCTTAATAACAAAATAATGTCGCTGCATATTGCTATCGACTTTGTAGCTCCAACCCACCATCCGCTGTTTATTTATATTTATCTAGTTTTGTATTTAGTACTCGGGATAAATAAAGTTGAAAACAGTCCGTCGTATACAGTCGAGAAAAGAGTTTTCTCATATTAATTTTCTTAAGGAGACATTCTCCCGGAAAACTTTCAAAAAATGAATTTTTTTAATTCGCAATTTTATTCGCCCCTCTTAAAGTGCTTAGAATATGCCATCAAAACTGTTTTTTTCTCTAATATTTAAGTGACACCAGTTTAACGGACCGGCTGATAAAATGTCTCATTGAAAACTTTAAATACGTTTTTCTTAAAACAAGTTCTTTTTAATCACTGCAGGTTCTCATGCTTAAACCTTATACGCTTTAAGCTATCGACGTTTTGTTTTCCTAAAATTAAACTAAACATTTTTCATTGCAGATTTTTTTTTTTTTTAATTAAAAAATTTCATAATTTCGAGTTTTTTTTTTTTTTTTTTTTTTTTTTTTTTTTTTTTTTTAACTGTTTTTAAATTGAAAAGTTAGTGCCAGAAATTGGCCTTAAATTTCAGAAAGAACGCTATTTTGCGAAATTTTGATTTATCTTATCATTTTACGTCCACATAATTCAATATGTTATAAGAATTCGTGTGATTTTTTTTTTGTTTCCGATGATTACTTAGAGCGCAATCCCATATACTGAATTACTTTACAAGCAGTGCATAATAAATTTTGGAAGCGTTTAGATCGATTAAAATATCAACATTTTTAGATGAAAGTCGTCACACATTTAGATGAAAATACAGTAATTTCAATGCTAATTTTTTTTTTTTTTTTTTTTTTTTTTTTTTGCTAAACGAATTATTTAAACAACAACAAGAATTCCTGAATTTGGCTAAAACTCAAGTAATAGCCCAAGAACCTTCCCTTAAGGCTGTTCTCAAATCCAAAGGAGCAACTTTCTGACACAATTTTGAATTCATTTTTGTTCGGAAACGGATGAAATGGGCAGGAGTTGTTATTCAGAAACTATGTCATCCAAATGAGTTTTCTATTTATTTGTAAAGACAGAAGATCTTTCAAAAAATACTGTCAAAGTCGGCGTTTTGAACCGAATTCCCCAGAAAGAAGAGCGAGAAAGGCGAAAATCGAGTCATCACATGACATGAATCGCTTATAACTCGGTGAGTAATTTATTTATCAAAAAATAGGAAACTCATCTCCATACCAAATCACTTCAATAGTCAGGCCTGCCAATTTTATGCCTTTGTGTTTAACACTAGAACGGCGTAAAAATCTTACCTACTGGAACGGCGGGAAGGGGTCCTATTGGCCCATCGAGGAAACTACTGAAATAACAACGATAAAACAATTTTAAATGCCATACATCGGGAAAAATATGTAATTTACTTGTATTTCATCATTTATATTTAATTTATATTTAATATTACTTGCTAATTTATTGAATTTTTAAAGTACTGTAAATGTAACGCCTACAGGGTGATCAATTGGATCATACTATAACTACTCAAATAACTCATTAATTTGATATAAAAATTGATTGGTTTCACAAATTAAAACTAATACTAACTAAAATAAAACTGAATTTATTTTTTTCATCAATATTTCATATATATATATATATATATTCCATATTGTACAATATTTCAAAAACTAACAAATCTAGAATGCTGATTTTTTTTAAATACTTGTTATCTATTTAGGAAAAGTTAAAAAATTTCAAAAAATTTCTTCCAACCAAACAAAAGTAATCAACAGACAAAAGTGCTCAGGGGTCAAAATGACCCCTACCGCCGTTCTAGTGTTAAAAATGAGTCAGACAATGTGCCAGAAAATTTAGCTGTGTTGAGCAGGTCATTTGAAAACCACCTTAACATTTCATAACGCAGACGATCTATTATGTACGCCAAGATTGGCGAACCTGCATATGCCAGCAGGTCATTTCTCGTCCCTATATCTTATTAGTAATTTTAACTTCATTTAATCTTCATTAATGTGTTCATAAAGGTTAATTTAAGTTATTAAATAAACGCAATCATTTGAATGAATAGATTTTTTAATTCTCATTTTAAATCATAGAAATTAAAAATGGAATATATATATTTTTTTTTACATCAATAAATATATGTAGTGGGATTGTACGGTAAACTGTTTGAATATCTATTAATTGAGCTGTTTACATAAAATAAGATTTGCGCATTTAATCTCTTTATTTTCCATATTCCCTTTTTCATGTAATTAAAAGACGATCAAATTTATTTCTAAAGAATTTATAAGCATAATAATAAAAAAAATACAGATTAGAAATAAACGGTAAAGTAATAAAGAGTAAATAACAATTAAAAAAAAAAAAAAAAAAAAAAAAAAAAAAAAAAAAAAAAAAAAAAACAATTGACTTTCAGACAGAATGCAGACGCTTGCATTTATTTGTTGTTTGATATGTTCCAAATAAAAAGCTTTTTTTGCCTTTAATTATTTTTCTCAGTATAGTTAAAAGTTTCTTATTTCTTCCCATTTAAAAGCATTTTTAAAGGCTTAAGTATATAAATAATTAATTTAATTGTATAGCAGTTTATAGATTCTCAACATCTCGCACAATTTTATTGATATTAGATTGTGTAAAAAATAATAACGGTTTCTGTTATTTGACTTTCCAACCAATTTCGTTTAGGTGGTTTGATACAATTTTAAAATTTACTCCAAACTGAGCAGCCACCTTTTCGACTGTGGTACGGAAATAAGCTTCAACTAATGCTTTCAATTTCTCATTATAAATCGTAGAATCTCCTTTATGAGCCTCTTTATCGTTAAGACTCTTTCTGGTACCAACGTTCAATACTGTATTCACTAGTCGTCGCTGGGCCAAATATGTGGTAGATTGCAAACCTTTTTCACTGATTTTTGTCCCATTTTGATTCGGCCTTAAATATCCCTGTACAATGAAAAAAAAAGTATATTAAAATACGTGTTATAAAATAATTATTATAAAAACAGCATACTAAATACGTAGACACCAATCTCCCCTTCACAATAATGTACAACAACGTAAAATTAAAATTATTTAAAAAGCATTGTTTGAAAAGATCAATAATGGAAACCACCATAATTTTTTTCACAATCTAATATAAAATGCAGTCACATGTCCTTATTTAATATCCGATGCAAGATAGTTTTAAATTTCGCGCATTTAAAGTCATGTCTACATTGTTGAAAATTTCGAGCTATATATAACCAAATTTATGTGCTTCAGTAACTGCTACCATAACATGGTGACAAATTATACCATGATTTTAACTTTCCATGAACAATGAGATGATGCATTATTGAATCATAATTTTGTATTTAGATTGAAACATGAACTTGTGCTGGTTGAACCTTTAACTGGCAAAATATTGAACTAAGAACTGTTAAAATGTGGTGAATAGAGTGGGGCATAATCTTTAACCATAAATGGCTGCGTTTATCTATTGATAAAAAGACTAAGAACCACTCCTGTTTAAAGAAGAATCTGATGCACTCAAAAACTCAAGCCTACACAGTGATTAGACACTGACACCTCTTGGCTTTCGGACAGCGTTCTAACTACTAGATGCGCTGGAGCACATCATCATATGCTCTAAAGCAAACGTTTAAGCACTCTGCAAATCTAGTTAAAAAAAATTTAAGAAGAAAATATATGAAGCCAATTTACAATAAATACTCGTTATTTAATCAAAATCAAATAAAATAAGCAAATTTTGTTGGTTAAAATAAAAATTACATACATTTTTATTTAATTTACTTTTTTTCTTGAAGAAACACTATCTCAAAAGTTTAAGCACTTTATGCAAATTCTTTTAGAAACACTTGATTGGACGGGTGTAATGACGTTGTATGACGTAGCATTACAAGTTTATAAAAGTATAAAAGTAGAGAAATGATTTCCACTAATTTAAAAAATGTTGAAGGGGACGACTGTTCAGACGAATCAGAGAATATAGAGATTGGTGTCTAAACAAAATTTTCCATACAGCAAATTACCAACAATCTCGGTATATAGGTGTCCAAAGGCACTGCACATAGACGTATTTAAGAATGTGATTACATCATATAAAATAAAATGCCTCACAAACCGTGTCTCAAACTACTCTAGAAACAGGCAAGAATGAACTGGGCTAAAAAATACTTACGGAACAAGTGACTTAATGTTTTATTCTATGATGGGAATAAGTGGAGCTTAGGTGGCACTGATGGGTGGAACACGTATTTGCATGATCTACGAAAGGAGCCAAGGGCATTCTTCAGCAAGCAGCAACGCGGTAAGTCTGGAATGGTTTGGGGGGCGTTCCGCTTCAAGGGCCAGACCTCTCTGGCTTTTCCAAAAGGAAAAAAAAAAATATCAAGAGACTCCAAACCAACATTTTCCTCCATTCGGAGATATTTTGGAGGGTTCAGAATGGATCTTTCAACAACATAATTCAATACACATATCATTCTACAAAACTGTGGCTTTCACAGAAAAATGTTAAAATTCTTAACTGGCCAGCTTTAAGTCCAGACATAAACCCATTTGAGAATGTCTGGGGCATTTTAACCCGTCATTTTTACAGCAATGGAAAGCAGTATGACTCTCTTGAAAAACTCCAAGAGGAAATTGAGAAAGTCTGGAAAACCCTACAAAAACTAATAATTTCGATGGCTGCACATTTGTTTGAACTAATACGAAATCAGGGAAAACTAATTTGCATGTAACAGTTTTGTAAAAATGATAAATGTAGTTGTTTTTGACATTGTTCATAAACTTTTGAGACAGTTTTGTTTGAAGATCTTTTAAATTATGTTTTTACAATTATGTAATTTACTTTTTTCTTCTTTTGATATCATTTATTTAAATAAAGTCGCGAAATCCGCAAATTAAAAAATGCTCAAACTTTTTATTATTCTTTAAGAATTGACATTTTATGCTTGTGCTTAAACTTTTGAGACGGACCGTAGTTCTGATTGTTTACTGAATAGTTCCTTTTTTGGTCAAAGTTGCAGTCATTTAGGTTGAACCACGAAGAAGCTTTTTTGAAAATTTAAAAAAACGGTATAGTGGTTCATCTAACTACTTTACAACATAGAATGGTTCAATTTTGAACAAAAATTTAATTATGTTTTATTTTAAACTGTATTTAAAAGAGTAAGAATAATCAGCAAGCAAATCACAAGCATTCAAACGACATAACAAACAATATTTGAGGGGGTCGGGACAAAAGAGTTTCCCAAGCCACATTTTTCTTTTGAGATATTTCAATTTGAAAATTTGATCCAATACTGAAATCAAGTTATATAACCTAAAGTTCTTTCGCCAGTGTTTTAGTAACATTTGAGATATTCTGAGTAACAATATGGCATTTCTTTAATGATATTACAAATATGTTTTTTGTAAATTAGCAATCTTCATTGGGGGCACAAACATCTGGGGCAAAAACGAAACCTGTCACATATGCTACCACCAAGTGACATTAGAAACAAATTATATGTTTGATATTATAATTTACAACATTAAGCAACAGATTACAGTGTTAGATTCATTTCACTAAAAATGTGGCTCGGTACTTTCTTGCCCCGACCCCTTCATCTGTTAGTCTGGTAATTTTTAGCCAAGTTGTGAATGGGTTTATAAAATGTATGTAAGTCAAAAGTTGAAAAAAAGAGAAAAAAAGACAATGTAAAAGTAAAATGAGAATGAACAACTTGAAATATATCAATTTTAACTAATCATTACATAGCATAATTTGTACTTTAATTGGCTTTTTAATAATATAACCTCATTTTGTTATCATTAACAATACTAAATATGATGTTAAAGCCTGAATAACATTTTTTTTTCACCTTAAGGAATTCACTTAAAATAACTTGACATTATAACAATTTAAAAAATAAATAACTGAATCGTTATTGGTATATTTTTCCCTCATTTTATATTTTTTTCTGTATTGCACAATAAATATATGCAATGTGACATGTTTGAAGACACTGTCAATACTGCGAGTTAAAGCTTGAATAAAATTGTTGATGTTATTGACTGATACGAAATTTCGAATAGAAACGTAGAATTTGCTTTTCTAAAAGCCTTTTAACAATTCAGTCCTGTTCATATCAATAACAATGATAAATATGTTACAAAGTTTGAATTACTACTCCTAGATAACTATTAAACTCCTAAAAGAGTTATTTTAAATCATAAATTGAAACTTGAATTTTGCGATCAGTAAATTCTAATTATATTTCATCTGATATCACAAATATCTATCAAACAGGAAGCTTCTCAGTAGATAAAGTCAGCAAAAATACATGTTCTCTTCCACGTTTCAGTAAAAGTATGTTCCTTTTTTCTTGCTCAAATTCAATTCTAAAATGCTTTCAGATCTAAATTTCAGTAACACCTTTTCATTTATATTTCACCAATTAACAAATCGTCTGCACTAGTTTCTAGTTGCACAAGAACAAAATCTTAAATCACAAACACAAAAAGGCTATTGCAAAAACCTATTTCTGTGTTTTATATGTATAATTTTATACAAATTTTCATTTGAATAGACTTGACACATAAAATTTCATGACATTTTATTTTAAAGAGATTTTACGCTGTCAAACTACATGGTGTTTAAAAATGGTCTGAACATATTAAAAATTCGATAACATGTGAAAAGTGGCAGCAATTATAGTTATTCTTGTAGAAGATTAATATGTGATGGTAAGGAATTTCTTTACTGTTTTCAAAGACTTTCATCGTTATTCTCCCTTTATACCTATGCACAACTATGTTATTCAAAGGATCATCTTAATTTTTAATACTTTCCAACCTAGTTGAAAAGTGTTTATGACTTCGGTTTGTCTGTCCGTCTGTCCGTACTCTAACTCCCATAAATATGCTCGGATTGCTCTGCAATTTTTATATGTTATTGTCGTTATCTATAGCATGTTCCCTATTTCAACGGAAGTGTGTAGCATTTATAGTTTTTTTTTTACAGGAACACTCAAAAGAATTCCGTAACATTACGGCTATGGGAGAAAAATCGTCTGCGGTTCATTTAAATAATGTTTCACTATTTGAAACGCATTGAAATTTATATATATCACTAAGGTGCATTACAAGAGGCTTACTACAGAATATTGTGTGTATAGCAGTCATTGTTCATTGACAGGGACACACAAAAGAATTCTCTACTGTCTGTTAACAATAATTCCTGGAAGTGCGTTTTAAGTTACTGAACGCGATTTTAAATTTAACTCACTTTTTGTCTATTACGTGGTGTGTATAAATTCTGTAGATCCTATACAGGGAAGCACAAAAGTTCGCGAACACATTTCCGTTTATTGACAAACTCCAGAAGGAGAATTTTAATCTGTGCTACGCGTTTCCTAACTGAACTAAAATTTAGTATCCTATGTAAGTATGTATACAAATCTATAGATTATATACAGGGCTGAATAAAAGTATTCGTATATTTTTCCGAATATTGTATATGTTTGAAATTCCGGAAATTACTTTTTTAAATATGTTATGCGTTTTCCAAATTGTTTACTTAGATGTTATCTTTCAGCTTATTAAACGGTATGATTTATAAAATTATTTTGGAAGCGTTGGAAAGTGTTACATAATCTATGCTTGACGTATGATTTTTCGTTCTTGTTTAACTTTATCCAAGGTATCCAAACCTTTAATTTGCCTCTCAAACTAACATACAGCACTTTTATCTCAAATTTAACAATATTATCGTTTCCCACCTCACCTTTTAATTGCATATCCATTTGAAGGTGAAAATTGCGTGTGCAGCAGAGTGTCAACCATATATTTATTAGCTCTACCTTTGAAATGTAATATAACGCGCGTTCCTGTCATTGAAATAGCTGCACGAAATTCTTAAGTATTTTGAAAATACAAATTATTTGAAAGGCAAAACCGTTTTTCTGTCTTAAAGTTATTGAAATTATTTATTTTTACATTGTTTTACACATTACATGTTTAAATCTTTTGCATTAAACGTATTTAAATCAGATTACTCAGGATAATTATTAAGTGCAGTAGGACAGTATTAAATCCATAAACAAAATTTGTCACCAGAAAGCGGTTGTTGTGCATCAACATTTCTAATTTTAAAAGAGATACTACATTTTTGAAACCAATAAATACATAAATAAACATGCTAGATCAAATCAACGTGTTTTGGCATTTTGTTTTATGATATTTGATGTTGAACATACAAACATTATTATTATTATTATTATTATTTTAAATTCATTGTATTTTATTCCTTTTGATGGATAAAATTATGTGGCTAAAATGTTTTGCCTTCTATTAGAATACATATGTATACTAACTAAATTATTTCTATTAAGCTTGTGAAATTTTCTAAGCTGGTGACAGAACACATTCACAATGAGGAAGAACTCCGTATTCATCTTTAGATTTAGTATAACATTTAAATATATTTTATTGAAAATATAGAATGTACTGTAAGTCGGGTTTACTCGGACTTTGAGGTGCTACTTGGGACATAAACAAAAGAAGGGTTTTAAATCAGTCGCGGATCTACTGTTTAAAGACTGTTGACTTGATTCGCCAATAATACTCTACATGCACTGTAAAAAGGACAAATGTAATCTAAAAAGATGAAACTTTCGCTATGTCTGTATGTCTGTGTGAGTGCCGGCGATGGCTAGAAAAATCTAGCGCACCTAGAAGCCTGAAATTTTCGATGAGGATAGTCCAAGGCATGTGTTGCTGCACCTCAGGCTCAGATTTATAATATTTTGATCAAGGTATTAATTAAAAACTCATTAAACATCGCTTCAAAAAAGCGATGTTTTATCTTAAAATGGCACTAAAACCTTCAAAATAACAAAAGAAATAAATGATCCGATAATAGCAGACGGTGAATTTTTCTTATTTTCACTTATCCTTGAATATTGATAAAACTATTCGCAGTATAGATTTGAGACTTAGAACATATACGCAGAGTAATTTCCTGTCTAAAAATCCGAATTTTGTGAAAATCGGTTGGTAACTTTTCTCAATTTTTGCAAAAACCTGACCCGACGAATAAAAATGACTCAGACAGAAGAGAGGGTCGTATTAAACTTACTTCTGCTTTGGGATCCGTTCCTCCATTTACTTTCCGAAACGGAAGGCAGAAATTATACTATACGAGCAGGGAAGACCAAGCTATGCTCGGTCAAAATTAACTTTGAGTTCAAATATCATGACCCATGACCAAAATGACCCACTAATCAAATTTTCTCGAACATGTGACCAAGCTCAATTGTCTTCTCGTGTCCGAAACCCGTAGATATAAAATTTAGTCAAAATGGTCTGAGACAAATTTTTTTTAGATAAAATTAGATTGACCCACAGTGACCCAAAAAGGACCCACTAATCGGTTTTCTCGAGCATGTGACCTAACCCAATGATTTTCTCGTGCCCCAAAACCGTAGGATACGAAATTTAGTTCAAATCGTCTGAGCCGTTTTTAAGATAAAATTAGCTTGACCCATAATGAACCATAATCAAAATGAGCCACTAATCGAATTTACTCGAACATGTGACCTAGCCCAACAGTTTTCTCATGCCCGAAAACCATAGGATGCAAAATTTAGTCTAAATAGTCTGAGCCATTTTTTAGATAAAATTAGCTGGACCCCACAATGACCCAAAAATGTCCCACTAATCGAATTTTCTCGGACATGTTACCTAGCCCAATGATTTTCTCGTGCCCGAAACTCATAGGATACAAAATTTAATCAAAACCGTTAGAGCCGTTTTTTAGATATAATTAACTTGACCCGCGTTGACCCAAAAATGACCCACCAATCGAAAATTTTCGAACATGTGATCTAGCCCAATAGTTTTCTGGTGCCCCAAAACGGTAGCATACAAAATTTCGTCAAAATTGTTTGAGTCGTTGTTAAGATAAAATTTTCATATATATATATAACCATATATATATATATAATATGGTTATATATATATATGTATATATATATATATATATATAACCACACACACACACACACAAGATTTGCTCGTATTAGAATATATGATAAGATTGACAATGCATAGTCATTTATAGAGAAATCTTAATTTTACAGATTGTTTGTTAAATTTGCGGGAAAAGAAGAAGATGGTAAACGTTTTTTTTTTTTTTTTTTTTTTTTTTTAAATTATTAAATATCGCATTTGTGTTAATAACTTACCCCCCTTTTATTCTGTTAGAGCCCCATTTACTAGGGTCTTTTTCCTTCCAGTTACTATATGCATTACAAAAATTTAGTTAGCCCCCAGCTACCACCATTTTCAAATAATAATCTTCGTTTTTGTCGGGTTTTTTTCCGCAGTAATAATTATCAGATTTTTCGAGCAATTGGTACATAACTCCCGAATGATATTTCAATTTCATTCCTGTGCTTTCGATCGCTTGCAGATACATCGTAAGCATTTCCGAATAAATTAAATTTTCTTACATTTGATCCTACAGCTTTCTGCTTTTATTTTCGTGTAAAACGTAATTTAAGTTCACCACTTAGTAAATCTAAACGCTATTTCTGATTAATTCATTTTTGAGTCTCTTTTGCGATTTTTTCTTCCCTAGAAGTGCAATTTCTGTAATTTTTTTTTCTTTTTTTTGCATAGGGCTAAGTTTTTTCTTCAGCCATCTTTTAATTTTAGTATTACTCTTTCACCACTAGAAAAAAACTTTTAATTTCAGCTTTTTTTTTTCACAGTAATTATTCTTAAATTTTCGTAAGAAATGGTACATAACGCCATCACAATATTTCCATTTCGTTGAAGCACTTTGGCCGCTTACAGATAGGTTGTATCACCATCATTTACGAATAAAATGCAATTTTTTACTATTTGTTCTACAGCTTTCCAGTTTTATTTCCGTATTCTGAGGTCTTTTGCAAGCCTAAAAATACAGTAATCTTCCTCACTTATTATCTCTATACGCTGCCGTAGGCAGCGGGGAACCATGCCGGAGGTTCGTTCGGAAAGAGGTTTGTTTAGAACAGAAAGCGCTCCTTGGCGGTGGAAGGTGGAACTAAGAGATTCTCCATGACCACGGATTTATGGTGCCGAAGGCACCGGGGATCTGGGCCAGAGTTTCGTTTTTTAAGAGATTTAAGGTTATTACACGGGCCGGGCAACGCCGGGTGGGTCAGCTAGTGTATACGATCACGACCACGGGTTAAGTATAACAAATGTTTTAATCTATAAGAAAATGTAATGTAACCTATAATGTACAATACCTCTTCCAAGTTAGCCATTATTCTGAAAAGCGTTTTTTATCTGTAGAAATCTCAGAAAGCAATATATTTTCGGGATTTAGAGAATCATTTATAAAAACAAAGTTTTTTTGCTGCGACTCATTTTCGGAAACGATTCCGACTAGATTTTATAATGTATCAATTAGTTTTAAAATTAGCAAGAATAACAAAATAATATTAATTTTAATGTTAATGTTAATGCTGTTAATTTATTACGTTTGTTTGTAAAACACGTTTGTTGAAGATGAAAATGTATATTCGAAAATTGATAGCATTTGAAAAACAAATATCCCTGTTTGAGAAAACTGATTAATACATTTTGAAATGTACTCTGAAACGTTTCCGAAAATCAGTACGACAGCTAAAGAAAGTTTGTTTTCATAAATGATTCTTTAAATGTAGAAAATAATTTGGTATATGAAGTTTCATAATATAAACAGCGCTTTTCGGAACCGTGGGTAACTCAGAAGAAATTATTGTGTATTTTCGTTCGTGGTTGTTATATTTTCCTAGTTTAAGCAACATTTGTCTTTTTTATAGTACTTATTTAAAACTTTTTTATTTGGGCCCACGTAACTCTTTTCTAAGTCCAAGAAGGCACAAGCTACGGCATGCCGGGGAAAGTGAGGCAGAACCGGATACTTTATTATTAGTTGTCTCTTGTAGCCAGATTTTCTAACAAAATTTATTGAAATTTTGCATAAGTACTCTGCACTTATCCTTGTGCAATAATATCACTTCAAATATATGGTTAGTTTACGACATTTTTAATTATAAATGCTTTAGTAGAAAAAGTTTAATCATACGGTCTTACTCCGACAAAGGGGTTAGACCGTATAGATATATTTAAATTACAAGAATTGGAAGAGTTTAAATATTTTCGAAAAGAAACAAAATATTGTTTTTTCTAATTTTGACTTAAGAACTAAACAAACAATATTTCAATTAAAAGTCTAATAATTTATTATTTATACGCACAGACCCATAATTATCTTCATTACAATTTAAGAAATTGAAGAAAAGAAGTTTGGATTTTTATAAGCTTTATAAAAATCATAATCAATCTTGTCCATGTAGTTTTGACTACCTTTTCTTCAAAACCTGTTTATGGGCACTTCAAGCATTTTTTTCAAAAATCCGTTTTTATGCCACTTGGATATTAGGTCTTACCCCAAGAGAATGGATCCTACAAGTTCTAGTAGCAGTTTTATTGTAGAAAAAGAATCCTTAATAAGTTTCCTACAAATAATAATATAAAATATTTCAGTAACTTCAATTGTGCTCAGATATCATAATTTTAGAAACTAGCAGAAATTAAAGCAAAAAATTAAAAAAATAAACTTTTCAACACAGAAACAACAGAAATTCCAATATGGAGATACATTTATGATCGTTCCTTCTATTTGCTTAGAGCTGAGTATTTCAAGAATTACCCTCTAGACTCTAGAGGATTCTTCAAATTAAGTCAAAAACAAAATCCAGTTTAACTGAACTTTAAGTTATGACCCTACTTCATCCTACATTACGGAACCGAATATACTCACACATTAATCTCATTTTATAATTTAACATATTACTCATTACTACAACGCATTACTCACTGATTTAATAGACATATGAGTTTACATCGCAACATATCAATAGTGTTGACCTTTACGCATGCGCTGTTTTACAATTAATAACTACTAAAATGAATATCCAGGATTTTCTTAAAATTTCGGATTTTACAGATATTTTTGCAATGGAAATAGAAGAATGAACACGTACTCGTACTCATATTTCTGCACATGCTTTCTTAATCCCCATTTTATTTTATTTTTGATTATTTTATTTTATTTCGAGTCTGTCAACAGGAAAAAAACAAGAGCTGAGTACGTGGGAATTATTTTCTCAAAAACGTTTTATCATGTTTTTATCTTATAGCTAGTATTAAATTAATTTAAGAATATTTATTCAGTAGACTATAATAGTCGATACCATGCATTGTATTATTCAGAAAATCAAAATATTTATCTGTTTTGAAACATAAAAATTTAAATAGTGTACTATATTTTATATCTATTTTGTCTAGCTATTTTTAAAATAAACGTAATACAACTTCCCCTAGTGAATAAATAATATTACATTCTTTTCTCATATCACATTTTTTAGCATGTTGCCTGTATTCAAGATTTTAAAATTGTTACGTATATCCTTAAGAATAAATAATATCATGCAAAACAGAGAGATGCAGACACCTTTATCATTTTTATCGAAAATATGCTTAAATATACACCCATGAGTTTCAATTAATCCTAAATGAACTGAAACAATGTATTGTAACAGATATACATCACGACATAAAATAAAGAATTTCAGGATGCTCTCGCATTATAAAAGATAACAATGATTATGTGTTTAAAAATGTCACGAGTACCCGTGGGATTTGATATCGTTGTTATAATTTAGAATATGTATTTGAAAAGAAATTTTAGTTTTATTCTTAAGGTTTACATATATAAGAAGATAAAAGTATTCCTCTTATACTTTTATTCAGTATCGTAATAAATATCAGGGCACTTCTTTTAAATTAGTAGAAAATTTCTACATTTCAAAAGAGCACGAGTTTTTAATGTGTAAAAGAATAACTAAATTCAAAGTTTCTTATTTAACAAAACAGTGTTTGTATTTCTTTATTTTAATACTTTGTAATGCAGTATAATATTTAATGGCTGAAGTTTATTGTTACGAAACAGTTCGAAAACAAAAAATAAAGGGACTACATTCTTTAATTTTATAAACTAGAAGTACTAATTTAATTTTTTTAAGAAAATCTACGCTGTTACAATTGTTAAAGATTGTATCGTTTCAAACTCGTTAAAAATGCATATTTGAGCATAGTCAAAGTGTGTCGAGTATTCATATTTCCAAAGAAAAGTAAAAATATTCTTGTACTATATATATATATTCTATGTAAGTATATAAAACACAATTATTACTTTTTTGATAAAATATCAGAAAACATCGAAAAATAAACATATTTTTAAAAAATATTGTGAGCAAGAAAAATTAATGTATTATACTTTTAACAGCTTTTCTGAAGAAGATTTTATCAACAACTTATATTAACTATTATATTCTTAGTATTAATTAAATTTGAAATAATTTTCACCATAAAATGTAATAGCATTATGCAAAACACATGCAGTATATTAATAAAAAGCTTGAATTCCTTTATCTGTTTCATAAAACATTAAATTGTGCGTTATATTTTCTATCTGTTCTGTCTTTCTAGTAAATATATATAATATATATATACATATATATATTAACAAAATTCGTGAAACCGCAGTGTTACAAATAATTACAAGAAGCAAACCAAAGCAATAAAACTCCTTAGAGAATCATATAATGACTTCTTTCATACCATATTGTTGAACACGTTGCTTGTATTCGCGATTTTTAAATTGTTAATTATATACTTAAGAAAGATTTCATGTAAAAAAGGGATTCGGACGCTTATATATATATAGGAATATATATATATAGGAATATATATATATATATAAAATATGCCTCAATATAAACACGAATGTCAATTAATGCTAAATAAATTGAAACAATGTATTGTAAAAGATATACATCTACGACGTAAAATAATAATTTATGACACAATATAAGAGATACGATAATTTTGTGTTTGAAAATGTCACAAGTGCCGTTCGATTCGATACAGTTGTTATAATTCGGAAGATGTCTTTGATAATAAATTTAAATTTTATTCTTCCGTTTTAAATATATAAGAAGATAAATGTATTCCACAAATAATTTTATTGTGTATCTTAATAAATGGACAAACATATTTTTTAAATTAACAAAACTTTTCTGTATTTCTAAATTAATCTAAATTTTTAAGAAGTAAAAAAATAAATATATCCATGGTTTCTTTTTTTAATATGTTTTTTTTTTAAATATATATATATGCATATTGTTAATTCCTACATTGATTATCGCAGTTTTGGGCCACTGCTTTACAATATCATATTTTTTTCTGAATCTGAGTTTCTTGATATTTGGATGCAAATTTTAATTTTGAGAATCTTAAATTTTTTGGATATATTTATGTATTGTATTGTAATTATCGGTTTTTCCATTGTCGGTTATTTATGTGGTTTAATGGTTATTATTTACAAAAGTTTTATTATATTAAACTTCCTTAGTAAATTGCTCCAAATGCGCATTTATTATCGGATAGTTTTCATCTTGTTTCATTTATAAAATCATTTTACATTAGTTACACTGTTTTATCATCACTGTTTTATCATGCTCAAATATGTGAATCATAATTTGAAATACATAATTTCATAGCTGCAGTAGCGCATTTATTTGTGTATTTATACATTGCTTATTTTTAATAAATTTTTGAGTACAAATGCTACTTAATCACTTGCTTTTGTGATGCATACTGTTAATTCCTACATTGATTATCGCAATTTTGGCCACTGTTTTACAATATGATATGTTTTTTCTGCATCTGAGTTTCTTGATATAAGAGCTTATTTTTTATGAATAGTGTAAAATAAGTTTAAAATTATTTACAACATAAATTATAATACAGCATCATGAAAAACGCTTGCATCATATTAACTTTTAACTAACAAAAGATTTTCTCGACAAACGTCAGTTACATTTATTTTATTTATTTATTTATTTTTGCACCACTTTTTTGCATTATTTAATTGCTGAAAATTTATGTTTAGATAAGGCGAATTTTTTTGTGTTAAATTAAAGCGAAATTAATGTTGTCCAAATTCAAGGATTTTGCATGCATATAGAGTGTGCAAAATCCTTCAATTTATACACAAGAGTTTTTGCTCAGAAAACTTCGTATTATCTAATTTAAAAAAAAATAAGCAATTAAATAATGCAGTGCAAAATCCTTCGGTCTGGACACCAGTATTTTTTCACAGAAAATTTCATGTTATCTAATTTCAAAATTTCAGCAATTAAATAATGCAGTGAAAAATCCTTCAGTTTGTACACCAGTATTTTTGCACAGAAAATTTCGTATTATCTAATTTCAAAATTTCAGCAATTGCACAATGCAGTGCAAAATCCTTCAGTTTGGTCACCAGTATTTTTGCACAGAAAATTTCGTACTATCTAATTTCAAAATTTAAACAATTAAATAATGCAGTGCGAAATCCTTCAGTCTGGACACCAGTATTTTTGCTCAGAAAATTTTACTATACCTGTTTTCAAAATTTTAACAATTAAATAATGCAGTGCAAAATCCTTCAGTTTGGACACCAGTATTTTTGCACCGAAAATTTCGTATTATCTAATTTCAAAATTTCAGCAATTAAATAATGCAATGCGAAATCCTTCAGTTTGGACAACAGTATTTTTGCACAGAAAATTTCGTATCAACTAAATTTAAAAAATTCAGCAATTACATAAAGCAGTGCGAAGTCCTTCTGTTTGGACACCAGTATTTTTGCACAGAAAATTTCGTATCAACTAAATTAAAAAAATTCAGCAATTTAATAATACAGTGCAAAATGCTTCAGTTTGGACACCAGTATTTTTGCACAGAACATTTTGCTTTATCTAATCTTAAATTTTCAACAATTAAAAAAATGCAAAAAAAAAAAAAAAAAAAAAGTCCTTTTGAACTGTACCGGGAGGAAAAGGTAGCTTTCCTATATCTTCGTTTAAAAATTTTAGCTAATGTTACACGAAAACAACAAGTTAAAATGCAAAGAAAACGTTTACAAAAGATTCGTTAATACTGAATTTGAATAAGAAATTCGCCAAATTATTGAGTAATAGCCAAATTGGCTTCATTTATGAAGACTTATTTTGGTCGCCAAATTTGGCGATATTTCGCAAAATGTCGCCAAGTTTGGCGAGAATTTGGCGCTAACGGATATGAATATATAGTTTTTTGCGTATGATTGGAAAAATTATTACAACAATGAAAATTTTTGTAATGTGCTGTTTTGTTTCAAAAGGTCAGCCACCCTAGAATTTCAAACTGCTCTATCTCAGCCATTATTTAAGATAGAGGTAAACCAAAAAATGCTCTGGAATCCTCGTATAAAGGCCTAACACTTAATTAAAAAATAAATTTGAATTTTTAACTTTTTTGTATGTTTATTTTAGTTTTAAATTTTTAAATGGCCGCCATCTTGAAACAAAATGGCAGACCAAGCTGGCCAACGAACTCGGTCGAGACATTTGTGAGCTTAATACACACAATTAGTTTCATCAAAATTGATTTATAAATACGAGCGTTATCGTATGACATAGGTCAGATATATATATATATATATATATATATATCAGCAGTTGAACGGAGGGTGGTTTTGGGGTCTGGGGGTCATGATCGGTGAAAATATATCGAAATTTTCCGGAACTGCTCTCCTCCGAACGGCTGCAATAGGTAGCTTTATACTTTTATGTATTGAAAGCTACCTAAAAAAAAAGTCAGAAAACGTAGTGCCAAAACAATAACAATTGGACACAACACATTTGGACAATAAAAAATGTTTGTCGTAAATATAGCGACATTATTAGCTAAGGGTAAGTAAAAAGCTCGAACATCGTTACATGTTTAAGAACATATTATGAAAAATAAAAATCTAGACGGAGTATTACACAATATTTTACATCTATTCAGTCAGTCTATATTTTATAAATAAACAAGTTTTGGCAACCTGTACTAGTGTTAAAAATAAGATGCAAACCATCACAAAAAAATATTCCCGGGAGAATTATATCACATCTTTTTTCATGCTAGACTGTTTAACATGCGGCTTCTATTCAAGTTTTTTAAATTGTTAAGTATATCCTTAAGAATAAATAATTTCATACAAAAAATAGAGATGCAGACGCTTTTATCATTTTTATCGAAAAGAGGTTTCAATATGCACTCGTGAGTTTTAATTAATGCTAAATAAACCGAAACAATACATTGTAACAGATATCCGTCTTTGACATAAAATAAAGAATTTCAGGACGTTCTCGCTTTATAAAATATAGCAATAATTATGTGTTTGAATATGTGACAGTACCCGTGGAGATTCGATATCATCACTCGTGAGATTGTTATAATTTGGAAATTGTATTTGAAAAGAATGTTAAGTTTTGTAAATACAAGAAGATAAAAATATTCTTTATGTGTTTTTATTCAGTATTTTAATAATTGAGTGAACTTTTCTTTTAAATTAACATAACTTTTCTATATTTAAAAAAGAACGTGTTTTTAGAACAAAAAGAAAAAAAAACTTAAACTATTCTTTGTCATTATTTTTAAAAATAATTATGGTATTTCTTTACTTTAATAATTAGCAATGGAATATAATATTTAATGGTGAAACTTATTTGTTGTGTAAAAGTTTGAAAAAAAGTGTAGTACTTTCATTAATTGTATAAAAAAGACGTACTATATTAAACTAAGAATAAACTTTTAAACTAGTAAAATTGTATGGGATTTTTAAATTTTTTACTTTTTTACAAATGATTTTTTGAGCCTACAATCAAATGTGATTGCCAAAATTCTAAAAAATGTTTCTTAATAAGAGAAATTCTTATACCTAGAAGCAATTTTATTTATTACTGAAACCTGAACTACTAAGCATTTTTAAAAATGTACCTAAGGCTGGAAGTTTTTGTACCTAGGGCAACTCCCACTTGAATTACACTTATAAAAAAAGAAAAAAATCCTTATGATTTTATAAAACAAGCAATCGTCATCAGGTAATACGCTAGTAAAACATCTACTGTTTTAAAACATGTTGCAAGTTGAATTTCTTTTGTAATGTGGAAAAATAACAACTCACAAGTTGACATATCACTGACATATATATAGAAATTTAAATTCCACACATT
Organism: Maratus michaelseni; assembly: GCA_963931845.1. Taxonomy (NCBI): domain Eukaryota; kingdom Metazoa; phylum Arthropoda; class Arachnida; order Araneae; family Salticidae; genus Maratus; species Maratus michaelseni. Next base: position 208,080,115 of record OZ007588.1, read on the forward strand.
TTCTAAAATTCTTGCATATAAGCTTAAACATGCAGTGAAAATATTTTTATGAATTATTTCATATTATTTTTTTTTTTAAAGATGATTATTCCAAAAGTATTATTATAAAGTAATTACAATTTGAAAGCTTGTTCTAAAAATAAGCTCCAACAATATTTGAATGTGCAAATTGATTATGCAAATTTTAAAGAATTTTAAATGTTACATGAGGATTAAAGAAAAGATATTTATAATCGGACAATTTTCGGATACTAATATATTACTATTTAAAAAATTAGGTAAATTTTATTAGGGACACCCGTTTTAGAAACTAAATGACTAAATAAAACTTAAATATATGAATATGTTACATAAGCAAAAACTGTGTTTTACACCTACATTACATTTTTTAAAACCCATTTTCATTTGGAATTTTGAAATAAGATAAAAAAAAAGAGAGAAACAATATTATTGCATTTTATCAAGGGCCATGGTACTAAGTATGCAATTATGTGGCCATGGATACAAGACAATTGTGTGGCCCTAGGTACAAGGCAATTATCTGATGCTAGGTACAACGGTGGGTGATTTAACACTTCAGGGAACAATTAAAACTAAGGTGTTGTAGTTAAAAGAAAAATTTTTTATTAATTTTTTAATATAAAATAGTAAAATAATTCAGCTACAAAATTTTACGTTTGTGTTTCCAAAACAGTTTTTCACCTTTAACTTTTATCGACTTACTTCTTCTGGAATTCAGAAGGGTTACAAAAACAACAACTAGCATTGTCACACTGCCAGCTGAATAATAAAAGTTAAATCCAAATAGTATTTAAATGAAGAGAAGCGGCCCCATATACATGATGGCACTAGGTATACATGTCTCCTCTACACCTACAACTCCAATGCATTTATTTACATGAAGTTATAATTTTTATTTTACTTTTCTTGTTTCAATTTGTTTGTGAAAATTCAAAAACAAAATTTATTTAATTCATAAAATACGATGCGTGATATATTTCTTTGATGTTGTAAAAAACGAGAAAATAAAAACTTGAAAAGATCGCAGTAAGTTATTTAGTTGAAGAAAATTTTAGAAACATAAATATATGTTTGCCGAATGTGCAAGCCATTTAAACTAAATGTGTAAAAGTCAGTTTCTTTAAAAACCAGCACCAATGCATCGTCGAGAAAATATTCTTGTTCAAAAAGTATCCTCATTAGCTATTTTTTTTTCTGCTTGATGTTTTATGTCTTAATTCGCTGCCACTTATACTGAATATATTTAATATAATACAGAATTTTTAATTTTTACGATTAAACGGTTGTTACGGTTATACGTTTAAAAGTACGAATTGTACTGAAGTATTGAAATAATTGAAACACTCTTTATTTGCGTTTGTAATAAAATGCTTAATTCAATTCATTTAAAGTCAAAACAATTATCTATCGTATATTTTTCTGTATACTATAGAAATTTATTTTGCTTTTTTTTCTTCCGATTACAAATCAAATATTGTGTCAAATAAAAACACCCAGAAATAACTTCAGAATTAAAGAATATTCTTACTTCCAAAAATAGCTTTATATTGATCACGTACTGAAAATTATTTCTTTATATTTTTAAACTCCTCAGTTTTGGAACTACTCTTGGTAATTATCTGCTCTTTTCCCACCAGTTCAAAGTTTCAAAAACTATAAAGACGCTTTTAAAGCCATTTTTAGGTCCTTGAGAAAAAATACTCATTTTCCTGTACATGTACAAAAATTGGAGTCATTATTAACAAAGGTTTCTTCAAATAGCTTACTGACAGCGTTAGCAGTGATATGTCACTTAGCTGTTAGATTGTGATTTTTCAATTAGTTTTTTTCTCTGTATTTGTTAGGCGGTATTTTGACTCCTCCCTCCTGTTCTTACGCAAGAAAAAAAAAATAGAACAATATATGAGAGAACTAAGAGAGCTAAAACAATCTATATTTGCAAGTTTTCATAGGCAAGATCATTCAATATATAAAATAAAATACCCAAAGTCCTACTCATAAAATGTCAGAGTAAAAAGTCAGAATGCGCCCTCTAGTGCCTAAACGCTGGAGTTCTGACCTTACATTCGCATTTATAAGGGAAACGGTTTTAATGAATTCAACCTCCTTCAATGTGCTATTTTTTACCACAACTTGAAGTTTGTTCCATTAGTCTTTAAAAACTTTGTATTTACCTCTGTAATGTTATTAATACTCGCATTAACTCAAGTCACTTCAAGGAAAAAAATCTATATATAATATTTTTTTCTGAAATACTATAGAAAATTACTTCACATTTATTTCCAAGGTAGAAATTGAATATTGTGTGAAAATAAAAACATATACAAATGACTTGAGAATTAAAGAAAATTCTTCTTTTCAAAATAGGTTCCTATTGATTACGTACTGAAAAACATTGTTTTATATTTTTAAATCCCTCATTTCTGGAAATGCTCTTGGTAATTATTTGCTCTTTTCCAAGCAGTTCAAAGTTGAACAAAATATAAAAATGCTTTGAAAGCCACTTTTAGGTCATTGAGAGAAAATGATATAACTCATAGTTTTCTTCTAATTATTCAAAACTTACAGTCACTATTAACAAAGACTACTTCAAATAGTTTACTGGCAATATTTTCAGACATATATAAAGGTATTTGCGTCTATAATAATATTTATCTTTATATTAACTCACTTCAAGCAAAAAATATCAGTTTATAATACATTTTTGGAATATTATAGAAAATTACTTGGCGTTTATTTTCAAGGTAGAAATCGAATATTACGTGAAAATAAAAACACTCAAAAATAATTTGATAAATAAATAAAGTTCTTCCTTACAAAAGTATGTGCCCATTGATCACGTACTGAAAAACATTTCTTTATATTTTTAAATTTGTCATTTCTGGAACTGCTCTTGGTAATTATTTGCTCTTTTCCAACCAGTTCAAAGTTTGGGAAAAACATAAAAACGCTTTTAAAGCCATTTTTAGGTCCTTGAGAGAAGATGCTATAATTCATAGTTCTCCTCTAATTATACAAAACTTGCAGTCACTTTTAACAAAGACTACTTCAAACTGTTTACTGACAACGTTTCCAGAGATATGTCACTTAACCGTCAGATTGTGATTCTTGAATTAGTTTTTTTTTTCTCTTTTGGGCGGTATTGTTGAGGGTGTCACTCCTCCCTCCTGTTCTCAGGAAAGAGAAAAAAAAATCGGATAACAAAATATCAGAGACAGCAGGGGACTAACAAGTAAAATGCAGGATCTTGGCAAAAAACATTGTTTTTGAGTATTTGGTAACAAGTCACGTTGTTTATTGGTAGGAACTAAAAAGACTGAGGCTGATATCTGTCAAAAAAAGTGATTCATGGTGAGCTGCTAACTATCTCGGAATCATATGCCTTTTGCCTGGTATGCATACATTTGTTAAACGCATTCTGGCATTTTGAATAAAAGTTATTTATGTAGAGTAGAATGAATTTCAAAGACCAGGGCGTTTCCCGTTATAAATGCTCTTAAGATAATTTACGACTGAGGTGTTAGCGGACAAGCGGATAATAAAAAGCCTTTGATGTAAAAATGATTGTTTAAATTATCCGATATACCTTTGAGAATTGTTTCCAAAGAGATGGTGTTAAGAGTTTATATACGCAAGAACTGATCCATAAGAGTTATTCATAGTATTTTTATTCCAAATAGGAACATACTATTTATTAATTTTTATTAATTTCAATGAATTGAAATTACATACAAATCAGTTCTGAGAAATAATAATAAAGTCAGAAATAATATGGTATTGTTAAATACATATTATTCTTACAGAGGAAAACGTACTATAGTTGAAACTATTATAAATGTTAATTATTTAAATATGAAATTAAAAATCATTACACGGTAAAATTATTATATTTGTTTACGAAACATTAGAGACATCAAAGGGACTTGACTAAGAAGTAAATTGCATGAACTTAGCATAAAACATTGTTTTGAGTATTTGGTAACTAGTCACGTTGTTTAAGGGTAAGAACGGAAAACATTTCTGTCAAAAGAATAATTCATGGTGGCCTGTTAATTATCTCGTAATTATATGTCTTTTGCCTGATATCATACATTTGTTAAACACATTCTGGCATTTTTAATAAAAGTTATTTATGCAGAGTAGAATGAATTTCACAGACCAGGGCGTTTCCCATTATAAATGCTTTTAAAATAATTTACAACTGAGGTGTTAGAGGACAAGCAGATAATAAAAAAAGCCTTTGATGGAAAGCTGGTTGCTTAAATTATACAATGTACGTTTGAGAATTGTCAAAAATATGGTTTTCGAATGTGCGAAATTTATATGCGCAGTCAATAAAAAATGTTTCAAAGTTAAAAAATAAGTACTTTGAATATTTTTTATCGGAATATATTTATTAACTTTCAATTATTTAAAAAACTTTTAACCATATGCAAAGCAATTCTGAGAAATAATAATGAAACAAGAATTAATATAGTGTTTTATTAAAAATATGTATATGATCTTTATTAATAAATATATAAAATAGAAATTATACCTAGTGGTTATTTAAAAACTAGCCGCCACTGGCGACCAGTTTGGTCTCCTTTAAATGTATGTTAAGCATTGTAACACGCATTGATATTTTTTGTATTATTTTAGTTTGATTCCATATTATTTACCATTTTTAATGATGGGTATTTTTATTAGCCGGCAGCAAATGATAAATCGCCAAATATTGCTCTTATCACCACCATTCATACTGCATTAATTTAATTTTAAATTATAAACCTGTCACTCATTTCTGTTAAAATACTTAGCTTTAATTTCAAATACTTATATTACATACAATTTAAAATACATGCCATTTACACTCTTCATTTAAAATAGAAAATAAATAAATAAATAAAAAATAATATCATAAATCAAAATATTTGATTTAAAAATAAAAGTATATTTTCTAATTCGAACACGCGAAAAATAAAAGCTGGTATCGGCAATTTAAAAAATGGTATTGGCGAGATTTGTGCAAATTAACATGAAAGTATTTAATGATGTTATGTATTTTATAAATGTATATTAAATTACTATTTTGAACGCGATTGGTCATAACAATGGTAAATATGAATGGCGATTTCCAATCATTTTCCGTGATCTCTCTTCCTGGCGAGTATAATACATAAATACCAAATTAACTGAGAATTCGTTTCGAAATTTCATTCATTAAATATTATTACATATGAGTTCAACTTACGTCAAGAAAAGATCTGGAAGTTGAGTTGTATAGCATAGAATTATGGTAAACTTTGATTGTATCAATAGTACGAATTATTATTATTGTTTTTGACACCCAGGCAGCGGTCCAAAAAATCAATCGCGGAGAACTTGCTTTACGAACGATTACCTCCATGATTGAATATTTTAAACGTTCATGACGAATTAATCTTTTTTTTTCTTTGTTTACTTTCATGGATAGAGAATTTAAACTGCGATCTTAATTTCAACTTAAGCTAAAGCAGAATATATGCATAATTGAACGTAAGTCATCTCTCAAATATTAATTTATTTTGAACGAACTTTCTAAAAATGTAACTTTTATGCAGTTTAATTCGCAAAAATAATTTTGAATAAAAATGGCCGCCTGGTATATGAAAAAGTGAAGCGGACATCCCGGAATTGTTGATGACAGTCACATGACTTAGGCTTTTATTATAGAGATGAAGTTAAAAATCATTATACAATAAAATTATTATATTTAATTTCAATATATTAGGGAGAAGGAAAATGCAGAAACTTGGCCAAAAAGATTGTTTTTGGTTATTTTGAACAAGTCACGTTATTTATTGATAGGAAGTGAAAAGACTGAGACCGATATCTGTTAAAGAATGAAAATTCATTGTGAATTATCTCAAAACCATATGTATTTTGTCTGGTATGCATACATTTGTGAAATGCATTTTGGTAGTTTGAATAAAAAAATATTTATGTGTAGAATGGATTTGAAATACTATGAGGGTGCCCCGTTATAAATGCTATTAGGATAATTTACCACTGTAATGATAGCGATGTAATGACTGGAGAGCGTGGCGGATGGATGGAATTGTAGCATGGGTGCACTCGGTTACCGATTTTAAGGTAAAGACTTTTTATTCAAGTAAAACATACATAATAGGACTGCACCAATTAAATAAATAAAAATATGTGGAACATGGATACTTGAGCAATTACAGATGATGCACTGGATTAGAACTAACAAATACTAAAGTTCACGTAAAAAGCAAATTTCAAGTAAAAGTCTCTATTAAAATATCCGTTTGATGTGAACAATGAAAAGGTTCTCGTCAAGTGAGGGCGGCTTTCTATATAGGGCTTTTGCAGACAAAGGGCTGAACTTCAATATTATTCAGTATATCGGAGAAACGATAAGTGCTCCGAGGGCTAGCATTATCCTCCCGAATACTTCCACATTAAGATTGGCTCAGGGCTCCCGAATCACCGTTCCACTCTCATCTCTGTCCAACTTCACTTTCTGGGATCCATTCAAAGAATAATCTTTCTCTTTCTTCCTTCCACCTGTTACTCGGAGATGGAGAGGGGACGGAGATATGTAGGAGTTAGCTTTTCTCTGCTTCTCAATTGTGTGCTAGGATTGTTTGTCCTCTTTTTCGTTCCTCATTAGCTGAGCCTTTGCTGCCAACATATGTCTGAGAACTTTCTTAGGCGCCGAGGCTGATTGGTCAAGGGGCGTAGATAAGGAGATTAATAAAGGCGTACCTTAACTAATTTCTAACGACAAAGCTTTATTCTGTGCTGTCCAAAAACTTTTAAAGGGGTAATTGCTGACTTGCTTTTCGAGTTTACCGAACTCTGCGGGAGGGCTCCACAGTGGGAAATGCGTTTCTCTGATAGTATTTGATGTGAATATGAATAAACTCTGATATTTCACAGCGGACAGGTGGAAAATAAAAAGCTTTTGGTGTAAAACTAATTGCTTAAATTATTCGATATACCTTTGAGAATTGTTTTAAACAGCCAGTTTTAAGAATTTACATTTTTATATGCGTATGAATTGCTTAATAAAAATTATTCAAATTATTTTAATTTTTAATTTGGAAAATAGTATATAGTATCATTTATTAAAATTAACAAATTGGAAGTCGCATGCAAAACAGCTCTAAAAAATAGTGATAAAGTCAGAAATAGTAAGTTGTTAACATAGCATATAATCCTTTTGGTAAATATATTTTATAGTACACACTATTAGACATGATTGGATTTTAACAAACAAATTGAAAATTATTATAATATAAAATTATTATACTTTGTGATTAATTTCAGCTTTGAAAAAAAAAAAAAAAACAACAACAACTACTTTCAAAATCAACGTGCATAAATTTATATTTATGTAAAATAAGGTTTCCCTTTAATCTGATTATAAAAGAAAATATAAAAATCCTATTTTGGATAATTTAAGGTATTATTATTATTATTATTATTATTATTATTATTATTATTATTTACAGAGATGCGTCAGTCTATATATCACATTAATTGTTTTGAATTTATAATGTTTCATCAATTATTCAAATGACATTCATTCCGAAATGAAATCTGGAATTATTTCATAAATTTAGAAAACAATCATATACATACCAGTGGACCCGTGCGAGGACTTTGCACTGCAGTATAATATTTGTTTTAGCAATCTATAATATTTTTTAGATTCAGGTTTAAACTTCTAACGACAAATTAAGGATAAAATTGGGAATTTCCTTTTGCTAAGTATGATACATCAAAATCAGGAAACGTATTTTGAAGTCCTCAAATTATATATGTAATAGACATTTTGTAGAACAGAAAACATAAAAACAAAATTATTTACATTTACAATATTAAAACTTCAATATGAAAATAACAACTATTAAGTAACAGCTATTTAAAGATCTCTTATTTAGTTTATAATGCATTAAAAACCGTATCCAATGAATTAAAAATAACGAATATCATTATACATCATATTACGAAGAGAAAAAAAGGAATTTTTATTTTAAATACGAAGGTAAGTCATTAAGAAAGTCACAAAAGATAATTGAATAATAACTTACAATGATATTCACTTCGAAACTATTTTTATTTCTCAACATATTCTCCACTAATATTTACGCACTTATATCACCGTTTAATCAATGCCCCAACTTCAGCTGCATAAAATTCTTTATGTCACTGTCTCAGGGTTACTGTGGCTATACATTAGGACTTCAAATTGGATTTTTTCATCATCTGTGAACATCATCTTGCTTCCAAGATGGTTTTTTAGTGGACTAAACAGATAAAAAGAGCTTAAGGCTAAGTCAAAGCTGTATGGTGGATGTTGAAGAAGTTGCAAGATGATGTTCACAGATGATGAAAAGGTTCAACTTGAAGTCCTAATGTGGCTGAGACAGCAACCAAAATAATTCTGTGCAGCTGGGGTTGGGGCACTGATAAAACGGTGATATAAGTGCATAAATATTGGTGGAGAATATGTTGAGAAATAAAAAAAAGGTTTGAAGTGAATATCATTGTAAGTTATTATTTAATTATCTTTTGTGACTTACTAAATGACCCCCGTATTTAGAATAAAAGCTTCACAACATTTTTTTCAGAACGTTTCTGTTTAAAGTTTCTATGTCACTCTTAGAATCTCATTGCCATATTGATATGCATAATAGCATATTTTCTAGTCAGTTGTATCTGAATGTCAACCATAAAACTAATTTTTGTTTGAGGCTCTTTTATTTAAACAGTACCAATCTTATCAGTGGGATCTTATTAGGTGTTCTCTATTCATTCTGTTTGCCGTTATCGTATACATATAGTCGAAATTGCTTAATGTTATATTTTAAAGTGGTATCCAACTTAATGTGATACATGAGTTTTACCTTTAACTATTCTGAAATTTGTTTATCATGTTTAAATCTAATATTAATAATAGCACACATGTAAAAATCTAAAAATAATTAGAGTTTAAGGAATATTTAATATCGTAACACATATATAAAAGTAAATATGATCTAAGGAATACTATTAAGACTGTGATATTTGAATATATTTCCGTTTCTGACACTCAATATAAACATTTTTGGATTGTGTATTTTCAACGCTTTTTATGAATCATTTCATATAAAAGTTGCATTGGAAGATTTACAAATGGTTTCAAAGACGTGTTTATTCTTTTGATGCTTGTTAAGTTATTAACTTAAGCATTATTAAATGGTTATTTATTAATTATTTAATTCTATTTGAGAGTTTTTAAAAAATAGAAGAGAAGCTCTCAAATCTGCAAATTCTATTGTTGAACTTTTCATTGTTGCATTCGGAAATTTAAAAGCTACAACATTCCATATTTACACACTTGCATTTCCCATTTTAAATTACCATGATAAAAATAAAAAAAATTTTTTTTAAAATACTGTCTTTATTTTTCTAAAAATAAACTGTAATGAAAAATAATGTTTATTTTGGAAAAATATCTAACTAAAATTATTCGAAATTATGTTGCCATAAATGCTAATTGAAAAATAAAATATATGGTTACACATCATTTGCGCAGAAAACTAAAAAAAAAAAAAAAAAAAAAAAAAAGAGAGAGAGAGAGAGAGATTCTATAGATATATTTTTATTTTATTTTGCAGTTTGCTTCAGCAATCTGTTTTAATAAAAAGCTAATATATCTAAGTATATTTTTTCAGGTTAGAAGATAAAAACATGGACATTGGGCAAACGGGGCTTTAAATTTTATTACTTCTCTTGAGTGAAATCAAACAGTATGAACTGTAGTTTAACGAATTAAAACAATTATTTTTTTATCTAACAGTTTATACCTAAACAGAACTATATACAGAGTTTCTTTTTATTTGAATAATTTTAACTATTGCCCCATAAGAGTGAGAAAATTTATAACGTTCTAATGCAATGTCTCGCTTATTTGAATTACATATCTTTCAAAATTGATATCTCAATAAAAAAAGCTTGATTCTTATTAGTGAAAAAGGTCATTTAAACACGCAACAAAAAAACATCCTTCGCAGTTTCATTCTATTAGCAGCATCCAACATTCTGTCTGTCGGTCTGACAGAAGGATTGGTTGAAGGTAGATGGAGATTCGGATGAGTTCCAAAAAAGAAGAGAGGGTGGCTGACAAGCGGGCCCCTTATTTTCTTGACGCAGCTGATTAATTGGGTGGCCCGCTCGACCCCGGGCCCATTACTCGAGAGAAAATTTGGCAGTGATGTCAGAAAAAGAAAGTAAAAAGAAGTCCGCATGTCCGAGGTCTTTAAAAGCAACAGGAGACACGTTAGTGAACTGGGTAGACGTCTAAATGAGTGATTACTCGACTTATTCCGGGTGCACAAAGTAGGGTATTGTTGCAATATGAAGATTGAAATGCCTCGAATGGAAGTAGAAAAAGAAAGTGTACTTTTTTCTGCAACATTGTAAGCGAGACTGGGCAATTTATTATGATGTGAGTTTAGTTGGTATGCTATTAAATGGTTTTATGGGTTTTTTTTGTGTGTGTAAGTCAAATGCGCCATTCTATTAATGTGGTTCTAATGGTACTTTTAACAAATTTATTATTTCTGAAGGTTGAAGTGAAATATAATATTTATCTCATCATAAAAATAATCATTCAAAGTTGCATTAACGCATTGGGGATTTAAAGTAGAGGTGGCTAGTGACACATTTTAATTAAAAATATATTAAACTATGATTGCAGATTTTTAGAGTTTAGATAATCTTCCGCATTTACATAAATATTTAATAAAATGCACTGTTAATGGGCAATTACTCGACTCATTCCGGGCACAAAATCCGGGGTATTGTTGCAATACGAAAGTTAAAATGCCTCGAATGGACGTAGAAGAAGAAAGTGTTCTTTTTTCTACAACATTGTAAGCGAGATTGGCCAATTTATTATGATGTGAGTTTAGTTGGTATGCTAATATATATATATATATATATATATATATATATATATATATATATATATATATTATATAATATATATATAATATATATATATATATTATATAATATTTATCTCATCATAAAAATAATCATTCAAAGTTGCATTAACACATTGGAGATTTAGAGTAGAGGTGGCTAGTAACACCTTTTAATTAAAAATATATTAAACTATGATTGCAAATTTTTAGAGTTTAGAATATCTTCCTCATTTACATAAATATTTAATAAAAAGCACCGTTAATGGGTAATTACTCGACTCATTCCGAATACAAAATCCGGAGTATTGTTGCAATACGAAGGTTAAAATGCCTCGAATGGACGTAGAAGAAGGAATTGTATTTTTTTCTGCAACATTGTAAGCGAGATTGGCCAATTTATTATGATGTGAGTTTAGTTGGCATGCTATTAAATGGTTATATATATATTTTTGTAAATCGAATGCGCCTTCGTGTTAATGTTATAATGGTACTTTTAGTAAATTTATAAATTCTGAAGGTTGTAGTTAAAAATAACATTTATCTCATCATAAAAATAATCATTCAAAGTCGCATTAACAAATTGAGGCTTTAACGTAGAGGTGACTAGTAACACATTTTAATTAAAATATTTTAAACTAGGATTGCAAATTTTTAGAGTTTTGGTAATCTTCCTTATTTACATAAATATTCAATAAAAAAGCACTGTTAATGCGTTATTACTTGACTCATTCCGGGTACAAAATCCGGAGTATTGTTGCAATGCGAAGGTTAAAATGCCTCGAATGGAAGTAGAAGAAGAAATTGTAATTTTTTCTGCAACATGGTAAGCCAGATTGGCCAATTTATTATGATGTGAGTATAGTTGGCATGCTATTAAATGATTAAATATATATATATATATATTTGTAAATCGAATGCGCCTTCATATTAATGTTATAATGGTACTTTTAGCAAATTTATTATTTCTGAAGGTTGGAGTGAACTATAACATTTATCTCATCATAAAAATAATCATTCAAAGTCGCATTAACACATTGAGGCTTTAATGTAGAGGTTACTGGTAGCACATTTTAATTAAAAATATACTAAACTAGGATTGCAAATTTTTAGAGTTTTGGTAATCTTCCTTATTTACATAAATATTCAATAAAAAACACTATTAATGGGTAATTACTCGATTAAATTCGAGTAGCATTAACAAGTATTAACAAGATCTCCGATATAGAAGTGAATAGTAATGCATTTTGATTATGTTCTCAAGAAAAAAAAATGTTAAACTAACCTGGCATTTTTTAAAAGTATCATTAATGTTTATTACTTATATAAATGGTCAATAAAATGATTAATAATGAAAAGTTACTCAACTCATTCCGGGAGAAAAATGTATGGTATTGTTGCAATATAAAGATTGCAATTCTTTCAACGAAAATAGAAGATTCTTTTTTTCCTACCGACAACATTTTAAGCGGTATTAGATATTTTAATTATTATGTGAGTTCCTTTGGTAAGTTAATAAATGGCTTTCTGCTTTTTGCATTTACCAAATGATCAATGTATTAACGTTATCATGTTATTTTTAACAAATACATTATTTCTCAAGGCTGGAATGAGATATAATACTTATCTCATCACAAATTATTTATTTAAAGTAAGTTGTAATTACATGTAATAGTCTTTGATGTAAGAGTGAGTAATAATACATTTTAATTCTATTCTTTCAGATAAAAAATTCAAATAAAATTTCATTTTTGTGATTTTTATAATGTTTTGTATTTACCCCTTTCGAGTGTGGCGTCCTATTAATAGTACCTGTCTTTTCATTCAGTATTATTTTGCCTTAACAAAATTTTTTGTGATTATCTGTATATAATGATGATAGTATATGTCAGTACATTTATTATTATGACTCCATTAATGCTTCAGCACTTAGTAATAATAAATGAAATGAAAAGTTGCTTAATTCTCTTTACACTTGGTTATTCTTTTATTTCAAACATACGTTTCACTCTTTAAATTTAAAATACGGGGTAATTTTCCAAACGAATTATTTGTGATAAAACATAAAAAGTACTAGAAAGTTGTTATGTCTGTCTAGTCATGTTGTAACACCGCATTTTCCAAACATCTTCAAAAATGTTTCCTTATCCTACTGCCATAAGAATAGTAGAATAGTATGCAAAATAATTATATTCCTTAGATTTCTGTAAACTAAACCTTAACTGTTGGGATTTGGATAGATACTTGTAATATTATCAACATAAAAATATCCCCCCCACCCCCAAAAAAAAAGGACTCGAAAGGATCAGATAAGAGAAAAATTACATAATTAACATATAATCTGTAACATAAATTACATAAATTAACATAAATTACATAATCTGTTATCACAGAAGGACTTTAATAACAGCATGCACTTTTTTCTTTCATATTTACCTAAATATTTAATAAAATGCGTTGTTAATTTTATTGGGTAAAGATTTTTATAGGTAAATATAGTAAATATGTGTATTTTATATGTATGACTGTTTATGGAAAAAGATAGACAATGTCAACACACCACAGGTTTTTTCTGTATCAGACCATTTAACTCTTTGTAGAAATTCCCTGAAATGTTGTTAACTTTATATTTTGTTTATATTTTGATTATACTGATTGATACTTCTACCAACAAAAAGAGGAATTGTTTACAATTTTCTATATATATATATATATATATATATATATATATATATATATATATATATATATATATATATATATATATATATATATATATATATATATATATATATATATATATATATATTATTAAACTTAATCGAAAAAACATTGACTAAATAGTACATGAATTTAAAACAAACCATTCTCTTTTTTACTACTGCTGTTAAAAGTATTAAAAAGTAAGTGAAAAACGAGCCGCTATAATATATACCACAATAATATACTTTATATTTCGAGAAGTCTTATAATACTGTTTTGAAGACTCGTTTCAAGACGTCAAATAATAAATCCTGAATTGGAGTTTTCCAAGTTTAAACACAACTAACCTGAAAAACATAAAATTCGTATCATATTTTTCCAGGCAAGCCTTCTGCTGTGCTAAGGACATATTGAAAATATACCAAGATTTGTAAAATATGATCCCTTTTATAAATCCAAGATTCCATGGATAGAAAAAACTTGTCAATTAAAGTGAAAATTGAGGACGACATTTTTTTCGACAAGAAATCCATATCTAGATTAGTTTATTTCCCTTTGTTACTATAGCTCACTTACTTACATATTCATAAAACTGCTGTTATCAAATTCTGGCGTTGCCAAATATAACTTTATTGTAATTAAAATGAGAATAGAAATTCATTTGACAATTTTTTTTAAATATTTTTTTATATAAAGAAATTTAATATATAAATAAATCTAACTGAGTAGTATATGAATTTAAAATAAATCATTCGTTTTATATGTATATTTAAAATGTAGTTAAAAAAAGAGTCAGTAAAATACTCATTTGAAGTCATTGTTCATAAGATACTTTTTCTATTCCACCACCACAGTGTGTTTTATATTTCCCAGAAGTCCTATAATATTATTCAGAAAACCATGGCGCAAATAATAAATCCAGACTAGGAGGTTTCTACAAGCTGAAACCAAAATACCCGTGGTATGTTTTTCCAAAGAAGCTCTCCGCCTTGAAAAAAATAGATTATAAGTAACATCTAATATGACATTAAAATATGATCCCTTTTATGAGGCCAAGACACCATATCGATAAAAAACCGAATAATTAGAGCGAAATTCGGGGACGACTTTTTTTCAGCAAAAAATCCATTTCTTGTTTATATTTTCTTTTGTTTCTAGCACACTAAGCTACATTTTCATAAAACTTTTCTCAAATTCTGATTTTACAAAACATAACTTTACTCTAATTAAAATGAGCATGAAACTTCATCCAACAAAATTATCCATACTTTCTTTGCCTTTTGCCGTGCAAGGCACAAATTGCAAGTACTATGACTTGTAAAATATGATTTATTTTATGCCTAAGACTCCATATAGATAAAAATCCAGTTAATTAGAGACAAAATGCGGGTGTGTGTGTGTTTGGGGGGGGGGGGGGGGCTTTTTTTCCGCAAGAAGTCCATGTCTTGCTGTACCCTTTCCTTGCCTTTGTCACATATAGTTACATTTTCATAAAATCGTTGTTATGGACTTTAATTTTAGTCTGATTTAATAAGTGCTGAGAAGGAACTTTTGACTGAATATAAATTAAATATTAATATTTTTTTTTGTTCGCAACTAACAGTTTTACATTAAAAAAAATTATTTGGTATTTTTTTTTAATTAAAAGAAATAGAATTCAAATAAGGCTGACTGAATAGTAGACGAATTCAAAATAAATTCATTATTTCTTATTATATTTCTTATTATATTCATTCATTCTCTTTTTTTATTATTGCTATTTAAAGCATTTTATAAAAATAATTTTAAAAAAGGATTCACTATATATCTATATCTATATATATTAAGTACTTTTTATAGCCCACCACCAAAATTTGCTTTGTATATTAAAAAAGAAAAAAAAAAGATTCAATAGTACATAAATTTAAAACAAATCAGTTACTTTTTATTACCGCTATGCAAAGTTTAAAAAAATAAAAATAATAAATGCTGTAATATGTTTTTTAAAAGATTGTTTATAAGATAATTTTTATATCCCACCATCAACATGTGCTGTGTATTTCCCAGAAGCCCTACAATACTATTTCAAAGACTCCTTTCCAAGACGGCAAATAATAAATTCTGAGTCGGAGGTTTCCACATTTAAACAACTTAGCTGAAAACCATAATGCTCGTTGTATGTTTTCCCAGGCAAGTCCTCTGCCGCGTAAAAGACAGATTATAAGTACCCTGACTTGTAAAATATGATCCCTTTTATGAGGCCAAGACTCCATATGGATATAAAACTGGTTAATTAGAGTCAAAATCGGGGACGACTTTTTTTCGGCAAGAAATCCATTTCATTTTTGTCAGCGGTATGGGTCTTTTTTTTTTATTATTTTTTTTATTTATTAAACTGGGAGAGACGGTAGCAAAGTGAGAATTTTTTTTTTAATGTTTGCTAGTGAAAGATTATGATGATTCGGTCTTGTTTCAATTTACCAACTGGCTTAAAAAGAAAAAAAAAAGTCGTACTTCAAGCTTCTAATGCGACAGTTTATTATTTGGTTTCAATTGCCAGCCTGCTATATTTAGCTGTTACAGAATTTTTTTTTTTTTTTTTTTTTTTAGGGAGAATAAGCTGATGAGGATAAAATTGAATTAACAGAGCAAAATAGAGTGTGAAATAGCTTTTGGTAATATAAACCTAAATGCAAATATAATTAGTGCCGCAAGATTATAAACGTCTAAGAAGATATATTAATTGCATTCCATATTGTGCCAATTTTGTTGTAGATAGTTTCGTCACGAGTTTAAAAGTATATTTCACGGTAAATGAAAATTAGTTTAATGACAAATTAGTCTTATGTTGTTTTCTCTAAATTTAATTATAGAATAGTTACATTTGTGTTAAAGCGTATCGGTCATTTCAAAGTGTGTTGTTCAAAAGGAATATTAATCAAAATTACACCAATAGAAGATCATTATTATGTTAATACTTTCTGAGCTAGTTTTCTTTTCTTTTCTTTTCTTTTCTTTTCTTTTCTTTTCTTTTTTTTTTTTTTTTTTTGAGAAACAAGCAAACAGAAATTTAGCAACTTGAGGAAGGTAAGAAGGCAATTATAAAACACCTAAATAATATTTTTTTTGTTAAAAATTTCTGTTAAGGAAATTTTATTTAATGTGCTATATAATAAATGTATGTAAAGATAACTGTTGATAAATATTTTTATTGAAACGCTAGTTATGCACATATTATGATCTATATGAGTTTTAAACATTCTAGATAACGCTGTGCGACGAAATTCTGCGAAATTAACACTTCCGATTAAAAAAAAAAAAAAAAAAAAAAAAATCCCTGACGGCTCGGCCGGCTGGCACAGGTAGATTTCGAAGACGCTGACCGTGAGGATCCTGTTTATTGGGAATTGCAGAAGAAATGACCTTTTTGCCATGATTCGGCAGTTGGGACTGCCCACTTCGAAATATATCTGTGTCTGCAAGTGGAGCCGGCAGGGATTTTTTTGTATTTATTTTTTTTTTGCTGTAAGGGTTGATCAAAAACTTGTCAATATAAAAATTGTAGATAATCTTAAGAGGATTTATAATAAATTTAATCGGTTTTGATATCTTGTGAATTGACAAAGTTATGAATTTTGTTCTTCTTAAACCCCCATTTCCCCATTTTTTGGGGTCATTTTTAATGATATCAAAAATCTGTCATACATAAATTTTCGGTCCTTTTCCTAGAAGTAATAATAACTTTAAACGGATTCGATAAGCATCATAATTAAGAAATGGTTTTTTTCTGTTTTCACAAAAAGCCTTCCCATTTCCTTCCCCCCTTGGTTCGATTTTGCCTTTGGGTTCTGGGAGTCATGATCGGTGTAGATCTGCAAAAATTTTCCGGAAATTCCAACATAGGGGAGAATGTAATAGACAGTATTTCTTACGAAATCTACCTAATAGTTGATACTTACAAGGAAGGTCTCCAACAAAAGTGACATAAGTTGCTCTAACGAGAAAGGTCTTCTTAAAGCGCATACTCAGAATCTTTTGGAAAAAAACTGCTAATGAAAGTACTCATGTACGTAATAAAGAATCAGTCAAATTTAACTGCGAAATCCCAGTAGAAAATATGTAAAAAAAAAAAAAAAAAAAAAAAAACTTTCGAGTATTTGGAGCGAAAAGACGAGTTTTTCCAAGCCAAATGCAAGCGATTTATGAGTGAAAATTCCTGGTTAAATGAGTGTGTAAATGTGCAGTACTTCTTGAATTTAAGCTCAAACGATGACATAGTTTATTATTTTTTCTATAAGCTTATATAATATAATATATACAAGTTGCGTATTGCTGAAGTTATTTAATTTTACATGGTTTCGCTGGCTGAATAAGTTTTAAGTGTATTTTAACAGTAACTGCCCGATTAAGAACGCTCTCATTAATGTTCGTCCAACACTGTACATTTGATATTGAATAAGTCGATGTTTTCATGGCGACAATACTTATCTCTTGTTGCCTCCGACACTAGCAATATCGAAGTCAAATTAACAGTGCTCAGAATCGGACATTTAATTTTGAGTTTGAAGCATTTTTAATCAGTTTATTTTTTTTTTTCTGAACCGTAGAATATGATCATTAATTTTCTTTATATATACATATAAATGTATACGGTAAAACCGTAGTTATAAAAGTGTAATTATTTAAGTTCAACTTACTTAAACTAGTTCAGTATGAAGAGTAGAAAAAGTTTTTCCTAAAAGAGTATTTATTATAAAAGCGTTTATTATAATTTTTTCAATGTGTCGCCAAGCAGCGATAAATCGGCAAAAACACAAAAATTTCATAATTTTTGACGGACGTTATATTGAGGTTCCGCAGCATTTTTTATTTATAAACGTATATATCCTCATGAGAGGAATATTCTGTAATTTTTTTCAACATTTTCTGAGTATGGCTAATGGAAACCTCCCTTGCTAGTGAAATAGATGTACTGAACATGGATATGAACATAAAAAACTAAATTATTTATTTTTTGTAATATACAGATATATGTACGCCTTAATTCTTATATTACTCTATCCATTGACTATGTCACATTACACTTCTTTGTAGATGTATACAGTCAGAAACAATAAATGTAAATGAATTTATCAAAAACAATAATTGTAATCACTACGCAATTAAAAGTATATTGTGGAAACTTTTATTTTTTTACATTTATATTAAATTTAGGTTTGAGACATGTGGACGTACAGTCGTACAAAGAAGAAAAAAAAGGAACACCCCATAATTTTTACTTGCAAAATTGTCGCAAAGAAAATAGAAAAGAGACTTTTGATTGTGAATTATGGCGCCTTTCAGTTAACGTTAAAAAAATAAGCTTAAGAAGTCATCTCTACAAACAAATTTTAACCAACTTTGACAATTTCAACATAACATGCACACAATTTTGACATCATATTTGGATTTTTTTCTTTTGTAAATTTTACCTTCGGATACCAAACAGGAAGTCATTCGGTGAAGTAGCGTTTGAAAATCCTAATGTTAAAATCATCTTTTAACAGTTTCAAAAACGAACTGCAGTTTGCTTAGTTTTTTAAGTTGAGGAACAGTCGGGTAATACGGAATACCAAGGTATCTATTTAGTAAAATACTACCACCAAGTGGCAATATCATAAACTACTTAAGAACGTTTCCAGAATGCACCGCCCCCCCCTCAGAATGCGCAGTTCGTCGGACGGCGTCAGGGCGCGTTGTGTGAATAAATATGTTTTTCGTCTTTAGAAAGTTTCAGGAGATAATTTTTCAATATTTTTTATTCATTATTAGAAGTATTATTTTTACATTGAAATTAAGCATAATGTAACCAACTGTTTATATTGTAATACTCGTTTTTTAGCTCCCAATTCACATCAATAAATATAGAGTATTTTTTCCCAAACCGGCTGTGTCTAGTTATATGGAATATCAATATCTCATAATACTTCATGATTATGATGGCGCAAAGACAAATCCTTATATTTGTGATCTGTGCAAATTTGAAATATGAACTGTAGTATATTCGCTATGACTACCTAGACACTATAGTTTGATTATGCTCTCTTTATACCATTACATCTGTTTTTTTAAAAAATCTGTTAGTTTTCTTCCTTTTTAACTCCCTATTCCATATTTACCGACTATCTCATGATACCCTCCTAAAACGTGTAGAAGATTATGACATTAAAAACTGCATTATATGTGGGTAAGGATAAACTCTGGTTCTAATTCTTCATGGGCAAATCTTTGACTGATGCTGATTACTATGGTTGGGATGTAGATTAAACGAGGAAGAGAAGAGTCCCTGGCGATCTGAGTTTTGTGTTTTACCTTTCATTTCACAACATCTTTTGAATAAATTATGAATGTGTGTGGAATTTTATAAATGTGTTGAATAAAGTTTTATAGGTTCCTTGATAATATTGTTATCTAGAATGTTACCCTCAAGTTATCCTCTGTTTGGGACAAGATGGCGAATAAGACTTTCTTTCGGAAAACATTTTTTTTTTTTCCTCCATTTTTTGAGAACACATAAAAACATTTCAAATATTTTCTGTTGGAGAGAAGGGTTGTAAAAATTGTATCATATTAATTACAGCTTTTTTATCCACGTATTGAGTCACAGGCAAAATCTTGGAAGCTGTTAAGTTCGTCATCTACTCCACTCTCTCCTACAATAAAAAAAACGAGTAGGAAGCATTTATAAATAAAAGAAATAACATTTTGTGCCTCGAACCTCCTTAACTCCTTCATGTCGACCATCAAATATATTTATTTTAATGATTTGCTACCAATTTCTCCTAATAGTAAATTTTGTATTATTTAATCATTGAAACTCTGTGATTAAATAAGGTGAACATGTATGTTTGGAAATACTGATGTCCAATATCAAGGATGTTGGGCACGCTATACATAAACAGGTGCCGCTCGTCGCAAAGGGGTTAAATAGATTGCGAAGCTGTTTTCCTGTACAAAAATTATTTGTATTGTCGTGTATTATCACCACTAAAAGTTTTTACTATTTTACCTGTACACCCTTTAGTATCACTAAGTATAAACACTCTTTAATATGAAATTGTGAAACAGTGATTTTAAGAGAGTAGGTATGGTTCTTACAATTTTAAGGCCACAGTGGCGTGTGTAAATGAAGGTTACAGTGTCTTAATCGCAGAAACTGAAATTGAAATTGAAATTGAAAATAAAATAAAATATTTATTTCTATAAGACGAATCAGAAATAAAATTACAAATGGTATTTTACATTTAAAGGTAAATTAATCAGAAAAATATGCCAAGACTGGAGAGAATGGCGATAAATATCTTGACAGGATGCGAATAATTGTAAGTTTTGTAGGAAAGTAGCAACATTGATTGATGATCGTTATGTCCTGGAGATTTAAATTTCCTGAAACATTCTGCATTTTAACAAATATTATGATTAAATGTATGCTTATTTTGTCTGAAAATAGTCTTAAAATTAATGTTGTTAATTTAAATTGTAGCAAAAGGAGATTTTTCTCTCTGACAACTAATGTTATTAATTTTTATGATATATATATATTTATTTTTAATAAATAGATTAAAATAACAAATTTGAGAATAGTACCTATAGATAAAATTTGAGAATTTTTAGTTCATGAGCTTTTAAGGAATAATAATAAAAAAAATTCTAAAGTAGTTTATCTGAGTTATGATAAATGAAGAACCGACCAAAATTTGGTTTTATACAGGCCTATTAAAAAGCAAAATAAAATTCTTAGAAAATTAGACTGTTAAAATAAGTAGTTTTAAAAATAAATGTAAGGAACCACAGATAATCTTATTTTTTATAAAGTTGAAATACAAAGGATGTGAATTATCATTTTACTAAACAGCGTACACCATTAGAGAGAAAAAATGTCCAGACCGGGGATCTGTGCCTGATCCCTTGGTATAGCGCACCAAGTGCTTTACCAATTAAGCTATCCAGACAACATCCAGTCTGGCATTCTCTCGCTCTTATATGGCAAGGCTACAACCACGCAGCACAAGATGGAAAGTCAATCATGAGCACAATACCGTTGGCATGCATGAGACATATGTGCATGAGACTTTGTATTTCATTAATTTACAGCGTAATTTCAGCTCAGCTGAAAAATTAACTAGTGTTTTATGAAGTTTTTCATTTCTCGATACATAAAATATCTTTAAAATAATGCATCTTTTGAATTTTGAGATTCTAACTTGAGGAACCTAATTAAAAATGTTTTAAAGCAGTTTACATGCTTTAGTTAAAGAATCATTAACAATTTTTATAAAAAAATATTTTAACTATTTTTGTAATATTTGATAATATTTGGCCTTTTTGACCAAAAAATATATTCATTGCTAATTTTTTTATTATTATTAACTTACTAAGGCAATTTTTTTCTTTAAAGAACAATTATTTATAATTGAGCTATTAGCTTTGGTCATAATTTTGCAAATAGTATGTATTTCTCCGAGATAAATCCAGACAATGCAGAATAGGTATATTTCTTCAAAAACGAGGATACTATTGCTAAAATTGCCTCTAACTTGATAATAAATAAAACAGTTTTTTATACTTAATGATATTACATTATAATTAATAATTAAAATGTTTAGTAAATAAGTATAAAACTTCTCGAGCAGAATTTTTATTTGTTTATTTTTACTCTGCTTCATCTATTTATCACTACATTTTAGGATATAGAAAACAAAGGTAAAACCTTGGTTACTCATTATAACATAACCCATTTTTTAAAGGACATTCTTTGAAAAAAGTTTAGTTTTCTATCATTGTTGTTTTGAGCTTGAAGAAGAAAATTATAAATAAAGATAATTTACTTTTAATGTAAAATTATTTCAAAGCACTTTCAATCGACAAATTTCATATCCCTTGATAAATTTCGGCAATGTATTAAATGTAAAGTTATGCTATTAAATGTGTCTTTCAATGTATCAAATGCTATTGAAGGTTATTGCATTCTATGATGTCAGAACAAGTTGTTTTGCAAGAATTTGGAAAATTCTATTACCTCAATTGTTAGCTTTTTGTTAACTTATCTAAAAACAAGTAATATAAAAACTTTTTTTTAAAGTCAATTTCTACTTAGGTCAAATAGAAAATTTTTTTCCAGCTATCTACACGCTTCGCCACTGACGGTATTTATTCCTAAATTTATATCCTGCTAAATATCATACATAAGAGAAATTTTTGAAATGTATTAAAAATTAAATAAAAAATAAATAGCTAAAATATCAAAAATTAATAGCTCGAAAAGTATTTCTCACAAAATTGTTAGACAAACTGCGCTAGAAAGGTAAAAAAATTGTATTTTTCTTGATATAAATTTAAAATCTAATGATTATGCCGTTTTTCAAATATTGAATTTCAAAAATTACCAAACTGCACAATAAAGTGCCATAGCGATGTTACAGTTAACGATAATACAGTTTATTTCAAATATTAATTAATTAATTAAATTTTATTATTAAATTTTAGTTTTATAGTTCATTTCTGTTCAAAAGTATAGACTCGCTCCACATTTATAGTCTCCTTCGCCCGCGAGCCGCCTGATCTTCGTCCGTGAACAGCCCCATTATCTTTTTACGTGTGAAGGTGAGACTATAAATATGGAGTGAGTCTATCTATACTTTTGGACAGAAATGAAATATAAAATTAAAATTAATTTATTTAATTTAATTAATGAATTAATATTTGAAAAAACTGTATTAACATCAATTGTCATCCAGTACAAGTTTTAAAAAATGTATTTGAACTTGATAGGATGAATAGAAAATATTTTATTAGCGATTGAAAATTTGAACAAGATATATAAATATATAGAGAGTGTGAGCTAATAGTAGGAATTGAATTACAGTTTTCAAGACTCGGTTATTGTAATCCAGCATATTTTCTCGCTTGATAAAATATGTTGTATTATGAGAAATTCAGTTGTATTTATCACACCTTGGAGAAGTACCCAATTATTTTAATGATTTTTATAAATTTATTGCTTTTAATGATTTTGAATTAATTTATTACACATTGTTATTCACAATTTAATTTTTACTAGCTATGCAATTTATTCCATTTTTATTAATTACATTAGTTTTCTGATTTTTCAAAAGTTTATTCCATAGATAAAAGTTCTATTCTTTAAAATTATCAGCATTAGAATGCAATATTTTAGAACATTTATAATAATCATAATAATAATAATTATTATTATTATTATTATTTTATTCACTTTTAATGAAAAAAGAAATAAAAATAAAAATAATTTCTGCGATGTAATACTTTTATTTTACATTACAAAAAATAAATATAAAATGTAAAAGTATCCATAAACTGCCTTTCATGCTGCTATTTTTATCGTTTCTAAAAGAATCTGAAAACAAAAAAATTTGGTTAATCAATTCCCGTCATTTTTTTTTTTTTTTTGAGAAAAGTAATGTTGTGTAAAAGATAAATGCGTGGAAAAATTTAAAAGTAATTTTTTTATTAAATTTTTAAAAGTCCAAAAAACGGCGGCAACATGAATAATCATAAAAATAGTTTCTATGCATTTTCAGAAGGAAAGAAAATATGTAAGTTAAAATCTGCTTGACGGACATAACCACCCTCATTTTACGGACAATTGTGTGATTCCTCGTCCATTGCGTAAATGTTAATACAAACCAAATAAAAATGACATTTTCCCCTTTCTTCAAACTGTCTGTTTTACGAAAATTTCATTGCAAAAGTTTCTTTTTATATAAATTTCCTGATTAACATCATATTTTAAAATTTTATACGACTTTTGTTTACTATTTATTGAATGAAACTTGTATTTGTATTATATCTCCAATTCTCACATGAAAAAAAATTCTTAAAACTAAGGGGGGGGGGGGGTGAACTAAACGCATTGATGCACTGAAATTTAAGGCTTTATCGACGACGAAGTGTTTATAAAAATTTATTTGCCCTAAATTATTATTAATATATTAATTAATAAATCTGTGCACTTTTTTAGTCGATATATTAAAAATGGCGGTTTGACAGCTGTTGGGCGGAAGAAAAAAAAAGAATAGAGCGATGGACATGAAAATTCATCATAGTTTTAACCTAGAGAATTATATAAAATAAACAACATTTTTTGTCCAATAGCGACTGAAATACGTATCCGTTTAGAAAAAAATATACATTTGTAGTGAAATTGTAACAATATAAGGCAAAAGATATATTTTCACCCAAAAATGTTCACCCAAATAGGTATTTTATTCACAGTCTATTTATTAATGACGCATCAAGAATCATTTTATCGAATGCTGTTACCTCTTACATCGTCAAAACATATCAATGAACCTGTCTACGAAAACTTTTCATGCTTTAAAATTAATGAGTTTATAAAAGTCTTCTCTAAATATTTTTAATATGAGTTTTTCATGATTGCCAGAAAACGAATGGGGGGATCTTCTTAAATTTCGACATTCGCGTTCGTCTAATAGTGTGTCGTAAAGTCAATAGGTATAGATAGGTGGCATCAAATCTTCCAGCAGTTGTAGTCAATGAAAAGTTCTATCTTATAACGAACATCGATTTTCCTTGCTGATCATTGTATTGTCTGTCCGATTAACATGACATAAACTAAAGTATACATAACGTTTTTCATGAATAACAAAGTAAAGTTCTTTAATCTTAGAAAAGTAGGAGCTTCTCAACACAGAAGGAACTATTAAGACAAACAGTGCACCGTTTCATTTATCTTCTATTAATGCTGTTTCAAAGACTTATAGAAATACACATAGTATAATATTACGTAAGAAAAATTAAAAATATCAAATTTTATTATCAACTATTTAGCTATTAAAGGACGCTTCAATTGCCGGTTTTTTTAATATCTTTACACCTTTCCTCATAAATACATACAACAAATCTTTTCACACAAACGTTTCATGAATTATAACGTTTGTAAAATTTTTCTCTTTTAAATACGAGTCTGTCATCATCGCGATAAAACGAACGGACATCTTCGTAGTTTTCGACATGCACATGCGTCACAAGATGCCTCGTGAAACCAAAAGATAAAGACAGATACCATTTCATATTTCAGCATTTTCTGTATCTGCCAGGGTTGTAGTGGAGGACATCGTATACCTTCAGGATATTTTAAAGAATTTCAATTTACACTCAATTTCTCCAACAAACCTATAGCAGATAGTCTCTAGTGACTATCCGCTATCTCCTTCTGACTATTGCGTATATCATATGTTTTGTTTTTATAAATACAGCTTTGGTCTCTGTCTCATAGTGAATCCTAACAAGAGAAGATTCTCTGATATAACGATTAATTTTCCATGCATACCATTGCACTGTATCTCGTAATAATATGACTACCATTTAGAATTAATGTCAAAATACTGTATACATAATAATAAACAGTCTTTATTTCTTATATTTCTTACGATTCTCAAAGAATATGAAAATGTTGAAATATGTTCAAAGGATCGTTCAAATGATAAAATTTTATTGGCAGCGATTTAGCTATTAAAGGATGCTTCAAATGGAATTTTATCGAATATCGTTACATCTTTCCTCACCAACATATAATAATCAATCTTTCCACACAAACTTTTCATGCTTTATAATTAATGAGTTTATAAAAGCTTTATCCTAAATATTTTTAATATGAGTTTGTCATCATCGCGAGAAAACGAACGAGGATCTTCGAAGTTTGCGACCTTCATATGCGTCAGACGATGCATCATGAAATCGGTAAAGACAGAAATCTTTCAGCATTTTCTGTCTTTGCCAGGGCTGTAGTGGAGGTCATACGTTGTTATGTATCGTTGGTATCGCTCATTTGTTGGTATACGTCGTATATCTTCTAGAGATTTTAAAGAATTTCCGTATACACTCTAACTCTCAAATAAAGCTATAGCATATATTCTCAAGAGTATGCCCTATGCCTATAACGTACATCATATGT
This sequence comes from Maratus michaelseni, assembly GCA_963931845.1. Lineage (NCBI taxonomy): Eukaryota > Metazoa > Arthropoda > Arachnida > Araneae > Salticidae > Maratus > Maratus michaelseni. The sequence goes on from OZ007588.1 coordinate 208,106,773, forward strand.
TTTGTTTTACGACCACAGCACTGGTCTCTGCCTCATGGTGAACCTTGTTTAGAGAAGATTCTTTGATACAATGAACATTCATTTTCTTTGCATACCATTGCATTGTATATCATAACAACATGACATAACTTAAAGTATTTAATGTTTTTCCATTTAGAATAAATAACAAAACACCGTAACAATAATGATAAACAAGCTTTGATTTTGTTATTCTTTTCGATTCTGAAAGAATATGAAAATTAAGAAATGTGTTCAATCTATCTTTCAAATTATACAATTATATTCACAAGTATTTGTCTATTAAACGACACTTCTAATTTCGTTTTATTGAATATCTTTGTATATTTCCTCACCAACTTATAACAATTAATCTTTCTACACAAACATTTCATGCTTTATAATTAATGAGTTTATAAAATACTTCCCCTAAATGCTTTTAATATCAGTCTGTCATCACCGACAGAAAGCGAATGGGATTTCTCTTGGTTTCTGACTTTCACATGCGTCCAATGATGCACCACGAAGTCAAGAGGTAAGAACAGATGCCGTCAAATCTTTTAGTACTTTCTGTCTGTGCCTCATGATAAATCTTACGTAGAAAAAATTTCCGGATACAACGAACATTCTATTCTTGCATACAATCGCATTTCATTTCATAATATCATGACATAACCTAAAGTACTTATAATGTCTTTCCATTTTGCATTTATGAAAAAATACTGTTCTTTAATCCCGGAAAATCTTCTAGAAATCCCCTATAAAGAATGAAGAAACGTGTTTTAGAAATTTGTCTGATTCTGCAATTTTATTGACAGATATTTAGTTATTAAAGGCCGCTTTAGATACCATTTTATCGAATATCTATGTACCTTATACTGCCATTCACAATAATCAATCTTTTCACACAAACTTTTCATTATAATTAATGAGTTTATAAAAGCCTTCTCCTAAATATTTTTAATATGAGTCTGTCATCATCGTCAGAAAACGAACCGGGATCTTCTCAGTTTCTGACTTTTACATGCGTCAGACGATGCGTCATAAAGTCAAGAGGCAAGGACAGATGCCATCAAATCTTTCAGCATTTTCTGTCCCTGCCTAGAAGAGATTCCATGATACAACGAACATTCATTTTCCTTGCATACCATTGCATTGTATCTCATAATAACATGACATAACCTAAGGTACTTAATGTTTTCCCCTTTTGCATGAATGACAAAACACTGTCCTTTAATCCCCGAAAATCTTCCAAAGTTTCCCTACACAGTAGGGACTAATTAAAAACGAAGATGGCAGACAGCGCATCGATTCATTTACCTTTTATGCATGCTGTTTTGAAAGATATAGAAAAAAAATTGTAAAATCAGACTTAAGGGGACTGCTCAAAAGTCAGGATTACGTCCATTATTATCGCTGTAGGTTGACGACTTCAAGTGGGGGTGCTCAAGTCACGTTTTTGTAGATAGAGTGGGGAGGGCGTATGATGAGAGAGAAGAGTGGAAATTCGAGCTCGTTTGCGACAGCGAGGGCGCAAAAGACGTTCGAGGACTTCAAAAAGGAATGATGGAGGGGTGGGGGGATGGAGGAGAACAAGGTCTTAAGAGCAAAGAGTTTTTGGCATCATACAGAATCGGTCTTCTCTGTCGCACTGTAAGAGAGAGATTCATATTTCATTCATAAACGAGGAAGACAGATTAACAATCGGAGCAATAAAACATCGTTTACGAATTTTGAAAACAGATATGAGTTGGAGGATGAAAAGTAAAACGACATAGGTATCAGATGAATCAATCAGAGTCTTTTGATAAATGCTTTTGTTATAACACTTTTAAATAGGATTTACGTTTCAGTATTTATCTAAATATCAGTTCGTTTCTGAAAATTAAAAATGTATTTTGATATGTACAGAATCTATATATCAATAGTATTGATTTTTCATCTATTTATCAACGAAAATATCCTACTGCAATAGCTAACATTTTTTTTTAAAAAGACAACATTCTGTATAAAAAATAATAAGTAATAATTTAAACTAAAAGTGTAGTACGAATTTTAATCAAATCTGTTTTATAAAAATAAAAAAATAGAATAAAGGTCATATGTGAGCTGCATAAATATTAATGCATAGTAAAGATTTTAGGACGCATAAAAAGTAGAAATCCTTGTTTTGATGTAAAATAATTGAAGCATTCGTTCAGCTTATATTATTTTGAGAAATCAGGATGGAATTAAAAATTCTCATTAAGTTAATAAGAAATACATTGTACAGTTATAGCGTACTTTAACGATTAAAAAAAGTTTAATTAATTTATGTAGAGTCTCTAAACATGAATGAGAATCGAGAATTTTGGCAAGATTATAGAAATTCAAATATAAATATATATTTCCATCACACAACTGTATGTATTTTCTCACATTTTTATGGGAAAAAAGCTTCAAAAGTGTCTGGGCCAAAATAATTAAATGAAACTGGAAATATTTAAAAAAATAAATAAGTAAAAGAAAATATTTTTTGGTCATTGAATGTGAGTTTGGAAATACCTCTTACAAGTCAGTCCATAACATTGTTTCTGCTGCGTAACTTATTAGTCATTCTTCGGTTGATTTTCAATAAAATACACGTTTGAACGGATGTAGAGCGGTGTTTCAAAGTATATGAGTCCGGGGTAATAAAAAAAAAATATTGAAAGAGTTTAGATTATGGAGGTTACTGAATTCATTAACAAGCTGCATATTTCTACAGCGATGTACAGTCGTGGTAAAAAAATCCCCCACCCCCTCTACTATCATTGCTGTAAGCCATCATATAAAAATTTGGCTGGTTCAAACCTAAAGTCTACTAATTAATGCTATACTTAAATAATGCTTAGGGAAGGGGTCATGCATGTATAGAGATTGTGACAAACTTTAAAATTTTTAATGCTAGCGCCTAAATTTGATATTACGAGGGGCAGTCGGAAAATAAGTTTCCCCTGGCGATTGTGGACAGAGGTGTGTATGAAAGACAAAAATGTAATGAGACATTAAATATGAAACATAACTTTATTTTTCCACATAAGTACCAAGTACATTGAGATAAATGTAATACCGCTTTATAAGCTTCAAAAAGCACTCCAGGAAAAAGCAGGTCTTTGCATACGGACGAAGCGTTGGCTGGCTATGGGCGAAAGAAGACACAGCAGGTGAACGCGAACGTGCAAGACACCGATACACCATTGGGTAGAGGTCGACCGCGATCAAGCAGATGTCACTGTTGCAGTGCCTGCGCAGATGGCGCTGTTGACTTGCAGTGACTGCGCAGATGGTTATTTAGGCAAGTAATTTAATAATTATGCAGTTTTAAAGTTTGGAACTCCTAATGTTAAATTCATTTTTTATTGTTGCAAAACAGATTGTATTGCTTTTGGTTTATTTTAAGCATAAAAACTACTTTACGGAATGTTCTGTAATTTCGGATTCACTTATTTAAAGCTACTTGGAATCGAATTTTGTTAAAAAACTTATAGGTTAAAATTCAATTTTTTTCGAACATTAAATTAAATAACATATATTAGAATAAGTTGAATGTTGAATGAATAATGTATGTTTTGTTGTCCTTCACATGGTTATTATTAAAACATGTTGTTATTATTAAAAGCTACTGATTATATATGATCTACAATAATTATTCTTATTATATATTGAAATACCGCATATATTATTTCGGATGTCAACCCTTTTTCTATGCACATACAAAACGCACAAGTGTGAATGAGGTATCCTTCGAGAAGGTTTTGAACAGGATTTTGACATAATGCACTGACATAGTAGTTTGATTTAAAATTGCATTTAATTAAATATAATGAAAAAAAGTATGAGCATATAATCTCAAAGTTTGCAGTACAAAAAACTCGCAGGACTAAACTGATTTCTACAAAAATATACCTATAAATATACAAAAATGACAAAATGGTAATTTTGAATGATTATATATACTTTCTAGGTTTACAAAAAAATAAAGAAATTCGCCAGGCATGTAAGTAATTTTTAACATATGATTGGTACCATCCTGATAAAAGGTTACCAACACCTTGTCGAGAACAAAACCAATTTTTACTGCTCTTAGTAAAAAGCGATGTTTGGTAGCTTCTCAGTCGAAAATAAGATAGATAGAATTTTTTTTATTACTACTTCTTAGTGAAAAAAGTAAGGGGTAATTGTATACAGCATTGTGCATAAAGTTAGAGATATGAAGGTGTAAATATACCAATAGGAAGTTCGATAAATAGTCAACAATAAATATCACTAACAACAACTGTCTAAAAAGACAATAATTTTGTATTGTCATACTTAAAGCTTCTAGAAATTGATTTCTGTTTAAAAAATGTTATGTTACAATTAATATTATTTTAATATATTATTTTAATAATTTAATTTATAATTATTTTATGTGAAAATGAATTTTTAAAATGACAGCATCCTTTATATGTGTATTTAAAAAGGATATTAATAATGTATTTTGAAATTAATAATTCCTCCGAATTTCAAGTATAATAGTTGAAAAGTTAAGTTATTTGAAACATTGCAAAATATTTTTGTTATTTATTTAAACATTTTTTGAATTACAATAATTTTATTACCCGTATGAGAAAATGTTCTATTTAAGATTGTGAATTTTTTTAAATTTCAATCAAACAAGAATTTAAAATTTATTTAAAAATTTTGTAAGAAAACAACGAACATAACAACATTATTATTATTATTTTTAAATATATTTGTAAAATGTAGACTAAATTTATGATAGTTCATTCTAATTAAAGCTATATTATCGATATGCATTCGTAGATTTAGTCTTCATCGGCTTGATTATGAACTTCGGCAAATGTTTCTGAAGACGGTTTTATTATTTACATATTTATTTTCAGCAATTAATTAGAAATATTCGATGTACGTATATGCTCATGAAATACTGTTTTCATCTTTATTAGAAAAAAAAAAAATTATAGCTGTCTAAAATTACAGATTTTTTTTTTTTTTTTTCAAGGATTAGCGTGCTGACTTTTCTTGTCGCACCTCTGTTTCCAAACATTTAATCTGATTTTTAGTGGTAGTTTCACTTTCCAATGTTATAGAAATCTACCATGAATATTATCGTTTGGAAGAACTGGTTGACCAAACAATGACCACGGCTATTCCTGTCATTTCTTTGCGCTGAAACATTATTATTTATTATTATTATTATTGTTATTAAGTGAAATACTTTGTAAATACTTTACTCTTAAATTACTGAATTTCCTCTACATTCGATATATTTTACTTACGTTAAAATTATTCTAGAATATATTTTATAACTATCTGAATACAGAAACACATTAAAGGGAAATATAAATTAACACACACACACACACATATATATATATATATTTAAATATAAGAATCTCAATAAAAATATACTAGAATTTTGAACCCAAATAATACTGCTTAATTAAAAAAATTGTTACTTTAGAAAAGCAAATTGAAGCAACAACGTGGAATCCAATCTTTAACATCCGACTACGAAAAATGCTACTCTGTAAATGAAGCAATTTTCAATTTCATATAATCATAGACGGTTATAAATTGCGAAATCTACTATAATATTTACGCACTAAAATTTCATTTCACTTCACTTTATTAAATGCAAATTCAACCGTATAACAATTTAAATATTTCTAACAATTGAATTTATTTACAGAAAACCGAGAGGTTTATAAACCATAAATTTCTAAATTTTTATATTATTCGTATGCGCTGTGATAAAATATATTTTTCAAAATCTTATTAAGTTATTATAATAACCAAATTCAATTTAATATAACTTCGTATTCTCCAAACACGTTCAAAGATTTTTTAAGAAAAAATATTTTTAATAAAAGGAGTAGACGAATTCGCATATATATCTCAGTGAAATAAATATCAGCTGCATAAATTAGTTCACTTTTAACTACCGGAGAAATGTGATATATATATATATATGTGTGTGTGTGTGTGTGTGTGTGTGTGTGTGTGTGTGTGTGTGTGTGTGTGTGTGTGTGTGTATGTATGTGTGTGTGAAAAAAAAAGCAATTTTATAAATAAAATTATAAAAATGTTTTTACAACATAATATTTACAAACAAAAAAATATATATCCTTTCTTTTTTAGACATGCACCCTATCTTGAAAGATAAGCAAGATGATTCTTCTCCTAGCTTTATTAAAATTCCTAGAAAAAAAGAAAGAAAAGCTACAGCTAAATAAACAACCTATGCACGACAAATTAGAATACGAATCACATCTTTTCCTATAGTTTACATAATTAAAAAATAGGTATTCATTAAAAAAAACAGAATTCAGGACCAAATGGTGATAATTTAATAGAATAAATTTTGTATTCTACAACAGTATTTTAGTAGGAATAAGTAATATACAGTGTCGAATATCCAAAACGAAAAAATTAAGTGTGTATAATAATAGGAAATTTGAATTTTATATAATCGTATGTTTTTAGAAATTTATAAACTTTTCTGCTCTGTTTATATATAGTGAAATTGAATCAAAATTTATTTGTTAAATTGCAATTCAGCCATAAACCAATTTAAAATATATCTCGAAATGTATAGAAACTTATCTAGAGAAAAAAAAAATATTTGTAGAAAATGGATATATTCATAAACACGAATCCCCATTTTTTTCTTATGCGTATTTTTTTTTATTTTCGTTATATGTATTTCTTTTATTTTTGTTTTTTTTTCAAAATCTTATTCAATTATTAAAATAACGAAATTCAATTTCATTTTAATCTAGTCTCATGTTCTGAAATCGCGTTTCAAGAATTAAGAAAAAGTATTATTAAAAAACACCAAGAAAAAAAAAGACAAAAAAAAGTAAGAAGTAAGAAAATTTATTCTTAAAAAAAGTAGTAGATAAAAGTCCAAATGCATCTCGCTGCAATAAGAAAACAAATCCACAGATTAGTTATTTTCGACCTATCTAAAGAAAATGATTTAAATACTACTATTATTCATCAATAATATCTAAACTTACACGCCCATGCATTTTCTTTTTAGATATGCACAATATCTTAAGACATAAGCAAGATAATTCTCTCACTATCACGTAGCAAATCCTAGGACAGTAAAAGGGAGAAAAACATCGTAAAAAAACAGCCCAACATAATTAAAAATAAATATTTCTGATAGGAACATTTGAATTTTTTTTCAAATAAGCTAAAAAAAATGAAACAAATTCATTTAAAAAAAGGCATATCTGCCAACCTTTCAGAAAAATAAGAAACAGCCCCACATAATTAAAAATAAATATTTATGACAAAAACATTCGAATCCCCCCCCCCCCCAATAAACTAAAAAACAGAAATAAATTCATTTTTAAAAAAGGCATACCTGCCAAACTGCTTTCAGACAAATAAACAAATTTTGAACCAGACATTTAACTTAATAAATGAAACCAGTGAACTCGTGCGAAGAAATTCACAATGCATTCTTTGAGATTATTTGATGATACGTTTTTTCATTATTTTTTAAACGGCAATTTTTAATCAAACAACATTTTTTAACGTAATATGCGTGTACTAAGTCAAAAGTCTTTTCAAAGACCTTTTGTATGATACTTCATTAATCTTTGGGCATTTTGTATGACCATAGAAAAAAGGATTTTTACATTAGAAATAATACATACAATCAAATAAGTACCAAATAGAAGCAAAAGAAGCATTTTATTAAATAAATTTTCGTGTTCAAAATATGTTTATTTAACTAGAAAACCCGGTAGGCTGCAGTTATGCAAAAGTAAACTGAAACAAACAAATGACTTTCACTATCTAATATCAAACAAATTATTAGGGAAAAAAAAATACTTAAGCATATCTTATTTTAGGTAGCTTTCATTACAAAAAGTAAAAAACTACCTATTCCAGCCGTTCGGAGGGAAGCAATTCCGGAAAATTTCGGTATATTTTCACCAATCATAACCCCCAGACCCAAAAACCACCCTCCGTTCAAATGTTGATATATATATCTGATCTTTGTCATATGATAGCACTCGTATTTATAAACCGATTTGGATGTAACAAAGAATGTACCTTAGGTTCACCAATATCTCGACCGAGTTAGTTGGCCAACTTGGTGCGCCAACTTGTTTCAAAATGATGGCCACTGTAAGATTTAAAACTTAAACAAATATACAAAAAAAATTAGAAATTCAAATTTATTGTTTGCTTAAGTAGCCGCTTCACTGAAACTCCCGATCGCGAAATCCTATGTTAACCTATTAAAACACTGCGAAGCGCGATTACTCATTACCTAATGTAGTTATTTAAATTCGTTTTTCATCATCAGAAAGTAGATGTCAGATGCTAACTTTGTGTGTGTTTTTAAAAATGGTATCTTTAAATTTTAAGTATTGAAAAAATCCCTACTTACTTTGCAATTTATACTTGATGAAAGTTCATCATTATCTTAAAAATACTTAAAATTGACGTAGACATATTATAAAAACGAACAACGTCGGAATTTGACGTCTATTTATAGATGGTGAAAACCGTATTTCAATAATTATATTAGTCAATGAGTAATCGTGCTTCGCAGTTTTCCCGTGGGTTAACATGGGATATCACTGTCGGGAAGTTTCAGTGAATAAGTGTGTACCTTAAGCGTTAGACCTTGAGAAAAGGATCCAGGATCATTTTTTGTTTTGCCTTTTTCTTAAAAAAAAAAAAATGGCTGAGATATAGCAGTTGAAACTCTAGACTGGCTGACATTTTCAAACAAGACAGCAGATTAAAACAAATCTGGGATTAATTTATGAGTTTTAGTGAACGTGTGATTTCTCGCAAATTATGTTTCATTTTTGTAATCATTTTCCCAATCACGCGCATATTCTATACGCATATTCATAGCTATATTCATATCCGTTAGTGTTAATTTCTCGCCAATCTTGGCGACACTTAGCAAAATATCGCCAAATTTGGCAACCAAAAATAAGTTGCCATACATTAAGCAAGTTGTCTATAACTGACTAATTTGGCGAAATTCTTATTCACATTCAGTATTAGCGAATCTTCTCGAATAGGATGCTTCGCATTTTAGGTTGGTGTTTTCGCGTAACAATAGCTAAAATCTTAAAACCAAAATATAGGAAAGCTACATTTTTCCCCCGGTACTAGCCGGAAGGAATTTTTTTACTTCAAATTAGTTTTCTTTTCTTAAAAAAATAAAATAAATACCCAAATAATAGAGAATACAGTATAATAATATAATATATATAATATAATAATATAACAATATATAATAATATAATATAATAATATAATAATATATATTAATATAATATAATAAATAATATAACAATATAATAATATATAATAATATAATATAATAAATAATATAATAATATAATAATATATAATAATATAATAATATAATAATTCAATATTTGTTAAATGCGTTTCTATTTCTAACAAATTCTTGGAGACAACTTGCGCCATAGCTATTGTAAAACGCATGTTTTCTAGATTTGTTTTAAAAAATCAATGTATGTCATACTAAAAGATTTGAATTTCAAAAATATATCTCAAAACAAATTATTGGCTGACACATAATTGCTAATTTAAAAATAATATTAGATGAACAACGTAACTGTCAAACGGTATTGGAGTTTAATAACCCAAAATATCTTCATAAGGCTCATATAGGGCATCTACCATGTTCCTCACAATATGTTTATAAACAGTAATCATTATTCTTCCCTTTACAAAGAAATGAGAAAATTTTCCCTGTATTACAACATACAAAACTGAGAAATTGAGAATTGTTGGAATTGTTTCTAATTATATGATCACGCACTGTATATAGCAACATTTTTCAATTTGAGATAATTACATATCTCAGAAATTTTCCATGAAGATCTTCTGTGGTCTTTAAGTAAGGAGATTTAATTTAGATTCCGTTTACTAAATATAATTATATCCAAAGATCAATTTTAAATAATTCTGCGACTGTTTTCATTTACAGAGAATTTATAGATTCGTTAAAACGAATTTCCAATTTTAATAAAATCGCTCGTATGTGCTATGATTTAATACTTTGAAAATCTTATCCACTAATAAAAATAACCGATTTCGGTTTCATTTTATCTAGTCTCATTGTGAAGACACGGCATAATGATTTTTAAAACAATATAAGCTTAAAAAAAAGGAACGAAACAGGCATATATTATGACACGCTTTCCAACACTAATAGGATATTATTAAGAAATTTTCATTTTTCCCTAGAATGAAGTGATAAATCTAAATAAGCAATAAAATAAATAAATAAATAAAGAACGGAACGGGCATATATTATGACACACTTTCCAACACTAATAGGATATTATTAAGAAATTTCCTTTTTCCTAGAATGAAGTGATAAATATCTAAATAAGCAATAAAAAAAAAAAAAAGAAAAGGAAACAGGCATACATTATGACATACTTTCCAACACTAATAGGATATTATTAAGAAATTTCATTTTTTCCTAGAATGAAGTGATAAATCTAAATAAGCAATAAAATCTATACTAATATTATAAAGGAGTAAAGATTGTTTGTTTAGTTGTTTATAAATATATAAAATGTTATATAAATAAATAATAAAAAAAAAGTACGGAACAGGCATATTATGACACACTTTCCAACACTAATAGGATATTATACAAAAAATTTCATTTTTTATTCGAATGAAGTGATAAATCTAAATAAGCAATAAAATAAATAAATAAATAAAGAACGGAACGGGCATATATTATGACACACTTTCCAACACTAATAGGATATTATTAAGAAATTTCATTTTTTCCTAGAATGAAGTGATAAATCTAAATAAGCAATAAAATCTATACTAATATTATAAAGGAGTAAAGATTGTTTGTTTGTTTGTTTGTTTGTTTGTAGGGGGTAATCTCTGGAACTACCGAACCGATTTCAAAAGTGATGGTGGCAAATTGATGGTGACAACCCCTGCTCTAACATAGGCTATATTTTATGTCGGTGCCACTGACCCCAGGGGGGTGCAGAAGCGAAAAGCATTCTAAAATTGCGATTTTTTGTATACCGAAGGAGCTAGAAATTTGAAATTTGGCATTGTAGTTACTTATAAGATGTAAATGCTCTCTAAGAACAAATTAAAAAAAAAATTCGAAATTTAAAAGGGTGAAATAAGCGAAAAGCGTTCTAAAAACATTCTAAATTACAATTTCTATGGAATCTCTGGAACTACAGAACCAATTTCAAAAGTGATAGAGGCAAATTGATGGTGACAACCCCTGCTCCACCATAGGCTATATTTTATATCGGTGCTACAAACCCCAGGGGTGTGCAGGAGCGAAAAACGTTCTAAAATTGCGATTGTTTGCGTACTGAAGGAGCTAGAAATTTAAAATTTGGCATTGTAGGTACTTATAAGATGTAAATGCTCTCTAAGAACAAATAAAAAAAAAATCGAAATTTAAAAGGGTGAAATAAGCGAAAAGCGTTCTAAAAACATTCTAAATTACAATTTCTATGGAATCTCTGGAACTACTGAACCGATTTCAAAAGTGATGGAGGCAAATTGATGGTGACAATCCCTGCTCTAACATAGGCTATATTTTATGTCGATGCCACTAATCCCAGGGGGGTGCAGGAGCGAAAAACGTTCCAAAATTGAAATTTTTTTTATACTGAAAGAGCTAGAAATTTGAAATTTGGCCTTGTAGTTACTTATAAGATGTAAATGCTCTCTAAGAACAAATTAAAAAAAAAATCGAAATTTAAAAGGGTGAAATAAGCGAAAAGCGTTCTAAAAACATTCTAAAATACAATTTCTATGGAATCTCTGGAACTACAGAACCGATTTCAAAAGTAATGGTGGCAAATTGATGGTGACAGTCCCTGCTGCATCATAGGCTATATTTTATGTCGGTGCCACTAACCCCAATGGGGTGCAGGAGCTTAAAATTTGCGAAAATTGCGTCTTTTTTATACTGAAGGAGCTAGAAATTTGAAATTTGGCATTGTAGTTACTTATAAAATATAAATGCTCTCTAAGAATAATAAAAAAAAAAATCGAAATTTAAAAGGGTGAAATGAGCGAAAAGCGTTCTAAAATCATTCTAAATTACAATTTTTATGGAATCTCTGGATCTACAGAACCGATTTCAAAAGTGATGGTGGCAAATTGGTGGTGACAATCCCTGCTCCAACAGCCTCTTTAATAAAAAGCTATGCGATGCTGACGACTGGGTTTTTCGCTAATTGTTGCCACAGATTAATCTCGGAAAATGAAACCTTTGAAATTGCTGAAAAAAATAATAGCTCGAAAAGTATTTGTCAGAAAATTGTTAGACAAACTGCGTTTGAAAGGTCAAAAATTGTATTTTTATTGATATAAATTTCGAATCTAATGATTATGCCGTTCTTCAAATATTGAATTTCAAAAATTACCAAATTTCACAATGGAGTACCATAGCGAAACCTTCATGCGTAAAAAGATAATGATAAGGGCGACGTGCCCTGACGTGTATATTGGCACGAGTCACAAATTATAGTAACCTTATTATTCTGTTAAAATATAAGAGTGAATTATGAAATGTCAATATTTTGTTTGATTAAAAGTTCGTTAAGAGAAATTGACCAGCGTAGCGGGCGTAGCTTGCTAGTAAATATATAAATAAATAATAAAAAAAAGAACGGAACAGGCATATTATGACACACTTTCCAACACTAATAGGATATTATAAAGGAATTTCATTTTTTCCTCGAATGAAGTGATAAATCTAAATAACCAATAAAATAAATAAATAAATAAAGAACGGAACGGGCATACATTATGACACACTTTCCAACACTAATAGGATATTATTAAGAAATTTCCTTTTTCCTAGAATGAAGTGATAAATCTAAACAAGCAATAAAATAAATAAATTAGAAAACGAAACAGGCATACATTATGACACACTTTCCAACACTAATAGGATATTATTAAGAAATTTAATTTTTTCCTAGAATGAAGTGATAAATCTTAATAAGCAATAAAATAAATAAATAAAAAAATAAAAAAGAACGAAACAGTCATACATTATGACACACTTTCCAACACTAATAGGATATTATAAAGAATTTTCATTTTTTCCTCGAATGAAGTGATAAATCTAAATAAGCAAATAAATAAATAAATAAAGAACGGAACGGGCATATACTATGACACACTTTCCAACACTAATAGGTTATTATAAAGAAATTTTATTTTTTACTAGAATGAAGTGATAAATCTAAATAAGCAATAAAATAAATAAATATATAAATAATAAAAAAAAAGAACGAAACTGACATATTATGACACACTTTCCAACACTAATAGGATATTATCAAGAAATTTCCTTTTTTCCTTGAATGAAGTGATAAATCCAAATAAGCACTAAAATAAATAAATAAGTAAATAAATAAAAAAAAGAACGAAACATGCATACATTATGACACACTTTCCAACACTAATAGGATATTATAAAGAAATTTCATTTTTTCCATAGAATGAAGTGATATATCTAAATAAGCAATAAAATAAATAAATAAAAGAACGAAACATTCATACATTATGACACACTTTCCAACATTAATAGGATATTACTAAGAAATTGCATTTTTTCTAGAATGAAGTGATAAATCTAAATAAGCAATAAAAAAATTAATGAATTAATAAAAAAAATAATAAAACGAAACAGGCATACATTATGACACACTTTCCAACACTAATAGTATATTATTAAGAAATTTCATATTTTCCTAGAATGAAGTGATAAATCTAATTAAGCAATACAAAAATTAATTAATTAATTAATTAAAACATAAAAAAACGAAACAGGCATACATTATGTCACACTTTCCAACACTAATAGGATATTATTAAGAAATTCCTTTTTTTCCTAGAATGAAGTGATAAATCTAAATAAGCTATAAATAAATAAATAAATAAATAAGAAAACGAAACAGGCATACATTATGACACATTTTCTGATAGGATATTATTAAGAAATTTCCTTTTTCCTAGAATGAAGTGATAAATCTAAACAAGCAATAAAATAAATAAATAAGAAAACGAAACAGGCATACATTATGACACACTTTCCAATACTAATAGGATATTATTAAGAATTTTTTTCCTAGAATGAAGTGATAAATCTTAATAAGCATTAAAATAAATAAATAAATAAAAAATGAACGAAACAGGCATACATTATGACACATTTCCCAACACTAATATGATATTATTAAGAAATTTCATTTTTTCCTAGTATGAAGTGATAAATCTAAATAAGCAATAAAAAAATAAAATAAAAAAGTTAGTAAAATCTATTTTTAGCAATTGCTTCCCATGTTTGGTAATGTGTGCGATTTCTTTCGTGTATCCCTGTAAGCGATCTATATAATGTATACATACTACTCTGAACTAGGTACACTCAAAATTACATAAATTTAAAAATGTGTACCATAGAGGAAAACGCACTTCCAGCTATTATCGAACTTAGTCAGACCTTTAACCGAATTCTTTCGTGCAGCTATAAATGGACGATAAATGTTATACACTCTATAATCGATAGAAAACATGCGGTCCACTTCAATGACATCTTTATATTCGAAATATCATAACATCATTAAATACACTGAAAACGATTTATCTCCATAAATAATAATGTAATGGAATACTTTATGCATCCCTGTAAACGAACTGTAAATCCTATTTATTCAAAGCACCCGAGAAAACATTCTGTAGTCTATCTCAATGATGCATATCAATCTCAGTATGTTTGATATATCATAATATCAGTCAAATTCTCCGCAAACGATTTTTTACCATGAACGTAATGTAACGGAATTTTTCTGCGTGTTCCTGTAAACGAAATTTACATGCTACGCATTTCATTTTCAATATCGAACATTCAATAGTAACCCTCAATAACATATAAAACTTTCATGTCAAACCAAGTATATTTACGAGAGTTAGCGTATGGACAGACAGCCAGCAAACAGACCTTACCGAGTTCATTAAATACTTTTTAACAGTGTTGCAAAATGTAAAAAAAAATATATATATATATAGATGACATCGCGCAACAATAAGAAGCATATTTGTAGATTAAATTTATTTGGAGCTTGCCGAAGAAAATTGTTTAAGTACTGATATTGTTTTTATAAAAAAATGCAAAAACATACATTTCCATGAATTTTCTTTTTAGATATGCATTATATATTGAGACTCATAAGCAACATTTTCCTCCCACGTAACAAATCCTAGGACAAATCCTGAGAGCGAAAATAATTATTGCTCAAAATATGTCCTGCCCAACCACATAAAATATAAGAATTGGATATTCCCATAGAGCTAACAGGTACTTTACTATTATCCCGTCAACCACTTTTCATAACAAAAAACTATCGCCAAACTGTTAGATTAAACGCCAAAAATGCAGTCCCATTTACTTGATGTTAGAAGCATTATACGTGTTTGTAATGTCATCAAGTGGTTTTTAATTCGACATTTGCGTGTATTTTTAAATATGTTTTACTGATTTATTAGTTATTTCATTAATTAAAATAACAATTGTGTCCTTAAACTCTTATATTTTATTTATTTTGATATTCCAATGACAATGTTCTTCCGTTTATTTGGCGTTACAGTTTGGCGATAGTTTTTTTGTTATGAAAAGTGGTCGAGGAGATAATAAACATAAAAAAAATCATACCGAAAAAGTAGGGATTTTCAACCCAATCATAATACTTTACTCATATAGATTTTGTAGTTTACAACAGTAAATTAGAATAACAAGTGTGTGTGTGTGTGGTGGGGGGGGGAGGGGGGTTAGATTATTGAATTCTAACAGTTGAAAATCAGGAAACAATAAAAAATTTCAATTTGAGGTAATCATATGTTTTGGAAATTTTCAAATATCCCACCGAATTTATGTAATGAAATTTAATTTCAATTTTGTTTATTGAATTCGAATGCAGCTATAAAATTATTTTAAATATTTCTAAAAAATATAAAAAATTGGTTATAGAAAATTAAGTTATTCTCGAACATGATTCACTATTTTTTTTAATATCAGTCATGTGCATTGAGATTAAGTTCTGTCTTTGTGAATTGCAATATCGAGCGCCAACAATTAAAAATCATTGTGATAAAATAATAAAATACTTTGATTTGAGATAATCTTATATTTTAGAAAAGTTCAAACCTCCCATTATATTTACGTAGAGAAATTTAGTTTGAATTTAGTTTATTAAATTCAAATACAGTCATGAAATTATTTTAAATATTTCTAAAAATATATGAAAAATTGATTATAAAAACTTAGATATTCTTAAATATGATTCACTAACTTTTATAATGTCAGTCAGATTAAGTTATGTCTTTGTGTATTCCAATATAAAATGTCAACAATTGAAAATCCTTGTCTGGAAATAATAAAATATTTCGAGTTGAGATAATTATATGTTTTTAGACATTTTTTTAATGTCACTCATGTTTACCGAAATTTAGTTATTAAAATGATGAAATTCAATTCTATTTTAATCTAGTCCTGTATTCTTAAAACACTTTGCATAAACTTCAGATAAATTTTATCATTAAAAAAAATATTGGGACGAAGGCATAAATACGTCTCACTGAAATAATAATTAAAAAATTCTTTGTGGATTAATTTTTTTTTCAAATCTGAGAGCAATTGAATTTGTATACGGATTTTTTCCCTAAAAAACTTCATAAAATCATATATTTCTATGAATTTTCTTCTAAGATATGCACCATATTTTGAAATAGAAGCAAGATAATTCTCCCAATAGTACGTAGCAAAATCCGAGGACATAGAAAAAAAAAAAAGGCTAACGTTAATAAACAATTTCTTTTAAATTCACAATTTAAGTTTCAGACTGATTTATCATAGCTTAAAAAACAAAACCATTGTATTTTAAGATAGTAAATTGAAAGAAAAATGTAGATTTAATAGCGAATATCTGAGTAATATAAATGCTCGTCTTTACATAACATTAATTTTTAATTTGAGATATTTATAATTTTTTTTTAAATTTTCTATCAAAATCTTCCATAGTATTTACATTTCGAAATTTAATTCAGATGCAGTTTATTAAATTCAAATTTTTAAATTCAAAATTTTTAAATATTCCACACAATTTATTTATAAAAAAATTTTATGTAATCATAAACGTTAATCTCATTTATATATTTTTAAATGTTACTCATATGCGTCGACGTTTAATTTTTTTTTTCAAAATCTTATTCAATTATTAAAATAACGAAATTCAATTTCATTTTAATCTAGTCTCGTATTCTGAGAACACGTTGCAAGAATTTTTAAGAAAATATACGGTAGACTCACAAATACGTCTCACTGCAATAAAAAACATCTTCGTAGATTAGTTCTTTTTGAGCTCGCCGAAGAAAATGATTTGAATACGTTTTTTTTTTTTTTTTTTTTCATAAGAAACTTTACAAAAACATATATTTCCATGCATTTTCTTCTTAGATATGCACCATATCTTGAGACGTAAGCAAGATGATTCTCCCACTAGCACGTAGCAAATCCTAGGACAGTGAAAGAGAAAAAAATCTTGCTAAAAAAACAGCCCTGCCCAACAAAATAGAATAAGGATCAGATCTTTCCATAGAAATTGTTGAATGTAGCGGGGGAGGGAGTGAACAGGGCTTTAAAAATCAATATGACACATGTTTGATCTGTCTTAGGAGTGTGCGGGGGATGGTAAAAAGAGGTTTGATGCCCTGCGGCATGTACGACTGTCGCTTACGAAAGACCGTAGGGAATGTATGTGAATATTAAAAATGTTGTTTTTAGTATTTGCTTTTGCGATACGAAAACAAACAAATAAAAAAAAAAGATAACATGAGTAAATTTAGCTAAGAGAGCCAATGCGTAAAATATGCTTTCCCGCTCGTAGAATATATATCTTAGCAGGATTATAAGGTACAACACATGCTAAAATTAGATATTTTATTAGATGATTAAATTTTCGGCATACTTAATGCATTCAGCAAATATAAATGCACGACTGCATGATGCCATCTGACTCGTTTATGTGCATCGTTATGCATAAGATTGTATTCTAAATTAATAGATTAAATAGAATATTAAACATTTATTTATTTACTTAGAGGTTAAGCTGATTAGAAAATACAATGAATTTATTTATAGAAAATATAAATAGATAAATTTGATATAAAATCCTACGTATGCGCAATCTGTATATTTATGTCTATTCTTTCGCTCCAAATGATTACAGAAACATTTTCTGACATGGAAGGAAAATTTATAAAATTATAACAATATTATTGGAAATTTAAATAGAAAAACTTCATACCAAATACTATAATATTGAAAATTAGCGCTGGAAATTTAACACTAGAACCGCGGTAAATTTTACTCAAGATTTATAAAAATATTTTACACAAAATTTTTTATTTTAAACTATTTAAATTATTTATTTGACTACTTTTTTTTATTTAACATATTTTATGAAATAACTTCTGGTTTGAATCGACATTTATTCATTTTGTACGGGTCAAAATGACCCCTCATAGCGGTTCTAGATAATAAATAGATTGTGTTAAATAAATTAATTTGATATAATATCGTATAATATTGAAAGCTTAAATAGATAAATTTCATATAAAATCCTACGTATGTGCAATCTGTATATTTATGTCCACTCAAACGCTGTAAACAATTAAAGAAACGTTTCCTGACATGGATAAACGTTTACGAAAATTAATTGTAACTTCGTACTCATCCACATTTCTGTACATTTTTCTGTTATCTTCAGAAATCTAAAACCGCAGTTTCTAAAACCAGGTTAAAGAAAAATTTAAAAGATGTCTTTCCTTAATTTATGAGCAGAAAAATGCTATTTTATTTCAAAAACTTTATCGAATTACTATTATAGAAATTGTTGAGTGAAAGGCAGGCTAGCAGTAGACGGGACTTCATGTTTGATACGTCTTAGAAGTGTGCGAAAGGGGGGGGGGGGTAAAAAGATATTTAAGATATTTAATGTCTTACATGATATATGTGAATATTAAAAGTGTTGTGTTTCGTATTTTCTCTGCGATATGATTAAAAACAAATAAAAGAAAGATAACATGACTAAATTTATTTTTAAGAGCCAATGCGTAACATGCTTTCCCGTTCATAGAATGTATGTCCTGGTAGGTTTACAAGACATATATCTTAATAAAATTAGAGTATTGAATTTGATTGATGAAAAAAAAAAAAAAAAAAAAAAAAAAAAAACAAGTTGGAAATGGTACGTCAAACGTGACAAATGAGGTGAGTTCGTACTATAGCTAGTTATATAAATAGTCAGATCTTGATGATTTTTAATTCCATGAAATGAAGTATATCGTCTGCAGTTTAATTCCTGTAATAAAATAAGTATCTCGGTCGCTTGACGATTCAACCTCGGAAGCTCCTATAGCAAGAAAGCACCGATTTCTTTTCTTTTAATTCAAATTTCTTAATAAATATTTTTATTAACATCTCCTAAAGTTTTGATTCGATTTTCATAAAATTTGAAATGTCTCGACAAAATTCTGCAAAGATAATATATCTTAAATTTCAAACCATTCGGTTGGGTAGTTTTTGCGTTGTTATATTCGGACGGACGGACAGACAGACGGACGGACCAGACGACGACAATAGGTGCTACGTATTTATATAATTAGGAACGCACCTAAAAACGGCATACTTAATTTAAATATTGGGTTGGCCGGAAAGTTCATGCCGGTTGGGGAAATCAATTCGTACCGGAAAATTCTGCCCGTTAATTATTATGGATTAGATATCGGATTTAATCTATAATAATTAAATGATAGAATTTTCCGGTGCGAATTGATTTTCCCAACCAGCACGAATTTTCCAGACAACCCAATATATAATTGATATGCTTGTAAAGACATATTTACAGTACCATCTAGCATTTTTAAATGTATAAGATTTTATTACAAGTGGAGCAGTATTCAATGAACGATTCAATATTTATTTATTTATTACGAGGTTAAGCTAATTAGTAATTACAACAAAATTTTATTATTGAAAATTTAAATAGATAAATTTCATATAAAATCCGACGTATACGTATACGTAATCAATATATTTTTGTTCATGTCTACACAGTAAAAATTACGGAAATGTTTCCTGATGTAGAAAGATCGTTAATGGAAATTGAAACTTCGTACTTACCTGTGATATTGTGAAAATTTCCCCTCTCTTCGGAAATCTTTAAGGGAAGAACCAATCAGAAGCTTCAAAATTAATAGGTTAAAGAAATTATCAGTAAAGTCTTGTCTGTAATTTACGGACGATAAAGAGGATGTTTTATTTCAGAAACTTTATTCAATTGCTAGTTTAGAAATTGTTGAGTGTGAAAGGAGATGAAAGAAAATGGGCTTTAAAAATGTAATACAAATTAAATTTCAAACAGACAAGCATTTTTATTAATCTTGATTTCGATATTGAAGCCCATTTGTTTCTTTCAATATAACAGTTCTGTTATTAAGCTATACTATTTGAGTCAAATATTCAAATTATTTTATTAAAAATTATATATTTTTTAATTATGTTGAACCGATTCAAATGTTATTATATTTCAAATAAAGTAGAGAGTCGAAATACGTCCATTAAAATTAACTTTTAAAATATACACTAAAACACTTTTTATTTTGCTTAAAAGACGTCAACATATGAATATAAACATTAAAGATATTAAAATTTAAAATTTACATGTTTCGGTTTGTTCATCAAATCGTCATCAGAATATATATTTGATTGATTTATAGTTCCAGTTTTTATTTACAACTTTTTGTGAGGGAATCTATTGAAATTTATTTAAGAAGATCGAAAGCATGTAATGATACGTTGTCATTTATTATTCCGAAGATTTGGGTTGAGTGGTTGAATAATAGTGGGAAGCGGTCTATAGATGGAGCAAAGAGCGGTGTTAAAATTAAAAGTATAGAGGGCGTTGTACCTTCTTTCACATAGTGACTGTTCAGACTCTCTGGTTTTTATGTATATTGTGTTTGTGGTTTGTGGTTTGTGTATATTCTGATGACGATTTGATGAACAAATCGAAACATGTAAATTTTAAATTTTAACATCTTTAATGTTTATATTGATATGTTGACGTTTTTTAAGCAAAATAAAAAGTGTTTTACTGTATATTTTAAAAGTTATGTTGAACTGTTTTTCAGCAAAGTTTTTATCTTATGGAGTTCTCCACCGTTAAGAATTTTCTGGTGAGTTGAACAAAATTTTGGGGCTGCAGTAGCTGTAACCATAAGATGGTGGAACCTCGTCCCAACATTTTGAGCTACGGTTCAACCGGAGCTCCAAATGTTGGGCCGAAGTTTTGCCACCTTATGGTTGAAACTACTGCAGCAACAAAATTTCGTTCAACTCACCAGAGTCCTCCACCATTAAAAATTTTCTGGTGATGTGAACGAAATTTTGGTGCTGCAGTAGCTTCAACCATAAGGTGGTGGTACCTCGTTCCAACATTTGGAGCTCCAGTTGAACCATTGCCCCAATTGTTGAAACGAGGTTCCACCACCTTATGATTGCAGCTATTACAGCACAAAAAGTTGGTTCTACCAACAACAAAATTTTTAACAGTGTGCTATTTACTACAGGCGAATCAAAGAACGATTTTTTTCCTGTCTCAAAATACTGTTCACGTGTAGAAGAAAATTCATAGATATGTATGGTTTGTTAATTTTTTAGATACATAAAAGTTAAAATTTTCATTTTTTAACTTTTTATGTATTTTTAATTTATTATGTTTTTAAAATTATTTAAATAAAGAAAGAACAACTTTATAAAAATTTCTTCAAGTAGCTCAAAAAGAAATAATCTACGAAGAATCTTTTTCGTTTAACGAAATGTATTTGTGATTTCGTCTACTGACTTTTTTAGAATCTATTTTCTTAAAAAGCCTTTCAATTTGTTTTCAGAATACGAGATCAGATTTAAATGGAATTGAATTTCGTCATTACAATTATTGATTTATATTTTGAAAAATGTTAAATCGCAGCGCATACGAACAATATAAAATATAAAATCATGGTTTATAAGACTCTCAATTTTCTCTAAATAAATTCAGTTGATAAAAATAATTAAAATTGTTGTATGTCTGCATTTGGATTTAATAAACTGAATTAAAATTAAATTCCAGTTCTTAATTAATATGGTATATTTCATAACTTCTAAAAGTATATAATTTTTTCAAAATGAAAATTGCTATATTTGCACAATAGAATTTTTCGTAGCCGGATATTCGAGACAGGAACTCACTTTATCATGCTAATTTGCTATAGTAAAATTCTAAATCTTTCTTAAAGCTATATTAATTGAATGAAAATCTCATTTTTCTTTTCTATGAATAAAATTTGTTCAATTATGTTAGCTTCGAATTCTCTTTAGAATATATATTTATGCAGATGGTTTTAAAATACATTCTAATTTTGATTATACGTTAAGTAAAAGAAATAATATGCGACAAAAAATGTCAGAAGTAGTAGAAGCTAAGAATTAATTAAGAGGAAAATATTTCCAAAATGTTTCATTTAATTACAGAAAATGGTAAAAAGAGTTTTAGACTTTCAGAACAATGGAAAGTGTGTACAGCCTGACAAAAAATAATTTGGACAGACTTTATAGCTTACTAGCTGTTACCCGCGACTTCATTCACGTATCATTAAAAGAAGAATAAATACATTAATTAAGCAAAATATTTCATTTCCGATAGTTAGAAACGTAAATAATTAACTAACTCTTTATCACATTCCATAGGAGACAATACAGTATTTCTATGTTATAGAGCCCTTGACATAACTAAGTTTTAAAAAAGTGAAATTTTGTGACAAATAATCACGAAAAGGAAACTGCAACCAATGAAAAAAGGCGAGCCAAATAAAATCGTGGAAATCGGCGAATTGTGTAAGAACATATGTCAAGTTTACCTGGTAAACCATTTTACTTTTAACGCCTTTGTGAAACGTTTTAATAGTCATACTTCAAAGATAATGGAAATTGTATATTCTTTTTCATTAAATTCAATTCTTGTGAAAAGGGAGTAATAATTGTAGACCTAAATGCAAGGAGCTTAAATTTGCCTCCTTGATTTAATCTATAACTGAAAAAAAAAATCTTTATTTCTAAGTGAAATTATGTTGACAGACGATTTTTGTTCTCCAGAATAAATTGATCCATGAAGTTTGAATGTGTGAAAATACGTTTTTACTTTTCAAATGTTTTACTGTAATCAAGATTTTTTTTTTTCTTTCACCATCTATTCAAATTGAAAATATTTTTTTTTTCAGTTTTAATAAGAAAAAATATATTAATCCGTTTTATTTCTTCTTTTTTATCCACAAAATTAAAATAATTTAGTTGCCATTTTTAGAGAAACTTCGTTAAAATTTACAAATAATAATAATAATAATAATAATAATAATAATAATAATAATATCTCGGAATTTAAATTATTATTTTTTTAATTCTGAGAGTTTATGACATCCCTATTCTGATAACCGGTGTTAAGTAAATCGCGTTGCATTTGACAATCTGAAAAGAGTAGTTCTGAAATACAGGCGGTCAGATTTTAATATAATAGATTCGTATTTATTTTTCTTTTCCTAATAATCATGGTGTGGTTTCTGGCAAAAAACTCTCATCTGTATGTAACTCATATTCATGCTTAATAATCGGTATAGATAAAAAAAAATATTTAAATTTTTCGTTTTAAATATGGCGTGAAACTCATCTACTTTCTAGGCTTTGGTACTTACTGATCCTTGTATTATTAATGTAAGGAATTGATTGTAAAACACATTTGACAATTCCCGTTTTATTTCAAATATGACGTCACTTTTTCCTCAGAGAAATCTCTTTTTAATGGCATAATTCTTGTTAATTTTCTTTTTCTTGCAATCAGGACGTAAATTTTAGCGGAAAACTCACATTTGTATGTAACTGGTATTCAAGCTAATTATTAAATTATTAATAATTAGTATCGGTAATTATTAATAATTAATAGTATCGATAAAAAATATTTCAGCTTTTCATCTTAAATATTACGTCCATTATCTATCTACTTTCATTATACATTGATATTCATGCTTCTTGTATTATTAAGAATATTTGAAAATACATGTTTTATTTATGACGTCATATTTGTCCAAGCCGAGGAGGATCCTTTTCATAGTTCCATGGTCCAAGCGAAATCTATTTTTAATAATATAATTATTGTTCATTTTTCCTTCTAATTATAACGCAGTTTTTGGCAGAAAAAGATCTTTTTAATGTAATCGATATTCATACTTCATGTATAATAACAAATACTCCATATTTTTGTTTCAAATATCACGGAAATTCATCTTCTTTTGAATTATTTTTAATTTTCAGTTTTCACGTGAAAATCGTTCAATTGAAAATTAATTGTTGAGGAAATTTTATTTTCGTGTTTTTATTTACTGGCAACAATCAAAGTCATAGCAACGATAAAGTAAAATGGTTAAATGGTATGGAAAAATGTCCATTTATTCTATATGAAAGTAACGAAATTTTGAATTATTAAGAAAAATATTTGAATAAAATAAACAAAAACCAGCCTATGTTCATTTGAGAGTTATAATCAACCTATTTGCAAAGATACAGGATCATTAAATGCTCCATTTTGACGCTGGCTTCAGCCTAACATTTGAACACAATCAGATTTATAATATTATTAGGATTAGGATAATGCTTTCAACAACCTCAGAAAGCAACATCAGCTTACTAGTAGAGGTAAAATAGCTCTGTGACTGAGAGAAAAGCTATAAGTGTCCGATGTGAAGACTTTCAATTTTATGAAGAATTGAAAATATTTGAAAATATTTTCAGCAGTGGGTTACAATTCAGTCCCTATTTTTTTCTCTTATTCCTTCTGAATAGATTTTTCCAAGGTCTCTAAACCTCGTGACGTTTGAAACAATCTCCTCTCTTTCGGATGATCGCGCAGAATAATCCATGTGGTTGAGATCTAGACAGTATAGAGGCTATGCATGGGCTTTTAAAAAGTTTGGCAGATGTGATTTGAAACATTTCCGTGATCTTCTTATTGTCTGCGCTGAAGCAGAATCTTGTAGAGTCCAGTTTTCATTTCCCAAGTGCTCTTGGGATCATGGAAGCAGAACATTCAACAAGACCTTTTAACGGTACGATTGATGGTTCATTTTGTCGTCTTCATCAACAAAAGAAAGCAATGTTTTGCACTTGAGCTAATCCTGCTCTAAACCATAACCGACCGTGGATTTTGGCGTCTTTCGGTAAGGTATGCTGCACTAACAATGAAACAGCTAAACAAGATCTTCAGGTAATTTAAGGGGACAATAAACTTTTAAAACAACGAAATTTGGTTGAAAAAAAAAGATTTTTTTTTCGCGAATTGTAAAACTAGATGCTGAAATTTATCCGATACAAAAACATTTTTTCAATTTTGACGCTTCTTTGACGCTTTTATATTTGTAAACAAACTATATATTTAAACAGTTATTTATACTTAAAAAGCTGTTTTCTAAATGATGAAAATTTCGCACATTTATTTACTTTGAAACATTCCATGCACATTCCTAATAATCAGATTATTTTCAAATTTATACTGCATATCCTCTAAACAATAATAAATAAAAGTTAGTATAAAATGTTGCATTTAGTATTGAAATTTATGTGCGTATGGAAATATATAGCACCTTTTTTTAGAAAAACGAAGCATAATTATGAAAATATTTTTTTTTCTTGTTGTACATTCAGTGAGCCTTTACAATTCCTACAACTTCTATTGCAATCTATGAAAATATCTCTGAAAAACTAATTTTCATATTTTATGCAAATTATTTTATGTTGCGCATGGAACATTTTGAAATGTGTAATTTTTTGTCATATTAAAATACTTAAAATGCAATAACTAAAAATATTTTTAATATTTTTAATATTTTTAATTCAAATTTTATGCATAAGTACTGTAGTCTGTTCTTAACAAATGTAAAGTCTGCCAAATGTCAAGTGAGTCTATTAAAAAATTAAAAGAAAACAGTTGGCAGCTTAATTGACTTTGTCAGTAATACAACAATTTCCTGTACAAATAATTAAAGATATATTTAAAAAGAATTATATAAAACGAAACAATATCATTTTATAAACAATATTTCCAATCTGGATATGTCATTCTCAATATTATAACACATTTTAAAACACTGTCGTGACATATTACTAATGGTTAAATATGAGCGGTGACTTCGTTTTTGGATATGTAACGCATAAGAAATCAAAAGTTACGCGTTCATCACAGAACATATTTCAAAAGTGCTCGCATAAGGCATTTTTTTCCTTTACTTTTTCACATTTCTAATAATTTGCCTACTTAAATAAGGTATCGTATAATTTAAAAAATATTTTGTCATTTTTTTGATGATCTGAAATTAATTCCACACAGATAGTCATAATACATGATAAATATACAATGAAAGTCAACAAAATTACACTCTTAAAAAATTGTGATGGTTTGAATCAACTTTTGGTGGTACGTTTCTGCACTCATAAGATTGTGAAATCTCGTTTGCGACATTTGGAGTAACTGTTCAACAGGATCTTCAAATGTTGGAACACGGTTTCTCCATCTTATGATTGCAGCTACAAAAGCACCAAAAGGTGATCCAGACCAGCACAAAATTTTTAACAGTGTACAACATTTAGATAGCAAAACTCTATTTTAAAATTGCAGTAAAGAAACCAAGATATCAAATTTGGTTTCATCATAGTTTTCTTTTGTTCATGATATTGCAACCAACAACGTCCACATGTAAATAGCAAAACTCTTATTTTAAAATTGTAGTAAAGCTACCAAGATATTAAATTAGTTTTCAACATAGTTTTCTTTTGTTTATGATATTGAAACCAACAACGTCAATCTCCAGATAACACATTCTAATTTTTGAAAAAAAATTCAAAAGCTATGAAGTTCACGGCGAAAAGTTTCATGGAATTAAAAAAAAAATATGTATTCATGAAGAATATTCAACTTTTATAATTATGAAATTATAAACTCACTTTAACGCATTCTGAACTCATCCAAGTTTACGATGATGCAAAATTAGAGAAAAAGTCGAGATTCCAGGCAAAGCTCGAAAAAAAATTGGTTTTGCTATAAAAAAAATACGTTTTTCAAGTAAAAACATACCACCATTCCGAACTTATACTTTTATGAAGTAAGTTTACGGGATTTGACAGTTTAGCTTGTAAAAGGGTTATTTACCGTAAAATTAATAATATCACGGGTTTACGCAATTCCTGTGAATTTACACACACACACACACGCGTATATATTATATAGATATATATAAGTAATATACTGAATAAAAAAGTTCTTACTATAGATTTTAAACGCTGTATAAATAAGAATATTTATTGAATATTACATTATGGCAGAAAATATTATGATAGCAAAGTTTTGAAATAATGTAACATCATTGTTATATCACGTAATAAAGCACATAAATATGTTACTGGAACTTTTGAAAAAGAAAATATAAATTTCCATAAATCTCCATAATGCCAAATTAAATCCTCTTCTTTCTATATTAATTCTGGGATTAAATAACGGTAATAATTATAAATTCATAGTTATTGTAAACCAGGTTTAATTGGATACACGAGCATTGCTCCGCTTTCTATTTTTCATAAGCATATGTCATCTTTTTTTGCTTCATTTTCGAAAATAAACTATCTTTAATTTGCATTAATTTATTCTAAACTGGAAGAGATACTTTGTAGATGTCAGAATATTTTATGGACATTGCATCATAATAGTATTATAGTAACGTTACGGAGTAACATAACAACGTTATTATACAGCTTAATGAATTTCATGCTTATGTTACGACAGTTTTGAAAACGAAAAATGCGAATTTTTAAATTTTATCTTGGCAGATTAAAAGTTTACCTTTTATATATTAATACGATGAATAGTTAACAATAAATTTATAAAATTTTGTTATTACAGTTAACCAAATTTAATTGGGTACATGAGCATTGCTTCTATCTGTCGCATTGTAAGCATATATGTCATTCTTTTCCGATTTTCAGAAATAAACTTTTATTAACTCCGACTTTGATATAGATCGGTGATAAATAGTCACAGACTCTTTCATTAAATCTGATTTTAAGAGCCTACATCAGTCACGCGAAAAAACGCGCACGCTAATATTAAGTCTATGGGAAGGTTCTTGCGCGATTTCTAGCTCGCATTTTAATATTTTTAAAGGTTTTTTTTTGGCATAGGATAGCTGACGTCGATCTCTAACGTTGTTAGTTTTTACTTTTTCGATTTTGGTTCCAGTTTTTTTATATAAGAGTATTTTCACTTTCAGAACCGGTTCCAACCGGTTCCAAAATTGAAAATGTCCGCTTATAAAAAAACTGTAACCAAAATAAAAAAAAGTAAAAACTAACAACATTAGTAATCGACCTCAGCTATTTTATGCAAAAAAAATCATTTTAAAATATTAAAATGCGAGCGAGAAATCATGCAAGAACCTTCCCATAGACTTAACATTAGCTTGAGCGTTTCTTCGCGTGACTAGTGTAGGCTCTTAAGGCAGGAAAGCATAAAAGCCCTAACACATTTTTTCCCCCTGGACAAATCATCATTTTGAGCTGCTGGAATTTGAGCAATGGTACGAAGCACATTTTGATGTCAGAAGATATTTACATAATTGTAAGTTGTTGTTGCGGGACAAATCTATCCTTTTCATCATATTGCCAGAATTTGAGCAATAGCATTAAGCACATTTTGATGCCACAAGATGTTTACTTAATTGTAAGTTGTCGTTACAAAATTGTAATAAAGTGAATTTTTCACCATTCTCACTTACCATATCATATAACAGTCTATTCCAAGAAGAAAACGAGTGACTTGCCTTTGCAAAATTTGTTGTTTCATTATTGAATTTAAGTTTATTAGTGTCCTGACTGATTAAATCTTTTCCCTTCTATATATTAATGCAGTAACTAACGTTATTAAATATAAAATTTTGTAATTTCAGTAAACTAAACTGAATTGGATACACGAGTACTGCTTTTATCTTTCTGTTGTAAGAATATGCCATTCTTTTTCTACTTTTTGAAATACACTTTCTTTAATTAGCAATTAGCTATTCTAAAATTACAGATAAATGCGATAGAAGAGATACGCGGAATTTGTGTTTTAATTCAATAGATGTTCATCCAAAAGAAAATATTTTCCAAAATATCTGATAATTATTATTAACCAACATATACAAATTCTCCTCGATAAACTTAATTCCCTTCAAAATTAATAATTACATGTAGCGTAGACAATGTTTTTATTTGAAAGATTAAAGATGATTCTATTAATTTGGCAAAAAAAATCCGTGATCTAAATCTACAGTAGTTGTAGATCAAGATATAAAATAGGCCCAGATTCTTTTTCTTTAATATATTGTTTCCGTTAAGTGAAGTGCAAGAAATTTGAATATTTCAGTGGCACGAAGCACATTTAGAGGCAAGAAGGTGTAATAAAAATAATGCTTAAATAAATATTTTTCTAATATAGCAAAGTCATTTTTCCAAGATTCTCAGATACACATAACTTTCTTTAACAGTTTAGCCCTAGAAAAAATATATACTGTAAAGAACTTTGAAACTTGCCTTTTGCAAAAATTGATGTTTCATTATTAAGGACATGTTTGTCAGAATCTTGATAGAGTAAATATTTTGCCCTCTGTGGATTAATGTGATTCCTATCCTATTGAAAGAATGTCGATGATTTCCATCGGTGAGTTTATTGTGGATGAATCAGATTTTAAATTCGAGGAACCATAGTGGCCACAGCACTTTTTTACTTTGGACAAATCCATAGTTTGCATTGTGTGATGTGCAAGAATGTGAATATATGGAAGGCATGAAGTAAACTTGGTAGTATAAAATACTTAGATTGCTTAGATAAATGCTTAGATGTTCTTCTAATGTGACAAAGTCGATTTTTCAACATTTTAAGACACCCATGCCATGTAACAGTGTATTCCTAGAAGAAAAACAGCCTGAAAACTTAAAGCTTTGAGACTTGCCTTTTACAAAAAATGTCGTTTCATTACTAAAAACAAGCTTATCGCTATCATGTACTTTAAATCTTTTTCCTTCTGTATAATAATGCGATACCAAATTATTGCTATTAATTATAAAATTCATAATTTTTGAAAACCAAATTTAATTGGATACACGAACATCCCTTTACTATCTAACTTTCATAAGCACATGTCTTTCTTTCTCCAATTTTGGGAAATAAACTTTCTTTAATTAGCATTAATCTATTCTAAAATGGCAGATAAATGCGATCGAAGGGATGCACATGCTCTGTATTTTAATTCAGCAGATATTTATTCGAAAGCAAAAGTCTTCCAAAATGTCTCGCAATTACTGTTAATCAACATATACGAATGCGCTCCGATAATTTTAATTCCCCCAAGAAATAATAATTACGCATGGCGCACTCATGCCGGTGGATTAGCGCTAGCTTAATCACTGATTTATGAATTTGGAATCGCATGAGCGAAATGATGACTTTCTGTCATCGATTTACAGTGCAGGAGAATCGATTAATTTGTCTAGTAATGTGTCGGTTCGGTTAGGTATAGAATCCTGTGTCATGGTTTGAAAAATATGACGTTCGCTAGTTATGAATTACTATTGAAGGGTGATTTATGCAAAGGAATGCAGGGCAAGTGTCGCGAAATTTATCAGGAATAGGGATGAAATATTGGAAGCAAAATATCGCATTTCATTGGCATTTCATTTGAAGTTTTCCAAAATCATCGAGTATATTTTATTATATATTATATTAAACAGCGAAATATAATCTAATAAAAATGTTTCATACATAATATAATAGCAGTTGTTATATAACACTTTAAATTGAATATTTAAATTAATACTAATTTAAAGATTTAAAAAAAAACTACTGTTATAACACTTTTTTATTATGAGAGTTCATCAAAATTTAATGATGAGATTATAAAACCATATAACTGAAAAGTTGTTAAAGCTGTTAAACATAACTCTTACGTCTAAATGTTGTGAAGTTTCTCAATTTGTTCTTTAAATAAAACTTCCAATGAATTTGGATAGATTAAACAAAAATTTCCACAATTCATTGGTTGGAGAGAATGTTATTGTCCAGTGGCCTCCATGAAGCATAGGTCGTACTCCGTCGCACTTTTCAACTTGAAAATCAAACATAAATAATGTTTATTAAATTACACATAAATAACGTCTGCATTCATCGTTTTTTAAACATATATAATTAATAAACAGACATACATACATTCAATACAATAATCCAACATGGAGTGAAAAATTAGCCAGAGCCAGCAATCGAACCTGGGTCCAAAGCGTTCCGGGCTGTTGCTCTAACACTGAACTACTCCGGCCGACCCCTGAGTCGTCAATTTCCCACTAATAAACCATGTTGCAGAGAAGGTCACCAGCCATCTGACAGACAGCCATGACGACCGGACAACGGTGAATAGATTTTACTATTCCACCGATCTACGAATATATATTAAATTACACATAAATAACGTCTTCATTCATCGTTTTTTAAACATATATAATTGTATATGTTTAATAAATGTATTATATAATTATATATGTATTATTATATATGTATTATATAATTATATGTGTATTATTATATATGTATTATATAATTATATATGTTTAATAAATAATGTTATGAGCATGAATAATTAAAAGAGCTTATTTTCTGGTTGTTATGTATAAAAGTGATATGAAGTTTACGTTTTGTCTGCTTTTTTCTAGTGATGTCTGATTCTGTAGCAAATCATAGAAATCTACATGGTTACCAAGGAGGTGGTAAGTAACTGTAAACGTAACTGTAAGTTTGTTTCCCAATAAAAAACGCATTAGTTACTGTTTTTTTAATTTGAGTAGATTTCATTTTTTAATTGTATTAAAAACATAAAAATGGAAATCGAACCAATGAACCAATGCAGATTTTGATGTAGTACCTATGATCGTCTTAATGCCATTGTTCACGTACCATCGAAGGTGATCAGTCGAAAAAATCTTTGTGCTTAGAAGAATTAAAATTGTAAAAATATTTCTACTGTCATAATTTAGAATTATATTTAAAGTATATTTTCTGTGATTAATAACATTTTAAAGAAGTTTTAAACTCTAAGAAATTTTGTTTAGTTTTAAATAATATTGGATAATAAAATAGTATTTCAAAATGCAACTAAAATACATGTCCATATGATTTTTTATTCAATCTGAGTGCATTTACAAAACTGGAGTCTTTCACATGCATGTACACTAGTGTGGAACGAAAAAACTTTTTTTTTTTAATTTCAAAATGCTATAGTTTTCAAAAGTTGCCTTTGATCAAAATAAAGACGGAAATTAAATAACAGCTTAATTGGATTTATGTTTAGAGGTGCCGCAAGAAGGGCAAACTTTAGGTTTTTATTAAAATTTTGACAAATTTTGCAATTATGTTTAATATTTTTTTCAATAGGCTATAGTTTTCATAAGTTGTCTTTTTAATCATTTTTAATCAGTTTTAAATCTTTTTAATCAGAAAACATGGTAAACTTACTGCGTAATACATTTTAATTACAAAAATAATGAAACATAAATGCAATGAGGTAGAAACAGAACAAAGTTCAGAAGAGGACACTATACTATCCCAATTTTTTTATTGCCTCTACGTTCATTGTCTCTGAAACCTCATGTAATCAAAATCATAGTCAAATGCGTATGAAATTGCGATTTGTGGCATCGACTTGCGATCGAACTTGAGTATCAGACAAAATTGTTGCAACAATTCCAAGCGCCACTCTGCAGGATATTGGTCTGATAAGTGATGAAGAAAGAAGTATGACAGAAATCTATTGACAGAATGAAAATTAGATGAGAACAAATAAAGAACCGAAAAAGATATGTAGAAGAAACTGTAAAACTAGTTACAGAAAGTAATTTTTTTATGTAAGAAAAGACAAGACTATTGTGCAAGAGAAGAAAGGAACTAAGTATTACAAAATAACTGTTATCGAAGAACATATATCACTTGTTCCAGAACTTGGATAAAAATTTTCAAGACATGTAAAACCGATTTCTAGCACTGGAAAGAGTATAAAAGACAACATAATGACATTTTTAAATGGCAACAACCAATACTTAAACACTGCAGTGCTTGATTTGTCTGTTTCATGCAAATGAACTACCCGTTCGTCATCTATTTTCTTTCCTAGATGGAAAAACTAAAAATCCAAATGAATTTGGAGTGAAAATAAGGAAACACCAGGAAAAGTGTTATGAACTTCCAGTTACTGAGTTTTCACCTATTGAAAATAAGATTCCATTGCTAAAATTTAAGGATAATTTAAGTATGGACCAAATATATTTCTTAGAAATGTGTAACACAATTGCCATTAGAAGTTGCTCTTCTGATTTGTCTATGAAGAAACCAGAAAATATTTGTCATTCATCATGGTTTACCTTAGTAAACAGAATAATTCGTTTGTAGGTGGGAACAGAATATCTATATACTGACTGAGTACATTTTGAAAGTGTATGCAACTGTTTATTTTAACATAAAGTTGAAACAATCTTCTATCTATGGACGAAGCACTTGTGAAAACGTGTCAGCTATTTACGATACCTCAATTACACTCCTAAAAATGTAATTGATCCAATCAGCCAAAGCAATGCATACTTTGCTGCACATGAAAATGTACTCCATTGTATGCTATCAGGTGATAGAAGTCATTAAGTAGTTTGCATTACGACGAATTGTAAAAGCAGGGCCTGGAAATGAAGTTGGCATCAGAATTTGTTTTAATTCCTGTATGTATAAACTTTGATGTCACGGATTATATTGATATGATTCAATGGCATGATGTTAAAGTAACATAACCTCCTATGACGATGTATATTGCTGACTACAAACTAAAGCAGTAAATAAAGCAAGCAGAACAACCTGATCATGAGAGTCAACTTCAAATTTTCCCTATGTCACACACAAGCAGTTAAAAGGATTGTTAAATGAGTTACCGAATCATCCTTGACAGTTTGCAGCACTTCTGCAAGAGATGCATTGATAAAAACCAAAATAAATTTTCAAAAGATCATGCCAAGATTTGAAACAAAAAACAAAACAAAACAAAAACAATCCAATGTGTCAGTGTGATTATTATGGACATTAGAGAAAAATTAATGTTTCTTCAAAATAACGTTTTGCCTTTAAAATCAATATAAATTCAAATATCTTTTAACGGGCACTCGTATATATACGGTCACCCATCTCTTACGGCCAAATTAAAATTTCTCAGCGAACATTAACCTCTCGTTATAACTAACAACCAATCTCCCGCAGTCACCTTATTTTTTCGGACTTTTTTTTGGTCACACAGGTGTCCGTTAATCCGAGGTTTCACTGTTTTAAAGTTTTTCTAATTAAGTGTGATTTGTTTAACAAAGATACGATAATTAAAGATTGCATTTCTTTCATTTCAATGTAGTACTATAAAAATATGTTCCTGTAAAATTTATAAAAATTAATATGGTGAAAATCGCTAAATTCTACAAAATAATTCCTTCTGTAATGACATCTAAAAATTCGTAATGCATAGAATGTGCAAGTTTTCTGCAAAAGTAACATATTTTGAATATTCTGTTTGTAAAATATATGCATATTAAGTTAATAATCAAGAAAAGACCTTTTTTTTTAAAAAAAAGACGATTTTTATCGTTTTTTCATAGAAAAGTCATTTTTAAGCTCTTTGCGGCACCTGAAAATATTTTAGTACAGCAACAAAATTTTATATTCTTCATTCTAATCCCAAAAGGCAACTTTTGCCGACTATAGCAAATTTCTAACTGAAAAAAAATAATTAACCGTTATTTTCGTTCCACCCTAATGTACACATTATGTTCTTAAAATCAGTATGTTTTAGATTATATGGATACACTCTAATAACCAGTGTTATGCAATTAAGTGAAATCACAATAGATTGATATTGATGTGCATAATTTCAATTATAATGCCCCCTTAGGAGCTAAACGGAATTGGTTCATGATCTGATGCAGGGAATGGATAGAAATTTATGAAATATATAGTTAAACAATTTGTTTTGATTGTCAAAACAGACTGTTAATGCCAGTGGATGAAGATTTTATAAATAAGCCTAGTTTAAAAATAAAACAGTCTAAAGGTGGTAATAGAAATTTTATCACAAAAATTCGGAAAAATTAAAATACAAACGACTGGCGCGTTACCGAGTTTCTATGCTATGATATTATACATTAAGTAAAAGACGTATAATTAGCGAATTAAGGATTCTAGAATATAGAATGTGATGCAAAAGTCCATAGGCAAATTTTAAAGAATGATAGAGCAGACTGAAACAAATGATTTTTATGCAGGAAACCAGTGTTGTAATCAATTTACTCAGTCCAAAATACAGGGCGGTTCACTCCAATCCGAATATAACTATTATTAAAAAATCTTATAGAAAAATTAAGATGTTTTAGTGGATTTTTTAACATGATTATCTTCTTTTTGTGAGAAATTCAATGACATTTCGAAAAGTTCTATAGCAGTTTGGTGAGCGAAATTGTATTTAATATTAATGATGTTCGAAATATGCAGCATCTAGTTCAGCGTTATTCGCATGCGGACTCACTAGAAATGACACTGATCGATGCAGCGATAGCACTTCTCGTGATATCGTTACAATGTTAATTTGGAAATATCATTAAAAATCTTCATAATTCTTAAAATCATGAATAAAAATCCATATCCGGATTCGAGTCAGACATCCTGTATTTTTTATAGAATAAATATATTATAACACTGGTTGCTTATATAAAAACTGCTTGTCATAGTATGCTCTATCAGCCTCTTAAATTTTGTCTAAGGACATTTCAGTCACCCTGTATATGTTACGAAATTACGTACAATTTAGAGCCTTGACCGTATGAATTAGTAAAAGACATAATCTTGGGGGACAATTTTTGAAACTGATTTAATTCTATCACAGACCGTATCAAATCAAGATGCGTGAGTGTGTATCTGTATTTACCTGTATTACGTGCATTAATGTGTATATGTATATGCGTGTGTGTGTCTAAAATAGTGATAATTGCTTGAATTGTGTGAGACATTACGACGCCACATTTCGTAGAAATACACAATTGAGTTTTTCAGATATTTAAAATGTGTCATTATTGCATACTTCTGCCTATACCACTTCTGTGTTAGGATTTGTCATTATGGGCACTCTCGTTTGAATTATTACTCAAATATATAATTAGTAAATATTTAATTTGCATGCTAAAAAAGTAATTGTTTTTAGTTTACAAAATTTGATGCAACCTGAGAAAGAAACTATAGAGCACATAACATGTACAATGTCTGCAAGTTTTAAAGTTTAGTGTATATAATAAGGTGATTTTATAATTTTTTAATGCATTGGCAAATAATAACACTGCACTATGAAAAAAAAAATTAAAAAAATTAAAGAGGATAAAAAGAGCTATTAAAATACATTTTATTTGCTCTTTTCATCCTCTTTAATTTTTTTTTAAATTTTTTTTCCATAGCGCAGTGTTATTATTTGCCAATGTATTAAAAAATTATAAAATCATCTTGTTTTATACACTAAACTTTGAAACTTGCAGACATTGTACATGTTATGTGCTCTATAGTTTCTTTCTAAGGTTGCATCAAATTTTGTAAACCTAAAATAATTACTTCTTTGATATCCAAATTAAATATTACTAATTACAGATTTGAGTAATAATTCAAACGAGAGTGTTCATAATGACAATTCTTAATACAGAAGTGGTATAGGTAGAAGTATGCATTTTATTCATTAAAGAATAGTGCAGTAACACTAATATGATAAAATGCATATTGCACCTTTTGCTCCAGTTCTTAAAACAAGTACTTTATGAAAGATTTATGAAAAATTATGAAGAATTTATGAGTGCTTTATGGTAAATATCTAAAAGATATCTTTGTCTGCTAAACCCTTTTTTAGCAGACAATTCAGCAAAAAATATTTGACGTTATGCTTTGAACGATAAAAGTATCACTTAAAATACTAAATCATGATAATGCATAATAAACCTGTGATTTATTGAAATATTTCTTTCAGAATCTATTCATTTTTTTTTAATCCGCTCTTCGTAAATGGAGTTTGAAATGAGATTATCTTATTTCAGTATGATCTTCCCGAAATTTCTGGCATATTATAATATGAACAATTCGTTTTAATTTACTTGAAAAATAAAAAGATGGAATTGTTTGCCAATATTTTTTTGCGCACAACAAAGTAAAACAAAGAAAACCATATTGAATATATCTTTATCTAAAAAAAAAAAAAAAAAAAAAAAAAAAAGTTTATATAAGGTACAAAGCCAGCCTACAAGAAATGTCCTAAATTCGTTTAAGAATTATTCATTCCATTTAATAAAAATAAATAAATAAATAAATAAAGCAAAATTAATGGAAAGGATTGTTAAAAAGAGAAAAGAGACAAGCGAAAAAAGAAAAAAAAAACATACCGTTAACATATATGAACAAACATAAGAAATATGATAAAATATAATTTTTACCCTTAACTTATTATTACTTATAGAATAAAAAAGTTATCATTATTTTTGTATATAATTTTTGTCTTTGAAAAATACCTTCACTTTAAACTACTCATACTAATTCAAGATCTTTTTCAGAATAAAATTTTCTCGCGTAAAATGGGTTAAAATTTTAGTTATAATTGATATGTCATCATTGATTAATAAGATGTTAACACATATACTACTTTAAGAGCTGGAAAACTTTCGTTTTAAATACATAATTTTAGAAATATTACCCCTATCCCGATTTTGCCTGAGTAATAACGATCCAAATGACACCGCCACTTTACTTTGGGATCACAAAACAACATTTTAATTACTCTTGCCAAAATGAGACAGCAATCTGCTTTCGTCTCTCTATATCTCTCTGTGTAGCGTTTCCGATTTCGACAAAATCTGAAACGTATTTCAATCTATACTTAATATGTGCAATCATATTTTCCATCAATCCTATATCTAGAGCGCTGCATATTAATTTCTAGGGCTAATAAAGAAATGTTGTTGTGTAATTCAAGAAACCGTTATTTTAGCCTTCTGCACCTCAATAATAAAAAAAAAAATATCAGAAGCTGTGTTGAAAGAGTTTTTATTTTTTTCTCTGTGTGTGTGTTCCTTCTATAATCTCTTTCAGTTTAACAAAATCTTTAAATGAATGTTGAAAGACTAGTCTTGTATTAACCCACAGAGGGTAAGTAGAGACAGACGACTTTGATTTTAAACATAAAGGGCTTAAATTGTTATATAAAGGATAAAAATTTTATTAAATTTTTTTCAAAACGTCATCAAAGTTATGTAATATAATTTACAAGGCGTTTTTACTTACAATATATATATATATATATATATATATATATATATATATTACCGCACCTGCTCTTAAAGCTCATATCTACTTTTGATAAAATTAAACAACTTTTTATTAAAATAGAAATAAAATAACTTTTTAAAAACTTGGTTTATGATTTCTAAATTCAATAATTGTTTGCTTTATTAAGCTAATTACACTTTCCAGTCATTTTCAGCAGAAAAAAAAATAACCAAAGAAAAAAGTTCCATAACTTTTCGAGGACTTTTTGTCTTAAGTTGCATGTTAAAAAATAAGTTTTACAGAAAAAAATCACCTAAGAAAATTTAAAATATTTTTCTAGTTTAGCAAAGCAAAATTTTAACGATCATAAATGAAAGTTTTTCAGGGAAGTTTGTTTAAGAAAATACTTTTCATTATTATACTACTATATATCCCCCATCTAAAATATCGGGATGTTGATCTGCGTTTCATTTTCATAAAACTTCATACAAACAAACAGCATGAAGATTTTGTTATTAAAAAATTTGTATTGTAGAAAAGTACATTTGAAAAACAACAAATGATTTCTAGAAATACAAATGATGAGGATCTTGTTGTTACTTAATATTCAATTTCTGAAATAGTTCAACGAATGGACAAAATACAAATTAAATATAAAAAAAATAATCCATATGCGAAAGTTTCTGTAAAAACGTTTTATCAATGAGTTTCTAAAGAACACCACAT
The DNA here is from genome assembly GCA_963931845.1 of Maratus michaelseni. NCBI lineage: Eukaryota > Metazoa > Arthropoda > Arachnida > Araneae > Salticidae > Maratus > Maratus michaelseni. The sequence goes on from OZ007588.1 coordinate 208,146,138, forward strand.
TGCTAATCGTTTGGTTACATAAGCAAAATTAATTCGGAAATGGTTTAACGATTGCACAAAACATTAAAATTTTGTTAATCTTAAATTGTCCAACTTAACAGTATGATAGAGTATATATTTTAACATTTCTTGAAGAACAAAGTTTTCCAGTAATGAAAAACAAATATAGAACAGAAAGATACACAAAAAGAGACAGAAAAATGCATGTTTATGAATATTAGTTTCTTAATTCACAGTAGGAAAACAGCCCATCAAAAATGACCGAAAGAACACCCAGTAGTAGCATAAAGCAGAATTATTTCAGCTTGAAAATATTAGTTTCTTAACCCTTTGAGGGGCGGTGGTATATATTATATACCACCTAATTTTAATCCGATTCAAACCAGAAACTTTTAATTAAATTTTACTTTTTTAACTTTGACGAGAAAAAGGTGAAAAATTGCTTATTCTTATTTTGAACTAAATTCTTTCCTAAATTCCGGTGGGAATTCAACGTTACAGGAGCACAAGTGTTTGCCCCTGAAATGGTTAATTCACAGTAGGAAAATATCCTGTCAAAAATGATACACCGATAAAATTGATATAACGATGAATGTAAGTTTAACATAATACTATACAGGTTCCGGATTATTTTTTTTCAGAGCAAAGTTCTGCAGTGATATTTACAAATACAAAAAGTTAATCCATCAAATACGATAGCATGCTTATGAACTTTATGCAGCTTTTTCATAAATAATGACGAATATATTGTAAACGTGAATTTCGCAAGTATCTATTTTTGAGTTAATAATAGAATAGAGTTTAATTTGAATGTTTCTTGTATATCAAAGTTTTCCAGTAATGAAGAATCAAAAACCACATAAAATTAGGTGCAATTAAAACATCTTTTCCATTAGTAATACATTAGATACAAAGATCATGGAGTTATATACTCATACAAATGATCAGGTATGTATTTTCTCTAGAAAAGGATCTCTGAAAAAACTATATTTTTTGTAAACACTCCACTATTAGTCAAAAGTTGCCCTTGTAGATTTGTGTTACGGACGGATACTTTTATTTTACTTTGATCTTTGCATCATGATATTCCAACATAAATTTAACCATGCGAAAATATTGGCTCCTCCAGTCAACACAATAATAAAATGCAATAAAATTGCTAGTAAACAGCGAATGTAGAATATTATGCAGCTTTTCCATAAACAATGACGAATATATGGTAAGCTTGAATATTTCAAGTACCTATTTTTCAGTAAATTGTAGAATATATTTGAATTTTAATGTTTCTTGAATAGCAAACTTTTCCAGTAATGAAGGAAGATTAAACAAATAGAAGAAGGATAGCCTATCAAAAAACAACGAAAATTAGATGCAATTAAAACTTTTTTTTCATTAATAGTACATTAGATACAAACACCATGGAGTTGTTTATTCATACAAATGATCGGGGTATGTATTTTTCTAGAAAATAATTTCTGGAAAAACTATATTTTTTATAAACACTCTTGACCTGGTGGACAAAAGTTGTCCTTGCAGATTTGTATTAAGGATGAATAATTTTACTTAGATCTTTGCATCGTGATAGTCCAACATAAAGTTGACTATGTGAAAAGACTGGCTTCTCCAAATGTAGACCAACACTGTTGAATGTTTGTCCCTGTGCCTTATTGATAGTCATTTCAAAAGCAATGATTACAGGAAACTGCCTCCGAGTAAGTTTAAATGGCAGATTGGTATCACTTGGTGTAAAGTAAATTCTTATTATAAAGACTCTATAATTTTCATTAGCACCAGTTAAGATTTCACAATAAAGGAAATGTCGATGTAGGCCTCAAATAATTAACCTGGTGCCATTGCACAAACCATTTTTAGGATTCAGGTTCCTAAGAAGCATCACAATAGCACCAACTTTTAATATTAATTTATGAGCCGACATTCCAGAGAGAGTTTGTTCATTCAAAAAATTCTGAGACAGGTTTGTCTCACTTTCTGATAAATCTAACTCGAATGAATCTCTTCTATAATATTCTGATGATGAAACTCTAGGAAAAAGATTCAGAACTTCATTTTTTAATTTATGGAATCCTTGTTTGTAGTGATCAAAATAATGTTGGAGGAAAGTTCCTGAACGTAGTTCATATCAATTTTATTTCCATAAATTTCTGTTACAATTGAACCAGTACATAACATGTTAGATGAAATTTGTATCATATTACATGATAAGTTTTGAATGGTTAAAGTTTTTCCTTCACCAATATCTAACAGCCATTGAATTCATTTTGCACTTCAGAACGCATATTTTGTGCGAGTTTCAAGCGAAGAAAATGTTTCCAAAATAGACTTGATTTAATGCAAACTTCAATTTTATGAGTTTTTGTTGCTCGTGTAACGACTGGCAACGTTTGATGAAAATCTCCTCCCAACAATATAACTTTATTTCCAAATGGATTTTCATTAGCTCTCTTAACAGTGCAATTATGCAACGTAAAGATGCAATTTGTTCAATAGCATCAGAAGTTCCACTGATATGGATATAAACTGCAACTCGACCTTGATAATTCAGTGGACTGGAAGCTGGCAAATTAAATGTACTTAAGATAACACCATGGCTCTTGAGTATTGTTTGAATATTGTGTAAAGCATGTTGTTGCGCTATAAAATCATTGAAATTCCCCTAAAATCCTCACACAAAGAATCATTAATGTTTTTCCTCAATTAAAGAGGATATGATGGGTTTCAAAAAAGACAAATAAAGGCAAATACTTGTCAGAGCTTTGCAGGTATTTGAAAAATGCAGGTTTCTGATAAACATCTGTCCCACTCCTGATCATCGGCCAAAAGTTGCCTTTGACGAGCTGCGTTTAGGAAAAGTAGTTAAGATAAATATTTCAAAAGTTCGCAAGTTCCCAAAGTTTGTTGTTTAAAAAGTTTGAGCAAAAGTAGACGAAGGCAGTAACGCTCGATGTCTTTTGGAGAAACTGAAAATATTCTAGCTAAAGCTTTTTTTCCTCCACGTTGTCTTTGATTCCAAACACATTTTTCGAACATATAATGAAGAGGTATTTCTGCATATATATATTGCCTTCCATTTACATCTGAAAAAATTAATTTAAACCAAGCTGTGAGAGTTGTGTTACGATTTTGATTCAGTACCGCATTTTCCATACCTTGTTGAAAATAAACCATTTGTTAATGTGGAATATGGTTGACATGTCTTATTATAGAATATGATTTATCATGAATTTTGAATTCCAGGAGATGCCACATTGCATCAGGTGCACTAACATATCTGGCATTCACATGATTTGAAATTTCATCATGTACAAATTCGTGCAGATTTTTTTTTTTTATGAATGACAACATTAGTAGAATCATAACCTTTATAAATATATAAATAATTTTTATAAACATATTTGAAAGATTTGATACTGGTGAAAGCTTCTAAGTTAATGTGAGAGTCATATTTAAAAAAGAGTGTAGGATTATATGACACGACCCAACTATTATCAACAGGTATTCTATGAATAATTACACTGTTACCTTCACGGCGTTAGTAAAGTCGGTAACCATCAACATTGACTCGAGTTTTAGGCTGGAATGTCTTTGGAAAATTTTTGCTACAGCTACCATTTTCCATGCAAGGGGAATTTGGATTAAAAATTCCACATGGACCATGTATCATTGTTCTCTAAACAATTTCATGTGATCGAGGATGATGAACTGAAAGTTCTTCCACTATGAATCACTCAATCTGTGAAGCTTCATGGAATTTGAATTCCTGTTCAAGGATCAAAAGAATATGAGAATGCCCACATTTTTGAAACTCAATTGTGTAAACATAAGCAACACATTTTACAAAGAGCTTCCCTTTTGTGATATCATCTAACAGTGCACGTAATTTGATATGAAATACGGAGCTACTAAATATGTTCTGTCAGATGATCCCTCTCCATCAGGCAAGTTATTCAAAATTTCAGGTCACTTGGGATTACATGTAAAAGTACAAAAAATGACTGGTTTAACGAATTTTGTGACAATTGCCATGGCATCTTGATACTTTTCAAGCATGTTTCGAGAGTATCCTTGAAAGAAGATGGTAGTACAACAGCTCTTCCAGCTGGTAAATTTGCATTTGCTGCTGTCTGACAAACGTAATCCACAAGTACAGCATACTCTTCAGATCGTGATTTTAATTGTTTCTGCCTGACAAAATTTAGATTATTTGCCTCAACTGGAAGTTATGAGTCAGTATCCCACTGTTGAGTAAGTGTCCCTCTATACAAAATAGGGTTAAATTCACCACGTCGAATAGCAGTTTGTGCCACTTTATACTGAAGCTATGATACGTTGTTTCGTAAACCACCAGCAGAACCAGGATATCGATCAAGCACCAAATTTGGTTGCCAGCCAGCGTCACATCATGGATAAAAATTGCTTATGTCATGGAAGTCAATTTAGACTCAAAATATTCAAAGGAACAAAACTATTAGTGTTGTTCTCAGGAGTGCGAGGACAAATTCTGATATTTCTTCCAAATGGTGGTTCTCCATCTTCATTTTGGAATACCATGGCAACTTCATTTGCTGTTGGAAAATTGCATTGTCTTTGATCTGAGTGCCTATCTTTACACAATAACAAGTGGAAGATTATCTCTCGCTGCTTCTTCATGAATCTGTCTTTTAATTTCATACATCATTTTGTAAACTTGAGCAAACGGGTTTATTTCCTGTATCATAAAATCTAACTGCCTCAAAATATGACGTAAAGACTTTTCATTTTGAGGAATGTTTAAGCGTTCTTAAACTGCCTGGCTTGTATTAAGAACATACATTTGAGCAAATATCCTTTGTTCACCTTCTTGAGGGTGTAACTGTGAAGTGACATGATAGATTTGTCTTTGTACCCCAAAACGGTAAGGTCCACGACCTGGAACATTTCTTGCTAATTTTGCACCCATTGAAGAAAAAGGAATAGCGCTGTTGTAAGATCGTACATTTTCATGAAAATTTCTGTAGTCTGGTGAATTTGGGTTGCTCATAATATCTTTCAAAAACAGTGGAAAAATTTGACGTGCAGGAAATTTAACTCTTCCTTTATGACAACAGCTATTAAATTTTCCACCACTTAATCTTTCAGATAGAAAATGAAATGTCTGACATTATTGGCAGTTAGATTCTGAAGAACCACAGCTGTTACTTTCATTATCACCCTCTGTTTCAGAACAGTGCTCTCTGGTCTGGTTCGTGGTATATTTAAATTCCTGCATTTTCAATTTGTTGATAGGCTCTGATCTGAGCTCGTTGATTTTGAAGACGTTGGCGACTTTGTCCCATTATGCGGTCAAATGTTGTTTGTGATTACTGAGCAAGCAATCTCGCCTTTCTTTCTCTAACTAAGCGCCATCTACGTTCAACAGGTGTTTCATAATTTTCATCAAGCATCACTAAAAACGATACTTAAAGCAACAATAAAACATTTCCAAATAAAATAAGCTGCTTTGATTGAATAGATTTTGTAAAGATTAATCTTCAGAACCACCTTGTGTTCAAAACAATATATAGATCAACAAACATGCTAAAACACTCGTTGCGAATTCCCAATCAGCACAAATGATTTTGATGAATGATTCTCAAAAGTGAATGACTCTCCACACTTTTTTGCAACAATAATAATAATTAGCAAAGTGAAACGCAATTTCTGAAAATTTCACAAATCACATATTTAAATAATAATTAAATAAACGTTTTTTTTTTTTTTAAATTTTTGATTCTCAAAATTGAACAACATAGTTTGATCATCTGTATTAATTGTTGATAGATGGCTGCTAAAATAGTTTTTGAAAGTTTAAACAAAATTAAAATATTCAAAGACTTTAACATGCCTTTATAAATATTTTAAGTGCAAAATTGGTTGTTAACCTGTATTTTTTTAATGAAGCGTTCAAAGAGTCGTTCATTTATTTCTATGTTTGGTATTTGTGATTCTGGATGACAACATTGTTCGTTCCTTTATATCTGGTAATTCGATGTTTAATCTGGATTTTTAATTTAGAACTTAAAACATTAGAATTGGATTTGATATAGATGTTTTAGCATATGTTTTCCATTGCCTAACATGGCATTTAGCTACGGTCGATTCGCAGACCACAGTGGTCGTACACGACATGGTTACCGACACTCTCCTACGCTTGGATTTTATTATAAGTACATTATTTTATAATGTCGTACTTGAAAATGTGTCAGGCCATGAAATTTCAGGTTGCCAGGTCACCATTGCGATCATGAATTTGAGGCAGGGGACTAGAAGGCAGTATACGGAAATACGCGGTCGCTTTGCTTTTGGAATTCGGAGAAACATTTTAATTATTCTCGCAAAAATTTATAATCATCTCTTCACATGTACGCTCTTTTTTCTACTCCTCCATAGATACTCCTCCCCATCCCGATTCCACAATTTGATCTATGATTACTTAAACACATGATATTCTATTCTTAAATGTAAAAGAATATTTTGTTCTTGTTTTAGGATGAAATTCTTGTTTAAGTACAATGCTATTACCGATTGGCTTTCATACTAGAGTTCGCTTGAGCATTTTAACACGCCCACATACACACACACACACACACACATATATAAATACATATACAACGTAACGCTGGTAAATGTCAGCATATTGATCATGGAATGACCAATATTTATGAATTTATTAATAGTTTTACAACTTTTATCAAATGACAGATTCAGCTTAACATTATCTTCAATAGGTAATGTTTTTTAATTCTTTATATAAACTAGGGTACCCAACCCGGGCTTCCCGAGTTACAGAACATAGGTGAAAACTATTTTCTTTTATTGTAAACGATAACAGATTTTTTTACATTTAATATATATTTTTTTAGATTACCCAGTAACAACTCTAAAAAGCATTTTTATATTAAAACTATCAGTTATGTATTCAAATAAAGTTTGAAATGTATTAAAAGCAATATTTTCTTATTTGCCTCATGTCAGAAATTTATAGCTGAAGAAATCGCCAATGATTTAGCTATTTACAGCAGCCTTTTTGATTCTTGTAATTTCAGTGGTTTAAGCGCGTAGTTCGATTACATGTTTGTTAAATTTGTGTTTTATGTATATTATTTTATTTATTTATTGGTGAAGTTTTAATTTCGATGTGAACTATTCGTCAAAAAAAATTATATAATTGCAGCAATTATATTGTTTTAGGTGCAAACGGGTTGAAATATTTAAAAAAATAAAAAATCAGTAAGTTATACAGTTCTCCAACAAAATTGTATTTGAAAGAGCATTTCCCCCCTTATTCAACGGTGTAAAAATTAAAACTGTTTAGAAGTTTAAAAAAAATGCTGTAAAAGCAAATTTTTTTGATTAGGTGTTGCTACGTCAGACCTGCCACGTCTCCGGCTTTTAGGATACCAGTAATTTAGTACAGAACATGTTGTTTTATTTAATAGGAGCATTTTGCGATTTAACAGAACAACATTTTCTCTAAAAAATTACTGGTGAGCAAAAATCCGGAGACTTGATAACTACGCTACGTCAATATTACGTAAGCGTTATTTACCTTTTTGCTTTTTAATATATATGTAAATAAGTATTACAGACAAATAAACTGCAATAAATAACAAAATGTAAGAAAAATCCGCATTAAATATCTAGACAATAAGTAAAAGATTTCTAACTGGTATAAAGTTGTAGAGACCAGTATATTTAGACTGATGATTGATTTTAGATTTAAATTTTCATGCCCTGATACAGGTTATATATTTTTAGTTTGAAAAATCAAATATTATTTAGAGACTTCATATTTCTTTTTCTATCTGAAATAGTTCTAATTTATTTAAATTGCAATTATGTTATATGATTTCCCATAAATAATTTAATGCATGCTCTAGAGATTTTGCTCATGTATGTATTATTATGCATCATTACGGTAATATGATTTCATGTGAAATTCCTCGTAAAATTTTGAAAGTTTTCTTAACAGGTAACAAAATAAAATAATTTGAACATAGCGTAAAATGGAAGAATTACATTCAGCTTTTATTAGAGAGTGAACTAACTTCTTTAAAGGAAATCAAATATTTGGATTTTAAATGAAATTTAAGATTTTATTCTAGTTAATGAAGGTCTAGTTATCTGTAAAAAGCACAAAAAGAGGATAATAAGAAGATGATACCTGATAGTATAATTATATATTCTCATTAAATTATATAGTCTGTCTCCAGAGTTTAGGCACACACTAAAATATGAAAGTAAAATTGGAAGGAGAAATTTATATAATAATTTCACGATAAATACTTAAAATGTAATTAAAATGAAACACAATAGAGATATTATAACTTATACATCACCATTATTTGTTTAAAAGTGACTTTTTTTTAAATATTTGTTACAAAACCACTGTTTTCCATTTGTAGGCATGTTATGCAAATAGTAACAAGTGCGGTATTAGTTTCACCAATCAAAAATTTCCAAGTAATTAACTGTTTTCTCTGAACGGCATAACAACGAATCCTAGTAAAGGGGAAACACTATTCTATAACTTATTTTTAGTCTAATATAGAAACAATTACAACCTAAAAATTATTATTAATACTTTATTTTTTTCCCTCTGAGTCAATGTATTCCTAATCTTCAATACATCTATCTACCAATTGTCGCGCTCTGGCGGAGCTTACACTTATACAATTGATATACATCTTACATTTCTTATTAGCTGCTCATTGTCGCGTTTTTAGCAGACTGATTATTTTATTATTTACTATTATTTTTCTATGTAATAATACTTTTATCTTTATGCCGCCTTTATCTCACTCGACTAGATTCCATTGACTCCAGTCTGTAACCTTTAAAAGAAAAAAAGAACTTAATAAAGGTGACTAAGAGAGACATCAATGCTCTACAGACCTGGTTTCCTAGTCTGAGAAATCCCTCTCAGGCAGTAAAAATAAAAAAACAGCGAATATTCAATATCCGTTGGTTATTTAAGATGGCGAATGCTGCGGAATGTACAAAAGAGGAAATTTTAAGGATTTAAAAAAGATTAAGAATGGATTCAAAAGAATTGGTTTCTACAAATTGATTATCAGATTATTGAATCTATTTTTAAGTTATTATTTGTAAAATGATACCAATACCATAAAAACAACATAAATAATATTTAAAAAAGATACAAATACTTTTTATGTATTCACTGAGGAATTATGCCAATGTTAAATTTGGTACCCTTTTTTGCGCATAATATTTGGCATGACTTTCTTAATTTCATAAAAAGAAACGACGATTCTAATTGATTTCGAATTAGTTTTTCTTGAAAACTCATTGTAAAGAAAATACAGTCTTTTATTTAGTATGATTTAAAATTAAGGGAAATTTAAGAACATAGCACCATTTTCTTCAAGATATAAGATTCAAGAAAATAATTATAGCGTAATTACTCATCCATAGCTTGTTGGAATTCATTTAACTGTTTATTCTGTTGTGCAGTTTCAAATAACAGTCCAGATGTCATGACCAAATGGTTATTGTTCTGAGTGAATATTGTGTTGGTTGTAAAGTCAGCCAGATAGCTCAATTGGAAGAAAATTGGCAATTGAAGACAATGGTTCTGGGTTTGAGTGCCAGCCTAGGCACATTATCCTTTAGTTGGAAAAATTACTACTCCTATGAATTATTTACCAATCATTTAAATGCCATAGCTGAAGGGTTGTGACTATCTTTGTAGATTTTCACGTTCGGAGGCGCTGGTAAACCAAGCACGTGTCCGATAAGGGCCTAGGGCACGGCACCCCATGAGTTCCGGTTCCCGAAGTATCTGGGGGACTCGGGTACATCCCCAAGTGTTATGCGTCAGTTTCCTTTAGTACAAGGCTGTGCTGTTGTAGCGACCAGTTCGTCTATCACTTAGGAGCAGGGAGAATGAAGCGCAGGTGGCGGTTAAAGGAAGCCATGGCTGGTAGTCTGTGTCATGGCGACTTCACGCTGGACCGTTCGCAGCCAAGGCCGCGGCGTGGCATCGGTCCCGTCTGATGCGTGGTGCATTTGGTTTCCTCAGAGTCCGTACTGGTGTGACGACCGGCTTTCGGTCTGACAGTTTTACCAATCTTTTGATTGTGTTAAAAATAATTGTATTGTATGATTCTACGGCATCACATTTACATTATCATATATTTTGAATTAATAAATAATAAATAATTCATGGCAATGTTTTGTATGTTTCTAAGAGTGCTATGTACCTATTACACAAAGACACTGCTGTTAGGTAAATAAAGTGTATGGCGAACGGGGCTGGAGGGACATGAGAAGGATTCATAACACAAAATACTAGCGCAGACACAAAGCGCCACCTGTCCGTACTGTCACGCTTTTTTGTGTGAATATAATTCATATAAATACCTTATATTTCACCTCAAAGATTTGATGCACCTTGTATACAACGATTTGAACAAAAATTTAATTTGTTTTCCAAGGAGATATCTGATCACATTTTAATCTTTCAATTTAAGTAATACTTTGTTTAAAAAGAATATAGTTTAAAATATATCACAGAAAATAAATAGTGTTACTGAATCATATCGATATTTGTTATACTTTTTTTTTCTTGCCTGTTGTTGAATGAACTTACAAATTTATAATAATAAGATAAATAAAGATTGGAAGTTTTCCATAACCAATATAAGATTCGTTGTTCTCTCATTTTGCTTTTCAAAAGCTATTTTAATCCTGACTGAAAGCTTTATGTGAATGGAAATATAGCCATATTCTGAAGCAGATACACAATATAAATATTTAGATTTTACCCAATACATTATTTCCATTGCTCTTATCTGAAATAACATGAAATTTACTATTATATTTTTCTTTAAAAAAGTAGATAATTTAAAATGAAATGCAACGAGTTTTCATTAAAATGATTGAAAATATTATTTTTTGTATTATTATTATTATTATTATTATTATTATTATTATTTGTATGAGAACTATATGTATAAGAAGAATAAAAAAGGTGAACAAAATATTTTATGTTTTAGAGATTAAATAACTATTCTTAAATTTTGTTCATTTTATCATGTATAGTTTTGTAATTTTTTTTTAAGTGATGTACATTTTTCAATGATATAATTCTATACTAAAGTACGATATTTAGTTAAGGAATGTCGCTTTGTAACCGATGAAAAACTGATTCTAAAGTACCTTTCAACTGTTTTCATAATAAATAGATTAAATGGTTAGTAACGAGGCGCTAATATCCTTTCTTTACAGAAAAACTAAACAAACTTTAATATACTGATTAAAGTATCTTTTAAAACACCATGGATGCTGAAACAAAAATTAAAGTTCTAACGTGCATTCCCTGATTGACGGCTACCGACCTAATCATTAAGAAAGATAGTAGGTCATAGTGAACAGAGTCAGCATTGATATTATGACGATATCCTTGTTTAAAGATATAATATCCATAATTTTTTTAAGAGTGCATTTATAAATGTGCGCTTTATTCAATCCCGTATACTAATTTGCGAGCTAATATCGTTATTTATATAATTTATTTTAATCATGTATATAACGCAGCGTCTTTGTAATCAGTGATCTCTATTTTCAAAGTTATCAGAGCCAGTGCCACAGATATATGTCTGATAACTTCCTGAATAATGAACTTTAGAACATTTAACAGTATATTTCTTTTTAAATTAAAAATGAATTTATATTTTTGAAAGGGTTAATAAATATGAGGTGTATTCAAATGAAACCCGTTCGACAGTTCTAGTAAGCGGAATATGAATAAAGGAAACACAAAATTGAATGTAATAGAAAGAACATTATATATTTAAATCTACAGCATACATATTTGTTTAGAAAAAGTCACCCACTGCGTTGAGACACGCATCCCATTGTTTGAGAAGGCGTCCAATGCCGTCGACGAAGAAATATTTCGGTTGTTGCTTAAACTTTTAATTCCCTTGCCATGTCACGAATGCTTCGTAGACGGTTCATCTTGACGGCAGTGTCAATATCAGCAATCAGTGTCTCGGTAACAACTTGTGCGCCTGACCAGGAAGCGGCAAATACATCGTTTCCTCACAGCCATTGTGGAACATTCACGACCTATCCCTAACAGTTGTCTTTGATCAGCATTTTTGTCCATACACAGCAATCATTCTCCGGTGAATCTGAACAGGCTTGCAATGCTCTCTCGATAAAAACTGTATTACAGACGGTGGTCTTGTTTGGACGGGTTCGCAATAACTCCACCCGTCTTTAATGTATTGCCACCTTCAAACAACGAAATCAGAATGACCATGTCACAAAAGCAATACATAGTGCATATATATGACGTTACTTGCTCATGCGCATTTCCCACCGTAAACACAAACTCCTCGATTTTCACGTTTCGAACTGGTTTGAACACGTCTAATATTTGGAAATTCGTCGTAAAAGAATAAGAAAGGATTCAAGAGAATAGGTGTCTACGAAAGATAAAAGTTGAGATTCATAAGTTTACCTTAAAATTATTATTTGTAAGATCTCATCTGATAACAACAACATAAAAACTACATAGAAAAACGTACAAAAATAAATTGCAAATTCGAAATGCTTGTTATGTATTCGCTGAGGAATTATACCAATATTAAATGTCATGCCTTTTTTGCACATAAAATTCAGCATGACTCTCTTAATTTCATGAAAACAAACGAAGATTCTAATTCGTTGTTCTTGAAAATTGAATTAAAATAGAGTTTTTAATTTAGTATGATTTAAAATTAAGAGAGCTTGAAGTACATAGCACCATTTCCTTCGAAATATATCTATTGTTTGCAAGATATAGAGTTCAAGAAGTCGGAAACATAATACTCCATTTCAGATGATGTCAAATATAGTCTAAATACATTTGCTCCTAATGTGATAAAGCTAATTTGCTAAAAAATCTCATCTTTTTATTAAACCGTCTATTCACAGAAGACTTAAACGTTAAATTTTAACTTATATTTTAAAAAAATGCTCTTCCATTACTGAAGACAAATTTATCGGGAAATTCATCTTCTTAATTCAATAAATATTTAAAATACTGCAAAGTTCAGACTAGCTCATTTTCATATCGTTGATCAAGATGTGCTGTATGTGCAAGAAGGTACACTTTAAATCTTTGCATATGATTTTTCTATTAAGTCGGACATGGCATATCTAGACCCTATTTTTCCGTTTGCGTCTAGTTATGTACGTTACATATGAAACTGAATTTTAAGAGCTTAACTTAACAATTTATTATGTGTCGAAAGATAAAAATTTGGTATTTCCACTTAATAGGTATTCTCTTGCTTCAAATATTTCATACTATAGTGGACAAAGGATAGTTCGAGAGGTAATTTTGTATAAAAGTTTCAACTAAAATATCGATGAATGTATGTAAAAAATGTACTTAATAAAAAAATCGAGAAAAGCAAAATATTTTTAGCTGTTTTACACTACTTTATCGAATTTATGACAACTAGTGCAATTTCACGATTGTAAGCAAGAAGTTGTCAAAAATTTGAATCGATTCTTTGCGCACTTTCAAAACCAATCCACATGTCTTTAAAACATTACAGAAATTTAAAAAATACATATTAAATCGAACAGTTGCATATACAATGTATTTTCGATCTTAATATGTTTAGGGATGCAGGCTATTTTCAGACTTGAAACATTATAAAAATAATAGCTTGCTTCAATAATCAAATATTTTTAAAAAATCTCAAAAAAAAAAAAAAAAAATACATGTTTATTTTCAGTATCTTAAACAACATGTTATAAAAATTTAACGTACCGATTTTTAAATTATAAATCGCAGTTATCGTCAAAACTAAATTTAAGAAAGAAGAATAAAATACAAAAACAATTGTTATAAATTACTGCTTTGGTAATGCTTTAAAATCTAAGTTTTATTTTATTAAATTTTTTATCTAAAAATCGAACAATAAAACAAGACACATAAACGTTCTTTCCTAATTATAAAATTTTATAAGATCTTCTTTAAAGTAATAAAAATGTTTTGCCCTAAGTTTGTGAACTTTTTCATAATCTCCTCTGTAACTGGATTTTTAAAGACGTTTAAATTTTATACCAAGAAAATATAGCTTTCCTAAATACTCGGAGAATCTCTAGCATTTTCCAGATTAAAGTCTTATATCTGTCCTTGTAGCACATTTTATGAAGATATCAGAATATATAATATTGGCGGCCGAAAAGTTTTCGTAGTAATAACTTTATTGAATACAAACATTAGTTTTTATTCACCCTAAAAACATCCCTTTTATCTTTAACACCCAGTAATAAAATATTTTTTCTTATATTTACGATGGATATTCGGTTCGACGTTTGGTGCATTGTAACTCCTGTCATAAAGATAGTTCAGTGGAAAAAATGTTAGGTATTTGTGTTATGTGGTAACATCAATGAATAAATAACTTTTTCTAAGGCATCATAAGTATACAAATTTTGTTTAGCTATATCTACAAAGAATTCTTTTTGCTTGTGGAACACAAAATGAAAAAAAAAAACTGTATGTATATGCCACACACATACAAAAATAATGAGTATATATATATTTTTTAACATTTAAAAAGTTGCATTTAAACACTTAAAGAATCAAAGGGTTTATTGGATTGTTAGAAATTAAATAAATGCAAACAAATTCGTTATATTAAATTTTAGAACAAGAATAAGTTTTTAAAATGCTTTAAAGTTTTGACTTAAATAATTACTGCGTTAGTTTCTAAGTTATTAACATAACAATTATTGTGATTAACAATTATACTTTTTTTAAAAGTATGTAACCAAACTTTTCGATTCTACTAGCCTTTATTTTATTTTATTTATTTATTTATTAACTAAGTTTTAATTCCGTTATAGAATATTAGCTGAAAACAAAACTTTGAACTATTGGTATTGTTTTAAGTGCCGATTGTTTAATCTTCCGTAATCTGGCTGCACGCGATAGAGGTAGATATTTAAAATATTCATGATTGAAAATCATTACATAAACCATAGAAAATCAATTAATTGAGATACAGTTTACAACAAGTTGCATTTGAAAGGACATTTTCATTTTCTATTCGGTGTAAAAATTAAAATTATACCATATTTAAAAGTAATCAAATTTGCGAAAAAGGTAAATACATTGCTTATATCATTTCCACCTCTGATTTAACGTCACGTGACTCACGAACATGTTTTTTAATAGATTATATAATATAAAATCAATGCGATAAAGATTATTATAATATAAAATCAATTAATTGAGATACAGTTTTCAGACAACTTGCTTTTGAAAGTAAATAAATAAATTTCCAAAAAATACGAAATAGTTTGTTCAGGCCGTTGCCATCGTCGATATGCCGTCAGCGTTAGTAACGGAGATGTTTTTACTTTATAATATAGATGATAATCATAATACCTTTCTGTGTACCATTTCCTTTCTGTGTGTGTATGAAATGAGTGCTTTGCTAAATTTCTACACCCAGTAAATATTTTTTAACGCATGTTTGTTGGTTTCGGAACCATCGTTATTAAGCAGAAATGCCCACCATTCAGAAGGGCTCTGTGGTAGAGAATACGAATCATTTCCCTCTTCTGACCTTCCGGATGCACTAAGAAAAATGGTACTTTCATATCTGAGTAAATAGATGTTTTCATTTTGTTATGAAACTTTTTGTTTCAAATAGGATGACCCGATGCTTTCAATTCTGAAATACCAGAAAAACTCAGAATATTGAAATATGGACATACTCAAAATTGAGCACAGAGAGGTCAGTTCATACTCAGTTTTGAAACAGGGACATACTCAAAAATGATTAGAATCAGTTCATACTCATTTTTGAAACATGGGCATACTCAAATATGAGCACATGATGTGTTATTCTTCAGTCTTTTCTTCGATGTTTCAGAAATGAGTATATACATGTTTCAAACTTGAGTAATTTTGATTCGGAGCCATTTTCATTACGCGACATACTCAGATTTGAGTATTTTTTGCTCAGTTTTGAAAATGTCGTTTTTAAAGTGTGATCCAAGTAATTTTATATTTATGGTGATAATTTAATTGTTATTATTATTATGGTTATTTTATTTTATTTTTTATTAGGAATCAAATTAATTTACTTATTATTATTATTTAAACCTTCAGAACCCATAACTGAATCTACCAGGATGAATTTTTTTCTTTTTTTCAGTTGGTTATAAGTTATTTAGCATCTAAATAACACAAATGTATTAATTTTTAAAAATAAGGAAGGCTACAAATAATATAATAAAATCTCTTGTTAACTGATGTAATTCATGCTTAAAATGATAAAACATTCCACAAAACGGCTTAAAATACCTTTTAATATAAAGATGTAATGTTTCGACTTCTTCAAAATCAAAAAAGATAAACTCGCTAAGTTTTTGAAAATGATAAACCCAAAACACGAAGTTAAACTGTATACGTGAAAATTGTTATTTTACTTATTGCCTTTTTTAATTTGTAAATCAACATGTACCAAATTTTAGGAAATTCAAAAGAGGCTTTTTGATTATTTGATTATCATCGGTTTTGAAGAAGTCTCCGTTTGAGTGTACGAAACATGTCATCTTTATATTAAAAGGTATTTTAAACCTTTTGTGTAATGTTTTATAAATTTAGGCCTTAATTACATCTTTAGTATAAAGAAAGCTGTTAAAATGTTCATTTTGATTACACTGTAAAAAACATTCTTGCAAAAGACGGAACATTTTCTGTAGCAGAAATGTCTGAAATCCTGTGTAATTATACGGAATTTTAGATTAGAGTGGAAAATTTTCGGTTGTTTTTAACTTCAATTGAAGAATGTTCAATGATGTGGCAGAAAATGAAAATTTGGACAAATTAGAAATCCCGTCAATAAATAGAAAAAACTAATAATGACACAATTGCAGTCACTCCTGTTTTGGTTAAAAGAAATATAGCTTGAATTTTAGAATTTATTTCAATTTTAGAATATATTTTAGAATTATAGGTGAATTGAAAGAAAGTGAACAAATAAAAACGGGAAACGTCCAATCATTATTAACGGAAAAATATGTGACAATTGACGGTTTACTTTTAAATTGCAGGATACACCATGTACTCAACTTAATATTTATCTACTATTTCTATGCAATTTAAAATACCCATAGATATACAAAAAGACATATAAACCAAAACTATAAAAAATTTAGTGAGCTATAAAGGTTTTAAAAAGAAATATGTGTCTGTTTTCAGAATATTAACTTCAAAGACGTCGCTTTCTACTCTCTTATGTGTCATAATCTTAAAAACTAATGTTTCGAATACATAATCATAACTGAATTATCTTATTTCATATAAGACGAAACGTAGCTGAGAAACTTAACTGTTTATGTGTCATTTATGAATAAATTCAGAATCTGATATCTTCAAGCGAATATACTTTGGTTTATATTACTACTTAGTTATGGCATTATGCAGAATGTAGTAAACGTATCTCAATATGTCAATAAAACTAAAGAGGATGTGGAGAAATTAATAATAATATATGAGAGTAAAATCATGCGTTTCTCTTTACGCATTATAAACTTCCTGTTATCTTTTGATTGAAGTAGAAGAAAGCCATCACATGAATGAAAGCAAAATGAAATAAAATAAAATAAAATAAAATAAAAGTTTTGTGCAACAGACGGTTTGCTAAATATATTATTGTTCTTTATGTTTTACAGTAATAGATACCCGTGCATGTGATTTCACAAATAAAGATTACTTAAAGATTAAAAAAATAATAATAAACAAAAATATCACACAGATTTTTTGTTCAATATGTCAATCTCCTGATTACTCCTTTGATTACGATTGCTCCTTTTTTCAGTTGCACAGTGGCCTCTAAGCTTTCATACAATGGTTTAAACCAATCAAATGATATCACTAAAAATCTGACTCATTTCTGAAATTTATTTATGAATTATATTAGTAGGGCAAAATATATTTCTTAAAATAAACATTAATATAATAAATTATAACACCTTGTTGCCAAAACGTCAGTTGAGGATCACTGTGGAGACGCGAAAAGTTTTTTGCTTCCGTTTGTTTGTCTGTTTGTCTGTCTGTTCCGCAATAACTGCCGTAAAAATGATCCGATTAGTTTGATTTTTGGTGGGTATGTTGGTGAGGTACCCGGAATGAGCTATGCAGTTTTTGGTTACATTTGGTTCATTCGTTTGAAAATTATAGAACATTTCTTTTTAGGTCATAATGCTTTCCTATGGGAATGCAGACGATATTCAAATTTCATTTTTAACTCAAATGAAAATCGCATATTTCAATAATGAATTTCAACGTAAAATTACTAATGCTAAATTTTCGATATGGAGGTTTTAAATATATCCAATAGCTTTGAAAATATGCTGATGCATTCTTTAGAATTTAAAAATTAATTGTTTAAATTATTGACAGATGTTTTGCCTCTGTTCGGGAAATATAAAACATTTTATTTTCATATTTTTACTAAATTTAAAATTTATTTTTAGTTTGCTCTTTAATTTATTAGTTACATAGCAACCCTATTTCAAAGAATATCAAAATAATAAAATTCAAGTAACTCGCACTTTTTTGCTGCAATATTTTATTATCAAAATAAGGTATTTTTGTATTTTATTGACATAAATAAAGAATTTATTTTAATACAAGTTTGTATTTTTTTTATCTAAAAAGTTACATGAATAAGAAGTTCATACGAATTTCAGAATATCATTGCATAAACCGTGTTTAATTTAACCCTTCTAATTTCTGAAACCTCCGAAGTATTTTATATGCCTATAAATACTATGTATGTAATATAAAAAAAATTAAATTGCGGATTGTAAGATGCTGAATAATATGAAAAGTGATATAACAATGACTTTTATAGCTGACGTTGAGGCTCCTGATCTGCAGATTTACTAGTAATAATACATTTCTTTTAAATGCTAAAAGATATAAACTAACAACATAATATACAGTAAAATAACTTTTATTAGATTGTAATGATGCAGCATCTTTTAACTGACCGAAATTGTGGCTCGAGTTACTTCATGGTTACAAATATGGAAGTAAACAACCAAGTAAAAATAAAAGATAACGTGCGTAATTTTTCATAAAGTACATGAAAATTAAATGATAGCGTTCTTCAAAGACCGTGCAATTATAGAATATTCTCATTTGTTTATGATAATGACTCGGAGTGGGCTGAAACCTGGCAACAATCTAATAAAAAATATTATACTCTATATTATGTTGTTAGGTTACAGTTTTTAGCATTTAAAAGAAATATAAACATTAATGATTTTTACTTTATTCTGTCTATAATAGAAGAAAGTATTGTAATCGAAATTTTTTTCGACTACCGGTTTTCGACGAATTTACGTGTATTAGGGTTCATAGATCCCGAAAAACATGCTTATATAAAATGTCTGTCTGTCCCTCTGTGTATCTGTCTATCCTCATTGTATCATCGAAATGTGTATGGAGTTATGCATAGGACGGAGCCAAATTTTCGTTTTAGGTTTGTGAATATGGCAAGCAGGTCCTCCTTGAATTTGGAGATATTCCACCGGCAGGTGGCGCTCTAATAGCGATTTTTGTGCCATTTTCATTATTGTACCATCAAAAAGTGTATGAAGTTATGCATAGAATTGAACCAAATTTTTTTTTGGTTTGTGACTATGGGCAGCAGAAACCTTCCTGAATTTGGGGATATTCCATCGGAAAGGGGCGCTGTAAGAGCGATTTCTGTGCCATTTTCTGTGCCATTTGGCGATGTGATAGCGAATTTTGCATATTCATAGCATGTATGAGATAAAAGAAAGTTTTGGGATTGGCACATCAGACTAGTTTATTTGTTAATGTAACTATGATTTATTAATAAAATTTGCCAATAACATTTTACTATTATTTATATTCCATTTTATCTAGACACTCAACTGTAAGTGATTAATCTGGTACACCTTATGTATTCCATAAAGACATGAAACTTAAAAGCATTTAAAAAGCGGATATTTTTTTTTGTATATTTGAAGAAAACCATATTTTAAATTGCATAGTTTATGAATTCATATTGTTTACGAAACATATATTTATTTTATGAGATTTATAAATAGTCGTATAAAGATAATTCAGTGGAAAAAAACGCTTGACATCCCAACTATTTACTTGAATGAAGAATGGTTTCCAGCTGACCTATAATGTTTGCAGAAGAATGCAGCTTAATTTATTTGGAATATGGAGTTTAAGCAGAAAGAGTACACTTGCAAAGAAAATATATTTATTCTTGTAATAGATGGTCTCTATAGACACATATATCACTGAAGTAAGTTCAATAATTTATCGATAAAAATAAAACGTTTTAAAATTCTTCAGTTTAAAATATAACTGGTCACTTTCCCATCCATATTTTGTGAAGTTTAAATGGTAAACCAATTTTAATTTATTTGTGATAAAAAATACTAAATATTTTTGTAAATTATATGCGAGAAGAAAGTAAAAATGGAGAAAAGTAAGACGCGAAACAAATCTTTTAAATATTTACATTAATAACGAAATCAAGCTATGTATGCTCAATTTGTCCATCATCTGCGGCAATGTATCTCTATGCATACGAGTGCATGTGTTTTACTGCCGATGCTGGAAACATTGAGCATACTTCAATTGGTTTCCTTATTAAAATAAATTGTACCTTTCTGAAATGCGTTAGTTTTACTAGAAAATATGCACCTGTCTTATAATGCTACACTTCCACAAGCGTTTAGTGAAGTTTTTAAGCTGGAGATAGTTCATCAAAAGTTTAACATTTTAGAATTTCTAATAAAGTTACTTTTACATTTAAGACATCATTTCATACTAAATAAAGCATGCTCTACAAATTTTCAAATGACGTTTTTTCACTATCTCGGACAATTTTCGAAAAATGTCTGATAATTTCGAGATTCCGTCACTAAGGACACTGAAGTCAGTCTAATATGATAGCACATAGTCGTTGTACTAAAGACGTTTATCCCATAACTCCAGCTGTATCCATTTAAACGTTATTTGGGTGTTTCCTGACTTTATTTTGCACCCTGTACAACGTTTGGTGCAAAACCACTCTATTTTTTTATGAGGTTCAGGTATCATGCATATCGTGAAAAACACAGCATATCAACCCGATTTGTTAAAGGAGATACTCAAAAATGGAATCAACATCGGTTTAAACACGCTACTAGTAATGATGATGGCTCATGAAATGTAGCACAAAAGCTGTTGAATTATAGCACCCACAATATTTTTATAAACACAGACAGATAGACAAGCATGGACCCATTTATAGTCCAAATGTATTCAGGATATCCCGAAACATAAAAATACATAAAAACCGGAAATGGCAAATGTTTACATATCCAAAATAGTTTTCTTAAGAAAGAAAGTAAAAATAGAAAGCTTCTATGCGTTTCGAGAAATTAATCACACTTAATTCTTTATTTCCATCTATATTTCTTGACAGTCAAAACTTATTAACAATATGTTGATTTTACTTCGGTACATAAATGCGCACAATAGTGCTGCTCGATGGGGGCTGGGTACGGACGAAATCAACTTCATTGTGGTGCCAATGAAAATGGACACTTAATCCCGTTGGTAACAGTTTTCAGTACCACTCTCCATACTAACGATTCTCATTTCGAGCGAGATTATTTTTTTTTGCGAGAGAGAGCATTACGCAGGCCGATCCCAATGACTGGTTTTAGGCCGGAATTGAGTCCGTGCAAAGGCTAGCTAACCGAGATAAGACAGTATCTAGATATTTGATCTTGAGGGGAGATGAAGGCGAGAATGTACTCTGAAAACACGATCTGCTGTTTGATTTCATAGTGTCGTGCCAAACACGAGGCAGCGTGTACCAACCCTCTATTCTGGCGAAGACGGTGGAACGTAGACAGTGGAAGTCCCGGTGAGCGACAACTCTTCACACAGTGGTGACAAGTAGCAAGTATAGTCGAGTGTGCTCCTTGGAGGCATTCGTGAAGGGGTGTTGCCTGTAAC
Source organism: Maratus michaelseni (assembly GCA_963931845.1). Taxonomy (NCBI): domain Eukaryota; kingdom Metazoa; phylum Arthropoda; class Arachnida; order Araneae; family Salticidae; genus Maratus; species Maratus michaelseni. The sequence continues at coordinate 208,168,222 of OZ007588.1, forward strand.
AGATCTTATAACAAAGTGGGACTCGTCACTCATACATGTTGTTTTGCCTATTCTGGAAGGATACCGTTCCTCACCCTGCTTTTTGAAAGGTATTAACTCGCTTAAAAGGATGGGCCAGTGGCTCCACCATGTGATGTGGTAGCACTCGGACAAAAGTTGGGCCTTCGGGTTGGAAACCAGTCCAATGTGCCTATGCGCAGGCGAAGTTTTCTGTATCAGCGGTTGGATCAGCAGGTTTTTCTAGCAAATAACTTTCATAATCAATATAAAAATAAATTGTAAGTGAAGCATGTTTATGCGTTTGGAAGGAAGTGTTCAACGACTTGCGAATTCATTAGTGTTTGCATATTATTCTCCTTGGTACCGGCAGACTGCACGGGGTAAAATATTTACATCCGGTATCACGGGCCGGGAAGTAAAGTTCGTAGGCTTGGGGTCAGGTAATCCGGTCTTTTTAGCCTACACGTTTTAGTCGTGGGTAGGTATCTGGGGCCTCCCAGACCTCCACGTATCTCGCCCACGAGTTACTGCTGCCTGAGTGAGAAAGTGTCTATTCACTCAGGGAGAAAGCTTCCGTCTTCTTCCAGGCTCGCTAGCGGTACCTTCCTTTCCTTATCCATTGTTGAAGGGCTAGTGGTTATCTCTGTAGGCTTTCCACGACTGAATACTTTGGTAAAGCAAAATCACGTCCAAGGAACTTTGGTTCTAGGTCTCGGGCCCAACATTCCTATGGGTGTAGAACGTAGCTGGTACTCCTGAGGTTAAGCCGCAAGTGGGATCCCGAATAAAGGCAGTTTTACCCTTTTGTCCTGGATATTACTGTCGGAACGACTGGACGTTCAATGGATTTGGGATTTAGCGGGAGTGGTGTTCCGGTGCCACTCTTACTCGGCCGGCTGCAGTTCCCGAGAGGTGGACATAGGTCAAAACAGTCCTCTTGGTGCTGGGTTTGAAGGCTTCAGAGAGCCCTATCCGGCAGTTGGTTTGCTAGTTTTATTTCGGTAAATATTAAATATGCTACATGCAAGATTGTGCAACTCTAACTTTAAAACAATATTCCCCAAACTTAATTCACTTTGCTCAAGATGTCTAAACAAGGGTATGAAGGCCAAATGGGACAGTTGTACTCGGCCCTGAGATGAACTGTATCCCGTCTAGTACGATTTCATAAGATTTCATATAGAGAGTTTACCTTTCTTTATCTAAATAATGCTTCGGAATTTCAAAAAGCTGTAAAGCTCGTGTCCAATCAATGTGAAGGAGTCCTCATTTGGTTAAAAAGTTTTGGGCAGAATAGCATAGGGAATTTCAGGAAAGGGGAGGGGGGTAATTTTAAAATTTTCAGTACTAACACCTTACTTTGATATTATATTTGGATTCTTTGATAAATTGTACCTTAGGACGCCAAACGGGAAGTCATTCAGTGAAGAAGTTTAGAAATATTTAATTTTAAAGTTTGGAGTTCTTAACGTTAAATGCATTTTTATTCGCTGCAAAACAGATTGTAAAACGTGTTGTTTTAAAACCATAACTCGAATCTACTTCCAGGAATGAGCTGCAATTTTGGATCCACATATTTGAATCATGTAGAAATAGATTTCTGTTGTCGGTTATTTGGTTATTATCTGCTTTTTTTTAAATTATGAATCGTAACCTATAAATATTTTAACAGAGATCAATTTGTAGAAGCTTAAAATATGCGAATCCAAAACTGAAGATCATTCCGTCAAGTAGCTTTTACGTAATGCTTAGAAAAATACCCGCACTGCAATCTGCTTTGCAACGATTACATATGAGTTTAACAATAGGAGTTTCAAACTTTTAATTTTCATGCTTTTTAAACTACTTCATCGAAACTTCCCAATTGGTTTCTTCACGAAAATTTATTTAAAAATACACAATTTAGAAATTAATATTCGGAACAAATAGGAATTATAACTTACACATTTTTTTTAACAGAAATCGTTTACGAGAAGCTTTCAATACGTGAATCCGAAATTATAGCTTCTTCCGCCAAGTAAGTTTTGAGTTACGCCCTAAACACTACCACATTACAATCTGTTTTGCTATAGTTAAGCTATAGATAAGCTTATGTGCAAAGAAAAACTGTGAAACATTATGTGGGTATTGTAGATCTACAAATCACAAAAACAGATAAAGGCAAGAAATTTTTAATAACGAAATACTCATTCCATTAATAATAATCCTTCTCCGTTATATATTTTACTTAAAAAATTGCGACATTACCCCTGTTCGAAGCAACACTTTCGCATCAAGATTTCCCATTTTGAACACATGTGTAGAGACTTACAGTACTGAATAGCGTATTCACAGCATCTCATATTTCTTTTTTGCTCAAAATTTTTCTCACCTTTCATACTTTCTTTACATCTCCATTTACCGACAGTCAACAATTTATTAACAAAAAAATCATTCTCATATTCTACCCATACATGCCATAAACAAAATCGTGCCACTCTCTCGAAACCAATTTCCACCAAATTTAATCCACCCTGCTCAAGACATCTGAAACTCACTGAAAATGAAAATTTCTTCGAAGCCTTTATTTACAAAAGCGTTCCATATGTTATTAGTCCAATATCTGCGTCTCCCGCCCCTTATTTTTTTAATCCATGACTTGGAAAAAAATATATTCCCCATTGCTCTATAAACAAGAGGGGGGAACTTTTCCGCTTGCGATGGGGTTGGGATTTGATGGACGTCCCTTCGATATTAAGTCTCAATAAGTCGCGCCTTAACTTAAGTGGGAAATGACAAACCCTCGGAGGCAGTGGAATCTGAAGATATTTGTTTGCAAGTCTGAGATTTGGTTGAGAGAAAAATTCCTTACCCTTTTGGTAAAGCGTGGGTATATGAGGTCTGGAATGCAGTTGTTCATCCAAAATGGGGGAGAGGGGTGAGTAAGAAGATATTGATTACTGAAGACAAGCAGTGAGAATTATTCTTCTCTTGGGGTACGTATGCAAATCTGGGGATCAACAGCATTTCTTATTCCAAATATTCGGCATCTAGTCAATATCATCTTTTCCGTTTACGAATATTTTCTTTCCTGGTAGAGTTGAAATTATGGAAATGAATAATTTCGATTTCATGAAGAAAATCATTAGCAGTTATGTCCCTTGTTACGCATGTGATGATTCATGTTCAAAGTTATTAACATTTTCTTTTCGTTTTGGATTGAGGAATTGCAAAATGAAGATCTTTCAAAAAGAAAGCAGAATTTCTTTAAAAAGAGTTGTTCAAATATTAGAAAAACAGAATGCATCAATTCTTTTATCCAGCATTCACTTTCTTGCATTTCTCATATTTTACATGTGTTCTGCTATAACATGCAAGTAAAATTAAAGAAATGTATAATGCCAAAGAAGTGTTTTAATAAATGCATTTTTCGGTAGTCACTACTTTAATTTTCTCAGACATAATCAATATATATTTTTTTATAATAATAGACTGGTATTCCGGTCAAGCGGAATTGTAGGAGCTATGTTATAAAAATATATAAACTATATATGTTCTAAAAGTCTGGCATATAGGATAACGTGATTGTTATATGATAAACGAAAGAATTGTACTAAAATTCCTACACAAATTAGCACAATTATGCAAGAAGAAAAAAGCAATGTTTTAAGTACTGTATTTAAGTATACTGTTTTAGGTATACTGTTTATGTATACTGTTTTGTGTGATGTTTTAAGTATAATAGGAAATCAATTTAAAATTAAAACCATATTGCATCTATTCGGATATTATAAAAAAAAATGTAACATTTTATTTGACTGTGTGTTTTTTCGGGAAAAAAATTACGTCATCTCGACGCAGATTAGAATTAAAATTTCTAAAAGGTCAAATTATAATAATGTGGCAATAACGCTGACGGACGCACAACGATTAAAGCAACAATTTGATTAAAATTCATGAGAATTTCAGCAATGAAATTAATTTTTTAATTAAACGATCGCAATATTATCTCTCTGAAAAAATACAAATTTCAACCACTTTCTCCATGCTTTGCAGAAGCTAATTGGTATCTGCCCATTGAACAAGACTTTCGTTTCTACCTGGGTGTCTACGATATCCCTTTTGTTACGCAAAAATAATGCAATTTGCATAACCGGTATGGTCTATAACATACTTATTTCTACCGGTATGGTCAGACGTTCCGACCATTTATATAATTAATGAAAATATGTGTAATTGGCTATAGTAATTTAGGATTGTTATTTAGTATGGTTTTTAACTAAATCACCATGTAAAAAAATGCTGTCAAATAAAACAATTTATAAGGAAAACATTCACTTACTTGTTAAAAAGGCATTTAAGAAACGGTCTTTTTGAATGTGAACTTTTTTTTCGGAAGGAAAGTTCTGTGCGTGAATAAACGATAGCGCTCTGTTGATCTCCAAGTTTCCTACGTTGTGCAAGTGGCTGTTTACTCGCTGTATGATGTGTAGTTTTCGCTGAGATAGCAGGCTTTTAGCAGGGTAATCTTGTTTCCCAAGTAAGAAATTCCTAGCTGCTGAGTTTCCAGTTTGGTAAGAATTTAACAGTTTTATACTTTAGAATAAAGAGTTAGTTTAGACTCAAGAGTCTAATCTTTTTAGCCATTTTTTCACAAACACTAAGATTTTTGAAGTATTAAAATGCTTTGAGAGTGAAATAAATATTTTGCTTTTGTTTTAAAAAAGTAGAAACCATTAATTTAGAGCTATAAAAAAAAACACTTTTATTTGAGAATATATATCTTGCTGAGATTTCGAAATTCAGTTACAGTATCTTAAAATTCCTCCCACTCTCATCGATAAGTCCTTGTTGCATGCATTAAGTTGTTTTGTTGTTTGTAAAATTTATTTTTGAGTATACATCTATATATTTAAAACGCTAAGCGATTTCTTTCGACAATCCGCTAGAACAAACTACTGCATCAAATTACACCATTCTTTTTTTAAATGAAAGATATTAGAACACAGATTTGTTACCGTGCATTCGTTTGTTCAAAAATGTAATTAATTGGCTGTAATTTGCAATTAAACATTTACTTCTGCTTATGACGTCATAAAGTTGACAACTCCCACTTTTGAGGGCATAGAGTTTTTTTCCCTGAACCAATCTTTTGACATTAACTAATATCAACTAGGTAATATTTTAACATTGTAGTATAAAATCTTTAAAAAAAAACTTAATTAGCTATAATATAATCATAATAAAATATCTAAACGTAAACATATCAAGATGAATAACAAATCTCACGTAAAATGTTGCAATTTAAATGATTCCAATTGAAACAAGATTTGGAGAGTTATCCTTGACGCCCAGCTAACATAAAAGTACCTACTTTATTTTATTTATTTACACACATATTCAAATTTATTATAAAACACCAGGTTGCCATACAAAGCAAAAATCGTCATTTAGGTGCCAAAAAATAACCCAGGTGCGTCTGCGATATCTGTACTGATTTAATAAAAATTATTTTGGTTGCACATTGTAAAATTAATTAAATCCATGATTATTGTTTCTTTCTCAGATTAAAAATAAAAAAATTGGTACTTCTCTATTATCCCGTCGACCACTTTTCATAACAAAAAACTATCGCCAAACTGTAACGCCAAATAAACGGGAGAACGTTGCCATTGGAATATCAAAATATATATAAATAAATAAATAAAATACATGAATTTAAGGACACAGTTGTTATTTTAATTAATGAAATAACTAATAAATCAGTAAAACAAAATGAAAAATAGACGCAAATATCGAATTAAAAACCACTTGATGACGTAACAAACACGTATAATGCTTCTGACATCAAGTAAATCGGACTGTATTTTTGGCGTTTAATTTTACAGTTTGGCGATAATTTTTTGTTATGAAAAGTGGTCGATCGGATAATAGAAAAGTACCAGAAAATTTAATGTTTAACGAAATTCAATTATTTGATCGATCGCAAATTTTGGTTATTTTCCGTTATACCGACACCATGCCATACATGTAAATATATGCTTGGCGACAATGGTGTCCGTATAATTGAAAAGTACTCAATTTTTTCTTAGTTCGGGCTATACCAAAAACAAACATTTTACAGGTAACAAAAAAATCGCCGAAAATGGCTGCTTTATCAGCTGTTATGACAGCAAAGTTGGATAAAATCTAATAACCTGAATTTTACAACGTTTATGCGAAACACCACAGAGAACACACGCTATTTTTATATAAGTAGGGTATATTTAAACGAATAAGAGAACTAACAACCTTCAAAAATATAATGCATGAAAAAGTAAACAACTAAGTGATTCAGCAAATCATAAAAATATGTATTTCTTAATATAACTATTAAATACAGAAAAATATTCTGGTACCATAAAAAATATTCATTATCCCGTTGAAATTCCGTGCATTATCCCGTCGTCCGATTAAGAAAAAAAACTATATGCAAATTAGGTACTTTTCGGTTAGCCGGCCCCAATAAAGTATATATATATACACATAATAAGAAAAAAAAACTATATGCAAATTAGGTACTTTTCGGTGCCAATAAAGTATATATATATACACATAATAACAAACTCCAATGGAAAATTACTTGCAGAATCATTATCACAAAAGCCAACCAAAATCTATAAACTACATAAATTCAATACTAGAAAAACAAAACTACATACATTATATATATTTGTATCTATGTATGTATATACTATATATACATATATATATATACAGGGTCATTCATAATTCCCTCCGGGGTTTCGAAGCGTTATAGTAAAAAAACGAAGACGAATATGAAAAAAAGAAACATATGAAATTATTCCGAAACTATTCAAGTTTTACTTACATACATTACAGGTGTTCTATGTGTGAACTCTTGGTCACACGGCATACATCCATGCGATAGTCCAGTTCCTGCCATACTCCGTTTCTTTAAATTTCTGGTACCTCACATGAATTGTTTTGTCAGTTGGTCCCTGTTTTCGATATTTATTACGAAAGGTCCGGTGAACTGACACCACTGATTCAGATTTAAAGAAACGGAGTATGGCAGGAACTGGACTATCGCATGGATGTATGCCGTGTGACCAAGGGTTCACACATAGAACACCTGTAATGTATGTAAGTAAAACTTGAATAGTTTCGGAATAATTTCATATGTTTCTTTTTTTGATATTCGTCTTCGTTTTTTTACTATAACGTTTCGAAACCCCGGAGGGAATTATGAATGACCCTGTATTATATTACGATGATTTACCGTCATATGTTGTAGTTGCAATAACGTTGATTATAGAAGCAGGAGCACACATGGTCGCACAACGAAGTTAAGAACGTTGGTTGTTATTGATGATATAAATATTTAGAAGCAGTCGTAACATTTTAGTTGCAGTTTCGACGCGGCCATAGCGGAAGTAGAATTTAAAACCCAGAGGCGTTTCTCCATGAATTCAAACGAACAAGGCTTTCAATTTCAATCCTTTATTAAATATTTATCTTGGGCAGTTTCCACCATAACCATAATAGCCGTGCATCACTACGTCATCAAGGTATAGAGGGTAAGTATCAGAACATATCAATGATTCTCAAAACGAGCAGCCAGGGAGTTGTTTACAAGTGAAAATACGACTTAATTCTGAGGAAGCGCCGCAAGTAGCTGCTTTTTATTACCCAGCGCTAAGACTCCTATAATAGGAGCTGACGCATATCCATTTTGTTTCGGGTTATTCGTGCTCAGTTCAGCATCAATCTACCGCAGCCGGAGTTGGGGTTGCCTAAGACTCGGTTCTGATTAGCTTGGTTTTTCGACTGAACTTCAATTTGAGCCCCAAATCTGCGAGGATGCGTCAGCCTGTATTATAGGAGCTCTACCCAGCGCAATAACACAAATTATGACGTAGAACACGCACTGAACCAATGAAGAATTAAAGAAGACGCGTCATGCTACGTCACGACCAATGAAAGATAATTAGTAAAAGAGTTCGGACAGAGAGGAGTGAATTAATTTTGTAGTAAAGTGACTTTAGAGCGGGAAATTAATATTCGGAATAAAAATGAAAATGGCTCTCAAAAAACATTCTAAAACCCAGAAATGATCGGGGATCATGATAGCAATTAAGAATAACTAAAAGCTTTATATTTAAGTAAATTTGGACAATTTAGAATTAAATAAAAGGGAATTTAATAGAGTTAACGATAGAGCTAAATTAAGAATAAGGATTTAATGAATATAGAGTAGTAAATTGGAATAAAACAGGAAAAAAATTAGAATTGTAAGAATTTGGAATAATTTAACTAAGGAAAAATGGCGAAATTTTATTATTACATATATTTCATTGGCGCCCTGCTAACCGAAAAGTACCTCAAATAATTCGCCAAACTGTAGCGCCCAATAAACAAACGGAAGAATGTTGCCATTAAATCTCAAAAAAAGAATAATAATAATAATAATAATAAAGAAAAGCCCCATTTACTAAAGTATCATTTATCAGTAACTTTTAACAATAAAAACAGAATCAAAAATAATCTTGGATATTTATTTATTTACATTATTTCTCTTAATTATGGAAAAGGAATAATCATCCTGATTATGTAAAGGAATGAAGAAACCATACAAATAAATTACACTTGAAAACATTAAAAATCTCCTTTTTCTGTAGATTGATTTATTATTGTAAAAAAATCTTCATCTTTACATAAAAATTGATTAGCTTAAAACAATAGATGCGTTTCAGAAGATATGGATTTAAAACGAACAATGATTAAAGAGGACATTTTAAAAATTTTGATCAAAACATTTTAAAACTTTTTTAACGTCGAATTTCGACGGTGCGTTTGGGGAGAAGCAATGCACATGCGCATAGGAGCTCATTCGGTTGCATTATCACAGGGGGGGGATGTGTGCCTTATTTAATATGTTCTTTTATTGACTGAATATGAGATGAACGTAGGGATATGCTATTTGTATGATACTTCATAGGTTCAGGAAATTTTCTTTCTTGCCGTGGGGAATAGGGCGGTAATGTCAAACTGATTTCCATTTTGTTTACGGATTGTTTGTTTGGAGTTTGCATCGGAAATAATAACGTAATTCACTGGGGGAAATTTTTTTAAAATAAAATATTTGAAAGATTGTTTCATAAGCACCCCTACTTATGTAATAAAGAAGCTTATTTTACTAATATTGCTATTGTAATTTTTTCCGTCAAGTTTTGACGGGTACCATCTAGTACATATTTAAATTCTGTAGCACAAGTCACCAAGAAGGAGTTGTCTCAAGTTACTAGGATGCTTAAATAAATGTTTAAATCGTACACAAATAGTCGTATGTGATATCTTACCCTTGAAAAATTTCCCTGTTGTAATTTTGGTGAATATCATCAGCAGGTAAGATTTACATGAAGATGCAGATAATCAGTATGCAGATGCAGGATCAATGATCAGATGCAGGTAAGATTTACATGAATACATTTGCGATTATGTACTTTATTTAACATAATCAACTAACGTTCATTTTAAAATGCAATTTACTTAATGGATGATCTTTAAAATGAAGTGATTAATATTCCTGTATTACAGTCCTATAAATATTTTTTGATGAACTATTCTATATTTAAAAAATATATATTTTATATTTTGTATTAATATTGAAGTATTTAAATAATTCATAATGACACTTACTTTGGATATATATTTTTATTTATATTTGCTATAATGTGATAATCAGTGTGAATTACTTTAATATTCACTAAAATTACTATTGATTATTATATTCCTTAAATATTATGTTCATTGAAAAATATTAAATTTCGAATTGAATAGAATTGAATAAAATATAGCTCTGCTAACCATCCAATATTTTTTAAATGAAATAAAACCCGAAATTTTATGATTAAAAAAATTAAGAAACATATGGAGGCAGGAAATATTTAATTAAATCAATTTTTTTGGTTCAAATTATGTTTACTTGCTTGATAAAAAGAGCGGAAAATTGGCCACTGTGATAAAGAGTATAGTTTCGATTTTGTCCGCAAATCTTTATTGAGATACGTGTTGCACCAGTCGAAATTCAACGGAACAGAATATTTCAGATAAGTATATTAATACATTTTAATCTTTTTACTATAAAAAAATTGTACTTAAAAGAAAATATTATTATTTTTACATTTTATAAAATACACATGGAATCACATTTTATGCAGACTCAATAACAGGATTTTTCTTTTTTTTAAATACTTCTCTATGTACCACATTAATTGTCGTGCAACTTTTTGGCTCCATTTGCACTTACAAGTTTTTAAAATAACGTACACGAGACTTCGCGACATATGGTGTAATAATGGTCCATGGGTAAATACTGGTTCCGGTAAATAAATGCCATCAAATGGCAACAATGTTTGTCCTGGTGCTTTATTAATTGCCATACAAAGTGCAAGACGATTGAGAAATTGACGTCTTTTAAATAAAAGGGAAGAGTTGTGTCTGATTATATTAGATCAATTCAAGAGATAAAAACTCTTTGCCCAATTCTATCACCAGTAATGTTTTTAAAGCTAAACAATTATTTTGCAGGTTCCTAAAATCAATTTAGATTCATTAAAAAGTCTTTGGGATAAATTTAAGTGTATTAATAAAATTAAGATAGCTCCCGTTTTTAAAGTAAAAATATGTGTCGACACGCCACTTAATTCAAAGATATTTAAAAAATCAGTTGAAAATTGAAGGATTTCATTTTCTTTTCCGATTATTAAATTATTTACTCTCAGGTATGATCTCGATATACCGGGTATTCGATTTATAACTCTTTAATTAATTCCATCGCAATGTTCGTTTTTTGGAGTCAAAAATGAAACTTTAGTAAATTTTGTGATATTATCTGAATATTCAAATTCTTTTTTAAAGATTCCTGTGACGTTGTCTTTTCTAAATCTACTTTATTTGAGATACCAGGGAATTCTTCTTTCATGCAAAAATTTTCTCCATTGCCTTTTTTACGCAAAAATTCCGAAAATTTGGATTTATGTGGTCTTGATCACATACATTTTTTTTTATTAAATTATGCACCTTAAATTTTAACCAAAGAGACGAAAACTTAATGCAATTTTGAACTGTACTTTGTCTTGAAGCATGTGTTATCACTGGAAAGACCTGCCTAAAATATCCTTCAAAGATAATTAGTTTAATTCCAAAAGAAACATTATTTTTGATTATGCTACGCATTCCTGCAACACACATTGCTGCACATGCATTGGCCATAATTGCTTCATACCATATAATTAGTAGTGCAGATCTAATGTCAGATGGAGCATTACTATTGATTCTTATAGACAATATAGAAGTCTCACGTAGATTTAAAAGTAATTTAAATCTGCTATGTACTGTACGGACATTGCATAGCGGCAATACCAATCTATGAACTGGAATAACTTCTAATCCTAAAGTAAAGCATTTTTGTATCAAACATTTTTCTGGTTCGCCATGGGCCATCTACACTCTCAGAAAAAACTGTAAATTTATGAGCGTTTGCCCGTCAATTTTCACGGGCAATAGCCTTATTTGATGAAAAACGGTCTGATCCACTAAATAAGCGGCCTTATCCCTTAGATACTTAGAAAATTAAGAGCAATCCACCTATTTTTACAGTTCTAGCCCATATGTTAGCAAAAATACGGTACGACCCCATACATTGTCCTCCGCTAGGGTGTAACCCTTCATTTTACTCGTGTTTCGAAAATTTTAACCCGCCAAAACAGCGATTCTGTGATGATTATCTAACGTGCTACGTGCTACGGAACAGTAAGCAAAGTGTTATTGCATTTTAAAGTGCATTATATCCTGTGCATCATAATGCTATATTACTTTGCCCCGTAAAATTACGAGCTGCACAAAATGATGGGCATGAATTTTATTTTTTACGGGGTATGACTGGAATCTCTGCTGCCGGCCTCTGCCCATAATTTTACTGCAATTTTTTTTACAGTGTATGAAATACGCATTATTTTTACTCGTATTGTTCTGTTGAATCACACAATTAATTTCGTTAATAATAACCAGTTGGTTTTGTTAACTTCTTATACCATTAAGTCATAATTAAGATTTGGATTTATAAAAGATTCCATAGTTGCAGTTCGTAGATTACTGAAATTAGTAACTGGTAAGTTAAAAGTAGAAAGAGAAAACCCATGTAATTTTAATGTTTTCTGAATTGACCTATTAAATATCAACTGATAAGCAGTATTTTGATTACAAAGTTACAGGTACTATTCACTAAAAGTCTTTAAATGTATTCAGTAACTGAAGTTCACTAGGCAGTTGCTGAAATATGCTAAAAAATATATAATTGTGGCATTTTTTGTGGCATTTGAAAGGATGATGCTTCCTGTAAACAATATTCAGTGGCATCCTGAAGCAAACCTTGCTGCATTGTTGGTTTTATTAAAAGTTGAATATGTAATAAGTCCTGAACTATTCAAAACAGGTAGCACCCACTACATGAAGCAGCAACAATCTCATTTGATTTCATTCATATTATATCGGTAAAACATTATACAATTCTATAATTTTAGACATTTTGATCTAAACCTGTATATAGGCACTATATTTATAATTTGAGACATTTTGACGCTCTTTCTCCAAATTATTTTTGCTTTCTCTAAAACATAATAAATACATGTTTCTTGATAAGTGTAGGAGATTTATTTTTTTCGGATACTTATTTAATATAATCCTCTAAACCAAGCGATTAACTCTGGGTTTCTTAATTCTTCTCTTAGTATTGGCTTCAGTAAAATTGTCCCTGGGAAAATATTTGTTTTTCGTTTGTTAAATAAACTAGCAGTCGAACTATTGTAAGAGATTGCTCGTGCATTGGATATGAAAAAAATTCAATAAGCAGCTTTACATGGACACACATATCGAATGTTTAACCCTTTGGGGACGAGCAACACGTATACGTGATGCATAAGATGCTCAGAATTCTCAATTATTCCCACCAGTTATTTTTTACTGTAAGCTTTGCCTTATTTAATGTTAGCATTTCTGCGATTCTATTAGCCGAAAATTTCTGTTTTGGAAGACCGGTGGTAAAAGATTAAAAATTCTGTAAAGGACGCTCGTCGCGAAGGGGTTAAGAAAGCAGTAACTTCATCGTGGAGTATTAAACCATCTCTTTGAGCAGCAGCTTGTAAATTAGCAAAATCCAGTCCTTTATAAATTTCTTAATAAATATATTTTATAATATGAGCACTTGCGCAAATTTCTACAATAAGATTGGCTTGAAAATAAAGTAAAAGTAATGGATTAAAATGAACTACATAATCATTGTCAACTTCTACGACAGTCCTTTTAGTCGTTTCGCAATTGTTCTACCCTCATTTCCCCCTTCCATAAAAATGATATTTGTTTCAGAAATAAACTATTTAGGAAACTTTTTTTTCTTCATACTTACCGTCATTGATACGAACGGAATTCTAATTAAAACTACCGCAAGGACTATGAGGCGTATGAAATTGAACTAAGTTACACAAAGTTTCATCTTTACTGTCTGGATTTTCTGAGAAAATTACGTTATCAATTTCTGAGACTTTCCTAAACTTGTCTTGAATATAAAATAATAGGTGAATGTGAGATAAAGCTTTTTTTTAATTCAACATTATATAGATATTTTTTTACCCCACCAAATATATATTTTCATTTATCTATCGTAAAAGCAACTTTTGCATTAAAAACATGAACTGTAAAGAAGTATATTGCCTACTGTAAGTTGTTGCTTAAGAATGTATACTATTTGTAATTTCCGACCATAAAGGGTTAGATATAAATGTTAAGAAAATATCTAGATTACCAAATTTCTTCATTACAGTCATAGTGTCCTAAAAATTTCTTACCATGTTCAGTGACAGAAGATGGTAAAATAACAACACACACAGTCCTTAAATTCTCATGTTCAGCCTTTACATATAAGGAAAGACCACACACTTACACTGCAAGGTCGGTATATGTATTCACATTCAAATTTTTCTGTTGAATTTGAATGAATTTTAACCTGCTACCTACAATTCGACATGAAAGAAGAATTAATAACTGAGTTACTTTACGGAATTAATTATTGAGTTGAAATTTCTTTTGGGGACAAAATCTCGAATTATAGGGCTTTTTGAGATATATTTTGGTATAGATATATTTTAGCGAACTGTAATCTGCTGTTATCCGCCAACTGGCGTTGAAACATGTTTTTTTTCGCATATGGTCTAAATATAATGTAAGACATTGGGTCACAGAGTGCATACTGTCAAAATCTATATATTTCAATTCTCCGCTTTACCATGAACTGCAATGTGATTGTGAGATTTAGAGCACCATCAGCTGATTCAAAAACAGCTGTAAATTCAAAACATGTAGAGTTTTTATATCGTCGAGGATCCTCTTGGTTTTTATGACGGAAACGCATTACTAACTTGACAGACAAGCAATTTTCTTTCAATTCTGTGATGCTATATTTTTGTTCACACATCTGCCGGTGAATTGTTTTGTATATTAGTATATATGGGTTGTATTTGTCTAGGTAGGGGTTATTACTCCTAGATTTTTTTAAGAGCCGTTTCTTATCAATTATTAGCATAAATATCATGTCTAATTTTATTAGTTTTAGTAAAACCTAGTATGTGTAATTGCCCATGAGAAGCGATGACTTTACTTTGAGGTTATAATGGAGGAATTCTGCGACGAACTGCACCAAATTTTTTTAATTATTAAGATTTTGTCCAGGAGGCAATTTTGAGATCCATCCGAATTCAGTGGAATTAATAAATGAAAGAAATATTTTGTAATCATACCTTTGTAACATGATTAATGTTAATTGCTGCTTTTTGCAACTTTGAGAAAAAATTATGGGTTATTATTGAAATATTTCATTTAATAAGTTCATAAAACCGCTTGAATTTTAAACTGAAGTTCATAAAATTGCGATATATGGTATTTGGAAAATCTAGATTTCATAAAATACAGACCCTCCATTTATTTAGTAACACAATTCCATATTCTGAATATTATCTTGTTCTTGAAGTAAACTGAGAAAAGAAAAAAAACGATTGCATTTTTGGGCAAGATTTCGTGAAAATACACCAAAGTGCAGCAGAAGCACTTTGTCCTTCTTAAATTATGTTCCAGTCCCCAAAAATGATGAAAATAATTTCGACATAATTGTATTGAAATGTGACACTTCCGTGAAAGAAAATGTGTTTTTTCTTAAACATTATGTCAATTCCACCAAATAGTAGTATGTCACTTTTCTGCAATTAGGCCCACTCGTAGTATAGAAATTTGTTTAAGAACACTTTTGAACGAATTTCAGTATTGGAGGAATTTAAAGCCAACGTGTTAGGTCACTTAGACACAATCATAGGAACACGTTGAAGTTTTCTGTACTTTGCTGTACTATCGTTTAGGATTTCTAATTTTTTTGTACTTCTTTTTTAATTTGAAATCCTTAAGTGGCTACCACAGCGTCTCCTTCCGACGGAATATCCCCAAATTCAACTTGATCTACAGACCATAGTCAAAAACATATACATTAAATTTGGTTCCGTTCTATTCATAACTTCATACATTTTTCGATGATATAATAATGAAAATGGAAAAAAATTCGCTATCATGGCTTTCCCTTCCGGTGGAATATCCTTGAATTCAACTGGAACCTGCTGGACATAGCCAAAAACATATAAATGAAATTTGGTTCAATTCTATGCATAACTTCATACACTGTTAGGTGATACAAACATGACATATATACGGACACATGGACAGACGAACAGACAGACATTTTTTATAAACGTGTTTTTCGAGATCTTTGACTCCTAAAACGTCTAAATCTGTCAAAAACGCGAAGTCGAAATAATTTCGATTACAATATTTTCTTCTATTATAGACAGAAGAAATAAAAATTGTCAGTACTGGCTTATGTATAAATGAACAGATTTCAATGAAAAAAAAAGAATTATCAAAATTAACTCAGTAGATAGCGTAGGACAGAAAAACCGGATTGTAATTAAATATACAGATATTAGTCACAATGTCATAAAAAGTGCTGAAGACCTAATCAGGTTTAATCTTTCCTCCAAAATTCTTTGAAATCTAGCAACTTTAAATGTACTAACAATTGTACTCCTAGGCAAAGCGCGCTTAGATATTTTAAAATAATTATTTAATTACTTTCTAATAAATACAATAACAGAAGCAAAATGTTCTACTGTATATAAAAAGAACGAAATAAAAATCTATCATATTTTATCAACGATGAATTTAAATTACAATCTAAATATTCCTGAAAAGGTAATAGTGTAAAATTTCATAAATACCTAAATATAAAACACATTGAAAAATAGCTACTTTTAAAATATCATACAGATACCAGTCAAATATACATAAAAAAAAGTAAAATCGAAATTAACTAAACTTCCCTACAAATAAAACTAAAATGCTAATAAAAGGTGTAACAATAAAAATGAAATCATTCCAAATATTAAAAATTAATTTGCCTGGTTTAGGTAAAAAGTATTATTATTAGTAGTAAGTAAAATTAATGATAGATAGCACTAATTTCGAAATTCGCAAATTTATTTCTCCATGATACAAGAAAAGAACTTTTTGAAATTAAAAAAACTTACTTTAATTGATATACCGATAAGAAATTACAGATTTCGCAGCTCTTAGATAATATTATCTCAGCGTTAACTTAAAACAACATAAAAAATATACAGAAAAATACTATTGCTTAAACTATAATGTACTCGTAACTTTTATTGTTTCAGAGTTAATTTGAAAAAATCACTTATCAAGTATGAATAATTCATGCGTTACATCCAGAATTTCACAAGATTTTTATATATTTCTTGATTTTAAAGGATGAAGTTCATGAGTATATTTTATTTTAGTCACATTAAATTAGAGGGATTTATGCTTGTTCAGACTTGAATTAAATCAGAAAATTTGGCATTTTTTGTCAAAAAAAGTTCTTTTTCTCACTGATTAGTTAGTGAATTTAGTTAAGGTAAAAACTAAATTTCAGGTTAAAAATTGAAATTAAAAAAAAAGAATTTAATATTTCTATTTAAAAAATTCAAAAATGATTTTGTTTCATTATTCTGCTAGCATTTTATTCAATATCATAGATGAATGCTATAAAATGAAGTATAAAAGGAAATTTTAAAATACTATGCACATATAAAGAATTGTAAAAAAAAAAAAAAAAAAGAAAAAAAAAAAGAGAAACGTTTTTATGAAATAGTGTGCAGCTTAGTTATCCAACATTTTCCAGAGGAGTTTCTCAAAAGTATCAGAAATTTTACAGGCGGCTTCTAAAAATTTCGATTCACATCCTAGTGTTGTTAACTTTCGTCAGGAATATTTCAGAATAGAAAACAAGAATTTTCCAGGCAATTGTTTTTGAGTAACTAAGCTGTCCATTATTTCCCACCGAACCTTACAAAAATTTTTTCACAGTGAGCTAACGCAATTTTTCAATGAACTACTAACGATCATCAAACTGTTCATTAAACTGATTATTAACTAATCATTAAACTGTTGTTCAAAAAGCACAAACATAGCTGACAAGTGCTACAATTTTTTTGCCACCACTATTTCGGAATAGTGATCTAAGCTTTACTGAATCACAGATTTCTGTGACTGAGTAATGTGGAGATTACTAGTCAGAAATAGTGTTGACGAAAAACCGTAGCAATTGCAGCTATGTGAAAAAGCAGTAAAGATAATCAAGATTTGTATAATAAAGAAAACAAATGCATAAATCACAAATGATATTTAGAATTTATTTGTCTGCGTTACCGTATATGTGTGTATATACATATTATTATTATAATTAAGTAAAATTAAAAATGAATAGCATCAATTTAGAAAGTCGCTAAAGATTTTGAGACTTTTCTCTCTGCCTAATATGAGAAAGGAACGTTTTAAAATGAAATCTATCTTACAAATTAGAACTCTGAGTTTTTTTAATAATAAATTTTTCGCTTTAACTTAATTCAAAACCTAAAAGATGATAAAAATAGCACTGATTATATCAGAATAGATTTACTTTTAGCATTTCAGAGACAGTGTAAAAAATACACTTATTAAAGAGGAATAATTCATGCATTACATGCAGGTTTTAAGTTTTTCTTCTATTTTTTGACGTTAAAAATGAAATGTACTCTGACATTTTTTGTCATATTAAGCTAGATGTATTCATGATTTTCCGACTTAAATAAATCAGAAATTTAGAATTTTTGACAAAAAAAAAAAAAAAAAAAAAAAAAAAAAAAACTTTATTGAGGAACGTACTAAAAGCAAAATAATATTAAAAGTTTAAATTAGAAAAGAAAATGTGATATTGTTATTTTAAAAACTCAAAACTTATTTTAATTTTCTTTCAATATCTGATTGCTGTTTGATTCAAAATAATAGATTGCTTTAGACATAGAAAAAAGATATATTTTAAAATACCATACGCATATAATGCTAATGTACTTTTGAAAAAATATATTAATTAAACATTTATTTAAATATCATAAAAATATGAATAAAGAGTATAATGGATTTAATAATAACAATAAAAAAATTCTTGCAAGTTACTTAAATTGATTTCCGTGTTGTAAAAAAAAGTAAAATTTTGGTAGGTAGCATGGATTTAGGAAATAGCTAAAGACATTTATTTCTCTATAATATAAGAAACGAGCTTTTTAAAAATTAAAACTAATATTAATTAGCACACCTGTACAAAAATACCGCGTTAACTTAAGAAAACTTTTTAAAAAATAGAGAAAATTACCATTACTTAAGCTATAATACACTCTGAACTTTTATCGTTCCAGAGATTATTTAAAAAATTCACTTTTAAGTATGAATAATTCATGCGTTACATCTAGATTTTTTTTTTTTTTTCTATTTTGTGACGTTAAAGAATGAAAATCATGAGTACAATTTTTTAGTCATATTAAATTAGAGAAATTTATGCTGTTTAAGATTTAAATAAAATCAGAAATTTAGCATTTTTCGTCACAGAAGTTTTTTTTTTTCATCCATTGGTGAATGTATTAGCGATAAAAGACTTTAAACACCAAATTTAAAATTGAAATTAAAAAAGAAAATCTAATATTGTTATTTCAAAAATTATTTTATCGCAATATTTTTTTCACCTATTGCTTCACATTTATTTTCAATAGTTCACACATAGATTTTTAAAACATCAGCTAACTCTTACTCTTAATTAATATTTTCTACAATTTGCCAGTTTCATTTAGATAGCCAATGTTGAGAAGCCTATATTGTACCTGGTGCTTCACTATAAAATAAGGACGTTACATTTGAAGTTTTAAAAAATCAACCCTTCTTTTAGTTAGAGTGGTTGGGAGTTAAATAAGTATCGCATTATACTTGTCACTGGCAGGCTTTAATAAATAGATATAAAAATATTTGGGAAATAATTATATATACACGCACCGGACAAAAATTTGGCATTGTCATGTCAAATTTTGCGGCGATAGATGAAACTATATCCGGAAACCTAAGAAATTTATAAAGCGGATCGAGAAGGGTGTACCGTAAATTGTTTCTGATAATCGAACTCTTTGATGATTGTTGCAATAAAAATTATAAAAAATGATGTGAAAAAAAGTATATATACACGCACCGGACAAAAATTTAGAACTGTCATGGACTGTCAATGTTAATTTTGTGGTGGTAAATGTCACTATAGGCAGAAAACCAAGAAATTTATAAGTGGATGAGACGGGTCTATCGTAAGTTGTTTCTGATAATTGATATACTTGGTAATTGTTACTTTTCCACGGTATAAGATGGGTACAAATAAGGACATAATGGAGTCACAGAAAGGAGTAATTGATTTTAGGTGTTCAAAATAGCATAATGTAGAAGAACTGACTGAATTTGCTGGTGCAGCACACAGTAGAGTAAACCATATTTTTTCGCAGTAGAAAGAAAAAAAGTCAAGATCGAATCAGCGTATGAACTGTAGTCGAAAAGAAATACACTCTGATCTACATCTGCGAAGGTTGTAACATCAAATTCGGACAAACCGATTCACAATAAGTATGAAATTGTTGCAAAACATCAGTGATACACATTCCTATTTCTGAGTGAACTTTGCAGGGGGAACTCTATAATATTGATACATGGATCAGAGGATCAGAGTCATGGAAATCATCCATGCTAACGCGTACACACAAAAAGGTACGTCTACAATGGGCTAGAGTTCATACAAATTTCAATGTATAGGACTAGAAATGAGTCATCGGATCTGATGAGTCTCGTTTATGCCTCTTTGTAATGATGTCAGACATAGAGTACATCGTAGGTCGAATGCAGCTTTTCACGAGGTCTGTGTTCAGGGTGGGTCTGAGATGTTATGGTTGTATTTCACATACTCTGAATTTAGTCATCTTCTCAAATTTAATAAGACATTAAATCAGTCCGGCTATATTCAAATTGTGGATCAATAGGCATTTTCTTTCTCTTACAAACATTGTGATAATCCACTTACGAACCATATTGCTATGAAGTCAAAATTGTTACTGACAGGTTTGAAGAGCATTTCAAACAGCTGATTGATAACATCCCAGAAATCTCAGTGCTCTCTGGAGCTACTGATGACAAAGTGGCTTCAAATCAATGTATATATCTAACGTATTTTAATTATTAACCTTTCTACCCCCCCCTTTTTTTCAAATTATTATATTTCAATTTCATCTCTAAATATTGTATTTCTATTTTCCTTATTTTAAAATTCCATTTGGTTCCTCGTGTAATTTGTTTTCTTATTTCATTCCATGCCGTAATACTTTTTTTTCATTTAATTTTTCGATTTTTACCGGATGTAACCAGATTGTTCTAGAAGTTTTCTTCCCTCTCGTTCGAAGCTTCATTATAACATTTTTTTACTTCCGCAGTAGTTAGAATAAATCTAGTTTTTTGGTTAGATAAAATCCATGTTTAGTGCACGTTTTGTAATCGTCCGCCTGGAGTATAAAACTAGTTGCATAAACTCTGAAGAGTTTTTGTTTGTGTGTGCATATAATATGCTCTAAAATAAAAACGGAATCATAAGAAATGTCTCTGCTCTCATAGAATTTCGCCTTTCCATTGATTAAATTTTTTCCTACTTAAATTTCATCAAAATGCTGTATTAATTTAATAGAGAGTGTTCCATCAGCTTTTGAAGAAGTGGTCAATAAATCAATTGACTTTATTTTTAAGTGATTATTGAACTTGGGAAAACACCAGTGTGTATTCGACAGTTGCTACGCTTAATTGAAACCACTCGACTATATTAGTATGTAAGAACTCATAGTGCGCATCATGGCTTAACATTTTAGGCACATTGACGTGACTGTCAGATAATCATGTCTCTCTACCGACACTGGATTTTCGTTCGTCGGAGTCAAAGTCAAAGTCAGATAGTCCATAAAGTGCCTACGCGGGGCGTATCTGTTCGAATATTGGACAGTTAATATTTTTTTTATGGCACTGTACCAAAATCCACGAATTTTTGCTATCATACAGTTGCAGTACAGCTACTTAAAGGATATCGTCATATATATATCTGTGTGTTACTTTATAGTTTTTTACATTTTTAAATATTCGTTAAGTAATATTTTTCATGAATTGCTATCTGGATTTTTATGTCAAATGACACAGTTTTCATGAAATTAATACGGAAGTATTTTGAGATTTACTATTAAAATAGTTTAAGATTTTAAAATTATTAAACAACTTTACCTATACTGTTACTTTTAAAAGGTTAATTTGTATTATTAAAATTCTAAATTAATTAGGTTAATTGAACACTTTATAAATTAATACACTATATTTAACGAAAATTACCTCTAACCAATGGCATTATATTTGAAAAAATTCATTAAATGAATATAAATTTCGTTCTGTATTACAAAAACGCATAATTCATGTATAGGTATATTTTTTAAAGAATCATTATTTTCAATAAGCATTAACTCACAAAGAAAATTGAAGTAATCGGAAATCTGCATTTTTGAACTTTTTTCTAAAAGGATAAAGAACTACTTAAAAAAGTTTAGAAAAATACTTCTTAACTAAATTTA
The DNA here is from genome assembly GCA_963931845.1 of Maratus michaelseni. Taxonomy (NCBI): domain Eukaryota; kingdom Metazoa; phylum Arthropoda; class Arachnida; order Araneae; family Salticidae; genus Maratus; species Maratus michaelseni. The sequence goes on from OZ007588.1 coordinate 208,190,352, forward strand.
GGAAGAAAAATAAGGGTGATTACAGAAAGTTTGGAGTTTAAGCTTTGCATTTGTCTTGTTTATTCTATTTTCCTTCCTAAAAAGTAACAAAGCTAGTAAGAATGTAAATTTTAATTCTTTCGTTTTGCGGAAATGTTTTATAATTCTTTTTTCTAAGCAAAGTAAATGCTTCATACTTCGAAAAATAAAACAAATTTCATTTAGAAAAAAAAAAAGGTAAAAACGTCTTAAAGTCCCTCGTTTTTAAAATCTTACATAAAAAATATCGTCGTGTAATTTCATCAGAAGAACTTTTCTTCCTAAAAACATCAAAACATTGGAGAAAGATATAATTACATTTTATTTGGCAAAATTCATAAGCAATTCACAATTAAGATTATGACTATTAGTAGTTTAGCATTTACTGCAGTAGATGTTATTTAATTGACAAAATTTTATGCCGCAGATTTGTCTCTTTGTCTCTAATTAGAACTCTTATTCTCTACGGACAATGATGTATACAGGGTATTTCTAAAGTTTCTATACATTTTTAAGAAATAAGTTTTTAATCAAATGTCTATGCAGGTTATCTGATCTTCAACAGAGGAAAAAATAGGCATAGTTTGTGTTTGTCTACTTCTAAATAGGTGCAGGAGGAATTCACCCACAAATTCAGAAAATAAGTTTCTATCACAGTAGCTATCAAAAGCTTGGTAAACAGATTCAAGCAAACCAGTAATGTTAAAGATGAAGACAGACTTCTAATAACACGAAATGTTGTGCAAAGAGTACAAGAAGAGGTTGCACATAGCCCCAAGTCATTTCTATGAAGACACAGGTGGGAGCTCGGTATTGTGCATACTGCTTTTTGGAAAACTCTAAATTATCATTACCACATTCAAATTGTGCATAAACTTGAAACTGAAAACTATACAACTCGACAAACTATGTGTTGCAGTTTACTGGAAGCTATGTTGAATGACAATTTAATGCGGCTTTTTGCACCTGTTCATATGTTAATTCATGTAGAGAAGCACCAACAATGGCTAATCCTTCTTCTGTTGAAATTATTCTATCAGATCTCTTACAAAAACTTGGATTTGGAACCTGTATCTCAAAAATGTATAGAGACATTATAAACACTCAGTATTACACTTACTTAGTTTCAGTTAAGAATATTTCTCCGTCTAAACTTAGAAATTGACATTCAATGTATTTACTTTTTTTTTATACCGTGGTGTGTACTGTGTGCCATGCGGTGCAGTAAGTGTTTAGGATCAATACAGCTTGCTTAAATCTTCGAAGTTTAAAACTTGAAGATTTTGGTTATAATCATTTGTCAATGTGGCTCTTTTTAGCAACCTTATTAATTATTCTAACTCAACATGATTAAGAACTCTTATGTTGCCACACAAGCATGTACGCACCCACACTCACGCAGACATACGTACTTTACTCACACGGGTTTTGGAAGATTGCGATCTAATTACTTTACTGATTTCAGCTGTCGACAAAAGTAACAGCATGATTTGAATTATATTTTCAACTACTTTATACATTGATAACTTTATTCTTTTATCTAGTAATTCTTATAAGCCGCATCCCAGTACACTTATTCTAATGATATTGCAGCTTTCTCAAATACAAGCTTATAACTTATTTTTACGAGTTTGATATAACTTGACAAACCGGTCATGTAAGATTTTTCAAGTTTAACCTTCAACAAAATGAAAGAAAACAAGTTACTTTCTTCAAGAAAACTTTCCTAAAACTATTCTCCATATAAATTATCACTAAAATGCGTCTGTGTTTAATAATACCTAAATCATTTTTTTAACTTATTTAATTTTTTAATTTGAAAAATTATCTGTAGTTGCAATAACATTTTAAGAATCGGCATATGTAAATTTCAATGATTTTTCGCCATGAAAAATATGCTCTGTAATAATGTTTGATTTGTTTCTTATGGAATCCTATTGTTTGAATAACACAATTTTTATAATGAGTAAATAAAATTATCGTAGCTAAAGGAATTGGAAGAAAATCTTGGAAGTGGATCTTTTTTTTTTTTTTTTGCATATCATGAGTATTTAAATCACCGCGCTTTTTAATGAAGCCTGTTCCTTATATTTATAGTTAAAGATACGAATTTTGCTCTTATACAAGAATCGCATACTTAGACAGCAAGAAATCATACTAAGTGTTCTTTAAAATGAGTATACTTTTAATTATTAAGTGATAACATTAGTACGTTGAAAACAAATTATACAAGATTGAGCAGCATAACGTAATTAAAAGGCTTCTTGTATTCAACTGTTTTATTGGCAAAGCAAAAAATTGGGTGTTTTTGCTAAAAATATTTTCTCTCTAACCGAATTAATATGTACTAGATGCACATATTAATATTATGTAAATGCTATAGTTATAGCTCGGATAAATATATATAGCTGCAGTTCGCAGCCATGTCTAATAAAGGAGAGCGAGTTATGCAAGCCATGATATCGTCCGGGTAGCTCAGTATGAAGAGCATTGGCACGACAAGCCAAGGTTCCAGAATCGAGTTCTGGCCTGGACATTTGTTGCTCTGTTGGAATAAACATCAATTATGGTACTCAATCATTGGAGAAGATTTATCTAGTTGAAAAATTTCCTTTTCTTGATTATGATCTAATTACACGGTATGTAGGTGTTTCCATGCTATCACTTTCATAGTGTAAATGCTATAGTTATAGCTCGGATGAATATACCTAGCGCTGCAATTCACAGCCATGTCCAATAAAAAAGAGCGAATTATGCCAGCCAGGATATCGTCCGAGTAGCTCAGTGTGAAGAGCATTGGCACGGCAAGCCAAGGTTCCAAGATCGAGTTCTGGCTTGGACATTTTTTGCTCTGTTGGAATAAACCTCAATTATGCTACGCCAACACTGAAGATGATTTATCTAGTTGAAAATTTTAGTTTTCTTGATTATGACCTAATTACATGGTATATAGGTGTTTCCATGTTATCATACTTTCATCATGTAAATGCTATAGTTATAGATCGGATGAATATACTAGCGCTGCAGTTCACAGCCATTTTTAATAAGGTAGAGTGAATTATCCCAGCTAGGATATCGTCCGGGTAGCTCAGTAGGAATAGCATTGGAATGCAATCCAAAGACCCATTTTCAAGTCCTGGAGTTGTACATTTTTTGCTCGGTTGGAACAAACCTCATCTATTCTACAATAGCCTTGAAGATCAAATAAATATTTAACTATTTTGATGCACTAGTTACAAAATTTCGAGAAAGGGTAACAAGCATGATAATATTGCACCACATATAGAAAATGATGTGGAGACAATGACTCTTCTCTCTCTCCCCTTTTTTACTTCAGTGAGCATGGAATTGATAAAGTGGGTTCAGACCATTGTTGTTAAAGGGGTAATAGCTTTAAATTTAAAGAGCGCACTTCCTTATTCTAATTCCCCCTAAATATGGAATTCCAAAGAATAACTTATCGCTAATTGTAAAGGCACAAGAGAAAATATTTGGAGCTAAAAATGCAATCTCTAAAAAAGTACACCTTTTAAAAAATATTAAAAAAAAAAAAAAAAAAAAAAAAAAAAAAAAAAAAAAACCAACATTTTTAGCATCGAAATATGAGAAACTTAAACTTTCCAGTTGATGGAAATGCGTCCTAAGAAAATCAAATACTGTTACCTTCAAATTCAATTTGCTCTCATCTATCCGTTGATCTAACTGCTCTGTTTAAGGCGTCAAATGGTTAGTTACAGATATTTAAATTTGTAGCTTCAGTTTCAAGAAACTGTATTATGAAAGAGAAGTAGCAGGTATGTCATCAGCAAAATAATGGAAAGAAGAAAACCTAAAATGTATCGAATATTGCTTTCCAAATATACCGAAGAATTTTGTTTTAACACGAACAAAACGGCTTTGTTTCATAAGATTGTACCAGGAAAAACATTACCTTCAAAGAAGATAGATGCATTGGAGGTAAGAAGACTAAACAAAGACTCACAATTTTTATTACAGCCAACATTGTTGTCTCGGCTCTTTGTTGGAAAGCATCTGAAGCCCAAGTGTTCTCAAAACGAGCACAAAGTTGCGAAAATGTTCAGTAGTTTCTTGCTGCATCCTATGCTAAGGAATATCAAGGCATCAAGGCTTCTATGGCACTTTAACTTTTATATGGCACAATAACTATAACTGGCTTCTATAACTTTTTTTAATGTGGATTCTGATGTCATCTGCACTGACGAAATATCGGATGATGCAATTATCAGCAACATTATCAATGAGAATGAAGTAGAACTTTCAGATCTAGAAGAAAAACATGAAGTAACCCCAAGACCGAATTTGATACAGGCTAACGAATTCTTGCCCGAAATAAAACATAGGTTTTTCTTTAAACCAGTAATAATTGTGAAATTTTTGAAAAAAATTATCTAGCGAAAATGGAGTCACACACTACTCAATAAATTGCTTTACAACAGATAAATATAACTGATTATTTTTGTGTTTATGTCTTAATACAGGTACGTGCATCCAAAAATATTTTATATTTCTTTGTTGTTTAGCATCATGCATACCATTTGTTAAGCAGTAATAACGAAAAGAAATTCCTAATATATTAAAATGCATTGAATAAGTACCCTTACCTTGTCTCGGAAACATTACAATGTATATAACACTAATCATTTTCGATGCCTTTCAAAATTCTGAAATGTCCCTTAAAGAACTATTTTTGGAATCAATACTAGTTTGTAAAATTGAGCGCCTACTGTAGAGCTGGAGCCTTAGCCTACTGTAGTACAATCATCAATAAAATTCCTATAAAACATCCATTATCTTATCTTCTTTATTTCGTCCTTCTGAAATTCTCATGGCCTAAGAAGGCGTATTATGAACAGTAGCTTTCTTTTCTTCTTATGGAGAACAATACACATGTTCAACTTTGGCATAAATCAAAGCAAAAGTAAGCTGGTGCTTAGTAAAACTAATCGTTGGGGACCACCGTAATACTCACCCATCATGGATATGCATTGTGGCTTGATGACGTCATAAACTTTAAATGCTCTATTACTGAATTGCGTAAAAGAAACAGCCTTATAACTCCAAAATTGATAATCATATTAACTAACAGTTTACTGCGTCGGATTAAGCGTCTCATTTCCAATTAAAATATACCTTTGAATTGAAATTTGAATGAAATACAGGGTCATGGAAACTCGAAGAATGTGGAAAATAGGATTGCAAATATCTCGGCAACGAATTATCCGATCGACTTCATTCTTTATGCAAAATTTTTGTTTTTTTATTGTCTTTTATATTCACTCCTTAAAATAAACTATTTTGAAAAAAAATTATCTACCATTTATCAGAACGAATATTTCGAGAGTCCGAAAAAAATAGTTCCGGATAATCGAGGTTACTGAAATCCAATAGGCTTCTTATCATTATTATATTCTAAGTAAATATGAAATTTCGAGTCTCTATCTCAATTTTTTCGGGAGATAGAGTGTTTGCAGACATACACACACAGACAGACGGACGGCATTTTTTTAAAAAATATGTTTTTCGGAATCTCCAGTGTCTGAAACGTGTAAGTCAAAGATTTTTTTTCGATTTTTAAAACGATTGCAAGACTTACCCTATACTACGTATGATGGGTAAGTAATAAATTTTATTTATTTAATTTAATGTTTTTTTCTATTTTTTTTTTTGGTAATTGATTTTTATCAAAATATTATTTTTATGCAGTTTTAGTTTGGAGGAGCTACGGTTATTTGTTATTCATTCGATAAAAATATCAGAGCGAAGTATACTTGGATCTGAAGTTTCACGAGGCTTCGAAAAACTACAAAGACAACAGAGCATAATTTTAATCTAACTTTGTAACGATGTTAGCAGTTTCCATATAATTTATGAAATCTAAAATTACTTTTTTCTAATTCTTTCATACTTAAAAAAAAAAAAAAAAAAAAAAAAAAAAAAAAAAAAACTTATGTTTTTTTTTTTACAAAGCAGGGGCAAAAAACGATGCAAGTCCTTAATACAAGATAATATAATAAAGACCATTTCAGATAACCAATATTATACGATATTTCAGATAACAACCCGTCTATTTACTTTGTTCCTAACAAATCGCATGTGTAATTTGAATTTAAACAATTACAATTCTTTTAAATAATGTAAAATAAACTTGAAAAGCATTCTGCATAAAAGAGAATTTGCTAGAAAACAAAAATATAAAACAACGAAAAGAAATCCTTTGAAAAAGTCGCTTTTTAAATTTTGACGTTGATTAAACTTTCCAAACTTTTCTATTTATTCTTGTATTTTTTGTTAGGCCGTAAAAATTTCATTCACAATCTTTGTTTATTTTGGATGAAACGGTGTTTTTTCCTGAATATAGTTAAATTTCTTAAAACAAAACTAACCACCATTTATAAAAAGTTGTAAAAATTGTTAGATTAAAAAAACTTATTTCTTATTCTACTCTTTTCTTCGTGTTAATTTGAAAAAAGAAAAAAAAAACTGATGAATGTTTGTGACAAGTTTTATTCTGCATGGTTTAAGTTTTAAAGCTTAAATTAAAATTTTCCTAATCTTCTAAATTTTGCTTGTATTTGAGATAAGTATTTTAAACATTTAGTTTATTCGTAGGAAGTTATATTTCTCGATGGCTTGTACAGTTAGGAATATTTTTGTTTCAAATTAATGGGGTATGTTGTTGAATTAAGAAACAAGAACTCTCAAGTGGCTTTATTAAATTTGAGGATCACTGCAGAAAAAATGTGTTGATTTTACAGTATAATACTGGCATCCCAGCTGCTAGTATTATACCGTAAAATTAACAGTAATAAACATTAAAATAAACAATAATAAGCTGCCGAGCATGCGCAGTACGTATTACTGCTTATTTTACTGTTTATTACTGTTAATTTTACGGTATAATACTGGCAGCTGGAGCGCCAGTATTATACTGTAAAATCAACACTTTTTTTTTCAGTGTGGCAATTTATGTGTTATGATTCCAAAGTAACTTAATCAAAATAAATTCAATACAAATTTACAAAGATAAAACAAAGATAAAATTATTGATTCTGTAAACATTTGAAAATGTCGATGTTTTTTTAAAAATCTGACTTTACTGAAAATCTAAAAAAAAGTTATATGTTTAATTTATACGATTTTAGCAATTACGTAACGATTTTAACTATTATTCTTTTTGAACACTTTGCAACATAGCTGAAAAGTGTGTATAAATTTACTTTGTCTGGAAGTATGCTAGGTCGTCTGCTCCAACTCGCTTAAATATGCTCGAATTGCTATGTCATTGATATACAGGGTGTATCTGAAATGCTTCAACAAACTTAGAGGGGTGATAGTACTCATGAAGACGAATAAAAAATACAATGGAACATGGGGTCGCAAATGATGTTTAAAGGATGAAAATCGAGAAAATGCATCTGGAAATGGACAAACTAAGACAAGAAAGAAACACTCCAGAAAATTATTTATTGCACAGAATAAGTACAACACAGCTCGTGATGTCCAGAGAAAATAAATATTTTAAAACAATTGTTCAAAGTGTTGACCGTGGACATTATTACACAGAGTATTTCTACGGAGGAACGACTGGCGGACACCCTCGAAGATTCCGGAACTTTCCTGGATTTCTCCTGCAGCAGTCACAATACGCGCTACTACTTCTTCTGACGTTTCTACTGGCGTCTCATAAATGAGGGATTTCATCTGTCCCCAGAAGAAGAAATCCAAAGGGTTAAGGTCCGGCGAGCGTGGAGGCCATGCAACAGAGCCACCACGTCCAATCCATCTTGCCGGATAAACTCCATCCAGGTGGTTACGCACGTCTACAGAAAAATGAGGCGGAGCACGATCGTACATATACCAAATTTGTTGCTGCACGCCGGCTTGTGTAGCAGAAAGAAACACTGGTAGGACATTCCATAGGATATTGGTCCGTTTCTAAGAAGATGGAAAATTTGCATACGTGGATTCCTGCTCACAGATTTGTTTGGATTTCTTCCACGTTTTTGTTATCTCTTTCTGACCGGATATGCACAAAGTGAAAGGAAAACTAGCTTCGTGCTACTAACCAGCTCTGCAGAAAAGCAGCATGCGAGATTTCGATATTTTTATTAGTTTTAAGATTTTCACCCTTTAAACGCCATTTGCGACCCCATGTTCCATTGCATTTTTTGTTCATCTTCATAAGTACTATCATCCTCCTAAGTTTGTTGAAGTATTTCAGATACACCCTGTATATTATTGAGGGTTAAAATTCCATAATCAGCATTGAAAATGAAGTATGTAGCAGTTACAGTTTATTTACAGGTGTACTCAAAAGAATTCCGTTACATTATAATATACTAGCCGGTCTTCGCCCGTCCAGCCGGTCGCTTCCGAGTGGGGCCCCAGATACATAGTGCAGTGTACCGCCCTGACTTCGCTTGGGGCTCAGAAAGTGCATTTTACATGCAACCAGAAAAATATAAATAAAACACTTTAAATTAAAAGTATACGAAAATAATTAATAAGAATATAAAAAAGCACTTAAATAAAGACTTCGAGACATAATTTTTTTTTCACCCTACCCGTGATTATCTAGGGGTGGGGCGCAAGTAGTACTTTGTATCTGGGCCCCACTCGGAAGCAACCGGCTAGTATGACATAAAACTTTCAATTCCCATTTAACCCCTTCAGAGGTTGAAAATCTGAAATTGCCTGAAATACATGTTTAACTATTCTTTAGTAGATTTGCTATCCCGAATTTTACGCTCCAACCTAAAACTGCTGCTGAGATACGCGAAAAGACCTAAAAATTTAGACCCCACATTTACCTCCTTTAGTGATTGAATTTCTGAAATCGCTGAAATATGTGTTATTTTTTGGTAAATTTGTTATCTTGAATTTCACTATAATACATAAAACTGCTGCTGAGATAGGACAAAAAGGCGAAATGACCTAAACCTTTCGACCCCCTCTCCCCATTTAACCTCTTTAGAGGGTGAATTTCTAAAATCGTCTGAAATACGTGTTTAACTATCTTCTAGTAAATTTGTTATCCTGAATTTCACGCTTTTAACTAAAACTGCTGTTGACATATGGCGAAAAAGTCAAATGTCCTAAAACATTCGACCACCCCATTTCGAGGTCCCCTTTAGAGGTCGAATTTCTAAAATCGCTTGAAGTACATGTTTAACTATTCTTTAGTAGATGTGTTATCCCGAATTCTATGCTCCTACCTAAAATTGCTGCTGATATATGGCGAAAAGACGAAATGACCTAAAACTTTCGACCCCCCCTATTTAACCCCCTTAGGGTGTGAATTTTTAAAATCTGTGAAATATGTGTTTAACTATCTTCTAGTAGACTTGTTATCCTGAATTTCACGCTTTTAACTAAAACTACTGATGAGGTATGGTGAAAAGATGAAATCATCGAAAATTATCGACCCCCTATTTAACCCCCTTAAGAGTTAAATTTCTAAAATCGCCTAAAATACATGTTTAACTATTCTTTAGTAGATTTGTTATAGCGAAATTCACGCTCCTACCTATAATTTCTGTTGAAATATGGCAAAATGACATAAAACATTCGACCCACTATTTAACCCCCTTTAGTGGCCGAAATTCTAAAATCACTGAAATACTTTTTAACTATTCATTTCACGCATTTTTCTAAAACTGTTGATAAAATATGGTGATAAGGTGAAATCACCGAAAATTTTCGACCCTTCATTTAACCCCCTTTGTAGTTGATTTTCTAAAATCGCCCAAAATGCATGTTTTACTATCCTTTAGTAGATTTGTTTTCCCGAATTTCACGCTCCTAACTATAACTTCTACTGAGATATGGCAAAATGGCGTAAAACATTCGACCTCCATTTAACCACCCCTTTGTTTCTGAATTTTTAAAATCGCTGAAATACGTGTTTAACTATGATTCTACCATTTTTCCTGATTCTACCTATAATTTCTACTGAGATATGGTAAAATGACCTACAATATTTGACCTCCTATTTAACCCACCTTAGTTGCGGAATTTCTAAAATTGCTGAAACTCATAACTAAAAATGCTGCTGAGATATGGCGAACAGGCAAAATGACCTAAAACTTTCGATGCCCCATTTAACCCCCTTAAAGAATGAATTTCTAAACTCGCTGAAATATGTGTTTAATTATTTTTTTAGTAGATTTGTTATCCCGAATTTCACGTTCCTACCTAAAACTGCTGCTGAGATATGGCGAAAACGTGAAATGACTAAAAACTTTCGACCCCCCATTTAACCCCCTTAGCAGTTGAATTTTTAAAATCGCTGAAATACGTGTTTAGCTAACATTATCCTGAATTTCGCGCTTTTAACTAAAACTGTTGTTGAGATATGGCGAAAAGGCAAAATGACCTAAAACTTCAGACCCCCATTTAACCCCCTTAGTGGTTGAGTTTCTAAAATCGCTTAAATACGTGTTTAATTATTTTTTTAGTAGATTTGTTATCTTGAAATTCACGGCTTTACCTTAAACTGCTGATGAAATATGGAGAAAATGCGAAATCACCGAAAAATTTTGAACCCCGATTTAACCCACTTAATGATTGAATTTCTAAAATCGCCTGAAATACATGTTTATCTATTCTTTAGTAGAATTGTTATCCCGAATTTTACGCTCCTACTTAAAACTCCTGCTAAGATATGTCGAAAAGACGAAATTATCTAAAATTTTCGACCCCCATTTGACCCCCTTATGCTGTGAATTTTCAAAAATCCTTTCTTAGTACGCGCCTACGTTGTGTAAAGAATATGTCTTCCAAATTTCATTGTTCTAGGACAAACAGTTGAGGCTCGGCGTTGATTATAAGAAAATCAAGCTACTCCTTTATAAGTATAGATGGAGAAAAATCGTTTGCAGTGCATTTTAATGAGATTACACTATTTCAAACATATTGAAATTGATAACACAAGAATATGTTGATAAAAAATATGTTGTGCATAGTATTTACATGGGCATTGCAGGATCACACAAAAGCATTCGGTTACAGTATTGTCTATGAGCAATAATTCCTGGAAGTGCTTTTAGGTAGATTTCGTAAGGAATACTACCTATTACATTCTCCCCTATGTTGGAATTTCCGAAAACTTTTTGCAGATCTACGCCTATCATGATTCTCAGAACACAAAATCACCCCCCATTCAAAACTTTATCTATATATCTATCTATTTATCCATCTATTTATATCACTTTTTTATGGACACGATAACTTCAATAATTCTGCACAAATCTCTTCCAAACTAATACATAATATCAAGAGGCATAAAATCTCGGCCAAGTTCGTTAATGGGCAAAATCGAAACAAGGGGGAGGGGGAAATGAGGGGGCTTTTTGTGAAAACAAAAAAAACCACAACTTCTTAATTATGATATGTATCGAATCCGTTTAAAGTTATTATTACTTCTAGGAAAAGGGCCAAAAATTTCTGTATGACAGATTTTTCATATTGTTAAAAATGGCCTCAAGAGGGGGAGGGGGAAATAGGGGTATAGGAAGTTAAACATTCATAACTGCGTCAATTCACAAGATATCAAATTCGCTTAAATGTATTATAAATCGACCTCCATTTAACACCCCCTTAGTTTCTGAATTTTTAAAATCGCTGAAATACGTGTTTAACTATGATTCTACCATTTTTCCTGATTCTACCTATAATTTCTACTGAGATATGGTAAAATGACCTACAATATTTGACCTCCTATTTAACCCACCTTAGTTGCTGAATTTCAAAAATTGCTGAAACTCATAACTAAAAATGCTGCTGAGATATGGCAAACAGGCAAAATGACCTAAAACTTTCGATGCCCCATTTAACCCCCTTAAAGAATGAATTTCTAAACTCGCTGAAATATGTGTTTAATTATTTTTTTAGTAGATTTGTTATCCTGAATTTCACGTTCCTACCTAAAACGGCTGCTGAGATATGGCGAAAACGTGAAATGACTAAAAACTTTCGACCCCCCATTTAACCCCCTTAGCAGTTGAATTTTTAAAATCGCTGAAATATGTGTTTAGCTAACATTATCCTGAATTTCGCGCTTTTAACTGAAACTGTTGTTGAGATATGGCGAAAAGGCAAAATGACCTAAAACTTCAGACCCCCATTTAACCCCCTTAGTGGTTGAGTTTCTAAAATCGCTTAAATACGTGTTTAATTATTTTTTTAGTAGATTTGTTATCTTGAAATTCACGGCGTTACCTTAAACTGCTGATGAAATATGGAGAAAATGCGAAATCACCGAAAAATTTTGAACCCCGATTTAACCCACTTAATGATTGAATTTCTAAAATCGCCTGAAATACATGTTTAGCTATTCTTTAGTAGAATTGTTATCCCGAATTTTGCGCTCCTACTTAAAACTCCTGCTAAGATATGTCGAAAAGACGAAATTATCTAAAATTTTCGACCCCCCATTTGACCCCCTTTTGCTGTGAATTTTCAAAAATCCTTTCTTAGTACGCGCCTACGTTGTGTAAAGAATATGTCTTCCAAATTTCATTGTTCTAGGACAAACAGTTGAGGCTCGGCGTTGATTATAAGAAAATCAAGCTACTCCTTTATAAGTATAGATGGAGAAAAATCGTTTGCAGTGCATTTTAATGAGATTACACTATTTCAAACACATTGAAATTGATAACACAAGAATATGTTGATAAAAAATATGTTGTGCATAGTATTTACATGGGCATTGCAGGATCACACAAAAGCATTCGGTTACAGTATTGTCTATGAGCAATAATTCCTGGAAGTGCTTTTAGGTAGATTTCGTAAGGAATACTACCTATTACATTCTCCCCTATGTTGGAATTTCCGAAAACTTTTTGCAGATCTACGCCTATCATGATTCCCAGAACACAAAACCACCCCCCATTCAAAACTTTATCTATATATCTATCTATTTATCCATCTATTTATATCACTTTTTTATGGACACGATAACTTCAATAATTCTGCACAAATCTCTTCCAAACTAATACATAATATCAAGGGGCATAAAATCTCGGCCAAGTTCGTTAATGGGCAAAATCGAACCAAGGGGGAGGGGGAAATGAGGGGGCTTTTTGTGAAAACAGAAAAAAACCCACAACTTCTTAATTATGATATGTATCGAATCCGTTTAAAGTTATTATTACTTCTAGGAAAAGGGCCAAAAATTTCTGTATGACAGATTTTTCATATCGTTAAAAATGGCCTCAAGAGGGGGAGGGGGGAAATAGGGGTATAGGAAGTTAAACATTCATAACTGCGTCAATTCACAAGATATCAAATTCGCTTAAATGTATTATAAATCCTCTTAATATTATATACAACTTTTATATTGACAAGTTTTTTATAAGACCACCCCTTACAGAAAAAAAAATCCCTGCCGGCTCCGCCTACAGACACAGGCAGATATTGAAGTGGGTGGTCCCAACTGCCGCATCATGGCAAAAATGTCATTTCTTCTGCAATTCTCAATATACAGGCGTCCCACGGTCTGCGTCTTCGAAATCTACCTGTGCCTGTAAGCCGAGCCGTCAGGGATTTTTTTAATTGTGGTATGTGTTTTTAAATTTAACGAATAACTTGCATATTACATGATGTCTGTAAATTCTATAGATAGTATATAGAAAGAATTTAGATTTAGAGTACATTTCCGATTACTGACGGAAATTTCTGAAGGGCAATTTTAAACTGTGTTATGCGTTTCTTATAATTAAACTATTTTTTTGCATACTATGTAGTATATGTACAAATCTATAGATCATATACAGGGCTACACAAAATAATTCAAATATTTTTCAGTCTAAAGAAGGTAATTGCTGAAATTGGGTTTTCAGTCGGGTAATACGTTTTGCCATCATCTTTCACGTTATTAAAAGGTGAAGTTTTGTTACAGCATTCTCAATGTGTTGGAAACTGTTTTATAATCTATGCTTGATGCATAATTTTACTTTCTTGTAATATGTTGAAATAAGAGAAAACTCATTGTAAATTTAACAAAATAGTTTTTTTTTTTTTTTTTTTTTTTTTTTTTAATGGCAGCGTTCTTGAATTTAAATAAAGCTCTATTTTTTACAGGTTTCTTTTAATGGCTGATTTATTAATCAGAAACTGGGAGACTCGATACCTTTCATTTTGTGAGAAATTGCGAAAATATCATCTTTTTGATTTTTTACTTAAAATGAATTTAGACAATCGTAGTATATTCACTGGAAGTTTCTTAAAGATCTGATAATTAGAAATTGGCGAAAATGGTTTTTTACTGCATCCATTTTTTTTTAAATTATTCAGAGTTGCAAGCTTTAAATTTATTTTTTTTCAGTACGTGTTTTTCAGTATATCAGTATGATCAAAATGCTGAACCTCCAACGTACATTTTCCTATTAACTCGAATTTTTTAATTGACGATGCTTATGATTCGTTTGGTAAAATTAAGGATTGGATTTTCAGTAATATAAATAGTTCATTTTATTAAAATAAAAATATTAAGTCAATTGTCATTTTTACTGTATTTTTACATACGCATTAACATTTTATTTATTTTTTCTTAAACTAGTTAACTTTTTGAAAATCCATTCTCTTCAGTTACAGAGTACATTAGTATGAAAAGTACGAAGACAAATGTTTCGAAAGTTTAAAATAACAAAGTTATGGTGAACAGAGGGAAATTTTTTCAACTATCTAAATCATATTCAATGATTGGAGTATCATAGTTGAGATTTATTCCAACAGAGCTAAAAAAAAGCCTGGACGAGGACTCGAATATGGGTATTTTGGACAAAATACCTAGGTTCGAGTCCTGGTCCCGGCATTTTGGAATAAATCTCAACTATGATACTCCAACCACTGACTATAACAAAGGTATGGTTTTAAAAATAGGTGTGTAATTTTCTGAATAAATATTTTGGGCATTCCCAATTTATTGTCTATATATTTTTTGTCAGAATTTTATGAATAAGTTCGAGAAATATAAAACATTATTTTTTATTATTTACAATATTGAAATGAGATGTATTTATTCCCTCCCTTTTTTTAAAAAAAAATTGTCAGAAATAGCCTTTCATAGTGAATCAGAAAAAGAAAATTAAATAAAATGAGTCTATTTTGACAGAATTAAACGGAAATTACAACATACTTATCAACAAAAAGCTTATTTTCGCAGAGTCCTTCTAATGAAATGCTAAATTCTAAATAATTACAAGAATAAGCAGTCCCAGAACATTATTGTATGAATTTGTGTTTAAGGGGTCTCAGGAGTCTTACTTTTCCTCCGAAGATGCTAGTTTGCATCATGTCACATTTTATTTTATTTCTGATTTCATATAACACACAATAAATGGATATTTTTACCACTAATAGGTCAACATCTGATTGATTTAACATAATTATTTCAATGTTATACAATTCATATTTAATTATTTTTTTTAAAAAGTTTAAATTTTAAAAAAAGTAAAAAAAAAACTTTTTCGCCTGGTATTCACTGCGCGCAAGGTTGTAGAAAAAAATATTGCTTCAAACATAACAAACAAAACTGATAATGATGTAAAATTGATGTATCTTGAACTTACACTTCAATTTCAAGCAATTAAAAATTTATTTTTTTATTTAAATTTAAATTATAAAATGTTTAAAAAAATGATTTTTTTTGTTGAAAAAATGCCAATTTAAAAAATAAATAAATTCTTAATTGCTTGAAATTGAAGAATAAGTTCACGATACATCAATTTTACATCATTATCAGTTTTGTTTGTTATTTTTGAAGCAATATTTT
The DNA here is from genome assembly GCA_963931845.1 of Maratus michaelseni. Classification (NCBI taxonomy): domain Eukaryota; kingdom Metazoa; phylum Arthropoda; class Arachnida; order Araneae; family Salticidae; genus Maratus; species Maratus michaelseni. The sequence continues at coordinate 208,206,166 of OZ007588.1, forward strand.
TTCTACAACCTTGCGTGCAATGGATACCAGGTAAAAAAGTTTTATTATTATTATTTTTTTAATTTAAACTTTTTAAAATAATTAAATATGAATTGTACAACATTGAAATAATTATGTTAAATCAAGCAGATATTGAGCTATTAGTGGTAAAAATTTCATTTTATTGTGTGTTATATGAAATCAGAAATAAAATAAAATGTGACATGATGAAAACTAGCGTCTTCGGAGGAAAAGTAAAATTCCCGAGACCTCTTAACGTAGCAGTTCTTAAAGGTTATATTTCCTAAATATATGTGTAACCTAAAAAAATAAATTGTAGACTATTAAATTAGACATATTACGTAAAGTAACATAAAAAATAAAATGAATGATTTGCAGAGCTGACATTCGCACTCCTGATCTGCAGATGTACAAGTTATATCTCCTTTCAGTATAAAGTCAAATAAGCTGAATATCGTAATCAAAGGTTTTCCTCTTTTTCTAGCTGGTAAAATGTCTTTGGAAAGCAAAGAGCTTGAAAAGTTCACTAGTCGTTAATGTAAGTTAATATTACTCAGTACATTTCAGTTAACAGATAATTTGCAAAATTAATTTTCAAAAACTTGATTTTTTTATTGTATTTATATTGTTCTTCACAAATTGTATGTTCTATCTTGCACTTAAGTTATTGCAATTGCTCAAAATAATGTACAATCGGAAAAAAGCATGGAACTAGGAATGATTGTTCGTTCTTCCATGGAAAAAAGAGAACAAACTATGCGTTTTAATCATCTAATTGTCCTAAAGAAAAACGGAAAATAGCCATTCTCCTGCAAATTATTTATGTATAGCTTATGGGGTCGTCTTCATACTGAAATTGTACTAAACTATGACTTTTTATTATAAACACCTAATTTTGACATCATATTCGACTTTTTCAGCAAATTTTACCCTAGAACTCCAAATAGAAAGTCATTCTATGAAATAGTTTAGACATTGTAAAGATTGAAAATTTTCATTTCTAATAAGAAATTCATTAGTAATCTTTGCAAACAGATTGTAATGTGGGTAGTTTTTTAAGCATAACTCAAAAACTTACTTGGTGGAATGATCTACAATTTTGAATTCGCAAATTTGAATCTTCTATAAATCAGTTATTGTTAAAACAATTTTAGACTAAAATTCATAATTGTTTTGAAAATTTATTTCGAAAATGTATATATTTTTTAATTAATTTTCGAAAAAAAAAACCCTAACTTTTTTTTATATGTATACAGAAATTGTTTTCTAAAAGCTTTAAACATGTAAATAGAAAGTCACAACTAATTCCGCTAACTAGTTTTTGATTGATGCATTAAAATCTCCCCGCATTACAATGTGTTATACAACTATTACAATTGAATTTAGCATGAGAACTTTAAAATTTTAAGCTTTCATAATTCCTAAACTGTTTGGCCGTACGACTTCCCGTTTGGTATCATAAATAACTATGGATATGCCAATTTCAAAACTTCCTTCTATCTCATACACGTTAATGCTTCAAAATTCGCTATCACACGGCCAAAAAAAAATCAATATTTTTCGTCAATCTGTTGTACGTCAGCTGCTTGTAAACCGTCAGGTTATCTGGATGAGAGTAGCCAATATATTATACAAACTACGAAAAGTCCTTCTGGCCTGTACCGGCAGGAAAAGATACCCCCCCCCCCCCCTATTGCTTGGTTTTGAGATTTTAGCAAATTCTACTGAAAATACACGAAGCTAAAATGAGCGGAAACCGATTACAGAAGAGTCATTCACAGTTCTCGTCATTATAGAATTTGAATGAAGAAATCGCCAAATTTAACAGACATAGCCAATTTGGCTTCATATATGTCAACGTATTTTTGTTGCCAAATTTTGCGGTACTTCGCCAGTTGTCGCCAAGCTTGACGAGAATTTGACGTTGGCGAATATAAATATATAGTGTTAAGCATGTGAGTGTTGAAACGATGATTACAACAATGAAAGAAAATTTGTCGAAACATGGTCGCTAAAACTCATAAATTAAACCCGTTTATGGAGGAATCCTACTGTATCGTTTCAAAATGTCAGCCACCCTATAATTTCAAACTGCTATATCTGAGCCATTTCTTAAGATAGAGGCAAAACAAAAAATGCTCTGGAATCCTTGGAACTTTTAACCGAACTTTTAACGCAAAATTTTTTTAGGATTTTTAATTTTTTTGTACATTTTTTTGAATTTGAAATCTTTAAATGGCTATCACGGCGCCACTTCCAGGAGCAATATCCCCAAATTCAACTGGGACCTGCAGATCATAGGTAAAAACATATACAAAAAATTTTGTTCAATTATCTGCATAACTTCATACATACTTTTCGATGATACAATAGTATAAATGGAACAAAAACCGCGATTACAGCGCCTCCTTTCGTCGAAATATCCTCAAAATCATGTGGGACCTGCTGTTCATAGCCAAAAACATAGAGAAAAAATTTTGTTCAATTTGAAGCATAACTTCATACACTTGTCGATGATACAATGAGGAAAGACAGACGAACAGACGGACGGACGGACAGACAGACATTTTGTAAAAACATGTTTTTCGGAATCTCTGACACCTAAAACGTGTAAATCCGTTGAAAACCAGAAGTCGAAAAAAAATTTGATTACAATACTTTCTTCTATTATAGATAGAAGAAAGTAAAAATTGACTAAAATAAACAAATATGATGTCAAAATTACGTGTTCTTATTTTAAATTGTAGAGTTCGGTACAATTTTAATAAGAGGACGACCCCTTTCATCTTATTTTTTTTTAAACATAATTTAAAAAAAAGAAACAATTTCCAGTCATTCCCGTTTTTTTCCGGGATAATTTAGAGATTAAAATACATGGAGTGTCCTCTTTTTTCTTTTGGCCTACTGTACAGTAAAGTTGAGAAAAAAAACCCCATAAAAATATACTAGAAACAAAAAAGTAAAATAATCCAGAATATTCTTGCAGACAGTAACTGTTTAAAATTTGACGATAATTAAACTTTTCAAAATTTGCTATTTATTCTTGTTCTTCTTTTCCTTTTTTTAAGTCATGAAAATTTCCTGCAGTATCTTTGTTTATGACGGATGAAATAATGTTGTCTCCAGAATATAGTTAATTTTTTAACACAGTTTATAAAAAGCTGTAAAAATTGTTATATTAAAAAACCTATTTCTTATTCTATATTTTTCATCTCGTTAATTTGAAATTAAAATGATGAATGTTTGTGACAAGTTTTATATTCTGAATAGTTAAATGTTTAAAGCTTAAATTAAATTTTTCTTAATCTGTTAAATTTTGTTTTTTTTAGATAAATATTTTGAGCACAGTTTATTCGTAAAAAAGGGCATTTCTTATTGGCTTGTCCATTAATAATAATAATAATAATAATAATAATAATAATAATAATAATAATAATAATAATTGTATTAGATTAATTTTCTGTTTATTAGAGATAATGTATTCCAGTTGGCTTAATTATATTAGATACTATATCTGATAATATACCAGGTGCGCCATAAATTCGTTAAAACATTAAAACTTCATTAAAAAGGAACAAATGATGCTAAAAATTTTCGGTTTGTACGAATGGGATTAGAGGGGAATCGGAGTATTTTAATAACAAAAAAAGTGGTACAAAAATTACCGATAGATGGCTCTGCATGCATAACATGAAGCGGATTTTAGCAAATCAGGCTGTCAGTAAAACCCGTCGATGCACATAGATTCTTCATTCGATGCCAGCAGTATGTTATCGTTACCAGATCAAGCGTTGTTGGTTAAGCTCTTTCAGAAGAACGAGGAATTTTCAACTGGCGCGTTGCGAAAATTACGCACGGCAAAATGACTCAAGACGAGAAGGGCCTGTTTCATGTGCTGGGGAACTGAAGCTTGTGAGACGCTACGAAAAAACGGGTTTTTTACTATATGGGTCACCTCCTTTCACGAGAAAACACCCGAAAGTTTCGAAAATAAAAGTATCTTCCTAAAAAAATCCACAAAGAAAATCGAAAAAGTAATCAATGGCGTAAATAGAGATTAATCTCTGCTACCCAATGCAAAAAAAAAAAAAAAAAAAAAAAAAAAAAAAAAAAAAAAAACGTTTAAAAAATTGAAATGCAAACAAGATATTAGAAAAATAATGCCCCATAGGATTCACATTAGCGATGTGTTTTCACGTAAAGGAAGAGGACTCTTAAGCCTAATTTGCATACATCTGCTTCACAATATGCAAGCCAGCAGCATTTAAGGGTAATTTTTTAACCACAACTTTTTTGTTATAAAAAATTATAGGAAAAATTACGAACCGTTTGATTTATATACCAACCAGTATGACTGTGTTGTAGAGTTCTGTATTTGTCCGCGCCTAGCTCTAGGAGACCATCAGAATAAAGACAATTTTGTTAACGGGCCGGACCAGGCCGATAAAAAATAATAAAAAGGCCGGAGCCGGCCAGTAATAAAAATGAAATGGGCCAGCCTGGCCGATTAAAAAATAAAGGGGCCGACCGGCCCGATATAACAAATTTAAAAGGGTCAAACTAAGCTGATAAATATGAACAATTTTCAATGGACTTGACTGGGACGATAAAAAGTATAAATGTGATGCGCGAGCTAATGTTAGCTTGTCAACATCAATAAAGAAATGTAACATGTCCATTGTAGAAATCGGCATCAAACAGTTACATCGTCTGAGCCGAAGCTTAACTTTTTCAGCAGACTCCGGCAGGCCAGGAAAAGGCTTACGCTTTATTCTACATACTCGGCCGGCCGGAACTGGACTTAATTCTTCCCAAGGCGTGTCCAGCAAACAATTTCTTTTGTAAAAATAGTAATAACGATAATTCACTTAGTTTAATGGAAACTTTGGAAATATACTTTAATAAACTATCGAGAAAATTTTAAAAAATCTACTTTTTTTATTATAAAGCTTCAAAAGTTTTTTACCATCCTTTTACTTTTGTTCGATACTACATTGATTATTTAATGTCTTTATTTGAATATCTATATATTTAAAACGCTAAGCGTTTTGTTTCGACAATCCGTGAGAACAAACTACTACATCAAATTACATCATTATTTTTTTAAATGAAAGATATTTGGTCACAGATTTGTTATCGTGCATTCGTTTGTTCGAAAATTTAATTAATTAGCCGTAATCTTAAATTAAAATTTTACTTCTGCTTATGACGTCATAAAGTCGGCAATCGGATTAACGCCCACTGTTGCGACGTACAGAGTTTATTTTCTGAACTCAATGATTGCGAGCATAAAAAATAAATATTAAATATTAAAAGCACGTGACTTTTAGGCCGAATTTTTTAATTTGTATGTTAAAATATAGTTAAAATGTTTAAGTATTTCGGTAAAAATATGTATCCGTGTGTTTTATAAGCAAATAAAAATTCATATTTACTGTGACGTCACGGAAATATTGTCCATTGGGTTCATTTTATCATTAAGCATTATAACTTTGTTGATGCCATTTTTTTCATTACAATTAAATGCAAAATATATTTTTATTTATATGCATGGTTCTTAAGCATAAATGTACGTGTGAAAAGTTTATACCGGTGAAAATGACGTTATGCTTAGCTTGAAATGCATTTTAACATTGATAAAACTAAAAAGAAAAATTTATATGATTGTGTCAACATGGCGTAATATTAACTGATATTTCAATTTTTAATTTTAAAGATTAGAACTGGAGCCTTTATTGGTTGCTTCATCTTGATTGCATACCTTGATTACATGTTACCAATTACTTTTTTTAAATTATAGGATTAAGTTATTGGAATTATAGGATTTAAATTATTTAGATTAAATTTTTTAATAAAAAAAAATTCACAAAAGTAAAGAATTTCAGGAAAAAAAAACCTTGAAATAATGATTGTATTTTTAGCTAGAATAAATAATGTAAGACTAATATTTTATAGGAATTATTTTGGTAGGTTTGTTATAAGTTCATTTAACAGTTCCTTATTAGCGGCAAAGTCTTATTTCTTTCACTGTGAATTTTTCTTTCGATGTCAAAAAATGGTAGTCTACTTTTGGACGCCAACCAAAACACAGTGGCAATATGTAGAAATGTATAACGGTTGTGACAACAAACGGCACTATCGCTTTAGCTTTCATCGCGCTTACATCACTTCTAAATACTAAAAAATTACTTTTGTTACTACATTTTACAATTTCAATTCTTACATCCTCAATTAGAAAAAAAAATTAGCTTTCGATTGAAATTTATTTGAAATCTGCCGCTTAATTTAACGACTTTTTAAATAATTTTCAAGCATGAAATATTTTACAATTCTATCTCAACAATGATCATCCGTTTGTTTTAATATTGTAAAATAGCCCCTTGGAAAGTTGCAAAAATTGAAAATAGGTATCCCTAACCTTCATGAAAAGTGAAAATAATAATAATAATAATAAAAACCTGATAAATCATAAGATCAGATTATCCATAAGATAGAGTATTTTGGCGCTAATATAAAATCTGTCAAAAGAAAAAAAAAACATTTTTAGTTTATGATTAACATAAAATTGATATGTTGAATTCGTTGATGTATATGTTGAATCAGAATATGCTAGGAACTGTTATTTATTATTTTTTTAAAGATCCATTGGATATTTAACTGTATAAGAGACCGACTGTGATGGAAAAGGAATAATCATCCTGATTATGTAAAGGGATAGAAGAAACCATACAAATAAATTCTCCCTCATCTGCATATTAATTTATTATTTTTAACAAAAATTCTTCATTTTTACATAAAAATTGATTAGCTTAAAACAACGGATGCGTTTTAGAAGATATGGATTTGAAACGAACAATGATTAAAGAGAAAATTTTAAAACTTTTAATTTAAACATTTGAAAACTTTTTTAAACGTCGAATTTCAACGGTACCTTTGAGCAGATGCAATATATATGCGCATAGGAGCTCATTTGATTGCATTATCACAGGGGGAGGGGGTGCTTATACTATGTTCTTTTATTTACTGAATATGAGATGAAAGTAGGATATTTGTATGATACTTTATGATAGGACTATTTGTATGATACTTTATAGGTCCATGACTTTTTTTTTTTTTTTTTTTTTTTTTTGTTATGGGGAATATGGTGGTAATGTCAAACTGATTTGCATTACACATTTGTTTACGGAGTGTTCATTTGGAGTTTGCATCGGAAATAGCATTTCACTAGGGGGGGGGGGGATTTTTCACTGATATTGTTATAGTATTTTTTTCCGTCACGTTTTGACGGGTTTAATTCCATCTAGTAATAATTTAAGAGTGTAAGTGATCATTAATGTTGCTACTCTGTATTCTATGGCTTTTGGATATATAGTAATCTAAAATATACTATAAAAATTTCCGATAAAATATATATGCAATAAGCATTAAAAGAATCTTTATTGTATGTTACGAAAAATTGGAATTTTTAACCGACTTAAAAAAAGGAGGAGGTTATCAATTCGACCGTATGTATGCATTATGTTGTTCACGCGTAACTCTCGTAAATGTGCATCGAGTTTGATAATTTTTATATTTTTTGTTTGAAAGAGTAAGGCACCAAGGTGGTCCCATTTCAATTTTGTCAAAATCTGATCATTATAACAAATTATTTCAAATTTTTTATTCAAATTTCCATTATTATATATTTTAAAAAGTCCATAATTTGAACTGTAGCCAATTTGTAAAATAGCGCACATAATAATATTCCCTTTCAATTAAAAAAATATATTTACACGTGACTATAGAAAACAGAAATATAACTTTAAATAATAATTAAATGATCACGTGTGCATCGAGTAAAGTGAGCAGTAAATGTAGTAAAGCGGGCAGTAAATGTAGAAAATTACGTAATAAAAAATATTACTGGCGCGTGAATATTAAAAAAGAGAAATAATTAAAATATTACACGTTCAAAGCATTAAAGGGGGAAACTTTTGTCATATTTAGAATGCTCAAATAACAATACAGTAGGACCCGTATTTAACTAGGAGCTCGGGACACAGAAAAATGCTCGTTAAATCCGGTCGCTCGCTAAATCCGAATCCTAGTTAATAACTAATAGTATATACATAAAAAACAACTTACGTGAGTTACTTCTCGGTAATCTTTATTGAGAATTGGAAAAATATTCCTCCAAAGTTGATTGTTTGAGTTTACAAAATTTTGTTTCTTTCAATTTTCGTCTTAAAACACTTAATGCATTAAATGTTGCATCATCAGTATTTTTCATTGCTTCAAAAAACTGTTCTAGATTTTGTAATGATTCTTCAGCACAATCACGTGTCAGCGTTTTAAGGACAGTTTCTTCTTCCGAGTCACTATCACTTGCATCCTCCTGCTCTTGGGGTTTTACCACTTCCACGACGATATCCTCAGTGGAGAGTAAGCCCGACGTTAAGACACCGTCATCAACGTTATTGTAGTCATCGATGTTTAAAACATCGTTAAACTTCTCAATGTTATTTTGTCGCAACCAGACTGAGAGTGGCAAGTCATCTTCATCTTAGAAGTCACCTTCATTTCTGTCAATCCATCCAGCTTTCCTGTAACAATTTTGGATACAAGATTGAGTCACACTTCCCCAAGCATCTGTCATCAGATGTATAGCGTCAAGAACCGAAATTTTAAGATCCTGAACTTTTTCATTTCTCTCTAACATCATGAGAATCAATTGCTTTCTATAATAGCATTTGAAGCTCCGAATAACTCCTTGATCGAGAGGCTGTAACACTGAGGTTGTGTTAGGCGGTAAGAAAACAAGTTTTATGTTTTTTTAATTGCTGACTTGCGGGTGAGCAGAACAATTATCAATGATGAGTGCAATCTTTCTTTTCTGTTTTTGAAGCACCTTATACCACTCGTGCAAATAAGATAAAAAATAATTCAGAAGTCATCCATGCTTTTTTGTTCGATTTGTAAGTCACTGGGAGACTTTTTACCCCTTTAAAGCATCTTGGATTTGCAGATTTACCGACCATAAAAAGTTTTTTCTTGTCTTTGCCTGACATGTTGCAACACATTAACACAGTTAAGCAATTTTTTAGCAACTTACCGCCCACACATTTTTCACCTTTAAACTTCATCGTTTGATAAGGAGTTAGATTGTAAAAGACGCCGGCCTCATCAGCATTGTAGATGTTATCGTCAGCATAATTTTCACGTACATCTTACCATGTGCAATCTAACCAGTCTTTCACATCCTTGTCGTTTACACTGGAGGCTTCGCCGATGATTTTTCCTGCACAGATGTTATGACGTTGCTTGAAACGATGTAGCCATCCATTAGAGCAAGAAAACTCTGGGTAATCTAGCTGAGCTGCAAATTTTTCCGCTTGGATTTTAATGATGGGCCCAGTTATCGGTAAACAAGAATTCCGTTGCTGAACAAACCATTTTAACAGCGTTTCATCCAAGTCCTCTTTTTCACATTTCTGCAACCGTTTGGAATCGGTCACATTCGCTTCATATGCTTTCATTAAGGACTCCTTGTTTTTTAAAAGAGTTGACACAGTTGAAGAAGAAAGTCCATACTGCTTACATATTGTAAAAATTTTTGTCACCTTTATCCAATAGTTTTATAATTTCCACTTTTTCTCTTAAGGATAGAACTTTTCTTTTCGACATTTTAAGCAGCAGAATAAAAAACACGCTCTCAAGAAATGGCACAAGTCGAAAATAATTTTTTCTTACACGTAGTTGTGAAACCGGTAATTGCACCTGATTTCGATTGGGGTCAAGCCATTGAAGGGAGGAGTCGTCATGAACGACGGCACTTGACAACCTCCCTAACTCCCCCCCACACCTCCCCTGCGTCCGCTATCTTTAACCACTGTAAAGCACCAAGGGATTTCGAATTCCATTCTTTGTGAGTTAGGATTCTTTCATTCTCTCCCGTACCCTTCCAGGAAAAGGACAATAGGACTGGTATTCAGTTAACACCACCTCCCTTCCAAGAATCTATGCCTGTCTCTGATGATTGCACCTGTTGTTGGATAACTTTAAAGAATGCTTATTTTTTATTTACAACAAGACGGGAAATTCTAGAAAAACTGTATGTTTTTCTTTTTTTAAATTATTATTTCTGTACTTATTTCATGCTTCCATAATTATTTCCCTCGTTAAATCCGAGCAAAGTACAAAAATTTGCTCGCTAAAAGAGTATATTTCAATACATTATTAACATTATACAAATCAAAAGACTCCATTTTCCTCGCTAAATGCGGAATCTCGTTAAATGCGGGCTCGCTATAAACGGGCTCGACTGTATTTCCATTCATTCACAGTTCTCGTCAATATTGAATTTGAATCAGAATTTCGCAAAATATGCTAGCTATAGCCAAGTTGGCTTCATTTATGGCAACTTATTTGTAGAAATTGAGTTGGGTTGAACCGTGTGGGCCTGTGAACTGTAAAATCTGTAAACGGGCCGGGCAAGGACCTAGAAATTCCGGCTCGTGCAGACCTGTACTGTGTAGTCACTATGATTCATGTACATGTAAAGTGTAATTACGTAATCCAGCATTTATTGAGGTTACTTTACCTCCGGTATATTCTGTTGAGCTGTTTCAAATAACAGACCGGATGTCATTGCGAAACGGTTGTGTGAGTGAGTTGCGTCAGCCAGATTTGTTCAAGATAGCTTTGTTTGTAGAGCGTTGATTTCTTAAGCCAAGACCCTTTGTTCGAATCCCGTTCTGGACATTTTTTCACTCATTTGGAAAAATTACAACTCGTATGATTTCTTTACCAATCAGTATTAGTTTGTTTAAAATAATAAAGTGTAATATATTTGTTACCATTCCATGATAATGTAAGCAAAAAAAAAAAAAATTATGTAGATTTATTTGGGATTCAAATCAACGATTAAGATCATACCATCCACAGTTTGAAAAGGGATCCAAACTAACTATCGATCTGGAGAGCGTAAATTTTGTAATTACTCTATAATAATTGAAGATTGACATATAGATTATAAAATTCCATTCTATCTTTTAAAATTATTTAATACTTTTTTTATGAAATTATCTGCATTTCTTTGTATTTTTCAAGCAAGAAATGTCCTTTCAAAGTACGAGGCGCGTAAAATACACAAGTCGTTAGCGTAAATGAGTATGATTAAGAACGTCTTAGATATCGACAATTCGCATAACTAGTTTTCAGAAAATCGCTATGATAAATATGCTTTTATATAGTTTGTTTCTACGAAATAACATGTATATCTTGCACTTAATCAATTGGAACAGTTTAGAGTCATACAAAATATATGTAAAAATTAAACCCACATAAAACTCAATTTACTAGAAACAAAAATATCCGGAATATCGCTTCTAAATGTCACTTTTTAAAATTTGACGTTGATTAAAGTCTTCAAACTCTGCTTCTGTTTTTTGTTTTTTTAAGTCATGAAAATATAATGTAGAATGTTTGTTTATTTTGGATGGAACTATATATATATTTAAATATAGTGAAATTTCTTAAAATCAAACTTAGCACCATTTATAAAAAGTTAGATTAAAAAATCTTATTTATATATGTGCGCTTTTCATCATGTTAATTTGCCAAAAAAAAAAAAAAAAAAAAAGCAACAACTGGTGAATGTTTACGACAAGTTTCATTCTACATGGTTGAAGTTTTAAAGATTAAATTAAATTATTTTTAACCTGTTAAAATTTAATTGTATTCGAGATAATTATTTTAAACACTTATTTCATTCATAAGAAAAAAGCATTTCTCATTGACTTGGTTTGTTAAAAAAAAAAAAAGTAGATTAGTAGATTATTGTTTTGTTGATTAGAGAAATGAGCAGGGAAGACCGAGCTATGCTCGGTCAAAATTAAATTTGAGTTCAAATATCATGACCCATGACCAAAATGACCCACTAATTGAATTTTCTCGAACATGTGACCTAGCCCAACAGTCTTCTCGTGCTCGAAAACCACTGAATGCAAAATTTAGTGTAAATTGAGCCGCTTTTTAGATCTTGACCCACAATGACTCGAACATGTGACCAAGCCCAATGATTTTCGCGTGCCCGAAACTCGTAGGATACAAAATTTAATCAAAATCGTTAGAGCCGTTTCTTAGATAAAATTAATTCGACCCGCTTTGACCCAAAAATGACCCACTAATCGAAAGTTCTCGAACATGTGACCCAGCCCAATAGTCTTCTCGTTCCCGAATATAGCCGGATTGACAAATATAGACAAAATTTCGTCAAAATCGTTTGAACCGCTTTTTAGATACAATTAGCTTGACCATGACCCAAAATGACCCACTAATTGAATTTTCTCGAACATGTGACCTAGCCCAACAGTCTTCTTGTGCCCGAAAACCATTGGATGCAAAATTTAGTGTAAATTGAGCCGCTTTTTAGATCTTGACCCACAATGACCCACTAATTGAATTTTATCGGACATGTGACATAGCCAATGATTTTATCGTGTTCGAAACTCGTAGGACACGAAATTTAATCAAAATCGTTAGAACCGTTTTTTAGATAAAATTAATTTGACCTGCGTTGACCCAAAAATGACCCACTAATCTAAAGTTCTCGAACATGTGACGCAGCCCAATAGTCTCCTCGTGCCCGAAAATGGTCGGATACAAAATTTCGTCAAAATCGTTTGAACCGTTTTTTAGATACAATTAGCTAGACCATGACAAAAAATGACCCAAAATGACCCACTAATCGAATTTTCTCGAACATGTGAGCGAGCCCAATGGTTTTCTGGTGCCCCAAAACGGTAGGTTACGAAATTTCGTCAAAATCGTTAGAGCCGTTTTTAAAATAATTTTTGCATATATATATATATATATATATATATACTGGCTATAACCACACACAAGATTTGCTCGTATTAGAATATATGATAAGATATTTCATTTGGCATAATTAAATTAGAGACTAGTAATATATATACTACCATTCCATGGTAAAATAAACAAAACAAATTTAATGTAGATATAATTGACACTCAAAGCAATTATATTCTCAGCTAATCATACGCGGAACTACGATTTAAAAAGGATACCGAACTTCTATATATCTAGTGAATTGATAGTTAAACATTCTTTAAAACACAACTGGTTGCTGGAACGCAAGTTATAAAATCCTATTGCTGAAGTATCGTAAAATAAATAAATATTTTAGTAGACGAAAAAAAAAATATTTTTAAGTATGACTTAATAATGTACTTGTAAATCTGGCTAAATTCTTCTATTTATGTCAGTGTAAATTGGCAAATAATTACTTGTGGATTTACTGAAATTTTGTATCTTGAGAAAGGTTTACGTATGTTGCAGTAGAAGTTTTCTCACAATCTTTATATAGCAGCCCAGAACTAAAAGAAATGTGGCATCTGTATTTTGTCCGATAGCCAAGGATGTGTAACCGCCTAACTTAAACTGACGACAGTGAGAGGGCGACGACTGATAAATATATTCAACAATGTCTATTCACACTGGATACTTGAAGTCGTGAGATATGGTAGGTGAGAATGACACGCACAAACAGTAGGAACCTATTTTTTTCTTCTTTCTATCAACTCTGAGTGCATTAGCCAGAAATGAAAAAAAAAAAAAGTTATATTTTTATATTGGAATTAAAACATGTTTTATGGACTTGGGACGAAAAATGGAGAGATTCTAATGGTTGGTTACGGGGGCTTCTTTTGTTTGCATGTATACTAATTCTTCAACCATAAAAACATTTATAAAAGTTTAAAAAAAAAGATCCAAATCCAACAGATTTTATTTAAAACAATTTTAATATTACTTTATAAATCTCTTATATTAAAATAATCTCTGTCTGTTTGTATTTGGCTGGTAGGATTTTACAGATTTTACTGATTTTACTGATTTTTTTTTACTGATTTTTTGTACATGTTCCCAGAATTTTAAAATTTGACTTAGTTTCCGATATATTTATTTTTTGTAAATTTTTAACGAAGTTTCTCTAAAGATAGCAACTAAATTAACCAATTTTTGTGAGAAAAAAAAGGTAATTAATGGGATATTGTCTGCTATCCGAAATGGTGAACAAGTATCTTTATTTTCGTTTTGTATGAATGCATGGATTTAATGATTTTTAATTTATATTCTCTTTTAAAAAATGTAATGTAAAGAATATTCATATGACATACTAAAATTGCTATCAAAAAGCTGAAATATTTTAATATTATCGATCCGTATGAAACAATATTTTACGAATTTGTTTAAAATGTAAATAAATGATCTGTGATAAAAAATGGAGTTTTGAGCATATACTCTGAACATACGTACAGGACACATACTCAGATTAAAAGTTTTTGTCTCAAATATCCATACTACAGAACTTGCTGATGATACTCGCCTGGACTAATTTCTTAGACGATTAGAAAAGTAAACAAAAATTAGCTTGTCAATAATGGGAAGCTCTCCAAATTTGTACACATAATCATTCTCGACCAATGAAATTTTATTGCCTGTATTTTGTCATTTTCTTATAAAGGCATTCTACTATAACTGCATCAAAGACACGTAACTTGCAAAATGTAATTTTAGTAATTCCCATATCATTTATACTATAAACAGGATTTCTTTTTTATAGTAAGAAATTTAATAAAATTAAAATTATAAACCTTTTATAAATGTAAGAATTAAATTAAATTAATTTTCTCTCCTTAAAACTAGAAAGATTTCATGCAACACATGATGTTGCTACACCAGTTAGTGTTTTAGTTAAATTTGAAGATTTTTCAATGAAGTTAAAATTATGAGATTTTTTTATATACCAGTATTTTGTAATGTATTTCTATACTTGAGGCGCTCAGAATCAAAGTGAATGTGAATGAAACGCATGAATTATTATCCATATATATTTGAAGATGAATCAATAGGCTCTCCTGCATTTTATTCAGAATCAAAGGAGACTAACATCATTTGTTGCATTGCATTTTGTACCTAAGACTTGGTTTGTTACGACACTAAATAAATAATAGTCAAACCTTTTTTTTTTTGTGTGTGTGATGGATAGGGACAGCATAAAAGAACGCACCAAAAATATTTCGAAACTTCACAATTAGTTACAATAATTTTTTCAATATTTACATATATATATATATACATATATATATATATATATATGCAGGGTGTTCGAAAATTCAACCGACGAATTAAGAGGGAGATTATTGGCCCTTTTTGTTCCACTCGACGTCACACACTTCATAAATATTTTTGAGATTTTCTCCCTCTAAATGTGGTTTGTGACCCCATGTTCAATGGTAAGTTTTCATCCTCTTGATGCTTTCTATCACCCATATTAATGTATCGGTCGAATTTTGGAACACCTTGCATATATATATATATATATATATATATATATATGGTGGATACAGACCGCATAAAAAATGTCTCACATAGAAAGTGTGTCAAATCATCACGATGTAGCTAGAAATTGCTATTCATAAAAAGATACAAAATTAATCTACATATGGGAACAATTTTAAATATTTTATTTACTTATTTTAGACGTGCAAAAATTTTCAAAATGTACATATTTAAATATTATTCTTCATAGTCAAGAACGAGCATTTTCTTCTGATTCAAAATCCTTTTCGTCGCTTGAAGATACTACAGTTGACTTTTATTTTATTAAACGTAACAAATTGCTTCAATCACACAACCCCGTAATGGGACTTGCGTTTTTTACAATTGCACAGGAGTATTCATGTTATGTATTTTTACGGATTGTTTTACATAACACCGAATAAAAACATTGCAGCAGCAAATCTCGATGTATAAAAGATATCAATAAAAATTTAAATAATGTATTATGGAATGATTCATAAATAATGTTGCATTTTCCAATATTGAAATAGCACTTTAAATAGTAGCTAATCTTTGTGATAAATGTCTAAAATGTACTAAAACTAGTCGTTTCGGGGCCACCGTAATACGTACCTATCATGGATAGGCATAATATAAAATATGAAAATAAAACATGTGTAAATTATTTATAAAATGCAGTGCAATTCGAATATAATCGTGGCTCGATGACGTCATAAACTTCAAATCGAGGCTAACGAAAAAGAAAGGCTACCGCGGTGCTTTGCACGTATCTTTTTTTACAGACCGCCGGAGGCACATGATGCTCGAATGCACCAATGAAGTTGTACGAAAAGAGCCACACGTCACTCTAGCGGTCTGTAAAAAACGATAAGTGGAATGCACCGCGGTAGCCTGTCTTTTTCGTTAGCCTCGCTTCAAATGCTCTATTACTGAATTGCGTAAAAGAAACATCCTCATAACGTTTACTGCGTCCGATTAAGCGTCTTATTTCCAATTAAAATATATCTTTGAATTGCAATTTGTATGAAATATAGGGTCACGAAAAATCGAAGAGTGTGGAAAATAGGATTCCAAATATCTCGGCAACTAATTATTCGATCGACTTCATTCTTTATGCAAAATTTATGTTTTTTTATTGTCTTTTGTATTCACTCCTTAAAATAAACAATTTCGAAAATTTTTGTATACCTTTTATCAAAACAAATATTTCAAGAGTCCGAAAAAATAGTTCCGGATAATCGAGGTTATTGAAATTCAATAAGCTTCTTCCCATTATTACATACTAAGTATATACCAAATTTCAAATCTCTATCTCAATTTGTTAGGCACACACAAACAGACACACAGACAGACGGACGGAAATTTTTTTTTTCTAAAAATATGTTTTTCGGAACATCCTGTGTTGAAACGTGTAAATCCGTCAAAATGTTTTTTTCGATTTAGAAAACGATTGCAAGATTAACCCTATAATACGTATGACGGGTTAGTAAAAACTCTATAAAATGAATGTTTATTGCTTGTGCAATTTTCAGATTTTTCCGGATTTTTTCTCCCCGATCAAATGATTCCGTGAATGTGTCAGAAAAATAGCGAATATGGAGATTTAAGTATATCCCTCACAAATAATATGACTAAAAATCTAGTTGATTTGTCATTTTTGCTGAGACTTTGGATTTTTTATATTTTTTTACACTCTAAAAAGAATTTTTAGTATTTTTCCAATACAATTTCCGTATATTTATGCATATTTTTTCTTTCATAATGTAACAACATAAATAAATACTTCAGCTTTAGAAAAAAAAATAGCATGTACATGGATAAGAAAAAAAATAGCATCTGGGAAGGATAGTCTCAAATCCATGTTTAAATTACTTTTTGACTCATTTACGTAATCTCTTTCATTGAGATAAAACGAAAATACAAGTTTTACTGGCAATGAACGGAACATTATTTTTACAGTGTAGTAACATTAATATATATTTTTTTACTGATAAATACTCTAAAACTATAGATGCATAACTATTGCATTTTTTTTTCTTGCCAAACGATCAATGTACAGTATATCTACTGCTAGAGCTATTAAAAATATATTGAATTGAAATCGCTTCAGTAATTTCTTTTGAAAGTCATTTAACAGAAACTCAGTTATTCAAAAGCAGCTGTTGTCGCCCAGACCATGCAATAATATATGATCAAAGTTACTTCTCCATCTGTCTCAAAATGTCATATAATAAGTAATTTTTAATTAATTCCTTTCTATTTATATTTAAACATTTACTAAAACAAATAACGTTATTTATAATTGCATAAAATTTCGTAATTTTGCTGTATAATACAAATTTTGACTTATGCTGAATTGTAAATGTATTGAAAACTAGAGATTAAATAGTTTTCAAGATAAAGTAATTTGATTTATTTTAATGCTAATAATCACTTTTTAAATATAAACTACTCTTATTTAACTCTAAATGTATCTCAATTTTACCAATTTTAATGAAATAAATACTTCCTCGTATGCAAGAGGCTGAGAAGTTCAGTGAACACTTAAATAGAATCTGATATTAAATGTACATTACGGAGTTTGCATATCACACATCCTTGACATCTTGAGATGAAAATCGTATTTGCACTAGACTCAATATCATCTCAACTCTTCTGACGATTTCCTGACACATAATTTTCCCTGCACGCGGCGGATAAGTTCTGGAATGCTTGTAATCTCAAAATGTTTGTTCTCATATTTGACTGATATAGTACTCAAAGAAGATTTAGTCACAAATAATGAAGTTTAGCAATGTCCAGATACATCACTAGCTCTGGAAATGTGTCTAGAAATAGAAATATCACTGCTAAACAAAATGTGTATTTTGACAGCTGTATACAAAGCTGAATGTTATTATATGCCAGCTCAAGAATTATGTATTACAACAATGTGATGATTTGTGCATTGAAAATTAGTTTTTCAACATTCATAAAAAAAAAAAAGACAAACAAACAGGTTTTTGGTCTATTAATGAGCGTATTGCATGGAATGATGCGTGACTTAAGATAAGTGAGTTATACTTATCAGTTTTTTTTCTTTTTCAAT
The DNA here is from genome assembly GCA_963931845.1 of Maratus michaelseni. Lineage (NCBI taxonomy): Eukaryota > Metazoa > Arthropoda > Arachnida > Araneae > Salticidae > Maratus > Maratus michaelseni. Next base: position 208,224,620 of record OZ007588.1, read on the forward strand.
TAGTACTGACCAACATTATGTAGTTTGAAAATTATCCTAACTAGAAGATTCAACACGGGGGTTACTAAATATAGGTGTACAGCATTTATTATTATTATTATTATTATTATTATTATTATTGAAAACTGTAATAGATATTTTACACCTTATATAGTTTTTAGATTGCCTAATAACAACATCAAAAAGCATTTTTATAGGTAGAATATCAAACAGGCATTCAAAAAAAGTTTTGAAATTTATTAAAAGCGTTATTTTCGTATAATTTCACATATATTGCCTAAAGTTAATAGCCGAAGAAATCGCCGAAAATGTCGCTACTTGCCGGAGGTATTTTTCATTCTAATAATTTCACATTTTTATTACATGTCTTTCAAATTTGTGCTTTATTTACTTTATTTAATTTGTTTTATTTATTTATTTATTTATACATGAAACTTTAATTTAGTTATGGAATATTAGCCGGAAACAAATACTGAATTGTTTATACTGTTTTAAGTGCAAACGGGGTGATCTTTTTAAATCGGACTGCACGCGATAGAGTTCGATTTAAAAAAAAAAAATCACGCTCGAAAATTACTTTTAGAAATTATACAAATCAGTAAATTTAGGTACGTCTTTCAAACAAATTGCATTTGAAAGAACATTTTTATTATTAGTTGACGGTGTAAAAATGGAAATTGTGATGCGGCGCTTAAAAGTAAAAAAAAAAATGCAGTAAAAGCGAAATTTAGTGGTCAAATGTTGCCATTGTCAATTTGAAGTCAGCGTTACTCACGGACATGTTTTCGCTTTATAATACAGATTTTAAACACATAAATAAAACACTAAAGGTTGTTTAAGAATAACGAATATTTCTTCCGATTTTTTTTTCATAATAATAAATCCCGTAATTCTTTAGTAATGCTTAAAATAAAATACTGGATTTCCTTTCATTAAAAATTATTTACTCATTATTACAGAATTGTTTATACTAGCGATAACGTAATGAAATATCATGTAAGATTATATGTAATGACAATTGTCTTCTCAAACAGACTCCCTCTTCCATTTTTTCGTATTAAATTTCATATCTGCAGAATTGTTTTACTTTTATACATTGTGTCAGGGGGCGGTGTTAGTAGTGATAAAGTCTCAATTTAAGCATTTATTTAAAAAAAATCATTTGTTCCAATTCACACAGTTGGTTCAAAAGACTGCAATTCCGTCACATTTTTAAGTGGAAAATATTTAAGTGTTTGGTATTTATAGTTGTGCTCAGAACATTTTATTTCACACATTACGAATATTTCCTCTTTATATCAGAATATAATAAGAAGCACTGAATATGAATGTAAATACAAAATAGAAATCTAAAATTCCTCAAGTATATCATTCTCACAGAAAATTCGGAAAGAATATACTGGGGCACCATATTAGAAGTATAATCTCACTTTATGCTTATTTATTTAAATATTATTGATTTTATTATTTTCAATTTTTCTGCCCTGTCGCACTTAATTTAAATTACATAAGTTTAACCTTCCGTATAATATATAAAATATTTTGAATTCATTCATTATGAAACATAAAAATCTAAGCATTTAATTTCAGACTTTTAAATTTGCTTCCCGAATTAGTTTTCAGAGTTTTGCGTATAAAATGAAAAATGGGGGGGGGGGGGCGGAGGGATAATCCCTATTAGTTTGGATTAAAGAAGTTTAGCCTTCGTTATAATTATCCGATTGTCTTCAAATTTTGTATACCCATTTATTCGAAGAATTCTGAATAGCAAATATCCTTTGATGTAGGAGTGTAATGCAGGAACTGTAATACAGAAACTGTAAGCTAATAAATAAATAAATAAATAAATAAACCATAAATTTGATGTAAACAGTATACTACGATAATGCAAATCCAGAATTTGAATTATAAATGTTAATTACCTATATAGGTTATTCCTATATGTTATTCCTATTCTTTCACGAATGGGGCATCTATCCCGACCAAATGGGGTGTCTAACTCTGAGGTCCGGGATAGATGGCAAAATCATTGATTGATCTTTTTATAAAAACACTATTTTATATGGTGGGATATTTTTTATGAAGGTGTGATATTTTTTATTTATATTTGTATCAGTTAGGTTACATGCGCACTACAAAAATCATTACTATAAAAAATAGGGGGGTTAAAGGGGGCAACTATCCCAGACATACCCTATTCAATTTATAATAGAAATTATACAGTCACAATTTCGGGGAGATGTAATGTATGAAAAGCACTCCCTTATCTTCATTTGATACAGACTCTGGTTGACGCGGTTTATGCATTACGGAGCCAAAATTAATGCAATTTCCTGTTAAATTCAGTGACATCACTGTTGGAGGAGATATTCTACTTATACTTTTACATCGTAGGCTATAACAGTACGCAATATTGAAATTAATATTACAGATTACATCATTATTTTTCTAGTAAGAAGTATTCACAGAAGTGCAAGAATGCATCACTGGAAAGAATTGAAGAGCAAGAACATAGCCAGAAATGCTATTCCAGAGGCTGAACCTCTTCCTTTTGTTATAAGAAAATATTTCAAATTTATCTTTAGTTATGGTTTAATTCGACATTTCTAATTTTCTCCAAAAGAACAGTTAAGTATATTTTTAGTTCCAAAAGTACTCATTTTGTTTTTTACTTCAGTTTCTTTTCTGGTATTTTTAAACATTTTTCCCTTTCATGTAGCACATATATTACAATAATCTAAAATCATTCAGCCTCAAACCAATCACTTTATTATATTTTACATTCAGAAGACTGCATCCCAATCGAATGAGACCGTATTACTTTATGTTTTGTAATTTAAACTTCCTTTATGATCTGGGCCCCACCAGTGGCTGAGAGGTTGTGCTCTCGAAGCTGGTCGACGGGAGGTGCTGGGTTCGATCCCAATCGCGCCCGTCGGCCTAATCGTTCGGAGTTTTCGTGGTTTTCTTCGAGCCGTGGATTTATCCATGCGTAAATACGAGTTAGGTTCCCTTAGAATGACTCCCACGAAGGGCACCCCTCCCGGGCCTATATCCCATGTGTAGATAATTGGCCGTCAATAATCAACCCACTCAACCTTTATGATCTGGAGGCACGGCAGTACCTCCGCCAAGTCGAAAGAGGACAGCCGTAAGCATACTTTTCTGGAAGCAACTCAGGGCACTTTTGACCCCCTCATATCTCCGCGCTGAAGTATCCCAAAAATTTGAAACTTCGTTTTTCTAGAGTATTTGGCACACAGGACCAAAATTTAAAATTACAACTTTCTGTCTTTTCTAGTTCAGACGATATATGAACTCAAACATTCGATTTTTTGTCACTCACTCACTCACTCGTCCACGCGTCATCAAAAAGATTAGGTAGATCCCGTAGACCTGAAAACTTGACATTAGGAAAAAAGGTAGTTTTTAGGATACAAAGAAAGGAAAAATTATAAAATCCGGAAAATTCGAATAAAAAACATTCGAAAATTCAACAAATTCCATCAAAATTGAAAATTGAAAATAATACCATCTTTTAGTCTTAGAAACTTAAGATTCGGTGTGAAGGTAATGTTTAGTATCCAGAAAAAAACCCACCAAAAACACCAAAAAAATCGAAAGCAAAATTGAAAAAATCGAAAAATCGAAAAAAATCGAAATATTTCAAATAATCCGATTTTGTTGCGCTAGAAACTTGAAATTCGGAATAAAGGTAGTATTTAGGATGCAAAATAAGAAAAAATTAAAAATTCAGGAAAATTCGAAAAAAAAATTCAAAATTTCGAAAAATTCGAAAAAAATTGAAAAAATTAAAATAATTTGATTTTTTAGCCTTAGAAACTTAAAATTCGCGGTAAAGATAGTGTTTAGGATTCAGAATAAGTTAAAATAAAAAACGCAATAAAATTCGAAAATAAAATAAAAAAATCGAAAAAATCGAAAAATAAGGAAAATTTGAAAATAATTCCATTTCATAGCGCTAGAAACTTGAAATTTGGAATAAAGGTAATATTTAAGATACTAAATAAGGAAAAATTAAAAAATATGGATAATTAAAAAAAAATACCCATAAATTAGTGCAGACGATATATGGACTCAAAGTTTCGATTTTTTGTCACTCACACACTCACTCACTCTCGCGTCATCAAAAAGATTGGGTAGATCCCGCAGCCACAGAAACTTTATATTTGGAATAAAGCTAGTGTTTCGGATACAAAGAAAGAAAAAATTATATAAAAAAAAAAGCATTCGAAAATTTAAAAAAATCGAACAAAATTGAAAATTGAAAATAACACGATCTTGTAGTCTTAAAAACTTAAAATTTGGTGTGAAGGTAGTGTTTAGAATTCAGAAAAAGAAAACATCAAAAACACACAAAACAAATTTGAAAATAAAATCGAAAAATTGAAAACAATCGAAAAATTTGAAATAATCCAATTTTGTTGCGCTAGAAACTTGGAATTCGGAATAAAGGTAGTATTTAGGATGCAAAATAAGGAGAAATTAAAAAATCCAGAAAATTCGAAAAAAAATCAATTTCGAAAAATTCGAAAAAAAAAAAATTAAAAAAATTTGATTTTTTGGCCTTAAAAACTTAAAATTCGCGGTAAAGATAGTGTTTAGGATTCAGAATAAGTTAAAATAAAAACGCAATAAAATTCGAAAAAAAAAAAAAATCAAAATAAATCGAAAAATAAGGAAATTTTGAAAATAATTCGATTTCATAGCGTTAGAAACTTGAAATTTGGAATAAAGGTAATATTTAAGATACTAAATAAGGAAACATTAAAAAATATGGATAATTAAAAAAAAAATCGAAAATTTCAAAAAAAAAAAAAAAAATAGAAAGAAAGAAAGAAAAAGAGAGAAATTGAAAATAATATGATCTCTTAGTCTTAGAAACTGAAAATTTGGTGTAAAGGTAGTGTTTAGGATTCAGAAAAAGAAAAAAATTAAAAACACAACAAAAATTGAAAATAAAATTAAAAAATCGAAAAAAAAACGAAAATTTGAAAATAATTCGATTTTGTAAAGCTAGAAACTTAAAATTTGGAATAAAGGTAGTATTTAGGATACAAAAAAGAAATAAATAAAAAATCTGTAAAATTCGAAAGAAAAAAATTCGAAAAATTGAAAAAAATTCGATTTTGTAGCTTTAGAACTTAAATTTCGGCGTAAACTTATTGTTTAGGATACAGAAAAAGGAAAAATTAAAACACAATAATTTCGAAAATCGAATAAAAAAACTCGAAAAAGATCGGAAATTTCAAAATAATTCGATTTTGTAGCGCTAGAAACTTAAAATTTGTAATGAAGGATACAAAAAAAAAATTAAAAAATCCAGAAAATTATAAAAAAATTCGAAAAAATCAAAAATCAAAAATAATTTTATCTTGTAGTCTTAGAAATTTAAAACTTGGTGTAAAGGTAGTATTCACTATCCAATAAAAGGAACAATTAAAATATTCGTTAAATTCGAAAATAAAATCGAAAAATCGAAATATCTTTAAGAAATCGAAAATTCGAAAACAATTTGATTTTGTACTGCTAGAAACATTAGTTTTAAGATAATTGTCCTATTAGCTAGTACAACGCTCCTAATTTTTTTATGTTATCTCCCAAGGATTATGGTTTTCTTTTCTTTTGTTTACGAATTTCGTTATAGAAAAGTTCCGCTATAGACTGGCTACGATATAGGCGATTTCTTTATAGACAGATTTGTTTTCTTTCACCGGTTGTACTCTATTTACTTCACATATGAAATATGAATTGTTAAATGATGTTAGCCCCACAAAAATTTTCACAGCTCCCCCTACCCTCCCGACATTACTGGCTGGTGATGGCTTGATAATCCTTTCTAAATAAAATCATAGTGACTCTAAGATTCACTTGATTTATCTCTAAATTGAACCTAAATGATCCTAAGAAGACGGATCAAATAATTACTATATTGGCATGACAATCAAGTAACTTAGAATTAAAATCGAAAAATCAATAAATTTATAAAAAGTCGAAAATTTGAAAATAATTCGATTTTGTAGTCCTAGAACAGGGAAGTTATTACACCTTACTATGTTATGGGATGGGATGGGATGGGATAATTTAATTAAGGCAAATTATATACGCACAGGGAAGTTATTACACTTTAATATGTTACAATATTATTTGATTAAGACTAACTATATACATCACATTTTCGTGCTACGTAATTGCCAAGTCACAAAATAATAATTAACTAAAGGTTTAGAGACTTGGAGTGATTTGTGAATGAAAATTTCAGAGTTAATAAGATAGTTAAACTGGGCTTTATACGATCTCAGTACTTTTTACGGTAAATGAGTTACGAGACTTGGCTGCATTTTTTACAGGTGACTTTTTGATGAGATTTTACTTATACTTATAAACTTATTTTAAACGTGTTAGAGAACCATGTATTAGCAGCATTACGTAAAGCAGTAACTAATTACTGCTTTAATTACACAATATCCTTCTATATATAAAAAAAGTAATGGTTTGGAAATGGACCAATGAAAATCTCCGTAGATATTCCAGGTTATTCTCATCGCTTTTTTACTAGGGACTTTTTTGAGAAGCGATTACTTTTTTTCTAGCCATCCTACGGATTCGAAAATCATACCACCAGACGCGAAATATAACAAGCTTTCAGAAATTCAAAAAATTATCACGGTCGGACAGTAAAAACTCAAAAAATCCTTAAAAATCGAGTAAAAAATCTTTAATTGAAAAAGTCATTTTTTAATATTGTTGCAGGCAAAAGATTATGTTTTATCTCAAATAAAATATGTATTTGCGTGAGACTATTAAAAACAATAATGAAAGTTTAAAATAATAATTAAATGATCACGTGTTGAAAGCAGGAAATAAAGAAAATTACGTCATAAAAATTGTGTTTACACATGATTATTAAAAATAAAAAAGATGAATTAAATGAAAAAGCATTATAACTAGTTAAATGAAAAAGCATTATAACTAGTTAAATGAAAAAGCATTATAACCTGATTCCAGAAGATAGTCGCCGTTCGTAATATCATCATCATCACCTTTTTAAAACAGGATACATTACCAGGTTTTAAGAGGCTGTGAAATCAGAACGGGGGATGGTGAGCGTAGCGAGCAGGGGGCAGAGCCCCCTAGTCTTACACAAAATAGAAGAATTTTTGCTGGGATATCGTTATTTCCTACTTAAAAACGGCTTTTCATTACCAGGTTTCATCTAAATTTCTTTCTGTTTTATGTTTTTAGCTAAGTAATATATGCTCTAAAAGCGGAAAACTTCAAGGTTTAAGATCCCTTAAAAGAAAATCCCGGCTACGCTACGTGCCTGGGAGTTGTATAGCACAATTAGTTTCCAAGTGGAAAAAAAATTCAACTATGTAACACAAGCAAAAAGGGAAAGAATTCAAGAACGCTATTCAATTATTTTACAATGAAATACAGGATTTTTTTTTTGGAGGGGGGGGGGGGCAACAATATTAATCTTGAAATAATTTATTATCGAAATATTACGAATAATAACCAAGCTTTCGGATTTTTTTCTTTAAAATATAAAATAAATTATTTTCTTTTTAAAGTTCATTAATGATTTTTGTGCATTTTAATGTAAAAGTATATTTTATTTTAATATGTTGTCTTATTTTCTATTTGCATGTTATAATTCAAAATGCAGTAACCAATTAATTTAATTCTACTGTTTCTAAAATAATATATATAGTTTTAATGTTTACAGCAATGAACTTTTTGCTGCTAAACATGCTTTTGATTTTATTTTACTGCATCCCTGAAGAATTTAAAGATATACTGCGGAGTGTCCCAAAAAATTGAAAAGCTCTTTATTTTTTTATCTTATCAAAGTAAATTGCAAAAGTGATAAAAATAAGTTAGGACTTTAGATTATATTGAGGAATTAGTCCTGCCATTATTTTTTCAGAGAGTTAAGAGTTGGACTGTTTAAGCTTTTATGCAGTCTATGGGTCACAATTATAAAATCCCAGGATAAGTCATAGTTAAAATTACAATTACTTGCTCTGATAAGTACAACAGAAAATAGTCTATTTCTATATGACAAAAACTCACCGAGTTATCATACTTTTAATTTTATAAAATTTCTGAACTTTCGGCTTTGAGAACTGAAAGGCAATATTGTTGATTAATTATTTTCTACATTTTATATAAAATAGTTATTTCATTAAAATGTTTTTATTAGTTCCCTCTTTTAATACAAAATGCAATAATTAATTTACACATTCTAAAAGTTATTTGTGTTGTTCCTAAAATATTTTATTAAATTTTTATGTCAATAACAAAACACTTTTTGTTACTGAAAATGCTTTTAATTTTATTTTACTTCATTAGTGATAAGCTTAAATAAGCACAGTAGTATAATAGTTATTGTACATAATGTTCATCAATTATTAGCATAAAAAATATAAAACGTTAAAAAATGCTACCCAAATATTTCGCATTTTGTGCCAGCAAACATGATTGGTATATTTTATGTAACGTTTGTTTTCAGTTTGTATTTTTGCAATTAGATAAGATTAATATTTATTAATGAAAATAGGTACACAGCAGACTAATCAATATCGCGTACAATAAAAGTTTAGTATTTATTTTCATTCATTTTTAAACGTTTTAAACATGATGCATGTTTTAGTATATGTTTCGAAATATATGCATAAAATAAATAATTAATTAAATAAATAAAAGCTGCTGTAAACATTCATATTAATTCAAGTTTTTCATTATAAACCTCTTTCTTTTTAATCTATCAAAAACAGGTAAATTTAAAAACATGTTTTCAAAATCTGAGTTTGAACGTCGATTAAGTAAATTTTTGGAAGCTTGCTTAGTCTCCACCTGGTAAATAGATATTTCTATACTAACTGGAGTATCGGAAAAACTTCATCGTAAATGTTCTAAGTAAATAAAGCAAAAGAATTTGGAAGCAAATTAAAATTTTAAGGCTTACTTTTGTTTACACTTTCTAATTAATTAAGCGAAAACAAATTTTCAGAGGAAAATTTCAGATGCACTCATTAAATTTTGAAAAGCAAACTTTATGTAAACAAGTTAAAATTTTAAACTCAATTATTTATATTTTCCCTAAAATATGCAATTAATGACGCTCTCGATTTAAAATATTATTGAACGTCATATATTCATGTAAATAATTGAAAATTTGTGTATTTCGAATTCATACGAATCTAGAAAAATTCCAATAAAATCTTTGTAATATAGCGCATCATGTATATAAAAGGGTAATAGAAACTGTTTTAGTTAAATAAGTTGCGTGACAATATATATATACAAGCAAAGATGATGATATATATAGATATATGAAAGAATGATATATGATATATGATATAGCAAAAGCCTGATACATTGGTTCGAATTTGATTTCATGAAACATTTTTAGATTAAAAAATGGCTAAGTATCTAAAAAAAGTCTAATTAAAAAAAAGAAAAGGAAAGGAAAAAAGACAAAGAAAAGAAACATGGAACATATTGTGATCAATATATTACAAGTTATCTTTTTCTTAAAAATTAACTTGCATATTTACCTCAAATTGCAGCTTTAACCGAATTTTTAGTAATTAAAAATTCAGAATAGCATCGACCACAATTATTTTAAACTTCACAACAACAATAAATGATTTTTAATAATAATTAGAATTTTTTTATTTTGGAATATATAACAAATCCAAACTATGCAACTTAAAAATAACTTTATAACAATGTATCAGAGAAAAAAATCTTTAAATAATAAAAGAAAGATAGTCTGTTAAATTTTCAGGTGTGGTCAAAAAATGATGCTTCCCATGGTAATAATAATAATAATAATAATAATAATTACGATGAAAAATCTGCATTTTAAACTTGCTGGCAGAAATAAACCTAAAATTATCTCGTACCACTAATATTTTAAAATTCGTGTATTAATTAAGAAAGTTTGTAAAAACTAATACACTTATAGATAAAAGATATAGAAAGTTTAACTATATTTTAATAAAGAAGTTGAGATAATATATAAAACTTTAGGTGTTCGCGAGTATAGAGCAAGGAAGCTGTTTTAATGAGCATTTTAAAATCATTATTACTTGCGTCAGTGGAAAGTGACGCTTAACGAAGTGTCAAGCAAAGTAATTTAGATAGGGACTTTGATAAGCAACTTTTCACTCACATCAGAGTAAGTGCAATTAAATCACCGTAGGTAAAGTTAAATGGTGATTTATTGTGAAAGTGAAAAGTTTACAGAAACGATCATAGTTCGTATACGCAGTAAACAAGTATTGCAATATCAAGATGGCTGCTTTTGTTTATTTTAGAGGGAACTTGGGAACTGTAATTACAATGTTTAGTAATAAATAAATAATTGAAATTAATTGAAATAAATCTTAAATATCAGAAATTCTTTTTAAAATTGAAATTGATGTTATTGAATTTTAAACATTTCATTTAAGCATTAACCCTTTCGTGCAGCCCTTCCCGTACATAAATTTTAATCTTTCAGCACCAGTATTTTAGTATTTTAAATATAAATCTTTGATCATTTGTATAGCGTAATTTTTGTGATTAGATAAGACAAAATTTTACTTTTTAATTATTATAGTAAAATAAAAACAGCACGGTATATGGCGCTCTTTATTATTATTGGTTCGCGGACGTGATCATTATTCATTTTAGTTCAATTTAGAGCAATATTTGTATAAGTATGGTCGATACGTTGAAATTTCATTCATAGATGTAAATGGTTTTTACTGCCTAGATTCTTTCTTATATTTTTTATTGTTTAAATCACCGTAGGAAAAGTTAAATGGTGATTTATTGTGAAAGTGAAAAGTTTACAGAAACGATCATAGTTCCAGTGGTCAAACTGATGCGCAGCAATGGACAGATACCACCAATAAATTTTAAGAGTATTCTTCGCCTTATTTAATGACAGAATTTCTTATATATAATAAGGCAAATAATACTATATACATTTAGTGGCAGCAATCGGTCCACTGCTGCGCATCTGTCCTATCATTGTAGTTAGTATAAGCAGTAAACAAGTATTGCAATATCAAGATGGCTGCTTTGGTTAATTTGAGAGAGAACTCAGAATTATATGATTACATTGTTTAAATAATATGCAATAAATCTTAAATATCAATCATTCTTGTTTTATTGTCAGGAAATGTAAGTTTCATGTCAGGTTTGAAACTCGAAATTTAATTTGGAAAGAAATGAGACCAGATGGATTTCAAATTCAGATTTGTTTAATCTAGAGATCCTGTATTCCGTTCATTCACTCGTTGGATGTTTGTACATTGAGAAATACGCATGTTCCAGTATAACAAAAGTCTAGTCATAGATATACTACTATTTTCTTAATGAATCTTCCGTTCATTAGTTAAAGTATTTTATTCGTTCGTATTTTCTTTTGTTAGTAAGTACATCTGTTCATATTCTGTCTATTTAGATACTAATAACGCCCAAGCAAAATAAGCCACACAATTAAACGTTTAGAAGATTACAACTTTAGTTGCTATAAAGTAAATTTGTATTTATAAATAAATACTGATTTTTCAGAAATGTAGATCTTCAAAAGAAAATATAGCAAGGTACCTCAACCTATATAAAATTCGAAATTGATGTTTATTGAATTTTAGGATTTTATTTAACTGTTAACCCTTTCGCGATGAACTTCCCGTATGCAATTTTTAATCTTTCAGAACTAGTATTTTAGTATTTTATACAGATATCTTTGCTCATTTTTATCGCGGAATATTTGAAATTAAATCAGAAAAAGTTTACAATTAAAAAAAAAATGCATGAAAAAGTATTATAGTAAAATGGTAAAAGCACATCATATGGCGTGCTCTTCTATTATTGGGTTAGTGGACGCGAGCTGTATCATTTTAGTTCAGTTTAGAATAATATTTATGTAAGTGGGCAATTTCATATGTGACGGAATGACATTTTGAGTTATAGAATTAAGTTAAAGCAATTACTCTGAAGCTATTTTCAAATGAAAATTGACTTTTCAGTTTGCACATGACTGGTATTGATTAAAAGATTAAGAAATATATATGGAACAGTTTTTTTAGCTATTTTATTCTTTCATTTTTGAGAAATTTCTTATAGTTTGACGGAATGACATTTTTCTACCATGACTATAACCTGATATTTAAAACTGGAAACTTTTGTGAATTAAAAAGCCATTCAGTTTTTAAACTAAAATATGATGTATAAGCAATATAAAATTATAATTTAGAGCAACCTACCTGTCCTAGGGTTGTAGTTATTAACTGTCATTTGATGTGACGGAATGACGGAAAGTTTCTTAAACATTTCTTAAAAGAAAATCGACTAAACTAATAAATTATATATATTTTTTTAATTAACCAGAATGATCATAAGAAATTACATTATATAACTATTCACGTGTGACAGCTTTTTCAAAAGCATATCGACCACGATTGCCTAGTTTATTTTTCATGCATTATTATCAAGTATATGGCTTTAAGACTATTGTAAATCATTAAATATTTTACACATGCGTTCATTTATTAAGAAAATACAAAATAAACAACAATTATATTCTTTTTCACAGTTTTTTTTCAAAAATACTATTTGTACAAAACTGTAAATATTTTATTTTTTAGCTATAACTTAAACGTTTTGAATCTAAAACATTGATTTGGAAACTTGGAATATTTTTTTACTTAATTTATAAAAATTATTTTAAAAAAAAAATTGATAAAAGTTGACACTTTTATGGAATTACCCACGTATGTTTGAAACACGTTAAAATTCCCTTCATAGATTTTTTTTCTCTCTCAAGAATAAATTTATAGCAGCAAAATTTGTCATACTTTACTCAACAGAAAGTATACACGACTCATGTAAAACAATTAAAGAAAACGAAAAAGTGAAATAAGAAACTTTTACATGTTTATGTGTTGTTTAGCGTACAAATAAAAATGTCAAAGGATCTAAAAATTCATAGTGAAATATGTAGCTTTTAAATCTAGTATTTTAAAATCTTTGCACAGCAGATTCCGGTTATTTGGGACAACGCTTAGTTGGGAGAAAATCCCAAAGCAAAATAGGAAAATATTATTACATTCACTTCTGATAATTGGGACTGCCGCTTTATTTAAACAAATCTCGCAGAACCGATGTGTCTCAAATTAACAGAATTTACAGTATTTATTTATTTTTATTTATTTATTTATTTATTTGTAAAAATAATTTTTTATGCGGGAAATTTTTTTTTAGTTTGTGTTTATAATACCTAAACTTGATAAGACACTGTGCGACCATAAAATATTATAATTCTCACATTATTTCACCGCAATTTTGTAATTATGAAAGTTTACATAACAAATCCTATTATATATATATATATAAAAATCTCGTATACAATTTAACACAGAATGTCATTCTTAACAGTAACTCTGTATTTTCTGTTTTGACAAATTTCCAGTTGTGCAAAAATTTTGAACATTACCGCTTTATCAAATAAATCACTCAAAATGTCAAATGTATGTTTAAATAAATAAAACAATTTATTCATTTTTGATAGTTTCAAAAGTAAATTAAAAGATTTAACTTTGAAAAAAAAAAATAGCATCTAAAGAAAGATAAGAATGCATTCATCATTTTTCTGCTAAATGACAACACCTGGCAGTGCGTTTAGAGACTGGATGCGTTTAGTGACGAGAAAACATCGTGTGCGGTTTAAGCGAAAACAACCCAGCTATTGTATTCCCTCTAGTAACAGCGAAAAAATAAAGAGCCTTGTCTTTTTGGCAATTTTAACATTTTTTTTTATCTGGTTTCCAAAGAACGTACAAAGACTGTTCTCTAAGATAAACAGGTAAGAATTTTTGTGAAATTAATTAACAGTTAATTTATTGGATTAGCCGTTTGTCAATTAAATGTAAGTAGCTATCATTGTACATGATCGTGCATTGGGTATGTGTGCAGAGACTGGACTGTGATGAAAGTATTTTGACTAAGCTTTATTTATAGTTTCTGTCATATATATCTTGCCAGTTGTATGTTACAGACCAAGTGGCTACCCTGACAATTTTGTGGCATAGAATATAAATAAGTTAGGCCTCATTCGAAAGGCAGTTGCAAAGTCAACCACACAACAAATACAAACCTCAAAAGTTTATGGCCTTGAATTTGGGACGATGGTTTATTACAAAAACAAATGAAATAAATACATAACATAATATATATATATATATAATACAAAACAAATAACTACACATACAAAACAAAGCAAAAAACAAAAACAAGCAAACAAACAAACAAAATTTACATACGACAGAAATTATTAATTAAAAATATATAAATTTGAAGACTTGGTGAATTTTTTTTCTCCATTTATGGCATTGAACTACGATAATTAGAGATATTTATACAATGCAATGTTAAATCAGTGACAGTTGCTTCGTTGAACAAGCAAAAATTCCATTTCAGTTTCAAAAATAAGTCATTTACACAAATTTTATGTATGAAAAGTGTCTTAAAATTATTTTATTGTTTACTTAAAATTGTAATTCATTCATACACTTGTGTTTTTTTCTTACAATATTTGTTATATTTTCCCAGATGCATAACTCAAACACTGTTATTTAAGTATAAATTTCGTGAGAAGTAACACACTTCCTTGATAAGTTTGGAATTCATTACATAAATTATTCAGATTTTTTTTAAAGCTTATTTTTTTCATAATGACAAAATAAGGAATAAACTGACCGACAGTTCAGATGCACTAACAAAATTATGAATTATATCTTGCTTATGAAACAATAACTATTAAGAATACGTAAATTGAATAGGTTATATTTGCAGCATAAAAACATGATTTGTTCTTACAATAGAGACTAAAACAATCGTCTATCATTATTTAATATGAAAATATAATTGCAAAGCCATTATCAACTAAAATCGTATATTAATGTTTCTCTCATGCAATTGCGATTATTCTAAAGTTCGTAAAATAAAATTGAGCGATTTATGCTTTTATTTTCTCGTTGTGTGGTAGCCACTTATTAGTAACAGAAAATTTAGTAAATGTCTTATTAACTTATATGATTAAAATGTAACATAAAGTACTAAACTATTATAACACACCAATTGCTACGCGATACATAAATTTCTTTCATTTTGCAAACATTTTTATCTGGTTCGCAAACTTTATCTTCGAAACAGTTTGATAACCTTGTGAAAGTGATATTTAAATTGCGTCGCAGAGACAATGCTTATCATTTTGGTAGAGAAACTATTTTAAATGAGGTCTGAGATGATAGACGAGAATCTAATCATCGATGTTGTAAGAGAATCGATTTGAGAATACCTTTTTTTTTATGATTCTTTAAATTCTTGATGGAATAAATTGGATTCACTGTTGATATTTTGAAAATATAAATTATTACAGCAAGGTAGACGTATAATACAAACTATCATATGCAAGTTAGAAATTTGCTTTTATATTTAAGGAGTCTCGGGAGTCTTACTTTTTCACTGAAGGTGCTATTTAGCATCAAGTCACATTTAATTTTATTTTTGATTCACTATAAAACACAAATGCATAAAGATTTTACCACTGGCAGCTTAATATCTGTTCTATGTAGCATAATTATTTCAATATTCTATAACTGATACTTTACTGTTTTCTTAATATTTAATTTTGATTTAAAAAAGTAAAATGTTTTTTAACTTGTATACACTGCGCGCAAGACTGTATTAAAACTATTGATTCTAGAATTGCAATAATGATGTAAAACTAATGTACTTTCAACGTATGCTTCATTTTTAAGCAAATGAAAACTTAATTTTTTAAAATTTAAATTTAAGTTATAACATTATTTATTTATTTATTATTATTATTACTTTTAAATAATGCTAATTTTAAATAGCAAGTGCAATTTTCTTAATTTGAAGTATAATTTATTACCCTCTTCAAAATGAATGTATCTGCCAAGTTTTATACAAATTGCTTTTTCAGTTTTTGTGAATTAATGCGCGCAATGGATAAAATAAGAGTTATAGAATATTAAAATAATTATGCTACGTAGAACATATATCAGTTGTAAAAATTTCATGCATTTGTGTTTCATAGGGAAACAAAAATAAAAATAAATGTGACATGATACTAGATTGCAAGCAACGAAAAGTATTTTTATTCAATGAAAATGTAAGACTCATTAGACCCCTTAATAGAAGTTTTCGATCAAAGGGTTATCGATTTCTTTTATATAAAACTCAAGATAATGAAATTTATTTTAAGTATGTATAGAAATATGCCGTTTCATCACATATATCTAGCCACTTTATACCCATAATAAAATGGAAATAAACGCAAGTTTAAAAAGAGTATTTTGTTATATTCAGATTTCTTGAATGAAGAATCAATAATAATAATTTTAAAAAATGAGTTGCTAATACATAGCATTTTAATGCATCAACAACATTAAATTAAATAAAATTACAACATTGTTTGAAGAATAAAACACTATTAGAAAAGGGTAAACAAGTTTCCAAAAGTGGCAAAAATATACTTCATTGAAACCTTTCACATTCAATTTTTTTTATATTTTAAAGAAGAAGCTTTTTGCATTAAAAAGGTATATGTAGTTATTTCGTTTAAACAGTTAATTGTATGATAAATAGTTAAGAAATTTTGTTTTGTACTATTAATAGAACAATGAATAGCCAACAGCAAAGTATGAAAAAAAATTCTACCTAAATTTATTTCATTTTAGAAACATTATTATCCTGGTTAAAAATATTTCGCGAACTTTATCTGCGACAAAGTTTTACAAACTCCTGCAACTGATATTCAAATTTTGTTGCCGAGAAAATGCTTAACATTTTCTGAATGAGATATGATTTTAAATGAAGTCTGAAATGACAGAAGTTGACCTGATCACCAATGCTGTAAGTAAAATCTATATGCGCATATTTTCCTTTATGACTCGATAAATTTTCAATAGAATAATTTGGACTCGTTTATGGTATTCCGAAATCATAAATTATCACAGCAAGCAAGATTTATAAAACAAACTACCTTTAGAAAGTAGAATTTTGCTTTTAATTTTAAAGACATTTCTAATCTGTTATAAAGGTTATCAATTTTCAGTACCAAAAACTTATGATAATTTAGGTTCTTTACAATATTTTTAGAAGTATATCATATTTCTTGCATTTTACTTCTACTTACAATTTAATATACTTTAAAAGCCTCGAAGAATGAAAAAAATACGATGGTTCTGATAGGAGTGACCACTCATATTCAGATTTCGTGAATGCTGAACCAACCAAGCAAATATTTTCCCTAAGATATGATGTTTATGCACCAATAAGTGTAATCAAAGTATACATCGTGTTTTAAAAGATAAAAGAATAATAGAATAGTTTAAAAATACTTTCACAAATGATAGAAGGTATTGCTTCCAAAACTTTTTGGTTTAAATTTCCCTTTCCACTTTTAGAAAAAATATTTTGACTTAAATAATTTATGTATCTGCCCACAAGGCAAAAATAAGGACATCTGAAAATTAAAAAATAGAAACTTTCTTTTGTGCGTCATATCATTAGAACAATGATAAACTAACAATAAAATGTGTAAAAAAACTATGCCTAAGATTCTTTCATTTTGCAAATATTTTTATCTCGCGTGAAATATTTTGCAAGCTTTATCTGCGACAGAGTTTCACAAACTCTTGAAAGCGATATTCAAATTGCGTTGAAGAGAAAATGCTTATCATTTTCGGTAGAGAAATTATTTGAAATGAGGTTTGAAATGACAGATAGGAACGTGATCATGGATGCAGTAACTGAAAAGATATGCCCATATTTTTTCTTTATGACTCGATAAACTTTCGATGGAATAATTTCAACTTGCTGATGATATTCCGAAAGGTGGTTTTATGAAACAAATATCAATAACAAGTTAGAATTTTGCTTTGATACTTAATGGAAAATTTCGATCACATGAGATTAACTGTTTCAAAATCTGATGGTAATGTAAGTTATTTAAAATATTTGTAAAACTATGTCGTTTTTGTTGGCGCATTTCTTGCACTTATATGCCATTTATTATGCATGAAAAGTAAGAGATGGGAAAATACTATGGTATTGTGAGTTATATCCTATGATATTCAAATTTATTGGGCGATAAATAAGCAAAGGAATTAGAATTTCTACAATATGATGTTTAGATTAAAAAAAAAGAGAAGTTTAATCGACGTACATTTTCGTTTAAAAAATAAAACAACACAAGAATAGATTTAAATACATTTTAGAAGTAGAAAATTAATATAGACAAACCATTCCTTCATCAAATGTGTCATATTGTTAAAAAGGTAAAACAACATTTTCGCTAAAATAGTTGTATGTTTTTGTTCAATATGTAACTATTATGACTTGAAGAAATATAACGAATATATTAAAAATCTTCTTTTGTACTATTAGTAGAACAATGGAAATCAACCAATAAAAAACGAAAAAATATTGTACATAAATTTATTTCATTTTACGAACATTTATATCTGGTGCGAAATATTTCGCAAGATTCATCTGTGACACACTTTCATGATCTCTTGAAAGTGTTAATTAAATTGCCTTTGGGGGAAAAATGCTTATCATTTCTGGTAGAGATGTGATTTCAAATGATCTCTAAAATGACCGGCACGAACCTGATCATCGATGCTGCAAGTGAATCCATATGGGCACATTTTTCTTTATGACTCAATAAATTTTCTATGTAATAATTTGGACTCTGTTGCTATTTGGAAACTGTAATTTATCACAGCAAACTAGAATTATCAAACAAACTTTTAGCAGCACGTTAGAATTTCGCTTTTACAGTTAATGGGAGTTTTCTATCACAAACGTTATGAATTTATAAGACAGAAACTCAAAGTAATTTAAGTTCTTTAAAATATTTGTGGAAATAGAGCGTTTTTATTCACGTATATCTTACCATTTGTTTTGCATAAAAATAAAGGATGGAAGTTACATTTCAGTTTTTCAAGATATAAGGTCATTGTGCCTTAGATGCAATGCAATTTCCAATATGTTTGTCAACTTTAGGATATATTTTTCATTTTATTAAATATAAAAAAAGGACTGATTACTATATTTTTAAGTCAAAGCTATTTTGTTTGAAGGAAATTGAAATATTATCTGCATTCTAAGTAAGTAAAAATATGTCATTCTCACATTTTTGTCATTTTTGTCATATTTGCAGTAGTTTAAACCTAAATAAAATATTCAAAGTAACTGAATGTATTGGAACTGGCTAGCATATCAGTTCATCTTAATTATATTGATTTATTTGTCATCCGTTTTTAATATAGGTCAATTGAGGCTAATATGAGACAAAATTATAAATTTTTCCAGAAAATTTTGATCTATTGATTTGGCCTAAATAAAAATACTGTAATTTGTGTTTTTCTTTCCTTTATTTGATTACGAATAAAAACTTATTGCTTGTCAAAAAAAAAAAAAAAAAAAAAAAAAAAAAAAAAAAAAATTAAAACCTTTTCTTATATTAGACCCACCAAATAGAGCTCATATGAAATCACTATGGGGCTAAAGTGTGAGAAACCATTATTTTTAAGTGGTCGTAAGCACTACAAAAATGAAGAACTTTCAAATATTGCCCGGGTCTAATGTTTCAGTTACATTATTTTGATTTTTTTAATCTTACGGCATTTTGACTTACGGCAAATTTTCCAGGTATACACTAGAATACTTATGTAAACCCACTACTATAACCCTCTTCTCTATTTTATTGAAAAAAAAAATATTCTACGATCGTAAGTGTTATTTCATTACTCATACATACTTACATAGCCAGGAAAAGTGTAAGTAATTTTCCCAAAACGTCAGGTTATGTATTGCAAATTTTTATGCTAATTTTCCTAAAATTTTGAGTGTATTCATAATGGATATAAATAAAATTATGTATTCTAACAAAATAATTACAAAACAAATTTTATTACTATAACAGTTGGTACTTTTTTGTATGCCTCACATTAGAACAATTTCTTTTAGTATCCCACATTTGCCCCGATTGATCCTATTTAATGCTGCATTGTAATTAAATAATGTTGTAGAATATTTCGCATATTCTAAATTTTTAACTTGTATTAACATAACCCTTCAATTCTCTAAATTTTCAGTTAATTTTTCTTTCACTTTCTTTTTTTTTAATGTATAACATGGTAAGTAATGCAGTTCCTTATTCCAAATTCTAGTTAAATGTTCTTTTTTTTCCCCTTTTCTTAAGATCACCCCATATGTTTGTCTTGTGACCTTGTTGTCAACCGTACTCATTCCAGGAATAATCACCGAGAGTTTAACCTTGTAGGACATATGCAGTCAACCTTCCCCCAGGATTTCGGTCAAAAAAGGACCATTAGGTGACCCGTTCCTTCAAATATTTTTCTGTTACCATGTGGTTAGCGCATAGTAACAGAAGCGATAGGCCCCCGTTCCCCCTTTTTTTTTAAATGGGTAGGTCCCATATAGGTTCGAGGAGAGAGAGGTGATACGAGAAGGTCAGTCAGTGAGTGGAAAACAGCTAGTGATGTAGGTGCGAGCCAATAAAATTCGGTACGGGCGAGGGGGTTCATTTTTGGTGGGAAGATGCTTTCCCACTGTACCCCTGAGCTCCGAGAAGGGATCTTTTTAGTAGTTGATATGACACCTAGCTGAAAAGAAGTCGAGATTGAATAATCTCTCATAATTATATTCCAGAATGAGGCATATCGCTTATTGTGAATTGAAAACACCCTTTTGAAAGTGACAATTTCCTTTCTATGAAATGATATTTAAGGCAAGTCTTGATGCTGTATGATGTCCAGATGATAGAGGTGAACGTGAGACGACAGTTACCAAATTGTCAAAGTATCCATATGCTGATAAGTTTGGACTGATAGTAGAGCAGTATTTAGCTGTGCGAATTTCCACAAAAATAAGTCCTGGAGGTAATATCGGTAAAACGGAGTCTTGTAGATAGTATAAGAAGGTTCGGCTCCTGAAAATTTATGAGAAGGTACTCCCTTTTGAAAGGCGGTTGCTGCTATAGATATGAAAATTTACGGAGATAACATCGTTGGATGATGAGTGGAAATAGAGAACAGCAGTAGTCTTACCCCATCTTAGTGAAATAAGTGTCCTAAACTGCCAACTGGGTGAGTGACCAAGAATACAATGAAAATTGGTTGGTACAAGAAATTTTTGTATTTGTGCAAAGGTGATTTGCTTTGTCTTCGGGAATGTGAGTAAAATTATTCATTTCTATATGTTATAATGTTGAATTGTGCTTATCCTATATATATATATATAAACGAGTAAAATTATTCATTTCTATATGTTATAATGTTGAATTGTGCTTATCCTATATATATATATAAACTTTTTTTAAGAACTATTTTAAATGATTTCAATATAAGAAATTACAGTGTCAATGCCAAATATAGTGTTCGGATAATTGTTGTCTACATATTGTGTGTTAATTAATTAAAAAGAAACGATAATTAAAAAAAATGTTTCTTCTTTTCATTGTTTATACATTTCTCCTTCTCTAATTATTATAAATAGACTCTCATGAGTAGCAGTATTAATGTTAAATGTTTTATTCAAGTAATAAAACCTTAAATGTTAATGTTAAAATTCTACAATAATAACTCTATGCCCGAATATAATAACAGCAATTAAATATGTGTAATGTGAATTTAGAATTCTGTTATTGTTTTATTCAAATGTGTTTATAAATATTATTTAATAAGTAATTCTTTTCTACACTTTAAGTTTAAAATCTGTAAATTAATAGTGAATTAACACCCCCTCTTTTCTTTTTTATTAGCTTTGTTGCCCTTATATTTTTATTCTGTGAAAAAGTCCACCTTCATTGGTTTTTTTTTAAATTGATAACAGAATTCATATGGAGTGAAATTCAATCACACATGTTTTCTTTAAAAATATTAATTCTGTAAGAGATACATGTATGACATATAATTTTAAATTAATGTGGATTTAAGATGAAATATGGTGAAATGTGTAGACCTAATCTAAATATCCAAATGTAAATGGGACTAAATAGCTAGACAGATGATAGTAAATTTTATAGATTAAAGTTTATTGATGCACTTAAAATAAATTGTTTATTCTGAATTAAGTTAATTGTGAAATTTTATATATTTTAAAGAGAGTTAATAAATTTGTGGGGTGTTAAGAGAATCCTATTAAGTGAAATATTATTGTTTAGGTAATTAAAAATGTGTCCTATCATCTTGAATCACAGCTTTTCAAATGATTTATAAAATACGTAGTGTACTCAACTATACGATTCCATTGGTCCCTAAATTTTGAAGGTATAAATGTATTCATAAAGTAATGTCATTTTGGTTTTAACTTACAAATTTTCTGAGTTTTATCCTCTCAAATATGAGAGTTTGTTTTCATTCAGTTATTCAAAATTAGTTTAATTTTCACTGTTATTCGTCATTATTTATGAATACTTTATGTTTTTGAGATTTAGAAGTATTGGGTGTTTTTCCTTTATTTTTAGGGTGTGAAAGATATGAGAATATTGTTACCTCCTTTGATTTTATTTAAAAGTAAATTAATTTATTTTGCCATTCTCTCCTTTCTCTTATATTTTGAATTGTGCGTGTTAACTTGTACTAAATTTTGGTGCCCCTCCTTAAATCTAATTACCTGGTGTTTGTAATAAATTTATGGTAACAATATTCAGTAGGTGGTATGTCTTTCTCACCTGGTGTAATGTTAAATTTAAATTCTTGTTTAATTTGATTGAGGTTAATTATGGTGGAGTAAAAAAAAAAAAATTATGTATATTAGTAATGAGTTGCATTAAAATTAACTTCCTAAATAAATAATAACAAGGAAACCCCCAATAATAATGAATCATTTAGCATTCTTTAAACACTGTTAAATTTGTCAATGAATAAACAAGAACTAACAAATGAATGACCAATACTACATTAATTTTACCAAAACAATATTTATCTACTGCAAGTACTGTATTATGTACTACACAACAATATCATAAAATAATTTTTTTTATACTTAGGAATTCCTGGTACGCTTTAGATGTTCCAGGAATTTAACAATCGTGGTATTGTCCTGACACCCTGCCGTTTTTCTTCCAAATCAATTATACATAATTTTAACCAGAAAAATACTTAATAAGATGTTTCTTGTTTAAACATTATTAAAAATAACTTTTTAATAAAATTTCTGGTTACTGAAAAGTTAATTGAAAGTTAAATTGAAAAAAAAACGGAAAATTGACAGGTTATCTTTAATGTTATTCGTTTCATCAAATGCCTTTCAGATCGTTCTGGCCACTACGCTCTTTTGGGACCACTCTTTAACATTGTGTGTTCAACTTTTATCTGAATAGTACCAACAGTACTTGGAAAAATTCACCTCGGACTCAACAGTCACACAGCTGTTAAATATAATGTTATCGTTAAGCTCTTCAATTAATATTTTATTAGATAAACATCTAGACTGCCTCCAAAATTACATCCTTTTACTTGACCATGTATTGTCGAGTGAAGAATACTATATTTCCTATGAGCCTGCTATGATGTCGGTCGACTAGCTTTAACATCTTTGGCAGCTTGTTTAAATTTCAGGAGTCTTTAGAAGTTTCCTTACACATTTTCTTAGCTAGAAATTGTATCTGGGAAGAAAATTAAAAATAGTAATGGTATATTGAATAATACATTTTTATTCTACAAGAAAAATATCTTTGAAAAAATAAAAGAAATATACCTAAAGGCAATAAGAACCTTCCATGTGTCTAGAAAAAATGGAAAAGAGAACTTTTGCGTTACACCAAGTGTTGCCAAATTATCTTGTAAGGTATTGACTACTCTCGTCACGTGAGTAGGCAATGTGTGAATGAGATCGTTTTGTCCATTAACCGACTATGTGCGTACAAGTTATAAAGGCTCTCTATCTTTCTTTAACTTTCGATGGACAGCTGAATCCCTGAAATTGTGAGTCGCCGTGTAATTTCAATTATGCAAATTTTCTGGAGCTGGTCAATCGACACTGAAGTATATAAGCAGCGAATTTTGACTTGAGTTCAGAGCTCAGGGGAGCTAGAGTAGACTTGGCCTGGGAAGTTTAATATTGCGACTTAGATTGAGATTGAGATTTAGCCTTGAGAACTCACATCGAGTCTCAGGATTAAGAATTGGCCTTAGTATTTTTATACGGGAGTTTTATGCTATTGTAGATTAATTTTCAAGACTGTATCAGCGTTCAGTAAAAGCTGGAGGATAAGAGTATTGGATCGTGATTATATATTTAAAATGTTAAGGTTCAATGATATTGTTTCAGTTTTGTTAAAGCTACAAGTTGTTAGTAAGAACTCTTTAGTTAATTTAAACTGTTAGGAAAATTTCGTGGAGCTCGCCCAAACCCCCTCTAATTGTGTTAATAAACCAGTTTTTGGTTTTAAAACAGTTGTACTTATTTCCTCGTGCTCTACCACACCAGCGGACATTTTAATATGGCCGCTACAAGCTCATTATATATATATATATATATATATATATATATATATAAACCCACCATCCTACCAGAACTTTTGTAAAGTAATTTTTGTTTTATTGTTGATGATATTCCGAAACCATAAATTATCACAGCAAAAATGATTTACAAAACAAACTATCATAAGCAAGCTAAAATGTTTATTTTATGTTTAATGGAAATGTTTGATCGGAAACAAAAGCTTTTTGATATTCACTATCAAAAACCTTAGATAATTTAAGTTATTAAAAATATTCAGACTACAAATTTGTATTTTTCACGTATTTCTCGCACAGTTTTGTCATTTTTTTTTGTGCATGCAATCTAAATGATGGGATAGTATGCGAATGTTTTTAGATGATTCAATGATATTAATTTATTTTTGTTGACAAGAAATTAAAAAAATTGTTTGTAATCACAGATATGCTTTATTTTGATTTTTGCATGTTCCTTATTAAAAGAAAATTTATAAAATTTCCTTTAAAATAAATAAGTTGTAGATTTAAGTCACACTATAAAATGTTACTTAGTATAACTCATCTGTCGAAAGATAAAAAAATAATCTACCAAAATTTCTTTCATTTTTCAAATACTTTTATCGGATAAGAAATAATTTCGTAAGCTTTATCAAAACATAGTTTCATAGAGTCTAGATAGTGATATTCAAAATTGTGTTATGGTGGAACTGCTATTCGTTTTTGGTAGAGAAATAATTTGAAATTATGTCTGAGAGGACCGACACGAACCTGATCATGAATGCCGTAACTGAATCAATATGCGCATATATTTCTTTATTATTACATAAATTTTCAATGAGATAATTTTCAATTGCTGATTATCACCCCAATCTCTAAAGAAAAACAGCAAGCATTTTGGACTTCTTAGTCAAATGTTCATTAGCAAGTTAGAAATTTGCTTATATATTTAATGTGAATTCGTGATCTATGAGGTAGAAAGATTATTAATTTTCTGTATCGAAATGCAAGATAATTGAAATTTTGTTAAATATTTTTGAAAATATATCGTATTTATCCTGGTATAATAGTATCCATATTTCTTGGGACAATGGAACAATCGGAGAAATTATAATTGTTAGTCTATAATGTTTTAATACTCTGAAATTGGGATTCTTCAAAGTACATTATGAAGAAGTTTTAAGTCCATGTAATCAAGCGTATGGACTGTTTTGATGTGAGGTCGTGTGCGACCCACCGGCACTCAGAATCAGTACTACATCACACCATAAAAATGCAGGATCGAATGCCTTTTTTGAGATGCCAACAAATTTATCCGTATCGACTAATAACGCCAATAAGAATATATGGTTCGGAAGAAATGCATATTAATTTTTTGAACCAGAAAACGCCAAATCACTTACCATATTGGCACCTTTATCAAAACTGAAAAGCCAACAAGCAGACTTTAATGTATGCGACAGTTTAAACATGGAGATGTATCGAGAAATACACGTTACATTTTACTGTTCCTTGCTTCTGTTGTGATCAACGATGAGTGCATTAGGAAGGCAATAGCAGATGCAGCAGACGCAAATTTATAAGGATTTCAATTCTCACTTGAAATCCACAAGCTCATAACAGCCTTGAAAAGAAGTTAGTATACCTATACATTAACATAGTGTCATTTTTAGCTGCGATAAAAGAGTATAAAAGAGCGATAGAATCAAAATTACCAATTGAAAAAAAAACAATTAATTTATAAAATTTTAACTACAAATATATGAATCTGCTTCATATACATCCTAGTTTGCAATATGAAATAAATCTAGAAAATGTTACAAAAAACCCTTTAGAAATATTAAAAGATACTGTTTCCAATCTTGTCTGGTCCAAAATTATTATTTTGTTGAAAAAAAAAAAACTTTTTAAAATAATTGCATTAGTTGCCATCAAATAATATATATATATATATATATATATATATGACGAACATCCTAGATGTTCTCTTTTGTAATTTTAATAGAACAATGGAAAGCTGTTGAATAAAAAGTGAAAAAATATTCTGCCCAAATTTCTTTCATTTTAAAAATAATTTTATCTCGTGAGAAATATTTCGCAAACTTTATCTGTGACAGAGTTTCATAAACTCTTGAAAGTTCAAATTGCGTTAGAGACAATATGCTTATCGTTTTTGGTAGAGAAATGATTTGAAATGAGCTGCGAAATGACAGACATAAACCCGATCACAGATGCTGTAAGTGAATCGATATACACATATCTTTCTTTATTACTTCACAAATTTTCGATGGAATAATTTTGACGTTCTGATGATATTCCGAAATTATACAGTATCACAGCAAGCAAGCCAGGCTTATAAAATAAACTATCATTAGGAAGTAAGAATTTTACTTTGACATTTGATGGGAAGTTTTTATTTTATTGTGAGATTATCAATTTTTAATATTTATTACAAAATATTTTAAACATTGCATCTTGTGTTTACAACAGTATCCCCCCCCCACCTCTTTTGCCATTTATTATATACTACAATGGAAGGATGATAAAATTCAGGAATATTTACATGGGGAGGTAGTGGTGTTCAGATTTCTTCGATGAGATATTGATTAAATAATTGTTAAATTACAATATATCTGTTTATAAATAGTTTTTTCATATCGCAGTTTTTCATTTTCTCATACATTACATCACTTTTTCTTTTAAATAAGTGTTTACACAAAATTTCAGTTTGATAAATGTTCATCACAATTTGTAAAATAAAACAATATTAAAACAGCTTCGTGGACTTTATAAAACAAGAGAGATTTTTTTTTATACTTTCGGGTATAATGTTTCTTTTTAGCTACGAAAAATAAGTAAAAAATATAATAATAATAGTAAGTAACTGACTAGAAGGTAAAACTAAATGTCACGTACAATCTATAAAATAGGTTGATGGGTTTCTTTTATTAATTACAAGATAATGAGATTTAAAAAGAAAATTGTTCATTATCTGCTGCTTATAAAACGATTTTTCATATCACAGTTTTTCCGATTCTCATGCATTACATCACTTTTCCTTTTAAATAAGTATATAGGAACTAAATCTGTCTTTTCTATGATGTTTTTATTCAAAATCCGCTGGTAAAATACTTTTTTTTCTCTGATAGTTTAATTTTTTATATATGAATAGGCTAATACATTCATATTCTAACTTAATCGGATTTATTTCTAACAAAAAGAACTTTACACTACGCTACTAAAGACGTAATATAGCCGATTATAGATTCCTTGGTGCTTATTCATTCTTGCATTATATAAGTAAGTATAGTATGGGAAATTTTCTGCTCTATAAGTCAAATCTGGCGTAGAGAATATTTTAAAAGAAAACCTAGCAGGTCTCACTTTGTTGAATGAATGTAAAAGGTAAATATATTATTGTTAATAATGTTTTTCTTGAAAAAAAGTAGTGTTGTGCAAAAAAGCTCTGTATTAAATTTGGGGCGCGAAGATTGTAAGGAGCTGATTCTTGTGCTAATAAATATGGTAAATGTAATACGAAAAATCTCTTTTACATTCTCCCCTTCTTTTTTCTATAAAAGGAGATCTTATAAAATTATTGTTATACACAGTAAATTAAAAAATGAATTAAATTTCTATAAGCTTTATGTGACTAATTTTCCAGACCTTATTTGTCGACAATCATTGTATTTTCAAATAGGTGTCCCTCCCCCCCCCCCACCCCGCCAAAAAAATTGGGAAGTATTTGAAAAAAGAAAGTGTTTGATAGAAAAAATATCAGTGAAATTTATCAAAGCAATTCATTCTTCTTTCATGCATAAATTATTTTTAAATGGATGAAAAAACAATTTTGTTTTAAGTGAGTTATTACGGGACATGAAAAAGTAACCTCTATAAGAACTTGATTCACTCCATAACTAATTGACATTAAATTATAAAGTTTAAAACACATATGAATAAATGTTTATTTTATCAATTAAAGTTCTGAAAAAAAGTATACCCACATATAAAGTTTTTAAATTTATTTTAAAATATAATACACTTTTTACCAAAGAATTAATCTTGCACGCGTTGCGCGCATAATTTTCCAGATTTAAACTGATAAAATCAGCTAAGTTTTTTTTAAACAATTATAGATATTATGTGTTCTCAAAATGACCTACAATAAAAAAAAATGTGTAGATCCTGAGAATTAAAAAAAAAAAAAAAAAAAGAAAAAGAAACTGGAAATAGCGAGGTTTTCTTTTATACAAAAGTAGTTATGAATTCTAAACTTCTTACTTGAGAAACATAATAACAGGTAATTTTGTTCATATATACGGTTAATATATCCACTCAAAATTTCATTAAATTCTAACCAATCATTTTCAGAAATCGTGCGCGCAATGATCAAAGTTTATTGAATTTCAGTAATCTCAATTATCCGGAACTAATTTTTTCGGACTCTCGAAATATTCTTTCTGATAAAAGATATAAAAAATTAGAAACTGTTTATTTTAAGGAGTGAATATAAAAGACAATAAAAATCATAAATTTTGCATAAAGTATGATGTCAATCTGATAATTAACTGCCGAGATATTTGCAATCCAATTTCCACACTCTTCGATTTTTCATAATCCTGTATTTCATTGAAATTTCAATTCAAATATATATTTTAATTGGAAATGAGACCCTTAATACGACGCAGTAAACCGTTAGTTAATATGATTATCAATTTTGGATTTATAAGGATGCTTCTTTTACGCAATTCAGTAATAGAACATTTAAAGTTTATGATGTAATCAAGCCACGATTTTATTCGAATTCCAATGCATTTTATAAATAGTTTACGCATGTTTTATTTTCATATTTTATATTATGCATATCCATGATGTGTAAGTGTTACGGTGGCCCCCAACGACTAGTTTTAAATTGAATTCGTGAATGGCGACCATTGTTTCCTGTACAAAAATTGTTTCTCTTGATATCTCCCCTTACAGCTCTTACCACCTTATAAATCATAATTTTCCGAATAAGTTAATTTAAAGTTTTCTAAACTTTTAATTAAAAATTGTAATAATAATTATTTTACAAAATAGTGAGAGATTTCCTAGAGGAATTTTTTTTTAAATTATACATTTCACGTTTGCATAAGTTTATAAAAATACACTTAAAAACTTGTTCTCAAAATTTGAGTTTTCTTTTAATCCCTAAAAGTGTACGTTAAAAATGTTTAAAAGAAGAAAAGAGATTAAAGACTTAGATTATGGAATATTAGACTTTTATTTATAGATGAAAACTAATAAATATTGAAAACGACAAAAATTTCAAGCATTAAAATAGTAAAATAAAATGGGAAAATAGCTTTTGTTTGGATAAAAAAGTTAATCGGATTAGAAATGTTTTACAAAATATTAACGATTTCTTTTATATGGGTTAGTTGTTAAGTCAACTTTTCATATTATAAGAATGAAAATAGTGTCATTCAGTACGACTTAAAACTTAAGTATAGAAAAGTAGTTCTTAAATTTTCTTGTTTCTAAATTAAATGTTTAAATTTTTGAATTATTGCTTTTGAAAATTTGTTTTTAAATAAAGTAAACTCACATTTATTAAATAATAGTAAATAAAAAAATATATATATCCAATTTTTATCCAATTAAATTTTTATTAAATCGACCTTGTTAAAGTATTTTCATCAGAATTGTTTTTAAATGCAGCATTAATAGCAAAAGAAATTAATATGTTATGGATGGACTGTGAATCCCTTGATATTTATTTACAGGTTATGCAACATCTTATCGCTGATCAATAGCTAATTCCGAAAGTGTTTTAGAGGTATAGTTTCAATTAAAAATCTTTCAAATGTTGTTCTTCATCATATAAAAATCAATTTTTGGTATTTTTTTAAAAATACGAAATTAAAATTTTTATGCGGTCTTTGCTTGTCTGTTTTTTTTGGCATTTTTAAAGCTAAAAATGAAAAAAAATGAAAAAAAATCTTTTTTGGGCAGATCTGTATATGATCTACAGAATTTACATACGCCAATTAATATGCAAAAACATTAGATACATTTAAAAATGCATACCACAATTGAAAATGCACTACCATTGATTATTGCTCATTCACAGTACTGTTAGCGAATAATTTTGTTTGTCCCTGTAAATGAACGATAAATACTATGCATACCCCATTCTACAGCTGAGACGTGCCGTTGCATAGTGTACCCTAGCTAGCTCAATGATAAAGTCAAGAAGTAAGTTACAATCAATTTTTGTTTAAAATCTCAAGAGGAGGATGGTGGGTAAGTCTGTTTCACTAAAATTTGAACTCTGACTGAGCACTGTTAACTGAATAATCCCACTCAGGCAATGCACGTATTAAACTATAATATATAACGCTTGAATAAGACGGTTAAATTAAACTGTAACTTAAGCACAGATGAGACCTGACTTCACTATTTCAGAACTCTTTCTGCAACGATGCACCGCCTTCCAAAGCTTTCGTAGGAAACGTCAAAGAAGCTAAATAAAGTAACCCGTGGCAACAAAAATAACTTTATTGAGCTTGACAACTTAAATTCTCTTACCAAAACCTGATTTCAGCTCTAAGCAACCATCAGAATTGGCGTTCAACTTCCTTCTGGTATCAGAAACAGTTTCAGCTCCCCTTAGGGCTACCAAATCCAACGACACACACTTTTACTTGCTTAAATACATTGCCAACTTATCAAAAAAGCCAAAATTTGCATAAAACCGCTGCAAAACGCAGAAAACCCACAAATTTCAAAGGACATATGTGTTCGTCGAAAAATAAAGTAAAAGAGAGTATAGATGCCACTGCACGTACACAGATGTTATTTTCACAGTACGATCTCAATCAAAATAAACGACTGCCTGCATGCGGAGTTGCCAATCCACTACACAGAATGTATGCACGTCACTGATGTATATCTATTTCAATATGTTTGAAAGAGTGTAACATCATTGTAAAATACATTGCAAACTATTTTTCCCTTTATGCTTAAAATGTTATACAAGATTAATCAGACATTTTCTAATTTCTGAACACATAGTGTAACGAAAGTATTGTAATCATGATTTATGTGTGTGTGATAGAGTGAACACCATAATTCTCAAGCGGTACTTCAGATTGATCTCTCATTTGGCGAATATTTTATAAACCACTGTCGCAGGAACTGTAACGATGTTCCTACAAATCGGCCAAAGGATTAGGCATTTAATGTATATTTAAGCCGTTTTGCAACCAATTCGAAAGAGATAGTTACCATGGAAATGTGACAGTGATAAATATTCGGGGATGTAATGAAGCATTAGTAGAGCAGAGGCAACGTCTCCAGTTTCAAAACGGGAGGTCCAACGTTCGAATCCAGCTGATTTCATTGCGTCAGAAATTTATGATGCTCTTTGTTTTACTTTCGGGGCAGATAAAGAATTGTTTGGAAAGTCGAATGGCGTCAATACAGATATTTAATGCTTGTTTGAATAACTCTTTTTTCAACATATATATAATTAAAAAAAACATTTTCCGCAAAAATGGAGTTGTATATTAAATACTTTGGACAAATTTTTGAAGTATTTTGGACGGCGGTCGCCAATTGGTGACTTGTAGGCCACCACAGTGATACAGAAATAAATTTACTGCCTCGCACAAACAATTTAGACATTATTTACATTTTTATGCTTTATTAATAATAAAACAAAAATAATATTCTAACAAATTGTTACTTTTATCAAATTTTTGAAGTTTCGTTTTGAAGATTTAAATTTTAGAAGGCATTAATATTTCAACTGTTATTATATTTCAAATAAAGTGGAGACTCAAAATACGTCCATTAGAATTAACTTTTAAGTATACACTAAAAACACTTTTTATTTTGCTTAAAAGACATCAACATAAACCTTAAAGATGTTAAAATTTAAAATTTACATAATTCGATTTGTTCATCAAATCGTCATCAGAATATATACAAACCACAAATACAATGTACATAAAAACGAGAGATTAAATTAATTAAAAACCAAAGAGTCTGAACAGTCACTATGTGAAAGAAGGTACAACGCCCTCTATACTTTTAATTTTAACACCGCTGTTATATTCATCTACAGACCGCATCCCACTATTATTCAACCACTCAACCCAAATCTTTGAAATATTAAATGACAACGTATCATTACATGCTTTCGAGCTCCTTAAATAAATTTCAATAGATTTCTCACAAAAAGTTCACAATAAAAACTGGAACAATAAATCAATTTAGCTTCATTAAATAGGATGTTGATGCTCTCTCTATTATTTAACCTTGATAAGGCAGTATTCCCTCTCCCATACTTAATATCTTCAATATGCTCCTTACATCTAACCTTGAATTTCCTCTGTGTCATACCAACATAATAATTTCTAGCACCCCCCTCCCTCATAAATGAAATAACATAAACACCCGACTGACAGGATCAATTCTCGTGCTCAAAACCGTCTTTAACTTCGGGGGTGCCCTCGCGACTAAACTTAAATCAAATGCTTTTAAAGGAAATTTTATAAACTCAAATAAACCCGGTTAACCGGGTTTATTTGAGTTTATAAAATATCCAATAACATGCAACAGCACAGGTTTTTTAAATCATGCATTCAGTCATATATGTGTGTGATAATTACATATACTGTAACGAAATTTCGTCAATGAAAATTATAAATGCTTCGAATTTTAAATTAAATATTTTAAAAGAAAAATATTTTCCGTGTTTCTTTGTTTCATTATTATTATTATTGTTATTATATTAAGTATTTTATTTAATTTTGCTTGGTTCATGTATGTAGAGATGGAATTTTGTAATCGATTTTTCACTCCCACTCCTGATAAGCTATAATTATAAAATTTACGTACACGGGTGTACACGTATTTATGTACAGGAATGTATTTTCTTATGTACACGGGTGTGTTTCTGATGATGATACAGCAATTTAATATTTCTAGAGCTCATTATAAATTAATAAATTAATTTTAAGGCACTTTTTCATTGACCGGTCGCAAGAGATAAATAGTCAAATAATCTTCATGGTTATAATTGTTTATAAGTTTCAAAAAGCAATGGAGTTAATTTTGCGACAAACCATTCTCGTCAAAATATGACAACTGATTGTGGAACCGCATCAACTAAATATTTTAAATACGAAAAAGTTCAAAATAAAATTAAAAATAAAAGAGTGTAATAATTAAAAAACGTAGTATTTTATCATTTAATTATTTTATATTAATTAATACTTAAATATTTAATTATATCAAGCGTAAATCAAATAATTGAATTTTCAATAATCGGGCTCCGCGCCAAATTAACGAATTGAAGGAACATTTTTTTGGAACTGCATGAATTGCAGTTATGTAATTAGACGTGATTTTAAAGTTAAACACTGAATAAAAGTATTGTTTTTTTTTAAACTTCTATTTATTTCTTATTTTCTTTATAACTTTTACATTCGCAAAAATTGCATTTCCAAACACTGCTGAGCAAAATGTCAACTTGCACTCTACATATTTTCCTCTAATACGTGCAATGAAAAATAGAAAACGTATATGACTCGAATATGCTTTCTATGAATTCGTTAATAAATATTTAGTTTCAGAAGTCAAAGTCATACAAATTTTTCACATCTTGCGACAGATTTTCATGAATATTTAAAAGTCAGTCTTCACGGCTTAAAATTGAAATGTTTTATTCATAAATACTAACTGCAGATCATTATAACTATTCAGTGGTTTGTGATTCACTAAGTTGGTGAACCAAAGTACTTTTGGGATAGTTTACAGAGAATTTATTTCACATATTTCTGCGAGTGAGATTTTCATGCATTTTTATGACTTCACTTTTGTGATTTATTTATATGATTTTGAATTTTATTAAATTTTGAATACTTAAATTTAATAATAATATACATGCAATTTTTATATTATGATTTTCCAACGTATTTTTTAAGTAGTAATTTTTTTCATTCTTTTTTTCTGTTTTAGATCTGTTTTCTTAAAATTTGATTAAAAGTATTTACATAAAAAAATCAAAAAACTTGGTTGATGCACATTTAAAAACCGGTCTTCAATGCTTAAAATTTTAAAGATTTATTGATTAAACACTAACTTCAGATCTTTCTAACTATTCAGTGGTTTGATAAAAGTTCACTAAGTTTGTAATCCAAGTACTTTAAGATAGATTACAGATGATATGTTTAAAAAAAATTCTAGCAGCGAGATTTCTATGGGTTTCTATTATTTCACTTTTGTAATTTTTTCAAAAGATTTTAGAAATTAATTATACTGTTATTTTAGGTCCGTTTACTTTTAAAATAATGTAACATTTATATATATATATATATATATATGTATATATGTATATATATATGTAATTTTATAAAACACGTGGTCTCTTAAGTGTAAACATAGTTAATTTTCTCATGCATGCGTTATATTTCAATGTATGAAAAATATATTTTTCACTCAAAATAGATTTAAAATGGATTATTAAGAAACAATAATGTTGAACGTTTGAAAATCTTACATTTATTACAAAATTATAAAATGAACCTCCTATGAGATTTACAAGCACTAAACAATTATTATCAAAATTTATTAATTAGTGTTTGAGATAAATTAAATTTTGAATACATTAACACAATTCAGAAAAAAAGTAGATATATATATATTTTTTTATCAGATTCTTGTTTAGATACAAGAAAATAAATTCTTCGAGAAAAATCTTTTCTCATGCATAACAGAAACTAATTTGTGTATGGCGGATTTTCTATCGAAATAATTTGAAAAGAAATGTTTCTGACATCTATTGCTGCATTTCATAATCGTAATTGAATTTCATATGGGACTTATACGCGATAATAGAGTAAAAATAATATGTACAGTTGTTTGAGGTTTGATTTTCAATGCAACCTCATATGGAATTATCAAGCATGAAAGGATAAGCTTTTTATTATATTAACCACGGGTGCATGTATGTACTGTTTCAGCCATATTGCTAGAAGAAGAAATCTTTCAGGAAGAACTTTTGAAAGAGAAGTGATATAAATTGTTATCACAGATTTTATTATAGACTAAGGCGCCTGGCGTTGTTTGGGTCTGGCCAAAATAACCTTACAGTTTTCAAAGATTATTTTAACTATATCTCGCATCGCAAAAAGGATAATATAACTTTGTCAAAATAAACAAATACAAAAATCTAACGAAGAAAGGAAAAGAAAAGAAAAATAACTTCAAAATCTCAACTGTCGCAAGGTCACAGGACGTAATCACTTATCTATCACTGACAAAGGAACGATTGGCGTTTGGTGATAAAAGGTGAGCCCCTCTCTCGGAACTTCATTTTGTTTTCGAAAATTTCTCATTTCTTAAAAGTACTTTCGGACCTGTCGTCGTCAATCTAGAACAAAATTTGCAAACTTCTACGAGTGATAGATTTCCATAACCAAAGCGCGCACACAGACACACACACACACACACACACACATCGAAAACAGTAACTCAAATATCTCTCTTTTATTAGTATAGATAATGGGAAAAATCGTTTTAAAATACAATAATTATGCACGTTTCTTGAACATTTTATGCTCACAAACCAAGGTACCATTATAATATGAAACTCCAATGGCTGACTTTGTATGTTTATTTTTGGAATGTGATATATTAATCTATTCAAGTGTTACAATATACCTTGAATTTAGAAGAAATACGCTTTGAAGGAATACGGCCAGGATTTGGGCTATTAAAAAAAAAACATTCAGCGGAATTTTCAGATTTTAACACAAAATTTAATAGGATATTCAAAAAGTGGGGATATATTAAGTCGTATTCTTTAAAATATTGCACAAATTGCCCAATCCCACTCTAAATGCAAAATTTGGTGTTAAATTAAGGAGAATCTATCATTCTATCTATGTATCACTGACAAAGGAACAATAGGCGCTTGTTGATAAAAGGTGACCCCCCCTCTCGGAACTTCATTTTGTTTTCGAAAGTTTCTCTTTTATTAAAAGTAATTTCGGACCCATCTTCGTCAATCTGGAACAAAATTTTCAGACGTCTAAGAGTGATAGATATCCATAGACATCGCACGTACACAGACGCATATACACATCGAAAACAGATACACAAATATCTCTTCGATTAGTACAGATAATGGGAAAATTCGTTTTAATTTATAATAATTATACATATGTTTCCTGAACATTGTATGCTCGCAAACCAAGGTACCATAGTAATATGAAACTCCTATGGGTGACTTTGTAGGTTTATTTTTGGGATGTGATATATGAATCTGTTCACGTGTTACAGTATACCTTGAATTTAGAAGAAATACGCTTTGAAGGAATACGGCCAGGATTCGGGCTATTAAAAAAACAAAAACAAAAAAAACCCGTTTTGTGGAATTTTTAGATACTATCACAAAATAATTTAAGTGAGATATTCAAAAAGTGGGGATACATTAAGTCGTATTCTTTAAAATATTGCAAAAATTGCACAATCCCACTCTACATTAAAACTTTGGAGTTAAATTAAGGGGAAAAATTTCACTGCTTTCAAACTTCAAGCATCCTGAGTAGGGGGAATTCTAAAGGCATATTATATGGTTGTATGTTTCCATAGTTTTTTTTTTTCGTTTGTAACAGGATTTATTCACACTCACACCATAAATTTTATTGCAAATAGAAGAATAAAGTAGGGCGTTGCCGGGCGATCTGCTCTTATTCGCCGTTACATGTAATTATGCCTTTTATTATGATTTCCTCAACTGAATGTTGTTTTCATTATCTTGTGCGAAATAGTCGTAGTTTTATGTGTGCCAATTCTAAATATTTTTATTATGAAAGAATCAGCGTGACACCTCGTTTAAGTCATACAACAGTTATGTATTCACTTGCATGCGAAAGTAAGTTTTTTTTTAAAAGAAAAGTACTAATTAATGTCTTTAACTATTCTAGAAAATATCACAAAACAAAACAACAAAAAAAAACCTTAGTTTGTATTTGTTTTTTGTTTTTTTTTTTACAAAACAACTGACGTTTTTCGACACAGCAAAAATTTTTATTCAACAATATACACTCATGTATAATATTACAGTTTTTCCATAATGGACATTGCTATATATAAGAGATATCTACTTCATTCATTTCATTCAATTCGCTTCATTAATTTTTTTAATTTATTTAATTTAATCTTACTTATATTTGTAGTAATACGTTAATTTTTGTAAAAGTGGGGAAAAAAAACAAAAAGCATCACTTAAAAAACTTCATTTAAAAAAATTACTTTTTATACGGGAAAATGCAAAAGAAAGCATTTTATCATCTTATCTTTTCAGTTTTATTCTGACCCAACTTTCAACAATAAAACAAAATATAATAAATAAAAACAATAAAAAAATAATAATAATAAAATATTCTTGGGATATTTTCGTAATATTTTTGCCTAGTAATATTTTTCATGCATGCAAAATACATCTCGAAAGATCAATAAATATGTATGTTACATAATTACGAAGTTCAGAAACTGATTCATTGCATAATTCAAAATTAATGATTAAAATCTCTGCGAAAGCAATGCACTGTCAGCTTAAAATTTTTAGCAAACATGTAGCTAATCAAAATTATCATTTCTAAAGACTCATCTACTGAAGCTACTACTAGAATCACTGCAATAACGATTAAAATGAAATATGCAAATTCCCTGGAGTGCAAATATGCTATTTAATATACTCAAGCTACATCGTACTCCGGTATAAAAAAATACAGTGGCATCCTTTGAAATGCAGTTCTCTCTTTTCAGTGATGTTTATTATTAGCTGAAGGCAGAGTAGCAAAGACACGTAATTAGCGTTTTTGGAAAGCGTTAGCGCTTCAGAGATTTTCTTTTCCGCAAATATCTTTTCAATAGGAGGTTTGGTGAATGGACTGTGTTTACGGTGCGCCTGCACAATGGCTTTTGTGCGAGATGCTTGGTTCTTAGGATTATGTAAGCATGTGTCGGGACGGCTTGGAGATGGAAATGAAATCCCAAGGCAGTTTAGACCCCTTGGAACCATAATATCTCTGAATGGAGGTGGGTTGCTAGGTTTGGAGATGCATCGCTTTGTTAAGAATTGTGTTAAAGCAAAAATACTCATGTTACAAGTGCATGATAAAGCAAATATATTCTGAGAAAAAGATTTACACTAAACAGTTGACTGAAAAGATAAATCTTTTACTATCTTTTTTTTCTTGTGTTGCGTTTCAAAGGGGGAGCACATTATTTTAAATAACTTTGAAAAAAAAAAGAATTAAATGCAGTTTTTTTAAGTTGATGTTTTAGTGCGTAATATTCTTTGACTACAGTATGGAAATAAAAAAAGTCAAATATTTAATATTTTCAAAAAATATCAATTAAAAACGGAAACAGGCAAAACGCAAAAAATAGGTAAGATAGTTGAAAGTTTATGTTACCTAATATTTAAGATGAAGATTATTACAGTTTGAAGATGAAAATGGAATTCCTAAGGCAATTTAGACAACTTGGAACTCTAGTATCTCTGAATGAAGATATGTTGCTAGATTTGTAGATTTTATAGCTGTTCAAGAACGACTTTAATGTAATAGTTGCTGCTGATAAATGTGTGAAAAAAATTGATAATAAATGTGTTTTAAAAAAGAATTACCCTAAACATTTGAGCGAAACGATAAATACTTTGCGTTTTGTTGCAATGTAAGTATAAACACATTATTTGGGATGCGATGTGTCTGTGAAATTTAACTAAATCATGATTTTTGAAGTGGATGCTTTTGTGCGAAAGTTTTTTTTTTTTTTTTTTTTTTTTTTTTTTTTTTGTACTTAAAAAAAGGAAAACACTAAAGACATAAAAATTATACAAAAATACAAAACATAGAAAATGTGGAAGAGAGATAAAATTTTGTTTTAAGTGATGTTTAAATCTTAAATGTAGTTGCTATTTTAACTTTTTGAATTTGATATTTTAGGCGAAATACATTAGCAAAAAAATGGCAAACATTATTAACTTTTTATGTAAGGGTAGTTTTTATTAAATTATATTAGAATGAAATAGTCAAAAATTGAATGAACTGCATCACAGCATACATTTTGAACATTATATTACAGAAATAGTGTAAATCAAGGTAAATCCAATAGTTCTGTCACAACACTGTTTGAACTTTCAACGTTGTTTATTATCAGCTGAAAAAATAGTAGCAAAGACGCGTTATTTCAATAAAATGTTTGCAAGTTGGTATATCCACGGTAGAGTGAAGGGACTGTATTTACGGTACGCCTACACAATGGTTTTGTACGAGATGCTTGATTCTTAGGATTATGTATGCGCTTGCCGGGACGGTTTGAAGATGGAAATGAAATCCTAAGGCAGTTTAAACCCCTCGGAACTGTAATATATCTCAATGGAGCTAGGTTTCCATGTTTGGAGATGTATCGCTCTGTTAAGAGTTGTGTTAAAATCAAAATACTGACGTTAAGTGCTTGATTACGCAAATATGTTCTTAGAAAATGAATAGCACTGAATAGTTGACTGAAAAGAAAAATCTTTTATAAACTTGTTTTGTGTGGAAGTTAATAGATGTTGCACATTATTTTAAATATTTCTGTGAAAAAATAATTAAATGAAGATTTTTTAAGTTGATGTTTTAGTGTGAAATTTTATTTTACCACAATACAGAAATAAAAATAGAGAAATATTTAATATTTTCAAAAAATATCAATTAAAATTGATCAAAACGAAGACAATATATAATGCAGTTGAAACTTTATGTAACCTAATATTTAAGCTTAGCTGTAGTTGATTTTTTCACTTCTCGTATTTGTTATTTTATGCGAAACATATAGGTAAAAAAAAATACATTCAAAACTTTTTATATAATGTTAATTTTAGTTAAATTATATCAGTATGAAGTAGACAAAGATTCATGTAACTGCATCACACCATATATTTTCTATGTTATATCGTAGAAAAAATTTAAAACTAGATATTGTTAACAGTTAGCATGAAACACTATTTTTTTTCAGTGATGTTTATTATTAGTTGATTGCAGATTAGCAAAAACTATGTAATTACCGTTTTTGGAAAGCGCTAGAGCTTCAGAGATTTCCTATTCCACAAATATATTTTCAATAGGAAGTTTGTAAGTGTGTTTATCACAGTAGAGTAAATGGACTGTGTTTATAATGCGCCTGCTTGAGATGCGAGATGATTCATTCTTAAAATTATAAATAAGTGTGCCGTGTGTGAGATGGAAATGAAATCTCAAGGCAAGTTAGATCCCTCGGAACTGTAATGTATCTGAATGATGATAAGTTGCTATGTTTGGAGATGCATCGCACTATCAAGAATTATTTTAAAGGCGTGTAATAGTGCATGATAAAGTAAATATATTCTAAAAAAATCAATTGCTTAAAACATTTGACTAAAACGATAATTCTCTTTCTCTCTTCTTACGGGTTGCTGTTTTATGATAGAAAACGATATTTTTGTGTAAGAAAATAACGAAATGAAGTTTTTCCCTTTCATGCTTTAGTGCGATTTCTTTAATAAATATTTAACCAAAATATGGAAATGATAAATGACATTTACATTTAATATTTCCTAAAAATATGAATTAATCCCAAATAATAATTGGAAAACAGACAAAATATGCAAGGCTGGTGAACATTTATGTAATATGATATGTAAACTTAAATGTAATTGCGATCTTCACTTTTGACATTTGATATTTCAAGCGAAATACACCGATAAAAAGAAATAAACATTTAATTTTTTTTTATATAATGGTAATTTTAGTTAAATTCTATAAGTATATAATAGACGAAAATTCAAGTGACTGAATTACAACGTGCATTTTGAATAATATTTTACAGAAACACAGAAAAAAGAGGTATTTTCAAAAGCTGCGCCAGGACACAATTGTTCTCACCTTTCAGTGATGTTTATTATTAGCTGAAAGCAGAGTAGAAAAGACGCGTAATTAGCGTTTTTGGAAGCGCCAGCGCCACAGAGATTTTTTTTTTTCGTAAACAATTTTTCAATAGGAAGGTATATATGCGTGTATATCTCGGTAGATTGAAATGTATTGTGCCAACACTGCGCAATGGCTGATGGTGGTTTTTGTGCGAGATGTTTGATTCTTAAGATTTACGTTTTGTGTATTCGTCTGTTGTTGTATACGTTTGCTTGGACGTTTTGGAAATGGGAATGTAATTTCTGAGGCAGAGTAGACCCATTGAAACTTTAGTATCTCTGAATGAAGATATCTTACTATATTTGTAGATTTATAGCTGTTGAAGAATGGCGATAAAGCAATAGTTGCTGGTGATAAATGTATGAAAAAAAAAAAAGAAAAAAAATGTGTTTTTAAAAAGAATTGCCCCAAACAGTTGAGCGAAAAGATAAATATTTTTCGTTTTTCTTGCTGAGCATGTGTAGGGGATTATTTATTATTTGGGATGTGATGTTTCTGTGAAAATTAACTAATTGATGATTTTTGAATTTTATGCTTTTGTGCGAAAGATTTTTTTTTTTTTACCTACATAAAAAACCGATATTTCTGGCTGTGAAAACTAATTAATACATTATAAAAACTACCCGGAAACGTTTCCGAAAATCAGTGGCAGCAAAAGAAAATTTGTTTTTATAAATGTTTCTTGAAATCTTGAAAATATATTGGTCTCTAAAGCTAAAAACCAGTTTTCGGAATCGTGGCTAACTCGGAAGAGATTATAGCATATTTTTGTTCGCTGTTATATTACATTTTTCTAGATTAAGAAACATTTGTCTTTTTTTTTTTTTACAGTGTACGAACTCTTACGTAATAGAGATAATCGATCAACATTCATACAATTACTGTTATTCAAGAATGTTAAAATGTATAAGTTGATACTTTAAAGTATAATAAAGCAAAATATCCAATCATTCGTAACTTGTGAAGAAACCCGCCTTAGTTTACTTAATGAATGAAATTTTCAAATGATAATTTACAGAATGATAATATAAATAAATAAATAATTTGAAAGAGTAAAAAAAATACTAAAAAAATTACTTCAGGTACCAGATACTTCCTACGATGATTTTAAAAACATAATAGCCATTTACTATATGTCCAGGTTATTATCGAACGAAATTTCTAATTAGTAATTTTTCTAAATATCTTAAAATATTAAATCTTTAAAAATGTTACTTTTAATAATTTCGATTCAGATATATTACTGAAGAAACGAAAAATTCTAAAACTTTAAACGGAATCTCGGGTGTAATTTAAATATTAAAGTTATTCAATTTATTGAACAAAAAAATAATTGTACTTAGTTAAACAGATCAATGTGTTTTTATAATCAGAAAACGTGTAAAATAACATGTTTTATTGAATGTGACACATTTAAAATTAACACTTCATAAAATGTTTAAAAAAGTCTCAACGACATACTAAAAGTTAATTTTTTAAAACTAAACTAATTATAAAAGAGTAAAATTATAATAATTTTATGAAATGGAAAACTGATTACGAAAATAAAAAGGTTTATCTGGTTTTGGAAAATATTTACACATTTTTATTTTATTTTATTTTATTTTGTGATCATAACGCATTTAATCAAGCAAATCAATATAAAATTTAATTAACAAAAAAAAACAAAAAAGTTATGTACATAGAAATAAAAAATAACATCTTTTGAAAGAGAAATTTAAAAAAACTTCTCTTTTTGTTTTGGAGACGTTTTTCACATCTTTATGCAACTTTCAAATAACTGAGTTAAGTCAGTTTTCGAAAATAGAAAGCTCCGATAATTTAAACAAGAACTCAATTGTATTTTGAAATGCTGAAATAATTTAATTCACTGAAAAAAATATTGTGTCCCGTTCGAGCGATGATAAGTGTTTATGTGCATCACAAAGCAATCAGTTTAACATTTCTTGATAAATCTGATACTTTAATTCAATACATACATTTTGCTATTAAGATAACTTAAAAATTTTAGGGGATATACCTACCTGCAAGTTGACAGAACACGTGTAATTTGTTTTTTGGAAAATGAAACAAGATATTTGAAATTTTTTTTTTTGCATTTTGTTTATTACACTTGAAACAAAAGAAATTGATTTTTGTAATGATGAAATAATGTTTGGTGTCCCCATCAGATCCACTCCCCGGAGTTGGTATCGTTTTGGTAGCCATCAACGTTGATCAC
Organism: Maratus michaelseni; assembly: GCA_963931845.1. Lineage (NCBI taxonomy): Eukaryota > Metazoa > Arthropoda > Arachnida > Araneae > Salticidae > Maratus > Maratus michaelseni. The sequence goes on from OZ007588.1 coordinate 208,268,437, forward strand.
CGTAACTCTGTTTAATAATATCTGAAATTATAGTATAATTGCTTCGGTACCTTAACGTTGAATAACAGCCATTCTTTTTTCAAAACCAATTTTTCCAAAAACCTAACTTCAGGTTTAAGTGTTCTAAGTAACCGATATTCACAACAAAAATTTTGAACTTTAACTATTTATAAAAAAAGAATAAATCACCATATCGCAAAAAGCAACTATTACTCTCTAGATAATATTGTTGTTAAAAATTGCTCAAAAGTTGAAGAAGATTAATTGAGATTTGTTTGAGCTAACGCGATCACCGACTTTAAAAAACATAATTTTGAGATAATGATGTTTAAAGATTCAAGTTATGATTTATGTATGATAGAGTAAAGCAAATTAAATCGGGATAACATTCTCAATTTTTATCAGATCAACTACACAATGTAACCGAATATTCTTTACTAATTTTACTTTCAGAAAATGCAATACAAAAATGCATTTTTTGAAAATTTGTAGGTAGGTATAACTGTTTAAATGATACACCTAAAGCTAATTATAAGAAACAATTTAAACGAATGAAACAATTTTAAATTAAATCTAAAAAAAAAATTGTTTTTCTCGCAGTTACACATATTTTAAACAATCTTTTGTGATCCTAACATATTAAATCAAACAAATAAATCTACGTTTTTGTTAATGGAAAATATAAAGAACTTCATATACACAGTAAATTAACTTTTTTGTGTGAGAAACTTCAAATATCACCTCTTTCATTTTGGCGACGTCTTTCTCATCTTCACGCAATTGTCGCCAAGGTTTTTCGATTTCTGTAAACCTAAGCATATGTACCGTGGAGCTTGAATTTTGAACAGACCGCGATGTTTGATCTAGCTATGAGCAAATATTGACAACAGAAAGAGAGAACTCAGAAGAAAGTTTTTCATAGCTTTGACAAAAGAAGAATGATTTTTACTGTTCCAGATTTCATTGTTTTGAATCCCTTGCTAGCTCATGTATAGAATATCTTAATAGGAATACCAAAGAATTTTGTTTTTTTAAAGTTTATTTATTTCTTTTATGAAAGTGGAAAAGCGTTTTGCATGTACTCGATTCTTATTGTAGTGTTGTTTGTAAAGGAGGAAAAATTTAGTTTTATTATTTGACAGAAAACACTTCTCTGCGCTTTTTAATGTGAAATTAAATTCTATATTCAGAAATAAATACTTGGTCATGGAGAAATTGTTTTGTTTGATTAAAAAAAAAAAAAAAAAAAAAAAAAAAACAATCAAATGAATACAACGAGCTTAAAGGTAAATAATAGAGCTCGGATGTTAAAGAAAAATAATAACAAGGACATAAGAAAAACTGTTTTTTATTTATTTTTACGGATTGAAAAAAAAAAAAAATTGCTTCTTTTTTATTTATAAAATATTCAAGATGATGAAAAAAATAATAATGAAAAAAAAATAATAAAAATGTGCATGACAAAGACTTTGGATTAAAATTAATCTTTGTATCAAAGGTTTAACATATCATTTCAAATTATACAGGGTATCCCAGTAAAATATGGTTCCAGAAAATATTGTTTAAAAAAAAGTACAGGAGGAAATAAAACAAAACAATTATATGTCGTAACTGGACGTTTAAGAAATACGTTGCTTATGACCCCGTATTGTTGGTAAAAACTGAGTGTAAATTCTTCATCGTCTAACTGATTCACCAGACTTGACCCTACCGGTTTGTCTCTCCGGGTCACCTAACAGGGCATAATGAATGAGTTACGCAAGAGCATCCAGAGTGAGAGCCATTCAGGTGACCTTAGCTTATAGCAGACGATTCTTCAGCTTAATTTTTTCAGAAACATGCCATGTCGTGTTCAGCTGTGTTCAGCTGTGTTTAGATACCTTAGAGAAGATATTTCTAGCACATCCAATCCAAACCTTATTTCTTAAATGTAGATGTAAGACATGTTATTTCCTCGTATATTTTTTATTACAACCAGCATTTTTCGGAACTACATTTTTCTGGGACACCCTGTATGAAGACATACAGTACAATACATATGAAGCCATACAGTTAATACATTTTTTGTATTAAAATCTAAAGCTAAGCTTTAAAATCTGCGGCTCTACAATCTATGCAGTATAGTGGCCTGCTGTGCTTAATTCGCTTGGTACTCATTTTATCGAACCCGAAGATATGAAAGGTTGAATGACCAAATCCGGAAACACGAATCTATAGTCCGGCAGTGGAATGCACTCTCCAATGGGGTACCGGGCGCCTGTATTAGAATCCAATCTTCAAAATACAAAAAGCTGCTAAAACCAAATTTTTTATGAGTAACATGTTCAAGTTTTTTTTTTCTAAGATCTACAAAATATTGAGTACAGTAAAGAAGTCTTGACAAAAACAAAGCCAATTATCTAAATAAAAGATAGATTTAACTCGTTTGCCAAAAAAATCCCCCCCCCCCCCCAAAAAAAAAAAAAAAAAAAACAAAAAAAAAAAAAAAAAACATACAAAACGCCTTAATTTTTAAAATTGCATTCCAAATCTGTATACGCGAAGCAATTTAAACGTTTTCGGGGGAGGAATATATTCAATCCCTCATATCAGTATAGTCAAAAGTAGGCGCTACAATTATCAAAACTACAGAAGTCGTTACTTTTAAAAAAAAAGTTTTTTGTGTAACACGCTACATTCCGAAAAGGGAAATGTAGCGAGTACTGCGATACAAACAATCAGTAGTTTGTAGCAACACTGGCGTTACTTTAACATTACTTAAAAAAGGCGCAATTCTACAAATCAAGTGATCTTAATTTGTCTCTTTTGTACAAAATGTGTTCTGCGCAACAATTTCCAAAAATCGGCAACAAATTTGAGTATAATAACGCAGATCAAGGCTTCATAGATTTTTCTATTGACAATTACTGATAAAAGCAAGTAGTGACCCAGTTTGACAAAAAAAAAATAATAATTGCCTGCAACACTTGTCTATTTACTCGTTATTGCAACTTCATGTTTTAATGCCAAGAGTTTCTTCTTTTGGCTTTGCTTTATTTATAGATTAATTATTTTTTATATTATGATAGAAGAAAGTTAAATTGACTCCCCATAGTCGACATAAAACGAGTATTTTAAAGTTATCTAAGAACAAGTGAACGTTAAATACTTTGTAACTTGCAAACTTTGCGCATTTAACAAGAAAGATGATAGGCAAGCAATATGCAGCTTTCATAGAGGAGTGTTTCACACCCAACACGAAAAGGTGCATCTACAAAGATTGAGGCAACACATCTGTCAGTTATCTGATAGTTCTGTAAAACTGACTGATCGAGGAAACAGAAACCATTTTATACGGAAACCTACAGAAAGCCTTTTGAAGAAAATGACTTTTTCTGCCGTATAATATGATTATATGATAGAAAGTGTAAAGTGGCCGTACCTGCTTGCACAGACACCACTTCCGGGTTATGAAAAACCTCCCGTCTCAATTTTTATTGGCGGATTTTGCTGTTTATCATGCACTAACTTTTGTGTTATCTTTTTTAATCTTTTAAGACTATCGCTTACATCGTACATATTTGATTGTATTTCAGTAGACGTGATATAATGTAGGACCACTATATTACTCAATCCGTGTCTTGTATTTCAAGTATAAATTGAATTCTTTGTCAAAATCTGAAAGTAGCAAAGTAGTGACTACTTTTGAAAAATAGTTCGCAGTTGCTAGTTTTTAAAACAGGGATTGTAGTTCTAGTTAACTACATTTTAGATAAAGTAGTTGTAGTTGTAGTTCACTGCAAAAAAATAGTTTTTACGACACTGCTTCGCATTACATAAATCTTATTTGAACAAGAAATTTTATTTAGTATGTACTGAAGTCAAATATGTATCACAAAGGAATAAGTTACATTTCATTAAACGTAATTTTCTGCTTGTAAATAGATTTATTTGTTCCAGAGCTTATGCTAAAGGCATTCCGCGAACTTTTGGATCACAGCACGTAGTTTCGGCAATCTGAGTTAATTTGATTACTCATTTAACATTGTTATAGAGTTAAAAGACGTTTTTTGACTTGTACAACTTAAATTTTGCGTTAAAATTTCTCACAGAACGAATAGGCTCGTTCAACGAATCTCTTTACATTTATCCAAACCAGGAGTTCCAAACATTTTATACTAGTGCACCTATGGCCGTATTCAGGCGTGTGCAACGTGTGCAACTGCACAGCGGTGGCGAAATTATAGGTGATGTACAATTTTGATTTGCAGAAAAACTTTTGAGTTCTGAAAATGTTTTGAGAACAGCAAAATTTTGCTAGGAGTTAAAATATGATAATTTTTATTGTTTTTTCTTATGAAATTCACAGTAGATCAGCAATTTCGTATTGAGATTGTATGGTACCATTAACATACCATTTCTGTATAGGTAACTCACCATGTAGATGACAGTAAGACTGTCCATTTTTGAACCAAGAGCATCTAAAATCCCCAATGTCTGCGAAATACGGCTACGTTGTGTTCGTTATATTACTACATTGCGTTCATACTAGGACATTTACGCCAGCTTAAACTCCCAAACCAACTTAGCTGGATCTAAACCACTAGTCGATCAAGTCGGAGATCTTTTAAGAGGAATCAATAGTTTTAAACTTTAAAATAAATAAAATTTTTGATTTTCGCATTTAAAAAAATTATAAATTTTGCATCGAACAAAACAATGTGTATGAAAACATTCGAATTAGAACCGAGTCAAATTGAAACTAATAGTGTACTATAACAAATATTCCAAATGATTTTTAAACATTGAAAGAGCTTTTCTAAAAACTGTGTTTATGGTACCTGTGCGCACTCTAAAAAAAAGTTTGCAGACACATAAATTAATTTGCACAGATATTTATTTATTTATCACATCTACAGTATAAACCTACTATTTTGTCAAATAAAAGACAAAATTTTATTTGTTTTGATTAGACTGTCCTTTTTAAGACGTATCAGGGTAAAACAACAACAACAAAGAAAAACAGAATTTCTGATATGAGTTTTGTGAATCGTAACAAATTTACACTACATTTCGTTTTTGTTTTGTACAGATGTAAAGCTAAACGCACTTCGTAAAATTGTAATAACTATTTCAAAGGTTATCTTCCTCCCAAAAAATCGTTGCAAAGAGTAAATAAATATCGTTACGTTCTCACCTTAGTCAATCTTATAATTTTGCCGTACACCCTTACTGAAATGTAAAATGGCATTATTATTTCACAAAACAAATACTCCGATTACGATCTTTTATAGATATTCAAATAAGAAGTAATATCGTGATTATAACATTATCCAATCAATATATAATCAGATTTTTTTTTTTTTTAATACGACAAAATTGAAAACGTTGTATACAAAATTTACTTTATGATAATTTATCGATGATAATTTTTTAGACGAAATCCACACTTCTTGTTACTTGTTGGCAGAAATTGTCCCACTGGTCCTTCAAGTCGGAAATCACTTAAAGTTACTCATGAGTTCTAAACCAATGTAATAAGTTATAACACCTTGTAATAATATATTCCTTTTAAATGCTAAAAGGTGTAAATTAACAACATAATATAAATTAAAATAACTTTTATTAGTTGTTTTACATGTTTCGACTCTTTCCGAGTCATTTTCAAAAACAAAATGAGAATATTTCAAAGTTGCACGGGCTTTGAAGTTATTATTTTCTAAAAATTACGTACGTTATCTATTATTTTTTACTTGGTTGTTTATTTTCATATCTGTGACCATGGAGTAACTCGAACCACAGTTTCGGTAAATTAAAAGATTCCGCATCGTTACCTATTGTATTTTTGCGTGTTAGTATCACTAACTGGTTTATATGGTTTCTCTTATTATGGATGGATAGTATAGACTGGAGGGAAATATTATTTTACTTTCATTGAAATTTATTTGGATGGTTTCTTCTTGATATAATCTTGCCAGGGCTGTAGTTTTTCTATTATATTTAATATCAGCTATATGCTCTTTTTTTCTGCAATTAAATTTCCTGCTGGTCATACCTATGTAGTCAATATGTAACGATGCGGCATCTTTTAATTTACCGAAACTGTGGCTAGAGTTACTCCATGGTCACAGATATGAAAATAAACAACCAAGTAAAAAATAATAGATAACGTGCGTAATTTTTAAAAAAGTACATGAAAATAATAACTTCAAAGCCCGTGCAAGTGTGGAATATTCTCATTTTGTTTCTGAAAATGACTCGGAAAGAGTCGAAACATGTAAAACAACTAATAAAGGTTATTTCAATTTATATTATGTTGTTAGTTTACACTTTTAGCATTTAAAAGGAGTTCTAAACCTTTAAAAAATCAATTATTTGTTTTCCCCCTTTTAAGAAAAATTATACAATTCAAACAAAACAAACAGAATGAAAACTTTCGATCTAGAAGTGGGTCAATTTCAAATTGATAGGGCACTTTAACAAAGACTTCAATTGATTTTTAAATATTTAACGATCTTTTTCTAAAAACGGTACTTTTGCAATTTATGTACACTGTAAAAAATCGTTTGCAGACAGATTTGTTTTCACAGATATTTATAAATTGATCACATCTACAATATCCACATACTGGTTTGTCAACAAAAAGATGAAATTTTGATTTGTTTTGATTAGACTGTCCTTTTTAAGGCGTATCACATTAAAAAAACACATTTTCTAATCCGAGTTTTGCGAATCGTAACAGATTTCCGCTATACTTCGTCCCATTTTTTGTACCTATATAAAGCCAAACGCACTTCGTAAGATTGTAATAAATACTTCAAACGTTACCTTCCTTCCAAAAAAGCATTGCAAAAAGTAAATAAATATCGCTACGTCCTCACCTTAGTCAAGCTCCTGTCATATAATAATGGATTACTTTGCGAGTCAGGGGTTAACGCGGCATGTCACTAAAGTGACAGGTAAGGCAGATGACACATTCTTTAATCTTCGAATCAAAGAATAGAGCCGGAGATGCTACGTAGCATAAACAGGAGGCGACAAATAAGTTTCAGCTCCGCTTCCAAAAAGGACAAAGTAAAGCTTTCGAACGTCGACCATAGCTAAAAAAAGTATATTTCTACAAAGTAAACATTGTGATATACTGGTTTAATATTTCCGTGTTTTCCCTATGGATATATGAAGATTCGGGGATAAACATCATCCAAATATTACAGACAGGAACACTGCAGTGTTAATCATTAGTGTAAACAGAACAATCAATTCAAATAAAGTAACTAACATTACATGAGAGCTTTGTTGGTGAATGCTCCCATGAGCAAGCATGAGGAGATTAAAAAAAAAAGAATACAAATCAATTTAAGACATTAGAAAAAAAACAAAAAAAAACAACAATGTATAGCTTATGAATGTTGCTGCATAGGGCCCGACTAGCCTTACACGGGGACCTGAAGCCCAAACTCCTTTGATGGTTCTCCATGACATTTTTGCAGTCTCAATTTGTACTCAGTTTAAGAAAAAATTCCTGATTTTTTGTATGACCCCTCTTAGAGGGGTGGGGGGATTCTCAGGCAGTTTCCCTGTTTACACTCGCGGTATTCAGCACCAATGGGTGCATAGCTAAAAAAAAGATGTGTGCATGTAAAATGGTATGAAATACTATTGAATATTTCCATGTGATCCTTATAAATATACCAAGAGTCAATGAAAAACAGCTCTCAAGTATTATACACAAAAAATAATACAAAATTAATAAATATAATAAGACAGATTGTAAATATAATAAGACACACACACTACCAATAATTACCAAATAGCCAAACATTTATCAAAGTTTGATGAAAATAGTTACTAAAAAAAATAAAAAGTGATATTTATTTTTTTCGAAAAATACTAAGATAATTACACAATTAGCCAGACGGCAAAATTGACAGGATAATTTAAAATATTTTTTTTTATATAAATGTTTAATTCTTAACTCTAAATTAACTCAAATTTTTAACTCAAATTTTAACTCAAAAGCATCACTCATTTTTATCCGGAATTATGTTTGAACTCAATCTGTTTAACTGAAACTCAAGTATTACTTATCTTTAGCCTAAGATTTGGAATTGTCTAATATTAGATGTTTGACGTTTTGCAAACACAAATACCTAGAAAAATTGTATTGCTTTTTTTAATTATTATTACTGAACCTATATGAGTAGAAAAATCCTTTTAAGTGAAGTGCATGCATATGATTAATTTTTCGGAACCAGGCTATTGTTACATTTGTTGATATTAGGCCTGTGAGATCTGAGAGTATTCAGCAACATTTCAGTATTAAAAATACAATTATAAAAAACAAATATTTCTCAGACAACATGAAAATGTTTTCTTTTTCAATTCAAAAAGAAAAACAATCAAACAGGAGGAATGCTGACATTACCGAAAGGTTTAAGTTAAATTTTCTATTAAACAAAGAAGTGTTAAGAAACTGTTATTTTCCCCCTTTCATTGGCTTTAGATGTATAGAATTTATTTTTTACTTTATTATTACAATTTACTTCACTTGTAGAATTTCTATCATATCAGCCAGGTTAATCTACAATAAAATCAACATAAGTCGATTACTTATTCGCAAAATTTCATTCATTCGCTTATATGATAAATCATCCGAATACATGGGTCATCATCATTATAAATTGTGTTTATTAAAATGAAAATTCAAGAAGTTACGTTTAAAGATATTCTTAAAATGTATGCGCATATTCTAAAACAATCCAATAACTATTACAATGACAGATAATGCCATATATTTTTAGAACAAATTTACATATGATATAGCTAAATTTCAAAGATTCACATCGGAAAATATTAAATTATATATTTTTAACTTCAATAATTATTTTAAAGTATGGTGTTGTTAGATTTTTACCAATAGAATGGGAGGATACAGGCGGATTATTAGCAGTTTAATAGCACATGAATGAGGCTTAAAACATTTGTTCCAAGAATTATTTCTTGAGAAGCTTTACATATTAAACATACAGCTATTTTCTTTGTCATCTGTTATCAAAGCCTAAAAACATATTTAGTATTATTGTTAAGTTATTGGTTGTTTTTTGCCTGGCAGTAACATGTGATAGTGGCAAACAGCAGAGGGAAATGAAGTGAAAGTTAGTAGGACAACACCAAATCTACTAACTAGACTTTACGCAGAAAACAAAAACTGGGCAGTCACAATTAAATAGAAAAGTAGATTGCTATTGCTTATCTATCTGGCATTGGTGAAAAAAAAAATGCTTAGAGGAAAACTCTTCACTATCACTATTTTAAAAAAAATCTTCTTTTTATTTAATAGAAAATTTTACCCAGTAAACCATGAAAAAAATTCTTTATGAGAATAGTGATGTGGATGTGAATCATGAAAATGTATGTTAGAGGGAAATCATGCCAAGCGGATTAGATATGTGTTAAAGGAGCAAGAAAGTTTTGAAATGACGAAAAAATGTATTTATTATTATTATTATCATTTTATAATATTTGAACCTTTAAGAATTACAGTTAGTCCGATACGAAAAATCCTCAAATTACAATCGTACGAGCTGTAAACGTTGGGCCGAGCAGACCGGCGGTACCAACGAAGACAAAACTTTAAACTCAATTATCTGGATACCCTGTTTTTCAGCGGTGTTGCCACGATAACTTTCAAACAAGTTAACGGATTTACACGTTTCTTTTTTCTATTTCTTTTTTAATAAAGAATATTAAATTTTCTATAAACTATACCTTAAAAACAAACAAACAATCATATATATATATATATATATATATATATATATATATAATCAAGCAAAAACATGATTTTGGCCTGATCAAAGCTATTAAACAGGTTTTTATTAGAACAAATTCTGTAGAAACGGTAAATTTGACCAATTATAATATTTATATATATACGTTTGTGAATATTTGAAGACCAATGAATTAATTGATTCACATTAAACGGAAAACTGGTACGCTTATCAAAAACTGAAATTTGTAATCCATTTTTAATCAAAATTTTTAGATCAAGATAATTAGCGAACTTGTTATCATCATTAGTTTTCTTTAATACTAAAGAGTCAGTTTAAATTACTTGAGAAATCACCCCAAATTCTTCATCGAAATTCAAAACAATTAAATCATCTATGTATCTGTATGCAATAAATCGAACATCAGCTGTATTGCTATTATATTGAAACTCATAATAAAATAAAAATAAATTAGCGGCCGTAGATGAATAACTCGTACCCATCCCGATACCATTGATTTGCGAGTATATTTTGGAACCTGTATAAACATAATTGTTATAAAGACAGAAATGACATAATTTGAAAAATAAAGTACAGTTGAAATCCATGACATCTAAAACCAATTCAGCTGTCTTTAATAGTGCTTCTTTTAAGCTATTAATAGGCATATTGGTAAATAAATTTTCGAAATCATAAGTTTGGATGGAATGTATATTATCATTTTTTATTTTCTTTGCAATTTCATAACTATTCGAAATTATCCAAAAGCAGTTAGTGTCTTTGTATTTGTATTTTAATACGTTTAAAACTTTTTTAAGCAGCTCTTCGAATTTCTTATTGAAGTTATTACCAATACTATTGACACTACTGCATATAAACCTGTATTTAACCAGTATTTTATGAAATTTGGGGGAAATAAATAAAAATGGAAATGATAAGTTTTTATTGCAAGGAATATATTGGAATATATAGCTGTTTTGTTTATGATGTGATGGTTACTGCTTATATATATATATATATATATATATATATATATATATATATATATTTGTTAGTAAAAGTAAAATTTGTTTCCATGAATATTGAATTTTTTATTGCATTTAAAAACAATAATAATACTTTATATATTTTTTAAGGAATAATTGAGAGAAAACATATAAAGCAGTATAAAAAGGATCTGACAGTTCCAAAATATGGAACCTATACTTAAAAACTGTGGCAAAAATAGTTTTCCAAAATTAATTTTGTCGTACAATATTAAAACTTTTGTTATTCATTCCTACAATTTAACAAATATATTGTTTATTTCTATAAAATGCAGCTAAATACATGCAAAAAGTAGTAATAGTCTTATTTAAGTACAGGTTTACTCATCCACGATCATACTTCAACAAATTTTCGTCCTAACAAACCTTTCTGATTCCCTTAATATTTATATTTAATGTCTTAAAGAGAAAAAGAAATAGGAATATAACTTTAATGTAAAAATTCTTCTTCGGAGAATTATAGAAAAAAGTTGAAAGAGAGAGAATTTTTCAGCAGTTTAGTTTCCGGCATAGTTAACTGAAGCGTGAGGTGAGTGATGTTCAAACAAGGACGCAGACAGTAACAGAGGCATAATGTTCTCGAAATTGATGTCCGTAAAAGGCTTAACCATATTCCGAATTCCACCGCAAATTCTTGGAACTTTAAAATTGATTTTCCGGTACTTTGTGGGGTTTATCATTTCGTCAATTAAAGGTTCGACAACAGTTTCGAAATCACATATAAAAAACTATAAATGCCAAGCTATAAAATGATCGTTTCGCAAAAATAATAAAAAAAATCAATAGTTATGTTAAATTAAACAAGTCAGAAAACTCGTGCGTCGTACATTCATATATTCTAATACGAGCAAATCTTGTGTGTGGTTATATATATATATGCAAATTTTATCTTAAAAACGGCTCAAACGATTTTGACGAAATTTCGTATCCTACCGTTTTGGGGCACCAGAAAACCATTGGGCTAGGTCACATGTTCGAGAAAATTCGATTAGTGGGTCATTTTGGGTCATTTTGGGTCATGGTCTAGCTAATTGTATCTAAAAAACGGTTCAAACGATTTTGACGAAATTTTGTAACCGACCATTTTCGGCACGAGAAGACTATTGGGTTGGGTCACATGTTCGAGAACTTTCGATTAGTGGGCCATTTTTGGGTCACCGCGGGTCAAATTAATTTTATCTAAAAAACGGCTCTAACGATTTTGATTAAATTTTGTGTCCTACGAGTTTCGAACACGATAAAATCATTGGGATAGGTCACATGTCCGAGAAAATTCGATTAGTGGGTCATTTCTGGGTCATTGTGGGTCAAGATCTAAAAAGCGGCTCAATTTACACTAAATTTTGCATCCAATGGTTTTCGGGCACGAGAAGACTGTTGCGCTAGGTCACGTGTTCGAGAAAATTCAATTAGTGGGTCATTTTGGGTCATTTTGGGTCATGGTCAAGCTAATTGTATCTAAAATACGGTTCAAACGATTTTGACGAAATTTTGTATACGACTATTTTCGGGCACGAGAAGACTAAAGGCTGGGTCACATGTTCGAGAACTTTCGATTAGTGGGTCATTTTTGGGTCAAAGCGGATCAAATTAATTTTATCTAAAAAACGGCTCTAACGATTTTGATTAAATTTTGTATCCTACAAGTTTCGGGCACGTGAAAATCATTGGGCTAGGTCACATGTTCGAAAAAATTCGATTAGTGGGTCATTTCTGGGTCATTGTGGGTCAAGATTTAAAAAGTGGCTCAATTTACACTAAATTTTGCATCCGATGGTTTTCGAGCACGAGAAGACTGTTGGGCTAGGTCACATGTTCGAGAAAATTCAATTAGTGGGTCATGGGTCATTATGGGTCAAGCTACTTTATCTTAAAAACGGTTCAGAGGATTTGGAATAAATTTAGCACTCTACAGGTTTAGGGAACAAGAAGACTATTAGGCTAGGTCACATGTTCGAGAAATTTTGATTAGTGGGTCATTTTAGTCATGGTTCATTATGGGTCAAGCTATTTTATCTTAAAAACGGCTCAGACTATTTACACTAAATTTTGCATCCTATGGTTTTCGGGCACGAGATGACTGTTGGGCTAAGTCACATGTTCGAGAAAATTCAATTAGTGGGTCATTTTGGTCATGGGTCATGATATTTGAACTCAAATTTAATTTTGACCGAGCATAGCTCGGTCTTCCCTGCTCGTAGATTATAAAACTCCAACACTTCCAGAATACTTTAACAATACTGCATCATTTAATGAGGCGAAATATGATATCTAAGTAAACAATTTGGAAAACTCATTTGGAAACCAAGCCCTTCTTAAATATTGGCAAAAATCTTTTCGATTGATAATATTTATGTTGTGATAAAGGAAAATAGTGATGATGATGATTGAAATATTTTCGAAAAGGATCTTTTTCTGAAATGTTCTATAATTATCTCCTTTATAGTAAAAAGTAAGCTCTTAATAATAAATGATTAAAAATACACAGTTATATGAAACAATATTAGTTAATATTGTAATGTTTAATCCATTGTTAAAAAAGCGCCTCTAAACATCTCTCCTTTAATAGAAAAGTGACACAACTTAAAAATCGTCATTTTTGAGATAAAGAGAGTTTTTAAATCCTAAGCACTGATATTTTTATCTATTTAAACGGCACAGTGGCAGTTGTTCTATTATGCCGTCAGAGGGCAAAAGTGTCACTATACTTTTCCAACGTATTTACATTATTCTTTTTGATAAAGTGACACTTTTGAGTTGTTATTGCTACTGGAATAACCTAAATAAATCTATTAACCTAAAAAAACACAGGAAAGAAGTATACTTAAGAATCTTTTATTAATGAACAAAACATCGTTTAATTAAAAAAATTTTAAACATCTGTACTGAAAATTTGTTATTTTAGAGTTATGTCATTTTCTATTAAACGAGCGAGATATCTAATTATTTACAGACTATTACGTATGTACTTACAAACCAATTATTGTATTTGTTTTGCAGTAACAATAACACGCACGTAATTGTGCAAATTCAAATAGGAAAAGATAGGAAAATTCTAATACGTTGCTAGCATTATTATTGTTATAACTCAAAAAGCGCATCTTCGATTTTAACGAAATTTTTTTTGCTTAAAGTACATACATTGAGCATTATTCTGTAATTTTTTGATTGGTGTAAATATAATTTTACTATATTAATAATGTTTTTCAAAACTATTTTTGTTTACTTTTCTATGTTAAAAAAATGTGTACAAATGTAAAAAAAAGAATTATAAAATTTAATATATTTTTCAATAACTGGTGTTGTTTTCATTTTTTTAACTTTTATACTTTTTGAGAAAAACGCATTTGAAAAATAATGTCACCGGCGCATAATTCCCCGATTATCTCAATGGCAATTCAAGGTCAGAGGCTAAAACTCTGTATTACATTCTCATGGTATGCTTTATTACCATACATGGTATTTTAAACATCGGCCGTGGGGGCCCTTTTACTATGCTTCTCCGGCTAGACCCTTTGTATTTTAGAAATTGTTAAACGTATCAAATTACACAAACGATTTGGAAGTGTTTTAAAAATTAAATGTTAAAAAAAATTATTTGGTCCATGAAAGATTTTAGTAGAATCGACTATATGTTGTATTTTAAGAGCAAGACAAATTGTCGTAAGAATGATTTTTTTTTCAATCTAATTTTTAACAACATTCCGCAAATTAAAAGAAACATTTTACGGAATCTTATACACATTTGAAATTAATGAAAAATGTTCAGATGAGGGAAATTCGCATTAAAGAAACATGATACTTAGGTCTGCATCAAAATGTTTCCATATTTTAGTTTAAAAAAATTGCCTGGAATATGTTTTAATTTTGTTTGTTTTACGCCAAAGTTATAAATATATCGGAATTCATTTTAGGCTTAAAGAATGTTAAAGAACTAAGTTAGAATGAAATAAAAATAACAATTTTTACAAAAAAATTAAAATACTTTAGAACAACATGACTGTCATTGTGTAAGACTATATTTAGGTCATCTTCTCTTGGATTTAACTACCTTGTTCTAATTCGAAGCTAAACAAATATCTCAAAACCATGTAGGCCAAATGCACAGTAACACATATTTACTGCTTCATTTTATAAAACCCAATGCGAAAATTTATAAAAAAATAATTACAAGTAATAATAATACGAATTTGTGCACTAAGGTTCAAAGAAATTATTAAAATAATGAAAAGAAAAGAATAAAATAAATTCACGGCAATTTTTTAAACAGTTGTTTCTGTTTGTCTTTTATCAAAAATTGAATATCCAGGAGTTTAGTACAAAACACAACATATTTATGATATTAAATCACATACAATGTTACCGTGTTAGACTGCAAGCTTTCTTTTTTGTTTTATTTATTTATTTATTTATTTTGTGGGATGGGGTAAGGATGATAATTTTATTTATGATTGAGGTATGTGTAACAATCTATATTTTGATGTTCTTATTCTTACAAAAGTATGCATTGTTACTGCATAATTACTTCTTTATTCTGTTATTATTATTATTTTAAGTAGCACCACAAATATATGACAATGAATAATTTATATTAGTTTTTTCGCTTTATAGGACCAGGTAGGGCAGCGGCATAACTAAAGTAATGCAAGAAAATGCACTACATTAATGGTTACAACATCTATAACTTTTAAAATTATATTTATTTGTCTTTTTAATTTTTTGCAAGCCCTCCGAAATTTCTTTTTTTTTTATAATATGGCTATAAACTATAATAAAACAACGAATACGAACCTTAAGGCTTTTAAAATTGTATTATTAAAATTTTAAAATCAATGAAGGCGGAATCTTTTACAAGTACTGTAAATAAATAAGCGGTTATATAACTATCTAAATTTATGCTAAAATTCTATCGAATGTGTTACGATATAGGTGTATTATGTGTTGTAAAGTTTTACTAACTAACATCTATGAGAAAATAAAGGTGTTCTTTGTCGTAGTAGACCATTCATCAAACCTACCTTTCTCCACAGAATCATCATCAAGCCGAATTGTCACATTTATTTGAAAATGGAGACACAAATACGCTATAGATAGTCAGTTAAATGGTACATAATGATGCATAAAACAAAAAGAAAACTTACTATTTTCATCTTTACAAATTTGCTTCAAATTGACACCCATATCAAAAATTTAATTTCATCCTATAATTACAGCGCCTAGAATACATGGTGGAAACCGTCTATCTCAGTAATGCTTTAAAAAGTGCCAAACAATTGTAGCCGATAAATATGCAATGATACTGTACGATAATAGGGTGATCGCAGCGACATCTGCTAACTCTTTTCAACGTACATATTGTACTGCAAAAAATTAGTAAATTTCATATGTGTTTTGAAAAGTTATAAGTTGATAATCAAGCAATGACATAAAGTAAGTTGCATAACATCTTTTAAGAAGATAACTATATTTATATATCATCATTGCTAAATCGCTACAGTATTGAAACAGAGAAAAACAATTTGTTTTTTCACATTATGTTTCGTAATTTTAAAGCTTATGAAAATCACTAAGTCAGAGGAAACAGGATATAATTTAAGTATTTAAAATACTTACCACCAGCCGAAACGTTTCTAGCAGATGTCGCTGCGATCGACATCTTATCATCCAGCATCATTGTACATTTATCGGATTCAGTTTTTTAGCACTGTTTTGTAGCCGGTTTCCTCACTATGTATTCTAGGTGCTGTACTATGATCTATGTGAATACTTCAGGTTCATTCTATTCATGCACCTTTGATGGTTCCTGGAAGCTTTTAGAACTCTTATGAATTTCATCTGCATCTACTCTGAAATTATCTCTTCCTAAACTTGTAGCAAAATGTCTAGCTACTGTTGCATGAAGGTACTCTGTGGTCGAGTGAGCTTTGAGTTTTTGCGTGCGATCGTGGTGCCCGGAATTCTAACATTTATGCGTGAATAAGATATCTATTCTGTCATTTCTTTAAATTTCGTCAAGCACTTTTTAATCACCGGGAATTTGATTATCACATTCTTGCAATGGTATGTTAATTAGGTTGGATATAGAACGCATCTCGCCCATAGTGGTAAATTATTCGAGATTTTTACTGCATCCTGCTTTTGAACGATAAGCGTTCCAAGTGCTAAGTAGCAAGTGAAAGCATGAGAATGAGTTAAGATTCGATATTTTGAATAAAAGAGTTTAAAATCCACGGGGTACCCTTTGACAGTGATATTGAAGTGTTTTAAAGTAACATTTTATAAGGATAGTTACAGTGCTTCTAGTGACATTTTAAGTTAACTAAAGGGACTTTTTCTTAAGAGCCTACGCTAGTCATCCGAAGAAACTCGAACGCTAATGTCAAGTCTCTGGTAAGGTTCTTGACAGATTTCTCGCTCGCATTTTCAGATTTTTAATTGATTTTTTCGACATAGGATAGCTGAGGTCGATCTCTAACGTTATTAATTTTTACTTTTTCGATTTTGGTTCCAGTTTTTTTTTATAAGCGGACATTTTCAATTTCAGAACCGGTTAAAACCAGTTCTGAAAGGGAAAGTACACTTATGCTTGAATTTAATGAGAATCTTGGGAAAGGACTCCTTCCTATCATTATTTAGAGTTTTTAACTTTTTTTGATCATCTGTAATTGAAGTCTACCCGCTCCATTACCAATCAGCTTTAATATTGCTTTTTAATTAAACTAATGTTATTGTTAAATTTGTGTGATGGCTACATTACAACTGAACTGCCCGGAAGAGTGCGTTCACAAACTATTTGAATCACTGAAACATTTCTCGCTAAGCAAAAATTTTCTGAAAGTGTAGGAATTTTGACCATCAGGTTATTCATCCGAAAATTTTGCACTATACTCTACTGTTGCACTATAGTTTTACACATTAGTGCATCTGTCCCGTAACGCGCTCTCTATGTTATATGAATCAGTAATCTGAAATCTGTTGACAGACATTTTCACCTCAAGACCACAGGAACTCTGGTAAACAAGTATTCGACTAAAAATTTAATATAAGGAAAAACAATCATTATGTTCCAGAGTTAGATTTCGCTTCTTACGAATGTCTTGCGATGTTCGTCAACCCCGCACACATCCACTCTTCAATTTTTTTCTTGCGTTCACGAAGCCTATGTAAATGCAAATGTGTTAAAATTGCAAATAACTTTAGAAGCGTTTTAAGCACACTTTTCAAAAGATAAATGTGGGTATATAAGAGATAAAAAATATAATTTGATTAGTTTGTTTCGAATTAATTATAACACCATGGTCAAGTGAAAAGAGTCCACCACGGGCTGGGTTGTACCCGACCCGAACCCAAAATTAATGCTTAAAGACAACCCGGAACCCGACAAAGAAGTATTTAAATCAAAACATGTTTCAAACTCAAAATATTTGAACTCAAACCCGCAGTGAAAGGAATTAATCCATATTTTAATAGAAATATGAAAAATAGTCCAATTATATTTCTAATATCAGCTTTTTCTTATATAAAAAGGGGAACACATATATACTCATACTAACACTTAAATATATAATTTTTTTGTCATTTGAAAAGTACTCAGGACTTTCTTTTGAAAAATCGTGTTAACCCCGAACCCGACCCGAAAGTGTCAGAACCTAACCAGAACTCGAAATATTTAAAATCAACTCTACTCAAACCCGACCGACAGTGAAAAAGTTTGGATCATATCGACACGACCTGAACCCGACCCTAATGCTGGTGGGGTCGGGTTTGTGTAAAACTGGGTTACACGACCCGATGTAGAATTCAACAAATGAATTCTGCAGCAAATTATTTTCAATTACTATTTATGTATATGCTTTTAATAGATGTTTAAAATGTTTTAAAATTTATTTGTATACCCAATATATATATATATATATATATATAAATTTTATGTATTATAAATAGTAAGAGTTGAACTGGATAGAAAAAAAATATATTGTCTATAACATTGTTTTATTCTTTAAAAATATGTGTTATGAATAAAATGTTGCAAAACTCACTCACACAGTAAAAGTCAGCATTTTGTATTTTATTTCATTTTTTTTAACCTTGGTAGTAGAAAAAGATTTGTTACTCTTTACACTTGATGTTTGTCATAAATATACATCTATACCCAACATCTATGTGTGTGGGCTTGAATATATTTATGAAACCAGCACACGCATATATGAATAAATATATATTTGTGTGTTTAGGGGGTGCACCCATCAAGATGGTTAAAAAAATTCAAATGCGCACGTGACAGTAAAAAGATAGACGACCCCTGTCGTATATTATTACATACCACTATATAAACAAATAGAATATCTGGAAAGATAAATCAGTTTTATTTTACAAAAGGACAACTCATGTACATTAGTTTTCTTTTTTGTCAAATACGATATTCGATACAAAATATTTATTGGTTGCTGCCTTGTTCGACAAAACAACGCATGCATGAACTGCTTAATCATGCATGCTTTATTTCTTAAAATTATAATGCTTTCTTCCAGTGAATTTCATATTTGATCTTAAGATCTACGTCAAGAGCACCTAAAGGAGAAAACCTCCTCATTCTTTACCTGTGGCAAAGGGAGGGGTGCGAGGGAATTGGGACCTTAATTAAACGTCACCAACAGCTGTGCCTGTTGACACTCTAGCATGAATGCAAAACTAACTTGAGAAAGTGGAACTCTTGCAGACATGAAGAAGAATTCACAAGATTTGGAGTTTAAGATCGTTTTTCTTTCTTCATCTTACTAATTTTTTCTTTTGAAATTTCTCTCAAGAAGGGGCTGTTCTTATATTATGTAAAATACTGTAGGATTTTTAAGAAAGTTCGTCAGAGCGTATGCGTTTTGTTACTCGCTAAATTAGACAAAGGATTTCTAAAGATTTTTCTAAGAAATTGTTATATTTGGATACTTCTCACTGGTGCACATGAGGGTAAAAAAAGTTAATGACAATTTATTGATTATTTCTGATAAGATATTATTGGCAGCAATAATTTTAAATAGTATCATGTATAGTAATTGTATTCGTGATTGGAAAATAAAACTTGTTTAATGGCAAATTTATTTTGTTTGTGAGATTATGCAATGGAAAGTAATATATATATGATAATGAATGGAACTTAAGCCCTTGAATGCAAAAATTAATTTAAAAAAAATTATTTTTTATATTTTTTATACGAAATTATGAAAAATAAACATTTTTTAAATAGTATCATGAATAGTACTTATGATCTTTATTGAAATAAGTATTTACGACACATTTATTATTTATGGTGTGAGATCTGAAATTATATAATATGATATTCATAAGATGCTATTTCAGGTAAAATTTGTGCTCTTGAAAGCAAAAAGTAATTTAACGACAAATTTATTTTAATTATGCAGATGGTGTGACAGACAGTAATATTTAACAGATAATATTATGTATAGTACTTGTGCTCATTAGTGAAAAAATAATAATTAAAGATACATTTATTGGTTGTATTTGTGATATGAAGTATACACAATAATATTTTCAAAATAATATGAAAGGTGCTTATGATTTTAAAAATAGGTGGATAGAACTTTGTGCCGTTATATTAAAATAAATGATCAAAGTAAAATATCATAAATAAAATATATAAAATGGCAAACAGCTGTTTCGGAGCCCCTAAAGCTCCATTATCAGTGCCAAATTTAAAAGATTAAAAACTGATTCAAAAGTTTAAGTCATGTAAGTATGCTTGCGTTTCCGCACGCGACCAAGATAGAACTTTGGTTTCTATCTTGGTCGCGTTAGGAGACGCAATCATACTTATATGACTTAAACTTTTGAATCTTTTAAATTTGGCACTGATGATGGAGCTTTAAGGGTTCCAAAATAGCTGTTTGCCATTTTATATCTTTTATTTGTGCTATTTGACGTTGTTCATTTATTTTAACTTATGATTTTGATTGCAAAAAAGTAATTTAAAGACTAATTTACAGATCATGTTTATGATCTGATTTTACAATAAATATATAATATTACACACACAAATTATAAAGTAGTAAAGTAATTAATAGTTCTGTGTAATAAATTGGCAAAATTAATTTAATGACTTTTTTTTGTTTGTGAACTGATGTGAATAGTACTTAAAGAAAAAACTTAATTCCATACAAATATACTGATTGTTGAATGCAAAATGTAAAATGTGAAATGTATTGTACAAATGTATTGATGTTTGAGATATCGTATTATTTGAAATAATTCTTATAGAATAACTTTATGCGTAACAAAAAATTAGCTTTCAAATATGAATGACACATAATTCAACTTACATAAAAGAAATTTAATTTCAGGGTCGTATAGCAGACAGCAAGGGAAAAAGTGGAAAACATATAAATAACGCTACTTTGTTAGGAATTTTTTTTTGTAATACAGCTTGCATTTATTTGTTCAAGAAATGCTGATTTACAAAGTATATAATAATCTTTTAATGTTTAATCTTTTTACGATTTCACGAAATATACTCTTGTAATCTTCTTTTCACACCAATAAAAAAGTCCTTCCGACCTGTACCGGGTGGAAAAGGTAGCTTTCATAGTCCATGTTTTTAAAAACTCAACTCATTCTACTCAAACACCCGAAGCTAAAATGCTTTGAACCCGATTATAGAACATTCAATCCCTATTTTCGTTAATACTGAATTCGAATGAGAATTTCAGCACAGCATAACAAAAATCATATTATTTCAAAATTTCATGCATCTTAGAATTTCAAACTGCCATATCTCAGCCATTTTTTAAGATAAAGCCAAAACAAAAAATGTTCCGGAATTCTTGTATCACGATATAATACTTAACGGAAACAACTTCTTTAATTTATATTTTTTATACATATTTTTGAAGCTTTAAATTTTTTTAATGTAATTTGCCGCCATTTTAAAACAAGATGGCGCATGAAGGTGGCCAACGAACTCGGTCGAGACCTTGGCATGTTCTGTACACATGATCAGTCACATTCATATCGGTCCATAAATACGAGAGTTGCAGCATAAAAATATCAGATTGTTTCAAAATGTCAGCCACACTTGAATTTCAAACTGTCATATATCAGGCATTTTTTTAAGATATAGCAAAAACAAAAAATTTTCCAGAATTCTTGTATCACGTTCTAACACATAACAGAAGCATTTTTGTCATTTATAATTTTTTGTAAATCTTTTTGAATTTTAAAAAACTATTTTTTTTTTAACTTGCCAACATTTTTTAAACAAGAGGGCGGATGAAGCTGACCAACGAGCTCGGTCGAGACCTTGGTATGTCCTATGCACATACTCAGTCACATCCAAATCGGTTCTTAAATAAGAGAGTTACGGCATAACATATGTCTGATTTATATATATATATATATATATATAATTATAATATCTATGAATTTCAAAAAACATATCAAGTTCTATTCTACATAAATCTCCAAAGAGATAATCAATGATACTGTGTATACAGAATACCACATAGCTAATAATTAACATGTGCAAACATAATATTACCATAGCTGATGCTTCAATGGTAATTGGCCAAATTTTACTCATACCAAAAGAATATTGAAAAAAGAAATAGAGAGAAAGGGGGAAAAAAAAATTATAAATTGGAGTTGCAATTAAGTAAACACAAATGGATTAACAAATTAAATATGAACCATACACAATGGAAAATTGGACCACATGAGAATTAAATATGAATTGGACATGGAAAAACACATGCACATGTACTCATCAGCCTGGATGCACCCACATGTGTTTTAAATAATAATTCAGTGTTTCATAATTCTACTGGCATAATGCTAAGATCAGTAGAATCATCCAGGTACACTGAATTATTACCAGACAACAATTGGAAATATTAAAATTTGGAAATATTTAAATAGGAAATAAAAAACCATTAAGAAAATACAATATATTTCACTCACATCGATTATCCAAAAAACTGTAATTAACACCTCACTAAATTACCACGAGATAACAGTTTTGAAATAATAAAATTGGAAATATGAACGCGTAAAGTGTAGATAAAATATTTTACTCACAATAATTATACAGAATCCTTAAAATGTCACAACGTCTACATAATATTCACATCCACATGGCAATGCATCATACATGTTAACTAAGTCGAGTTGAGAGAAATGATTTGTAAGACAAGTTGAGAGCACACTTTTTTTAAAATACAACCCCATAAATGACACCCAATCACAAAATGATTCAAAAACACTCAAAATAATTCTGGTTTTAATACACTTATAACAAATTTATATCCGTGAATATATATTACTCCATCCAATTTTAATTCCTGAAAGTAAAATTAATATACAATCAATAGCTCCCTCTATAGTTAAATTAAATATAATATTAACAGTATTATCTACAACTACCTGAAAGGTAAAGTGTCGCCATCTATTGGTATTATAATAGTTCATAATTAATATTTAGTTAAATATCCACTTTATTAGTTACATACTCACTTCATTAGATTTATTTATATAAATAAACTTTAAAGAACAATACTAACTTGTAGTTTTACTTAAAATTCAAATAAAATATAATACTACTATATGAATAAATCTACACAGAATTAATTCAACTTGCACAGCATTTCAGATATTCTTAACAAGAATATATTATGTAAAAGAAATATTATTTTAATTCAAATTATTTTTGCTGCCAGCTGTGTTAATCCACTGATATTATAGACATTTATTAAATAATTAATGTTTTATTTTTACTACTACTTAAATATATATTAGACTTGTTTTTAAATAATTAATGTTTAATTTATACTACATTGTAAATATATTTTATATTTATAGATTAATTTAAATATCTAATTAAATAATTCATAAACAATTCAAAATATCTCAAAATTTATAATGTTGATAATTAATAGTATTACTACTGTTTTTCAATCAAATTAATGCAATGCAGTAATTAAAATACTTGTTAATTTTAATTATTCATAGACAAAAATAAAAACTATATATATTTATTTTTATATATATTGCAAATAGATATATATATATATGAGTTATAATCACCAATGTTATCATTGTATAATTTAATTTGTTATTGTATAAGTTAATTTATAAATGTATGAAAACTGCACATCAATAATACCTTAAACAGAGGTGATCGGCAACGCACAATCACAACTATACAAAGTATAAATAATGTTCAATCAAATATTAAATTTCCTAATATGTTATAATTGTAATTATGTATGTTATATTTGTAATTTTCTACATAAAGTGTATATAATGTTCAAACAAATATTAAATATTAAATTTCCTAATATGTTATAATTGTAATAATGTATGTTATAATTATTATTTTCTATATCTTTTGTTATATGTTATCGCACACTAAAACAATAATTTATTACATACCATGTTTATATTTAAATTATATAATAAATGTTATTTAAAAGAGTTGATGATTGAATTTATCATAAAAATAGGATATCCATATATTTTTGCTTGATCTCGAATATATCTAATATTTTTGTTTTTATTTATATCTGAGCATAAGTATTTTATACGATGTAGATAATTGATAATTATATTTTTATAAACAGATTTATGTAAACATGAAGCATAATTGGTAAAAATATTTACTTTAAATGGGAAATCAAATCTCTTATCATAAATATCAAAAATTAATTTATAATTATTAGTAATATTAATTTTTAAGTCAAGAAAGTTTATATTATTATTAATTAAATCATTTTCGCTTAATTTAAGCTGAGTAGGATAAAAATTGAGTGGTGATGTGCAATTTTTTTCATTGAAATAAAATATGATAATGTCATCAATATAGCGATAAAATACATAATCATTGTTCGGACTTATATTTCTTTCATAATAATATAAGTAAAGGTCAGAGAGAATACTAGATGCGGTTCCGCCCTGCGGAATTCCCTGGCATTGTTTATAGATAATATTGTCATATATAATGTAATTATTATGCAATGTAAAATTTAGTAAAGTTTTAAAAAAATTTACTGAAATATGTTCTTTTAATTTTAATTGAGATTTAAATTCTTTAAATAATATACACATTGTTTTATGTAAGTCTTTTATATCAATGTTATTAAATAAATCATTAAAATCCAATGTTTTTATGAATTTTACCGGATTGATATTATGTATTTTATTAATGAGTTGAAAACTATTTTTTAGGCAATGTTGGTTATTATGTTTTAGCGTTATATCATATATCTGCTTTAAAATATTAAGTAGTAAATTGCTTGCATTTTTATTATATGTGTTACAACCGATGGTAACAGTGCGAAATTTAATAGGATTTTTATGAAATTTTGGAATTATAACAAGATAAGGATAATTAAAATTATTACATTTGATTTTTAGTAATTTGTGATAATTTAATAATTTTCTGTTATTTATTTCAATATTTAATTTAGTTTTATTAAAAATATTACTTGTGTTGATTGCATTGTGAATTAACACTTTATAGTATTCTTTACAAATGATAGCATAATTATTTGGAGATTTATCTACATAAGTAATTATAAATTTGTTTTGTAATTCTGATATATGTTTATTTATGTTTTTAAAAGCTGCATGTGTAATATGATGATAATTTTTTATAATTTCATTTTTTAATTTATCAATTACAGAAAATCTCCATTCACTGAAATATTCGATTGGTTTATTGTAATCAACAGCAATTTTATATATAAACAAATCAATATCTTGAATAAACTGCAATATTATGGATTTGATATTACACTTATATGGAAGACGAAATTTAGTGCCATTATGCATTAAGTTTTGTAAAATAGGTTGTTCTACAATATTAAGATCACCAGTAATGATATGACCATGTGTTGTATTTATATACTTTTGATATTTTGGGTCATTACAATAACATGGGTAATTCTTTGAAGAGACCAAATTTTTTGCAAAAGAATTGTAATTAAAAATTTTACGTCCAAGTGTGCGATTATATTTATATGTCTTGTGAATGGTAAAATTTTTTATTGGAAAATTATTATTAATGTTGTTTATTATATTGTGTAAATTTATATTATTAAATACATGATTGGAAAAATTTATAATTAATTGTGTATTATTAGTTTTATATTTAGGTTTATTATAAAGACTTGTATTTAATAGGTTTGCTCTATAATGTAGAATATCATAAAAGATATCACAAAAATGTGGAGAATATTGAATCTTTTTAAATACCTTGAAATATTGGTTTATATATTTCTTTTTTATACTAAAAACATGTTTTCTTATAGCAAGCCAACAATAATCATTACAAAATTGTGCCTCAAGATTATCAAGCTCCTGTTCAATCACAATATCATCAGTGAATTTTTTGTTATTATGTTTACCTCTACCAGATCTAGAAGTTTTTTTTAAGTTTGAAAAATTTAATCCGGAATAAAGATTTTTATAATTTTCATATTTAGTTAAATCTGAAAATACAGGATGTGATTTTTTGTATACTAATTGATTTAATCCATAAGGATATGTAGTATTAAAATGTCTTATATATTTAGATTCTAGAAAAAGTCGTTCAGTAAAATTTTTTTGTATTTTAAGTATTTTAATAGTAATATTTTTAAAATCATGATTTTTGAAATGAGTATATTCAATATTATGAGTTGTTTGAAATTTAGAATTTTTATATTTATCAATATGAGAACGATGTAAATTTAGCCGCTTATGTAATTTTTGACAAGACTGTCCAATATATTCCATGTTACACGAATTGCATTTCAATGAATAGATTACATTGTATGCTTTGCAAAATTTTACCAAATTAAGATTGTTATTATTTGAAATCTGTGACTTATCAGCTAATGGACATGTAAGACAACTCTTAGATTCACACTCTCGAAAACATAGTACAGGCTTGGGACAATAGAATAGGTTATCTGATAACGATCCAGGAAGATCCCTGATAATCTTCCTGTACCGAGCATTAGTCCTGGATCCACCAAGGCCTAAATTGCCAGTATCTAACATTTTACTAATAACTGCCATATTTGTTTGATAGCAATAAAAATTGCAAGAAATACATATTAAATATATCTATAACATATTTTAAAAAAAAATTGTTATGAATCAATCTTAATATTACTTGAATATCCATAAAAAAAAAAAAAATAATAAAAAAAAAATAAATAAAATATTAAGATTGACTGTTTAATACTTGATTAAATATAATAAAGCTATATAATAAAACTATTTACATATATACATAAAGTCCCATTAAGCAAACAAACATCAAAAGACAACAATATAAAAACCCGTAGCAGTCATAAGTCAGTACAAAATTAATGTTGGTAAAAAAAAAAAAAAAAAAAAAAAAAAAAAAAAAAAAATTAGAACCTGAATAAGATTTTATAAAGATGCCCTTGAAAATTCAATAGATAAACAAATGATACCAGGAAATAATAGTAATGCTAAAATATTATTATTATTAAATTATTATTAAATACACCATTAAAAGCGCAATGCAGCTATAATAACTATGTATTTCAAACAGAAGTTAATCAAAGTGATTTGTGAGCCAATTAGGTTAAATTATGGTATCATATAAAAATCAATATTTTAACTAGCTAATTGTTGAAAAGAATATTGAAAAGAATATGTAAAAACCATTCCATACCAATTTGCGCAATGCAGCATAATTTTATAGAATGTTAAATAATTATAATATCTATGAATTTCAAAAAACATATCAAGTTCTATTCTACATAAATCTCCAAAGAGATAATCAATGATACTGTGTATACAGAATACCACATAGCTAATAATTAACATGTGCAAACATAATATTACCATAGCTGATGCTTCAATGGTAATTGGCCAAATTTTACTCATACCAAAAGAATATTGAAAAAAGAAATAGAGAGAAAGGGGGAAAAAAAAAATTATAAATTGGAGTTGCAATTAAGTAAACACAAATGGATTAACAAATTAAATATGAACCATACACAATGGAAAATTGGACCACATGAGAATTAAATATGAATTGGACATGGAAAAACACATGCACATGTACTCATCAGCCTGGATGCACCCACATGTGTTTTAAATAATAATTCAGTGTTTCATAATTCTACTGGCATAATGCTAAGATCAGTAGAATCATCCAGGTACACTGAATTATTACCAGACAACAATTGGAAATATTAAAATTTGGAAATATTTAAATAGGAAATAAAAAACCATTAAGAAAATACAATATATTTCACTCACATCGATTATCCAAAAAACTGTAATTAACACCTCACTAAATTACCACGAGATAACAGTTTTGAAATAATAAAATTGGAAATATGAACGCGTAAAGTGTAGATAAAATATTTTACTCACAATAATTATACAGAATCCTTAAAATGTCACAACTATATTTATACATATATATATATATATATATATTTATACATATATATATACAGACATATATATATGTATATATATATAATTATAATATCGATGAATTTCAAAATACATATCAAGTTCTAATATCATTCTACTTTAATCTACAAAGAGATAAATAATGATATTGTGTAAACAGAATACCACATATCTAATAATTAACATGTGCAATCATAATTTTACCATAGCATGTGCTTCAATGGTAATTGGCCAAATTTACTCATACAATAATATTTAAAAAATAAAGAGAGAGAAAGGGGAAAAAAATTATAGATTGGAGTTGCTATTAAGTAAACACAAATGGATTAATAAATCAAATATGAACATTATACAATGGAAAACTGGACCACAAGAGAACAAACAAGAATTGGATATGAAAAAACACATGTAGATGTACTCGTCAGCTTGGTTGCACCCACATGTGTTTTAAAAAATAATTCAGTATTTCATAATTCTACTGGCATGATGCTAAGAACAGTAGAATCAACCAAGTATACTGAATTATTACCAGATAACAATTGGAAAAAATAAGATAGGAAATATTTAAATTGGAAATAAAAAACCATTAAGAATATATAATATAATTCACTTACATCGCTAATCCTAAAAACATTATAAATCACCTCACTAAATTACCACTAGATATATATATATATATATATATATATATATATATATATATAATCATAATATCTTTGAATTAAAAAAAAACATTAATCAAGTTCTCTCTCTCTCTCTCTCTGTATATATATATATATATATATATATATATATATATATATATAAATCAACATTTGAACGGTGGTGGTCTGGAGGTCATGATCGATGAAAATATACAAAAATTTCTTGGAATTGCTTTCCTCCGAACGGTTGCAATAGGTAGCTTTTTGTAATGAAAGCTACCTAAAAATACAAAAGGTACTAGCATACACATCAACCTACAACAATGAGTTTCGAATTCATAAATACTAGTTCAGTAATCGTTAGAAAGAGTTTGTTTCACCGATTATAGGCTAAATTTTAATAGGGCTGAATTCTGAGAAATCTAGGGTCATTCCGTAAAACCTCAAAGATTTTACTGTTTTGTAATTTTTGGGGGACCCATTTAAACTAACTTGCATGTTTCAAAATTTCAACAACAGTCCGTGGGACACTAAAGTATCATGATTGCATCTGCAACCTTTTCAGCAATTGCCAGGCAAATTTAATGACAGCGTACAATACTTTTATTTTCGTAAGTATAGGATTTCCATTATAAAGATATAATTGCAACCACAATGTTCTGAAAATGAAAATCCGAAACAGAATATTTCTAAGAAAATGCGGTATTGGGTAATCTGCCAAGGGGAGTAACGTAAGTAATACACTACGATTTTTTTCCATACGTTGGTAGTTTGAAGGCTATACCTAAGTATTAAAAATTCCGTATGAAAATTTAGCTGCTATGCAAAAACAAGAAAAAAATTTTATGCGTACATCGTACCTTTTATCACTGAAATTATATTCTCTTTATAATGTGACACATGACTTCACATTGATGCTCCTTCATTAAATCTGTTGTTAATTAATGATATCAGGCAAATCTTTTACGCTATACAGGGTGTCTACTCTCATGGTTGACCAATAGCTATTTTCTAAACTATTAGCTTTCGAGATAAGTTCCTATTGTAAAAATGCTTCCAATGCTGATTTTTTCAAAATAAAAGCCATTTACATCAAAATACTATTTTTTGTAAAAGCTAACAAAAATTAATTTTTGCGTGGTCCCTGAGTTTCATGAGTTCTGTTTAGAAAAATACTTTTTCCAGGCTCTATGCTATCCTGTATCATACCTCGGTAGGTTTCGTCGTTCAAAAATGTAACTTTTAATGTTTTACGTGTTAAAGTATGGAGAATGTTTTTACTAAAACATATAGCTTGTAGGATCGAGTGACTGTATGAAAATTTTAATTTTGAACTCTAAAATAAAAAACCAAATATTTTGACATAAATGGATTGTAATACGATGAAGAATAAAATATGAAACTTTTCTGCAATGGTAACTGTACCTCTTAAACTAGTGGTTTAGAAATGAGCTATTGGGCAATGATAAGAGTGGACATCCTGTATAGCGTAAAACGTTTTATAGATATCAGTAATAAACAACAGACTCAATGAAGGAACACCATTGTAAATTCATGTGACACAATATAACAAAAGGCGATTCAAGTCAAAGAAGGTTTGGAAGCGCACGTATAAAGCCCTAAACACTGAAAATTTCAGTCACACAAATCATTTGTTAGGCATATCAGCCGTACTTTCATACGGAATTTTTATAACTAGGTATGGCTATGAAGCTACTAAAGTATGTAGAAAAGCAGAATATACCGCTTACCTTAATCCTCTTGTTAGATTAACTCAATACCTCATTTTATTAGAAATAGTCTCTTTCAGATTTCTATTATCAGAACATTTGAAGTGTAATTATTCCTTAAAAACAAAAATCTTATCTTAACGGAAATAAAATTTTTGTACTCTTTCATTAAGTCTGCTTATGTTTCAATATTAAATTCATATATTTCGAATTTTTTATTTTTGTGGTAAAAGAATCTCAGAAGACAATTTTTCTGCTTCCTACAGTAATACCTCATTGCTTATGTTTTTACATAAAACTAATTTTCGATTTTTTTAAACATATTTTTATGAAAGAGGTTAGAAAATGTTTCCATTTCATATAATTTATATTTATTTATTAAATATTTTCCGCTTTACTGTCAAATATCTTCAAACCTATCAGTAATCATTATAAACGAAAAAAAAAACATTCATATAATTAATAAAAATAAAATTCCTGAAACAATTGATACATAATATTTTTAAAGGCTATGTGAGGAACGTTAAGGGATGTTAAATTTTTATTTTTCTTATATCTGTTTGAGCCAAAGTCACATGCATTATGGCCTCTAAACTTGAATAATCATTCCAGTTTTAATCATGGATTGGTCGAATTACTCTCTAAAGAATATGTAGTTTTATTCATACGTTATTGATTATACATACCAAAACTGGATGCATTTTTTTTTCTTTGGCATGTATCCAAATTAGTAAATATGATATTCTAAACCGGGATGTCGAAACAGATTTAAAAATTAATTCTCAATATTCAAAAATACTACACACGCAGACCGTTGATATTTCATTGATTGCCACAAATAACGTTCTCTTGGTAATCTACTTCATTAATTTAAAATTTCATCGAAACAACTTCACGAAATTGCCACTTAAAAATGATTTTGAAAAATTACTCTAATGAATCAATTGGCAAAATATCCGACGACATGAGATACATTTTCTGATTAATGATTCCAAAAGATAAAGAAATACTTGTTATTGGCAACTGGAGAACTTTAGACGAACTAAACATCGAATTCTTGCTCTAGAATTTTTGTTAACGCGCTTAGTTATGAATATTTTTGAAATTCATCCAAAAGATAGAATTGCTTTTGGGAATAACAGAGAAAAATTATAATTTCGTTTCTCCCAACTTGGGAAAATAAGAACAAACATATTAAAAAGTATAATTTAATGTTTTAGATATTTTACGTACACATTTACCTTTATAAACTGTATAGCAAATAAAATTATTCAAAATAACGAATACACCAGAACTTAAAATAAGCTTTAAAAATAAAAAATATTGATTAGATCAAACATGAGAAAATCGAAACACTGGGAAAAATAGTTCTGTGAATAATATGTCATGAATAACTTTTTAGGATATATGACATATTATTGAGAGACGGAAAATAGTTATAAATGATATAATAATTAACAATATGATTAATATCCAATGGTTGGAGTATCATAGTTGATATTTTTTCCAACAAAGAGAAAATATGGCGGGACCAGGAATCGAACCTGGGTACTTTGGTTTGCCGTATTAACGCTCTTCCTACTGACCCAGGTTCGAGTCCTGGTCCCGGAATATTTTCTCTCTGTTGGAAAAAAATCTCAACTATGTTACTCCAACCATTGGATATAATTTACCTAGTTGAATATACTTTCCTCTGTTCATTTATAATATGATTAATTTAAATAAACTTCTTCAAAGCAACATTATAGTACATCCGTATAAAAAATATTTTCCATTTAATCTTCTTTTCTTATGACAAAATCACCGAACACATGAAGTATCATTTTTGGGAATATATATTTTTTTTTTGACCGAAGATATGTTATTGTTTGGACATTCAGTAGTATAATAGATGAGACTGAGCTGAAACATATTCAAGTAATAACTTATTTCTAGTTATAAATCATTAAAAAATATTAGATAGGGATAAAAGTTCTAGATCCAACTCATTTCTATACAAAAATAATCTGCATATGCCACTATTAATTGCTTGTAATCTATTAATAGAGTCAAAGCTTTTATGGTGCAGATTATAGTTTACCGTCGATCTTTTACAATTTCATTTTTACTGAAGACAAAATAATTGTGAAAATTTCTGGCAAGGTTACAGTTTTATCTTTTTCTATATGTTTTACATTATGAATACATGTTATGATTATACGTATTATTCTTAATGATTAGAGACTGACAAAAATACATAAATCGGCTTTTAAATACTTACCCTACTTGTACAACTGCGGAAACAAATTAAAAGTCGCAAGTTTGTATTAGCGAATTATCTCACAGTATATATCTTATATCCCCCCTTGTTGGGGGGGAGGGCGATTAATAACACACACGCAGATTATGCGCTGGAAAATTATAAAAATATTTTCATTGATTGTACATTAAATAAATATCGTTATTTGCGATTGACAGCTGGTGAACAGAAAATAGACTTTAAGATTTTCTATCCACATCAAAGTTCAAGAACTTGAGAAAACATAACATGTAAGGGCATTTTTACAACCTAGATTTAGAGCCAGGACGAAGGAAACAGTGCAAACCAAAATATTTAGTAGTATGGAGGGGCCGACCGCCATCCAGAATTAAGGGGCGTGTAGGCGTACTCATATTCGTCAGCTGAATTTACCCGCGGTTTTCGAAAAAAATAACGGATATAGCACAAAATACACGTATAGCATAGCTGAATATAGCCACATTTACTTGTAACTATCTGATGAGTTTTTAAATGAAGCTGACGTTATTTTATATCCGTTTGTGAAAAAGTTGATCAACCAAGGTTCATGCTTTTTGAGGCCTTTATATGATGTTTTCTACAGCGTTCAGTCCACAATAACAAAGGCCCGACCGGCATTAAAGGCTATTCATGCGTGGTACCGCCGCTTTTCTATTACGTGACAAAGTAGATCATAAGGATTTAAAGGCTGTACGAGCCTAAATAAATAAAAGTGCGAATAATTTAAAATATGAGTGCGTGGTTTGGAGTCCAGAATGGATCATCATCGACAGATGACTAACGACCCTCACCTCTATTGATTTTCTTGATGCTCTACCAAATTAAAGGTTTTCAATTTGATGTGTTCACGTTGAAAAACTATATGTTTTGCTTTATTCAGTATAGGAATTGTGGTAGGAAGTTGTAATAAAGGCTTAATAATATTGATTCCAAATTGAATTTACTTCAATTCATTAGTTGCATTTTGAAATTTTAACATTATAAGTCATTAGGGTTAAAATGAAGTGTAGTGTCATAAGGCATTTACAAGTCCTTGTTAATTTACGATCTAATCAGAATCGCATAACTAACGAGTTCATCTTGTTTAGTAATGATTTTCTTTATTTGTGGAAATTGTAAATAAAGTTAATTTTTTCTTAACTTAAAATTTTGTATTTTCATTACTACTAGAAATATTTTAAATCCTTGAGCTACTAGTAGTTTTTATTTTAATAATTTAATTTTCATATGTTAGGGCTTCTTCGACAAAAGGAACATAATGCGATGTAATTCTGTAATAATGTTAAATATTAAATGTAGCCGTATAAGCTCTGACCAAGATAATTAATAATCAATACAAGCTGTATCAATATAATCTAATCTATATAATAATAATCTATATAGTAATAATCAATATCTATATAGTAATAATCAATATCTATATAGTAATAATCAATATAATCTAATACAATCTAAATTAAGCAGTATTAAGCGTTTAGATATGATATTTGGGTATTAGAAAATATTATGTAGCTAATTTCTCTTAGGTTCCCAGCTCTTCCCAGCAACAGCAAATACCTTGTAATTAAAGAGACTGTTGAAATTACTGAATTTGGTGTAGACAAAAGTAACGTTCACGAGATAATCTAAGGCATAGAAAAACTGCAAGCTTAAAGTAATGAAATTTTGAAATGTAGTGATTTTTAAACGTTTTTTGCATATTTAAAATTTGTCAAACAGTTACACACGATGAATTGTTGCAAATTAGAACAAAACACAGCACGAATATGTGTCGCTTAAAGAGGTAGGTTTATAATTGTATTCTGAAAAATATTGACTAACCAGCCCTGGTGCGTCCTGATTATGCGTAAGAATTGATGTTATGCAACTACCCTTAAAAACTTCAAATTAGGAACTAAATTTAGAAAGCAGTAAGAAAAAACTCCCTAAAAAATTTATGAATAAAATATGAATCATGGAGTCAAATGGAAAAAGCAAACCATGAATTTAAGATGAGGAAGTTACCACCTAGTTACCTAAATGCAAAAAAGCAAAGAACAACGATTTATTAACGAAAAAAATTTTTTTTTGTGCAACGTGAATATTTTAGAAGTCTTTCTATTTAAACATTTATAAAAAATAACGGAGAATTTTTAGTTCAAATAACATGAAAAAAATCTTTATGCATTTTGTGATTTAGAAGTCGTTGCAGAGTTTATCGTAGAGATAGCTGAAATTAAGAGATGCTGTTTTTCTTTCAAGTAATGAAGAAATAGGTGATATGTTTTATTTTAATCAAGTAATAATTTCTAAAACAGCATTTTCGATCAAAGAACGACTCATATCATATTTCAGCATTACTAGAAAACAGATTCAACGCATATATATCTGCAAAAATTGGTACGATATCACATTGCTTGTTCAATTTTCATATCATGGATACTAAAAGCTCACACTTTTAATTAAAGCAGCGTATTTTGATCTGAACATGCTTGTAAAAATGTGTTTTAAGACTTAACATAGTTTTCTTGAAATTTATAAGGGGGTTGAGCTATGTTATAAAAATGAAAAATACTTATTGAAACATTTTTATAAATAAATACTAAATTAAATACTTTTAATGAAATATATCTAAAGTTAGAAGCAGTAAAGATGACAATATTTCCAAGCACAGCGTTTCAAAATCTGATATTCGACAGACATTCGATTCTAATAGTATTTATTTTTATTGTCTTTATGATAGTTAAATGGTTAAAAAGTATAGAAATATAATATAGTACTTAATAAACTTTTAGTTTAGTGGTCAGAAATGACGAATATTATTTAAAGCTTTTCTGATTTTTTTTTCATATGAACAGCTACCGATGAATGAAAATTCATTTCGAATAAAATAATTTGAGAGTAAAGTCTAAAGAATAAAGCCGAAAAAATTAAACTTTTTTGGTATGAACTTTTGAAATGTAAAATATTTCACCTTTGAAGTATTGAGAGAATAGATGATATGTTTTATTTTAATTGTTTCTAAAAACGTACCTTTCATCAAAAAAATAATCAGTTAAAAAAAAATAAATATTTTCAAAAATAGAGACATTGTTTGTTCTTGATAGTAAGGAAATTGATTGGAAGGATTGATCTTGATATTAAAATTGATACAGTCTTTTAATTAACAGTGAGAGCAACATATATTCAAATAAAAAAATCTCAAAGTATTTGAAAAAAGGGATTACAAATTTCAGAGTTTTTCTTGTATATGTATAAGATATATATTTTTTTAATTAAAAAAGATACAAATATTTATCTAAGAATATTTTTAAGTGAATATTGTTTAGTAAAAATTATCTGAAATAAGAAGCGGTACAAATATCAGTACTATCACAAAGAGCAATCAAATCTGATCATTAGTAAAAAGATTAAACATAAAAATGTCTGCAAAAATAGAGACACTGTTTGTTTAATTTGGTTATTAAAGACTCTATACAGTCTCTTAACCAACAGAGAGTGCATCATATATTTAGATTAAAAATCTCAATGTATTTAACAAAAGGGCTAACCGGTTTCAGAGTTTTTTCTTGTACCTTTATAAAAAAAAATTTTTAATGTTATAAAAATAAAAATCTTTACCGAAAATATTTTTAAGTGAATATTTAGAAAACATTAACTGAAATAAGAAGCAGTAAAAATGTTGGTACTATCTGAAAGAACAGTAAAATCTGATCATTAGTAAAAAATATTAAACGCAAAAATGGCTGCAAAAATGGAGACATTGTTCGTTTAATCTTGATATTAAGACTGCCTACAGTCTCTTAATCAATAATAAGTTTAACATATATTCAGATTAAAAAATCTCAATGTATTTGAAAAAAAGGCTTAAAAGTTTCAAAGACTTTCTTGTAGCTTTATAAGATAATTTTTGTTTTCTTTTCTTTTGTTATAAAATAAAAAGTTTCACTAAAGAATATCTTTAAATGAATATAGTTTATTAAAAGTTATTTGAAATATACAGCAGTGAAAATGTTGGTGCTATCTCATAGAGCAGTCAATAATGATTATTAGTTAAAAAGATTAAACACATAGAGACAAATAGAGACATTGTTTATTTAATTTTGATATTAAGGAAACTATACAGGCTCTTAATCAACAGTGAGTATAACATAAAGTCAGATTAAATATTCTCAACCTACTTAAACATGTTGGATATTGTACGTTAAACGTGACAAATGAGGTGAGTTCGTTTCGTGCTATAACTAGTTTTACAATGTAAAAAAATCATCGTTATTATTTCAGGGAAATAAATTATATCGTCTGCTATGAACGAAATGAGGATGCTTTTTTTTTCTTATTACGTATGCCATGTTTACAGATGCGATTTTTTTTTCGACACCAGACAGCGCTTTAAATTCACCATGGAGATCTTGCTTTGCGAATGATTACCTCCATGGTTAATATTTCTATGACTCACGCTGAATGAATATTTTGTTTATCTCAATGTATATGAGATCATCTTTTATTAATTGAGGAGATTGGATTTTAGAGAATCTCAATATATATCCAAATGAATTATAATTTAATATTCCAAATGAATTTACTTTAACAGATTGAGATATTCGGCTGTTAACCTAATTTTCACTGAAGTTATCTCAGAATCTATGCATTTTTTAATGTAACTCATCTCTCAAGCAAACAATTTTTTTGAACGATCTTTCTAAAAATGTTACTTTTATGGCATTTTATTCGAAAAAATTATTTTGGATAAAAATTGCCGCTTTGTATATAGAAAAAGATGTGGTTTGGTTAGCCCGTATTTGTTTTCCTCGGTCACATGACTTGCTTTTTTACTATATAGATTACGTATGATTGGATTTAATAGAATAAAGAAAACTTTTATTAATATCTTTTTAAGTTTTGATTCGATTTTCATAAAATTTGAAATGACTCGACAAAATTCTGCAACGATTATATATATTAAATTTCAAATCATTCGGTTGTGTAGTTTTTGCGCTGTTAGATGCGGACAGAAGGACGGACGGACCAGACGACGACTATAGCTGCTACGTACTTATATAATTACGAAAACACCTAAAACTAGTCGTTGGGGGCCACCGTAATACTTACCCATCATGGATATGCATAATGTAAAATATTAAAATAGAAAATGTGTAAACTACTTATAAAATGCATTGCAATTCGAATAAAATCGTGGCTTGATGACGTCATAAACTTTAGAAAAAAGCATCCTTCTAACTCCAAAAACAATAATCCTATTAACTAGTGGTTTATTGCACCTGATTAAGCGTCTCATTTCCAATTAAAATATATCTTTGAATTGAAATTTGGATGAAATATAGGGTCATGAAAAATCGAAGTGTGGGGAAAATAGGATTACAAATATCTCGGCAACTAATTATTCGATCGACTTCATGCTTTATGCAAAATTTGTTTTTTTATTGTCTTTTATATTCTCAAAATAAACTTGAGTCATGAAAAACACAACAATCAATTGAATCAAATTCACCTCTGTACTATAATAATTGTTTAAAAAACAACACAAAATGTCACAAAAAAACATATATGCATCATTTAATAAAAATAAAAACTTTTACTTTAGGTGTTTTAAAATATACAAAACTGTATTTCACATTATAAACATAGCGCTTTCGAGCCGTCCTGGCTCATCATCAGGGCTAAAAACATTAACACACAGATACACACAAAAAACACGAATAGTCTGAAACACCGTAAAAACATCAATGTCTGCTGAAGACAACGTCAAACCATTATGAACCAGTCACTAGCGGTGGGAAGCATAGGGAGGGATGTGCCAACCTTATTTAATCTTGAACTATCTGTAAAAGTTTATACCATAATTTAGGGATGTTGTAAGAAACTGAATCGTTGCATGTTTTAGCTTTCCTGGTTAAAGTTTCAATGGATTCACACTGAAAATGTGCACTGATAGTTATATCAATGAGGAGCTTGACAGAATTAAAATTATAGCAAATGAGAATGGTTTTTCTGAGAGGTTAGTTAATAAGTTAAATTGTCAATATCAATATCAGGATAAAAAACAAAAAGAATTAACAGGAAAACCAACTAAATTTTACAAATTTCAATATATTCCGAAACTTTTTGAAAAATTAATATATAATTTAAAGAAATATGAAATAAATTTGGTAGCATCCCCTCCAGTTAAATTGAATGCGTTACTACATAAGAAGATTGATCCCATACCGATTGAAGATTTAGCAGGAATTTATAGAATCCCAGTTACTATGGAAATAGTTGAAAATAGGATGAAATCTTATAAAGTTAAAGACTACATTGGTATGACTTTAAGGAAATTTAAAATTCGGTTAAAAGAACATATTGCAGATATCAAGTACAATAGAAGTAAAACGACACTTTCCAGATTAAAACAAGAGCAGTAAATTAAAATAGATTTTGATAAAGCTAGAATTATTAAACCCACATCCTCTCTTTATTAAGCAATAATAAGTGAATCCATTGAAATTTTAACCAGGAAAGCTAAAACATGCAACGATTCAGTTTCTTACAACATCCCTAAATTATGGTATAAACTTTTACAGATAGTTCAAGATTAAATAAGATTGGCACATCCCTCCCTATGCTTCCCACCCCTAGTGACTGGTTCATAATGGTTTGACCTTGTTTTCAGCAGACATTGGTGATTTTACGGTGTTTCAGACTATTTGTGTTTTTTGTGTGTATCTGTATGTAAATGTTTTTAACCCTGATGATGAGCCAGGACGGCTCGAAACATTACCCCCTACATAAGCAAGCCGCCCTGCAGGTTACTGTACTTTGAAATGACGTATCTTAAGTAGTCCACACTACTATTCAGCATGGTTGCCATAGTTTACCGTTTATCCTTTTCCCCATAATGCATTTCACGTTAGCTTGGCTTTTTCTTGTTTCTTCATTCGAAGGCGAAAAAGCATGTAGACACGTGTTGTTTTGGTTGTTGCTTGGCTTTTATTATTATAATAAATACGTTGTTATATTTCAGTTTTACACAAAAATTGTAGTGTGTGAAGAATGCCTTACAGGTGTTGTGCTATAAATTGTAAAGGAAATTATAAAGATGGACCAAAAGTTCCCGTTTTTTCGTTTTTAAAAGATGGCGACTTACAGCGAAGATGGCTGCAAGCACTTTGCCGAACGGATTTCATAGTAGCTCCAAACTCACGAGTAAGTTGACTTCATTTGTAACTTATCTTTTTTTTTTTCTCTCTTTTATGGTTCGTAATTGTTTATGCAAAATATATTTGGGACTATTCTAAGCAAAAATGTGTCTTAAGTTACATTCCATAATTTATCGTATTTGTTTACTACTGGAATCTAACATTAAAAGCTGAAATATCCCAAATTCCACCAAAAAAATAATTTTTTATTCAATATTCACCAATCTCTTTAAGTAAATTCTTTAATTTTCATACATGTAAGCAAATTAGTCATAAAATTAACCAAATACTATTTCAATTGTTAACCGATTGGCGCTTTTTGGCGAAATTTCCTGTCAATTAAATGTTTGTTTACAATTACCAAGTTTATTGTTTTTCCTTGTTCAATATGTCTGTTGTTTTAAATTATGTTAAATTCTTTTTAAAATTGCAATTTTATTTAAATCAGATTTTTAAAATTAAAATTTGACTTTTTAAATAATTTTTTTTTATGCTATATGTGCAATTATTTATTGCATATACATACAGTGTAATTTATGTACACCGTTGCCCAGTTCTGCCACTTTCTCAGAACTTTCAAATTTACATTAATTGATTCTGCATTTTATGAAAGATTTCAGGATTTTAAAATAAATTTTAGAAATTTAAAAATCTTATATAAGTTTAGATAATATATAATTCTAGGTTTTTTTTTTTTTGTTTTTTTTTAACCAATTGTATGTGAATTTTATTAACAATTCATTAAACTATGCTAGATTAGCTTTAAACTTTTTTCTTATATGCTTCTACTGATATACAAACCAGGGGTCGATCCAGGAAAAGTTTGGG
The DNA here is from genome assembly GCA_963931845.1 of Maratus michaelseni. Taxonomy (NCBI): domain Eukaryota; kingdom Metazoa; phylum Arthropoda; class Arachnida; order Araneae; family Salticidae; genus Maratus; species Maratus michaelseni. The sequence goes on from OZ007588.1 coordinate 208,309,335, forward strand.
GCCAATTAAGTCCCCTTCACAAAATATCTATTTAATAAAATGGGCCCCTTCACAAAATTCTATTCCATAAAATCTTACTATTTATTATTTATTATTATTTTGCGATGTTTTAAAATGTGTAATTTGTAAACAAACAAGTTCACCAGAGAGGAAAACTTCAGCAAAAGGGTTTAAAAAAGCTTTTGTATATAAATGCTTGGTTCGAATTTGATTAACTGGATTTCAACATTCATTACAAAATGTTTTTTTTTTTTACAAAAATATAATAAATTTCACAAAAATAACCTTTACTTTTCACAAAATGGGCCCCAAGAAAAAAAACCTGCATCGACCCCTGCAAACTTGCCAGCTCTATTTTTTAAAGGGGGGGGGGGGGGGAATTACATGTAAATTTCATACACTAAATTCATTCATTCAGCCATTCTTTTCTATTGTTACGCATTTTTTTTTTTTTTTAATGAAATATTATTTTTAAACTTAGTTATCTGTTATGTAAGTCATGTTAATTCCCTTTTTTTTTTCTGTTAAGTATTTTAAATTTTATTAGCCTCTAAGAAATGAATAATTTAAAACACAAGTTTTCAAAATTGCATTTGTGCTCAAAAATTGACAATAACATTAATTTCTTTTACTGCATTAAGATTTATATATAGTGATTACTCCTTGGGTATTTTGTATTCTCCATATGCAATTATTTATTGCATATATACATTCTAATTTAGTTATAGTGTTGCTCAGTTCTGTCACTTTCAAAACTTTCTATTTTATATTAATGTTATCCTCATTTTATAAAAGATTTCAGAATTTCAAAATAAATTTAAAATTAAAAAAATCATATATAAGTTCAGATAATATATAATTCTAGTGTTTTATAACAATTTTTATGTCAATTTTAATAACAACTCATAAAACTATGCTAGATCAGATTATTATTTTTTTATATGTTTCTACTGATATACAAACTTGCCAGATCTATTTTTTAAGGAGGGGGGGGGGTGCATTTTTGCTTTGAATAGAAATATTTTGTATAAAAAATTACGAACCATAAAATAGAGAAAAAATATATATAAGTTACAAATGAGGTCAACTTACTCTTCAGTTTGGAGTTACTATGAAATCCTTTCGGCAAAGTGCTTGCAACCATCTTCGCTGTAAGTCGCCATCTTTTGGAAACGAAAAAACGGGAACTTTTGGTCCATCTTTATAATTTCCTTTACAATTTATAGCACAACACCTGTAAGGCATTCTTCACACACTACAATTTTTGTGTAAAATTGAAATATAATAACGTATTTATTATAATAATAAAATTTTGTGCATTTTTTTTCTTTACTTTAATCAGGATTTGTAATTCTTTAATTTTTTTAAATCTAGAAATCTGATTTTTAAAAATTTAAATCAGATTTTTCGATTAAAAAAATGATTCAAAATTTTATTTTAAAATTATACTTTTTAAAATAAAATAACCTTTACTAAATCGTTAAAATTAACAATTAGAAAAACTCATTTAAATGTATTTGAAATTTAAGAAAAATATAAACTCATTCACTTGGTCAATATGAAATTTTGTAATCATATAAACAATTAAATATACATACAGTTAAAAGAATGGGGCAATAGAAACAACATTGGAGCAATATAGTTTGAAAATGTATTCCCTTAAACATATATCTATTCCATATCATATTCAATATTCTGGAATACATACAATATTCATTTAATGAATTTGGAGCATGTATCACATATACTTAAAATGATCATGATTTCTTGTTAGAGTTCCTAAGCAATTACAGAATTTAGAGTGAATTAAAGTTGGATTTATTTGATTAAAAAAAAAAAGTCTTTCAAAAAACCACATTGGAATATTGAACCATTTGATTTATATGTGCACAAGGAAATAATAAGATCTCTACATAAATATCAACAAAAATACTTTTAAATGACCTATATATTTATTTATTCTAACATTTTCAATATCTTCATAAATTTCCATGTTTCAGTATTATAAAAATTACATAAGTTTTAGATATATTTTCAATAGATAATATAATCATTAATCTTTTAACATTTTTCAGCTGAGATTCTGTATTTTAAAATTGGGATTTTTATTCTAAAGTGTCATATTTGGTTTAAATAAAATTCAAAAACCATGGATTTTGAGTTCTCAATCTTTCTCACTCATTAATTTTACAACGTATTTTTGTTAAAACATAATATTTATTACGAAATATCTTGACCTTAATTTTTTTCTTTTTTCAAAAAGTTTATTTAAATCAATGATCGTTTAAAAAGAGAAATCATGATTTAAATCAATGAACCCTGGCTTCAGTCATAAGAAAAAAATCATCTATAGCGAAAAAAGAAAGCTTAAACACTAAAACTATTTTCTAGCCAGGTGTGCCGAACATCGGCGCAAATTCAGCGCTGACAACTACAATGGTCTACTTCAGCGACGTCACTGTTTCCGTGCGGAGGCTTTCTTATATAGGGGGTAATGCTCGAAAGCGCTAGGTTTATAATGTGAAATACAGTTTTGTATATTTTAAAACACTTAAAGTAAAAGCTTTTATTTTTATTAAATGATGCATATATGTTTTTTGTGACATTTTGTGTTGTTTTTTAAACAATTATTTTATATTCTCTCCTTAAAATAAATAATTTCGAAAATTTTTATATACCTTTTATCAGAACGAATATTTCGAGAGTCCGAAAAAAATAGTTCCGTTTAATCGAGGTTTCTGACATTCAAAAACCTTCTTCCCATTATTACATACTAAGTAATACTAAATTTCAAGTCTCTATCTCAATTTTTTGGGGGAGATAGAGCGTTTACAGACACACAGACAGACGGACGACAATTTTTTTTTCTACAAATATGGTTTTCGGAATCTCCAGTGTCTAAAACATGTAAATCGGTCAAAAAAAATTTCGATTTTCAAAACGATTACAAGACTTACCCTATACTACGTATGATGGGTAAGTAAAAAGGGGCTTACATGTTTCAAGGTTTTTTTCTTGTACATTTATAAGGTCAGGTTTTTTTTTATATAAAAAGAAAAATATTCAGTAAAGAATATTTTAAAGGGGACATTGTTTAGTAAAATTATTTGAAATAATAAGAAGCAGTAAAAACGGCGATACTATCTCAAAGAGCAGTGAAATCTGTTCATTAGTAAAAAAGATTAATCACAAAAATGTCTGTAAAAATAGAGTCATTGTTTGATTAATCTTGATATTAACTATACAAAGTACTCTTAATTAACAGTCTTTTAATTCCAATATTTCTGAAAAGTAGTCTTATACGTTTGAGAGATTTATTTTGTACGATAATAAGAATACCGATCATTGTCATAAAAAGTAAAATTAAAATTGGAGAATATTTTTAATGAATGCTGTTTTAGTACAGATTAACTGAAATTAGAAATATTAAAACTCTTAAATATTTTCTCGGAACAAATTTTACAAATTGGGGATACGCAAAATTCAAGGATATTAACAAAATTTCCAAAAAAAATGGGTTTGCTTGTTTTCTTCATGCTCTTTAAATTAATAAATAATAAAGGAATATAATATTAATATTACATAAAAATTATTACTCAAGTGTTTTCACTATAAGGTATATTATTTATAAGAGATTTGCTAAGATGTGAGAACTTTATCATTGTCTTAGAGTAAAAATAAACAAATAATAATAAAATGCCTAAATAGAGATTTTAAAATGTCATTTAGAAAAACTTTCATTACTTTCTTAGTATAAACAATTCAAATATTAAAACAAGTCATATTGTTAATTTAGCGCTCTTATTTAATCATGTTACTGTACAGTGTGGACGTTTCAAGTTGATAGATCTTAATATAAAAATGGGGCTGATAGTTTCAATGCAATCTAACTTAATGCTCATAGAAGAACTAGAAGAATCTGCATTTATTAGTTTGAAATACGAGAATTTTATTCTTCTTTACAAATAACGATGAACACATTCCTCATCGTCTTACAATAAGCAAATATTCAAAAGAACGAGTACACGCAAGTTAAAAAAATCCTTTGAAAAAGTTCCATGACATAATTAGAAAGAACAAATCAAAGGTAAAGTAAATAATATTATGTTTAAAGCTCATATTTGCCGAAACGTCAGTGAAGGCTCACTATGGAGACGCAAAAAGTTTTTGGTTTACGTCTGTTTGTCTGTCTGTCTGTTCCACGATAACTGCCGTAAAAATCGTCCTATTAAGTTGATTTTTGGTGGGTATACTATTTTGATTATTGGTGTTGATATTTGGTGGGTATTTTTGGTCGGTCGGGTGAGGTACCCGAAATTAGCTGTATAATATTTAGTTACATTTGGTTCATTCGTTCGAAAAATATAGAACATTTCTTTTTAGTTCGTAATGCTTTCCTATGGGAATGCAGACGATTTTCAAATTTCATTTTTAACTGAGATGAAAATCGCATATTTGAATAATGGATTTAAACTTAAAATTACGGATACTAAATTTTCGATATGGAGATCCTAAATATATGCAATAGCTTTGAAAATACATCTATTAGAATTTAGAAATTAATTGTTTAAATTATTAGAAAAAAGTTTGCAACTGTTCGGGAAATATAAAACATTTTATTTTCCTATTTTTTACAAATTTTAAAATGCATTTCTTTTTTTTTACTATTTATTTTATAAGTTGCTTAGTAACCCTATTTCAAAGAATATCGAAATACGAATTGCCTTTTGTTTATCTAAAAAATTACAAGAATAAGAAGTGTATAAGAATTTAAAAATATCATTGCATAGATCGTGTTTCATTTAACGCTTCTATTTTCTGATATCTCCGAAGTATTTTATATGCCTATAAATATGTATGTAACAGAAAAAAAATAAATTGCGAATTGTAAGATGCTAAATAATATGAAAAGTGAGATTAAAAAAACAATGACTTTCAGAGCTGACGTTGAGGCTCCTGATCTGCAGATTTACTTGTTATTTATGTGACTGTATAATGAAAACTGTTTAAGTGTACAGTTCGTAAAAAAGATTTGTTGCTCATGTTTTCGATGGGCTCTGAGCTATATAGCATCAAGGAACTAGAAGAATCTTTTCATTGCGTTTATTTAGGAAGAAAAAATTCCCTGAATTTCCGAGTGGTCGCACGCAGACATTTCCTCAATAATTATTAGGTTAAAATGCATCCAGAATATGAACATAAAAACTGTCACTGATCAGTTAATAGGATTTTCTTCTTCCTCACAAACAACAATGAAAAGATTCTCTAACGTCTTATGCTAAGAAATTATTCAAAAAAAGCAAATTAAAAAGATTCTTTCAAAAAACATTCATGATTTCTTTCAAACATAATTTATAAGATTTCAAACATAAAAATAGTTCACATTATAAATGGATGATTATATTTAATTATGAAATTATACAGTGTGATCTTTGCATATAGATAGTTTATAAATACAGTTTTGATGTTCATATTCTGGCTGCACTTTAACCTAATAATTATTGAGGAAATAGAAATATCTGCGTTCGACTACTTGGAAATTAAGGGAATTTTTGTCTTCCTAACTAAACGCAATGAAACGATTTTCCAACGTCCTTATATTAAAAGTATATAGCTAAAAAAATACTAATAATAAAGAGAAAAAAAATAAAGACAAATCAGAAAATTATTTGAAAAAATATTTCATGAATTTTTTAATTGGAAATTTTCAAATATATAATATGTCATATTATAAGTTTTATGCTTGCACGAAATTATGTGAATATACACTTTGAAACTTTCAAGTATATAGTTTATAAAATAATTTTGATGCTCATATTCTAACCTAATAATCATCAAGGAAATAGAAGAATCTGCGTTTGATCAGTTTCAAACTAAAGGAAATTTCTTCTTCCTGACTAACAACAATGAAAAGATTTCCCAACTGCGTTTGTCCCTAGTATCCCAGAGCAATCTTCAACTCTTTCCAGTGCACTGAGCACAATCTCTTTACGTCCCTTAAGGACATGGAAAAGGATTAATGAACTGAGAATCCACGATTCTAAAAGTACGCGTTGAGACATTAGGCAGTTAAGTGATAATTAGAAGATAGATTTTTTATATTTATACTTTTAGTATAGCGTGTGTAGAATATAGAAACACTATTCCTGTAAATAAACAAACCGAATTAAAACCGCGATAAAGAAATATTAAAAAAATACTAAAATTTTTATTAATTAGTAAACTTATTTCGAAACCATTATAGTGCAATACAAGTATTTATTAACAAAAAATAAAACAGAGTTAAAGAAATGATTTTTTACATTCGTGTTTTTATGGTAATCCTATGTGATTATCCACATTAGAACATTGCACGGGTAGGGTTATACTAAGGCTCCTACAATCCGGGCTGACTTACACCGCCATTTATATTGCCCGTAGGAGAAGAACAATTGGCCACGCCGCGTGGGCAACAATCTTTCATTGGTTTAAGTGGGCAACAAAATGATTGATGATTCAGCCTGTATTATAGTTGCCCTAGGTTATACCAACCCGAGACAAAAAATTCTATTTGAAGTCACCCCGAAACACTACCTGGACGCACTTTAACCCCACATTATTAATGTATTAATTCATATTTAAATGCAATTATAAAAAGTACATTGTATTTCTAATGTTAATTTTATCTTTTATATTAAAAAATAATGATATATATACTCATTTATAGTCAAATATATAGTTTTATTCATCGTAAACACTATTTTGGACAGTCTTTTGAATTATCAAACCTGACTCGCAAAAGTCGCACGTCGAAGCAATTAGAGTCAACCAGACTCGCATCGAAAAAAATTATTGATAATCCAACTCGACCCAAACAATTTGTCGGGTGGGATTCGGATAAAATCGGGATACAGGATTGTTATCCCCATTCATTTTAAATCTCATTATAGTCATTATATATTTATTTTGATGCGCAGTAAACGATGCTATTTTAAAATCTTTTAAGTACCCCTTGAAAAATCAATGCACAATACGACGATTATTTTAAAACATAAAGTTGTGCTGTGGAGTTTAACACCATGTTAAAATTTCCGCACCGTTAGTCAATTTTTACAAAAGTTAAAGCCTATAAAATGCAAAAACAGACAGGAAAATAGACAGATAAACATATCATTTTTACATTTTATTAGTACTGCAGCGGATGCATCAACAGGCAAAGATTTTTCCAACAAAAAAAGCATTCAAATAAGAGTATCCGTTCAAGAAGTATGCGTGGACATATACAGAACAAAGAAAGATACAAACAAATTGTATAAACTCCATTCGATGAAAGCTGTATAACAAAAAATTTAAATTATTGAACAATGTTGATACAATAATGGAAATTACAGATACAAAAGTGTCCCTTGATGAAAATGAAAAGAATGAACTAAGGATTCACAATTTTAAATATACATGTTGAGATATTAGGCAGTTAACTGATAATAAAAAAATATATTTTCTTCAAGAAATTTTCTGATATAATAAATTTAATATTAGACCACATTAAGTAAACATTATTAATAAAAATTATAAACAGTGGACCACATTAATTAAACGTTATTAATAAACATTATAAACATTGATAAACTTTATTATTGGACCACTTCTGGAAATAAACAATATGATTTAAGACCACGATAAAGTAATATTAAAATATTATTAAAACCTTTGCTAACTAGTAAAATTATTTCGAAACCATTATAGTGATATACAAGATTATGAAATTTTGAAATACAAGGGACAGTAAAAAAGTTCACGGAATTTTGTTGTAACTCTTTAACACCACAATATAATTAATTTATTTGTAATACCACAATATAATTCATTTATTTGCTTACTACCACTATATTTTTTTACTACCGAAATTCATAACAAGCAATGGGACGGCGGTGTAGTTGAAGGTAGTTAGCGTGTGGTGATCTTTGGTGAGATGTCAATGTTCGAGCGAAGGGCGAAGATCAAGTTCATGTGCAGATTGAGGAAATCTGCTGCAAACAGTTTACGGTGGCAATTTTTCAAAGCAAACAGCCGTTTAGTAGTGTTTTTTAAGATTTCGGAGTGGACAGGAATCGCTGGAAGACGAGTGCTGCAGTGGGAAGGCTGCAACCTCAAGAAACGGAGGAATGGTCAAGCAAGTGAAACATCTAATCTGACCAAAGAATGACCATCGATGAATCGGCAGAAGAAGTGGGGATCTCTCATGGAGCCATTCACGCAACCCTGTCAGATGACATGAAGATGAAAGATGTCAGTGCGAAGTTTGTCCCGCGGCTTCTGAACATGAATAAAATGGAAACTCGGAAGTTTACTGCGACCGAATGGTTTGTAAAAAGCATAGAGGATCCGTCGTTTCTTGAGACAATCGTTACTGGTGACGAGACCTGGGAGTACGCTTACGAACCAGAAACAAAGATGCAGTGATCAGAATGGCACACAACGTCCTCTCCTCGACTAAAGAAATCACGTCATATCAAATCCAAAACAAAAGTGATGCTCATTGAGTTTTTCGACAACGAAATGGTGCACCATGAATCTGTACCAGCTGCACAAACAGTTAAGAGTTACTGTTAAATCCTTTGTACGTGCAAGTTTTGAAAAGACTGAGGTAGGCAGTCCGAAGAAAACGTCCCGCCAAATGGCAATGAGAATGGTCACTAAAACCCGACAGTGCTCCCTCCCACACATCGATTGTTGTGCAGACATGGATTGCAGAAAAGAATATTCCACTTCTCCACCAGCCTCCCTACTCATCGGATTTAGAAACCATCGGATTTCTGGCTGTTCCCCAAGTTCAAAATGAGAATCAAAGGTAACCATTTAGATACCGTAGAAGACATCAAAACCAACGCGACGACTGCACTTGGAAAGATACCAAAACAGGACTTTCATCGTTGTTTACAGCAATGACAGGAGCGGTGCAGCAAGTGCGTGTGTTCTGAAGGAGCCTACTTTGAAGACGATTAAGTAAATGTGTACCTATATTGTGGTAACAAAGAGTTACAACTCTATCCGGGAACTTTTTAACTGCCACTCGTACTTTGAAATTAAATTGAAATTTTAGATACAAAAGTGTCTCTTAAAGACATGGATAATGATTAATGAACTTAGAAACAATGATTTTAAAATTACGCGTTGAAACATTAAGTAGTTAAGTATTAATTAGAAGATAAAAAATACTTCTGATGAATGTGTTTAACACTGAAATACTATTTCTATAAATAAATAACGCTAATTAAGACCAAGATTAAAAATTATTCAAATATTTATTTATTAGCTAAATTATTTTTAAGCTATTATCATTTCATATAAGAAATTGAAATTATTGAACCATTTTAAAATAAAAATGGAAATTATAGGCACAACAAAGCCTGATAAAGACACAAAAAAGACGCAATAAAATGAGTACCGCCGATTTTAAGTATACATATTGAGATATTAATCAGTTACGTAATGGGAAGATAAATTTATATATAGAGAGTACTTCTGACATAACGTGTTCAACACAGAAACACTATAAACAACACATATTATGACCATGATTAAAAAGTATTCACATTTTTATTAATTAATAAAATTAATTTTGAAATCTTTATAATGTCATATGGGGAATTAAATTATTGTAACATTTTGAAACTATAATAAAAATTATTGTTAGACAACTCAATTAAGAATACGCGAAATAAATCACATATTTACAAGGGATATTGTAAACTATTCCAATATTATGTCAGGATTGGGATTTTAGTCTTGAATTTAGATAAGATATTCTTTATAGCATTTTGAGGCTTAAGGACTATGCCAACATTAATTGATTTGAATAAATTGGCAATTTTTCTGACATATTTTTATAATACGAAATAGAAACATAAATTGTAGAATTTCTGCGATTTATGGAATGTGATTCATATTACTCTGAAAATATTCTTTTAAGCTATTGTATAAAATAACCATTATACAGAGGTGCCAAGTTCCCTCTAATCTTCCAGCCCCACCAGTGGCTGAGAGGTTCTGCTCTCGAAGCTGGTAGACGGGAGGTGCTGGGTTCGATCCCAATCGCGCCCGTCGGCCTAATCGTTCGGAGTTTTCGTGGTTTTCTTCGAGCCGTGGATTTATCCATGCGTAAATACGGGTTAGGTTCCCTTAGAAAGACCCCCACGAAGGGAACTCCTCCCGGGCCTACATCCCATGTGTAGATAATTGGCCGTCAATAATCAACCCAACCCAACCCAACCCTCTAATCTTCCGTAATATGTGGTTTAGTTTGACCCAGTTTAACAACGCTTTAAACCAGAAAAATTATTGGATGAATCTTTATTTATTTAATTTCATGTTTCTACGAGGAATTTATTTAATTTAATTTCTTAAACAATTTTCTGATGCAAAACGTGTTAAACCTGGGTCAAATTAACCCACATATTACGGAATATTAATGAGAGCTTGACACCTCTGCCATTATATTTCAGATCGGTAAAAAAAAAAATTCTTTGTCTAATTGGAAGACTATGTCGTTACTACATTTTCTTGTTTTTTTTTAGCTAAAGTTTTAACAACAGTGATTTTATAGGTGACAGGATGAAGGGGACAGTTATCTTCATTTTCAATTGTAAACTGAATTGCTGTACCTACAGAGTAAGCATTTTCCAAAATTTTAGTCAAATCTGTAATTTTCGCAATAAGAAAAACATCGTCAACGTATATTTTTCAGAATCAAACTTTAGGGCCCGAAAGTAAATAAATAAATGGCTGTAAAATAACGACCATCATAATTTTAGATAAATCTGCTTACATAAATAACGCACTTGAACTGTTAAGGTTTACTTCCACTTATGAAATTTCGGAAAAAGACAGTACACCTACTACTATATTATTAGCATGGCAAAGAGTAAACAAAACGAGAAAACATAAAAGAAATATAAAGCCAAAGTCGTATTTGTTCAATCTTCTTAAGTTTCACTTTTTTAGGTCATTTTCCAACATCTGACTTTGTAAAGTGTCATCTATTGTGATTGACACGCATCGCAAGAGCTGGTACATACTTTATGAAACATAGTACTGATATAACATACATTAAAAAAATCATCCCTAACAATAAACATAAATATCTCTAACTATAATAATTTTATTAGGTATCTGAACAAGACGTTGAAGGCATTTGCAAGAGTAGATAACGTCAGAATAGACAAGTGTTTGAGTTCGTCGTCGTCTTTACTGTTACCTGCTTTGTTCGTGGAGTCATGATCAGAAGCAGATATCTTTTTAGCGTCTATGATAATATCTGCTAAACTTTCAAAGTCGGTCGTATTGATGCCTTCGTCGATGTCAATTACTCTTAATCTTCGAGGAAGATCAGTTTTTCCAATGCGTTGATTCACAGAAATTCGATATTGAGACAAGAGGTGGTGATTCACTTTTTTTTTAATGTAAAACCGGACACACAGAAAAGTTTGCTTTTGTTTTTGGCTTGACGCTGTCCCAATATGAACCAATGCTACATACTATCCAGCAAATTAACAGATGTCTGCTGTTCTTTTTTTATATCGTTCCACGAGGAACCGATGATCTAGACACTTTTGATAGCTTTATTGTAAGAGCCTACAATAGTCACGCGTAAACACTCGGAAGCTCATGTTGATCCCAAGGAAGTGTTATTTTCTAATTTCTCGCTTGCATTTTAATATTTTTAAATGATTTTTTTAAAATTGGATAATTGATGTGTATCTCTAATCAGGTTAGATTTTACTTTTTCGATTTTGGTTGCAGTTTTTTTTAACGAAGGTACTTTCACTTTCGGAACCGGTTTCGAAAGAGAAAGTAACTTTATAAGAAAAATATGCAACCAAAATCGAAAAAGTAAAAAGTGGCCAGGTTAGAGATCTACGTTAGCTATCCTATGCAAATAATAATAATAATAATTTAAAATATTAAAATGCAAGCGTGAAATCTGAAAATATAGCTCCTTTTGGTTTAACATTAGCGTGTACGTTTCTTCGCATGACTAGTGTATGACTCTTAAGGCCTTAATTACGTTCTGATCCATCTGCTGGGACGCACCCTCCCCTCCGCTCGAATCTATTGAAAAACACTCAACGAGGACGATGTTAAATCCCTGAATGTTCTTTAGGCTCCTGGGAATGTTCAGTGATGGGAAGATCTCAACAAACAACATTATCTTCCCAGATTTTTCTTGTAGGTTGAAGTCCACATTTATGAAGCGAAAAGACCATCCAGTCATCGAAGTTTGCTTCTGACTTGCATATTCACAGAGCAAACTATACATTTTTTTAAGAATTGTTGATTTCGTGATTTTCCAATCACGAGGAGCTTTTTTCTTCCACTGCAGTCTACATTTCTTCAAAACAAGCACTCTATATTTACTGAAATTCCGGTAACATGCTCTTAATCGACCTTATATAGATTTGTAAATCTGTCCAACCATCCACTGGACGATTAAGATATACGTTTTGATCTATCTGCTGGGACGCACCCTCCCCTCCCCTCGAATCTATTGAAAAACACTCAAAGTGGACGATGTACAACCCCTGAATGTTCTTTAGGATCGTGGGAATGTTCAGTGTTGTGAAGTTCTCAACAAACAGCATTATCTTCCCAGATATTTCTTGCCTTTCTAGGTTGAAGTCCGCATTTATGAAACGGAAACACCACCCAGTCATCGAAGTTTGCTTCTGACTGCATATTCACAGAGCAAACTATACACTTTTTTTAAGCATTGATGATTTCGTGATTTTCCAACCACGAAGAGCTTTTTTTTCACTGCAGTCTACATTTTTTTCAAAATAAGCACTCTATATTTACTGAAATTCCAGTAACATCTTTGTAATCGACTTTATATAGATTTGTAAATCTGTCCAACTATCCACTTGACTATTAAAATATTCTGTTGAAAATCTTTGCTATCCGTGAATCATCCTGTTTCACTACTGTCTATTAAAAGAGATTATTAATCAAATAAGATACCTTATACGCGATCATATTTCTTGATTTTTACCTTCATTCTCTTGGGGAAAGAACCAGCTTCAATTTTCTTGATTGTGTCTATATTTTTCAACAGGATACGTAATATTGATTCAAAAATATTTAATTATTTTGAAAATGCTTTAAAAAAATTACCATGGCAAACAAAGGCATATTTTTGTATGTATACAGTACAATTTATCAGATAACGCTTTCCTTTTGATTCCATGACTATTCTCCATATTAACAGAAAATTTGTTAAAAACTCGATAGCTTAGTCAGACACAACATGACTCTGGATTATTTTTTAACACAGTTATTTCAAATTGGTAAAGTAATCATACAAGTTGTAAATTTCCAACTGGACGAAAAATGTCCGGGCCAGGATTCGAACCTGGGATCGCTTGGCTGAAGCCGCCACGCTTTTGATCAATAAGGTTAACTGGATGAATTATGCTCCAGCGTTTACTGGAGTTCCATTACCTGCGATCTTTTCTGTTGAGCTGATTAAAACATCAGACCAGATGCTTTGATCAATAAGGTTAACTGGATGAATTATGCCCTCCAGATTCGACAGGGATAGCTCAGAGCATGGCGGCTTCAGCAAAGCGATCCCAGGTTCGAATCCTGGCCCGGACATTTTTCGTCCAGTTGGAAATTTACAACTTGTACACCATGACTCCTCGATACTCGTGGTAAAAGATACTCACCGGCCATGAATAAAACAAGAGAAGGCTGGCACAAGAAAAAAGTAACGAAGAAATAGAATTGAAAATGAAAGAACGTTTCCCTTTCTCTTCAACTGATTTTAAAACACGGCAGTACTAGGGCGACTTTATTTCCTATAGTTTACGAGAGGTAAAAACCATAATCGACAGTATACACTGCGCAAAGAAAGAATAAGTAACGAAAAACGACAAACATTCGTCTACCGCTCGCTACTTCAGTAAAAACAAACACGAAGAAAGAGATAAAGAATATTAGGACGCGGGTTCAGAGAAAAGTTGAAGTACTGCTAAATTAAAGGTTGTTTTTATTCAAATACTTACCACTATTTTCGAATAGTAATATTTACCTTAATTAATATGCTATTAATGCGGAAGATTAATAATGCATATTCGTAAATAATGCTAGATATCTGAATAAAAAAATCCGCTAAATTGGTAACACTCGAGAAGAGAGAAGTAATTCGCATCTTGGTCTATTCTTTCTGTCGCACGCACTCCCACACACAAACACACGCTTTTGTTTTGTTTTTTTCACATTTATGCTGTAACATTCACAAAAATTTATTTGTTGTTGGTATGTATATTACTGCATGTTTGAACAGTTATTTGAAACTTACTTAACTAACATCTGCGCTAAAAAAACTCAGTAATTTTAAATGCTACAGAATGTAGAGTTTAATTAAATAATATAGTTGTAAAAAGGTATTTTATTGAAAAAGATGTTCTTGTTATTAAGTTTAAAGGTTTGTATATATGTATATATATAAAACGAAATTATCTGTACATAATAAAGCGGAAACATATTTCAATAATAGAAATAAATTTCTAATATAAGAATAAACCATGATATGCCTAAAGTGCAAATCATTAAAATAAATTTAGGATAGTAGAAGTATTATAGAGATGGATATAGTAAATACAACAAAGAAGTTCTCAAACATTGAAGAAGTAAATAGTTAAAACTAATAACATTAAAAATTGTAAATTTTGTAACAAACAAAAGATATTGGAAATTTAAAAATAATATATATATATATATATATATATATATATATATAAAATCAACAATGAGCGTTCATTTTACTTTGTCATTATAATTTTTTACTTTACTTAAAAGAATAAATTTACACTATTTTTATAAACGTTATTGCAATATGTTTTATGTTAAAATGCATAATAGGATTGCTTGCTTTACAATATATGCAGTGTGGCAGAAACACAAAACTTCTAACATCTATGTAAAATCCAACATTAACATTTGAATGAAGTCATTTCCCGAAACCCCAAACTTTTTATATGTCAAAAACTTCCCCTTCCACACCGTTGTGAAAATAGTGCATTAGTGAAAAAGTTTTGGAATTGAAATATGCTAATGCAAATTCTTCGAGAACTATTATTTTATGTGTCATTTTATGTCATTTTTTGCAAAAATTTTCGTCTAAAAAGGAATATATTTATAATGTACCAACGGTATATGAGAAAAGAAATTAGTGTGTGGCTAGTAACTTTAATTTATTTGAATCGGCGATATCCAGGGACAATACTAAGAAATCTTTGAGATATAAAATAGTTCAATTCATATTCATATCTTGATATATATATTTGCAGAAAAAACTGATTTGTTAACAACATTTCTTAATACACATTAAAAAAAGATACATAACTAAGAAATTTAAAAGTACAATTGCAATTTTTGTGATACATTTATAAAATTGTAGAAAAAAACCCCTATTTTTGTCAGTATATAAAATACATGTTTAAAACAATACCATATAACTAAAGAATTTATGAGTAGGATGATATACTAAGCAAATAATTGAGGTAGAATATAATTCCATTTATTTTTAAATATTTATATTTATATACATTTTGCTGTATATTTAGATATCTGTAAAGAATAAATATTTTCTTCATACTATTTCTAATATACATTAAAGAAAATACTAGAGAGTTGAGTAATGTAAGCGCGGAGTGGTGTACAAGCAAAGTATTTTTTAAATGTGCGTATGTATAAAATTTTTATAAGATGTATATGTAAATTAATTTAAAATATTTCCTTCTAAAATGTAAGATATAAGTATATACCAAAATGGCTTTCAAAACAAAAATTATATAAGTTTATATGAATATATTAACGTAACAATAAGATAAAAATATTATTCAGCAACACTATAGAAAATTTAAAAGATCACTGGGATAGTTTTGGACTATAAACTTAGACGGTTTTCTTTGTTTAAATAAAGAGCCCATGTAGAGAGAAAACAAAACCTGTAGTGTACAGATTATATATTCAAAGATTACGTCTGGCTTACTAAAAAATATTTATGCTACCACAAGGAGGGTATCAAGTGTAAGTCTCACAATTATTATATTGACAGTCTTCATCTGCAAAAAGTATTCTAACAAATGACACAAAGATTACAAAGCTATTTGCAATTGATAGAGGTTTAAAAAGTGAAAGAATATAAATATAAAACATTAGAAGCATCGTTGAAAAAATATCTCTTATCTGTTCTCATATGACAACGACAGTAATAATCCTTCCATGGAGAGAAGATCTGTCATTACCTGTCGATTTTGATTCGATCTTGAATAAATATCATTTCAGTATCCAGAACATGTTGCATTATGTGAGAATTTTCCCCCACTTATGAATTAATAACAGATTATTTAGAAATGATTTTGAAACAAACAGCTTCTGTCCAGACAGATGCATCAAAGTGGTTAGATTGGTTTTTAAATAGTCTGAAACTGACAATAAAGAATATTGTTAAGTTAGAGGTACAGCTGAATTTGGTTGATGCAAGATCTTATACGAGTTTTCAGAAGGAGATAGTGAATTTCATTCTTAATCCAGAGTATTTCGCAGATTATAACATAGGTGCAATCTGTAACAGCAGTTCGATAATTTAAATGAATATGTTTCGAGATTTGTACTATTAATTTGATAGTAAAATTTTACAATTCTGGGAAATTATTGAATGATATTTGTTCTCAGGATTTGATATTTGGAAAACGGAAAGCAATAAAAATTTTGACAATGTGCCTAGTATGAAAATTTTCCATTAACTAGGAATACTGCAATTGCATTACTTAGTAGAAAGAATAGATTATGAGACAAATAGTTATTAAAAATGATTACATTTTCTTATAGATAGTGTTTCTGACGTTATTACCATTTCATTTGTTTGATTGTTTAGATTTGCTTAACCATTTGATCATGGGGTCGGGACACATGTCCTCCTAGCGACCATTTCTTTTTTCTATTCGTACTATTATTTAAAAAATAAGCTCTGCTATACAGTTATGCAAGGATATTTTCAAAAGAAATTTACTGCATTTTTTTTGTAAATTGTGGTACGTGTGTAAATAGAAATAGACGATATATATAAACAATATATATGTATAATCAAAAGGTTAACACTTCAGCATTTCAATCACAAGAAAACCGATTACAACCGATTGTTTCTTTATAATCAGGACATTAGTTTATGCAGAATGAAAACATTATGAAAACGCTTTTAATTAAAAATTAAGATAAAATGTAACTTACAAAGTAAATGTTGAAAATTCTAAATTCATTTATTAACTGTAAAAGTAATCTTTATTTTGATTGATATAAGTAGAGGAACTTCATAATCACGAATTCTACGAATTAATAGGAATATGAATCTAGTTAATGCAAATTGTGTAAAATAAATCCAAGCAAAAAGCTAGATTTATGTTATTAGAGTCTAAAAAACTGTTTTAAACTCAAAATAAGACAAGGAGACCATATGTGTACTAATTATTTATTGTATTAATTAGTAAAAATAAATATAGTAGTTCTTCAGAAACACTGATTTGATACAAAGAGCGTAGCATCGTTCAACTGAATTTGCAATTGCACGTAACTAATTTTTAAATTGAATAAATATTTTCTAGCTATAACTGATAAAACAAAAGGTCATTCACACTTTATGAAAACGATTTTCACAATTAATTTCTGAACAAATATGCCATATTCTTTGCGACAATTTTACTCTACTGCGTATATCTCTGACTCTTGATTATAACTCTAGATTGAAATTTTTATCATAGTCGAAACTTTACAAAGTCTTCCAATATGTTGTGGATAGCGCTTTCTAACGCTCGCTTTAATAAACACATAGGCGGTGATAAATAAAAATTTATCGTAGCACTGTATGAAACATGGCTTTAGTTAGGGAATGTATCAAAAGAAGAGCAATTTTTATCAATTAAAAGAAAAAAAAAGAAATGGCTTTGTGAAAGTAAAGAAAAAATTCCAAAATAATTCATGATTGCTGCTAGATTTTGTTATAAATGAAATTAAAGATAAAAAATGCAGTAAAGATAAGATGATTTCACTTTCTTATCAGTAAAATATTTTAGAACCCATTTTTGAATAAGTAAGTCCAGATTTATATGAAAAAGACATTCATTGAACTTCATATGAACAAAGTCTCCCAGGCGCTCTTCCATAAACCAACTGAAGCATAATTAGCAAAGAAATAAACGGAAATAAATTGTGCCTCAATTGAAGAAATGCATGTAAAATCACCCGACGCAGCCCCCTCCTCTCATCAATAGACTTTTTCTGCATTTGGATTGTTTCAATGAGTTTCACGAACATTGAAAAGACTTTGGAAAGTTTTACAAGTGGTATCGGAAAAAATTGACATGAATGTAACAAGAAAATTTTCTATTATCATAGAAATTTTGAGCCAGAGCTATATCCAAAATTCCAGGCTATGCCACAAGGTCAAACTGTTGCAAAGACTATGTCATTTATGCGTAGAAATTAACTCTGAAAATCGCTACCATAAAGTGTGAACGATGTACTGTAATATACATTTATTTGAATTTTGTTTGCAGTATCAAAAAATTATATTTATTTAATAAAAATAACGTTTACTTATCTTGACAATGATTTTTGGTCTGTCATTTGAGAAAGAAAACGCATTCATCTTTGGAGATATTAAATCAGAACTAATTCGATTGTAATTGTTGATTTTACGATTAAAGATTTTGTATTTCTTCGATTTCAGAATCACAAGGATCATCTATCATACTCGGACGTCCTTACAGTTGAATTTTTACTTTCATTATATTTTGTTCTAGCAAGTATGAGAGAACAAGTATGTAGAATAACTTGGCATTTTATTGACATAATCTGCGACTTCATCTAATTTTTTAGAAGGATAAGGATAGCAATTTGATTGAAGATGATGAAACTTTTGAAAATTCTGTGTTGAATGATTCTGATAAATGTATACAATACTGAGATAAAAGTGACGGAATAAATTATGATTGAGTTATAAAGTAATATATATAGCATATATATCAAGGATAAGTAACGGGCAAAAATTCTGGTATGGTGTACAAATTAGGATAAATGCTAATGAAAGGACATAAGAAAAACAGTTTCAGTGAATCAAAAAAATTTAAAGATCATTTTGATGGAGTTAGTTCTGTGACTTTATAGCGTGCATGTAGAGGTCGTTCCCGTCAAGCTCAGTCATGATGCGGGTTTGAGGTTTAAAATACGTTTATCTAAACTATGTGGGCAGGGATGTGGCACAGTCACTTAGCAAGTTTTTTGCTTATATTAAATGGCGATCCTCAAAATTCAATCACTAACTTTATCTTCACAAGGAATGACTAAAAGGTTTTATTAAAACAAAGTTCCACTTACGTGAAAACACTGATCGTACAATCCACTACTAAACCCAGCGTCACTCAATGCTTTCAGCTGAAACACAAGATGCACTCACGAAAATCGTTAATAAAATCAAACTTTCGATACACTAGCAATCCGTTGTTGCGCAGTAGCTTTTATTCACACTATAATTTAAAAGATCTTACCAACGACTAATCTTTAACTGTAAACCCCGTTGCCAGGTATCAACTCGTTAAGCTAGGCAAAAGCCTGGCAGGTAGGGGTCTGGTCAGCGGTCTAAAAAAAAACTCAGATAAACTTCGACTCTGTGATGCGTGTTGAAAGCACAATGGTAGCTTATCACCATAGGCTTCAGTTCACCACTCAGGGAGAGATCCGATGTAAATCTGCCGATTTAATCTTTCGTTTTGGCTTTTATACTTTGCTGATTGACCAACGAAGCTAAAATTAGTATACACTTACAGCGAAACACAGCAAACGCAAACTCCGAAGCCTCCATGCATACTTTGAATCTTAGAGTAAAAGACAGTACATATGTTGCTGTTGCGTACACAGGTTAGACCAGCCATACGCAACCTTTTTTTCTCGCGGGCCGCAAACGTATGTTTGCGACGTTAGGCGGGCCGCAATATACTTATACAATAATGTAAAAACGGGTTATTAAAACACTGAGATATCAAAAGTAGTGTAACAAAGCAATATAATAAAGTTAATATAAATCAGTAGGATTGAAGGTTTGTCGTCGAAAACATTTTAACAAATATTAATATCACTATTTCCAAACAATGCATTTCGTGGCTTTTATTATTATTATTTTTTTAATTGCAAATGAGGTAGAAATATGCCGCAAAGATTCTTGTTTAGAAATAATGGTGTAAAAAGTTTTGGTGCTATTTTTTTCCGCGAGAAACATTTCACCTTAATAAGCATTATTAGCTATATATGGTAAGTACAAAACGAAATAATATAATAATGCAGCATTTCCAAGGGCTGAAGAAAAAAAATTCAGATTTTCTTTAATAAATCAGACTTTTACTCAAAACAAAAACATTATAATTTTTTATGTAAAAATATATAGAGCAAATTTAGTTAATTTGGAAAAATGTTTGATTAGTGTCGAAGATTAAAATATGTATACACTACTGTAGCACAAATGTGATTGCATGTAAAAAGAACTTTTGACTGAGGAAATGGCCTTTAAGATGCTGTAACATAACTTTAAATTAGTAATTATAAATAACAGAACATATTTTGTTTTCTCATGAAAATATATAAAAGAACAGTGAAGTCTTAAAAACCTTTTATGCACATCTCAATTAATTTTTTATATAATTATGTGTTTCGGGCCGCACATAAAGTGCCGCCGGGCCACGTGCGGCCCGCGGGCCGCAGGTTGCGTATGGCTGGGTTAGACGATGACATCACGTTCGCATTCAAAACACTAAAATGCCTTTATAAGACAGCTGCTAGTCCTCTACAACTTTTCACAAAATATTTAAAATGTGTTTTCAATCTGGGCACAATTATCATAGCAGATTTATTTATACGTGTTTAACAACGGAATTAAATGGCACATATTAAAATTTATCAGACTAATTTAACCGTCTATTTCAAAGCGTTTTAAAGATTTCTGAATGTAGATATTTTTTCCATTGATTAGCTCTTTTCAAATCAATCTATCAACAATTATCTCATGATACAACATTAGCGAGTGTGACATTACTTTTTGAAGCTATATGAACTGCCTTAATCTATTATGGGGAAACATTTGAGCAATTTTATCGACATACAGTGGTTACAAAATTAATGTAATAAATATATTTCCACTTGTAAACAATGTGTAAAAACTTTCATTCATGAAAGTCTTTAAAATTTCTCTGTATAGATTTCTAGGTTAATTTTGTCTCTGCATTATATAACGTAAAATTTTGTTACAAAATTCGCAGAAAATAATTATCCAACTAAATCGCAACTAAATACTTCTTAAATAATTGGTCTTTCTACTTTGATTGAGAGAAATTTATTGAAATGGTGAATTAATGTTTGAGAAATACATTCTTAATAACCACATTAACATACATATAACATGATTCTGTCTCAATTTTTCATCAACAAATGTTTTATTTGATACCGTAACTCTCTGGAATTTGCTTAGAAATATAACTATGATAGTTTAAATTAGAAATTTGTTTTAACACCATGCTCTTATTTCTTTAGAATTTCGAATTCTTTAGTTTGCTTAATTGTGTTTGTTTCATGTTCATATTGTTCAAATTTCAAATAATTTAAGAGGCTGATTCGAATTTAAAACATTGATATTAATTTTGTAAGTGAATTATATGGAAGCTTATTTGAATTATCAAATTGCTTGATCGCTACTAATAATTTATTAAAAAAAAATTAAAGTATGACTTGTATTTTAATGAAATATTATTGCGCAAAAACGTTATCTTTAGTCATATTATTTTGTATATTATACATAGAGAAAAACATTAATATTGAAATAGTAATTGCTCTAAGATTGATCTTAAACACCTGTTACTTCTCTAGGTTTAGCAAAATCTTTATTGTCTCGTGAAAGAGATTTTTATTTATTTTATAACAGAAATAATAAAAGTTTATGCCGACTTACCCAACCGTTTACTAAATACTTTGACTACAATATTTCTCCTCTTTTTTAATGAAGTTACATATAATAAAAAAAATTATGACGTGTATATTAACGAAAAGTGCATTTTCATATGGCAAAATGTTCATTCTATATATATTTTTAAAAATTTACACAATATTCACCAAGCACATTACCTAGATATTCTTTGTATATTTTGTAAAAGTTCATCAATATTCTCAATATTCATCTCTTGTATCTCATCAGTTAAAAAGCAAATGTCTATTTTTATTTCCACTTTCGAAGAAAATCCTGGGCTGTCCAAATCAATAAATATTATTTTTAAATTATTCTCGAAAACAGAAATTAATGTAACTTTAGTTAAACTACTATTTTAATATAAATTACAATGAGCATATAACTGCAAAATAATCATCACTCTATTTCCTCTTTTTTTACTACATGAAGACTAAGCAACCAGTTGCTTGTTGCTTATCTTGCAATCACTACGGATTGCAAATAATACAAGGGGTTTCTGTAGTAGCTTAATCATTGTTAGGTTGTACATAAATTTGGAATTATACTCCATAATTTTGAAATAAGGGTATTTATTATATAAATGACATTCCAAAAAGCATTTTTAAAAACTTTTTTCATATTTCGTGTCGTGAGTTTTCATTAACGTTTTCAACATGCATCAGAAAGATTTTACAAATAAGTAAACGTGCATATTATTTGAAAATTTAAGGAATGTTTGCGCAGTCTCAAATCAATAAGTGTTACTGCCGAATTAATGTTTTACGGGAAATGATTATTTTAGCATATTAGATTAAATGGAATGGAATCAGTCATATCAAAATCTACACAAATCCAAGATTAAAAGAAAAATTCCGGTATCAATAAAAACTGTGCTACACACATATTAGATTTTTTAGAACTTTTTTTTTTGCTCATTATTTTTTTAAATCTTTAAATATGTGTGTGGGTTATCAGTTATTTATTTTATAAGAATTAAAATTTTAAAAGGTTTAAAAAAAACATTTAACTTTAAAACAACATTTGGACTTATGTTGGTTTAATGGGATTTAATGGCCAGCAAATTATACATAAAAAATAATCATCTTTTTATTAGATATTTGACTAAATACACATAAATTATTTACGTCTGCATCTTAAAGGTTGGCATTAAGTGTACACTCTAAAAACGACATTTTGAAAACTGAGCAAAAAATACTCAAATCTAAGTATATCGCATAGTCCAAATGACTCCGAATCAAAATTACTCAAGTTTGAAATATGTATATACTCATTTATGAAAACAATCACACACTCAAGAATAAAACATCATGTACTCATATTTAGTATGTCCATGTTTCAAACAACAGCTAGAAAAAAGCGCTAGTGCTGACAGATCTGGTTCTATTTATGATTATGAGAGGATAAACAAAATTTACGCTTTCAGCTAGAGCCAGCATCGAACCCGAGACCTACTAGTTACAAGTTCATTGCCTTATCCACTTCGCCATCCAGATTACATGAATGCGTTATTTTAAATTCAAGTCATTGAATGATTTGGACGCTTGTTGATATTTTTATAGGATTCATTAATTTGTTGCTGAGAAAGGTGGAAATTTTTAACGGGTGTTCGGATAGATTTGGTCAATTTGAAATTTTGATTAAGATTGTACAACTTTATTATTTATGGGGGGAAGGGGTGATATGAATTAGACAAACTTTCAATTCGATTGTTATCAGTATATTTTTTTAATGAAAAAGCGCTTCCTGGATATAGAAATTCAACTGACTAAATTTTCTTTTTGACACATTTTAACCCATTAACGCCACAATTATTTTTCTCTTGAAAAATGGAAAGATTGCATTTCATTCAAATGAGTATGAACAGACTTTTATGTGCTCATTCTTGTGTATTTCCATGTTTCAAAATTGAGTTTGATCTGATTCTAATCATTTTTGAATATATCCAGATTTCAAAAATGAGTATGAACTGACCTCTATGTGAACAGTTTTGAGTATGTCCATGTTTCAATATTCTGAGTATTTCTGGTATTTCAGAATTGAAAGCATTGGGTCGTCATATTTGAAACAAAAAGTTTCAAAACAAAATGAAAACTTCGATTTACTCAGATTTGAAAGTGTCATTTTTTGCAGGGTATACGTTCCAAATATTACGGGTTTTAAATAACACTATTTTCAAATAGTATTTTCCACCTTCTTAAATGGCATAACTTTGTGATTAAAAAAGAGAAGATTACTATTTATAAATAGTAGTATTTGAAATCCGTAAAGATTGGCACTTATTTATAAAGGCACATAGTCGTATTCACCATCCAGTGCTATCATATTTTGTTCTTGTTGTGTTTTTGACCATTGGGATATATTTTGGTGTTGCCATTGACTAACGGGATTTTTATAATTATTGACAATTTTGAGTAGCAACAGATAAATAAAACTGTGTAATTTTTGAGTGAACACATTTTTCAAGAACACATTTGCAACAACACATTTGCACGTTTCAGCAAATGTGAACCGGTATAGTTTTTTATACGATCGAGGTAATTTTATTTTAGTTTATAATGAAATGTAAATGAAGAAGAACATATAACTTCAAAAGAAATCTGTAAGTATTCAGAAGAATTTTTAAAAAGACTGTTTAACCCCTTCGCGACGAGCGTCTTTTACAGAATTTTTAATCTTTTACCACCGGTTTTTTAAAACAGAAATTTTCACCTAATTGAATAGCGGAAATGCTAAGATTTAATAAGGCAAAGCTTACAATAAAAAATAACTGGTGCGAAAAATCGAGGATTCTGAGCATCTTATGCGTCACGTATACGTGTCGCTCGTCGCCAAGGGGTTAAAGACTTTTATCGTACAAACATCAAAGACTATGGATGAAGCATGGCATTTAGTAGGTACAGTCAGCCAAAGAAAGAAAGACATTACATTTTAATCCCCAAATTGTTTTAGAAAAAACGCAAATAGTCATTTGACTGGAAATTATATTTTCTTTCAATGCATGTTAAAAAAATAAGCTTAGGTGGTCGTCTTCGTACAAAAATTGCATCAAACTTTGACATTTTCAATACGAACACCTATATTTGACATCCTATTTGGATTTTCTTTTGATAAACTTTATTTTAGGATTGCAAATGGGAAGTCATTAGGTCAAGTAGTTTAGGAATTATGAAGGTTTAAAGTTTGGAACTTCTAATGATAAATTCATATGTAATCGTTGCAAAACAGATTGCAATGAGGGTAGTTTTTTAAGCAAAACTCAAGAATTTCTTGGCAGAATCAGCTTTAATTTTGAATTTACATATTTAAAGCTTCAAGAAATAGATTTCTGTTTACAAAATTATACGTTTATATTCATAATTTTTTCGAGAAAAAAGAAATGAATTGCAACCTTATATGTTTTTTAAGAGATACTTCAAATATGCGAATCCAAAATGTAATCTCTATCTGCCAAATCGTTTTCGTTTAATAAACTACCCGCCTTGCAATATGTTTTAAAACGATTATATATGAATTAACCATTAGGAGTTAAAAATTGTAAACCTTCATAATTCCTAAACTACTTGATCGAATGACTTCAAATTCGGTATCATTAAGTAATATTGGTCAAATATGGTGTCAAAATTGGGTTTCGTATTGAATTTTTCCGATTTTTGTACAATTTCAGTATGAAGATGACACTTACGCTTATTTTTTAAACATAAGAGATGATTTACAGTCGAATGGTTATTTTTTTTTTATAATTTCGCTATTAAAAATGTATGGTTTAAAAATTAAAAATCTATTAGCCTTTGTTTTGGTCGAATGCACGTTAGTTAGAGAATATTTCCTTTGATAGTCCATTAGGAGTCATTTATTTTAAAAATACTCAAAATTGGTTTCTCTTATAATATTTTTCTATGTCAGGTAAATTCCTCCCCCCTCCCCACCCCAAACACTGAAAACATATAATTGAAAAAAAATAATAAAAGAGTTCTGATTTTCTTTTTTAATTTTCTTTTCTTTTTCCTTTTTCTTTTCTTTTCCTTTTTCTTTTCTTTTTCCTTTTTCTTTTCTTTTTTCCTTTTTCTTTTCTTTTCCCCATTTCTTTCTTTTGAGTTATAAAGATTTATATTTTGAAAACACCAAATACTGTGTGAAAGCTTAGTAGTTTTTATACCAGAACAAATATATTTCATAGGAAAGTTTGGGAATACTCCCCATGATATTTAAATACAAGTCATTTATTATAAATGTAAAAAAAAAAAAAAAAAAAAAAAAAAACCTTTCTTACTTTTTTAATTAAAGAGACTCTCTTTGCGATTAATTTTTCCCGATGCAAGTATTTACTCATGCATGGTCAAACACACATTGTTTAGTTTACAGTCATACTCTAAAGTTTTTCTCACGTAATCTACAATAACTTTAAGAACCTGCGTTTATTCTTTCATAAGTAAAGGAAGAAAATCTTTTGAAATGAAAAAAAGAAAAAATTCTACTACCTAAATGAAAGTAATTAAAAGGGGCAGAGAAGATTCGCTGCCTAATAAAAACCGAATTTAAGAAAACAGTGATTTTTTTGTGAATATTTTGAGGAAGAATTAACGCTTAAAAAAAGGTAATGCTTATAAAACCATCTGCGGCATCGAACAGAGAAGGGAAATCTAAAATTAAGGGAAAAGTTTTTCAGTTTTTTAATTATTTAAAATAATATTTAGTCGTGACAGTTTGAAAATTGGGAGAAAAGTTAGATTTTTATTTTTAAGAAAGAATTATTAACCATACTACAAAGAATTATGTAAGTATTTTTACCCTCCAGTAATAACATCTATAAAAATGTAAGATATTTTCAGAAATTATGCTCGAATGAAACCTATACAAAAATTTATAGTGTGTTTTTCGTTAAGGTTAAAAATTTATTAGAATTTACAGTTTGAATTTCATAAAACATTTGCAAAACTATGCATAAAAGATTTGGTTAACGGATCAGTGGTTGACATTATACCAGTAAGAGGCACTTTTAAATTTAAACGTAAAAAAAAAAAAAAAAAAAAAAAAGCTTTGAAAGACGTACGGAAATTTGCAGACCTCGTGCGGTTGCACATGCAACCCTCTAGCGTTAAGGAATTTAACTACAGCGATTTTAAGCTACTAACTTCAGAACGAAGTGATTTCAACTCAAATAATGCGACCGTTCAGTCATCTTATCGTGATTTCTTGTAGTTTGGAATTAGGTAACCCAATTTTTTGTTTGTGGCTATTTAAGCAATTTTTTAGGCTAAAATGCGCCTGCTATTTTTTAATTTGTACTTTTATGTTATTCGGGCGCTGGTGATAAATTACCATCATTAGTATGGCATTCATTCTCGCTTACTTCATTTAAAATACATAACTCTCGTTTTAAATACATGCATTTATTTAAAATATATGCGTTTCACTGATTTAATTTAAAATACAAAATAATAATATAAATAATAATTAATAAAAAATATCATAAACTAAAACATTTCAATATCAAAGCATTGTTTCTTATTTGCACACGCAAGAAGTAAAAGCTGCTACTGGGGATTAAAAAAAATGCTATTTACAAGATTTTCGCCCGGCTAACATAAAAAAGTACCTATTTTTTATTAATTTTTTACCAACTTGGTGCATTTCTTACTTATGTCCACTACTGGTACCGAGACATATCACAATAACCAAGAATGGACATCCTTGTCAAAAGCTAGAATCCGTGTGATAAGAGATGAGTTGGGATGGTTGAGAAAGGAACTGGATCGGCAAAACCTCTCAGGTTGTAACAAAAGTTTTCCTCTAAAAAATGTTCTTAATAAAGTTAGAAAAAACATGAAAGCAGTAACTTTAGTGCGGGTAGTAATCACCTCCCAAATCTATGATTTTCTGCCAACGTTTTGGTAAGTTTTCAAACCCATCGGGCCAGAAACTTGGAGGCCGCGAGTCCAAAAACAGTTCAACCTCATTTCTAACGTCCTGTGCAGAATTAAAGATAGCACCTGCAGGATGTAGCTGCTGGTTTAAAAAAAGGTAGAAGTCCGAGGGAGCGATGTCGGGGCTATATGGTGGGTGTGGCAAAAGATCCCATTCGAGTACATACAGAGTCCAGCTGGTGAACGCAGACACATGTGGTCTAGCATTATCTTGATGAAGCATTACCTTCTTGCGCCGGAACTCATTTTGGCGTTTTGCCTTGATAGCAGCGTCAACACGGACTAACATCTCGCTGTACACCTTACTGTCCATGGTTTTACCTTTTTCCAGATACTCTTTGTGGATAATACCACGGAAATCCCACGAGATACAAAGCATTATCTTTTTGTTAGTCAAATTGTGGTTTGCGACGCTGCCGACGGGCTCACCGGGCGCAGACGAATCGCCTTTTCGGCTTTTGTGGTTGAAATAAATCCACATAAGTGACGATCCGGTCCACAATTTTGTCCTTGCTTTGATATTCGAACAGATTCATGTAGGCCCAAACACCTCTGTCCTTATCTGCTTGAGTCGGCTCATGCGGCACCCAGAGATTGAACGTGTACGTCAAGTTTATGCGATGCATAGCGCGAATTATGTACATGGCACCAACGTCTAACTCCATAGCTAATTCTCAAGTGGTTGGATACTGATCTTCTTCCACAAGTTCTTACAGGCGTGCTTCATCAACATCAGTAGGCCGGCCAAAGCGCTCTACTACTTGAATGTCATAGACCTTGTTTTTGTACCAAACTTTCACAAGTGTAATATGATACAACAGTAGTACCTAAAGCTGTACACATCATTCGGTGACATTCTGTAGCTGACTTTTTGCAACGGAACTGAAAGTAAAAGATGGTTCTAATCTGGTAGCTTGATAGTTCCATTTAAGACAACTTGTACTTAATGATAACGATATTTTTTTTACAAATTTCACAACACAGTGTTCTAAAACAAGTCTCTTTCTTTCAAATGCCAAAAATCGTTGGACAAAATATGAGCAAACACGTCAACGCGAACTGTTTGCGCAAATGATATTAGCTGTAGCGAGAAACTTTCCTTACAACCTAATATTTTGCGGATAAGCGACTGCAGTGCAAATTCTTTAGTGCATTTTTGCGAAGGAAGTCAAGAATTTAGTCTCAAATAGGTCAGAATTAACACCAACTGGATTTGTATAAAAAAAGCGAAGCTGTGAAAATAATACGACGGGATCAACAGCAAACTGTCTAAAAAGTGGCTTCACTGGAAACCTCAAGATTCAAGCAGAGTGCTTTACGCCGAAGAGACAACGTTTTTTTTCTTTTCTATATCCTAAAGTTTTCGCTTTAAAAGGGGACGAAAACGTTTACTTAAGCTTGCAATTTCCGAAATGTAATCTTTGCCTTATTTAATCGCTGAAAATTAGACGAACATTACTATTCGGAAATAGTGGTAGCCTAATTCATGGGACTGTTCGAATTCTGAAAAAATTCGCCTACGACAGCCGCCATTTTTTTGGGTCAGCACATAGGCTTCAGGAGCTCTAACTAGACATAGCCATTTTAAAGTTACTAAACACGCTATTATTAAAATTTTATTTACCCGTAAAGACTTAATTGCCATAAAATGCTGCGATTAAACGCTGTTATTGAAATTTACCACACCATAAAGTTTTTAAGCTTTTAATAGACACTTTTTTTTCAGCTTTGGCGACAAGTTTGTTATTTTTCATTGTATTAGCTCATTAACATAGCGTCAAAAACTATTTTATTTACAAGATGTATATTTCTAGCCGTTTCGTTTTTTATTTAACGTTTTATGAAATAATTCAAACGTGTCTATTCTTGAAACAGATTGATGTCCATTATTGGAACAGTCAGATGTGTACTACTGTGGTTTTGTGTGTGCATTAATGGTGAATTTCAAGTTGTTCGCAAAAAATAATTTTGTGCGAAAGACGTTTAAAACAGACGTGTAGAGAAATAGTTAATTAGGATAACGAACGCTGACTGTGTTCGCAGTCACTAAAACTAAGAACGGTGCACAAAAATAGACGAAAAATGTTCTTAAAGTGTCTATTACTGGTAAACTTACCTTACTTTTAACAGAAGTGGTGTTTAATCATGATTTGTTCATGTAAAAAAATACATATATTTATGCTTTTTGCCTACTTGAAAAATAGCTTTTAAAAATACATTATTTAGTAAAATCGATTTATTAAAATGTATTTAAAGGAAATATTACAATATAATCTCTCTTCTTTAATAGTAAAAAAATGTGAGTGAAAAATTAAAAGTCCAATAATAATTAAAATATAAAATATTTACTTATTGAGAAACTAGCAGACTCTTCCGGAGTTATTGCCTGACTGTTTCCCGGTATTACTACCCGGGATAAATATAATCTCGCTACTCTGGTCATTTTTCCCCACGAGCCTCTTTCCACAAAAATGAAATAGCGCTGAATAGAAAAAAAAATCCGGACAGCGTGATTACGTGCATCGTAATCGCATCAGTTTTTCGCGATAATGGCGTTACTTTGAAACCAAATGTGGAGCTGTTTTTCTCATTGGAATTTTGAAGCATTTCAGAAAAAAAAATCGAGATTCTTTAATAATTAATTAAAAATGGTATTTCATATTTTTTGATTTTTTTAAAACTGAATCCCAAAAGTCTGCTTCGTGCAGGAGTATAAAATATACGATTGGATGGATAAGGTATCAAATAGATATTGGTTGATAAAAACAAACTTCTCATTTTCGGCAAATTAGGGATTTGATATCGCGATAAATATCGCGAAAAAGTCAAAAATCGTTGTAGAAATTCCGAATAAACTTTGTTGAAAATAAGACAAAATTTACTGTATTTTGTCAAAAGATTCAATTTTGATTGCTTTTATGACAGGTTTTAAATCATCGACGAACATGGAAAATCGGCGAAATATGCAATTTGTTCTGTTCAATGAAAATAACAAAAAATACAAAATCTGAGCCCTAGATAGATTCAGGCCTGTCTGCGTCTATCTGAAAACAAATTTTCAGACATCTACGTGAAATAGATTTCCCTAGGCATCGCTAACAAAACAGACACTCACAGACACATACACAGACAAAAACTTTATCTTATTAATATAGATATGCGTCATTTAACACAAAAATAACATACAAAATTTCTGATTGACACTGATATTTTATTAAACTTTGAAGAGAAAGATAAATGGTACAAAATAATTTGATGGTACTAATTTAAAATAAACTAGTTGGTAATCCGATGTGTTGTATTTAATAAACATTATGACGGCTTTCGTTTTTTACGGAAAAATAAGTATAATTTTACTGCACATATAAATAAGTTTTATACTATTGATTTAAATTAAATATTAAATTTTAAGTAACAAATGAGATTTACTAAATAAGTAAAACGATTTTAATAAAAACGCACGTTTTTAATTATATCATTCGCTAAATGTATTTTCTTCTTACAAAACTTGATTTCTGAGCTGAAGGTATAAAAATAAAGTCATGTAAAAATTGTCATTTATAAATTAAAGTAAATGGTTAAAAAATTGTCATTTTTAGACTCCAAATAATTTTACTTTTATCGCTCTTGTGTTAAGTTTTATCCGCCTTCAGTCAGAAATAAATATTTGAAAATCTATCTTCACTTTAATATCCTATTTTGTAGATAGCTGGCAATAAACTGTCCAGTTGATATAAGGAGAACAAAGGGGTTTAACATATTTGGTTGAATCTAAAACTCTAACAGTTACATTGTATTGATTTCTACATCTTAATTTGTCGACAGACGATTTTTAGTTAATTATAATGGGCTGATTCGTTTGAACATGTGAAAATATGTTTTTATTTCTTGGAAAATTCTTGACATATTTTTATCAAAATATGTTTTTTACGATGTATTCAAATTGAAAAAAAATATTTTTTTTCAATTTTAATGAGAAAATATCAAAGTATAATAATCTCTACTATACCCTTCTCTCTCTTTTATCCACAACTATTGAGTCATTTGATTGCAACCATTACAGAAATTTACAAAAATGTTTTAAAAAATTATACCTAAAAGCTTAATTTAAATTTTGAAATTTCAAGACTTATTATGACAACCTGGGTGCTGACAAATAAGTAGTGTTTTTTCAATCCGTAATTCTACCTATTCTCGAAGGAGCGGATGTTAAATACAAACACTTTGTCATATTTTTAGATAATTGATGTATGCATATATTTTTCATATTTTAGCTACACACCAGAGTATTTTGCACAGTTAGATACACATTATTTGAAGTTATAAAATATAAACCTTTTAAACTTATAGAATTTTCACTAATTCATTTACATTTTCTTAAAAACTTTTATTGAAATATTTACACAAGCGCTTAAAAATAAGATTTTTTGAATTTAATTTATTTACTAACCATTAGTACTGAAATAATAACAAACACAATTTCAATACATTTATGTGATTATATGAAATCTAATTCTTACGTCTGGAACAAAATTTACATCGGTATAAATATTCATGATGTTCTCTTATAATGGAAAATGACATTCTGACATCTTAACAGCTGTACGTTACACTGTAAAATGCCAATTAGATCAAAAGATAATGGAGACTTTGACATGCAAGGGCTTACTTGAACTCAATGTCCGGCCAAAGTACGGAAATTGTTGAGAATATTTTATGGCGATAATGAGAAAATCTGCAGAAGGCAACGTTCTTGAAAGGAATTAAGCAATGACAGGTTAAATGTTTTAAAAAGAATTTTTAAATTCATTATGAAATGGTATATTATCAGACGTTAATGGATTTTAATGATTTTTTTAAAATTTTTAAAACGATGGTTGGCCTCTCACTTAGTTCTTTTATAAGGATTTACTTGTGTAAATATTTATGGCTTTCTCCTAGTAAAAAATGTTTTGCATTTTAATTATACTGTGTCTAAATATTGCGTCAATATTGTATTCATAGGAAATATTTCCAATATAATGGCATTATTACAAAAATTATGGATTTACATTGAAAATATGGGTAAAGAAATGGAGAAAAATCTTTTTCTAATATTGTAGCAATATTGACAAAATATGCATATTCCAATAAAAATATTGCTTGTCATTATTACCAATACTGATATAACGCGTCCATTGCAAAGAATATTGCTCCAATATTATTTAGCTATCAGAGGTAATGAAAAACGGACTTGTGATACCTTAAAGTCTGTGTGTTACATTGTGGAATGCTAATTAGATGAAAAGATAATGAATATTTTGTCATGCTATAGCTCTTACTTGAACTCAATGTCCCTCAAATCGTTAAACATATTTTATTGCAATAATGAAAAAAAGGGGAAAGCTTTTGAAAGGAATTAAACATTGGCAGGTTAAAAGTTTTAAAATGATTGATTGCATTTTGGAATAATATAAAAATTAAGGGATTCTAACAAACAAAATAAATAAAACTGTTGGACTTTTCGTTGAGTTTTTTTATGTAATGTTTTATTCGTGTAAATATTTATGTTTTTCTTATAATTAATAACAAACAAATATATGTTTCTGTTGTTACATAATGACTAAATATTGTATACATCGGAAATATTTTAAATGAGATACCAATAATGGTTAAATAATGGCTTTACATTTCAAATACTTTCAGTGAAACGTCACTGTTACAGAGAGATTGGTTTTACGTGGTAAACATTTTCAATGTCTTATAAACGTTTCAGAAATGTCTGGTTTACATGTAACGTATTCATAAAAAAATGGCTAAATATTTCTTGTCAATATTGTACAAGTAATGGTAAAACAAAAGCATTCCGATGTTGGACATATTGTATACCGATATTACCAATATTGACTAAGATATGAGAAAAAAAACAATATTGTCCAATATTGTTTTGCTGCTAAGCATAATGATATTCTGAGACTGTTGCTGTTCTATGTTACACTGTAAAATATCAATGAGATCAAAAGTTAATGAACATATTGATATGAGAGGTTTTACTTGAACAGAATGCCCGGCAAAGTACGAAAACCGTTGGAAATATTTTATAGCGATATTGCAAAAAATTACAAAGGCGAAATTCTTCGAAAGTAATTAAATATTTACGAGTTAAATAATGAAAATGAATATTTAAATTTATTTTTCAACAATAAAATAATATTAAAAATTATTAGATCCAATGGAAATTTTGGAATTTTAAAAGGTTGATTATGTTTTTGTCAAATTGATCTTATAACTTTTTATATATGATTATTTTAACCATTTAAACAACCGTTAAAAATTTTAATTATTTTGCTTTTTCTGCTTATCCGTCCGTTTATGTTCTAACTCTTGGAAAAGATCTGGAACCATAATAAAATTTGATTGTGTTCCATGGAGTAGTTGATAGCTTTTTAAGCTAACATATGTTTACTCTGACAGTAAAAGTACTTTAGAATCATATACAGAAACTCAAACGAGCTCTAAATTCATATTATTTGAAGATAAATTTAACGCATTTCAAAATGCAACAGGTGGCTATGAGTTTATTTAATAATTATGCTACATACTATTAGTTAAGAGCTACCGTATTAAAATTATGGTTCATACTTTTTTAGATTCCTCTTTGTGTAGGTGATCCCGTACTATGATAGAGGAAGCTGAGAAGATAGAGGAAGGGACACCATGGGAAACTTGAATTTTTCATTTTTGTTCTTTTGAAATTTAGAAATTAATTTACGTGAAAAAAATTCTGAATGTACCTAAGTTCCTTTTCTTCAATTAGTAATTTTCTCAAAGACTATGTTTTAACAGTTTTTAAAATGCAAAATTATTTTTAAAACTTAAAAATGGTAACGAGGTATGGTAAAAGTTTTAAGAACGGTATATAAGTATAAATAAACATTTAAAAGGCAAATACTTTATTAGAAATATGTATGCATATTTTTCAATATGATAAATAGCAAAGAACATACAACAGTTTATTGACTTCACATGCTTAAAAGCATGTAGAAGAATTTTTCACACAATGACGTAATGCGCATAAATATATTTAACACTTTCGGGTACGAATTTCCTTTCAGTTTTGGGAAAAATTACTTTTACGTTAATACTATTAAAAGTAGTTATCTAAATCACAAAAATTAAGGTTTATTGAAATTTGAAGAATCTGTCATTTCCTGAAATTAAACGAATATACTTATTTTAAATACTACTCAAGACGTTTGGAAAATGCCATATTACAACAAGGTTAAACACAAATAACAAACTTTCTAATATTTTTTTTTCTGATTAGTCAAAAAACTTTTTGTTTGGAAAAGTAGTCCCTATTTTATATCTAAAGAGTTAAACGTATGTTTGAAATAAAATAGATGGCAAACAGTGCAAAAAGTACTCCTCAAAACTATTTTATTAATATTATTAATAAATATTGAAACATAAATGAAGTCATAATGATAAATTTATGAACATACACTGTCATTACTGCATGCAGATAATAACAAAAATAATTTTTAAGACAAAATAGTACTCAATGAAAAGATATGTCCTTTTAGACGCCAGATCCGAACGGATTAACGAAATTGTACATATATATGTAATTTTAAAGAAAAATAATAAGCGTCTTTTAAAAATATCTAAATAAGATAACTTTAAGAGCAATTTTCTGATGACTTCAGTTACAGCACATTAAAAAAACAGACAATTAGACTTGCTGATTTATAACTTCAGTAATAAAATCGTTATATTCTTTAAAAAAAAGCAGAAACTTTCTAAATGAAATGTTTTCCATTTATTAAGAATTGGTAACCGTATTCTTTAAAGTATTGAAAATTGCGCTGAACACAAACGTTATTGAATTATTTTCCTTTACTCAAAATATAAACGAAAATAACAAAATATATTAGAAATTTTATTAACTGCAGTTTTAATTTTAAAGGAAAAAAGAGAAAAATTGTTGTAACTGTTTAAGTTTCTCCAATATAAATTCCTCTATTAAATCCTTATAAAAGTTGTGTAGTCCATTCTGTCCTTTTTTACAGTAGTCGAATGTACCCGATATACTCGTAGAATTTTTTTTTCTAAAATATTTTATTTGATATAAAAAATCAAATTTTGCATGGATTTACGAATACATGAGCACCTCATCTTTAAACTTTAATTGGTTCTTCCTCTATGCTTTTAATCTTTATTAGGAAAAATATCTAAAATTCTAAAGAAGTAAAATTCTACTTTTTGTAGTTATATAAACACCTTTCTTCTAAAATGAATTAATTTAGATTTGATTATTCAATTTATGTCTCGAAATATTCATTAGTATACTGTTATTTATGAGTATACTATACATATGAAGTTAAAACAATGTAAAATAAATACAATTTGAAGAGTTGGTCAATTGTGCTCAATCTTCCCCTATGAATTAATATTTCGCGTTTTAAAATTGCATAGATTGATAGCACGCGTTAATCATATAATTCTTTTTATATTTAAGTAATGCGAAGCGAATTATTTTTCTTTGTGCCTTTGTAATTTCAATATTTTTCATAGAGATTATATATACATATACATATATATATATATATATATATATATATATATATATATATAACGGTAAATGTTTTGCAGAGTAAATCTTCATTATCTTTCTAAGGATAGCAATCGTTTACATTAAGCATTTTATGAATGGAGAATTAAAGTTTTCATTATTGCTATTTCTATTGCTATTTATTACAAAACTAAAACTTGCAAATTCTGTTCTGGTTTAGCTATTTCATTTTTAGTACTTGTTTTTTGACAATATTTTTTTTATTTTATCTACTAGAAGCATTCTATACTAGTTATTATTTTTCTTAGTTTCTAATCATTTAGCATTTCTAGTACAATAAGTTTTAGAAAGGTAAATATTTAATACTTATCTATATTATTTAATAATTATACTTACTCCGCTATTTCTTGAAACACGAATAATTGTTGAATATTCCGTATTCAATCTTATTTCTCGGCAAGTTGTCTACCTATTTTAGGCTTAAACAAACAAATAAGCTTATAATTACGATTACAAATATGCATAAATACTATACATGTAGTATCTAAGCAATAATTACTAACACATATATACATTTCACTACAAAATACACAAGACTGTTTCTAAAGATAAAAGTAAATGTTAAACACTACAAAACTCATTCATAGCATTTAATGTATGCTTTAATTTCCATATTCATCGTGTCCGTAAAAATAACAGGTTCTTTTCATCTCGTATATATAACAATGTACTGGAAAAATTAATATCTGACTACATCCCGTTCATATTTCTGAGCTTGCAGAACTCAATAGCGACAAAATTTAAATTACTTAATTATTAATTTACAAAGAAAATTAATTAAATTCAGTGTCATCGATTTATCTTTTGCCAGTGCTTTTAGGCCAGTTATCGGGTTGCTAATTTGCAACTGGAGACAAGCAACTTCGGGAATATCCATGAATATTCATTAGATGCGCTGATTAAAGGAAGGAATTTAGTCGCTTGTGATCAGATTGTTGAATCGAAGACTTTCGATTTTCAAACATCAAACTAAAGGAAGGGAAAATTTCGAGTTTTATCTATCGCTTTTAGTAACAAATACTTCTTTAAGAAAATGTAGATCAGGAATTATCTTTACGCCATAAATTAAAGCAAAATATATATTGTATTAATAAAATACAGCTCTAGCGAAAAATAAGTTACCTACTTGAAAAACTTCTGGGCTGCATTCTATTGCACTAAATAAGATAAAATTTAAACTAGAGATAATTCAAATAATGCTCTTATCACTTCTGAAATAAAATTTATTATTTACTAAAATTCCTCGAAAGTTTTCAATGTAGCATTTAAATAAATGTTAGGTAGGTTTATGTATTTTAATGCTTAATATGCTTCCATATAAATATGTAACATTCTTATATTAAGTGATAGGCATATCTGCTTCATTGTCTAAAACAGGATGTAATCGTAAAATCCTATTTCAAATTGCTAAGTTCAGTGCATTTGTCAAAACATACAAAAACTTGTAACGAATGCTTTATTCCACAAATACATGTTTTGGCGAATTTTCGTTTTACAAAAATCTTTATTTAGCATGTGATTAGTGCACCATTTCAATTATTTGTATTTTAAATACCATCAGATTCGGAGAAATGGGACGCATTTCAGAGCCACGTGGGTTAGATATTTTTCGCTAACTCTTTTAAAATAACTGTAATAATAGAAGATAATCTGGAACAAAATAGACAGAGCGCAAATAAATCGGCAACAACTCCCCATATTTCTATTGTTTCTTATTAATTTTGAAAAACTATGTTTTTAAGGTCATGATTTAACATTAATTTTTCAGATATAAGTATTAAATGCTGATAGCAATCAGCATATTGAAGGAATGGGAAGTTAGAGAATTCGTAATGTCTGAACTGTGTGCAGGCGAGCTGCTAATCAAATTTGGGACGTAACATGAATAACATAATTTTGCATGCACTTTACAACGAAGAACGTATTAAAGGCTAATTCTGATTCAGAATCATAGCTTATTGTATAAGTAATGTTTTATATGTATTAAAATACAGTAAATTTCTCAAATATCCCCAGTAAAAAGTGTAGCACAGAAAGTTTTTCTATTTACAATGTTAGTCTTTATTTTTTGCTTGCATTTCATAACTTTAAAGGTTGTTTTTGGCGCCACATAACAGTTTGGTCAAGCATTTTCTATAACTGGTGTAGTATATAAGGATTTTATAATAAAGCCACTATTGAAGATGAAATAATGTAACACGCATACACTTTTTTTTCATTTCCGATGATTTTTTTGTAATATAAAAAAATAAAATAAAAATAAAAGAAAAAGAAAATTAATTAAAATAATCTAAGGGAGATTCAAAATTAGGATCTTGATAGTATGGATCTGCATTTTAGATGTAAGTGGATATCTACATATCTCAAACAGTCAGTTATATATTTTAGTAATACAGATCTATTTAAAGTATTTAATTCAAGCTTTTAAACACATAGAACTTTGCTTTATGTGATACCTTGGCGTAAGCGAGCAGTTCAAGGCATAGTGAAAGGGATTTGAACATTTTCCGCTGTCACATAGCGATGAGGCACGTTTGCCAATTAAACGTACCAGCGGGACCAGCGGGAATAACCAGCAGGAAAGACCGAACTACGCTCGCTAAAACTTAATTTTGTTCCAACCTGATACACAAAGCTAATTGTAACCGAACTAATTGTCTATGCTCCTTACTCTGGTTCCTCGGATTGGCCGTGTAGATGTTGAAGGCTCAGCACGATCGTCTTCAGGTTTCACAGTAGATCATCATTCATCATAACTTCATCCTAACTCACTTTCTTTCTTGCTGTTGGAAGATAAAAATTTTATGCTTCGTAGGAAGTTCAGCGGGCATAATTCTGGTAGTCCAGAATAATCTTCACAATACAACAAGAAGCACAATTCGAGTAGTTAGAGCAGTCTGCACTGAACAGTACGAAGCGCGAAATTTGTACCAAATTTCAATCGTTTCGTAGATTCTAAGTTCTTTGCAGATCGCCAGATTCACTGTCCAACTTTACAGACTCTATCCGGTACATTTCTTCACAGACTCTCCTATGGGCTCAAATTGGTTGAATCAAGTATCTCGGCTCCTAATAGGAATTTCTAGAAAATTTCTTCAGATTTTTAAAGCCAATTATTTTGGCAAATGTCGCCAAAATTTCGCGAAAAGTCGCAAATTTTGCGCAATTTTTTCATTTGGCGCCAAACACGTGTTTTGGCATTGGTAATCTTGAAAGTCCATTTTCCCACCTAATCTCTCCCATGTCGCCAAACATTTCGCGAAACATCGCCAAATTTGGCGAAATGTTGCCATCTTTGTGGCTTCGTTTACTGCCAAATGTTCAACAATTTAATAACTGATTCAACCTTCATTTTCACTGAAATGCATTGACCGTAGTGACCCCAAAATGACCTACTAATCAAATTTTCTGAAACATATGACCTAGCCCAATGATCTCTTCGTACTCCAAAACAGTAGAATACGAAATTGAGTCAAAATGGTTAGAGACTTTTTCAGGTTAAAATTTGCATTGACCCGTAGTGACTCAAAAATGACTCACTAGTTAGATTTTCTCGAGCATGTGACCTAGCCCTATGGTCATCTCGTACCCCAAAACAGTTAGATACAAAATTTAGTCAAAATCGTTAGAGTCGTTTTTTAGATAAAATTTACATACACACAAGATTTGCTCCTATTACAATATATGGTGATATTTAGGGAAAAGACTGATTGGAAAAGAATTATAAAGAAACTTATTATTAATAAAGGGAGCAAAAAAGACTTGAGGAAATGCCATGAGAAAAATGACCAGTACAATCTGTCTCAAACGTTTAGGCACAGAAAAATATGATAATAAAATTGTAAGGAGATATATATGGATTAATATTTCACAATAGGTACTAAAAATATAAGTGAAATATTTGAGAGATAATACAATGGCTTGCATCAGCAGAATTTATTTAAAGTTAATTTTGATTTTTGTAAAAAAAAAAAAAAAAAAAAAAAAAAAAAAGAAATACTGTCTCAAAAGTTTAGTTACATTATGCGAATGTGTTAACAAATGCTGGATTGACTTTAACCAACCAACTATTCCAACCAACCAACTTTTTTCACGGAGCTGTGTAACGGCGAAATTTCTAGAATTTCAAGCCGTTTACAGCTAGGAATATACAGAGTGTCATATACAGAGAGGAATATACAGAGTTGCTAGAAATAACAATTATGACCGAAAAGCAAGATGCGTACGGACACGAGTAACAAGTGTTCAGAATCTATGTTACAACGTCGAATAGGAAAGAAATGTTCTTTGAAATGCAATTTCTTTGAAAACTGTATCGCAATTTGCTGTTTTTTTTTGTTTTAAAAATAATTTTCAGGCATGATATTTTTTAATCCCATCTCTATTGCGTGCAGTCTAATTACGAAGGATTAACCAGTTTGCACTTAAGTAGTTCAGAATTTGCGGTTACAGAACATAGTTTAAAACCACTTTTTTTATTTGAAAAACCGTAAGAGATTTTTTAGCTTGGCCACTAACAACACCAAAGGCATTCTTATATGAAAAATATCAACAATGCATTCAAATAAAGTTTTGAAATTTATTAAAAGCTATACTTTCGTGAAGGAGTTAATAGCCGAAGAAATCACTAAAGGTAGCTACTTATAATAGTCTGTTTGATTCTGATAATTTCAGTGTTTTAAGTTCGTAGTTCGATTACATGTTTGTTAAATTTGTGTTTTACTTACAATACTTTATTTATTTATTGATGAAGTTTTAATTTCGTTACGAATACTAGCCGGAAACAAATGCTGGGTTATTAATATTGTTTCAAATGCAAACGCGTTACTCTTTCATAATCGAACTGCACACGATAGCGATAGAATTATAAAATCATGCTTGAAAATTATTTTAAACTATAAAACATCAGTAAATTGAAATACACTTTTAAGACAAATTGCATTTTGA
The DNA here is from genome assembly GCA_963931845.1 of Maratus michaelseni. Taxonomy (NCBI): domain Eukaryota; kingdom Metazoa; phylum Arthropoda; class Arachnida; order Araneae; family Salticidae; genus Maratus; species Maratus michaelseni. The sequence continues at coordinate 208,350,868 of OZ007588.1, forward strand.
AACAACATTTTTCCCTATTCGACGGAGTAAAAATTTAAATTGTGTGAGTTAAAAAAATTGCAGTAAACGAGAAATTCATAAGTTAGGTATTGCCACTGCCAATATTACGTCAGTATTAATCCCGGGCATGCTTTTACTCTATAATATAGATTATCTCTGTTAGTTTTGTTTAATTTATTACTCTGAGAAACTATGTATTGAATTGGAAAAATGTTTGTATTCCATACGTTTGTTAATGTTCTTGTTTTGAATGTGTGGTGTGTATGTGTATTGTATGACAAATCTTCACAGCTGCTAACAATTCAACTCGAAACACCAGCAAACAAACATTAAAGATAAATGTATTCAGGTTTGTAGTACTAGACTTTAATATAACAGAAAACGTTTAATATATTTTTGATATCTAACTTAATAATCCATTCAAATAGTATAAAATAGAATGCTTCGATTAAGCGAAAGATTAACGATTTATTAGTGGAGCCTCGCCCGCTACGCTGGTCAGTTTATTTAATAAGAAAATCTCATTTAGAATCCTGCAGAAACCGCATCAATATATTTTTAAAAACTGTGATTGTTGATTTTTTTTTCTGGTGAAACTCGGAACCAAAATCGGTAAGTTCTATCGATATTGAGTTCAATGAACCAAACCGCGTTGTGATCGGACCCATACAACCCGAGATAATTTGATATGAAATAGCAAAATCCTTAGCATTTTATTTCTTTTTCTATATAAAAATCGGGATTTTGCCGAATTCGAAATTTTTTGCCTGCTTTAAGCAAGGATTCATACTTTTAAGATCCAAAAATCCAATATTTTTAAAAATTTTATGAGGCCGTAATTCTTCTAGTGTGAAGAAATGTGGTTTTCGTCCTCCTTTCCAATTGAACACCAACGAATGAGGTTCTCATTGTACATACCGCTGTCAAACAAAGCACGTGGAAGCTCATCGATCACGATCAAGGCGCTCGGGGAAGGGTGCACTAGGGTTGCGAGCAGTAAGTCAGTAGGCGAGCTATTCTTTCACCAGCCCTCTTGATTCTTGTTAATTCTATCATCTCCTTTTTTCAACGTTCAAATAAAGGTTAACCATAAGCATGCTCAAAAAGATCGATTTTGTGCTGAAAAGTTTAGCTTGTTGCTTTCATATATAATGATTGTTACAAAAGTTCGGCTCAATTTTCACGATTAACCTTATAGTTCTAAATAATTTTTTAGAATATTTATAAAAAACTCTTAGCAATTTTTTTAAACAAAGCAGAGAAAAGAAAAAAAATGAAAAGGGAGCGGTTTTCTTTCCCAGAATAATTGTACAAAAGGAACACATTAGTTTCAGCTAAATGTTAAGAATAATTTAAAATATAAATGTTCAAATGCTTTATTCAGTGTCTGATTTATTTTTAAAACTTTCTGCTTTATATAAGAAAATAAAATAAAGTGTATGCTAATTTACAACTTACGTATTCTGAACATATCAAAATAAATGCAGACATATTTTATTTTTCTAAACCTCTGAAATTCAACACTGAAGAAAATATTGTTAATGAGCGCTGCAAACAAGAGAAATCTGACATATTTGAAGATAAAAATTTGAATAATACTTAGAATATCAGCTTAATGAGACGTGCGTGAAAAGATCATTTTGTGTTCAAAATATCTTAAAAGTTATATTCACATTGATCTTTAACTTTATCCATAAAAGTTCTAAAATACCATCAAGAGGGTCTTAAAATCCAGAACCATTTCGGAATGGTAGGAGTTCTGGGAACTCACCGACAACGGCAGGCACACGTTTGACCTAATGTCCACAGTTTCACTCAACATGTATCACCTCACACCATACACTGCGTGCTTCCTAGCAGGCCATAGCACTTTCAAATCCTACCTCCACAAGTTTGGGTGTGCAGGATGTAATAGTTGTGAGTGCGACGATGTGGGATCTCCCATCTACGCATATCACGAATGCACACTCACGGCACACTGGCACATCAAACGTCCAGCCACAAGCTGGAGGAAAATGTACGTTCGTTTTGTAGCGACCCTTAAAGGATGGCTACAAAACGGACTCCCAAGACCCACACTTCTAAACACACTGAAACACATCTATCAACACCTAGCACACATCTCAAATCTGACAAGATAGCTAGCACTCGAAGTATATATCCCCTTGTTGCGAGTAGAGTTTCTTCTGACGGTGCGACATCGCCTCATTCGCGAGAGGGCATGCCTCTGGCCTGCAAATGGTCATCGATACCTCACTGCCCACTGTAGTGAGGGATATATGTTCTCCGGCAGAGAGGGTGTTGTCTTGTATATTTTGCCAACAGACACTAACTTCTTTTGCTTAACGGAAAATTCAGTTCCGGCTGAACATTATTTTTAACACCTTAATAAAGGGAACCGGGAAGAACATATATGCTCTATAGAATTGGTCTCCTTGTCTGAGCAGTCCCGCTCTGGCTATCAATATCAGATCTATGCAATTAAAAAAATCCTAGTTAAAATTGTGTAGAAGTCCTATTGTACAATAATATATAGTGTAATAATCTGTAGATTTTTCTTTATTGACAAATTATGAATTATTTTTTATCTGTGGCTGTTTCTTTGTATACTACAGGGTGATTTTTTTTTTAAAGTTGTGAAAGTAAAACCCTATAACAAAAGAACCACTGATCCAAATGACCTAAAATTTCACCAGTATGCTCCCAAAGCAATGGGGATTTTTTTGGCGTTGTTAAAAAAAACTTAAAATCACACCGACAGATGGCGCTGTACATGCAGTAAAGTCGGGAGACGAACTTGCGCCTGGCACACGCGCATTGGCGTAAAAACGTGAAGTACGCACAACTCGTGTTCATTATTCTACGGAAATCCTCGCAATGACTGCGCCATTGTTAGTGAAACTGTATTATCAAAATAATGACAACGCAGCAACTGCTCTTAGGAGATTTAGGACACTTAAGAATTTAAGGTCCAATGATGACAGAGGGTCTACGGAAGATGGTTTCTCAAAGTACCGTCCATTGTTTTTCTCCCACAGACGAGATATTCTTTGTTTCTGCTACCTTACAGCGCCACCTGTCGGTGCAATTTTAAGTTTTTTTTAACTATGCCCAAAAAATACCCATTGCTTTGGGAGCATACTGGTGAAATTTTAGGTCATTTGGATCAGTGGTTCTTTTGTTATACCGTTTTACTTTCACAACTTTAAAAAAAATCACCCTGTATTTCAAGTATGCACAATTAAACAATATATATCTATAAACAGCAGTAGAAAGATGGTGTTATGTAACAAAAAATGCATTTCGAAAAACTGGAAGTGAAAGCTTTTGCTCTAAATTATGAATTTATTTTCTCCTTGGTAACATATGCTTAACGAGTTGACAGATGGTGCTGAAATCTCAGAAAATCATGTAATTGTAAAATAAGAAAAATATTATTTAATTTTTATGTATCAAAATATCAATTATTAAAAAACATAATGTCTCATATTTTCAAGAAAACAGTATTTTAGCTTTGCTATATAAGAGATTGCCTCATAACACTATCCTTCATAAAAAAAAAAAATAATTTTTGAGACAAATGTGACATGAAACATTTTTCCACTTGTGTCTTCAATTGGAAAAGTTACAACCAAATATTTTTAAATTTTTAAATGCTAATAATAAGCCATCTAAGCTAATACTAAGCTATCTTAGTAAACTAGTTGAAAATTATTACACCATTTTGTTTTATTTTAAATTTATAAGAAAATATATTTAAATAAGATAATCTATGTATAGGAAGTAAATAATCAATATATTTTTCTAAGCATAAATAAATAACAAAAACAAAATGCATTGGTAAAAGTAGTAAAAAGTTTTTTAAACTTTATTTTTTTTTAAATTCAATATGTCCGAAAAGTACCGTTATAATAGCGAAACGTGAAGGACTCCCAGAACTTCAAATTTAAAAAACTCAACTGATTTCTAAACTTCGCAACATTTTGATATTTTGTTGAGAGAAGATTCAATTTCGGACTCGTTCGATTTCGGTCTGATTCGTTCACAGATGTGGCCCTTCCGAAAGAACTCGTATTCATATGGTAATTCAAAATTCTATATGATTCATAAACTTCTATTCTATTTTTTTTTGGAAAAGAGTGTATGTATAAATATGAGAGTAGAATGTAATAGAAAAGTATACTTTTTATAAAAAAAAATATATAAATATGCTATCACTGAATTTGAAATGAGGGCCGTATCTGATATGAAAAATGTGCATTAAATGCTCGATGTATAAAATATTTGTTTTTAAAATATGGACTTTTGGAACAACATTATCATTTAATACACGCGCATAAATATTGTAATGGATCACAGATATTCAAAAGTTTTTCATCTGCAAAATATGGTCAAGATTTTTTTTTGACAGTAGAATTGGTTCTAAATTGTCCAAGGAAATTAAATTAAATCCAAGGATACTCGATACAGACAAATGTTCATTTCTATAAAAACGATTTAAAATTATCTATTAAATATATATATATATATATCTGCATTGAACTATTACCATTTTTTATACTTGCATAAAAGTTGCAATGGATCACAATTATTTACAAATTCTTCATCTGTTATAATCTGGTGAAACTTTTAAATTTGATGGTGGAACTAGCTCTAAATTTTCTTGAGAAATTAAATTCAAGTATACACGATGCAGACAAATGTACATTAGTATAAAAAATATTCAAAATATTATCTACTCAAAAAACGTCTATTTACGTAGAACTCTTATTTAACACTCTGACATAAAAATGTAATGAACCACAAGTATTCACAAGTAATTAATCTGCAAAATCTGGTCAAGTTGTTTTATTTCACTGCATGTTTGGTTCTAAATTTTCTTAAGAGAATAGATTAAAATCAATGATGCTCGATGCAGATAAATGCTCTTTGCTGCTAAAGAAATCTTTCGAAATATTATTTATTAATAAAAATGCATCTGGGTAAAACATTTATCATTTAATATATTCGCATAAAAGTTGTAATACACCACATGTATCTACAAGATATTCATGTCCAAATTCTGATTAAGATACTTTGTTGACTGGTATGAGCGTTTCAAAACTTTCTTATGGGATTAACTTCAAGGATACTCTATGCAAATAAATATTCATTGCTATAAAACTGATTAAATATCTTATCAATTCAGAAAGCTCTATTTACGTAGAACCCTTATCATTTAATACACTTGCATAAAAAATATTATGGACCACGTATTATCGTAACTTATTCATCTGAAAAAGCTGGCCAAGCTTTTTACTTACCCATCATACATAGTATAGGGTAAGTCTTGTAATCGTTTTGAAAAAAAAAAATTGACAGATTTACACGTTTTAGATACTGGAGATTCCAAAAAACATATTTTTAGAAAAAAAAATTGCTGTCCGTCTGTCTGTGTGTCTGTGTGACTGTAAACGCTCTATCTCCCGAACAAACTGAGATAGAGACTTGAAATTTGGTATGTACTTAGTATGTAATAATGGGAAGAAGCTCACTGAATTTCAGTAACCTCGATTATCTGGATCTCTCAAAATATTCGTTCTGATAAAAGATGTATAAAAATTTTCGAAATTGTTTATTTTAAGCAGTGAATATAAAACACAATAAAAAAACATAAATTTTGCATAAAGAATGAAGTTGATCAGATAATTAGTTGCCGAGGTATTTGCAAACATATTTTCCACACTCTTTGATTTTTCATGACCCTGTATTTCATTTCAATTTCAATTAAAAGATATATTTTAATAGGAAATGAGACGCTTAATCCGACGCAGTAAACCGTTAGTTAATACGATTATCCATTTTGAAGTTATAAGGACGTTTTTTTACGCAATTCAGTAATAGAGCATTTAAAGTTTATGACGTCATCAAGCCACGATTTTATTTGAATTGCAATACATTTTATAAATAGTTTACACATGTTTTATTTTCATATTTTATACTATGCATATCCATGATGGGTAAGTATTACGGTGGCCCCAACGACTAGTTTATTTGACGGTAGAATTGGCTCTATTTTTTTTTTAGGATATTATATTTAAGGATACTCGATATAGATTCATGGAAAGGAAAATGATTCAAAATATTATCCATTCCAAAAATTCAATCTGAGTAGGAACGTTGTCACGAATTATCTTTTCGTTTACTTATAAGCAAAATAGAAAGTGAAAAATCAGTGTTAATAAGCAGCATTTTTTGTCAGCTTCTAAAGATTTATGACTGGAAAATACGCGCATTTTATAACGGCGCATTTTATCATTAATGACTTTTTTTTGAGGGGGGGGGGAGGGGGCGAGTTATTAGGCAGACCATATGATTTCCTATCAGATGGTTTTACTTTTTGAGTCTTGCTAAAACAGGCGCGTTTAAACTGATGTCAGTAAATGTTTTTTTCATGATTTCAATAGGGAATTTTTGAAATTTTGAAAAGTATGCTTGAAGTTACCTTTAAATTCAAAATTATACATAATCCAAATATAATCCACTATAACAAATAGATTTAAATGTAGTATAATTTACAAACTATTTTTAATGTTTTTATTTGATGAAAATTAAACAGCAATGGAAATAGATGAATTATTGGAGATTTTTTCAAATATTTCTGAAAAAAAAAATGTAATTGTTGCGATTCGGATTGTTGCAGTAAAAAAAAAAAAAATACAAGAAATGTAAGGGGCATTTACAAAGTTATTAATTGCACAATTACATGCAATTGTTCATAGGAGGTCTAGATGTATAAAATTCTTTGTGAAGTTTTTATCAAACATGTCATTAAACATGTGATTCAGTTATAGAAATCTGTAAAATGAGCTCAGATTCTTCGAACATCATTCATTGCTGTTTCTTAGTGTTTAGTGAAACATAAATAACTGTATAAAATATTGTAATAAATTTATCTTAGTTTGGTAAATTAGTGGGGTTTTTAATCTTATAAAATGTACTGTTAGGTTTGCTAAAATTTAAGAAACTAAAATACCAAATTTTTAAAAAATGCGCGTGAGTAGTAAATTTTCAATTCATAAATTTTCAATTCATAAATTTAAGCAACATTTGTAAATTCTAAATTATTTTCCAAGTTCACGTTTTGTCATGTTATGTAAAACTTTTATTTTCAATATGAAATTACCATTTAAAAAAATTCTCCATCACATAAAAATAACCACAAGCAGCATTATTTTTTTACTGAAGAGATAAACTGTCTTTTTAGAGATAAGTAAAGTTACTGCAAATAATCAATAACTTAGCATTTTAAGAATTTATATAAAGTGCGTTTTGATAATAATGGGAAAAGACATTAATGAACGGCAGATTGAAATTTTAATTTGCAGTTTTTGCAAACTGCAAATTATTGTCTAATAATATTGATAATATAATTCTTTTAATATTCTGAAATGCATGAAAGAAAAAATATTTCTCAACTTTTTACTCCCCAAATTTTAGAACTCCCCATGTTTAAAGTAGAGTGCGTAGTGTTCATAAAATTGAATCAGCAATAGTTAATATTAACGAAAGATGTTTTCAAAATTTTAATGTTGCAAAGTAAACTAATTTTTCGCGGCATAAATTTTCATTAACTTTTGCGCTTTTGCTGCAAAAACTTATCAAATGCTAGATTTATAGTTATGGAAGGGATGAATTTAAAACAAGAAAATCTATTTCACGTATCGTTTCATTTAAAACAATAAATAAATCAGTTTCAACAATTTCAAAAATAATTTCAAAACTCAAGACAGTTAAATCCTTCTAAATATATATATTACCCTTTATATAATCATAGTTTTGACGTATACATTCTATGCTGTAACACATTTATAATTGTTTTTAAAACTTCTGTTTGGATCTCTATATTTTACAAACTAATATTTATCATCACGTAATAATGTTGTGTGATTTCTTTTATTATTGTAGTTAAAAATGCAGTTTTCAGCTAAAATCAAAGTGCACAATAATAATTGACTTAACTAGCGTTCTCTTCTCTCTCAAGCTAAAGAATCATCATCGATAAAATAAATATAAATATAAAATTGTCAGTTGATATGCTTCCATTTGGTAACTATAAATAAAAAAACATATATTTATGTAATACTACTTACAATTAAATTTTTTTAAATCAATTTTTAAATATATTTAGTTTTCAAAAGGTTGCGATTTAAAATTTTCTGAGTTTATATTTCCTTAACTACAAATTATAAAAAGTGATAAAATAGCAGAATACATTTCCACATAGATGTATGCTGTTAAATCCAGTACAAAAATAAGTAACATTAGTTTATTTTATCTATTATTGAAGTAAAAATTCAAGCTTTTTTGTGTATTTGGCATATATTAGAAGAAAAGAAGGGAACTAAGTTCTTTAAAAACAAATTAATAGTTTATTTTTTAAATGATGCATTCATCCTTAGTTAAGATACATTTCTGTTCTCATTTTAGAGTAAAATGTATTTTACCATATTTTATTAAATATTAATAAAGTAGAAGGAAGAAAACATAAACTCTTTCACATGGATTATTTCCTAAATTTAAGTACGGTTGCTGTTACGATTGATAATTGCAAGGTAATTACTTATTCAAAAGTATAGTTTCATTTATGAAAGTATTAAAAAAATTGAATGAACTTCAGAAGTAAAACTGAAGAAGCAGGAAAACTATATATATATATATTTTGTGCTATACCAATAGCTTTTTTAATGTTTTTTTTTTTAATATTTAATGTGCATGTGCATTACTCAAAAAAATATATTGCAGTTTAAGACCCAAATATATTAAAACAAACTATCATTTCTTCAGCACGGACTTGGTCTCATTAAGTCTAGTGTCTTTTGATGACAAGATAAAAACGGAGTTTTAGAGATTGATTCCATAAATTAGAAAAAAATAGGAAAGCAATACGAAATGTTCTTTTTGAGAATTTATCAAAAGTTATAGTACCATTGAGTATAATAACGTAAAAACATAATAACTATACTAATTAATGCCACTTTTTTTAATGCTTTTTTTTCAAATAACTGGACTTATTTGCTACAGTTATACTTATTTCTTATTTGGGTATTTTTTTTTTAAGCAGGAGAAAAAAAATGGCTAAATTTTCCTCAAAATGGAAAACAGTATTTATCTTTCAATAGTTGCAAAATGTATTTTGCAATGAAATTTATCTTTTAATCGAGTATTAAGGAAACTTTTGGTGAGATGCTGTGCTACACAAGATGACTTGTCACGTGGTTTTCCTATACGCAGGCGCTATAGGTAAACGCCACTCAGTCGAGTGGAAGAGGCTTCCCTACTGATAGTTTAATTCTTGTTTGCGTTGTTTTATTTAAATTTTAAATAGGGCTTTTCTATTGCTATTTCATCTTAACACCTTTGGTAAGTGTCCAAAATATTTTACGCTCTTTCTTTATTTACCTATATAAGTCATAGTTTAAACATCAGAGAAATAAATACGATGTTTTTAGAGAGTATTGGTGTCTGCCTTTCCGCGAAACATAAATGGCGGCCGGTTAACTCTTCTTCCCTTTAGTAAGGAGACCGGCGTCCTCTCCAATATTTTGGGGTATGTTGACGAAAATCTTTAGGGGGAAAATGCCGGGTTTTTTTCCATTATCTGGTTGTTTTTTTCATTGTTTTAAATTACTTTTGGGTATTCACTAAGGTATCAAAATCGTTATTTAAATCAGCTGATTTTTTTAAAAATCATTGATTAAAATCGTAAATTTTGTAAATGTTTAAAATGGCATAAAAAGTATTAAGAAAGTGCTACCGCACAAAATGGGATTGTGTCTTTTGAAGCAACGGATAAATTTCAGTTTAATCTAACAGCTATTCTAAGTCCAGCTTTCGTTGTGTCCAACGAACAACATGAGTCACAGCCCCAGTTTTTCAAGGAGAAATCCACTTCAAAATGGTCGAACATATTCTCAAGACAATCCGCTAGCAGCTGATTCAAGATTTCCGCCAACAATGCACATCACTAAAATCACACAAACAGTCGACTGGCCTAACGATCAATTTGCCATTAAGTGATAAAGAAGATCTAGTGCCAACAGCCGAAAATATGACACAGTCTTCTCCAACAAAATTTCTACAATAAATTTCACCTGTTCCAGTTTATGAAAAGAGAAAACATAGTAAAAGAAGGCAAGAAGCTCAAGTACTTACATCACCAAAAGTTATTGAAAAAAAGAAAGTAAAATGGCAAAAAAAAAGAAGCTGATGAAGGGCAAACAAGTTGAGAATAGAAACAAAAACTAGACCTATAAAAGCGAAAACCGAAACAGTGAGAAAATAGCAGCTGCGAATTGCCAGCTATCTCAAGCCTTTCTAAAAAGGAGGTATTTAAGAATAAGTCAAAAGCTAGAAAGCGAGAATCTGCAACAGACGATGATATGGATGACGATGAAATTCCCCGCCATGATTCAGAAAATGAGGATTTTTTTAAAGTGAAGGAGAATGAGTGTTAAGAGTGTCTAGAAGAATACAATAAAACCTCGGAAAAATGTGATTGCATTCAGTGCAACTGTTGTTTACATGAACGTTGCTCAAAGTTCCTAGACAAATGTGCAGTTTGCGGCAGAGTTGAGATATTGCTGAAAAAAAACAGGAACGTATGAAAAACATTAGCAAAAAGGCTGGACTCAAAAACACTTTATCTCAGTGGCTATGCCATATTTCAGCTTGTCCTAAAGTTTTGAAAATTAGCAAACTTAAGTGCCATAATACTTTTGAATGTTAAGTAGAACATAATCTATTTTTTCAAATATTAGTTTGTTTTCTATTAAATTGCCAATATTTGTAACATTCATATTTTTGTAATTGATGAATACTAAATAAGTAACAACTTTAGTGTGTTTAAAATATTAAAGTTACTTTCTTTCGTTCCATTATGTGTTGCACTGCTTCATAAAAATTATTATTTACATTGACAGTCCAGAAGGCATGTTACCCCTATGTAGTTGGCTATCTTACCACAAGATTGGGGCAAGATGCCGAACTGCAAGCATTTACAAAAACAAAAAATTTTATGCTTTCTATGACATTTGTAAAATGAAATATATTTTTAAATCATACATAAATGTATCAACTTTAATAAGAAATTAATAAATAATAAATAAAAACAACAAGCGATTTTATAAAAAATTAAATCAAAAACTACGGTATCCTCACCCAATCTACCCTATATTTCCTTATGCACTTTAATGGGTTATACGAACTAATTTAACTATATTTTTAATCGATTCGGCAATTAAAATTGGAAAAATGTGTATCCCAGTTGAAAATTTTCAGGTTCAGAGATCTCAGATTAAAAATTGAACTAATCAACTGCTTGTAATCAATTTAATTTATTCTTATAAGCTGAAAGAAACAGTATCAAAAGATAAAATTTTACACCTCTATAATACTTATTATGCGAAAATTTTAACATCCCCTCATACTGCATGTTTAACTTAAACATCATGAATTAGTCAAAAAAGAGAGGGAAGCCCTTTTCTGTCCTTTTTGCACTATATGGACACTAGGAGGGGGGGGGGGTTCTAATAAATATTTTTTTCTGTTTTGAATTATTTCTTTAATTAAAGTTAATTAGACTGTAAAGTATAGCATTGGCTCTTGTACAAACAATTTAAATGCTTAGTCTGAGTAGATCATCAAAGTCCCCCAATCGGTTTCTATATTTTTACACTAATTAAAATGAATACCATACACAATTTACTAAGCAACTACTACATTAATCATAATGGAATTTTCAATTATTCACCAAAAATATAATTAATAAACCAGAAAAAACTGCCTTAAACAGTTGCATAATTTATTCTAAAGATAATGTTTGTCTCGAAATGTAGTAGCATGCAAATTAATTTGGACATAATAAATAAACTTTTGATTTCTGACATTTTTTCGAATTTTTTAAGAAGTACCAGAGACGAATTGTTCTTCATCTTCTGAGACGTATAGAATCTGCTTGAACTCCCACGTTGTAACGAAAATTCAGCTTGAATATTTTTTTTTTCGGAGGAGGGAGGGGTGGGTGCAATAAAAGATTTTATTATAAAGTGTATGAGAAGATACGTGAAATTAGAATCCCTATATCACGATATCTTTCTGAATGTGTTTTATATTAAACTGTCATTTTTATATAACTTCTGATATATTGTGGGCTATTTGGTTATGACAGAAAAAAAAGCCCACACATTTTTGCAGTTAAGTATGTTTTCCTGTAAATGCTAATATCTAATCAGAGTATTCATTGCAAATTTCAGCACAACATTTCCCCTATAGTTTGTAAAGTTTTCTCAAAGAATCGTTGCATTTCTCTGAAAGCTCTGCATGCTATAAGGAACACATTTTATGAGTATATTATAAGAAACATATCTTCGTGAATATACATTCTGTTCTTACGAAAATTTATATTTTGCTATTCGGAATGTAAGCCTGTAGCAAGATAAAGTATTTATAAAAGCTACAAATCAATTCTAGTTTATGATTATCACAATTATTGTTTTTACTTATTAAATATTTTCCTGATCTTCTAAATATTTGCGTAACTGAATCTTTATAGGAATGTGTGAGTTCAATCATATACTTCTCATGGCTAAATATGAAGAAAAATTCGTCTAATACCTTTATAGAAATTCGAAAAAATTGTCTTAAAACATCATTATCTTTTACCTACCTTATCTCCATAAACTTGCAAACTACTGTACAATTACATCAAAGTATAAAAGAGTCTAGATAGAGTAATTTATTTTTATATTAATACTATCAAATAGTTTCTTCATGTAGAGAATTACGCATCTCGTAAACACCTTTTTTTACCTTTATTTGTGATATATTGTTTAGTTATTTCATCAAATTGTACATGACATTTAAACAAATTCTTGCTAATTAAGCTTTTAGCTTCAACATAATCTAAAAATATATTTTTAAATACAAGTTTTTTTTAAATTTGCATGTTTATGGATATATTTCTTTAAACATTTCAGTGGAACTTTAAAAAATGTTATATCAGTCACAAAAAGAAATTGTAAAGAGTTTAAAATTCGTAACCGCAGAATATAACAATTTGTAAAATTATCTCTAAAAAATTCAATTGAAACCTGTATAAAAGTCAAGATTTTACATATTTTACTTTAACACAACTGCAAAATTTTTCATTGTGCATCACATTTTGAATTTTATATTAACCAAAATTTCTCCTTTATTTTTCTTATTTATGACTGCGGCGTAGTTATATATTTACACACAAGACAATTTTACTCAAATTAAAATTGAAGAACAGCGACAATAACTCAGTTTGATGTTGCCAACTAAAAAAAAAAATTCCTTCTTATAGAAATGATTATGTTCAAGAGAACGTCAGTTACGATAGGTAGTTCATGAATATTCATAAGTTTCTAATAGAATAAGGAAAATAACTCCCCCGTGCCGAAATCCATGTCGTAATTGAGGCTGAGCTTGTCTATTTAAGTAATCGTGAATAAAACTGATAAAAGAGAAACTAATGATATCCGGCTCATTCGGTTCAACGATGTAATGCGATAAAAGTTTAGACATTTACATCGAAGGAATAAAACACATTTGTTTTTTAATTTAATGACATTATGATGCCTGATATGAGGCATAATTTTATAAAATATGCATAGAAAATATGTTTTCACTTGTTTAGCACACAGATTGTTTTTCATATATTCCAAAAGTATCCAAAGAGAACGCCTAAAATGAAGTTCTACACTGAAGAACTTCCTATTGTCATTAAAATAAGCAAATTTCATTTTTTAAATGCTTGAAAGTCTTATTTTACACTCGTTTTACGTTATATTTTCTTTTATTGAACTTTTTTTTCAAATTCTATCTATACTAATATTATAAAGGAGTAAAGATTGTTTGTTTGTTTGTAGGGGGTAATCTCTGGAACTACTGAAGCGATTTCAAAAGTGATGATGTCAAATTGATGGAGACAATCCCTGCTCCAACATAGGCTATATTTTATGTCGGTGCCACTACCTCAGGAGGGGTGCCGAAGTGAAAAACGTTCTAAAATTTTGATTTTTTTTATACTGAAGGAGCTAGAAAACTGAAATTTGGCATGGTAGTTACTTATAAGATGTAAATGCTCTCTAAAAACAAATTAAAAAAATTCGAAATTTAAAAAGGGTGAGATGAGCGAAAAGCGTTCTAAAAACATTCTAAATTACAATTTCTATGGAATCTCTGGAACTACAGAACCATTTTCAAAAGTGATGTTGGCAAATTGATGGTGACAGTATCTGCTCCAACATAGGCTATATTTTATGTCGGTGCCACTACCCCAGGGGGGTGCCGAAGTGAAAAACGTTCTAAAATGTCCATTTTGTTTATACTGAAGGAGCTAGAAACATGAAATTTGGCATGGTAGTTATTTATAAGATGTAAATACTATCTAAAAACAAATTCTAAAAAAATTCGAAATTTAAAGGGGTGAGATGAGCGAAAAGCGTTCTAAAAACATTCTAAATTACAATTTCTATGGAATCTTTGGAACTACCGAACCATTTTCAAAAGTGATGGTGGGAAATTGATGGTAACAGTCCCTGCTCTAACATAGGCTATGTTTTATAACGGTGGCTATATTTTAAGGCTAAATTGTATGTCGGTGCCACTACTCCCATGGGACTGCAGAAGAGAAAAACGTTCTAAAATTTAAATTTTTTTTTATACTGAAGGAGCTAGAAACATGAAATTTGGCATGGTAGTTATTTGTAAGATGTAAATGCTCTCTAAGAACAAATTCTAAAAGAATTCGAAATTTAAAGGGGTGAGATGAGCGAAAAGCGTCCGAAAACATTCTAAATTACAATTTCTACCATTTTCAAAAGTGATGGTGGCAAATTGATAGTAACAGTCCATGCTGTAACATAGGCTATGTTTTATATCGGTGCTAGTACCACAGGGGAAGGTTTGCAAGAGCGAAAAACGTTCTGAAATTTCGATTTTTTTTATACTGAAGGAGCTAGAAACACGAAATTTGGCATTGTAGTTACTTATAAGATGTAAATGCACTCTAAGAACAAATTCTAAAAAAATTTTGAAAATTAAAAGGAAGTGATGAGCGAAAACCGTTCTAAAAACATTCTAAATTAGAATTTTTTTGGAATCTCTGGAACTACAGAAATGTTTTCAAAAGTGATGGTACAAATTCATGATGACAGTCCCTGCTCCAACATAGGCTATACTTTATGTCAGTGCAATTCCCCCAGGGGAGTGCAGGAGCGAAAAACTTTCTAAAATTCCGATTTTTTTTATACTGCAGGAGCTAGAAACATGAAATTTGGCATGGTAGTTACTTATAAGATGTAACTGCTCTCTAAGAACAAATTCTAAAAAAATTCGAAATTTAAAACTGTGAGATGAGCGAAAAGCGTTCTAAAAACATTCTAAATTACAATTTCTATAGAATCTCTGGAACTACCAATCCCTTTTCAAAAGTGATGTTGGCAAATTGATGGTGACAGTATCTGCTCCAACATAGGCTATATTTTATTACGGCGCCACTACCACGGTCAGGTGCAAGAGTGAAAAATGTTCTAAAATTTCGATTTTTTTATATTGAAGGAATTAGAAACTTGAAATTTAGCATGGTAGTTATTTATAAAATGTAAATGCTCTCTAAGAACAAATTCTAAAAAAAATTGAAATGGTGAGATGAGCAAAAAGCGGTCTAAAAACATTCTAAATTACATTTTCTTTGGAATCTCTGGAGCTGCAGAATCATTTTCAAAAGTGATGGTAACAGTCCATGCTGTAACATAGGCTATATTTTATATCGGTGACACTACCACAGGGGAGGGGGGGGGGGTAAAAAAGCGAAAAACGTTCTAAAATTTTGATTTTTTTTTCGACGTTAGTGTGGCTTAATTAGTAATTTCTGAATTATCTGTGGCAGTAAAATTTTTTCTAATGAAACAAGGCCAACAAATACCATTTGGCATTTTTCAAGAATTACGCGAGCAAAGCCGCGTGTTTTGCTAGTTTTTAATAAAATATCATTCTTCTTTATTATTTTAAGAAATAGTTTTTAGTATTTCGCAGTTAGAAAAAATCCCTCTTCTAAAAATGATTATGTTCAAGAGGATGTCAGCTACTACAGGTAGTTCATGAATATTCATAAAGGCTTTAATTGAATAAGGAAAATAACTCCCCTGTGTCGAAATCCATGTCGTTATTGGGGCTGAGCTTGTCTCTTTAAGTAATCATGAATAAAACTGAAGAAAGAGAAACTAATGATATCCGGCTTATTCGGTTCAGCAATCTAATGGGTTAAAAGTTTAGACATTTACGTGTTGAAGCTACTCTAAAAAGCATTATTATTTATTCTTTATTGCGGAATATAAACGCATTTTATAATTTACTGACATTAGTGCGTCTGAAACGAGACATAATTTTATAAAATATGCATAGGAAATAAGTTTGCAGTTGTTTGTTATTCAAAGATTTACCGTTATATTCTAAGAGTAATATTGACAAATTTCTTAAATGAAGTTCTACTATGAAAAACAAGTTATCCTCGACAAAATGTAATCATTATGTTTTTAATATATATTTAAAGCATTGTCTTATTTTAGAACTCATTTCTGGCTTACATTCATCTCTACTTTCTTCTTTCCTATGCATATTTTATGAAATTGCGTCTCGTTTCAGACGCATTAATGTCAGTAAATTATAAAATGTGATTACATACCGCAATAAATCATAAATAATAATAATGCTTCTCAGATTAGCAGCTAGAAGTAAATGTATAAGCATTTAACACATTCATGTTTCCATTTTTTTAAAATAAAAAAAACAACAACATACGAACATACATAAACAGAAATTATTTACCGACATCAATTATAATAAAACACTAAAGAACCTAAAGTGTGACCGACATTTCTGATGATGTACGCCTTAGTTGATATTTAATGTATGTCTTATCAGATAATCTGATTTTCAGATAATAAAATTATATTGTGATGTATACTTAGGTACGTATGTATAAGGGTTCCCCAAATGAAAAGTGGACACGTGCGATTGCGACAGAATGACTGCAGCTAAGCAGCGTCACCGAAGAGGAATATAAAGGGTAGTGTGAGGTGTGCATCGCATACGGCGTTCAACAGTGAAACCTATTCGTGGTAGAGGAAATTCATCGAAAATAAAGTCATGCTATACACGGATGTGTTCAGATAGTAACAACGCGT
Organism: Maratus michaelseni; assembly: GCA_963931845.1. Lineage (NCBI taxonomy): Eukaryota > Metazoa > Arthropoda > Arachnida > Araneae > Salticidae > Maratus > Maratus michaelseni. Next base: position 208,368,120 of record OZ007588.1, read on the forward strand.
GGTAGTACAGTTTCTGATTGCGGAAAGTGATTGCGGCAATTCAACACAATACTGCAGCACTCTGACGCAACTACGGAAAGCAATCAAAATCAAATAGTCAGGCGGCCCACACACACAACAAGTGATCCTTCTCCATGACTATGCAATCCCACACGTCTCCCGTGAAACCCAGACGACCTTAAACAAATCCCGTTTTGAAGTGTTAGAACATCTGGTGTACAGTCCAGGTTTGTCTTCCTGTGATTTCTACATCCTTGGGCACTTAAGGAAGCATTATTGGGGAAACGTTTCTATTCGGACGATGAAGTGAAGGAAGCTGTGCAGGACTTCTTCAATAATCAACCGCGATCTTTCTTCAGCAAACGCATAGACCTGTTGCTGAAACGTTGGGACCTGTGTTACAACGCCCATTGCAATTTCTGTTGATTTCCATTAAAGGTATTCTTTTTATTCAACTTGTCTACTTTTCATTTGGGCAACCCTTATAATATTTGAGCAAAGAATTATACATGCACTTACAGTACACAAATAGTAACGCAGTTTGAAGACATTAATAACAATATTTGTAATGTTAACCAATTAAAAAGGGAAAAAAATCCTCTAAAAATGATTATATTCAAGATGACGTCAATTACGAAAGGAATTTCATGTATAGTCATAAGGCTCTAATTGAATAAGAAAAATAACTCCAATCACTATCTAGCTCACCATGTGCCGGTTACGCGCGAAAATTTTGTCAGAAGATTTATGATATTCATGATTAATCTAATTGGACTTCAGCCACGATCATATACAATCAGGTTAATGGTGAAAACTAGTGGAGCGTACGACCTAGATTTTCCTGCTAACCGGCAGTTGAGGTAGATGGTGAATATGGGAGTAATTAATCGCGAATAAAAGTCATAATAGAGAAATTAATGATATCTGACTTATTTGGTTCAACTATGAATTGTTCTATAAGTTTAAACATTTACGCCAAAGGAGTAAAAAATCATTTCAGCTTAATGGCATTACGCTGTAAAAAAGACAACTGTTTCTTAATGTAGGAAAATATAATATAACTACGGACGAAAATATAACAATAACCACTTCCAAATTACCCACAATTCCGAAAAAAATTTTTATCATTAGAAAGCTCAGAAACAGATATATTTTCAAGATTTAAAGGAATATTTATAAAAACAAACTTTCTTTTTTTGTCACTCTGATTTTCTGAAAAGTTTCCGAGTACTTTTTTAAAGTATATTAATCGCAGTTTTATGAAACCGGAACATAGGTTTTTCCGAAGCTATCAGTTCTCAAGTAAATATTTTCATGTTCAACAGACATATTTTACAGGCAAGCATGATAAATTAACAACATTAACATTAACATTAAAATTAATATTATTTTGTTACTCTTGCACGTATAAATTCAATTACGCAGTTGAAAATATTTAACTGAGAATTTATGACATCCTAAAAACCAATATTCTGGCTTCAGAAAACTGATTAATGTAGTATAACAATAACTCGGAAATGTTTCCAAAAATCAGTGACAGCGAAAGAAACTTTACATATGCTTCTTTAAATCTCGAATATATACTGGTGGCAGAGTGTTTTAAATATACAGAACGCTCTTCAGAATCGTTGGTAACTCGGAAGAGGTTATTGTATATTTTAATTTGTGGTTATATTAAATTTTCGTAGATTAACCCCTTGAAATCCGTACAATGTGTACGTCATGCTTTTATCGTAGACGACTATAAGACGCACTTGTTGTCCAACAGGACTACCAATACGTCCTGTTTTAACGCTGGTAACTAAATGCTGGTATATACGTCCATATTTGAAAAAATCAGTCTGGATGTCAAGGGGTTGAACCATTTACCGTTTTTTTCAGTGTACTATGTTTTAAACGAGACATAACTTTATGAAATATGTATAGGAGATATATTTTAACTTACTTATCACTCAAAGAGTTTCAAATATATGCCAAAAGTACTCAACATAAAAGAATTTCTACACTGAAAAACACATTATTATAGTTAAAATACAAAAAAAAAAAAATATTTTTTTAATATGCACTTGATTTTTGTCTAAAACTCATATAAGACTTACTTTTTTTCTGTTGAATTTGTTTCAAATATTATGTTTTTTAATAAAATAGTTTTTTTCTTTAACATTTTAAGAAATATTTTTTGTTGTTCACCTAATAGAAAGAAATTGTTTGTCTTTAAAATGATTTTGTTCAAGATCACGTCAGTTACGATGTTTATGAATATTCATAAGGCTCTAATTGAATAAGGAAAATAACTCTCCCGTGTCGAAATCCATGTCATTGTTGAGGCTGAGCTTGTCTCTTTAAGTAATCGTGAATAAAACTGATAGAAGGGAACATGATGATATCAGTCTTATTCGGTTCAATGAGGTAGTGTGCTAAAAGTTTAGACATTTACGCCAATGGGATGAACACATTTTATAATTTAATGATATTGTAATGTCTGAAACGTGACAGAAAATTATAAAATATGTATAGGAAATATATTTTTAGTTGTTTATTATGCATATTTCCTGTTATATTCTAATAATATTCTTTACGGAATTCTCAAATGAAATTTTATTTATTGATTTATTGATTAGTTGGCGTTATTATTGTCAAATTGTAGATATTGTGTGTTTTAAATGTATGTACAATACAGTCTTCATTTAGAAATTTTTTTTAAACTAACTTATTCGTATTAATTGTTTTAATATTAATTTTATATTTTATATATTATGAATTTTTTACTTGAAAAAATATTTATTGTAGCCTATTAATTTCCGCAAAAATTGTCTTCCTAGTAGCTGGAAATATGCTAATCTCTAGAATTGCTTAAGTTCTTTCGGTCAAAAAATGGTCCATCTTTACGACCTTGTTAGCTACATTGCCTAACTATAACGAGCTTCTTAGAAACATTAAAAAACTGGAAACAAGCCAAGCGTGTTTTGAAAGAATTACTCTTTCTTCTTCGTGCTGAAACACTCGTACTGTTGCTTAGATAACAAACGAAAATTAGGAGATAAAGAAAAAGGAAATAAAGAAAAGGGGGAATAGAAGGACGGATTGGTGAGAACAGCTGATAAGAAAGCAGCAGGACAAAAAAACACCTATGAATATTGAAATGACAACTACTACCTAGTACACTTAATCAGAAATTCGCCGCGTATGAAAGTTGTGTTAATCTGATCAGAAGATGGAATAGTAACATTTGACGAAGATAATTTTATAGCCAATAATTTTATAGCCAATTATCTGGAGGCAACTAAATAGTATCGAAAGTATTTTTTCATAATTTGTTTTCAATTTTGTGCAGACAATAGCTTTTTGTATTACCCATATCTTACATCGTACCTATATTACGTTTATTACTTCATAACACCTAACAAAAAGCAACAATTCTGTAAATAGTAATTCATGACAGATGGATATTCATATTTTATATATCTTTGGTTGAATTACATCAGCGATGAAATTGATGTACTATTTGATTACGAAAACTTGGCACTTATGATAAGTGACTTTAGATAAGCCCATTTGTTGAATAAAATGAAACAGTTTTTTACTATTTAATACACCATCAACTCCCATCTCATGTTATCCACCTTCTCCCATCATGTCACAGTGAATTCTACAAAGATTATGTGCATTCTTGTCAAACACAGACAAACCTTTGTACATCCGCTACCATGCATTATACTAGTGCATGCAAATATACTAGAAATGCAGTAAACAACATCTGCCACTAATAGTTAATCAAGAAAGGCTCTAAGGGTTGGCGGATTGGGATCTAATGTTGTATTCACAGGAATTGCTTTAATGAGATGCCAATATTGGTTAAATATCGTCTTTACATTGTAAATATATCCTTCTATATTAAAAAAAAGTAATCTCGAACTGAGCGAAAAACGAAATGGACCAATCACATTCTGCGTAGATATTCCGGGTTATTCTCATCACTTCTTTACTAAGGACTCTTTTGAGGAGCTATTACTTTTTTTCTAGCCCTCCTGCGGATTTGAAAATCATACCACCAGACGCGAAATATAACAAGCTTTCAGAAATGAAAAAAATTATCATGGTCGGACAATAAAAACTCAAAAAATCCTTAAAAATAAAGTAAAAATATTTTATTGAAAAAGTCATTTTTTATATTGTTGCCAATTTCTAAATAATCGCAAAGGATTATGTTTTATCTCAAATAAAAAAATGTATTTGCGCGAGACTATTAAAAACAATAATGAAAGTTTAGAATAATAATTAAATGATCACGTGTTGAAAGCAGGAAATAAAGAAAATTACGTCATAAAAATTGTGTTTACACATGAATATTAAAAATAAAAAGATGAATTAAACGAAAAAGCATTATAACTAGTTAAATAAAAAAGCATTATAACTAGTTAAATGAAAAAACATTATAACCTGATTACAGAAGATAGTCGCCGTTCGTGATATCATCATCATCTTTTTAAAACAGGATACTTTACCAGGTTTTAAGAGGCTGTGAAATCAGAACGGGGGTTGGTGAGCGTAGCGAGCAGGGTGCAGAGCCCCCTAGTTTGTTATAAAATAAAAATATTGCAAAAATATTGACTTTTGATTTGGAATACAATTTTAAGAAATTTCATGCCAATATTGAATGACTTATTAGAAAAATATAAACAATCTAATGTTCGAGCAATATTTGTATGTAATATAAGACACGATATACAAACAATATTGACGCAACTTGATTTCGATGCTAGAAGCATGGCAACAATGAGTGAAAACTACAGAGCAATTGCAATGACTTTTATTTACTAAAAATATTTCTTTATCTTAAAGAATAAAAGTTATTTGCGATTCACTACAGCATTATACATTAGGGTATTTTTAATTTCTAAAGGTGCAAACTCCTTTTGTGAGATTTCAAATAAAAACCTGAAAAAGTAAGCTCGTATATATTCACAATAGTAGACTGACGCATCCTCGCAGATTTGACACCCGAATTGGAGCCCGGTCGGAAAACCAAGCTAATCAGAACCTGTTCTATTATAGAAGTCATAGGCAACCCCAGCTCCGGCTGTGGTAGATTGATACTGATCTGGGTACCAACAATCCGAAACAAGATGGATATGCGTCAGCTCCTATTATAGGAGTCTTAGTCTAACCGAACGGAGGCAGGGATCGCCTGTGTCGCAAAATATATCTAATTTAATACTAGAACGTTCATTGGTGTCAGAATGACACCAAAAGCAATTTAGCCTGATATCTCAATCACATCCCCCCCCTATATTCTTCAAATTTTAAGACTTTAATAATTTTACGTACTAAGCACACTGTCAAAATGTTTATTATGTGTGTCGATTTAAAAAAAAATTACAGCCAAATTCACATAGAACGTCCGTAGATGTTATTTCGACGCCAAGCAGAATTTAAAATAAATCATAATTTTTTTTTTTGTGTGAAAATGTAACAATATAAGCTTAATTCAAGTACAATGGCGAAATATTGCTCTAAATTAGAATTTATAGCGCCCATTTTGCATAATTAAATTAGTGGTGTTGAAATGACACCAGTGGCTGTTACAGAAAGTCGATATCGTTGGCTCTTTTTATTTAATGTGTTTTTCTGTAAAAAAAATCGTCGTTCTTTTGTGAAAATGTAACAGTATCAGCTTAATTAAAGTACATTGGCGAAATATAGTGTTAAATAAACATTTATATCGTCCATTTTGCATGATTAAATGGTTGTGTAGAAATGACGCCGGAGGCTGTTTTAGGCTGTCGAAATTGTCGGTCGTTCTAGTGTTAAAGACATTGGTTGTAAAGCTAAATGTCTGCGAGTTATAGTAAAATATCCTGATCTTAAGATATATTTTCTGCTTACTGTAATATGGTACGTAAAATGCACTGGAAATGTATTAATAATATAATTTATTAAAGAGATTTTTGCTCTTGTACATTTGAAAGGTAATGCTTTATACCTGGTTAATTTTTGTTAGTTTATCAATACACACAGCAAAATTGATTCCACTTGTCATTTTGTTGCAGTGACTGCCTTATGAAATTCACAGAATGGGAAGAGAGTTACTTATCGAATGCGCCCTGCCTAGTTTACACGACAAAAATTACATGCAGGAAAAGGAAATTTTCTAATATGTTTATTCGTCGAAAAATTAATGTATTATATGTATACATGTAACCAAAATTGTACTTTTTATAACAAAAGCAAAAATTAAATTAAATTTTATAACTATTATCAAATTTATATTTTCGGGTGCCACAAACAATGCCGCACATAAAATATTAAGATCTCTTAGGTGCTGTATTTTAAACAGTTATAATTAATAATAATTTTTAACTTGGAAAATTGACATATTTTTCAATCATATTAAAATGTAAAGTCCATGAGAATGGTGTTGTACTTTGAATATTTAGGTGTTGTACTTTACCTTGATATAATGAAGGATGAATTTTGATGTTGAAAAACTAAATTTTTATCAGTTAGTAATTACCACAACTGATAAAAATGTACAAATAAAATTGTATAATCCATGGGAATGCCATTAAGCACGTTATATTTTGATTGTTTTGAACGTTTTATCAACTTTTATTTTAGCACCTTTAACTTACCACATTAAATGGTCGCTAATTTATTGATAATATGGAATTAATGCAATATTAAATACTACGGTTGTATTTCGCCTCTTTATTAAATTTTGATCCTAACTAATGAAGATTAATAATTTACCAAAAAGAAAAATCTCTTTTTAAATGTTTGTCATATTTAAAACAGAACTTTTTAAAAATCATGTTTTCAAATAATATCCATATGCTACATTGTACCAGTGCATGAAATAATTGTTAAAATTCAATAATCATCATACTCATCACAGCATAAATTAAAGATAAACGACACTTTTAGTTATTTTCTTTATTTATCTTTAAAAAACGGAAAAACGGATAAAAAAGTTATTTGATCTTAACTAGAGCTTTAAACATAGGATATTTTAAAATGTAAAGCTTGAAAAGGAAGCATTTGTATACTCACAAGAGACTCTAACATATTGAAGTAGGAGATTTCTCGTGTCGTAACAGATGTCCAATTTAAAGACATTGGATGTTCAGTTAAATGTCAGCCAGTTGTGCTAAAATGGGTTGATATCAAGATCACTCATGTACTGTATTTTAACCTCATATAATGAATAATTAATTTTAACGCGGCAAATTGGCATTATTTTAATCATATTAAAGTGTATAATCCACTAGTTACTTTCGCCAATTATATTTAGAATGTCCTGTCAAAGACAAAAAAGCAGTCGTACATTGGCTATAGTGCATCATATCAGTGAATTAAGTTATGATAGAACGGTGAGAAAGGTGATACTTACCTGACACATTGCAACATTAAATAAAAGAAAAAGAATATTTTAGTCACTGTTTTTCCACTTTTTAATCTTTAGACAAAGTAAAAGTTGTTTGAACTTTGTTATTGCTGTAAAATTTAAGATATTTTCAAAATCTAAAGGTTCAAACTCCTTTTACGAGATTTCAAATGAAAGTCTGAAATGGAAGTCATGAATATTTACAATATTCTAACCGAATGAAGCCGGGCATCTCTCGTATCACAAAATATGTCTATTTTCAGGAGAGTGGATGTTAGGCTAAATATTAGCGAATATGTAAAATCAACTTGACTGTAAGATTATTCAGAAGTTTTACTTTTCTATGTTATAAACATTAATGAATTTTAATGGGGAAAATTATATTTAAATTAGTTACAGTAAAATATAAAATACATTAAGCAGCACTGAGAAAAATGACACTTTCAAATCTGAGTAAATCGATGTTTTCATTTTGTTATGAATTTTTTTGTTTCAAATATGACGATCCAATGCTTTCAATTCTGAAATTCCACAAATACTTAAAATATTGAAACATGGACATACTCAAAACCGAGCACATATAGGTCAGTTCATACTTATTTTTGAAACATGGACATACTCAAAAATGATTAGTGTTAGTTTATACTCATTTTTGAAACATGGACATACACAAATATGATCACATGACGTTTTATTCTTGTGTGTGTGCATGTTTTCAGAAATGAGTATCATGTTTTAAACTTGAGTTATTTTGATTCGGATACATTTTGACTATGCGACGTACTCAGATATGAGTATGTTTTCCTCAGCTTTGAAAAGGCCGTTTTCAGAGTGCGGCCAGTTAAGAACATTACATTTAGAATGTGCTTCAAACATTAGAATTTCGTCTATGGATTGCATTTATTCTTTATTTCATAAAATACATCCTTCAAATAATATCTAAAAAACAATTACAGCCTAATACATCATACCCTTGATTCGAATACATTTTATCTATGCGAAGTACTCAGATATGAGTATGTTTTGCTCAGTTTTGAAAAGGTCGTTTTTAGAGTGAGGCCAGTTAGGAACATTACATTTAAAATGTGTTTCAAACATTTGAATTTCGTCTATGGATTGCATTTATTCTTTATTTCATAAAAACACCTTCTTATTTCTTAAAATGTTTTCGAGAATTAAGCTTTCATATAATATCGAAAAAACAATTACAGACTAATACATCATACCCATGCATGAAAATGTAACTAAGGTAGTAATGCGATAAATAACATATTCATGGGAATAAAAAAAAATAAACATTAAGAACATACGTACAAAGTATTGTTTACTAAAAAGAAAATCTTTATTTATTTTAGAGAAATGGAAAGTTTCTTCGCTTTGCTACTGCTTTAAGTATTAAGGTAGTTTAAAATTCAAAAGGTACAAACTTCCTTTCTAGATTTCAAATAAAAGACTGAAAAGAATACTCATGAATATTCACAAGATTCTAAAGAAGGCGGGGATTTCCCCTCCCTGTCGAAATAGATGTCCAATTTAAGGACATTAAAAGTTAAAATAAACGTTAGCGAGTTATACAAAATAGCTTGATATTCAGACCGGTTAGGTGTTTATTTTATCCTAATATAAGAAATAATGAATTTTTATGTAAAAAAATAATATTTACATCAGTTATAGTAAAATACATTATAATTCATTAAGGTGATTAATTAAGAACATTATATATAGAATACTCTCCAAATATTAAAATGTCGCCTGTGTATTTTTATATCCTTTTTTATAAAATTCCTTGCAAAAATTTTTATTATTTGTATGCAAATAGTAATAGTTCGCAAACATTTTTTAAGATATAATGTTATGGGATGATACTGACATCCTAGCTGCGATTGTATAAGAAATTATTATGGATTTTCGGTAAGTAAATATGCCAGACTACATAGAATCAAAGATGAAAAAAATTGTCATTAAACTTTTTACGGATATCCGCAGTAGTTAAGGAAGACATCTATTATTTAAATTTCACTCAATATAAATAAAGGTAAGAAATATTCACTTACCTGTTTTCATCGTCGGATCCAACCAAGCCATATTCATATGAAACCACTGGGCGGCACTATTTAACAGAATGAAGAAAATTATTAATTATAATTTATGAACTGAGAGATGTGTGGTTGTATTCCATTTTGAGAAGGATTCCAGTTATAAAACTTGAAATGGAGTTTTATTTTTTCTTTGTTATGTATGTTATATAGATGCAGAAAAATAATAAGCGGGGGTAGAACCGCCCGCATTTACACACACAACTACATGTGAGAAGAGCAAAAGATAGAATGAGCAAAGGGGAGTACATATACATTAAAAGCCACAGACAAGTGAGAGAACCACTTATGCAGCAAAACCGTCCGCGAATGTCAGCAAGAAATGTCAAAAGTTTTCATCTAATAAAAGTACGAATGTTTTTCTATGAGGGTTTATACTGCACAACAAAAATAACATTTATAGTGATTATTTTTAATAATAAGAAACCTTTATATCGCTTAAAGAAAGGAAATTTTATTTGAACTTTACTACTGCTTTACTTATTAACATATTTTTAATTTTTAAGGTTCAAACTCCTTTTGCGACATTTAAATAACAGTCTTAACACATTCGCTGCCGAGGATGCATACATGGCGTCGCTTGGCCAATCATTTGTCATATCATTTTTAATCCAAAATTACAAATTCGTACCGGAAATTTTGAAACACAAATTTTTATTTTACGCAATCGCAAAATGTTTGTCATTAAATAAAATATTGCTATTAGTATTTTCTGGTATGAATTCAAAATTTCTGAATAAAATAAGATTCCATTAATTTTAACCCCGTAGTGAACGTGTTAAAAGGAAACTTGTGAATATTCACTTGGTTCTAACCGAATGAAGGCGTGTGTGAAAAAGAACACTCAATTGGAACATTTTACAAATCTACCGACATGTACCTTTACATTTAATCCAGAGACTCTCCTTTCTATGAACGCTTTAATTTGAACTTTGATTTTCTGACTAATTCTTTTTCTTTACTACTCTTTGCAGTGCCAGTTGTAATGATGTATCGAAACGGAAAAGATGTACCGGTATAATGCTTCTGTAAATATTAAAATGTTTTGTGTGTTTTAAATTACCTAGTTTAATGTGATTCTGTGAATTTAATGTGTGAAATGATACCTGAATTATGAAGAAGAAATAAGACCCGCCTTCAATCCCACAACGAACCCGGAGGTCAAATTTTTTATTTATTCTGATTTGATTATTGATATCTTATAGGTTTAGAAATGTTAGAAAATTCAACAGCATGTATATACCGTGTCACGACATATGTCTAATTTAAGGATATTGGATGTTAAGTTATATATACCTGTGAATTATATGAAAATGGCTGGATATTATTATCTCTTGAGTGATTAATTTTAACCTGCTTTAATGCAGATAAATTATGATTATTTTAGTCACAGTAAAACATCCATGAGGATCGCAACACTGAATCAAACATAAACGAACATTTGTAGTTGATTTTATTCTAGTACGAAATCTGTTTATATTTATAAAAATAAAAATATATATTCGAGTTTTACTATTGCTTAAACGTCAAGATGTTTTAAAATTTGAAGGTCCAGACTCCATTTCTGAAATTTCAAAAACAAGCCTAAAAAAGAAGATCGTGACTATTCACAAATTTCTAACCAAATGAAGGCAGTGATAGGCGACAGATGAGCAATTTAAGAACGTTCGATGATAATCTAAATAACTTCATATAAATATATTTTAGGCACCGTACATTAACCTGATAATAGAAAAAAGGGCAATTTAATGTGCCAAAAGCACATTTTTATCATGTAAGACTGTATAATACTTCAGGATGGCCAATTTATTGCGTCATCTATATAAAGACGAGGCTAACGAAAAAGAAAGGCTACCGCGGTGCTTTACTCGTATCTTTTTTTACAGACCGCGAGAGTCATGTGATGCTCGAATGCACCAATGCAGGTGTACGAAAAGAGCATCACGTCACTCTAGCGGTCTGTAAAAAGAGATAAGTGGAATGTACCGCGGTAGCCTGTCTTTTTCGTTAGCCTCGTATAAAGACTGTCTCTTCACAGCTAGACAAATCCGACGCAGATCGGCTAATCGAGCATTACGCCGAGCAGGAAATTATAGGACAAACGTAATAATTACCAAAAGGACTGCAGTATTGAATCAAAAATAAGAAACATAGTGACTGTTTTTCTACTGAGAAATCTTCGTTTATCTTTGAAAAATGAAAAGGTATTTAAGCTTTAACCTTAAGATTTTTGGAAAATCTGAAGCTTCAAATTCCTTTTACAAGATTTCAAATAAAAGTCCTAAAAGGAAGCTCATGAATATCCACAAGATTTTAAGTGAACGAAGGCAAGGATTCCGATGTCGCAAGACATGTCCAATTTAAGGATATTGGATGTTAAGAAAAATATCAGAGAGTATGAAAAAAAACTTGATAGTAAGACAATTTGGATGCTTTACATTAATATATAATAACCTATAATGAATTTTAATGCGAAAAATGCATATTTGTATAAGTTACATTAAAACACATAATCCATTAGAATGGCTAGTTAATCCATTTTACTACGCCAAAATCTTGGTGCTCATGTCAATAAAATATGGTACTTGTGTATTTTCCCGTCGACCACTTTCTATAAAAACTAACTCTCACCAAACAATGTGATTTAACGCGAAAAATGAATAACGTGACGTCACATTCGTTATACCTTCACGAATTTTGGCCAAAACCGTAGCAAATGAATTATTTGGAGTTTCCTGACTACGGAAGATTGTCTGGAAAGTATTCCGCCAAACAATTGAGAAATAGTAGACATGACTCCCATCCTAAGAATCGCAGGATGAATATCAGTGAATATGAAAAAATAACTTGATAATAAGACCATTTGAATGTTTTACATTAATCTATAATAACCTACAATGAATTTTAATGCGTAAAATTGACATTTATATAAGTTACATTCTCATACAAATGTCTTGTTTATGGTTTTGTATACTGTTATAGTTAAGTTTTCTGCAGAAAATGTAATAAACCCCAATAATAAAGGAAGTTTGGATGGAAAAGATTGCTGTTTATTTAGTCAGAAAATCTAAACACATATAACATATACACCAATGATGAATAACAGTGCGACATAAAATTAAATAAAGATTAGTTAAAAGTGAAATTATAATCCTCCCCCCCTCCACACACACACACACAACAAATATATATATATTCGAGCCGTCGAACCACATTCCTTTTTAATAGATATTAACTTATCATAGTTTTTTACTTTACATCTTCATTGTTAAGCCATTTTCAGAAAAAGTCTCATATCATGTCCATTAATGAACACTTTTTTATAACAGAATCCCATAATTTAAAAAATAATTTAGTGCATTAAATTCTGTAGATGGAAGATACCATATCTTTATACATATATTTCTTTTCAAAATGGGAGAGAAAACAAAGTAATTGCAGTTAACTTATGTCTTTCATTAGAAAACTTAATCTGGCTTATGCACAAAATAAGCAAAAATAAAATACGTACATCGCGTGATAGCGCTACTTTTGTATTATTGGCGTTAAATCACATTATTTTGTTACAGATTTTTTTTTTTTATAAAAAGGGGTCGACGAGAAAGTAGACAAGTACCGAAAATATTATAGCTAAATGAATTAAATAAAAAAAATTCTGAGTAAGAATTAAAAATACATATATTATGGAGGATTATTTGGTAAATAGTTGACTGTTTATTAAAAATTATTTATTAATAAATATTTTATTTTGTTTTATCCAATATAAATTTTTTTATGGATTCTTGACGGTCATTTTCTGTTGATATTTAAGGAAATATTTTCTGACAGTGGACTGTCTCATAAGTCAACAAATACATATAACTTTTTAAAGAATCGTGATCATTTGAAAGAATTTTATTTTGAAAACAAATATATATATATATATATATATATAAATAATAAGTAAGTCATTGCTTGCTAATTTTATTAAATAAGTAGATTATTAAATCAAAATTAAGTTGAGGAAACTGGGAATGATTGACCTTACGAGAAATTTTACCCCACACTGCCTTTATTTTCTTTTTAAAATGTCTTTTGCTAATAAGTACAAGAGGAAAACGTATTATAAGCCTTTTCTGCTGGCTAATGTTGTTTTTCAGCCATTTGTGTTCATAATTTAAAAAAAATTAAAGCCAATTTTTTAAAAATTAATTTTGATTAAAAATTTAAATTTCCCATTTCTTAGTTCTAAGCTGGTATGTTTGTTTTTTTTTAAAAAAGGTTAAAGAAAATTGTTTTAATATATAGTGTACTTAATAATGCACTATAAATAAGATAAACTTTACTTAATTAGAGCTTAGTATACACTGTAAAAAAAACACCTTTCTTAATTTTGGAAAAATATAATATAGCCACGAAAGAAAATATACAATAAACTCTTCAGAGTTACCCATTATTCTGAAACACGTTCTTTCTCTTTACAAACCTCAGAAACAAATATACTTTTGAGATTTAGAAAAAGCATTTATAAAAGTTTCTTTTGCTGCTGTAGATTTTTGGAAACGTTTCAGAACAATTTTTATAGTGCAATAATTATTTTTTTCAAACTGGAATATCGGATTTTAGGGTTCTCTCAATCCTTAATTAAACATTTTCAGCTCTATAATTGAATTTATACATGCAAGAATAATAAAATAATATTAATTAAAAACCCTCTAAGCGTTTTGCCCATATTTTACCGCTTCCCAAAATCAACTTAAATCGGCTCTAGACAAAATTTTTTTTAACAAAATTGTATTTTAAGATATATGTAAAATAGAGAGATATGAAGTGTATTTTTAGAAACAAACGGGGACAGAAAATTTAAATTATTTTAAGTTTTACAAATATTTTATGAAAATGCAGGAAAGCCCTGAGACTTTCAGAGGGTTAATGTTATTTTTAATGCTGTTAATTTATAGTGTTTGTCTCTATAACATGTTTGTTGAGTATGAGAAAGTTTACTTGAGGATTGATACCATCCAGAAAACCTATATTTTTGGTTAAAAAACTGATTAATACACTTCAAATACTATTCGGAAACATTTCTGAAAATCGGTGGCAGCAAAAGGAATTTTGTTTTAATGAATGCTTATATAAATCTCGAAAATATATTAGTTTCGGAGGTTTCTAAATCTAAAGAACGCTTTTCGGAATCCTGGGTAGAACCGAAGTGGTTACTGTATATTTTCGTCCGTGGTCGTATTATGTTTTCCTACATTAAGAAACATTTGTCTTTTTACACTGCAGCTATTGCCATGTGTTTTTATACTTTTTGTTCAAAATGGCAGTTGCGGGATGTTTAACCCACTGCATTTTGGGAAGGTTAACTCAGGAAATATCTTCGGTTTTTATCTAGTGCAATTAAGCTCATTTTAATAGTTGGATTTTATTGGGATATGCAACGCAAAAATTATAATAATTACTATATTTTAGTAATTAATAACATGTTTTATACAAATATTTTAAAAAGGACACTAATGCAATATTTCAATTGTAACTGAATTAAAAAAATACCTATTAATAAATGATGTAAAGTATAAATACAAACAAATGTGTGTTTACCATTCGGAACAAATTATTCAGAATGCAGCTACATAAATTTAACTTTTTTTTTTAATTTTGTGCATAATATATATATACAGTAAAACGTCCCTAATGTGACCACGCTCCGTTCTATTACATTCTTAATAGAGGTCATGTTTAAATCTAATTTTTTATTGTCGAAAATAAGGTAAGAAGTAGTGCTAAGTGAAGCTTTACGTTGATATGTATATGTTACGGTCAATATGATCCGGTCATAATAATTAATAACCGGTTATTATTAATAATGACTGGACATAAAGGCCGGTTATTATTAATAATGACCGGACATAATGGCCGGTTATTATTAATAATGACCACTATGAACGTATATGATGATGTTCTATGATGATGTGTTCTATGATTAATCCGGTCATTATTAATAATAACCAGTTATTATTAATAATGACCGGACATAATGGCCGGTTATTATTAATAATTACTGGATCAATCATATTGACCGTAACATATATGTATATATGCCAATGCCACCAATTGCATGATATAAGACATGCTCATTTTCTTATTGAATACTACCAACAATGTTTCGAATATAGCCGACCGTGCTTTTGCGTTGATTTTCACTTTATACCCATTTTAGTCATATTCACATTTATAAAGTACCATGGTTTTTGAAATTTCAAATTACTAAAGGTTTTTCCTTTTCGTTCATAATATTAGCACAAAAACCACTGTTAACCATTCTTTTGATCTCCCTCCCCCCCTTTATCTTCTTTTGACTTCTCCATCAAACTGTTAGTTGGTAATTCGCGAAAGAAAATTTCCTTTTCATCCACGTCGGTCAAGGCAAAGATCAAAGGACCAGAAAAGAACAGAATTTATTTTCGTTTCTTCAAATAAATTGGTCACTCATGGACGGAGTTCCAGTGAGATTGGTCTCTGAATAGAGGTAAAATTAGCATTGAGCTTATGGGAATAAATTTCGTTCCATTAAAAAATTGTCCTTGAAGGAGGTGGTCGCTTAATGGAGGTGGCTGCACTGGGAGGTTTCACTGTATGTCACTGCTTGTGATAAAGATACTCTGTTAATTTTTTTTTGTCGTTTTAGGATGCCAGATCCAATTCCCAGTTGCAGTTTAAACGAATACCTTTAAAAACGATGTTTGACTTCTCTTGTAAAATATCCACTCACCCTTTGATTACGGGACAAGACTGGCGACTATTTTAAATTAACTCGCACTAAAAAATACAAAAAATAATCTTTGTGGTAGATATCTCTTAAAATATCTTAGTATAAGTGTATGGCACAGATTCGTTTTCTAAAAATGGTATGAATAGTATAATAAAGTAGTTGCTGAGACATACGGCGTCCCAACTTCGTAACTGAAAGGTTAAAAATTGTGAATGGGAGTTATTAACGTATTGAGAATCAGTAACGTAACCCAGTGACCAGATCAAATAAATATTTATCGCACCAAAATTTTTATTTAGTAAAAGAAACTAAATAACTATACTGTACAGATGTCAGTTATGTTAGGGCAATGAATGTCATCCTGAAGTGGGGACGCTTAGCCCAATTTGCACAGTTATGCAAAACACATTTTTTAAAATCATTTATTGCCTCTTCAGAATTCTGATTCAGAAAAAATTAGAATACATAATACGCATTTTATATGAGACAGGCTGAGTTACTATTATATTTCAATCACAAGTTAAATGCATTTCAGTAAAATGTGGGTCAAATTTTCACATTCTCCCCTATTTCAAAATTTTTGGAAGCATCAAAGTACGCGTCAAACATTATATATTTTTTAATTGATATGCAATATTTATGGATGTTTTAAGAAATATTTTATGATAATAGCTAGATGTGATATTTCGCTAAGTTATTATACTACTTCGTAAATTTCCACAGTATTTTAAGGAATATTGTATAAGAATAAATAAAATAAATATCTAAGGTAATAAGTAAGGGAAATGATAATTTGCTAACTAAAACAGTGGAATCAAAATTATGTATTTCAAGAACCTTGGAAGCATCGCAGGAAATTTCGATAATTTCTATCTCTCGAATGCGAACGTCGATGATCAGATCATGAATATTCATACTTCACTAACTCAATGAGGGAATCTCCTTGGAGAAAGGAGACCTTCTTAAGAGTGAGATCAGATGTTGTTGCATTGGACAGTTGGTGTTACATCTTATGTCAACAAATAGCACAAGACATGGATGTTCACGTCATTGTTCAGGAAAAAATATTATTTATAGCTGAAAACGATAAACATTAAAAAACCAGTTTACTAAATGATAATTAAAAAGTATATGTAATATCAATGATCATATGGTGAATAATTGCCTGTTTATTTATTATTATTTATAATAAAATAGTATGTTTTACACATTACAGAATATTTTATGTATTGTTGATATTAATTTTTCTATTGATAAATAAATATTTTGTGACTATGGACAGTTTCGTTAGTCAAAAAGAGCATACAGATTTATAAATACGCGCAATATTTAAGGTAAATTTACTTTGGGAAAAAAAATATTTTAATAATAAGTAAAGGAACCAATTTATTTTTAATTTGTTAACAACAATGTCAGAAACAAATTTATTTACTTCACAGTCCTTTAATCAAATCACGTATCAAACATTGTGAATTATTTTAGATTGTTTCATGCTATGCATCCTTCATTGATGTGTTAAGAAATATTTTCTGAAAATGGCTTATCCATAATTAAAGTCATAGAGGGTAATATGGCCACATCGCTGCAAATATGGCCACTTGGCAGTTTAAGCATTAGTTTAATTATTTAGAAAAAACATGTCTGCACCATCTTGAAAATGAAGCTAAAAAGAAGCGTGCTAAGAGAGGTTTGTTGAATAATCTTTCCAGTGTAAGAGATTATCTGCATTTATTTGGCTTCAGGATGGTCGTTGTTATTTTAATCTTGAAATTTTAAATTTTTTCTTGTAGTTATCGAATAGGAAGAATGTAATGAACTGTTAAATCTGTTAGATTTTTTATTGCTGTTCAATCATATGTGATGATTTTAAAAAAATAATTTATGGTTCATACATGGATTACATGCGTTTCCAGTACTCTAGCTTCAGGGGGGAAATGGCCACTATTAACGAAGAAAGACAAAAATATTTGTATATGCCAGGATTGCAAATTTTAAATAAGCATTACATTTTTATGTCACATTAATTGGGAATTCAGGTGGAGTCTTCAAACCTTTTGATTGTTTTGCGTGCTTTTAGTTATAGTGGTACCCCAGGAGGAATCGTCAACTAACAGCGATATAGCGCTAAATTAGATTTTAAAATTTCATCAAATGCTTTGCAGTCTTAAAGAAACAGCATATGTTTATGTTATTGTCTTATTGCTTTTCCATTGATATTACAGAACATATTTCATATTTTTTTAACTGCATATTGTATTGTTTTTTCCTTAAATCCCCAGCATTTGTTTCTATAAATATTGAAACAATGTTTGATTTATCTAGTACTGAGATGGTTGCAATCCCATTTTTTCCAATAGCTAGGGCTTTTATCCAACAAACAACTATGTAAAATTGACTATGATATGGAACTGTATGTTACTAATGATGAAACTGTATGGATGTGCAACGTAAAAAAGTTTAAAAAAATGAGGTCTCTGTGTTGTAAATTAAGTTTAGTGCTCAGATAATACCATTCATAACTGCTTTTAACCCCTTAACTGTTGGGTTTTTTCTACACCATAAACTAAAAAGGGAAACGATACACCCCTTTTTCTGTACTAAAATATTTGTTTTATATAATCAAAAAATGTCTGCCAATTATTAAAGCGATGTTCTGGCAAGAAGAGTTTGCTTGTTTCGTTACTAAAAGCTTTTGGATACCACTAATTTTTAATTGCAATCTTCGCTTTATTATTTGGCAGACATTTTTCAATTATATAAAACAAATATTTTAGTACGGCAAAAGTGGTGTATCGTACCTATTTTTAGTTTATTACCGAAAAAGACCAACTGTTAAGGGATTAAGGTTTATATACAATTGGTTACATGAATTGACATACGTAATATAGTGTAAGTGACAACTAAATACGGGTAAATATATGACAATTGATTGGAATAGTTACATGAGAAAAGTGTGTTCCCCACACCCAATACAAAGATTTAACGACCGAATTGGGGGTGCCAATAAAATTGTTGCGATAGACGAAAGTCTGTTCGTACGTCGAAAAAACAGTAACACCAGGGTACTCGCACAACATTGGATTTTTAAAGGCATATGGTGGAAAAATGGAGAATGCTTTCTTGTTCAAATCTCAAATAGAGATGCTAGTACACTCATGGAAATTTTTTTTAACATGTAGACAATCTACAATGACTGCTGGAAAGGGGTTGTTATTCTTGTGAATCATTGTAAGAAATTGATATGAAACATTGATACGAATCTGTTATGAAACATTGTAATACATTCTTATTATGAAATATTATATTTTATTAATGCTATAGTATTTATTTTTGGATCTCTAGTGTACGTGCGCGCTAACTTCGTGCTAAGTTCGCGCTTCACGAGCTTGGCTACAACCTTGTCGAAATGGACTGCAACCTTGGCGTAATCGTAATTGTGGGAGCCACTGTAGTGAAAATGTATTACATTTTCGTCCACTTTTTGAAATGATTAATTAATTATTTTTTTATTATTATTATTAGTATTATTATTATTACACTGGATTCATTTCAAATAAAAAATAACGATGTGTTCATAAAAAATAACAAAGTTACGTGTTTTTTTTAATTGCCTTTTGTGCTTAAGTGAAGTGAACTCAGTAGAAGTGGATTTAATGTGAAAAATAGAAAAGTGGTCAAATCACCTTCACTGGCCATAATACCTTAAAAGAAAAAGCTGCTTTTACAAATTTTAATTTTTAAAGTATAAATCAAAAATGAATTAAATATGGTTCGCAAAACTTAAAGAAAACAACGTATTTTCAACTTTTCCATCTTTACCTTAACCATTGCACTTTTAATTTTAAATACGTGTTGCTGTACCGTTTTATTTCGTATGAAGTTCTTTCTAATCGTTGAAGTTTAACTTGCCATATGAAGTCTTTACATATTAAAAACTCGCTCCAAATTTGATTTTTCAAACGTTGAAACCTTCTTTTAACATTATATTTAAATTCCTTCGATGAAGGCCACCCGAAAAAAAGGACTGTTTGTATAATTTACTTAAATCTTCACAGATGAGGTCAAAGTTTAAAGATACTAATATTAAATCCATGCGACAAACTTTAATTTACAACTTCCCAAAAAATCACTGAAATATTATTTTTTTACGAGATACAAAGAATAGATCCAAAAATATTCGATGCATTTTTGTAATTCAAAAACATATTTTTAATTATGAAAATTAATAATAAATTCATATAAAAATATACATTTTTTTTTACATAAAGCGAACCACAATCGTCAAAAACATGGGTATATAGGTTTACAGTTCATTTCAATAATTAGTTTTTGAAAAATAAACAAATTTTACTTTCGACACTCTAAAGTAGTTCAACCCGTATATGGTGGTCCGGGTGGCCCAGTGAGGGTATTTTAGTGGTTGGTCCGGTTATTTAGACTATTAAGAACGAAAACTAGAAAGACTTAGGAAAAAAATTATTAGGGCAAATCCATAGCTGTTAACTTTTACTCTGTTTTTTTTTTCGCGTGAAATAAACTTATTTTGAACAAGAAATTCTAATTAATAAAATGTCTCTTACTTCTATGTGCCACTTATTTCATTTCATTCCTTAAGTAATTTTTTTGGTTCAAAATGTTTATTTAATTTAAAATAATAGCGTAAAATTTGGTAGTGCAAATCTCTTCTTGATGAAGAAACAGGGAAAAAACTACTTGATGTACATAAATTTTCTCCACATCAACTCAAATGTCGTCGAACTGTATTTGCACATTTCGTACTGTAAAAGGCTGCAACTGGTTGAGACCGATACTGCAACTCTATGCTAACAGTTCCCGACGGCATATATGTATGCGTTGTCGTGTATCATTATGATACTGCAGTTCAGAGTTGTTCAATGCGGCGCCCTTTAAAGGTTATCTTCGTGCCTCTTTGAACGTTTTTTACTAGAATTTTAAAATATATTTATCTATAACCCAGTTTAAAATATGCCTTGCTTTAAAAAATGTTTACATTATTCTTTTTTTAGAAGCAACAGTGTGGTTTTTAATTCCTTTCCCTTCGGAACTTTATGAGAGATCAATCCTCGCCCATCCCCTTACACGTCCACTTTAGAAAAGCTTAATACGAAATTTAGTTTTATTTATGTATTCTTCTTCAATTCCTTTTCACATTAATTTCCTGCATCGTAGAAGCCTCATGACTACCACTATATGACGTATGTGTGTCAGAGTGTACGTATACCATTAGTATAATGATATAATAGTATTTTAGTTTATAAACATATAAATAACGGTTCCATTCATTGTTTGCCACCAGCTCATGTGTGTTTCCGCTTACTGAAAGATAGGTCATGCCTGCTGTAGTAAACACAGGACCACAGTTGCTAACCTCCAACTGTTTTTCCGTAATATGTGAATTAATATAATCCAGGTTAAACACGTTTAAAACCAGATATTTTATTTATTCTATCAATATTTATTTAAATTCGTGTTTCTAGTAGAAATTATTTCATTTAATTTCTTTGAAAAAAATTCTGGTTTGAAACGTGTTTAACCTTGGTCAAATTAGCCCACATTTTACGGAAGAATAGTGGGATGTTGGTAAGTATGAAGTAGTGATAGTATTTTTGCTTTGCTGTGTAATTGATATATTATTCTTATTTACTACTACTTCTATTACTAAATGAAGTAATTATGTAGAATTGCGAGTGTTATAATTAAATATTTCATGCAAATAGTAATAAATTAAATGGTTTCCTATGAATCAAGAAAAAAATGAGACCTGTAGTTTTGTAGAGCCTATATACAATCCGCCACTGTACATGAAACCTAGACATGTATAAATATTTCGCATACGCTATTTAATGGAATTATGGGTGGTCCAGAGAACTTTAAAAATTGTTAAATGTTGTCATCCATCGTGAAATATTCTAAATATTCTAATAAACTAAATAAAGTTGTCATATTCTAAAACGACCGTCTCATGTTATCAAAGATTCCACATAAAATAAAACCTTCGCCAGTCACAGGAACAAAAATACCAAATTATCTTTATTGGAACAATGCCTGAACACATTTTCTTTTATAACTTCCTGAAAATTTGAACAATATAAATATAAACTATACCTTTTCCAATCTGCCTTGATCCAAGGAATGCAAATAGTTTGTCAAAAGTGGGTGTTACCATTTGAAGATTTTGCTTTTTTAATATGAAGATGATATTTTAAAACAAAATAATCTTCATATGATTATTAAGAACTTCATATGAATTATAATGATAATTTTCGTTTATTTTGCATTAATTAGAAATCGAGTTATAGTTATCGTTGGGATTTTTTTATGAGATGGGGGAAGTTTCTGTACACATAATTTCGATTATAAACAGATCCTTTCAATTATTTTATCTAGGAATAAAATAAAAACTATATAAAGTAAACGAACACATAACAGTTTCATTTTTTTTCACAAAAAGAGAAGAATCAAAATTATTTATTTCAAGAACCTTGGACGCATTGCAGAAAATTTCAATAATTTCCATCCATCGAATATGAAAATCAATAATAAAATCATGAATATTCATACTACACTAACTCAATGAGAGAATATCCTTGGAGAAAAGAGATCTTCTTACGAATGAAATCAGATGTTGTCGCCTTAGACAATTGATGTTGCATTTTATGTCAACAATATAGGGTATAAGTTTTCACTTCATGTCCAGATGGAAATGTTATAGCTGATAAGAAAATTATGAAAATTCAATGAAATAGCCTTTTATTCCTCTTTTTATTTTTATACATAAAAGACGTTTTATTACGATGTTTTATTTTAAAGTTTACGTTTTACACATTATGAAATTTTATTGTGGATTCCTGATATGCATTATTCTATTTATTTAAAGAAATATTTTTGCTACAATTGGTAGCCCCATACTTCGACAAGTAGACGTAACTTGAAAATAAAAACATCATTTGAACTATTTTATCCAAAAATAAAATGAAATATATATGTAATGAAAGAGTAAGGGGACAAATTATTGTTTGTTAATTCATCTACTTCGAATGTGGGATAAAAATGTTTTGCAGATCCTCCCAAGCATGAAATAAAATTTTTATAATTTCCATCACTGGAATGCAAAAGGCTATGACCAAGTAACAAATATTCATACATTTCTAATGCACTGAATGAATACACTTTTAGAAACGAATCCTTCTGAAGTGAAATCAGAAGTTGTTCTTCTAAACAGTTATTGTCGTATCTTTGGTGAACAAATGATGGCAAAATTCTTGGTGTTCATGTCATATTTAGATGACAATTTATATAAAAAACGTTAAATGATTAAAAAAAAAAAAAGATTTTACTGAATAATAATAAGAAAAATATTATGAACGATTATTAATTGAAGGATTATCAAAACAATTGCCTATTTATTTATTATTATGTATTTATTTAAAATAATATTATTATGTTTTACACCATTGTAGAATATTTTATAGATTCTTGATGCGCTTTTTTTTTATTGATGTTTAAAGAAATAATTCTTGACAACGGACGGTTTTATATTTTAACAAGTACATAAAACTAAATATGCACATTATTTTAAAGAATTTACCTTGGAATAAAATAAAATAAATATAAACAATCAATAAAAAAGGAAAATCACTGCTTGTTAATTCGTTGACTGAAAAAGTGGAATTAAGATGATTTATTTGTTGACCCTTGGAATCGTTGCAACAAATTTCGACAATTTCTATATCTCAAATAGAAACCAACGACGATGAAATCATAAATATCCATACTTCACTAGCTTAATTAAGGAATCTCTTTTAGAACAGTATATATATTAATCCAATATCAAATTACTATTATCAAATATTATCATCCGAAGCAGCTGAAGTCTCGTTTCATTTTATTTCGCAATATATGTTCTCGTCAACTTCAGATGAAAAAATTATACGTGTGTGAATAAAATTATAAAAGTAAATCAATTATACATTATAATTTTTTGTTTTCAATCTCATATTTTATTGAAACAATCTGTAATTATACAAAGGAAATTATAAATCAAAGAAATATATAAGTAACCCTAGTAGGAAATCAATATTGATTATGTTGATCATATTGCATTCCTATATTGTGCCAGTTATCGAAAATTCTTCCGAGTCTCTGTGTACTGAAAGTCCAATACTCGGCTTGTTGTAGAACTTCAGTGTTTTTTACATATGCATGGACGTAAAATTCCTGTATGCAATATCCTCTCGCTGAGAAGTATATAATGAGCTAATGCTTAGCATCCATGCAAGATTCTCTCTCTTCCAGTAGCAGTTGCAAATTTGAAGAACTTACCTTCTTGATCTCGCGGTTTTGTTAGCTTTGAACCTTAAAGTTAAGTGTCTAGGTAATTACTTCTTGATTTGCGGGTAATCAAGGTCAGATTAAGTAAGTGACATCTGGGGAATATTTTGGGGCCTCCTAAACATACGAGGCTCAAAAAATAAACACAATGCTTTCAAAATTTATTGTTGAGTGAATTGTTTACATAGTTTTATGTTGTACTATAGCG
This sequence comes from Maratus michaelseni, assembly GCA_963931845.1. Classification (NCBI taxonomy): domain Eukaryota; kingdom Metazoa; phylum Arthropoda; class Arachnida; order Araneae; family Salticidae; genus Maratus; species Maratus michaelseni. The sequence continues at coordinate 208,392,914 of OZ007588.1, forward strand.
AGTTTACCCCCCGGTATTGCACTACAAATCTAAAGCGAAAGCTGGGTTCTCGGGGCGTATATAATGTCAAAAATATATCTAATTACGCTTACATTAAAAAGTTATAAAAACGGAATTTTTAATTTTGTTCCTACAAGGCGAATCTTTTTGACACATTCACAAAATCATTTTTATATCAATAAAATCATAATATTTGTGGATATTGCTCCGCCATAGTACCACGGAACCAACGTTTCTCCTGTAAGTGTGATATATACGGAGTTATAATCGATTCAGCGATATTCAGTACGAAATATAATTCGATTTTAAAGATGACATAGATGACTACCATGCCATAAAAATCTGTTCAAAATGCAAATTTTGAAAACATTATCAGAAATATTTTTTGCTGTAAATGAAAGTAGGAATTTCTTCTCCGTTTCTTAGTATTTGAAAATAATATTTCAGTTATGTGCTATTATGTATTTAATTTACTTTGTGAATGTGCAAGGAAATAACAAGTTTCATAATGAGTATTGCCATAAAAAATACACACATAAAAATCATTTCCCTCTAGTACAAAGTAATGGAGGGTATACGATGGTATAAGCCGTATACATCTGTTCGTTTTTAGTGTCTCCGTGTACACTCTGCTTCTCAATTAAAACTGCAGCTTATACTCTCTAGCATATACCCTCTGTTGTAGCGTGTACCTTCTGGTCTTTTTACAACTGCAGCACTGTACATAGCATAAAACGCCATACATACAGAATAACAATAGCATGACCACGACCGAACCGGGACTCGGATGTTATTTTTAATTTTTCTGGCACGCTACCGCCGTATAAGAAAATTTCTCTTCAGTCGTTCTGGTCACACAAAAAAAAAATTCTTACATTAACAACATTTAATAAGAATATAAAAAATTATAAAACCTTGTAATAATATATTTCTTTTAAATGCTGAAAGGTGTAAACTAAAAACATAATATAGGGGAGACCGGGGCACATTTTCCATAGGGGCAAGTTTTCCAACTCGCTTTAGTTTTTAAATGAGCCTCTATATGGCACAAGTGGGTGAACTGAGTGAAGTGGCGACACTTCACACACCATCTACGTAAGTTTTAGTTTAGTAGCTACAGTCACTTCGTCAGGAGAGCTTTTTTTTTCTTTTTTTCAACGGTGAATAAAATTTCAGGTCTTTATTGAAACGTAAAATAAACATTTTAGCGTTAAACTTACTGTTTTGATATTGCATGTACTAAAAAGTGGTTTCTTTCTTCACGTAAATATGTGTTTGTTTTACAAATAACTTACACTGCGACTCGTCGAGGTAGTGTAAAAGTTTCAATATAGCGACGGGGCAGGTTTTCCAACAGCACACGCGGCATGTATTCCAACACGCGTCTCGTTCGAAAACGTATCCCGTTCTAAATCAGCTTGTCTTATTGTATCAAAAATGTATTTATTGTGTAATAAAATCGGCCAAATAACCATATATGAAACGACCCGCTTGATCATTTAGTCCTTTAAGTAAAACTACGAATATAAAAACCAAGGTGCATTCAAATATATATAAAAAAAAACTAACTATTTTCTAAAATGGGTTCATTTAATGTATCCATTTTATGTTAATTATGCCTACAATCAATTATTCAAATAATATTTTACTATTTATGGTTTTGCAGCCACTTTAGTAAAATCACTCTTCTTTTTATTAATTTCTAGGAAACGTTGATAAAATTTGAGATAAATTTGATATAAATAATGAATAAAACAATTAATATTTGTTTTTACAGATTTAAAATGGTTCGTAATTATAAAAAGAAGACCGATAAATAATAAATGCCACTCTAATAGCAGTGAAGGGTGGTTGCAGTGTTAGAAAAACATCCATGAACTTCAACATCCCGACAGGTTTTTTTCCTTTTTTTTTTAATAATGAAAATTGATCGACGGAATAATGGAGAAGTACCAAAAAGACAAATAAACATTGAATTAAAAATCCGCCGAAGAAATACTTAATACGTATAACGCATCTGATCTCAACTGAATGCGACGCGACGCCACGATCATGCACTTTTGGCGTTAAATCATATATTTTAGTGACATTTCTTTTCTTTTATAGAATGTAGTGGACGGGATAATGGAGAAGTAACCAATTTTCTATAGCATCACTATAAAATTCTCCGATGTAGCGATGTTGTTTATTTAAACATTTTACACAAGTTGATTTTTAAATGTTTAATTGATCGTATTTAACCAATCAGGAAAACAGTTGTTAGCTGTTTCGACAGCAGTTGATTCGACCTTAAAATCCATCAGTCAAAGGAAAATGAATGGAAACCCGGTTACAGCAGATCGCCACTGGTCGTTTAATTACAATAGAATCTTCCGTAATCGTTTTAGAGTTGACCAAATCAAAGTGTTTTTAAAGTTTGCGATGTCAGAACAAGGTGTGACGAGCGTAGCTCGTAGGAGGCAGAGCCCCCTGGTACGACAAAAAATACATATTAATTAACAAGCAAGTTTTATTACCTGCGTTTTACCATCTAATGTATAGTTGGAAAATTTGCCCCTGTACATTTAAAGTAGGCTGGAAAACTTGCCTCGTATACGGGGCACATTTTTCAACCAGACATGGTTACACTTAACTACTTCCTGCCAAAAACTATATTTAGTTTTTTGAAAAATAATTATGCTAGTTTGTAGATAAAGGTTTAGGGAATACAATGATATCCTATTGATCTTAAAATAGATAAAAATAAAAAATACAAAAATAAAATTATAAAAAGTTTGAAAATTTGCCCGGTCTCCCCTACAGTAAAACAACTTCTATATGAACAGTTCTATATGGATAGACTATCCATCCATAATAAGAGAAACCATAGAGATAGCAACACGCAAAAATACAATATGTAACGATGCAGCAACTTTCAACTTACCGAGATTGTGGCTCGAGTTACTCCATGGTTACAAATATGGAAGTAAACAAACATGAAAAAATAAAAAAAATGACTTACATAATTTTAAAAAGTACATGAAAATTAAATGATAGCATTTCAAATAATAACTTCAAAGACCGTGCAATCATAGAATATTATCATTTGTTTTTGATAATGGCTCAGATTTAACCGAAACATGTCAACAATCTAATAAAAGTTATTTTACTGTATATTATGTTTTTAGTTTACACCTTTTAGCATTTGAAAGAAACATTTAATAAGTATTATAATTGAATATTCTGGGAAGCAGCGTCACATTTCGGTAACGAATTTTAACGTAGATAATTTTGTTACATGATAGATCAGATAGTACAGATAACGAAACTGCCAATCAGCTGGCGCACTAGCGGAGGATGTAGCATAGCTACATCGCTTAGCTTCCTAGAATATGAAATGAATTACAACCGCACTATTAATATTACTTCAACTTGGTAACAACATCTGTAATCGGGTTTCCAATCATTTCATATTGCAGCATGTTGTGCGATATTGCTATGCCAGCATCCGCTGTCCGCTTCTGCGTCAGCTGTCTGGCCGTTTCGTTAACTGTACCATCATATCTATCATATATATCGAAATCAACGACACTAAGTTGGTTACCAAAATATGTCGCTGCCTATAATGATGTCTCGAGACAATAATGCTGAAACATAATTACTTTAAAAGAAAATACCTCTTCTTAGTCACCTACGGATTATATTTATATTATAAAAATTAATAATAATAATAATGTCTAAATAAATTTCATTTTACTACTTTATTTAAAACAAATCGAGCAAAAATAACTCAATAGGTTTCATTAATGCATCTCGAAAAATATCTGTATGTTATTTAATCTGTGAATTACTAAATTATTTGAATTTACCTTAATCACAATGACAATGGTCACAGCATTTTAGTAATCATTAACTGATTTCTTGAAATTAATACACATTTTCTAAATAATGTGTTAAATGTAAAACTTTCAATTTATTTATTGAATAAAATTACAGAAAAACATTAACATTGAATGTTTGTTTCGTGTAAATAATTTTTACTTCTGTATTTTCGAGTGCTAAAAGACAAAACTTATTTGACTCTAGAGAACAGTCTTATACATTTAGTTAGAATATCATGAATATTCAGAAGGGCATTTGGACAAGAGCTCTTCTGATGAAATTAGCACTTTGCCAATAGAATATTCTAATGTAAATTACAATGACTAACAAAATATTTAAAGAATTTCAATTTCTAAAATTTGTCGTTTAGTTCAGAAATAAGTGACCAAGAATTTAAACTTACTTTTAGATACATTTTTATTTTATTTGAATTTAAGATTTTTCAGTTTTGATTTGTTTTTTTAAAAAGAGAGCAACAATGAGAAAAATGTAGTTTTTAAATTTTTTTAAATATATTCAGAGTGCGTACAGTTCTACCACAATTTTCTAATAGAATTTTTCTCGTTTTTTAATCGCAGAAAAATATTACAAATTCTAATTCACAGAAAAATTTTTAATCTGAAGAAAAAATATTAGGCAAATACTTCTAATCTAAAACGGTGGTTCCTTACTCATTGGAAACTCTAAGTGGTATACTCACCTGTTATTCAAAAGGCGCGATATTAGACGAAGAAAGCGGCCTTAAAATATTAAAACTAATGACTTTTAAAAAAATATTTTAATTACAAACGTATAAGCTGCACTAAAAACACTAAAAAATTAAGTTTAAATATGTAGAAACAGGGGAAGCATTATTTTATTAATTAGTATTAAAAACATTTTAAAAAGTTTTAAAGATATATATATATATATATATATATATATAACACATGTATAAACAGTTTCATTACAAATAATAATGTGTGTTTTTAACCTCTTTGCTGCCTGGTATTAAAGTAATAGTATTATCGATTATACTGTACAACAAAAAAAATATCCTTTAGATGAAAATATTTGTTTATTTTACATTTTTGACTGAAAATAATGAATCTGTAATTATTTTTTGTTTACCACGCACCATTTTCTCAAGAATTCACATTTTAGCTTTTTACATATTTTCTTGATAAATTTGTATGTTTGCTTAATTAAATTAATTAATAACCTGCTTATTCTATAGAAATTTTTCACAGCAGGTATAGATGTACACACATTTAGCGATGGAAATCTATATTGTAACGGAAAGCGCGCTCTGTGCCGGATAAACAACTTACAGGCAAAGGAAAGGCGCTCTCATTAACAGTGAGACTGTTGCCAACTTGGCTACTTTGGCGACAAAAGCCTATCTTTCTATAAAGCTATCAATCTTTACGAAGTTTCGAGGCTCTAGCTGCATTAAGAAGCAAAATATCCGAGAAATCACTAGAAGCTTGGCGACTTTTCTACCGAGGACATTTTCTCCTTTCGCGAAACATATATAAAGGACACGTCGACTGACTGAGAGCAGTTCTGAGAGATCAGAGAGTTTTTGTTTATTTTCATATATTTCCTTGCGCTGTCTTATACTGCTGATGGAAGTGTTGCTGGTTGGAAAATATTAGTGACGGTAAGTGTAAAGTGTACAAGTGTTGTGAAGACAAGATTATAATACGTTCAGTGCATTATAATATCTTGTCAATGCAAAACTAAACCGAACTTATTTTGTCATGTATGTGGCGAAATTACTTTGAAAACTCAACAATGTAGTTTGTCACCATTAGTTAGAAAGGCTTATGAACTGTACTTTGGATGTAGAGTTGAGGACAAATCCTTGTCCACAACAAAGTCCTGGGATTCACATACATGCTACAATTCATGTTCCAGGAATCTGAGAAACTGGTTACAAAGAAAATGTAGTAGATTGAAATTTGCAGTACCTATGGTTTGACGTGAACAGACCAATCACGTGACGGATTGTTACTTTTGTTTGACAGATGTCAAGGTATTCTCTTCAAATTCCAAACATTGTATTCAGTACTTACACTACGCTATGTGACTAGTTTTCTTCACTCTGAAGATCTTCCTATACCTACAGCTCCAGATAAATATACTGTTGATTCAGAGAAAGACACCTCCGATGACTCAAACCATCAAGATCCTGACTTTCAATCATCTACATCTATGACATGTACACATCATGAAATCACACAGGTAGAGCTTAACGATCTTGTACGGAACTTAAAACTCTCTCAAACAGACTCAGAATTACTCGGTTCTAGGCTTCAAGGTTGGAATCTATTAGAGAAAGTTGTAAAAATAAGTTCATTTAGAAGACGACAAAGCCTTTATGTAGACTATTTGGTGGAGTTAGAAGACATCGTATATTGCTGCGATGTGAATAGCCTATTTCAGGCATTGGGACTTGAACATAATTCAGCATAGTGGCGCCTGTTTATTGACTCGTCCAAACGTAGTTTCAAAGCAGTTTCCCTCCATATAGGCAATGTTTGTCCGTCTGTTCCTGTAGCATATTCTACAAATACAAAGGAGACATACGAGTTTGTGAGTGCTATATAGAAGTTAATTGAGTACATGACATTGAAATGGAACATTTGCGGAGATTTGAAAGTCACTGAAATATTACCAGGCATACAACAGGGATACACTAAATTCTACTGCTTTCTCTACGAATGGGACAGCCAAGACAGAAAAAATCACTACATCCGTAAACAGTGGCCTCCAAGGAAAAACTTTATTCGTGACACCAAAAACATATCACATGAACCACATGTGAATCCGCAATGTGTCTTTTTTCTACCATTGCACACTGAACTCGGTTTGATGAAAATATTTGTAAATGCTCTGGACAGAGAAGGAGTAGCTTTTTGGTATCTCTCTTTTTGTATGTATTTCAAAAATTAAGTGAGGTAAAGATAAAAGTAGGGAGTTTTATTGGCTCACAAATTAAAACAGTAGTGATAATATTGTAGTGAAACCTGCAGCATAGTGAATGGATATATCAGTTTAAGCGGTTAGTATTCATCTTTTAAACAGGAAGCTCCACCTGTTCGCGTAACTCAAGCATATTTCATTATACAGGGTGATTTTTTTTAATGTTGTGAAAGTAAAACCCTATAACAAAAGAGCCACTGATCGAAATGACCTAAAATTTCCCCAATATGCTCCCAAAGCAATAGGGATCTTTTTGGCGTGTTTAAAAAATACTTAAAATCGCACCGACAGATGGCGCTGTACATGCAGCAAGGTCGGGAGACGAACTTGCGCCCGGAACACTCACATTGGCGATAAAAACGTGAAGTACGCACACCACCTCGTGTTCATTATTCTACGGAAATCCTCGCAATGACTGCACCATTGATGGACCGAGCGTTGTTAGTGAAACTGTATTATCAGAATAATGACAGCGCAGCAACTGCTCTTAGGAGATTTAGGACACTTAACAATTTAAGAAAAGTTCCAATGACGACAGAGGGCCTACGGAAGATGGTTTCTCAAAGTACCGTCCATTGTTTTCCTCCCACAGACGATATTCTTTGTTTCTGTTACCTTACAGCGCCATCTGTCGGTGCGATTTTAAGTTTTTTTTAACCATGCCTAAAAAATCCCCATTGCTTTGGGAGCATACTGGTAAAATTTCAGGTCATTTGGATCAGTGGTTCTTTTGTTATAGTGTTTTACTTTCACAACTTTAAAAAAAATCACCCTGTATAACAAAAAAAAAAATTCTGTTCGTGTTTATATTATAAATGAATGTACATAGTAATGGTATCTAATCAAAATAGTTATATACATAGTAGTCTAATTGTAAAAAATGAGTATTGCGTATGTTTTTTAAGAAATAATGTAACACATAAGTTGCAAAAGTACTCAGTGGGTAGAATTATTCATATCAAAAAGATGTGTTTTTAAGTTAAAACTATGTTATTTTTCAGAGTTGGTATGCAAATTTTTCTTGCTAATTGTACGCTTACATTTATGAAACTTTATATTAAGATGCAGCTTCTATTCGTTTGGTCTATCAGCTTGCACGGAATTTTTAAGCGCTCATTTTGATTGCTTTCCATTCTACCACAGAGACATAGTCAATAATGGATTTTTTAAATATAATTTTATGATTATATGCATATTGATATTAATTGGCTGCTGACCTCAGGGTACATAGAAATGCTTAATTTTTAATACCTCGATTTCCTAATAATAATCTTTTCAGAATTATTCAGTTAAATAAAACGAATATTATTATTTGAAAATAGTGGTTTCGAAAAATAAGCACTTCAACGCAATGTGGATCTGCGGTCGATCAAAATCGAACCCGCTCCTTGTAAATCCGGAAGTGAATAAAACTGTATTAATTGCTTCTCATAAGTGCAGTACAGGATCAAATAATTTTTTTTCTCCGTCAAAGCCCCCCCCCCCCCCGCCCACTCCCAAGAAGAAACTTCTAAGCTCGCTCCTGGGCAACACATTTATAAAAAGGAACATAATAAGTTTCACGAGACTTGATGATATTTTAAAGACTTTTTCATTTAAATTATTTCTTTTTTTTTTTAATATCTTATAATTTAAACAGTCAAACTAAATAATTGAAATTCCTAACATTATGTATATTTTTTTGCATTTTTATTCAGTACAGAACATAATATTAAAGAAATTGTTAAATGACATTAACTACCATATACCTTATAAATAACGCTTTACTGCTTAAAATAACTGAAAAATGGTTCTAAAATTTTGTGAACGTGATTAAATGAAAATTATTAGTAAGACATATTTAAAAATTTAGAAATTAATAAAAATATTTAGTTTTCTTAAATTCATATATTCTGTACTTGAATATCAATGTAAGTTTTTTTAAGGGGGTGGATAAGATTGGATAAAATGCTAATTAAATATTTTAAAAAGAAATATTGAATAGTTACAGAAATGTCTATGCATTAAAAAGTAAGCTATCGTAATGCGAAATCCCTGTCGCTCCCATTAAATTTCCATTAATAAAAGAGAGCCCAGCTCGTTAAAAATCTCATTAATTCGATGAGGAATTTTTGACTAATAAGCTGAATTTTAGATAAAGTTCTTGAATTTGAAATTTCTCCCAAATTAAAATAATAAGCTTTTCTGGATTTCATAAAAAATAGAGTAAAAAGACGCTAAATGAACAGAATAAATGCATAAATAAATTAGTATATAAGATGGGCGCATCATCATTCATTGAATTCGAACTGAATTTTTTATAACTTCCTGTGTAATACTGATAAATAATGATATCCACCTTTTCTCCATTTTCTTCCTTGAAAGATTTTGTTTCTTTTTATTTTTAATTACAAAAAGATGCAGTGATATTCTTTTATTTGTTAAGCTATTGTGTTTGAAGACCTTAATTATACGCAACCCATTAGAAGATGAAAATGGTCTCATTAGTATAAAAGAAATCGCAAAGAAAAATAACCATTTACCTTGTTTCGGAAAAACATTGATTGGTTACCGGAAGAACTTAAGAAATTTAAAGTTTTTGTATTATATTTCTTTTTTTTTTAATTGAATAGGGTAAATTGTTTTGTTATGAGTTGGATCGAAGAGTCCGTATTGATGTTATAAACTCAGTTCTAAATACGAATTTTGTTGATGCTATTGTTGTCTATATTTGTAAAAAATACGACAACATAAGAACGATTTTATTTTCTCTGCTTTTGGTAATTTTATATCGTTAATTCTTTAAAAAAATATATTACTGATTAAATATTTATCTATCACTTAAAATGGTTTAGTAATTTTTTTTAATTTAAAGAAGCATTGTTCAGTATGTTTATTATATATGGATTTCATACTTGATGTTTCAAAAGGAAAAGTTGCTTTTCGAAGCTTGTTTATATTATTTCATATGGAAATATATTAATAGTGTATTACATTTAATTTTATTTTTACATATACTTACAGATTTATCTGTTTGATTTAGAAATGTAATGTAAAACATTATTAAACTTCTGTAACTATAAATATATAGTTTATATTACAGCTTCTGAAACTATAAATAGATAGTTTATGTTACAGAAACCCAAATTTTATATGCTAGGGTGGGGGAGATAAAGAAGACTTTTTCAATTGATTATTTAAAAAAAATTAATGAAATTTATAACAACTTTTTTAACATCTTTGTTTAACATCTGCACATTATTACAAGAAAATTGGAATTTTTTTAACCCTTGTATAATAAAAAAAATTAGATTATGTATGAAGCCAATTGCATAACATTTCTTTGAATTCTTCATCTGCTGAAAATATATCTCCTCCTAACACTTATTTAAGGTGATCTAAACAAATGCTAGACCGAAAATTATAAGTACGGTGTATAAGGAGGATGGTTCAGTTTCATCCAGTGAAATTTTTGTTTCGTTACACCTGTTGTGTGCATTGACTCAGACAAAAAGAACATTCGAATTGGAAAAGAACATTTATAGTACTGATGTGCTGATTTAATTATTCCCCAAAATTAACATTACTATAATATATTATAGGCATGTTGTTCACGAAAATATCAAAAATATCCCATAAATTACGAAAAAATGTTAATCAGAACGTTGTCAATTTTTAGTTCAATGGAGCAATTTTACTTTTTGTGCACTATTCCAAACTTGATCGCTTTGTTTCACATTCTTCACGGTCATTTTTAAAGAATTTGTGTCATCTACATACTTGAGACCTAGATAAGGTGTCATTTCCGAATTATACATTCAATCTGTGCAAAATTTTAACAGGTGTGACATTTTTATTTGTTGAAATTTTAAAAATTATACTTTGTGCAACCTCACTAAATTTTTTTTGTTGGTACTGATTCACAATGCTACTGATTAATTAAATGAATGTATAAAAAAAATAGCAAATGAATTTTTAGACAGTAAACAACTTATCACGATTGGTATGACAACAAAAAAAAAATAAAATAATCTATTCATATTAAAAATTTCTCCTTTCTACCCTCGTATAACATGTAAATCAACATACCGTAACATATGCTTTATGAAAACCCATTTCAAAGTTTCGTACATCGAGAATTACGCATAATAACGGTTATATTAACAGATGCTCAGAATAATCACTATCCATAGCAAAGCATCCATGCGCCCACTACAGAATGATTGTTTGTACAGATCCACCAGTGTAATGTTCGAAAATTTGACAAGGAAGGTTTCCATAAGCGCAAACTCATAAAAAAATGAAAAAATTACAGACTATTCTTCTCATGATTATAGATGTGTTTATAAAAAAATTGCTGCGGGACCTCTATATAACGTCTGTAAAAATAATTATGAAAATTTCGTGTTTTTGGCGATTTATCGCTGGTTGGCGACACAATGAAATGAAAAAAATACATTTTTATGATATGTTTCAGGAGAAAAAAATTCTATTCGTCAGACTGAACAAGTTTTAGTAAGTTTAACTAAAATAAATACACTTTTACAACTAACGGATTTGCGAAATGCATAGAGTATGTATATATAAAGAAAATTAACAAACTTATCCCGTTGTTTTGAACAAAATTTACATTGTTTAAAAAGGCTTCAATATTAACATTAACGTTCGATTCTGAAGATACAACAAGCTAAAAATATTGTTCTCATGGAAACTGCAACTTCATTCAATATTGAAACGTATAATGAGAGCGTTCTTAATCGGATAGTTACTGTTAAAATTCTCTTAAAACTAATCCGCTAGTGAAACCCTGTAAAATTAAATAACTTCAGCAACACGCAACTTGTGTATATCTTGTAAGCTTATAGAAAAAATAATTAAATAATTAATCGTTTAAGTTCATAAAGTATTGCGCATTTAAACACTCATTTAACAAGCAATCTCTATATCCAGTAAAATCACTTGCATTTGGCGAGGAAAAAGTGTTGTTTGCCAAATCTTGTATTTTTGCTCCAAATACTCAAAAGTATTTTATTTTGTTGCAGCTTTTCTGCTGGGAATTTGACTGATCCTTTATTACGTACACGAGTAGTTTTATTAGCATTTTTTTCAAAATATTCTGCGTATGCGCTTTAATGAGACCTTCCTTATGAGTCAGGCAGAAGGATGAAAAACTAAATATCTTTTTTGTAATAACTAGGTTTTTATATTTTAATGATGCCTGTTTGAAAAATCAAAAATTCTCGAAACAGGCGATATTGGTGATCATATGATGAACTCACATTTCAGTAACAAGTATTTTCCATGTCTAGTTTATCAATGATATAAAAATTTTAATTTGCTAGTTCCATTTTTGGCACCAATGGTAATTTATTGTCGATCCTAATGTGCAATCGAGGAAATCGGTTTGTATAACTCACAGGAATAGCAATTTTGACGCTTTGGGAACCGTCAGGGTAGTAAATGTGGTACAAAAATGCAACTGATCAATATACAGACGTACATATTTACAACCATAGTACATATTGTCTTCGTGAATAGATTGCATTATGAACGAACTCTGACCACGGAATTTGCATCAATTACTACCTATACGACATGTGCAATGACTGCATTCACATCTTCATTTTGCTATTCATAAATTTTTGATATTCATAAAATTTGATGCTTCAATGAAAGCCACCTGGATACCTTTCATGAACAATTCTGCAGTGAAATGTGCTTAGTTTGTGTATTCCTCATATAAAATATGTCATAGTACTATTACTCGCAATAAACTGCCTGTGTAAAAGATGCCTGCACTGTTTTTGATTAGCTTTGCAGTATCACACTTTCCTCAAACCTACAGTAGTTTCTTATATAAACATCGGATAGACACATGGGATATTTATAAGTGACATCTAGTGTTTGGATGACATTGGTATCAAGGATGACGACTCCATGATTACCTCGTAACCCAATGGGATTATAATTTAATGATTCGCAGAACATACCTATTGCATTTAATGGAGATAAAGTATACGTCATAAAATGCACGAATGGCAAATCAAGCGAAAATCACTGATATCTTCGAAATGCATTTTTTATCTGAGGTAAGCTGCTGTGGTAAATAATTTCAAATTTTCTTCTGCCTCATTAGGGTAAATATTTAACTTTTCAGATTTTGAAATCAAATATTATTATTTTCTTTGATTATCCATGCGTACAAATAAATATTTAGTATGTGTCAATACTTGTTTTTAAATAATAATTATCTGCGCAGTAAATTTAAAAGTCGAAACTTTTTTCAAAAATACATTGTACACTGCCGAATGGTTTCGCCAATTCTGCTGAAAATCCTCATAAAAATCAGAGAAAAATTAAATTGGTGAAATGAAATTCGTTTCTCAACAGTTGAAAGAAATCCTCAACAATTTTCGGTTAAAATACTATTTTTGAGAAACTAAAAAAAATCTCCTTGAAATAATGTCTATACTTCCCATTTCTCTCTTCATTTTTTTATTAATTAATATAACTTGTAAAAAGGATCCATGTTTACCGATACTGGTACTAAATGTTTCCGATTTTTATACTTTCACTGTCAAAAAATATCTGATATGGAATTCGAATTTTTAAGCAAAATTTTAGAAATAAAATTTATACTTCGATCTGTTGATTAATTATTGGTATTCGTGTCATAACTATATTTACGAATGAAAAACAGAAAAATTATTAGATATCGAAAAAGTTTCATCTTAGGGTGTTTTTCATGGAAAACAACCATATAATTCTGAACATGAACTGGTACTTCTGTTATCAATATTTTGTTATGTAGCATTCCATTCATTTTTATTCTATGTAATCAAAACGAACAGCCAGGTCTTTATTGTATTCTTGCAAAGTAAAAGAAAAATAAATTGAATAATATATTACAATCAAGGTTTATATTTGAAAATAAATATTCTATCATAATATTTTTGTAGCATTCAATGGATAATCAGATTGCTTTTATACATAATTTATGACCAAACACTGCGTTATAGCAAATTTATTACTTTTTTATGGGTGTCTCACATAATGAACTGATATATAAACTCTACATCTAGTATCGAAGAGTAATTAAGTAAGGAACTTACATTTTCTCCTATTGCTCTTACTCGAATAAATATGCATGTGAGCGTGAAGATATTAAGGAAAGATATATTATATGATTGCATGTAAAATCAGAACACAAAATAAAAATGAAAGATTCGTGCTCGTAAAGTAGATATTATTACTTCTCACCCATCTACACTCTGTATTAGAAAGAGAATAATTAATACAAAATGATAGATTTTTTCAAAATATAATTTATTGCAGCGAAAATGCATACTCATTTAATGTAAATTGCTTATAAGAGCAAGCTGTTGTTGGCCAATGACGATCGTTAGCCTTTTACAGTTATGATTATATGGTTAATCATCACTATGAGTCCTCCAAATGTGGAAAAAATTGCATAGAGGAACCACAGCGGTGGATCTACCAATTTTTCTCTGAGGTAACGTAAATTTTTGATCGATACCACATAGAAAGAAAGCATTCTAATAATTCTACACACCTCTTCTATAATGATATCACACATAAGGCATGTTTTTAATTCCATACCATTTGTGTGTATGCGTTAGGCTTGCAAATAAATTGCACTATTTCTTAAAAGTCAAATCTTGCTGTTTCAACATGATGGCAACAATTTTCAGTCATTGTGAGACTTGGAATTTTTAAATATACACCAAAATTTCAAAATAATACTGAATTATAATTACATTATATTCTTTTCTAATTACAGTTTGAAATAAGGATCTTATAAAAAATTAAGTAAAATGGTTTAATCATATTTTTAAAATCCTAGTCCTGAAATAGAGCTTTTTAAGAAGGATATGATATATGGAATACTGTATGATACTGTATGAAAAAAGGACTAATCTTTCACTTATAATTATGTAAACAAAGCAATTTGAAATGCGTTCTATGCATATGCATAAAGATAATTACAGTACCATCTTCCCACGTTCTGATGCATGATCGTCAAGAGTATATCAGTTTTGCATCATTCGGGTTTGCTTGCATTTATACTCTTAAAGAACAGTTAAGACAGCATAGAAACACAAAGTAATGGGAATGACACACAACGTATATTTTCTTCCTAAAATGATTTTCTGCAACACACATCCACCTGAATTAAGTTGTCTGTGAGGAAAACCCCCAAACTGTAAAAACATTTCATTGTATAGTAGCATTTCAAAATTGCAAGGGCGGAACCTGAAAAGGCAAATGTATCGGGTTGGTCGCGATTTCTCGCAAACTAGGTAAATAGCCACCTTATATCCAAATCCAAAATGAACAATGGTCTCAACAATTCAATAGTTCTATCCCTCAAAATATTAAGCATCCTTAACAGTAGAATATAAAGATGAAAATATTCTAAGTACAAAGAATTCCCTATTTCTAACCGATGCAATGGCATGTGTAGACATTAACTCGTTTTTCATACCCATCAGATGTTGCTTCTAACAACTACACTTTATTCTACACAGTGGATGGGTAAAGTAAAAATCGATCTATAGAAATAAATATAGAGCTCAATTTAAGTACCAATAACGCATAATCGTCAAATTAAGAGTTTAATTATGATATTTTTACAATTGAAAGTTAATCATGATTCATATGAAGAAATAAGTATGCATGGATATTTTCATAGTCTTCAACAAACGTTTGAAAAATTACCTTTATTAAAATAGTGAAACCAAATAATTTGTTATGTGCTACAGATATTAAGGCCAGATAAAATGTTTAGCGAATTAAAGCTCATGCCGAAATTTGAGAAAACTAATTGTAATTTGTTTGCAATAAAAGTACTATATAAATAAAAAGAAATTTCACGTGGTTTCCACTTTTCACAAAATTCAAAGTAGAATACATTTTCAATTTCAAATGAATAATTTTGTCACATTATTTGATTTAGTTTTTGTTTTTGAGTATTTGTAAGCCTCGTTTCTTCCGATCAGATTCCATTCTAATGTATCTCAGATGAGTTATCCATAAACAAATATGTTTTACTTCACAAAATCTCCATTTAGATGTCTGAAACCTGATAATACTGCCTTGTCTAATAATATATGAAATTAGTTTCGATTCGATCTCACTCAGACTGATGATCTTATGTTAATGATGATTGCATATTTTTAAACATTGCATTACATAAAAATTTATTTGGATACCGGTTTCCGTCAGACGAAAGAGCCGATTTATGGCTAAGTTTATTCCCTTTTTAATCTTTTCTAGTCCATTATGTGTTACTCTTAGGTAACCCAAACTCCAACTAGTGATCTCTCTAAAAGAAAATTCTAAAATGTGTAGAGTTTGAATTATTACTATTTAGCAGCTAATACTGTCTGATTTATAACGTCTTAAAAAGAGCTTTGAGTAAAAAAGTGAACCACCTTGATTTTTTTGGGCAAGGAACATCCAATGTACCTATAATTATGGTCTGTGTGGTCTGAAACCCTCAAACTTGTCATCATCAAATGAAAATCGTGGCAGCAAATTCATTTTTGAAGTGCTTTTTTTAAGGTGAATGCATTTCTAATCATATAGAATATTTTTTTTAGGCGATGGTATGAGCACATATACTGATTACAAGAATAAAAGAAGTAATCATATCAATAAAGCAATATATTTTTCATTTCGATTTTATTATATCACAGTTTTAGAAATAATTTTCCTTCACTGTTTTTTTATTTTTACAAGAAAATAGTAAGTGTATTTAAATAAATTTTGTAAATTGTTGTTTTCGTTTAATTCATATCACTTTATAAATTGCATTTATAGATTAATAAAGATTGAGATAAAATAGAAAAACTTATAATTTTATAATAGTAATTCAAATTCAAAATGAAACGCTTTTTAAAAGAGCTAAATAATCATTTTAGTAAATAACCATTAATTATATTAAGCAATTGGTGAAAGAAAATTTAACATTATTAAAACTAAAATTGCTAACGCAATTTAAACAAGAAAATAATTTTATTTTCCAGCGGTCGGTGTCTTTTGCATATCTTTCGTTCATTAACGGCGAATATGTGTGTCTGTGTATTAATACATCTATAGAAAATGCGTTTTTTATGGCAATCATTAATGTGTACCTCAATATGTCGACTTTGCGTCTCCGTTTTAATAGCACTGGCGGTCTGGGAGAGATGTAATAGTTTCTCCTAACTTCCGCTCAAAACCCCCGTAACTTTTCTATCCACCCTCTTATTCAGAGCGTCCCTATTTTCTTTCTTTGTAAATCTGCTGTACTGTATCTGAAAGCTTCCTGTTTATTAAAGCTTGCAAAAGACTAAAACTCAATAAAAAAAATATTTGAAACACTCAAATGTTTCTTCAATATATAGCTGATGTTGCGAATTTTTGCGTTTTCCTTTAAATAATAATAAGTTTGAAGAAATTTGTTTTAAAAAGTCGGAATAAGAAGTATAAAAACTTTAAATGTATACATTGAATAATTTTTTTATCCATGACTTTATTTTATTGGACATTACAAGAAAGTTTGACTAATTAAAAGAAAAAAAAAAACGATTTTCAGAAAAATAGTATTATAATTAACATTAAATAATATTTAAAAATAAAATCACAGACACACGCAAAAGAAGCTTCTCTGACAAAGTGAGCCTGAGTATTCGTGACCGAAATATCGAAAATGTTTAAATAAATAGTTATAAATAAAGTTTAAAACTTCCTATTTAATTTTCTTTGTGTATTTATAAGAAAAAGATGTTTGAGGGAAAAATTGTTAGGATATGCATATTTTATATTATCCGAATTTTTATCATGGACATTTCATTTTACTTGTCTCTGCCTCCGTTGCACTTACTGCCAAGATTACGTCACAATGTTTCCGAAAATTGCGACAGTAAATGCGACAGCTTTTTATTTCAGAGAAATGTTTCCGTAAATCTCATAAACTTACTGGTTTCTGAGTTTTTTGATTGGTTCTTCTCCTGTGGTTTCTAAAGATGGAAAATATTTCCATGTCCTTGGATAACCCTGAAGTTTTGCAAGATTACGTTAAAATTTTCAAAATGTTTCTGCTACATGAGAAAATATATTTTGAGGGGGTTTCTTTTCGGTATCGGAAAAAACAAACTATTGAATGAACGGTATAAATGATAAATGTAAAACTCTAAAATTCCCAGGCAATTTATGAAATGCAACTAATGAAATGAATTCATGTAGCAATCAACCATATTAACACTGTAATGGAAGAATCACTCTTATGTGCTTTCTTGAAAGTAGTTTTTTAGCACGACAATTTGTCAAAATGACTCATTCTTTCATTTCAGGGTTAAATATTTATTTCATAAGCGACACAATCGAGAAAGCATGATATTTGAAATATATACAGGAATAAATCACAAATAAATCATCTTGTAATTAAACTAATATATAACTAGTATGTTGTGACCGTCACAAAACTTTCATCTATATAAATCAAATCTATTCACCTGATGACAATTCTAAAAGTAACGATTTGTTGAACAGTGTGCATTGAAACTAGATGTATAAACATCGCATTTTTAGAACAAATCATCGAATTTCGGCAACCCCTCTTAGTATCTCGAACCAAAATGGAATGACAATGTATTACCATATTCAGGATGCTAAGCGTGAAGTTTCGTGGAATTTTGAGCATATAAGCATTGCATATTTTAAACAAATCATCAAATTTCGGCACCCTCGCTTAGATGACTGCAACTCAAATTGAATAACAATCTATTCCTATCATGGTGATTGCAAATTTTAAGTTTCTTTGAATTCTGCGCACATAAACTGTAGATATAAGTTTCGATCAGTTCCCCCGCAGCACACAAAAATATGTTCGATCCCCCGCATCACACAAAATATATTTTCGATCCCCCGCATCACACAAATGTATTTTCGATTCCCCGCATCACACAAATATAAAAAACCTCCGATTTCTTATATTTGTGTGATACGGGGTTTTTGCCTAAACTCTAATCAGCATCTGTCCATATAAGGAAAGAACCTCATATTAAATTTCATCCTACTCTGAACAATAGTTCGGAAATTAGAGCGCCCACAAAATTTGTGTCACAGATAGACAAACACAGACTCACAGACAGACATTTTATAATAACAGTCAAATCGTGTTTAGGACATTCGAAAACATGTAAATCTGTTGAAAACCAGAAGTCGAAATTTTTCACGAATACAATATTTTGTACTTGTATACATAGAAGAAAGTAATAATGGTAGAATTTGGCGGTTTTTATCTTTATCTGTGTTTGGACTGTGCAACATACTGTCTAGAACAGTTCAGATAATAAGCTGAAATTTCGATTATTTAGAAATAAATAAAATACTTGAAGTCATTGATATAAAATCTTGAATTAACTTCTAATATAAATAAGAAATAAAACATAATTTGGTGCCATATTCGAAATTCTTTTTCGAATCATTTGAGCTCTGACATTTTAGAAATATATGCGATATCATTATTCACTGCGTACTCGTTTAATGACATGGCTACTCTCTACATCCCGTTATATGAAGCTAACATTTCATCA
Organism: Maratus michaelseni; assembly: GCA_963931845.1. Classification (NCBI taxonomy): domain Eukaryota; kingdom Metazoa; phylum Arthropoda; class Arachnida; order Araneae; family Salticidae; genus Maratus; species Maratus michaelseni. The sequence goes on from OZ007588.1 coordinate 208,412,323, forward strand.
AATAAAATAGGTTTGAAAATTTTTCAATTTCTTGTACTTTGCCAAATGCGAAGAATTATCCCATGGATATTATTTCGCACATTTGAATTTAAGTTACCACATTAACCTCCCAACCCCTCCCCACCACCTAAAAATTATTTAAAAATTTATAATTTTCTTTTCCTATGTGACCATCTTTTATAATATGAGATCCAGATATTTATCATAATGTTGTTTTGTTTATGTTTGAAATAACATTTGACTTGGATAATTTTATCTCGTTCAATTGTGACATCAAATGGAATAATATGTCTTTTATAATACCCTAACATTTGATGCTTGTACAAAAAAAAGTATATATTGCATTGAATTGCCAATTGAATAAATCCTATTATTACAGATATTTTGTTCTTCAAATTATGGATTCCAATGCTTCTACTATAAAAGAACATTGTAAGAATTGGCTTATATCCAAAACTTATGTAGGCGGAAAACATAAGGAAAGGGGAATTTTCAGCCCCATGCTTACCAGAAATACATGTATTTAATAATATCTTAAAGAATGTTTTCTTATAATAAAAACTATACAAATTTGAGCGACGTATTTGTTTGTTTATTTGTTTTGACAAAGCAAATCTAGAAATATTATTTTAGATATAAGTTAAAGGTTTATTATCAAATAATGCAATTTTTTTTTAACATTGGTCATCGGTCATTTTTGACAAACACATAACTTTTAATTCAATTTTGAACTTTTACTTTAATTTTCTTTAATTTGTAAAATAAAAAAAGTGGGCAACTATTTCAAAATCCAATTGATTAATATTTATTAAAAATTTAAAAATATACATATATACAATTCTACATATTGAATACATTAAAGATTAAATGCCATAAAAAATATAGATGTAGAGTCTCAAAGCCATTTAATAAAATGAAAACTGATTATAGTTAATGAACAAAATAATATTTGACGTATTAATCCTTGCAGGGTTTTTTTTATACGCCGAAATTTTTTTACTTCATTTACAATATTATTGAATAAAGATAAAATGTTTCTACCTGCTGATAAACAAAGCATTTGTTTCAGATCATAGTAATATTATCAAAGGTAGTTAGATGTTTTTCTGCAGTAACTAAATTTAAATAACACCAATTTTATAAAAAAAAATATATTTAAATATACTTATGCATAACAAACTGATCTGACTTTTTTCTTAAAAACATATATCGTGAGGTAAGTTTGTTTTTAACATAACAATATATACTAGATTTTTCCAGTAGTACAAGAAACGTAATACGATTTGTTTACTGAGTTTCAGCGAAAGAGTTATACAATTCCATTGCATATTTTCGATAGATTTCGTAAGAAATACTACCTATTACATTCTCCCATATGTTGGAATTTCTGAAAAGTTTATGCAGATCTATGCCGATCCTGACTCCTACAACCCAAAACCCCATCCAGTTCAACCATAATTCTGCACAAATCTCTTCCAAACTAATACATAAAATCAAGGGGTATAAAATCTCGTACAAGTTCGTAGATGGGCAAAATCGGGCCAAAGGGGGGATGAATTATGATACATATCGAATCCGTTTAAGTTATTATTACTTCTAGGAAAAGGGCCGAAAATTTATGTATGGCAGATTTTTTATATAACTAAAAATTGTCTCAAGGGGGGGGGGGATAGGGGTTTAAGAAGAAAAAAAATCATACCTTCGTCAATTCACTAGATATCAAATCCGGTTAAATGTAATATGAATCGCCTTAATATTATCTACAACTTTTATATTGACAAGTTTTTTATAGGAAAAACTCTTACAGCAAAAATAAATTAAAAACCCAAAAATTCTTTGCCGGCTCCGCCTACACACACATATGTAGATTTCGAAGTGGGCGGTCCCAACTGCCGAATTATGGCAAAAAGGTTATTTCTTCTGCAATTTCCAATAAACAGCCCCCCTACGGTCTGCATCTTTGAAATCTACCTGTACCTGTAGGCCGAGCTGTCAGGGATTTTTTTCTATGCATGTCCAGGCATGACTTTCCAAACATAACTGCTTTTTGCACTATTTTTTTCTTGTAAAGGTCTTTTTCGGTAGATTGTCCCACTTTAATATTATTAGAATCTAAAGATGATATATGTGTCCATCTGCTTTCATGTTTTTTTTTTTCTTATATGCTTTATCTTTTGTAAAATTTGTCCAATCGTAACGAAATTTTCATATGATGTTAAGATACACAGCAATACTTTATGTCTTTGAAATAGTCATCGTATCGTGTATGTTTTCTTTTACAGGGACAACTCAAAAATTTTAATATGTCATCGCCTGTTGCGGATGAAAATAAATGACATTCACAACAATGAGATTTAAAATGAATGTGGCTCAGAGTCCTGCATTTGGTCGGGTAGACCAATTTTACTCAAATAAGACCCAACCCGAACCGCAATATATTTTTTTTATATTTACAGGTTGGGTTTGTTTGATTCAAATGGGTCGGGTTTGATAATTTGTTTTAAAAAAATAACGCCCACATAATTGTTTATGATAAAAAATATTTATATGTGAATTTAAATGAGCATTTACATATTTATTTTTCTCCATAAAATATAAAATTGATACAAAAAATATAATTACGGAGTATCTTTTCTTAATTGCTTTAAAATATGGATTAATTTTCTTTTATTTTCAGTTGAAGTGGATGGGCTTCGGGTTGACTTCAAATAGAAGTTTCCGGTTTGGGTCTGTCTAACCCGACCATTACAGGACTCTAATGTAGATAACAATACAGGGTTGCCACAAAAACCCAAAGATACGAAAAAATTTCTTAAAGTTGGTTTTATTTTTCATTAAAAAATACTTGTTTCGATTTTTTTTTTTTTTTAAGTATGATGGCAGAATCAGAATTTTAGAATATTGTTTTATGCACTGTGAGCAGTTATTCTTGTCTGGCAGACTCTATGTGAATCTGAAAGGACATTCTACATACATTATTTATTATAAACTTAATATTTTGAATACGCAATTTTAATGCATTAACAAAAATTTTTTTGTACCACGTTTTAATATAATACTAAGAATATGAGAAATTAATCACATCAAAAAGGATTTGTGAGTTTCTCTCTAGACAGAATCGAAGTTATGAAATATCTATGTAGATGACTCAAAAAGCTACTTGCATCTAACAAGAAATTTTCTTGAAAACTGCATCGTATAACATTGCATAGATCACATAGCACAGAAAATTGATGGCAGAACTCATAAAATTTCAGTGTTTAAGGCGTATGAGAGTTGTACAGTTTTTAGTCTCTTTAACTCTTTAAACCTCTAGATTTAAAAAACTAAATGACTTTAGAATCCCAACAAAATAGCCCAAAATGCTCGTTTTTTTCGTCCCCCCCCCCCACTTTTTCATTAGATTAATAGTGGAAATGACCATACTGCCTTCTCCCTTTATTCAAATTTCGACAGGTGTTACACCCCTCTGTTTATCATTGCTCCAGTTACTGAAAAAAATCTTGTTTTTCTTTCTGTACTGGCCAGAAATGCGAAAAAATTGTCCCATCCATCACTGAGAGAGACAACACCCTTGACAGCACACCGACCCATTTAAAAGGAAGGAAAATATTTTCAGCCATGTTGGGATACTGTGGGTTTCACAGCATTGGGATGATTTCGACGATTCTGGGAGTCAAAAGGTTAAAGCTTACAAAAAATATAATAATGTGGTATTAGTAGAATGTTTGATACATATTTATACTTCTTGTAATAATTTGGTTCTGTGTACAGAAAGGTATCTCCAAAGAAAATCAATGCCAATTGCAGGAATAAAATTGTGAAGAAGCATATGTGACTTTCACAATGGAACATGTTCAGTAATGACAGCATTGACATCCAGTAATAATAACCCCATGGAACGACCATTAACTGCAACAGATAATGTTGACCACATTAAAGAACTGATTATTAGATGTGTATGGCTTACAACAGACGATATTACATCTGAATTGCATTATTGAAATTATACCAAATTACTATCAATTTAGGCACTTGACGTGACATTTTGTATGACTAGCTGGAAAGCTATTTGAGAGACCTAGGGCAAAAGCACGAGAGTGCTGTTTATTGAAAAGCTACAGATACCTCCAGTCATTAGTTATAATAATGTTTTACAACTGAACAATAATTACAGTTACATAAACTACAATCATTACAATTGTTGCACGTATACGAATTTTAGAAATACTTGAAGAAACATGGGAGACAAACAGAAACAGAGTGAAAAAAAATTCAAATTATAAGAATAATTTAAATGAAAGTATATTGCAAATGTTTCTATAAAATTAGGAATTATTACAAATTACAAAAGCTGATATATTATAATATTGGTGCAAAGAGACAGAAATATGTTCAACACGAATATATTGTACATTATAGGAACTTATGCGTTTCATAAAACATTTCAACAACAACAACGACAAAGTTGGCCAAATTCAAAGCAGAATTACGCCTGCAACTACGTGCAAGAATCTGACCTGCCCTAAAAATGGAAGTTTTGAAAATATTGATTTGTCAACAAATGTTTCATATTCAAAAAGCTACTGCCAATTGGTACTAACTTTTGTACTCAACTACGTATACTGACTTTTTAAGATGATATTATCTTCCTTATTGAAAACACTAAGTTATATTCATTTCTATTGGATAGAAAATTCATTATAGCATATCATGCAAGTGTTTGAGTAATGTACAACTTTTAAATTGCAGTTTAATGTTTTTATCGCTTTTTTTTATACGTCATCAAAATTATCTTGAAAAAGTAACATTTATCTAATATTTCCTTATAGCAAGTTAAAAGCTACATTTTGCTCATAAAAAATGTAACATGTTTTCAAATTAAGGGTTGGATTTCGATAGAATATGTTGCTTAAATCAGAACCCTTAATACTTACATGCAACTATTATCATTAAATTAGTTTACTTGACGTAGTTAAAGAAGAACCAGCGACAAAATATTTTTCATAATTATTTATTAGAGACGAAATTTGAAAATATATCGATCATTCGAAAGAATGTTAACTAAAATGAATAAAAAGGGAGTAGAATTAGATACTTTATTTTAATGATATGCATCCCACAAAGGATAAATTAAAGTAAACATTTTCTTTTGAAAGATATTTTAAATTACGAAATTTTTTTTAAGCTGTGGAGATAGTTCAATTTTAATAAGCAACAAAATATTTTTTCTTATTTAGGCAATTTCAATTTATAGCAAAAGTAAAAAAAAAAAAAAAAATTGTGAATTTTTATTATTATTTTTTTAAATTGTAGATTTTAGTGCATACAATACAAAAGTTTTCTGAAACTAAATTCTTCGTTCTTAAATTGGAGGAAATTTTTGATTCTGAAAAATGAAATATGAAGGCATATTAATTCTTCATCTTTGGCTTCTAAAATTTTCCCATTATTGTAAAAGAAAACTACTGTAATGTGCATTTCCCTTTTGTTTTGGATGTTGTGTGTCAAACATATTATATAACTTTTTAAGTCGTACAGACTATTGTACAGAGTATTTTGTATGTACAGAGTGGGGACTGTTTCATATATATTCTATATATATTTTGTATTGTGTGCCCAAATTATTGCTACAGCCACGATATCTGTGTAATTTGAAATTATTGGCGATATAAATTAATACGGCATCTTACATGTTACACACAAAATATTTTTATTTATATTTAGGAAATATTAGTTTAATTAAATGTAACAACAAGGGAAAAAAATCCATAAAGTTAAAATTTAGATATAAAAAACGATTGTCTAAATCAATCAATATATATTGGCACTTCATTTCCTGTTAATAAAATTTTCTATACATCCATTAAGTGCACACGTTTAAACTTTCAGAATTTTGATGGAAAAGTAAATAAATATTAATTAAGACTTTTTTTTAGATTCAAAATTTAAATCTAAATTATATTTTTAAATTTTAAAGCATATAAATTAACGTCTGATTCAGTAAAGGTCAAATTATAGAACACGTTCTTTCAGACATACATACAATTTTAAATAATAATCCCAACACTAGTAGAAAAAAATAGTCGTGGCCAGGACACGAACATCTGTCCATAGCGTAACATGCTGTTGCTCTAACCATTGAGCTTACGTGGCCGATATTCTAGCTCGCCAATTTTTTAATAGTAATCCATGTTGGGGAGCGTCACTTGCCAGCAAACAGGCAGCAGTGGATGACGGAACAACGATGAATAAATTACTATTCCATCAGTACACAATATATATATATGTTTAATGACATAAATTAACGTCCGAATTCATTAAAGTTGTAAATTAAAGACCATTCTTCTGTAGTGTTGAGTTTATTGTATTAAAAATTGTATATAAGTCTGAAATAACGTGTTCTTTAATTTGTACCTTTTATAAATTCAGAAGTTAATTTATGTGCTTTATGCTTTAATATCTATATAGATAATGTGTTTACTAAATGACTGACCAATTTGAATGTAAATACAGTAGAGTCCCGCTGTTCGGAACTAATTGGGACTAAACATTGTTCGGTTTAGCGGGAATTCGGAAGAGGCGGATTTCATTAATAATAATCAACGTAATGACTTGTTAATGCGTAAAGTAAGTACGGGGATATTTGATAGTGTCAGTTGTATACAGCGTTGATCGGCTCGTGGTTAACAGGTTCAGTGAAAGTGGGACTGGAAAGGCAGTGACCTTCAACGACTCATCACCCCACTCTACCTATCCCTCTCCCTCCCGCGTTCCGAGAATTAATACCACGGTTACTGCATTTCCGCTGCTACAGACTATTGGCGTATAGATTCCGAGTTTTCGCCAACGTTGACAAATGATTTTGAAACTCGCTCCCCGATCAGTGGAGTTTGATGAACTGTGTGCGCTTATTGCAAATTTATTGTGCAACAATTGTAGTTCCGTGAGTATTGAGTTACTACTATACCGAGTCTCTGTGCCTTTTTTATTTATATTCGTAGTCCTTGTCGTCAACTGTTAAACATTAAACATGGAAAGTAAACGAAGTCGTTCTTCGTGCACTTTAAAAGAAAAAGTTGAAGTGGTTAAAAGACTGGACAAGGAAGAAAGTGCTACTAAATTATCACTCTAATACGGTGCCGGAAAAGCAACGATTAGTGACTGGAAAAAAATTGTCTTAAAATTGAGCAGTTTTGTTCTGCTTCAAGTGAAAAAACTCCTGATAAACGGCAATAAATGACTGTGTCTTCATATGAAAAACTTGACAAGGTCTTATTCTTGTGGTTCACTCAAGAAAGACAGAAAGAAATCCCCATTTCTGGTCCTTTGGTAAAAGAAAAAGCGCTTCAACTAAACAAGCTTATGGATGGTGACCCATCATTTTCAGCTAGCTGTGGTTTTTTGGATCGTTGGAAGAAAAGACTCGCAATTAGACAGCTCACGATTGCTGGGGAGAAGCTGTCAGCTGACAACGAAGCAGCTGCGAATTACATAAAATAATTTAAAGACCTTGATTTTTTCCCAAACTACTCACCGCAGCAAGTTTACAACGCGGATGAAACCGAACTGAATTTTAAGGTTTTGCCTACCAAAAGTCTGCCCCAGGGTTTAAAAAGGACACACAACGTCTAACTGTCTTAGCTTGCAGGAACGACTCGGCAACAAACAAACTTCCGCTGATGGTAATAGACAAATCGGCGAAACCACGAGCGTTCAAAAACATTGACATAAACTCACTTCCTGTGTAGTATAAGAATAGAAAAAAAACAGCTTGGATGGAACGCGACTTGTTGAAGGGATGATTCAAGCAACAATTTGTCCCTAAAGTGAATGCGTTCAATAGAGAAAATGTATTGCATAACCGTTCTCTGCTCATTATAGACAATGCTCCGTCCCACCCAGAAGAAACGGAACTTTTTTGTGGCATCAAAGCAGTTTTTCTGCCACCGAATGTTACTTCAATTTTTCAGCCTATGGACCCGGATGTGTAGCAGGCCATTAAACAAAAATACAGAAAAATGCTGCTTCGCATCTTACTTGAAGAGGATGAAAATGAACTCACAATCCTACAAAAACTTAAGAAAATTACAATAAAAGATGGGATTTACTGGGTGGCTGAAGCATGGGATAACATCACTAACGGCGCAATACAAAAATAATGGAAACATCTCTGGTCTACATTGGAATATGTTGAAAAACTTTTACACCAGAGAAAGACTGTCACCTTCTTCCACTAGTCAAGAAAATCCCTAGCTGTGAAGTCGCAGAAGAAGGCTGCGTTGAGGAGAAGACTGATGTTGACGACAATGGCCACCACTAGTACGGAGTGGAAGACATCGTAGAAATGGTGCAGGACTCATTAACTGAGATCGACTCGGAGGAAAACGAGGAGGAGGTGAACGCCCAAACTGAACTCATATCACTTACGCTACGTCGAACAACAAACTTCATCAAACCAAATGATGTTATGTTCATGTGGCGATGGCGGAACATTGCATCCCCAAGTCGATTTAGTGCTCTTCGTAAGAAAAAAATCACTGATTTTACTTCTTAAATGTGTGTAAATTACCGTATATACTCGCGTATAAGTCGAGGAATTTCTGACAAATTTCGGCAGGCAAATTGGGCGGGTCGACTTATACGCAAGTCAATTAAAACAACAAAAAAGAAACTTCAAATACTGCCAAAATTCTGGCTTTTTATGTGTAAGAATAATAAAATAATATTTAAAATATACAAATAATAATAATTTAACATAAAAAAATATTTCATTGATTTGTTTTTGTATACTTATCACTTTTTTGCATTACTTTTCGTCTATAAAGTGAAATCTTTGGCTTGATTTTATGTAAAATTGAAGGTATTTTCGGTAATTTTCTGAACTCTATTCTGAATAGGCGGATTTTTGGAAATGCGGGGTTCGGAATAGCGGGACTCTACTGTAATAAAAAAAACGGTTTGAGAAGAAAATGCGCCGTTTGCAGCATTGTTCATAGAAAAGCAATATTTTTTAAAAAATACACTGTATTCAAATAGTTCGAAATTGGACGAAAGATGGCGCTGGCGGCAATCTGCTGTATGAATACAGACAAAACGTCTAGTTTACAGTCAATCGTTGTTGAGTGAGTTCATGCTTAAGTTTTCTGTGCAAATATGGTGTATTCTGGGGAACAACGAATACTTTTAGTGTTAGAATTTCACCGCCTGAATCATGGTGTTGTGAGAACCAGGCAAACTTTCCAACGGAAATTCAATGTCATTAAAAGACCGGCGAAGAAGACAATTAAAAGTTTGTTTGAAAAATTTGAACGGACTGGAAGCGTGAAAGACGACCGTGCAGGAAATTCATTGCCACCACGTGCATCAATCACTGACGATAGTATTCAGGTAGTCCAACAGGCGTTCCAAACGCGGCCTCGGTCGTCTCTCAGAAAAATTGCAAAGGAGTGTAGACTACGAAAATCCTCAATGCATAAAATCATGAAAAATAGTTTAAACCTGTTTCTATATAAAATTTGGGCTCGTCAAACTCTCAATGTTTGCACCGCCAATCAAAGAGAGATCTTCGTCAACGATTTACTTCAAAAGATCGATGGTCTCGAAATTGATGCGGGATTCATTTGGCTCTCCACGAAGCCCATTTTTACCTCGACGGCTTTGTGAATAAATAAAATTTACGATTTTTGGGAAAGGAAAATCCCCATGTGTCTGTACAATCATCATTATATTAAAAGTTACGGTATCGGCTGCCATACCCTCGAAATGAATCATTGGGTCATTTTGCCTATAGCATACAATAACTGCAGCAGAATATCTTGACGTTCTGCATGACTTTGGGGCCATACACAATGCCTTGGAGGATTCACATGGTTCATCATGCAAGATGGTGCCATACCCCATTGAACGGTCGAAATGTTTTATTTTCCGCAGGAACACTTTAATGATCGTGTCATTGCTCTATACTTCATGAACCGTACTGGAACAGGCATGGACTGGCCCCCTTATTCGCCTGATTTAAATTCTTGTGATTTCTTTCTGTGGGGACACTTGAAAGAGGAGGTGTACCAGCAAAAGCCACAAACTCTTGTCGCATTGAACATTACGTCTGTAATGCATGTCGGTCCATTTCGACTGAGACATTATCACGTGTATGTGCAAATTTTCTTTTGGAACTACGTTATATTATTGCTGCAAAGGGCGGCTATATCGAAAGTATTGTTATTTAGTTTTTATTACTTACGTTTAAAATGGGTCAGTCATTTAGTGGACACTCTGTATATATTTTGTACCGATGGAACAGTAATTTATTCATCGTTGTTCCGTCACCCAGTGCTGTCTGTTTCCTGGACGGTGACATCCCTCAACATGGATTAGTAGTGAGAAATTGCCGAGCTAGGATATCGGCCGGGTTAGCTTAGTGATTAGAACAACAGCACGTTACGCTGTGGACCCAGTTTCGAGTCCACCTCCGGCTAATTTTTCACTAGTGTTGAGTTTATTGCATTAAAAATTTATGTATGTCTGAAATAACGTGTTCTTTAATTTCTACCTTTTATGAATCCAGACGTTAATTTATGTGCTTTAATATATATATATATATATATATATTGTGTAACAATGGAATAGTAATTTATTCATCGTTGTGGTTATATTTACACACAATTATACACCAGTTTATTGTATTAAAAATTGTATGCATGTCTGAAATAATGTGATCAAATATTTCTCAAACCTAAATAAGAATATTTGCGTGCAATATGGAACATATCCTATTAATTCCATCACTAGTAATAACAAATTACACAGCTATCGAAATTTTTCATATGAACTTTGCAACCCACAGTAAGTCTAACGTCTATGACAAAAGAAGTTATACATTAATGGAATTTTTAACACTTTATTTAGAAAGAAAGTATCTGCGCATGTTTGAAACTTGGGGATAGAATTTCGAAAGAATGTGCAATTTCAATAAAGTTGTTTAATACTTATAAGCGGCCATATCTTTAAAATTACATTTACTTATGTTGTTTTGAAAAACTAGTGAAAGGATATACTTTCATAATTTAAAGAAACGACATTTGGAAATATATACCTATTATCATAAAGAATGTTGGCTAAAATGAAAAAGGAGTATTAAAAATGCTGTATTTTAAATACACGTAGCCCATAAAAGATAAACATTTTATTTTCAATAAATACTTCAAATTACGAAATCTTACGAAAGCAGTGAAGAAATTTTAAAATTTACAAAAGATTTTCCTTATTCAAGCAGTTTTATTTAGTATCAAGAGTAAAATAATTTCTTAGTAATTGAATAATTTTTTATAATAAGATTTATTATGCATTTTCCGCACAATTGAGCCGAATCCTTTCCTATGGAATAAACGAAGTATTATTTATTTCCACGTCGAATTTTATCCTTATGAATTTTTTTTAATACATAATATTTTACAGCATTTTTATGCTTCAGTCTGTTTTTCAATTAATTGCAAAATAATTTTAAGATAGTAGGATTTCTTTATCTACTAACTTTTTCCTATAAAAACAACGATAACGATTATTTAAATTTTCTAACAATTTATTTAGAAAAAAAATGTTTATAGCACATGCTTTTAAATGTTGGATATAATTTCGAAAGAATGCACGATTTGAATCAAGTACTTTCCAATACCTATGTGTAGCTATTTCCATTAAAATATATTAAATTAGTGTAGATGTAGAATAATTAGCGAAAAGGTAACTTTCGTAATTATTTATTAGAAGAGAAATTTGAAAGTATATCGATCTTTTAGAATGATGTTGATTAAAATGGAAAAAAGAGAACAATTAGATACTTTATTTTAATGATATGCATCTAGCAAAAGAAACGTTAAGGTAAACATTTTATTTTCAAAAATATATTTCAAATAATGTAATTTTGCGAAAGTAACGGACAAATTTAAATTTTATTACTAACAAGCGGTTTTTCTTATTCAGACAGATCCAATTTGGAAACAAATTTTTTTAAAAATTCTCATTTTCTGAATTATTTTTTTTTTACTCTAGTTTTTAGCAGATACATCATAAAAAAAATTTCAGAAACGGAATTCCTCGTTTTGAAAATGGCGGAACTATTTATTTTGTGAATGACATGTGAAGTTATTAAACTTATGAAAAATAAATACTTAAAATGAAGCGAAATAAACGTGTAATTAATTTTATCAGAATTTATAATTATTTAGTAAAGTTATTTTCTTTTCTGTTATAGTTATTATATATAATAACTAGATACATATTTCATTTAACAATCTTAATTACAAGCGTTTTTATTAAATGCATGTTGCATAATAACTATTTTCTTTCATTTGCGTATTTTATAAGATATAAATTATTAATTCCTATATTATTCTCCTTACTGTTGGATTTTAAAGTTTTCATATTATGGTAAAACCTATACTGTTCAATGCATTCACTGTTTGTTTTATATTTCACCTAATAAAATATAATATAGTTTTTAGAGTTGTTTAAAATGTATTGATTGTATTTTTAATTTTAAACTATGCATAATAACTATAACGAGAAATATGTACATTCTCCAAATTTCTAACAATTCAGTGCAAAAACATTTGTCAACACGTTTTTAAACTGGGACAGTTTAATTTATATTTCACCTAATAAAATATAATATAGTTTTTAGAGTTGTCTAAAATGTATTGATTTTATTTTTAATTCTAAACTATGCATAATAACTATAACGAGAAATGTGTACATTCTCCAAATTTCTAACAATTCAGTGCAAAAACATTTGTGAACACGTTTTTAAACTGGAACTAGAATTTAGAAGACCTGTGCTATTGAACACTAGAACTACCGTGTTTCTTACATACCTAGAACTACATGCACACACTTAATAATAAAACATCATGTGCTCATATTTGTCCATGTTTCAAAAATGAGTACGAAATTACTCATATGTGCTCATTTTTGAGTATTTCCATGTTTCAAAACTGAGTTGGAACTGCTTCTAATCATTTTTGAGCATGTCCATGTTTCAAAAAATGAGTATGAACTGACCTTTATGTGCTCAGTTTTGAGTATGTCTATGTTTCAATATTCTGAGTATTTCTGGTATTTCAGAATTGAAAGCATTGAGTTGTCAAATTTCAAACAAAAAGTTTCATAACAAAATGAGAACATCGATTTACTCAGATTTGAAAGTGTAATTTTTCTCAGTGTAAGGTTTGATGTTTAATACAATGGTTTTTATAAATGATCAGTAAAATTTAGCTTCTAGAATATTACATAATATGAAATATGATGATCAGATACCATCAAAGAAAATCTAAATTTCTAATTTTAAAATAGATACTTTGAGATTTTGATAGCACGTATGAAATATAAACTAAGAAAATCTTTCAAATAATATACATTTAATTATCAAATTGAATTTCGTAATAAAATAATGTTCCTACAGATTAATACGATATTAAAACTGAATAAAAATTAAATATTTATAGCTCCATGATTTTTTTACTTACATTTTATGCACGATAATTCTGGATATAGAGACCTTTAGATAAAAAGTATTCGTTGGATTTAAACTAAATTAGCGTTAATGCATTATACTGTATATTTAAGAATAGTGAAGCAATTTTAAATTTTTATCCTGAAAAACAACAGTTATGCGAACGAAAAATCGCGTCTTGGGTAATAGATGACCCGCTTCGGTAGTTGTAGTATTAAGGGGCCTTGGGACTGTTAAAATGTTGAATGTAAAAAAAAATGACCACTTTTGTCATTTTATATATTATAAAAACACAATTTTTAAAGGCAGTAATAGATGTATATTTCTTCTTTCATTTCAAATATTTTCATATCACAATGAAGAAATTAGTTTTTATAGCGAATTTTAAGCTTCTCGAACAGATTGCGCGTATGATTACAAAAGAATTCCTGCAACGAAAATTGAACAAAAGAATTCATAATTTCCTGCAACTACAGAATTCCTAAACAAAATTTTTGGTATCTAATTATACTTGAGAGTCTTGTTCTTACACTGAACCTATTTTTTGTTTATTTGTAGTATTATTATGTTTTAAGAATAAAAACTGTATACTGTTTATATAAAATTTAAAAATTTGAACAATATAACACCAAGACAAAATAATTTTTTCAACAAAAATGAGATGAAAATTTAGGTTTATACTTTATAGAGCCTACCATACTCTCTACATACGGAAAATTGCCTAAAAAATTATGGAAAAGCTTTTAACTACATTTCGCGCAATGCCTCAAAATCACATTATGAGAAAAATGATTTTAAAGTTCTCTCTTTGAAAATATTCCACATTTAATAACTCTTAAGATTTCCATTCATTTTGTTTTAAAGTTTTCAGAAATGATTACACTTTAATATATATATTTCCAAAATTGCATTTTTTAAAGTAAAAGAGTCCTAAGGCCTTTTAAACAAAGTCCCTTAACACTTATGCACAGCAAGTCCCACTAAATTGCATTTACTGAATGAAATTAAAAAATATATTTTACATAATTACTTATTAGGAACGAAATTTGTAAATATATCGATCCCTGAAAAGAATGTTGGCCAAAAAAAAATTAAAAAAAAAAAAAAAAAGAATTGCGTATTTTATTTTAATGATATTCATTCCAGGAAAGATACGTTAAGGTAAACATTTTCTTTTCAAAAAATATTTTATATTACGAAAGCAGCTGAAAAATTTAAATTTTAATAAGTAACAAAATGTTTTCTTATTCAGGCAGTTTCAGTTTAGCACTGAGACACACACAACAAAAATAGTCTTAGGACAAAAATTTTTTGAATTAAATTTTCTTGTAGATACACCACACAAAAACTTTTCTGAACTGAATTTCTCGTTTTTAAATTGCAGAAAATAATTATTCTTTGAAATGAAATACAGAGATATAAACCTTCTGAAGAAGGAGATTTTAATATGAACCGTAACATATCATTATATTTATCAAATGTTTTAAATATATAATGTAGGCATTTTCTTTTCTGTTATCGTTATTAATTAAAATAGCTTGCTACATTTAAAGTGTTAGATTTGACTCGATAATACGATGAATAACTATTCATCGGTGAGTGATTAATTTTTTGAATGGTTAACTAATTAATGGTTAATTAATTTTTTGAATAGTTATTCATCGTATTATGTCATCTCAAGCTGCAAAACTGCTGGCAGATGACTATTTCCAACATGAATAAGTGTGAGAAATTGCCCGGGTACGAGGCTTAGTGTCAGAGCGTCAGCACAGTACGCTGAAGGTCCCAGGTTCGAGTTCTGGCCTAAGTAAATTTTTCACTCAGGTTGGTTTTTGTGTATTTAATTGTCTGATAAAATATGTGTTCTTATAATATTGTAAAAATAAAGTAATCAGACGTATATATATATTATTTGTTTTTTATCGTTGTAAAATTTATTATAATATTTTTTAATACTATATAATGTACAAAATGTCTACAACTGAGATTTTCAAAGTTCACAAGTTTTCTAACAATTCATTTAGAAAAAAGGTCTAATCACATGTTTTAAAAGTGAAGATAGAATTTTGAAAAATGTGCTATTTAAATCAATTGCCTTAACACTTACGTGCAACTATTCCCATTAAAATATATTTACTTAATGTAGTTCAAGAAAAACTAGCGAACTAATCTTTTTCATAATTATTTATTAGAAACAAAATTTAATTAAAAAATTTATCACCCGATAAACGTTTAATAAAATGAAAAGAGAGAAGAATTAGATATTTTATTTTAATGATGTGCATTCCACAAAGGATATGCTAAGATAAATATTTTACTTTCAAACGTATTTTAAGTTACAAAATTTCGTGAATGAAGCGGAGAAATTTTAATTTTAATAAGTAACAAAATATTTTCCTTTTTCAGGAAGTTTCAATTTAGCAACGAGACTTAAAAGAAAATACAATAGTCCCATATTTTGAATTAAATTTTCTTATTCTAGATTTTAGTATACACACCATACAAAAGTTTTCTGAAACTGAATTCCTCGTTCTTAAAATGGAGGAAGTATTTTACATGGGAAATGAAATACGAAGTTATGAATCTTATAATAAAGACAATTTTAATAAGAATTGAATCATAAGTATCATTATTTGCATTATAATTTTTTAATATAACGATTTTCCATAACCTTATCGTTTTTAAATAAAATAATTAGCTATGTTTATAGTGCTACATTTAACTTACTTATAATTACAAGTATTTTTATTAAAATATACTGCAAAAAAAAGCTTTTTTTTAATCAATATTTTCTTATAAATCATTTATTAATATCTATGTAATTCTAATTCTTGGCTTATAAAGATTTCATATTAATGTAAGAAATATTAGTAGTAGTTAAGAGCATTTTTCCTTTATTTAAACTTTTAATAATAAACATATAATATTGTTTTTAGCGTTGTTAAAAATGAACAGGATATTTTTGACTATTTTTTAATGTACAGTTGTGAAAAAAAAAAAAAGTTACCTCCTACAAACTATGAAAACATCGTATAACTAGTTGGATGTGCCAATCCTAAAACTATCTTGTATCTCATGCATGTGTCTTAGGTAGATTTCGTAATAAATACTACCTATTTCATTCTCCGCTATGTTGGAATTTCTGAAAATTTTTGCAGATCTACGGCGATCATGACACCCAGAATCCAAAACCACCCCCCCCCCCCCAGTTCAAAACTTTATCTATCCATCTATCTATATTACTTTTTTATGGACACGATAACTTCAATTATTCTGCACAAATCTCTTCCAAACTGACACATAAAATAAAGAGAGTTAAAATCTCGGTCAAGTTCGTTAATGGGCAAAATCGAACCAGGGGGAGGGGGGGAAATGAGATACTTTTTGTGAAAACAGAAAAAAACCCATAACTTATTAATTATGGTATGTATCGAATCCGTTTAAAGTTATTATTACTCCTAGGAAAAGTGCCGAAAACTTACGTTTGACTGATTTTTCATATCATTAAAAATGGCCTCAAGGGGGGGGGGGGGCATAGGTGTTTAAGAAGAAAAAAATCCATAACTTCGTCATTTCACAAGATATCGCATCCGCTTAAATTTATTATAAGTCCTCTTAATAATATCTACAACATTTATATTGACAAGTTTTTTATAGGACCAACCCTTACAGCAAAAAAAAAAATCTTTGCCGGCTCCTCCTACAGACACAGGTAGATTTCGAAGTGCGCGGTTCCATGGCAAAAAGGTCATTTCTTCTGCGATTTCCAATAAACAGGTGCCCCACGGTCTGCGTCTTCGAAGTCTACCTGTGCCTGCAGGCCGAGCCGCCAGGGATTTTTTTTTTAATTACACTTCAAATTTTTGTTAATAAATGTTTTAAAATTATGAAAGTGGGGGGGATTTCGTAATGATGTCTAATCAACGGTAATATATAAAAAACCTGAAAATTTTTGCTTATTACAAATATGCAAATTAAACCTTGGGTGATTTCTCTTCAACAGCTAACGCGCCCATCATGAAAATGGAACAAAATTCGCTATCACAGCACCATCTTTAGGACAAAATTTTTACAAATCTCGGCCTATTACATTACAAAAAAATATAAAATTTCGTCGAAAAATATTGGTAAATTTTTCCCTTAAGCAGCAAAAAATCGAGAAAATTGCACAAAAAATGCTATTACAGCGTCCTTTTCCGTGGGAATATCCCAGTTTTCAACTAGGACCTGACGTCCATAATCAAAAACGTATATATGAAGTTTGATTCAATTCTATGCATAACTTCGTACACTTTCTGATAAGAAAAAAAACCGCTATTACAACGCTTCTTCCCGCGTAATATCTCCAAGTTCAACTGGGACCTGCTGGCCATAATAGAACACATATATGTGAAATTTGGTTCAATTCTATGCATAACCGCGTACATTTTTCGATGAAAAAATAATGAACATGTCACAATGCTATCACAGTGTCTCCTTCTGGCGAAATATCCCCAAATTCAACTGGAACCTGCTGGGCATAACCAAAAACATATACAGGGTAGTCATAAAGTATTTCCCTGATTACAATAATTTATTGCAAAAAATCTAACATAATCAGGCATATGCTTGTTTCAGTATATTGTAAAGAAATTTATGAAGTTTTTAATACTAGTATTTACGACAGTAAATTTCGATATGAGCACCCTTGGTAGCTCGAAGGATGGCAAGGCGGTATTTTATTTCTCGCCATGTATTGCCCAACATTTGGGCTGTCACACTAGACACAGCATCTGTAATCCCGACCTGGTGTGTTTCAATATATTTTACTGGTATTCCAAACACGCTGTCTTGTGTGTACCCCAAAAGAAAAAGTCTAGAGGAGTTGGTCCATCCCGTCCGATCCATCTTTCAGCAAATTTGTCATGAAGGAACTCACAAACGACTGTAGAGAATGGAATTAAAAAAAAACTTAAGAACATGACTTTTCCATAATGGAAATTTTACATTATTACATTCAATGGTTATTTTGTAATACTTTTTTGTAATCAGCGAAAGACTTTATGACCACCCATATCAAATTTGGTTTAATTATATTCATAAATTCATACACTTTTCGATGATACAAAGAGGACACAAACACATACACACGCACACATACACATAGATACACGGACATACAGACTGACAGAGATTTTGTAAAAACATGTTTTCCGAGATCTCTGACCTCTAGAACGTGTACATCCGTCGAAAATCAGAAGCCAAAAAAATTTCTATTGATATACTTTCTTCAATTGTAGATAGAAGAAAGTAAAAAGATGACAGGTAAAAATCAATTACTAATAACATCTAAAAATTAATGCTATACTTAAATTTTACTTAAGTAGTTTTTCTTCACGTTGAAATTGTACCAGACTCTGACATTACCAACACCTAATTTTGATTTATATGGATTCTCCAGCATATTTTACCTTAGGATACCAAACAGGAAGTCATTTGGTCAAGTACTAGTGTAAAGTTCTGAATTCCTAAAGTTAATCCTCTTCAATCGTTGCAAAACATATTTCAAAGCGGGTAGTTTTTTAATCGTAACAGAAAACCTATTGGGAGAAATGCGTTGTAATTTGAGATAACATAATTGTAGTTTCTAGAAATCAATTTCTGTTAAAAATGCATAGGTTCATAATTTTTTCAAAAATAAATTTAAAAATATCTGAAAAAGTAACCAATAAAATTTGTAACAGAAATCGATTTCTAGAAGCTTCAAATATTCAAAACCAAAATCACATTTCACTATGCCAAGTAGCTTTTGATTGTAGGTATTGAAAGTTTCAGACATTAGTGCATATTCAGTATGAAGACGATGGCCGTAAGTAAAATTTTAGCATAATATTAATTAGTAGTTGTTATTACTAATAGGTTAGTATCAGTTACATATTTATAATGTGATTTGCAACAGAGTTACTAAGGGGGGTAATTCTACGACTTTATGTAATGTCTGTAATTGGTAATTTGTACATTCTCCAATTTTTAAAGAACTCATTTAGCGAAATATTCTCATTACTTGTTTTTAAGTTGGGTAAGAATTTTGGTAGAATGTACTAGTTTCAGTAATGTTTACATGCAGTTATTCCCATTAAATTATATTTATTTATGTAGTTCAAGAAAAACTACACCAAATAATAATTTAAAAGAAATAAAATTTGAAAATATATCGATCGTTTGAAAAATTGTTGACTAAAATGACAAAGGAGAAGAATTAGATATTTTATTTTAATGATATTCATCCAACAAAAGATACGTTTATGTAAACATTTTCTTTTCAAAAGATAATTTAAATTACGAAACCTTAGGAAAGCAGCGACAAAATTTAAATTTTAATAAGTAACAAAATGATTTTATTTTTATTCCGGCAGTTTCAATTGAGTACTGCCACTAAAAAAATTAAAATAACAATAAAAAAAGACACTCATTTTTTAAATTAAATTTTTCTTATTCTAGATTTTAGTATACACACGGCACAAAGGTTTTCTGTTACTGAATTCCTAGTTTTCAAAATGAAAGGTTTATTTTGTGAAATGAAATCCGAAATTATGAATCTTATGAAAAAAAACATTTTAATATGAATTAAAACAAATGTATCATTATTTTTATCTGAAAAATATGAGTATTTTATGTAGTTCACAATTTTCTCTTCTGTTATCTTTATTATAGTAAATAAGTAGCTCCATTTCTAATGATAAATTAATTTAACTCAAAGAAGAATTTTAATAAAAGATGGTCCCAAAGTCGTAGATAGTTTTGCAACTAAATCAATTTAGCATTAGGAGTTTTAAACTTTAAACTTAAATATTGAATAAACAACTTTTTCCTTTAAACGTACGTTTCCAAATGTTACACTTACCTATATCTTCTTTTTTATTCATGCCTTTTAAACATTTCATATTATGGATAGCAAAACAATTAAATAGCACAAAAATTTCATATTGTGGAGTTTAAAACAACAGTTTACTGCATTCGCCATTTGGTTTCGATTATGCGTAAAAAATTTATAATTTTCAAAGTCGTCTAAGATATATAGAAGTGATACATGTATATTTTTTCATACACTTAGCATTTAAAGTCATAAAATGGTGTAATAACACTAATTCCTCTTTCATTAAAAAGCTTTATCCTCTTTATGTATATTTTATGAGGTAGTACTTATCTATTTCTTTATATAATATATATTTTTTTAATTTCCAAAGTTTTCATATTATGATTGGTATTTATAACAGGAGTATACTGCGTTCTTCATTTTTTTTCACTTCTTATGTGAGGAAAGTATTGTAGTCATGATTTGTGTGTATGTATGTTGAGGAGAGGGGGAGGGGAGGGGGGCGGGAACACGATAACTCACAAACGGTTTGCCCGACTGAGCTCAGTGATGTTTTTCTTTGTTTCTTTTTAGTTTTTTATTTGTTTGTTTCCATGGGCGCAAAGCGCACATTATGCGCTTTATTGACCGCGCGGCATTACCAAATTTTATGCACTTTTGAGATTCCTATCCAATGAGTATGCTAAATCCAGCATTAATTCAATTTAAGTGATCGCTTTGTCCATTATAAACAAGCAAGCTTTTTCTTTTTACTTAACTAAAAAATCTGTTTATTAGTTTTAAACTAAAAAACTAAATTAGTCTTTAGCTAAAATTATAATTTCGTTGTCAAGGTAATTTTTATAGTTCTTTCAATTAACTTACTGTTAAATCTTTAGATTAATTAAATTAGATTAGTTAAATTTACCCCTCTCGTTAAATCTATAACCTCTTTCGTCAGGGCTGTTTACCTATTATTTGATGTCAGGGCAACTGAACTTTTTTTAAACATTGGGAAAATAAATGCTATGACAACTGACACTTCACCAACGGAAAATACATTAAAGTAATTTATTAAATCTATCTATAATTAAAATCTAAAAATAATAAAATGTTTTATTGTCATCAGTGATACAGCTGTGTACAAGATTTTTACTTTCTTCTATCTATAACAGAGGAAAGTATTGTAATCGAAATTTTTTTCAACTTCTATTTTTCGACGGATTTACCCGTTTAGGGGTCAGAGATTCCAAAAAATACGCTTCTACAAAATGTCTGCCTGTCCGTGTGTATGTCCTCTTCGTATCATCGAAAAGTGTACGAAGTTATGACTAGAATTGAATCAAATTTCATTTTTGGGTTTTTGGCTATGGCTAGTAGGTCCCACTTGAATTTTGGGATATTCCGGCAAAAGGGGCCGCTGTGACAGCGATTTTTGTTCCATTTTCATTATTGTATCATCGAAAAGTGTATGAAGTTATGAAGAGAATTGAATCAAAATTTTTGTATGTGTTTTTAATATGTCTTGCAGGTCCCAGTTGCATTTGGTGATATTCCGCAGGAAGGGGGTGCTGTGATAACAATTTAAAGATTTCAAATAAAAAAAATATACAAAGTTAGAAATCCTAAAAGTTTATTCCGTTAAATATTCGGCCTTGATCCAAGGATTGCGGAGCAATTTGTTTTTGTCGCTATATTAAAAAATGGCTGAGATATAGCATTTTGAAATTTTAGGGTGGCTGATATTTTGAAACAAGACAGCAGGATTCCTCCATAAAAGGGTTTAATTTATGAGTTTTAGTGAACATGCTTTCTCGCAAATTTTCTTTTATTGTTGTAACCATAGTTCCAACTCATATGTTTAATACTATCCTCTTTAATAAAGAGCTATGCGTTGCTGACGACTGGGTTTTTTGATAATCGTTGCCAAAGATTAATCTCCATAAATTAAACATTTGAAGTTACTGAAAAAATTAATAGCTCGAAAGGTATTTGTCACAAAATTGTTAGACAAACTGCGTTAGAAAAGTAATAAATTGTATTTTTCTTGATATAAATTTCTAATCTAATGACTATGCTGTTTTTAAATATTGAATTTCAAAAATTACCGAAAATAAAAATGAAGTACCATAGCAAAATCTTCACGCGCAAGCACGAGCTTATAGTAGCCTTACTATTCTGTTAAAATATAAAAGTGAACAATGATGTCACGAGATGATTTTTATTTAATTTTAATATAATCATCTTAGAAACAAGTTTTTGGAATTTTTTTTTGAATGGGACTAATAAATTGGCCAATATTGTATATGATTTTGAGTTTAAAAGAGTAAAGATGGGGGAGCAGTTTTTAGGTTTTCTCAGAAACTTTTTGTCAGAATTGAATGTTTAATATATATCAAAACGTTAGAAATTAAATCGACATTAAATCGGCAATAACTATAACGACTGTCCTTCAGTTCGTTTGGATAGATTTTCATTTATAAATATAAAATCATTCAACATTGATTTTAGGTATTTTTAAGGTTATTATTACGGGACTGGGCAGAGCCGGGCATATCAGCTAGTATTTTCATATTCATCAGCGTTGAATTCTCGAAAAGCTTGGCGATATTTCGATAAATATCGTCAAATTTGGCGACAAAAATAGGTTGCTATAAATGAAGCCAAATTGGTTTTAAGTGACTAGTTTGGCAACATTCTCATTCCAATTCAATATTGACGAAAATTGGGAATGAATCTTCTGTAATCGCGTTCCACTCATTTCACTTTCGTGTTTTCCAGTAAAGTTAACGAAAAAAATAAGCAATAGGGAGGCTATATATTCCTGACGTTACAGGCCACATGGACTTTTCGTAGTTGTGTTGTACATCGTATGCTAGTGCAACGAAGTGTGCTCGCCACCAGGTAACCCTACGATTCGTAAGAAGCTCACGTGCAACAGAATGACAAAAAATATTGATTTTATTGATGCTGTGATAGCAAATTTTGAAGTATTAACATATAGGAGATAGAAGAAAGTTTTTTGAGGATTGGCACATCCGACTAGTTATAATTCTAGAACAGCAGGAAGTGAATGACAAATCTATTACGAAATTTAATTTTTACATAGATGAACCAAGTTAAGTTAAATAAATGAAGTGTGCATGTGCAAAACATAAATATGCTAAAAAGTCATAAAAAAGTAATTTTAGAATTTTCTCTTACTTGTGCTTTTCTATACACGTGAAAAGTATGAGCATAATGGAGCTTTGCATAACGTTCTGCAAAATAAGTTTGAACAGAGTTCTTTCATGTAATCCATATTCTATAAAGTTATTTGCACGTTCGTATACGATGAACTACAAGGTACCTTTAAAGGGGATGAATGTTTTTAAAATCTACAAATAAGTTAACGGTGACAGCATTTTTAAAGGAGAGTAATTTGTGTGGGAAGGAATTTATTTACTACGCTTTCTTGTTTTAGTTCAAAATATCACCGATAGATGGAATTGTACTGTCTCAAACAATAATACGGATAAAAATAACATAGAATTTTCAAAAAGCAAGCATTTTTTTGGGTATTTCAAGAATTAAACATAAAGAGTTTCAAACGCTAATTGGACTTTGATCCAGTTTTATAAGTTAATTTGAGCACTCAAACAGTTTGAGACAGCGTATCGTCATGTTTACTAAACATTGTTTAGGTGATATCTGGAGCTAAAACAAGAAAGTATTGTAAAAAATACCCTACTTCAAAGATCTTGCAAAAATAAATTCAATAGTTGTCCTTAGCTACATGTTGTTGAATTTTAAAAGTTTTCAGTCCATTTTCTGAAATCTTTTGTAAAAAAAAAAAAAAAAAAAAAAAAAAAAAAAAGATTATATAACATGCAACGCGGAACTGTATGAAGAGTTAACGCGTAGGTAAGTTGTTAGAACAAATAGAAGATAAAATAATGTTATGTATATAAAATATCATATGGTTTTAAGGTAAAGTACCGAAAAAATCAATTACCTAGATTCTATACTGTGTGCTGTGTGACTTCAGTAGCACGCAGATGGCGCAATTAATTATAAACCGGGAGTTCTCAATCTAACACAAGTCATATTGCATTTTTACATTTTTAGCACTTTCCAACCTAGTTGAAAAGTGCTTATGACTTCGGTTTGTCTGGCCGTCTGGCCGTCTGCCGTCTGGCCGTCTGGCCGTCTGGCCGTCTGGCCGTCTGCCGTCTGCCGTCTGTCCGTGCTCTAACTCCCGTAAATATGCTCGGATTGCTCTGCTATTTTTATATGTTATTATCGTTATCTATAGCATGTTCCCTATTTCAACGGAAGTGTGTAGCACTTATAGTTTTTTTACAGGGACACTCAAAAGAATTCCGTTACATTGCGGTCTATGGGGAAAAATCATTTGCTGTTTATTTAAATAATGTTTCACTATTTTAAACGCATTGAAATTTATATATATCACTAAGGTGCATTAGAAGAAGCTTAATATGGAACAGGGTGTGCATAGCACTTATAGTTACTTTACAGGGACAGTAAAAATAATTCCGTTACATTACGTCTATGGAGAAAAATCGTCTGCGGTTTATTTAAATAATGTTTCACTATTTTAAACGCATTGAAATTTATATAGATCACTAAGGTGCATTACAAGAGACTTACTACGGAATATTGTGTGTATAGCAGTCATCGTTCATTTACAGGGACACGCAAAAGAATTATCTACTGTCTGTTAACAATAATTCCTGGAAGTGCGTTTTAAGTTACTGAACGCGATTTTAATGTTAACTTGCTTTTTGTCTATTACGTGGTGTGTATAAATTCTGTAGATCCTATACAGGGCAGCACAAAAGTTCGCGAACACATTTCTGTTTATTGACAAACTCCAGACGGAGAATTTTAAAATGTGCTACACGTTTCCTAACTGAACTAAAATTTAGCATCCTATGTAGTATATATACAATTCTATATATCCTATACAGGGCTGAATAAAAGTATTCGGATATTTTTCCGAATATTGTATATGTTGGAAATTCCTGAAATTATGTTTTTAAATATGTTATGCGTTTTCCAAATTGTTTACTTAGAAGTTATCTTTTAGCTTATTAAACGGTATGATTTGTAAAATTATTTTGGAAGCGTTGGAAAGTGCTACATAATCTATGCTTGACGCATGATTTTTCGTTCTTGTTAAATAAGACACACAAGATTGGTTATAATTACTGCAGCGCTTTAAAAATAAACATCCTTTTACACTGATGACAAAATGGCGAACTATATGTTTGACATTATTGAAAGCCAGCTACACAGAACAAAAATAAGTTCACTTCAGTTCGTTTTAGAGTTTATTTCTTGATGACGTGCTAAGTGAAACATGAACATAATTTCTTTCTTTCTTTTCTTTCTTTTTTTTTTTTTTTTTTTGTGAAATATCATTGAACATGATCTTCGCAACATCATAAAACAAAGGTTTTACAATTTTTGTGCAAATGTCCCACCATCATTCAACATTAGTTTCACATTTTTCGACCCACTGGTAAAATTTCCGATACAGTTTTCAGTTTCTACTTTCACCAAGTCTCTGTTACAAATTTTCCCCCTAGATACATTAAGTGTATCATTAAAGCAGAGAAAAATTTACCTTTGCTATTTTAGACTATAATAATCCATTTGAACAGATTTCAGAAATCAAAATATTAGATAAATGCTGTTACGATTATTTTAATGTTTTAATACAACTAACATCATTGAACATCATTGAACACGATCTTCGCAACATCATAAAACAAAGGTTTTACAATTTTTGTGCAAATATCCCACCATCATTCAACATTAGTTCACATTTTTCCCCCCACTGTTAAAATTTCCGATACAATTTTCAGTTTCTACTTTCACCAAGTCTCTGTTACAATTTTCTTCCTAGATACATTAAGTATATCATTAAAGAAGAGAAAAATTTACCTTTGCTATTTTAGACTATAATAATTCATTTGAACAGATTTCAGAAATCAAAATATTAGATAAATGCTGTTATGATTGTTTTAATGTTTCAATACAACTAACATCATTGAACATCATTGAACATGATCTTCGTAACATCATAAAACAAAGGTTTTAAAATTTTTCTGCAAATATCACAGCATCATTCAACATTAGTTTCTAATTTTTTTCCACCACAGTTAAAATTTCCGATATGATTTTCAGTTTCCACTTTCACCAAGTTTCTATTACGAATTTTCTCCCTAGATACATTCAGTATATCATAAAATCAGAGAAAAAATTACCTTTGCTATTTTGGACTATAATAATCCATTTGAACAGATTTCAGAAATCAAAATATTAGATAAATGCTGTTATGATTATTTTAATGTTTTAATACAACTAACATAAAAATAGTAATTACCTGTCTCTTTTTATCACTTTTCTAATAGTATTATTTATAATTGGATGCTTATTAAAGAAATGATAAATTAAAATTAACTGATAGCATCTATTTTGCTTAAAATGTATTTATTCTGATTGAGAATCTTAATGAAAAACATTCTTCTGTATTGTTCCATTTATTATTTTAGCAAACCAAAAACAGTATATCACATTTTATTTCGTGTTTCAAATTATCGAAATGAAATATTTCCTTAAATTAGTTCCCTAAAGTCATCCTTATTGTAGCCTTTAAGGAAGTAAAATCTTAACATCAAACTTGAAAATATATTCCATTAAAGATCAAAGCTAACAGCACTTAATGCTATAAAACTTTTTTTTTTATCTTAAAAGCAGAAATATTTATTTGAAAGATAAAAGTGGAACAAGATAATGTTTCCGTCAAAAAGTAAAAAAAAAAAAAAAACTGAATTTCTGATGCAAATGATACACATTTGCATGATATTTCAATATTCATATCATGTTTTCCTTTAAAGAAAGAAAAATAGCGAAAGCATTATGTTTAAATATTTCTTTTACTTGATACAAAATACAACATATACAATTTTTTGAGCACATAAAAGTAACATATTTTGACAAATATTTAGTTTGAAAGGGTTTTTTTTGTTTACGAGTTGCTACATATATTTAACTTAAAGCTGTGTAAACCTGAATTAAATTATATACAGTATCGAAATAAAAAATTGTGGTTTTACAGTTAAAAAATAATAATTTGTTGTTAGTGATTTTACGATAGTTAGAAAGCATGTATAATGGCATATTTTGACAAACATTTAAACTTAAAAGTGTTTTTTTTTTTTGTTGCTGTTGTTGTTTAAGAATTGCTACATATATTTAACTGGAAGGTTATGTAAAGCGTGAATCAAATTATATGGTATCGAAATAAAAAATATACGGTTTCACAGTTTAATTTGTTGTTCTATATATTTTGATATTTAGAAATAATAGTTAAAGAAATTAATATTTTACAATTGTTTTGTACTCTGTTTAAGCATTTTTGATACAACGTTGGTGAATTATAATTCGTTTGCTAACTCTTTTCTTTATTTTTTAACGACTAATATTTATATGTATTTTATTTCCGAATATATATTCCTTAAAATGTAAAAATGTTAATGCAAAACAAAGCTTGTTTAAAAAAATTAAATGACATACTTAATTATGTGACATACATGGGGATAATTAACAGCAAAAATAATATCTGTAGATTTGAAGGCTTTTACAGAAATTTTGCTTGTTTATGTATTTTAAAATCTGACTTTTATTTGGAAAATAGTTTTATTTTCTATAGTTTTAATAATATTGTTCTAGAATACACGAAAAAAAAACTGTTGACTAAAAACAGTTAGCCAAGATGCCTGTAAAAAACTATTTATTTTACCAAAATTAAATAAATAAATAAATAAAAGGCGAACCGTTTAATTTACTGCAAATCCTATTAAAATAATAGAAAGTTCGTAATAAATACAGATTTAAATTCGGGAATAAAAAATGGCAGTAAACTGTCTATTTTAAAGACATAATATTTTAAAATAACAGAAAGTTCGGAATAAATGCAGATTTTTTTCATAAAATAAACAATTTTTAATGCCATCCTGGCTGACGGTCTTTTTTGGTAAAATCAACAGATGTTTGTATTGTGTACTGAGAAACAGACTACGTATTTATTTTCTTTTGTTCTATTGAGCAACTTTGTAGATAATGCTTTACAAAATAAATCTAGCAATCGGAAAATCATGAAAGATTCCACCTAAAGTTTCTTTTGAACGTTTAAAATTCAATTATATTTAAGTATTCCCAGCTATAAAAAGTTTCCAAAAAAGTGCAGAAAAAGTGCACAAAATCCGAGCGTATTTGGGATCTCTGCTTATGCATAAAAAGTATAAACTGAATTCTGCACAAAAGTGCACTAATATTGAATTGTGCAAAAAACTTGTACTAACTTAATTGCGCACAGAAGTGCAGGAATTGAATTGGGAACAAAAATTGCATAAACTGTATCGCTAAATTGTATGCTTTTTATGCATAATCAGAGGTGCCACATACGCTCAGATTTTGTGTACTTTTTTTTAACGCATTTTTTCCATACCAAAAAATTAAAATCTTCAGAAACTATGCAAACCTAAATCTACAAAAATGTGTATAAATTTTTACAGCTATTGTGAACAAAAAATATACATTAAATAAATAAATTCTGCATAAATTTTGCAAAAAATATCTATACATTTTACAGATTATTTTCATAACAAGTATAAATACAATTAAAATGTCCACAAATTATGCAACCTTATTATCTCGTCCCTTCTTTTGGATATGTTATTAAACAGATTTAGATGTTTTCAGCATTAAATAGAGGACTTGCTCCCCCCGCCTCTTTATTTAGACAACAAAGGTGAAATGATATGACTTTATAGCTGCAGTAATTACTGCAACTTGAACTCTATGCTTTGTTAATATTCCTTTTGAATGTTTAATTAATACCTTGAAAATAATTTTAAATAATTGTTTGTTAGTGTATTTATTTGTTTTTCTATTTGCAAAATCCAAAATTTCCATGAACATGTAATGCTGAAACTCATGAGATAGTTTTAAAAACAGTTACCAAAAGTTGTTAAAAAATATGCTCTTAGGAAAATTTTAAAGAAATTTAAACATTTAAAACTGTCATTCTGGACGTCAATTCAATCAATATATTTGTTGTGAAAAGCACATCTCAATTTCGTTTAGGGTCATGTGTTGAGGACGAATTTTGCTTCACAGATGTTCAGTTTTATTTGTTATTTTAAAATATTTAAATGTTTTTATCAAAATTTAATGCATATTAATTGACGAACCATTTTGAAATGCACCTGTTTCCATCTGAGTACCGACGTGAAACAGCATTGAGTGTATATCAGTACTTAGGCGGTTGACTCCCTCGGAACATCGTACAACTGTTACCCTTGTAGTGAAATACCTCGGTTAAGATAAAAATTGCAAATGCAGAAATAGTGCATGGGGTTTATTTCGTCCTCATTGTGCTTATTAAATAGAAGCAAACTCTCTTTTGCCCTGTGGTGTCTGGACATGCTGCAACCTCTCGGTTGTTCAAAAGGATGTTATAAACAACAGCAACCGTCAACACATTGGCCAAAAGTTTCGAGAGAGCAACTTCAATGATGACGAATGATGATTTTTTTTATGAGATTGACGTTTAGGAAGAATCTTTATTAAAGCTCAAATTAAAAATGAGATAAAAGTAGTTATGTCAAACTGACAAGGAAGATTAGTAAAGTAGTTCACTCCGACCTATTTCAAACTTGAAGGTTGTTCGACGGTCCTATCAAGATATAAAATATCTTGCATGAAATTTGGGCTGATATGCGTTATATATATATATATATATATATATATATATATATATATATAAAACTGATTGAATTTTTCAGTATTTTAGGGCTTTTACGTTTTTTCACTGTCAAGCATCTTTTGGCTTTTACTATAATGGGAAAACATGACTTTATGTTGATATTCTGTCATTAAACTTTAATATAATGCTTATAAAACCTAAAATACTGAAAAATGCTATCGGATAAAACTTTTTTGTTTATGCATGGCAGCGCAAATTTTATGCGGGATTTTTTATATCTGTGTAAGACCTTCAATGCGCCAAAGTTTGAAAAATATCGTACGAACACTCTCTTGGACTGGTTGAAGTTTAGGAAACCCAATGTCTGGGCCACCTTTGTTCTAGATCCTTTGAAATCTAAGAAGGTAACTTTTAGTTAGACGTACGCCACTTTGCGCTATGCAGAAATGTTGGCGCCAAATTTACCTAAGTCGCCAAGGAACACATATTCGGAAAAGACCATTCAAACGCTAACTAGAGATGGGAATAGCAAACCAATGACATATGTTTAGTTTAATAAAAATAATAACTATTTTATTAAATAAAAAATATGATGGAAAGTCCCTAAGTGAAAAAAATATTGTTTGGTGACACAATCGGAATACAGTTGATTGTTTTATTTAGTGTTTCTAAAGATAACTACTGTTTTCATGCAATCGACGCCAGATAAATTCATTTAACTATAGGCTGCACACAGTTTTCGTAGAAATAAGATCTTGACACAAGAAATCAACAAATCAAACAGCAGTTCTCGTGACCAATTTTTCAGTATACAAGGTGGCCATAATTAAACTGACGGTACTCAGACTGTTCTG
Source organism: Maratus michaelseni (assembly GCA_963931845.1). NCBI lineage: Eukaryota > Metazoa > Arthropoda > Arachnida > Araneae > Salticidae > Maratus > Maratus michaelseni. Next base: position 208,443,297 of record OZ007588.1, read on the forward strand.
TAGCGCGATCTAATTGCGAGAATGGCACCAAATTTTGTAGGAAGATTAAACAAGACGGGGGACGAAGGTTCCACGAAAAAAATTTAGTTCCAAAAGTCACCGCCAGGGGAATATGTGGCGCTGTGTATTCGAAAAAGAGAGTTTCAAAAAAGAAGAATCAATACTGAAATAAAATAACCGTTTTTTTAGCACATCCAACTCAGGTTCGATGTGGCCGCCGTTTTTGTGGACCACATATTGCATTGTCTGCACAGCATTTACAACAGCAGAGAATAACATGTCTTTAGGAATCTCTCGTACAGTTCGCGATATGTTATCCTTTAACGTAGCCAGGTCCTGGACACCTCTGTGATAGACCTTGGACTTTAGGTAACCCCATAGCCAAAAGTTGCAGGGTGTAAGATCAGGGGACCGAGGTGGCCATGCAGTTGGAAAACAGCGACTAATGACTCTTTCTGTTGTGAATTTCTGCCATAGCAGCTGCTATACCCGCAAAGCAACATGTGGAGGGGTTCCTTCTTGCATGAAAATGATTTTCTCCAGGCACTGTCTTTGCTGAAGTGCCGGAATAACAAAGTTTTTTAGCATTTGGCGATATTTGTCTCCGGTAACAGAACAAGTTACAGGTCCAGTCGGAGTAATGTTCTCATAGAAGAATGGACCTATGATCATATCTGCTGTGAAACCACACCAAACAGTTATCTTTGGTGAATGCAAAGGAATTTCTTTGAATGCTTTTGGTGACTTGTTATCCTAAATTCGGTAGTTCTGGGTATTTACAGTTCCATTCAGGTAAAAGTGGGCCTCGTCTCCCCAGGGCCAAGCATCATCCAACTCCATTCTGGAAAGAAAAGTGAGAGCAAAAGTCAATCGCTTATCATGGCCGGTGTGACGTAATTCTTGTACATGGCTGATCTTGTACGGATAGAAGTGGATAATCTTTCGTAGGATTTTCCATACCGTACAATAAGGCATATCCAGATTCCGAGCTATCCCACGAGCGCTGGAAGTGGTAGCAATATTGTCTGGTGCTCTGTCGACGATCGCCGTTGCCACTTCTTCGATTGTGTCCTGCGATACGGGTTTTCGTCCTCTGCCTGACTGAACATTTAGAGAACCTGTTTTCTCAAACTTCTCAACCATTGCTTTTAAACCATTAACTGACAAAGGACCGTTACCTTTACGTATTTTTTTTCTGGTTTATAAAAGCACGAAGAGCGGCTGGCGCATTGCACTGGTTGGGAAAAGAATTTGACTAGTAGAGCTCGCTCGACTAACGAAGGAGACATTATGAAAGATAACATTCAATGAAATTGCTTCTAACAGTAGCACATTACCTTTTAAAGCCGAACAAGCTGGCACTGGGCCAAAAGATGTAACGTGAAATTTGAATAAATACCTTCTTCTTCTGCTGTTGCTTTCTTTGGGGCTCTGTAAGTGAAATCGCAGATAAGGAAACTTTAGCAGTGTTTATGTAAATTTTTAGCTTTTTATAAACTGTTACCATTTTGAGCTTGGATTAAATTTCTATATTCGTTAAATAAACGGTAATTTTATTTCAGTATTGATTCTTCATTTTTGGAAACTCTCTTTTTCGAATACACAGTGCCACATATTCCCCTGGCGGTGACTTTTGGAACTAAATTTTTTTCCCCGTGGAATGCTTCTCCCCCGTCTTGTTTAATCTTCCTACAAAATTTGGCGTCATTCTCGCAATTAGACAGCGCTACAGAACACTCTGAGTACCGCCAGTTTAATTATTAGTCAGTTTATTTATTACTCAGTTTAGTTAACCTTGTATATGTCTTTTTTTTCTTTGTCTGCAGCACCATTTTTATGTATCAGCATCAACAATTACATAATTTTGTAATGAACTTTTAGGAATAAACTATTAATTATACCTCTGTCTTGGGTGAATTAAATTGCACCATTTGGCAATTTACAAATTGAAAAACATTAAATATATATATATATATTTAAAAATGAAAACACGTGTGAAAAACGAAGGATAAGACATTATAAAAAGCAATGGAATAAACTTATTTTAGTATTACTATTATTTCTTGGTATCATTTGTTTATCTATTGAATTTTCAAAGGCATCTTTATAAAATCTTTTTCAGGTTCTATTGATTTTTTTTTTTTTTTTTTTTTTTTTTTTTTACCAACATTAATTTTGTACTGACTTATGACTGCTAGGGGTTTTTATATTGTTGTCTTTTGATGTTAGTTTGCTTAATGGGACTTTATGTATATATGTAAATAGTTTTATTATATAGCTTTATTGTATTTAATCAAGTATTAAACAGTCTATCTTAATATATATATATATATATTTTTTTTTTTTTTTTTATGGATATTCAAGTAATAATAAGATTGATTCATAACAATTTTTTTAAATATGTTATAGATATATTTAATATGTATTTCTTGCAATTTTTATTGCTATCAAACAAATATGGCAGTTAATAGTAAAATGTTAGATACTGGCAATTTAGGCCTTGGTGGATCCAGGACTAATGCTCGGTACAGGAAGATTATTAGGGATCTTCCTGGATCGTTATCAGATAACCTATTCTATTGTCCCAAGCCTGTACTATGTTTTCGAGAGTGTGAATCTAAGCGTTGTCTTACATGTCCATTAGCTGATAAGTCACAGATTTCAAATAATAACAATCTTAATTTGGTAAAATTTTGCAAAGCATACAATGTAATCTATTCATTGAAATGCTATTCGTGTAACATGGAATATATAGGACAGTCTTGTCAAAAATTACATAAGCGGCTAAATTTACATCGTTCTCATATTGATAAATATAAAAATTCTAAATTTCAAACAACTCATAATATTGAATATACTCATTTCAAAAATCATGATTTTAAAAATTATTACTATTAAAATACTTAAAATACAAAAAAATTTTACTGAACGACTTTTTATAGAATCTAAATATATAAGACATTTTAATACTACATATCCTTATGGATTAAATCAATTAGTATACAAAAAATCACATCCTGTATTTTCAGATTTAACTAAATATGAAAATTATAAAAATCTTTATTCCGGATTAAATTTTTCAAACTTAAAAAAAACTTCAAGATCTGGTAGAGGTAAACATAATAACAAAAAATACACTGATGATATTGTGATTCAACAGGAGCTTGATAATCTTGAGGCACAATTTTGTAATGATCATTGTTGGCTTGCTATAAGAAAACATGTTTTTAGTATAAAAAAGAAATATATAAACCAATATTTCAAGGTATTTAAAAAGAATCAATATTCTCCACATTTTTGTGATATCTTTTATGATATTCTACATTATAGAGCAAACCTATTAAATACAAGCCTTTCTAATAAACCTAAATATAAAACTAATAATACACAATTAATTATAAATTTTTTCCAATCATGTATTTAATAATATAAATTTACACAATATAATAAACAACATTAATAATAATTTTCCAATAAAAAATTTTACCATTCACAAGACATATAAATATAATCGCACACTTGGACGTAAAATTTTTAATTACAATTCTTTTGCAAAAAATTTGGTCTCTTCAAAGAATTACCCATGTTATTGTAATGACCCAAAATATCAAAAGTATATAAATACAACACATGGTCATATCATTACTGGTGATCTTAATATTGTAGAACAACCTATTTTACAAAACTTAATGCATAATGGCACAAAATTTCGTCTTCCATATAAGTGTAATATCAAATCCATAATATTGCAGTTTATTCAAGATATTGATTTGTTTATATATAAAATTGCTGTTGATTACAATAAACCAATTGAATATTTCAGTGAATGGAGATTTTCTGTAATTGATAAATTAAAAAATGAAATTATAAAAAATTATCATCATATTACACATGCAGCTTTTAAAAACATAAATAAACATATATCAGAATTACAAAACAAATTTATAATTACTTATGTAGATAAATCTCCAAATAATTATGCTATCATTTGTAAAGAATACTATAAAGTGTTAATTCACAATGCAATCAACACAAGTAATATTTTTAATAAAACTAAATTAAATATTGAAATAAATAACAGAAAATTATTAAATTATCACAAATTACTAAAAATCAAATGTAATAATTTTAATTATCCTTATCTTGTTATAATTCCAAAATTTCATAAAAATCCTATTAAATTTCGCACTGTTACCATCGGTTGTAACACATATAATAAAAATGCATGCAATTTACTACTTAATATTTTAAAGCAGATATATGATATAACGTTAAAACATAATAACCAACATTGCCTAAAAAATAGTTTTCAACTCATTAATAAAATACATAATATCAATCCGGTAAAATTCATAAAAACATTGGATTTTAATGATTTATTTAGTAACATTGATATAAAAGACTTACATAAAACAATGTGTATATTATTTAAAGAATTTAAATCTCAATTAAAATTAAAAGAACATATTTCAGTAAATTTTTTTAAAACTTTACTAAATTTTACATTGCATAATAATTACATTATATATGACAATATTATCTATAAACAATGCCAGGGAATTCCGCAGGGCGGAACCGCATCTAGTATTCTCTCTGACCTTTACTTATATTATTATGAAAGAAATATAAGTCCGAACAATGATTATGTATTTTATCGCTATATTGCTGACATATCATATTTTATTTCAATGAAAAAAATTGCACATCACCACTCAATTTTTATCCTACTCAGCTTAAATTAAGCGAAAATGATTTAATTAATAATAATATAAACTTTCTTGACTTAAAAATTAATATTACTAATAATTATAAATTAATTTTTGATATTTATGATAAGAGATTTGATTTCCCATTTAAAGTAAATATTTTTACCAATTTTGCTTCATGTTTACATAAATCTGTTTATAAAAATATAATTATCAATTATCTACATCGTATAAAATACTTATGCTCAGATATAAATAAAAACAAAAATATTAGATATATTCGAGATCAAGCAAAAATATATGGATATCCAATTTTTATGATAAATTCAATCATCAACTCTTTTAAATAACATTTATTATATAATTTAAATATAAACATGGTATGTAATAAATTATTGTTTTAGTGTGCGATAACATATAACAAAAGATATAGAAAATAATAATTATAACATACATTATTACAATTATAATATAATAGGAAATTTAATATTTAATATTTGTTTGAACATTATATACACTTTATATAGAAAATTACAATTATAACAGACATAATTACAATTATAACATATTAGGAAATTTAATATTTGGTTGAACATTATATATACTTTGTATAGTTGTGATTGTGCGTTGCCGATCACCTCTGTTTAAGGTGTTATTGATGTGCAGTTTTCATACATTTATAAATTAACTTATACAATAACAAATTAAATTATACATGGATAACATTGGTGATTATAACTCATAAACATATCTATTTGCAATATATATAAATATAAATATATATAGTTTTTATTTTTGTCTATGAATAATTAAATTTAACAAGTATTTTAATTACTGCATTGCATTAATTTGATTGAAAAACAGTAGTAATACTATTAATTATCAATTTTATAAATTTTGAGATATTTTGAATTGTTTATGAATTATTTAATTAGATATTTAAATTAATCTATGAAATATAAAATATATTTACAATGTAGTATAAATTAAACATTAATTATTTAATAACAAGTCTAATATATATTTAAGTAGTAGTAAAAATAAAACATTAATTATTTAATAATATGTCTATAATATCAGTGTATTAACACAGCTGGCAGCAAAAACAATTTGAATTAAAATAATATCTCTTTTACATAATATATTCTTGTTAAGAATATCTGAAATGCTGTGCAAGTTGAATTAATTCTGTGTAGATTTATTCATATAGTACTATTATATTTTATTTGAATTTAAAGTAAAACTACAAGTTAGTATTGTTTTTTAAAGTTTATTTATAGAATTAAATTTAATGAAGTGAGTATGTAACTAATAAAGTGGATATTTAACTAAATATTAATTATGAATTATTATAATACCAATAGATGGCGACACTTTACCTTTCAGGTAGTTGTTGATAATATTGTTAATATTATATTTAATTTAACTATAGAAGGAGCTATTGATTGTATATTAATTTTACTTTCAGGTATTAAAATTGGATGGAGTAATATATATTCACGGATATAATTTTGTTATAAGTGTATTAAAACCAGAATTATTTTGTGTGTTTTCGAATCATTTTGTGTTTGGGTGTCATCGATGGGGTTGTGTTTTAAAATAAGTGTGCTCTCAACTTGTCTTTCAAATCATTTCTCTCAACTCGACTTAGTCAACATGTATGATGCATTGCCATGTGGATGTGAATATTATGCAGAAGTTGTGACATTTTAAGGATTCTGTATAATTATTGTGAGTAAAATATTTTATCTACACTTTACGCGTTCATATTTCCAATTTTATTATTTCAAAACTGTTATCTCGTTGTAATTTCGTGAGGTGTTAAATACAGTTTTTTGGATAATCGATGTGAGTGAAATATATTGTATATTCTTAATGGTTTCTTATTTATTATTTAAATATTTCCAAATTTTAATATTTCCAATTGTTGTCTGGTAATAATTCAGTGTACCTGGATGATTCTACTGATCTTAGCATTATGCCAGTAGAATTATGAAACACTGAATTATTATTTAAAACACATGTGGGTGCATCCAGGCTGATGAGTACATGTGCATGTGTTTTTTCATATCCAATTCATATTTAATTCTCATGTGGTCCAATTTTCCATTGTATATGGTTCATATTTAATTTATTAATCCATTTGTATTTACTTAATTGCAACTCCAATTTATAATTTTTTTTCCCCCTTTCTCTCTATTTCTTTTTTCAATATTCTTTTGGTATGAGTAAAATTTGGCCAATTACCATTGAAGCACAAGCTATGGTAATATTATGTTTGCACATGTTAATTATTAGCTATGTGGTATTCTGTATACACAATATCATTAATTATCTCTTTGGAGATTTAAGTAGAATGATAATAGAATTTGATATGTTTTTTGAAATTCATAGATATTATAATTATATATATATATATATATATATATATATATATATATATATATATTATGTGGATTTAATAATAGGGTTATCACGTTTGAAATAAACCGTTTAACACATTTGGCACTTTGTCAAAAAGAATACCTTCTGGTGTTCCTCTAACGGAAAGTTTAGCTGAGATAATGCATGGTGAAAACACTCTATGAAACAAAATCGAAAATGTTAAGAGAAAAAATTAAAAATCGAAACGATTGTAATATCTTCGTTTACTACTCTACATGCGCTACTCTGTACTGGATGTATAGAATAATTAATGTAGATAAAAGGCAATTGAATAAAGAGAGTAACTTGAAATAATTGTAATCAATAAATATGGAAATTTCTTTTTAAAAAATCATGTTTGCGCAGTATAAGAAAACTGAGTAATATGAAATTTATTAGTTTATAACATGAATACCACTTAGAATATACTATGTGATATGGATGAAAATCAGTAAAGGTGAAGGGTTATTCCTATACTTTAGTTACAACTTCATTTCAAAAGAAAAAAAAAACTCTTGACGAATAAGTTTACAATTGAGGCGTTGACATGGGAAAGAGAGTATGTTCCAAAAAATACATTTTTCATTTTTTTCATTGATAAAATAGTAAATACCAAGACTAATAGAATGGTAAAGAGAGTAAGTCCATAGAGAGTTATTCCACAGCTAAATAAAGAATTTATTTGCTGAAATAGAAACTATTCAAATAGTTTTTTGCCTCTCCTGTAAAATTTCAGTTTTGGCACTTACTCCTCTTCTCATGTCAACGCCTCAATTTACAATTTACAATGTTAACTTATGGACTAAGAGTGCCTTCAATTTAATGCATTAACACGTTGCTAAATTTATATCTATTTTTTTTCCTGTTTTAAACTTAAAATATTCATCTTCTACTTCACCACATTGGTTTTCTCTAAAACCATTATAACAATTTAGTGAAAACGTATAGACAAAGATTTATGATTAAGATAAAAAGAAAATATTGTTTAAAAAATTTGATTTTAACGTTCAGTTGCTACATTAAAATAAAGGCATTTGTGCATACATTGACATTCTTATTTATATCCTTCATTTCATTCGTATTCTTAGTCTATACATTTTAGAAAATTTCAAAAACATTTACAAAAAATTATTGTAGCTCGAACGTACTCACAATTCTCAAAAAACATTTCCATTAACGTATGAAAACTGTAGAAGAAACCCAATCAGAAATCAAAGTCGAAAATCTGCAGATTATGCTACGAAATATTTCATAAATGAAAGGTAAACGAAATGCACAATAATCTGCAGCAAAATCAAAATACTGAACCCAATTTTATGGATTACACTAACTAACGCCACGAATTATTACATAATTAGGCAGTATTTGGATATAGAAATATCCATTGATTTTTGTTGTCCAATAGCAATTTAGTAAGAGTTCTGCGAATAGGCACTTTTTCCACAATAAATTTAAGTTGCTGATTATTTAGACTTCATGGCTAAAAATCATTGTCATATATATATGTGCAAATATATATATATATATATATATATATTTGCACTATTAATAACTTAGTTATCTATCATGTCAGAAATGTAGTCACTATATATTCTTCGCATAATTAATTGGATACTGCTGCATTTATTCCAGCAGTTTCTGCAATAGAATCCATATATACTGATAGATCAGTACTTGAGTTTTCTGTAGTGTCAGAGGAATTACTTACTATAGGATGTCCTGAGCACAAATAATTAGATACTATTAAACTTATTCTAGTATTTTTTTACAGCAGTATCAGTAAAGTATGGATTCACATCAATAACCTACTTAGCTAAGAATTCAGATATATTAATCTCTAATGAGTTAGTTGTCTTCAGAAAACTGATTGGAGGTACTAACTAGAGGGTCGGAGTAAGAAGTCAAACGATTGACTATGAAATCAGATACAGGAAATATGAAAAAGAATTGAAAAAAAAAAATACATAAACTTTCATGAATACAAGGTAAGTAAATGAAAAATAAACGTCTGTTTTCAAATATTTCTGTTATTATAGGTCTGTTTTATTTTTGCAGAGAGATTAAAAGGGTCGGGCTGAAAATAACAAAACTAAAATTCTTGAAGAATTAATTGCTCAATTTATCGCTTGATGCATTTTGTTTATCTTAATATTTATCTAATAAAGGGGACAATACTGTCAGACAATGGTCATTTCTATAGAACCATCTGAATAAATGTTAATTCTTAATTTTCCAAGTCTCAGAAGATGTTTCGCTTGAAGATTTATCCGCAATGTCCAGATTCAATGTTTCTATAATGTTCTTGTGTGGTTTATGAACCATTAAGAGGTTGGTCAGAAACCCTATGACAATATAAAATTAGAAGGGGAAAAAAGCCAAAATGTTAATATTTTCCCTCTTTAAGATCTCATTAAATTTTCAAACACAGAACTACAGTTTCAGAAAAAAACCTCCAAAAAGAAAATAATAAGTTTATTTAAAGAAGTATATAAAACCTAATGTTTTGCAGATTTTACAATTTCTAGCTGACACTGTGATTCGAAGATTTTCGGTGGAAAGAAATCAATACAGATGCTAACGTTATTTCAGCTACACAGAGCTCAGTATAGTAACTTTAAAAAAGGCCTTGCTCATTTGTTTTTAAAAGCGAAATCAATCATAAGATCATTGCATATAAGTTGAAGAAGCATATTTAAAAAAAAAATAATTAGTTGTTTATTTTGGACCTGTAGTTCTTGATTTTTATGACGACTTTCCCCTTAGTTTTTATTGTAAATAAATAGTATATTTGCATGCCTGCATAATTAAACATCTCTGAAAAAAGATTCTGCGAATTAAATGCCAAAATTATCTTATAATTTTTGATATCATGTGTTCATACTAATACACTTTATACATAGAAAAGTTTTATTATTTTTATTCGATTTCTCCGAATTTAAAACTATATTTCGATAATTAATTGAGATAAATTCAGCGTATCATAACGTAGGCTATCAAATTGTACTGAAAGAAAAAAACAGAATTAAATTAATTTTGTATTAATCACTCAATTTATCGGTTCATGTATTTTCTCCATCTAAATAATTATTTATAAAAGAAAAAGAAATCCTGTCAAACCTTGGTCATTTCTATAGACAAATCTGATCAAAAATTTTATTCTCGATCCACCAAGCCTCACAAACTTTATCTGCAGGGTCCAGATTCAATGTTTCTATGGTGTTTTTGTGTGGTTTATGAACCATGAAGAGGTTGGTCAGAAGCTCTATGACAGAATAAAATTGAAAGAGAGAAAAAAAAAGCCAGACTGTGACCCCCTTCAGCCTTTTATGGGCACCCCCTATCTGAAGTGATTTGCGCTTTTAGTGTCTGTTTTGTGATTCCAACCGAGGGATTTAAAAAGACCAGGGTCTTTTTTATTTGTACCCTGCTGGACACCTAGTCGAATAACTTTCTCTACGATGATTATTTTTTTTTTGTCTAGATTTTATGGTATTTACAGAAGCAACTGTGCAGAGCTGATGGAGAAATAAAAGTCGGGAATTTTTATTTGGGAGAAAGTATTATACTAGCTAGAAGGGAGGCGTAGGTAAAGCATGGGAATAAAATAGTTCTGTTTTAGTGACTAATAAAAATGCAAATAAACCTCAGATTAAAATTTGATACCAGTGTTCTTTTTTTTGACTTTGTAGACAATATTAGATTTTAAAACATTTGATTAAAAAAAATATGTTATTATTAGAAGTTCTCAAAAATTCTTTAAGATAATATACAATCTATTATCGAATTCTCTTATAGAATTAATTTTATTAAAAAAATAGAAAAAAAAATAGATACAACACAGGGATAAATGGTTTGGTTTTAGTGACTATTAAAAAGAAAATAAGCTACAGATTATAGTTTTATATCAGTATTTCTCTTGTGTTAACAGCATATTCAATTTCAGATTTAAAAAAAAAAAAGTTCAATTATTAAATGTTTCGAGTACTTGATTAACGTATTGTACAATTTTTTTTTTTATTTATTTCAGAGAAAGTATTTCAATAGCTAGAAGGATAGGTAGAATATATGAATAAATTTTTCGTCTAAATAACTATTAACAAAGCAAGTAAGCCACAGAGTAAAATTTTTTACCCATGTATTTTTTTCTGAATGTGTATTCAATTTCGGATTTTAAAACATTAAATTTTGAAAGTTAATTTATTTATTGCAGCTTTTGAAAGCTTGTTTATGAAACAACTATTGAAGCAATGGCTTATGAAATAACTATACACGCTCATGAAATTAATATTTATAGTTCTATTCTGGTAGAAAAAAATCAATCTTACAACAATGTAATAAGCAACATCGGTATTTATTTACTCTTTTGTTTTTTTGCATAATATGAGTCATTCGATCATTTAAAAATGATTTTTTTAAAAAAAAGGTACAGTTGGTTAAAAAAAAAAAAGTAAGAGAAAACACCTCATACATTTTAGCTACTAAAATGTCACAGAAAGAAAACGAAAATAGTCAATCGATTGATAATTGTTTTTTTTTTTAATTTATGTTAAAAATAATATTAGAAGTTCTTCTCCATAAAGTAATTCGATTTGTTGATTTTTTATCATATGGGTCATATTTGGATTCTTCAGGAAATTGTACCAAGGGATACGAAATAGGAAGTCCTTCGGTGAAGTAGTTCAAAAGTTTTCCGATGTAAAGATTTAAACTCCTGATATTAAATCCATTTATTTAATTGCAAAACAAACAGCAGTACGCTTACTTTTCTAACCATAACTGAAAAAATATTTGGCGTAATGAGCTGAAATTCTAGATTCGAATATTGGAAAATTTTAGAAATCGATTTCTGCAAAAAAAAAATTATTTACAATCTACACTTTTTTTCGAATATAAATATCTTAATACGTAAATTATGAAATTAATATTCGAAAGCAAATATGCATTGACACCTATAAAATCTTTAAGAAATATCGATTTCTAGAAGTTTTTATATGTGAATCCAAAGTATCAGCCAATTCTTCTAAGTAGTTTTTGCGTTATGGTTAAAAATCTACACTAATTGGAGTTTATTTTACAACAATTAAAGACAAATGTAACATTAAGGGTTCAAAACTTTACACCGACATAATTCCGAAACTACTTTATCGAATGACGACCCGTTCGGAATACTAAGGTAAAGTTTTCTGAAGAACCGAAATATGATATCAAAATTAGATGTTCAGATTAAAAATTTAATAGTTTGCTATGATTTCAGCATAAAGACGACCCTAAGCTTTTTTTTAGGTGCGTTCGTAATTATATAAATACGTAGCACCTATAGTCGTCGTCTGGTCCGTCTGTCCATCTGTCTGCATATAACAGCACAAAAAATATCCAACCAAACGGTTGGAAATTTAAGATATATTATCTTTGCAGAAATTTTTTGCAGACATTTCAAATTTTATGAAAATCGAATCAAAACTTTAGAAGATTATTAATAAAAATATTTATTAAGAAATTTGAATTTTTAAAAAAAATCGGTGCTTTCCTGTTATAGGAGCTTCCGAGGTTAAATCGTCAAGCGATCGAGATATTTATTTTATGACAGAAATTAATCTGCAGACGATATAATTCATTTCACAGAATTAAAAATCATCAAGATCTGAATATTTGGTACTTTTCGGTTAGCCGGGCGCCAGTGAAATTTATATATCTATGTATACATATATATACATATATCTATACATACACACATTTATATATGCATGTATGTATATATACATATATATATACACATACATATATGTGTGTATGTATACATAGATATGTATATATAGATATATACATTTCACTGGCGCCCGGCTAACCGAAAAGTACCGAATATTTATATAACTAGCTATAGTACGAACGGACCTCGTTTGTCGCGTTTGACGTACAATTTCCAACTTGTTTTTTTTTTAAACATAAATTGAAATTCTATATTTTTTGCCAATTGTACGTCATAGTGATCTTTTAATACTCCCCCCCCCACACACACACACAAACCAAAGTAAGAGAGATAGATAGAGAGAAACACATAAAAAGTAATCTATATTAAAAAAAACAGCATATGATTAACTTTTTCACTCATTTGCAAAGAAAACTAATAAAATTGTAAGTATGTATTAATAATGGTAAAATATAGTGTTTAAATAGTCAGTATCACACTAATAACTCGTTGTGCATCACTTAAAGCAATTGCATCTGTTTAATCAACCGCACACTAATTAAGTCACCAATAGGACTATTCTTAACTTAAATTAAATTTATTTTTACTAAGCAGGGTTAAATAGACAATTTATCAGTTTAACGATTATAGTATACACTTATCAATCAAATTAACGGTACTTAAGTCGTAATTTGTTTCTATTCACATAAATTAATTGTTTCATCAAAATTCTTACCACGTAGCTACGCAGCGAGAGTTTAGTAAAGCAAAGACACCCACAGGCCAATCTTAAACGAATGGCAGCGTTATTTTAAAAATTCGTGTTTGCATTTGAATATTTTATAGCATTTTTTATTTATTTATTTATTTATTTATTTTTGCATAGGATATATAAGGTCATTTTCTAACAGGGTAGTTTCGTACTTTTTCGATATTTTTGAGAGCTTTTTTCTTATCTTGTTTTCTGGGGAGAGTTCTATTTTTTAAATTGACTACAAATTTAAAAGTAGTCGTTGGAGGCCACCGTAATACTTACCCATCATGAATATGCATAGCATAAAATATGAAAATAAAGCATGTGTAAACTATTTAAAAAATGCATTGCAATTCGAATAAAATCGTGGCTTGATGACGTCATCGACTTTAAATGCTCTATTACTGAATTGCGTAAAAGAAACATCCTTATAACTCCAAAATTGATGATCATATTAACTAACAGTTTACTGCGTCGGATTAAGTGTCTTATTTACAATTAAAATATGTCTTTGAATTGAAATTTGAATGAAATACAGGGTCATGAAAAATCGAAGAGTTTGAAAAATATGATTACAAATATCTCGGCAACTCATTATCCGATCGACTTCATTCTTTATGCAAAATTTGTTTTTTTTTCCTTTTATATTCACTCCTTAAAACAAACAATTTCGAAAATTTTTATATACCTTTTATCAGAACGAATATTTCGAGAGTCCGGAAAAAATAGTTCCGGATGATCGAGGTTACTGAAATTCAATAAACTTCTTCCAATTATTACATACTAAGTACATACCAAATTTCAAGTTTCTATCTCAATATGTAGGGAGGTACAGAGTTTACAGGCACACACAAACACACAGAGACACACACAGACAGACGGACGGTTTTTCAGAATCTCCAGTGTCTCAAACGTGTAAATCCGTCAAATTTTATTTTTTCGATTTTCAAAACGAATACAAGACCTTTACCACGTATAATGGATTTAAAAAAAAAAAAAAAAAACTATCGAAACTACAAGAATATCTGGTTAGACATCGCCTTCAGATAAACTGTGTAAAACAAGAAAATCTTTTAAAAATATTGAAATGCAACAGAGTAATTTCAAAATAACTCCGTCATTGGTTTAACATTAGATTCTGAGTGTGTATTTGCGTTACTAGCATAGGCTTTTAAGAAAACCACTACTTAAATTAACTGCAAACTTGTTAAATATCGCCTGTTATTTTTTAACCCAAATTAAAGTCAAATACAGAAGCAAGCAATTTTATAAACACCACTACAGACGCCTTCATATTCTTAAATTGTCTCCATATATGAGTGATTCAGAATCTAAGCGGGAAGAGTCCTTTCAAAATCACAGGAAATTATCACCATTCTCCCCTCATATTTTCATCCTACGCCACTCAGCAAATTCTTTTCTATCTAACAAAAATTCCTCTCAATCTCGGTTAAGTAAAAAAGTAAACTTCATCAACTTCGATTCTGAATACTTTACATATCTTTAAATTATTAATCCTAATATTTGCATATTTTCTACCAACAACAATGTGCACGGTATTCACTAGCATAGCTTTACTTTAGCTAAACTAACTTCATTCAACTAACCCACATTACTCATAAAAAAATACTCTAGTGGGCGACTGGGTTTGTGACGAGTACATGTTGTCTTGAGATTAAACTACTGTGCGGTAATCGGAATCCTGTTCTGTCTATCTTTAAATTTCACAAGGTTGGAATGACTTGGTGAAAATGGATTATTCATTTTTAATTAGTGAATTTATGATCTCTAGTCTTCACACGTGATTGTTTCCTACAAATTATGAAGTTTTTACTGAATGAGGAGGGTTTGCGCACCTGCTTTCAGCTTGATTTAAGGACGATATTTTTTTCTTTCAAAGTAGAGTATCTCTGTCTTGCTAGGCGTAAAAAAGTTTTATGTATTTTAATAATGTATTCTTAGAAGTCCACGGACGTTTTATCACATTTAGATATTGTTTCGAGATGTACCTTAGAACTAGCCACCTCTAACTTAAGTTAACTTTGTTTACTGAATAGACATTTTCGAGGACTGTGTTTTCTTCTGCTTAATTTATTAGTTTGTGTTAAAATTTTAAGTTGAATTCAATGCCTGCAAACTTCCTATTTTATTTTGTTAACAAATTATTGAAATTTATTTTCTATAAGACTGTGCGTTCAATCATGGACTATAACAGCTCCTTTGCCCTCATACACTCGGTCACATATAACCACAAAATATCCAGGAAATTCGAGAATTATGGAATACCATTTCATTTTGATTTGTAAGTCAATATAAAAATTTTGAGATACATTGAAAGTAAGTAAAGTACAAACTTTGACTATTTCATAAAACACTTTTAATGTGGAAGAAAAAATAATACCTATCAATATATAGATTTAAAAAAAGAATTACACTTTTCGGATAATATGCACCAGTCGGGTAATATGGAATAGGGGTGTTTTGCAAGGAGTATTAAAACAATCATTTACAAGAATGACCAAGGTTATTTAAGTTGTCCATCCTCTACAAATCATCAGTTTCTATAAAAAATTGTTTAACATTTTCAAAAACCACAAATGTAGTCTGTTGTTTCGGCCCTACCACAGTCCACATGGGCCCACATCGCACACATCAGGCATTTTATCCACTCTTCCTCTCTTCCATCCTTAAACAATTTCCATTGCAAAACAGGCACACTGCATGTTTCTCATCGGGTGTACAACCTGTTAAAAAGTCCATCTCATATGATACGTCGGAGTGGAATGATTGTTCATCTTCACTAAACTCGTCTCGAAACAGTTGTCTACAGTGCTTAGGTTTACAACCAAGCTTCATCTTCTTATTTGGGCCACGTTGTACAACTTTTGACAATTTTGTCTTAACTACCGTTACACTCTTGTTATCTTTATCCGATTCTTGTCTTTTCTATCCATCTTAACTTTTCTATCCTTCCTAGCTGCCAAACCTAGCTCTAACTGAGATTTATATGGGGATACTAATAAAATGTTTGATGTTTCGGGTGTCCTTCTCCTATTTAATTATTTTTTTTCTTTGAAGGGCAAGACAAATTTTGAGCAGTATACTAAGTATTCCATATTACCCAACACACCATCTTGAAAAGAATCTTCACTCGTCAGTAAGTCAGCATTGAGGTAAACTAACTAACACAGCAATAAATATAACTGTTTAACTTTAACGAGCAGGGAAGACCGAGCTATGCTCGGTCAAAATTAAATTTGAGTTCAAATATCATGACCCATGACCAAAATGACCCACTAATTGAATTTTCTCGAACATGTGACTTAGACCAACAGTCTTCTCATGCCGGAAAACCATAGGATGCAAAATTTAGTGTAAATTGAGCCGCTTTTTAGATATTGACCCACAATGACCCAGAAATGACCCACTAATGGAATTTTCTCGAACATGTGACCTAGTCTAATGATTTTCGCGTGCCCGAAACTCGTAAAATACAAAATTTAATCAAAATCGTTAGAGCCGTTTTTTAGATAAAATTAATTTGACCCGCTTTGACCCAAAAATGACCCCCTAATCGAAAGTTCTCGAACATGTGACCCAGCCCAATAGTCTTCTCGTGCCCGAAAATAGGCGGATACAAAATTTCGTCAAAATCGTTTGAACAGTTTTTTAGATACAATTAGCTTGACCATGACCCAAAATGACCCACTAATTGAATTTTCTCGAACATGTGACCTAGCCCAACAGTCTTCTCGTGCCCGGAAACCATTGAATGCAAAATTTAGTGTAAATTGAGCCGCTTTTTAGAACTTGACCCACAATGACCCAGAAATGACCCACTAATCGAATTTTCTCGGACATGCGACCTAGCCCAATGCTTTTATCGTGCTCGAAACTCGTAGGACACAACATTTAATCAAAATCGTTAGAGCCGTTTTTTAGATAAAATTAATTTGACCCGCGTTGACCCAAAAATGACCCACTAATCTAAAGTTCTCGAACGTGTGACCCAGCCCAATTGACTTCTCATGCCCGAAAATGGTCGGATACATTAATTTCGTCAAAATCGTTTGAACCGTTTTTTAGATACAATTAGCTAGACCATGACCCAAAATGACCCAAAATGACCCACTAATCGAATTATCTCGAGCATGTGACCTAGCCCAATGGTTTTCTGGTGCCCCAAAACGGTAGGATACGTATATATATATATATATATATATATATATA
Organism: Maratus michaelseni; assembly: GCA_963931845.1. NCBI lineage: Eukaryota > Metazoa > Arthropoda > Arachnida > Araneae > Salticidae > Maratus > Maratus michaelseni. The sequence continues at coordinate 208,461,097 of OZ007588.1, forward strand.
TATAACCACCCACAAGATTTGCTCGTATTAGAATATATGATATTGAACTCGGTTAACACCACTAACAAAAAGTTCTTATAATGAATACGAATTTTATAAAATTTACCTGCAAAAAACTGCAACAATTGAGAATAAAATTTGATGTCACCGTGTCCAACAGTAGGTATCCAATCAGAACTCATCGCAGTATAGCATGGGAGAACTAGGAAATTGTTCGGTAGTTCACGTTTGGCTGCAACACCGTACGGGCCATATCTTGAAGTATTCCATATTGCCCGACCATTCCATAATACACAAACTTCCTTCCTCTGTAGATACATATGTATGTATGCATGTATATGTACTTATTACAGTCACCCTCGGATAATACGAGAAAAAAAGGGAATTGTAGAAGTCTTCGTATTAACCGTTCCTTGTATAATACCCTTGAAGATAATAAAAATCTTAAAAACACATACATAAAGAAGCTAATTAAACTATTATTTGCTTTAATTATCTCAATGTTAAAATTAATAATACCATAAAGCTTCCAGGAAAAACTTTGCTAACTTTGCAATAATCCCTGCCATTTTCGAGCTATTGATTTTGCATATTCTTTTACTTTTAAAACTGCAATGAGATACATGAAAAGTCTGGTTAATGTAGCCCAGAATCTTATTTTAAAAAACGATACAAATAAAGGTTTTCGTCTGTACTCCTTCCTTTCCATGAGTCAGTTGTAAATCTTACAACTGAGCAACTGAGGTATTTGAAACGCCTTCTTATCACCCTTATTTTTTCATTATTGCAAGATCTCTGGAGATTCCCTTGCATTGTATTGGGTGCGGTATCTCCTTGATTGTTGAAATTTGTCCGATAAAACTGATTAATCATTGTATTATGACAACAGTTGTAATGTACAAATATTACCGCTGAGAGAGAACAGTATTCGATAAAAAAAGGATTTATTTCCTACACCACTTTTTGCTGACAGTCACATTGAAGTGAACAGATGCTCATGTTATTCGCGAATGGTTAGCCTGTTTTTGTAGCTCGTAAAAACCGTGAAAATATTAATATAGTTTAAATGCTAAACCATTCTTAACGTGGAAACTACTTGTTTTAACCGTGCCTTCATTTTAGCCGTGACCGTGTTAAACAAGTTCGACTCTATATTATTTAAATTAACGTCAGAGAAATACATTTATTATTAATGACACATATGCAAAGTTCATTAAGTGTAGATACTGTAGTACTATTTTTTACAGAAGACACGATAAAAGACTGATATATTCAAGTAAAACATATAAACAGGCGCGATGTAAGGAATGTTTACTGTATTTGTAATTGTTAAAATTTAACTATTTTAGCATTATGCTGTGGTTATTTCTTTTTCATCGCATGCGTTTATATAATTTACATATTGCATTAGGGCGTAAAAAATTTATGTAAAAATATTTGCATTACAAAGACAATGATTTCATTATTGAAACAAAAATTCTTTTGTTGCTGTAGCATTTTCACAAAAATATTCAAATTCAATTTGCGTAAATGATTAAAATATGTGGCTAAAACAATGAATAGCTAATTTACTTGAATTTTAATTTACTTAAGATTTCCTTCAATATTTATATACAAGGCGGATAAAAAAATAATATAGCTGTTAGAAGTTAATTAAATAGCCGAGGGGTATCAACGTAATTTAAATACACAATTCCACAAATAACAAGTGTTCATTCGACGAAACATTTACCTAATAATAAGAAGTATACTCTACGAAGCTACTTAAATAAAACCTATGTTAGCATTACAGAAATTTATAGAATATATTTTTATATAAACATTCTGGAATATAATGTTTATGCACGATAAACAGAAAAAGAAATAAAAATACTACCTTTAATCTTCTTAGATATGATATTTCTCTTTGATTCGGATCGATTTTGAAAAAAACATATGCAATTTTCTCTTCTTTTTTTGCGCGCTTCGCAAAAGTATATGTAATATATTCAGTTTGACCAACCGACATTCTAAAATACGAAAAAAATACTTTTGTTTCTTTTTCTTCTATTTAAATATAAATTGTATATTTTCCAGGAAACTTACATTTGTGTTTGATCAGAAAATTTCGGAAATATTTCAACTGTATAAAAAATAATTATAGGTATACAAGAGGCTATTAAAAAAAATCTTCGTTTTCTTATTGTTTTTTTAATGTATATATTGGTATATTTTTTGAATAGTGATCGAATGAATCTAAGACAGTTAAGAAATTATCTAAAACAAAGGTAGATCTAAAAAGAAACTTATGTTATAAGAAGAAAATTATGTGTCGCTGCTAACTACGTTCAAGATATCTGTAAAAAGTCTATTAATTTTGAAGTAATATTGAGTTTATTTTTAATAAAGATATTGTTTTGTAAATCACACTTGTAACTTAAGATATAACACACGTTATAATGCTGAATAAATTAACCTAGGTTCTACAGAATAGGTAAATATTAGTGACACTATAAAGAGTAAATATGCACATAAAGATAAATAATAAATAAACGATTAGAATTAAATTAAATTTGGAAATTATATTTCCAAATGTTCTGCTATATGCTGTAATTGAATGTGATAACTGGTTTGACAAATAAAATAATTGTTCAAATGACTCACTACGTAAAGTTTCAGATTTCTTTTGTATGAACTATATATTGCTATGAAACAGAAGCTTTAAATTGCTTCTGTGACATTGTAGTATGTATTTTGATGTGGAACTCATTAACAATATTATATTGCACTCGTGTCATTTTAATATAGTCGGTAACTAAAAAAAATTCAACCTAAATAGAAATGGTATCTGCTTTATGTAAACTTTTTATCTACAGTAATATATTGATGATACTTTGTTTTAGTGACATGGTAGAACATTTTCGGATGTGGAAACCATCAACAATATTATATTGCACTCGTGACATTTTGAAATAGTCGGTAACCAGAATGAATTTAAAGCGTAAGAAAAGTTATCTGTTTCATGTAAACTTTTCATCTGGAAAAATATTGATGACAGTGATGCGGATAACAAAACAAAAAAGTTTCCTTTTGACCCATCATTTCTTATTAATTATCTATTTTTCTAATAGAGGAACAGAATGTAAATGAGAGAAAAGACAGTCAGAATACCACTGGTTATTTCGAGTTTAATTGAGTGTAATATACTGATTTCTTATTTATACGACAGCAGCAAAAAAAAAAAAAAAAAAAAAAAAAAATTCTACAACAAAGATAGTTGTATAAATGAAGAATCCTCCTATTACATCAACATTATTTAATCAAAGTATTATTACGTATTGTGTCCATTAAATATAGTTATAATGTACATTAAATGTAAAAAGGTATATAAAAATTCGTAGTCATATGGAAATATTACGAAATAATGACTTTATTTCTAAAATTTCATAATAATTCTTTTTCGAAACAAAATTTAGCAAAATAGGTTTGCTTTCATTTGGTAACAGGATGTTTTTTCAATTGTTGTCCATTTTATCAAGATTTATCTAAATTTACACTTGGAAAATGCGATATTTTCTCAAAAGATTGACGTTCTAAATTTTAAATTGTTAAAGAAGCGGATTTTTATTTTATAATATAGAGCTTAATTGTAATTGATATAAATAAAAATTAAATACGATTAACAAAAACTTGTAAAAAAAAATTGCAAGGTGTGCACAATCCTGTCAATTTCCAAGGACTCCGACACTACCAATTCTGATTGAAAAATTGAGACTGAATATTTAAATAGCATACTTTATAAGTGCCTTCTTTAATTGCAGAGATTGTATTTTATTTTCGAATTAATAATAATAATAATAATAAACAGTGAACCCGTGCGAGGATTTTGCACTGCAGTCTAATATTTTTTTAGTAATATATAATATTATTTAGATGCAGGTGTAAACTTCTAAAAAAGATAAAGATAAAAATAACGGCAAACAGCATTAGTCAAGCCTGAATATAATCTCATTTATTCCATTAAAGTTATAGTATAACTCTGGCCACGGTCTACGATGGCTTCGGAACCGTATATCCGGCATGCTCGTACGCTCTAGAAAATCTTTTATTTCCCCACTACCGCCAGGGGAGCATTCTGTTCTAAACAAACCTCTTTCCGAACGAACTTCTGAGACAGGTCCCCGCTGCCTACATTACTGTACAGTAGGCGCACTACAAAATTGAGCTGGTTTCGAGAAGATTGGAACATTATTAGCCCAGTTATTGCAATAAGGCACAGTTAGAGAAAATAACCTTGCGTGAGATGCCGAGGGGAGGGGAAGTTCGAGTGTCCTTCAGAAAATGACTCATTAGGAGGCCCACTATGCATGCATAAAAATTCGTTCGTTTTGTTAAGCTAGGAACTTAATTACAAAGTTGACTTAAACTCTTATTTGTAAATAGTGGTAACCGCTACTCATAAATTTAATTTAATGTTATAAAGGGTGACTATTAAGTTAAATATAATGTTTGGAATCACTTGCGTTGAAATCGGTAAGATAGTTGCTGATATATAGAAACGGGGCATAGTTAGAGAAAAACCTTGAAGGAGGGGCCGGGGGGGGGGGGTAGGGTTGTTCAAGTACCCTTCAGTAAATGACTAATTAGGAGGCCCACTGTGCATGCATAAAAATTCGTTCGTTTTGTTAAGCCAGGAACTTTATTACAAAGTTGGCTTAAACTCTTATTTGTAAATAGTGGTAACCGCTACTCATAAATATAGTTTAATGTTATAAAGAGTGACTATTAAGTTAATTATAATCTTTGGAATCACTTGCGTTGAAATCGGAAAGATAGTTGCTGAGATATGGAAACGGAGCATAGTTAGAGAAAAAACCTTGAAGGAGGTCCCGGTGGGGGGAGGGGATGTTCAAGTTCCCTTCAGCAAATGACTAATTAGGAGGACCACTATGCAACCACTATGCATCTTTCAAAATTCGTTGGTTTCCTTAATCTTTGAATTTAATTACAACTTTGGCTTAAACTGTTATTCGTAAATAGTGGTAACCGCTACTCATAAATTTAGTTTAATGTTATAAAGGGTGACTATTAAATTAATTATAATGTTTAAATCACTTGTGTTGAAATCGGAAAGATAGTTGCTGAGATATGGAAACGGAGGATCACAATACATCTTTAATGATTGATTCATTTGGTTAAGCTAGGAACTTAATTTGAAATTTTGCTTACACTATTATTCGGAAATTCTGGTAACTGTTTTCTAGAAATACACCTTGAACCTTAAATGTAATTAGACCCTTGCCCCTCTACATTCTCGCAAATATTAAAAAAATAATCTGTTAAATAAAGTTTTCTGTATTAACAATCTCCATCATAATAATAAATGTCATGTAAAAAAAAAAAAAAAAAAAAAAAAAAAAAAAAAAAAAAAAAAAAACTTAAACCCGACTAATTGTTATGAAGAAAAATGTTACCTGGAAAATATTTCAATCAGTGGGACGTATGTGTAATTTGTCATGTACAGGTGGCGCGACAATCGCATGGCTCCTCTACGCTGATAGCTTCAATCCATATTGACACTATTTCGTTAGAAATCCTTATTTATGCATCGCTACTCTGGTTTATTTAATTACTTCTGTGAAGAATCGATGCAACCAACCAGTGAACCAACCAACCCAAGAGAATAAAAGCGTATTTTTAATGAGAGTTCATTGTGCATTTTATTTAATATTTCAGAAAGTAATTAAAATATTAAGATTCTGAAGTAATAGAGCACCAGGAGAGGGTTTGGACTACCTAAATCTAAATTTACAGCCTTCTAGATGGGCTACATTTTCCTAGCCATCGCCAACAGACACAGACACAGACACACACATAGACACACACACAGTCACACATACAGAGCGAAACTTTCTTTTATTAGTATAGATAATCATTTCTAAGCATGATATAATGCATTTTTTTGTGACAACATTGATTTGAGAAAAACTTTCCTTTCATTTATGAAAACAATGCCGATTTAATTTTTAATTAACTGCAGTTTTTAATCCAAAAATATATTTTAGCGAAATGTGAGTATACTACGTCAAAAGCCGGTTCAGAAACCTTTTGAATGATACATCATTCATTGTTGTGCATTTTGTAAATGCAATAAAAAGGGATGTTTGCAACAGAAGTAATATATATGATAGCTGATTGAATTTATCCGAAATCTTACCCTAAACTCCTAAACTTGAATATTTTTAACAGGAAACAAATTCTATAAAACTTTAATATAAAATTTAAATTCCGTTGTAATTTGTGCATATTTAGGAAAGTTAAGTTATAGATACCCTAGCAGACTAAGAAACACACATAGATGGACAGACAGTCTAATAAAACGAATAAACAAATTTTACGTAAGTTCGATGACTGTTAATACCTTCTCACCGCCGTGAACTGATATATCCGTTCACTAAGTTGTAGGTTTCACTTCAATAGAAACGTTGTTTAAATTCATATAATTCTACAAATATCATGAAGTTTTAAAACATCGAGTAATGATTGATACTCTCAAAGCTTATACTCATATACATAATTAAGTTTTTTATATCACGTTTGAAAATTCGCCCTTTTTAAGCATTTTTAAAACATTACAGAAAAAAAATACAAATTTGCCCTTCTGCCCAGTGGTCAGGGGGAATAAGACTTGACAAAAAGACTTAATAGCAGACGTGGTTAAAAAAAATTCCTAGCTTTTAGGTTTCTTTAAATCATATCCAATAGCAACACACTTACACTCTAAAAGCCATTTCAAATAATGTTCGATTTTAAGACTTTATCAGAAACCTAATTCTCAAAGTAAACCCATTAATCCTTCTGTATACATGATGCTAAAAATAATTTATACAAACATTTAGAGGTGGTAATACACGTAAAGACAAAATATCTTTTAAAGGATGCTATGATAGAAATTATCTTATTCAGTAAAAAAATGCGGGTTGTTTCACTCCTAATCAAAACTCGGATTTTATTCATATATATTTATGAATGCTTTAGATATCATAATAGTATTTTTATGAGAGATACTCTGCTTTCTAAGAAATGTAATGACTTTAAGATAAGAGCTGGAAATGAGTATTATTCGCGTCAAAATAATCCTAGACGCACCATAATTCAAAATATAGTTGACACTATATATCATGTGACTGGCCGAATTTAATGAAGTATAAAATTTCCCATTGTATCAACCCATTTCACATGAAACATAATTAGTTTGTTGAAACTTTCAATACAATATCTTGATTATTGTTTAGTGTTATGAAAGAAAAAGCGTTTCGGCTTGCAGTGTGACACCTTCTATATTTATATAAAAAAAAGTTGATTGAAATTTGAAATGATTTAGAACTAAATATTTTTCTATAGAACATGGTTTATTTGATTGATTTCGAAAGTGATACATGATATTCCTAATAAAATATTTTAAGTTTTTGTGCTTAAATATTTCCTTAACATTTAAGAAAAACCTAAAAAGAAATGTGATGCGTGTTGTTTCTAGGATTTTTTTTAAAAAGTACCATTTTATTCTACCGAAACCTATTTTCTTTTGTTTTTACTTTTTCTGCAGGTACAGAGAAAACAAACCACCTTCAAAAACTCTTGTAACCCTTTCAAAGAAAAGAATACAATGCCGATTCATTATGCATGATCAAACGAACAAAAGGAAGCAACTGTATTCTGTTTGAAGATTTTGTACTCAAACGCTTTTTGGCGGCGAATATCGTAACTTTCGGAAGTCAGTATATTTGATCACTGGAGCTGTATTATTTTTGCATTCAGCTGGACAATATAAATAAAGAATGGGTATACATACAATGGTGAAAAGAAGATTTTGTTGTAGAACATTTAAAAAAAAATGTAGGATATACTATTTAAACTCGAACGAACTAAAATTCAAATCTTATTCCCTACAGACTAAAGGAAATTTCATAACATTTAATATATTTACATACATATTCCTCTCTGTTTTTCATATTCACTCATTTTATAAGCAAGATTAAACAGGAAATATCATCACAAAATTACCTGGTGATAATACCCGTCAAAACAAAGTTAGTAATTTGTAAGTAGAAAGCAAGGTTCGCCCTCCACTTATTAAGCCAAAATACAGGGTGTCTCACTTTAAACCAAATACAGATTTTCGTTCAAAGCCTTAACAATAAAAAATATATTTTAGCAAAATTTTCAATCGACTAATATTCTTTTGTGAGATGTCAACACGAAAAGTGCTGGAAGTGCACTGTAATTGGGTCAGTGGCACGTTAGTGTGTGAATTAGTTGCTGATGGTAATTCACACATTGCATTTCCAGAATTTTTTATGTTGTCGTCTCATTTCATTTTAAAGAAAGAAAGTCTGTTGAAAAAATCGTTACGATACCCTTATTATTGTTAATTTAATGAACAAAAATCCGGGTTCGGCTTAGTGTTAGACAGTTAGTATTTGTTATCGTATTTACCATTTCAACATCATAGATATTTTAGCATGACATTCAAGTACATTCACATAGATGATTTTTAAATTTAAATTACAAATTAAGTGTAATTATTTCAGGTACAGTACACATCAACAAACATGATGACTCAGTCAAGCATGTATTGCATATTTACATTCTTTACTATCTAGTATTGAACATATATATTTGGAGAGAGAAAGAGAGAGTAAAAAATACATGGAAAAGAAGTTATATAAAATTTTCACTTTATATATTATATATTTTTTTTGTTCTTAGAATCATATGAATGTACTTTTAGATCAATCATGTTTAAATCCCATGTCATACAAACATACTTTTTATTATGTATATTTACAATTCAAAGAGAAAGTCTCGTGAACTAAATTAAAAAAACAAACAAAGAATATTGAATAACACAGTTAAACATATACGTTGTGCATTCAAAATAAGTCTGTACATTTCTACGACTTTTGATTGTATTGAAAAAAAAAATCTGCAACAAAAATTTCTTTTCATCGTTGTATCTCTATTGTTTGTTTATCTTGTCCAGCTGAATACAAAAATAATGCAGCTCCAGTGATCAAATATACTGACTTCCGAAAGTTTCGGTATTCGCCGCTAAAAAGCGTTTGAGTACAAAATCTTCAAACAGAATACAGTTACCTCCTTTTGTGCGTTTGATCATGCATAATGAATCGGGCTTGTATTCTTTTCTTTGAAAGGGTTGTAAGGGTTTTTAGCGGTGGATGTTTCCCCTGTACCTACTACAAAAATAAAAATAAAAGAGGAATATGTTTGGATAGAGTAAGAGATATTTTTCAACAAATTTTCTAGAAAGAACGCATAGCATTTTGTTAATATTTTTTTTCTTGAATGTTATGAAGAAGCAAATCAAGACACGATTTATTATTATTATTTTTTGCAGGAAACCAGGGTCGAAAACCACGTATGTAACAAATGCACAGGCGGAAAGCAGTACTGTCGCAATATTTGAACAGAATTTTTCGTCTTATTTAATGGCAGGAAAATATAACAAATTCTGCCATTAAATGCGACAACATTCGGTGATTTAAAAATTAAGTAGAATTTTTGAAGCTGAAATAGTGATGAATTACTTCCTGAATATCTAATATGTGTACGCACCTTGGATATATATATATATATATTTATATATATAACTACAAGCCCCCCCCCCCGGATTTTCGTTTATATATTTATCAAAAACAACGATATTTTCAACAGACATATTTTCTAGGATGTATACTCTAAAAAATAAATAAGTAAATTTACGCATTAAAACAGGTCTACTGATGATACAAAAAAGATTTGTCTACATGCATAAAGTATCAAACACTAGCAATGTGTGTCAATTTCGAAATACACATTAGCCTGTGTATTTTCATATTAACACTTTCTGAAATGTAGAAAAGATTATCAGATAACTCTTAAATTCACAGTTTAATGTGTAATATACAAAAATGACAAATTTTTGTGTACATAGCTTATAGTTTGGAAGTAAATTGTGAACTAACTGTTTTTGGGGTTGCAAAACAAAATTGCATGATAAACAAACTTAAATGCTTTGCGTGTTTGTTCGCATTCTAGCAGATTTGTTTTAAGACCAAAAAACAGTGTACCCACAATTTACAAGAAACTGGATCGTCTGAAATTATATTTACTGCATGCCATCTTTTTGTTTGAGTTGTTTTGGATTTCATAAAATCGTATAGTCACAATGTACAAAATGTACAGAACCTGTATAATCTGAATAAATACACTGTAAAAAAATCGTTAAAATACAAAAATTATACCGGCAATCATGATTCCAGAACTATTTCCGTATTTCATCGATTTTTTTTTTCTTGTGGATTTCAATCATCACTTTTCAAAGATACATTTTAGTCCAGGCATTAGGGGATAAAAAAGAGCAAATAAAGGAAAGTTTTGGTGTAGTTTTTTTTGGGGGGTCCCTTTATGTTTTTTGGGTCGCTGAACACGAATTCGAGGTTTTCCAACAAAATTTTTTTCGGGAAATATGTTTTTTTTTTTTACAAAAAACGTGTAAAAAAACGGACTTTTTTCCGTTTTTTCAAAATAATTCCAAAATTGTGCATTTTACGTGAAAGTCGGCAATATATGAATTAAAGAAAATAAACTTTCCTATATTTTATGTAATGAAAGTTTTTTTCTCTGATCAATGGTTTAGCCGTGAGAGTGCCGCAAAAAAGGGTGTTAAAAACAAAAAACTGTAAAAAAAAAACGGGAATTACGGTAGTGTATGTCGATGTAACATAAAAAGTAACCATTTTACGCAAACGGTAACCATTAATGATACTAAAGATTATATGTTTGACTGAATTTTATGCATTTGAGGTAGAGGAAAAGTGCGGATCCTGCGCCAGGGGAAGGTGGGAGCAGTGGAGCAATTCCACCTTCTCTCATGAGTTGAAGGTGCTCCTACGCCGGAGTGCTTATACATACTTTTAGTGCGTTTTAGAGACAAAAGCACTTTCACCATTTTGTAGAGCATAAAATTCTCTACAACATGCAGTATTCATGTTTGTACATTGTCCAAATAGGAGGTAAGATGATATTCCGGGAAAATAGGGCTAAATTTGGAAAAAAAATGTAAAAATCCACAAATGACGTTAGTTTTTGCTTAATAACCCACTTTTAGTGCATTTTAGAAACAAAACTGTCATAATAAACTTTTTAAAGCATGAGATAGTCGGTAGTTTCATTTATTATAGGTTGACCCGCTAATAAAAAAAACAAGTTTTCGACCTTCTACACCTTGTGCATTTTTCACAATATTGAAAAAACCAATATTTTTTGGCACTTTTTTCGATTTTTCTTAAATAACTCAATTTTAGTGCATTTTACAGAAAAAAGCACGTTTACCATTTTGTAGAGAATAAAATTCTCTACAACATGCAGTATTCGTGTTTGTAAATTGTCCAAATAGGGGGTAAGATACGGAGCCGGGAAAATAGGGTTAAATTTGGAAAAAATGTAAAAATCCACAAATGACGTTAGTTTTTGCTTAATAACCTACTTTTAGTGCGTTTTAGAGACAAAAGCACTTTCAACATTTTGTAGAGCATAAAATTCTCTACAACATGCAGTATTCATGTTTGTAAATTGTCCAAATAGGGGGTAAGATAAGGTAAAAACTAACGTCATTTGTGGATTTTTACATTTTTTCCAAATTTAACCCTATTTTCCCGGCTCCGTATCTTACCCCCTATTTGGACAATTTACAAATATGAATACTGCATGTTATAGAGAATTTTATGCTCTACAAAATGTTGAGAGTGCTTTTGTCTCTAAAACGCACTAAAAGTAGGTTATTAAGCAAAAACTAACGTCATTTGTGGATTTTTACATTTTTTCCAAATTTAACCCTATTTCCCGGCTCCGTATCTTACCCCCTATTTGGACAATTTACAAACATGAATACTGCATGTTGTAGAGAATTTTATGCTCTACAAAATGGTAACTGTGCTTTTTCCTGTAATATGCACTAAAATTGAGTTATTTAAGAAAAATCAAAAAAAGTGCCCCAAAAAATATTGGTTTTTTCAATATTGTGAAAAACGCACAAGGTCTAGAAGGTCGAAAACTTGGTTTTTTATTAGAGGGTCAACCTTTACAACATACCCAAAAATCAGAACTACCCGAATTTTTGTAAGGTAAAATGCTATTTCTACTGGACTACAATGTTACCGCCTCTTAGAATACGAGCTCTCCGGAGGAGTAGCACCTTCGACTCATGAGAGTAGCTGGATCTGCCCCACTGCTCCCACCTTCCCCTGGTGTCGGATCCTCGCTTTTCCTCTACCTCAAATGCATAAAATATAGTCAAACATATAATCTTTAGTAACATTAATAGTTAACATTTGCGTAAAAGGATTAGTTTCTATGTTACATTGACATACAGTACGTAATTCCCGTTTTTTTACAGTTTTTTGTTTTTTCCACCCAATTTTGAGGCACTCTCACGGCTAAACTATTGATCAGAGAAAAAAAATTCAATGCATAAAATGTAAGAAATTTTATTTTCTTTAATTCATATATTGCCGACTTTCACGTAAAATGCATAATTTTGGAATTATTTTGAAAAAACGGAGAAATGTCCGTTTTTTTACACGTTTTTTGTAAAAAAAAAACATATTTCCCGAAAAAAATTTTGTTGGAAAACCTCGGATTCGTGTTCAGCGACCCAAAAAACATAAAGGGACCCAAGAAAAAAAACTACACCAAAACTTTCCTTTATTTTCTACCAAATGCCTGGACTATTTACATCAAAAGGAGAATTTCACTATTTTATTCAATCTCCAGTAAATAAGCTACACTTACCCGGATGAGAATGCGAACTGGGAAACTGTGACTTTCCAAAACACAATCTTAAGAGCCTACATCACGAGGCTAACGAAAAAGACAGGCTATCGCGGTGCGTTCCACTTATCTTTTTTTACAGACCGCTAGAGTGACGTGATGCTCTTTTCGTACACCTGCATTGGTGGATTCGAGCCTCACGTGATTCCCGCGGTCTGTAAAAAAAGATAGGCGTAAAGCACCGCGGTAGCCTTTCTTTTTCGCTAGCCTCGCTACATCAGTCATGACGTCAGTCATGACATCAGTAAAATGTTCAAGCTAATGTTAAGTCTATGGGAAGGTTCTTTCGCGATTTCTCGCTCGCATTTTAATACTTTTAGATGATTTTTTTTTTGCATAGGATAGCTGACGTCGATCTCCAACGTTGTTAGTTTTTACTTTTTCGATTTTGGCTCCAGTTTTTTTATATAAGGGTACTTTCACTTTCAGAACCGGTTCCAACCGGTTCCAAAATTGAAAATGTCCGCTTATAAAAAAAACAAGTAAGCAAAATCAAAAAAGTAAAAACTAACAACGTTACAGATCAACCTCAGCTATGCTATGCAAAAAGAATCATTTAAAAATATTAAAATGCGAGCGAGAAATCGCGCAAGAATCTTCCCATAGATTTAACATTAACTTGAGCGTTTCTTCGCATGACTAGCCTAGGCTCTTAACCATTCAGCTATTTGATTGCACAACCCACGTTTTGAACTTGATTTTATTGACTGCATATGGGTACACATATGCCTATGTGATATTTTGTGCTTACAGATATATCTGAGAAATATTCTTACATATATTTTTGAGTAATGTGTATATTTTTGAGTATACAGATTTTTGTGTAATATGCAAAATGTGTAAATTAATAATAACACGCCATTTCGAGTGAATCCATATTTTATTTTTCTACATTTGCACACTTGTCTGAGTTGTTGAAGGGGTAACAAATTGCATGCTTCGATTAAGCAGATAAACACATATAAATACAGGTAAATTTTCTCGACAACAGTGTATATTTTATGATAAGAGTGTATATATAAAAATTTACACATAATATAAAGCTAGGATAGTCTGCGCACAATTCAAAAGAATAGCAATAAAAAAATCTAAATATTTATTTTTTGCTAAACTATTCATGAATAATTTTTACTTCATTTGTTTTTTATGCATTTCCATTTCTATTTTGTTGTTATGTTGCAAATTAATAGAACAGTTGTAATAAAACCAAGAAAGTTAATTTGCGCAATCTGTCCTTACAGGGTTGGTGTGATTGCGCACATGGGTAGGAGAGATTGTTACTTATAATAACTACAATTAAACTGTTAACAATAATAATTACACTTAAATGACATTGCTGTAAGGTTTTTGTGAACAAATATTATTGTATTAGGAGTGAATATTTCAACCTAATGATTAAAGAATCAGAAAAGGGAAATAATTTTAAAAACGATTAAAATTTTTTAATTAAAGAAAAAAAAATAAAGAATCAGAAAAAGCAAGTCCAAATAAAATTACAAAATAAAATTATGTTACTTAATAACACGTTTAACTTAAAATTAGTCCATTTTCCTTTTTCATTTTTTTATGCAAATTTACCAATAAGCTGCGTAATTTCTCCTAGCATTGAAACTAATGGGAACACTGCGCCATCTCCCCTAAGTATCAGATGCGCAAACTCTCCAATTTCGGTAGGAGAGATTGCGCGGCCTTTTATTTAAACATGACCTCTTCTAAAACGAACCATTGATGTTCACATTGTTAGTCTAGATTAATAGCTTATGAGAAATCGTTTAAGTTAAAAATATTTTGTACTATTGACGTTGTATAGAAATTCTGATGAATAGCTCTGAAAATTCAATCACTTACCTTGGGAAAACAAAACAAAATAGTAATACTTTATCTGAAACGCTCAAAGCAATGAACGTGCACTTTCAAGTAGACACTCCACTACTGTTGTTGTACAACTACCTGGAGTCACTGAGCGCTTACTCTACTCCTTCCCCCCGAACCTCTATGTGCGCAATCTCTCCGACTGCGTCATCTCTCCTGTCTTTACCTTATACTTATGTAAAGGTGACTAATTTACACATTTATTTTTTAGAGTGTATTGTAAATGTCTACCATTCGCATATCAAAGACACGGAGCTAGGCTCCATAATTTGGAATGTATGAGTTTTACAGTCGGTGCCACAGACCAAATTACAGTCCACTTCCAGCACTTTTTGTACTATCATCAGATTTCACACAAACTAAAGCTAATTTGTTGAAATTTTTGCTAAAATATCTTCATTATTGTAAAAGTCTTGAACAAAAATATGCATTTTTCTTGGAATGAGACACGCTGTATTTTTGTTAACATTATATAGTTAGTATATTTTTATTAGTTAGCAATCGTATCGGAAGGGACTTTACTGTCTTTAAAATTCAATATGAAGAAGCTGTGATTGCTATTAAAGTTTTTCTTCCTGGAGTTTAGTGTATGAACTCCAGAAAGTTTATTTTTGTTTCCTTTTTTTAGTTCCAAATATTACCGACAGATGTCGTCGCGCTATCACAAACTTTTAGTACTCTCAAATTACTGTACACATATACATCAAAATTCACTCCGTTTTTACCCGTCAGCCTGTTTAACAGTTGTAACGTCAAAAAACAGTTGTGTTTTGAAATTGCCAGCATGTTTAACTGTAATAATATATTAAGTGTTATGATGCACAAATATTTTGAGCATTATAATTAAAACAATTATACACAGTTTAAGACAGTGAAACACCATTTCTTGCTGATATTTTGAACTAAAACAAAGGACCACAGTAAATAATTTTTTGACGTCATATGTTACTCTTTTACAAAAACAGCTTCAATAGCTGGCATCATTTATGTGTTACATAATTTTTAAAACAGTTAGTACATATCAGAACATCAGAAAAACTTATGTGAATAAACTATTTATTAATTTTTAAGGAATTTTGGAAATTAAAATTCTGGTATTTAAACCATTTATTACTTTTTCTCAGAATATTTCATCGCACATAATTTTTTCTGCGCTTTGCTTTATAATTAGAAATTTATTAATGCATGACAAGTGTAAAAGTTAGGAAAATTTAATAATGATATACAATTCTTTAAAATTACATTGATGGTATACTTGCAGTAAAAAAAAAATCACATTCATATTCAGTGAGCATCAACCGTAAAAAGACAAACATATTTGAAATTTAAACAACTGTATGAAAATCAAATTTTACAGCTATTCGTCTTTTAAGATTGAAACAAAGTTTATTAAACTAATGAAAATATTTCGAAACCAAAAGTAAATATTTGATTAAGAATGCAATATGTTTGAGCAAATGCGATTTCATATTAAAATCCAAATGTAAATATTTTATTAAAACTCGTGTCATTTAAAAAATAGATATCGCATGTTAGTGAAGTTGATTTAAAAACTTTGAAGAATAATTAAGGTGCAGTTTTAATTATCTCCATCGTATCTAAAAATAGAAGCTATGCAAATAGATGAACCATTTCTACCTAAAAAGTTTAAACGAATTCCGTAAGGTATTTTGCTATGGTTTATTTTGATTAATCGTTATGAAGCACCTTTTGGCACAATATTAAATGAAGTATGTTTTATTATATTTTTAACTAAACAGGTATTGGTAAGATAAACAAATATTTTGTATTTTATTAGGATAAAGTCTAAGACTTTTGAAATATTAATATGAAAATATTGATTTATTGCTTCATATGAGATCAATGTTTTACAGAAATAATATTTGAAGTTTTCCATTTTCAGTTTATTTTGGATTTTTAGGTTTACTATCTTAAACTAATGCAAAGAAAACAGCATTAGAAATAAAGTAACTGTACTCTTAGATGTTTAAGGAGTTACAAATAGAATATCAAACGGAACACTTTTATTTTAGAAATTCCCTTAGTAATACAAATTAAAAAGTGATTTTTTTGTTTTCTGTGCAAATTAATTTCTTCTGCATAAATTATTATACTCTGAGGCGCTTAAGAAGTTATAAAAAATGCCAAACTGAACAAGTTCAATTTAAAAATTAGTTTAATAAAATAAATCAAATAGAGCTTTATAGCATGATTTGTGTAAAGGTATACACAAATTAGTGAGATAACAATCTGAGACACTTAAGAAGTTACAAAAAAGTGTTAAATATCGAACTTTCATTTAAAAAAGTATTCTCTAGAAAGACGAAGCGAAAAGATATTTATAGCTTAACGTGTGTGAGGTGATCGGAAAATAACTGGAAAAATTTTAAAGGGTGCTGG
Organism: Maratus michaelseni; assembly: GCA_963931845.1. NCBI lineage: Eukaryota > Metazoa > Arthropoda > Arachnida > Araneae > Salticidae > Maratus > Maratus michaelseni. The sequence continues at coordinate 208,478,239 of OZ007588.1, forward strand.
GGAGCATCAAAACAAGTATTTTACTTCATAAAGTGTGTATCCAGAAATGTTGATGAAGAAAAATGTGAAAGATATAATGAAGAACAGCGTGTAAGCACCAATAAATGACATTTATACGCATCATTTTGGGACCCACATTCTATGAAAAAATACTTATTTTGATCCCCTCTAACATAGTTTAAAATTTTGCCAGATAGTTTCCGATCACTTTATATAGATTATTGTCTCTGAGGCATTTAAAAGTCACAAAAAATAATACTAAATAGAAAAATTTTATTTTAGAAATTACCTTAGTAAGACATATATAAAAGAGCTTTACAGCTTGAAGTGTGTATTGATGTACATAAATTACTGTGCATCAGAATACGAAGATTTTTTACGAATTCTCACACTTAAGAAGTTAAAGGAAAATACAAACCGAACATTTTCATTTTAAAACTTACCTGAGTAGAATGAAGCAAAAAGAGCTTTACAACATGGTGTATATATTGATGTACCTAAATTACTGTACATTGAGACACTCAAAACGTTAAAAATACAAACCAAACATTTTCATTTTAAAACTTACTGGAGTAGAAAAAAGCAACAAGAGCTTTTAAGCTTGATGTGTTTATAGGTGTACCTAAATTACTGTACTCTGCGACTACGACGAAATAAAAGGATCTTTATAGCTCGTTTGTGTATTGGTGTGGATGTAGCCTATTTGCTAACACAAATTTATTTCGTATTTGACAAGGAAATTTTAAATACATACCCAAGGACAAGCTTCATATCTTCCAAATCAATAATTCTCAAATATTAGCATTTTATTGCAAATATTCCCATTGTAAACTCAATGTTTGACAAACAGTATTATTTCATTGAAAGTATTTCGATTAATGCAATATTTGGCCGTAGTATAACCAACATTATATGAGTAATAATTTTCCCATCTGAGCGGAAATGTGTCCAGGCTGGGACTTGAACCTAGAACATTGGGCTTTAATTTCCCATGCTCTTCGAATTGAGCTATCTGGGCGACATCCCAGCTGGACACAATATATGCTCAGAATAACCATTTGGTCATGACATCTGGACTGCTATTTGAAACAGCACAACAGAATAAACACCAGATAAAGAACTCCAACAAACTATGGATGAGTAATTACACTACAATTATTTTTAACACGATCATCTGATTGGTAATAACCATGATATCTGGATCATGGTATCTGTACATATCACGATATCTGTATCGTGACATGCCCTTTACCAGTGGTTTATTCTGTTGTGCTGTCTCAAATAGCAGTCCAGATGTCATGGTTGTTCTGAGCAAATATTGTGTTGGATGGGATGTCACCCAGATAGCTCAATTGAAAGAGCATTGGCAATTGAAGCCAAAGGTTCTATGTTCTAGTCCCGGCCTGCACATATTTTCGCTCTGATGGGAAAATTACTACTCGTGTCATTGTTTTACCATCGGTTGATTGTGTTAAAAATAATTATTAGTATAACCAATATTAATTTGCTACTATGTAATGATATCTACTGTATTTCCTTCCCCTAGTGCCTATTTTGAACAACACCAGGGGGAAAAGTAGGCTTATTACTTTTTGCTTTTGTTATCTTGTTTTAAGCCAAATGAAAGAAAAAGGGAAAAAAGTATAAATTTCATTTTTTTTTTAATGATAGCTTATTTGCTAATACAATTTGATGAAGATTTTTTAAATGCTTCTTCAATGTCAAGCTTCATATCTGTCCTGACAATATTTCAATCATTGCAAATATTTCCAATATAATCTTAGTGTTTGATGGACAGCATAATTTCATTGGAAGTATTTCCGATTAAGGAAATATTGGACTATGATATAAACAATACTAATGTGCTGCTAGGTAATTATATCCACTGAATTACCTTCGCTTACTGCCCATTCTACACAATGTCAGATCAAAAAAGAAAAATTTACGCCTATTAATTTCCCGCTTTCTTTATCTTGTTTTAAGCCAAATGAAATAAAGAAGATAAAAAAATGTAAACTTCATTTTTTTTTATTTGAGAATTCATTCATTTGTAAAGAAGTTACTGCTTTATTTTAAAAGCTGTATTGTTGTATTGTTTGTCGTAATTGTTGTATTGTCGTAATTATATTATTGTACTAATTACGTGTAGAGTAAAAACCACATTTGTTTAGATTTCTGTACATATTTTGCAGTTAATTCCTTATAGTGAAAGATTGTTTATTTTATTTAGAATATAGATTGCAATTATTACTATGCATATACATTGCATAAATTATTTGTGATTCTTTTTATATCAAAGTATGTTTAATAGTAATTATGATAATAGTCAACAACCAGTCAACGGAATATCATAAACTATATGTACAACACAATGTTTTTAACGTTAATATATGTAATAGTATATAGATAGTACTGTTATGTGAAATCAGTTCATGATGTATACTTTTGTGTATAAATATGTGTTTTTTTTTTTAATACATTTCTCTTTTGGACTTGATAGTTTTCCTATCCATAAATTTGTGGCTTGGGCGTCTGGTTAAATCTCATCTGGTCTACACTCTTTGTTTTCAGTAGTAGCTTATTTATTGATAAATTTTTCTTTCAGCATTTCAAGAAGACTTCCACAAATCTTTCGTTATGCTTAAAGGTATGTTATCCTATAATACGAAAAATGCATGTTACTATCATTTTCAATTCATGTTATATTTTTTAAATTTTGTAAAATCACTAATTTTTTTATTTATCTATGAATTATTGTAGAAACTTCGTATTTTATATATTTCTTTCTTTTTTACTTTATCAAAAATAAAAAATAAATCAATTTCAATTGTTTTTAATAGCAGCTTTCTGTCTAACACAAGTTTCTTTCAGCATTTGAAGAAGATAGGCAGTGGAGAGTTAAATATGTTTATTATAACTACTTTTTCTTATAGGTATGAATGTATTAACATACCTTAATATATTAATTCATAACCTTAAAATAGCACACAGTAGCAGAATCCATAATTTTATATCTTTAAAATTTTCTTTTTCTCAAACATGTTAAAGCAACTTCTAAGTGCATTGTACTGTCCTTTTCTCGAGATCTTGAAATATTTCTTGAGATCTCATTCTGCCATTAACTTTATACCCATTCCCCCAAAACAAACAAGTTTTAATATTAAAGAAACTCGTTGTCAAATATAGAACATTACAATCTTAATTAGTTGCATATCTTTCGAAGTTTATTTGTGAGCATCAGCCTACAACGCGCGCGAGCTGGTACTTGTTCTTCAGAAAAAAAAAGTCCCTAAGAACTGAGAGCTTAAGAATTGCGTTTTCACGGTTGAAAAAACGGCGCCATCTGTTCTATAATCAAATAGAAATTATGATTAATGAACTCCCGAGGTTTATTTTCAAAGAAAGTTTCTAATAAAAGCATTCTTTTAATTCTGGGGTGTATTCTTAAGGGGGTAAGTTTTATACGGATTTAGTTTCAAAGCGCATTATTTTATTCTGTTGAAATTAAATCAGCAGACTGTGTATATTATATTTCTTTGATTTAAGTTGACTGGATGACATTCCATTAGCATTATTGCTGAGTAAAGCTGCACTAATGAGTTTATTCATAATAAATATTTCATGGCGGTTTTAGCATTCGCTTCGTAAATCTAATTTAATTAATATATGTGGATTTTTACGCCAAAGAGGTCAAGAGATTTGAAATGTAAGATGATTATATATACTAATTATATGAGCTATAATTATAAATTGAAATAAAGTTTAGATGTAATGCTAATTCAAGCTGCCCTGCTACATGTATTTAATTAGTAGTATCTGACCTGGCCCGGATAATATGTAAGTACCGAATAGTTTTCTTTGCTACCACTGATCTTTAACCCAGAAAAAGGAATTGATTAAAACTACAAAACATGTTTTGTTGAGTACATTTTGGTTGTTTTAGCAAAATTCAAGTAAAATTGAACCATTTTACTTGAATTAACAAAACATTTTTTGCTGACGATACAATTTTTTTTTTTTTGGAATTGCAAAAAAAAAATTTTTTTTTGTTGATTCAAACAAAATTTTTATTGACTTATATTTAAACAAAAGTTTTGTTGGGTCAACCAAATTTTTGTTGATTCAACAAAACTATTTTCTGGGTGTTGAAAACTTTTTGCGTATAATTTTTATAATGTATTATTTAGTTTTCTCAAACCGGATTATCAGTATTTAGGATTTTATCAATTCTCAATTAAACACTTTCAGCTGCGTAACTGAATTTATACATGCAAGAGCAACAAAATAACTAATTTTAATATTACAGTTAATGCTATTAATTTATCATGTTTGTCTGTAAAACATGTTTGTTGAACATGAAAATGTTTGCTCCAAAATTAATTCGCTATAAAATCTACTCGGAAACGTTTTTGAAAATCATTGGCACCAGAAGCACGTTTGTTTTAATATTAATATATATAATTATTTTTTAAAATTTCTAAAATCTATTTGTTTCTGGGTTTTTTAAAGATAATGAACGCTTTTCAGAATCGTTAGTAATACGGAAGATGTTATTGTATATTTTCATTCATGGTTATAATATATTTTCTTATAGATTAAGAAGTAATATCTGTGTTTGTTTACAGTGTACCGAACGTTGATTGTGATTCATCCCATTTGCCTTGTCTTTAATTTTAGCGATGTAAGTCGCGAAGAGGGATCTGTTTTCAAACTCTCTCCAAAATTGTTTATCCATTTCAGCTATGTTACTTCCAGTAGCATTTTACTGTAAATTTTCTTCGCTTAAAGACTTCTTTAATTCAAGACATTATTTCAAGTTAGTTAAATCTGAAAGGAACAAAAGAACAAGCCAGTTATTAGTGAATAAACTGTATATACATTTTTATACACTCTGTATATCTAAGTAGAAGTTGATAAAAGCACAGACATTTATTAAAGCCCTTGCCAGTAGAGCAGAAGTGAAGTGGAAAAGAGGAATAATTTTAGAAAGTTTGATAATTTATATTCAAGCAAGTAGTTGGAAATACCCTTTCACATACATCATGGGAAGTTATCCTTTGTTTCCTCCTAGACGAATTTGAGCATTTTTAATATCTTCGTGGGCTTATACCCCCTCCCCTAACTTAAATATTTATTTATATGTAAGTGTATTTGGTGTACATTGCATAAACATACACTCTCAGAAAAACTGTAAATGTATGAGCGTTCGCCCTTCAATTTTCACTGGCAACAGCCTTATTTGATGAAAAACAGTCTGGTCCACCAAATAAGCGGCCTTATCCCTTAGATACTTAGAAACTTAAGGGCAATCCACATATATATTACAGTTCTAGCCCATATGTTAGCAAAAATACGGTACGAACCCATACATTGTCCTCCGCTAGGGTATAACCCTTCCTTTTACTCGTGTTTCGAAAATTTTAACCCGCCAAAACAGCAATTCTGTGATGATTATGTAACGTGCTACGTGCTACGGAACAGTAAGTAAAGTGTTATTGTGTTTTAAAGTGCATTATATCCTGTGCATTATAATGCTGTATTACTTTGCCCCGTAAAATTACGGGCTGCACAAAACGATGGGCATGGATTTTTTTTTTTTTTACGGGGTATGACTGGAATCTCTGCTGCCGGCCTCTGCCCGTAATTTTACTGCAATTTTTTTAACAGTGTATGCAATATCACATATGGATGAATATCGATATATATTCGCAAATTTTTCATGTGCAAAGTGTAACATAGCTTCTTTACAACTATCGAAAATAAAAGGAGTTAGAAAAAGTTTAAAAAATATTGTATTTTTGAGTGCAAGATATCGTAAGAAAAACTGTACAAATAGTAAATCATTTCTTTATTTTAATCAAACCAACATTTACTGTATTTAATAAAGTGAATTTGTACGTTTATAGAAGCTTCGTAAGTGCAAAAAAAAGGATCATTCAGTACAATTATGCCCACTGGCACATGGTTGATGACCCGTGCTTAGGGAAGCACGCCGCCGTGACTTCACTGCAATTCATGAATGTCACAGTGACAATTATCATGTTGCTGTGACATGAATGGGAGTACACTGTTAGTTTATAACAAACATGCCAATACTCTTTGATGTGGCATTTCTGGAAAAAATTTTAACCGTTAAAAATAGATTTCTTATTTTTCTTAAATTGCACATATGTATATTTTATTTTCTTATTCATTTTGAAAAAAAGGGGGGAAATGGAAACATTTCATTTGTTTAAGTCATCCTTATGTTATTCTTCTTTTCTATTCTTGCTAAATGTCTGTTTTATAGTATGATACTGTTATGAATTTTGTATATATCTGTAAATATTCCATTTGTTTAAATTTATTTTATTTTATTATTGTGAAAATTGCAGTATTAATGTATTTCCTATTGAGCATCATGTAACTCAATGCTAAAGGCCTCAGATGGTTTGCAAGGAAAACAACCTTACACCCTCATCTTTATAATGGAAGTCTATTGAAATATCGCCAAGGAATGGGTTTATCGCCAAGTTGGCGATGGTTTTGGCGACTTATTTTTGTCGCCAAATTTGGCGATATATCGCCAAATGTCGCCAAGTTGGCGACGGATTTGGAGACTTTTTGTGCAACCACACCCCCCTTATACCTATACATTGGGATCCTTTCTTGCTTGGGTTCTCTATCGAAAGTTAAAGCACTTTCTGGTAATTTCTAGCATCTGAGGCTCTGGAATAATCTGGAAAGATCTCTGAAACCTATATAAGGACCTCCATCAGTTCAGTTAGTTAGTTGTCTGTCAACTGCGATTGAATTCATACGAGAGGCTTTGCATTGAGAACTGTGTTTCTCGGATCGATTTTGTCATTGATACGTCGTATTGAACGCATTGTTTCTGTGTGAAATTTTGCTGCGCTTTTATTGGATTTGAAGAGTACTGAATATCTTGTAATTTTCAGAAGATATTTGTGATCGTATTGCACTGTTTATAGTGAATAAAGCCTTTTTATTGTTCTTATATATTGGCATCAGTCCTTTCGAACCCCGAGCTCACAACAATACATTTTATTTAAGTAACAATATAAGAAAATATATGTAATTTAAGGAAATCTCTTCACTTGAGTAGTATGATATGTTCACTTGCAAGCAGTTTAAGATGTTCTCTTGAAAGCAGCGTGCTTTTTCTTTCTGGTTTCACAAATCAGATTAAAAATGAACAATTTGATGTCACAGTCGTGTCAGTTAATCATAATATTCTTGGCATGTAGCGTCACTGGAAATTGTATTCTGGATTGCGACTTGTATTCTGGATTGTAGTTACGTAACCGCGACGTCAAAATAGCGTACAGCATCTTATTTACCGTTGATATTATATTGAAAAGCTAAAAGGTTTTCAGTAAATCACCCTCTCCCTCGAAAAAAAAAACTCGAATTGTTTTTCTTAAATGTTAGTTACTATCTAACAAAGCACAACACCCATAGATAATATACTTAATTAATTGCTAAAAGTGTTAAATAAAAGTTATAAAAATAGTAAAAAAAGGTTTATATAAACTGATTACATATTTCGACTCGACTCCACTGAATCCATTATATAAACAAATAAGAATATTCTATAGTTGCACGATCTATAATATAATCATACATTATCGATCGTAGAACTATAAAATACAGGTTGGCTGCAAAGTATGGGCGCGTTGTTAGTAAAAGATATCTCACAACTAATAATCGGAGAAAACATGCATATTTTTTCTATTTTTGTAGTAATTTGTATGGACTTTCTTGTATTCATTTACTTTCTATGTGCATATGAAGCCCTGCGTTCACCGTTTAGTCATTTCTCAACAGGCAGCAAATGCATCTCACCGGATTGCATCTCACCTGAGAGTTCCACTTCGAATTGGCCAAATGATAACTAAGCAGTGAAAATCAGTAGGAAACGTTTATGTAACAAAGAACTCAGGCTGACCATATTTTATCAATACCCGAATAATTCGCAACATCATCAAGCAGAGAATTGCCCGAAACAATGCCGTAAGCCTGAATTCAATTGCAAAGAGTATGGATATTTCTCGTCAAAGTGTCCAAAACATTGTTCAAAACTTTCTCGGACTTCATAGTTATCGTTTGTACAGCCTTTAATATTTGCCAAATGATGTCAAGCTAAAGAGACTAACAGATGCAAGAAGACACATTTTCTTGGAAGATCTTTTGCGGTCGGATGAGAAAATCTCATCAGAATGGTTGGCAATTGATAAGTCCAATACAGAAAAACGCAAGAAACAAAAAAATCGACGCGAGGTAGCTTTTTGCAAAAGGATTAATGGTTACGGCAGTAGTTACCGCCACGAAAAGACACCTTTAATTTTTATTGCTAAAAGGTTAAAGCTAAAATGTACCAAGACAAAATGCTGGCTGAGATTGTGGCCCCATGGAAACAAAATAACCCTAATGGAATTTTCCAGCAGGATTGGGCATGTGTACATGGAACAAAAGCGACATCGGCCTTTCTGGACTCAAATGTGCCTGGATATTTAACTGGGGATGAATGGCCTTCAAGCAGTCCGGATCTTAACCCACTTGACTTCTGTTTGAGGCTACTTAGAAGAAAAGTCAAAGAACAAGAAAATCTCCAGTTTAGACTGTCTGTGGCGCGTACTTAGGAAGGCTTGGGGCGATTTAGATTACATTTACCTGTAGCGCATCCACATTTCTGTGATCCTTCGTCTGAAAGCTTGTGTAAAAGAGAATGTTGGACCTTTTGAACAATTTGCTTAAATATCGTTTTCTGTTATATTTTTTTTGTTCAAATAAAAAAATGTCATCAGATAGCAAGCGAATATTTTTGAGAAAATAGCATTTTTGTGCACGCCCATACTTTTCAGACAACCTGTAATGTTATTTGTTTTGATAAGGGCTTCGGTGGAGCCGAAACATGTAAATAGTTTATTAAAACTTCTTTCTATTTTTATACTTTTTATTTAACACCTTTTAGTGATTAATTATGTATAGAGTGCAAATCATTATAATGATACATCAGGGAATAATAAACGTTAAAAATGGGCTTCAATTTTCGACCATTTGATGCTATATTTCTACTTAAAATACGTAAATCTAAAGCACATTCGACATAAAATATCATGTAAAGAAACCTTCAAATAAATTTATTCGACAACTGATCCAGATTTTCAAATAAATCTTCAGAAACAATTGCAGTCGATAAACTCTGTATATTTAAAGAAAACAATATACAAAAATAACCGGTAGCAATCAATAAGTCGCCACCTCTTCATGTCCCCAGGGAAAGAAATATGAGCGTAATTTAATAAGGGGCTTATCTCCATATTTGATATCTTATCTCAGGTGGGAGACCATGAAATATACGGTACGTATTGATTGATCTTCATGTCTAATGGAAAAGCACTTTATACGATCGAAAGATGGTATAGTAAAACATAGAAAACAGTTTATCAGTTCGAACACTTGCAGTCGTAAATTTTTATAGAAGTAAAAAGTTTTCGAATCTGTAGGGTGTTCTTGTGGTCGAAAGTAATAGGATTATGAAAATTGTTTTTGCGAGCATTTTACTAAATTACGCGTTTGAAATGCATCAAATTAAAATAATATTTATTGATATTTACAACGACAATAGAAATATCATTTTCAATTAAAATATTATAAAGTATTTGTACCAAATAAGGCCATGATGAAGATTCAGATCACATTAAACTGTGTTATATCAGAATTAACATTTTAAATGTTCTTGTGTGTAATATATATATATATATACATAATTTTAGAATATTAAACCATGCATAGTCTTGTCGCTGTTTAATTGTGACCAGGAGATTTCAAAACAAAATTTAAAGTGGCTTTATTAGAAGTATGTGTTTTAAATAAGGCCATAATTTTTTAAATACATGATTTAACTTTACTTAACAGATATTTTGAAAGTATTACACTAAAATAGAACAAAATAAAAAGTTCTCCGTGTAATATAATATTCTGTAGCTGCTCTATTTACGGGCATACCATTTCGAACAGCCGAAACTTCTGATTCCATTTGCCCTTTACTTTATTGAGCTCTCTTTAGAACCACTTTGATAAATTCCACAGTTTTCTACAAATATTGACCCAAAAAATATTTAATTAGCTTTGCTAATGATAATATACGATGAAAAAATGAAGTGTTTCTTAATAAGACTAGGCCTAATTGTGCCTGGCCTTATTGCGGGATTTCTGTTTTTAACATATTTTACTTTCAAACACAAACTGAAATACAAATAGAGAATATTTCAATATACATTCAAAAGATCGTTAAATTATCTCGAACATCATGCAAAGATTGTAAAATTCAATGAATAATTTACGTTGATTTCATATGCAAGTTTACGAAATGTATTTTTATTCAAGATTGGAGTGGTAGAGTTGAGATTTATTCCAACAAAGCGAAAAATGTCTAGGCCAAGACTCGAACCTTGGTACCTTGGCTTGCCGTGACAATGCTCTCCCTACTGATATATCCTGACGATACCTGGCCTCCATAATTTACTCTTAACATATATCACTCGACAGAATTAACTCGCCCGGGTAGCCCAGTATGAAAAGCATTAGCAAGACAAGCCAAGATACCCAGGTTCAAGCCCCAGCCTGCACATTTTTCACTCTGTTGTAATAAATCTAAACTATACTACTCCAACCTTAAATATGAATTATATAGCTAAAAAAATCCCTTCTCTTCATTATGGCCTATTTGCATGGTATACAGGAGTTTTCGTGTTATCACGCACTTTCGTTATGTAAATGCTATAGTTATAGTTTGGATGAATGAAACTAGCGCTGAAGTTTTCAGCCATTTCCAACAAGTAAAAGTAAATTATGTCGACCAGGTTTCGTCCGGGTAACTCAGTATGAAGAGCAATGGCACGGTAAGCCAATGTACCCAGGTTCGAGTCCTGGCCTGGACATGGTTGTAATAAATTTCAACTATGCTACTCCAACCTTGAATTTATTTATCTAGTTGAAAAAAAAACTTCTCTTCATTATGCTTACATACTGTTTTTGACAACGTCGTGTTAAAAAATTTAGTTGGCCAAAAATGACAAAACTGATATCGGTTGTGGTTGAATCTATCCTCACATGCCAAGGACAAAAGAAAACTGTCAGGTATATCCCGCCATTTGTCGGCCTGAGACCTTTCCCTACAAGATATAGGCTAATATTAAAGGCATTGCCTTATTTAGTAGAAATACCTTATAGTTTATTCGTTCTAAAATGAAATAATTAGCAATAATAATAATAATAATAATAATAATAATAATAATAATAATAATAATATAATAGTAAGTAATGTCAAAATGCACACAAAACTTTTACTTCGTAAACAATTTAATTTTGCCAAACGGTCTTTCTGTAAATTTGATTGCATATAAAAATAATTAAAATGTCTAATAATCTGTTATTTTAGAATATTCCTTATATTGAAATATTTTGCATAGTTTGTTTTGGACAAAACATTTTATTGAAAAAAAAGGAATAATTTATATTGACATTCTATGCATTTTCCCATATCTTCTTTTTCCTATTATCATAATTAGTAAAAAATAAATAACATGATAAATAATAACAAAACTCTAACAAACACTTTCATTTATTTTCTTACATTTTTTGGAAAAGTTTAGGTAAAGGACCCGTTTTTTTTAACCTAACAAATATTTATTAACGTTTCAAATAAGAACACACTTCACATAGAATATTCTGCGCAAAGTATTTAATTTTTTCATTTCAAAAATGATTTTTTTTAATATTTTAATTTAACATGAAACTATGTACAAAACATTTTAATACCATGGATATTTTAGTTTAGCATACTCTTTTTTTTCCATCTAGGACCGCAGTAATTTTCTTCATGTATATTTTATGTCAAGAAGAAAGTGACTATATATATATATATATTTATATACTAATGAAATTTAATAGTTATTATTAACAAAAGTTTTAATATATATATATATATATATATATATATATATATATTATATATATATATATATATATATATATATATATATATAAGAAATGCATAAACAACGTATAAACAAATATATAAGTTAACAAATATATATATATATATAATAGCCATAATATTCTGAAATGCAAACAACTTTAGCTATCACCATCACCTGCATATTTGTATTTCATGCATTATTTGTAGAAACTAACGCATTTTTTTTTCTTGAGCAAAGGAAAAATAATTAATGTATTTTAAATAATAGCTATCCATATATGCATATGTAATAACAAATTAAATGTAAAAAAATTAACATGATTTTATTAAAATTCACAAAAAGTCAACTTATATTATAAAACACAAATGTGTGCATGATGCGGCAACAATGTCATTAAAATGGATGTATTTTGCAACAATGAAGCTATTTTTTCAATTAATATTAAACAATCATAACGTTATTTCTATGGGGAAAAGACAAGTTTTGGGTCGACGTTGCCCCTCCTTAAGGATCGAATTTTAAAAAAAAAATCAAGGTCCAATTCATGTATTGCCCTCAGGAATATATGTATATTCCAAATTTCAAAGCTGTATGTCAAGAGGAAGTGGGTGATAAATGAGTAACAAGATTTAACTGACACATACATACATCAATGTAAGTTAAAAGAAAGCATGTAAAAACTAGTAAACAGATTTACAACAAGGAAAGTGGAGTTTTTAGAAAATATTATTCGCTAAGTTTTTATGAACTGCAAATTACAATATACAAACGCTGTACCGATGGACTTCGATACGCAGTATTTATAAACTCCGGTGGTCTTTGGTTAACATGTAGATATTCACTCAAAATAAAGAAGTAAAGAAGTTGAGCTCCGGTACAAAATATGCACTGTATATATATGTATATTATTTAGTTATTTATTTATTTGTTTAATTTGTAGTGTAGAGAACTCACCTCGGTAGAATAGAGAGATTAACTGATATTTTCATACTGCCTGAATCATAATTATACGATTGTACCACTAATCTCGTACCACCAAGGATCGCTATTTCTGAATAGTTATCTCCGCCTAATTTATCATCTAATTTCTGTCATTAAATAAAGCGAATATTTCCCCAGCTTGAAATAATTATTCAAAATTAGTAGTAATAAAAAATGGAAAGATTTGACAGCTATACTATCGTAGAACCATTTGAATACTCTTTCATTACTTAACATCGCCAATGAAAATTTCTTGAATCTCTGTATAAAAAAGTGGCATATTTTAAAAATTTATATCAGGTTCAGACTAGTTTTATTTTTCATTACAGAAATTTAACCAAGTTTATTGAATTGTTTATTGATAAACATTTATAAATTTTGAAAAATGAAAGAAACTAAAGTCGATAAACAAATTATTTTAATTTTAAAACAACTAAAGTGATAATACATATCATTTTGGTCTTTTAATAGTGTTATAGTTCCATTTTCTTATTCAATTCATTTTAAAACACATCATCCATTAATCTCAAAATGCATGCTGTAAGATCTCGAGAATATTTTTATTCAATTTCCGAAAACTCTCAAATAAGGATAAATTCAAAAAAGGAACATTTCAGAAAGCGTTAAAAGAAAATCAATCTCAATAATTCAATAAAAAATTTATCTCTGTATTGGGAATTTGTATCATGGATGAAACGAGCTGCGAAAATCTTTGAACTGATTGATGCTTTGCAACGGTGCACAGGTTTTATTGGAAAATATTTTAAATATGAATGAAGTCTCAAATATAAACATAAAAATTAGTTTTGAAAAATGTTGGTGGGATTTTAATAAGAAGTTTTTTCAGTTTTCCTCAGAAAATTCAGTACGAAAAAGTTTCATTCTCAAAGAGATTTACATTTATTATTTTCTCTTTGTCCATTGCACTTCGCTGTATAGGAACATTAATCTATTTACATTTTATTCGGAAAAATGTGAAGTTTTACCTTTCTTTATTTGACGAAACTGTCTTTATATTGACAAAACTTTTCAGTATAATTAGATGTCAACCACTGAATATTAAGACAAATGTTTGAAAGATATATGAGGTAGAAGCTTCAGAATTTCACGTCAAACTTAAAATAGACAAATAAAAACACTTTTAACTGTTCTAAAAATGTAACGCTTGCATTTAAAGTAAAAACAAATGACATTCCTAAAATATTATGCATCTGGGCAGTGCAATTTTTAAAGTGGATATTCTATTAAAATACATGGATTAACAATTAATATATTAAATAACTTCGACCATTTTCAACCACCATATCTCCCACACCCCCACAGGCTACCTACTTCCAACCACCATAGTGCACGATAAGAGACTCGAGGCTACTACCACACACAAACACCAGTGGTTTGCGCCGGGTAGTTGCTGCAAAGTGAAATATAGACACACACACACGTCTATCAGATAACCTATTCTATTGTCCCAAGCCTGTACTATGTTTTCGTGAGTGTGAATCAAAGCGTTGCCTTACATGTCCATTAGCTGATAAGTCACAGATTTCAAATAATAACAATCTTAATTTGGTAAAATTTTGCAAAGCATACAATGTAATCTATTCATTGAAATGCAATTCGTGTAATATGGAATATATAGGACAGTCTCGACAAAAATTACATAAGCGGCTAAATTTACATCGTTCTCATATTGATAAATATAAAAAATCTAAATTTCAAACAACTCATAATATTGAATATACTCATTTCAAAAATCACGATTTTAAAAATATTACTATTAAAATACTTAAAATACAAAAAAATTTTACTGAACGACTTTTTCTAGAATCTAAATATATAAGACATTTTAATACTACATATCCTTATGGATTAAATCAATTAGTATACAAAAAATCACATCCTGTATTTTCAGATTTAACTAAATATGAAAATTATTAAAATCTTTATTCAGGATTAAATTTTTCAAACATAAAAAAAACTTCAAGATCTGGTAGAGGTAAACATAATAACAAAAAATACACTGATGATATTGTGATTCAAAAGGAGCTTGATGATCTTGAGGCAAAATTTTGTAATGATTATTATTGGCTTGATACAAGAAAACATGTTTTTAGTATAAAAAAGAAATATTTGAACCAATATTTCAAGGTATTTAAAAAGAATCAATATTCTACACATTTTAGTGATATCTTTTATGATATTCTACATTATAGAGCAAACCTATTAAATACATGTCTTTCTAATAAACCTAAATATAAAACTAATAATACACAATTAATTATAAATTTTTCCAATCATGTATTTAATAATATCAATTTACACAATATAATAAACAACATTACTAACAATTTTCCAATAAAAAATTTTACCATTCACAAGACATACAAATATAATCGCACACTTGGACGTAAAATTTTTAATTACAATTATTTTGCAAAACAAATGGTCTCTTCAAATAATTACCCATGTTATTGTAATGACCCAAAATATCAAAAGTACATAAATATAACACATGGTCATATCATTACTGGTGATCTTAATATTGTAGAACAACCTATTTTACAAAACTTAATGCATAATGGAACAAAATTTCGCCTTCCATATAAGTGTAATATCAAATCCATAATATTGCAGTTTATTCAAGATATTGATTTATTTATATATAAAATTGCTATTGATTACAATAAACCAATCGAGTATTTTAGTGAATGGAGATTTTCTGTTATAGATAAAATGAAAAATGAAATTATAAAAAATTATCATCATATTACACATGCAGCTTTTAATAATATAAATAAACATATATCAGAATTACAAAACAAATTTATAATTGCTTATGTAGATAAATCTCCAAATAATTATGCTATCATTTGTAAAGAATACTATAAAGTGTTAATTCACAATGCAATCAACACAAGTAATATTTTTAATAAAACTAAATTAAATATTGAAATAAATAATAGAAAATTATTAAATTATCACAAATTACTAAAAATCAAATGTAATAATTTAAATTATCCTTATCTTGTTATAATTCCAAAATTTCATAAAAATCCTATTAAATTTCGCACTGTTACCATCGGGTGTAACACATATAATAATAATGCAAGTAATTTACTACTTAATATTTTAAAGCAGATATATGATATAACGTTAAAACATAATAACCAACATTGCCTAAAAAACAGTTTTCAACTCATTAATAAAATACATAATATCAATCCGGTAAAATTCATAAAAACATTTGATTTTAATGATTTATTTAATAACATTGATATAAAAGACTTACATAAAACAATGTGTATATTATTTAAAGAATTTAAATCTCAATTAAAATTAAAAGAACATATTTCAGTAAATTTTTTTTCAACTTTACTAAATTTTACATTGCATAATAATTACATCATATATGACAATATTATTTATAAACAATGCCAGGAAATTCCGAGGGCGGAACATCATCTAGTATTCTCTCTGACCTTTACTTATATTATTATGAAAGAAATATTAGTACGAACAATGATTATGTATTTTATCGCTATATTGATGACATTATCATATTTTATTTCAATGAAAAAAATTGCACATCACCACTCAATTTTTATCCTACTCAACTTAAATTAAGCGAAAATGATTTAATTAATAATAATATTAACTTTCTTGACTTAAAAATCAATATTAATAATAATTATAAATTAATTTTTGATATTTATGATAAGAGATTTGATTTTCCATTTAAAGTAAATATTTTTACCAATTATGCTTCATGTTTACATAAATCTGTATATAAAAATATAATTATCAATTATCTACATCGTATAAAATACTTATGCTCAGATGTAAATAAAAACAAAAATATTAGATTTATTCGAGATCAAGCAAAAATTTACGGTTATCCAATTTTTATGATAAATTCAATTATCAACTCTTTTAAATAACATTTATTATATCATTTAGTTATTAACATGTATGTAATAAATTTTTGTTTTAATGTGCGATAACATATAACAATAGATATAATATTACAACCAGAGGGCCCGTGCGAAGATTTCGCACTGAAATCTAATATTTTTTAGGTACTTCTGTATTAATCCGTCGACCGTCGACCGCTTTTCATAACAAAAAACTACCGCCAAACTGTAAGATTAAACGCCAAAAATGCGGTCCCATTTACTTGATGTCAGAATGATTATGCGTGTTTGTTACGTCATCTAGTGGTATTACATTCGACATTTGCGTGTATTTTTCATTATGTTTTACTGATTTAGTAGTTATTTTATTAATTAAAATAACAATTGTGTCCTTAAATTCTTATATATTTTTTATTTTGTGATATTCCAATGGCAACGTTCTCCCGTGTATTTGGCGATAGTTTTTTGTTATGAAAAGTGGTCGACGGGATAATAGAGAAGTACCATTTTTTTATCAATATGTAATGTTTATTAGATGCAGGTTTAAACTTCTAAAGAAAAAGCAAGGATAAACATATCTGCAAACAACATTTAGTTGTTAGCCAAGCCAGAATATCTTCTAATTTATTCCATCAAAGTTAGACTAAAAACTGATCCAAGATTGCTAAAGGCACGCGCGAGAAAAAAAAAAATTAACAATCGTATTTTGACTGCATTAGAGGATGACGTCATCCGCTTCGGGAAAACCATGGGACTTAGAAATATAAATCTAAACATTTCAATTTCAATTTCGCTTTTTAATCATAAGTATAAAATAAACTCGTGCGGTGTTTTTTATAATAATTGCTATGAGCATCATATAATGTAGTATTTTATTTTTTTTTGGCAACAATAATTTCAGGAAAACCTTTAATTTCTTTCATGAAAACAATGCCGATTTAATTTTTTAATTTCAGCAAATTTTAATCAAAAACTTGTTTTAACGAATTGTTAAGTGGGCTATGTCAGAAGCCTGTTCTAAAACCTTTCATATGGTATCTCATTCGTTGTTCTGCGTTTCATATTTTCTGAAGAAAAGGGATGTTGACAGGAGAAATAATATATGGGGATTATAACATACATTAATACAATTATAACATATTAGGAAATTTAAAATTTGATTGAACATTATATACACTCTGTATAGTATGTGATTGTGCGTTGCCGATCACATATGTTTAGGGTGTCTTTGATGAGCAGTTTTCATACATTTATAATTTAACTTATACAATAAAACATAAAATTATACATGGATAACATTGGTTATTATAACTCACAAACATATCTATTTGCAAAGTGTATCAATATATATATATAGTTTTTTATTTTTATCTATGAAATTAAATTTAATGAGTATTTTTAATTACTGCATAGCATAAATTTGATTGAAGCACAGTAATAATAATAATAATAATTTAATTTGATATTAAATTAATCTCTGAAATCTAAAATATAATTAAGTATAAGTATAAACAATACATTAATTATTTAATAACAAGTCTAAAATATATTTAAGTAGAAGTAACAATAAAAAATTAATAATTTAATTATAAGTTTATAATATATATCAGTGGTTTAAAACAGCTGGCAGCATAGCACTTTGTTTTAAAATAATATCTCTTTTACAAAATATACTCTTGTTAAGAATATCTGAAATGCTGTGCAGGATGAATAAATTCTGTGTATATTTATTCATATTGTAGGATTTTATTCGAATTTAATGTAAAAACTACAAGGAAGTATTGTTTATTAAAATTTATATATTGA
Organism: Maratus michaelseni; assembly: GCA_963931845.1. Classification (NCBI taxonomy): domain Eukaryota; kingdom Metazoa; phylum Arthropoda; class Arachnida; order Araneae; family Salticidae; genus Maratus; species Maratus michaelseni. The sequence continues at coordinate 208,496,924 of OZ007588.1, forward strand.
TTAAATCTAATGATGTGAAAATCTAATGAAGTGATAATGTTAATAATAATATGGATATGTAACTAAATATTAATTATGAATAATTATAATACCAACAGATGGCGACACTTTACGTTTTAGTTAGTTGATGATATTATAGATATTATTTTTAATTTAACTATAGAGGGAGCTGTTGCTTGTATATTAATTTTACTTTCAGGAATTAAAATTAGATGGAGTAATTATATATTCACGGATATAATTTTGTTATAAGAGTATTATCAACAGAATAGTTTTGTGTGTTTTTGAATTATTTTGTGTTGGGGTGTCATTGATCGAGTTGCGTTTAAAAAAAAAAAAAAAAAAAAAAAAATGAGCTCTCAACTTGTCTTTCAAATCATTTCTCTCAACTCGACTCTAATGTAAACATGTTTGATACGTGCCATGTGGAATTGATCATTATGCAGAAGTTGATATATTTTGAGGATTCTGTATCATTCTTGTGAGTAAAACATTTTTTCTACAATTTAAGGGTTCTAATTTCAAATATTATTTCAAAAATGATATCTGGTGGTAATTTAGTGTGGTGATTTATAAAGATTTTAGGATAATCGTTGTAAGTGATATATTATATATTTCTTAATGGTTTTTTATTTACATTTTACATATTTCAAATTTTAAATTTTTCCAATTGTTGTCTGGTAATAATTCAGTATACTTGACTGATTCTACTGTTCTTAGCATCATGCCAGTAGAATTATGAAATACTGAATTATTTTTAAAACACATGTGGGTGCAGCCAAGCTGACGAGTACATCCACATATGTTTTTTCATATCCAATTCTTGATTGGTTCTCTTGTGGTCCAGTTTTTCCACTGAATAATGTTCATAATTAATTTATTAATCCATTTCTGTTTACTTAATAGCAACTCCAATTTATAATTTTTTTCCCTTTCTCTCTCTTTCTTTTTAATTGTTCTTCAGGTATGAGTAAATTTGGCTAATTACCATTGTAGCACATGCTAAGGTAATTTTATGATTGCACAAGTTAATTATTAGCTATGTGGTATTCTGATTACACAATATCATTAATTATATCTTTGAAGATTTTAGTAGAATGATATTAGAACTTGATATGTTTTTGAAATTCATAGATATTATAATTATATATATATATATATATATATATATATATATATTTCACAGCCTAAGAGGGACTGCTCAGACGAGGAGGCCAAGTCTGTAGAGCATAGGTGTCTCTCCCGGTACCTTTATTAAGGTTAAAAAAATAATACAGTTTCAGCTGGAGCTGAGCCCGCCGGAAAACGTGACAGGGGGCGAGTGAATTATAATGGGCCATTATTGCCCGAAATTCACAGAAAAAATCCCTCGCTGCCAGAAAACATATCTCCCTTGCGACACGGAACAGCGAGGTGCCGATGTTCTTGAAATGGTTTGAGAATGATGTGCCGCACAGCACCTGGTTATCAGACAGCATATAAGCTAGAGGGTTGCTCGCCAGAAACATGCTTTCTCGCGACAAGGGGCGCTGTGGCATCGCTAGAGTAACACTATAACTCTACTCGCGACAAGGGGCGATGCCATACGAGGGAATGGGAGTTGCTCTGGGTACAGACTAGCTTGTGAGGTTGGAGATGTATGCTAAGTATTGGTGGATGTGTTTGAGTTTGTTCAGAAGTGTGCGTCTAGAAAGAATATTTTGTAGCCATCCCTTAGGGGGAGTGGCTGGACGTTTAATGTGCCAGCGTGCTGTAAGTGTGCATTCGTGGTAGGCGTGAGTAGGAGATCCCACCTCGCCACACTCACACCTATTAGAATTTGCACAACCAAATTTGTGGAGGTATGATTTAAAGGGCCCATGGCCCGTTAGGAAGCTTGCGGTGTATGGTGTGAGGTGATATATGTTAAGTGAGACTGTGGGGATTAGGTCAAACGTGTGCCTGCCCTTATCAGTGAGCTCCCAGTACTCTTGCCATTCCGAGATGATCCTGGATTTCAGGACCCTATTGATGAACGACTGGGGCACTGGGAGGTGGTGATCAATGGATGTATACTTGGTGGCTTGTTTTGCGAGTTCGTCCGCGTACTCGTTGCCAAAAGTTCCTTTGTGCGCTGAGACGTGGCCGAGATGTGTTCTGTACAAGAGACTTTTGAGTTTTAATTTAACATTTAGTACGAGTGGGTTAGATGTTCTAGGTGCGTGGATGGCCTGCAGTCCAGACAGGCTATCACTGAAAATGGAGACCTTTGCTCCAGATTGACCCTCTAGCCACTCTAGGGCGGAGAAGATTGCAAATAGCTTTGCCTGGAAGACAGAATTTTTATCTCCGAGCCTACAACCACTGATGAGTCACCGCGTCTCCTTCCGTGGCGCAGAAGGCTGCTCCCACACCGGTATCTGTGCGGGACCCATCAGTGAAGATGGTGGAACAGGTGGAAGGGGTGTAGCTATTAAGTTGTGTGTTGACTTGAAAGTGCGATGTCTCTTCCGCAGGGTGGATCTGCCAGCCGTGGACTTTGTGTTCAATGGTTATTTTGGGAAAGAGGTTGTTGGATATGTGGTCCTGGTGAAGTTGTAGGATGGATGTTTGTTGAATTCATATTTTAAAGTTATTGCTATAGGTGGAATGCCTGTGAGTACTGTAAGTGCATCAGTTGATATTGTACGGTACCCGCGTGAAAGTTGTAATAAGAATATCCTTTGGATTGAAGTTAATTTTGTGAGTGCCTGTTTTGTAAGTTTACCCCCCCCCCAGATGCATGCCCCGTATGTTATAATTCGTTCTATTATTGTTAAGTACCAGGTTTTTTAAAGGATATTGCTTACACCCCTAAATTTATATCTTAATTTAAGTGAGTTGTGGTGATAGGAGATGAGTTTCAATCTTAAGTAATTAATGTGTGGGATCCAGTTAATGTTAGAATCGATTGTTATACCTAGAATTTTGAGTTGTTGTACGTGATGTATGCTAACGCCGTAAATCCTCATTACTGGTGGTCTATCGGGATCTAGACGACGTGGCTTATTGAATAACAATGCCTGGGACTTCCTGGAAGATAGTGTGAGGTGTAGTGTGTCCAGAAGCTAGCAGAAGATGAATAGGGCTTCGGCAAGTGCTTCTTCCTCCAGATGACGGCAAGTGCGACCCGAGAAAATGAAGCTAAAGTCATCAGCAAAGGCATAAAAGAGAATATCCCAATCGGTTCAGTTCTTTTAGAAGTACATTAGCTACCAAAAGCCAGAGGATTGGTCCAAGGCAGGATCCCTGAGACAACCCTTCTGTAGCCGGTGGGATGAGGTGCCAGCTCCCCAATTTATGAGGACACTCCTTTGAGACAGGTATGAGCTGATGACTCCCGCTATGTTCCCGGGACAGTGAAGTGCTTGAAGTTGTGTGAGTATGTCGCGCCATTCCACATTGTCGAAAGCCCCTTGAATGTCGAGTGAGACCAGTGAAGTGTAGTTTCCTTTTGCTATGCTATCGGTGATGATGGCATGCAAAGCTTTTTCACATGATCTGCCCTCTCTGAACCCGAATTGCCTTGGATGTAGAAGATTATTTGATTCAAGATAATGAGAGAGCCGAAAAACAATGAGCTTCTCTAACAATTTGCCTAAAGTGGGTAACAGGCAGATCGGACGGTACGATTTCGGTTCAGAGGGTGACTTCCCTTGCTTTAGGAAGTATACTACTTCTCAAAACTTAGTCTCAACTACGTCTCAAAACTTCAGGGAAGTAATTGTAATTTAGGCAAAGATTTGCCCAACGTGTAAAGATGTGTGGAAATATTTTGTTTGTGAGTTTAAGAATTCGGAAATCTATGGAATCAGGTCCGGGTGCTTTTTTATCTTTTAATTTATATAGTGCTGTCTTTACTTCCGCATTCGTGAATGTTTTGTCTGGTGGAGCAGTAAATTGTATGTCTGTATTATCTGTTGTGGGATATGCCGAAGGGCCGAAGAGTTGTTGTGTTAGGTATTCTAAGTTATTTTTGTCTTGGTATTGTGTTTGGAGGATGTTCAAGCTTAATTTTATCTGGAGTAAAGTACTTGCCGGTAAAGAATTTTTGAGAGGCACCGAATGAGCTATTAACGCTGCTACAGGACCTTTCCCAATATATATATATATATATATATATATATATATATAGAGAGAGAGAGAGAGAGAGAGAGAGATTTCCGGGCATTAATTTTTCACGCCATACAATATGTTATAATGCATATTTTATTTTGTACTGTACAGATGCAATTTGCATTGCCGTAACCCTCTAAATGGTCAAAAAGGAAAAATTGAATGTATTTTAATGTTTATAAATTTTTATATGGTTACAAAAGATATTTATTCCACCATGATAAAAAGATAGCTATGAATATGAACCTGGAGAATATTAACCATTATGTAATATTTTAAAACTGTATTACTTCTTAAGAATTATATTAATTTAAATAATACATGTATTGCAATAAAAACTGCAGCTCAGTGAACGAGATAATTCGGGCTTGACAGTCAGAGCGTTAATGGATAGTGTTGACGCTACGTAAATCTGATTAAAATGAAAAAGAATCTTCCAGTCTGTGAAGATCATAAAGATCCACCCAACCTGATGGTCATTCTGCTGATTTAAAAAGTAAGGAACGAGTAATACTCGGCTCACTCAGAGTCATTTTCAAAAACAAATGAGAATAGTCCATATTTTTGAAAATGACTCGCAGTGAGCCGAAACATGTCAAACAACCTAATAAAAGTTATTTTACTATGTATTATGTTGTTAATTTACACTTTTTAGCATTTAAAAAATATATATTTTTATAAGGTGTTGTAATTTATTATATTGAGGTGGAACAAGTTAAAGGGCATCTACGATTCAGCGTTTCATTATACATAATAATCAATTATTGTCAAAATGAAAAAGGCCGCAATAAAGCTTGGAGAATTCCTTTCAAATATATATTTTTTTTTCACTAAAATTTTTATCTTTCTCTTAACGTGTTAACTGGGTATGTTGAAATTTCGTCATACACGAAATGCTACGGCAATGAGCATGGCGACATTTTTCGTCATGGAAATTTGCCGAAATATTTTGAACACTTCCACCAGTAAAATTTAATAGAAATTTTCGTCTTATTAAAAAAGCCTGTTTTATGCAAAATTACTACTATGAATAAGGAAAAAATTTCTATTATTTTTTACTGGTGGAAGTATGCCCCGTTGGTAATCAGGCCCTGATGATTTTGCTTATCGCTATGAAGAAAAAAGTCCCCATTGTGAAACGAGTTGAACAAAAATTTATTCCCCAGTTAACAAGTTAAAGACACAGATGGCGTCTTGATTGTATGAACGAAGTAGATTTAGCATATGATAGCATATGGTATTTAAAACCGTCTAATTTGTTTATGAACAAATACGCGTGTCATTTTATTTTCCCATTTAAAATGCATATATTTCAGTTTATATACAATAAAAAACAGACTTTAAAGCATGCATAATTTTATTTAGTATGAGTGCTTAATTTTTACTTGAATGTTTACGGCTTTTTGTCAGTTAGGTATACTTTTCTACAAACTTCTGCAGATAATTTCTTATACAGGCGGGTTAAAAACATATCATCGAATAATAATACAAAGAGTTTTCTTTTTTCTTTTTTAAAAAAAAATAATAAATGAAATTAAAAAATAACTAATGAAACATTTAGAAAATCAGAGACAAATTTGTAATGTTCTCTAGTACATCTCTTAAAATATTATAGTTTCATTCATATTTTGTATAGTTCTAAAGAAACAAATTAGTTATATAAGCATGTGAAAATTCAACTGTCTAGCTTTCATATATTTTATAAAATGTGTACTTAAATATATAAAAATGCATTCCGAGAAATGGTGATAAAAAATATTCGCATATATGTGCGTGGTGTTGTTTGTGTACGAACTTAACGGCTCTGTTTAGAAGTTTACGAGCAGGGAAGACCGAGCTACACTTGGTCAAAATTAGCTTTGAGTTCAAATATCATGACCCATGACCAAAATGACCCACTAATCAAATTTTCTCGAACATGTGACCAAGCCCAATTGCCTTCTCGTGCCCGGAACCCGTATGATATAAAATTTAGTCAAAATAGTCTGAGCCGTTTTTTAGATAAAATTAGCTTGACCTACAGTGACCCCAAAATGACCCACTAATCGGATATTCTCAAGCATGTGAATTAGCCGAATAATTTTATCGTGCCCAAAAACCGTAGGATACAAAAATTATTTCAAATCGTATGAGCCTTTTTCAAGATAAAAGCTTGATCCAGAATGACCCATGACCAAAATGACCCACTAATCGAATTTTCTCGAACATGTGACCTAGCCCAATTGTCTTCTCGTGCCCGAAAACGATAGGATGCAAAATTTAGTCAAAATAGTCTGAGCTGTTTTTTATTTAAAATTAGCTTGACCCACAGTGACCCAAAAATGACCCACTAATCGAATTTTCTCGGACATGTAACATAGCCCAATGATTTTCTCGTGCCCGAAACTCGTAGAATACAAAATTTAATCAAAATCGTTAGAGCCGTTTTTTGATAAAATTAACTTAACCCGCGTTGACCCAAAAAGGACCCACTAATCGAAAGTTCTCGAATGTGTGATCCAGCCCAATAGTCTTGTCTTGCCCGAAAATGGAAGGATACAAAATTTAGTCAAAATCGTTTGAACCGTTTTTTAGATACAATTAGTTTGACCCTGACCCATGGTGACCCAAAATGACCCACTAATGGAATTTTCTCGAACATGTGCCGTTTTTAAGATAAAATTTGCATATATATAACCACACACACACAAGATTTGCTCGTATTAGAATATATGGTATATTATGAAACTATATAAATTAGTTATTCTCGAAATTGTTTGAGTCTGCTATTTACTTTTTACCAGAAATTGAAAATTTGAAGCATTTTATAAAACTGTGACCTTAACACATTCATCTATTTTTGTTCTAAGCAATATATTCTGTTTCATAAAATATTGGCTAAAATCCACAGCAGATTTAAAATTTTATTTGTAATTCCGCAAAATAAAAATGTGTATCGTAACATTTGGATAATGCAATACATTTATATGCATAACTTTAAGGATTGGATATTGTATTTATATACATATTTTGAAGGACTGGATACATATTTTTTTTATATCATTTTATATAAATTGATATTTTGAAATCTAGTATTCATTGACGCAATCAGAAAATTTTAGTCTTATATCAAGATTACATTTATTTTCAGATAAGAATATTTAGAAATGATTTCATCATCATCTATTCCAAACTTTCATAGTATAAGTGAATTGCCTACTTTCAGCACTTCAAAATAGAAAGTAACATGAATTCTGGTCATTAAAATAAATCCTATACGCTTAACACTGTGCATCCGCAAAGGACTGTGCTTTTAAACATTTGTTTTCGTTGATATGTACAGAAAATTAATGATTCTTCTTGAATAATATTTAAGAAAAATAATTCATTTTCAGCCATCATTTTACCTATTAAGGGGTCTTGTACATTTTAAGCCCGACGGAAAAAGAGAAAAACAATCAAAATTGGAATTAGTGTATTTTCAAAACCTTTATATGTATAAACAAAACATAAAGTTTTGATTATTAATTAAATAGATTGTGTTTTTTAATATAATTCTATTAGAAACTGACTAATATTTTACTGAATTTGTGCATTGTTGAAATTAAAATACCTCATTTTTTTTTACTCCGTAAGTCATTGCGCGCATGATATCTTGAGAACATATGCATGGATTGTTATGAAATTTGATTTAGATAATAAGCGCATAGGTGTGTTTAAAATAATGTGCTTTTAAATATTTACGATGATAAGATTTTTTAATTATGACTATTTTTATTCATTAAAAATGTAAAATTTTGAAATTTCTTACAAAAATATTTTTTTATATGGTTAATGAAATAATTTTGACCTAAGAGTAGATCATTTTTAAATACATATGTGCTTATTAATTATATCAAATTTCATAACAATCCAGTCATACGTTCTCAAGATATCATCCGCGCAATGACTTACGGAATAAAAAAAAAGAGCAACTTTGTTTTCAACAACGCTCAAATTCTGTAAAAGACTAGTCAGTTTCTAATGGTATTACATTAAAAAGCACAAGCTGCTTAATCAATAGTCAAAATTCCCTGCTTATACACAAAAAAGTTTTGAAGATACACTAATACAAAGTTGGAAAGTTTTTGTTTATTTTCGGTGAGTTTAAAAGGTATATTAAGAACAACTGTCGAGCGTTAACCTGACCCTTGATAATAACCTTAAATATACCTAAAATCAGTTTTGAATAGTTTTATTTATTTAAACGAAAATCTTGCCAACGATCTTAATTCTGGAGCCCCACTGCCTTCGTCAGCGTATACTCCCGAATTTGTCTGATTTTATATTTTTTAATGACAATCTAGCCAAACGAACCCAGAGTTGGGGGTCTCACTGACTTCAGCAGCATACAAATATGGATATTTAGTCGTAAATGAAGTGTTCTTCTAATTTTTCTTTTTTCATTTCACATAAAGCGGAAAAGCCGCCAGCAGATTCACAATGAAATCACGAAAAGAGCGGAGCAGATTTTAATTAGTTTCAAGTAGTTAGAATTGTCCGAATATTTTGAAATTTTTATATGCGATATAAACTATCCGTCAAAAGACTATATAAAAAATCATGTTAAAATACTGATATTTCGTTCCTTTCCGAAGAAAAATATTCTATCGAGCAGTGACTTTCAGTCAATAATTTTTCTGAAAGGGTTGAAATTAATGTTTTTTAAAACCAAAGACATCTTTTTAAAGCTAAATATACTCTTGTTAAGTATGTGACATTTGTTTTTTTCGTATTTGGATTTCCAAACCGGATACAACATTTCAAATTATCATAAAAAACGAAAGCCAGCAGAGTGAGTTTCGGAAGAAATTTTTTTTCAAAGGGTATTAATATTTGTTAAAACCATAGACATCATTTTAATGCTAAATGTATGCTTATTAAGTGCACATGATTATTTTTTTCGTATTTTGAAAAAATAGTGAGGGTTCACAACGTTAAACATTTAAAAAAAAAAAAAAAAAAAAAAAAAAAACGAAAATTGCGAGCGTCACGTTTGGATAATAATTTTTGTGAGAAGGTCAATATTAATATTTTTGACGCAGAAGACATTTTTTTAAAGCTAAATGTAATGATTAAGTGGGTGTCTTTCATTTTTTCGTATTTTCATCCGAAGCGTGGATGCAGATTTTAAAACTCTGAGGAAAAACACGAATTCACCGAAACGGCTCCCGAGAAAATAAAATTGCAAATTTTAATATTGATAGTTTTGGTGTAATTTCTTTCATTCGGCGGACGATAGCTTCAGAAGACAGGGAAAAAACGCGAAACTTCGATTTGTTTTTTCGTATTTTAATTAAAAATGTGGGTGCAGAACGTTGAACATTGCAAAAAAATACGAAAATTGCGAGAGTGAGTTTCAAAAATATTTTCTTTGAAAGAGTTCATATTAATATTTTTTTAAAACATTGCGCTGTTTGAGAGCTTAAAGTACCCTCTAACAGATTGTCTGATCTGTTTTTATCATATTTCCAACCATTAAGCCGATGGATGCCGCGAAAACGACAAAGAAAATTAACCGTTTCTGACGTTCTCTGCTATCTTCTGAAACAGGTACCACGCGCCATTGTGTGTCTTTTTGATGAGTGTTATTTGTAGTTTTTAATTAATACCTTGGCTAATTACCAAAAAATTTAAATTTTGAGCTTCAGTTGCATTAGGATCTGACTTGGACAATTCTCATAAGAATTTTCAGACCTCTATAAATTGCTAGACATCGCACACACACAGAGAGACAGACAAACTATTTTCTTTATTAGTATAGATAAGTTCGAAGTAACACAATGATTTGAGTTGCCACAAATAGCGAATCTGGGGTAGTTTATTGAAATATTGCCGTATTCAAGCCATAAAAGAGCACTTTAATTCTGTGGTATGAAAGTCATAGTTTTATAAAATACTGTGGCGCAAGGAAATTTCCCATTCGTGTAATGATCAAAAGTATGGGAGAGTCCTCATCGGAATCAGTTTATACTTACCATATGGTGACTCTGACAAATGTTAGCTTTACCTAGGGAAAATTTATTTGAATTGCTTAGAATAACAAGTAATTTAGAAATGCTGAAACAATAAAAAATAATTTTTAAAGAGTAGTTTTAGAAAAAACAAAGTATATATATGTATATATATATATATATATATATATATATATATATATATATATATATATATATATAATTAGTCAATAAGAAATTAAATTTTGAAAATAAGCAAACAAGAGATTTAAATTAGTTGTCAATTTTAGTCTAATTAAATTCTGCAATGATTATTTTTACAGTAATTATTCATCATAGAGTTTTTCTGAAAAGACGTACTTTATCTAAATTAGTCCAGTTCAAAAGCAATAAACTGTTTAGAAAAAGTACTTTTAATTCAATCCATTGTCAAGAGTGCTGAATTTTTAATTACCATTCAGACTGTGTTTTTCGTTTTATATCAGTAAAAAAAATGTAAATGAGAATTAAATTCTCCAAAAGAAATCATTGTTCGTAATTAGATTTTAAATAAAATAAGTTGTGTTTACAAATCAAAATATTTTCTTCGATTTTTTTTTCAAATTTATAATTATGTTTTTTTGTGCACTTTCTTGTAAGATTTAAAAAAAAACAATTATGATGATACATGTCAAAATCCCATCTAAAGATTTTTTATAAATTTTCCTTTCTATACACCCAATTATTTTCATTTTTCTCACTTAAGTGCAAAGTAAATATTAGGGAAAGCTCTTTAATAAGTTGATTATAATTGGGTCATTAATAAAGGAAAAATATAAAACGCTAATCGATCGAAAAACTAAACATTTTTTTTTCCTTTTCTAGAATGAAAAAAAAAGAAAGACGTATAGAAATTGAAGTTGTACTAATTAAGAAAATAAAATCTCTGTGATGAAGTAAAATTCTGTGTGGTTCTGATATGTGTTTATTTTATATAACTATTTTCTGAAATATTTTTAATTCACTACTTTATTAAATATACCGCGAAAACTGCGTTGAATGCATTTAAATCCTTTAGTCAGTTTTGTAAAAAAATAATAAAGAATGGCTGCCGAATCTACCGATTTTTCATTACTAATATTCCCAAATAAATATAATCGCTTTTTCAAATGACAGAAAATTGCGATTAAATAACAGGAAGTATACCATTACGAAATAGTGGTACTAAAAAATTTAAATGTTTAGCAAATATGCATAAAGTACAGCGAAACTATCTTCAACACGAAATTTGTTGTTCACTGTGAAAATAACAGATATCTGAAGAGACGTTTACGAAAATTTCATGTAACCTCGTCCCTAGCGAGAATCACGGAACAATATTATACCACTGAAAAACGATAGGTTTCTGAAATTTACAGAAATGTTTCTTAAATAAAAAGGCTCTTCTACTGCACTTAGATTTTGGAATAAATCTTTTCTACTAATTTTGGACGCTTATTGATTTTTGAGATTTTCTATTGGTTCTTCTTCTTAAGATTTGTGAAGATAAGGAAAATATTTTTAGAATCGTAAGTAACTACAAAGTTATACTGATATAATATAAACGTTCCTTCCATATCAGGGAAGTTTTCGTAAAATTTAAAATTTCATCTATTCAAAAATCAATTTTATAGCTATCTGAGCATTTTTACCAATATGATTTTTAGATAGGAAATAAATAGATTAGCGAATTTTACTCATAATCAATTTTGCGTATTGTATTAATATGTCTGAAGTTTCTGAATGTTTCTGAAGTTTACAGAAATGTTTCTTAAATAAAAAGGCTCATCTACTGCACTTAAATTTTGAAATAAACGTTTTCTATTAATTTCGGACGCCTATTGATTTTTGAGATTTTTTATTGGTTCTTCTTCTTAATATTTGTGAAGATAAGGAACAGGTATTTTGAATCGTAGGTAACTACAAAATTATACTGATATAATATAAACGTTTCTTCCATATCAGGAAAGTTTTCGTAAAATTTAACATTTTATCTATTCAAAATTTCATTTTGTAGCAATCTGCGCATTTTTACCAATATGATTTTTAGATAGGAAATAAACAGATTAGCGAATTTTACTCATAATCAATTTTGTGTATTGTATTAAAATGTTGTCAAAGTCACTTTAATAAGTGAACGCACACAGGCTGTAAACTATTTGGAATCCTTTAAGCAGCCTTGTAAAAAAACTCTGAACATAACAGATGCCATTTTTAGTTGAAAAATTCAGCAGTTTGATTGATTAATGATGGATTGGAACATTCATAACATAAAATCATAAATGCGTTCCTTAGTACTTAATGTTATAAAAAATTTAAAAGTTATAATTTTATAAAAATGCAGTTTTTTCAATTATCACCTTCAAATGGTAGTGTATTTGAATTACTTAGTGCAGCCCTAGAAAAGGGACCATTTTACATAAATAGCTTTATGCACTATACCTCAATAGCATATTTTGATTTCGTGGGTATTTGAACATTTTCATGGAAATTAAAGTGCTGAATGACAGACGGAAACTATGGACAGAAACAATTAAAAATACAATATTATGAAATAAATAAATAAATAAATAATACTTAAATAGTATTAACAAATGTTGTGTACCATTTCTTTATTCAAAATTCAGTTGCTTAATATGATTTTTGATTACTTTAATTCTGTAAGCTAAGAAATACCAAGTCACTATAAAAAAGCAGAAAGTCTAATAGTTTATGCTTATTACAATTCTCTATAGGTTTAAAATTTTGTTGTTTGAAATTCACAATTCGGTTTATAAAATATTCATCTCAATTTAATTTTCTGAGCTATTTTCTTAATTTATTTTATAATTTACACCTTTTTTGTCGTATGTTGTTTTAATTTATTTCTACAAGATTTGTTAATGAAATTCAAATGAGTTGCATATTATTACTTACCTCCTAGAATGCATTCTGCATTTAATCTGGCTTAAGATAAAGAGAAAAGAAAAGCATTTGTACAAAAAGTTTGAAAGATTTTGTTATTTCACTAAAGTAATTATAAACATTAAAAAAACAGGAGATAAAACAAAAAATCTTATTTTGCTCTTAATTATTTCTACTCTTTTTTTCGTTTACCAGCTCATCTTATTACTAGTTTCAAAGAAGAGTCATCTACCCTATGAACTCTTAGAAGTTGAATTCGGTATTTTTTTTTTAAGATATATAATGCTTTTGGAAAAACTTAAGTGAAACAAATAAATTGCACGGAGTATATTTTAAAGTTTAATCTATATAACTTTGTTTAATTTTAATATTTTTAGTTATTTTTGTTTTATATGTTAAATACGTGCATATTGTAAAACGTTTTTAATATGTTTTCTATTATAAAAGTAACTTCGAATTGTATTTTAATTTGCTATTAATTTGTTTTTTTAAAGATAGCTTTGTTTTGAATGCAAGGTTAGCTCGTGCTTCGAAACCTACAAGTTTATTGTGAGGGAGGGGGTGATGGTTAATTCTGTCTGTCCGTCCACTGATGAGAAACAGACTGTCTTTCGCCTGTGTAGTTTTTATGTTATAATGTTGCATTTATAGTTAATTGTTATAAAAAAATTTATATATACCTTCTATCATAAAACTTAAATATTTATATGTTAAATATATATATATATATATATGTATATAGATATTATTTTTGAAGATTTTTTTTTTAAGATTAAAATTTTAAACGGTTACGTTAATTTTGAAGTCTTAGTCTTTTCTTACGCAGAATTTAGATAAAAATGTTGAAGTCATAAAAACTTTTTACAGATATTGAGAAAGGTTGGGAATTATGGCTTTATGTGACTGATTTCCGGATGATCAGCTTACCTAGTGTGACACTGCTTGTGATGACCTTCTGCACTTTAACTTAAGAACATTCTGACATTCCCTCCACTTTTCTATCAAAAGCACAACAATTAATCGTTTAACTCCATTACATTAAATTATTTTTTATTGGCTTAAATTTTAGTTATATCAATTTCTCGATTCGGTGTATAAAATTTTCATCTCAATTTAATTTTCTAAGCTATTTTCGTAATTTATTTTATAAGTTACACTTTTTTATCATATATTATTTTAATTTATTTCTTCAAGATGCGTTAATGGAATTTACATGAGTTGCATATTATTACTTACTTCTTAGTATGTATTTTGCATTTAATCAACCTTAAGTTAAAAAGAAAAGAAAAACAGTTGTACAAAAAGTTTGAAAGATTGTGTTATTTCCCAAAAGTAATTACAAACATAAAAAAACAGCAGATAAAATGAAAAATCTTATTATTTTTTTTTTTTTTTTTTTTTTTCGTTTAGCAGCTAATTTTATTATTAGCTTCAAAGAAAAACCTACCCTGTAAACTCTTAGAATTTGAATTCAGTATTTCTTTTTAGGATATACAATGCTATATCATATTTTTAAAATAAAAAAAAGAAAGGTGATATATATATATATATATATATATATATATATAATTATTTTTGAAGATCTTTTGAAAAAAAAAAAAGAGTAATTTTTCTAAAATATTTAAATTGTTAAATTAACTTGGTTGTATTTTCTTATGCAGAAATTAGTCATAAAAGCTTTTTATCGTTGTTGAAAAATATGGAGAAATGTTGAGAACCTGAATGTTGGGCTTTGTATGACTGATTTTCGGATCATCAGCTTGACTACTGCGGTTTGTGGTGAGTTTTTGTACTTTAAGTTTTTTAAGTAAATTTTGACACTCCCTCCACTTTTCTATCAAAAGAAGAACAGCTAAGCGTTTACCCCATTAAGTTAAATTATTTTTATTGGCTGAAACTTTAGTTATATCAATTTCACAAGTCGTAGTATAAAATATTTATCTCAATTTAACTTTCTAAGCTATTTTCATAATTTCCTTTATAATTTACACTTTTTTGTCATAAATTATTTTATAATTTACACTTTTTTGTCATAAATTATTTTAATATAAATAAATTATTTTATTTCTACAAGATTTTTTATTACTTACCTTTTAGTATGCATTTTGTATTTAATCTACTTTAAATTAAAAAGAAAAGAAAAACATTTGTACAAAAAGTTTGAAAGATTTTGTTCTTTCACAAAAGTAATTACAAATATAAAAAAACAGTAAATAAAACGAAAAATCCTATTTATTTTTATTTCTATTTTTTTTTTCGTTTAGCAGCTAATCTTATTACTAGCTTCAAAGAAGAGTCATCTACTTTATGAACTCTTAGAAGTTAAATTCGGAATTTCTTTTTAGGATATATAATGCTTTTGAAACAACTTAAGGAAAGTAATTAAACTTCCATCATATTTTTAAAACTTTGATAGAGACAGGCAATATATATTTAATTTATTATTTTTGAAGGTATTTTTTAAAAAATTGCGTAATTTTTTCTAAAAATTGTAACAGTTACCTTAATTTTGTGTCCATTCTTACGCAGAAATTAGATAAAAATTTTGAAGTCATAAAAGCTTTTAACGATGTTGAAATATACTAAGAAAGGCTGGGAACCACGGCTTTATGTGACTGATTTTCAAATTATCAACTTGGTGTAGGTCGTGATGACTTTTAGTATTTTAATGTAAGAACACTCTGACAACTCCTCCTCTTTTCTATCAAAAGCAGGACAACTTATCGTTTAATCCCATTAAATTAAATTATTTTTTATTGGCTGAAACTTTATTTTTCTTTGTTTCCCCAAAACAACTGAAATCGGCTATAGAGAAAAATATTTTTAAGGGGACCGTGGACCTTCAATTGTCCAAAAATCGCCCGAAAAATCGAAAATTATTTTTGAACGTATTATTTTTCTCCAGTTTGTGGTGAGCCATTTGCGAAAAGCCGCATGCAGCTACGACTATTTTTCTCAAAGTTACAAGCGTTTGAATTTTGTACACAAACAATTTTTCGGCCATTTAATGTACTTTAAATCTGTTTTTCTCAAAAGTGATTTTTCAAAGATTTCAAATTTTTTAAATGCTCCGAGCGTCTTAGTTTATGATCAAAATTCACGAAATTGATAAGGAAGTATACTGATATTGTTTACAAGGAAACTAAGCATGCATTTTGAAATTCGACTTCATTCAGATAGTTAAATTTGATTTTTAACTTGTTAAAAGGCAAAAGTTTGATGAAAATCGATAGGAATTTCTGAAAAAAGTCTAAAAAATTAACTATACGAGATATTAAAAAATCAATGCTTAGATTTACAAGCATTTTTAGCAACATTAGTTTTACAAGCATTTTTATGGAAATTCAGAAATGTCCTCAGACACTCAGAGAGTTAAATGCACTATACAATGGATAAAATATCCATTTCAGTTTAATTTTCTGAGCCATTTTTATAATTTATTTTATAATTTACACATAATTGCTGTACGTTATTTTATTTCTTTAAGATTTTTTAATGAAATTCAAATGAATTGCATATTAACGCAGTATACATACTCATACATACTCTTAGTAATACATACTCTGACTGTGTATTCTGCATTTAATACGCCATAAATTTAAATAACAGCAAATAATTTGCAAAAAATTCAAAATATTTTGTTATTTCACTGAAGTAATTACCAATTTTAGAAACAGCAGACAAAACGACAAATATTATTTAGTTTTTATTTATTTTCTATTTTTTCGCTTGGTAGCTAATATTATGAGTAGGTCTAAAGAAGAGGTGTGTGCATTATGCTATATAAGATGTTTAATACAGTATTTATTTTTATAATAGATAATGCTTTTGAAAAAACTTAAGTGAAGTAATTGTTCACTTTTTTATTTAAGCAGGAGTGAGTTTTTTCAATTATTATTTTTGAGAATCACCTTTAAAAAAAAATGTGTATTTTTTCTAAAAATTGTAAAGGTTTCTCTTAATTTGTTTTGTTATATAGACAAGATTTTTTGTTACTCTAGTCAAACATCAATTACTGGAATAATGTCATTTATCAAATACAATTTCATAATTCAATATGTATTGTACTATGAATGTAAAAATAAAATGTTTGTATACTTATTATACACATTTATAAATAAAAGTCTGAAACTTCAGCTACTATTTAAATTTTAAAATCGATTTAACACGCTTAATTTTCGTATCCAAATATTCAAAATTACCAGGTAATGTTCATCAAAGTCCCTTTTAGTGAGGACGCGGGCAGACAGACATTCAAATTGAAATTATTGAAACTCTGTAACTATTTTGAAAAGTATTAAGAAAAGTTGGTATCTTTGCTTTATGCTGCAGATTTCCGAATACGGTTCCATAAATGATTTTTTATGACCTTTTGTCCTTCAAGCTAAGATAACTCTGACATATTGACATACCCCCCCCCCTTCCTTCTCAATAAAAAAGCAGAACATCTAATAATTTAACCCGATTGCATTTTTTTATTGGTTAAAATTTTAATTTTTTTGATGTCACTATTTTGCATGTAACATATTTGTCTAAATTTGATATTCTGAGGCATTTTCTTCATTTCTTTTATAATTTACACCTTTTTGTTGTATATATTTTTATTTATTTATTTAAGATTTGTTAATGAAATTTGGTTGAGTTGCATATTATTACTTACCTCTTAGTTTGCATTCTACATTTAATCTGACTTAAGATAAGAGAATAAAAAGCATTCGTACAAAAAGTTTGAGAGATTTTGTTATTTGGCTGAAGTAATTACAAAGCTAAAAAATGGGAGGTAAAACGACGAATCTTTTATGTTTCTGTTTATTTCTTATTTATTTCTTTAGCAGATAATCTTATTACTAGCTCCAAATAAGAGTCATGTAGACTATGAGATCTTAGAAGTTGAATTCGGTACTTTTTTTTCTTTTTTTTACGCTAGTTGCTGCTTTTGAAAAATACTCCAGAAAAGTAATTAAACTTTTAACACACTGAAAGAAGATTTATATATATATATATAATTTATCATTTTCGAGGCCTTTCTACAAAAATTGTGAAATTTCTTCTAAAATAATTTTAACAGTTACCTTAATTTTGATGCTTCTATTTATTACGTAAATAACATTTTTCGACTATATTTGCAGGCAAAAATAAATTATGGGCATATATGTATTCATTAAAAAATGTCATTAAATCAACTTTTTTTTAAACGATCTAGTAAAAATAATTCTTATGCCCATTTGTAATTAGAATCCATTTATAAGAAGATAAAATATGATGCTATAGTTGAAATTTAGACGCTATTTTTGTAAATTTCGTACAATTTTGATATTTCTGTTGAAATTTTGTATACAAATATTCAATATTTGCATGTATTGTTAATTAAAGAGAGTAATAAAATTTTAAGTATAAAGCAAGTTATTGAAATTTTAATTTATAGCATACATATCGTTTATTACAGAAGCAGTAACAACAATGTGATTTTTTTCCCTATAGAGGTCAGAAAGATGGGAAGCATAAAGATGTAGGAACCTGAAAAAGAAATGTGATCATCTCCTACTAATTCTACTGCAAAAAATCGTATAAAAAGAAAAC
Source organism: Maratus michaelseni (assembly GCA_963931845.1). Lineage (NCBI taxonomy): Eukaryota > Metazoa > Arthropoda > Arachnida > Araneae > Salticidae > Maratus > Maratus michaelseni. The sequence goes on from OZ007588.1 coordinate 208,515,532, forward strand.
AAAATGCATAAACTATATACTTTTCTGTCCTGATTTGTTCCACGGAGCACGAATATTGTGTTAAAAGTACGTGTTACCTTTTGAACTGTGCCAGTTTGTACAATTTGTAATATGGAAACATCTCCGAAGAAAAATGTATGCACAGCATTTAATAGTAGACATTATACCCATATGTCGATTGGTACCTATGTCGCTTTTATACGATTATTTGCATCTGTAGCAGAAGGGAGTGTTCGGTTTTGTCGAGTACTCTATAATCGTTAGCCTCCTCTTTAAAATGTAAAATTAAAAGCCGTTCAGTTATTTAAATTTTCTTTCTCCCCAATAACATAACGGAATTCTTTTGAGTGTCCCTGTAAACGAACTGTAAATGCTACACACTTCATTTTCAATACCGAACATGTCATAGTTACATGTTGCCGAACATGTCATCTATAAGATATATCAATTGCATGGCAATCCAAGTATATTTACGTGAGTTAGAGCACGGACACACAGACCGACAGACCAACCGAGTTAATAAACACTTTTCAACTATGTTCGAAAGTGTTAAAAATTCAAACTTTTAATTGCCTGTTTCAGTTTTCTATAATTGGTCCGTAAAAATAGGGCATATTTCGGAAAAAACATGAGTGATACATTTTTAATGCATCTTCATTTGTACATGACTTGCAAAATTTTTCAATTTAAACCTTTCATGTATGAATTGTTTTGAAAGAAATCAATAAAATATTTTACATTAAAAACAGATTTAAAATGGATTATTAAGAAAAAATAATGTTAGATTTTTAAAAAATCTTTAATTTTTTACAAAATTAGAAAAAGGACATCATGTCAGGTTTAGAAGAACTAAAATTACTATTAATAGTTTTAAAATAGTTTTTATGATAACTAGGAGATCAAAACCGGCATTCCCGGGTTACAGAAAATATGTGAAAACTGGTTTTTTCTATTATTATTATTGGAAACTCTAATAGATTTTTTATATTTAATATATATATATATATATATATATTTAAAATGACCACTAACAACACCAAAAGGCATTTCAATATGAAAATTATCAATAATGTATTCAAATAAACATATAAATTCGTTTATATATGTATATATATATATCCAACCCCGTCTGGCCGTCTGGTCGTGCTCTAACTCGCGTAAACAAACTCGAATCGCCCTGCAATTTTTGTATGTTATTTTCGTTTACTATAGTATCTTCCTTATTTCAAATGACCAGTGTAGCACTTATAGTTTTTTTTTTTACAGGAACAGTCAAAAATGTTCCGTTACATTACAGTCAACGGGAAATAATCGTTTCAAGTGCATTTTGATGATGTTACGCCATTTGAAATATGATGGAATTGATGTATAATTATGAAGCGCATTAAAACGTGCTTTTTGTAGCATATCGGGTGCAAAGCATTAATTATTCATTTACAGGGTCAAACAAAAGAATTCTGTTACATATTGTTATATAAGGAAAAATCGTTTGCAGTGTTATTTAGTGATATTTTACTATTTAAAACATAATGAAAATTATATGCATTACTGGGGTACACTATAAATGGCTCTCTTTAAAGTGCGGTGTGCTTTGTGTTTATTTACGACACACAAAATATATCGGTTACAGTACATGTGCGATATTTACAGTCTGTATGATAAGTGCGCTTTCAACTTTGGTTTGCGTTTTTAAATTTAACTCAATTTTTTTCATAGTATGTGTGTGTTTATAAACTCGGTTGTCCATATACAGGAATACAAAAGGGAATCCGTAAATATTACAGACTATGGAAGTGCTGTGCTTAAGGGTAGTTTTGAATTGTGTTACGCATTTTCCTGCATAACTATATTTAGTAGACTAATAGAAGATTGTGGAATATAAATAAATTCATATACAGGGCTACGCAAAGTAAAAAATACATTGTCATTTACGGTTGGTAATTGCAGCGAGTGAGTTTTAAGTTGCCTTTTAGCTTAATATGTGTCGTGTACAAAAGTCTTTAGATAATATACAGGGCTGTACGAAAGATTTCGAGTGCATTTCCATCGATTGGCGAAAATTGCTAAATGGGAATATTTTAATAGAATTAAATCTTATCTTGCTATATATCCACATCTATTGATCATATGCAGGGCTGCACAAAATAATTCGACTACTTTTTTGACACTGAAAGAAAATTTCGAAAACTGTATTTTTCAATGTGGTATATGTTTTCTTAACGGTGTACTTACATATCTTCTTTAATCTTATTTATCGGTGAAGTTTCGTTACAGTTTTCTGGCTGTGTTGGAAAGTGTTTCATAATCTATGCTTGATGCATAATTTTTCGTTTTTATTTTATAATTGAAAACGGTAATTGTTATTTTATATTTAATGTATATTTTTTAGATCGCCCATACTAACCGTACTAAAATCATTTCTATCTGAAAAATTCCTTTTATGTATTCAAATAAAATTTTGAAACTTATTAAAAATGATACTGTCGTATTGAAATTTAAAATCGTTAAACAAAATTTTAAATGTAATTATTAACTGCTTGCCAGAGGTTAATAGACGAAGAAATCTCGGGAAAATTTCGCTACTTAAAACAGCTTTTTTTATTCTGATTATTTCAGTGTTTAAGCACTCAGATCGATTACACATCTATTAAAATTGTGTTTGACATATATTATATTATTTATTGTTTATTTATTGGTAAAGTGTTAATTTCTTTATAGAATATAAAAGAAAACAACCGCTGAACTCTTTTTCTGGGTATAAGAGCAAATGTTTTGATCTTCCGTAATTGAGCTGCACGCGATAGAAATACAGATTTTTTTTTAAGTCAAGTTTCAAAATTATTTGTAAAACCATAGAAAAATCAGTAAATTGAGATATAGTTTTTAAACAACTTGCATTTAAAATTATTTTTTCCCTATTCGACGATGTAGAACTGAAACTATGCGATGCTTAGAAGTATTTCATTTGCGAAAAAAAGAAAAGGGATTGCTTAGATAGTTGCCACTGGCGATATGACTTTATGCTATAGATAAACATCACATGAAATTTAATAATATTAAAGAAATACAGAAATAAATTTCAGAACCATTTTCTTTTCAAAAATTTAGTTGAAAAATTATGTTTTAACATTTAGATGCAGTTCTGCATGAAAGATATTTCTTAGTTTCTACTTTGTGATTAAGTATCCAATATTTAAATCTATATTATAAAGAAACAATAAAGAAAAATAATGCCTCAAGCACAGATTATGAAACACTTTTAAACACATCCAGAATACTCTAAGGAACTTCGCTGTTTAATAAGGTAAAGTAGATACCTAAATAGACATTTTAGAAAATGCATAACACATTTGAAAACCTGACTTCAGCATTAACCGTTCATAGCCTCAACGGTACTCCAATTCTTTGGGCAGACGTGTATATGACCTACATATTTGTACGTATTCTACATAGTATGCTAAAATTAAGTTTAGCAAGAAAACGAATAACATAGTTGAAACTTCACCTTCATCAATTTCTACCACTTGACGGAAACACACTTGCAAACGATCTTTTGTAAATAAAAGCAAAAAAACTTCTTAATAACACCATAAAAATAAGGAATGCGCTAGGCCTTTCGAAAGAACATTGTCTTTCTTCGTCAGGCGCAAAATAGACGTGTAATTACTTTGAAGGCAGAGCAATACTCATCAGGCGCAAAAAAGATGTGCAATCACTTTGAAGGCAGGAGCAAGACCCAGGCTTGCTTCTGCTTTGAAAGTGGTTAAAAAAGGCTAAAAATTCTTCAAAGTGGCTAACTGTATTTCTATCGCAAGAGCAAGACTCAGAGTTCCTGCCTTCAAAGTGGTTGCACCTATTTTTTTGCACCTGACGAAGAAAGACAATGTTCTTTCGAAAGGCCTAGCGCATTCCTTATTTTATGGTGTTATTAAGAAGTTTTTTTATGCTTTTATAGTATCACACCAGTTTATTTAATAATTTAATGTTATTTTGTAAAGCCTTGTATATTTTCTACGCATTTTTGTACACGCCACATATTAAAATGAAATATAATTCAGGCAAAAATACTGTCAGAACTACTGAAAACAGACTTCAGAAATTACTGCTCATAGCGGGCCATGTATCCAGTTTTGCATAACCCTGTATATGATTTTATTCATATTCTGCAAACATCTCTTAGAATACTAAATATTAAAGAACTTGAAAAAGCATAACTCAATTGAAAAACACCTTTAAGTAATTCACGCTCATGCTCAGTAATGCTTACAAATACTTTTGTGTACCCTTGTATATGATCTGTAGAACTTGTACGCACCACGTTGTAAGCAAAATTTAGTAAAACTGAAAAAAGCATATCGTAACAGAAATTGCACGTCCAGAAATTATCCCTAATAAACAGTACTATGGATACAATACTGTATCCGACATCTTATGTGTGTCCCTGAAAATGAACGATAAATGCTATGTACTTTGTACATCATATTCTACAGCAAGATTATAGTAGCAATTCCCAATAATGTTTATTAATTTCATCATGTTTGAAACAGTGCAACATAATTTAAAATACTCTGCAAACAGTTTTTCCTCACAGACTAATATGTAAACGAAATCTTTTGTGTGACACTGTAAATGAATGATAATTGCTTTGCACTCAATACCCTACATAAAGCAAATTTTACGGAACCACAGAAACGTATATCAATTTCATTTATGCTTGTAACAGTGTAACATAATTAATATAGACCTCAACGAGTTTTACTAATATAACCATAATAGTAAAACGGAATTATTTTGAGTGCTCCTGTAAATGAACTGTAAGTGCTACATATAATATATTCTAAAATAATCTTCTTGTAGTGCTGCTCAATAATGCATGTAAATTTCATTATGTTTTGACTAGTGTAACACCATTAAAATACGCCACAAATGTTTCTTCTCAATAGACCATAATGTAACAGAATATTTTTTAATGCTCCTATAAGTGAACTATGAAAGCTACAGACATCATTTTCAATTCCGAACATGCTATAGCCAACTCTAACAACATATATCAATTACATGGCAATCCGAATGTATTTACGCGAGATAGAGCTAGGACAGGCGGCCAAACAAACCGAATTCATAAGCACTTTTCCATTATGATGGAAAGTGTTAAAAACATGTCCCTGAGTGAAACTTACGTCATATTGAAGGTGGCAACGACCGGACAAATAAATTTTGCTTTTACTAGAACTTCTTCAACTTCTAAGCCTCGCACGATTTCAATTGTTACACTGACGAAGAGAAAAAAAAAAGTTATTTAAAATGCAATTTGTTTGAAAACCGTATCTCAATTTACTGATTTTTTATGGTTATAAATTAATACTTTTCAAGCATGATTCACCATGGAGATCTTGCTTTGCGAATGATTACCTCCATGGTTTAATATTTCTATGACTCCCGATGAACGAATCTTTTGTGTTTATTTACATTAATGGATTGAGATATTCTGCTGTTAAATTAATTTCCACTGAAGTTATCTCAGAATCTATATATTTTTTAATGTAACTTATCTCTCAATCAAACAAATTTTTTGAACGATCTTTCTAAAAATGTAACTTTTATGCAAATTTATTTGAAAAAATAATTTTGAATAAAAACGGCCTCTAAGTATATGGAAAAAGAAATGGTTAGCCCGTATTTGTTTTCCTCAGTCACATAACATGCGCTTTTATTAGGTGCGTTCTTATTATATAAATATGTAGCACCTATAGTCTTCGTCTGGTGCGTCCATCTGTCTATCCGTCTGTATGTTCGTCTGCATGTCCGTCCGCTTGCATATAACAGCGTAAAAACTACCCAACCGAATGGTTTGAAATTTAATATGTATAATCGTTGCAGTCTTTTGTAGAGTCATTTCAAATTTTATGAAAATTGAATCAAAACTTAAAATGACATTAATAGAAGTTTTCTTTATTCTATTAAATCCTATCATACGTAATCTAAATAATAAAAGCGCAAGTCATGTCACTGAGGAAAACAAATACGGGTTAAGCACTTCTTTTTCATATGCCAAGCGGCCATTTTTATAAAAAATTATTTTTTCGAATAAAATTGCATAAGAGTTACATTTTTAGAAAGATCGTACAAAAAAATTGTTTACTTGAGAGATGAGTTACATTAAAAAATGCATAGATTCTGAGATAACTTCAGTGGAGATTAGGTTAAGAGCCTACGCTAGTAACGCGAAGAAACGCTCAAGCTAATGTTAGGTCTATGGGAAGGTTCTTGGCAGATTTCTTGCTCGCATTTTAATATTTTTAAATGATTTTTTTTTTTTGCATAGGATAGCTGAGGTCGTTCTCTAACGTTGTTAGTTTTTATTTTTTTTTATTTTGGTTACAGTTTTTTTATAAGCAGACATATTCAATTTTGAAACCGGTTGGAACCAGTTCTGAAAGTGAAAGTACCCTTACATAAAAAAACTGGAACCAAAATCGAAAAAGTAAAAACTAACAACATTAGAGATCGATCTGAGGTATCCTATGCAAAAAACATCATCTAAAAATATTAAAATGCGAACGAGAAATCTGCCAAGAACCTTCCCATAGACTTAACATTAGCTTGCGCGTTTTTTCGCATGGCTGATGTAGGCTCTTAATAGCCGAATATTTCAAACTGTTAAAGTAAATAAATACAAAAGATTCGATGATCGTGAGTCACAGAAATATTAAAACAGGTAGCTAATCATTCGCAAACCAAGATCTCCATGGTGAATTTTGCAGCGCTATCTGGTTTTGAAAAAAAAATCGCATCTGTAATAAGAAAGAAAAATACATGCTTGTTTCGCTCATAACAGACGATATAATTCATTTCACTGAAATAATAACGATGATTTTTTTTACATTGTAAAACTGGTTATAGTACGAGCGCACCTCATTTGCCCCGTTCAACGCACAATTTACAAATTGTTATATAGATTACATATAATAGGATTTAATAGAATAAAGAAAACTTTTATTAATATCTTTTTAAGTTTTGATTCCATTTTCATAAAATTTGGAATGACTTGACAAAAAATTTCTAACCATTCGTTTGGGTAGCTCTTGCCCTGTTATATGTGCACGGATGGACAGACCAGACGACGACTATAGGTACTACGTATTTATATAATTACGAACGCACCTAAAAAAATTATACATAATTGTTGATATCGATTATGTAAGTGTGTAAATAATTATACATTGAATAATCAAAATTATAGTGTATTGCAGCTTTATTCCTCACCTTCTGAAATACTTTGTGTTCGGAAAGATTGTGAATTTATCATAAATAAATATATAAAAGGTTACGTTCTACAGTTTGGAAATAATTAATATACATATAACCTTCAAGAACTTTCCTTTCTCATATTTCGCGTCTCAGTATCTAAATACGATATTCATATGCATTCATATCTGATGAAATTTCCATTTCAGTTTCGTTTAAATAAGATGAGTCCTGTTTCAGTAATGGACACGACTGTCGGCTGTACTTCAAAGCAGTCGAATCATATGTCAAGAAATCCCGTTAAGTTTAAGCTGCGAGTGTAGCATGAAGCTCCGGATTCAGTCATTAGAGGTTGATTCGAATTCCTAATCAGCGGTTCCAACGCACTTGAAATGAGTTCAGAATGTGGCAATAATTAGAATAGCCTGTGTTACGCGTTGCAGACAAATAGGTATGCTTTAGCTCAGTACAGTAAGAGGGAAGTGAGAAATTTAGCTAATGAAATTGAATGGAGTGTTTCAAAATAAATCTCCGAGCACGCATTCTATCGAAATTCATTCAAATGTTCTATTAGGTATCACAAGAACGAGCGAATTTTCTTATTCCTTCTTATGCTTTAATTTATTATGCATATAAACATTTTGTTTTAAATATTAGGTTGTTGCAGATGAAATGTCGGATCTGTTAGTTATATTTCAAACAAAAATAACTCTATAGAAATTGAATTTTAATAACCAAAATATGCACCATTAGATGAAAAACATCTCTCATCCAGATGCAAGAGTATCTATGGCAGTTGCAAAGAAGTCCAGAGTTTTGGACCAAAGAAACTGTCCAATGTCGTTTTTAACGGTTGTTTCATTAGTGAACGTTTTCACTGCAAAAAATATTCCAAATGAAAAAAAAAAGTTTTAATCGGTTGGCGAAAATACTGGAGAGTAAAGAGGGTGGGAAAGATTCACATAGTGAGTGTTATGGACTGTTAGTTGTTCTGGAAGCGTGTGATCTCGCATTGTCATGAAGCAATGCAACTTCATTTGTGTTGTCCAATCTAGGCCGCATATGTCATATTTTTTTATGGATTGTATCAAGATGGGTACAGTATTTCTATGAATTTATATTTCCCCCACCTTTCAAAAACGTAGTGTTGATAATACTACCTTTAAACCACTAACCGGTCACCATTATATAATTCAGATGAAGTTTCGTTTCGGGGCTTCATCGGCATGTAGCAATTGTGCAGATTGGCGTCATCATTATACAAGATCGATTTTTATCTCATATCACTACTATGTTCAAAACAAGGATATATCTGTTTCGGTAATAGTGCAAACGTCTACTGGACTTCAGAGGTTTCGATTAATGAGCTTATTAGTAACTTTCACCTCGTCGTTAGAGTTCAAGTATTCAACCTTAAAGTTTTCATTCATCTTTGGAAAGAGGTGAAAATCACAGGGCGCAAAGTCGGGGCTGTACGAAGTGTGTGTCAGAACTTTCTTGAACTGCAGACCCTGCAGCCACTGTTGTGGTTCGCGAATTATTTGCGGATGGACGTTTTCACAATGAAGAATATGATCCAAATCGTTCCAGACACGACGCAATCGTGGCATAGCTTTCCCAAAGTGTCGAGATAGCACTTTTTATTGATTTTTGTTCTCGTCTCCAAGAAGTCAATTTCTACGGCAGCCTGAAAATCCCAAAAGTAGGTCAGCATAACTTTTTCAGAAGACTTTCAAGCCTGAAATTCTTGGGACCTAAATATGTGGGTTGGACGTACTGGGACGATTGTTGTTTGTTTTTGGACTCAAAATGATCCTCCCATTATTCATTTTCTGTGACAATGCGATGGAGAATATCATCACCTTCACGGTCGTACCGGACAATCAAATCCTGACAAGCTTGCTTCTTCTGCACTTTGTGTTCTCGCATGAGTATCAGACCGTGGGATCTAACGAGCACAAAACGTGTGATATCCCAACGATCGGTTACTATGTATTGCACTTATTCTTAGGAAAGGGGGAGTTCTGTGGCGATCTGTCGCTGTTTGATTCAACGATTACGTAAATCATTTCGTCAACACGATGCTCTTCATCTGTTGCGGTGAGGGATCTTCTACTACGAGGATGATCAGCCAGGCATGACCTTCCCAAATTTAAGTCTTTAACCTTCCTGGACTCCCGTCTCACTGCGTCTCACTGCACTGATGTCAACGGTAACCCCGCCGTAAACTGCTGTCATTCGGCGATGAATTTGGATAGGCTCGCAACTCTCAACTGAAAGGAACTTTATGACAACTCGCTGTTTCAACCTGATTTCCATGAAGGTCGCCATTTTCTTCACTTATCCGCATATCAACACCACCTGTAATCAAAAGTGAATAGTACGTTATATAAAGAGTAAACTAAATTTTCATGTGCAAAGAAAGTGTTCAAATCTCTTCACAATCAAAAAAGTGGCAATATTTTTAATTCAGAATATATCGTACATTTCAATACAATTCTGTTGAAATAATTTTCAACAACTTTTCATTTTTCGGGTACTGAGTTTCAGAGCATAGAGCCCTAAACCTATACAAAATAAAAAGTCAGTGAAAACTTACAGCATTTTGACGTGATTAAAGCAATTTGTTTCAGTTTTATGAACAAAAATGCATGTTTATGACGTAATTTTTCATTGATGAATGTAGTCTACGGTTTCGCACTTAATGTCTTTTATTTCGGAAAGCAGCAAAATGCTTCATCTTGTGAATTTCGTATCATATGTAATTAAGAAACGAGCATTATCGTTGATAAAAGTGAAATATTTTACTAATAATGCATCAAAATGGCGTAAATTTTGCGCCTATTACTCTGCGGTACTGAGATTAAGTCACCAAAGGGCTCATTAAGTACAAATTTCCTCATTTCGTATGCAAAGTTATTGCAGGAAAACATGACGCAATTTTTGCTGAAAATGTATTTATTAGCAATCTATTGCACTTTAACATACATATGCACCAAAAATAAGTAGATAAAGTATGAAAATTTTGTAAACAGGAAAATCACGTTATGGTAACCCTTTGACTATGGATCGAAAACGGACGAATCTCAATGGAATACTTTTCAATCAATTCGTACCATTTTTTAAAAAATATTCTCTGCCATATAGCTATAGTACACTGTAAAAAAAAATTCTCAGGTTACTAAAAATTTTTTAGTATATTTGTATTGAAAATATTTTTTTAGTAACCGGTACTAAAAATTGGTACTAAAAGGCTAAAAAAATTTTTGTATTCTTACTTACTAACTATAAAATCTGTAAGAATTACTAGAAAACAGCTAGCAACATTACTAGAAAACAGCTAGCAATGATTCCGATTTTTAGTACCGGTTACTAAAAAAATCTGTGGAATACAAATATACTAAAAATTTTTTAGTAATTTCCAAAAAATCTGTTAGAAAAACTAAACTTTTTTTAGTAGATCGACCCTTTTATTTTACAGTGTAGAAATTTTTCACGAGTAGTAATTTTTTTGATAATTACACTGTAAAAAAAATTCTCAGGTTACAAAATTTTTTTAGTATATTTGTATTCCACAGATTTTTTTAGTAACCGGTACTAAAAATTGGTACTAAAAGAATTTTTGTATTCATACTTACTAACTATAAAATCTGTAAGAATTACTAGAAAACAGCTAGCAACATTACTAGAAAACAGCTAGCAATGATTCCGATTTTTAGTACCGGTTACTAAAAAAATCTGTGGAATACAAATATACTAAAAAATTTTTAGAAATTTCCAAAAAATCTGTTAGAAAAACTAAACTATTTTTAGTAGATCGACCCATTTTTTTTTACAGTGTATGGTACTATTGAATAGAAAAATAGTTGCAACTTTTAATCAAATAATTAAGCTAGAAATGTATTTTTTTTTCATAGATAAAAGAAAAAAAACAATAAACTGTGTGAAATGGCATAACTTTCATTTATTTTTCATTTCACAATTAAAATGTTTAGAATTAAAGCCTTTATGTATATATTGGTCTAAAAAAAATCTGTGGAATACAAATATACTAAATATTTTTTAGTAATTTCCAAAAAATCTGTTAGAAAAACTAAACTTTTTTTAGTAGATCGACCCTTCTTTTTTTACAGTGTAGGAATTTTTCACGAGTAGTAATTTTTTTGATAATTATGGTACTATTGAATAGAAAAATAGTTGCAACTTTTAATCAAATAATTAAGCTAGAAATGTATTTTTTTTCATTGATAAAAGAAAAAAAAAACAATAAACTGTGTGAAATGGCATAACTTTCATTTATTTTTCATTTCACAATTAAAAAGTTTAGAACTAAAGCCTTTATGTATATATATTTTAAATACAAACTGGTTATTTTCGTCATCTACACTGTAAAAAAAATGGGTCGATCTACTAAAAATAGTTTAGTTTTTCTAACAGATTTTTTGGAAATTTCTAAAAATTTTTTAGTATATTTGTATGCCACAGATTTTTTTAGTAACCGGTACTAAAAAATCGGAATCATTGCTAGTTGTTTTCTAGTAATGTTGCTAGATGTTTTCTAGTAATTCTTACAGATTATCTTGTAACTGAGTAAGAATACAAAAATTTTTAGTCTTTTTGTACCGATTTTTAGTACCGGTTACTAAAAAAATCTGTGGAATACAAATATACTAAAAAATTTTTAGTAAACTGAGAATTTTTTTTACAGTGTACCCTAGGCTTAATACTGAACTGATTTTAATAATTATTTTTTACCGGAAAGTCCTTCGTTTATAAATGAGCCATCACTAATTTTTTTATATATTTCCTTTTTTACATTTATTTTTAATTAAAACTTTTTTAATGAAATTTCTTGTGAAATGTTGGGAATCGTTTTACTTCTACTGTTGCAGAGAAAAGGGGAATAATGAGGATTATTATATCTTGATATTTCATCTATTGAGCGTAAAATATATATGAATTAAAAATATAAAAAGTACACGACAAAAGTTTGCGCCTGTGAAAATGGCGTGCTTATGAGTAGCTATTATGCTTAACTTGAAATGTATTTGTACATTGAGAAAATTAAAAAGAAGAACTGATATAATTATGACAAAATGCCGTAATTTTCACTGATTTTTCATTTCTTAATTGACTTTCATTTCTTAATTGACTTTTTAAACACCAATAGAGATAAAGCATATTTCAAATCTGCTTTCCTGATATCCAATAATGAGTCTTTTTCTGAAGTCATATACCCGCAGAAGCGTGTCTGTTGTCACTCATGGATAATGTCCATTATAAATATAAGAATTAAAGCCCATAGGGATTGCTTTATTTACTTTGATTATATGTCACTGATTACTTTCTTTTGAAATAAACTATAGACTAGATGAATGATGTTTACATTTTTAATAAAGAATTCAAAAAAGTAAAGAATTTGAGAAAAATTTAAGTAAAAATAAATAGTGTCCAAGATAAAAAAAAAGTGTTTAAAATAATAATTGTTTTTGGAGTTATATTAGCCAATGTAAGACTAACATTTTACAGGAATTATTTTTGTTGGTTTATTATAAATTCCTACAGCAGTTTACTTATAAGCAATACAGTCCTATTTCTTTTACTATATAGACTGTTGTCGTCAAACAATCGTAGTCCACTTTTCGATGTCCGCAAAAACCCCAGTTGTTACATTTAGAAATATATAATGATAGTGATCATGACCGGCGCTATAGCTTTCGCTTTTTAGTACTTACATCACTTCTAAATATCACACAATTTCAATTTTTCCATGTTGTAATAGGAAGTGTGTGTACTTTCCAATGAAATTTATTTGAAAATTATAACTCAATTTAGTGACTTTTTATGACTTTTTAAAAAAATTTTACACCATAAATTATTTTTTAAATATATCTCAACAATGAACATTTGTTTGCTTTAATAATGCAAAGTAGATATTAGTAAATTTAAAACAATCGGCAAAAGATTGGAAAGATCAAAAGAAAAAGAAAAAGAAAAGCCGATTAATAATGAGATCAGATTACTCATTGGCGCAATAATACAATGTTGTATTGTCGTCGGAAACACATATGTGTACATAATTGTTATAATTCTAGCATATCAGGAAGTTAGTAAAAAATCGGTTACAAAATTCCATCTTTACATACAAAAATCAATTTAAGTTAAATAAATAAGTTTAAAAAAAGCTAATAAAAAACCCTTTTTTTCAAACGACTTAAGTGAGTGTTTTAAATATCTGAAGTGCAAAGTAAAATGAAAAGACTGCAACTGATGATTACAAAAACTACAGTTTTTATAATCACAGATTTCATATAGAAGCATTACAGATTTTTATTTTCTTTTTTAAGGGAGTGTCAAATTTTGCTTAAATAGTACACTATTAAAAATTTGCAGCAAACTGTACTGTCATTGAACTGATTTTAAAAGAAACGGTTACAAAGCCGTAATTTAACTGTAATTTAACCGTAATATTGACAATAATATGGTCAGAGTTAAATTATGGTTATGTAAACCTTTTCTATAAAAATCGTCGAATGACTGACAGTTTGCTGCAAATGTTTAAGAGTGTAGCTTTGTGTTTTCTTCAAATCTCACGTAAATAAAATGACTTGCATCAGCTAGTATTGGTCAGTAAAAGCTACTACGGAGTTACATTAAATTTTATGAAACTGCAGAAGTAGTAGTCTATTTTTATGTTATTAAATTTTAGTTATGCATCAGTCATATTTTACCATATTGCTATAGAATAATGCTATAAGGAGGATTTCGAAAAATTAAGTTACCTAAATTCTCATTTTAGTGAGAAAATTCTGGAAATTTTATAGATATCCTCGCTCGGATTGCATATAGAATCGAACCCAAAAATCTCATTTTTACACTCCTCATATTTTTAAATATTACTCGATACACAACTGATTGGGCTTGAAACTCAAAACTAACAGACTGATATTAATGTAAATTATTTCTAGGAGCTTAATTAAGAATTTTCGGCGAATTACATAAGCTTTAAAAGAACAATAATGTAGCATGCAAAAGATTAGAATAACTTGTTTGTTTACATATTTATTATTTTTACGAATTCTTCATTTATTCAAAGGGTTTTAGCACTGCGTTATATACGAATACACATCAGTGATTCTCATAAATTCATCCTTCTATCTTGAATCGGAATATTAAACAATTATACCTTTAAATAGACTTTATGATCTGGAAGGATACTTAAAAAACATAATATTAATGTTCTTTGCTTTTAAAAGCTTCAGAGTATAAATCTTACAGAACATTCATGGACACTTCCTTTTCTTTCCCAGAGTCAGATTTTTTTATTATTATTACATACGGAGAAAAACACAGAACACACTCGTGTTAGGAAGCATTGAATGTGAAATTTGAAATCGCATGCTTTAAACATTATAATATGAAATAATGTTCGAATATTTTTGTATTTGTATGGATTTTGCTCTATTTTACTTAACTTGTTTTTTGTATGTAAAGGTAGAATTGTGTAACCAGTTTTTCATCTACTTCTTGATATGCTAGAATGAAAATTATGTACAGAGATGTGTTTCCTATGACAATACAATATTTTAATATTTCAAAACCTAATTATAAATTAATAAATTAGTTTTAAGGCATTTCTTCGTTAGTCGGCCACAAATGATATATCGCATAATAATTTTTATGGTTACAACTGTTTACGAGTTACTTATTGCGCCAAACCCTTTTAGCCAAAATATGCCAAATGACTGTGAAACTGCAACAACGAAGTATTTTAAACACTAAAAAATAGAAAATATAATTAAAAAATAAGTAGTGTAATAATTGTTTTTTTAAATGCTCTTTTATCATTTAATAGTTTAATATTAATTAAATTATAAGTCGAAAAAACAATTTAGAATTGTGTGATCAACAGTGTCCAAATCATATCTGAACAAAAAATAAATCTGTCTTGTCTCATTAAATTTCTATTAAAATTACGTTGCTGCATACTAAGTTCAAATCGTTAACTAATCTGTGTTAATCGCGGCATAATGTTAGAGACATTATTTGGCTTCTTACTTATACCATGAACATGATCATATTTATTCAATTCTCTTAATTTCAATACATGCCTTCATTATTGCGCGAAATTGAACCAACATTTCAAAGCCTACGGACATTGCCGAGAAACATTGCTGAAACTTCAATGTGCTGATACTGTAATCTTATTTGTGAACTGAACTATGTTAATAGGAAATTCTCTCAAGATGTAGTGGGAAAGGCTTTAATGCAAATTTCTAATTCGTTTGTGCGATTCTAGTACTTGTGACTAGGTGTGTGCAAATCGTGTTCTGTTTCACGCTTGTAAGTACGGATTCGAATCATATACAACCCACGAATATGAAATTAAGGTAATTAAACTCTATACGACAAATTTATTATTAAACCAAATACTAGGAAAATGTATTTTTACTTTGGTAGACTTTGAAAAAATATAAGGATTCCATGAATTTAATTTTAATATTTGATAATTTAAAATTAACTGTACTTAAAAAAGAAAAAAAAAATCATAATACCGCGAAGCAAAAATGTAGTATTACACTGAAAAAACAAACTGAACATTTAAATCAATTTAATCAGAAGACTTATTTTTATGACAGAATAGTGATCAATGAAACATATATGTTGCAGTATTTTCGATTACAATGTCCAAGAAGATGAAGACAAACAGACAAACAAACAAACAAATAAAATTATAATGAAGAAAGGAAATTTATTTCAACTAGATAAATCCTTAGGTCCTGCTAAATGTCCTGCCCGGATATTTTTCGATCTGTTAGAATAAACCCCAAATATGATACTACAACCACTGAATATGAAAACAAACAAAAAATTAAGGTAACTACGATCTAAATTTAAAAGTTGTACTAGAATGATGTGTACTATAAGAAATGTATATTAGAAGATTTATGAAATATATACAGGGGTTGGACAAAATTATGTGAACGCCTGTGAAAAGAGAATTTTCTTTTATTAATAGACCGTCGCACTGTGGGAAATTTGTCAAATCTGGCTGGACAAAAGTCGATTTCATAAAGTACAACGCAGGTGCGAATGGATTGATGCATGTTGCAGCTGAATCATTGGAGAATCACGTGACACCCTTTTTATCTCACTTAAGCGAACAATTGCTTCCTGTTATCAGTTGAAACTATGGCGTTGCGTTGAGTGCATCGACTTCAGATCATTGTTCAGTTTGACTTTCCATTTTCGAATGTGAATAACTATATTTCTGGAAATATTTAAAATCTAATTGTTATGGATAGTGACAAGGCAGGTATGTATTCATATCTTTTTAATATTTGAATTGAGAAAAAAATAGTTTTAGTAGTTGCAAAAGTAATATAAAGTAATGCATATTTTTCCATTATTTTGTTTGCATGTTTCCAACTTCACGAGGGGTTTAGTTATATTTCCCGACATTTCCCGGCAAAGTTTCTTATTGTAACAATAAATATAGGCCTTTGACTTTGTGTTTTTGTTGAAAGTAGCTCCGGAATCGTCCGGTTTTTAAAATGAAGGCACTATAAATATTGCTCTTTCAAATTTCGAAGTAAGCATTCGAAAATAGTATGTATTAAGTTTTAATTCATATTTTTAATATGAATTCTAAAATGAAAACAATTTTTATGGATATTACAAAGCAATGCCATGTTATTATTGTTCAGCCATTTTGATTAGAATAAAAGTTATATAAATTTTAAAAAAATGTTTTAAAGCATTATTAAAAATGTTATTCGTTCCAATTTATCTTCTTGTAAGCACTTTTCAAAAAACTGAAGCAATTTATGGCTCGTTATTAACATTTATTTGTCTAAAAATAAGTCGAGACAATTTTGCTTATGATTTTATTAAAAGTTAGCAAAAACTTGCGTGATTTCTTTAAAAATAATGGATTGAATGATTTTATCTATCTAAATTGCATACATCTGTTATGCATTATTTTTTGTTTATATTTTGTCTTTTCTTTCTCTAGGAGCTTCAAACGTCAAAGTAATGATTCGAAGAGAATTGTTTAACATTATGCAACAACCGAATTTACCAAATATAAATGATAAATTAAACTTTCTGGAAAATTATCTTCTTAACAGTGATACTTTTGATGACGATGAAATTAAAACACTCAAACACAATTTCTTCCGATTTAAATGTGAGTTGAAAAGCAAATAGATCGCAGCCCATTATAAACCAGATGTATTTGTGAAAAATAATAAGGCTTGAAGGTACAATAGAAATTCCAAGGAAAATAAATCGCCCAGGGAGGCCAGCTAAAGGTTTCAACGAATCAAGTAATAGGTCAAAGCGAAGAAAGTCTGAAAGCTTAAGGAGCTCTACAGATGTGGAAGTACTTACACATGCCGCTCAGTTAAAGCTAGAAACCTCTGGAAAGAGATATGCTGCCCATGTACTTAAAGAATTAACCCATTCACCAATGCGAGCAACAAAATATAAAAAAGCATATTTGAGAACTCAGCAGATTGAAAAGAAAACTCAAATGTCCCCTTTGGAAGCATTGTCATTATTTGTCAAAGCTAACCTTTCCAGAAACCAATATGAAATTATAAGAAGATATAAAAAAAATGTATACCCTTGCTACGGTCTTCAACAGCGAGCTAAAATTGACTGCTATCCAGACAAAGAATCTTTTAAAATTACAGAAACTTGCGCCGAAATCAATATTCAAGATTTAGTTCATTTAACAGTGACACGATTATTTATTTATTTGGATGAAGTTTTGGAAATCTTAAATGAAGAAGAAAGATGCCCTTTAATTCTTATATGTCCTATATTGCTCTGTATCACCTGAAATTACAGGCATTGACAAAAATTTAATGTACCGTTTTAAAGTTATTCTTGAAACCTATATCCAGTGACCACAAAATTCACCTAGACAAGTTTAAAGAATATACATAGAAGACAGCAGAACGCTACATCCAATTATATAAATGGTACCCAATGTCACCCACAATACACAAAATATAAATGCATGGCCCCACTGTAATAGAGAGAGCTGTACTACCTATAGGTCAATTGTCTGAAGAAGCAGCCGAAGCACGGAACAAACATTTTCGCTCATTTCGTCAAAATTTAGAACGAAAATTTTCAAGAATTTCTTGTAACCGTGATGTTATCAACAGATTGCTTTTGAGTTCAGATCCAGTGTTAACTGGAAGGAAACCCATGATAAGAAAAAAATCAAAATAATTTCTTAAAGAAACCTTAGAAATGTTACTGCCCATGGAATCTTCTGAAGCTCCTGATGAAGAGGATTCTGATTATGAAGAAACAGATCACGACTCTGAATTATCATCTGATTAAGAAACTCTACTTTATTGGTGATTTATTAACTAATTGTCCATATTGTTAATAATTAATGTTTATAATTTATTCAATTATATTTTTATTTGATTTGATTTTTTATCATAATTATAATTTTTTTTATAATACTAATTTTGTAGAATAAAAACCAGTATGAAGTTCCAAAACATCATTGATTTTTAAATTATAAAGCAATTTTTATTACAAAAAGTTAATTTATTTACTAACTAATACATTTAAATTAGTTTAAAACAATAAAATAATTTTGGCCGCCCAGATTCGTCAAATCTCCCACTGTGCGTCGGTCCTCCTTTTGCATTAATTGCAGCTTGTATTCGATGTGGAATTGTCAAATACAAGTCATGTGCAACATTCAGAGCGATACGTTCTCACTCAAATTGCGAAAAAGTCCCTAATTCAGAAAGTGTCCTTGGAGGGGGGAATCGACTGCGCAGCTTGTTTTCCAAAATACTCCACAAAGGTTCAATTATATTGAGATCAGGACACTTGAGGTGCTCTAATTCATCGTCGTGTTTATAAAACCAGTCTCGGGCAATTCCACAGGTGCGGATGGTGGAATTATCATCTTGGAAGACAGATCGTTTATCAGGAAACACAGTTTGCACCATTGGGTGAAGATGGTCGGCCAGAATACTGACATAATACACTCTTGTAACACAGCCATTCAGAACAACAAGTGGGTAAGACCACAGTGTGATATCGCATCGTAGGTCGAAGACATTCAACTTAATAGGCTTCTTTCGGCGTTCTCCAAACGTAAACACGTCCATTTGTCAGGAATAATGTGAACAGCGATTCGTCTGACCATATTACATGTTCCCATTGTTCTTGTGTCCACCTTTTATGCTCGCGACACCATATTCGTCGCTTCGAGGCATTGCATGGTGTAATCAATGATTTTGAAATAGCCGCTCTACCATGAATATTTGTCATATGCAGTTCACGCCGGATTGTTTTTGATGAAACTGGTTCCACTAGATTTGTGTTCATCTCAGATGTTATCGGGGATGCTGTTGTCTTGTATTTTTTTGCGACAATCTGCTTCAAAACTCTTCTGTCTCTGTCATTCAGCTTCGACTTTCGACTACTATTGTGCTTTTTAAATGATATTTTTCCGTGTTTCAAATATGCTAACATTACTGTTGACACCGTACTTCTCTCAAGACCTAGAAGGGTTGCCGTTATCGTTACTGAGCCTCCTGCAAGACGGGTCCCAACAATCATGCCTCTTTCGAAATCAGAGAGGTGAGCCATAACGCAATTTTAACACATAAATATATTTCACATGCGACTTTTATCACTGCTGGTAGCAGACTTATGTGTGTACTTTCTCATCTAATAGGTGGCACCCTTCACTGCTAGAGGGCAGGAGTATACGAGAGGTTTCTTTCGAGTGCTATTTTTTCACATGTGTTCATATTATTTTGTCCAACCCCTGTATGTGTATATATGTGTGTGCGTGCATGTGTGTGTTTCTTTTACTTTTAGAGGGACTTTTTGTAATGTATAATGGATTACATAAAGTTGTATTCTTATTCTAAATAGTTTATTTTGTAGAAATGTAGTATTGGGATACTTATCTTGAATTATTCCGTTGAAACTTCTTGTTGTTTAGAAAACATTTGGATAAGAAGTATGATATAAATACAAAAGTTTTTCTGTTATAAATAATACATGATATGTAAAAATTAGTGTAAAGAAAAGCAAAAATTTGGGAAAATAAATTCAGCGCTATTAAAAGCTTCATACGAATGCTGTCTCTGATAGAAATAAATAGATAAAAGAAACAGGCAGAGACAACAGAAAGAATACGCATGATTACCCGTGAAATTAGATATTTTAAAAATACTTTTTAAATATGGAATTGAAACATATCTCTTGGCTAGCCCCAACATAATGTAATCTAAACACTAGTGTAAATGTTTACTGGAGTAAAAGTGTACTGGTGTGTGTCTTTAAGATTAAAACATAGCGAATCCTCTTAAGTATTTTTTTATCTTAATAATAACTACTGCCATGGAATTACCACAACATCTTGTAGTCAGTTTATTATGTTGATCCAAACTTAACTTATTGATCTCAGTGACATACACTACGTATGTCATGATTTCATAATAGATCAGTACCAACATACTATCCGTACATAAATTATTAAATATCTTATAAAGTAAATATAGTTTATTTTGTAGAACACTAACATACACGAAAATACACTAACCTGGTATATGAGTAAACCTATCTGGAGGTAAAAGGGTTTAGGCAATCACAATATGACAGGACAGCAAGATTATAAGGATTCATGTATTTAATGTTTTATCTAACACTACCTCGATAAAAAGGTAAGCACTATAAATTAAATTCAGGTCTTTTTTCCTAGAAACACAAAGTGCGCAGCAGAAAATTGTTAATAATATTTTAAAATTGTTTCATGACTAATTTTTCTGATGTAAAAATCTCTCCTTAGACAGAAATAAGTTTGAATCCTGACTGTTCCCCCAGGATCACTTTTCGTGATTTTCATGTCCTTAAAACAGCAAAATTGTTATTTAATCTTGCAGACACTTGCAGAAATCTGCAAAAGTAACAGTTCTTATTCATTCAAAACATCATTGTACAACATTGGCAGAAAGACCTCACTTCTGTTTTCCAGTAATTCTGGAAAAGGACTTCAAACAGAAAGCGAGGATGGACAAGGTATATTCCACGGCTTCCTTATGTTACTAATAGTGACCTTGGAAAGACTACCGAATTGTTTAGAATATGTCTCCTTAGTTCAAATCAATAACAATTCAATTTCTTTCCAAACTGATTTTTAAAGGATTCTAAGACACATTACGAAATTTAGACTACTACATTCTTGTTTCTCAAATAGCAAGTTTATTTTTCTTTTTTTCTATTTGTCAAAGAATAACATTTTTACTTTGTTCACGAACCCGAAGACTGGTATAAAAATGGAACCCGAGCCTGTTTCGGACGTGGGTTCGAGGTCAGAAACTCAGACTATGTCCGTCTCATCTCCAGTAAGCACCTTCAAACTGTTAGCAGAAGAGCTACTAACCCACAGAAACTCTAGAAATTTTTATCCTAACCAGACACGCATTTATAAAATCCACACAATTTCTGAAAAATAGGGCTTCTTGTCGACATTCATGCATCGAGAGTTAGAGTCATAATAGCAATGGTTAGAGTCACAACAGCTTTCTCGATACTTAACAACTTACTTTCTCGATTAACATGAGTACTTTTTGAACAATCATACTGGATTTTACATTCATCAAATACTCAATCTCTTGAAGTAATTTCAGTAATTCCATCTATGTAACAAAAGTATTTTTTGTACGCCATTTATATTTTACACAAAATTAAAAAAATAAATAAAAATAAAAATAATAAGAATAATAAGAGGTTTAAAACTAAAGTTATATTTTTATAAATATTCAAAAAGTTTTATACATGTACTTTTTTGTTAATGTTTTGTAACTATTCCATATAACACAAATGTTTATAAAGATTTTCTGGATTACGAAAGTACGTAAAAAAGACTCAGAAAGGTTATAACTTTTAATTAGAAATGTATAGCTTTCATCCATGTTTTCTTCCAAAAGAATACAAAAAAAGATAAAAACATTTTGCAAAACATTTGTGGTTGACCAAAAATCCTTTGTACTTCATTGCTACAAAGCACGAACGTGTAACAAAAAACAATATAAGTTTAAAACATAATAAGTTTTTATTATTAATTGTTATGTGGTCTTTCTTTCATCTTAAAACTTAAATTACTTTTCAAGCCACGTCAATAATCGTTGAAAAAAGTTAATAATCTATCACATACTCTAAATAACAGTCTCACGATACACGATGAAAAAAAAATTGTCTTCTCATCTTGAACAAAAAATGTATGATATGATAGCGCTGGAATTCATATAAACTATGTGTAAAAATGAATGAGTGCATTATAATAAATTTCAACGTTCAATCAAATTCTAATTTTAAACGTATTCTTTAAATTTCACTACATGAACTGTAACTTTATTTCTTATAGTGTGATTTTTCTTTTTATTTACCCCCAAAATAACTTGAAATCTATTAGCACTGTCTGATTTACAAAAAAAAAATTACATCTGAGAAAAGATACAACTTTTAATTAGGAATACATATTCATTGTAAATGTTTTCTTCCAGAAGTTTACAGATGATAAAAACTTTTATTAGAAACATTTGCTGTTGACCAAAAAACCTTTCTACTTTATTGCTTCAAAGCACGAACGTGTAACGAAAAACAATTTAGGCTTTTATAATTAATTTTCATCTTTTCTGTTTTTTATCCACCAAATTAAATTACTTTCGAAGCCTCGAAAATAATCTTAAAAAAGATAATAATCTGGCACATACTCTAAAGAACAATCTCACGAAACACGGCGAGAAAAAAAATGCCCTCACCTTAAGCAACAAATTTATGATATGATGACGGTGGAATTCATATAACTGTGTATAAAATTAAAAGAGTGCATTGTAATGAATCTTAATTCCTGCTATTTAAGTAAACGCACCACAAACGCAACAGCCTTTCATTCCTTCCTTTACCCTAGAGATGATGGTAATTACACAGTAGGGAACATTAGATGAGAGAACTCATTGTTTCAATCTGACAGTGTGAATTAAAATTCTTTGAGCATTTTTCGACCAACGCGCAATTAAATGCGGGAAATTCCCTGTCTGAAATTGCCCGCTCGGGGTAAATACTGTGCACTTGTTAAAGCTCGAGAGAGCTTCTACGACGAAAAGTTTTGTTTTAAAGTAGTAAAATCATGCAAACGGATTATTAGTTTTGATTTTAGTTAACAATCAAATGGCGTGATAAGCAAACTTTGTTTTCTAAAAGTAAAATCAAAGGAAACTTTCAAACTTGGTAGAAACTTAGGATACGTTTTGTAACATAAAAAAAAAGATCGTAGGAAACATCAGTTTCAGATAAGAAAATAAGTTTTATGTTGATAAATGAATGCCAAGAAAACAGTTTAAATTATTTTTTAAGCTACAGCGTGTTTTATTCTATTTTTATACTTTCAATTTTGCTTAAATCTTTAAAAATATCGAAAATGGTGCTTTTTTATTAGGTTATTCTGTTAATAAGATTACATGATTATTAAATTTTATTTATTTATTTATTTATTTTTGTTTAAAAGTGCTTATAATATATGTATACGTATCTAATTATTTTCTAGCATTTTACATATAAAATGGTGCACAAAAGTAATTTCCCATTATCAGATTAATATAATGAATTGCTATGAACAGTTTGGAAACTTTTCCGAAAATCAGTGTCAGAAAAACAAACTTTGTTTTTATAAACGACTTTTTAATCTGGAAAATATATTGGTTTTTGAGCTTTCTAAGGATAAGGAAGGCTTTTCGGATTGTTAGTAACTCAGAAGAGTTTATTGTATATTTTTGATCGTTGTTCTATTAAATTTTTACAAATTAAAAAACATCTATTTTTCTTTACAGTGTACTAATCAATGATATTCCTGCAATTTTCTCGGCATTCGTAACTGAAGAATACTGACAAAATGAAGCTTTATTAAATACTAGCTGTTACCCGTGACTTCGTTCACGTATCATTAAAAGAAGAATAAATACATTAATTAAGCAAAATATTTCATTCCCGATAGTTAGAAACGTAAATAATTAACTAACTCTTTATCACATTCCATAGGAGACAATACAGTATTTCTATGTTATAGAGACCTGGACATAACTAAGTTTTAAAACAGTGAAATTTTGTGACAAATAATCACGAAAAGGAAACTGCAACCAATGAAGAAAGGCGAGCCAAATAAAATCGTGGAGATCGGCGAATTGTGTAAAAACATATGTCAACCTAAACATATGTCAACATATGTTTACCTGGTAAACCATTTTACTTTTAACGCCTTTCTGAAACGTTTTAATAGCCATCCTTCAAAGATAATGGAAATAGTATATTCTTTTTCATTAAATTCAATTCTTGTGAATAGGAAGTAATAATTGTAGACCTAAATGCAAGGAGCTTAAATTTGCCTCCTTGACTTAATCTATAACTGAAAAAAAATCTTTTTTTCTAAATGGAAATATATTGACAGACGATTTTTGTTCTCCAGAATAAATTGATTCATGAAGTTTGAATATGTGAAAATACGTTTTTATTTTTCAAAAATTTTACTGTAATCAAGATTTTTTAAACGGTTTTTATAAACAGTTCTTTAAATCTTTAAAATGTATTGGTTTTTGAGCTTTCTAAGGATAAAGGAGGCTTTTCGGATTGTTAGTAACTCAAAAGAGTTTCTTGTATATTAGGTAGATTTCGTAAGAAATACTACCTATTACATTCTCACCTAAGTTGGAAATTTTGAAAAAATTTTACAGATCTACGCCGATCATGACTCCCAGAACCCAAAACCACCCCCAGTTTAAAAGTTTATATATGTCTATCTATCTATCTATCTATGTCACTTTTTTCTGACCACGATAACTGGAAAAATTCTGCATAAATCTCTTCCAAACTGATACATAAAATCAAGGGTCATAAAATCTCGGTCAAGTTCGTTAATGGGCAAAATTGAACCAAGGGGGGGGGGGGAAATGGGGGGCTTTTTGTGAAAACAGAAAAATCCTCATAATTTCTTTATTATTATACGTATCGAATCCGTTTAAAGTTATTATTACTTCTAGGAAAAGGGCCGAAAATTTATGCATGACAGATTTTTGATATAATTAAAAATGGCTCCAAGGGGGGGGGAAAGGGGGGTTTTAGAAGAAAAAAAATCATAGCTTCGTCAATTCGCAAGATATCAAATCCGCGTAAATTTATTATTAATCCTCTTAGTATTATCTAAAACTTTTATATTGACAAGTTTTTTATAGGACCAACCGTTATAGCAAAAAAAAATTAAAAACCAAAACAATCCCTGCCGGCTCCGCCTGCAAACAAGTTATTTTTCGAAATAGGCGGTTCCAACTCCCGCATCTTTTCGAAACTGATACATAAAATCAAGGGGCTTAAAATCTCGGTGAAGTTCGTCAATGGGCAAAATCGAACCAAGGAGGGGGATGGGGGGGCTTTTTGTGAAAACAGAAAAAAAACCATAATTTCTTAATTATGATACGTATCGAATCCGTTTAAAGTTATTATTACTTCTAGGCACAGGGCCAAAAACTTATGTATGACAGATTTTTGATATAATTAAAAATTGCCTTAAGGGGGGAGAGGAAAGGGGGGGTTAGAAGAAAAAAATTCATAACTTCGTCAATTCCCAAGATTTAAAATCCTCTTAAATTTATTATAAATCCTCTTAATATTATCTAAAACTTTTATATTGACAAGTTTTTTATAGGACCAACCGTTATAGCAAAATAAAATTAAAAACAAAAAAATCCCTGCCGGCTCCGCTTGCAAACAAGTTATTTTTCGAAGTAGGCGATTCCAACTCCCGCATCTTTTCGAAACTGATACATAAAATCAAGGGGCATAAAATCTCGGTCAAGTTCGTTAATGGGCAAAATCGAACCAAGGGGGAGGGGATGTGGGGGACTTTTTTTTAAACAGAAAAAACCCCATAATTTCTTAATTATGATACGTATCGAATTCGTTTGAAGTTATTATTACTTCTAGGAGAAGGGACGAAAATTTATGTATGACAGATTTTTGATATAATTAAAAATAGCCTTAAGGGGGGGGGAAGGGGGGTTTTAGAAGAAAAAAATTCGTAACATCGTCAATTCCCAAGATTTCAAAAACGCTTAAATTTATTATAAATCCTCTTAATATTATCTAAAACTTTTATATTGACATGTTTTTTATAAGACCAACTCTTATAGCAAAAAAAAAAAAAAATCCTTGCTGGCTCCGCCTGCAAACAAGTTTGGTTTCGAAGTAGGCGGTTCCAACTGCAGCATCATCGCAAAAAGGTCATTTCTTCCGCAATTCCCGACAAACAGGCGCCCCACGGCCTACGTCTTCGAAGTCTACCTGTGCCTGTAGGTCGAGCCGTCAGGGATTTTTTTTTATTGTTGTTCTATTATATTTTTATACATTAAGAAACATCTCTCTTTATTTACAGTGTTTTAATCAACTATATTTCTACAATTTTCTCGGCATTCGTAACTAAAAATTACTGACAAAAGAAAGCTTTATTAAATATGCTTATCTAAGAAATATTATGATACATGAATTGCAGCTCTATTCCATTTTAAAGTATATTTTTTAGTTTAATTAAACATAAAATATAACGATTCTAGTTGGGCACAAATTTAGAAACGTCTAAAAGGACGTGCGGTAGCTTAGTGGTAAGCGCATTGAGATGCCGCACTACGTGTCCGAGGATTGCCTTTCGATTTGGACAATGTTGACTTAACCTGTAAATCAACTAAAAATTATAGTCATAAGCTTCTGCGGTCGATAAAATGTGCATCAGGTTTAGGGAACCAAACACTGAGGGTTCTGCGCCAGGCTGATCTTTTAATTGGTACATATCGGATATCTCCAAGACCCGTTGCCACGAAAGCGGAATTAAGAATCACGGTTCAAGATTCTACATGGATTTTAGAGGCGTGAAGTTTAGTTTTTTAAACATCTAGGATAGGGCGAACTGAAAAAGAAATGAATTACACAGGGTTGGAGTTTTAGACTCTCAAAACTGTGGACAGGACATGTGGTTTTCTGTCCAAACCTATACTACAGTGTCCAAAACTGTACTAAAGTGTCCAAAACTGTACTAAAGCGTCTAAAACTGTACTAAAGTGTCCAAAACTTTAAAAAAGACAACATTCCACGTGTAACCACTGCACACTTATTAAACATATGAATAAATATAAATATCTCACAATATATTTGACTAACATTTCATTTAATTATTTACTAAATGAAAAAAAGTTCAAACTTTTCCAATATCTGTGTAACATAAAAAGTTCCGTTTCTATTAAAACTGAATTATAATAATAAGAAATTGTTTATAATACCGCAGATAGTATAAGGGGGGGGAGGGAGCTTTGCTTAACACTGGTTAATTTAAAATCTAGAAGTTATTTTTTTAAATATGTATTCTTATTATGAATGTGTGCAAATACAAAAGCACTAAATAAAATAAGTGACTATAATGTGTTGTAAAGTACCACCATTTTTCTAGGGCAGAATGGTGATAAATCAGTGTCAGATCATGAATAAATAACACACCCTCAAAAGTAGACTGCCCAATAATATGTAATGTCACATAGTTTCTACTAGAAACTATGTATTATTAAATATCATTGGTAGAAACTTTATACAGGTTATAGTTAAAAAAGAGTGGGGGTCAGCTAATGGTAGGTGGAGTGGAAGTTCTGCTTTTCAAACATGTGACTGCAGCCTTGAAAAGATCATTCTTATTTTATCTGTTCTCCTTCTCTATCTCTTAATCTTGTGGTTTATTGCAGCAACAGTGTTTCAGCCATTTTGTTCTGTAGTTTCCATTTGCCTAAAGCTGAAGCTGAAGATAAAAAAAATTACTTATTTTAGTTTAAAGAAAATCTGAAATTTTAAACTGAAAAGGAACAAAGGTGGTAGACCAGCAGATACTGTGTGGGGACATTTTCTTAGAGTGGAAAATAATGAAAAACCAAGAAATAAATATGCAAAATCTAAACACTGTGGGTATACTCAACATGGAAAAGTATAAAGAATGAAAAAACACACTTTGTCTTGCCAATAACAAAAGATATGCAATAATTCAGAAATTGTCGATTGTGATTCACCCAGTAACGAAATTAATGAATGGGAAACTGAAAAGGGATCTATGGTGGTGTCACCAAATAAGATGAAAATTGAATATCAACAATGTTTCCCGTATTCTTAACCCCCTGACCGCCGAGCAAAAGGGCAAATTTGTAATGTTGTTTTCTCTGTAATTTTTTTTAAATGCTTAAAAAATCTAAATTTTCAAGCTTGAGATAAAAGACTTAATTACGTATATAAGTATAATCCTTCAGAGTATCAATCATTACTTGATGTTTTATATGATGAATGCTTTATATTTGTAGAATTATATTAATTTAAACAAACCTTGTATTGCTGTGTAACCTACAGCATAGTGAACGGATATATCAGGTCGCGGCAGTGAGAAGGTTAAAACAAGCAAGAGTGCTGCAGAAAAATTGAATTTACTAGCTGCAATTTTTTTTATGCTAATATTATTGCCTTCTACAGAAGTGGAACATCATACCTTTAAAGAATTAGATTCAGCCTTGTGTCCAGGATATACTTCACGAAATCGCAAAGCATTACCAGGATAGCTTTTGGATAATGTGTCAACAGAAGTCATACATCAAACGAAGAAAAATATTGAAGGCAAACAAGTTACTCTTATAGAAGATGGCTGGAGCAATATTCACAACGATCCAGATATTACAACTTGCATCCATAGTGAGGAAAAATCTTATTTTTTGGATTCTGTGAAAGCAAATACACATACAAAAAATGCACCCTTTCACAAAATGTTTTTCAACAAGCTATTACCAAAACAAAAGAAACATTTAATTCTGCTGTAAAAGCTGTGGTCACTGATAATGCTAAAATTATGGAGAAAGCAAAGGAACTCCTGCATGAGTAGGATAATAACTTAATAGTATATGGATGCAGTGCCCATTATTTAAATCTATTGGGATAAGATATCACACAAACTCAAGTGCTACAGAATATCGTTAAAGTTCAGAAGTTTTTCCACAACCACCATATACCTAGCGCATTATTGAAAGATATTCCAAATTCAGTAAAACCCCAGTTACCTGGAGATACAAGAGGGAATAGTCAAGTAGCTTGCATTGAAAGTTTTCAGCGTAATAGACAAGCATATCAAAAAATAACTGAGGAAAATGAACAACATGTAGACAGAAATATATACAATCTTATAAATAACTTTCATCTGTACAAGCAGTCCAAAGATACAGTGTTACAACTTAAACCAATTGCTGAATCATTAGATCGTTTGCAATGTGATAATGCTACACTTGATGGAGCATACCATGTATGGCTCACATTGCTTAATGAGGAGAGTTTACAGCCTCGCATAACAGAAATTTCACGAAGAATGGCTCAGGCCATGCAACTTCTAGCATATTTTTTAAATCCCAAATACAAAGGACTTGTCAAATATAGAAAAGGAAATTGTTCGTTCATGTCTAATTGAGAAATATCCTGACAGCGTTTCTCTTTTAATTGCTTATGAAGCTTTTTTAATTGATTATTTTTAAAACTTTTAGCATTGTTCTGATAAAATACGATTTTACTACAAAATATAGTTTTGGACAGTTTAAGACAGTTTTAAACAGAAAGGTTTTAGACATTACAGTTTAAACTATGGATTTTCCGTAGTTTTTACCGTTTGATCCAAAACCTTGCCAACCCTAGAATTACATATTATAGAACGATGGATTTATTAAAATATTCCTTACAAAAAAAGGGTATATAGATTTATAAAAAGATTCCGTCCAAAAAAAAAAAAAAAAAAAAAAAAAAAAAAAAAACAGAAGAGGAAATTTTGAGAAGATAAATTAGAAATTCTAGAAACATCAAAGATGAACTAAATCTTGTTAAACATTTAAAAGTGTCAGTAAGAATTTCTCAAATCTTTGTGAAAGCGCGCTTTTAATTTGTGAGAATAATATTTTAAAATGAACTGTCAAAATAAACTAAGTTGAAGTCCTATTCCAATAATCTGCATCTGTTATAGAAGTCATTCAGAGTTTCAGAAATACATTTCACTTTTAAGTATTAATTTTTTAAATCACATACACTTTCAGAAATATAATCCTTTATCAAACTGCGCTTCGTAAAATCTATATCATAATGATTCATTGCCCCTATAAATATTTTATTCCAGCGGCTCAATACGTAGGAAAATTTAGTTGACAATAATTAATTGGCTGCATAAAATAACAATAAATTAAATAAGGTAGTAAAGACATGTTCCCTGTATAATAAAGATTAATTATAATTTTAATCGATGCCGAAAATAATGAATGTTTGGTAGAGAGACTGGTGGTTAGAAATCTTAATTAATTATTCTTTGCGCAGCGGAAATTAGAAAGAGAGTTTATTAAACATGTTAGAGTGTTTCAACTTAAAGTATTGGAATTCCTTATATACCCGTCAAAAGGAGCTCGATCAAAAGCTTGTCAGAGGAATTATAAATTTAATTTAATTTCTCTGGGTATGAAAATTTTGAATTTTGTATCATTCGTAACGTAATTTAAATGTTTTAATAATTAAAATATTCTTTACTTATGTACATAACTAATTTGCATTTGAAATTCCATGAAGAAAAATAAATAGCATAATAATATTTGTGTTAAAACATTTTATAGATAAACGTAAAATGAATACATTTTGCGGTAATTTTGAGATACAGAACATGTAGAAGTAATTCAATACTTGTAGAATCTGAAGCAAAAATAACAGTTGTTGCATGGCTGCGCATGTATACGAATAGATTTTAGATAGTAGATACTGGCGTTGTAGCCCACGTGATTATAATCCCTCCCTTAAAATAATTTATAGTACTCTGCTGGGTGTTGTTAGACTCTCTTGAACTGTCGTTTTGAATTGGTGAGAAATCTGGAGAACATACTAGCCAAGGCAGAAGTTAAATAATCCGTTATTGAGAATACTTAAAAGAGCGTAGGCAACATCCAGTCTCCCATTTACCTGTTCAAATAGAAAGGTTACGCCGGACTACGAAAACCATGGTACAGCCCTGGACATTTAAAACTGCAGTAATGCAATCGTGACTGCCCAGAGTATAAAATATAAATACTAAAAGTGGGACAGATGTGTATGTGCACCCATTCTCACACCATAATATTATTCTAACGCCTAGGACGTTCTAACGATGAAAACTACAAATATTCGTTTGGATATGGTTATCAGGATATTGTGAGCAAAAGCGAAATTTGTCCAATATTGACGCCCTGCTATGCTGTTAAATGTTACACTGCAGCAGATAATCCCTTTTCTATAGCATAATTAATCATCAACGGTTACACTGTTGACAATCTGTAGCACTTCATTGATTTTTATTGTCTCTCAACGCACTCAACTGGTGAACTAAAGGTATCTGTCTCTACGGTCTTTTTACGCAGAGAATTTACGCAGAGAAAATGTCTGTCCTTTTTTAACACTTTCCAACATAGTTGAAAAGTGTTTATGACTTCGGTTTGTCTGCCGTCTGGCCGTATGGCAGGATGGCCGTCTGGCAGGATGGCCGTCTGGCCGGATGGCCGTCTGGCCGTGCTCTAACTCCCGTAAATATGCTCGGATTGCTCTGCAATTTTTATATGTTATTGTCGTTATCTATAGCACGTTCCCTATTTCAATGGAAGTGTGTAGCACTTATAGTTTTCTTACAGGGACACTCAAAAGAATTCCGTTACATTACGTCTATGGAGAAAAATCGTCTGCAGTTTATTTAAATAATGTTCCACTATTTTAAAAGCATTGAAATTTATATATATCACTAAGGTGCATTACAAGAGGCTTACTACAGAATATTGTGTGTATAGCAGTCATCGTTCATTTACAGGGACACACAAAAGAATTCTCTACTGTCTATTAACAATAATTTCTGGACGTGCATTTTAAGTTACTGAACGATATTTTAAATTTAACGCATTTTTTGTCTATTACGTGGTGTGTATAAATTCGGTAGATCCTATACAGGGAAGCACAAAAGTTCGCGAACACATTTCCGTTTATTGACAGAAACTCCAGAAGGAGAATTTTAAAGTGTGCTAAGCGTTTTATAACTGAACTAAAATTTAGCATCCTATGTAGTATGTATACAAATCTATAGATCATATACAGGGCTGAATAAAAGTATTCGGATATTTTTCCGAATATTGCATAGGTTGAAAATTTCTGATTTTTTTTTTAAAATATGGTATGCGTTTTCCAAATTCTTTACTTACATGTTATCTTTCAGCTTGGTATGATTTGGAAGCGTTGGAAAGTGTTACATGATCTATGCTTGACGCATGATTTTTCGTTCTTGTTTAATTCTCCCAGAGGACCGTGAAATTCTGCACGTCGCTTAGTGTGGTACTCCTGCATTCATCATTTAGAAATTTAATAACAGTTATAGGACCCCTCTTAAAAGAAACAGGAGTTACAAGGCACGATAATCCAGAATTCTGGAAAGCTGCTATTGTCCCACGATCGAATATCGAGATATACTCAAACGAGCTCCGTTTTCTAAAACGTGGTAAACAGGATATTCCTCATATATCTAAATGATTTAAAAAAACCTAGCTTTTTAATCTCCCCTTTTATACTACTTCTAATGAACCGATAATGTTTTTATTAGTAAGGTGAGTATGTTGCGTACCACGCCGCGTGAGCATAGCCGCGTGAGCATGTTGCGACTGTATTACAAGTACCACTGTTAAACTTTTAATCATTTGCTTATGTCAGCGTGTTTTATCTTTCATGTAAATGTGTAAATCATGCCTGCTGTGAGTTTTCTTTATTGTGTAGAAGTTTTAATTTCCAGGAGTGCATTTTTTAAAAATTATCTTTTTTAACTTTTCCAATAAGTAGGTTTTCACCAGATAAATAAGATATAAATACATACGCTATTCATTATATTCATTTTCACTATTCATTACAAAATTTTATTTTACATTAATTAAACTGATTTATATTTAAGCTTAATTTTTAACACTTTGAGACATAGCTGAAAAGTGTTTATGACTTCAATTTGTCTACCCGTCTGTTCGTCTTTCCGTGCCCTAGCTCTGCTAAATATACTCGTACGGTCCTGTAATGTTTATGTTATTGACGTTTACTATAGTACGATCACTATTTAAAATGAAATGTGTCGGATTTTTAATTCGTTTATAGGGACAGTTAAAAGATTTTTGTTATATTGCGGTCAATGGGAAAAAATAGCTCCAAATGCATTTTAATGACGTTACATCATTTCTGACATAATGAAATTTATATGAATTTATGAAGTGGATTAATAGATGCTTTCTTCTAGAATATGGGGACTGTATACTACTATACTATAAATAATACTACTCACTTGCAGGGTCTTAAAAAAAAAGTCTGTTATATACCGGTCTGTGGTTGAAAATCGTTTGCAGTGTATTTTAATGATGTTACACAATTTTATACATATTGAAATTTATATGCATTACTCAGCTTCACTATAAGTTGTTTACTAAAAAGTATAGAGTGTATTGCATTTATCATTCATTTACAGGGACACACAAAATAATTCGGTTGCAACGATATCGGTTGAGCAATAATATCTGGTAGTGCGTTTTCAACCTTGGTTTGCGTTTTTAACACTGTCCAACATAGTTGAAAAATGTTTATGAATTCGGTTTGTCTGTCTGTCTGTCGTCTCTCTGTTTGTCTGTCTACCGTCTGTCTGTCTGTCTATCATCTGTCTGACTGCCGTCTGTCTGTCCGTGCTCTAACTCGCGTAAATATATATGTATAGTAATGCAATTGATATATGTTATTGAGGTTTACTATGGCCTGTTCGGTATTGAATATCAAGTGTGTAGCCCTTATAGTTTTTTTACAGGGACACTCAAAAGAATTCCATTACATTACGGTCTATGCACTGTTAAAAATTTGCATCAAACTGTCCAGTCATTTGACAGTTTTTATAGAAAATAGTTATATAACCGTAATTTAACTATATTCTAACCATATTATGGGAAATAATATGGTCAGAATAGGATTAAATTATGGTTATGTAACCGTTTTCTATAAAAACGGTCAAATGACTGGACGATGTGCTGCAAATTTTTAACAGTGTGGGGGGGAAATCATTTGCGGTTTATTTTAATGTTATACAATTTAAAACATATTGAAATTGATATATATATCACTGAGATGCACTACAAGAGGCTTATTATAGAATATGGTGTGTATAGCACTTAAATTTGTTTTACAGGGCCACTCAAAAGAATTCCGTTACATTGCGGTCCATGGAGAAAAATAATTTGCGGTTTATTTTAATGATGTTACACAATTTCAAACATATTTACATTTATATAAATATCTGAGGTGAACTACAAGAGACTTGCTATAGAATATGGTGTGTATAGCACTTACATTTGTTTTACAGAAGAATTCCGTTGCATTACAGTCTATGGAGAAAAATATTTTGCGGTTTATTTCAAGAACGTTTAAATATTTCAAACAAATTGAAATTTGTATATGTGACTAAGGTGCATTACAAGAGGCTTATTATAGAATATTTTAAGTATAGCCTTTATCGTTCATTTACAGGGACATACAAAAGAATTTGGTACTGTCTGTTAACAATAATTGCTGGAACAATAATTGCTTAACGTGTTTTTAAATGTAATTTTTTTTTCTATTTCTGGATGTGTATAAATTCTATAAATCATAGCAGGGCAGCACAAAAGTTCTGGAGTACATTTACATTTATTGACGGAAATTCCAAAATGGAAATTTTAATCTGTGCTACGCGTTTCCTATCTGAACTAAAATTTAGCGTTCTATGTAACATATATACAAATCTATAGATCATATACAGGGCTGAAGAAAAGAATTCGGATATTTTTCCAAATATTGTTGATAATTCCTGAAATTGGGTTTTTTAAATATGTTAGGCGTTTTCCAAATTGTTTACTTAGATATTATCTTTCACCTTATTAAACGGTAATGATTTGTAAAATTATTTTGGAAAAGTTGGAAAGTGTTAATCTATGCTTGACGCATGATTTTTCGTTCTTGTTATATTTAACTAAATTTTAGCATAGTACGTGATGTGTATAAATACTATTGAATAGTTACAGGGCTGCACAAAGGAATAAGTATTACTGGCGTAAGTATTACTATGTACTATTAAGAATACTTAAGGGTAGTTTTAATTGTGTTATGCATTTTCATTCATTATATTAATAGAAGTTTGTGGAATATAAATGAATTCATATACAGGGCTAAGAAAAGAACAAAATACATTGCTGTTTATGGTTGGTAAATGCTGGAAGTGTGTTTTAGGTTGTGTGATGCGCTTTTTGCCTGAATTAAATTTTAGCTGTATATGTGATGAGTACAAAAGTCTTTATAGGCCAGTAAAAATAGGATTTTGCTAACCAAAAATTCACGGAAAGCTGGAAATTGTTTTAATCACTTTGTTTTACATCCAAATGAAGGGATTTGAAGTTTGTCCCATTTTTCCTGGAGAGCTTTAGATGTAGCACCACAAAAACCTCAAAATTTTCGGAATTTTTTTAGTATTTCGCAAATAACTCAAAAACCGTTCACTCTACAAAAAATATCCTATTGTAGAGCATAAAATTCTACGTCGATTGAGTACTACATACTAAACATTCCACCAACAATAAGTGAGATATGATAAATCAAAAAAGTACATTTTTCTAAATTTTTCTAAAAAAACTCATAAAATTGGTGTTTTGAGTACCAATTGTCGGTTAAATGAATCATTTCACTTACAAAACAGTTTAACTGCATAAATCGCCGAATGGTACTGTTTAATTAACAACTTCAAAATTTAATTACATCAATATGGGATTTTCACCAACCTTTTCAACCGATCATTACACTTGAAATGCAACCGATTTCCCCAAATTAGTTTTAATTCTGTCGTTTTGAAAATTATTTTTGAGGTGCATAAATGATTTTAGTTTAAAAATTCAACGAAATGATGAATATAACGGATAGGTAATTGAAAAATGAAAGAATTGTATGTGTACTTAAAATTATGTATTTTATAAAATGTTGGAGAAAAATATAATAGAAAATCAAGAAAAATAATTTAATTAAAAAAATTAGTATAAAAGCAACGGTAATAAAATCAACTCAAGTTACTTGATGGAAATACAGGAAAATCGAGTTTAGAGCGTTTTTTTTTTGCTGGACTTTGAGTGTTGTCCATTCTTCTTCCTTTTCCTCTTCCTCTAGATGGAAGGCCTCCTCGTCCATATCTACTTTTTCGTCGTATCCGGTTTGTGGGCCTTCTTCCTCTGCGGTATTTGTGCACGACACACCTTTACAGTGGTAATATATACACTGCTCAAAACAATTAAAGGATATTGCAGTTTTAGGTGGATTTTGTATCTGGGAAACTTTTTAGCTGATTGATACATGGTCGACAGACATAATAGGTTATATGAGAATAAATTACACATGTTTGGCAGAAAAAAATGCATTTTATTGCGCATTTGTGTACAAAAGGAAAAAAACACAATTTGTGCATATGAGAAAAAAAGAATAAGAAAAGGTGTTTTCTTCAAAGAAAATCATTTTCAGTAGGGGTATGGTTTCCACGGGCGGCCAGCAACGTTGAACACCTTTGAGGCATGGACTCAATGAGGCTATTAATGACGAGTTGGGGTATTCTGCCCCACTCTTCCAGAAGAGCTCTTTCCAGTTCTTCGAGAGTTTGTGGGGGTTGTTGGCGGCCAGAAACTCGTCTTCCTAGAGCGTCCCAAACGTGCTCGATTGGATTCATGTCTGGAGAACACGCTGGCCATTCCATTCGAACGATTCCTTCCTCGAAAAGGAAATCCTCCACCAGGTTTGCACGATGTGGCCTGCAGTTATCGTCCATTAAAATGAAGTTATCTCCGATTGCTGCAGCGTAAGGGACTACAATAGGTCTGAGGATCTCATCCCTATATCGGCGACTAGTCAGAGTTCCATCTCGAATGATGTAGAGGTCAGTGCGCCCGTCAATGAAGATGCCACCATACACCAACACTCCTCCACCGCCAAATCTGACACTTTCGTGCACGAACGCAGGATTATTCCTACTGCCACGGTCCCTCCAGATGAAAATACGCCTATTATCCGGATGCACAGAAAAACGGGACTCGTCAGAAAACAGAATATTGCTCCATTCATTTCTCCTCCAGTTGACATGCTCGGTTGCCCACTCCCTGCGGTCGCGACGATGCCTTGATGTTAATCTAACACATACCATCGGTCGGCGAGCATACAGACCTACAGCATGGAGCCGGTTTCGGACAGTCTGAGTTGAAATAGTGGTGCCTGTAGCCGAGCGAAGGTGTTGTTGGAGAAGAGTAGCGTTCATGTTTCGGTGTCTCCGAGCTGTTAACGCTAAATACCGATCTTCATTGGGCGTTGTTGCCCGTCTACGACCTTGCCCTGGTCTTCGGCCTGCACATCCACTCTCCAAAAAACGGTTCCAGATCCTGGAAATGACACTTTGTGACACTCCAATGGCTTGCGCTACTTCGGCTTGAGTTTGGCCCCCTTCTAACCTACCAACAATTCTCCAAGCTTCTGAATCTGTCAAATGACTTCGCTGAGACATCGTACTCATCGAAACAAAGCAATCACTGAATGCCGATCATCCTTGTCTTCATTCTCTTTTATCCAGTTGAAAGTCAAATTTCATTCGCTGCCGTTGAAGCGACGGTTTGACGTCGAACTCAAAATGTGCATACTCCACAGTTTGAAAACCAGAAAAATTTGCATTTGTGATTCTCTTCTTCTACTTTCGGCAAAAAAATTTTCGTTTATATCTTTATTTTATATAAAACTTCAAATATCCTTTAATTGTTTTGAGCAGTGTAGTTGAGCATTTAACCCCGTTCTTTCTACAAGAACATAAACCCCCTTTCCACATTTTCATGACAGAGCTCCTATAGGAGCTCTGGTGGGGCAGCTACAACGTTCGTGGTGACTGGAAGTATACCATGCCTGAATGACTTCCAACCCCAATCAGTGGGATTCACCAGCCTTCCATTCCAAATATTGATCTGAAGAAAAGCTCTGAATGAATGTTGTTTGTCTACATATTCAGTTGGCGGCAGAGAAGCGAGGTTAAATTGGATCTTTATAAGCTATTTTGCAAATATGTTGTAACGCAATTTGTTCAGTGTTGTGGCTTCGCCGTACTGGGGATTGTAAAAGGTGGCAATAAATTTCTGCCCCGCAGCACTTACTTCCTGAGGTGTAGCATATTGGTTATTAAAAACTGTTGGAACATCCTGTAAGTGAGCAATTTTTCCAAAAGCTTGACAAATTTCAGTTTGCCCAGCCTGAAGAAGGCCGATGTAGAATCACAGCCACTAAACGCATGCAGGAATAGGATGTTATTCTTTTCACAATTGGCGAGTACTTGAAACTTAATGGTGAATACAAAACATTGCCTGACTGTCCTTTCCCAGGTTTCAAGAAGTATGTCGTGGATGAGTTTGGAGCAAATGCAGTCAAAAGCACAAGCAGATTAATATCTTCCCCAACTATGATGACACGTTCTGACTGCTGATCAAGTTAGATGGCTTCCATCACGATGGTAGTATCTGCATCCTTGGCAGCTTGCTCCACAGTAAAATTGTCTTGCTCCAGGTTTTCAATGAGCATGTTTATTAAAAGCAGTTTATTGCCTTCATTTGCAAGAAAGTGCTCTTTTTGCAATTATTTCCAAAAACTACTAAATTATGTTGTCACTAACTATCAGCAAGATTCAGATATTCGCTCTAGGATCTTAAAGTAAAGATCTCTAAAAAGATGCGTTTTAATTGATTAATCGAATTTCTGGTCATGTGTCTGGCGGTAGCGCCTTGACTTTTGTGTTTTCCCAAGTATATATTTAAAACAATTCAAACAAAAAATGTTTAACATAACATACCTGCTCCAAAACATTCATAGTTCAAAATGAATATAGTGTACATTTAAATATTTATAATAATAATAGTTCTACTATTTTATACTTGGTCTCTAAGGTTTCAAGATTGTAATCATGAACGCAAATATATGTGCGAGCACTTTTGGTTTGATTATATGAGCACTTTTTGAGTTGTTCAGATTCAAAAAACCGATTTTATGAGGTTTTTTTAGAAAATTTTGGAAAAATGTACCTTTTTGATTTATCATATCTCGCTTATTATTGGTGTAATTTTTAGTCTATAGTACTCAATCGACGCAGGATTTTATGTTCTATAATGTGTAAACAAGGATATTTTTTGTAGAGTGAACAGTTTTTGAGTTATTTGCGAAATACTGAAACAAGTCCGAAACTTTTGAGGTTTTTGTGGTGCTACGTCTAAAGCTCACCAGGAAAAATGGGACAAACTTCAAATTCCTTCATTTGGAAGTAAAACAAAGTGATTAAAACAATTTCCAGCTTTCCGCGAATTTTTGGTTAGCACGGCTCTTTTTTTAACTAATTTTATTGGCCTATTATGAATAAAATCTTGTGTGGATCAATATACACTAAAAACACCAACGTTTAACACACGGTATCATAGTACAATGGACAGGCGTACGTTTCGTGAGGAACTTGGACTCATATCCTCAGTGTCAATAAAATAAAATTAAACATTATTGTATCCCCCCAAAGACATGAAATTGAATCGCGAAACACAAATGAAAACAACAACACATCGAGAAGCTCATCACGCATGAGCCACCAACGAGATTAAGCCGGAAGTGATTCACTATAACACAGTAACTAAATCCAGAAAGGTGAGATGTAAGGTACGCTTGAAAAATCATTGACCAGGGAGTTACCAAATTTATGAATATAAACTGCCTCAAAGAAGTCTAAATCTAATGGAGTGTTACATTTCTTAATAATAGTGGCTGAATCAAAGTTAAAATTATGTCCCTCATTCCAACAGTGACAAGCAATAGAGGATTTTTGTAATTATTTTTTCTTAATATAATTTCTGTGTTCATTGAGTCTGAAACGGAGTTGTCGTTTAGTCTGTTCTATATAGAACAAACCACATTGACATTGGATATTGTAAATGCCCCAAAAGTTTTGATGTGAAATTTTATCCTTTAACTGTGAAAAATTTAGATTATTAACTGGCTTAAAAACAACCTTAAAATCATACTGTCTTAAAATATTAGCTATTTTGTAGCTAATGCTATTGTAAAATGGCAAAATAATGAGGTTAGAAAAAGATATTGGAACAACAGAGGAATCAGGATTACTAATACCTTTATTTAGACAACGAAAAATTAAACGGTTGATATAAGACAAACTAAAACCACGATTAATAGCTGCTGGATCTTATATAATTCAATTCTGTAACAAGGGAATCATTATCAGAACAAATGGAAATTGCTCTATTAATAAAGAAATGAAAAGCCGAGACTTTCTGAGAAGGGGGGTGACACGAATTAAAATGAGAGGGGAGTGAGACTGCAAAGGGTTCACGGTATACACAGGTGTCAAAGGTATTAGGCTTACGAGTAACTAACACATCAAGAAAATATAATTTATTTTCAACTTCAACTTCATATGTAAATTGGATAACAGGATCTATTGAGTTTAGAATAGTTAAGACATTATCAATGGATGAAATAGATGGGTCTAAGAGTGCAAAAGAATCATCAACATATCTACAATAAAACGGAAAATTAATAAGATTAAACAATTTATCCTCAAAATAATGCATGTAAAAATCTGCTAGGAAAGGACTTAAAGGATTACCCATCGCTAAACCATCTGACATAGAATAAAATTGATTTGAAAACTGGAATGCATTTTGCATCAAACAAATACTGAATAACTCAATAATGTGGTTTATCTCATAATCTGTATAATGGAATTCTTTTAATCGTAAAGTGAGACACTGAAGTGCCCCTTGGACAGGAACATGGGTAAACAGCGAAATAACATCAAAAGACACCATACGTAAAGAGGGGGAGGGGGGAAGTTCCTAATACGGTTTACAAAAGCATTAGAATTATGAATAGTATATAAATTAGAAACTGAAAGAAAAGAAAAATGTTTAACCAAAAATTTAGCAAGTGGGTAAGAAGCAGAACCAATATTTGATACAATAGGACGGAGGGGGACACCAATTTTGTGTACTTTTGGAAGAGCATAAAAACGACTACAGTTAGCTATGGAAGGAATTAAAGAATTTTTTTCTTTAAAATTCGTTAATTCATTTTTTTCTAACTGAACTAAATTTTAGCATATTATGTAGGATATATGTAAACCGATATAAAGGCTGCACAAAAAATTCGATTACATTTTGATTCTGAAAAGAAATTGTTAAAAGCGGATTTTTAAATGTAGCATACGTTTTCTAAACTGTTCCTTTACATAGGACGAAACCCTCAGTTACTGACACCTAACTAGTAACTGACACTTCAGCAGAAATATAACTCAAATAAGCATTTATTGTAAAATTCGGCAGAGTAATGCCATCTAGTGGTAACTTATTTGTCTTAACTGTTATAACTTATTTTTCAGCTATTGGTTTTTCAAAAAAGGGCTAGTGTCAGTTACTGGAGATACTGACCATATTCATGGCAAAAATTAATTTTTAGTAATAAAAATTATAACTTTTTCAAAATTTTGTCAACAGTAATTTTTTAATGTATCTTTACTATACTTACAAAAACAAAGATAAGTATAAAATAGATTTATAACTTTGTAATAATGATTTGAAGAAGAAAAAATACTTAAAGTGTCAGTTACTGGGAGTTTCACCCTATCTTCTTTCACGTTATTTAACGGTGAAGTTTCGTTACAGTTTTCTGTATGTCTTGGAAAATGTTTCATAATTTATGCTTAACGCATGATTTTTCGTTCTTGTTATTATTTGTTTTTAAAATTGTTTTGAATGATACCATATACAAAATATCTTAATATTACTTTCTTTATAGAAAGGTTTCATATTTCTGATAGAAAACAGATAGTGAAAATATTTTTCTTTCTCTTATACCGTTAATATTTAACTGTAACAAGTATTATTTTGGTTTTTATATTTTAACCATGTTGCTATGCTATATAGTATTTATGTTTAAATGTGAGATATATTGCAAATGTTTCTACTTTGTTATAAAAATAAGTATTTAAACCTTACTAAATTTTGCAGATAAAGAAAATATGGTTGTAATCATTTATACAATGTATTAAATGTTAAACGACATTTTTCTTATTTGAAATATTTATAACAAACATATATATGAAAGCTGTTAAAAGATGTAATTTCTTATAACAATCTAAAAACCTGTTTATATTCATAAAATATTTCTTTCGAAAAAATATACTTTATATTTCTCATAACAATATGCAAATTGTATAGTTTTTTTTATATGTGTTGCTAATGTTCAATACTTTTTAAATGAAAGCGTTTCTGTTGAAGCTTAGCTAAGACTGAATCAACAAGTGAACGAAGCGTTTCTTTAAACATGAGATTTAAAGTGATTGTAAATCGTAAATTCTTGGAATAAAGATGAAAATTCACGCCTTGTTTACATTTTAATCCACCTAATAAACTTTGAATTTGCACAACAAAGGTTATAAAATTTCTTTGAATTTTGGAATTTCGAGAAATGCATTCAAATTAGAAGAAAAGATTGTTTGCGCGTTTAAATGTATGCATATAAGGAGCTTAAGAATTTATTTGTTTCTTACATATCTTGCATGTATAAATAGCCCTTTTCAACGCGTCTGGAATCCTTATGAAGATTTTTCTTTTTCATAAGACTCGAAAACAAATTTAAATTGGGCTCGAGATTAACGTTAAAGAAGGGGTGGGATTTGTTATAAATTTTTGATGGAAATAAAGAAATAAACACCCGTAAAAAGAAAAATCCAAATAGCTTTCAGCAGAGCAAATACGCTATTATGATGAATTTTGAATGCTGCTGTGTTATAAGACGTCTTATGTTTTATTACATTGCTCTACAAAAGCAATTTTTCTCATCTAGTTGAGGGAGAGGATTTCTAGGAACACTCCTTTGTGTTGAATAAATAATTGCGTTTACTACTGTTTCTGTCGATTAAAAATTCATGTGTTTATAAAGGACATTTATCCAAAGGAAAAATGTTATTTCAAAGATATTTCGTGTTTATCAATCTCTACTGGATGTTGTATTTTCGGAAGAAGAGATCAGAGAGGTAATTAATCATGCGTGATTTCAGATTTTTCTGTTTGGCATTTGAATAAAAAACGAGTATTCGTAGAACTCTTCAGTCTTTCTTAAAACTGCGTATAATATTATTTATTTACCTTAATGTGTATAAGTCAAACTGCAAAAATGCCACTCATTATATAAATATATTCACTATAAATTTTAAGTTTCTCGTCCCCAATATGTATTTAATAATATAACATAAACGCGTTTTAAATGTTTAAATATTATACAGAACATTTCT
Source organism: Maratus michaelseni (assembly GCA_963931845.1). NCBI lineage: Eukaryota > Metazoa > Arthropoda > Arachnida > Araneae > Salticidae > Maratus > Maratus michaelseni. The sequence continues at coordinate 208,559,327 of OZ007588.1, forward strand.
AATATACTTTGAAAATTGTAACATGATTTCGTATGCAGATGAACTTTGATTATTAGAAGATGTGACTAACTATCTGATGATTTTTCTTTTCATTACGATGAATTGACTTGTTTATTTCCTCGACTGAAACGATATTATTAAGAATTTTGAATGCTGTTGTGTTATATTTTATTACATTGCTCGACAAAAGCAATTTCTCTCATCTAGTTGAAGGAGGTTGATTTCCAGATGCACTGCTTTGTGTTCAATGAATAAATGCGTTTACTACTGTTTTTGGTCGTTTAAAAATTCATGTTTAGCAAAAATATTTTTCCAAAAGAAAAATAACTATTTCGATGACATTTAGTATTCATAAAGCTGTGCTGAATGTTATATTTTTTGAAAAATATATTGGAGAAATAATTTATCAAACGTGATTTCTGCCTTTTTTTTTTTACTTTGATACATGAATTAAAAAAATATTCTTCATAGTCTTCAATTTATTATACTGTCTATATAAAATTTGCTATTTAACTTGAATTCAAATATAAAAATAATAATAACCTCAAATTATATTCGCAGTAGGTTTTATGTTTATCATCTGCATAATTATTTATATAAATGTAACAGACACAAATTTTTTAACCTTCAACATTATACCGAAAATTTTTGATGTATTTTTATATAAGAAATGGTTATAATGCGATTCCTTATTTTACTGAATACATTAATTACACTAGTTTACATGACTTTTGTTCATGAAATGAAACATATATGGTTACGTTACTTTGGGTATAGTAAAAAATATTTAAAAAATTCCAGCACGTCAGTTTTTTGAAATATTTATTAAGAGATTTTTTCAAAAAACCACATCTAAATAAACAATAGACAGTTAAAAATGGGTCATTTTTGCTCTTTTTTAGGTGCGTTCGTAATTATATAAATACGTAGCACCTATTGTCGTCGCTTGGTCCGTCCGTCCGTCCGTCTGTCTGTCCGTCTGTCTGTCCATCCGTCCGTCCGCATATAACAACGCAAAAACTACCCAACCGAATGGTTTAAAATTTAAGATATATTATCTTTGCAGAATTTTGTCGAGACATTTCAAATTTTATTAAAATCGAATCAAAACTTTAGGAAATATTAATAAAAATATTTATTAAGAAATTTGATTTTTTTTTTAAAATCGGTGCTTTTTTGTTATAGGAGCTTCGGAAGTTTCATCGTCAAGCGAGCGAGATACTTATTTTATTACAGAAATTAATCTGCAGACAGTATAATTCATTTCACAGAATTAAAAATCATCTAGGTCTGAATTTTTATATAACTAGCTATAGTACGAACGCACCTCGTATGTCACGTTTGACGTACAATTTCCAACTTGTTTTATAAATATGTTCATCTGTATCTCTCACAACAGACCAACAAAAGTCTTCTAGCATATTTTTGTCCCAAAAACCTTGATAAGTTTACTCAAATGATTTTAAATCTTAGTGAAACCGCTCACCATGTTCATCACTCATACCACCAAGATTTTCTGGGAATAAATCTAAATGGGAATGCAAAAAATGAATTTTTAGTGATATATTTACACCCATACGCTAGTAATTTTGCAATAAATTTTCAACAATCTCTTTATAAATACTAACTTTCATACTAGGAGCAAGCAATTTCTACTGCTGCAGCCTGGAGCCAACAAATTCCGCTTTTGACTTAACAAATGCAAATCTCTTATATCAGATCGTTGAGTTCAGACTGAGTTATTAAATGTCGATTGTCCTCATCATCGACAAAGTTATCTGAGCTTGATTGTTCACTGTCACTATGCTCGTGCATTGTAATACTACTTGATGTATCTGTGTGAGTTTGGTCACTTCTGCCAGGTGATGTGGGAACTAGTAAATCCTCTGAATGAAGAACCGGCTTAGTCACTGATAGAACGTCTGCATATTTTATGCTATCTTTATTTTTTGAGTTAAAACCAAACGTTTTTGTTAAACAAAAGTAACAATTGGTTACGTGGTTACTTGGCTCTCTGCATATAATTGGTTTACCAAATTTCAGTGATCTATTTTTACCTAAATACCAGGAGCTGAGGACCAATCTACAATTAGTGTAAATCACATGAGGAACCCAATTTTTATCTTGATCTGACACCGAAAATCCAAAATAATGTAAATAGGCTTCTTGCAATCGTTTTGTTATAGAAAAACCACGATTTAACTGAAAAATTTTGCCACAAACATAACAAAATCGGTTTGGATGTAGTTTACACACTCTAGATGACATTTTTATATAAAAATAAGACTTTTGAATCACACAGTTGTTTACAAAATAAAACAATAAACGTATTTAAACAATTGCGGGTAGATAAAAAACAAAGACCTTCATATCTCAGAATTGTGACATGCTACAAAAAATTGAAAAAATATTTTTTTAACTACCGTCCATAGCCTACATAAATAATATATGTTTCATTTCATGAACAATTTTTTTTTTTTTTTGTAAACTAGTGTTATTAGATGTGGCTAGAAACCTGAAGTTTTTGTTATGCATTAATATGAGTTGATTTATTGTATTTATCGGTATTCATCAAGTCACAAGCTAATATTATGAATTTTAAATGTTTTTGTGTTATTAGGCGTGTTATGTTTTATTACATTGCTCTACAAATGTACATTTTATCGTATGTTTGAGGGAGAGGATTTTTAGGAACACTGTTTTGAGTTGAATAAATAATTGCATTTGTTACTGTTTCTGTTCAGTTAAAAATTCATATTTATAAAGGGAATGTATCCGAAAGAAAAAAAAAATTATTTATTAGATATTTTATATTTATCAATCTGTAATGGATGGTGTATTTTTAAAAGAGTTCAGTAAAATAATCATTCCCTCTTTTCTTTGGCGAATTTTGTCTTTGGTGAATACATTACAAACAAATATTGCTTTGAGTTGAAACATAATTGCGTTTATTATTCTTTTTTCAGTCTATTAAACATTCATGTTTATAAAGGAAATTTATTCTAAAGATGGTAAAATGTTATTTTGATGATATTCAGAATTTATGAAGCTTTAATGGAAATTATATTTTTAGAAGAAGAGATCGGAGAAGTAATTAATCAAGCTTATTTCAGATTTTTCTTTTAGATTCATGAATAAAAAACTTGTAATGTGTACGAGTACAAAAGCTCTCTAATATGTAATTATGTACTCGTTTCAATCCTATTTCCTTGCTAAAGTTGTTTATAGAATTTATTTTTGTTCTAAAATAATAAACAAACACAAACTTATAAGTTCCAACATTATACCGAAAAATGTATATTTTGATATAATAGCGAATTATTAATACATCTTCGTATATTTATTCTCTTTGATATATTATAAGATATGACAGAATATTTTGTTATTTATTCATGAATGAATCAATAGCACCATCGATCCATGTTCTTAAATTACGAATTTTTAATACTCTCTGTTTTAGGCCTGTTATATTTATTATATTGTTTTGCATTATCAATTTTTCTCATCCAGTTGCAGGAAAGGATTTCGAAGAACATTGCTTGTGTTTAAAAAAAAAATAATAATCGCGTTTACTGTTGTATGTGTCAATTAAAAATTTATGCATACATTCTGTGTAAAAAGTACCCGGAATTTATCAATTAGAAGCCGCGCATAAAAGATATTACTACATTTTTTTTCTATAAGTTGTTACCACTGTATCGAGTTACAACAAGGAGTTTGACGCCATCTGTGACTTAGTGAGTTGACCGCAGCTGCTTTTTAGTCACACTTTTGAGTGCTCTGCAATTTTTGACAACGGAAAAATTAGTTGAACAAACAGTTTGTCCTAAATTTTGTGTTTCAAACGAAATTTTGTAGGCCAAACATCTTTAAAATATCCGAAATTTTGAAAAAAAAAAAAACGTATGTCATCGATTAAGCATAGTACTCGCATGATATGGCTCCGTGTAATTTTTTCCTGTTCCCGAAGCTAAAATTACATGGAAGGCGTTTTTGAGTCAATTGAGGTCATAAAAGAACATTCGCTGAAGGAGCTGAAGGAGCTGAAGGCCCTACCTCAAGCAGCCTACGAAAAAGGTATAGAGAATTGGATCAAGCGTTACATAGTTGTATTGGACTCGATGTAGCCAACTTTGAAGGCGACAAAACAATTTTTTATGATAAAAAAAAATTGTGATTGTTTCATTTAACAATTCCTGGTAATTTTTATACAGGATGTATAGAGCTATTCCTGTATTATAATAAAATTTTTCAGAAGGGCTGAAACTACGCCGGAAATTAATGACACTAAAAAAGGATGTGAATTTTCCCTTTGCTACACAGCGTACAACCACCACAGCAGAATATGAAGTAAAATTAGAATTCTTCGTAATATCAAATTATATTAACATTTTTCTGTGTAATGTTAAAACGTTAAAAAAAATCAAGTTTGTATTATTTTAGTACTTAGCTAGCATGAATAATTTTCATAAGAAATTATGTGAGTGTAATTACTACTTAGTAGGTCTTCTTATTTATGTAAATTTTAGGTAAATATATAATCATTGTTTTAAAGTCTTCTTTACTTTTTCTTATTCAAGAATCAAAATGAAAAATCCCCGACTAAGACATTTTTCGGTCTGTTGGTTGTACGCTGTGTAGCAAAGGGAAAATTCGCATCCTTTGTTAGTGGAATTTATGTATATTAAAATTATTTATGAAAAAAAGAAAAACACTTATATTGAATTTATTTGGCTCATATCAAGCTTCACTGGAGGTTTTATTTTAGAGCATGAGATCAAAAAGGTAATTAAGCATACTCGATTTTACATTTTTCATTTTGATTCTTGAATAAGAAAAAGTAAAGAAGACTATAAAACAATGATTATATATTTACTTAAAATTTACATAAATAAGAAAGCCTATTAAGTAGTAATTACATTCACATAATTTCTTATGAAAATTATTCATGCCAGACTAAAATAATAAAAACTTGATTTTATTTTTTACGTTTTAACATTGCACAGAAAATTTTTAATACAGTTTGATGTAACAAAGAATTCTAATTTTACATCATATTTTATTGAACTTTAATGTATTAACAAAGTGTTATTTAGCCGGCTGAAGATTTTTTTATGCATTTTATAATGAATGGCTTGACTGCATTCATCGATGGATCATTTTTTTTTTTTTGTGCTCACCTGAATCTTGATTTTTTTAAAACCTTCTGTTGTCATTTCTATTAGATATAACATACAGTTAATTAAAAACAACTGCGTACAAGTTTTACTACCTGTCTGATATTTATGGATTATGGCAGACATCTAGTATTCAAAGCACTCCTGCTAACTCTAGTGGTAAAATGTTGAAGAATGCTGAAATAAACAGAAAACTATTGTGGTTAACAGTAAAAAACTTATTAAAAACATGTGTAGCGTTACATCAATATGGACTATCTTATTTAGTAAAATAAAATAATAATAATAATGTACATTTAATTGTCTCGAATATTTAGAATATCATATGAAACAAAACATGCATGTCTAAGTAATATAATATAGGAATATAACCCTGTTGAAAATCATAATATAAAAATGTAACTAGAAACAGTACATCAGGAATAACGTGTACTAAATTTGGTCTCTCCCTTAAATTTGGCTTAGGGATCATCTGCATATGAAATTGTAACATATTTTTAAATTTTCTGTACTGACACCCAATTTTGACATCGTTTTTGGATTCTTCCGTAATTTTTACATTCGAATACCACACGGAAAGTCATTAGATCATGTAGTTCAAGAATTATGCAGATTAAAAGTCTGAAACCCCGAATGTTAAATTAATTTTTAATCGTTTCAAAACAGATTGCAATGCTGATATTTTTTTAAGGATAACTCAAACCATTACTTGCTGGAAGAGAGCTGACATATTGAATTCGCATATTTAAAGCTTGTAAAAATCGATTTTTGTTAAAAGATTTATAGGTTGCAATTTATGTATTTTTAATATGAATTTCAAAATGAATTTGAAATTAATATTTTAAAGAAACTATAAATTGAAACAGAACCACCCCCATTGCAATCTGTTTTGTATCGAAATGAATGTAACATTAGGAGTTCCAAACTTTAAACTTCATAATTGCATGAAGGAATTCCCGTTAGATAACACCCGAGAAGGATATCAAAATTAAGTGTTAGTACTACTGAAAATTTTAAAGTTTGGTACGATTTCTGTATTTAGACAAACCTTTAAGAAAACGTAAAGTGTAGTATTAAATAGTAGATGTTATTACCAAATTACATCTTTATACGATGGTTTTCGGCACAGTTTTGTTTGATAGAATACCATGATTGTGTAATTTACCCACGACTGACAGTGTAAGATTTTGCGAATCTAGCGGGTCAAAATTCAATTTATGAAAATTACTGATATTAATTAAATAAAATTGCACTTACTATAGATAAAATGGTTCTATATTATGGAAAAATATATATTTACTCGTTACATTGTACATTTTACGTCATCATTATTACATTATCATAATCAAAATAGAAAGAGTTTTCGTCATTTTCATTTACTAACTTTTACGCAGTGTTATTTTTTTCAGTGCAGATTTTAAATATATACAATACCTAACTTTTAAAACAAGAAGAGTTTTTTTTTAGTAAATAGTAATTAAGTTATTAGGAACTGACATCGCTGTCAGTTTCATCATTCGTGTTTTCGGCACTGCCTTTTTTTTACATCCAATCTTTAACCAATATGTCGAAGGCATTCCATATATCTTTCTGTGCATGTAGTGTCGATAACCCCCAAGAAAATGTGTGAGCATTACTCGTATATGTTCAAAAACATTTCGAATTATTCATAACCTTGGAAGTTGCGTTAAAGATATAGCATTTTTGGGTTGCTTTATTTAAAGATAGAATATTGCAAACTTTGCCATCTAAAATTGTTTCTTCAAATGTGTGCTCTATTTCATTATGTTTGATCATCTAATTCTACTATTGTTGGCACAAGAACAGTAATTTGATTTCTGACATTTTTAAATTCTTCCGTTATTG